>CM061543.1:227036901-229903151 GCA_030864215.1 Capsicum pubescens | reverse complement strand
AAGAGAGATTCTGACCCTTTCTACATTCTATGATGATTTAGTCCAGGAGTTTATCCCGAACAATGGATTTACGGGCTTACACTCTCTTAGCCACAGCTCTATCCATGCACACACACACACATATATATATACTAATTTTATAAGAACCGTGCTAAGCCCGACCCAAACTCAAGTAATTTAATATTTTATATAATAATATTATTAAATATATAAAATAATTACAACTCACAAAGATCATAAATTGAAAAATATTAATATTTTTATGAGTTTATGAAAATATATTCTATAGCTATAGATAAGAATATATTTCTTTATATATTTATGAAGTCTTAATTTTATTCATAATTTCACGTGGCAAGAATTTAGTTTGGTTAATATGATAATTTAAGCTTTGTTTACTTTAATTAAGGAAAAAAACTAAATTCATCAAAATGAACCTTGAGAATCTATTAACTCTTTATATTTAGTTTATGCCTAAGAATATTAATGCTCAATAATAAAAAAAATATTTTAAAAATAATCTGATCTTAATTGACACCACTACCTCCACTTTTAACTTTATCAATAATTTCAACTTTCAGTATTTAAAATATTTTATTGATAACTGCAAAAGCAAGATACAATTGTCCATAAAAAAATTCTATTTAATTCTTAAAATTTAATTAGAAAATATTGAGAATCATTATACAATTAGTTAATAGATTTATCGATTAGTTACAACATAGGAATCTAAATAATTCAGTTGATTGTCAGCTTTAACTCTCACCTTATTGGTGAAGATTTTATTCCCCACTTGATAATTTCTTCCATATTTTATATTTTTTTAAAAATAAAAAAATAGTTAAACTATTAAAATTCAAGACAAAATTCAGTAATGATTTCTCATATTATGACACACCACATAGAAAGTTTCATTTGACAAATAAAAAGATAGAATAGTTTTATCTATATCAACTACATGCCATAATTTTATTGGATTATCAAATTAATTAAAATTACTAAAATAGCCTTGTGAGGACTACCAAAGTTTATTATTCTCTCTTATATATAAGTAATATATTACTGGTACTTGACTTGATGATGTTGATGATATGAGTTTCAGTTCAAGTCTGGTGATTGATGATATATTAATGATATGAGTTTCGATTCAAGTCCTGCGATTGATAATGATATTGATGATATGAGTTTATGCATTGGGTTCTATTATGACACTTGGATCAATTATGGTATTGCAGATTCTTTTTGCATTCATTCTTGTATGTGCATTACCTATCACCGATATGCACCTATATGTATCAACCTTATGGGGGGTTGCATAGCTATAGGTATGACTGTTGTTTCCTCAGTGTTGTTGAAACTTTCGAGCATATATCAGTGGTGATTTATGAAAGACTCGATTAGGTATTATTTTCCTAGACTAGATGGTTACTTACATTGTTATTGTTATTATTATTATTATTTCTAGTTCATGACAGATTGATTATTGATCTGGTACTAAGATTCGATGTATGATTCTAATTCCTTTCTTTACGGCTGCTTTATTATGAATAATTTTCTCATGTTTGGACGTATGGATTAGAAATCATATTTATGTTAGTACTAGTTCCTACTATGATTAGGAAGCCTTAAGATACTAGTATAACTACTTTAGGTTGTAACCTTGGGTTAGCCTTGTTTATGTACATATCTTTATATATGTACTTATAGTGTTACGGTATATACTTTCCTTTCTTCATAAGTTTATGTTGTATATCTATTCCTTGGCCTTGTATACTATTACGTATCCTTCATCTGCTTTTTATTTGTATATGGAATAGCGATATACGATATAGTGCTAGGGTTCTAAGTATGGCTAGAATAGAATAGTTTATCCTTATTTCCTCCTTAGCTTTACTATGTTACTTCCCTAGATATTTTAGTGTAGTTTACATTCTTTTTTGTATGTTATGTATATTTGCATTATCTTTTGAGCTCAATCGGTAGTTGCCTACTAAGTACCACATGTTTGGTACTCATACTACAATTCTGTAGCCTACAAATTCTAGTACGGGTTCTTGTCGTTGTTGAGTGTGTATCGTGCGGAGCAGCTATGGTTCGGAGACATAGAGTAAGCTCCCGATGTTCAAAGTATTACTAATCTCCCTCTTATGTACTAGACTAGTTTCTATGTTGTATTCAGAGATGGGTTGTATCAATATATTATTTTGTACTTTAGTTTGTAAGTCATATTATATTAGAATCTCTTATACTAATTCCATTAACTTTTGGGACTATCTTATGTATTTCAGTCTTTTACTATATTTATTCTACATTCTACCTTTACTTCTCTTGATAGTCCATTACTAGTAGTTCCAGACTATGGGGTTGGTTTATTTGCTGGTGGGTTATAGTAGGTGCCATCATGACCTGAGAAATTGGGTCGTGTGTAACAACCTAAAAATTTTGAGTATTTTATTTTTGCCCTCCCATGTTTAAAATATCAATTTTTGACTTAAATTGTGTTTAGACATATTAAAGAGGTATCCCAGAAGAGTTTTAGAATTTTTAAATGGGGTTCGGGGTGGTATTATATCAATGAGGTAGTGAGCCTCCGCGATATCAACGTGTCATGAAGGCTAGCCTCTGCGATAGCCTCTGTGCCATGGAGGTTGGATCTCTCTGATAGGTTCATGCCATGGATGTTGGACTCAACATATGGTTCGTGCCACGGACCTGTGTAAAAGTTTGGCTGTTTTGTTTTATTTAAATTGGGATGGGGGTTTCATCATACGTTCATCATACGTTCATCTTCTGGGTTCCAAGTTCCCAAATTTCTCATCAATCTTTGTGTGTCCAAGACATGCACCTCTTTCCCTGTACTTGTATTTCCTTAATGGTATGAAATTGGTTTATAATTCATGGTTTTGATGTTGGGTTGAACTATGGGTTAAGGGTTTTTGGATATACATTTTCTGAATGTTTTTCCATGGGTTCTATTGGTTTATTATGCATGAATTATTGGTTTGTACACTCATTAGGGTACATGTGAATGGTGAATGAATTTAGGGGTATAATGGATTCCCTAAATAATTGGTTTTGGTATAAAAATTGATAATAACCTCGTCCCATTTGCATAATTGGTTTTGGAATATGAATTATCATTTGGTCTGTCTATTCTCTTTGAAACTAATGCATTACATAATTAGCGAATGGTTAAGGATGGTTTGAAAACCTTGTGAGGTAAATGGGAATCCCCCAAGTGAATGATTTATGAAAACCTTATGGGGTACACGGGAATCCCCCAAGTGAATGATTTATGTAAACCTTATGGGGTACACGAGAATCCCCCAAGTGATTTTAATAATGGATTTTGTAGGGTACAGAGAAATCCCTAAAGTATTGGCTAAATGACATTGCTCGTAAGAGATAGTCGGTATGATGATACCACTTAACAATGCCTTAATAATTAACTCCTGGAATTGATGGATGGGTTATGTGTTAAATGTTTTAATTGGGCTTTAAGGGGGTTGTGATAGCTGACCATAAAGGTGTAAGTCCAAAGGACTAATACTTGAAACTCACATTTACTGACGTAAGGTGTGGTCTTAATGACCGTGTGCTTATGGGGTATAAGGGAATCCTCTATGTGTGTATATATATAATTTTATCATGGTTGGCGAAGGGTACAAGGGAATCCCTAGCCTTCCATGATATCCTCAGTTTGTACAGCTAACACGCACTTCGACCTAATCAGGGGGTTACAACTCGACCCATATAGCTTCTGGGTTATTTTAGGACGGTCAAGATACACAAAGCATGCTAAGATTTTAAAATTCATGCTAAGCCCTATCCTTTACCCTGGCATGTGATAGTTATATATAAAATTGTATACTATTATGTGCAATTGATTTTGACTAGCTTTGGAATTTTAGATCATGGAATTATTGATATCCTTTATCCCTAAGTTACATGCTAGAGCTCAACTTGCTAATCGTCTATGCATGTTGTATCCCCACGTGATGCAGGAACCAACAATACTTCTACTAATCCTGCAGTGACTAAGTGATCGGGAGACATATTGTGAGTTGACATAAAGTGGTGAGTTTCTACACTTTGGAAGACCCTATTTCATGCTTTGGATTTCCTTATATTTTGACTCTTTCTTTGTATTTATTTTTGGCTATGGTAAGGGGCATTTGCCAACCAGACTATCATTGGTTTTGTTAGAGGTTTGTTGGACATTATTGTGGACATGGGTATTAGGGTGGGTTATCGGTATTGGATATTGATTATTGGATTCTGACCTATTATAGACTCTTTGAGTTTTCTTATCATATCTTATTTTATGTTTAAATTCAGTCACTCCTAGGTGTACTTGGTTCTATTGTATTATGTTAAGAGGGGATCTCCGATCCTCGGTTGGCTTGAGATACCCGTCATGGACAAGACCTAGTTTAGGTTGTGACAAAGTTGGTATTAGAGACCTAGGTTCATGGAAATTAGGTGTCCACAAGTCCATGTCATGTAGAGTCTCTTTTATGGGTGTGTAGTGCACCACACTTATAAGGGAGAGACTACAAGGCATTTATGAATATTTCCCTTTCTTATTGTCTTATTTTTGGACTATTGAGTCTAAGGTCTTGAATTTCTCTAACTCCCATTTCATTACCTTTTAGATCATGCCTCTCAGATGATCTAAAGCTTATTGAAACTTAGCTATCCCTTCTGAGGACAATATGGATAGAACTCGTCCAACTTATGAGGTACAGACCTAGTCAAGGGTCGCTGCTTCTGATTATCCATGTGGGTTTCCACTTGCTGATTAGTCTCCAGCTAATAGCACTTATACTCATCTACTCTAGGGAGATATTACAGATGCTGAGTCTCGCTAATCCATTCATTTGTTGACTTAGTTGATGACATCTTAGTCATGCTAGTCGGGTTCTGCTGATATTGTTGTGAGTTCATCTTGGGCCATTAGAGTTGGCCAATTTATGAGGTTGAGTCCTCCAATTATCAATTGAAGAATGTAGCACACCAATGGTATGGAGAGTGGGAGAAACATAGGAGTGATGATGATGAGTCCGCTTTGTGGGATGACTTATCCAATGCTTTTCTCAATTGCTTCTTTCCTCAGGAGTTGAGAAAGTCAAAAGTTAAGTAGTTTATGAACCTAAAGTAAGACAGGATGACAGTGAAGAAATAAACCTTGAAGTTCCACCAGTTGTCACGATATGCTCCTGAGCTGGTGTCTAACATGAGGTATATAATAAGGAAATTTGGTTCCTATTCATCCCATGATTTTATTTTAGAGAGTAAGGCTGCCTTATTAAATAAGGATATGGATATCTCTCGACTCGTGGTTTATATGCAACAAATTGAAGAGGAAAAGAAGAAGCAAACAGAGGTGAGAGAGAGGAAGAGTAAAAGGTTTTAGTATTTGGATTAGAGTGGAAGTTAAAAGAAGAATGGTATAGATGGTGGGAAATAATCTAAGAAGAAGTGGGATAATTCTGGTTCATATTTGATGGCTAGTGCACCTTATCCAAATCCGTCTGGAGATCGTCATTTTCAGAGTTGTGATGGGTTTAAGGCACAGGGTGCCTAATTTTAGGCCAATGAGGCCCAGTCAGCTTTATCATATCCTCATTATAGATTTTATGGTTAGTTGCATCATTGTTTTTGTGATGAGGTGAGGAACTGGTATTTTAGGTGTGGCCAACCGGGACATATGTTGAGGGATTTTCCCATGGGCAAGGTTTATTTGGGGGCTAATAAGGTTTTGATTTCCACATCATCAGTTTCTTCATCAAAGGGTGCCATTTCTAGTATAGACACTGGCTAGAATTGCCTCTATGTACTTAGTACCCATCAGAAGTTTGAGGCTTCTCCTGATGTCATCACCGGTATGTTAAAACTCTTCTTTTGTGATGTGTACCATTTACTTAATCCGAGGTCTATCCTTTCTTATGTGACCCTATTTGTGGTTGTGTATATTGGTTATGGTCTCGATTGTATTTCAGACACCTTTTTTGTTTCCACCCTAGTGGGTGACTCTGTGGTTGTTAGAAGGATCTATATGATTTGTGTGATATCGGTTGGTGGTAGGGAAACTTTGATGGATTTGATTGAATTAGATATAGTTGATTTTGATATATTATCTAGCAGATGGATTGGTTGCATTCGTACTATGCCTCTTTAGATTGTACTATACATAAGGTCATTTTTAAATTTCCTAGTGATTTGGTTATAGAATGGGAAAGGAGTTCCCTAGTGCCTAAGGGGAGGTTTATATCATATCTTAGGACCTAGAAATTAATTTCCAAAGGTTGTCCTTATCATTTGATCCGGGTTAAAGATTCTAACTCGGAGGGTCCTTCCTTACAATTGGTTCCAGTGGTTAGTGAATTCCCTGATGATCTTTTGGGCATCCCTCAAGATAGGGAAATTGAGTTTGGGATTGATCTTCTTCCGAACACTCGTCCTATCTCTATATCTCCTTATATAATAGCTCAAGCTGAGTTGAAGGAACTTAAGGAGCAGTTGAAAGATTTTTTTTACAAGGGTTTGATCTGTCCTAGTGTGTCTCCATGAGGTGCTCCTATTCTATTTGTGAGTAAAAAGAATGGTTCTCTTTGGATGTGTATTGATTACCACCAGTTGAATAAGGCAACGGTGAAGAATAAATACCCTCTTCCTAGGATCGGTGACTTATTTTACAAACTTTGGGGTTCTAACTATTTCTCTAAGATCGATCTTTGATTGGGTTATCTTCAGTTAAATATTAGGGAGGAGGATATTTCTAAGACGGCCTTTGTAATACCCCGATCGTTCCTTAAGCCTAAATTTATCTTTTGAGTGGATAGGGGTGGCTTACAAATTGATTGATGTTTATATTGTGTTGTATTTCTCTAATTTCTACTTTTTTTATGTAGATCATTGAATAAGCTTTTCATCGATACAAATTTCATCAAAATTCGACATCGGACAAGGAAGTTATGGCCGTTTTACTTAGCAATGTCGGAATTGCCCAGGCCTGATGGTAGACCTGAAGGACCACCAAGTCTTTGGTGGACCGTCAATTGTTCCATCAAGCCAAGGCAGTAACCCCTTTTTCTGGCTATCGTGCGACAGCCAAAATGGTGGGCCGCCAAAAATTTGACGGACCGTTAAGAGGACCGTCAAGTTGAGGCAGAATGTCCCGTTTCTGGTCCTCGAGTGACGGACGATTAGGTGGACCGTCAGTTCCTCTGATGTACCATCAGTTCGACCATCACAGACCCGATCGACAATTTTTTTAACTCATTTTTTAGGGGCATTTTGGTCATTTCCGCCCATTTTGGTCCTATATATATCCAAGTAGAGAAGAGAAGTTATTTTGTCTCATTTCTCTTCCAAGAAAAATCTAGAACTAGGGTTTCTTCCAAAATCCTAAATCAAATCTTCTACAAGAAAATTCAAGAATCTTCTAATGATTTCACCAAGTTGTTCAAGAATTAAGTTCTCCAAGTCAAAGGCATCAAGAAACTTAGCTCAAAAGTTTAAAGAAGAGTTTCCAATCAAGCTTATTCATCTTAAAAATCATAATCCAAGGTATGTAGGGTTTGAACAAGAACACTTCTTTCGTTCTTGTGCCCAAAGATTTAATTTCTTCAATTGAAATTCATGATTTTGCAAAGTGGGTTTACACCCAAATTACTTTATTAACGATTAAAGATATTTGAGATATTCAAGATTGATACACATGACTATTTCATCATTTTATTTCTTAAATTGAGAACTTATGCCATGAGTTGAATATTGTTATTATGAGCTGATGATTTATGAATGATTTGAGATAAGAGTCATGATTTAAGCTTTTCTATATGAAGTTTGATTATTGAATATATATATTGATATTTGAGCTTGAGAGTCAAGAATGAGTTCTATGATATTTTCTTGAAGTTTTTGATAAATTTTTATATTGAGAAAGATTGATTTGATTTTAGTCGAGTTAGGAATACACAAATTGATTATGATTTGATAAATGAGAAACAAATTTGATTTGGTCTTCATGATAGACCCTTGTGATATTTGTAGTGGATTTCCTAACGCGTTTTGAGCTTGTGTCTGGGAATAGTATTTAGCACCGAGCAGAAAATGTGGTATTTCCTCCAAAACTATATGCCACCGTAGGATTGATATGGATAATTGTGGGCTGGAGGCCGAGTATGAGATTGTAATCACTAAATTTAGGTTGTACTCCCTGGCAAGAGTACGACGCTCCCGCCAATGTGGGGTTCTCTCCTTAGGAGGGAAAAACGTTGGACTCCATGTAGCTCACATGGTTTATGTCGGTTATAAGAACCTCCCAAGTCCATAAGAGTTCAAGTTTTATGAGTTACCGAGTCACTCTAAGTCATGAGTTAAAGAGTTTGAGTTGAGTATAATGATTTATAAGATATATAATGCTTGCATTACTATTGATGATTTACAAGGAATATATTTCAGTTAATTCAAGCAAAGAAAATCGTTATCGTCAGTATGCATGATTTTCATAATCATTTATGATATTATTTATAATGTTGCATTGCACCCCCACATACTCAGTACATTCCTTAAAGTACTCACCCCCCATATATTTCTATGTGCTACAGTGTCTTATAATGTAGGTACAAATTGTAGCGCAAATACCGCATTCAGTTAGTCCGCCGCTCCCAGTAAATAGGTGATGAGTCCTTTTGATTCAAGGGCTTGAGTTGGTTGTACAGTTCGAAAAGTATTGTATTTTCTTATTTTAGTTGTATTGTGCTTAGCCGGGAGTCGTGACCCGTCTATCTAAAGTCAGTACCAGTAAAGGCTTCATAGACAGCCAGTAGAAGTTGAGGTAGTCAGTTTCAATTTAGTTTGGTAAAATTAGAGTTGTAATCTTGTAAAGTTCATGTTTATATTGATCAAGTTCAGAGAAATTCTATGTTTTCGCTGATTTTATATAGATTAAGCATTTTATCCAGTTGCTTATGAGTTATGCCAGTAGGAGGGTTATCTTGGGGTCACTTGTTTCCCTAAGCACCGTGTGATGTCTCAGGACTTAATTTCAAGGCGTTACAGCCTTCCGTTCCCAGAATGGTCATTTTGAGTTCTTAGTTAAGCCTTTTAGGTTGACCAATGCCCTAATGCTATTTATGGATCTTATGAACCGGGTATTCCGATAGTCTTTAGACTTGTTCTTGATTGTGTTTATATATAATATTTTGGTATATTCGAAGAGCAAGGTGGATCATGCCAATCACCTCCATATTGTATTGTAGACCCTAAAAAATCAACATTTGTATGCTAAGTTTTCAAAGTGTGAATTTTGGTTGAATGTTGTTACTTTTCTGTGTCATGTTGTTTCTAGTGAAGGGATTATGGTGGATCCATAGAAAGTTGTGGTGGTTAAGAAATGGCCTAGACCTATGACTCCAATCGATATTTGGAGGTTTTTAGGTCTAAAGGGTTACTATAGGAGGTTTGTGGAGAGATTCTCAACAACTGCTGAACCTTTGACTAAGTTGACTCAAAAGAAAGTAAAGTTTTTGTGGTCGGATGCTTGTGAGAGAAGTTTTGAAAAGTTGAAGGATAAGTAAACTTCTGCTCCGATTTTGACCCTACTCAAGGGTATTGATGACTTTGTGGTTTATTATGATGCATCTCATATGGGACTTGGTTGCATTTTAATGCAGCATAGCCGAGAGGTAGCATATGCTTCTAGGCAGTTGAAAGTTAATGAGAGGAATTATCTGGCTCACGATTTAGAGTTGTTGGCTGTGGTGTTTGCATTGAAAATTTGGCGACATTATCTATATGGGTTCTATGTTGACATTTATTCGGAACATAAGAACCTACAATATACGTTCACCCAGAAGGAGTTGAATCTCAGGAAAAAAAAGATGGCTTAAGTTTCTTAAGGACTATGACATGAGTTTCCAGTATCACCTAGGTAAGGCTAACATAGTTTTGATGCTCTTAGAAGGTTATCTATGGGAAGTTTATCCCACATAGATGAAGAGAATCGGGATTTAGTGAAGAAAATTCACCGTTTAGCTAATCTTGGAGTTCATCTTTTAAACTCTGAAGATAGAGTTGTGTTTATTAAAGAGGTGGTGAATTCATATCTTGGTGCTTAGGTAAAACAGAAGTAGGTTTTAGATCCTATGTTGATGAAGATCAAGGATGATTTGGGCCAACAAAAGGTGATGGCTTTTGATATTGGTGATGATAGTGTCTTGAGGTATCAAGAGAGGTTGTGTGTTCTCAATGTGGATGTGTTGCAAGGAAGAATTTTGGCCGAAGCTCATGAGTCACGCTATTTGGTTTATCTTGGTTCTACGAAAATTTATCATGAACTTAAGGAGATTTATTGGTGGAATAACATGAAAAGGGATGTGGCTAGGTTTGTGGCTAAGTGCATGGTGTGCCGACAAGTGAAGGTGGAGCTCTAAAGGTTTGGTGGGTTGTCTCCAGAAATTGAGTTGCCCGTGTGGAAGTGGGAAGTGATTAATATGGATTTTTTTCTCCCGCGGTCTTACATTCAGGTTTATTTGATTTGGGTCATCGTCAATAGGATGACTACATTCGTTTACTTCTTGCCTGCGAGGAATAATTATTCGGCTAATGATTATGTTAAGCTTTTTATTCAGGAGATCGTGAAGTTGTATGGTGCTCTAGTTTCTACCATTTACAATTGTGGTAATCAGTTCTCACTGTATTTTGACGGTCGTTTCAGCGGGGCTTGGGGACTAAGTAACCCTTAGTACTGCTTTCCACCCACAAACGGATGGACAAGAGAAAAGAACTATTCATACTTTGGATGATATGCTAAGGTCTTGCGTGATATACTTTGTTGGTAGCTGGGTCAATAATTTGCCTCTCATAGAGTTTGTATATAATAACAATTATCACTCTAGCATTGGTATGGGTCCGTTTGACGCATTGTGTGGTCAAAGGTGTAGATCTCCTATTGGATGGTTCGAAGTTTGTGAGGCAAGGTTGTTCGGTCTTGATTTAGTTCATCAAGCTATGGCGAAGGTGAAGGTAATTAGGGATAGGCTTAAGACTACCCAAAGTCACCAAAAGTCTTATGCAAACGTAAGGCAAAGAAAGTTGAAGTTTATATGGGTAATTGGGTATCATTGTAAGTGTATCCCATGAAGAGAGTGATGCAATTTGGAAAGAAAGGAAAGCTCGGCCTGTTTGATTTTAAAGGAAGTGGGTAGTATTTCCTATGATCTAGAATTGCCTACAAGTTTGTGTTCTATTCACCCTGTGTTTCTTGTGTATATGTTGAAGAAGTGCGTGGGTGATCCTTCCTTGGTAGTGACTATTAAGAGTGTTGGTATTTTGGATTCTCTATCTTACTAAGAGTTCTCGATGGAGATCTTAGATAGACAAGTTCATAGGTTTAGGACTAAAGATGTATCTTCAGTAAAGGTCCTTTGGAGAAACCATATGGTGGAAGAAGCCACTTGGGAAGCGAAGGAAGATATGAAGACTAAGTACCCATTCTTGTTCTATATGTTGGGCGAAGGATCTTAAGGTATGAATTTTGTTTTGTTTCCCTTGTTATTATCTAGGTTTATCATTTGCCTTTAGTGTAATATTTCTATTCTCTTGCGAAAAGTGTCCTTGCTCATGATTCGAGGATGAATGATCCCAAGGGGGGATAATGTAACACCCTAAAAATTCTGAGCATTTTATTTTTGGCCCTCCCATGTTTGAAATATCGATTTTTGACTCAAATTATGTTTATGCATGTTAAAAGGGTATCCTGGGAGAGTTTCAGAATTTTTGGATGGGGCACGGGGTAGTTTTTGATCACATAGGTAGTGAGCCTCGTGATATTGACATGTCAAGGAGGCTAGCCTCCCGATAACTTCAGTGCCACGAACCTGTGTAAAAGTTTGACTATTTTGTTTTATTTAAATTGGGATGTGATGTAAACTTTTGGGGATGCACCACAAGTGAGGGACCAGGGCCCTCAGAGTCATTCTCAAGAATTAGAAAGGTAGATCAATTAAGAGGTGCTGGAAAAACAAAGGAAATGCAGGAAAGAACAACACATGATTTTTACGTCGAAACCCAACATAGGAAAAACCACGGCTTTCCCTCACAGGAACCAAAACAATCCACTATAACCAACTTCTCAATTACAGACTCGACTGTGAACCTAACTCTAGGTTCCTCTTACTTGCAACACCTCTATTGCAAGCACACCTTGACACTTCTGCCAAGTTTCCCTTCGAAATTAGTTAACTCTAACCAACTACAAGCTTAGGTAACTCTACCTATTCAACTCTCTCAAAAGAAAACACTACTCTTATAAGATGAGTAGTTCGATTACAAATCATTAATCACTTAAGAACTATTTCAGTTTAAGCACACATAAAGCTAAGAACTTGAGCAGGTATTGAAATGGGGTTTTGCTGCCTCTCTTCATTCTTTGTAATTTGTGCAAAAACCAATTATCGAAGTGACGTCTCTTTCTTTTCATAGATGGGTGATTATTAGTTCTTCAATGATCATTGGACCATCTATCCAAGTTAATTCAAAATAGCACAAAATTGCACCCTCAAGTTTGTAACAAAAAATGACAAAACCATCCAGATGACGTATGCCAGCGGTACTGTACCTTGCATATCCAGGGACCTGGTCCATCGTAGTTTAGCTGCTCATCATCAAAACTACATATAGCAATTTACCCCTTTTTTATGATGCCAAACCAAACCATACAATTTGAGCATTAGTGCATACTCATCACATTTAATCAAAGTGATTACCACCTGAGAATGAATGTTCTCCCTATCATCACGCTTCCTTTTTCATCATGGAACACATGGACCTGGTCCCTTATTGTCAGCAACAAAAACTCCCTCGATTATTATGCACCTTCACCATTTGGTGCATTAGCATACTTCCCCCTATCAACATGACTCTATACTTCTGCAATTTAGCACACACACACTTGGTCCTTACATCTGGTCAGTATTCCCCCTTTTGGCTTCATTGAAAAGGATTAACAGTAAACCACAAGTAAAGATAAATGCAAATTAGTTAACTCATGGCCACTGGGACAACACTAATATGAAGACAACTTTAAAGTAAAGGGAACAAGTAAAGAACACAACCAGAATTCATTCTTTCATAACCAATGATTAGTACTAGTATAACCATGCTAAAAAAAATGCAAAATAACTATTTTCAAAAGCCAAGTATAGGATTAAGATATAAACTGACACTGGATATGCCTGGGAAAAGGTATAATAGGATTTAGGTAGAGGTATATATTTGGGAAAAGGACTTGAGCAATACATTCACTCTTGAATTTTAAGCATTGTGAGCATCTAACAACTGCTTGGTGAGATCCTCCACTTCTGTATTCAGTTCTTGAACTTTAACACTTAGTTCAACCACTTTAACCTGGAGTTTCACATTTTCAGTTGCAAGTTCATTAGAAGCACCTGGTTCTTCAGATAAAATCTTCTGAATCTTCGACCTCAGATGCACTATCTCAGCATCTTTGGCACCAAACATAATTCTTAACTCCTCCATTTCCTTTCCCAACCTTTCACGAACAACTAATAATTCAGATACTTGAGACATAAAACCAACCTTGTTTTAAATACATTTATTCTTTACAAGAGTTGTTAGGCTGATAATTTGTTTGGCTGTTCCAGATGTTCCTTTAGTTCCACTTACATTAAAATGTTCGAATACCTTCTTCAGCAAGTACCCATATGGCATTCCACGTATCCCATTTTTTTCAAGAATTACTTTTTCATGTGGTCAATCATAAGAGAAGGCAGATTGATCAATTTAAAACTGTTTAGGCATTTTATCAAGAATAAATCCAAACCAGATGCAATTATAGTTTTTCCTGATCTCGGCAATAGGACTTTGTTGGTTAGTTTAAATACAAGCTAAAACTCACATTCCAGGAACTTCTTTTTAACAACTGCTATAGATATTTCTTCCATTTTGAAGGCATTGATCATACACTTAGTAGTAGGCTTTTGCTTTACAGAAAAACTGGCTCCAATAGCTTGTACATCCAAGATTTTTCCTAATACTTCTTCATCCAAATATATAGACTTTCCTTGCACCTGTACAGATAAGCTTAACTCATCTTTTGAGAATTCCATAATATAATACATTCTCTGACCTCATTATTAAAAACCATGGGGTTTGATTCTTCAAACAAGTGTAACCAACCTTGATACCTGACATATTCAACCAATGCAGTCATTTCTTGGTTCTCATAAATTTTGGGATCAAATAGTCTTCCTAACAACACCTTTTGTGTTCTCAGGTTCCCAATCCTTCTTTCTCTAGATATGGCATTCTTTCATTCATTTATGTTCTTTTTTTTGGGCTCACTATGTGTTTCTCTTTTATCATCTATTATTCTTTTCATGGGACTTGGTCCCTTAGAGTCTTCCCTTTTTTGACAGCTATAAGTTTCTGCCTCATTTCGATGGAGATACCAGACTTTGATATGGAGGACCTGGTCCTCACAATTGTAAGATCATTCTTTCTTCCCCTTTTGAAGGCAACAATACCCCCTGGATTTAATATCTCTCCTATATCAATCTCCCTATCTTTACTATTTTCATTTTCCCCTTTTCTATTTCTCCTGAGTTTCTTCACAGACCATCTCATAGATACTTTGTCCTCAATCACTTCATTCTCCTTATTTGGAGGTAACAACCTATCTTTTCTCCCACTCACTTCATTAATCTCACAAGCTTCCTGTTATACTCCATCAACTGAGATTTTTATGTTGTCACAAGTAAGTAGTAGCAGGTTCTCAGTTACCCAGTTCTCACTAGAGGAAAGATCAACTTTTTTAACTGTAATTTCTTTGTAAAAAAACTGATCAAAAATGTTTTTTGAGTCTAAGTATTTAGGAGAGTCTAGTGTTTGTTGTGCTTTAGAGAATTCAGCTTTTTTGGATTTTTCAGATGACATAGGAAGTTGTGAGTTTTTTAGTGAAAAAGTTTCTTGTTCTATTAATGTCCTAGACCTTTGGTTTGAGAAGTCCGTTATGAGTCGCTGAGCATACAATAGTGAAAAATGGCTTAGTTAAGTTTAACTCAACTGTAGGTTTTTGAATTTTTACAGAGTGTGGGGAAGTAATAATATCATCCAGTTTATTTGAGAAGGAGTGATGATCCAATTTAGCTTAGGAATAATTTTTTATTTAAGAAAAACATAGTGAGCCCAAAAGAAAGAACATCAGGTCTTCCCCACCTGAATCAGTTTATAGAACTTTCATGGTCAAGAATTTTTCTCTTATTTCTTCTTTTCTTTCCACCCCTAGTTCAGTTAAAATGGCCATTATGATCAGAACACTCTAGGTGTAAACCTTTTAGAGTGAACCCTCTCTGATACCAATTAAAAGAACCCTTACAGGTTGCACTGACAGCGCCTAAGCGCACACCCAAGTGTACATGGTCTTATCATGTAGTAAAGTTTCTTCAAGAAAGCCCAAGTATTGATCTCTCAGGGACTTGCATTCGCCGATAATCCAATTCTAGTTCAACGATTGAGAAAAAGTGAACAATAGATTTTTAGAATTGTAAACTAAAAAGAAACTAAACTAATGCGGGAAAGTAATGACTTAGGACAATCAAAGGATAGAAACCCAGGGTTAAGGCTTACTAACAATCATACTACGTTATTGAACTTCATTCGTTAAATTTCTTATCTTGGTTGTTGATTCTCAGGGTTAATTGCATGATTATGGTTTCCCAACCTCTAATCCTTTATCTAAGTTGAACCTTACAACTACATCGTTGAGCGGGGATGTAATAGTTCACTTAAGTTCTTTACAAATATCATCCTACATATGAATCAAGTAAGACATCTAAGTACATCCATGTCCTAGATACTAATTTGAATTCCTTATTTAATAAAGGAACACAAACCATACTTTGCTTATTCCCATGTTCTATCGCCCTATTTCCTCTTCCGAGATCACAAGGTTGATAATTGATGTATTCTAAGGGTAGCTAATCCTTAAAATAGTTAAAACAAACATAAACAAACAACCAATGATGATAAAAAAATTAAAACTTAATTCAAAATGAAAGTAGTCATGATCTTGGCCTTAACCCCGGATAGGGAGTTTTAGCCTTTAATGGAAATATTCATTAACCAATCCCTTGGATTGATGATACAAACCATAAAAGAAACTAAAATTAAGAGATATAAACCCTAAAATAAGTGTTGAACAGACCCACAACTAGTATAATACGTACAAAAGTGATAAAAAAACGTTTAGAAAGTTGTATTTATAGCAATAGGGTAAGCCCAAGTTGTGTTGGCCAAGGAATCAACGTACAGTCCAGGGGTAAAATGGACCATGCATCGCACACTGTATTCCATATGTAATGGAGCATACAACGAATTCATATCACATGTAAACACTATTTTGGGTCCATTATTAGTCTATTAATGTGTTGAATGCACCTAGATCCCTTCACACGCGCCCTCACTCTCCCAATACATTTCAGGTGTCCAAATTTACGTCAAGTTGCATATTGTGCTTCCGTGATCCATTCCAAGCCTTTTTGAGTTGTTTCCACTTGATTTGAAGCTTGTAAATCCTTAATATATCATAATAATCCATTCACCAAGAATCCTATAGAATTAAACACAGAAATTTAGAGCTCAAAATAACACAACATCCAAGATGGAGAACTAGAAACACGAGCTAAGCATAGGCTTCATTCACTTTGAATTCTAACTTATAGTTTTGACTTTTGTCTTGATCCAATTGACCCTTGAACATTAAAAACAAGTTGTTTCACATATAAATACACAATAAAAATCTTAGGAACTCATTAAACACGTTATAACCCAATACGATAGACTAGACAAACACTTAGCTCAAGCTAGTCACACTAGTTTTTTCGGTTGACTTCTAAATGATCAATTTGAATCAAAATTTGTGTGGAAACACTATTAAACATTGTAAACACATACATGGACACTTAGATGAACATTTATATCATTATAACCATATTAAGCACATGAATCATCCTCAAAACAAGGCTAAAAAGGCTAGAATAGCAACGCTAAAATGCATAAATTCACCCAACATCACCACCCCACACTTAAACCCTTGTTCGTCCTCGAACAATTCTTAACTATAAGCATCATGATCTGAAGAGACTACACACTTACAATACATGCAAGACACTCAATCCTGTACTACAATGACTACACATAATGCAAGTTACTACACTAAGCATGTTTCAACACAATTGAAAGATCAAGAACACTACTCAAAAAACAATCTAGCCTCAAGAATTGACTCACCTAGTTGGCAAACTCATGCTTATTTGTCAATTAAGGATATCATACAAATCACCCTAATTCATCAAACATGTTCCCCTCACAACAAGAGAGTTACCCATAATCACTCACAATAATGCCATTCATAATATAATGGGTACAAGAATCAAATTACGCTCACTCTCACAAGGAATTAACAAGTTACACATAATGAACCATAGGTGTGACCTTAGTGTCATGATCCACTAATGTTAGAATGTTAAGCTTAGGATCAAATAGGTTTTTTTCGTATTGTAATGTAGGCTAAGGGATGGGTAGGAACTATTTTGGCCAAGAATAGTGACTATCTTTCCTAAGTGCTTTAATACATCACAATTTTTCACATAAAACCACCTTCAACAACCTATTCACACCTTTTCCATCTACCCATATCTTTTTGTTGTGCCCCATCTCTTTTAAATATTTTTACAAACACATGGTGGACGTATTGCTTATTCCTGCAAGATTTAATTTTTTTTCTTTTTTTACAATCATGGGAATATTTCTAACACCATTTATATCAATCCCAACCACCACACATCAATTATAAACACAAATAACTCTTACCTTGGGGCATCAATTTTGCCTTTTTCTTCTTTAATTTCTCAAACTCCTTTCTCAATTTTTTTTTCTTTTTTTAAAGTACTTAGGAGCCTTTTGGATTAAATTATGATCTATCAAAGAAGGGATTAGGCTATTTATGTGGCTACCAAGGAAAATGGTAAAAACTCAATGGGGGTTAACTAGGATAATGCACAAGGGTAGGACAATTAGAAGGTATAAAACAAGGCTATTAAAGAATTGCCTATATCATCTCCTAAACCCACATTCTTTATTTCACTTCACACACACCGGGAAAGTTCTGAACATCACATGCCACAAGGAATATACAAAATACCTCACACTCTCATGGACCATGCTCAACTTAATAGGATCATCATAGACTCCAAACCAACCAATAGCACAAATTCAAATTTAAGCCAACACATACAAGAGTCATAAACATAAGCCTAAGAGTCTCAAAAAAAGCAATTCACACAATTAACATACTTTTACCAAACAAAACAGTTGCACCATGGAATAAAAAATAGTACCAACTCAAATATATCACTTATTCCTAACCTAAAAAATTTTAAATTGAGCCAAAAATTAGGAATTTTCCCACCCCACACTTAAAAATCTACTTTGTCCCCAAAGTGAACTTTTAAAGTAAGAGATAGAAATACTCCTTGAGGCCTCTACGCCTGGATAGTAGCATCTTTACACATACAAGAGATCCATGGGACCCACACTCAGTTTTTGCCATGCTTCTTAGCTCCAGTTTTCGGTACTCAGACTTCCCATCAACTTGTGACTCAATCAAAAACAAAAAACTACGCGAAATAAAAACTAAAACTAAAAATAAAACATACCTTAGCTTGGGTTTCCTCCCAATAAGTGCCTAATTTAGTGTCGTGACACGACCCAATCAGCCTTTTCCTCCACCCTGAGGATATAAATTTCACCCCAAACATTGCATCCATCTTTTTGCCTCGATCATAGAGAAGTGGTAAAAGACTAAGGAACCGAGTAATGGAATGCACATCATAAACCACTCAACTTTGAAGTGAGGTGTGTTTTTATGTTGCTTATTTGGTGTAAAATCAAGAATATAGGATTCTTGTTCCTCATCTTCACACTCTTCCACTATTTTAGATGATTCTACAGACAAGACATCATCTAAACATAATGTAGAGAAGTTCTTTGAATGAGGCCCAACCAATCCCACTTCTAGATTTACACTATCAATAACACACTCACTCTCATTAACCTTCTCAATTTCAGTCTCAAGATAAAGATGACAATAGAGTGGCTGTGATTCTTGTATTTTTCTCTGCCTCTATGGAGATGGTGGTGATGGTATTTCCTGAATCTCCTTAGTTCTTTGTTGAGCATTGACCACAAACATGACTAAATCAGGATTAAAAGGACACATATCTGAAGAGTGATACAAATTTCCACAAACCACACACCAACCTATAGTCTCCTGTACAGGTCGGAAATAAGTAGGTCCCCTCTAAACGCTTGGATCAAAATCTGGACAAAAAGCCTCATGGTGGGGTCCTCTACAATAATGACAAGAATCATCATCCCTCGAAAATTATCTATCAAAGAATGACATCTAAAGAAGAGTGTGAGAAAAATAGATATAAAAGAAATTAAAAAAAAACTAAACTATTTATAACTCAATGTAGTTAAACTAAAAATAAGATAGTTATCTACTTACAAGTCCCCGGCAATGGAGCCAAAAAAATGACTGCGCCCAAGCGCCCACGCAAGTGTACGTGGTCTTATCAAGTAGTAAAGTGGCTTCAAGAAAGATCAATTATCGATCTCTCAGGGACTTGCATTTGACGACTATCCAATTCTAGTTCAACGATTGAGAAAAAGTAAACAATAGAGTTTTAGAATAGTAAACTAAAAAGAAACTAAACTAATACAAAAAAGTAATGACTTAGGACAATCAACAGATAGAAGCCCTGGGTTAAGGCATACGAACAATCATACTACATTATTAAACTTCATTCGTTAAATTACTTATCTTGGTTGTTGATTCGTAGGGTTAATTGCATGATTATGGTTTCCCAACCTCTAATCCTTTACCTAAGTTGAACCTTACAACTACATCATTGAGAGGAGATGTAATAGTTCACTTAAGTTCTTTACAAATATCATCCTACATATGAATCAAGGCATCTAAGTACATATCTTTCCTTGATACTAATTTGAATTTCTTATTTCATAAATAAACACAAACCATACTTTGCTTATTCCCATGTTCTATCGCTCTATTCCCTCTCTAGAGATCACAGGGTTGACAATTGATGTATTCTAGGGGTAGCTAATCCTTAAAATAGTTAAAACAAACATAAAAAAATAACCAATGATGATAAGAAAATTAACAAACTTAATTCAAAACAAAAGTAGTCATGATATTGGCCTTAACCCCGGATAGGAAGTTTTAGCCTTTAATGGAAATATTCATCATCCAATCCCTTGGATTGATGATACAAACCATAAAAGAAACTAAAATTAAGAGATACAAACCCTAAAAGAAGTGTTGAGCATCCCCACAACTAGTCCAAGACGTACAAAAGTAATTAAAAATGTTTAAATAGTTATATTTATAGCAATAGGGTAAGCCCAGGTCGTGTTGGCCAAGGAATTAACATGCAGTGCAGGGGTGAAATGGACCATGCGTCGCACGCTGTATTCCATAAAAATGGAGCATGCTACACATGTATATTGCACCTACATACTATTTTGGGTCCCTTATGATTCTATTGATATATCACATGCTCCTAGATAACTTCTCACGTGCCCTCACTCTCCCAATATATTTCAGGTGTCCAAATTTGCTTCAAGTATCATATTGTGCTTCCGTGATCCATTCCAAGCATTTTTGAGTTGTTTGCACTTGATTTGAAGCTTGTAAATACTTAATATATTATCATAATTCATTCAAAAATAATCCTATATCATTAAACACAACAATTTAGAGCTCAAAACAACACAACATCTAAGATGGAGAACTAGAAACATGAGCTAAGCATAGGCTTCATTCACTTTGATTTCTAACTTATTGTTTTGACTCTTGTCTTGATCCAATTGACCCTTGAACATTACCAACATATTTTTTAACATATAAAAACACAATAACAACCTTAGAAACTCATTAAACACATTAGAACCCAATACGATAGACTAGAAAAATACCTAGCTCAAGCTAGTCACACTAGTTTTCTCGATTGACTTCTAAATGATCAATTTGAATCAAAACTTGAGTGAAAACACAATTAAACATTGTAAAAACATACATGGATACTTAGATGCACATTTATGTCATTATAACCACATTAAGAACATGAATCATCCTCAAAACAAGGATAAAAAAGCTAGAATAGCAATGCTAAAATGCATAAATTCACCCAACATCATGCACCATAAGTGATGGATCAGGTCCCCCATAGTCATACTCAATAATTATAAAGGTAGATCAATTATATGGTTCAGGAAAAACAAAGGCAATGTTGGAAAGAATGACATAAGATTTTTACGTGGAAACCCAACATAGGAAAAAACACGGCTTGCCCTCACAAGCACCAAAATAGTCCAATATAACCAAACTCTTAATTATAGACTCAAATATGAACCTAACTCTAGGTTCATCCTACTTGAAACACTCTATTGCAAGCACACCTTGACACCTCTACTAAGTTTCCCTTCAAAACTGGTTAACTCTAACTAGCTACAAGCTTAGGTAACTCTACCTAAGCAACTCTCTCAAAAGAAAAAACTACTTTTATAAGATGAGTAGTTCAATTATAAATCATTACTAACTCAATAACTATTTCAATTTAAGCACACATAAAGCTAAGAACTTAAGCAGTATTGAAATGGTGTTTTGATTCCTCTCTTCATTCTTTGTAATTTGTGCAAAATCAATTATTAAAGAGGTATCTCTTTTCTTTTATAGCTGGGTGATAATTAGGGCTAGAAAGATCGTTGGACCAATTGTCCAAGTTAATACAAAATAACATTTGTAACTTTGTTACACAAGATTATAAAATTTTGTAGAAGGCGCGTGACAGCTATACTGTACCTTGAATATCTAGGGAACTGGTCCCTTGTAGTTTAGTTTCTCATCATCAAAACTACATATAACAGGATGAGGGGTAATGTAATATTCCGTACTTCTACCTAACTTAAATTCATCCTAAAATGTTAAAGACTTGCTTTAAAAGATGAATCCATTTTTATACATTTAGAATTTTCAAGATTTTGATTTTTTGTTGTATGGGAAATTAAATAATCTTTCCATCGATACCAAATTCGTCCAAATCTAACACCCGGGTGAAGAGTTAGAGCCATTTTAGTAAGACAGTGGCCACCTGAGCCATCAATGCATCGCAGAGCATGCCAAAATGGATATCGTCAAAATCCAGTGGGCCTCTGCAATTATGGAGCATTGAACCAAGTATCAAATCCAGAGTTGTCAATTTTTAGTGTCTCATCGTGCCCAAATCGGGTTTTCAGTGATAAAAAATTAAAACCTTCTACGGGCAATTGGGTCTTTTTTCATGACCCAGATCAACCTTTAACCATGAAATTATGCCCTAAAAATCCTATTACATCACTTTTCCTCACTTTCTCTCAAGAAAAAAATCCTTCTCTCTCAAGAGGAAAAAACCGTAGCTCAAGAAATCAAGGCCAATTCCAAGAATCTTTCCAAGAACTTCAAGAATTTAGATTTCCAGGTATGCATAGTGTTCATTCATGGATTCCTTTCATCCACGAAGCCCAAGAATCAAGTTTTATATCATGTATTATGAATATTATGTTGTGGGTTGATTATGTTTCTTTGATTGTTGTTGTATGGTTCCCAAGTTGGAATATCAATGTGTTTTTATGGAATTACGTTAGTATATAAGTTTAAATCCATGAATTGAGTGGTTTATAAGGTGTTAATTGATGATTATACTTATGCCCTAAGTGGTGCATGTAAGGAGTTTGATAAAATGCCTAGAAGACTAGAAATCATGTAATATAGTTCAATTGTGACTTAAGTGATGGATTCATGTTTTATCCTTATGTTCAAATTACTCCCATTCTATTGATGTGCAATGTAGATGTTTGTTGAAATGCTGATAATGATAGAATATGGAATTATGACATTGATTATAGGCATTCCTTCCATGTACAAGATAATGATAACCATGTACTTCATGAAATCCCCAACTTATTGTATTATGAATTGTTGATATTGGTTGTGTTCAAGAAGTGTCAAGTCTTGTCAGTTTCATGCTATCGAGTCTTGGGGGTACTTGTACCCGTACCTAGAGTCAGTATAAGTTTTCACGATACTCTCAGTCAAGCCATGATCAGTAGAATTCAGTCAGTCACGTGCCTCAGGAAAACTTAGTAACATTCTGTCAGTTAACAGAATTTAGTAGTATTCCATCAGTCAACGAAAATCCAGTAAACTCAGTTCAATCTAGTTAATCAGTAAAATTAGTAACAGATCAGTCCAGCCTAGTATGAACTAGGAAATAAGATCTGTGTCTATTCAGTTGGGAGTAGGATTCATCACTAAGTGAACCCAAGGATGAGGATACACACTTTCATCCAGTAGAGGGAGTGATCCTTAGTAGCAATCCCTACGTTCCAGAACTACGTAGCCAGCATAGGTTGAGATGTACCCCTACAAGTCTAGGGACTATACATCTCATTTTAGTTTTCCTTACATGAGGGTTTGACGGAAGAGCTCCCTGTCAGAGAGGGTTTACTCATAGCTTGTCTTTACCCGTGGCACAGTATTGACACCTTTCCAGCTGGGGTTACAGGTTGGACCCCACTAGTTTAGATTTGGGGCATATCGGTTAGATGATTACCTCCCACAGTTTCAGTTATAGAATCAGGACTGTTAGATACAGTCACTCAGTCTCAGTAATAGAACTTAGATAGTTCTTCAAACACTAGGACTATCAGATACAGTCACTCCGTACAGTACAAAACTCATCTAGTTCCATTAGATTTTAGGACTATCAAAAATAGTCACCCATTTAATAGTATATTAAGTATACAAAATTCATGTTACTAATATTAAGATTTTAGGACTGTTCGATAAAGTCAATCAGACTAGTTCTTCATAATCAGAACTGTCAAAAATAGTCATTTCTTTATAAGAAATACGACATCAGTTCGTCAGTACTCAATAGAATTAGTCATTCAGTATCCAAGTATTAGAACTCAGATATCAGAAAATCTACGTTATCAGAATTCATGAGTCAGTGTTATCACGATCTTAGTCACAGTCACATATTCATGCATGTATTCTCACATTCATATTATTCAGTTAGTTAGTATTGTTCATACATATGAACCATTGTATTCAGCCACCTCACTTGCATACCAGTACATTCAACGTACTGACGAATTTGCGCTACGGTGATTTATACCATAGGTTTAGAAGCACGAGCTCCCGAGCATCCTTAGTAGATCAGATGTTCAGCAGCCAAAATAGAAGTAAGTCCTTATCATTCGAGGATAGCATGATTATTTTTTTACTTTATTATTTCATTAGTTCGAAGTTAGTTGGGGACATGTCCCATCAACTCCACAGATTTCTGATAGTTTAGAGGCTTTCAGACTACAACATGTTTCAGACACTTTATTTCAGTTTTGGGTATTGTTATACCCCATTATAGATATTGTTTTATATTTAGTATTAGTTCAGTTTTGAACCTTATGGACTTACAGATTATATTTCACATATTTATAATGTATTATTTAGTGCTCAGTTACAAATATCAGTCATGGGTTAGCTTATGGTCCTTCGGGGTCATGAGCACCGCATAGTATTCCGGGTACCAGATTTGGGGCGTTACAAACTTGGTATCAGAGCCTAAGGTTCAACAGTGTCCTAGAAAATCTAAAAAGTCACATCTAGTAGAGTCTTGTACATGGGTATGTTGTACACCACACTTATGTGTAGGAGTCTATGAGATGTTTTAGGAATAGTTTTCCTTATTTCTGTATTCATGTCGTGCCAGTGAGCATAATCTCTAATTATTTTCTCAGTTTAATATGCTTCTTCCTCTTTCTTACAAAATATGCCTTCCAAAGGGGCTAGCGAAAAAAGAATAGGTAATCAGTCAACACCTCAGCCCGTTCAGGCAGATCCCCTAGACGAATATGTTTCCCATGCAGAATTCAGGACTGTATTTACTACTCTAGCCAATTTAGTCATAACTCTGAATGAATGACCATCATTTAGTCCAGCCAACCCAGTGGCCAATTCAGCTGCATCCAGGATTCAGGAGTTTACCCGAATGAATCCTCCCTTATTCTCAGGTTTTAAGTCCGAAGAAAATCCATAAAAGTCCCCCAACTAGGTTCAGAAAGTCACAGACATCATGGGAGTGAATTCCAGTGGGAGTGTAGAGTTAGCTACTTATCATCTACAAGATGTAGCCTATACATGGTTTAAATAGTGGAAGGTAGACAGGGGTACAAATGCAGATCCCATAGAATGGGAAGAGTTTGCTACAACCTTCTTAGATAGATTCTTTCCCTTAGAGCAGAAATAAGCCAAAGTGTTAGAGTTCATTAATCTCAGACAAGGTAGCATGAGTGTAAAAGAATACTCCCTCAAGTTCACCCAGTTAGCCAGGTATGCTCCCCATGTAGTAGCAGACAGTAGATCCAGAATGAGTAAGTTTGTGTCTGGTGTTTTAGATAGAGTGGTTAAGGAATGTAGGACTGTGATGTTGATTAAAATGATGGACATATCTAGGCTTATGGTCGATGCTCAAAAGATTGAGGAGCAGAAACTTAAGAAGAAGAAGAGAGAAAATAAGAGGGCCAGAACTGGTAGTTATAGTTTTTCCCAGCCAGGGTCATAGGGTGGTAACCATTCTCAGGACAGATAGAAGTTTCCAACCCCAGTTCTATCTTCAGCTAGTGCACCAGTACCAAAGTTTAGAAATAACCGTAGAGATGGGGTCCCAGGCTCCAAGGCCTAGGGTAGTGAGAGTAGGATTTTTCCTCTTCTGCTTTGCAAAGAGTGTCGTAAGCATCATAAGGGTATATGTAGAGTCGGTAGTGATGTGTGTTTCAGATGTGGTGAGACAGGTCACAAAGTCTGAGATTGTCCTAGGCCCGATCCTCGAAGTCAGCACGGTCATTCTTCAGCTCATTCTGATCGCCCGAATCAGTTGGGTGCCAATTCCAGCGCTATCAGTGGGCAACGCCCAAACAAAATCTATGCACTTTAGTCCTGACAGGATCAGGAAAGTCCTCCTGATACAGCCAATGGTATGTTACAGATCCTCATTTACATGTTCTCATTTCTTCAGATTCAGGAGCTTCTTTTCTTTTGTAACTCTTTGCATAACAGTCATCCTTAAAGTTAGACCAAACATTAACAGGACCTTTTTCCAGTCTCCACCCTAGCAAGTCAGTCTAACACAACCCAACAGGTATACAGAAACTGTCCGGTTATGAAATCTCAGAAAGACAGGCCTTCAGGTTCTAGTAGTAATACTAGTATGTGTAGGAAATCAGTAAGGAAAGATTATTCCTGACACATTCCTGACACATTTCTATCTCAACGTGAAGTTTTGTACTTCAAATATCACGATACTTACCCATGCTTTATGTCACAATTCCATATACCCAGCTTATATTCATGTGTTTTCCATAAAATAGTATGTGTTTTAAGTTCCCAGTATGAGGAGTTTTGGCTTACCTAGTGTTACAAATCATGTTCCATGAGTACAGAAACATTAGACTCAGGTTATGCAACTTATGACTTATGCACTCAAGTCCTGTCTTACAGTATGTTCAGCCCACATGATTCATGCTCCAGTTCTAATGATTAGCCAAACTCAGACTATGTCACGTATACCCTCAGTTTAGATCCTCTGGTGAATTAGTTGGGATGATTTTCTATCCCTCGAGTGTCAGTTACGAAGTCAGTTTAGTAATCAATATTCAGTAAAGGACTCAGATAGTCCTACAAAACCATGGCTTTTAGTTATCAGTTACTTATCCATCAGAATTCAGTACTTCAGTACATTCTAAACCTTAATTATCATAAACCAGTATTCAGTACCAGCTATAGTCTTAGTTACAGTTATAGTCTCAATTATCGTCTTAGCTATAATCTCAGTCCTAGCCCAGTAATCGAGTCGGTAACTCAATAGAGTTTTGAGTTTACTCAACCATAGTGTACAGTTATCAGTCACTCAGTTGTCAGCCTTCCAATACTTCAGTTTACAAGACCATTCCAAAATTATGTTGTACTCTTGGTGTTACATTCTCAAATAATACAGTTATCCTTAATTCATACTCAGTTATCGCATGTTTCTCAGTAAGTACTTATCTCCTATGCATAATTCTTTGCAATTTTAGCCCAGTTATTCAAGACTAAGTACAGTTCCATCTTGCAGACCCAGTATTCAGCTATCAGTTATTTAATTAATCAGACAAGTTAGTAAGTTTAGGCATTCGTGCTCAGTGCTCATGCAAATATTTTCAGTAGTCTCAGGTGAAGAAGAAGTACTTCAGTTAAGCATAAGTTTTCAGTATGAGTTAGATTGATCATCCAGTAATTCAGTTTAACAATCAGGCAATAAGTTTGTATGGTGTGGTTTTCCATCTTTCCACCTAGTCCCACTATCAGAAATCTCAGGAATGTAACTATTCCACGATAGAAAGTCCCAGTAGTTGCAAGATCAACTCAGTTGATGTATTATGTTACAGTTTTAGATCCCATATATTCAGTCATGATTTAGTTCATAGGTGCCTTATGCATCGTCCTAGTTTTCCTCAGTATCTCAGTCAAGTTAGTATTCTTCTAGGGACATAATATCCCAAGGGGGAATATGCTCTATCACCCCTGAGCTATCATACCCTAAACCCTCTAATTTATCTTCGCGTAACGAATCTAGTTTGGAGTTGTGGGTACCCATAGGTTGACCCTCTAGCTCCGATATCAGCCATCAGCCATGTACTCCATGGCTCAGTTCATTTCACGATACCCAGTTCACATCATATGTTACAGACTCAGCCATGTTCTCATGTTCCTATTTATGCGTGTTCAGAAAGGATCTCGAGACGAGTTCAAAAAATTTTGTGTGTTTGAAAATATCTCTCATGAAGGGAGTGAAGAGGTTCAGCAAGAAGGGAAATCTCAATCCCCGATATGTTGGTCCCTTCAAAATTCTCAGTCGCTTTGGCAAAGTAGCTTATGATCTCGAGTTGCCTTCAGATCTAGCTTTAGTGCATCTGGTATTTCATGTATCCTTGCTTAAGAAATGCATAGATGATCCAGTAGTTGTAGTCCCTGTTGAGGGCGTAGACATTCAGAATAACCTCTTTTATGAAGAGATTCCAGTCAAAATCCTTGACTATCAGACTTGTAGACTGAGGAACAAAGAGGTCTCTCTAGTCAAAGTTCTTTGGCGGAATTAGTCCGTCGAGGGAGCTACTTGGGAAGCAGAAGTAGATATGAAAACCAAGCATCCTCACCTCTTCTCTACTAATTCAGACTCAGTCAAAGATTATAGCTTTCCTTAAGCTTATTCAGTTTTATGTTTGAATTTCAGTTACAAACCAGTTTCATACTCAGATTCCCATAATAAACTTGGTATCAAATACCATTGTATATTCATTCACATGTTCATGCATCAGATATGCATTATCTTTGTGAGAAACTCAGTTATCAAAAATCTCAGTCATGTATTCATGAGACAGTTCAGTCATGAAATCATGCATCAGATATGTATGCTCAGTATGAATCTCAGCAATGTCAGTCAAGTAGTTATGTTCCAGTTGTTCATATTCTGTTATGTACTTCAGCTTATTATTTCTCCCATTTTAGAAAGTCTCATTCGAGGACGAATGTTCTCAAAGGGGAGATATTGTAATATCCCGTACTTTTACTGAACTTAAATTCATCCCAAAAATGTTAAAGACTTTCTTTAAAAGATGAATCCACTTTCATACATGTGGAATTTTTAAGATTTTGACATTTTGTTGTGTGGGAAATTGAATAAGATTTCCATCGATACCAAATTTGCCCAAATCCGACACTCGGGCGAAGAGTTAGAGAAATTTTAGTAAGATAGTGTGCCACCTGATCCATCAACGTGTCGCAGAGCATGCCAAAATAGAATTCATCAAAATTCAGTGGGCATCCGTGATTACGGCGCATCGCGCCAAGCCTCAAATCCAGAGTTGTTAATTTTTAGTGTCCCATCACGAGGCCACCGCATCGCAGTAAGATTCCAGGTTCCATCCAGAATTGCAAAACAATTTCACCGCGTCGCACCATCAGCCCATGTAATGCCCCACAAAATCCCCTTCCAGCCTGAGCCTTAGAGCGTATTTCGTAAAGCAAAAATCCGAGTCAAAATATTTCAGAAATATCCTCCCAAGTATGAAATACTTTGAAATCATGTGGAAATCTATTTGAGCATGAATTAAGATCATAGAGGTCCCCTAACTCATGGACGAGTTGAAAACTTTCCTATCGTTCAAGTTTTAGTGCCTATCAAAATTTGAGTCAAATTCAATCGACCATAACTCGTTTTATATTAATAACTTAGTGGATTTATATATATAAAATGAAAGGAATTTGAATTATATTTTCAAAGATACCAATTTCGCCTAAATTCGATATCGGAGCAAAGAGTTATGCCCATTTTACTCCAGCCTGTCAAGCTGAAAAATGGTGACGACGTTTCTGACGTGCTATCACGTTTCTGACGACCTTTTTGATGACATCGTCACATTATGACGACAATTCTGATGACATCGTCAGACCTGAGCAGAAAATCAAGAATTTGGACCCCTTTTGTGACGACCGCTCATGACGGCCTATCACGGACTTGACGGCCTGTCATGGATGGCGTCAAGAACATTTTTCCAGCAATTCAAGGGCATTTTGGTCATTTCCCACACTTTTTGAAACTCTATAAATATGATAACCCACTTCCAAAACCCTAATTTCATCATTTTTCTCTTCAAATTCTCTCAAGAGAGTATAACTAGGGTTTCATCAAGAACATTAATCCTCCAAAAATCATCCATAAATTCTTCAAAGTTTCTTCAAGAATCAAGTTCCTCATAGTGTGGGATTCAAGAATTTATTTATTTCAAGTGTGGATAAAGTTTCAAGCACTAAAGTTCATCCAATTTCAAAGGTTAAGGTATGTAGATGTTGATTCTTGAGTCCCTTTCATCCAAGAAGCTCAAGAACCCTTTTTAAAACTAAAGGATTTTTATGTTTAGGAGTTGTTAATGATTTTTATGAGTTGAAATGGATGTTTAATATGTTGTTGATTTTTGATTTATGTTTGCCTACAAAATTTATGAGCTTTGACCCTAGTATGTGGAATTCATGTGATGTTTGTGATAGACCCTCTTGAATTTTTTTTCCCATGTGATGTGTTCATGACTTTTGGGTGTAGAAATGGTTGAATAAGTGAAAAACATTCCCCATAGGTTTGATAAAGAGCTTAGGTGAAGTATAAGGGCCACTATAGTATGTTGAATAGGAAACCCCAAATTGTGAGCTAGTCCATGCATGCTTTAGTGAGTGAAATGTGCCAAGATAGCATGAAATCCCCAAGTAGGTGTAAAATCGGTTGTGTCTAATGGTTGTTGAAAGACCCTAGTGAACAAGTCAAGATATGATGGTTGTAAATTTCCTGATTTTGTGCTCTTTGATATATGCTAAGATTTTAATATATGTCAAGTGGTTAGCAAGTAAATAGTGATGTGTTAGTATGAAGTTTCCCCCAAATCAAGTGATATCCAAATACATGACAAGACCGATATAGGTATGAAGTACTTAATGTAAGATCTCGTTGAATGGGGTATAATCTAATAGCATGTCTTCCCTAGGCTAGTATATGATACTGAACCGATGTTGATGATCCTTAAAGGTTTGGAGTGACCATTTGGTGGTTGTGGTGATGAATAGAGGTCTATGTTTCCTAAATGCTTAATGCGATGTCCTAAGGATCTTGAGAGGGAAAGTATGTTATGATTCCCAACTACTTGAAGTGATTCTTTAACGATTGTGATAATACATGAATAATTGTAATGATGAATGAATGATTATAATGATGAATGAATGATGGTAATGATAAATGGATGACCGTGATAATGCATGAATGATTGGTGATGAAGAATGATTATGTCTTACTTTTATGTTATTGAGTCTTGGGGGTATTTATACCCAAAAATAAAGCTGTTGTCTAGAGCCCGTGTCAGTTTTTTGATAATTCCAATCGATCCATGATTCTCAGAACTCAGTGACCTATAGAACTCTGTATCCTCAGATAAGTGTGAAGCTTAATAAAGCTCAGTAATCTCTGTAATCTCTATATCGCTAGTAATATAGCCTCAGACCTGTAATCAACTTAGTTCTAATAGTATTCAAGTGATCCAATCCTAATCTTAGAAGCGATTTGAGTAATCTATTCAAGATCTATATCATCAGTCAGATACCATGATTCGATATCTTTTCCGTCAGATATGGAACCAAGTGATCTCAGCGTAACTCAGTCAGACCTTTTGAGTAATATGATTAGTGTCTGATTTAGTTCAGCCAGTGTTCAGTTGAGAATTCAGTTCTGAGTCTTTCAGTTGGGAGTAGAAACTGCCACCGAGCGAGCTCAATTATGGGAACTCACCTACTAGTAGAGGGTGTGATTCTTAGAAGCAATCCTTGTGTTCCCGAACTACGTAGCCAGCGTAGGTTGAGACATCACACCTGTTAGTTGAGGGTAGATGAGAGACATCATACCTTTTAGATGAGGGTAGATGAGGTGGCTTGACCTGCTAGATGAGGGCTCCACCGTTCTCGTTTGAGGACCTGTTAGATGAGGGTCACACAGAGTTATCTTTACCAGTGGCGCGGTAATAACACCCTTCCAACTGGGGCACAGGTTTGACCCCACCTGTGGTAGGTCGAGGCATGTCGGTTAAGTTACTACTTCTCACAGTTTCAGTTTTAGATTCAGTCTTAGTTTCAGAATTAGTCTTAAAAAATCAGGACTGTCAGATACAGTCATCTATCACTGTGAGGAACTCAGATAGTTCCATTGATTTATGGTCCATCCCACCAGATAGACTTGATCTCACATACAGTTATTTGATATCATATTCAGAGATATGCCGTCAGACAGGCTTGATCACAATATCAGATTTCTATTGAGTATTCTTATTGTCAGATTTAGATATAATCATGTTTCTTATCATTGATAAAGCTTCCGAAATCATCTGTTAGAAAGGTTGATCTCTAATCCGTTCAGTCAAAAGCAGTAAGTCCAAGAATTCAGTCATTGATGTAAGAACATCCATATCCTCAGTTATCACTATCAGATGAGTCAGTGATTCAGTATCTCAGTGTCAGTAGTGAGTTCAGTCTACAGTAAAGTGATATCTGTGTTTGAGTATCTAGAGTTGCGATAATTGTGTTCATGTTCTGTACATTCATATATGTGTTCTCATGCGGCATTTTCATGATTATTCAGTTTAGATATTGTGCATGCATGAACCCTTGCATTATCCTACCCCGTCTACATACTCGGTACATTTTTGTGCTGACGCATTTGTGCTATGGTGCTTTATTTGACACCATAGGTTCAGAGGCACAATATCTAGTTTATCCTCAGCAGTTTGGTCCCAGTCAACAGTAGTAGTAGTGAGTCCTCTTCTTTTGAGGATGAGTCTCAGTTTACTACTATTGTTTCAGACTTTGTTTATTTTCTGTTGACGGAGTTAGTTGGGGACATATCCCATCAAATCCATAGTTCAGACAGTTAAAGGCTTTTCAGACGGATGTATTAGTATTCAGTTTTCAGCTTTTAGTATGTATAGATGTATTGAACCTTATGGTAAGTTTCTGTATTTTTTTTAGATATTATGTAGTGTATAGGTACAAATATCAGTAAAGGGTTAGCTTTTGGCCCTTCGGGTCCATAAGCACTGTATGACATCTCGGGATGGGATCTCGGGGAGTTACAAACTTGGTATCTAATCCTAAGGTTCAATAGTGTCCTAGGGAGTCTGAAAAACCGTATATAGTAAAGTCTTGTACATGGGTGTGTAGCGCGCCACATTTATATACAAGAGGCTACAGGATGTACTTAGGAGTAGTTTCCCTTCTTTTAGTATTCAGATCGTGTGAGTGAGCATGAGCTCAAGTTGATCCTCAGTCTAATCCACTTATTTCTTCCAATTACAGAGTATGCCTTCTCACAGAGATTTTGTCCTTGGGTTAGATGACCAACTCCCACAACTAGTAGATCCTGAGAATGAGGGTGTGTCGCATGTAGAGTTCAGAGATGCATTCATTACCTTAGCCTAGGAAATAACTGCTCAGAACAATTTACAGAATGTTGTCCTATCTAGGCTTTTAGCTAACACTTAGCAGAATGAGGGGAAAGAGCGTAGGATGGATCAAAGGACTAGAACCAATAACTTTACACCAAGATTAAGGGGTAGTAACCGCTCCCAATTCCATCTGAGATCCTCAGCACCAGTTTTGCTATCAGTCCAGGAACCGGTACCTAAACCTAAGAATGCTAGTCGAGAGGGAGCATCAAGCTCTAAGTCACTAGGTCGTGGGAAGAGTGTTCTTACCTACTTGTGTTGCGAAAAGTGTAGTAGTCCACACAGGGGTGTATGTAGAGCCAGCAGTAGGGGGTGTTTTAGATGTAGTAGGCTAGGCCACAAGTTGTGAGATTGTATAATACTAGCTCAGAGGGGTAGAGATTCGCGTCAGCCGAAAGCCACTTCCAGTACTACTAGTGGTGTTCATACCCATCTGCATTGTGGAGAGTGTGGAAGGAACCACCAAGGTGTTTGTAGAGCCAATAGCGATGTGTGTTTTGGGTGCGGTGAATCAGGCCATAGAATGCAAGGATGTAGAGTGCTGACTCAAAGGGGTAGACTTCAGGCGCTTCAGACTCTCCTTGATCGAGAAGGATTCCCTGAAATAGACCCGGGTAAGTTATGAGCCCTTCTTCTTTGTGATATACATTGTTAGGTCCTTTGCTTCTATTTTGAGCTTATATGTTAGCATGAGTCATGCATAAGTTTCAGATCTTGATTGGTCAATCATGACCCAGTTGTAGGTGCCTCGCGCACCGCCCCAGTATTTCAGTGAAGTGTGTTTAGTGGGACATAGAGTCCCAAGGGGGAGATACCCTATAGTATTATGATGTTTCATGCCATTAGATTCATCCAGATGGATGTTCAGATCTTCTTTATGAAATTAGCATCAGTTGTCACTGCATTGTCAATCATTATTACATTGTCAGTCGTGCTTTCAAAAGTCAGCTTAGCCGGACATTCATGCATTAGATATGCACATTCAGTAGAAAGAGTTCATCTTGTAAGCGTGTGTTCAGTCGTGTATTCATGAGATCATCCCAGTTATGAGTCCATGCATCAGATATGCATGTGTATTATGAGTATTCAGCTATGAGTATCATCAGTCGAGTATTCTATGCATCCTATCTGCATGCCCAGTGTGAGAACTCTATAAGTCAGTCGTTCCAGTTGCGTAGTCCTGATCTGAGATGTTTCCATTTCTTGAGTAAGTTCTGTTGATATGTATTCTCAGTCTATCAAGCGACATTCGGGGACGAATGTTCTCAAGGGGGAGATAATGTAATGCCCCGCAAAATCCTCTTCCAGTCTGAGCCTTAGAGCGTATTTGGTAAAGCAAAAATCCGAGTCAAAATATTTCAAAAATATCTTCCCAAGTATTAAATAATTTTAAATCGTGTGGGAATCTATTTGAACATGAATTAAGATCATAGAGGTCCCCTAACTCATGGATGAGTTAAAAACTTTCCTATCGTTCAAGTTTTAGTGCCCGTCAAAATTTGGGTCAACTTCAATCAACCATAACTCATTGTATATGAATAACTGGGTGGATTTATATATATGAAATGAAATATCTTTGAATTAGATTTCTAACGATACCAATTTCGCCTAAATCTGATATCGGAGCAAAGAGTTATGCCCATTTTACTCCAGCCTGTCAAGCTGGAAAACGGTGACGACGTTTCTGACGGGCTATCACGTTTCGGATGACCTTTTTGATGATGTCGTCACATTCTAATGACATTTCTGATAATGTCGTCAGACCTGGGAAGAAAATCAATAATTTGGACCCCTTTTGTGATGACCATTCGTGACGGCCTATCATGGACCTGACGGCCTGTCACGGATGGCGTCAAAAATATTTTTCCAGCAATTCAAGGGCATTTTTGCAAGGGTATTTTGGTCATTTCCCACCCTTTTTGAGCCTCTATAAATATGAGAAACCACTTCTAAAACCCTAATTTCATCATTTTTCTCTTCAAATTCTCTCAAGAGAGTATAACTAGGGTTTCATCAAGAACTTTAATCCTCCAAAAATCATCCATAAATTCTTCAAGGTTTCTTCAAGAATCAAGTTCCTCATAGTCTGGGCTTCAAGAATTTATTTATTTCAAGTGTGGATAAAGTTTCAAGAACTAAAATTCATCCAATTTCAAAGGTTAAGGTATGTAGATGTTGATTCTTGGGTCCCTTTCATCCAAGAAGCTCAAGAACCCTTTTTAAAACTAAAAGATTTTTATGTTTAGGAGTTGTTAATGATTTGTATGAGTTGAAATGGATGTTTAATGTGTTGTTGAGTTTTGATTTATGTTTTCCTACAAAATTTATGAGCTTTTACCCTAGTATGTGGAATTCATGTGATGTTTGTGATAGACCCTCTTGAAGTTATTTTTCCATGTGATATGTTCATGACTTTTGGGTGTAGAAATGGTTGAATAAGTGAAGAATGTTCCCCATAGGTTTGATAAAGAGCTTAGGTGAAGCATAAGGGACACTGTAGTATGTTGAATAGGAAACCCCAAATTGTGAGCTAGTCCATGCATGCCTTAGTGAGTGAAATATGCCAAGATAGCATGAAATCCCTAAGTAGGTGTAAAATCGGTTGTGTCTAATGGTTGTTGAAAGACCCTAGTGAACAAGTCGAGATATGATGGTTGTAAATACCCTGATTTTATGCTCTTTGATATATGCTAAGCTTTTAATACATGTCAAGTGGTTAGAAAGTAAATAGTGACGTGTTAGTATGAAGTTTACCCCAAATCAAGTGATATCCAAATACATGACAAGAGCGATATAGGTATGAAGTACTTGATGTAAGATCTCGTTGAATGGGATATAATCTAATAGAATGTCTTTCCTAGGATAGTATATGATAGTGAACCGATATTGATGATCCTTAAAGGTTTGGAGTGACCCTTTGGTGGTTGTGATGATGAATAGAGGTTAATGTTTCCTAAATGCTTAATGCGATGTTCTAAGGATTTTGAGAGGGAAAGTATGTTATGATGCCCAACTACTTGAAGTGATTCTTTAACGATTGTGATAATACATGAATGATTGTAATGATGAATGAATGCTTGTAATGATGATTGAATGATGGTAGTGATAAATGGATGACCGTGATGATGCATGAATGATTTTTGATGAAGAATGATTACGTTTTACTTTTATGTTATCGAGTCCTGGAGGTATTTATACCCAAAAATAAAGCTGTTGTCTAGAGCCCGTGTCAGTTTCTCAATAATTTCAATCGACCATGATTCTCAGAACTTAGTGAACTATATAACTTTGTATCCTCAGACAAGTGCGAGGCTTAATAAAGCTCAGTAATCTTAGTTATCTCTGTAATCTCTATATCGCTAGTAATCTAACCTTAGACCTGTAATCAACTCAGTTCTAATAGTATTCAAGTGATTCAATCCTAATCTAAAAAGCGATTCGAGTAATTTATTCAAGCTCCATATCGTCAGTCAGATACCATGATTCGATATCTTTTCCGTTAGATACAGAACCAAGTGATCTCAGCGTAACTCAGTCAGACCTTTTGAGTAATATGATCAGTGTCAGATTCAGTTCAGCCTGTGTTCAGTTGAGAATTTAGTTCTGAGTCTCTCAGTTGGGAGTAGAAACTAGCACCGAGTAAGGTCAAGGATGGGAACTCACCTACTAGTAGAGGTTGTGATTCTTAGAAGCAATCCATGTTCTCCCGAACTACGTAGCCAGCGTAGGTTGAGATATCACTCCTGTTAGTTGAGGGTAAATGAGAGACATCATACCTTCTAGATGAGTGTAGATGAGGTGGCTTGACCTGCTAGATGAGGGCTCCACCGTTCTCGTTTGAGGACCTACTAGATGAGGGTCACATAGAGTTGTCTTTACCAGTGGCGCGGTAATGACACCCTTCCAAATGGGGTACAGGTTAGACCCCACCTGTGGTAAGTCGGTGCATGTCGGTTAAGTGACTACTTACCATAGTTTCAATTTCAGATTCAGTCTCAGTTTCAGAATCAGTCTTCAGAAATTAAGAATGTCAGATATAGTCATCTATCATTGTAAGGAATTCAGATAGTTCCATTGATTTTTGGGCCATCCCATCAGATAGACTTGGTCTCACATACAATTATTTGATATCATATTCAGAGATATGCCTTTAGACAGGCTTGATCACAGTATCAGATTTCTATTGAGTATTCTTGTTGTCAGATTCAGATAGAATCATGTTTCTTATCATTGATAAAGCTTCCAAAATCATCTGTTAGAAAGGTTGATCTCTAATCCTGTCAGTAGAAAGCAGTAAGTCCAAGAATTTAGTCATTGATGTAAGAACATCCAGATCCTCAGTTATCAGTATCAGATGAGTCAGTGATTCAATATCTCAGTGTCAGTAGTGAGTTCAGTCTGCAGTAAAGTGATATCTATGTTTCAGTATCTAGAGTTGCGATAATTGTGTTCATGTTCTGTGCATTCATGTATGTATTCTCATGCGGTATTTTCATGATTATTCAGTTTAGATATTGCGCATGCATGAACCCTTGCATTTTCCTACCTCGTCTACATACTCGGTATATTTTTGTACTGACGCATTTGCGCTATGGTGTTTTATTTGACACCATAGGTTCAGAGGCACAGGATACAGTTTATCCTCAGCAGTTTGGTCCCAGTTAGCAGAAGTAGCAGTGAGTCCTCTTCTTTCGACGATGAGTCTCAGTTTACTATAATTGTTTTAGACTTTGTTTATTTTCTGTTGACGGAGTTAGTTAGGGACATGTCCCATCAAATCCACAGTTCAGACAGTTAAAGGCTTTTCAGACGGATGTATTAGTATTCAGTTTTTAGTTTTGAGTATGTATAAATGTGTTGAACCTTATGGCAAGTTTCTGCATTTTTTCAGATATTATGCAGTGTACAGGTACAAATATCAGTAAAGGGTTAGCTTGTGTTCCTTCAGGTCCATAAGCACCGTTGACATCTCGGGATGGGATCTCGGGGAGTTACTACCCAGTTCCCAGTTGGCAATTTCCTATGGCACGATACAATAGCACCGCATCGCGCTAGGTGCCTAAATCGAGTTTTCAGTGACGAAAAATAAAAACCTTCTAAAGGAAATTGGGTCTTTTTCCATGACCCAGATCATCCTTTAACCACGAAATTATTCCCTAAAACCTCTATTATATCACTTTTCCTCACTTTCTCTCAAGAACAAAATCCTTCTCTCTCAAGAGGCAAAAGCCCTAGCTCAAGAAATCAAGGTCAATTCCAAGAATTTTTCCAAGAACTTCAAGAAATTAGATTTTCAGGTATGCATAGTGTTCATTCATGGATTCCTTTCGTCCATGAAGCCTAAGAATCAAGTTTTAAATCATGTATTATGAATATTATGTTGTGGGTTGATTATGTTTATGTGATTGTTGTTGTATGGTTCCCAAGGTGGAATCTCAATGTGTTTTTATGGAATTATGTTAGTATATGAATTTAAATCCATGATTTGAGTGGTTTATGAGGTGTTAATTGATGATTATACCTATTCCCTAAGTGGTGAATGTAAGGTGTTTATAAAATGCCTAGAAGACTAGAAATCATGTAATATAGTTCAATTGTGACTTAAGTGATGGATTCATGTTTTACCCTAATGTTCAAATAACTCCCATGCTATTGATGTGCAATGTAGATGTTTGTTGAAATGCTCATGATGCTAGAATATGGAATTATGACATTGATTATATGCATTTCTTCCATGTACAAGATTATGATAACCATGTACTTCATGAAATCCTCAACTTATTGTATTATGAATTGTTGATATTGGTCATGTGTTCAAGAAGTGTCAAGTCTTGTCAGTTTCATTCTATCGAGTCCTGGTGGTACTTGTACCCGATAATTTAGTTGTTTGCTTAGAGCTAGTATCAGTTTTCATGATACTCTCAGTTAAGCCATGATCAGTAAAATTCAGTCAATCATGTGCCTCAGGAAAACTCAGTAACATTCTGTCAGTTAACAAAATTTAGTAGTATTTCGTCGGTCAACGGAAATCCAGTGAACTCAGTTCAATCTAGTTAATTAGTAAAATCAGTAACATATCAGTCCTGCCTAGTATGAACTAGGAAATTAGTTCTGTGTCTATTCAATTGGGAGTAGGATTCAGCACCGAGTGAACCCAGGGATGAGGACACACACTGTCAGCCAGTAGAGGGTCTGATCCTTAGTAGCAATTCCTACATTCCAGAATTACGTAGCTAGCATAGGTTGAGATGTACCCTTACGAGTCAAGGGACTATACATCTCATTTAAGTTCTCCTTAATGGAGGGGTTGACAGAAGAGCTCCCTGTCAGAGAGAGTTTACTCACAACTTGTCTTTACCTGTGGTACGGTACTAATACCCTTTCAGCTGGGGTTATAGGTTGGACCCTACCAGTTCAGATTTAGGGAATGTCAGTTAGATGATTACCTCCCACAATTTCAGTTACAAAATTAGGACTGTTAGATATAGTCACTCAGTCTCAGTAATAAAACTCAGATAGTTCTTCAGATATCAGGACTGTAAGATACAACCACTCAGTACAGTACAAATCTCACCTAGTTCCATAAGATTTTAGTACTATCAGATACAATCACCCAGTTAATAGTATATTAAGTATACAAAATTCATGTTACCAATATTCAGATTTTAGGACTGTCAGATATAGTCAATCAATCCAGTTCTTCATAATCAGAACTGTCAAAAATAGTCATTCCTTTATAAGAAATATGACATTTTTTCCTCAGAACTCAATAGACTTAATCATTTAGTATCCCAGTATTAGTACTCAGATATAAAAAATCCTCGTTATTAGAATTTATGAGTCAGTGTTATCATAATCTCAATCACAGTTACGTATTCATGCATGTATTCCATGTTCATATTATTCAATCAGTTAGTATTGCTCATGCATATGAACCATTGCATTCAACCATCTCACTTGCATACCAGTACATTCAACGTACTAACGTATTTGCGCTATGGTGTTTTATACCATAGGTTTAGAAGCACGAGCTCCCGAGCATCCTTAGTAGATTAGACGTTTAGCAGCCAGACTAGCAGTGAGTCCTCATCATTCGAGGATATTTTGATTATTTTATTACTTTATTATTTTAGTAGTTCGTAGTTAGTTGGGGACATGTCCTATCAAATCCACAGATTTTAGATAGTTTAGAGGCTTTCATTCTATAGCATATTTCAGACAGTTTATTTCAGTTTTGGCTATTGTTATACCCTATTACAGACATTGTTTTATATTCAGTATTAGTTCAATTTTGAACCTTATGACCTTATAGATCATATTCTGCATATTTAGTGTCTTATTCAGTACTCAGTTATAGATATCAGTCATGGGTTAGCTTGTGGTCCTTTTGGGTCATGAGCACCGTGTAGCATTTCGGGTACCAAATTTAGGGCATTACAGGTAATAAGGTCTTTTCACCCATGAACAAACTTTAATCACTATATGAGCCTATTTTTATTAGTTTTCATGATATAAAGACTATTATTCCACTCTCAAACTCAAGCCTCAATAAAGCATAAGAGTTTTATCGTACGTTCATTTTTTGGTTCTAAGTTTGCAAATTGCTCTCCAATCTTTGTGTGTCCAAGTCATGTGCCTCTTTCCCTATACTTGTATTTCCTTAATGGAATGAAATTGGTTTATAATTCAAGGTTTTTATGTTGGGTTTTGAACTATGGGTTGAGGATTTTTGTATATAAATTGTTTGAATATTTTCTCTGGTTTCTATTGGTTTATTATGCATGAATTATTGGTTCGTACACTCATTGGAGGTGCATGGGAATGGTGAATGAATTTAGGGGTATAATGGATTCCCCAAATAATTGGTTTTGCAATGAAAATGGATAATAACCTCGACCCACTTGCATAATTGGTTTTGGAATATGAATTATCATTTGATTTGTCTATTCTCTTTGAAACTAATGCATTGCATAATTGGAAAATAGTTAAGGATGGTTTTGAAAACCTTTTGGAGTACACGAGAATCCCCCAAGTGAATGATTTATGAAAACCTTGTGGAGTACACAAGAATACCCCTAATTATTTTAATAATAGAGTCTGTAGGGTATGAAGAAATCCCCAAAGTGTTGTCTAAATGACATTTCTTGCAAGCTATAGTCGGTATGACGATACCACTTAACAATTCCTTAATAATTTACTCCTGGAATTAGTGAATAGGTTATGTGCTGAATATTTTAATTAGGCTTTAAAGGGGTTGTGATAGTTGACCATGAAGGTGTGAGCCCAAAGAACTGATACTGGAAACTCACATTTGCTGATGTGAGGGGTGGTCTTGATGATCGTGTACTTGTGGGGTAAAAGAAAATCCCTAGCCTTTTGTGATATCCTTGGTTCACGCGGCTAACACGCATGGGGGCCCAACCAAAGGGTTAAAATTAAACTCATATAGCCCATGGGTGGTTTAAGTGAAGATACACAAATCAGTCTATGGTTTTAAAGTTTATGCTAAGCCCTGTCCCTTACCCTAGCATGTGATAGTTATATATGAAATTGTGTATACTTATGTTTATTGGTTTTGAAATTTTAGATTATGGAATTATTGATATCCTTTCTCCCAGAGTTATATGCTAGCTCTCAATCCGCTAACCTTCAACATAGTTGTATCCCCACGTGATGCGGGAACCAACCATACTTCTACTCATCCTGCACAATGACTAGGTGATCAGGGGCCAACTCATGAGTTGACTTAAAGTGGTGAGTTTCCATACTTTGGAAACCCCTATTTCATGCATTGGGTTTCTTTATGTTTTGAATCTTTATTTGGATTTTTTTGGCTATGGTAAGGGGCATGTCCTGACCAAACAATCTTTGGTTTTGTTAAAGGCTTTGTTGGACATTAGTGTGGACATGGGTATTAGGGTGGGTGATTGATAATGTCTATTGATTATTGGATTCTGACCTATCATAGACTCTCTGCATTTTCTTATCATCTCTTGTTTTATGTTAAAATTCATCCGCTGTTAGGTGTACTTGGCTCTGTTGGATTAAGCTAAGGGGGTGATCTCCGATCCTCAGTGGAATTGAGATGCCCATGACGGTCAGCCCTGGTTTGGGTCATGACATCGTGACATATTTGTATTAGAGCTATATTTATCGGTGTGTTGGTACAAAAGCTAAGTGGTTAGTAGAATTCTACAGATCAGTGCGGAGATGTCCATATCCTATCTTCGAGAGGCTATCAAGCATTCTTAGGAAATTTTGTTCTTGATTCCTTGTTATGTGTCCATGATTCTATGAGCCTCAAGTATACTCTTTGACTCAATTATGTCCTAGATGAATGATACAAGGTTATCGATATATGTGGATAAGACTTTGACATACTTTTCCAGAGCTTTAGTACAACATAGAACCAGAGAGTTAGGGATGAATGTCAAAGATCTTCGCATAAGTCAGAGGATTTGGGGCCAGCCTAAGCTCTATAGAGTTTGCGACTACTTCAACTTTTCATGATTCAGCATTGTAGATCTTGAGTCTTTTTGTGGATATCTCACGCCAGGGATGATATTTGGTTCATCGATCAATTCTCAGGACAAAGTTGGATTTATTGGTGTTCATCAGGGTTCTTTGTTGGTTTTAGTGTAAAAGATTGGGTTTTTTTAAGGCGGTCAGGCATATTCCTATTCTATATCCTTTAGAGAATGTTATGGTACATGGATTTATTAGAAGCTTAGTATTACTACTCCATTTGGCATCAAAGCACTTGATAGCAGCTGGGTCTTCCTTCTTTTAGGTTGATAATCAAACGAGGGACATAGAGAGAGCATGTATAGATACTTATGAAGGTGGCGATACGGGGCCATGTCATCAGTATAGTGCTATTGGTATTCTATCTAAAAGTGAGGATCCTTTTGATAGAAGTCAGCACCGCCTGCAACCTATTAGTTATATGCAGCTAGTATTTCAGACTATGGGTGGCTCTCAGATTATTCATGGTGATTATTATGGTCAGAGTTCCCATCGGACCTTGCAGAGTTTCTGGTATGGGTCTTTGTCTATGGCGGTCATTTTGGAACAGAGTTTGTAGCATCTCAGGATATTCTTGGAGCTTGTTTTGGTTGTGGCAATATGGGATATGAGTCTAGAGAGTGCCCCAGACATAAGCTGGTTGTTCGGACAAAGTTAGCATATTTTCCTTGCTAACCTAGAGTTCCTGATATACGTTATGATTGTACAGAGGTTGGCCATTTTAGTAGAGAGCACCTGTACCCTCAACATCAGCCGGTCAACTAATTGGGGTCAACTCATATTTCTAGCAAGGCTAAGGCTTCAGGGGTTTGCTACAATTGTAAAGAGATCCGTCATTGGATAAGAGAGTGCCCCTAACATGGTATTATTAGTCATCACCCTTATTCAAAGAAGTCTCATAGTATTATAGTACCTTCAGATAGAGACAGTGCACTTAGCACTATAGTTGATGATTCAGACGGTTGGTTTGGTTTGGATTTGTTCAAATTTGTTCTCTTTTGAACCCGTCAAACATGTGAATTTGGACTTTACCATGATAGGTGTGCTTTTATTTTTTCCCTTACCTTTTTTATTATATGTATTAGGGTTCTCGTACCCATCGATGATTGTATTCCTTAGTAGATTTACATCGATTGTTGTGTGACCTGATATAGATTTTATGAATATATGGCTACCTCCGTAGATTATTTCTTTTAGTAGTGGGTGGAGTGGATATTTATTGATATTTTTCCTTATAGGTGCAACAGTTGGGTTCGAGTCCCATTAACCTTGGCATATTGGTCTTCTTATGGCTCTATAGTGGTCTTTGTTATTGATTTTCATTTTTGGTACAAACTATTCCTTATATTAATGTTTATATTATTATGGTTATTATTTCCATTACTTGATGTTATTGATCCTTGGTTGGTAGATGACTAGACTGTTAGTACCTAGTTAGAATCCCCTCCTCTCAATTCTTATTCGTTCGCTTAGGCAACTAGATTGGTTAGAGGATTTCTCTCTTATAGTAGGGTAAGGTTGGTTATTTTTCTATTTTGTTGGTTGTTCTAGATTGGTTGTGGTGTGGATTATTACGATGAATGTAAGAGGGCCTTCCATGGTTTTGTTATGGTTCTAGAGTCGGCAATTTGGTTATATTTCTTATTCTTAAGTTTGAGATTCTAGGACTTGCCTCCTAGGTAACAACGGTTTTTTCATTGGTTATCCCTCTCTATGTAGCCTATTTCTGAGGTTGACCTATTTAGGGTCTGTTCTTTTAATTTAAAAGGTTCATCCCTCAATAGTGGTTTTGATATTGATGTGGATAAGTCTTGAATTCGTCTTTCTGGTTTGTTAGGGTCATTTACCAGTGATGGTTTGCTCTTTATATTAATGTGGAGATGGATACTTTATTCTTTTTGTGATGTGGTTCTTGTCTAAGTGTAGTAGAGAGTTGGAGGCAAGTGATCTTTAATATGACAACTTCTTAAGTTGTAAAATTAGAAATTCTTTATCTTGAGTTGCTTGGTTTATTTTCCGATAGTGGTCATGACCTTGGCATTGGTGTTGAGATTGGTACTAAAACACCCTGGGTTCTGGTCCTTGAAAAATTTATTGGGTTTTGAGTCACTGTTGATCATACGACTCACCATACGAGATGTATGGTGAGGATACGGGTTATGTGACCTAATTTATATTCTAACCGATGCTTGGTGGTTGAGTTTCTAGCTTGGTTATGGTTTGGTGGTGTACAATTGGTGACGGGTTGGTTGGTTGATCCTTCACTTAATCTGGAACTTGATAATTTGACTTGCCTCTGAGTACGAGTGGCTCACTAATAGCTGTAAGGATATGGTACGAGTGGTATGATCTAAATCGTATGTTGTCCAGTGTCTAGCCTAATTGTTTCTACCTAGGGATAAGCAAAAGATAGGGTTTCCTTTAAGGTGGTCAATTAAGGCTCTAAAAGGGTGATTTCTCTCCATCTTCTTTGTAATCTAAGGCATGTTACTCCTCCCTCATTGTTAGTTCAACTAAAGGCATGTTTTATGAATGGTTTCATGGCATAATTGTGATATGGTTTTGAGTTTTGAATTATATGTTGGGGGTTTTGGTTATCAATGATTGATTTATGTTTTCCTATGTTTTTACTTATGATTTTTATATTATAATGGTAGTTTGAACATGTGGATACATGGGAATGGTTAAGTGGTACTTGGTTTTGGTTTTGAAAACTATATGCCCTCAACTAATTTGATAAAATGCCCATGAGAATGCTTTTATTACATAGTTGGACTTACATTGAAAACTTTACATGGTGTAATATGGTAATGGACCTAAATTAGTTAAATGGTTGTAATGGCTAAATTGTAAGACCTTGGTAGCCATGGCTTCGATTAAAAACCTTATGGGGTACATGGGAATCCCCCAAGTGAATCTAATAATTGAACCTACGGGGTACATGGTAATCCCCTAGGTTAGTGGGTAAGGACATTACATGCAAGCTATTGTTGGTATGACGATACCACTTCTTATAGTCTTGGTTAATAATATATGGAATTGGTGGTTTGGCTGTATGCTATTGGTTTTAATTGAGCAATAATGATGGGTTGTGATATCCAACCATAAATGTAGACATTATTTTTTCCTTATCCTGAGTGCATGCTAGTGTTCACCTACTAACCCATCTTTGGGAACTGTATCCAACACGATGTAAGAACCGGCCAAACTACTCATCCTGCTCAGTGATCGAATTTGGGAAAAAATTATAGTTGGATTGAAGTGGTGAGCTTTCATACTGTAAAAGGCTCCATTCCATGTTGTAGTCTTTTTATCATACTTTGGTTATTTCTTAGACTTTGGTTTTGGCTATGGTCGAAGAAATGTCCCAATCAGATTTTGTTTTACTTTTGGATAGAGGCTTTGTGAGACTACTATGGGTTGGTATGGGTGGTGTTGACATTGGTGTCAGTCTTGGCATTGGTATTAGTATTATGGCTGATACTGATTGACCATATTTGATTTGTGATTGTTCCATCTTATTAAGTTATAGAATAGTTATGGATTGGTTTACGTTATTTTTGGTGGTTCAGTATTGGATGTTTTGACTTATTTGGGTTGGTCATGGACATGGAACTATCCCAAACTCTTGTATGGTACATATTCTTCTGATTCCCTCTAGTCCTTCTCGGGCTCCTTAGGCTGATGTGACAAATGTTGAGTTTCGTTAGTCGATTCATATGTTGGCACAATTGGTAGCTACTCTATTTGAGTGTGGTGTTCCTGTTACTCCATCTTTTGAGGCCAAAAGGGTTGGCCAGTTCATGAGGTTTAACCCTTCACCTTTATGGGTGCTAAGGTAGAGTAGGATGCTCATGGTTTTCTGGATGAGATAGAAAAGATTTTTAGGGTTATGCATGCCACGGATATAAAAAGGGTGGAGTTTGCAGCCTACCAGCTAAAAGATGTGGTGTACCAATGGTATGAGGAATGGGATCAGGCAAGGGGTGACATTGATGAGTCATCACTACATAAGGATTTCACTAATGCATTCCTGATTGCTTATTTCCTCAGGAGTTGAGAAAAGTGAAAACGGAGAGAAGTTTGTTAATCTGAAGCAAGGGAAGATATCAGTCAAGGAGTATGACTTAAAGTTTCACTAGTTATCTCGGTATGCTCTGGAGATGGTGTTTGATATGAGCACCTGGATGATAAATTTTGTTTCGTACTATCACGTGAGTTAATCCTTAAATGTAAGGTTGCCTTGCTTATCAAGGACATGGATATATCTAGGTTGGTTGTCTACATGCAACAGGTAGAGGAAGTAAAGAAGAAGCAGGCTGAAATAGGTGAGAGGTAGAGCAAAAAGTTTAGGTTCTCTGAGCAGGGTGATGGTCATCAACTGAGTGGCAGGGATGGTAAGTAGCCCAAGACGAAGTGGGGAAACTCTGGGTTTTATTCGATGGCTAGTGCTCCCTACCCAAAGCTGTTGATTGATAGGTGTTTCCATAGAGGTGTCAACTTCAGAGCATACGGTGCCCAATCTTAGGCTAGTGGAGCTTATTCGTCTCTATCATGTCCTTCCTGTAAGTTCTGTGGTTGTCTGCATAGGGGTTTCTGTGATTAGGTAAAGGATAAGTGCTTTAGTTGTGGCCGGCTAGGCCATATTCTTAGAAGATATCCTATTTGTAAGGTTGCCTCAGGGGCAAAAAAGGTTCCGGTTGTTTCCTCTTTAGCTCCATCACCAAATGGTGCACCCTCTAGTTCTTGGACTGGTCAAAATCGTCTTTATGCTCTCACTTCCCGACGTTAGTTTAAGGAATCTCCTTATGTCGTGACTGGTATATTGTTACTTTTTTCTCGCAATGTATATTTTTTACTTGATCTGGGGTCCTCTCTCTCTCTTATGTGACCCCCTTTGTAGATGTGCACTTTGCTTTTCATCTGGAGTGTAGTTCAGACCCTTTTTCTATTTCTAACCCGATAGGTGACTCTTTGATTGCTAAAAGAGTCTATAAGGGGTGTGTGGTATCTATTGGTAGCACAGAGACTTTGGTGGATTTGTATAAATTAGATATTGTTGATTTTGATGTTATTTTGGGGATGGATTGGTTGCAATCATGCTATACATCCCTAGATTACCGGACCTATAGGGTTGTCTTTAAATTTCCTAATGAGCCTATTATTGAGTGGGAGGGTAGTTCCCTAGTTCCTAAGGTGAAGTTTATATCATATCTTAAATCTCGGAGATTAATCTCTAAGGGGTGCCTCTATCAGCTAGTCCAAGTTAAAGATTCTAACTCGGAGAGTCCTTTTTTGCATTCGGTTCCAATGGTGAATGAATTTCTAGAGGTCTTCCCTAATGACCTTCCTGGTCTTCCTTGGAATAGGGAAATTGAGTTTGTTATTGATCTTCTTTTGGACACTCATCCAATTTCTATCCCCCTTATAGAATGGTTCCTGCTGAGTTGAAGGAGCTCAAGAATCTTTTGGATAATGGTTTCATCCATCCTAGTGTGTCCCCATGGAGTGCACTAGTGTTGTTCATGCATAAGAAGGATGGTTCCCTTCGAATGTGTATTGACTACCGACAGTTGAATAAGGTGACTGTAGAGAACAGGTATCCTCTTTCAAAGATAGATGACTTGTTTGATCAATTGCAGGGTGCCAAATTATTTTCTAAAATTAATCTTTGGTTTAGGTATCATTAGCTTAAGATTAGGGAGATGAATATCCCTAAGACTTCTTTCCATACCCAGTATGGATACTTCGAGTTCTTGGTGATGTCATTTGGTTTGACCAATGGCCCGGCGACATTCATGGATTTGATGAATAGGGTCTTCCATTAGGTTTTGGGTATTTTTGTCATTGTCTTCATAGATGACATTCTGGTGTACTCTATGAGTGAGGTGGATCATGCCGATCACCTCCGGTTATGTTGCAGACCTTGAAGGAGCAACAGTGGAATAACAAATTCTCTAAATATGAGTTCTGGTTGAACTCTGTCACTTTTCTGGGTCATTTTATTTCTAGTGAGGGGATCATGGTAGATATGTAAAAGGTTGCAGTGATTAAGAAGTAGCCTAGACCCACGACTCCAATCTATATTCAAATTTTCTTGGGTTTAGCGGGTTATTACAGAAGGTTTGTGGAAAGTTTTTCTTCTATAGCTGCCCCATTGACTATGTTGACTCAGAAGAAGGTAAAGTTCCTGTGGTCAAATGCGTGTGATGATAGTTTTGAGATGCTAAAGGATAAGCTAACTTCGGCTCTGGTTTTTACTTTACTTGAAGGAACTAAAGAGTTTGTGGTTTATTGTTATGCGTCCCTTATGGGACTTGATTATGTGCTAATGCGACATAGCAAGGTGATAGACTATGCCTCTAGGCAGTTGAAGGTGCATGAGAGGAATTATCATACTCATGATTTGGAATTGTTAGTTGTGGTGTTTGCGCTGAAAATCTGGCGTCACTATTTATATGGGGTGCATGTGGATATCTTTTCCGATCATAAATTCTTCCAGTATGTGTTCACTCAGAAAAGCTTAACCTCAAGCAAAGGAGATGGCTTGAGCTTCTTAAGGACTATGAAAAAGCTTAACCTCAGTCAAAAGAGATGGCTTGAGTTTCTCAAGGACTATGACATGAGTCTTCACTACCACCTAGGTAAAGCTAACATGGTTGTTGATGATCTTAGCAGGTTATCTATGTGGATTCCTACTCATGTGGATAAGGAGAAGCGGGAGTTGGTGAAGGATATTCACCATTTGGCTAACCTTAGAGTTTGTCTCTTGGACTCTGAGGATAGTGGTGCGTTCATTCAAAAGGTGGCATAGTCGTCTTTTGGTGTTGAAATCTAAGAGAAGAAGATGTTAGATGCCGTCTTAGTAACGATCAAGGGTAATGTTGGTGGGCAGAAGGTGATGGCTTTCGATATTAGTGGTGATGGTACCTTACAGTACCAAAGAAGATTATGTGTTCCTGACGTTGATGGTTTGTGAGAAAGGATCTTGGCTGAGAAATATGAATTGCGTTATGTTGTTTATCCTGGTTTGACGAAGATGTATCATGAACATAAAAAAGTGTATTAGTGGAATGGAATGAAGATGGATGTGGTTAATTTTGTGGCCAAGTGTTTAGTGTGTCAACAAGTGAAAGTTGAGAACATGAGGATCAGAGGATTATATCAAGAAATTGAATTTCCTAAATGGAAATAGGAAGTGATCAACATGGATTTCGTTACCGGTCTTCCTCGGTCTCGAAATCAGTTTGATTCGGTTTGGGTTATCGTGTATAGGATGACAAAGTCGGCTCACTTTTTTCTAGTAAGGACTAACTTTTTGGCTGAGGATTATACGAGGTTGTATTTTCATGAGATTGTGAAGCTGCATGGGGTGTTTATCTCTATTATCTCTAATCGTGGCATGCATTTTACATTTTACTTTTGGCGGTTATTTCAAAAAGGATTGGGGACTAAGGTGAGTCTGAGTACTGCTTTCCATTCGCAGTTAGATGGGCAGGCAAAGAGAACTATTCAGATGCTGAAGGACATGCTGCGTGCATGTGTGATTGACTATGGTGTTATCTGGGTTGAGCATTAACCTCATATAGAGTTTTCTTACAACAATAGCTATCACTCTAGCATTAGGATGACTCCATTTGAAGCTTTGTATGGTAGGAGATGTAGATCTCCTATTGGGTGGTTTGAGGTCGGTGAGGCATTATATTTGGTTCACCAAGCCATGGAAAAGGTGAAGGTGATTTGGGAGAGACTTAAGGCGGCCCAAAGTCGCCAAAAGTCCTATGCAGATGTAAGGAAAAGGGTGTTAGAGTTTGAGGTTAGGGATAGGGTGTTATTAAAGGTCTCTCCCATGAAGTGAGTGATGCAGTTTGGTAAGAAGGGAAAGCTTAGTACCCAGAATGTGGGTCCTTACTTTGTTTTGCGAAGGGTTGATGTACTACCCCGTAATTTCCTAAGGTCGATTAAGCTCTTAGTTGCATGCTTAAGGGGTCCAAGCTTGAAAATTTCACTAAGTATTGAGGACTTAGTCATTTTCATGACCCCTAAACTTTACAGATTTTTATTTTGGTCTTCCCGATCCCAAAATGATGGTTTATGAATTGGTTCATGCTGAGGGAGGTTAAAAGTATGTCTCGGTGAGTTTTAGGACTTTTGGATGAGGTTTGGGACTTGTTTGGATAGATGAAACAGAGAGCCAATGCAATAAGGCCACGACGCATTGGTCTCTCCCATGGTGAGGAGGTCCGCAACGCGTTGCTTTCTCCCCCGGAGTAAGCGGTGCGACGCGTTAATTTCTCTTTCAGAGAGAGAGGCACGACGCATGTCTCCGTCCCACACAGTTATGTGATTTTAAGTTCCCAAGGGGTATTTGAGTCATTTTCCTCAACCCAAGTCTTCCTTAACATAATTTGGGACTTCCAAGAGGGCATTATTTGCCCCTTTCACTCCAAATTGTACTCAAGAAACCCTCCTCTTTTTCAAACAACAAAACCCAAGATCTTCCTCAAGAAATCAAGAGTTAAAGATTCTAAGTTCAAGAAACCCTTAATAAGCTAGCTACTAAGGTATGTGGGGTGTTCATCCATTGGTTTCTTTCACCCATGGAGCCAAAAAACCTCTTCTTTGATTAAATTATGGGTTCTTGTTTTATTATGAAGTTGCATATGTTCAAGATGAGTTTAATTCATGTTTTTCCTTATTAGTTGACTCAATTTATGTCCTAGTATGATTCCATGGAAAGTTGGGTTATCGCATGCTTTAAGTTTTGATTTCCTATGGTGTATTTAATCGAATTTCATGTCATAATATCGAATTGTGGATTTAGCCATAACATCATGTTTTTTTGTCATGTTTTAAGACATTCCCATGTTAAAGTTCATGATTCTCACATGTTTGATGAAGTGTATATGTTTTGAGTTTTTGAACCATGATCCCATACTACAGTTTTAAAGCTTTGCTATCGTATTTTATGATCATTCGGTGCTGACGGGTTATGTACACCCGATACCTATGTGTTTTACATGATTTTAGATTTTCAAGTAATGCTTCAGTTAAACCATGGATATTATTATTTTACTTAGTTGATAAAATCATGATGAGCACTATTAGAAATAATGTTCAGTTAAACTTAGTCAAGTTCAGTACCAGTGTCAATTTAGTTGGGAGTAGGATTTAGCACCGAGTGAATACAGGAATGTCGGCTCCCCCGTTAGTTTAGGCAGAGCCATTAGTAGCAGTCCCTAAGTTCAAGAACTACGTATCCAGCGTAGGATATGAGGGGTCACATCCTCTGAGGGTCCCCGTCAGTTTAGGCTTGACACCCTGGTCCTTCGAAACAACAGATTAGTGGATCCACCCAGCCAGTGTTAGTACCCATGGCACGGTATTAACACTCTTCCAACTGGGGTTACAAGTTGGACCCCAATTATCTTAGATTGGGGTATGTCGGTTATATGGTTCCTCCCACAGTTTCAGTTAGTATGTCAGTGTATCTCAGTTCTGGTTTGCTTGACCAAGTGTATAGATTTATCAGTTATTTAGTTATATAGATTTTAGTTTTTCAGACTTTATATTATCTCAGTAACATGCTTATGCTTGGTCTTGCATTCTGAGATATTACATGTTTATGCATTATGCTCAGTTGCCTTATGCAATTCAGTCAGTCCTTCTCTCACATACCGGTTCATTCAGGGGTCGTTTGGTGTAAGGTATTAAAGCACATAATCCTGGGATAAAATAATAGTCCGAGATAAAAATTTTAGTATCTTGTTTGGTTGGCAAGTTTGGGATAACTTATCCCGGGATTAACAAATAGTATCGGGATAAGTTATCCCACCCTTTGGGTGGTATAAGTAATCCCAACATATATTACCTTGGGATAAAGCCATAAAATGGAAAAATGATCCTCCAAATCCTTTGATTATCACTTTTCAAATATATATATATATATATATAGAAAGATAGAGAGAGAGAGAGAGAGAGCCATAAAATGGCAAAATTATCCTCCAAATATTTTGATTATCACTTTTCAAATACACACACACACACACACACACACACACACACACATATATATATATATATATATATAATTAAGAGAATGTGAGATTTTGGTTGTCTTCACATCAATTTTTTTTTGTCAATTTTATCCCTAATTCTAATTTTAATTACTCTACAAATTTTTATCTATTTTGACAAATTTGAACAATGATATGGGCTTATCAAATACTACAAAAGTGATGAGTCATGAAAAAATGATAGTGATACCATAAAACTATTTGTACAATCAAGTTCAAAATTGATCCAAAGATTTATCGTCTTCCTATTTTGTAGAAATATTTATGATCTTGCTTTAATTTTTCATTTTTCCTAACAAATTTATCACGGAGAAGTAATTAAAGTCTTGACATTTCCTTTCTAACTCAGTGCATGCTTAATTATTTAATAAAAAGTTATATTTTATATATAGCTAAAAATGTTTGAAAATTTAATTTTAAAAAAAATATATTTTTTTAATTTTTAAAAATATAATTTATCTCTTCAAATATTAATAATACTATATAATGGAAAATTAGAGTAGTTCTTGATTACATTTTTTGATGATGAGTTTTTTTTAACAAAAATGGGATTATCAACATTTTATAGAATTTAGGACAAAATAAGTAGTTTAACATGAAATATTAAAGCTTCATGCACGTTTAAGAAATATAAACATATATTTTTTAACATGTACTTTTAGGAATAAGGAACTACTAAAGTTGAAAAAAAAGTAACTTTTCAATTTCTTTTGTATGGTTTGATATGAAGAAAAATCTACAAAGTATTTTGTTGAATCAAATTTTTTAATTAGTTAAATTAAATTCTATCATTACTTATAAATTAACTTAATTGATGTTATCATACAACAATTTGCAGTGTTAAATATTTATTGTATCACTTTGAATGTCAAAAAATATTTTTTTTTTTATAATGAATGAGTTAATTAATATAATTTTAATTGAAAAAAAATTAATGAAAAAGAATTGAGGAAAAAATGACAAAGTTAATTCAACATAAGATAAAATATGATTAAACTAAATAAGGCGAAGGGTATTTTTGTAAACAATCTATCTATTCTTGGAAAAAAATGCAATATATATCATTTTTAGTACCACAAACCAAACAACCATTACAAAATAATACCAGCATAACTAATACCAGGACAAGTAATCCCAGTATAACTAATCCCAGCATAACTAATCCCAGTATAACTTATTTCCCAACCAAATGACCTCTTAAAGTACTGACCACATACTTTTCTTTGCACTATGTTGTCTTATAACATAGGTTTGGACACTCAATTTCTCGACCGTTCTTAGACAACTCAGCGTTACTCAGCATTACTCAGCATCAGTAGTAGTGAGTTCTCATCCATCGAGGACATGTTATTTTTTCCAGTTATTTTAGTATTCCCTTATATTCAGTCAGTCGGAGTTAGTTGGGGGTTTGTCCCATTAACTCCTGATGATGTTTAGAGGCTTTCAGATAGTTAGTCAGTAAACAGTTGTTCAGTTTTCAGTATTATCAGTTGTTACAGATATTTCAGACTTGTCATTTACATATATTTAGTATTCATATTCTCACTATATTATTAGCTTATCTTCCGCATATGCTATTTCTGTATTATTTTATTCAACGCTTACAATAGGTACCAACTCATGGGTTAACTTGTGGTTACTTGTGACCGTAAGCACCACTTTCGCGACTAAGGGGAGCCTCGGGTCGTGAAAAAACTTGGTATCAGCACCTAAGGTTTTAAAACATCCTAGGGAGTCTGAAAGCCACGTTGAGTAGAGTCTTGTGCATGGATGTGAAGCGTGCCACACTTATGGACGAGAGGATATGAAATGTTCTTAGGAAAGTTTCCCTTATTTCAGTGTTCATGTCATGTAAAAAGGCATGAGCTCAATGTAATTCTTCATTCTAACTTATCCTTGATTTTATTTACTGACAATGCCTTGCAGAAGAAATAATAGAAGAAGGAACGAGGATCAGCCCGCACCACTACCGATTCAGGAATATCCCCTGAATAAGCATGTCTCCCACGCTGAATTCATAGATGCTTTCACGATCTTAGCCTATTTTGTAGCATCTAAGAAAAACCATCAGGCTATTGCTCCAGCCAATTAGTGACAAATACAACAACAGTTAGGATTTAGGATTTCACTCGGATGAATCCCCTCCTTTTTTAGGATCTAAGTCTGAGGAGGATCCACAGGAATTTCTGTATATGGTGTAGAAAGTGACAGATATCATGGGCATCATTTTGAGTGAGAGTGCATAGTTGGTTGCATATCAGTTGTAGGATATAGCTCATACCTAGTTTAAGCAGTGAAAGAAGGACCGTGGTGTTGATACAAGGCCTATAGAGTGGGAGAAGTTTGCCACAACTTTCTTAGACAGGTTCTTTCTCCTAAAGTAGAGGAATGTTAAGGTTCAGGGGTTCATCAACTTGAAGTAGGGTAATATGAGTGTGAAGGAGTACTCGCTCAAGTTCACTCAGTTAGCGAGGTACGCTCCTACTATGGTGGTGGATAATAGGTCTAGAATGAGTAAGTTTGTATCTGGTATAGTTGATAGTTTGGTTAAAGAGTGTAGAAACACCATGTTGATTAAGGAGATGGACCTATCTAGACTTATGGTTCATGCTCAGCATTTTGAGGAGGAGAAGCTTAAGGAAAAAAAAAATAGAGTGAACAAGAGGGCCAGAATAGGTAATTTCAACTTCTCTCAGCCAAGGTTAGAAGGCGAAAACCGTTATCAATTCAGTCTAAAATTTTTAGCCCATGATCCATGTTTAGCTAGTGCGCCAGTGCCTAAATTCAGGCAAGACAGTTGGGATAGATCACCAGGATCTAAGTCCCAGGGTAGTTTGAATAATGGTCGTACCAATTTTCTCTATAGAAAATATGGTAGGAACCATCAAGGTGAGTGTATAGTGGGGAGTGATGTGTGTTTTGGATGTGGAAAGTCAGGCCACAGGATCCATGAGTATCCGGTGGTTGCTCAGAGGGGCAGAAATAATCGCCAGTAGGGGCAGCCTAATCCTTCAGCAGCACCAGCAGGTCACCCAACTCAGCAGAGTGCCATGTCCAATTCCACCAGTGGGCATCGGCATACCAGGTTTTATTCTCTCCAGACTCGGCATGATCGGGAAAGTTCTCCTGTTGTGGTTCCGGGTACATTATAGGTCTTTCATCTTTATGTTTATGTGTTATTAGACCCCGAAGCTTCACTTTCTTTTGTGACTCCTTATATAGACGTAAATTTTAGTTTTAGTCCTAAAATATTAGTAAATCCTTTCTCAGTATCTATCCCAATAGGTAAATCTATTATAGCCAGACAAGTATACAAAAAATGCTCGGTCATAGTATCTTAGATAATCACCTTAGTTAATCTTGTGGAGTTAGAGATGACTGATTTTGATACCATTCTTAGCATGGATTGGATCCACTCATGTTATGCCTCAGTCGATTGTAGAAATAGAGTCATTCAATTTTAGTTTCCTAATGAACTAGTTATTGAATGAAAGGGTAGAATATCAGTGCTTAGTGATCATATTGTTTCATATATTAAAGCAAGAAAGATGATATCTAAGGGGTGTGCTTACCATCTTGTCTGAGTCAAAGACTTAATTTTTTAGACTCCAAGTCGTGAGCCAGTTTCAGTAGTAAGGGAATTTCCAGATATGTTCCTTGAAGATCTTTCTAGAGTTCTTCCCGAGAGGGAAATAGACTTTGGAATAGATCTTTTTTTAGATACCTAATCTATCTCTATTCCACCCTACAAAATGGCTCCAGATGAGCTTAAGGAATTGAAGGAACAGTTAAAATATCTCTTAGATAAGGGTTTCATCAGGATTAGTGTTTCTCCATAAGGCACTCTAGTCCTTTTCATGTGTAAGAAATATAGTTATCTTATGATGTGCATCGATTATCATCAGTTGAATAAAGTCACAATCAAGAATGAGTATCCACTCCCCAAAATTGATGACTTATTCAACCAACTTTAGGATGCCATTTATTTCTCTAAGATAGACCTCTGATCCGGCTATCATCAACTCAGAGTCAGAGAATGTGACATCCCAAAGATAGCTTTCCAAACTCGGTATGGTCACTTCGAATTCATAGTTATGTCCTTTGGACTAATGGATGCCCCTGTAGATTTTATGGACTTGATGAACAGGGTGTTTAAGCAGTACTTGTACATGTTTGTCATAGTATTCATTGATGATATCCTTGTCTATTCCTGTAGTGAGGATGATTATGCAAACCACCTAAAAATTGTATTCCAGACCCGTAGAGCTCATCAGTTGTTTGCAAAATTCAGTATGTGCAAATTTGGGATAAGATCCATAGATTTTCTTAGCTATATTAATTCCAGTGATACATCTGACTTGACCCTCAAAACACTGAAGCAGTGAGAAACTGGCCCAGACCCATCTCTTCATCAAATATCAAGAGTTTCTTGGGTTTAGCTGGCTATTACAGATGGTTCGTTAAAGGGTTTTCTTCTATTACATCCCACATGTCTTGATTGACTCAGAAGAAGGTCAAATTTTAGTAGTCAGATTCCTACAAGAAGAGTTCTTAGGAGTTGAAGACTCGACTTACCTTCGCCTCAGTTTTGTCTTTTCCAGATGGTTCAAATGGATTCATAGTCTACTGTGATGCTTCTAGAGTTGGTATTGGTTGTGTTTTGATGCATAGAGGCTAGGTCATAGCCTATGCCTCTAGACAACTTAACCTCCATGAAAAGAATTATCTGACCCATGATCTTGAGTTGGCAGCTATTGTCTTTGCCTTAAGGATTTAGAGGCACTATATTTATGGGGTTCATGTTTATGTGTTCATTGATCACAAAAGTTTATAGTACATGTTCATGCAGAAAGATCTAAATCTTCATCAGAGAATATGCCTTGATTTATTAAAAGATTATGATATGAGTGTGTTATATCATCCAAGCAAGGCCAATATTATGGTAGATGCCCTTAGTAGATTGTCTATGGGTAGTGTTGCTCATTTTGAGGAAGGTAAGATGAAGTTAGTCTGTGAGGTTCATCAACTTACTAGATTAGGTGTTCGGTTGATTGATTCAGATGAAGGTAGTACGTGGGTTCTGAATGGTTCTAAATCTTTGTTGGTTGCCAAGGTAAAAGAAAAGCAAGACAGAGATCCTAGTTTGTTAAGTTGAAGGATGCAGTGGGAGATCAGAAGGTAGAGATTTTCTCCCAAGGGGGAGATGGTATGATTCATTGTCAGGGCAGGTTATGTGTTTCATGTGTTGATGGTTTGAGACATCAAATACTTGCAGAAGCGCATGGTGTGTGATACCCTATCCACCGAGGAGCCACTAAGATGTAGCGTGATTTACAGGAAATCTATTGGTGGAATGGAATGAAGAAAGCTATTGCAGAGTTTATGACTAAGTGTTCAAATTATCAATAGGTTAAAGTTGAGCATCAAATTCCTAGTGGTATAGTACAGGAGTTCAGCATACCCACTTAGGAGTGGGAGGTGGTGAACATAGATTTTGTGGCAGGGTTGCCTCGTACACATCGTCAGCATAATTTGATATGGGTCATTATTGATAGAATGGCCAAATCAACTCATTTCTTTCCAGTTCATGCTTCATACTCAGCTGAGGATTATGCTAGGCTATATCTTAAGGAGTTAGTGATATTACATGGGATTCCGTCATCTATTATTTTAGATAGGGGTGCTCAGTTTACCTCTCACTTTTGGAAGGCTTTTCAGAAGGGTCTTGGTACCCAAGTTTATCTTAGTACAATTTTTCATCCCCAGATAGATGATCAAGTAGAAAGAACCATTTATGCATTATAGGACATGTTGAGGGCGTGTGTTATTGACTTTAAAGGTAGTTGGGATGACCACTTACCTTTGATGGAGTTTTCCTACAACAATAGTCATCACTCCAGTATTCAAATGGCTCCATTTGAGGCTTTCTCTAGAAGTAGATGTAGATCTCCCATTGGTTGGTTTGAAGCAGGTGAGGCTTCTTTGATAGGTCCAGAGTCAGTGTATGAGGTGATGAAGAAGGATCAGTTGATTCGGGAAAGGCTAAAGATAGCCCAAAACCATCAGAAATCCTATGCAGATGTGAGGAGAAGGGATCTTGAGTTTGAGGTTAGTGATATGGTCTACTTGAGGATTTTGCCTATGAAAAGGGCGAATAGGTTTGTAAAAAAGGGGAAACTCAGTCCCCGCTATGTTGGACCATATAGAATTTTGCACCATTTTGGAAAGGTAGCTTATGAGCTTGAGTTTCCTGCAAACTTGAAATCAATACATCCGGTGTTCCATGTTTCCTTATTAAATAAATATTGTTGTTATCTTAGAGGGTATAGATCTTTAGGATAGCCTTTTCTACGAAGAAGTCCCAGTTGAGATCCTTGATCGGCAGATTCTTAGGCTAAGGAATCAAGAGGTTCACTTGGTTAATGTTGTTTGGCAGAATTAGTTTGTTGAGGGAGCTACTTGGAAGCAGAAGAAGATATTAAACCAAATACCCTCATCTTTTCTCTGGAAACATAGATTCAATTTGAGGTAATGATTTTTCTTTGATTGAAGATTTTCTATTCTCAATTTTAGTTATGTAACCATCCTCATGTCATTGCATGCATTCACGAAATCAGTTCAGTTTATGTATCATGCTTTAGACTCAGTTATGTAATCATGTTCCAAGTCATGCATGTTCAGTATATGACCTCAGTTGCCTTAGTATTCTCAGGCTTACCTATCTCATTCGAGAGAAAATATTTCTAATGGGGAGATATTATAATACCCCATAATATCCTAACCTCGATTCAGCTCTTAGTTGCATGCTTAAGGGGTCCAAGGCTTGAAAATTTCACTAAGTGTTGAGGACTTAGTCATTTTCAAGACCCCTAAACTTTAAGGATTTTTATTTTGGTATTCCCAACCCCAAAATGTTGTTTTTCAAATTGGTTCATGTTTTGGGAGGTTAAAAGTATGTCTCAAGAGTGTTTTAGGACTTTTGAATGAGGTTTGGGACTTGTTTGGATGGCTGAAATAGAGAGCAAACACAATAAGGCTGCGACGTGTTGATCTCTCCCATGGTGAGGAGGTCCGTAATGCATTACTATTTCCCACGGAGTAATAAACATGGTGCATTGATTTTTCCCGTGAGAGAGAGGCATGACGCATGGCTCTATCCCACACAGTTATATGATTTAAGTTCCCAAGGGGCATTTGAGTTATTTTCCTCAACCCAAGTCGTCCTTAATATGATTTGGGACTTCCAAAAGGGCATTATTTGCCCCTTTCACTCCAAATTGCTCTCAAGAAACACTCATCTTTTCCCAAGAACAAAACCTAAGCTCATTCTCAAGAAATTAAGAATTCAAGCTTCTAAGTTCAAGAAACCCTCAAGAAATCCTGAAGAAGCTAACTACTAAGGTATGTGGGGTGTTCATCCATGGGCCCTTTTCACCCATGGGGCCCAAAAACCTCTTCTTTGATTAAAATATGGGTTCATTCTTTATTATGAAGTTGCATATATTTAGGATGAATTTAATTTATGTTTTTCCTTAGTAGTTTGACTCAGTTCATGTCCTAGTATGATTTCATGGAAATTTAGGTTATCTCATTCTTCAAGTTTTGATTTCCCATGTCGTATTTAATCAAATTTTATGTCATAATATCAAATTGTGGATTTATCCATGACATCAAGTTGTTTTCTTATGTTTTAAGACATTCCCATGTTCAATTTCATGATTCTCACATGTTTGATGAAATGTCTATGTTTTAGGCCTTTGAATCATGATCCCATACTATAGTTTTAAATCTTTCTATCGTATTTTATGACCATTCAGTGCCGGTGGATTATGAACACCTGATACCTATGTATTTTTACATGATTTCAGATTTTCAAGTTATGTTTCTGTTAAATTATGGATATTATTATTTTACTCAGTTGATAAAATAATGGTAAGCACTATCAGAAATAATGTTCAATTAGACTTAGTCCAGTTCAGTACCAGCGTAAGTTCAGTTGGGAGTAAGATTTAGCATCGAGTAAAGGCAGGAATAGCGGCTCCCCCGTCAGTTTAGGCTGAGCCATTAGTAGAAGTCCCGAAGTTCTAGAACTACATAGCCAGCGTAGGATATTCGGGGTCACCCATCAGTTTAGTCTTGACTTCCTCTCAGGGGTCACCCGTCCGTTTAGGCTTGACACCGTGGTCCTTCGGGCCAACAAATTAGTTGATCCACACAATAAGTATTAGTAACCTTGTGTTGCGACTCAAATGCACACGCAAGTGCACATGATCATACAATAAATGTAGTGTCTTAGACAGTAAGATATCGTTCCCACGAGGTCTAAGCAACTAGAAATTCAACCAACTTTTAGTTCTAGATAATGAGGTATTAAGTGTTGCAAAGTAATAAGATGATTTTGAAATTAGGAAAAAATGTAAGTTAATAAATAGATAATAACAATTTGTGACAATCGCAAAGCAAACAATGGTTGTAAACAACAATGATTAGAATTCCAGGGTTGATATATTTTGAACAATCATACAAATCTCTATTCTTATCGCAGTCTCATTGGTTATCAGGTTGTTGATTCGCAAGGTTTATGCTACGATCTTGGTCTCCCGATCTCAAATCTTCTATCTATTAAATATTGCAACTACAACTCCCGCAGAGATGCAACTATTCATCTAGATTCATAAAGTTACCTTCTTGCAATTGAACCAAACAAGGCTTCTAGATATATCCCTATCCTAGATGCTAATTCAAACCTCTTATTTCATAAAAGGATAAGAACCTTGCTCCTTAATTTCTTAGTTCCATCCTACGATTCTCCTCCCAGATTATCATAGAAATATAGATTTATTTCAATGGTGGCCACTCATCAAAATAGTAAGCTCAAGAAATTAAGAACAACCAAGATGATAATCCAAAAAGAAACTAGGATAAAGAATATCAAAGAATAATCATGTTCTTGGACTCAACCCCAGAACAAGTGTATTAGCCACTCATACTTGAATTAAACATAAAAAATAAGTAATTAATCATACCCAAAATTAATCTTCAAGTAAAAAAGTTCAAAAGAATGACTAAGAACTCTAAAGAGAGAGTTTTAAGCTTTATTGCCGCTGCTGTGCTTGCAAAAAGTACTTGGCATTATGCTCACGTGTTCTTTTTATACTTGGACAAAATTTTGTTAGATATAGACTACCGACGCAATGCGTCGCTTATCGCATCGTAAGGACTGACGCATCACGTCGACTTCACACCGAGATACTGGAATTACACTTCAAAAACTTAACCAAGTCACCAATTACAACAAACGACGCGACGCATCGACATCGCGTTGCGTCACTGGAATTTCACCCCAAATATTCAACCAAGTCTAATAAATCAACTCCTTTTAAGTTGCTTCCTTCTATTCTTGCTCTAGCTCATCTACACATGCTCTTAAACTCAATGAAAAATGATATTCCACACCAACATAATTAGTTCCATACCATCAATCACCAATTGCTTCTTAATATACGTCCAATTTTCGTCCAAATCCATTGGAAATTTACCCTGTATCACTAATCATGTCGGTTATATACGAAACACAATTTATCTCAAATGCAATAGAATTAACACATTTCTGTTCTCATAACAAGTCCAAATATGGGTAGATATCGGTGTTTGGACATATAAATACTCCCAAGATCACCGACCAACACTTAAAACCTTCTTCGTCCTTGAACAATTTCAAGCAACACAATCGATCAATCTTCCCATCACAACATAAGATTATGCTAGCATTGGGCACTCATACAATAATGACTTCTCATCTAAAAACATGTCAAAGCACTTTTATACACATAAACAATTTGTTTCAAACCTCTTCATCTCAATAGTGACATCCAATTCATTAGTAAACTTAATCAAAACACTTAATCAAACAACACAATAAGTTATCTGGACTTTCATTCACATGCACCCTCATAGCAAGAAGGTTTCCCCATATCACTCAGAATTTTTTAATATTTCTCATGAGGGAAATATCAAAATTCAATCACTCGCTCTCAATAAAGAATTCATACATAATAGATAATTAACCATAAGTTTGCCCTTAGTATAATACTTCACTAATAGTTGGATATTGAAATGTAGGATCAATTAGGTCTTTTATGGTTGTAATGTAGTTTAAGGGTCGGGTAGGAACTATTTAGGAAATAGTGACTAATCTCCCTAAGCTCTTTAATACATTACAATCTTTAATCGGACTCACATTCTATCAACCCAATTTCCACTTCATTACCTTCACACATCATTCATTTCATCCCAAATTTAGTAAACACATTTACAAAAACTATTGTAGGAGTATTTTTCTTTTCCATCACGATGCAATTCTCATCTCTTCTTCACACCCATTTACTATTATGAACCACTATCATAGCCACCCTCAACTAAAGCTATTCGCCTTAGTTGAGGTGCACAATGTCCGAAATGTACCAGGGACAAAACAAGTCCATTGTAACAAAAACCAGGCTACAAAAACTAAAATTTCTATCAATTTTTCTATAACTCCTAACCATTAGGATTAAAACACAAATAACAACTTCTTTAGGGCTTCACTTTTACCTTTTGCCTACTTCAATTTCACACTCCCTACTCATTTAATTATCTATATTAAAGAGCTTAGGAGCTATGGATCGAATCAAGGTCTATCAAAGAAAGGATTAGGCTACATATGAGGATACCAAAGAAATCGAACTATAGGCTCAACGGGGCTAACTAGGAACATGCATAAGGGTCGGTAAATGAATTCTTTTCAATTTGGCTAACAAAGAAATGCCTAAATCACTTCCTACACCCAACACTCTTTATTTCTCTTTGTAAACATACCAGGTAAGTTCTAGAAATTCCTATACATGTAGAATACAAACAAATACTCTCACTCTTGGTGCATGCTAGGAATCAAGTTGGATCCTTAAGGTTTCTGATCTTGTTCTTTTTCAAATTCAACATTAAGCCAATCAAATCGCACTACACCTGTTGAGATTTAACATCTAAAAATAACTCATTTTTTCTTTGTTCTGAAACAACTTTATTTATAGTCACTAAAAAAATCTAGCCTAACACAAAGTATTTTCAAAAATCACAATCGGTTTCTTATCACTTTCTCAGCTTCTAAAGATGAACTCCCCTTAAGACAGCCGTCATCCATCTATCATAGAGAAGGGAAACTAACTATGACGATGCAAAAATGAGAATTGCCAAAGAGGGAAAAAATAAATACTTTAAACTGAGATTGCCAAAGAGCACGAATTGGAACAATCTAAACTTTTACTAGCTATTATAGACATAACGCTCCAAATAGATAGAAAATCATCCAAACAAAGAAAAGAAATAAAATTGATCAACCAGAACATAAAACATAGGAAAGGAAAAGGAATGAGAAATTCCACCCCATCCCACACTTAAAACATTATCTTTATGTCATCATCACCACCCTCATCATCCCTGTAATCACCACCTGTATCACCATCATCAGTCTGTTCTTTCTCTTCTGACTCATTATCTGAATAGTATATTTGTCGCTCCTCATCTATTGGGACATCATCATCAATATGCTCAACAAAGTTAGGGCCTATCCATAGCATGGTCTGGATGTCACGCTCGAGTGGATAGTCCCACTCAATATCACGAATCTCCTATTGGGTGACTGGGTGCTCCTAATCCTCAAATGCATCATTGTAAGCCCATATATTCGGGCGGTGATCTCATCATTTTAATCCTGACACTTGGGCATAGTCAATGTAGAACCATAAGTGGAAGGCCCTTTAGTACGAGAGAAATCTACCGGTCTACGAATAACTAGTGATCTGTAATCAATATCCCCCCTAGGTACACCCTACTCCTGAAGAAACTGAGTCAACATCCCAGCAAAACAATACCAATGACCACCCAAAAACTTGGCTTTTCTCATGGTGGAGAAGATAATCGCGCTGACATTCAACTTAATATCTGCGTGCATAAAAGCATAAATGATATACACCCTGTTATGCATCACCTCTGTCATATGTGTCCCATGGACAAGGTAAGCATAAATAATTTTGGCCCATAAGCGAGCCTCCTTGTTTATGTGAGCAAAGGGGAGTGACACGTGAGTGCCACCCTCCTTATGTTGAATCTACCTAGCAGTCGAACGAGTACCACATAAGAGATGGAGAATATATTTGTATGGTGATTCAATATTCAGTATTTTCAATGGTTCAGCATCCACCACGGGCGTACCTAATAGATTATTCAAAGTGTTGGCAACAAATATACTATCCTACCCTTTATCTTAACTTCGGCATCCTAATTCTGTGGGTCCCAATTGGCATAGAGTTCCCTCACAAGAATTAAGTTGCACCTAGCTAGCTGGTCAAACAAGAATTGCATGTGCAGTGACTCAATTTGGCGCACCATACTCAGGTACTACTTCAGCAAGCTGACCCTATCAATGAACTGGTCCGCCGAATACTTGGACTTCTTGTGTTGGGCGTAACATTTCCTCCAAGTTTCCACAACTACCTTGGTCCCATACCTTTTGGATTGACCCCGTGGGATAGATGGGGATGGGGGCACACAGTCAACATGTCCACTCTTTTTTCAACCAAACTCGGAAGAGCCAACCACATTCTTTCCTTTGCTCTTTTGTTGTCGGCTAGACATTGTACCTATTAATCATAATAGTTCTCAAACACATCAGACAAGCACCTTGGTGAACTAGCAACCACTAAGTGTGGAATCCACCCCACACTTAGTTTCTATCACAGGTACACAAGTAAACCAGCCCAAACTTCCCCTGTTCAACATACAACTACCGTAATCAGTCTGCCAACATCAAACAAAAATGTATCTAAGAGAAGTGTCAATTCAAAATCTCATCATAATAACTTAACGGACTACTAGTATCTCTACAGAACACATAGTCATTCACTCCAAATTCCCATTCTTCAAAAATTACACATACGTGCATTCAACATGTCAAGCATAGCCTCACATCAATGGCACTCAATTCAGTAATTTATAGCTACCACTAAGGCAGTGTGAGATTGGAATCCACCCCACACTTAGTTGTCATCATGTAGTGAACATTAACACCCCAACTTTATTTAAATTTGTCTATGGTGCAACAAAATAACTCATTTGTCCATTAATGAATAACAAGTATGATCACTCTTACTCCATTAGAGAATTCAAAATGCAGACTATTAGTTTAACCAGGTCAAGCCAATAAGCAATCATATTCCATCCCATATCGATATCAACCACACAAATCGACACTCAAGAACTAACATAGCAGCAAATCAATAGTAACATATTACCATTTTGGATCCCAAGGCACACATATCACCAACCCCCAGATACCATCCATAGAAATTCTAATAGTAAAAGTTAGTTTAAGCCCCCAATTAAGCCCATAACTCCAACTAATCTAAGTACACAAGCACTAGATATTTAACATCTATGAATGAAGATCTAAGCCACTCTCATATATCATAAATATTTAACAAATCAGCTTATGTTATCATATAGTGCATTTGAACTAATAAGAAGTTGAGGACTTACCTTAATCTTGATTAAGAAGATGAAGATAAGGCTTGTTCTTAGTACCAAAAGATGACACAAATAAGGGAAAATAATTTAGTGCTTAGGGTATTTTAGAGCAGCGGGCGGCTAGGGTTTTAGGAGAATAGAAGAATGAGAGAAAGAAGGTATATATAAAAGAGAGAAGGGAAGGATTTGTTCAGGTTAAATTATCACCGGCATAGGCAAGCGATGCGATGCATCAATAATCGCGTTGATGTGAACAACACGACGCATCGAGTTAGCATCATTACACTGGAAATTACATCAAAAAATTATTCTAAGTGTTACTTGGGTGACTACCGACACGACGCGATAGGTATCATGTTGTAATACTGACACGACGCATCAACATTGCGTCGGTTCACTGGAACTTGCCTTTGATATTTTTTCAAAGTGTGGGAATCATGCACATCGATGCAATGCGTCGACTTAGCATGGGATCACTGGAATTTTTATCCAAAAAGTTTTCTAAGGCAAAATTTTCATATTTTGGGGACTCTTTTCTTCCCCCTTACATCTTTTACCTCTTGTTACTAATTTAACTTACTCAAAAATCATAGTTCACCCGCTTCTCATTTTTTCTATATCCACCAATTTCCTTCACCAAATTTCTCATTCCTGCACATCAACCAAAAACAACAAAATTACATAAGAAAAAAGTGGGTTGCCTCTCACCAAGTGCCTTATTTTCGGTCGTGGCACGACTCATTTTTTGTGTTTTCACTTTTTTTTTTATTTTCTAAAAAAAACAGAAGCTATCCTATAACATTACATTTATGGCTTGCCTCCCACCAAACGGCTTATTTTACGTTGTGGCACGACTCTGCTCAACCTCACTCATTCTCAAAGGTGATGGACACATTGTGCTTATCTTTATGATTCACCAAATAATGCTTCACATTGTCCATTCATTATTCCATAGTTCAACCGCTCCATCAGGCGTCATTTCCACCACCTCAAAAGGCACAGACCACTTAGACCAAAATTTACTCGAAAATAACTTTAACCTTGAATTGAATAGCAAAACAAGTTGTTCGGGTTCAAACACTCGGTCCTAAATTTTCCTGTCATACCATATCTTGGTTTTATCCTTGTATAGTTTGGAATTATCATAAGCATGGAGATGAAAATCATCAAGTTCAATAAGATGCAATAATATTTTCTCCCCCGCGGCCTTCATCTCAAGGTTCAACTTTTTAATATCCCAATAAGCTTGATATTCCAGCTCTACCGGTAAATGAAAGTCTTTACCATAGACCAAGAGATATGGAGAGGTACCAATGGGCATCTTATAATCTGTCTGATACGCCCACAATGCATCATCTAGCTTCTCAGCCCAATCCTTTTGTTGCCCATTAACAGACTTCTACAGTATCTGCTTAATCTCTCAGTTGGATATCTTAACTTGATCACTCATTTATGGATGATATACATTATCCACCTTATGTCTAACACCATATTTAGCTAAAATATTCTTAAACCAAGTGTCAATAAAGTGTGTACCTCCATCACTAATTATAGCTTTTAGAGTGCCAAACTGGGAAAATATGTGCTTCTTCATGAACTTCAGTACCACTCTCGCATCATTAGTAGGACAAGCTATAGCTTCCACCCATTTGGATACATAATCCACTGCCACTAGAATATACAAGTTTCCATTGAACAGTGGGAATGGTCCCATAAAATCAATCCCCCAAACATCAAATACTACAACTTCAAGAATACTATTTAAGGGCATCTCATGATGCCTTGATATGGTCCCAAATCTTTGACACTGATCAAAACACTTCAAGAAAGACATTGTATCCTTGAACAAGGTAGGCCAAAAGAAACTGGATTATAATATTTTCTAGCTGTTCTTTCACCCCCATGGTGACCACCATAAGGGGATGAGTGGCAGTCTTATAGAACTTGTATGATTTCATCTTCTAGGATATATCTGTGGATAATTCCATCTGGAACCATCTTGAAAAGGTAAGGCTCGTCCTATATGTAAGCATGAGAATCATGAAGCAGTTTTTTTCTTTATTGAGTGGTAGATTTGGGAGTGTAAGAGTCACTCACCAACAAGTTCACAATGTCTGCATACTACGGAAGCTCGCACTCTATAGACAATGATTTTTCATCCAAAAACTCTTCCTGAATACAGAGAAAGTGATCAACACTATGGTCATGAGTCTCCATCCGTAACAAATGGTATGCAACTTAGTTCTCTCCTCCTTTTCGATCATGAACCTCTAAGTCAAACTCTTGCAGTGATAAAATACATCTAATCAATTAAGGCTTTGCATCCTTTTTATTGAAGAGATACTTGATGGATGCATGATCTGTGTGAATAATAACTTTGGTACCCACCAAGTATGATTTATATTAATTTATTGAATGCATAAACCACCGCTAACATCTCTTTTTCAGTGACTGTATAATTCATTTGGGCATTATTCAAGACTTTACTAGAATAGTAAATAGAGAAAAATACCTTGTCTTTTCTTTGCCCCAAAATGGCTCCAACAACTATGCCACTTGCATCACACATCAATTCAAATGGCAACTCCCAATCTAGAGAAATAAAAATAGAAGCTTCTATCATTTTTTTCAGCTTCTCAAAGACTTCTTGACAATCCGCCCCAAAATCAAACTTGGCTTCTTTTTCTAATAATTTACACATCGGGCTTGCAATCTTTGAAAAGTCCTGAATAAAATGCTTGTAAAAACCTACATGCCCCAAGAAACTTCACACTCTTTTGACTGTTACTGGATGTGGCATCTTTTCAATCACTTCAATTTTGTCTCTATTTACTTCAAATCCTTTACATGACACTTATTTCCAAGCACTATTCCTTTCTTCACCAAAAAGTGGCATTTTTCCCAGTTCAACACCAAATTCGTCTCTTCACATCGAGCTAGGACTCGATCTAGATTCTATAAGCATTTATTAAAAGAATCACCATAAATAGAGAAATCATCCATGAATACCTCAACAAATTCTTCAACCATGTCATAGAATATTTCCATTATCCATCTCTGAAACATTGCAGGTGCATTGCAGAAGCCAAAAGTCATGCGTCTGAATGTATATGTGACATATGAACAAGTAAACATAGTCTTCTCTTTATCCTTGGGTGCAATGGTAATCTGATTATAACCCGAGTAACCATCCAAAAAATAGTAGTAATCCTGCCCTACCAACCTATCCAACATCTGATCAATGAATGGGATAGCATAGTGGTCCTTTCTTATGGCTTCATTCAGAATGCGATAGTTAATACAGATCCTCCATCCAGTCACCATGCAAGTGGGAATTATCTTATTATCTTTATTGGTAACCACAACCATTCCTTATTTCTTTGGAACACAGTGTATTGGGCTTACCTACTTGCTGTTTGAAATTGGATAAATAATCCCATTATTGAGCCACTTGATTACTTCTTTTCGCACCACGTCCTTCATCACCGAATTCAAACTTCCCTATTATTGAACTCTTGTTTTGAAACCCTCTTCCATGTATTTATTATACATGCAAAAGGTTGGATTTATCCCTATAATGTTAGACACTTGCCAACCAAACACCTTTTTTTAGGACTGCCATAGCTTCCCTTACTTGTACATCAGATAAATCTGCAGACAAAATAACAAGCAAAGTATAATTGTCACCAAGTTAAACATATTTTAAGTGAGGAGGAAGAACCTTAAGCTCTAATTTTGGAGCTTCATCAATTGAAGCTTTGGGAGATGGCCCAATTGGCCTGTTTAAAGGCTCAAAAGGAAACTTTCTCTTTTCAATAACCACTGAATTCATGACTTGAATTAACACCAACACCTTCATATCTCCATAAAAATCATGACCTACCAAAGCTCGCTCTAATGGATAATCTGACAATAACAGCCTCTGATCAGACTCAAGATCTATATCAGATATAGCAGACAATGCCTAGTATATAGCTGGAAATTTCAACACCTTATACACATCAAAAACCTCTAATTTGTAATACACTCTCATTGCCATCTTCCCTGTTGCTACATCAATTAATAACTGTCCTATTACTAGGAACGACCATTCAAAAATAAAATGGGACAACCGGATTAGCTTCAAAGTCAAAAATCACAAAGTCCACTGAAAAAATTAGTGATCCTACTTGCACCAATACATCTTCAATAATACCATCCGTCCTAGCAAGGAACCTATCTGCCAACTGCAAAATAATAGTAGTATGTTTGGGACTCCCAAGACCCATCTTTCGGTACTAATATATGGGCATAATATTTATGCTATCTATCAGGTCACACAATCCACTAGCACTGATGGTCTGTCCAATATTAATCTATAGAGTGAAACTATCTGGGTCTTTCAGCTTCGTGGGCAGTTTGTTTTGAATCTTGGATGTGCACCCCTCAGTAAGTGCAACTGTAGGATACTCTGACAATCGGTTCTTTTTCACCGCTATATCCTTCAGGTATTTTGCATATTTTGGAACACTACGTAGAATATCAACAAGAGGAAGATTTACTTGAACCTACTTTAGAAGATCCAAAAATTTCTTGTAACTGACTTCCTCTTGATGCTTCATTTGTCTTTGATAGAATGGTAGAGGTACAGTATTCTTTTCTATATGATTTTCATCACTTACAGATTTTTTCCTTGACCTATTTCTCTTCATTGTCCTTAAGATCATGGTCAGTGGCTATGGGACTAACCTTCTCAGGCATTGCTTCTTTTAACTGCAACCCACTCCTTGTTGTAACTGTATTTACCTATTTAGGATTTTTCTTTGTATCGTTAGGTAAGTCTCCTTGAGGTCTTGTATTTTGTGCTCCCATAATCTGACCGAATTGAAACTCTAAATTTCTAGTAACCAACTATTGACTCTTCAACTATTCTGCAAACTGCACTTGATTAGCTAAAATCTACTTTAGCATCTCCTCTACATTATTTGTTTGAGTGGCAGCTTCATTAGTCTGAACCTGCTATTGATTCTGTTGCACTAGATCCTTATATTGATTTGTGTTATTTGCCTGATTTCCACCCCATGAGAAATTGGGATGGTTCCTCCAGTTGGGATTATATGTATTACCAAAATTTTATTATCCCTGATGATTTGTGTTTCCCACGTAGTTAACAGAATCTAGATTGGTTATACAAGCATCTGTTGCATTTACTACTTCCACAAACCTCGCACCAAGAATTTACCTGTTGGACTGCATTAGCTGTAGTTACTGCTTGTGGAACCCCCAACATCATGTTATTAAGTTGAGTAAGCATATTTTTTTGCATTGCTGCAATCTGATATGATAATGTAGTGAACTGGTATACCTCTAATACCCCTGAAACCTTCTTAGGAGCACTCCTCGAGTCAGCATGCCGATCAAGACTGCTACTGAATCCAAGAGAATTTTGGTATTTGGATCTAACCCTTCAATGAAAGTATGAACAAGAAAATTATTATACTGCTGATGGTGAGGGTAATTTCTGAGCATACTCTTAAATATCTCCCAAGCTTGATAAAGATTTTCTCCTTCCTTCTGTGTTAAACCCAGAATATCGCTTCTTAAACATGAAATCTTTCCTGATGGAAAGAATCATATAAGGAACTTCCGATCCATATCCTCCCAAGAAGTAATAAAATATGGTAGTTCAGCATGCAACCACCTCTTTGCTTCCCTAATTAAAGAAAATGGGAAAAAAGTTAGTCTGACATAATCAGTATTCACCCCTACAGGAATATAGGTATTGTTTATTTCTAAGAAAGTCTGTATGTGCTGCTGTGGGTCTTCATGTGAAAATCCTACAAATTGTCCAGCTGAATTTAGCAATTGTACCATATTCTGCTTTAATTCAAATCGACCACCTGGCTCAGGCTTTTGAATAATTTTAGTCGTGTGGTTCTTGAGTGGGATTGACACCTCACGAATAGGTCTAGCAGCTGGTTGAGTAGAAACAACTGGGATAATCAGAGTTGGGTCATTTTCGGCACTTGGATCAACCGGATCATTTGGATCAGTTGGATGGGCCATTTGAACCTGTTGAATGGGATATTGAGCTCTTTGCCTTTGTTGAAATATCAGTTTTGGTTCTACAAAAGGATCTACCAACTCTTTATGTATCTCCAGTCCTATATTCAGCTAAACCTACAAAAATTAAGCCGCTTAGATCAAGTCGTTAACACATAAACTTATTATAAAAAACCAAAATTTAGCAATTTACTAATTATACTAGTCCACGCCAAAACATGTTGAAACTCAAATGCACACGCAAGTGCACATGATCATACAAGAAATATAGAGACTTAGACAATCAGATATCATTCCCACGAGGACTAAGCAACTAGAAATTCAACCAACTTTTAGTTCTAGACAATGAGGTATTAAGTGTTGCAAAGTATTTAGTTGATTTTGAAATTAGGAAAAAATGTAAATTAATAAATAGGTAATAACAATTTGTGACAATCGCTAAGTAAACAACGGTAGTAAACAACAATGATTAGAATTCCAGGGTTGAGGCATTTCGAACAATCATACAAATCTCTATTTTTATCGCAGTCTCATTGGTTATCGGGTTGTTGATTTGCAAGGTTTATGCTATGATCTTGTTCTCCCAACCTAAAATCTTTTATCTATTGAATATTGCAACTACAACTACCACAGAGATGCAACTATTCATCTAGATTCATAAAGTTATCTTTTTGCAATTGAATCAAATAAGGCTTCTAGGTATATCCCTATCCGAGATGCTAATTCAAACACCTTATTTCATAAAATGATAAGAACCTTGCTCTTTAATTTCTTTGTTCTATCCTATGATTCTCCTCCCAGATTCTCATAGAAATATAGATTTATTTCAATGGTGGCCATTCATCAAAATAGTAAGCTCAAGAAATTAAGAACAACCCAGATGATAATACGATAAAGAATATCAAAGAATAATCATGTTCTTGGCCTCAACCATATAACAAGGGTATTTATCCACTCATGCTTGAATTCAACATAAAAAATAAGTAATTAATCATACCCAAAATTATTTTTTAAGTAAAGAAGTTCAAAATAATGACTAAGAACCCTAAAAGAGAGAGTTTTAAGCATTTCCGCCGATTCTATGCTTGCAAAAAGTATTTGAAATTGTCCTTACATGTTCCTTTTATACTTGGACAAAATTTGGTCAGATCTGGACTACCGATGCGATGCGTCGCTTATCACATCGCAAGGACTGAGGCGTCGAGTAACCTTTGCATCGAGCTACTGGAATTATACTTCAAAATTTCAAATAAGTCTCCAATGACAATGAACGACGCGACGCATCGACATCGCATCGCATCACTAGAATTCTACCCCAAATATTCAACTAAGCTTCATAAATCAACTCCTTTTCAGTTGCTTCCTTCTATTCTTTATCTAGATCATCTACACATGCTCTTAGACTCAATGAAAAATGGTATTCAACATCAACACAATTAATTACACACCATCAATTACCAATTGCTTCATAATATGTGTCGAATTTAGTCCAAATCCATTAGAAATTTACCCTGCATCACTAATCATGTCGGTTATCTACGAAACACAATTTAGCTCAAATGCAATAGAATTAACACATTTTTTCTCATAACAAGTCCAAATATGGGTAGATATAGGTGTTTGAATATATATACACCCAAGATCACTATGGTACGGTACTGACACACTTCCAATTGGGGTTACAGGTTGGACCCCAATTTGATCAGATTGGGGCATGTCAGTTATATGACAACTCCCATAGTTTCAGTCATTATGTCTGCGTATCTCAGCTTAGGTTTTCTTGACCAAGTGTATAGATTTATCATTTATTCTATTATAAAAATTTTAGTTTATCAGACTTCAATTTATCTTTTAAACATGCTTATTCTTGGTCTTGCATTCTCAAATCTTACATGTTTATGCATTCATGCTTAGTTACCTTATTCATTTCAGTCAGTTCTTATCTCACATACCGGTACATTCAAAGTACTGACCATATATTTTCCTTTGTGCTATATTGTCTTATAACATAGGTTTGGATTCTTGGTTTCCCGACTATTCTTAGACAGCTCAGCATTACTCAGTAGTAGTAGAGTTGAGTCCTCATCCATCATGGATGTTATTTTTTTTCCTGTTATTTCAGTATTCCCTTAAATTCAGTCAGTCGAAGTTAGTTGGGGTTTTTTCCCATCAAATCCTTATGATGTTTAGAGGTTTTCATACTGCCAGTCAGCAAATAGTTGTTCAGTTTTTAGTATTATCAGTTGTTACAAATATTTTAGACTTGTCATTTATATATATTCAGTATTCATATTCTCAGTATGTTGTAAACTTATCTTCCGCATATGTTATTTTCGTATCATTTTATTCAATGCTCACAATAGGTACCAACTCATGGGTTAGCTTGTGGTTGCTTATGACCGTAAGCACCATTATCACGACTAGGGGGTAGCCTCAGGTCATAAAAGTTGGTAATGTTTCATATGAGTTGGAGTTGCCTTATAGTTTGAACTTCATTCATCCAATGTTCCATGTTTCTATGTTGAGAAATCGTATGGGTGATCAATCCCAAATCATTTATGTTAGAGATATTAGTATCTTGGATTCCTTGTCTTATGAGGAGGTCTCATTTGAGATCTTGGATCGGTAGGTTTGTTGGTTGTGGACCAAGGATGTAGTTTCGATTAAGGCTCTATGGAGGAACCACAAGGTTGAAAAAGCTACTTGGTAAGCGAAAGAGGACATGAAGTCCAAATATCTATTCCTATTTTCTTCTTTGAGAATTCATACGAAAGGTATGTGTCCTTTATCCTACTCTTTATAAAACTTTGTCAAAGGAAAATTTAATTTCCTTGAATCTTTGTTTTCTATCTTAGTTAAAGGTTAGAGTCGAGGTATTGGGATGTCAATCATACATGTATTGCCTTGTTCCATTATTTGAGGATGAATGATCTATGTGAGAGAGAATTGAAACACCCTGGGTTCTGATCCTTGGAAAATTTCCTGGGTTTTGAGTCTCTATTAATCATACGACTCACCATACAAGCCGTATGGTGAGGATATGGGTCGTGTGACCCAATTCTTATGCTAACTAGTGTTTGGTGGTTGAGTTTTTGGTTTGGTTATAGTTTGGTGGTATGGTTCATTGTAACACCCCGAGTCTACACCCTGGACGTCACACAGTTCTTATGACCCCGATTGATAATAAGCTAACCCATGACTGGTACCTGCTGTCAGCACTAAATAATATACTGAAAATATATGCGGAAGTTAGGCTGAAAATTCCATAAGGTTAATAAACTGAAAAAAATACTGAATACTGATAATAATACTGAAAAGCTGAACATTTGTCTGAATTAATCTAGTTCGAAAGCCTCTAACTGTCTGAATATGGAGTTGATGGGACAAGTCCCGAACTAACTCTGAATGCTGAACATACTAAATCTGTTGAAATGCTGAAATAAAATAGTATCCTCAATGGATGAGGACTCACTACTGAATCTTCTGCAGATATCCTAAGCTGCTAAGTACGGTCAGGATCCTGAGTGCCTGAACCTATGATATGAAACATCATAGCACAAAAGAGAGAGTATACGTCAGTACATGGAATGCACTGGTATGCTAAGTTAGGTAAGGATGATATACTTGGGTTTATATGCATGAGATGATAACTGACTGAATAAACATCATGAAGTAACTAGATGAGTGTACATGTAAAACTGTAACTGCTGAACATACTAAACATAAAATACTGTGCATATAGATATACATCATGTATTTGAGATTATACTGAAACTGAGTATTGAATTCTGATGGCTCAGTAACTGATAACTGATAACCATAGTTCTATAGAATTGACTGAATTCTTTATTGATTACTGAGACTGGAACTATAACTGTGGGAGTGTTCATCTAAATTACATACCCCAATTATAGATTGACTTGGGGTCCAACCTATAACCCAGTTGGAACGGTGTTAGCACCTTGCCACGGGATACTAACAATGTTGTGTCAACCCTAATTTGGAAGGAAGACTCATGAAATATGTATATGATTGCGTCAACCCTAGTCTGGTAGGAGGACGATTTACCCTACACTGGCTATGTTGATTTGTAACGCAAGGACTGATACTACTAGTCAAATCCTCTGCTGGAATGAATTCCCCCATCCCTGGGTTCTCTTAGTGCTGAATCCTCCTCCCAACTGAATCAACACTGAACTGATCACTAGACTGTACTAGGCTTGACTGAACTGACACTGATCGTGTTGACTGACTGAACTGGATTGAGATTACTGAGTTCTATTAACTGACTGAGTACTACTATTCTTGACCTTTACTGGGACTATTTTATAACTACTGCAACTAAGTAAACGACTAGATTTCCAATAATAAATACCCCCAAGACTCGATAGCATAATTGATAAACATAACAACTCTTGAAAGCATAGCAACAGTTAATTGTTCACAATTGATTCATTAAAACATTTTTTCAAACACTTGGAGGTCATGAACTTGTACATGAATGAGAACACATGATAACATATCATGATTACACTATTCAATTCACATGGATATTCAATCAAACACATGGGGAACATAATTTTGATACATGAAGAATAAACATATAGGGCATCATAACTTCAACATGTAACTTTCAAATTCAAGGGTTTAAACATGAGAATTACATCAACCAACATGCATGACAGCTTATCTTTATGAAACTTATAGTTAAATCTTGAATTGAAACTCATACAACAACACAAACACGAATTCAACCCAATTTGCGCATGCAAATCATGAATATGAAAACTTGTAGTTTTAAAAAGGGCTCTTGAACTCCAAGGGTGGAAGGAAACCCAAGGACGAACACCTAAAATATCATGATTGTTGATTTCGTGAACTTTGTTGGGGATTTCTTGGAACTTGGACTTGATATTAATGAACTAAGGTTTATTTCTTGAGACGATTTTGAGAAGAATGAATATATTTTGCCTTTTTGGGAGCTTAATTTCATGTTTTGGCTGAATTGGGTGAGGGGAAAAGGATCTAATTATCATTGGAAAGTCATAATTAAGTTAGAAAACTGTGCCCAGCAATACAATAGGTGACACACTGTATCGATGGGTTCGACGCGATCACCGATGCATCGTATCAATAGGTACGATGCGATAGCCAATATGATGCATCAAGATCGCGTTGGCTTGCTGTTTTGTCCATCCAAACATGACTCAAATGATGTCTGGAAATTCCAAAACTTACCCAATATGACCTACTGACACCTCTGATCATGAATCAGTTTTAAAAATGGACAATCTAAGGGTGAAAAGATCATAAATGATGCCATTGAAATATTGAGGCAAAACATTAGACTAAGTGTCAACACTTAGCTGAAATTTTCTAAGTCTGGGACCTCTTTTTCCATGCTATATAGGACTAAAATGACTAGGACTTCGCGGGGTCTTATAATATGTCCCCCTTGGAAATATTTGTCCTCGAATAAAACTGACTGAACTGAGGAACTATATTTACACTGACATGCATAACTGAAGCATAGTTGAATTCTGGAGACATGACATATGACTGAACTATTTCATGAATGTATGAATGATATGAGAATGTCATGCAGCTATAACTAAGCATGGAATAGATTAAATCTAAGGAAGGTTGTTACCTTAGGCTGAGTCTGAGTTTGCAGAGAACAGGTGAGGATACTTAGTTTGCTTGTCTGTTTCTACTTCCCAAGTATCTCCCTTAACAGACTGATTCCACCAAAGAACTTTGACCAAAGGAATTTCTTTGTTCCTTAGTCTACGAATCTGATGATAAAGGATTTCGATTGGGACCTCCTCATAAGAGAGACTGTTCTAAACATCTACACTCTCTATCGGGACTACAACTGCTGGGTAACCTATGTACTTCTTTATCAAGGAGACATGAAACACTGGGTTCACTGATGCTAAGTCTACAGGTAACTCAAGTTCATACGCTACCTTTCCAAAATGACTCAAAATTCGATAAGGACCAACATTTCAGGGACTTAGATTTCCCTTCTTACCTAACCTCTTCACTCCCTTCATGGGAGAGATTTTCAAATACGCAAAGTCGCCAATCTCGAACTCGAGATCTTTTCTTCTTACATCTACATAAGATCTTTGTTGGCTTTGGGCTGTCTTAAGCCTCTCTCTGATTAACTGGACTTTCTCTAGGGCATCAAACACCAAGTCGGGCCCCACTACCACGGCCTCACCTACTTCAAATCAACCAATGAGAGATATACATCTCCTCCCATAAAGAGCCTCAAATGGAGCCATCTGAATACTAGAATGATAGTTGTTACTATACGCAAACTCAATCAACGGAAAGTGGTCATTCCAACTTCCCTTAAAGTCAATGACACACGCTCTCAACATATCTTCTAATTCTTGAATGGTCCTTTATTCTTGACCATCTATCTAGGGATAAAAGGCTATACTGAGGTGGACTTGGGCACCAAGAACCTTTTGATAGGCTTTCCAAAAATAAGAAGTGAACGGCTTACCTCTATCTTAAATGATGGACAATGGGACACCGTGCAATATAACCAACTCTCTGATATAGATCCTGGCATATTCCTCAGCTAAATAGGAAGTATGAACTGTCAAGAAATAGACGGACCTGGTCATCCTGTCTATAATGACCCAAATCAGATCATGCTGACGACGAGTACGAAGAAAACCCATCACGAAGTCCATGTTCACTTCCTCCCACTTCCATGTGGGAATAATGAACATCCTGTATATAGCCACTAGGGTTTTGGTGCTCAATCTTTACCTGCTGACAAGTAGAGCACTTAGCCACAAACTCTGCAATATCTCTCTTCATCCCACTCCACCAATAGACTTCCCGCAAGTCGCGGTACATTTTAGTGGCCCCTGGATGAATTGATGAATGCGCACCATGTACTTCTGTAAGAATCCGCTATTTCACACCATCCCACACATGGCACACATAGTCTACCCTGGCAACGCAATACACTATCTCCTCCTTGGGAGAAAACCTCTACCTTTTGGTCTCTGACTGACTCTTTTAGCTTAACTAAATTTGGATCTCGGACCTTCTTTTCTTTTACTTTGGAAACCAAAGACAATTCTGAACTATTCTGCACCCAAACACTACCCTTATCCGAATCAACCAAATAAACACCTAGTATGGCAAGCTAATGAACTTCCTGAACTAACTTCTTCTTACCATTCTCAACGTGAGCAACACTACCCATGAGCAATCTACTGAGAGCATCTTCCACTATATTGGCCTTGCTCGGATGATATAAAACACTCATGTCATAATCTTTCAACAACTCTAACCACCTTTTCTAATACAGGTTCAGGTCTTTCTGAGAAAATACATATTGCCGGATTTTGTGGTCTATGAACACATTAACATGCACCCCATACAAATAGTGCCTCCAAATCTTTAAGGCAAACACAGTAGATGCTAACTCAAGATCATGGGTGGGGCAATTCTTTTCATGGGGCTTAAGTTGTCTAGATACATAGGACACAACCTTACCTTTATGCATCAAAAGACACCCCAAACCAGCTTTGGAAGAATCACAATAAACAATGAATCTGTCTAAACAGTTAGGCAAAGTCCAAATTGGGGTTGTAGTGAGTCGACTCTTCAACTCCTGAAAACTCTTTTCATAAAAATCTGACCACTGGAACTTGACTTTCTTCTGGGTCAATCTGGACATGGAAAATGCAATAGATAAAAATCCTCCAACAAACCATCGGTAATAGCCAGCCAAACCCAAGAAACTCCTGATATCTGATGGAGAGATGGTTCTGGTCCAGCTTCTCACCACTTCAGTCTTTTGAGGATCAACTCTAATGCCATCACCGGAAACTATATGACCAAGGAAAGATACTAACCTTAGCCAAAATTCACATTTACTGAATTTGGCGAACAAGTAATGGGCTCTGAGAGTCTGTAATACTATTCTGGATGGTCTACGTGATCATTTTCACTGTGGGAGTAGATAAGAATGTCATCGATAAAGACTATGATGAACATGTCCAAGTACTGCTTGAACACACGGTTCATCAAGTCCATAAAAGCTGTTGGGGTATTGGTAAGACCAAATGACATAACTAGAAATTCAAAGTGACCATACCGAGTTTTGAAAGTTATTTTCAGAATGTCATATTCTCTAACTCTGAGTTGATGATAGCTTGATCTGAGGTCTATCTTAGAGAAGTAACTGGCACCCTGAAGTTGATCAAATAAGTCATTGATTCTAGGAAGTGGATACTTGTTCTTGATGGTGACTTTATTTAACTGACATTAGTCGATACATATTCTGAGAGAACCGTCTTTCTTATGCACGAATAAAATTGGTGCACCCCATAGAGAAATACTGGGTCTGATAAATCTCTTATCTAGGAGGTATTTTATTATTTTTTTTAATTCTTTGAGTTTGACTGGAGCCATTTTGTATGGTGGAATAGAGATGGGATGAGTATCAGGAAGAAGGTCTATTCCGAAGTCAATTTCCCTTTAGAGAGAAACTCCGGGAAGATCTTTGGAAAACACATCTGAAAATTCACTTGCTACTGGAGCTAACTCAAGATTAAGAGTCTCGGAATTAGAGTCTTTGACTCATACAAGATGATAGACACATCTCTTGGATATTATTTTTCTCGCTCTAAGATATAAAACAAGTTGACCCCTAAGTGCTGAAGTACTACCCCTCTATTCTAGGATAGGTTCATTCAAGAACTGAATATAGACAACTCCATTTCTACAATAAACTGAAGAAAAACATGAATGAAGCCAATCCATGCTGAGAATGATGTCAAAATTTGTCATCTTTAACTCTACTAAATCTTTTGAAGTAACTTTCTGAGACACCATAATCGGATAGTTCCTGTATACCCATAGAGCAAGATAGACTTACCCACTGAGGTAGAGACTGAGAAGGGATCTACTAGGATTTTGGGACTGACTCTGAAGTCAACATCTATATAAAAAGTTACAAAGGATAAAAGAGCTCCTGGATCTAGCAAAGCATAAATATGTAAATGGTAAACTTGTAATGTACCAATGACCACATGAGGAGAACTTTCTTAAACCTGTTGGGACTAAAGTACATAAAGCCTATTTGGGCATTTCCCACTGGTGGCACTGGAAGCGGTACCCTAATGAGACGGGCGACTGACTAAGCTGGGGGACGATTATGCTGACTTTGTGAACCCACATCAGGACACTCTCTATTTCTATGGCCTGGATTACCATATCCAAAACGTTCATCACTGCTAGCTCTACAAACACCCTAATAGTTTCTATCACACTTCTGGCAAAGAGGATTTGTTAGAGCACTGCTAACACTACCCTGAGATTTAGAGCTTGGCGCCCTATCTTTATTACCATTTATAAATTTAGGCATCGGAGCACCAGCTGAGGAAGGAGATGGTATCAAAGATTTTAGGTAGAACTGAGGATGATTACTACCCTCTGACTTAGGTTGAGTGAAGTTGAAGCTACCTATTCTAGTCCTCTTATTCTCCCTCTCTTTCTCCTTAGTATTCTGCTCCTCTATCTGTTGAGCATGAACTATCAACCTAGCCAAATCCATATCTTTAATCAGTATTGTGGTCCAACTCCTTGGCCACACTATTATACACACCAGACACAAACTTGCTCATCTTAGATCTGCTATCAGCTACCACATGAGGAGCATATCTAGATAACTGAGTAAACTTGAGATAATACTCTTTCACTGTCATACTTCCCTTCTTCAAGTTAATAAACTCTAACACCTTAGGTTCCCTCAACTCCAATGGAAAGAACCTATCTAGAAAGGTAGTAGTGAACTTTTCCCATTCTATAAGCCCTGCATCTGTGGCCCTATCTACTTTCCACTGCTTAAACCATGAGTGAGCCATATCCTGCAACTAATAGGCAACTAACAGCACTCTCACTAGCGGTTACCCCCATAATGTATGTTACCTTCTGCACCATGTTAAGGAATTCTTGTGGGTTCTCTTCAGACTTAGACCCTAAGAATAAAGGAGGGTTCATTTGGGTGAAGTCTCAAATTATAGTTGCAGTAGAATTGGCCACTGGGTTGGCCTAAACAATAGTTGGGTGTTCATTCTGAGAAGCCACAGAATTGCCTAGAGTGGTAAAAGATGCTCTCAATTCTGTGTGAGAAACGTGCTTATTTAGGGGATCTTCCTAAACAGGCGGAGGTGTTGGCTGGTTTCCAGTTCTTGTTCCATTGGTTTTTTTGGGAGAAATGTTCTATAAACGGAAGGGAAAATTGGATTAAACAGAGATTTTAACTTAAGATCATGCTCACTCACACAATATGAACACTGAAAGAAGGGAAATTTTCCTAAAAACGTCTCATATCCCCTTGTCCATAAGTGTGGCGCGCTACACACCCATGCACAAGACTCAACTTGATGCGAATTTCATCTCCCTAGGACTCTTTAGAACCTTAGTCTCTAATAACAAGTTTGTAATGCCCCGAGTCAACACCCTGGATGTCACACGATGCTTATGACCCTGAAGGATCTCAAGCTAACCCATGATTGGTACCTGTTGTGAGCACTAAATAATAATACTGAAAATATATGTAGAAGTTAGGCTTAAATTCCATAAGGTTCATAAACAGAAAATAATTACTAAATACAGATAATCATACTGAAAAACTGAATATCTGTCTGAAGTAATCTAGTTCAAAAGACTCTAACTGTCTGAATATGGAGTTGATGGGATAAGTCCCCAACTAAATCCAACTACTGAACATACTAAATCTGCTGAAATATTGAAATAAAATAATATTCTTGATGGATGAGGACTCATGATTGAATCTATCATTGATATCCTGAGATGTTAAGTACGATCAGGACCCTAAGCATTCGAACCTATGATATGAGACATCATATCTCAAAAGAGAGAGCATGCGTCAGTACGTGGAAATTACTGTTATGCTAAGTGAGGTAAGGCTGATATACATGAGATAATAACTGACTGAATGAACATCATGAAGTAACTGGATAAGTGTACATGCAAAATTATAACTGTTGAACATACTGAACATGCAATACTGCGCATGTAGATATACATTATGTATTTGAGATTATACTGAAATTGAGTATTGAATTCTGATGGCTAAGTAACTGATAACTGATAGCCATAGTTCTGTAGAACTGACTGAGTTCTTTACTCAATGCTGAGACTAAAATTGTAAATATAGGAGTGCTCATCTAACCGACATACCCTGATTATAGACTGAGTTAGGGTCCAACCTGTAACCCCAGTTGGAAGGGTGTTAGCATGTAACACTTCTACTAGCATAACTCATAAGAAACTTAATAAAATGCATAAATTGGTACAAATCAGTGAAAGAGAGAAAAAAATATAACTCTTTTCTGAATCTGATCAATACAAAATTGAATGTACAAGATTACAACTCTACTTTTACAAATAAAACTAAAATTAAATACACTAATTCTACAGACTGTCTATGAAGCCTCTAATAGTAATGACTATAGATAGCCGGGTCATGACTCCCAACTATCCCAACTCAATACGAATGAACGAAGAAAATACAATGCTACACAAACTCTAGCTGACTTAGGCCCTTGAATCAATAGGACTCCTCATCTTCTAACTGGATTCTACAACCTATCTGATTTTAATATCTATGTTATGACTTGTACCTACATTATGAGACAATTTAGCACATAGACATATATGTGGACCAGTACTTTGAGGATGTACTAAGTATATGGGGTGTATTCATTTACATAAACAATCTCATTACTCTTTATAAAATTATGCATGCTGACATAAATGACTCACATAGCTTGAATAAAAATCTAAAATATAAATCACATAAATCATGAATAATGAAACATGTAGTATAAATCTTGTGAGTCATTTCACTTGATTCTAAAATCTGTATTCTTCTCTTATTCTCAAAACTTGTAAGCTAGATGAAATATGAAACTCATTTTGTATAATAAACTCTTTATCTCAATACTTTAAATCCATAAAACTGTTTCAAGAGTGGGGGACATCTTTGGGAGTTTCTTCTGACTGACATAAATCATGAGAGCTACATGGAGTCCAACATCTCGCCCACATTGGGGAGAGTTGTTCTACCCTTTCCATTGGAATAGAACCTCAACTTTAGTGACCACTATCTCAGTTATCCACATATAGTGGGAATAAGTAACTCAACCTACGGTGGCACGTAGTTCTGGGGTATGAAACCATAGTAACTTACCCAACTCGTGCTAAATACTACTACTATACTCAGATCAGAACTTTTAGGAAATTCACCTCAAAATAACTCAAGGGTCCATAATGAAGACCAAATCATGTTTTTCTTTGCTTTAAATCATAATTAATGTGGATTTCTTTCTTAACTCAGGCTCAAAACAAATATTTCTTTAAAGTCAAAGCACTTGCTTATTAAATCATGCCAAATGAAATAATTTTAAAGAAAACACCAAAACTCATACTTGGTTTAAAGCTTATACTCATGCTCAAATAATTTCAATTTCATAATGAAGCATAAATCATGAAATAAATCTTGGAAACACTTGAAAACATCAATTCATGGTGGTAACATGCAAGTTATAGCATTAATTCTCAATTCAAAACATGAAATAGGTGAAATATCATACAATTCAAGACTTGAGCACTTTATAACTTCATAAATTCAAATTAAAGTAAATTGGACACAACCCATATGCAAAAACACGAAATAATTTGATAAAAATTAAATCTTTGGGAACAAAAATGAAAGAAGTGTTCTTGTTCAAATCCCACATACCTTAATAGACTTGGTTGGATGTAGAGAATTAACTTTGAAACCCCTAGGAGATGATCTTGAATGCTTTCTTGGGATTCTTGAATTGTGATGCTTAATTCTTGGTTTCTTACTTGAAGAGGATGACTTGAAGTTTGTGTTTCATGGATTGGAAACATTGAATTCTTAATTATCTTAAAGAAAAATTAAATGGAGTTTCTTGGTGTTCTTGAGGGGGCTAGGGCTTTCTTGGAGAGGAAAAAATGAATGAGAATGTATGTAATTTGTTTGGGGAATAAAATTTGATGTTATAGACGGATTTGGGTAAGAGGAATTTACCAAAGGGACCCTAGGACCTTTTGTAATTGAATTAGCATGTAAAATATCCTTGGATCCGCGTCAGTTTTTTGTGTCGAGGCGAATTCGACGCAATGAACCAAGATCGCGTCGTCTTACTACCTCACACGGGAAATGGCATAACTTCTTACTCGCTTATCAGAATTTTGCGAAATTGTTATATTTGGAAAGCTAATTCAATTATATACAATTTGGAGGGCCTTGAGCTAAAAAATTCCATGTATATAAATAGTTATATAAGTTTGAAGTAGACCCTAGTAGAATCAAATATTGAATTTTGGATGAATCAAATGATCTTAGCTCAACTTGTCTCTAAATGATTTCTACGAGCATTTTTAACCTCAAACGCAAATCAAACATGAGGATAAAGATCATGAAACTTGTATTGACATGAGAATCTCTTGGATTAGAGCTTAGATGCGTAGGAACGATGGTTAGAATTCTAGCACGAAAATACGGGGTATTACATTATCTGCCCCTTGGGAACATTCATCCTCAAATGTGAATAATTAAGTTGAAAACACTAAAGAATCTGAAGCTATAAGATATCATGCACAACTGATATGAAATAAATCACTGTATCTTGAACATAATAAGCTACTGAACTGATCTGCGAGTGTACGAATTCTTATGAAAAATAGATATATAGCTAATATAGAAATGAGAGTGTCAACTTTTGAGTAACCATTACTTTGTGCTGGATCTGATCTCATGAGAAAAAGATGAGAGTTTTATGACATGAAAACTTGAGGGTATTACATTATTTCCCCCTTGGGAACATTCATCCTCGAATGATAATGATTTGGTGGAAATACTAGGAAGAGACTGAGATGCTACACAGGATACTTACGAACTAAATCATGACTTAATATCTTCAATGGAAACTAATGCATGGACTGAACTGAAGTATCTCATGGAATAGTAGTACTCATGAAGCTTTAGATAGTAAGACTAGATAAAAATTTGGGAATCTATAAGAGCTTATTTGCTTGCTTGCTAAACTGGATTGTAGGCTATATGGATTGGATCATACTGATTGCCCATACTCAAATGGAGTATTTCTTCAGTACTCTTCTACGAAATCCTATTAAATTAAGGAGAAAAGAATTTTGGGCATGATCTAAACAAAACATCTAACTAAGGAGTCACAACATTGATACAACTCTATAGCTTGGAACATAAACATCTAGATTATAAGCTAGGTTAGAAGTACTATCCCTCAAGCAATGTAACTTCTTACTTTCAAGCTTAGCAATTCTTCTCGATTACTCCCTCTCTATACTATTCCCATTAAATACTATACTCACTTGATTCAACTTCTAATTTTCACACGGGCATTGATGAACCTCTCTACTAAGGTCTAAACTAAACTAAGTCCTCTCACCATGATCAAGCCTGACTAAAAATCACGAGGTACTACATATAGTCACCATAACTAAACTAGACTACCGACGCGATATACGACGCATCACGTTTCCCTTACCAATGCAATATACGATGCACCGCAGCCATATCACGTCGTCTCACTATTTTTACCATCAAACCTCGCCCAAAAAATCTGAAACTTACACGAGATGTGATATTGACAACCCCGATCATGAATTCACTTAAGGATTTACATTTTAAGGTCGAGAAGGTTGGAAACTAACGCGTACCACATTCATCCACTTATACACCAACATAACCTTTAAGCCTATTGTTATAACCACATATGAACATCTAAACAAACACCCATAATAGCACACTCCTCGTATTCTCTAAACCTCTATCACAACAACTCCCACGTACTACCCCAAGAACACAAACACAAAAATTTTAACTAACCACAACATGTATCAAAGTCTTCGCCTAAATCTTACTTCTCACTTATGGTCTTAGCTAAAACAAGCATACAATGATCTTTCATCAACAAGAAATATTTACTCTCTCCCATCAACATAATTACTCATCACCACTATTATTATACAAGGAAAGGTCACAAAAAGGTTAAAACATAAGGACCTAAAATTTGAAAGGATAACTTTAACACTCAACTGAGGCCCGAGGAATAGAATATCAACATCATGGATTCATCAAGAAATCTTTACTGAGGATATATAAGAAATAATCTAAACTTCGCTGAGTGTAGCATGAGTTACGAGAACTGAGCATACTATAAAGCATGAGTACATGTGTCATGAGCTGCATGACCTAAGTTTGGAGTCCATTATTTCATGGAACATAATTTGTACTGCTGAGTGAACTGGAACTGCTTATGCTAGGAACTGGAGGTATACATGATTATTCTATAAGGTGCATAAATATGAACTGTGGTCATAAAACTGACATGTAATGCATGAGCAGATAGAGGAAATGGGATGACTGAAGACACTAAAATATGAATGGGTTGAGCCCCACCCTCACTTTATGGGGTTCTATAACATTCTGGCACCACTACAAAAAATCTGGAAGTCTGACATGGTTACTCATTCTATCATCTCCCCCTTAGCCTTTAGCCATCACTCTAAGTTTGTGAACCACTATATAAACTCTAATCTAAATTGCAATCACTTTGCTCTAGAGTCTGGGATGTAACTATACACATGAATAATAGAACTTAGCCCGGATGAGTACACCTGAGAGCGTAAAACCAACTGCTAATACTACCTTCTGAGTTACACCCTATCTTTATATAGCCCCAAAAGTCATCATATAATACTTGAACACTTACTAACTTCGAACTTGCATGAGCACCGCCATAGTCGGAGTACACCATCTAATGCTTCAACTCTTATTTCTATTAGCTAAATCTTTAAAAATTCAATCTGATATTCTAACGCTTAACTTGAATATCTCCAAACCTTTGACGGACCATACTACTTCTGTCATAGACTACCAATATCATACCTATAAACTTATATTTCTAAACCATGAGACTCAGTATCATACATAAAAGAATCAACATATTTAATCATAACTCATTAACTTAGCTATCAAGAACATCATATATCATCTAACTAGTCTTTCTCCACATAGAAAATCAATGGTACTACTAACCACATAACATGAAATAATCTTCGAAAAATAATGTAGACCCTTAGCACCTTGGGCATAATTTTACATCATACATACAACATCATTATTGATTACGAATCAAATAAACTTAAGCTCTTGCATACACTGTTCAAGCCTATTAGATCACTTCCCTATAACTAGTATCATTAACTAAGAAATAATCACATCCACCTTCCTGAACACCAACCGTTCAAACTTAGTGTCTAGTGCTCAACATGATCTACAACCCCACCTCGCACACAGTTCTCACTTGGAAACTATGAAATAAAGTATCAAGAAACACTAGTCTACTAGAACATTATAACAACAATAACCGATCATGATAATATGGCCTATCTTTTTCACAATCCGTTAACACATCCTCCTTCTTCACATCATTACTATTTACCCATCTTCACACCTAAATTACTTTCATAGCTCTATAAATTACAGCTAAACTCCTTTTTGTAACCTTAAGGGAACAACACTTAACCACCAAGTACTTTCACCAATAACCTATACTTTCCTAACACAACAATTATCATCAATGACTATTCATACTTTAAGCAACAACAATTCTCCTTAACTAATAACTCCTTCTGTACCTTTCACTAGATAACAAACAAGGACATATCACTTCATTACTAGCCCAATCATGTGTAAAAAAATCAGCTATACATATATATATATATATATTCAATAAATTGTCCTTACCATCTTTTTGGTCACTACATTTCTAACTAATATAAGAACAACAAGATGAACAATAAGTTGCTAGTGAATCAAAATAGGCCTCACACATCTTCACTAGACTTTGATTTTTTTGTGTTTTGAACAATAAAAGGAGATAAATAACTAAGCAAATGTGCTAGTGAATCGAAAGAGCCCCACAAGGCTTCACTAGACTTTTAGTTTCATCAACACAATGATAATAAAATTACAAGAGATAGAAACTTGACACATAATATTCAATGATCTAAGAATACACATCTTACTCTATCTTAACTGAATGGCTCATAAGAATGAGGACATAACTTTAAACTTGAGGGGCCTATAACACACTAGAAGGCTCCTCTCAAACCGCTTTATGAAACTTCTGAAACTTCTTGCTAGCAAGTCTGAGAGTGTTATCAGAGGAGAAAATTGGAACTTGCCGATCATATTACCTCAAGAATAGTACATATACAGAGAAGTATAGATTATCAATATGGATTCTAAGGAGGAATATGAAAGCAGATCTAACTTAGGCTTAGTACACGATTTTTATGAACATGAATAAAGCTCTTTAAACTTTGGAATTTTAAAAGAACTAATGGGATACTTTATGGTATGCTTAAAATCCCATAACTATCTATGGAGACTGTTTGAGAAAGATTTATCAGTAAAGACTTAAGCTTGACAATTTCTGATATCTTGAAAATAAGGCAGAGATGGTCTGAATCGAGTGAGATAAAAATCTGTATAAGTTTCTTAGAGAACTTTTCTATAGCACGATCAGAGACTTGACAGAATGGAAATATTTCCTAAATGCCTTGTATCCTCTTGAAGAAAAGTACAGACATCTTCATACCGTTCTGCAAGACTCTACTAGACACGACTTCACTAACACTCTAGGAAACTTAAACTCGGTGCTCTGATACTAAGTTTTTAATGCCCCAAAAATGGGTCTCGAGATGTCACACGGTGCTTAGGGTCACAGGTGACCCCAAGATAACCCTTCTACTGGCATAAATCATAAGCAACTAAATAAAATGCATAAATTGGTACAAATCAGCGAAAGAGAGAAAAAAATATAACTCTTTTCTGAATTGGATCAATACAAAATTGAATATACAATATTACAACTCTGTTTTTACAAATAAAACTGAAATTAAATACACTAATTCTACTGACTGTCTATGAAGCCTCTACTAGTATTGACTATAGATAGTCTGGTCATGACTCTCAACTATCCTAACTCAATATTAATAAATGAAGAAAATAAAATGCTACACAAACTCTAACTGACTTGGGCCCTTGAATCAAAAGCCCTCCTCATCTGCTGATTGGAAGTTGAAACCTGTCTAATTTTAATATGTGTGTTATGACTTGTAACTACATTATGAGAAAATGTAGCACATAGACATATATGTGGATCTGTACTTTGAGGATGTACTGAGTATATGGGGGTGTATGCATTTACATTAACAATCTCATTACTCTTTATAAAATCATGCATTCTGACATAAATGACTCATATAGCTTGAATAAAAATCTGAAATATAAATCTCATAAATCATGAATAATGAAACATGTAGTATAAATTTCGTGCATCATTTCACGTACTTCTAAAATCTGTATTCTCCTCTTATTCTCAAAACTTGTAAGCTAGATGAAATCTGAAACTTATTCTGTATAATAAACTCTTTATCTCAATACATTAAATCCATAAAACTGTTTCAAGAGTGGGGGACATCTTCGGGAGTTTTTTATAACCAACATAAACCATGTGAGGTACATGGAGTCCAACATATCGCCCACGTTAGGGAGAGCTATTCTACATTGCCATTGGAATAGAACCTCAACTTTAGTGATCACTATCTCAGTCATCCACATATAGTGGGAATAAGTATCTCAACCTATGGTGGCACGTAGTTCTGGGGTATGAAACCGTAGTAACTTACCCAACTCAGTGCTAAATACTACTCCCATACTCAGCTCAAAATTTTTAGGAAATCCACCCCAAAATAACTCAAGGGTCTATAATGAAGACCAAATCATGTTTCTCTTTGCTTTAAATCATAATTAATGTGGATTCCTTTCTTAACTCAGGCTCAAAACAAATCTTTCTTTAAAGTCAAAGAACTTGCTTAATGAATCATGTTAAATGACATAATTTTCAATAAAACACCAAAACTCATACTTGGTTTAAAGCTTATACTCATGCTCAAATAATTTAAATTTCATAATGAAGCATAAATAATGACATAAATCTTGGAAACACTTGAAAACATCAATTCATGGTGGTAACATGCAATTTATAGCATTAATTCTCAATTCAAAACATAAAATAGTTGAAATATCATACAATTCAAAACTTGAGCACTTTATAACTTCATAAATTTAAATTAAAGTAAATTGGGTACAACCCACTTGCAAAAACACGAAATAATTTGATAAAAATTAAAGCTTTGGGCACAAGAACGAAATGAGTGTTCTTGTTCAAACCCCACATACCTTAATAGACTTGGTTGGATGTAGAGAATTGACTTTGAAACCCTAGGAGATGATCTTGAATACTTTCTTGGGATTCTTGAATTGTGATGCTTAATTCTTGGTTTCTTTCTTAAAGAGGTTAACTTGAAGTTTATGTTTCATTGATTGGAAATATTGAATTCTTGACTATCTTGAAGAAAAATTGAATGGAGTTTCTTGGTGTTCTTGAGGGGTCGCTTTATTAGAGAGGAAAAGATGAATGAGAATGTATGTAATGCTTTTGGGGAATAAAATTTGATGTTATGGACGGATTTGAGTGAGTGGAATTTACCAAAGTGACCCTAGAACCTTTTAGAATTGAATTAGCATGTAAAATAGCCTTGGATCCGCGTAAGTTTTTTGTGTTGAGGCGAAGTCGACGCGACGCACCAACATCACGTCGGCTTACCGCCTCACACGGAAAATGGTATATTTTTTACTCGCTTATCGTATTTTTGCAAAATTTGTATCTTTGGAAAGCTAATTCAATTATCTACAATTTGGTGGGTCTTGAGCTAAAAAATTCCATGTATATAAAGAGTTATACACGTTTGAAGTAGACACTTGTAGAATTGAATATCGAATTTTGGATGAATCAAATGATCTTAGCTCAACTTAGCTCTAAATAATTTCTACAAACATTTTTAACCTCAAACACTAATCAAAGATGAGGATAAAGATCATGAAACTTGTATTGACATGAGAATCTCTTAGATTGTAGCTTAGATGCGTAGGAATGACTGTTATAATTCTAGCATGAAAATATGGGGTATTACATTATCTCCCCCTTGGGAACATTCATCCTCGAATATGGCTAATTAAGATGAAAATACTAAAGAATCTGAAGCTATAAGCTATCATGCTCAACTGATATGAACTAAATCACTGTATCTTAAACATAATGAGCTACGGAACTTATCTGTGAGTGTATGAATTCTCATGAAAAATAGCTATATGGCTAAGATAGAAATGAGAGTGTCAACTTATGAGTAACCATTACTTTGTGTTGGATCTGATCTCATGAGAAAAAAATGAGAGTTTTATGACATGAAAACTCGAAGGTATTACATAGAACCTTTCCACGGGATACTAATAATGCTCTGTCAACCCTAATCTGGCTGGAAGCCTCGTGAAATATGTATATGATTACATCAACCCTAGTCTGGCATGAGGACAACTGTAACGCCTCAAAATCGGATCCCGAGATGTCACACGGTGCTTAAGGTCACAAGTGACCAAAAGCTAACCCTTCATAGGGCATAACCCAAATCAACTGAATAAAATACATAAAATAGAAGGAATAATGCGGAAACAACCCATAACTTAGTCTGACCAACATGAAAGTAAATTTACACGGTCAAAATTCTGCTCATATATATACAAATCTGAAACTGAATACACTGACTACTAGTGATTGTCTATGAAGACTCTACTAGCATTGACCAAAGATAGCTGGGTCATGACTCCCAACTACCCCTACTCAATACGACTGAATACAGAAAATACAATATACCTCAAATCTGAACAACTCAAGTCCCTGAATCAAAAGGACTAATCACTTGCCGATCAAGAGTTGCGACCCAGCTGAACATGATATGTGTACTACAACTTGTACCTACATTTTGGTAAGAATGTATCCCATGGAAATATATGGGTCAGCACTTTGAAATGTACTGAGTATGTGGGGGTGCATGCAACAATATAAATAGTATAATCAATTTCATGAAAACATGCATACGGACAATGATGACTCACTTGGCTTGAGTTATATCAAATCATACTTTTCGTAATTTCATAATAAACAGTTTATATGATAAAATCTCATAATCCACGCAAATTATTATAAATCATAAATTATGATAAATCGTCCTAAATTATCATAAACTATCATATCGTCAAAAATCATCATAGGTAATTATAAATCATCACAAATGACCATAAAACATCATAAACATCTCAACTCTTTGACTCAAATATCGAAGTGACTCGGTATTTCAAGAAACTTAATCTTATGGACACGGGAGTTTCCTATAACCGACAACCCCACATGAGCTACGTGGAATACCAACGTTTGAAACCTCCGTTGGCTGGAGCGTCATACTCTTTGCCAGGGATTACGACCTTAAAACTGCAATAATCAAAATCGGGCTCTCTGGACAATAATATCATCATCAAACAACCCTACGGTGGCACATAGGTTTGGGAAAATACCAAATTTCCCTCTCGGTGCTAAGTACTACTCCCCGACAAGCTCAGAACGCGTTAGAAAATCCACCACAACATCACAAGGGTCTATCATAAAGACCAAATCAAATCTCTTTCTCATTTATCAAATCATATCAATTTGTGGATTCCTAACTCAACACATTTTAGCTCAAAACATTTTAATCTTCCTCAACATCAATAAGGTATCAATGCATTGAACCATAACCGACTCGACATTTGGACAAGGATATGAAGACTCAATACGTAATATTTTCAACAATTTAACTCATCAAAACCATCCAAAAAATACCAAGACTCATTGCAACTTCAATATCAATATTTCTCAATTTGCCATCCAACTCTCATTTAAAGGTACTTGAGACATCAACCCATAGTAAGGATATAGAATTTCCAATATCAATTATAAATTCATAATAAAGAAATAGTAGAATGATAGTATAAATCAAGGCTTAACAAATTAAATCATCATACTCTCATAATCAAATACTTTTTGGACATAATTCCATCTCAACCTCATACACATATCGGATGACATAATTCCATAGCTCATGGACAATAATATAATATATAAAACCATATTTCCAATTCATGGTAAAACATGTAAAATCTCATGTGATTCAAAACTTACAATTCAAATCTTTATAAGTTCATAATCGAATTATTTAGACATAATTCAACTTACAAAACCATATGAATCCATTAAATAATCATAATTGGCAAGCTTGAACAATTTACATATATACATAATCAAAATCTCATGGTAGGATATCTTGGAAATAAATTCATTTGCCAAACTCATAATAATCCATAATAAAAATTAAAGATACGGGCACAAGAATAGAAGAATTATTCTTGTTCAAAGCCCCACATACCTAAAAATGGAAGATGAATATGAACTTCCGACTCCGAAACTTTATTCATGAAAGTAAAGGGTGCTTCTCGAAGCCGTTAACATGATCAACTCGAATCCTTTGTACGGTTCAATCTAGAGACATAGAAGGATGAAATTTGGAGTAGTAGGGTTGGGGTTTAAATCTTAGGAAATTTTGGAGAAAAATAAGCTATTGAATGCTCTTAATAGACTTAAATCCATGGTTTACCCGGATGGATTGGAGTGGGAATGACCAAAATACCCTTAAAAATCAAATAATGTCAAATCTGTCATTTGGTAGACTGTTTTGATAGGCTGAAGTAGATCGACCATAACCTTTTGCTCCGATGGAAAAATTGGATGAAACCAATTTCATTAGAAAGAGGACTCTCATAGATTTCTTTTGATATATAGTATCTCACCCAGATCATTATGTACAAGGAGTTATGATCATTTGAAGTTAACCCTAAAATTCGCCTGACCTTAGTATTTTTTCCTGCACATTTACTATTTACCACTATTCACGGTTAGATCGGAATGATCATAAATCATCGCTCGAGTTTCCGTTTTGGATGATCCACATATAGTTGGAAAGCTTATTCGATGCTCTACGCGATGACGACGGGTCGCATATCCAGAAATTCCACACAAAAAAATTATTAATCACGATAAAGAGCAGAATTTAACATATTTTCGTCTGAGATCTTAACAGATTCTTGGAAAGATAAAAAGTCTTTAACGACTCGACACATTTGGGAGTGAAATATTTAACGATAAAACTCGGGGTATCACAAAAACTTACCCTACGTTGGCTACATAGTTATGTAACACAGGGACTGCTACTAAGGGTCAAACCCTCTGCTGGTAGGAATGCCCCCATCCCTGGGTTATCTCAGTGTTGAATCCTACTCCCAACTGAATCGACACTGAACTGATCACTAGACTATACTAGGCTTGACTGAACTAACATTGATCGTGTTGACTGACTAAACTGGATTGAGTTCACTAAGTTCTATTAGCTGACTGAGTACTACTGTTCTTGACCTTTACTGAGACTATTCTATTAATATTAAAACTAAGTAAACAACTAGATTTTAAGTAATAAATAACCCCAGGACTCGATATCTTAATTGATAAACATAATAACTCTTGAAAGCATAACAATAGTCAATTGTTTACAATTGATTCACTGAAATATTTTGTCAAACACTTGGAGGTCATGAACTTGTACATGAATGAGAACACATGATAACATGTCATTATTACACTATTCAATTCACATGGAAATTCTATCAAACACTTGGGGAGCATAATTTTGATATATGAAGAATAAGCATATAGGGCATTATAACTTCAAAATCTAACTTGTAAATTCAAGGGTTTTAAGATGGGACTTACATCAATCAACATGCATTCTATCTTATGTTCATGAAACTTATAATTAATTCTTGAATTGAAATCCATACAACAACACAATTATGAATACAACCCAATTTGCGCATGTAAATCATGAATCTAAAAACTTATAGTTTTAAAAAGGGTTCTTGAACTCCAGGGTGGATGAAAACCCAAGGATGAACACCTAACATACCTTGATTGTTAATTTCGTGAAGATTGTTTGGGATTTCTTGGAACTTGGACTTGAGCTTGATGGACTAGGGTTTATTTCTTGAGAGGGTTTTGACAATAATGAATGTATTTTACCCTTTTGGGAGCTTAATTTTGTGTTTTGGCTTAATTGGGTGAGGTTAAAAGGACATAATTTCCCTTGGAAAGTCATAATTAAGTGAGCAAACTGTGTCCAGTTATGCGATAGGAGACATGCTACATCAATGGGGTCAACATGATCACCAACGCATCGCGTTGATGGGTAAAATGCTATAGTCAATGCGATGCATATCACCAACGCATCGCGTTGATGGGTACGATGCTATAGCCAATGCGATGCATCAAGAACACATTGGATTTTTATTTTGTCTGTCCAAACACGACTCAAATAATGTTCAAAAATTCTAAAATTCACCTAGTATGACCTACTGATATCCCTGATAATGAATTAATTTAAAAATCGACTATCTAAGGACGAAAAGATCGTAAATGATGTAATTGAAATATCAATACCAATAATGAGACTAAGTGTCAGCACTTATCAGTAATTTTCTAAGTCGGAGACCTCTTTTAGCATACTATATAGGAAATGACTAGGACTTTGCGGGGTCTTACATTCATATGGTTGGTACAGGTTGGTTGGTTGATCCTACTTGATGATTTGATTTTTCTCTTTGTATGACTGGCCCACTAAAACCGTAAGGATAGGGTACGAGTGGTATGATCTAAATCATATGTTGTCCAGTGTCTAGCATAATATTTTGCTCCGAGTGTGGGTTAAAAGTACAGATCGCATGATCATGGTATGATTGATGAAAGGAGAGTCATATGATGGACAGTGTGTGATGTCCAGCATTCTATCCAGGATGTGAGTGGTGGGTACTACTCTTATGATGTGTGTATGATTCAAGAGGGAGTTATACCTTCTTGCAGGAATTTTTATAGTTTAAGTTGGTGGTATTCTGGACATTTTCCCTAATAACCCCTTATGACCCCATGATCTAAAACACTATTGGGACATCATTTACCCTATTATTATAATCTAAAACACTTAGAAACACTCTTTAAACTCTATCAGGCTCTAGGGTTAAGCAAAGGCTAGGGTTTCCTTCAAGGTGGTTATTTAAGGCTCTAAGGAGGTGATTTCTCTCCGTCTTCTTCGTAATATAAGGTATGTTACTCCTGTCTCATTGTTAGTTCAACTAAAGGCATGTTTTATGAATAATTTTAATGGCATAATTGTGATATAGTTTAGGGATTTGAATTATATATTGGGAGTTTTGGTTATCAATGGTTGATTTATGTTTTCCCATGTTTTTACTTATGATTTTTATATTATAATGGTGATTTAAATATATGGATGAATGGGAATGGTCAATTGGTACTTGGTTTTGGTTTTGGAAACTATATTCCCTCAACATGTTTGATAAAATGCCTATAAGAATGTGCATTACATAGTTGGACTTTCATTGAAAACTTTGCATGGTATAATATGGTAATGGAACCTAAATTGGTTAAATGGTTTTATTGGCTAAACAGTAAGGCCTTGGTGGCCATGTCTTAGATTAAAAGCCTTGTGGGGTACATGGGAATCTCCCAAGTGAATCTAATAATGGAACCTATGAGGTACATGGGAATCCCCTAGGTGATTGGCTAAGGACATTGCTTGCAAGCTATAGTCAGTATGACGATACCACTTCTTATAGTCTTGGTTAATAATAAATGGAATTGGTTGTTTGGCTGTGTGCTATTGGAATTAATTGGGAAATAATGGTAGATTGTGATAGCTAACCATGAAGGTCTAAGTCCAAGTAACAGATACTGGAAACTTCTGTTTGCCAACATGACAATTGGTCATGGAGACCATGTACTTGTTGGGTAAACAAGAATCCCCTAAGTTAAACTTATATATATATATCATGGAGTGGTTAACAACATTGTTTAACATCATTTTTAGGATGGAAAAGATGCCATAAGCGTGGAGGTAGAGTACGATAGTTCCTTTATATAAGAACAAGGGAGACATTCAGAGTTACAACAATTATAAAGGCATTAAGTTGTTGAGTCATACTATGAATGTTTGGGAATGGGTAGTAGAGTTGAAGCTGAGAAGGATCATGAATATATTTGAGAATCAGTTCGGTTTCATGTCAGACAGATCGACCACTGAGGCCATTCACGTCGTGAGGAGATTAGTGGAGTAGTTTCGGGAGAGGAAGAAAGACTTGCACATAGTGTTTATCGATCTAGAGAAGGCTTATGATAGAGTTTTGAGGGAGATTTTATGGAGGTTCTTGGAGGCTATAGGGGTGCCCGTGGCATACACTAGGTCAATCCAGGACATGTATGATGGGGAAAATACTCGTGTGAGGATGGTGGGTGGGGATTCGAAGTACTTTTTAGTTTTGGTAGGATTGCACCAAGGATCAACTCTTATCCCATTTTTATTTGCCTTGGTGATGGATGTTTTGATGTGACATATTCAAGGGAAGGTGCCTTGGTGTATGTTATTTGTGGATGATGTGGTACTAATTGATGAGACTCGGGGAGGAGTCAATGATAAGTTGTAGATTTGGAGACAGACGCTTGAGTCTAAAGGATTTTGGTTGAGTAGAACCAATATGGAGTACTTGGAGTGTAAGTTTAGTAAGGTGTCGTAGGAGGATGGAGTGGTGGTGAAGCTGGACTCGTAGGTCATTCAGAAAAGGGAGAGTTTCAAGTATCTAGGGTCTATGATTTAGGGCAATGACAAGATTAACGAGGATGTCACACATCGTATCGGGTAGGGTGGTTGAAATGGAGGCTCGCTTCAGGAGTCTTATGTGAAAAGAAGGTACCCCCAAAGTTTAAAGGTAAGTTCTACAGAGCGGAAGTCCATTCGGCTATGTTGTATGGAGCGAAATACTGTCCAGTTAAGAACTCAAATATCCAAAAGTTGAAGGTAGTAGAGATGCGAATATTACGATGGATGTGTGGACTTACCAAGAAAGATAGGGTGAGAAATAAGTTTATTTAGGAGAAGGTGGAAGTATCTTCGATGGAGGATAAGATGCGAGAAGTGAGGTTATGTTGGTTCGCACACGTGATAAAGAGGGGCTCAAATGCTCCATTGAGGAGGTGTGAGATACTAGCTATGAAAGGTTTTAGGTGGGGTAGAGGTAGACCAAAGAAATATTGGAGGGAGGAGATTAGGCATGATATAGAGCAGTTATAACTTATGGAGGACATGTCCCTTGATAGAAAGGTGTGGAGGACACGAATTAGGGTAGAGGGTTAGGGGGTGGGAGTGTGTCAGTAACAATAAGGAAACCTTCTTTTGTGTATCTAGTTTTTATTCGTGGTGCTATGTGAAGTCTATGATTTAGGTTAGATAGTTCTTATTTTTATCTTATGGTTGTACTATTATCTTGTTGCTAGCGGTGTTAGTTTATTTTGCACTTTGCTTTTGTGTTTGTTATACTGTTATTGGTTTTAAGCTGGGGGTCTATCGGAAATAGCCTCTCTACTTCACCTGAGGTAGTGGTATGTTCTGCGTACACTCTACCCTCCCCAGACCCCACTATATAGGAATAAATTGGGTATGTTGTTGTTGTTGTTGTCTGGAGGGTGAAGGTTACACGAGAATCCCCTACCCCTATGATATCTCTGTTACGAACGGCTACATACGTTGGGTCCCGTTCAGGGGGTAACACTAGACCCATGTAGCCCATGGGTTGTTCTAGGACAGTTAAGCTAGACAAACCTAGGCTAATGGTTATAAATTCATGCTAAAACCGATTCCCTTTGTCGGCATGGATTATATTTATATATATGTATGGATGTGAATGCATATAGTTATTTACTTGGTTTTAAATATTGGCATTATTTTATCCTTAAACTGAGTGCATGCTAGTGTTCATCCCCTCACCCATCTTCGAGCGCTGTATTCCAACGCAATGCAAGAACCGACCAAGCTACTCTTCTTGATCAGTGATCAAATTTGGGAACAACTTAGAGTTGGATTGAAGTGGTGAGATTCCATACTCCAAAAGGCTCCATTTCATGTTATGTTCTTGTCATCATACTTTGGTTATTTCTTAGACTTTGGTTTTGGCTATGATCTTGGAAATGTCCCGATTTGATTCTGTTTTACTTTCGGATAAAGGCTTTGTGAGACTACTATGGGCTGATATGGACGGTGTCAGCATTGGTGTTAGTCTTGACATTGGCATTGGTATTATGGTTGATACCTGTTGTTTGTATTTGATTTGTGATTGTTCCATCTTATTATGCTATGGAATGGTTATGGATTACTTTACGTTATGGTTGTTGGTTCGGTATTGGATGGTTTGATTTGTTTGGGTTGGTCATGGTCATGGACCTATCCCAAAGTCTTGCGTGGTACATAACTCTATCTTGTTATATGTTTGGAATTCATCCGACTCAAGGTATGTTTTTGGAGGTTGGACTGGGTATCGGGAGTGGTCCCGGGTCTTTGTTGGACTTGGGATGCCCATGACAAGGCCCTAGTTCAGGTCATGTCAGGTACTTTCTGTTAGCCTCCTATATTCAAGTTTTAATAATGACAAACTAATAAGTGGACTCTTACAAGATATTGGAAGAGTTCTAATGATGGAAGGATATCTCACACAAAGATTTGAAAGATCAAAGAAGGCTAATTCAACATGGAGGTAAGTAAGAGAGTCAGCTCCAAAAATAAAAGGGCATCCAATCATGAAGATCCACGACCACGATATCTACAGAGTATGGCATGCAAATCACTCAAGAATTTGAATTAAATGAAGAACAATCACAGTCCAAATATCACAGAAAATCAAATCAATCAAGAATTAGAAAAAAACGAAGGAAGACCACAACCTCTACATGGACATATTAGATATGACATGTATAGCTATAGAAGTTGCACCATGTATGGACATATCTGATATGGAGATACTTTATGGTGCCATCCCTCAATCAAGAATTCAATTCAAATCCTTGATTGAGAAGAAATCTCTTGGGTTTCCTTTTAAGAAGCAACGACAACAAAAGCTAGAAACTATAAAAGAAGAGACAAAAGGCTGAAGCAGATACGCAACTTCAAGGAGAAACCTCAAAGTGTCTCAATCTTAATATCACAATGCTTTGTAATCTTTATCTTACAATTGTTATATAAATAATAGGATCGAGTCAAATTTGTAATACAAACTGAAGCTGGGTCACAAAATTTGAAGAACAAAAATAGTCTTTAGAACTTGTTTCTCATCATTGTACCCGATCCAATACTGAAAGATCTAAGAAAAACATCAAAACCCAAGGAGACTGGAAGTAGGCACCACATTAGTGTTTCAAGCCAGGATAAATCTACGTGTTTATTTCTTTAAATTTCAATTATTTATTTACGTGTTTGTTTGAAGTCTAATCTGTTTTTCGAAGTATACTGATCTGCAGGGATGTCGACTGTGAGGAGTCAAAAGTCGACTCAAAGAAATTTCAATTCACCCCCTCCTGAATTTCGATTGGTATCAGAGCAGGTCTCACCAACAACTTTGCTTAACTACTCATGAGCAAAGATCAAATGGAAAACAATCAAATTCCCTATTCTTTTCTTCATGATGGCCACTCCTCCATAAGACTACTATACTTAAATGGACAACACTAGTCACACTGGAACAAATTCAAAATCTTTGTCCAATCAAATGACTTTCAAGATTTAGTTGTTATTAAGAAGGGACCAAATCTATTCCCAAGACTCAAAGACAAAAAAAAGGACAAAGATAAAGAATCGAGTCGTACTGATGTAGAAGACCTTGAAAGCTTCGAGGTCACCAAAGAACAACAAGAGGTAATTCAATATAATGCACGAGCTATAAGTTTACTTTTTTGTGCAGTTAGTGGAGAAAAATACGACAAGATATCAACCTGCTAGACTGCAAAAGAGATGTGGGACAAATTGGAGGTGACATATGAAGGAACCACAAAGGTCAAAAAATCAAAAATAATTTCCCTGGTCAATGAATACGATCTTTTAAAATGGAAGAGGATGAGAACATCAAGACAATGTTTTCCAGATTCAGCAAGATCGCATGCGAACTAAAATAACTGGGGATGATCTATCCATACATCTTGTAGGTGCAGAAGTTGGTCCGAAGTCTCCTAAAAATTTAGGAAACCAAGGCTACCATTCTTGAAGATGGAGATCTTCACAACATGACATATGATGAACTATAAGGTAACCTCATTGCATATGAACGAAATTATATCAACAGGCACCACAAAGAGGAAAAGAAGAAACCAGTAGCCTTCAATGCCGCACCAACTAAAGAAGATGACATTTTGGAAGATGCCAATAGCTTAGGAATAGCTCTCATAAATCATGGAGTAAGGCAGATTATGAGATAGAGACAGAAAAGATCCTAAGGAGCCAAGAATAATAAATCCACTAGAAATGATGATCGTTATTATTGCTGTGTAATGCCTGGCCACTTCAAACAAAATTATCCAGAATTAAGAAGAAAATCGTTTAGAAAGAATCAAAATTTTGTAGCCTGGAGTGATGAAGATAAAACCAAAGAAGAAAGAGAAACCACCAATATGTGCTCCATGGCAACAGGTGAATCTAGCGAAGTAAGACCACACGATTGTCATAATTGTTATATTCTTTAATCTAATTTAGATATGAAAACCGACGAGATTCAAAAAATTATAGATGAATATAACAAACTTTCTCAAGAAAAGAAATGTTGTGAAGCTTGATTTAAATGAAAACTCAAAGAGGAATAAAGAAACTATTAAATAAAAATCGAAGCATGTAAAATTGAAATTGACTTACTTTATGAAAATCTTGATTATGTAAAAATACAATTAAATAGAATTAAGAATCACCATGACACATTTTCATGATATCAAACTATTATAAAAATAATTCACGTTCCTCATCAGAATTATTTAAATTAGCCAAGACCTCTTTCTCCTCTCGAGGACCAATCTATTTCACCTGTGGACAAAGAGGGGCACAAATCCTATAGCTGCAGGCATAAGCCTATGAGTATGGGGGTTTTGAATCCTAAAGTAAGAACATCTAAACTACAAGGACCCAAGACTACTTGGGTACCTAAGCAAAATTAATTTTCTTATTTTGCAGGAACATTCCGCAAAAGCTATAACAAGGGAATATGGGTCATTCATAATGAATCTTCCAATCACATGATCAGAAAAAAGAAAATTTTTTTGCTTTAAGGAATATAGATAGGGGATCAGTCAGATTTGGTGACAATCCTAGAGGCAAGGTTATCAGAGCCGACTCAGTAAAGCTTGGCTCCTCATGTACAAAGAAAAGTTGGACACCTCATCACTTATGTTCATAATGATCACACAGGAGAATTTGAAATAAGGTGTTTGAGGAATACTTTGCTCAGAATAGATACTCTCAGAATTTCTCATTACCTTTATTTTCTCAGCAAAATGGTGTGGCGGAGCAAAAGAATCGGTCCCTTCAAGAAACTGCTCAGACCATGTTGTTAGAACATAATCTCCCAGATCAATTTTGGGCAGAAACAGTAAGCACAACATGTCACATCATCAATAGATGCCTGATAACGCTCAATCTACAGCTCTCATAAGAGTGTAAAGCGGTCGTTGTCAAATATATAACCCAACTGGGTTGGGTATCGATCCCACAGGGAATAGCCGGTCAATGAGTAAGCAAAGATTACTAGACTTTTGGAGCAAGTCTCGTAAAAAGGGGGGATTTTAACGTGCAAGTAATGTAAACAAAGTAATAAAAACAGCAAATAAAGGAGTAAAAACGGTTTGCTTGGTTGGTTTTTGATCAATGAGAATTGAGAAGTTGGGGTTATGTCCACCTTATGAGTTGTACGTCTCTATTGGCTATGAGTTGTGCGGAATTCAGACATGCATGTGCTTATAGAGAATTGTATTCGATGGTAAATCCAGGTGTCTTTTGACCTTAACCAGGACTATTTCACTTTAACTCTTTCGAGCTTAAAGCGTATCTAACAGTACGAATTCTCCAAGAGGTTAATCCAGTTATGGCACTAACTGACATTATCTCTTTTCCAGACATATAACTTTTCTTTCGAACAAGTTAATGCTATACTGGCGTATTCTATGCATTTGCAACCACAAAGAATTTAGATTAAGATGAAGAGAATAATGATATAAGCAGCATACGTGTCACGAATTCACAACTTCATAGCAATAGATAGTATCTCATATGGCTTCTATAACCCCAACAGAGAAGTTTAGTTACCTATGAGTGCGAAGGAAATCACAATAGACATTATTAATATACCACAATAAAAATCTCGTGTAGTAAGGTGTGGTGTGGCATTTTAGGCGTGAACTCCCTTGCAGAGTAACGTTTCTCTTGTTGTGGAAATTAAGATAGAATAGATGAAGAGAAAGTAATAATAATTAATTGAATAAAAAGTAAAAGTATGAGAATTCGAATTGAAGGAAGAATTAGAATGATTCGAAACTAGAAGTAGAATGCTTAAAATCTCTAACAAAATAGGGTATTTATAACACCCATATCCTATTCCTACTAAGCTACTGCATTACTTATCCTAGTCCTACTAGGTTACTGCATCATTATCCTAATCCTAATAAGTTACTGTTGATCCCCAAAGACTTTGGAAATGTTGTTTTTGCCCGGGACAGATATTCCATGCGTCACTTTTGGTCCTTGGCATCCAAGATTTCCCTTCCTTCTTTCGTGAAGCTTCCTTGGGCATCAAGTTATCCATAATATGCTGAAATCTGCATTATTTATACCTAAAAAATTGCTAATCACGTTTGTTAGCTCACTTACAGGAAAAAGGACTAAAAGTGCATGAAATATATAATTTGTCCTCAAAACTTAGCTAAAATATGGGTAAATTATAGTACTTTAGGCGTGTAAATACGCCTATCATCAATGCCTGATCAAACCTATTCTAAAAAGGACGTCTTATGAACTCTGGAGAGAAAAGAAACCCAACATGAGCTACTTCCCTCTTTTTGGATGTAAATTCTTATTCCACAATAATGGTAAGAATAACTTGGGAAAATTTAATCCACGAAGTGACAAAGTTATTTTTCTTGGGTATTCTCCCAATAGTCGTTCTTACAAAGCTTATAATAAAAGAACTTTATACGTTAAAGAATCTATGCATATTGTATTTGATGAATCTAATCACCCATTATGAGAAGTATTGATGAAAAACTGGTAAGTAATCTAAAATCGGGACAAAATGATAGCACAACCTCTGAGCCATCATAAAACAAGTCGACTATACTCCCTTCATAGTTGACTTACACAGTAGAAACAATGAAACCGAGTGTTCCAAGTACATGGAAACATGATGCTAGCTATCCAAATGAATTCATCATCGAAAATACAAAAGATAGGGTGAAAAAAGAGAATCATTGAGAAAATAGGAATCCATTGTCCTTGTATCTCAAATTGAACCAAAGAAAAATGATGAGTACCTTAAATATGAATCATGGGTCAAAGATATGAAGGAAGAATTGGACCAGTTTGAACTAAATCAAGTTTGGACTTTGGTTAAAAAACCAAGAAACTACTCGGTGATTAGAACTAGATGGGTCTATAGAAACAAATTGAATGAAGAAGGTAAGGTTATCATAAATAAAGGCAGACTGGAAGCTCAATGCTATTCCCAACAAGAAGATATTGATTATGACAAAACCTTTTCCCCTGTGGCAAGGTTAGAATCAATTCGGAATTTATTAGTTTTTGTTTATTTCAAATGTTTTAAGCTATATCAAATGGATGTCAAAAGTGCCTTCTCAAATGGTTTTATTCATGAGGAAGTTTTTTGTAAAACAACCCCAGGGTTTGAAATTCCATCGTATCCAAATCATGTTTTCAAATTGTCAAGATCACTCTACGGTCTCAAACAAGCCCTAAAGGCTTGGTATAAGAGATTGAGTACTTTATTACTAAATAATAATCTTCAAAGGGTTAAAATTGATACAACTTTATTCTTATATAAACTTGATTCAAATCTTCTTATTGTGCAAATTAATGTTGATGATATCAGTTTTGGTAGTTCTAACATCTCTTTGTGTGAGAATTTTGCTAATCTAATGAAAGGAGAATTTGAAATGAGTCTAATGAGTGAGCTCACATTCTTCTTGGGATAAAAAATCAAGCAAACTCCCAAAGGTACTTTCATCAGTCAAGACAAGTGCATGAAGGAACTCATCAAAAAAACTGGTACGGAAAAAGAAAAGGCCTATAGAACTCCAATGAGTCCATCCACAAGCCTTGATTAGGACTCATCTGGAAAGAATTTAAATGAGAAAAGGTATAGAGGAATGATAGGATCACTACTCTACTTGACTGCTAGTTGACTAGACATCATGTTCATCGTATGTAAGTGTGCCAGGTTCCAATCGACTCCCAAAGAATCTCATCTAACTTCCATCAAAAGTATCATCCAATACCTCATAGGAACTCAAGATGTTGGACTATGGTACCCTTGCTCTTCCCATTTTTACTTAATTAGATATTCAAACGCTGATTTTGCAGGTGATAAAAGTGATAGAAAAATCACTAGTGGAACTTATCAAATTCTTGGTGATGCCCTGATTTTATGGCACAACAATAAGCAAATATCAGTTGCACTTTCAACAACTGAAGTTGAATACATAGCTGTTGGAAGTTGTGGTACTCAAATTTTATGGATTGTGAATCAACTACTTGATTTTAATTTGTCTTTTGAATCTATTCCCATATTGTGCAATAAAATTAGCGTTATTAGTCTATCTAGATATATTATGCATCATTCTAGGGTGAAAGACATTAATATTAGGCATCATTTTATTCGTGATCATGTAGAAAATGGCAATTTTTGTTAACATTTGTTGACTTCAAAAATCAACTGGCAGATATTTTTACAAAACCCCTGTTAAAAGTAAGATTTTGTTAGAAACAGACTTGGTATTCTTAGTAAAAATGATTTATGAGCTTTATTTTTTGAAAAAAAATATTTTTCCTTTCTCCAATTTTATTGTCAATATTTTTTTAACTACAAAATTGGTTTTCAAAAGGGAAGTCATCATTACTCTCACTATTTTCCATGCCTATTTTGCTGCCTCTGCATCTCTTTACTTTTTCTACACTCCTTCGACTGCCACCCTTTTACTTCCATCAGTCACCATTTTCCCCTCACACTTGTTCGTCTTCCCCTCTCTTATCTTTTCTAATATTCATATAAATCCCTCCTCCTTATCAAGTTATCTTAACTGTCCTCTTCTTTCCCTATCTGTCCCCTTTTAAAATTCATCTTTTCTTTTCTCCCATGACCAGAATCCATTTTATGGCGAACATATCCAAATCTCTTCCTAAAGCCCTCCCCGACATCCCTGTTCTCCTCTCTAAATTCTCTGATGAATCCTTAATGGGCTATTAGTCAACTCTTATCATGAGACATCATCCTATTTTTAGTATAGCCCCCTCCGCTAAGAAACCTCATTCAAACCCTCTTCACTTCCTCCATCAGAGAGTGTGCACAAGTTCTGGACATGCTCTCACAAAGACAAATTCTCTGCCTTTAAGAGTCACTTTATTGTACCCAGTCACATTATAAATCTTCGTCAATTAAAAGATTCCTTTTGTAATTTCAGTCACTTTTTTAAATTTCAAGATTTTTCCCTTGTCTTTCGTCTTTGTAGACTTCTGGTTTATGAGGATCCAGTTTACATATTTTATGCAAATCCTTGCCTTTCCCCTGATAGCAGTGAACTAGAGATTCTTATGCTTGCTAGAAGAATCATTGTGAATGATTTTCTGTTTGAAAATGCTTTTGATACAAAGTTCTCTGGTAACATCTATTTAATGAATAGAAACTGGCTCGATGATTTTGAGGTCATCTTTGAAGAAGCCAAGAGAGTTCTGTCAGACCCTGACTCTGTTTTGACCAATTTTGATCCTCTGTCCCTCTATTTCAAGTTTTGCATTATGGATCACATAATTTCTACTAAACTATTCCCCTAAAAGGATCCCTCATCAATATTGCCGATCATGATGTGTTTGTACTATACTTTCTAGTTAAGAAAATCAAAATCAATTTGGCAACTTGGATGTCGTGAGTACATTCTTGAAAGTGCAACTGATGTTCGGCCTCTGCCATTTTTTTCATATGGCCTGCTTATTACTCCAATTCTTTAGTATTACTCAACTGATCTATATTCTTAACCCAGTGGAGGTTGTTGCCATTTATGAATCCAAGATGTTTGCTGGTATGGGCTATGTCTTGGTTGAAAATGAATGGTGCAAGAAGAATTTTGCACAGGCAAGGTCGAAACTTCCCAAGGTAAGAAAATATGTTTCTAACCCTATGATTACTATCACGAAGGAATTAGAGGAGATTAAGGATCTGCTCAAAGCCATCAAGGAAAGTGTTGCGCTGCTACTGGTGTCGACTTCAAAACTTTTGGTCATCAGGAAAAGCACCAACACAGTCATAGACGTGGTTTGGTTGGCTCTTGATGGGTTCAAGAAAGAGGGTATAAAATTATTTACTCGGGTGTTCACCATAATGGATTCCCTTAAGACCAAAGTCCACTCCTTCAATGATGATCTAGCTATTTTTGTTCAGAATTCCTATTCCTCCTTCTTCAAAAAGTTGAAAAATCATATGATACCTTCTGTCATAACATGCATAATACTCTAACCTACTTTCTTAAGAAGCGGTGAGCAATGAAGACTTTATTTTTATTCAAAAGAGGGTCTTGTCCCTTGTTTTGATGGGTTGTAAGATGATTTTTAACACACTATCTGCTACACTTTTTGCTCTACCTAGTTAATAGATTATATATATATCTGTTGCTTATCTGTTATTTATTTTTTCTATTCTTTTTTATTAGTCTAAAAAGGGGAGAAAGACAGGAATATCAAGAAATTAGTAAGCACCTACCAATTAGGGGGAGAAAGTAGACTACCAATAAATCAAAGTTGACCGATACTCAAGAAAACATAGAACAATAAAATTGTGTACAAGCCAGGGGGAGAAAGTTGACTACTGTAATAGATAGGGAAGTCAACTGATGTTTACACTTGCTTGTCATTATCAAAAGGGAGATATTTCTAGCCTTTTATATTCAAGTTTTAATAATGACAAACTAATGAGTGGACTTTTGTAGGATATTAGAAGATCTCTAATAATGGAAGGATATCTCATACAAAGATATGAAGGATAAAAAAGGCTAATTTAACATAGAAGTAAGCAAGAGAGCCCACTTCAATTATAAAAAGGCATCCAATCATGGAGATCCACGGCCATGGCATCTACAGAGTATGGCAAGCAAATTAATCAAGCTTTTGAATTAAAAAAGGATCACAGTCCTAAGATCACGACCAATCAAATCAATTAAGAATTATAACAAAAGGAAGGAAAACCACAACCTCTACATAGACATATCTAATATGGACATGTATAGTTGTGGAAGTTGCACTATTTATGGACATATCTGATATGGACATACTTTATGGTGCCATCCCTCAAGCAAGGAATCAAGTCAAATCCTTGATTGAGAAGAAATTTGTTGGGTTTTCTTTCAAGAAACAATGATAGAAGAAGATGGAAACTATAAAATAAGAGGCAAAAGGCTGAAGCAGATGCGCAACTTTAAGGAGAAACCTCAAAGTGTCTCAATCTTGGTCTCACAAAGCTTTGTAATCTTTAGATTAAAATTGTTATATAAAGAATAGGATCGATTCAACTTTGTAATACAAACTGAAGTTGTGTCCCAAGATCTGAAAAACATAATATGTCATCAAAACTTGTTTATCATCATTGTCCTCAAGCCAATACTAAAAGACCTAAGGAAAATGTTAAAACCCAAGGGTACTGGAAGTAGGAACCACATTGGTGTTTCGAACCAGGATAAATCTTTGTATTCTTTACTTTAAATTTCACTATTTATTTATGTGTTTTTTTTCAAGTTAGTTTTGTGAAGTATACTGATTTACAGGCAAGTCGACGGTGAGGAGTCAATAGTCAACTCACAAAAAATTTTAGTTCACCCCTTCTTGAATTTCATTTTCTTCCTCGGTGATGTGATTCATGGATTTATTAAGTTAAGACTGTTCTACTTAGGTGGATTTAAGAAATACTCATTTCAAAATTTGTTTGGCTTAACAAGACTTTGTGGATTTCTTTTCTTGAGTGATATGTGCCTATGGGTATTTGTTGTCATGATGGAGTATTGGATCAATTAATTTCTGGCTAAAGTTACATTTCTCCAAGTTGCTAGTGTTTTGGCTATCTCTAGTGCTTTTTGAAGCCTTGGTGAGTTCTTAAGTATGCATCGGAGTTTCATACCCTTTAGTGGATATGAAGTTGGTTGTTGTGTTTTCAGTCGGTTATTTATCCTCTATTGTGATTTTGTTCTTCATCTATCTTTTGATTTTGGCTTAACATGATTCAGTATAGATATATCTGATTTGGATAGTAAGGTCGACTTGAGTATTTAGCCTTAGTTTAGGATTATTGGCTCAGTTTCAGATTTAATGCCTCGAAATAGCGATTTAGAGGTTATGATAGATTGGGATGATGTATACTTACCTATTTTTAGGTTTGATTTAGGTATTTAAGGTTGAGTAGTTCATCCTTGGTGTCGATATTTCAGCTTGGAGTTGTAAATCTTAGGTGCAGCCTTTATTTTTACATTTTCCTTAATTGGAGTTTCATCTATAGGCTGGATAAGTCTACTCCATGGTTACATATTAAGTTTTCTTCAATTTGGATGGGTTATGGGTGTTTAGATGATAATCTATGGACACGGTATTGCTTCTTTTAGCTTTGACCTCGGGTTTTCAATTTTCATTGGGATTTTTAGATGATCGACTCAATGAGAGTAGTATGCTTGAGTTGTATTCAACATGAATTCATTTTCAATTGATGGAACATCCTTGAGTGGATTTTTCAGTGGAGAGTAGTTGCGCTTCGGACTCTTGGTTTTTAATTTTGAGGGTCATCAAAATTTGTTGTAGCATTGGCATCGATTGTAGACTTTAGTTGTCTCCATTTATGTGCCCTATAGTTCCTTATAGACTTATTCTCATGCTTTATTTTATGGATTCTTGGTGGAACAACTTTCATTATTCGGGTTTACTATGATGGGATTATGCAGACAGGACTCAGGTGATTTTCTTATTGGTTTGTAAAGCCAAAAAAAGGTAATGATTGGATTTGGAGTTGGTTTCATGACTCATGCTTTAGTTTTACTTTACTTTGATAATTTTTCATTTTAATTAAGTTGGTATTGGTTTTTTATCAGTGTGTCATTGTTTGGATTTGCGTGCATCATCCTTCCTCGACTTAGTTGGAGGCCAGTTGTTGGTTGAGGTTCAGTTTTGGCTGCTTGAGAGTAAAGTGCAAAAGTTGGTTGGAAAAGAGATATCTACGGCAAAATCCCTTAGAAGCATCATTTCTTCTTGGCGGTTATCTGGGAAGTCATGCTCGGAGCATGAGGTCGTAGTGTCTCATCCCTTCGAGCTTTTGTGATCCTTTTATCCATTGAATTTTGCAGACAAAAGTTCTTTTAGTAGTGAATATTGTAATAAATCTCCAGGTCATTTCCTTAATTTTTTACATTTTCAATATTTTGATCCTTTCGATAACGGCTACAGGTCATCTATGACTAACCAAAATAGTCGATTTAATTATTAGACATCTCATTTGGATTTCAGACTCATTTTCTTATTTTGGAGCTTTCGATATTTAGGATTTGGTCTCGGACCAAAACTCCTAGTAGATGACCTTAGATGAGAATTATAACAGTGTCATCAGCTTTGGAACACTGATTTTAGACTTGGGGCACCATTGGTTCAGGTCCCGAGGTTTTCAGACTCATTTTGGGCTATTAGGCGAATTATTTGAAAAATGGAACTATAGTTGTAGGCCTCACATTTAGTCAAACTAATCTCTGATAAAAGTTTCAATGATTCCATTGGATCTAGAATGTGTTTTACAATCAAATTTTGCTATTGGATCATGTTCACAGGGTTTTGTATGAGTTTCGGGGGTCAAAAATAAATTTTTGACATTGTTGGTGCAGGTGTGTTAGAAAAAATGAATCTTTGACTGGGTCACTTAAGCAATTAAGTGATCAAAGTGTCGCTTAAGTGGCCATCCCTGAGTATACGAGCCAAAATCATATTTTTGACATTTTGGGAGCTAGGAAGCTTCGATTTTGACAATTTTCAATGTTGTTTTCTCATAGAATTATTGTCTATCAGTTTCGAACTCTATTTTTCTCATTCATCAAGAAATTCTATTTTATTTTTTTGAATTCCACCTAAGATAATAATCAAAATCCCATTTTCACCATTTTGGGGGCTTGAGAGCTCGGATTTGGGCAATTCCAAAGGTGTTTTTGAGATTCCTTTCATGGGTAAGTTTCTAATCTTGTAGTTATCATTTCTCTCTTGATTTTATATTTAAAACAACTTCAAATTCTTGATTTCAAAATAGGTTTTTGGTTTTTTTGCCGGTAAAGCTTGATTTTTTTTTAATTTTAAACTTGTTTTATCTCATTTTTACTTGGGTTTTTTGCTGTAGACTCCTATGAATATGGAAAAAATATTTGTAAAATAAAATAATGGTTTTACCCCTTTTATTTTCAACCCCATTTTCGGGTTCCACTTTTAGACCTGCTTAAATATAGCAATGTGGATCGTGTTTTACTCCTAATGACATATAGATTACTATTTTGATAGAGTGATGGCATTTTGGGATCTTGGAGTGTAGATGGATGATTTATGTATGATTCAAGTGTTACAGTTTGGCATTGAGATAGGTTTTTGTCTACTTTTTTTCTTGAAATGGTATTTTATATATGTTGCATGTTAGATATAGATGTTAAGATATGATTGTGGGTAGAACATCATGACTTATCATAAATTATGAGTTTTGGGGGCTACAGGTAATTGATCCTTAAGGTGAAATATTTACTATACTTCTATGATCTATTGCCTTCTTCAAAGATTGAGCTAAATCGTAGTATGATTATGATATTGTGCTAGATATAGGATGTCATTTAGATTTTAGAAGCATGATTAGTAAGATTAGTCTTATTTGGACTGTTTAGGCCAGCTTGGAACTGTAATTTAGGTACAATTGACTTAGTTTCTCATGTTTGGGAATGAATTGCTTCCTTTGGCAAATTATGGCTTATTTAACATCTGGAAGTGAATTTAGATATCTTAGCCTAGTCTAGGGTAGAAGTTTGTCTGAAAATAGATTTCAGGGATTAGAAGTGGACCCCTTAATCCCACCTTATGCCAGTAATTGAGTTAGCCTTTGCAATCTTATATACACATGTTAGCGTGTTAGTCATAGTCGAGACTAATGAACCTTTAGTATAAGGCTTTCTAGTGACTTGGTGGATTGTGATGGTTTCCCGAATTATGATATTGTAATTACGGATATATATTTTTTGGCCTAAAGTCATGATTATGTTATGATTATGCTGGATATATATTATTGGACCCAAGGCCATGATTATGATATTGGTTACATTCCGAGAAGTGTTTTATCTTTGAAAAGTACGTGACCGTAGTTTATAGAAGTTTTGTTACTTATGATCGCATTGTTTGGATATGGTGATGGCATGCGTAGATTCGGTACATTCATGATCACTAAAGCGGTAAATGGTATGATTCCAACTAAAATATGATTTTATTACTCTTTTCCTAAAAAAGAATTTATTCTCAGTTTTCACTTCTAAAATGAATTTCTTAATAACGAGAATTCTACCATCTTAATGAGTAACTTATGATCCTTTGAGACTAAAAATGATCTTTTAGAGATTTGGTCGAGATTTGGTCCACGATTTCACTACTATTAATTACCACGGTCGAGAGAGACTTTAACCCTTTCAACACTTCTATGTTCATTTTGTCCCAGAGTTTACCCCGGATAATGGATTTTCGTTTCAAGTCCAGCGGTTGATAATGATCTTGATGATATGAGTTTATAGATTGTGTTACATTATGAAACTTAGATCAATTATGGCATTGTGGATTCTGTTTGCATTCATCCTTGCATGCACATTGCCTATCACCAATATGCACCTATATCTATCAACCTTACATTGGGTTGTATAGGTTTAGGTATGACTATATCTATCGGCGGTGGTTTATGAATGGTTCGGTTAGGTATTGTTTGTCTCGAATAGATGGTTACTCACATTGTTATTATTATTATTATTGTTGTTGTTGTTATGGCTAGTTTGTGACAAATTGATTATTGGTCCGATACTTAGATTCGAGGTATAATTCTGATTCCTTTCTTTACGGTTTCTTTATTATGAATAATTATCTCATATTTATGTATGGATTAGTAATCATGATTATGTTAGTAATAGTTCCTACTATGATTAAGAATCCTTAAGATGCTTGTATGACTACTTTAGGTTGTACCTTTGGGTTAACCTTGTTTATGTCCACACATTTATATATTTAGTTATGGTATTACTATATATCCTTCCCATCCTTCATGTGTTCATGTTGTATATCCATTCTTTGGTCTTGTATAATATTACATATACTTCATCCGCTCTTTATTTCTAAATGGGCTAGCGATATACGGTATAGCGCGAGGGTTCCTAAGTATGGATAGAATAGGATAGTTTATCCTTATTGCCTCCTTAGCTTTACTATGTTACTTCCCTAGATATTTGAGCATAGTTTACATTCTTTCTTATATTTTATATTTATTTGCATTATCTTTGGAGATCAGTCGGTAATTTCCTACTGAGTATCACGTGTTTGGTACTCATACTACACTTCTGTAGCCTGCAGATCATAGTACGGGTTCTCGCTGTTGTTATGTATGTCATACAGAGCAGCTATGGTTCAAAGACATAGGGTGAGCTCTTGATATTCGAAGATTACTATTCTCCCTCTTATGTATTAGACTAGTCTCTATATTTTATTCAGATATGGATAGTATCAATATATTCATTTTATTCTTCACTTTGCAAGTTGTATTATATTCGAATCTCTTGTACTGATTTCACCAGGTTTTTGGACTATATTATGTATTTTATTCTTTTAATATATTCATTCTACATTCTTCCTTCACCTCTCTTGGTAGTCCGTTACTAGTAGTTTCGTACTCCGAGTTTGGTTTATTTACTGGTGGGTTATAGTAGGTGCCATCATGACCAGAGAAAATTGGTCGTGACACAACAAGAGCTTATTGACCAATTCAAACAACAATTAAAACTCCTTTTACAGAAATTTCTTGAGTACCCCAGCCTTAGAGGACCCACCAACTCTACAAATCTCCTTCACGAACTTAAGAGATGGAACCATCTTTTTTAATGACTTGATCCCTTCCACTGGGACATCAAGAGTTTCTCAAAGTATATATTCATCAAGATGAATCTCAATACCAAGTACAGTAGTAGTTAGGCTCAGACAATCTTTAGAGAAATTCATTGTATAGTATAATTCCCCCACTTCCTTCTCATGAACAATGGGAACTAGCAAGTCAAATAAACAGAGCCATTTCTAACACTTCACAAATTCAACCAACTCATACATCCCTGGACTTTCAAAGGTACTTGGGTCAAACACTCTTTCCTTCAGCACTTGTTGTGTCCTGAAAGCTATTATCCTTTGTACCTTAGTATGAACTTTCTCATCCTCGTGAACTTTTCTTCTTTTGGAAGAAGTATCTCTTGCCATGATCCAACTACCGAATTGTAAGGGCATCTATTCTAACCCATCGAGATAGGAGAAACCGTTACCATCCCTTTAAGAAATCAAGAAGAACTCTTAAGTTTAATGAAACTAATTTAATACAGAAAAACTTAGTATAATAGTATGAAATTATAACTACCCTAGGATCTAGTCTAAAATTGTAGAAGAGCTACTAAAATGAAAAATATCACTGAACACAGCATCCACCATGAGTGAGAGAAGTGGGAGTTCCTAATGGACTACTACCACAATAATCAAAAACCCAACATTGATCCCTACAAAAGACTATACCCCAAAATGGGTATAACAAGAGTAGCATCGTACAAACCACACGTGCTGGTAAACCTCATCTATTGACCTGAATTGGATTAAACAATTATAACATAAATATTCAACAAAAAACATGCATTCTTTTAGACTTATTACCAACCCCAACATTTCTTTCACCCATTTACTAACTTATGATTATGATTTTTAAGATACCACTCTTTTTATTACGAATCTGCTACCTCAGATCACTAAATCTAGCCTCACACCATGGGTCAAGATATCTAATGAAGACAACTACAATAAGTGAAGCCCTAAATGTAAGTCAAGAACCTAATAAGTCACCTAGCATACTTAGCGAAGGCCCATTCGAATATGTGACCTGTCCAGTCGGTCCCTATAACATTAGCTTGAATTTATTTCATAACTTATACATGTCCTTCTCTCTGTCCCACTAACGTAGAACTCTTTAATCAACTTAATATCTTTGGTAATTCCCCCTCGAGGCAATACAACAAGTTAGGTCATAAAAAGAATTACTATACAAATGATAAACTAATACATGCTCAACCAATACACTTAGTGACACGACCCTAACCAAGGCCTAGTAGTATCGGGTGCCTCAAGCCCGATCGAGATCGGAGAACACCCCCAATTCCCAACCATAACCGCCCCAAACCCTATGTCGGATAAATTTCGTACATATAACAAGATGGAACAATCATAAAATAGATACATTCAAATAATGCCAACCCCAATACCAATACCAATACCAATACCAATACCAATGACAAAGCCGACACCAACACCGATACTACCCATGCCAACCCAAAGTAGTCTCACGAAACCTCTAACTGGAATAAAAATAGTATTCGGTCGGGAAATACCCCCGACTATAGCCAAAAACCAAAGTCTAAGAAATAACAAAAGTATGTAGGTAAGCCCATAACATAATATGGAGTCTTCCAGAGTATGAAATCTAACCACTTCAATCTAACACAAGCCGTCCCCAAATCCAATCACTGAGAAGAAGAAGAAGAAGTATGGCCTATTCCTGCATTGCATAGGGATATAGCACCAGAAGATGGGTTAGCGGGTGAATGCGAGCATGTACTCAGGAATAAGGATAAAATAATGCCAATATTTAAAAACAAATAAATAACTTTATACTAGCACACTCATACACACACACGCGCACATATATATATATCATGTTGGGAAAGGGTATCGGGTTTAGCATGCATTTAAAACCTTTAACCTAGGTATGTGTATCTTAACCATTCTGAAACCACCCATGGGCTATATGGGTCAACTGTTACCTCCTGAACGGGCCCTAGTACATGTAGCCACAAGAATTGTAGATATCATAGGGTTCAGGGATTCCCATGTACCCTTAACCCTCAATGATACATTATACAAGTATAACTTAGGGGATTTCCGTGTACCCCACAAGAATATGATTACCATGAACAACCATCATGTCGACAAACATGAGTTTCCAATGTCTATCCATTGGACTCACACCTTCAAACTTAGCTATCACAACCCACTATTATTACCTAATTAAAACCATTAGAGCACAACCAAACCACCAATTCCATGTGTTAATTACCCAGGCACTATGTAGCGGTATCGTCATACCGATTATAACTTGCAAGCAATGTCATTAGCCAACACTTGGGGGATTCCTATGTACTCCACATGATTTCCAATTAGAACAAAACCATGGAATCCAAGGCCTTTTCTGTTTAAATAAAACCATTTAAACCAACTTAGGTTGTATTACCAAATTATACAATGCAAAATTTCCAATAGAAGACAAACTATGTGACAAAAACATTCTCATAGGCATTTTATTAAACATGTTGAGGGCATGTAGTTTCCAAAACCAAAACCAAGTATTAATTGACCATTCCCATGTATCAAAAAGTCCAAACCATAATTATAACAAGAAAACCGTAAGTAAAAACATGGGAAAACATTATTTAACCAAGAACAACAAAAAACCTCAACAAATATTTCAAAACCCAAAATAATATCACAATTATGCCATGAAAACTTTTCATTGAAACATGCTTTTAGTTGAAGTAACAATAAGGGATGATTAACATGACTTAGATACCAAAGAAGAAGAATATATCTACTCTTGAAAGCCCCTAATTGAATCACCTTGAGAAAACCCAAGCCCTTTCTTGAACCAAAAGATTGAGAGAGATTTGAGAGTGTTTAAAGTGTGTTTGATTGAGAATAATAGGTTAAATGAATTCCTAATAGTATTTTAAGTCGTGGGGTCACAAGGGCTATCATATGAGCAGTACCCCTAACTCGTACCCTGGATAGTACCTCAAGGGCTTGACAACATTAATCATACAATTTGCCCTACTCTTCTCTTACCCTCTCTATACGACTCGTATGGAATCTAGTCGTACTTTGGACAATGAATGACCTACCACATACTAATTATTGTTCCACTTAGGCTATTAAGTCATACCCACATCATATGACTAGTAAGCTTGAGTCGTATGATGGCCAGAGCATTCAAAACCCAGGAAATTTCTCAGGGTCAAACTCAGGGTGTTTCAATTCTCCCCAACTTGGATCGTTCATCTCCGAATGATGGAACAAGGTAGTACAAGCACGATTAAACCCCCAAATACCCCTACTCCGACCTTTAATCAAGTTAGAAAACAAAGATGCAAGGAAGTCGATCTTTCCTTTAACTAAGTTAGAAAATAAAGATGTGATGAATAACACATACCTTCCGCACGAATTTTTGGAGAAAAAAATAGGAACAGATACTTGGACTTTATGTCCTCTTCCCTTTCCCAAGTAGCCTCTCCAACCTTGTGGGTCCTCCATAGAAACTTTACCGAGGCCACATCCTTAGTCTACAATCAATGAACCTACAGATCTAAGATATCAATTTGGACCTCCTCATAAAACAAAGAATCTGAAATACCAATATCCTTGACAGGCACAATTTGAGAAGGATTACCCATACACTTTCTCAACATAGAAACATGGAATACCAGGTGAATGGAGCTCAAACTAGAAGGCAACTCCAACTCATACACAATATTACCAAACCTTCTCAAAATCGAGTATGGAGCAACAAACCGAGGATTGATCTTCCCCTTCTTACCAAACCACATTACTTTCTTTATGGGAGATACCTTCAAGAACACCCTGTCCCCAACCTCAAACTCCAAGTCCCTTCGTCTCACATCTGCATAGGATTTTTGGCGACTTTGGGCAGCCTTAAGCCTATACCAAATCACCTTTACCTTTTCCAGGGCTTTGTTTATGAAATCCTAGCCAAACATCTCCGCCTCACAAACCTCAAACCACCCAATAGGAGATCTATACCTCCTACTATATAAGGCTTTAAATAGAACCATCCCAATGTTAGAGTGGTATCTATTATTATAGGCAAACTCCATAAAAGGTAAGTGCTTAACCCAACTACTACCATGGTTAATCACACAAGCACGAAGCATATCCTCCAATGTTTGAATAGTTCTCTCTGCTTTCCCATCCGACTGCAGGTGGAAAGTAGTACTCAAACTTACCTTCATCCCCAAACTTTTCTAAAATGAACCAAAAGTGTAATAAAAACTGCGTACCATAATCAAAGATGATAGAAATAAGTTCCCCATGCAACTTGAAAATCTCATAAAGATACATCCTTACATAATCCTCAGCCGAGATATTAGTACTTACTGGCAAAAAGTGAGCCAACTTCATCATCCTATCTACGATAAACCGAACCAAATCAAATTGATTTTTAGGCTGAGGAAGACCGGTAACAAAATCCATGTTGATTACTTCCCACTTCCACTCTGGCAACTCAATTCTTGATGCAAACCTCTTATCCTCATGTTCTCAACTTTCACATGTTGACACACCATGCACATGGCCACAAAATTAGCCACATCCCTATTTATATTGTTCCACCAATACATCTCTTTGAGGTCATGATGCATTTTCATCAAACTAGGATGAATGACATAGTGCGACTCATGCACCTCAGCCAAGATTCTTTCTCACAAACCATCAACGTCAGGGATACATAATCTTCCTTGGTATCACAAAGTACCATCACCTATAAGCTCGAAGGCCATCACCTTCTTCCCACCAACGTCACCCTTGATTCTCATCAACACAGGATCTAGCACTTGTTTTTCCTTAATTTCAGCACCAAGAGATGACTGTGCCACTTTCTAAACTAACATACCACCATCCTCAGAGTCCAAGAGATGAACTCCAAGGTTAGACAAATGGTGAATTTCCTTCACCAACTCCCTCTTCTCATTATCCACATGATCTAGACTCCCCATGGATAACCTACTAAGAGCATCAACAACTATATTAGCTTTACCTAAATGGTAGTGAAGACTCATGTCATAATCCTTGAGCAGCTCAAGCCATCTTCTTTTCCTAAGGTTAAGCTCATTCTGAGTAAACACATATTGCAGGCTCTTATGATCAGAAAAAATATCCACATGCACTCTATTAAAATAGCGATGCTAAATTTTTAACATGAACACCACAACTAATAATTCTAAATCATGATTTGGATAATTCCTCTCATGCACCTTCAACTGCCTAGAGACATAAGCTATCACCTTACCATGTTGCATTAAAATACAACCAAGTCAACACGAGAAGCATCACAGTAGACCACAAACCTATCAGTGCCTTCAGGCAAAGTCAAAATTAAAGCTGAAGTTAGCTTATCCTTCAGATTCTCGAAACTACCCTCACAAGCATCAGACCACAAGAAATTTACCTTCTTCTGAGTCAACTTAGTTAATGGGGTAGTTATAGAAGAAAAAATCTTCATAAACCTTCTATAGTAACCATCTAAACCCAAGAATCTCCGAATGTTGGTTGGATTCATGGGTCTAGGTCACTTCTTAACCACTACAACTTTATATGGATCTACCATAATCCCTTCACGAGAAATGATATGATCGAGAAAAGTGTCAACGTTCAACCAGAACCTACATTTAGAAAAATTGACATACAACTGATGTTCTTTCAAGGTCTACAACACCACCCGGAGCTAATGGGAATAATCCACCTCACTCTTAGAGTACACTAAGATATCTTCTATGAACACAATGAAAAATAAGTTCAGGAAATGATAGAAGACTCTATTTATCAAATCCATGAATCCCACCGAGGCATTGGTCAACCTAAAAGGCATAACCAAAACTCATAATGCCCATACTGAGTATAGAAGGCAGTCTTAGGGATATCCTTCTCCCTAATCTTTAACTGATAATACCTGGATCAACGATTAATTTTGGAGAAATACTTAGCACCCTAGAACTGATCAAAAAAATCATCTATCCTTAAAAGGGGATACTTATTCTTTAACGTTACCTTATTCAACTACTAGTAATCAATATACATTTGAAGGTAACCATCATTCTTATGCACGAATAATACCGGTGCAACCCATGAGGACACACTAGGAAAGATGAAACCTTTATTTAAAAGATTTTTTAACTTAATCGGAGCCATTCTATATGGGGGAATAGAGATTGGGCGGATGTCCAGAGAAAGATCAATCCCAAACTCAATCTCCCTATCAGGAGGAACACCAGGAAAGACCCCAGGAAATTCATTTACCACCACGATGAAATACAAAGAAGAACCCTCCAAGTTAGAATCTTTAATCCAGACTAAATGATAGAGACACCCCTTGGAGATTAATCTCTGAGATCTAAGATATGATATAAACCTCCCCTTAGAATCTAGGTAACCACCTTCCCATTCTATAACTGACTTAGTTGGAAATTTAAAGACAACCTTACGAGTACGACAATCTAGAGATGTATAGCACAGTGCAACCAATCCATCATCAATATAATATTGAAATCCACCATATCTAATTCAAACAAACCCACCATAGTTTCCTTACTACAAACAGATACAAAACATCCTCTATATACTCTTATAGCAATCACAGAGTCACATACCGAGGTAGAAATAGAAAAAGGGTCTGAAACACACTCGGGACCAAAACTAAAATGCATTGCCACAAATGAGGTCACATAAGATAGGGTGGACTCCGAATCAAGTAAATAGTGCATATCATGAGAAAATATTTTCAACATACCAGTCATGATATTAGGCGATGCATCTGACTCCTGGTGAGTAGTGAGAGCATAAAGACAGTTCCAATCAATGTCGAAGCTAAATAGTGAACTTTTTGGTGATGGAGCTCAAGAAGATGCAATAAGAACCTTGTTAAACCCAGAGGCGACCTTACCAACAAGACAGTTTCTAAGAATGTTCCCTGGCTGACCACAGTTGAAGCACCTGTCCCTTCCCTTATCATAGAAACCCTGATACAATCTACCACAAAACCTGTAGGGAGGATATGATGGAGCTGACTGGGCCTACTAGCCTGAGATTGGGCACCCTTCTCCCTAAAGTTATTTCCATAATAAAAACATTTATCACCTGATGACTTTGTGTAGGGAGCACTAGTCGTCGAGTAAGACCCAGAATTTTCCTACTTCCTTTGGGCCACTTATCACCATCCCGACCACTCTGTTGTTGGACACCACCCTACTTAGAGAATTTGAATTTCTTTCCCTGCCTCTCCCCTAACTTAGCCTTTTTCTTCTTCTTTTTCTCTACCTGTTGCATGTATACTACCAACCTGGAGATATCCATGTCCTTGATCAACAAAGTTGTTTTACTTTCAAGGATCAACTCACTAGATAATTCTGAAGCAAACTTCCTTATCCTTGCCCTCATACCAGAAACCATCTCTGGAGAATACCACGATAACTGGTGAAACTTCAAGGCATACACCTTGACTGACATCTTAGCCTACTTCAGATTAACAAACTCCTATTTTTGCTTCCCTTAACTCTTTAGGAAAGAAGTGGTCCAAAAAAGCATAGGAGAAATACTCCCATAGATATGACTACACATCGTCATCAGTTCCCTGATACCATTCCTTATACCATTGGTACACCACATCCTTCTGTTGGTAGGCGGCAAACTCCTCGCCCTCCATATTTATGGTATGCATAACTCAAAAAATATTTTCCATTTTATCCAGAAAACCTAGAGGATTCTCCTACACCTTAACACCTGTAAAGGTTAAAGGGTTCAATCTCATGAATTGGCCAACCCTTGTAGCCTCAAAAAATAGAGTAATAGGAACATTACGCTCAGATTAAGTAGTTAATAATTCTGACAGCATATGAATGGACTGAAGAAACTCAGGATTTGTTAATTCATCTTGAGGAGTTTGAGATAGACTAGAGGGAACCAGTGGAACTCTAATACAATTAAAAATTGGACCCCTAGATCGGATATGGATCCTATGAGTAGAGCGTGTCGCATCAACATTGTCCCCAGTTAAGATAGAGAAGTTTTCATGAGCTTCAGATTATTGAGGCATGATTTGAAAAGTGGATAAATGGGAATTAGAGATAATTTCATGACTTAGACTCTACATCTTGAAAGTAGAACACAAGAAAGAGAAACATTTCTAAATTCCTTGAGGCCTCTCTATTATTAGTGCGGTGCGCTACATATACTTAAAAGAGACTCTACTCGACACGGCTTTGTGGACTCTTAGTTGACCATAAACCTAGTCCTCTGATACCAATCTGACATGACTCGATCTAGGTCCTAGTTATGTTGGGTGCCTTAAGCTCGACCGAGACTGAAGACCACCCCCAATGCACAACAATAATTGCCCTACACCCTATATCGAATGAATTTCTTACATATAACATGTTGGAACAATCATAAAGCAAATACAGTCAAACGGTGTCATCCTCAATACCAATACTAATGCCAAGGCTTACATCAGTATCGACACCACACATGCCAACCCAAAGTAGTCCCACGAAGTCTCTAACTGAAACTAAAATAGTATTCGGTTAGGACATGCCCCCGACCATAGCCAAAAACTAAAGTCTAAGAAATAACAAAAGTATGTAGGGAATCCCATAACATTAAATGGAGTCTTTTGGAGTATGAAAGCTCACAATTTCAATTTAATCACTGAGAACAAGAGTAGTATGGCTGGTTCCTTCATCGTGTGGGGATACAACGCCCAAAGATGGGTTAGCGGGTGAATGCTAGCATGTACTAAGGAATAAGGATAAAATAATGTCAATATTTAAAAACAAATAAATAACTTTATGCCAACACACACACACATATATATACATACAACATATATATAAATATATATATATATATATTCTATGTCATGAAAGGGAACCAGAGATATCAAAGGGGTTGGGGATTCCGTTTAACCTTCACCCGCCATGATACAAATATACAAGTATAACTTAGGGGATTCCCATGTACCCCACAAGAATATGGTTACCATGACCAACCCTCATACTGGCAAACATGAGTTTCCAGTGTCCGTCCATTGGACTCACACCTTCACAAATTGCCCAATTAAAACCATTATCACCTAAATAATCTACCAGTTTCATATGTTAATTACCAAGGCACTATGTATCGGTATCATCATACCGACTATAGCTTCCAAGTAATGTCATTATCCAACACTTAGAGGATTCCCATGTACCCCACATGATTTTTAATTAAGGAAAAACCATGCCACCAAGGCCTTTTTAATTTACGTACGACCATTTAAACTAATTTAGGTTCCATTACCAAATTATACAATGCAAAGTTTCCAATAGAAGAAAAACTATGTGACAAAAAACATTCTCATAGGTATTTTAGCAAACATGTTGAGGGCATGTAGTTTCCTAAACCAAAACCAAGTATTTATTGACCATTCCCATGCAAACACAAGTCCAAACCATAATTATAACATGAAATCATAAGTAAAAACATGGAAAAACATTATCCAACCAAGAAAAAACAAAACCCCCAACACATATTTCAAAACCCAAAACAATATCATAATTATGCCATGAAAACTTTTCATTAAAAGATGTTTTTAATCAAAATAACAATGAGGGAAGAGTAACATGATTTAGATACCAAAGAATATGGAGGGTTCTACTCTTGAAATCCCATAATTGAATCACCTTAAGAAAACCTATAATACCCCAAATTTTCTTAGTTCAGTTCAGCTCCTAGTTACATGCAAAAAAGACTTAAAACCTGAAAATTTTACTAAGTGTTGGGGACTTAGTCATTATTAATTTCTCTTAACTTTGAGGATTTTTATATTGGTCTTCTCGACCCCAAAATGTTAGTTTTTGAGTTAATTCATGTTCAGGGGTGTAAGGTACATGTCTCAGTGAAGTTTTGGATTTTTGGATGAGGATTGGGTCATTTTTGGATCACAATTCTAGTAGCTCATTTCTATAGGACTGCGTCGCAGTCGTAATAGTGATGGAGACCTCATCGCATCACGGTACCCCTTTAAAACGTATTCCAGTTATAAAGTTAAATGTCTGAGGGGCAATTGTGTCTTTTCCCCTCAATCCAAGTCATCAAATTATGAATTATAACATAAATTAGGACATTATTTTCCCATCTTATCCAATCCTTCTATCAAAGAAACCCTAGTCCCCCCCAAGATTATCAAATTCCATTACTTTCTCTCCAAGAAAACCAAGAAATTCAAGTTCCTCAATTCAAGAGCATTCAAGAAAGCATCAAGATTGGTGTTTCTTTTTCAAGCTCGAGGGTTTAAGGTATGTATGATGTTCATCCATAGGACCTTTTCACCCATGGAGTCCAACAATCCTCTTTTGATATCAAATTATGAGTTTTTACATATTTATAATGAATTGTCTCCATAAAGTTGTTATTGATTTTTATTACAAATTATGTTTCAAGTGTTTTTGATGGAATGAACCCTTATATGATTTGAGTAATGGAAATCCTCATGTTAAATCCCTAATTTATGGTTTTAGTATTGTAACTATGTTTTCAATCACATGTTTTACCCATTCCCATACTTAAATTCATGACCCCCATGTGTTTGATAAAATGTCTAAATATTGGGTTTTGAGTAATGATCCTTTATTATGGTTTTTAAAGCTTGTTATGTCCTAATTGTTATTTTCATTCAGTGCTGGAGGGTTATGAACACCCGATACATAGCTATTTACATAATTTAAGTTCCTTCAGAATGAATTTAGATAGACCATGAGCATTATTTTTTAGTCAAGTTATTTATGATCAGTTGTTTGTTCGGTTAAGCTTTGTTTAGTCTAGTAATCAGTATCAGTTCAGTTGAGAGTAGGATTTAGCACCGAGCAAACTCAGGGATGGGGGCTCACCTTCCAGTAGAGGGTGTGACCTTTAGTAGTAGTCCCTGAGTTCCAGAACTACATAGCTAACATAGGTTAGAGATATCAATATGCTAGCTGAGGATTGATAAAGTGCTTACCTTCTAGTTAAGGGTAACACATATCTCATTAGAGCACCTGCCAGATGAAGGTGACTCATTAGTCCCTTGGAACATTAGTTTAGTGGATCCAACTGGGTTATAGGTTGGACCCTAATTAGCTCAGATTGGGGCATGTCGATTAGATGATTACTCCCATAGTCTTAGTTTGGTATTCAGTATAGAGTTCAGTTCAGGTTTGCTTGACCATAGCATATAATTCAACAGTTATCTCATGCTATTTAGTCATTTATTATTTCATGCACATGAGCCTATGTATTTCAGCCTAACCTCTTCTTATATACTAGTTTATTCAAATTACTAATCGCATACTTTTCTTTGTGCTATGATGTCTTATATCATAGGTTTGGACACTCACTTTCTTAACTATGCTTAGATAGTTTAGCTTATCAGTAGCAGCATTTGTGGTGAGTCCTTATATGTTGAGGACTTGTTATGTTATTTCATTATTTCCATATTTCTTTTCAGTTACTTCAATTTGGAGTTATTTGGGGACTGTCCTAGCAACTATTCAGTCAGTTGGAGGTTTTCAAATGTTTTCAGTCATTCATATAGTTAGAGGCTTTCATACATTTTCAGTCATTTAGATAGTTAGTCAGTTTATCAATTGTTTGATCATTCTTTTTAGTACATCAATAAACGTTCAGACTTATGATTTAAATTATTTTCTCAGTATTTGAACCTTAAGGCTTTATTTAGTTATTTCTGCACATGTTTATTATCAGTATATTATTCAGTGCTCACAGTAGGTGCCAGCCCATGGGTTAGCTTGTGGTCACTTATGACCTTAACCACCGTTGTCACGACTAGAGGGTAGCCTTGGGTCATGAAAAAACTTAGTATTAGAACCTAAGATTTTACAGTGTCCTAGGGAGTCTAAAATATACATTGAGTAGTGTCTTGTGCATGGGTGTGAAGCGTTCCACACTTATGGGCAAAAGTTTACGAGATGCTTTAGGAAAGGTTTCCCTTCTTTCAGCATTCATATGATGCAAAAAAGCATGAGTTCTATTTAAACTCTCTTCCTAACTCATCCTTCATTTTGTTTATAGACAATGACTCCCAAAAAACAGCGAAAGAAGGAATTGGAATCAGCCCGCACATCCGCCTGTTCAGGAAGATCCCCTAAATAAGCATGTCTCTTATGCTGAATTCAGAGCTACTTTCACTACCTTATCTTATTCAGTAGTTGTTTAGAACAATCAGTAGGTTATTGTCCTATCTAGGCTTATGGTTCATGCTCAGCAAACTGAGGATGAGAAGCATAAGAAGAAAGAGAGAGAGAATAAGAGGGCCAGAACAGGTAGTTTTAAGTCAATGTTAGAGAGCGGTAACCATACCTATTTTAGCCAAAAATTCTCAACCCCAGCTCCTTCTTTAATTAGTGCACTAGTGCCAAAGTTCAGGAATGACAATAGGGATAGAGCGCTAGGCTCTAGGCCTTAGGGTAGCATGAACAGTGGTCAAACTAATCCGTTCTGTGGTAGGAATCATCAAGGTATGTATAAGGATATTAGTAGTGTGTATTTTGGATGTGGCAATCCAGGCCATAGTATGAGAGAGTGCCATGTAATTATATGGAAGGGTAGAAATAGTCACCAGCAGGGTTAGACTAACTCTTCAACAGCACCAGCATTCACCCGACTTAGCAAGACGCCACTTCTATGGCAACCAGTGGACACCGCTAGAATAGGTTGTATGCACTCCAATCCCGACATGATCAAAAAATTTCTCCTAATGTGGTTACGGGTGAGTTACAGGTCTTTCATCCTCATGTTTACGTTTTATTAGATCCCGGAGTTTCACTTTCTTTTGTGACTCCTTATATAGTTGTCAATTTTGGTGTCAGTCCAGAAACATTAGCAGAGCCTTTCTCAGTATCTACCCAGTGGGTAAATCGATTACAGCCAGACAGGTATACAAAAACTGCATGGTTACAGTATCTCAGAAAATCACTTTAGTAAATCTTGTAGAACTAGAGATGACTAATTTCGATGTCATTCTTGACATGGATTATTTCCATTCGTGTTATGCCTCAGTTGAATGTAGAAATAGATTCGTTCATTTTTAGTTTCCCAATTAACTAGTTATTGATTGGAGGGGTAGTATCTTAATGCTTAGGGTCAAATTGTTTCATATCTTAGAGCAAGAAATATGGTATCTAAGGGATGTGTTTTCAGATCCCTTCTCAGAATCCCATGACAACATATGATATAGAGTTAGAAGAATGAACCCAGAAGTTAAGTAGTAATAAAGAGGGGATAGTGTTATCTGAATTTAGTAGATTTTATATCAATAGGGTTAGTTGTATGATCGGTGAACCAGAATGCTTGAAATAGTGTATGCAAGAATTTATATTTATTGATTCAAATATTAAGTATGATGATATGGGTGTGATTTAGAGATGTGATATTAGTAGGATATGAAGGAAGTTAGTGTAGTTCATTACAGGTTTGGAGATATCCATAATAAGTGTTAGAAACTAAGTTTGAATCTTAAAAGATTGAGCTAATAGAAAGTAATGTTGAAATTCTTAATAGTGTGAACTCAGTGTATAGTGATACTCATGAAGATTCTAAGTTAGGCAACGTTTAAAGCTATTGTTTGATGGCCATTTGGGATATAAAAAGTTAAGAGTTGTATCTCAAAGAAAGTATTAGCGATGGGTTTTGCACTTTTAAGTGTAGTCTTTCAGGATGAATTTGTTACTGATGAGTATGTCATATTCCAAACTTTAGAGTAAAGTGGTTGCATTTTAGTTTAGAGTTTGTGAAAAGGGTCCTGCAGACTTAGAGTGATGTCTTATAGCTAAGGGGAAGATGATAGAATTAGTAACTAAGTCAGGCTCACAGATTCTAGTAGTAATGCCAGTATATTGTAGAACATCAGTAGGGGAGGAAGATGCCTGACCCATTCTTATCTCAGTGCAAATTTTTGTACTTCAGTCCTCACGATATATACTCATTCCTTACATGTCATCCCCATGATCATAACTCATAGTCATGCACTTTCCATAGAATTATGTACGCTTCCAGTTCCTAGTATAAGGAGTTCTAGTTTACTCAGCTATACGAATCATATTCCATGAAATTTATGAACTTCAAACTCAAGTCATGCAGCTCATGACTCATGTGCTCATGTTTTACAGTATGTTTAGTTCCAGTACCCATGCTACACTCTTAATGATCAACAAAATTAAGATTATGTCATATATATCCTCAGTTTTAATCTCTGTAATGAATCCATGTTGTTGATACACTATTTTTTTAGCCTCAGTTAAGCATCCAAGTTATGCATAGTATTCTTTCATGCTTCGAGTCCTCATGCTCTAACCTTTCTATGACCTCTCCTTTAGAAATGGTAGTGGTGATGAATATTTATTTAGATAACAGAAAGTAAATATTTCATGTTGGGGAAAGATTGTTGTGTGCTTGTTTGATCTAAGGTTATAAGTATGGAGTAAGATTGAGGCCAAGTTTTTGATATATTTCATGGTTAGTTGAAATTTTGTGTGTTATTTTCTTAAGAACAACGCATGGAAGTTGTTAATGATAGAAGTATTAGAGAGTATGAAAAAGATGCTTTGATGGGTTGTTTGCCTAGAAGTTCATATGTGGCTATGATGATAAGCTTGAACGTCATGTTGGTGTATATAAGTGGATGGGTGTATTTTGCATTAGTGCATTCCTAGTAAGAGGTTGAATTTAGTTATTGAAGTGGTAAGAAGAATTATTCTTGAGATGAGAAGTTGTGAAAATGCAAGGTGTATTGAATTCATGATTCCGACTAGTATTACAGTCTTATTTGTGCACTTGGTAGATTAGAGTGGGCTTGAACATAGTGAGAGAATTTAGTTTAGCTCAGACTTCAGTAAATGGAGTTATTAGTGCCCATGTGAATATTTCCAGTAGCCTCAAGTGAAGTACAGTATTGAAGCAAATGTATAGTTGAGGGGGTATTTGAGGAGTATGTCTAAACTTGAGAGTAGAAATTGCATTGTCTAAGGCATAGCAATTCCAGTTTATGTTTCATAGGCCTATGTCCCCTATTACAGAGTTATATCCATATTAAGAGTCCTTACTCATATATCATATTCAGTCAGACAGACAAGTTCCTATGGTTTTTCCATCTTTCGATCTAGTCTTACAATCAAAAGTTTCATGAATATTTCCATTCCATGAGATAAATTGTTCGCATCCATATAAATTGTAAATTAAATTTAGTTTATGCATCATGATTCATATTCAGATATTCATTCATGATTCAGTTCATAAGTGCCTCATTTATTATCTCAGTCTTTTGTTAGTATTTCAGCCAAGTTAGTATCATTCGGGGGGACGAATTATCTCAAGGGGGAGATATTGTAATACCTCGAGTTTTCATGTCTTAAACCTCTCAACTTTTCTTCACTAAACCAGATCTAGCCTCAGGTAATGGTTACTCATAATTTGACTCTCTTGATTCTAACTTAGCCTTATAACCATTCTTATGTCATTGTATGCATTCACGAAATCAGTTCAGTTTATGTATCATGTTTCAGACTCAGTTATGTAATCATATTTTTAGTTATGCATGTTCAGTATGTGATCTCAATTTCATTAGTTCAGAACTCTCAGCCTAATTAGTCTTATTCGAGGACAAATGTTCTCAAGGGGGAGATATTGTAATACCCTATATTATTCTTAGTTCAGTTCATCTTCTAGTTGCATGCATAAGAGGCTTAAAACCTAAAATTTCACTAAGTATTGGTGACTTAGTCATTTTTAAGGCCTCTTAACTTCGAGGATTTTTAAATTGTCTTCCCAACCCCGAAACATTAGTTTTTGAGTTAATTCATGTTTAGGGGTGTAAGGTACATGTCTCGGAGAAGTTTTGGATTTTTCGAACGAGGATTGGGTCATGTTTGGATCACGATTCTAGCATTTCATCGCGATAAGGCCGCATCATGGTCGTAATAGAGATGGAGCCCTCATCGCATTGTGGTACTGATAACGTTCAACTTACACATCGATTTAAGTGCAAGGCGGTCATCGTTAATATATTTAACCAACTTTTGAGTTGGGGTCGAATCCACGTGAAACAATGTGAGTGGAAATCAAATTAATTTAAAATAATAGATACAAGTTAAATTCAAACAAATAGTACAAAAAGATAAAATGGAGGAGATAAGTTCCTACACTAATATTTCTTTTTTAGGGGGGTTTTCTAGTATAAATTTGGGGCTACGAATAATTATAGTTTTAATAATGATGCACGGATGTCGGGATTATGCATTAATAAGGGAGAGATATGTGGGAGTTAGTTACTAACATCAATTTAGTAAGTCAAATATGGGTAGGCTTGGTTATAGATTTTGATGCTAGTCTTTCAACAAAACACCACACTTTTACCCATTGATTCTTTCAAATACCTAATAGGTGTGTTCAATAATTGGTAACCACAACCTCAATCTAGGAATACCTATTTCTAGGATGATACCCATGGGATAGTCAACCTCACATTCACCTTTATGTCTAAGATAGTGAAAATTTAGCATACTACACACATAATTGTCTATCATTGCTTTGGTTTCCACATCTCTCTTTCAAGGATGATATGGATTCCTACACTTCACCTAAAACCCTTCTTTCAAAGATGGCCTTGAGCTTTCTAGAGCTTGGAGATTTCACTCATCAAACCCATGTGGGTATTAGGGGCTTTCACCCATCAAATCCCAACCAAATTACCATAACAATGATAAAACCCATAAACATGAACTACCAAATAGATGCTAATAATAACAACCCACACACACTTTAACCTCTATTCACACATAACCCCAAGAGGGAGATTTAGCTACACATAAGATAAATAAGCATAGATATACCCATAATCTCCATTGAAATCAATTGTTGAAGATCTAAGCGAATGTTACTTAAAACTTGTCTCTCTCACGATATCAAAAAAGAAAGTGATCAAATCTTCCACTTAGAAAGTCTCTAATGTATTCTTCACCCAAAATTTATACAATATTTCCCTCTCCAAAAATAAAGGCTATCAAATCTAGAGCTAAACTTAAGAATTGGGGAAGATGGAATAATCCCTCTATATGAAAGGGTTTGGGGTTATTTTGTTCAATTTGGGATCAAAATGTGTATTGACAGATTTGCCCCTTGGCTAATTTCCTCCGCTAGACCACGATTTCACAAGTTTGGTCGCGACCGCGGATGCACAACTACGGTTAACATCCGCGACCATGATTGGAATACTTTTGATTAACTGTCGCGACCGCGGTCGACAGACCACGACCGCGATACATGAGGCTCTTCTGCTCCAAGCCTTCAACTGCACTTTTCCAGCTCCCTTTTGATCATTTTACGCTCCAACCCACCTCTTTTGATCTCCTCAACCTTATGCCTGCAAAGAGTGAATATTAGTGTATCTAACCACAAATTTGTCTCATTTATTCATTCAACATAATGTAATGTGCACAAATAATGAGTGTAATAGTGGTAAACTCACTACTCATCGGGTTCCCCTTTAAAATACATTCCAATTATGAATTTAAATGTCTGAGGGACAGTTGTGTCTTTTCTCTCCAATCCAAGTTGTCAAATCATGAATTAGAATGTCAGTTAGGGGATTATTTGTGCATCTTCTCCAATCCTCTTCTCAAAGAAACCCTAGTCATCCCCCAATATCATGAAATTCCATTATTTTCTTTCTAATAAAACTAAAGAAATTCAAGTTCCCCAATTCAAGAGCATTCAAGAAAGCATCAAGATTGGCGTTTCTTTTTCAAGCTTAAGGGTTTAAGGTATGTGTGATGTTCATCCATGGGTCCTTTTCACCCATGGAGTCCAATAATCCTCTTTTGATATCAAATTATGAGTTTTTACATGTTTATGGTGAATTGTCTCCATGAAGTTGTTATTGATTTTGATTACAAGTTATGTTAAAAGTGTTTTTTGATGGAATAAGCCCTTATATGATTTGAGTAATGGAAATCCTCATGATAAATCCCTAATTTATGGTTTTAGTATTGTAAAACTATATTTTCGATCACATGTTTTACCTATTCCCATGCTTAAATTCATGACCCCCATGTGTTTGATGAAATATCTAAATGTTGGGTTTTGAGCAATGATTATTTATTATGGTTTTAAAGCTTTATATGTCCTTATTGTCATTTTCATTCAGTGATGGAGGGTTATGAACGCCTGATACTTAGCTATTTAGGTAATTTTAGTTCCTTTAGAATAAATTCAGATATACCATGAGCATTATCATTTAGTCAAGTTATTTTTGGTTAGTTGTTTGTTCAATTAATCTTAGTTCAGTCCAATAACCAGTGTTTGTTTAGTTGGGAGTAGGATTTAGCACCGAGCGAACACAGAGATGGGGGATCACCTTCTAGTAGAGGGTGTGACCTTTAGTAGCAGTCCCTAAGTTCTAGAACTATGTAGCCAGCGTAGATTAGAGATATCAACCTGCCAATTGAGGGTTGATAAAGTATTTACCTGCTAGTTGAGGGTAACACATATCTCATTAGAGCACCTTCCAGATGAGGGTGACTCATTAGTCCCTCGACATATTAATTTAGTGGATCCAAATAGCCATTGTTAGTACCCGTAGCACGGTACTAACACCTTTCTAACTGGGGTTATAGGTTGGACCCCACTTAGCTCAAATTGGGGCATGTCTGTTAGATGATACCTCCCACAGTCTTAGCTCAGTATTCAGTACAAATTTCAGTTCAGGTTTGCTTGACCATAACATATAATTCATCAGTGATTCAGTTAACAGATTTTAGTATTTTCAATTTACAAACTATTTCAGTATCATGTTATATGGTTGGTCATGCATTCTTATATTTTATAGATTTCACGTATTTACACATTATTTATCTTATCCTATTCAGTCATTCATTATTTTATGCACATTAACCTATGTATTTTAGCCTAACCTCGTCTCATTTACCAATACATTCAAAGTACTGATCGCATACTTTTCTTCGTGCTATGATGCCTTATATCATAGGTTCGGACACTTAATTTCCTGACTGTGCTTATATAGTTCATTTTATCAGCAACAGCAGTTGTGGTGAGTCCTCATATGTCGAGGACCTGTTATGTTATTTTAGTATTTCCAAATTTCTTTTTAGTTAGTTTAGTTTTGGAGTTAGTTGGGGCCTATCCCAGTAACTCTTCAGTCAGTTAGAGTCTTTCATACGTTTTCCATTATTCAGTTAGTTAGTTAGTTTATCAATTATTTGATCATTCTTTTTAGTATGTAATCAGACGTTCAGACTTATGATTTAAATTGTATTCTCAGTATTAGAACCTTATGGCTTTATTCCATTATTTCTACACATGTTCATTATAAGTATATTATTCAGTGCTCACAACAGGTACCTACCCATGGGTTTACTTGTGGTCACTTATGACCGTAGCACCGTTGTCACGACTAGGAGGTAGCCTTGGGTCGTTACAAAATGCTATCCCTTTCTTGAAAACAAAGCTTGAGAGATATTTGAGAGTGTTTAAAGTGTGTTTGATTGAGAATAAAAGTATAAATGAAGTCCCAATAGTATTGTAATTCGTAGGGTCAAAAGGGGTTAAGAGGGGAAAGATCCAAAATACCCTCAGCTTAAAATCTGGAAAATAAACACAGGTAGGGAGGCTTTGGGAACCTCACTCGTACCCCATCATATGAGTAGTACCCTTAACTTGTAGCCCAAATAGTACCTCAAGGGCTTGACATTGTTAATCATACGAATTCCCCTACTCTTCTCGTACCCTTCCCATACGAATCATATCTAGTATAGTCATACCTTGGATAGTGAATGACCTACCATACACTGATTATCATATGACTTGGGCTAATAATTCATACCCACATCATACGACTAGTAAGCTTGAGACGTATTATGGCCAGATAGTTCAAAACCCAGGAAATTTCTAAGGGTAAAACTCAAAGTGTTTCACTTAGCATAACAACTATCAAATAAGCAGTTTTGGGTATTCGATTAGCAGGTTAACCATGACTCTAATAACAAGATATCAAAATATATAACAAGTAATTGAACCACACAAGAATCTAAAATATATCAAGCATATAAATATAATCCTCGGTTCACTCATGGAACTGTCATACTTACCTAACCCTCGTACATAAATTCTATAGGTAATGCACCCACCCTCTAGACATGACCTACAGGGGATAATTTTCATCCATGTACTAAATCTCAAACACAAGTGTATGCCAATATTGTTTCACCAATAACTCATAAAAATGTTTTAAACACCAAAATATTCCATATTTAGCAATGTAGTAGGCCAAAATCATACAACAACATAAAATCATTTACATTGACCACACCAACAAAATGTTGTAACGAGACAAACTACAAGGTAGCTAACATGCACATATAGTAAAAAATGGATTTAAACTATAACATCATCACCTACACTACCAGTTAGGGCCTTAATCACAACACATCCATAATGCTAATGTTGGTTTTTATCTTAGAAATTAAAGAAATAAAAGAGAAAGACTTGGAGAGAAAAAAGAATATTGTAATTGTATTGTCAAAGGTAATTGTTTTATTAATAACTCAAAACATATATTTATAGCTAAATTTTTAACTAGATTTCAGTTCAAATTCAAATAATAAAGGGATAACTAATTCCTACGTCTAAGACACATAGAACTCTAATAATTTAAAACTACTAATAGTTATCTAATTCTACTTTATTTTTTATACATATCTTCAACTCTCCTCTTGGATTAGAAATTGTTGATTGCAGGCTCAGCTGAATTTGACCTCTTGGAAAAATATGCCAATTCATCTTTGGTCTTGCAAGGTTTGTGTGTATCTTCTGTTGCATTAAATAAGAAACTTTTGCCTCTCATTTCATTGAGAAATTGAAGATATGACATTTGTATCCAAATAATAATTTATAGGGAAAAGGCATCGTTTCCACCTTAAACTATACCCGAAAAGTCTAAGACACACCTAAACTATACTAGTGACCTATTACACACCTTAACTATAAAAAAGTGATATTATTACCTCCCCGGGACCCCCATTCTAAGGCGTGTGTGTTACACTTATTTTAGGCGCGTCCATCCTATTAAATAACAAAAGTAAACGGCTAAAAACATTAAGGGAAAAGGCATCGTTTTCACCCAAACTATAGTCGAAAAGTCAAATCCACACCTAAACTATATAAGTGACCTATTACACACCTTAACTATAAGAAAGTGATACTTCTTACTGACGTGGTGCTGACGTGGAAGCGCGTGTAAAACACTACACCATATGCAAGTGGTGGTAGCCTGACAGGGTGTAAATAGTTTCACTTTTTTATAGTTTAGGTGTGTAATAGGTCACTAGTATAGTTTAGGTGTGGCTTCGAATTTTCGGGTATAGTTTGGGGTGGAAACGATGCCTTTTCCCTAATTTATATCCTTCTTCCATTTGCTGGCAAATACTTAACAAACATTTATCAATATCGGGCACGTAAAGGACATTTGAAATTATTTTTGTACTTGAAATTGTTTTAATTGCAACATTTTCTTTTCTTTTTGCAAGAATATAGTCACCATTCCTAATTCTTATTTTCTTATTTTCCAAAGGCAGAAACTCTTTAAAAAGAGTTTTTTCATATATCATGTGGTTTGTACAACCACTTTCAATCATCCAAAAATCAGATTTCTTGGTTGAATAATATGTTGCCATAAATATGTGATCTTCTTATTCTTCTTGGTAACTTGGGAATCTTCTTTATATTTTTTAGATTTGTTTTTTGAAATCACACCTTTATGGCCAAGTTGATTGTAGATCTTGCATTGTGCATGTGGTCTCTTCCAATATTTAAACAGAGGATGACCTACTTTGCCACAGTTCTAGCAAGGTGGGTAGTTTTTCTTGAATTATTACCCTTGATTTGAGTCTTGTGGTTGTATGACAAAGCTCCTTCAACCATACCATCCTACCTCATAAGCCTCCTTTACTCTTGTGTCAGCAATGTATTTAAGAATTCTATCAAGGTAATCTTGGAAAAGTCTTTTGTGTTTTCCAAGGTAGTTATTTATACTTTGTATCTTTCAGGCACTGTAACAAGAATTTTGTCATCAATTCTTGAATTTTTAAATTTTTTGCCAAGCAATCTTACCTTGTTAGCAATGCCAAGAAGTTAGTCTGAGTACTCTTTGACGGTCTCAAATTCCATTTTCTTTTGCAATTCAAAATCCCTTATTAGACTCAACACCTTCATGCCTCGTATTCTTTCATCTCCTATATATTCTTCCTTCAGATAATCCCAAATTTCTTTTGATGATTAAAGGGTCATAAATCTCATGAAAATTATTGGCAACACACTAGATCAATTCCTTCTTTTAGATTTTGATCTGGATCACCGTGGGATTATCAGGCAGTGAAAGAACATCAAAATCCTCCTCCATGGACTCCCAAATATCTAAAGCCTTAAGATAAGTCTCCATTCTTACTACCCAAAGTTGTTAATTCTCACTATCAAAGATCGGAGGAGCTATTTCATGAAAAGTTGTTTTTAGAATTCATCTCACTGACAGATCCCTTAAGAAAATGTCGCTAGATACCAATTGTTGGTTTTTAGCTTTAAAATTAAAGAAATAATGGAGAAAGACTTGGAGAGAAAAAAAAATACTGCAATTGTTCAAAGGGAATTGTTTTATTAATAACTCAAAACATATATTTTTGGCAAAAAATTTAACTAGATTTTAATTCAAATACAAATAAAATAACAAATGGATAACTGATTCCTAAGTCTAAGCCACTTGGAACTCTAATAATTTAAAACTACTAATAGTTATCTACTTCTACTTTATTTCTGAGACATATCTTCAACAGTTACATTTTGAAAACTATAATAAGGATTACCTCCCTAGATCATCCGAAAGCTCACCCTACTCTTACATGGTACTATTACCTCAATTATGAGTCTACGGTAGAGAACCATTTATATCAAAGCATAAGTATAGCATAACATGACAATGTATATAAGCAGCCACATAATTGTGTGTTACCTAAACCCTAACAAAAGTTAGCTATCCTAACTTCATGCCGAAAGGCCTAGACATGAAATCTATTGTCTATCTACATTAATATCATAATATCTCACTCGAGTCTATGCTACAAATAAATCTTAACTTATCTGGATGTCAACCAATAGTAGAAAGGATGAACGAATGCAAAATCTGACCTTGCTAAGACTAAGGACATGTTAATCCTTGAAAACCAAGGGTTTGTATCCATCCATACCCATTTCTCCTCTTTTCCATAGTTCTAAGATATGAGAGGCAAACCTAAGGGATTTTGGAGCCTTCTATGTTGTTTATTTCAACCCAAGTGGAGCAAAAAAGTAAAACCCACTTAAGTGGGTATTTTGTTCTGTGTTATGTCTCTATAATGGCATGCTTGCTACTATATTGGGATGACATCATCCCGACCCAACTTTTTTAAGTTACAAAATTCTAATATACGCGTCCCCATGTAAGTGCGCTAGTGAAAATCCTAATAATATTCATACTCCACACAAATGTTGAGATTTTTCTTACTAATGGCAGATTTGGTTGTTAAAACATATATCAATTTACCCATCGTTCATCCTCAGATGATCATAGAAAGTAATTGTCCGAGTGTAGATTGTTGAACTTAATACCCTCCTTGTGAGATATTAAGCGACTAATTATCGATACCTGGATATTAACTCAGAGTTGAAAATACAAAACAAATTTATAATATATGAAGACCTATACCCCGATCACTAAACGTCTAATATCAAAACTCGGTTACCGATCTAATTGGAAAAGATCCTTCGTACTTATAAAGGACCGATGTAAAGTAAGGAACTCATCAAACTATGAACATCAGACATGGTATTTAAAATCTTTAAAATCAAAAAAAAAATTGGAACCCAAGGCGAGACATCGCTATAGTAGCATTTATCCCAATATAGTGGCCCAAAATAGTTTAAAGAGGGTAGAAATAGGTTTATTGCCCATTATCTCCTTAACTTACAAATTTCAGTCTCCCTTTCTCTATCACTCCCATTGTCAAAACAAGGTAACACTTGATTCCCTTGCTCTTTGTTACTTCATTACTTGCGAATTTGCATGCATTATGCTGGAATTACATTGAAATAGGGATTTTGAGTCAAATTTTTAAATTTTGATTCTTGGGGATTGTTTGAATCAAATTTCAAAGCACAGGTACTTCTCTTACGTTCACAAAGCTTCAGATATGTTCGGAGCATAAAAAATTCACAATTTATGGATTAAAATGAGTCAAAATAGATGAGAATGCAAAAGGATATTTTTAGGGTATAAAATGCCAATTTGGGCATGATTTAGGATATCATGCTCGATTTTTTGTGTAAAGTAGTTCTAGGGCACTTTTGGAACACTAAGTTGAGTTTAACATTAAAAAAAGATGATTTTGAGTAAAGAAATGCCATTTTTGCACCCCCTAATTGATAGGGACGATGAAGGCCACTATAGCAGCCTTATTGCAATAGAGGCACCGCTATAGTGGTGAAATTCCTATTATAGAAACACTACTATAGAAACATGTATGTCGCTATAGCGGGAGGATACAGGCAATAGCCTTCCAGCTAAAAATTAAAATTCTTAAAAACTTTTAGTTCAATTTTTTCTTGATGCTGGATTAAGTCTAACGAGTTATTTTATTGAAATTTATGTTAAACATATATAATGGTTGGTAATCAAGGAATCACACCCGTCTATGAAATATTTTTTGATGAAGCTAGTTGGAAACAATATTGTGAGTACTAGTGAGTAGGGCTTTGCTTTGAGCAATGCTTTGATATAAGGAGGGTGGATGAGAGAGCGTAGAAATTCTATAACTGGCTACAAGAATTTAGTTAGGTCCCATTGGTGCTAGCTTCCCCTGATAGAGTCTCTAGATGGGTAAGGGAGCTCTATGTTATACTCCCTACCATGCTTTGGGATACCCCCTACCCCACCATTCATATCCGGGGAGTGGATGTAATGATTGAAGCTTGCACTATTAATAAAGTGATCAGGTTCCCCATGTCTCTAATGTAGACTACTTAGCCAAGGCCTGGGATATGGACATGATATGGTTGTAGGACACTATTTAGGGAGCAAGTTCACTAGCCTTCCAATGAGGGCATTACTAGTGCTTATTTTTTAGATGATGCTCAGAAGTGGCTGAACCTGGTGACCTAAAGGATTCGTCTATCGAATAATACTACCTATGTGACCTACCCTCAGGCTTTGGTAGTGACATATTTTATTTAGGGCATAAGGCTGAATGTGGGGTCCCACGTCTTCATAAAGACCTTCCCAGGTCGTGGAAGGACTTTTATTAGGGCACTAAGAAGATCCATTTCTTCCCGAGGTTGGTATTGGAGTTATGCAGGTGGGTTGGGGTACCAAAACCAGAGCTTTCCATTGTGGAGACATAATGGATATGTCAATTACTACTATGCGTACCTGATGTATTCATCAGAGGAGCCCAATGAGACAGTGGCAGAGATGGACATTCTTTTTCACTCTCTCTTAAAAAGAGCACCATTGTCCTAGAAGAGGAAGATAGGTGGAGCAGAGAGTAGCGAAGCAGCAGAGGAAGACCATAAGGTAAATGAGGATGGTGATGATGCCCCTATATCTCTCTCACTCCTAGCCCCTAATCTCTAGCATCCACTTGAAGGAAGATTTGGCCACAGTTAAGAGGCCTATGGAGCAGGGTCCCTCAAGTTACACCACCTTTTATAGTGCCTAAGACATTTCAATACTCCAACGAGAGCTCAATAGGAAGAGAAAAAATAGGTGCTCCTGGGATATCTTTCTTTTTGTATTGATGTAAGACTATGAAAGTCATGTTCGGATGTATGGCACCCGACCAGGAGCCTCCCCAATTGGAACTGGAGGATTTGAGGGAGTTTTCCATCATGAGTGATGTGGAAGGAGACGACCCTTCCCCAGCATCCCGCGACTGACAAGGAACCCAACTAGGTTTTTCCCCTCTCATATTTTATTATGGTGATTGATTTACCCCCGTTTGGAGCATGTACTACACATTATAATTTCTTTTATTTACCTTTTTGCATACATGGATGTTGATTGTCCCTTTTCCTGCATTAATAATATAACCTTCTTGTATAGAGTTTATGGAATTTTTATATTCATTCAATGCTCTGTACTCAAAATGTCAAAATAAATAACCCAAATACGAGGGTCAAAATAGGGGAAAACAAGGCACTGTCACTGCTTACCCGTACCGCTGTAGCGGCTTAAATGTGGCTGTAGCGGCCTTCATGTTTCTATAGTGACACAAACAATGACCTTCCAGATTCTTGTCATACTTAACACATTTCATTTTTGAACCTTCTTAATACTAGTAATGCAATTTCAGTCACATTTATGCCTTGTCAAGTGCCCAAAAATAAGTTCAGCCTCTTTATAGCATACCACTAACACCACTTTATTACATATAAAGTTTCAAGAAAACATAACTACAAGAGAAGTTCCTTTATTGACCACCCCTGCTATTGTGGAATCAAACACTGTTGTTCATGGTAGGTAAATTTTAGCTTTGTCAACAGCAAAAACAACCACGCAATTCTATGCATTTAACTAGGCTCAACACAGATTCCTGATTTTTCAGCAACAACTACAAGTCAGACCTCGTATAATTGTACTTTTTTACAATTATTCAAATAAATATGATTGCACATAAGTACCCAACTCCCTTAGCCTTAAGAACCAATTTAAACATTTATATTACCATCGACCAGCAGTGTAGTCATAGTCAAAGTCTTACCCAACACCATACAACATATGGCAACTCAAAACATTTTCATAACATATATTCACACAAATCAAGCAATCACAGTCACAACTTATGAAATTAGGGAAAATCAAATCAATTATGATTTGTTCATGCCTTATTAAGAACTTTTAATTCAGTCGTGATGATCCTGAGTAGGTCATTTAGTTTGCCTTACATAGGTATTATGGCCAAATACCAATTGGAACCTTCTTGATTCCAATTTGTGTTGCTTGAATCCTTTCAAGCAGAGTCAAGTGACATCCACTAGACTGGTTGAGATACCAATTGGAATCAATAGATACCAATTGGACTCACTTCTATATTAACCACACAACCGCATGACAGAAAAGAAAGAAGTGGAATAATTTTCTAAAATGCCTCATAGCTTCCTGAAGATTAAATGTGGATGTCAACACACCAATCCACAGGACTCTACTCAGCATTTTCTCTTGTATTGAGAGACTGGTAACCTAGGATATGATAGAAAATTGTCACAATCCAACTACCAGATCATGAGGACACCTATTCTAACCACCTATATAAGAGAACCCTTTATCACCCTATTATGAAATCAAGAGGAAGTGTTTAGTTAAATAATGAAACTAATTTTTATCACAAAATAACCTTGTAAAATGATATGGAATTATAACTACCCTAGGTTTTAGTCCAAATAAGTACAAGAGTTGCTAAAAGGAAAAGTAACATTAGACATAACTTTCACCATGAGTGAGAGAAGTGGGAGCTGTTGGTGGATAATTACCGCATTAGTCAAGAAACAAACACTAATTCCTATTAAAAAAATGATACCCCAAAAGGATAATGCAAAAGTATCATCATTACAAACTATATGTACTCATAAGCCTTATCGATTTACCCAAGTCAAATTACACAAACATAACATAAATATTCAAAAGAAAACATGCAATCTGTTAGATTCATTACTAATCCCCAATATTCCCTTCCACCTATTTACTAATTTTTGGTTATGATCTCTGAGACATAGGTTTTTTTCTATGAATCTACCACCTTAAATAACTATGTATACCCTTACACCAGGGGTCATATAACACTCTAGATGCCCCAACATGTAAATAGAGCTTAGAACGAGCCCACGAGACCCCTAGATTAAGGAAGAACCACCTTAGGATGGGTTTGAATGGGTCAAGAGTGATTTTGGGTAAATAAGTAACTCATACAATTCGAGGGAAACCCTACTCTATATGGGCCACTACAGAAGGCTACTGTCTCACCAATGAGATTGCCAGTGCCATAAGGGGATAGCCTATGCCAGGTGTCGTACCCTGAGGCGGCTGGTCTGCGCTAGAGGTAGCATCACATAGCTGCCTCCCTTCACCAGGGTTTGCGCTGCACCCTCTTATTTTCCCTCGATATGACACCATTTTAAGTATAATTTAAGGGAATTTGGGTCCTTTTATGGCCTTAAGTCATTCCTAATTTTCCATATATATAGTTAGGTCCCTAAGAACAAATCTGTACACTAAGAACTATTTTGTAATCATTCTTAGAGCAAGAAAGGAGAAAACCACCTAGGGTTGAAGGTTTCTAAACTCCAAGGGTCAAATTACACCTAATTATCTTAACAAAAATGTATGTAGAATGATCCTAATACTCACGGGCTTAACTGTGGTATTTCTATGAACTTTCAATTGTATTTATGTTCATATGTTATGGATTTTGAAATTTATATAAGAGCATGACCTATGAATCCCCATTGTCTATGATGAAATCTATTTATTATCTATATTTTGGATTGTTTAAGTGAATGATTAATTAACGACTTGAGTTTAAAATGTTCTCTATCAAATTATGCTTTATCATTGGTACATTTTCAAAGAGGTGTTTCTTGTTTCTAAATGCTCTTATTTTCTCATGGAAATTGTATGTGATTATGAAAGAGATGACCACCTTAAGAGTTAAGTCTTGAATCAAAGATGTTTTACTTAAGCTTACATAACAATTTCAAAAGTGAACTAACATGTGATATTTGAATCACTTGGTGGTCAATAATATGTTTTTGAACAAAAGAGATATAGAGATGATATTATTTATATGGCTTGCAAGTCTAGGTATGATGATACCTTTTCAGGGAATACCTTTTAAGAGGAGAAGATAAATTTTACAAGAATTAAGAATGATTTTAAGAGGCTAAAAATAGGCTTAACGAGATTTAAATGGTTAATCGAGAAGGCTCGAATTCAGATAACTCATTGCTAGAAATCCTATTTTGCCGACACGGGTTGATTATGTCCTGAAATATAGATTATACACTTGATTTTTGCTTTTGTCATATCATAGAACAGAGACTCCAGCCCTTACGGCAAACTTGGGTTAGGTTCTTGGCCGATGAGTTAATATCAGACCCATATATCATGTAGGTAGTAGAGAGGTTGGGGATGACATCTAGCTTATAATTAAAGCAAAGAGTTGAGTTTATATTTTTACAAGGTAGATTGAAACTTTTTGGAGTATGACAATATGTCCCAATTTATTATGTTAAATTGTTTTCATAACACTCTTGATTATTTTGTATAAATATATGTTGTTTTTGGATTATTCTGCATACTAATACATTCCAAGTATTGACCATCCTCGGGCAGCAACATTGTCTCATAATGTAGGTTCTGAGGCTTAGTCCCATGGTCCAGTGCAATCATAGCAATTCCTCAAAGTTTCAGAGTTGGTAAGCGTTCTATTTTCATGAATGCATCTACTTATGTGTTTAGTTTCCTTTTAGTTATATGGTCCAGTTGGAGGCCTTGTCTCAGTCTAGACAAAAAATCACATGTAGAGGCTTCATAGACTAGATTAGGTTAATGTTTTGTTATGACTTTAGTTATCGAGTTTGTTTATAAGACTTTTTGAAACTCTATTGTATTTTCCACGTTTTGTAAGACCCTTAAAAAATTTGATCATTTTATTTTTTATCCTCCCGTATTCGTAATATTGATTTTTGACTTGAATTGTGTTTAGGGATGTTAAAAGGGTAATTGGGAAGGTTTCAGAATTTTCAAAAGGGGTTCAGGGTCATTTTAGGACCCTGGGGCTGTGAGGGTCTATGATATCACTGTGTCATAGAGGTTACCCTCCGTGATAACAGTATGGCACGAAGGATAACCTTCGCATTAAGGCCGTGCCATGTTGAGGGTTAAAATTTATCCAGTTTTGTTTTTTTCACTTAAGGGTGAGGGGATTTTGGTCATTTCACCTTTTTCACAACTTATAAACACAAAATTGACCTTTTCCCCTTCATTTAAAAGGATTAAATACTCTTATTCTCTTCTCTAACACCATAACCAAGAAATCTTAAGGGTTTTGTTGTGCATTCACCATCCGAGCTCCATATTTCAAATTAACTTTGAATTCATGTATATTTCAGGCATGTTTATCTTCTCTAAACTTTAATTTTACATTATGACATGAATTGAATGGATTTTCATGTTATTTAAATTGTGGCTTTTGAAATTGGGTTGAGGGGTTCTGGTTGTTATTGATTGAATGACTTATACCATGTTTTAAATTGATTATTCATTCTTTAAATGAAAGTTTTTAGGACTGAACTGGTATATTATTTAACTATTTAGAATAGGGAACATGTATTTCCCCAATTTGGGTGAATTTTGGCTTATAAATTACATTAACCTCAACCCACTTTGTAAATCTGATGCTTATTATGGAAAATTGCATGATTTAACTTATTTTGAACTCAATGCATTGCATTAATGGATAAATGGATATAAAAATGAATTTGGATGGCCTTAGTGTCCATGGTTTGAATTTTTAATGGAACTTGGGAGTCCAATTTACTTGTGTGAATTGGTTTGGAATAAATAGATTAGCTTTCAAGTGTAATAGTATGACGATACCAAGTGGTAATGCCTTAAAGAATGACTCCCAGTTTAATGGTTGTAATTATGTTCTAAATGATTTCAATTTGGCTTAAAGGGGGTTGTGTAGCTCGCCGTAAGGGTTGGAGTTCTTAGGGGACCAATACTGGAAACCATTTTTTCCAACGTGGGGATCTTTATGACCATTTGTATAGTTCACACATTATATATATATATTGAAATGGTTAGAGCCTCGGTGGTTTTGGCCCTTTCTTGAATTTTCCTAGTTCGTGCGGCTAACAAACCTGGGACCTTTTTAGCAGGGGAAGCTAAACCCATATATCCCGTGGGTTCCCTTAGGATAGATAGACCTACACATTCCAGGTTAATGGTTTTAAAACTCTCATGTTCATGGCCCTTTTCTCTATCCCGGTATCCTATATATGTATAAAAGAATGTGTACATATGGTTTTAACTGATTTTAAACATGGTATTATGTTATTACTTTGTCGAGTTACATGCCACTTCTTATCCCACTGACTATCCTAGGGCACGACATCATTTCATGATGTAGGGTCAGAAGATACTTTAGTTTCTCCTATGCAGTGTCAGGTGGTTAAGCAAGTTCATTGAGTCATTGTGAAGTGGTGAGCTTCCATCCTTTGGAAGGACTTATCATTTCATCATTCTTTCATTGTTGGTTCAGTACTTTTGGATTCTTTTTTGTCATAGTTGGGGGCATGTCCCGAATTAGATGTTATTCTAGTTTTAGAGGCTATTGTGGATAGATATAGGTTGGTTGGTTATTTCTTTGACTTCTAGTTTTCATTAGTGTCATCTATTCATAATCTTACTACTATTTATTTATCTCCTGCATTGTTATTATTGTTATTTTGGTCTCATTAAGAGAGGCTATAGGTGTGTTATTCGGTCCATGGTGGACTTAAGATACTCATTATAGCTAGGACCTAGTTCAGGTCGTGACAAGCTTAGTATTAGAGAACGGTTTAGAATCGTTGGGTTCCCATAAGGTTGTGTCGAGTAGAGATTGTTTATGGGTGTGTAGCATGCCACACTTATAAGGAGGACGCTACAAGACATTTAGGAATGTTTTCCTTTCTTGTGTTGTATTTTGGGTTATAGAGTCTAGTGTAATGAAACTTCTCTAACTCCAAACTTTCTCGTATTTCAGATCACGCCTCTATGAAAATTTGATGTTCATAGAAAATATACTGATAACTCTGTTCCACCTGAGGAGAATGTGGAGGGGACTCGCCCTGCTTTTAGAGCGCAGACCCAGTCTAGGGTCCCTACTTCTGAATATGCCACCCCGCGTGAAGTTTAACCAATTTCTACAAGTCTTTCTTGGGATTCCTAGGCTAGTGATACCTATGATCATCCGCCTCAGAGAGACATATCTAATGCAAAGTTCCGTTAGTCCATCATTTGTTTACTCTATTGGTGACATCTCAATCTCGTTAGTAAAATCATGTTGGTTTTATTGCTCCTTCTTTTTAGGTCACTCGGGTTGGCCAGTTCATAAGGTTGAATCCCCCAATCTTTATAGGTTCGAAGGTTGAAGAAGATCCTCAGGGGTTTGTGGATGAGATGAAGAAGATTTTCAGGGTGATGCTTGCTACTCATTTTGAAAGTGTAGAGTTTGTTGCATACCAGCTGAAAGATATAACTTATCAGTAGTAAAAAGAGTGGAAACAGTTGAGGGGTGATGATATGGAGCCAACATTATGGGATGAGTTTTTTGGGTGCTTTTCTTGATCATTTCTTTCCTCAGGAGCTGAGGAAAGCTAAGGTTGAAGAGTTTGTGAACTTGAAGCAAGGTAAGATGAGTGTAAAGGAATATGCATTGAAATTTCAGGAATTACCGCGTTATGCTCTATAGTTGGTGTCTAGCATGAGATCCAAGATGAGGAAGTTTGCTTCTGGGTTGTCCCATGACTTGTTACTGGAAAGTAAAGCTATAATATTGAACAATGATATGGACATCTCCAGACTTGTAGTTTATATGCAACAGGTAGATGATGAAAAGAAAAGACACACAGAGATGGGAGAGAGACAGATCAAGAAGTTTAGATATTCAGAGCAAGGTGAGAGTTAGTAGAATAGTAGGAGAGATGGTAAATAGTGGACCAAGAAGAAGAACAGGGGAAATTCTTATTTGTCTGCTAGTGCTTCTTATTCTAAGCCTTCGGGTGATCGTTATTTTTAGGCTAGCAGTGGTCCCAAGGAACAGGGTGCATAGTTTCAGGCTAGTGGAGCTCAGTCAGCCCCACTTTATCCTCCTTGTCATTCTTGTAGGCAGCTTTATCAGGGGTATTTTGAGAAAGGGAGGAATTGTTGCTATAATTATTGCCATCTAGTTCATGTACAGATATATTACCCACCATCCAGGGTTTCCACTGAAGCTAACAAAGTTCTAATCACCACGGATTCAGTTCCATTACTAAAGAAAGTTACTTTTGGTATCGGCACTAGCTGGAATTGTCTCTATGCTCTTGCCACCAGTCAGGAATTTAAGGCATCCCCAGATATTATTACTGGTATGTTATAGCTTTTTTCTCATGATGTTTACTTTTTGCTTGGTTCGAGCTCTACCCTATCCTATGTGACCTTTTATATGGATGTGCATTTCGGGATTGGTACTGAAAGCATTTTCGACCTCTTTTTTGTGTATACTCCAATAGAAAATTCTATAGTTGCTAATAAAATCTATAGAGGTTGTGTGGTGTATATCTTCCATAGGAAGACATTGATGGATTTGATAGAGTTTGATATGGTGGATTTTAATGTTATCTTAGGGATGCTATGGCTTCATTCATGCTATGCTTCTTTGGATTGTAGGACCTGAAGGGTCAGTTTTCATTTTCCTAATGAACCGATAATAGAATGGGATGAGAGTTCCTTAGTACCCAAAGGGAGTTTCATCTCTTATATTAGATCTCAAAAATCAATTTCAAAAGGGTGTCTATATTACCTAGTTTGGGTTAAGGATTCTGACTCTAAAAGTCCTTCTTTGCAATCAGTCCTTATGGTTAATGAATTTCATAAAATCTTTCCTAATGATCTTCCTCGATTTCCTCCCAATAGGGAAATAGACTTTGGTATTGATTTTCTACCAGATATTCATCCTATTTTCATTCCTCCTTATAGAGTGTCTCCGACTGAATTAAAAGAGCTAAAGGAGCAATTGAAAGATCATCTTGATAATGGTATTATTCATCCTATTGTTTATCTGTATGGTGCTCCTACACTTTTGGTGCAAAAGAAGGATGGTTCTCTTCAGATATGCATAGATTATCATCATTTGAATAAGGTGACAATAAAGAATAAGTACCCTCTTTCTAGGATTGATGACCTTTTTTATCAGTTTCAGGGTGCTAGATGTTTCTCTAAGATTAATCTTCATTCAGGATATCATCAGTTGAAAATTAGGAAAGTTGATATTCCCAAGACTACTTTCCGAACTCGGTATGGCCATTATGAGTTCCTATTTATGTCATTTGTGTTGACTAATTCTCTAGATGCATTCATGGATCTTATGAATTTATTTTTTAGGTAGTTTCTGGATTTGTTTGTTAGAGTGTTTATTGTGACATCTTGGTCTACTCTAAGAGTGAGGAGGATCATTCCCATCACCTTCAAATTGTGTTGCAAACTCTTAAGGATCAGAAATTTTATTCAAAAAATTTTAAGTGTGAATTTGGGTTGAATACTATGACTTTTCTAAGACATGTTGTTTCTGGTGAAGGGATCAAGGTGGATACACAAAAGGTTAAGGTATTTAAGAAGTGGCCTCGACACATGACTCCAATCAATATTAGGAGCTTTTTAGGCTTAGCTAGGTATTATATGAGGTTTATGGATAGTTTCTCTTCTATCGTTGCTCCGTTGATGAAGTTAACTCAAAAAAAGATTAAGTTTTATGGTCCGATGCTTGTGAGGGTAGTTTGGAGAAGTTGAAGGATAAGTTGACTTTTTCTCCAATTTTGACCCTACCCAAAGGTACTAATGGTTTTGTTGTGTTTTGTCATAAGTCCTGTATGGAACTAGGTTGTGTTTTGATACAACATGGTAAGGTTATGGCCTATTCTTCTAGGTATCTTAAGGTTCATGAGATGAATTACTTGAATTACAATTTAGAGTTGGTGGTTGTGGTTTTTGCTTTAAAGATTTGGCATCATTATCTGTATGGGGTTCATGTGGATATCTATTCAGATTATAAGAGCTTGCAGTATGTGTTTTCTCAAAAAGATTTAAATCTTAGATAGAGGTGTCACGATTCGAGGCAACCCCCAAGTCATAACATGGTGCTTAAGTTTACAAGTGACCCCAAGCTAACCCACGATCTGGTACTTCTGTGAGTGCTGAATTTAATAATAACACAAGCATCATACGTGGAAGATAAATTGATAAAAACTCTATCAAGATAAAATACTGAAACAATACTTAGCATGTTTGAAACTACTAATAAAGCTAAAAAAACAAGTCTGACTTTCTAACTGTCCGAATATCTAAATATTTGAAAGCCTCTAAGACATGAGGAGTTGATGGGACAAGCCCCCAACTAACTCCAACTGACCGAAATAAATAAAATACTGAAAATAACATAAAATACTTGTCCTTAATGGATGAGGACTCACCTCAACTGCTGCTGATTGGTACCGATCTTACTAAGGGTGATCGGGAAAATGAGCGTCCGAACCTATATTAAGAAATAAATATAGCACAAAAGAGAGTTTACGGTCAGTAATTTGAATGTATTCGTAGGTGATATAAGGACTAACTGAAATATATATATATACTGATCATGAATGCATGAATATATAAAATGAATGCAGGACCAAGTAAAACATGTACTGAAATAATCTGTAAAACCAATTGACTGAATAGCTGATAAACTGAATACTTGGTCATTCAAATCTATACTAATATAACCTGATTATTGAATTGAAACTATGGGAGCAATCATGTAACCGACATGCCCTAATCTGAGCTAATCGGGGTTTAACCTATAACCCCAGTTGAAAGGGTGTAAGTACCTTGCCATGGGTAAAGACATTGGTTTTATGGATCCACTAATCTGGTGTCCCAAAGGACTAGGGAGTCAGTCCTTTACGGGTGGGTGACCCCTAAGAGAGTGTAAGTCCTTTACTGGTGGGTAAACTCTCATAACCTATGCTGGCTACGTAGTTCTGGAACTTAGGGACCACTACTAAAGGTCTCAGTCCTGTACTGGAGGGTGAGCCTCCATCCCTATGTTCGCTCGGTGATAAATACTACTCCCGAATGAACTGATACTGGTACTAATTTAAGTGAAATGGGTATCATAATTGATAAGTTCTCAACATGATTATTATGATCTAAACATGATAGTAAAATCATGATCTGACTGACATGTTTCTTAAAATCAGAAACATGCATAAACACATAGGTATCGGGTGTTCATAACCTACTAGCACTGAATGATACATTAAACACCATAACATCATCTAAAACATTATAAGGAAATTGATGATTCAAAGACCCAAAACATAGCATATTTCATTAAACTGATGAAATCCATGAAATTTAAATATAGGGTGTTAAACTTAGGAGGGCAACATGTTCATGCTGTTTAATTCATAAATTAATAAATTGACATGATATCAACTAAACATAATATGGATGACTGAAATTATAAAGTATGTAAAAGTATAATTCACATGGGGAAATACAATATCGTGGTTTATATTCAAGAATACTAAGAGAAAATTAAGTAAATTCATGCTTGATATTGAAATTCCATGACAAGAAGAAAAAAGGGTTTACACTTGAATAGAAAGAGATTTTTAGAACTCAATGGGTGGAAGGAACCCATTGATGAATACCCCACATACCTGAGTTGCTTGAGTTATTGAAGAAAAGCATAGAATTGGGACATTGAATGATTGAATCCTTAGGAGAAACATGAAATTTGTGTTCTTGGGAATGGGGATGATTTTTACGTGGGTTATTGATGGGGAATGGGGAAAATAATGCACCTATTGGGGTTTTAATTCGTGCTTTGGGTGTTTGGGGTGGGGGGGGAAAAGATAAAAATACCCCCTTGGACATTTAAAAATAAAGCAGACTAACCCAGCCTCCGTGGCACAGAGGCTGTTGTGGAGACTAACCTCCACAACAAAGTAAGTATCTCAAAGGATAACCTCCATAAGATGTCGTGTATGTAGAGATCCAGCCTCCATGGTCCAAAAACACATTGAACCCCTTTCAAAAAATTTGAAACTCTCCTAGATGACCCTTTTAACACCCCTAATAATGTTTTAACTCAAAAATCAATGTTTTGAACTCACAAAGGCCAAAAAACAAAATGTTCGCATTCTTGGGGTCTTAAAATGGATAAGTTCTTGTAATTAGTGTAAAAATAAATGCATCAAACCCCTTTAAATATACAACTAATAGATGGAAATTGACTAGGATCTTATGGGGTATTACAAGAGATAGTAGCTCAAATTGCTTAAGGATTAAGACATGAGCCTTCACTACTATCCACGTAAAGCTAATTTTATTGATGATTCTCTTAGCAGGTTGACTATGGGGAGCTTATCTCACATTGATGGGGAGAAAAGAGAATCGGTGAAAGATATTCTTATGTCGGATAACTTGGGAGTTCGTCTTTTGGACTCTGAGGATGGAGAAGTTATTGTTCAAGAATTGGTTAAATCATCGCGTAGTGCTAATTTGAAGGAGGAGTAGGCTTCAGATCCCATACTTATGCAGATTAAGAATAATGTGGGTCAGGAAAAGGTTATGGCATTTGAGATTGGGGTATATGATATCCTGAGGTATCAAGGAAGATTATTTATTCCTAATATAGATGGGTTGTGATAAATAACCTTGGTTGAGGCTCATGAGTTAATGTATACAATTCATTTGGGTTTGATGAAGATGCACCATAACTTGAAAGAGATTTATTGTTGGAACAATATGAAAAGAGATGTGGCAATCTTTTGTTGCTAAGTGTATAGTTAGTCAGAAAGTTAAGGTTGAGCATTTGAGGCTCGGTGGCATGTCTCAAGAGATAGAGTTTCTTATATGGAAGTGGGAGATGATTGATATAGATTTTGTTACGGGTCTTTCACAGTCTTATAATTAGTATGATTCAATTTAGGAAATTGTGGATAGGATGACTAAGTCCTCTCCCCTCTTGCATGTGATGACTAACTACTTAGGAAAGGACTGTGATAAGTTGTTTAATTAGGATATTTTAAAGTTTCATGGTGCGCCAGTGTCCATTATTTTAGACCGAGGTACGCATTTTTCATCTCACTTTTGGCGGTCATTTCATAAAGGTTTGGGTACATAGGTGAACCTTAGCACCACTTTCCTTCCTCAAATGGATGGACACGCGAAATAGACTATTCATACATTGAAGGATATTCTAAGGGATTTTATGATTGACTTTAAGGGTAGTTAGGTTGATCATTTACCTCTTATTGAGTTTGTATATAATAATAGTTATCATTCGAGCATTAATATGGATTCTTTTGAGGCTCTTTATGGTAGGAGGTGTAGGTCTCTTATTGGATGATTTGAGATTGGTGAGACTAGGTTTTTTGGTCCTGACTTGGTTCACCAAGCCATGGAGAAGGTGAAAGTGATTAGAGAAAGACTAAAGATTGCCCAGAGTCGGAAAAAGTCTTATGCAGACGTGAGTAAAAGAGAGTTGGAGTTTGAAGTAAGTTATTGGGTATTCTTGAAGTTGTCTCCTATGAAAGGAGTCGAGAGATTTGGGAAAAAAGGTAAGCTCAGTCCCCATTATATTGGTCCATATCAGATTTTTAGGAAAATTAGGAATGTTTATAATGAGTTGGATTTGCTTGCGAGTTTATCTTTGATCTATTCCATGTTCCATATGTCTATGCTAAAAAAGTGTGTGGGTTATCCTTCCTTGATAGTTCTATCGAGCACGTTGGTGTAATATAGATTCCCTATCTTATAAGGAAGTCCTAATAGAGATATTGTATAGGCAAGTTCATATATTGAGGACCAAGGATGTAGCTTCGGTGAAGGTTCTTTGGATAAACAAAAAGGTAGAAGAGGCTACAAGGGAAGCTGAGGAAGATATAAAGCCCAAAAGGTAGGACTATCGATATCAAATCCATACAAACTAGTGATCACTATATAAATCAGCCTCAGGCTCACTCCTATGGGGGAACGTAGTTCTAGGGAAGTAAGGTCACTTTATACCTCCCACTCGGTGCTAAAGATTTATCCCAGACTTAGCTCAGATCATTTCAAAGACAATCCACAATAAAATAATTTCAGTAATATATAAATATGCATCAGGAGCCATCATGCTTCCTATATATCAAAATCAACCACGTTGTGGATTTCTTTCACACTCGAGTTCAAAACAACTCTATTAAGACCAAAAGGTCAAATCATTCAAAATATCTCAAATATTCAACATCAACGTGCTTATAACACACACTTTCTCAAAAAAAAACACAATTTCCAATGGGGATTCACGACCTAAATATCAAAATCATGATAAATATCATTCAAGATTCATGCTTTATATCACCACACATGTAAATTCATCTTTCAAAATCATAAACATCAAGATTTCATAATATTCATCATAAGATATGGGTTCATGCTTCAAATTCATAAAAATCAAATAAAAATCATGCCTTTGTAAAGAAAATTACTTTTGGGCACAAGAACGAAAGAGAGTTCTTGTTGAAAAACCCCACATACCTTGAATGATGAACTTTAGATCGATACTCATTTTTGAGATGTTAATCATGCCTTTGAATGATGGTTCTTGGAGTTCTTGAACTAGGAACTTGGAATCTTGAATAAATTTGCAGAATTAATGGTGAACTTTGGAGGTTCTTGAAGTTGGATGTAGGAGCTTAGGGTTTTCTTTTTGAGGGAATTTGATGAAATATAACATATAATGCTTCTAATAGGGTTTGAATGGATTTTGGATGAGGGGGAATGACCAAAATGCCCCTAAAAATCAAATAATTTTCGAATCTGTCCTTTGGTGGACTGTTTTGATAGTCTGAAGTAGATCAACCATAACGTTTTACTACGATATCCAAATTGGATGAAACCAATTTCATTAGAAATAGGACTCTCATATATTTTCGTTGATATATATTATCTCGCCCAGATCATTGTGTACGAGGAGTTATGATCGTTTGAAATTGACCCAAAAAATCACTTTTGATAGGCTGAAGTAGATCGACCATAACTTTTTGCTCCAATAGACAAATTGGATGAAACCAATTTCATTAGAAAGAAGACTCGCAGAGCTTTCCGTTTATATATAGTATATCACCCAAATCATTATGTACAAGGAGTTATGATCATTTAAAGTTGGAGAAAAAATACACCAGGCCTCAGTACTTTTTCCTGCACGTTTTACTGTTCGCTACTATTCACGGTTCGATCGGAATGTTCATAACTCGTCGCTCGGGTGTTCATTTTGGATGATCCACACATTGTTGGAAATCTTATTCGATACTCTACGCAATGGTGGGCCATAATATAAGACATTTCGCACGAAAAATTTATAATTCATTCTAGAAGATAGAACCCAACACATCTACGCACAAAATTTCAATGAAAAATTTCCCGGGGTATTACAGTAGGTGACCCCATGACTCATAAATCGAGTTGTAAAAAATTAGCACCAGAGCCTATGTTTCACCGGTATTGTTGGTATAAGATAAAATGTCTACTATAGTCCTTCAGATCAAAATAATGATGTTCATTTCTTATCTTTAGGAGGCTATAGGACATCCATAGGAGTTTTTTCTTCTTTTTCTTATTTTGTGCTAAGTGTCTGAGTCTCATCATAAATCGTTCCTTGGTTTTACTCTTTTGCAGATGGCTAGGACACGTGCTATCTCTACACGACATTAGGGTCCAGAGACCTAGACTAGGGATCCTGTGGATGTTAGTAGAAGACCCAGAGGTCATGGATAGCCTAGAGATATGTCCCTAGCTAGGGTCTAGGATAAGGGGCCTCTACCAGCCCTATTCCCTCTCCTGAGCCAGGTTTCTTCTGCCATAGCCAACGGTGGGATAGGGACCAGTACAGTCTCCACACATATTTATTTCTTCTTCAGTTCTCATGAATGCTTTGATTTATCTTTTGGGATTTGTTGATAGTGCACCATTTGATGGTGTGCAATCTACAAATCACAGTGGTACTGAGGCTCCTAGTGTTGATGTCCCTCTTTCCTTAGTAGTTGCTCATCTAGTAGTTTCCTAGCCTTCTTTGTCTACCAAGGAGTAGAAGATGTTGGGTAGATTCTTGAGATTGGCTCCGCCAAGGGTTTCTGGTGCATCGAGCGAGGATGCATAATAGTTTCTATTTTCTTATGAGGATAGGCTCCATAATTTGAGCCTAGTGGAGACTCATGGTATGGACTACACTACTTTTTAGTTGGACTTGGTAGCTCAACATATATGGAGAGATCATCTTAATTCTAAGCCAGTTGAATCTTTTTCTTTGATACGGGCTCAGTTTTCTGAGATCTTCTTGGAGATGTACATGCAAGATCAGTTCTTGAGATTAGAGCAGGTCTCCACAACTGTTGTGGAGCATGAGGATCATTTTCATGACTTGTCTAGGCATACTACTTCTATTCTGACTACTGAGTACGAAAGGGTTTGTTGCTTTGTTAGAGGATTGAGACTTCCCCTTCATATGTCTACTCAGAGTTTGGTTGTTGTGGGTAGGTCTTTTTCTAAGGTTTCTTATTATGCTTAAGTGATAGAGTAGATGCATCACAAGGCCTAAGGGGGTAGCAATAAGAGGCCTCAGTATCAGGGTAGTTTCATGGGAGCCATAGTAGTTCCCAGTTTAGAGGTAGCAATTCTCAGTACAAATACCCTCTACATCATTTATAACAGCCTCAGAGCTAGCCTAGTAAACTCGTTCAGGTAGCACTCGAGATTACTGATGAAGGTCAGTCTTGTGTCAGTGATCGACTTGGTCAGGGTAGCAATCAATCTTCGAGGGGTTCATCTTCTAGTTATTCTACTCAAGGTGGATATACTGAGTCAGCCTAATCTTCTGGTTCTGGTACAGCTCAGGTAATATGTTGTGGTTGTAGAGTTTTTGGTCATTACTCGCATGATTTCACTAGTCATGGGGCGATTGTTACTGTAGCTCAGAGTGTTCCCCTATTAGAGTTGTTCATCCCCCAGCTAGAGGCGGTATGCATAGTTATAGGGATGGTCCTCATGGTGTTCACAGAGGTTCACAAGAAGGTATGAAGGTGATCAATTAGGAGCCCAAACAGGTGGTGGGCGTGGCCAATTGTATACAGTACCTGCTAAACCCAAGGATGAATCTTCGGATGCTGTTATTATAGGTATGATTTTGGTGTGACATCAGTTAACCTTTGCTTTGTTTGATCTAGGATCCATTTACTCTTATGTGTCTAGTTATTCTGCCTTATGGTTAGAGTTATCTTTGGATTTGTTATTTGTACTTTTATATGTATTACTCCCATGGGTGATTCCTGATACGCCCAAATTAAAACTCTCGTTAGAAAGTGTAAGCGGTCGCTGTCAAATATAGACCCAACTGGGTTGGGTGTCGAATCCCATAGGGAATACTCTGGTCACTAAGTGTTGCAATTATTAGTAGACTGTTGGTCGAAAATTCCAAGGAAAAAGGGGGGTTTGGTTTAGGCGTTAACTAATATTATCAAAGTAACAATGGAACGATTTGCGTAGTAAGATTTAATCACAGAGATTGATAAGTTAGGGTTATGTCCACCTTATAAGTTCTACTTCTCTATTAACTATGAGTAATGCGGAATTTAGACATGCATGAACTTATAGAGAATCGTATTCTAATTCTAAATCCAAGTGTTTCTCAACCATCAAGGATTTATTTCGCTTTAGCTCTCTCGAGCCTAAAGTGTATAACAAATGGTACAAATTCTCCAAGAAGTTAATCCGGTTAAGGCATTAACGTGTAAATAGAGGTTGGAAACCCTAGTTCCTTGTCACACTCTCTTTTCCAAACATGTAACTTTTCTCTCGAACAAGTTAATGCTATAATGGCGTATTCTCTATGTTTGCAACCATAAGAATTCAATCAAAACGAAGAGAGTAATGATATAAGTAGAATAACACATCAAGAATTCACAAACTCATATTAATAGATAGTATCTTACAAGGTTTTCATAACCCTAACAGATAAGTTTAGCTACTCATGAATACAACGGAAATCAAAGTAGACATCATCATCATACCAAAACTTAGAGAAATCTCGGCTATGGATATGAAACGTGTTTTCTTTCTCCGTTGCTCAAGTGAGTCGTTTTCTGTTCTCCAATCTCGTACAGAATCTCCAACGTGAATAATGAATAATAATCGAATGATAATTATGCTGAAAAAATCAGCAATAAGGTTTTTAATAGCATCCTTGTCTAATAAGTTGCTACTGCATCCTTAAGTATTTAAAAATACTGGGTTTGCCCGGGAAAAAGTTCCCATGCATCACTTTCAGTCCAAAAGCTGTCTTCCCTCTTATGTGAAGTTTTCCTTTGTTGCCCACAGGTCCACAAAGTTCTGAAATCTTCATCATTAGTACCTGAAAACATGCTAATCACATAGGTCAGCTCACTTAAAGGAAAATGGACTAAAAGTGCAAGAATTATATATTTTATCCTCAAAACTTAGCTTAAACATGGGTAAATTATGGTGCTTAGGCGTGTAAATACGCCCAACATCACCACCCCACACTTAAAGCTTTGCTTGTCCTCGAACAAAATATTACATCCATGCAAACACCTAAATAGAATTTCACAATAGCAACACGAAATTTTCAACAAGACATGCACAACAATCATTAACAAAGAGTAGGTTTCTCGATCACTACTAGAAACAACTCAACCTTCAACATAGACTCATTAGGATGGTTAATTCGTATCCACAAGTTAAGCCACAAAGAAACATATAAAACTACCCAACAACCATCAACCATGTGTGCTCACACAAGATATCACCCATAATCACTCATAGTTTTGCATTTTTCGAAACATGGGTATAAGACTCTCCTTGCTCTCTCTCTCACAAAGAATTCTTATATTGCAACTGATGATCATAGGCTTTCCCTTAGTGTAATGCTCTACTAATATCAGACTGCTAAGTTTAGGATCAAATAGGTCTTTACAGGTTGTAATGTAGGCTAAGGGACAGGTAGGACTATTTTGGCCAGAAATAGTGACTATGTTCCCTAAGCGCTTTAATACACTACAATATGCCATTTACACTATCTTTTAACAACCACTCTACCTCTCTTTCATCTACCAACCCCTTTTCACCCATTTTGTTATTCAATCATAAACACAACTATCTTTTTTTTTTGCTTAATTTTTTAATTTTTTTTATATTTTTTTTTCTTTTTTTTTTCTCTTTTTTTTTATATTAAGCAAGCTTCCCTATAATAGCCACTCTTTTTCACAACAATTTCAAGTACCAATACACCCTGAGGCATCACTTTCACCATTCTCCTTTTATTTTTCCACATGATTCTACAATTTAAAGCGCTTAGGAGTTTGGATCAAATTATGGTCTTAAAAAAAATGGATTAGGCTACATATGAGGCTGCCAAAGAAAATAGCTAAAGTCTCAAAGAGGGTTCACTAGGACAATGTACAAAGATAGGTAAAAAGAAGGTAAACAATTTCAGGGCTGCCAAAGAAATGCCTAAATTATCTCCTACACTCACAATCTTTATTTCGCTTCACAAACACACCAAGCAAGTTCTAGCATCAGTCACAACAAAGAATATACAATATCCTCACACACACAAGGCACATGGTCAACTTCATTGGGAGCATTATAGATTCTTGACCCAACAGATGAATGAATTAAACCACAACAATTTATCACACAGTGAGTCACAACTTAGAGCCTAAGCGTCTCAATAGTAATGATTTAGCACAAACTCTTGTGATAATATACCATGCCGTCTATCAGAACAATTTCATGCAACATCTAAAATCTACTAACTAATTACAACTAACTAACTAACTACTAATTCAAACAAACAAGAATAAATGTAGGCAAAGAAATACAATACAGCAGACATATACCCGCACCCCACACTTAGACGGGACACACTGTCCTCAGTGGAAATAAATAAGGAAAACCTGATTAGTCGGACTCCTCTTCTATGTCTGGGGTTATACCCCCTGCGTCGGAATCATCAACAGAGTCGTCGTCATCAGAGTTGTCCTCCACATCTGAGTCTGGCAGTCGGTGATCATCGTCAGTTGGCACGTCATCATCGAGAGGTTCCTCCAAATTGTGTTCTAAGGTTGAGGATCTATTTAAAGGCTAAGCCATGGGTCGGGTTTGATCCATGTACAATCAGGTTAGGAGGCAAAAAAGGATAAGTAGGCGGCGCCTAATGCTTTGCCTATGCGTAGCATAGGCGGCGCCTTTAGCAATGCCTAGATAGGCATAGGCGGCGCCTTGCCTATCGCCTAGATTGGCATAGGCGGCGCCTTGCCTATCACCTAGATTGGCATAGGCGGTGCCTATGGCATTGCCTATGTGAGGCAGTGAGCATAGGCAATGGCATAGGCGGCGCCTATAGCATTGCCTACATTGGTATAGGCCTTGCCCTGTCCATTGCCTATGTGAGGCAGTGAGCATAGGCAATGGCATAGGCATTGCCTTGTCCGTTGCCTAGATTTGCATAGGCATTGCCTTGTTCGTTGCCTAGATTGGCATAGGCATTGCCTTGTTCGTTGCCTAGATTGGCATAGGCAATGCCTAACCTATAGCCTTTGCTCCATCATTCCTCACTTACCACCTTTAGCATGGCTCACTTTCAAATCAAAATTTGGGACTAATCTCCTCCTTTGTATATCTTGCACCTACACTTAATCAAAAACAACAAAAATGATTAGAATGATGGGTTGCCTCCCACCGAGCGCCTTAGTTTTGGTCGTGGATGGACTCTTATTTTTGAACTTTTATTTATCAAAAACAAAATCCTAATGAAACAAACTCCTAATGATGGGTTGCCTCCCATGTAGCGCTTGATTTATTGTCGCGGCACGACATAGTTATCTCGAGTACTCAGACTTCCTCGAGATATATGGTGGCTATACATTTTATCGAATCAGTTGGACCGATATATAGCTTCACTCGCTGGCCATTCACCTTAAAGACACCACCATCATTGTTTTCTAACTGCGCTACTCCGGATGGGTAAACTTGGCTAATTATGAATAGACCAGACCATTTAGACTTCAACTTACCTGGAAATAGCTTCAGTCTGGAGTTGAAAAGAAGTACCAAATCACCCTTCTAAAAGTTTCGTTGGACAATCCTCCGATCATGGTACTTTTTTATCCTTTCCTTGTAGAGATATGCTCTTTCATACGCATGTAGACGGAATTCATCCATCTCATTCAGTTGTTCCAACCTCAGATTAATAGAATCATCCCAATTCAAGTTAAGCCGCTTCAGCGCCCACAGTGCTTTATGTTCTAGCTCAATTGGCAAGTGAAAAGCCTTCCCATAAACTAGTTGATATGGTGACATGCCAATTGGTGGCTTAAACGCAGTCCTATATTCCCATAAGGCATCATCCAGCTTTTTGGACCAATCTTTCCTACTGGCATTCACAGTCTTCGCAAGGATTAGCTTGATCTCCCGATTAGAAACCTCTACCTGCCCACTAGTTTGTGGATGATATGGTGTAGCTACCTTGTGTTGCTTAACCCCATATTTCACCAATACGGCTCTGAACAGCTTGTTGCAAAAATGTGAACCTCCATCGCTTATTGGTACGAGGTACCCCAAAATGAGAGAAGATATCTCTCTTTAAGAACGCTACAACACGCTTACCTTCATTATCAGCTAGCGCTACTGCTTCGACCCATTTGGATACATAATCCACAGCAACTAGGATATATTTCATCCTAAACGAACTCACAAATGGTCCCATGAAATCAATACCCCATACATCAAATAGTTCTACTTCAAGAATTTTAGACATGGGCATCTCATGGTGCTTCGAGATAGAGCCTTGCCTCTGACACTGATCACATCTTCTCACAAAATCGTAAGCATCCTTGAATAATGAAGGCCGGTAATAGCCACTTTGGAGTACCTTCCTTTCCGTTCGATCACCTGCATGGTGACCCCCAACTTGGGAAGTATGACTTGCTTCCAGTATGCTAGGCACCTCCACATCTGAGATGCATCGCTTAATAATACCATCATCACATTGTCGAAAGAGATACGGTTCATCCCAGAAGTAGTGTTTCACATCATGCATGAACTTTCTCTTTTGATGAAAGGAGAGATGCTCAGGAATCACTTTACTTACCACGTAGTTCGCAAAGTCTGCATACCACGGTAAGTCTTCCACCATAGTGGCTAGGATTTGTTCGTCGGGAAATGCATCATCAATATCAAGGTCGGGTTGCACTATGTGCTCACTCTCAAGTCTAGATAGATGATCAGCTACTTGGTTTTCGCAACCTTTTCTATCCTTTACCTCGAAATCAAATTCTTGAAGCAGTAACACCCACCTAATTAGCCTTGTATTAGCATCCTTCTTTGCCATTAGATATCGTAGAGCCGCATGATCTGTATGAACCATTACTTTGGTTCCTAACAAGTAAGCACGAAACTTTTCAAAAGCATAAACAACTGCTAGAAGCTCTTGTTTAGTGACGGTATAGTTCTTCTGTGCTCCATTCAAGGCCTTGAGCGCATAGTAGATTGGATGAAATAGCCTTTCTCTTTTCTGACCAAGTACAGCACCCAAGGCTACCCCGCTTGCATCACACATAACTTCAAAAGGTAGAGACCAATCGGGTGCTACAATAATAGGAGCTTCAACTAACTTTCCTTTGAGGCATTCAAATGCCTTCAAGAAATCTTCACCAAAGTCAAATTTTGCATCCTTCTCCAAATTTTTGCATAATGGGCTAGCAATCTTGGAGAAGTATTTAATAAACCTCCGATAAAAACCTGCATGACCGAGAAAACTACGCACCCTTTTTACAGAAATTGGAGGTGGTAATCTCTCGATAACTTCAATCTTGGATCGATCAACCTCAATTCCCCTTTCAGAGACTTTATGCCCAAGAACAATGCCTTCCTTAACCATAAAGTGACACTTCTCCCAATTTAACACCAGGTTGAATTCAACACATCTCTGCAAAGCCATACTCAGATTTGCCAAGCATGATTCAAATGACTCACCTACAACCGAAAAGTCATCCATAAACACCTCCAAGGTGTCTTCGACCATATCAGAAAGAATGGACATCATACATCGCTGGAAAGTAGCAGGTGCGTTACATAGCCCAAATGGCATTCGTTTGAAGGCAAACATACCATACGGGCATGTAAAAGTGGTCTTCTCCTGATCTTCAGGAGCAATGCAAATCTGATTGTATCCGGAATAACCATCTAAGAAACAGAACCATCCCTTCCCTGCCAATCGATCAAGCATTTGATCCATGAATGGCATTGGAAAGTGATCTTTTAACGTCCACGAATTCAGCTTCCGGTAGTCCACGCACACTCTCCACCCTGTGATAGGTCTGAGTGGAATTAGCTCATTCTTTTCATTTGCGACTACTGTCACGCCCCCTTTCTTGGGCACACATTGCACTGGACTCACCCATTTACTATCTGAAATTGGGTACACCACCCCTGCATCTAACCACTTAATAATTTCTTTCTTCACCACCTCTTGCATAGGTGGATTCAAATGACGTTGGTGCTCAATGATGGGTACGCAATCTTCCTCAAGCTGAATCTTGTGCATACATATCCCAGGAGGGATACCAATTATATCAGCAATAGTCCAACCAATGGCTCTCTTGTACCTCTTCAAAACAGAGATGAGAGCCGTTACTTGTTGTTCACCTAAATCAGCCGCAACAATAACCGAAAGTGTATTCCTACTTCCCAAGAACGCATACTTTAGATGACTGGGGAGCTCTTTCAATTCTAGCACTGGTGGCTCTTCAATGGATGTTTTCGCTGGTGGTGACGGTCGATTCTTAAGGTCAAGGTCTAGCTTCTTAGGGGCATGAGAATAGGACCCCATTCTTGTTAGAGCACGAATAGTTTCTTCATACTCTTCAACATCCTCATGCTCAAAGTTCGAAAGTACAGCAGACAATGGCTCAACAGTAAGATGTTTCTCTACAGATAATTCTTTCTCGTCCTCATAATAAACATCAGCTATAGAGAACACATTCATATCTTTAGGCTGCTTCATTGATTTGCATACATCGAAATGGACCACTTCGTTATTCATCCGAAATAAAAGCTTATTTGCTCGTAAATCAATAAGCACACTTCCTGTTGCGAGGAAAGGGCGTCCCAAGATTATGGGAACTTCAGAATCTACCTCGCAATCCAAAATAATAAAGTCTGCAAGAAAAATGAAGGAAGAAACCTTCACCAGTACATCATATAAGATACCAACAGGTTGTTTTACCGACCTATCTGCCATTACGAGCCGCATATTGGTTGGTGTAGGATCGCCCAACCCCAACTGTTTATAAATAGATAGCGGCATAAAATTGATGCAAGCCCCCAAATCGCACAATGCCTTAGCAAAATCCAAGGATCCAACCGTGCAAGGAATAGTGAAAGCACCAGGATCTGCCTTTTTCTGTACTAAAGATCTCGTGGCAATTGCACTGCAATGATGAACATTATCTGCCAGTTCATAACTTGCTGCCCTTTTCTTTGTCAAAAGGTCCTTCATGAATTTGGTGTATCCTGGCATCTGCTCCAGTGCCTCCACCAAAGGCACATTAATAGTCAACTGCTTCAACATAGTCATGAATTTACTGAACCTGGTGTCATCAGCTTTCTTCTTCAGTCTCTGAGGAAAAGGTGGTGGTGGAGTTGGGAGAGTTTTCTCCACCACTTCCTTTTAATCTTGCTTCCGATTATCAATCTTTTCAGGCTGGTGACATCTAGGTGTAGTGTCATGAACGTTCTTATTCTGATTTTCAGCTTCTACAGAATCATCACAATCTACTTCAATAACATTCTCTTCTGTAATATCAACCACCTGCTTACCTTTAGATAGATTGTCCAACACCTTACCACTCCTGGTAGTAATAGCCATACATGATCCATCATTCCTTGGGTTCTGCACAGTGTCGCTAGGTAAGGTACCAACTTTTCTTTGATTGAGTGCCGCTGATAGTTGACTCAATTGTTGTTCCAGCTATTTTATTGAAGTGGAATGTGAATCAACCAATTGATTTATTAAGGACAAATCATTTTTTACCTCAGTTACTCCCGTGCTGGTTGCCTTCACTCCTTTCAACAAATTAGCCATCATATCTTCCATGGACATCTTTCCAGAGCCAGATGCCGAAGCCTCACGATTTCCAGGAGGAACATACAAACCACTCCTGTCAGTCTTATTCTTGAATCCGGATTTTTCATAATAGTTCCGACCTTGGTTTCCTTGGGCATTGCCTCGGAAACCCCCCTGATTATTCAAATAGTTCGCTTCTTCCTCAGAATCGGATTCATCTCTACCCTGTGATACAACAGCCTTGACCTTTTCTGTCTTCCCTGATAATAAATGCTTGGTAAGAAGGTCCATCTGCGTTTTCATGTGAGCCATATCTTGGTCACGTTCCCCTTCTCTTCGCCTCTGTTCTGCTGTCATGCCAATAGATACAGTAGAGCTTGCTACCTCAGAATCCCTGGTATGCCAAGCTCTACTCTGCTTTGTCATATGATCCAGCATATCACCAGCCTCAATAAAAGTAAGGTCCATAAATGACCCACCTGCAGCATTATCAACCACTGGCTTAGTCACCGAGTTCAACGCCCTGTATAATATTTCCATCAAGTGGATGTTGGTCATCTGATGATTTGGGCACCGCTTAAGCTTCTTCTTGAACCTCTCCCATGTTTCGTGGAGAGCTTCAATTGGAAGCTGTTGAAAATTGCTGATCTCATCTCGTAATTGTGCTCTCTTGGATGGCGGAAAGAATCTTTCTAGGAAAGCATTTTTCAGTTGCCTCCAATTAGTAATAGAGTCAGGAGTCAGCCCGTTCAACCATAGAGTTGCCTCTCCAAATAGAGGCAATGGAAATAAGCGCAGTCAAATTGCATTCTGTCCAACTCCTGGATTGTTAAACGACTTGCATGTTGAGATAAAGTTGATCAGATGCATATTTGGATCATCGCCTGCAAGTCCACCAAATAACCCTTTGAGTTGTAATAGCTGGATCATGGTGCTGGTGATATTGAACTTGGCTCCGGGTGCCAAGGGCGGAGAAATAATAGCCCCTGTGGCACCATCCCCTTCCAAGTCGTCATCATCATCATCAAAAGAGATTTGCACAGCTCGGCGTTTAGGTCTCATTCTCGTTTGACGATCTCTGTTGACATTCCTGTTCACTGGTGCAGCCACATCATCTGCACGTCTTGGATTTAATAACTCATCATCACCCAGGTCCTCTTCATCAAGATTTGTTGCCCGACCTGGGTTATCAATATTCTGTTGATGCACTTGAGTAGCTGCCAATGCAGCTAATCTTTCCTGCACCTGTTGAGTAGCCATCCGTTCAAGGTTTCGTTGCGCATCCATTCTGCCAATTAGATGTGGTTCGGGATTTATAGGTAATAACGGTTGACCAGAACTTCGTGTATTTGGCATGCACTCCAATAAACCTGAACAAAACAAAAACAACAAACAAAAAGTAAAATTCGAGAATCTTTGACCAAAGGGTCTATTAACTATCACAAACTTAGTTGACAACCGTGACAACCGTATTCCCCGGCAACGGTGCCAAAATTTGATACGCCCAAATTACAACTCTCGTTAGAAAGTGTAAGCGGTCGCTGTCAAATATAGAACCCAACTGGGTTGGGTGTCGAATCCCACAGGGAATACTCTGGTCACTAAGTGTTGCAATTATTAGTAGACTGTTGGTCGAAAATTCCAAGGAAAAAGGGGGGTTTGGTTTAGGCGTTAACTAATATTATCAAAGTAACAATGGAACGATTTACGTAGTAAGATTTAATCACAGAGATTGATAAGTTAGGGTTATGTCCACCTTATAAGTTCTACTTCTATATTAACTATGAGTAATGCGGAATTTAAACATGCATGCACTTATAGAGAATCGTATTCTAATTCTAAATCCAAGTGTTTCTCAACCATCAAGGATTTATTTCTCTTTAGCTCTCTCGAGCCTAAAGTGTATAACAAATGGTACAAATTCTCCAAGAAGTTAATCCGGTTAAGGCATTAACGTGTAAATAGAGGTTGGAAACCCTATTTCCTTGTCACACTCTCTTTTCCAAACATGTAACTTTTCTCTCGAACAAGTTAATGCTATAATGGCGTATTCTCTATGTTTGCAACCATAAGAATTCAATCAAAACGAAGAGAGTAATGATATAAGTAGCATAACACATCAAGAATTCACAAACTCATATTAATAGATAGTATCTTACAAGGTTTCCATAACCCTAACAGATAAGTTTAGCTACTCATGAATACAACGGAAATCAAAGTAGACATCATCATCATACCAAAACTTAGAGAAATCTCAGCTATGGAGATAAAATGTGTTTTATTTCTCCGTTGCTCAAGTGAGCCGTTTTCTGTTCTCCAAACTCTTACAGAATCTCCAACGTGAACAATGAATAATAATCGAATGATAATTATGCTGAAAAAATCAGCAATAAGGTTTTTAATAGCATCCTTGTCTAATAAGTTGCTACTGCATCCTTAAGTATTTAAAAATGTTGGGTTTGCCCGGGAAAAAGTTCCCATGCATCACTTTCAATCCAAAAGTTGCCTTCCCTCTTATGTGAAGTTTTCCTTTGTTACCCACAGGTCCACAAAGTGCTGAAATCTTCATCATTAGTACCTGAAAACATGCTAATCACATAGGTCAGCTCACTTAAAGGAAAATGGACTAAAAGTGCAAGAATTATATATTTTATCCTCAAAACTTAGCTGAAACATGGGTAAATTATGGTGCTTAGGCGTGTAAATACGCCCAACATCAATTCCTTAGTAGTGAATCAGGTTTTCAGATCATGTGTTGTAACTGTTAGAGATATTAATACTCATGTTGATCTTATTATATTAGATATGGTGGATTTTGATGTAATTTTGGACATGGACTCGTTATCCCACTATCATGCGGTCATGGATTGCTTTGCTAATACTGTTGCCTTAGCCATGCCCGACATACCATCCGATCGTGTTGCAGGGAGCTATTAGTCGTGAGATGGTGGGGATCATTTCTTATATGTGTGATAGGAGACTTATTTTGAGAGGTTGTGAGTCTTATCTTGCTTATATTCGTATATTAGTATGGAGAGTTTGTCGCTAGAGTTTGTTAGTGATCTCGAGCCTGACACCGGACCTATTTCTATGGCACCTTGCTGTATGGCTCCTGTCAAACTTAAGGAGCTGAATTCTCAACTTTAGGATCTTCTTAATAAGGGTTTTATTAGACCAAGTTTGTCCCCTTGGGGAGATCCTATGTTGTTTATGAAGAAGAAAGATGGTTCCATACATATGTGTATTGATTATAGGCATCTTAATAAGGTGATGGTATAGAACCTTTATCTTATCCCTTAAATTATTGACTTATTTAACCAACTTCAAGGTGTAGCAGTGTTTTACAAGATTGATTTAAGATTTGGCTACCATTAGTTGAGGATTCGGGCCGAGGATATCCTGAAGATAGCCTTGAGGACCCATTATGGTCATTATGAGTTCTTAGTGATACTGTTTGGGTTGACTAATTCCCTAGTAGCATTCGTAGATTTGATGAACCACATGTTTAGGCTTTATCTATATTCCTTCATGATTGTGTTCATCGACGACATCTTTATGTATTCGAGGAGTAGAGAGGAGAAAGTGCATCATTTGGGGATTATGCTCCAGACTTTGAGAGATCATTTTCTTTTCACCAAATTCTCTAAGTGTGGGTTTTGGCTTGAGTCGGTGACATTTCTTGGGCATGTGGTGTCTAAGGATAGAATTATGGTAGACCCAACAAATATTGAGGTTATTCATGATTGGTCCAGGCATACATCTCCAACTGAGGTTCATGGTTTTATTTTCTTGGTTGGTAATTATAGATGATCCGTTGAGGGTTTTTCTACTATTTCATCACCTATGACTAGATTGACTCAGAAAAGGTTCCTTTCCAATGGTTCGAGGAGTATGAGTCGAGCTTTGGAACACTCAAAGAGTTTCTTACTTCAGCTCCTATTTTGGTTCTTCCCGTTGAAGGTGAGGGATTCACAAAATTTTGTGAAGCTTCTGTTGTTGGTTTGGGTTGTGTTTTGATGCAGCAAGTTTGTGTTATTTTTTATTCTTTGAGTCATCTAAAGGTGTACGGATGCAACTACCCCACTCATGATTCGGAGTTGGCGGTGGTAGTTTTCGCACTTAAGATTTTGAGGCATTATTTTTATGGGGTGCATTGCGAGATTTTCACAAATCATCACAGTTTTCAGCTTCTAATGACCTAGCAAGAGAATAATGCTAGGCATCATACATGAATGGATTTTCTTAAGGATTATGATATCTCTATCTTGTATCACCGAGCAAAGAAAATGTAGTGGCAGACGCCTTAAGCTGGAAGGCAGTGAGTATGGGTAGCTTGGCCTATATTTTAGTTTCTCAGAGGCCGTTGGCATGAGACATTTAGTCCTTAGCCAACTTCATGGTGCAACTTGATATTTTATACCTAGGAGGATCCTTACTAGTGTCGAGATGAGATTCTCACTATTTGAGCAGATTTGGGATCGCCAGTTTGAGGATAAGATACTTTGCCTCCTCCATGACCACATGTTGAGTAGCGCATCCAAGAGGTATACCATAGATTCTAAGGGTATTTTGAGATTTAATAGTCGCATTTGTGTTCTGGGGGTTAATGACTTGATTTAGTCCATTTTGCATGAGGCTTACATAACTAGGTATTTTACTTACTCGAGTACAACCAAGATGTATAGAGATTAGAGACAGTATTATTGGTGGAGTAGCATAAAGAGAGATATGGAAGACTTCATATCTCGTTGCCTATGTTCTCAGCAGGTGAAGGGTGAGCATCAGCAACCAGTTGGTTTTGACTCAGAGATCACCTATTCCTAAGTAGAAGTGGGAACGGATTACTATAGACTTTATTAGTGGTTTGCCTCATACTTCCCTTGGTTCTAATGTTATTTGGGTCATTATGGATCGATTGACCAAGTTGGCACATTTCATTTTTATTTAGATATACTTGAGCGCTGAGAGGTTACCCGTATCTATGTGTGTGAGATACTTTGTCTGCATGGTGTGCCTGTATCTATTATTTTAGACCAAGGTTCCATGTTCACTTCCAGCTTTTGGAGAGCTTTTCAGAAGGAGTTGGGTACTCAGTTGGAGCTTAGTATGGCCTTCATCCTCAGACCGATAGCAGTTGGAGAAAACTACTCAAATTCTTAAGGATATGATCAGATCTTGTGTTATGGATTTTGGAGGTCAATGGGAGAAACACTTAGCCTTGGTAGAGTTTTCATATAACAACAGTCATTATTTGAGTATTGAGATGGCGCCTTTTGAGGATTTATATGGTGGAAAATGTCATTTCTCGATTGGATGGTTTGAGACTCCTGAGATTAAACCCTGTGGTACTGATTTACTTCAGGAGTTACTAGATAGAGTTAGGGTGATTCGGGATAGGCTGAGGGCAGCTCGGAATAGGAAGAAGGCTTATGCAGACCATAGATATCGTGCCTTGAGATTTGGAGTAAGTGACTGGGTATTACTCCGTGTATCGCACATGAAAGGTGCGATGAGGTTCGAGATGAAGGGCAAGCTCAGCCCCAAATATATTGCACACTTTGAGATTCTTTGCACCGTTGGTGAGGTGCTTTATGAGTTAGCCTTACCCCCAGATTTTTCTATTGTCCATTTGGTTTTCCATGTCTCCATGTTACAGCGATACATTCCTAATCCATCTCATTTGCTTAGGTGGGACTCAGTCCAGTTAGATGAGTGTCTGTCTTTCGGGGAAGAGCTTATGCTCATTTTGGCTAGTGATGTTAGGGGATTGCATTCTAGTGAGATTCCTATAAATAATGTTCAGAGGAGGAACCACCCAGTAGAGAAGGCTACTTAGGAGATAAAGAGTGAGATGTGGAGCTAGTATCCTTACCTGTTTGAGGATTCAGGTACATCCTAATCCATAACTTTAGCGGATGAAAGTTCTTTTAGTATTGGATATTGTAATGATCCTTCAAGTCATTTCCTGTATTTTTACTTATTTTCACCGATAGAGATTTCCTATAGCAGCCTCAAGTCATTTATGACTTGCTGGGACTAGCAGTATGGTTACTGGGCGACTCTTTTTGTTTTTAGAGCCAATTTCTTATTTTGATGTCTTTACTGGTTAAAATTTTCTACCAAGCAAAAAATTTAGTCAAACAACCTCGTATGCCAATTTTGGCTATTCCAACAGCTCTGAAATGTCAATTTTAGGTTAAGTAGACTCTTGGTTTGGGTTTCAAGGAATCCAAACTCATTTTGAGTTATTGGTTAGAAGTTAAGAAAATAGTATGTTGGGCATGTGACCAATTTTTCATTGAAATGACCTCGAATGGAAATTTAAACGACACTGAGTCCGGAATGTTGAATTTGATAGGGTAGCATAGTTGGTATGCGTATACAAGATTCTGGATGAATCCTGGGGTGGTGGCGGAGACTTGGGAATTTCAAATCTCAGTTGGTGCTAGTGCACCAGCGATCGTAAACCATGGATTGCTATAGTGATCTGGTGGACACTAGAAAGTGTCACAAATGCAACATTCTTGGTCGTAAAAGCAACACTTCTGCCAGTGTGCTCAGTATCGCAAACACGATGATTATGTTGCGAATACGACTTCTGGTTCTTTATCCAAGTATCGCGAATATCGATCAACAGATCATGAAAGCGACTCTTATGTACTTGGGATGGGTATAAATATCCCTTTTCATGACCTTTTTGCCCATTTCTTATCCATTCTCAAGAGACTTAAACCTTAAGGAGTGGGACAACTGGGAAATAGCAATTTTGGGCGATTTGTGAGCTTGGGCAATGATCTATTACGTGATTTTCCTTCGATTTGAGGTAAGATTCCTTAATTTACATAGTTAATTTCCCCTTTTCTCCATCTAAAATCCATAAACCTTGGTGACTTGATTTTCTTTCACCAACATAACTCAGAATTCACCTATTTTTAGGGTAATTATTCCTTGAGCATATAGGAACATTGAGTTAGTTTTGGAAATACATTTTTTGTAAATGGGCCCCATTTGGGATTTGCGTAATTTTGGACACAAAGCACAATACTACAATATGGGTAGCATTGTTTTTGTTTAATGAGTAGATTATAATTTTGATAGCGTGGCACCTTTCAAAAGTTTCTCAGTAGGAAAAATCGGTGACTTAGCAGATTCTTCGAGCTTTCTTCAACGTCCAGGTAGGCTAGGTTCACCCCTCTTCATAGATTGAGCTATGTCATAGTATGTTTATGATATTATGTTAGATTTGGGATGGGTTTTAGGTGTTGGTGATGAAATTGACAATACTTGGGTTAGTTGGACTTTCTAGGCTATTTGGAAACCGTAATTTAGGTGTATTTGGTTTAGTTGCTTAGGTTCTTAGTAGAATTTCTATCTTAGGGCTAATTGAGGCTTTTTTAACATCTAAAAGTGGATTTAGATACCTTATCCTAGTCCAGGATAGAGTTAGCCTTATAATGAATTTCGGGGATTAGAAGTAGGATTTCTACCCGCCTTAGGCCAAGATTTGAGCTAGTTTTGTTCGATCCTTATACATTCATTATGTTTTGAAATGCTTAATATGAGACTTGACAAGACCAGCTACTAAATGGTCATGATGGTTTGATATTGGGAGTTGATGTTAAATACGATAAGACCTGGTGGTTATGATATTGATTCTGATAATAATGATATATATATACTGGTTCACGTTCGACTTTTGATTATGATAATGATGATATATATACCGATTTGGGACTAGCTATTGATTATGATAATGATGATATATATATACCGGTTCACGTTCGGCTTTTGATTATGATAATGATGATATATATACCGGTTTGAGGGTAGCTATTGATTATGATAATAATGATATATATACAGGTTTGAGTCCGGCTATTGAGTATGGCATTGAGGATATGGATACCGGTTGGAATTTAGTAAGGGGGGATGTTCATAGTATGACATGATACAGATGGGTTCACAGTGACAACATGAACGGATAGATTATGGTTGCTCGATTATATTGTCCTTTATCGTACCTCCAAGCTTATGGAGGCCTACGTTGGGTTATTTACTTTTCTGCACTTATTGGATTATGGGGGGTCAATCGTGTAGTTATAATTGTATGTTTCTTATATTATTGTTTTGGATTGTTTATTTAATTATGTACAATGATTTTGGAGTTATGCTTACCCTTATCTTTGACTTAGATATGATTATCTTGCATGTTATTGTATCTATATCAAGATTTAGCTCAGTCGACCGATGATGCCTACTGAGTACCCGTGATTTTGGTACTCATACTATAATTCTATTCCTTTTTGGTGCAGACCCAATACTAGTTTCCGCCAATGATTTGACTATCATGTTGTATTGGATTCTAGATATATGGTGAGCTCTTGGAACCGAAGTTGTTGTTGTTTCTTTCTATTGTCCATGTTTAGCCCCTATTTCTTTCTGTTGCCCATGTTTAGTCTTTTATTTTGAGACAGACTATATTGACTATTCTAGAACTTGTGGTGTATCTATAATAGCTCATGTACTGACTCTATCAGGTTGTGGGATGTTTTCTATGTTATGGCTATCTTTTAGACTAATTCTATTGTCTTGCTTATTTATGAGTTGTATTGTCTAAATTTGCCCTTTGAGGTCATTTTTCACCAAGTTAGTCCATTGTAAATGGCTTCGGGCTACAGTTCGGCTTACCTATTAGCGAGATTTAGTAGGTACCATCATAACTCATAAATCGAATCGTGACGTAGATGTAGAAGAAGAAGAGTTAGAAGAGAATCTTACCCATACTACTCCTATTACAGAATTACCAAAATAAGATAAAGTAGGAAATTTATCTACGTTTACTAGGGTGGAAAAGACCAAACAATCTAAGAGATTATTAGTTTGAAAATTCATGATCTAGAATAATGAGAAAACTACAACTACTTGTAATAAATGTAAGTCCGTGATGAAACATTTGACTGAGGAATCGCAGAATGGAACAAGTCGGCTAACTAGACATTTGAGAGGTTGTTTTCCTGAAAAAAATGGTATTCTCTTGCTCGGTACTGACCAATATGTAGGAGGTTCTAACATGATTCATAATAGTTTTGATTTTAGTAACCTGGCTAGCCCAAGCACATCACTCACATATAATCGAGTATAGAGATCATGAAGAATTAGTTAAAATGGTTGTTGTTTGTGGTTTGACTTTCAGTTTTGGTGAACATTGCAGTTTTATTCATTATATTCGAAGAGTGTATAATCCTAACTTTTGATGTTTTTTTATTAGTACAATTAAAAATAATATTTTTAAATAGCAACGTGAGCATTGTCATTTTTTTCATTGCTTATTTTCTTATTTTTATGGTAGAATATCTATCACTTCTGATATGGGTTGTAGTTTTTATGGTAATAATTATTTTACTGTTACTACTCATTGGATTGATCATGATTGAAACATGAAAAAAGAAAGGCATATAAATATGTTGATGAGGGTAAAACTGATTGCCATATAGCTTGTATAGAAGGAGAGATTTTACAATATTGATACTTTGTGATAAGATAATGGTTGTCACGTTAAATAATGCTTCTGGCAATTTAAAAGCTATTGATTTTCTAAAATCTAGATTTTGTTCAAATGATGATGATGTTTTTTTATGTTAAATGTAATGCGCATATTTATAATTTGATAGTGCAATGTGGTAGTGATGTATTTGGTGATTTTTGTGTTAGAATTCAAAATGCTTGTACATGGATTTTCAAAGCTAAAATAAAGACTAGAATTAGAGAATTTGAAAAAACTTTTGGTTTATCTGAAATGCTATTTAGAAAAATTTCAAAAGAAGTGCTCACTAAATGAAATTCTTTATTTGAAAGCTTTTAGTTGCTATTGATTATTGTGTGCCTTTAACAATGCTTTATTAAAAACATAATGCGGATCGGAGAGAAAAAATTACCGAAGAGGATTAGAAAGGGTGCCAAGAACTTGTTGATTTTTTGAGAATTTTTTATATTGCTACAAATATTATATCTGGTCAATATTATTCTACTATTTCTTTGGCTTTGATAAATATTTGTGTTATTTCGTATTAATTTGTTAAATATAAAGATCGTGAATATTTTAAAGTAGTTGTTACATATATGATTGAAAAATTTAGAAAATATTTTTTCCTATTCCTCAAATTCTTTTGACTTCTACTTTGTTCATCCCAACTTACAAGGAACAAGATGTAAAAAAATGGTTGAAAGAATTTTTAAAAAATTAGAAATTACAAGTGATGAAGTACTATGTGTTGAAACGTGTAAGGCTAGCATAGCAACTAAAGCTAGAAAACTGAAATATATCTATAGAGTTAAGCAACTAAATGGTGAACCATCTCAACCTCCAAGTTGTAAACCTAGATTTAATAATTCTGATGAAATTACTGATGAAAAACTTGGTCTTGATTCTGCTAACAACAACAATTTTTATCAATATATTAATCAGACACGAAAAAATATTACTGATGAACATGGAGATCCTCAACTTTTATATTGGTGGAAAAATCGGATAGAACAATTTTTATTTCTTTCAAGGATGGTTCGGAATGTGCTATCTATGCAAGCATCTGCAGTAGCTTCAAGTCTAGCTCTTATTAGAGATCATAGTTATTTGTTAGCAAAATATAACTACAAGAAAATGCCAAAATTGTGAGGGACAAATCCGTCACAAATTCCTAACAAATCATCGATTGTGATGAATTTAAGACGGAACCAGGGACATCCCAAAACCTTTGGTCATAAATTCAATATGATGGATTGTCACAGATCCATCCGTTACAAATTTGAGACAAAATTGTGACGTAATATTTCGTTATAAAATAGTGACAGAATAATTTTTGCCACAAAAACAACAATTGTGACGAAATATGTTGTCACAAAATGACTTTCTTTCAACTATATTAATAACAAATTTAGGATACCTTGTGACAAATAAAATCTGTCACAAATATGACTTAAACATTTAAATTTGATGAGTTATAGGAGAGAGAGAGTGCGAGTAAATTAGCTAAAAGCTTTAATATAACCATAAAAAATATAATAAACATAATATTAAATTTATAATTCAAAAACATGAAGTTAAAACATTCAAAAATACAACTTCAATACGAAAGTCTACATAGATATAAGTGAGAGTAGCTAGGATTAGTGGATGAGCTAGCGAGAAGATAGCGGCATCTCGCTCATCGTGCAAGACCAACACTCCTCCATAGACTTAAATCGATCATCACTTTGTTGCTTCAAATGTGAAACCTCTTGATCTAGGCATTGTTGCATCTCAATCTCTACACGTTCTTGAAGAATTCTCTCTTGATTTTCTCATACGCAACAACTCTTCTTTAAGAAATTTGATGCGCTCATCGGCAAAATGGTCAAACACCCAGGTAAATGATGTGAAGTGATAGAATTTTGATTTTGATACAAAGTAGAAGCTTGCGCGCCCAACCCATAGACACGTTGCTTTTTCTCTCCACCTACAACATCAAAGTAAAGGCAATTTATTGAATTCTTGGACTTCTTTTGAATTATCTAATGAGTTTGAAAGAGTAGCAGCCACAACAACCTTTATTTTATCCTGAAAATCATCAAAAAAAACAGCCATAAATAAATTATACTTCTATTTGGTCAAAAAATGCGCAAAATTGCTGAAAAACTACACTTTCACTTGATAAAAAACTACATAAATAGCTAAAAAAAAAACGGCACTCTTCCTTAGTAAGGATTTGCACAAAATCCTCATAAAACTACTGAAAAACTTCCATTTCTACTTCACAAAAAGTTGCAGAAACAACTATACAAGTAGAACTACACTTTTACTTAGTTAAGATTTGGACAAAGCTGCATATAATTATTTGATGACAAACTTCATAAAAATCACACAAACATCTGGAAAAAAAGGTGCATTTTTACTTGATAAAAAAACTGCATAAAACTACACAAAACAGCTTCATAAAAACTGCACAAAAGTGGCCAAACAACTGCATGTTGACTTTGCAAACCCAACACTACAATTTTCACTTCTTCTATGCATAGCTCATGAGGAAAGAATTGTCCAAGTTCATATAAGCAAATAAACTATTCATCCATCAACCAATCAATGAGGGACTCTAACCCACTCTAACAAAAGAATTGGGGTGGGGAGGATAAATTAAAAAAAAAAGAATAAAATCATTGTGAATGCTCTCAAAAATTTGTCCAGTTAATGAGATGCATGGTCTTGTACTTGCATAAATTTAGAACTTTCTCCACAACCACGTGTATAATTTCGTCCATAGATATATCTATGACTTTATAAAAGCTATTTGCTTGAATGAAGAAGGAAGGAATTAAAAAAGGGTTAATATAATGTGTTTATGGATGGTCAAGTGTTGTTTTGATGATTCAATGACACTACTTAACTTAAGAAATAAGCTACACCAATAAGGCATCATGTTATTATGAATTATTTAGTCACCTTCCACAAGAATTATATGAGCAGTTCTCCTCCACACTCAAATAAAAAGATAACACATACTGAATGAGTACTTGACTAAAAACTGCACAAAAATTATAGACACCTCCACAAAAATCCAATTTTTTACTTGCTAAAAAACTATAAGAAACTCCTCAAATAGATGCACAAAAGTTGCACAAAATCAATAATCACAACTGCACGTTTACTAAACAAAAACTAGACTAACAACTCCACTTCTACGATATAAAAACTACACTAATAACTCCACTTTTACCATACAAAAACTACACTAACAACTCCACTTTTACCGCACAAAAACAACAAGAGTTGTACTTTTAATGCACAAACAGTTGCCCTTTCAGTTGATAATAACTGCACAAAAACTACACAAGCACTTATACCAAAACTGCACAAGCAACTGTACTTTTACATGATAAAAAATACATAAACAACTACTCGTTTACTGCACAAAAACCACAATAACATCTGCATTTTTACTGCATAAATAGCTGCACTTTTACTACACACAACAGCAATAACTAGCTAGAGAAGTTAACTTATATTAATAGACTTAGACTCTGTAGCTTCAATAATTATTACAAAATTTCTCCATATTAGAGAAAAGTTGTATAATCTTTTGCTTCAAAATTTAGAAAAATAAAGATCCACCAACTTACAGTCCTATTCTTTATTTTCCAACGTAAATGAACTTTATCAAATTTTGCATACCGAAACAAAAAATAAGGTTACTTTCTATTTCATTGCTGCTAAATGTTTTCTGAAATTTTTTATTAATTAACTAAAACTAAGAGTAACGATAGCAGCTCTATTTTACGATTGCAACTATGCAAGAAAATAAATAACCTGAAAGAGAAAAATAAAGGGAGGGCACCTAGCCCCCATGGGGAAGGGGAATGTCATGATACTGAATATTGGAAGGAGTTTCTAACAAACGTCAGGGTCCTTATATCAGAAAATTAATACCAAGCAAAGATAATAGAGGTCCATCATAGTCCTCTCTGAATTGTACCAAGAAAGTCAATTCTGCAAGTTGGTTTGAAACAAATTAATAAAAAAATTAGGAGATAAACAAGAAAATTAGGAAATATAGTTAGTAACCAGGGCCACAACAAAGAAAAAAGAATCACCCGAGAGATTTTCGGAGTTATGGAATTAGAAAGTCATGAAGCTTCACATCAAATAGACAAATACAAAAGTTAGGAACTTTTTTGCAGGTATCAATTATGAAGAAGAGACTTGCTCAATTTTTTGTAAAGCTCTGACCAATTAAGGCACTTTATTCTGCATCTTGAATGCTTCGAAACTATAGATCTTTAAGAGATTTTGAAAGATTGAACCCAACATACATTAGAAGAGAAAGAAATGGTTGAAACCCTGGTGAATTAACACCAAAAGAATGAACCAAAATGCTTAAAATTTACTTCAAAATCAGTTCTAAAATGATAAAAGACCCAATTTAATAGTTTGATGTTCTAAAAGAGTAAAACGTACAAAGGACCCAATACCAAGATCCAAAATTATTCACTTTAGAACCTTAATTGAAGAGGGATCGGGATGAAATTTGAGCAATAAAATCAAACTTTAAAAACGGACAAGATGCGAGAAAGCAACTAAGAGACGAAAAAATCAAATTACAAAATAAAAAAAAATTTACAGCTCTAGATTCTATTCAATATTCTACGGCATAAGTTGTTCAGGGCACTCTACATGCATGACTAAAAGTAAATAAGAGCAACAGAGTAAAGAACTTAAAAGGATCAGCATCTACAGATCCATTTACCCACTACATATTCAAAGACAGTACTAGTCGATTTATTTGAAGCATAGGGGAGAGTGAAGCATTTGTAGATGAAGATTTACGAAAGGGTTTTCATGGTGACCAATGGTTTTCTCTCAAAAGAAGAAGCTAAGGGTTTTCTCAAAAGGATATCCTCAGTGGTTCATATGAAGTGTAACAGATTTTGGGTGGGAATACTAAAAGGTGGTGAAAAGTTTTGGGGAAAAACTAAAAATAATGGTCTAATTTTATATTGATCACGAAAATAAATTTATCACAAGTATTATATTTTTATAGATTAATTATTTTTAATTATATTGTGACAGAATGTTCAATCTATCACAATTTAGTCACGAATTTGTGACATGAAGTTAATATTTTTTTCAATAGCATGAACTTGTGATTGAAATATGATCGTCACAAAAAATTTATTTCAAATCTGTCATAAATTTGTCACAAATTCGTTACCCTCACAATTTTTATGGGAAAAAAATGTTAAATTTATTTTTATTTGAGCAAAATTAATTTGTCACAAATCCATTAAAATTGTGTCACAATTTGTGACAGAATCGTTCAGTCAATGTCGAATGAAGGAATGTTGGACTGCCAAATTTATTGCATCAAGCCGAAATCGAAATAGATGAAGCACTTGGAGAAAATAGTGATGATGGCATGAAAGTAATGGTTGAAGAAAATCAAATATAAATTTCGGATCAAGTTTCCTAGGAATTGATAGATAAGTCATCAAAAAATATATTTTGAAAATTATAGATATTTATATGATAATCGAGACCTAGTTCAAACAGAACCCTTCCTAGAAGGTCGATGTGTAGATTAGTTGCTCTTTTAATATTTTAATATTTGTAATACATGTACTTCTTTATTTATTTGAATAAACTATATGTTATTTGCCTTGATTTTCTTTTTAAATTTCCTTTTATTTAAACTTTAAAAAATTCAAAAAAAAAATAAACTTTAAAGTTAAAATTTGAATTTAAAATTAAAGTTGAAAATTTAAACTTCAAAGTTGAAAATTTAAATGATAAATTTAAAATTCCAAGTTCAAAAAAAATATTAAAGTTTTTAAATTTAAAAAACATCAAAGTTTTTACATTTCCAACTTCAAGATTCAAAGAATTCAAAAAAAAAATAAACTTTAAATCCAAACTTTAAAGTTGAAAATTTAAATTTAAAATTTAAAGTTTTTTAAAATTCTAAAGTTAAAAAAAATAAAAGTTTTTCAAGATTCAAAAGAATTTAAAAGAAAAACTTTAATGTTGAAAATTCAGATTGAAACTTTAAAGTTCAAAGTTGCAAATTTAAATTTCAACTTTAAAGAAAATCAAAGTTTTCAAAGTTAAAAATTTAAACTTAACCTTTAAATTTGAAAATCAAAGTTTTTAAAAGTGTTCAAAAAGATTTGTTAAAACTTTAAAAAATTTGAAAAATAACTTAAAAGAAAAAATATAAGTACAATTTTTTTTTATTTGTAAAAACTAATTTTTAAAACTCTATTTGGAATTTAAATTATAATACAAAAGTTTTTAATAAAAAATAATTGGCGGTTGTTCGGTCTGATTCGTCAATGGATCGATGCGAACAACCATAGTTTTACTGCGCAACCTAGTCCGATAGGCTCGATTTTGAAATGACCTCCGATCACAGGCCACAACTATCAGTGTAGAAATTCAATCGTCCATTGAGGAAAGGTCGAACTGATTCCGGTGGCACTCTTAGTAGAGACTGCTTCACCACACTAGTTGTAATTATTGAAGAGTCAGCAGCAATTGAGGGACTCTAAAAAAGCAATTGAGATGCAGTTATAGGATTTTAAGAAAGATGAAGACAAAGTAATTGAGATAAAACACTCTCTTTAGATTAACACAATAAAGAACAGGTTTTGGAAGAAGAGGATGTGCATGATGTCCAAGATCTGTCACAAGCAACATATCATAAACCTTTAGAGGTGTTGATTCTTGATAACAACAAAGGGATAGATGATAAAGATGTACAGGTTTTAGAAATCGGTTATTACCCCAAAAAATAACCTGAAGCAACAGAGATCAGTAAATCATTGACGCATTTACTTGACTCTCAAGTAGTGATGCATCATATGACCAAGTCCCCAATGCAAGCACTTTACGATGTGGTGTCCCATCAGTTACACAATGAGCCTAAATATAGCAGCATCATGGTTAAGAATGACAAAAAGGTTGAAGATGGTGAAGAAGTTGAAAGTATGCAAAACAAGTCATAGATTCAAAAGAAAGCATGGATTTCTCCACAATTAGTTTACAATGAAAAAAGGCAGAAGAGCAAATATGATGCAAGAAGTAAGTCAAAAATGAAGTTAAAGATACTTCTAAATGAGTTAAAAAGCCTTGGTGTAGAATATTAGGTCTATGAGAACGCAGACTGTTTTTCATAGAGTTCAAATACTTCATATATATCATAATTTTTTCTTTTTGTTTTGATAGAACAATTTAAAATAGACAATCAAGTACAAAGATACAAGAGAAGGTTAGGTGTGTAGTATAAACATTTCAATCTCAATGGAAAGATTTGGATATTTATTCACTAACACATTCAAGTTAGAGTTATTTCTGATTCAGAACAATAACTAATACTAGAACTAACTCTTCAGTATAGAAAGGATATAGTCACTACTTTAGTATATGCTAAATATAATACTTTAGAGAGATTTTTTAGGGGAATATATTTACTCTATAGGTCATAATTTGAATTTACCTTGGTTTGTGGGATGTGATTTCAATGTGATCTTGGGACCTGAAGAGACGATCGAGAGTCTACTTGTTCTCCCTCGTGAGCATGAGGATTCTGTCTTTTGTATTAATTCTTGTTAGTTATTTGACATTAATTTTAAGGGAACCCCTTTCACTTTGGTGGGATAGAAGATCAGATGAAGCTTGTACTTTTAAAATACATGATAGAATTAGTTCTAATCAAGTGTTTTTGGATTTGTTAGGAGGCGTTGAGTTACAACACTTGGTCAGGACTGGGTCAGACCATGCTCCTCTTTGCTTACATGTGATTTCAGTAGGCCCTTTAAATTGTTAAACTTTTGACTGACCATTATGAATTCAAAGGTATAGTGAGGAGTAATTGGGTGGATGAAGGTGTTGATGATGTTTTTATTAGCTTGAAACCAAAAATGAAGAATATCAAATCTACTCTGGTTATTTAGAGAAAAGATAGATTTTTTGACATCCTTAAGTAGCAAATTATCAGGAAGGATATTATCAGACTTAAAAAGGACTTATTCGAAGAGCAACCTACAGTAGCTAACAAGGCAATTCTTAAGATAGCTTACGCAGAAATTTTGAAATATTTGCACATTGAAAAGGAATATTGGGGTAGAAAGCTGGGGTGCAATGGTTCACTTAAGGATACATAAATACTAGGTTATGAAATGGTAGAAAGAAGAGGCTCTCTCACAAGTAAGAAGAGGAAGGGTGGTAGTTTGACTGAAGGAAAAGATTAATTAATTGAAGAAGTGGTAGATTTATATAAATATCAATTTTTAAGGGGTTTTTGTAGATGGTGATGTTTCTCTGATCAATCTGATTCCTAAGGTTATCTCTGAGGATGACAATGATTCTCTTAATTCTCTTTTTTTAAGAGAAAATTAAGATAGTATGTTTTGAGCTTAATGATGATAGTGCAAGTGGACCAGGTTGTTTCACAAATACTCCCTCCGTTTCGGAATAAGTGAACTGTTGGGGTATTTATTGGTGTTTCAAAATAAGTGAATCATTGAATTTTTTTCCGAATTTTCCCTTATGATTTGACAACCAATTAACTTTTAAAAATGTATTACAAGGTCAACTTTTTCTTTTTTTGGGGTAGAAATGGAAAGTTATGTTAAATTTATGTCTTTAATATTTTTTTCTTAATATGTGTGCCAAAATCCAATAATTCATTTATTATGAAACGGAGGAAGTATTTTCTATCAACAGTACTGGGACATCATAGGTGGGGATATAGTTGTCGTTGTTCATGCTTTTTTGATGGAATTACCTTACCAAAATCAGTTACTCATACCAATTTGCTCTTGTTGCCAAAAAAAAAGTGGTTCAAAATTTTTTTATTTTAAGACCTATTAGTCTGAGCAATTTGTTCAATAAGGTAATTTTCAAGGTTCTTCATGATAGATTAAAAGGTTTTATATCCCAGAACTATTTCTCAAAATTAATCTAATTTTATTAAAAGAAGAAGTACCACTAAAAATATTTTGTTGGCTTAAGAGATTATTGTTGATATTAGGAAGAGAGGAAAGCCTCTAATATAGTAATAAATGTGTTAGAAAGGATGAGTTTTGATAGAAAGGAGGTGGATAAGATATGGAGAGTTGGTGGCCAATAATTGATACTCAGTGCTAATTAATGGACAAGCACATGACTTTTTCTACTCATCCAGAGGAGTAAAACAGAGCGATCCACTACTTCTGCATTATTTATCCTATTTGAAGTGGTTATATCTAAGTCATTGAATAACTTGTTCAACAAAAAAGAGTTCAAGGGCATTGGGTTACCCAAACAGAGTGATAATACTAATCATTTTTCATATGCAGATAACACTATTATTTTTATAGTTGAAAAGAACTCTTTATAGTTTGTTATAATATTTTACAGGAGTATAAGAAGCAGTCAAGACAAATGATTAATAAAGAAAAGAATTTCTTTTACATGCATCAAAAATCTTCCCATTCTTCTAGACAAGAAGTCGAGTCCATCATTGATTTTCAGATAGGTAAGTTTCCACTTGCCTATTTGGGATGCCCAATTAGGCATGCTAAGAAGAGGAAAATTGATTTTATAGAGATTATAAAAAAGGAGCAGAATAAGCTAAAAGCTTGGAAAGGTAGATTGGCATCTTTTGGTGGTAAAGCTATCTTGATCAATAATGTATTATAAAGCATGCCTATATATTTGTTATCTGCTATGATTCCGCATAAATTTGTTGCATTAGAACTCCATACAATTTTTGCAAAATTTTTAGGGTCTTTTAATAAGGAGAGTAGAAACAAATCCTGGGTTGTTTAAGAGGATATATGTCTACCCATAGAAGAAGGAAGTTTGGGTTTCAAGTCATTATTTGATATCTCCAAATCTTTTTTTTCTATGATTTGGTGGATCTTTAGAATCAAGAAGTCTCCTTGCAACAATTTTATATGTAAGAAGTATTGTAAAAGACATTGTCCTCATGCTTTTGAATAGAGAGGGAGATCTCAAGTTTGTAAAGATTTGTTAGAATTCAGAGAGTATGTGGATCAAGAGACTTGGTAGGAACCTAGATGTGGTCATTCAGGCATTTGATTTGATAATTGAACCAAATTAGGTGTCTTATATTATTATTTTTTAAAATTAAAACTAGGTTTTGTATCCATTTATTAAAATAAATATAGTTATTTACAAAGGCCAGGCCCAAAAATGACCTGACCCAAAACCCAATTTGACAACAAACCATAAAAATAGGACCATTTAGGAAATCTGACTCTACCATTTCTAATACCATCTTTAATTAGCTCAAACGAGTAAATAGTACTCCATCCTCCTCTGGTGTGACTTTTGATTAGCTCAAGCCAGTGAAAAGTACTTCATCCTCCTCCAGTGTGACCTAAATCTTACCATCCAACGTGAGCTGAAATTTTCTCATTCTTCAGATAAGTATCAATCTATTTTCTTTATTCTATCTTAAATCTGTGGGTTGAGCTTCTATCAAAGCTAATACCACCTTATCATCTAAGACAAAATCAAGGACAATGATGACCTTATTTTTGCAACTTGAATCTGTGATATAGGGGCATATCAACTCAAGATCAGAGCTTTTAGTTTAGATGTGCCTTTATTTGAATACTCAATCATTCAACAAATCAACCTCTCACTAGGTGTAGATATTTGTATTCACGAATTTTATTTCCAATAAAGGTACTGCCTTCTCACTATAAGCCCCTACTTTGAGATTATTTTCATATTAGATCCATTTCTTGAATGTGTGTTGGAATGTCCCTTTGTTACATTGCTTTTTTCGATGTTTTTTTTCTGATTTGTATAGTAAATAGCCATAGTAACTAGCTTATTGTATTATACAAAACTATGGGCTATATACACTATTGCTACTTGTAAATTGATTGAAAATGAATCTGTACCTCCCTTTTTTTTATTGACCTAATTATTTTACTACAAGACATTACTCCATGCATGAATCTCGAATGCTCTTTCTGATTTTTGGTGTACCTGAAGAATCCAAATAGATGATTTTCCTGCCTATTGTTAGAACCTCTTCAATGTTATTAAATTAAAATCCACATGTAAAATCAAAAGTTAAGTCAGTAAAATAATCAACAAGAGTATTTTCTTTTCGGAGGGAATGAACTACTGCTCTAATGGAGTTGACCACCATTGTCACACTCCATGGGATATTTCATACTCCATATAGGATCTGAACCATAGTCTAGTAATTAGATTCCACCACTATTTTTTGAATATCATGCTGCAGAAAGATAAGCACTCCCTAATAGTAATAACATTTGCCTCCAAGTTTGTAGTATCATGAATTCTAGAACCTTTTGCATCCAAAAACTCACCTTTTAAATTTTTAATATATGATGTAAAAGAACTAGGGAATGGGTTACCTTTAGAAACACCATTAGTATTACCGTTAAGACAGTCTTTTTCAAGGGGTATCCACTTCACTATTCTGATTATGTAAGAGCTCCCCTGCTTCTGTAATGCATCAATTATCTTAGTCCATCATTGACCATCATCTCCATTTTAAATATCAACTTTAGGTATTTAACTATTGTATCCAATATATCTTTCTTTCCTGATACTTGCCACCATGAAGAATAGTGTTCCTTCTCTATGAACGGGAATATTAATTTAGGGATCATATTAAACACAACTTTTAATCTACTATTCCCATTCTGATTCCTCCATAGTCTCATACTTTGCTTCAGATTGAGTCTTTGATCTATGATACATTCTGCACTGCAGTAATACTTCCACACCTTATCAGCAATCTCTCCTTTTAGAAACAAATGCTCAATAGTTACTCTCACCGGATTGGTACAACATTCATAATTTGCAGATGTTTCAAAATCCCATTTTTTTCATTAAATCATCTATAGGCACCATCTTAACCAAATCCTCCAAGAAAGGAAGGAATATTTGAAATATAGATCTTTACACCACATACCTTTTAGGTCATCTTTAATTACAACTTTGGTTCTGAATATCTCCCATGCACTTCTGGTAGTGAAATGATCTTGATTGTTCTTAGTCCACCAATGTTTATCCATGAAATTAACATAGGTAACTGGCTCCAATTTATTCCTAATATGATTGACTACATACTCTGAAACTATCTCCAATATTTTTCTATAATCTCATTTTTCCTCTGCTAGAAATTCACTGATATTCTTCAAAGGATGGCAAGGGTGAACTTCAATAAGGTGCAGATATATTGGACCTGAATTGGTCTAGTTCTCAAACCAAGTAGAAGAAGTGCGACTCTTTGATTCCCACCACAAGCACTGTTCAACCTCCTCCCTACTATTTAGAGTAGTTTTTCATACTTGAGAACCCTCTCTCCATTGCACCTAAGTTGGAATTTTTTTTGCAATATTTATTCCAAAGAAAATTAGTCCACAAGCTATTTTGTGTCCTGAATTTCCACCACAACTTGGCATGCATTGCTTTGGAAATAGATTCAGTGGATTTAAACCCTAAGCCTCTTTCATCTTTGGGTAAACAAATTCTATCCCAAGCAGACTATTATTTACTTTTTCCTGGTTCTTTATTATGCCAAAAGAATCTTGCAAACATTCTTTTCAATTTTTTAAACATGCTCTTAGGAGGAATAATTGTTGATAAGACATATATGGAAGTGCTATGGGAGTGCTTTGTAAGACACTTTTCAATGGTACTTCGTTTCCCCCAAATGACCATAATCTACCCTTCTAATCTTGAATTTTATTTCTCACTTTCTCCACCAAGTCTGCAAAGTGATCTTTTTTTATTTGAATATGAAATTGAACAACCAAGAAATTTAATAGGAAAAGAACTCTTAGTTGTCCTTGTGATCTGTTTCACCTGTTGTATCACTCTCCTGGAAGTATTCTAGGGCATGTATATAAAACACTATCTTTATTCACCTTCTGTCCATATTCCTATTCATATTTCTATAAGATCAACGTAATATTTCCAAGAGAATATTCATTAGAAGAAGTAAAGATAATAGTGTCATCAGCGTATGCCAAGTGATTGAGATTTGGACTCCACTTAGGCATACCATAACCCACAAAGGAATCATCTTCAAAAAGATGATTACGGGTGTTTGTCATAACTTCAGCAGACAAGATAAAGAGAGCAAGGGATAAGGATCTCCTTCTTTCACCACCATAGTAAAATGGAAAAGCCTACAGATTGCCCATTCAATAAAACTGAATAATAGTTATGAAAAATCAACCTCCAGATAATGTTCACCACCCTATTTCCTCCAGATAATGTTCACCACCCTATTTCCTCCAGATAATGTTCACCACCCTATTTTAGAAGCCTATTTTTCTTATAACTTTCATCAAAAATTACCAAGATACTCTATCGTATGATTTAGCCATGTCTAACTTTATCACTATATTAGAAAGTTTACCTCTTTTACCTATATCAGTAATCACTTCTTGTGCCAATAACACATTTTCAACAATATTTCTTTCTTTAACAAAACCTCATTGGTCATGAGAAATTAATCTCGACAAAATATTCTCCAACCTATCATAAAAGATTCTTGAGAGGATCTTATTCACAAAGTTACTCAGTTTAATTGGTCTCAAGTTCAAAAGGAATTGTACAATATCCGTCTTAGGAATAAGAACCATATTAGTATGAGTAATAGATTTAGGAAGAGTATTAAGAGCAATCTAACAATATCTCTACTTACAATATCCCAACAATATTGGTAGAATCTCCCTGAAAGACCATCTGGCCCACAAGCACTATCACCATTTAAATCAAAGACAAAATTTTTAATTTCTTTTCATTCGGAATAGCCCCTAAAGCATCATTATCTTTTGTTGTAACTATATTAGGAATGTGATCAATAAGAGAAAAATTGGGGGCATCTCTCTCTTAAGTGATTTGCTTCTGATAAAATCTAATGGTTTCATTGTCAATCTAATCTTTCTATTCTAACCAACAACCCTGATCATTTTGAATTTTTGACACCTTGACGTCGTTTCTCCTTCTTTTGACCAAAACTATGAAAATACCTTGTATTTCTGTCTCCACTTTCAAACCAGTCATATGTTATTTTTTTTTGTCAAAATCTCTCTTCCAAGTGAAGATATCTTGTGCATTCAGCCTTATCCCTCTACATTACCACCCTATTCTCCCAAAAAAGATTTATCTTTAAATAATCTTAGGAATATCTTCCCTAATTAGAAGCTACTGAAAAATGTCCCCATATGCTTAACTACTCCAAATAGTTAGAAACTTCTTGACCTGCTTAATCTTTCTTTTAAAATCCAAAAAAGAATAATGAGACAAATTATCATTCCAATTCCTTCTTACCACCTTTTTGAAATCTGCACGTTCAGTCCAAAATTTCAAAAACTTGAAAGGTCTTTGAAAAGAAATTGTTCTAATCTCACAATTCAATGGTAATTGAGCATGGTCTGATCCATCTTTTTTTAAATTCTCCACCTCTGTATGTGAAAATAGATTCTAAAATTAAGAGAAAATACTATCAAGCATCTAAAAAATGCAATCTTCTCCTACTCTCCCATTCCACCATGTAAATGGACTGCTCTTAACTTACACTTGCGATAAATCGCAAGATCCAATACAATGTTGAAAATCTTCTACCTCGTCATATAACGTTGGTAGTCCTCCAATCTTCTCTGATCTATTTAAGACTATATTAAAATCACTTTTATAATACAAGGTCTGCAGGGATTGTTGGATATAAAGTAAATGTTATCCTACAACTCCAGTCTCTGGCTTTAATCACACTTTTCATAAATAATTGTTACTACAAAAGAAGAAAAAGAATATTTTTTCACCCCTGAACTTGTTCGCTCAACTTACTTTAGCATTTAAACTAAGCTTATAATTATTTAACCCCCTTAATAGTTTTATAGTGAATTAATTTCAATTCTAAAGATGTAATACCACTCTCATCATGGAGAGTGTATTACATGCCACACCATAAATTATTTAAAAAAAAATGTCACACCATACACACACACACACATATATATATATTGAAAATAAAAAGAATCATGTGCCATAAATTATTATATACTGTTGAAATAAAAAAACTAAAAATGAATCATTTTCTTTGAATTTATTGTACAATTTTGGGTATTTAGTGGAATCACTGGAAATAAAAATCGCGGCACAATTCTACCAAAAAACGTCGTTTCTACCGGACAAACACTACCATTTTACGACACCAAACTCACGTGAAACCAATGATCAAGCCCAACCTCCATTGAAAAAAATTATAAACCAGTTACCAAAAATTCAATCCCGCCTGATAAATTCGATCAAACCAACCTTCTCTAAAACCAAACCTACAACTAAATACTCAAAAGTCCACTAATCAACCAAAATCGACCATTTTGAGCTGATTCCGATGAAGTGTTGCCGAAAAATAACTATAAATTTTATTTCAGTCGACTCCCATAGAAAAAAAATAACAACTAGTGAACCACCAGTCATCTCCTTCCACCTCACCAAAAAACACATCCCAACCAATCTCCTCCATTTCTATCTCCGACGAAAGTCATTGGAAAATGACTTTAATTTCAATTTCATTCAAAATTTTCAAATCCACAAAGATATTTTTAAATTTTTTCAAATTCAATTTGAATCCTTTTAAACTAATCTCAAGCCCATGAATAGAAATATGGTATGGAAAAAGGGGTTTGAAGAAGGAGAAATTAGGGGTAGGGGTGGAGTGGTGGATTTGATAGTTGGAGAAGAAATTGGGGTGAGGGTGATGGATTTGATATTTGAAAGAGGAGAAATTAGTGTGGGAGTGGAGTTGGGGGACGAATTTGGTACTAGAAGAAGAAGAAATTAGGTGTAAATAGGGTGGGGAAAGGCAGTTTTGGTCATTGAAAGGGGGAGAAATTAGTATGGTGGTGGGGGTTAGAAGGAGGGGGAAGGGAAAGAGGAAAGGGGAGATTTTTTTTTGTTTTCTTTTTCTATATATATTTATAAATATTAGTGGGACATTTTTGCATAAAAATTAGATCCATGCATTATTCTTTTATTTTTATTTTAAATGCCACATCATCCTTTAAGGTTGAAATTAATTCACTATAAAACTGTTAAGGGGGTTAAATAAATGAAAGTTTAGTTTAAGTGTTAAAGTAAGTTGAGTGGACAAGTTCATGAGTGAAAAGATGTATTTTCTCACAAAAGAAATTATCACAAACTTGATCTTTTACCAATATGGACAACTGTTTATCTGAATCACCAATCACAGACACATTAAACCATGATTCTGTAATACCCCGGGAAATTTTTCGTTGAAATTTTGTGCGTAAACGTGTTGGGTTCTATCTTCTAGAATGAATTATAAATTCTCCGTGCAGAATGTCTTAGACTACAATCCACCATTGAGTAGAGTATCGAATAATATTTCCAATGATATGTGGATCATCCAAAACGGACACCCGAGCGACGAGTTATGAACATTCCGATCGAACCTTGAATAGTAGTGAACAGTAAAACGTGCAGGAAAAAAAGTACTGAGGCCTGGCGTATTTTTTCTCCAACTTTAAACAATCATAACTCCTTGTAAATAATGATCTGGGTGATCTACTATATATCAACAGAAAGCTCTGCGAGTCCTCTTTCCGATGGAATTGGTTTCATCCAATTTTTCTATCGGATCAAAACGTTATGGTCGATCTACTTCAGCCTATCAAAAGTAAATTTTTGGGTCAACTTCAAACGATCATAACTCCTCGTACACAATGATCTGGGTGAGATACTATATATCAACGGAAAGATATGAGAGTCCTCTTTCTAATGAAATTTCTTTCATCCATTTTGGATAACATAGTAAAACGTTATGGTTGATCTACTTCAGACTATCAAAACAGTCCACCAAAGGACAGATTCGAGAATTATTTGATTTTTAGGGGCGTTTTGGTCATTCCCCCTCACCCAAAATCCATCCAAACCCTATATTAAAGCCTATTAGAAGTATTATATGTTATATTTCATCAAATTCCCTCAAAAAGAAAACCCTAAGCTCCTACATCCAACTTCAAGAACCTCCAAAGTTCACCATTAATTCTGCAAATTTTTTCAAGATTCTAAGTTCCTAGTTCAAGAACTCCAAGAACCATCATTCAAAGGCACTATTAACATCCCAAAAACTAGTATCAATCTAAAGTTCATCATTCAAGGTATGTGGGGTTTTTCAACAAGAACTCCCTTTCGTTCTTGTGGCCAAAAGTAATTTTCTTTACAAAGGCATGATTTTTATCTGATTTTTATGGATTTGAAGTATGAACCCATATCTTATGATAATTATTATGAAATCTTGATATTTATGATTTTGAAATATGAATTTACATGTGTGGTGATTAAAGCATGAATCTTGAACGATATTTATCATGATTTTGATATTTGGGTCGCGAACCCCATTTGAAATTATGTTTTTGAGAAAATGTGTGTTATAAGCACGTTGATGTTGAATATTTGAGATGTTTTGACCTTTTGATCGTGAATGAGTTATTTTAAACTCGACTGTGAAAGAAATCCACGTTTTTATTGATTATGATAAAGGGGTAGCAAATTGGCTCCTGATGAAAATTGTTGAAGTGTTTATTGTGGATTTTCTTTAATGTGAGCCTGAGGCTGATTTAAATTTCTGAGCTAATTCCGGAAGTAATCTTTAGAACCGAGTGGGAGGTATAAAGTGACCTTACTTCCCTAGAACTACGTGCCCCTGTAGGATATGAGCCTGAGGCTGATTTATATAGTGATCACTAGTGTTTTTGAATTGATACTGGAAGTCCTACTCCGATGACAAGGATAGGACGTCTCTCCCCAATGTGGGTTTTACATTGGACTCCATGTAGCTCACATGGTTTATGTCGGTTATAGGATCTCCCAATGTGTGTGTGTGTACTCTTCTATCTGAGATGAAAACATATTTGCTTAAAAGGCTGAGTTTGAGAAAGTCATTATTCTTAAAAGATTTAAGGAATATATTCTAATGAGAATTGACATGAGAGTTGATTGTTTTGATGATTTGAAATTGATATGAAAGTGAATTGAGAACGTATTGTAATGACTCAATTATTTTACTTTACATGTATTATTCATCCATGATTTTGATGATTTAATTCGAGCTAAGTGAGTCATCTATATCAGCATGCATAATTTTATAAAATGTGATGATATTAAGATATTATTTTATATATGCATTGCACCCCCATATCTCGGTATTTTTCCATGGTACTGACCCACATATTCGTATGTGGGCTACATTTTCTCGGAATATAGGTAAAAGGTATAGTTGCACCTTTGGATCCAGTCAGTTCATGGTATCCAGTCAGCAGGTGATGAGTCCTTTTGATTCAAGGGCTTGGGTTAGTTATGCAGAGTTTATAGTGTTGTATTTTCTTTATTCAGTCGTATTGAGTTGGGGTAGTCAGGAGTCATGACCTGGCTACCTACAGTCAGTACTAGTAGAGGCTTCATAGACAGTCAGTAGAAGTTGATGTATTTTATTTCAATTTTGGTTGTAAAGGCAGAATTATAATCTGTAAAATTCCATTTTTGTATCGATCAGATTCAGAAAAGAGTAAATTTCTGCTGATTTGTATGGATTTGTATTTTTATTCAGTTGCTTATGAGTTATGCCAGTAGAAGGGTTAGATTGGGATCACTTGTGACCCTAAGCACTGTGTGACGTCTCGGGACCCAATTTCAGGGCGTTACAGATTCACAAATAACTAAATTTTACAATTACTGCTATGCAAGGTTGTTGGCATCTGAATTATATTTTTATACCTCGTAATGGTCCCAATGTGATGAAATGTCTCAAATAAACCAATAAATGCAAATTTATAAAGCTTATGTAGCATCTGAATTCTATGAAAAACTCTTTGAGATCGGTTGGATCATTCCACTCCTTTTTGGTTGGGTCCTAGAAGGCTGTGAGATATCCCCTGCATCCTACTCCCCCCCCCCCGACCCTTAGATAACCTTGATTATTTTTGGAGACAAATCAACTTCTCTGGAAATCTCCTTTTCACCTTGTCTAGTCTCTTTTTCCCTCCTTCTATTACTACATACTCTTGTATCTCCTCTAGATTATGATTTATAATATTATGCAGAACATTATTAGGATACTCAACTGTACCACTCCAAATTGGAGTTTCATCAACCGCTAAAGGAATATCCAGATTAGCTAGATTATTCTCTCTTGTAGCTACTAACCGGTCTACTGACTTCACTAATTGCTTTCCCCCATACCCTTCATTGCTGGTTATTAACAAATTGATATGTTCTTGTTGTTTAACTTTTTTTTAATGTATTCCAGCTTAGACAATTCTACACTTGTATTCAACTGTTACTTACCCCCTTTATTTTTACAGTTGATTGCAGATGGTGTTACTTTTTCCTATTGAGTAACCTATTCTCCGGTTGTTGTAGGTTCTTGGTAATTTTCATATTTATTTCCTTAGCTATCATCACCAATGACCAGATTCCCCCTATCTACTGACGACTCTACTAAATTTTCAACACTACATGTCAGGTTTTTCTCTAAACTCACTTTTTTACTAGGGCTACTATTTGGCTATGCTATCTGTCCATTTTATCATTTTCCACTTCTTTAGGAAATAACTTATTAAAACTTTTGCACACTATATCTTTATTTGGGAAAATTTTTATTTTGAGTCTCATACAACCAACAAAAGTTTTATGAGGCCCTATTAGTTGATTGACATATGGCTTTTGGGGGGTCCACTAGCCTTCTTTACCTCTTTACCTTTGTGACATCTTCACCATTTTTCATTTTATTTTTATTCTTCAAATTTAATGTCAATGCCACCAAAATTAAATATAATCTCTTTGTGCAACCTATTATTTGAAACTATTTTTCATCTTCCCACCTTTATATTATTTTTCCTAGAATTTCCTTGTTGAAATATTGCAATATTTACAGAAATTCTAGTTCCTAATAATTAATTCTTTGTCAAGTGTCTATTTGATCATAATAATTTTTTCCTTTTTCTCAAATTGTTTTATACTTTATTTTAAATATAATTTTAAGTTGGTGTTTAACCATGAGAATTTCAAATACAATTTAGGGTTGTATTTAGAAAAGTGCAAACAAGTAAACCTTTTTCACTCTTAGGACCCGTTTGGCCATGAAAATAAAAAACGTATTCACTTTAATTATTTGATATTTTTGAAGTTGAAAATAGAGTTGAAATTGTATTTGGTCATAGTATTTTTAAAAATATTTTAGACTTTGGATGTACTTTTTTATAAAGTGATAAAAAAACTTGAATTCAATTTTTTTTTTTCAAAAAATCAAAAATTATGAAAATGCATTTTAAAATACATAGTTGATTTTCATGGCCAAACAAGTATTTCGAAATAAAGTGAAATGTATTACAAAATATTGTGAAAAATATTTATGGCTAAATGCGTACTTCTCTCACAAAAATTTAAAAATAACTCCAAGTTCCATTCATGATCAAACACAGCGTCAACTCTAATTTTTCTCTTGAGATGGAATGAGTATATCAATATGGTGACATAGTGCAATTCTTCAGTGCATGTTATAAATTTTAAATTACATTAATTAATATCCACACAAAAAAGTTTTGTAAAATAATGAAAATTCAAAATTAATTGCTATGAAAGACGTTGAAAGAGAATATAAAAATTCAAAAAAACAAGAAAAGAAATAGAGTGAAATTTTCTAAAAATAAAAAAATGTGAGAACATGAATTAAAATAAAAGGGTGAAGAGGGAGATGGTTATGGAGAAAACAATATGACAAAGTAATGAAAGTTGGGACCCATAAATTCTAAATGTCAAATAATAAATCTCTCCTACAAGTATAACATGGCGCATCTCATACAAAATAAATTTTTTTATTTATTTGTATTTGTAAATTTCTTTTCCTCTATACTACTACTTTTCTTTGACACCCCTTTATTTATTTTTGCAGGATTCTTGACATTTTCGGCTGATGAAGTTGTCCCAAGCTCTTATCCAAAAAGGAACTAGGTATCCCATCCTTTGTTAATTCTACTGTACCTCCTCCCTATTTATGATCTTTGTAACTTTATTTTGAAATATATCTTCTGAGTTTTTTGCAACTGTGTGCTCGATTTCTTATTCTTCTGTCAAAGCTTCAAAAGGATTATTATGATTAACCCCTTTCTCAGGTGAGATTACCTTTTTGTTCAGATACCCCTTATTTATAAACCTTTGCTTCGTTGGATTTCATTGCCTTTTAGGACCATATCTTCTTTGTACTTGAGCTCTGGTGGGGCTAGCTTCTATTTGGTGAGAGCTCATCTCTTTCTCATTATTTTCCTAAAATTCTTTCCATAATTCAGGGTGCATTACCATGCATTCCTTCTCATCATGACCTTTTAACATGCATTTCTTGCAATACTTAGGTAAAAAATCATACTTGATTTTCACCTTCTCTATCCTTGATTCCATTGTACTTGAATTAATTATCTTCCATTTCAACATAGTTAGAAAAATTTGCAAGAAGATCCACTTGGACTTTAACCCTAGCGCAGCTAGGTCTCATTTTGTTGATCATAGCCAAATCTAGGTGAATTGGCTTACCAACAGTTGTAGCGAAAGAAAATAATGATTTTCTCTTAAGGAAGGCCAGCTTAAGATTGGGTAACAAAAGTCATACCATAGCTTGAATAGTCTCTTCATCTATCTTGAATTTGGCATCATATATTAGGGGTCATATTTGGTATGAGAATTCATCTTTAGAAGTAATGTAGTATGCATTCTTTGCCACCACATTCACAAAATCCTCCAGTAATTCAAATATCATGAGAATATGATGATTTCTCAGGAATCCAATCTTACCATCCCTTTTTACATTGATTTGTTTAGGTATCTGAGTGCGCATATCATCCAATTCTGGCCAACCATACGAAAACTTCCCAATGGCTGTATATTATAGTTCTTCAATTGTATTCATCCTATCTACTTCCTCCTGCATCCATATAACACGAGGAATTCCATTAACATAAGTGAGCTCCATTATCGGAACGGGCTGGATATTAGGCTTATTTGAGATTTAGTGTTATTAATGGTTGTTGGTTTCAATAATTAGCATACCATTCTTTTTATATTGTGGAATAATTTTTCAGTGATGAATCCATGATTAAATTCTTTGACGCATTATAATTAATATTCGGTAAGGGTGAAGCCCGTAGATGCCAGATATCTGATACTTGATGATGGTTGGAAGTTGAGTCTCGAGTGCTTGGACTCTTTAATAATGTTTTGATTATATATATTTGTTCTATAGGTAGTCTTCTATGCTTAGGATGATTCAAATGCTCATGTCTTGTATGTATAATTCTATTTATAAATGAAAATTTTCTTCTGCATTTATAAATTGTGGTTGTTATGAAGTTTGTATGCCAAATTAGTGTTTTAATCATAGATGCAACTAATATTAAACACAAATTAAATTATATTCAAACTCGAAATGTTGGTCCCGTGCATAACACGAGCATGCTTATCTAGTACTATATAGAAAGGAGACCATTACGACGATCAAGGGCAGAGTTGTTATTCATATCAATTATGAGGGTAAAAATGTAAATTACAATGTATCATAAACACGCATAGTTCTGAAAAAATCTTTCTTTCTTCTTTCAGATTACAATGTATCATAAACACTGCATAGTTCTACAAAAATCCTTCTTTCTTCTTTCAAATTAGATTTTTTCTTCAGATTTTGGAAGACCATCTTTTCTCCCATCAGTATAAGATTTGATATCTTATATGTTTTCTCCTTGAACTTTTCTAATCTTGTCTCTTCATCTCCTTAACTCAATTAAATGTTATTGTTAAGAATTAGGTATGCTTCTCTTTCAGTATTGCCCAAATCCTATTTTTTTGTGAAATTCATGGCTAATGTTGTTAATATTCTATCTCTCTTTAATTTTCTTTGCATGTTCTTACTCGCTTTGACCTTTGAGTTGTTCCATTATTTCTAGACAATTGATGGCTTTAGGCTTGATAATTTTTTACTTTAATGGTGCCTATGAGATTATGCTACAAATTTAAAAAATTTTCTTGATTTTATAGAGTCTTCAAGTCCCGAGAATTTGGGTAATCCAGACGTTGGGTTGGTTCAAGATAACAGTGCATCATACACTCTCCCAGAATTGTATCATCTACAAGATGCTTCTAATTTATCAAGTTTTTGGGTGAATTTAGTTCATTTTAGTTGATGTTCAGATAATTTGGTTTGTGCTATTATTTCTAATGTTATTTTTTATTTCTTTGATATTTCTTCTCTTCTATTTTTGCATTTTTGAATGGGATGCAAGCAGGCCTACAACCCCCAAACTGGGTATGATATATCATATTTTAGACCTGCAGTAGATGTAGCTCTTCGTGACTAGGGTCTTCAGGAGATAAGATTTTTTCACACTGTTTGGACAACCTTTTATGCCTCTCTTCTCTTCAAGTGCCAAATTATGGTCTTGATTCAAATATATCCCATCATTTTGTTATCACAATGCTGGGTTTTATCTTAGTTCACATGTGAATTTATTTGTACTCGAGGTTGACTTTTTTCTGTGAATGATAAAATTTTTGATGGTTTCTGAAATTCAGGCCCTTTCTTCACATGCTGCAAATGGCATGCCTGCATCGTTAATTCTGTTGGTGCAACAAGTGCAGCAGCACCAACCAATTGCCCATATGTATTATTTTAGTTCTATTTTTTTTTTCTTCAATTTCTGGAGTTTTGCTCCTTTTATGACTTCTGAGCCAAGTGAATTCTCAAATTAATTTGTCAAAGGGGTAAGTGTCTCAGAATTTTCAGTTCGCTGATTTTCCATTTGATTGGTTTTATTTTTGTTTCATTTTTGCTTCTTTATTTGATGCTTCAACTATAATCACTAGATTTGAATTTTGTTGGTTGTAGTCACATTGGATTTGGTTTCTTATGTGAATGTGTACTGAGTGACTTAACTTCTAGAGCTTCATTACTACCTTACTACCTGTTCTTTCGTCTGAGGAATGGAAAATACTTTTTTGAATTTTGATAGAACCATGTGTTAAAGTGCTGCCATGACAGGCGCTTGTTCTTCTATATGATTTTCAGGAAGTAGTACATCATATAGCGAGAATCCCTCGACTCAACATAGGTTGTTGGTGATGGACTTGGTTATCAATAAGGGCAAAAAGAAGAGAAGTAGGGAGGCGCGACCCAGGATTAAGTGGGGGAGCCTGACTTTGGCTAGTGCTTTAGAGATGGAAGAGAAGTTGAAGAGTAGGGGGCTTGGAAGAGTAGAGGGGGGATGGATAATATGTGGGAGACGACTTCCAGTTGCATTAGGGAGACCGCTAGAGAGGTGTTGGGTGTCTCGAGAGGTCGATCTAGAAAACATCAAGGAGACTGGTGATGGAATGAAGAGGTCAAGAGAAAGGTGAAGTCTAAGAAGGTGGCTTATGCTAAGTTGGTTGGGAGCAAGGATGATGAGGAAAGACAGAAGAATAAGGATGAGTATAAGGTTGCTAGAAGAGAGGCTAAGTTAGCGGTTACGACGGCTAAGACAACAACTTTTGAGAGTTTGTATGCGGCTTTAGAGGAGAAAGACGGAGATAAGAAGTTGTATAGGATGGCCAAGGACAGGGATAGGAGGGATCATAACCTTGACCAAGTGAAGTGCATCAAAGGAGATGATGGTATAGTGTTGGTTGAGGATGCCCTCATTAGGGAGAGGTGACATCCTATTTTCATAAAATTTTGAACGACGAGGGGGACAAAGGTTCTGTGTTGGAAAACTTGGAGATATCTGAGGAGGGTCGCAATTATAGTTATTGTAGGTGTATTGAGGTTAAAGAGGTCAAGGGAGCTATTCGCAGGATGCGGCGGGGTAGGGCGAGGGGGCCAAACGAGATTCCAGTAGACTTTTGGAAGAGCACTAGCGGGGAAGGTCTGGAGGGGTTGACAAGGTTGTTTAATATTATTTTTAGAGCTGCTAAGATGCCTAAATCATGGAGGTGGAACACGATGATTCCTGTGTATAAGAACAAGGGAGACATTCATAGTTGTAACAACTATAGAGGTATTAAATTGTTGAGTCATACTATGAAGGTTTGGGAAAGGGTGGTAGAGTTGAGGATGAGAAGGATTGTGACGATCTCTGAGAATCAGTTCGGTTTTATGCCTGGTCGCTCAACGACTGAGGCTATTCACCTTGTGAGGAGATTAGTGTAGCAGTTTTGAAAGAGGAAGAAAGACTTACACATGGTGTTTATTGATCTAGAGAAGGCATATGACAGAGTTTCCAGGAAGATTCTGTGAAGGTGGTTGGAGGCTAGAGGGGTTCCCTTGGCGTACATTAGGTCGATTCAGGATATATATGATGGTGCAAAGACTCGTGTGAGGACGGTAGGTGGAGATTCAGAGCACTTCACAGTTTTGATAGGGTTGCACCAGGGATCGACTCTTAGCCCATTTCTATTTGCCTTGGTGATGGATGTTTTGACGCGACATATTCAAGGGGAGGTACCTTGGTGTATGTTATTTGCAGATAATATGGTTCTTATTGATGAGACTCGGGGTGAAGTTAATGATAAGTTGGAGGTTTGGAGACAAACGCTTGAATCTAAAGGTTTTCGGTTAGGTAGAATAAAGACAGAGTACTTGGAGTGTAAGTTCAGTAATATGTTGCAAGAAGATGGAGCGGTTATGAAGCTAGACTCTCAGTCCATCCAGAAGAAGGAGAGTTTTAAGTATCTGGGGTCTATAATTCAGGGTAATGGTGAGATTGACGAGGATGTCACGCATCGTCTTGGGGCAAGGTAGTTGAAGTGGAGGCTCGCTTCGGGAATCCTTTGTGATAAGAAGGTGCCCCCGAAGCTTAAAGGTAAGTTCTACAGAGTGGTAGTTCGGACGGCTATGTTGTATGGAGCGGAGTGTTGGCCAGTTAAGAACTCCCACATCCAAAAGGTGAAGGTGGCAGAGATGCGAATGTTGCGATGGATGTGTGGACATACCAGGAAAGATAAAGTGAGGAATGAGATTATTCGAGAGAAGGTGGGAGTTGCCTCGGTAGAGGATAAATTGCGAGAAGTGAGGCTATGTTGGTTCGGGCATATGATGAGGAGGGCCTCTGATGCTCCAGTGCGGAGGTGTGAGACTCTGGCTATGGATGGTTTTAGGCGGGCTAGAGGTAGACCGAAGAAATATTGGAGGGAGGTGATTAGGCATGATATGGAGCAATTACATCTTACAGAGGACATGAACCTTGACAGTAAGGTGTGGAGGATGTGAATTAGGGTAGAGGGTTAGAGGGTGGGAGCACGGCGGTAGTAATAGGGGAGTGCTCCTTTGGGTCTGGAGTTTCTGGTTCGTAGTGTTGGGGCTGTAGTTTTTGGGGTTAGTGGTGTTGGATTTTTTGCATCCCGTACTAGTTTAGTATGCACTTATCTTTTGTGTTTGTTATACTGTTAGTTTATTTTGTGTACCATACTAGTTTGTATCCGCTTACTTTTTGTATTTGTTATACTATTATTGATCCTAAGCTGGGGGTCTATCGAAAACATCCTCTCTACTTCTCTTTCTCTACTTCTCTTGAGGTAGTGATATGGTCTGCGTACACTCTACCCTTTCCAGACCCCACTAGGTGGGAATACACTGGGTATGTTGTTGTTGTTGTTGTTGTGGTAAGTGGAAAACTCTTAATTATGTTGTCAATAGCATACTGGCTAGCCCTCAGATCCGGCTGACCAGTGGTTGTTGTGACCATGAACGAAGAGATGTGTGGCAGCTAGGGTTCAACTAGAGAGAGGGACAATGTGTATATTCTTTGTGAAATTTATGTAGACATTAATCAATTTAATGTGGAAGATATACAACAACTCATACTATAAGGAGGACGGAATGATCCACTTTTACAACAAATGTTTACTAAAGAGGTCTGCAATCAAATTTCTAAAGAAATATTTGTGATTGAGAAAACAAATGAATGGGACAGACCTTAGTTGATGTTGTTAAAGTATGCTGAACAGTAATGGTAAGTTCTCATCAAGCAGTGCTTGGGAGCTCATGAGGCATAAAGAAGAACATAAAGGAGAAAAAATCTGGATAAAATGGGTTGTTTCAAACTATTCTTTTTCTTTTGAAGGTTGTGGAAAAAGGGAATACATATAGGGGATTTTCTTGTAAGGATTGGATTTATAGATGAGTTTAAATGTTGCTATTGTGATTTGATAGTCATGAGACTATAGAACACCTATACGTTCAGTGTCCTGATGCTACTAGTTCTTGACCATTGACTTAACACTCTCTCGAAAAAATATTTATTAGGAGTTTTATTTTACCAATTAGCCTTATTAATTATGCTTTCCAAATATAAATATGAGTATATAAACTTTATATAATCATTTAATGATAGGAGAGTAAGATTGGAAGATCATATCAAAATTCTCTTGCTTTTTTTTGTAAGAGGGCCAACTATTTTGAACAAAGAGAGTAATAAGGAGACTTTTCAACTCTATGTTTAAAAAATAAAAACTTAAACTATTCACAATTGGATGAATTAAAGATAATATAATGGCTCACATTTAAGATAGATCCTTACATAAATTTTTACATAAAACTTTCAGTTACAAAAAAAGTGGATAAATAGGGGCATTAGGCTCCATCCAATCACAACCCGAACATCTTCACAAAAATTGTAGTAACATGGCATATGCAACAATGAAACCACCAAACATGATATTTAGAAGCCACGGGAGCATATTCACACAAGAGTAGGTCATCAGTCTTTCCTCATACAATATTAAGAATATGATATTGGAGTCGAGGTTACTATTAAATTCATTTTCTCCCATAAATAAAATAATTCTCTTTAATTGTATGTTATGGTGGTTCGAAATGCAGATTTATGGTACTAGCTTTTTGAAATTATGCTACTAAAAGAAGGGCTAATTTCTTGTTTACATTTTAATATCTTTATTGTGTTTGTTCTCAACTGTAGGTAAGATTTTAGGTTTGAAGTGTTTAGAGCTATTTTGTAGTGGGCATCTAATTATGCCTGGTGTTAGGTTAGGTACAATTATATCATGCCAGCACCTAATTGCATCTAAATTTATCTCATTACATATCATCACACCTATCTAATTAAATTTAATTGTTCATGTTTGTGAGTTTAGACATAGTGTGTGTGTTAATGTGTGTGTTATGCTTGCTTGATGATGTGTAAGGAGATGAATGAAATGAGGACATTCTTCATTCCTCTCCAAAATAAAGTTAAAATAATTAATTTCAGTAAAATAAATAAAATTCCCACTGAATTGGTGACATTTGGCACACACACACACACCCAAGTCGTCTACTCCAACAACCCACCCCTAATCCCTCCTAAAATCCTTCGTTGTTCTCACCCCATCAAATCATCTTCTCTAACACACAAGCACCCCTCCCCCCCAAAAAAAAAGAAGAAGAAAAACATCTTCTCCAACATACACACACATCCTAAATCATCTTCGCCAACACTACCCCATAAAGTCTTCTCCAACACCCCCACGCCCAAATTTGCCTTCTACCCCAATTTCTTAACCACCAGCTAAAATCCATTCATTTAATTTTACACACACAATTTCATGCGATTAATTTTTAAGATTTCTGTTTTTTCTTCTTCTTCTGAATTTTGGGTTCTCTTGATTTCTGATTTTTGCTATATTTGAATTTGGGTTTGTCAATTCAAACTTAAACTGTAATGGGTATGTGAAATTTTTCAACTTAGATTTAAATTGTATATTTGGTACTAGTGTTGAATGATGGATTAACAAAATAAACTTGAATTTAATGAAAGATGAAATAAATAGTGTAACCTAACAAAAATTTGTAAAATTTATCAAAAGTTTGTGTGTCGGTAGAGGGTGGTGGAGGGTGACAAAGAATGAGGAAGAAGGAGGATAAAAAATGGTGAAAAATTACAGAGAGAATGAGTGGGGAAGGTCTAACTAGTCTAAGCTACATCAGCCAACAAAAAGGTTCACTAGCAAAAAGCGAGAGTCAAGGAACTAGATCTGCAGATAAGAGCGTGCACCCAACTAAGAGTTCTAAAAAAAAGAGGTTGTGCAACTTGTTTTTCTCCACTTCTGCTTCAGCTTCATAGAGGAGAACAATCATTAGAAACGAAAGAAGGAAATACTCAAAGACAGAGAGAAATAAAATTACAAAGAGCTACAGAGCTGGGATGCAAGGTTCAAACTCTCTTTCAAGTTTCAGCCAAACTCATAGACTTCCATCGGATTACACACCTTCAAGAGAATAAAAACATTAGTTAAAAGTCAGCTAAAAGGAATAAGTTAGATATGGAGGTGTACTTACTTCTGCAAGGTGAGAAGGAAGCACACGTTAGCAAGATGATAGCGATAGTTCACCACCCACAACAGGATAAAGCGAAGACGATCATTTGGGAGAGACAACAACGACATCCTCAATGGCAGAGTAGGCAAAGAGACATAAAATGAGGATCAAGTTAGGAAATCCTATCAGATAGAGTCTTTTTATATGTTTGACCTGATCTTTGTTGGATCGAGTTTGACCACTTCTTTTCCAGCTCTTTTTTTCTTCTTTTTTTCATGTTATTTCTTTTGGCCTTTATGGTCCAGATTTGTTAATAAATAAAATGGAACATTGAGTCCAATAACTTAAAAAAGAGTGAGGAATGAGGAGAAAGAAAGAGGAAAACTTTATGAAAGAAAACCTTAAACACACTTAAATTGTGTGTCGCACACGTACTATGATGAGTCAGCCAGAAGTACCAAAGTGACACAATGAAAAAGTGGTTAAGGTATTTAAAATGAGCAATATCAACTTTAGGTGTCAAAGTAAAAGTTTGCGTCAAGTTAGGGTCTGGCGATTTGAATTGCCTTTAGCCACTCCATAATATTTATATTGAACAATCAAGTCATTTGAGTAGGGTAATTATTTATCAAATTCATCTTGAACTTTCGTTCTCCAAGTTTATAATTAATAAATACACACATGTTTTATAATTTCTTATCGTTTCAAAAATCTATATTGACAGAATGGTGACACACGTGCCTAGAGACTAGCTCTAATATAACTCACAGCAAAATTTTAAAACACGGTATTTAAAAGTATACCAAGAAATGTCCACACATAATATATAAACTAAAATCTTTATGAAATTTTCAGTGTAATTAACTAAGTAATAATTAAATGTAATAGGCTAAACGTAAATATGGTAGTACACTAATAAAAGGACAATGATTAAATGGGCTGAAAGTGGTAAAGTCAAACTTTGATTCTAAACCTAAATATTATATATGTATATGAAATAATTTGGGTTTTTTTATTTTTCAATTATTATTTTTCTAAATCCGAAACCAAGTAACTAATTAAAAGAAAGTAAATTCTTAATTCGAAAACAAACTCAAAAATTTTAAAAAAAATCCAAATTAGATTTTGGTCTGGTTTTTTATTTAATCTGTCTTGAGCTAGAGGTCTATTGAAAACAAGTTTTTTATCTCACGTCTCAAGTAGTGGTGTGGACTACGTACACTTACTCGCTCCAGACCCCACTTTATAAGAATATACAAGGTATGTTGTTGTCCTGTTTAATCTGAATAATGCACATACCATAATCCCTCTATCTAACAATACTTGTCCACTTCACTAAAAATAGATGTCCAACAATTCTTGTCCGATTTGAAAAATTAATGAATAATTTACCTACCTCTATCCATTTACCCTTGCTATTCAATTCTATTCACTACTAAATACATTTTTCAAAATATTAAATTTATTATATTCAAAGAATAATATAGTAAATTATCTATATTATTTATTATTTTTTAATTTATATGCTAAGTCAACAATGAATAAGTATTGTTGGACTATGGAAGTAACAAAAAATTGACACCCTCAATATAATAAGTCAGTACACTAACTAATACATGCTCCCTTGACTCATGCTCCCTTGAACAATTTACTTTTTATCAAAAATATTTTAAAAATTTAAATTAAACAACTCAATTCTTCAGATTAATAAAATAAAGTTTTTACTACAATATCTAAGGTAATAAGTGCAAACAAATAACTATAATTAATCCACTTTTATTAGTAATAATATTACTTTATGAAGTTAAACATTTAAGGTATTTACAAATACCAAACTAAAAACAAGTATAATATAAGAATAATTTTTTTAAAATTATTATCGTTATTGTATGTATGTGCATATACTTAAGTCCTCGTATTAAAATTTGACTTTAAGCCACTAATTTTATTGAGATGCCCTTCACTCGAATTAGGGTAAAAATTGGGTGTGAGGTTAAAAGAGAATTTTGAAATTGTTTTCCTTTATTTTCCAAAACTTCGTACCAAACACACTCCATATAATAAGTCGGACACACTAATTAATACATGATCCCTTAATTATCAAGTTTCCGCGCTATATAATAGTGAGCACATCAATCAATTTAGGTATTTTCTTGATTACTCAGCCCTTAAGTCTTGCAGTATGTTGTCAACAAACTTCATATGCCACAACAATTGCTCCTCGGATTCAATTGTCTCAATTGAGAAACTGCCCGCAAAACAAACATTAACATTGATTGGCATTCCCATAATGCTTCTTATTATTTAACAATTCACTTCAACTTGAACATTCAACCACATGTTGGTACATACGACCCAATGATCTTCAACACCAACTCCTTCATAGAAAGCAACGGTGTTAAAAAATGTTGTCTCCTCTCCTTGTCTGAACTATGTCCATTACAAATTATAGATATAATACTGCAAGAGTACACCCTAAATGCCACATGGTGCTTACAACCCCGAAGGGCCATAAGCTAACCCATGAGATGGTACCTGCTGTGAGCACTGAATAATTTAACAAGAACATGTATGGAACTTAACTAAAAAATGCCATTAGGTTTTAACACCTAAAAATCAATACCGGATCATGGTTTTAAAATGTCTGAAACATATTGTCAATACTGGAAAAACAACTAATAATAACGACTGAAAATTAACCATCTATCTGTACTAGTCTGAAAGCCTCTAAATAGACTGACTGTGGAGTTGATGGGAAAAGTCCCCAACTAACTCCGGCTGACTACTGAACTGAAAATAAATGCTGACATAAACATCATTGTTCCTCAGAGTATGAGGACTCACCACTGCTACCACTACTGATGCACTGAAATATCTAAGTACGGTAGGGAACCTGAGTGTCTGAACCTATGATATGAGACATCATAGTGCAAGAAACGAGTATGCAATCAGTACTTTAAATGTACTGGTATGCTAAATGAGGTTAGGCTGATATGCATAGTTTCATGAACATGAATAATACATGACTGAATGAATAGCATGAGATGATTGATGCAATAATATACGTGAAAGTTGTAAAATCTGAGGAAACATGACCAAGCATATAACATGATACTAAAATAATTTGTAAACTAAAGTACTGAAATACTGATTCTAAATAACTGATAACTATATGTTATGGTCAAGCAAATCTAAAATTGTACTCTGTATTAGATGTTGAACTGAGACTGTGGGAGCTAACTATAACCGACATGCCCCAATGTACTATCAGGGTCCAACCTGTAATCCTAGTTGGAAAGGATCAAACCTGAAAAACCTTCGACAAAACATCTGTAATAGCCAGCCAAACCCAAGAAACTCCTGATATCTGATGGATAAATTGGTCTGGGCTAGTTTCTCACAGCTTCAGTCTTTTGAGGGTCAACTTTAATGCCATCAAAAATAATATGAACAAGGAAAGCTACTACTCTTAGCCAAAATTCTTACTTACTGAATTTGGTGAATAACTGATGGGCTATAAGAGTCTGCAATACTCTTCTTAGGTGGTCTGCATGATCATTTTTGTTACGGGTGTGGACAAGAATATCATCAATGAAGACTATGACAAACATGTCCAAGTACTGCTTGAACACCCTGTTCATCAAAACCATGAAACTTGTTGGAGCATTGGTAAGACCAAAAGACATGACTAGGAATTCAAAGTGACTATACCGAGTTCTGAAAGTTATTTTCGGAATGTCGCATTCTCTGACTCTGAGCTGATGATTGTCGAATCTGAGGTCCATAAAATAAATAGCACCCTGAAGTGGGTCGAACAATTCATCAATTCTGGGGAGTGGATATTTATTCTTGATGGTGACTTTGTTCAATTGACGGTAATTAATACACATTCTGAGAGAACCATCATTCTTACATACAAAAGGGACTGGAGCGCCCTATGGGAAAACACTGGGCCCAATAAATCCCTTATCTAAGAGGCCATTCAACTGTTCTTTTAATTCTTTAAGTTTGGATGGAGCCATTCGGTATGGAGAAATAGAGATAGACTAGGTATTTGGAAGAAGGTCTATTCCGAAGACAATTTCCCTTTCGGGAAGAACTTCGAGAAGGTCTTCAAGGAACATATCAAGAAATTCCTTACTACAAACACCGACTCAAGATTGGGAGTTTCGGAACTAGAGTCTTTGACTCGTACAAGATGGTAGACACACCCCTTGGATATCATTTTTCTTAATCTAAGGTACGAAACAAGCTGACCCTAAGGGCTGTAGTACTACCCTTCCATTCAAGGACTGGTTTATTTGGAAATTGAAAATAAATGATTCTCTTTCTACAATCAAATGAAGCATAGCATGAATGGAGCCAATTCATGCTGAGAATGATGTTAAAATCTGTCATCTCTAGTTCTACAAGGTCTACTGATATAACTTTCTGAGACACTATAACCGGGCAGTTTCTATATACCCATCGGGCTATGATAGACTTACCTACTAGGTAGCTACTGAGAAAGGATATGTTAAGGTTTTGAGACTGACGTCGAAGTTAACAGCTATATAAGAGGTTACAAAATAAAGAAAAGCTCCGGGATCTAGCAAAGCATAAAAATATAAATGAAAGACCTATAACGTATCGGTAACCATATCAAGAGAATTTTCCTAATCCTATCAGGACTGAAGTGTATAAATACTGTTCGAAAATTGACTGCTGGTAGCACTGGAAGTGGCGCCCTACTGAGTCGGGCGAACTGCTGGTGATGACAAATGAGACTGGCCCTGATGGCGCACATCCATACCCTTCTGAGCCACCACTCGACACTCCTGCCTCCTATGACATGGCTTTCCATACCCAAAACACACATCGCTGCCAGCCCTACATTCTCCCTGATGGTTTCTACCATATTTTTAGTGAAGAGGATTCGTACGACTACTGCTTACGTTGCCCTGGGACTTAGAGACTGGCACCCTATCTCGATTATCATTTTTTAATTTGGGCACTGGTGCACTAGCCGAAGACGGAGCTGAGACTGAAGGTTTCTAGAAAAATTGAGGATAGTTACCACCCTCTGACTTTGGCTGAGTAAAGTTAAAGCTACCTATTCTAGCCCTCTTATTCTCCCTCTTTCTCTACTTAGACTTCTCCTCTTCAATCTGTTGAGCATGGACCATCAACCTAGAAAAGTCCATCTCCTTAATCAACATTGCGGTCTTACACTCCTTGACCACACTATCAAATACCCCAGACACAAACTTGCTCATCCTAGACCTGTTATCAGCCACTACATGAGGAGCATACCTGGCTAGATGAGTAAACTTAAGAGAATACTCTGTCACACTTATGTTTCCCTATTTCAATTTAATAAACTCTAACACCTTAGCTTCCTTCATCTCCAAAGAGAAGAATCTATCCAAAAGGCTATAGCAAACTCCTCCTATTTTATTGGCCCTACATCGATGCCCCTATCCTCTTTCCACTACCTAAATCAGGTGTGAGCTATATCCTACAACTAGTAAGCATCCAATTCAGCACTTTCACTAGAAGTCACACCCATAATGTCTGTTTTTTTCTGAATCATGTTAAGGAATTCCTGCGGATCCTCATCAGACTTGGATCCCAAAAATGAAGGAGAATTCATTTGGGTAAAGTCCCGAATCCTGGCTGCGGCAGTATTTGCCACTGGGTTGGAGGGATAGCAGGTGGATGATTGTTCTGGGTTGATATAGAGTGATCCATAGTAGTGAATGTTGCCCTGAACTCGGCATGCAAAACATGCTCATTTAGGGGATCTTTCTGAACGTGCGGAGGTGCTGGCTGGTTTCTGTTTCTTCTTCTGTTAGTCTTTTTGGGAGGCATGTTTTGTAAATAGAAGGAAGATTGAATTAGACAAATAGTTTAAGTTGGTCTCATGCTCATTCATATGACATGAATACTAAAAGAAGGGGAACTTTTTTCTAAAACGTCCTGTAGCTTCTTATCCATAAGTGTGGCACGCTTCAAACCCATGCACAAGACTCTACTCAACACAGCTTTCAGACTCTCTAAGACACTGTAAAACCTTAGGCTCTAATAACAAGTTTGTAACACCCCGAGAGTACACCTTGGAAACCACACGGTGCTTACAACCCCAAAGGGCCACAAGCTAAGTCATGAGTTGGTACCTGTTGTGAACACTGAATAATTTAACAAGGACATATTTGGAACTTAACTAAAAAACTCCCTAAGGTTTTAACAATTGAAAATCAATACTGGATCATGGTTTTAAAATGTCTGAAACATACTGTCAATACTGGTAAAACAACTGATAATAACGATTGGAAACTGACTATCTTTCTATACTAGTCTGAAAGCCTCTAAATAGACTAACTGTGGAGTTAATGGGACAATTCCCCAACTAACTCTGGCTGAATACTGAACTGAAAAGAAATGTTGACATAAACATCATTGGTCATCGAAGTATGAGGACTCACCACTGCTACCACTACTGATGCACTGAAATGTTTAAGTGCGGTCGGGAACCTGAGTGTCCGAACCTATGATATGAGACATCATAGCATAAGAAATGAGTATGCAGTCAGTATTTTGAATGTAATGGTATGATAAATATGGTTAGACTGATATTCATGGTTTCATGAATATGAATAACATATGACTGAATTAATAGCATGAGATGATTGATGCAATAGTATACATGAAAGCTGTAAAATTTGAGGATGCATAACCAAGTATATAACATGATACTAAAATAATGTAAAATGAAGTACTAAAATACTAATATAGAATAACTAATAATTGTATGTTATGGTCAAGTAATTCTAAAACTGTACTCTGTACTGGATACTGAATTGAGACTGTGGGAGCTAACTATAACCGATATGCCCCAATATACTATCAGGGTACAACTTGTAACCCCAGTTAGAAGGAAGTTATTACCATGCCATGGGTAGTAATAATGGCTTTATGGATCCACTAAGCTACTGAAGAACCAGGGTATCAAGCCTAAACTGACGAGTGATCCCTGGGCGGAGTCAAGCCTAAACTGATGGGTGACCCCTGGGAGGTATTCAAACCTAAAATGATGGGTGACTCATCACAGCCCTACAAGGACTTCTACTAACGACTTCTCCTAACTTAAGGGGAAGCTGTCGTCCTGTATTCGCTCGGTGCTAAATCCTATTCCCAACTGAAAGACATTGAATACTAGTCTGAACTAAGTTTAGCTGTTTATGGTGACTGATTAAACTGAAAATGCTCATAACTATCCTGAACCATTCTATAGAAAATAAATACTAGATAAGCAGCTAGATTTTGGGTATTCAAAAACCCCAGGACTCGATAGCTATAACAACAAGACCATACTAAAACCTTAAGGACATAGTAAGTAGTCATTATTCAAAACTCATTCCTTTGGGAATTTCATCAAACAATTGCAATTCATGATTTAAACATGGGAATAGTTTTAAACATATGGTAATATCATGATTTTGATACTAAATCATAATTTAAGGTACAAACCAATAATTAAGCATCATTCAAATGTGTAGGGTTGAAGTAACAAACTATGTATAAACATAATATAAAATTGAAATTCATGGGAATTCATCGTTTAAATTCATGATAACATGTAAAAATTATTTTGTTAAACTTGAAGTTGGGTTCTTGGACTCCATGGGTGAAAGAAACCCATGAATGAACCTCTAACATACCTTAATTGAAGAATTCTTGAAGGTTCTTGGTGGTTTTCTTAAACTTGAGCTTGAATCTTTAAAGGGATAGGGTTTGTTCTTGAGAGGGAATGATTTTCAATTGAGAGAATTTGAGTAAAATATGCTCTTGGGGGATTTAATCTCGTGTTTTCACGGATTGGGGCCATGGGAAAAGACCAAACTGCCCTTAGAAATTAAAATTCGTAACTGGAACCCACTTTTGACCTTTACCATGACACGCCAAGGCTATCATTGTGATTTCCACCATGACGCAGTGCAATTGTAGGGACTTTCTGGAATCTAACAATTGCTACTTTGATCTTTACCGCGATGCGGTGACCCCTCCATTACTATACTCAACGCGACGCAGTCCAATCGTGGTGAGCTGCTATTTTGGAAATCCAAACATGGTCCAAACTTCATCCAAAAAATCCAAAACTTACTTGAGACATGTTATATACAGCCCTGAACATGAATCAACTCAAAAACTTACGTCTCAAGGTTGGGAAGGTCACTTTAAAAATCGACAAAGTTATGGAGCCAAAATTTAAACTAAGTCCCCAACACTTAGCTAAATTTTTTGGTGTTGAGCCTCTTATACAAGTACTATGAGTTGGACTAAACTTAGAAAAGTATGGGGTATTACAATATCACACATGATTATAAATTTGGATGATGGCACTTTTGAATATTATCATAAATATATAGTTGAAGATATTATTCACCAATTTTGTGGAATCACTAATCAAGAAGGTCGCCGAATCTTAGAGGTGTTTGTGGATTTGACATTAGTGATTGATCACATTTTCTCTAGTAGAAAATTTTCTTAGACAGTAAATCATCAGTAGAGTTGAAAGAGATGATGGAAACTTATGAAAGAAATATAATGATGACTATATGGAATGTCTAGAAAAGGTAGGGGAGGAAACTTCAATACTATGTCCAGCTGTCATATGTTTCTTGCCCAGTGTATTACTAAGTGGTTAGAGAAAAGTTAGTACTGTCCTTTTTACCTGTATGAGATTTCAACAAATTACACAGAAAGAACGCTCTAGTGCTAATGAATATTCTAGCTACAATGTAGATTGTATTATTAGGAATTACATATTTGAATTGATTATGGAAGTTGCATGTTCTTTGAGTATTCAAGCTTTTTGTATGCTTTTATCACTGAAAAAAGTTCTATTTTTCTAATAACTAGTTATTAGTAGCTTTGAAGCTCTTTGGATAAGCAGTTCTGTAGGTCTAGATGACCCTTTTTATTCCAATTATAGATAACTACTTCTATTTATGTGTTCCCGATATGTGTCTCTAACTTTCTATAATGTTCTTTTATTCGGAAGGTGGTATATGCATAAATTCATTACTGCTAATTTTTGCTTTTGTACTTCCAACATTTGCAGTTGTTAGAAATATAAAATATGTTGCCAATTGTTTATGTTATATTATACTTAATTGGTTTAGAAAGTGGTGTAATGCATGTATGGTTAGAGTTTCTTCTGATTTATTATTATTGATGAACTAATGATTATAAGGGTATTGATGCTTTCACGACATTAATTACTAAAGTAACCAAAATGTACAAATATAAACAGAAATCATGGCTGACACTAATACTGTAAAATAAGCTACTTGAGATGAATAGAAGATGCTACCAAAGTAATTAATTATCCATTGTTAGTTGTCACTTATGTATCTGTAGTCAATGGTTTGACCTTATGAAGGTACTTGGCCATTGCTGCTGAAATAGCAAGCAACTAACATAAAAAAAATCTGTCCCAAGGGGAGTGTAATTTGGGGATTGATTTTTAGTGTATCGTCAGCTATCTAAAGTCCTCTTGGATGACTTTTTTTTGGTTCATTCTGTTCATATGTCTTCTCCTTTATCATATTAAGTCTATTATACCGTACCCTAAGTGTAACGACGCAAAATATTGTTACGCTTAATTAAAAGATCAAATTTGTACCTAGAATCTCCTTAGCTAAAATTTAAGGGATTCAAGTCTAGTCTAGTTTTGGATAAAATTTGAAAGTGTGATAGTTGAATAATATCTAGTATTGATATGAACAGTAATAGTTGAGTTTGATATAACGGTCGGATAGCCAATGAGTATAGAAAGCCGTAGCAACTTCTAGCACTTGAAATGGAGTTATAGAAATCTGATTATAGTGTTTATCATGGAGGGGTTGGTTCTCACTATCAAGATTCATAGTTTGTGTTATAAAATAAGGAAAACTAAGGAAAGTCCTTGATTCTACCTCAAACTAATGCAGTAGTACTGCGCAGTGGTCAGGAAAATCTTAGCGGCGGCCTCCAGTAAAACAATCGCAAAATGTTCTTTGGAAATTTAACTATTGCAATGGTAATTATCTACTGCGGTGGTAACATGCAGTAAAAATGCCAAGTTTAAAACCCAGGAAATGATTCTATTTTTCATTTTTCAAAAATTGCAATAGGGCACTGGGGAGAGGCAATTTTTAGCAGGAATTTAATTTTTTCATCTTTGGAGGTAAGTAATTACGTTCTATGCTTGAATTTACTTTGTTAACCTTAGAAATCACTAGTAGATGGATTAATGCTGGAAATTTGGGTTTAATGCTAGTTCATGGAAAATTGATGAAAGTATAGAAATGTCAATAAACTCAGCATATAATGATCCTAGGGTGTTAAAAATACTAACGAGACTAGAATTATGATAAAATATGTAAATTTCAGTAGGTTTCATGAAGTTAGAATAATAAGGAAACCCTAATATGACGAAATAGGATAAATTATGATTAAAATCAGTGATTTTGATCCCTAGCTATTAAAAAGAGACAAATTATTGGAATGTGTGTAAATTTAGTGATTGTATATATTAATGAGTTGAACGAGAATGGAATTAAAAAGTGTGGCTTAAAGATGAATTTGAGAAAAGGAGTTGAGGTAGGCTATGATTTTGTGTAGCATTTAGACTTTCTTGGCTTTGCGCTTGTTTGTGATTTGAGCATCTATGATTGCCTTCCAAAATGGTTTTTATTTTATGACTGCATTGTGAATAGGTATTGAAGTGATGGGTTGAGTATCATGTTGGTGCAGTATGATATGTTATGATAATGGGTCAGGTACCACGTCGGTACAATGAAATAATAATATATTGGGTACCTTGTTGGTATGTTATGATGAGATTAGAATGATAAGAAGGGTTAGACATGATGCACACATCTTGCGTACTTACACTCATTCATATGAATTAAGTTTCATGTGATGAATATACATGATGAGGAATGATTGATGAAAATGATTAAGTACAAAAACTTGTGGAAGTGAACTTGTGAGTGCAATTATATTATGAGTTATGATGTGTTTTTCAATTTATATCATTAATTATGAATCTTTTTATGATAGCTTTTATACGTTTCTAATTGGCTTACTTATACATTGTTAAGTTAGTCGGTCTATGATGCTTACCAGTACTTGTTGATGTACTTATGCTACTTGTACTCTTTTTTTATTGAGTGCAGAACATATTCCAGCAGCTGACACACGACCTCAGCTGTAGATATTTAGTGATTCAGTCCTGATTTTGAGGGTGAGCACCATGTCTAGACAACCTTCAAATCTTTCATGATGTTATATTTTTTCATCCAAGACTAAGACAATTTCCTCTTTGTTTACATTTTGGATATCCGTAGTAGTTTTAAACTCAGTCATTCTTTTTTAGATATTCTTGTGGTTACTTCAGGTCCTGGGGATTGTGATAAAGAGAGTTGCAGTGCATGATGACATTGTTGACTAATGTGTTATTTAAATAAACCCCCTTTTGAACTATATTAATATATGAAAATTATTTGAGAAATCTACAACTACGTATTTGGGGTGAGATTAGTATGGTTCTTCCGTCATAGGATAAGGTGGGTGTCAATTATGACTACTTGGATCATGATAGAGATGGTATCAGAGCACTGAATCATAGATTTCATCATATAAAAATAGATCTAGTAGAGTCTTGTCGAATGGTTCGAATATGTTTGTACTTTTTTCTGGAGGCTATGGGACTTTAGGAATGAATTTTTTTTTTCCATCTTTCGTGTTATAACTTGATTCCAATTTGTATCTAATCCTTTCACCCTTGTTTTAGATAGTTAATACCTATTCTACCATAGCAGCAGAAGCATCTGCATCACCACTTGTAGCAGCACCTACACCCACTGTTGAGGCTGCAGATTGAGGCAGACCTTGGATCAAAGGCAAAGTGAAAAGGGAAGGACAAGGAGTAGCTCCTGTTAGTAGTTGAGCATAGGCTCCTAGGAGACCAAAAAGGCAGCGATCACAATCCCCCCCACCACCACCACCAAAAAATACCCTAGTTCATGCTCAAGATGAAATAGAGGTGGTTTAGGAAGAAGTGATGATATCTTCAAAGAATGTGGTGCCAGCATCAAATAGTTCAGCTCAGGTGCCCTTGTCTACAGAGGTGATTCAACATGTGTTTGGATTCTTGGGTAGCTCGACCGATACTGAAGATACTCTAATTATTTTGACCATCCCTCATATGTCCTTGCAACATACCACTTTTGTAGAACCAAGGATAGATGCAGGCTCTAAAATAGGGGTTTATCCTAAATAGGTACTTGGACTGGTAATGACTGATGATGAACATGGGCTGTTTTGTAAGTTCTTCAAAATAAAAACCCCAATATTCCAAGGTACAGAGTCTGAGGATGAATTTGAGTTCTTGATAGATTGTTATAAACGTCTGGAGAATATGGGTATTATTGAAAGGTACAGTATGGAGTTTGCTTCTTTTCAGCTGCAGAATAAATTCAAGTAATAGTTGAGGTTATTTGTGGAGCGTAGAGTTACCTTACCTCCACTTACTTAGGCTCAGTATCAAAATATCTTCCTTGCAAAATATATTCCCCACACATATCATAACTAGAAGAAGGATGGGTATCTGACGTTTAGTAGGGTAATATGTGTGTGACAGCCCTAAGTTTCATTCCCTGTCTTGTTATGTGCTATATTTGATTACCTTAGAAGAGGAGAAAATCAGGTATTTTATCAAGGGTCTGAACTAGGGGATTCAGTTGGCTACCTTATCTATAGCCATATCTGGTAAGTCTTTTCGGGATATTGTTGAATTTTCCAAGAAGGTTAAAGAACTTGAGAAACATGGTGAGGCAAAAGAAGAAGAGAAGAAGGCTTAGACCTTGATCCAATTTAGTGGTACTTTATTGAATATGTGTGGTTCTTCTAAGACCTACCATTCTTTTATGCTAGTATCTGCAGAGGGCCCGTCTGGGTCAATTATCACCCTTTTCAAGTTGGCAGTTACACACCCTCTTCTTTTTCTTCAATTCAGAGGCCTACTTTAAGGCCCAAATACTTTGAATATAGAGATATGGGAGATATAAGGATATTACCCTAATTTCTTATCTGCAGTCTAGTTGACATATCAACCAACTTCTACTACTCAAATTTTTGCAGGTAGAGGTGCCGGGGGAAATAGTAGAGGTCATCCACAAGATGGGTGTAGTAGTCAGGCCTGGGGTGGCAACCAGGCCAATCGAAGGGGAGGACAAGTGGGTAAAAATAAAGTGTAGGGTGGTATAGGTGGTGGTCAGGGTGGTTATAAGGCACATCTCTATGCAGTTCTACCTTATCTTAAGGCGGATTATTTTTGTTTATTATTATATGGCTTTTGTATTGTATGAACCCGATTCCACCTTTTCTTATGTTTCTGTGAGATTTACTTTTGGTTGGCACTTAGATTATGAATATCTTGATACTCCTACATATGTATCTGTGAGATTTACTTTTGGTTGGCACTTAGATTATGAATATCTTGATACTCCTATATATGTGTCTATACTATTTAGGGTGTTTGTAAGTATAGATCGGGTATATCATGTATGGATTTTGATGTTTATGGGGTTTAAGATCCTGGCATTCTTGGTTATTTTAGAAATTAGATGAGTTTAATTATCTTTTGGGTGAGTTAGTTGACCCCTTGATGATAGGCGAATTTACACGCCTATATCAATATATTTTGCCCATATTTTAGCCTAGTTTTTAGAACAAAGTATATATTTCATGCACTTTTAGTCCTTTTTCCTGTAAATGAGCTAACGAACATGATTAGTAAAGTTTCAGGTATAAATGATGCAAAATTCAGCATTTTATGGCTTACTTGACGCAAAAGAAAGCTCACGAAGGAAGGGAAGGGAGTTTACACGCCTAAGGACCAAAACTGCTACATGGAAAATCTGTCCCGGGCTAAAATAGCATTTCTGAAGACTTTGGGGATTTGCAGTAACTTAGTTGGATTTGGACAATGATACATTAACCTAGTACAATTGGGTTATGTATTTCATTAGTTTATTTGGATTATGATAATGTTACATTAACCTAGTACAATTGGGTTAAGTATTACATTAGCCTAGTAGGATTTGGTTAGATATTTTATTTATCTAGTAGGATTAGGATATGGGTATTATAAATACCCTATCATGCTAGAGATTTTTAATAAGAAGGAGGGAGACCACAATACTTTCTTCCATCCCTCTCATCTTCCACTACAAACAATTCTACAACTCTTCTAATCTTTCCATTAATTCTATTTTTCTTCTTCTACTCTTCTATTCTTAAATTCCACAACAAGAGAATCGTTACTTTGCCTAGGAATTCATGCCTCACGCCTACCACCTAAGCTACACGAAATTACTCAATCTTGTGGTATAACAACAATGTCAATCGTGATCTCCTTCGCATTCATGGGTAACTAAACTTCTCTGTTGGGGTTATGGAAGCCGTATGAGATACTATCTATTGTTGTGAGTTTGTGAGTTCGCGATACGTATACTGCTTATATCATTATTCTCTTCATCTTAGTCTACATTCTTTGTGGTTGCAAACGCAAGAATACGCCAGTATAACATTTAACTTGTTCGAAAGAAAGGTTATTTGTCTGGAAAAGAGATAATGTCAAGGTAGTAGGGTCACCCCCTAAAATTCCCTACTAAAAAGCTAGTGCCGTAACTGGACTAACCTCTTGGAGAATTCTTACCGTTAGACACGCTTTAAGCTCGAAAGAGTTAAAGTGAAATAATCCTCGAATAGGTCGAAAGACGCCTGAATTTACCATCGAATACAATTCTCTATAAGCAGTTGCATGTCAGAATTCTACACACTCATAGCCAATAGAGACGTATACCTCAGAAGGTGGACATAACCCCAACGCCTCAATTCTCATTGTTTACAACTTACGTAACAATATTTCTCTTTTACTTTGCTATTTTCAGCTTTTATTTAATTGTTTTTGTGACACATTACAATCCCCCCTTTTTACGAGACTTGCACCAAAAGTTTAGTAATTTTTCTTACTTGTTGGCCAAGCTATTCCCTGTGGGATCGACACCCAACCCTGTTGGGTTCTATATTTGCTAACGACCGCTTTACACTCCTACGAGAGCTGTAGATTGAGCGTTATCAAAAATTCGCGTCGTTGCCGGGGATCGAACCCGGGTCACCCGCGTGACAGGCGGGAATACTCACCACTATATCAATTTTTGATAACGCTCAATCTATAACTCTCGTAGGAGTGTAAAGCGGTCGTTAGCAAATATAGAACCCAACTGGGTTGGGTATCGATCCCACAGGGAATATCTTGGTCAACAAGTAAGCAACGATTACTAGACTTTTAGTGCAAGTCTCGTAAAAAGGGGGGAATTGTATTGTGATAGTAATGTAACCAAAATAAGAGAGTAAAGCAGAAAATAGCAAAGTAAAATAATGAATGTTTTGAAATATGTAAACAATGAGAATTGAGGAGTTGGGGTTATGTCCACCTTCTGAGTTATACGTCTCTATTGACTATGAGTGTGTTGAATTCAGACATGCATGTGCTTATAGAGAATTGTATTCGATGGTAAATCCAGGCGTCTTTCAACCTATTCGAGGATTATTTCACTTTAACCCTTTCGAGCTTAAAGTGTGTCTAACGGTACGAATTCTCCAAGAGGTTAATCCAGTTACGGCACTAACTTTTTAATAGGGGATGGGACCCTACTACCTTGACATTATCTCTTTTCCAGACAGATAACCTTTCTTTCGAACAAGTTAAATGTTATACTGGCGTATTCTTGCATTTGCAACCACAAAGAATTTAGATTAAAATGAAGAGAATAATGATATAAGCAACATACGTGTCACGAACTCACAAACTCACAGCAATAGATAGTATCTCATTCAGCTTCCATAACCCCAACAGAGAAGTTTAGTTACCCATGAGTGCGAAGGAAATCACAATTGACATTGTAGTTATACCACAATAAAGATTTCACGTTTGTAATGGTGTGGTAGGCGTTAGGCGTGAATCCCTTAGCAAAAAGTAACGTTTCTCTTGTTGTGGAATTTAAGAATAGATGAATAGAAGAATAGAATCAATGGAAGAATGATTGTTTAGAGCTAGAATGTCTTAGAAGTAGAATAGAATAGAATTGAATGTAAGAAGATGTCTGAAGATCTCTAGCAAGATAGGGTATTTATAATACCCATATCCTATTCCTACTAAGCTAATGAAATGCTTAACCAAATCCTACTAAGCTAATGAAATACTTAACCCAATTGTACTAGGTTAATGTATCATTATCCTAATCCTAATAAGCTAATGAAATACTTAACCCAATTGTACTAGGTTAATGTATCATTATCCTAATCCTACTAAATTACTGCTAGTCCCCAAAGTCTTCAGAAATATTGTTTTAGCCCGGGACAGATTTTCCATGCGCCATTTTTAGTCCTTGGCGTCCAAGATTGGCTTTTCTCCTTTCGTGAAGCTTTCTTTGGCATCAAGTTATCCATAAAATACTGAATTCTGCATCATTTATACCTGAAACTTTGCTAATCATGTTCTTTAGCTTACTTACAGGAAAAAGGACTAAAAGTGCATAAAATATATAATTTGTTCTCGAAACTAGGCTAAAATATGGGCAAAATATAGTGCTATAGGCGTGTAAATTCGCCTATCATCACCCCTTATCATGTTGTTCATGACTATTTTACCAAAACTATTACTAGCATAATGCTTGAGAGAGAGAAGTTAGAGTGGAAAGTACCTTTAAGACTAATCCCATGAGATTTGTGTTAGCAATTCATGCCTAGAAACTAGTAAAGAGGGGGTGTAGGCCATTTTTAAACCATCTTCAAGAGAATAAATCCGTAGTCCCTCCTTTAGCATCCATTCTAGTGATATGTGAATTCTTAGAAGTGATTCTAGATGATCTCCCAAGTATGCCTCCAGATCAGGAAGTTGACTTTTATATATAATTAGAGTTAGGGACTAGACCTATTTTTATTCCTCTATAACGTATGGCACTTGCAGAGTTAAGAGAGTGGAAATCCCAATTGCAAGAGTTGTTAGAAAAGGGCTTACTTTGCCCAAACGTCTTTTCTTAGGGTGCACCAATGTTGTTTGTGAAGAAGAAAGATGGTAGTATGAGGATGTGTATAGATTACTGCCAGTTGAATAAGGTGACCGTTTGTAACAAACATCCCGTGCCCAGGATAGATAATTTGTTTGATCAACTAAACGATATTGCAGTGTTATCTAAGATTGATTTGAGGTCAGGTTATCATCAGTTAAAAATCAGGACAGAGAACATCCCAAAGACTGCTTTTTCGAACACGTTATAGACACTACGAGTTTTTAGTTATGACTTTTGGATTGACCAATACCCTAGATGCTTTCATGAGCTTCATGAATTGAGTGTTTATGTAATGTCCCAAGTATGCATCCTAGACGTCACACAGTTCTTACGACCCCAAAGGATCATAAGCTAACCCATGACTGATACCTGTTGTGAGCACTGAATAATAACACCGAAAATATATGTGGAAGAAAAATTGAAATGCCATAAGGTTCTCAAAATACTGAAATAAATACTGAATGTACTGATAATAACATCTAAAAAATTAAAAACTGACTATGTTAGTCTGAAAGCCTCTAACTGTCGGAATATGGAGTTGATGGGACACCCCAACTAACTTCGACTATTTAACTAACTAGAATACTGAGATAAGTAAATTCTGTCCTCAAAATATGAGGACTTGCTATTGTATCTGTTGTTGATAGCCTGTGCTGCTAAGTATGGTCAGGACCCTGAGCATTTGAACCTATGATATGAGACATCATAGCGCAAAAAAAGAGTATGCATCAGTACGTGGAATGTACTGGTATGCTAAGTGAGGTAGGATGATATACATGGGTTCATATGTATGAGATGATAACTGACTAAATGAACATCATCAAGTAACTGAATAAGAGTATATGCAAAACTATAACTACTGAACATATTGAATATATAATACTTGTGCATATAACATTTATCTGAATTAGAATGAAACTAAAATTCTGAATACTGATAACTAAATAATGATAACTAAAAGTTTATAAAGATATTAAAGTACTGATTTCTGATGGCTAAGTAACTAATAACTAATAGCCATAGTTCTGTAGAACTATCTGAGTTGTTTACTGAATACTGAAACTGAAATCGTGTCTGTGGGAGTTATCATCTAACCGACATACCCAATTATAAACTGAGTTGGGGGCCAGCCTATGACCCCAGTTGGAAAGGTGTTAGCACCTTGCCAAGGAATACTAACAATGTTGGGTCAACCCTAATCTGATAGAAAGACTCATAAAATATATATGGTTGTGTCAACCCTAGTCTGGCAGGAGGACGTCTTACCCTATGCTGGCTACGTAGTTCTGTAACGCAGGGACTGCTACTAAGGAAAAAACACTCTGCTGGTAGGAATTCCCCCATCCCTGGGTTTGCTCGGTACTAAATCCTCTCCCAACTGAATAGACACTGATCACTATATTGTACTAAGCTTGTTTAAACTAACACTGATAGTGTTAACTGACTGAACTGGACTGAGTTTACTGAGTTCAATTACTGATTGAGTACTAATATTCTTGACCTTTACTGAGTCTATTCTATTTCTACTACGACTTAGTAAATAGCTAGATTTGGGTAATAAATTCCCCAGAACTCGATAGCATAATTGATAAAACATAGCCAATCATAAAAGCATAGCAATAGTCAATTGTTCACAATTCATTCACTGAGGCAATTTGTCAAACACTTGGAAGTCATGAACTTGTAAGTGAATGAGAACACATGATAACATGTCATGAATACACTATTCATGTCACATGGACATTCTATCAAACACTTTGGGAGCATAATTAATGCACATGACAATGAACAACATATAAACATCAAGACTACAACTTAAACTTACAATTTCAAGGGTTTTGACATGGAAATTACATCAATCAACATACATGCTATCTTATGTTCAAGAAATATATAATTAAGTCTTGAATTGAAACCCATACCATAACACAAACATGAATACAACCCAAATTGCACATGTAAATCTTGAATCATTAAACTTATAGTTTTAAAAAGGATTCTTGAACTTCAAGAGTGGAAGAAAACCCAAGGATAAACACCTAATATACCTTGATTATTAATTTTGTGAAGATTGTGGTGAATTCTTGGGACTTGATCTTGAGCTTGATGAAACTAGGGCTTGTTCTTGAGAGGATTTTGAGAATAATGAGAGTATTTAGCCCTTTAGGATATTAAATCTCGTGTTTTAGCTTAATTGGGTGAGGTAAAAAGGATTTAAATGCCCTTGGAAACTCAAAATTTAACGCATAAAAATTGCCCAGCGATGCGATTGGCGACGCACCACGTCGATGGGATCGACGCATCAAAATCGCGTTAGCTTGCTATTTTGCCCATCCAAACATTACCCTAACGGAATTTGAAAATTTCTAAACTCACCCAATATGACCTATTGACATCCCTGATCATGAATAAACTTGAAAATCGATATTCTAAGGTCGGAAGGATCAAAAATAAGATCATCCAATTTCAAAGGCTAAAAATGCTTCTAAGCCTTAACACTTAGTTGATTTTTTCTAAGTCCGGGACCTCTTTTGGCATGCTATAAAGGACTAAAATGACTAGAATTTTACGGGGAATTATAGTTTAAGTCCTTCTTGCACTCATTTTTTATTGTGATTATTGATGAGATTCTTATTTATTCTAAAAGTGAAGCAGAACATTAAGCTTATTTGCATACTACGCAGAAATTATTGAAGGAGAAGCAATTGTATGCTAATCACTCTAACTGCTAATTTGGGATTTCCTTGGTGCCTCTTTCATGACATGTGATTTATAAGGAGGGGTTATGGTAGACCAGCAAAAGGTTGAGGTAGTTAAGAATTGGATCAGACCGACAAATGTGACAGAAATTCATAATTTTATGAGGTTGGCCAGTTACTACCACTATTTTTTTAAAGGGTTTGTAGTCATTGCTTTGCACCTGACCCATTTGACTCAGAAAGAAGCACTTTTTGAATGGATGACAAATACAAGGAGAGCTTTCAAAATCTCAAAACTATGTTGACTTCAGCTTCAGTATTAACCTTGCTTGTCGAATGTATAGATTTTATTATATTTTGTGATGCCTCATATTTGGTTTTAGGTGTCGTGTTGACGCATGAACAGAATGAAATTTCTTAAGATTTAAAGCAACTAAATTTTTATGATAAAAACTACCCCACGCATAACTTGGAGCTAGCATCCGTAGTGTTCACTTTGAAAATTTGGAGACACTACCTCTATAGGGTGAAGTGTGAGGTGTTCACCGACCACTGCAAGTTGCAGCATGTATTAACTTAGAAGGCTATAAATCTAATACTAAAGAGACAGATAGGGTTGGTTAATGATTCTAACATCTCAATCTTGAATCACCTGGGTAAGGTCGATGTGATGGATAATGCACTAAGCCAAAAACCAGTGAGCATAGGAATCCTAACATTTCTAGATGCATCCAGGAACCTATTAGTGAGAAAGGTATGGTCTTTAGCTAACTGTTTTCTAAGATTACAGAAAACTAGTGAAGGAAAGATATTTGCACATGTGGAGTCTAGGTCCATTTTCTATGTTCAGATTAAGAGACGACAGTTCAAGAATAAAAATTGAACAATCTCAGTGAAATGGTATTACAAGGGAAGGCGAACAAGGCCATATAAATGATGAAGGGGCCTTAAGAATCGGAGGTCGATTGAGTGTACCTTAGGTAGGTAACTTAATTTCCACTATTCTAGCAAAGTCTTATAATTCCAAGTACTTCATATATCCTAGTGACAAGAAGATGCATAGAGACTTGAGGCAATATTACTAGTGGAAAGGAATTAAGTATCATATTGTAGATTTTAATTTTATGTGTCAAAACTACTAACAAGTCAAATATGAACATCGGAATACTACTAGTACTTTTTGGCAGATGCCTATTTCAGAGTGGAAGTGGAAATGAATAATGATGGATTTTGTGGTTGGTCTTCCAAAAACCTTGAGGAAATATGACTCCATTTAGGTCATTTTTGACCAATTAACTAAGTCGTCTCATTTCATTCTAGTGAAGGTTGATTATAGTGCGACTAAGTTAGCCAAGATTTATGTGAAGGAAATTGTAAGACTGCATGGGGTACTAGTGTCAATTATGTCTGATAAGGGGAACTCAATTCACCTCTAATTTTTAGGAATGTTTTTAGTCTAAGTTGGGGTCTAGATAGGACCTGGACACCGCTTTCCACCATATTTTGATAAGAAATCATTCTGAATAGGAAAAAAATCTAGACCATATTTTGGTATCTTTTCTTTACTTCGGCTGGAATTCAAGTATACTTTTGTGCATATGGGATACCTATATTCTGTAGTGACTTTGAGTAGACAAAGTAAGATACTTATACATTGCTATGGGAAAATGTTCTAATCCATATTGATGTGATCATCTCTGTTCTTATTTAATTTTTGCTCTCTATTGTGGTTCATGTTGAAGTTTTCCTACACTGTAATTGGAATGTGGTGTCAACTCCCCAGTTAATCTCTTTACTTGAATTTATATTTGGTTTTTCTATAAGAAACTATTCTGAGTATCTCTATAATGACCCTCCAAGTCATTTTCTTTATGTTTGCTTATTATTTCTATTTAGAGCTTTTCTATAGCTGTCCCAAGTCATTTATGACTTGCTGGAACTGACAGTTCTGTTATTGGGAAGTTCACTTGGTTTTAAGTGTAAATTCTCTATTTTGAAGCCTTCGTTGGTTCAAATTGGCTACCAGGTGAAAAATTCAACCAAACGACCTCATAAGCCAATTTTGATAGTCCCAACAGCTTAGAAACATCTATTTTAGGCTAGATGGACCCTTGGTTTGTGTCCAAGGCTTTCAGACTTATTTCAAGATGTCAACCAAAAGTTAAGAAAATTGGAAAGTAGGTTTGGGACCACTTTTCATTGAAACAACCTTGGGTGGAAAGTTTGACAGCGCCACTGAGTCAGAATGTCGAATTTGATAGGGTAACATAGTTCGTTTGCGAATACAGGATTACAAATAAATCCTGAGGGGGTGGAGGAGACTCGAAAATATTTCAAGTGTCCAGCTGATGCAAGAAAATCTGGTGCGACCTCTAAGTGGCCTTTGGCGCTTTAAAGAAGGCGGATTTAGCATCTAATTAGCTGTTATAGAAGCACTTCCCGATTTAAAGTGTCCTTCACTAAAGCGCCAAAGACCGCTTTAGCAGTCGCACCAGATTTTCTTGCATCAGCTGGAGACTTGGAATATTTTTTAGTTTATTCCAACCCCTTGAGACTCATCTGAAATCCCAAATACGTAAATGAACTATTCTACCCATCAAATTTGATGATTCAGACTTAATGGTGCAGTCTAAATTTCTATCTGAGGTCGTTTATATAAAAAGTAGAACCCACTCCCACTCTCAATTTTTCTTAACTTTCTGTCAATAGCTCCAAACTCGAATCAAGGGTCCACCTAGACTAAAATCGATGCTCCAGAGCTATTGGATAGTAAAAATTGGCATACGAGGTTATTTGACTAAAGTTTTTGCTCAGTAGCCAATTTGAACCAACGAAGGCTTCAAAATAGGAAATTAGCTCAAAAAACCAAATGAACTATTGGGTAACTGAACTTTCAGTTCCAACAAGTCATTAATGACTTGGGGCAGCTAAAGCAGCAAAAATGAGTGAAAATATATAAAATGACCTAGAGGGTCATTACAATATTCACTACTAAAAGAACTTTCATCCGCGAAAGTAAAAGATTAGGATGTACTTGAAGCCTCGAACAGGTGAGGTTACTGGTTCTGCATCACACTCTCGATCTCCCAAGTAGCCTCCTCTATGAGTGTTGCCTCCACTGAACCTTAACTACTGGAATCTATCTAGTGTGCAACCACCTGACATCACTAGCCAGTATGAGCACAGGCTCTTCCATCAAGGTCAACCACTCATCCAACTAAGTTGAGTCACATCTACACACATAAGACGGGTCCAGAATGTACTGTCACAACATAAAAACATTGAAAACCAGATAAATAATAGCAAAATCTGGGGGTAAAGCTAACTCAAAGGCCACTTCACCAACTACGCTAAAAATATCAATGGGTCCAATATACCTAGGGTTGAGCTTGCCTTTTCCCTCGAAACTCATCACAACCTTTATAGGCAATACACAGAGAAATACCCGACCACTAACCCCAAATCTCAAGGAACGAACTCTACGATCTGCATAAGCCTTCTACCTACTCTGAGCTTCCCTCAATCTGTCCTGAATCACCCTGACTCTATCGAACGACTCCTAAAGCAATTCAGTACCATGGGGCCTAATCTCAAAAGTCTCAAACCATCCAATCAGAGAACAATAGTGCCTATTATATAAAGCCTCAAAAGGTGCCATCTCTATACTCAAATGATAACTATTATTATAAGCGAACTCTGACAGAGCTAAGTGTTGCTCCCATTGACCTCCAAATTCCATAACACGGGCTCGAAGCATATCCTCGAGGACCTGAATAGTCTGCTCTAACTGTCCGTCAATCTGAGGGTGGAAGGTTGTACTAAGATCCACCTGAGTACCCAACTCCTCATGAAAAGCTCTCCAAAAGCTAAAAATAAACACCAAATCTGATATGAAATAATATATATAGGCACACCATACAAACAGACTATCTCACTAACATAGATACGAGCCAACCTCTTAGAACTAATGAACGTCCGAATAGGAATGAAATATATTAACTTGGTCAACCGATCCGGAATAACCCAAATACCATTGAAACCACGGGAAGTATGAGTCAAACCACTAACAAAGTCCATTGTAATTCGCTCCCACTTCTATTCGAGAATGGGAAATCTTTGAATCAAGCAACCAGGTCTTTGATGCTCGGCCTTCACCTACTGACAACATAGTCAACAAGCTATAAATTCTTCCATATCTCTTTGCATACCACTCCACCAATAATGTTTCTTCAAATCTCTATACATCTTAGCTTTATTCGGGTGAGTACAATATCTAGATTTCTAAGCCCCACGCAGAATCGACTGAATCAAGTCATCAACCCTCAAAACAAAATGCGGTTATCAAATCTCAAGACTCCCTCAGACTCTATGGTAGACCTCTTGGACTCACAACTTAACACGTGGTCACAGATAATAAAAAGTCTTTTATCCTCAAACTGACGACCCCTAATCTGCTCAAATAGTGAAGACGTCGCCTCAATACTAACAAGAATCCTCCTAGGGTATAAGATATCAAGTCACATCATTAAGTTGGCTAAGGACTAAAGGTCCCATGCCAATGGCCTCTGAGAAAATGAAATACAAACCAAGCTACCCATACTCACCGCCTTCTGACTCAAGCTGCCTGTTACCACGTTCGCCTTGCCTGGATGATAAAAAATAAATATGTCATAATCCTTAAGAAACTCTATCCATCTACATAGCCTAGAACTATGGGTCATAAGATAATTAAGACTAGATGATCAATGAAGATATCATAATGAACACCATAAAGATAATACCTCAAAATCTTAAGTGTGAAAACTGCCACCGCCAACTCTAAATCATGAGTAGGGTAGTTGCGCTCGTGCAGCTTCAACTTCCTCAACACATAAAAAATAACACAACCCTACTGCATTAATACAAAAACCAAACCAACACCCGAAGCATCATAATACACGGTGAATCCCTCAGCCTCAATAAGAAAAGCCAAAATAAGGGTTGAAGTGAGAAATCCCTTGAGCTTCCCAAAGCTCGACTCACACACCTTGGACTATAAAAAGGGAACCTCCTTCCAAGTTAATTTGTTCATTAGCACTGCAAAGGTAGCAAAACTCTCAATGAACCGTCTATAGTAATCGGCCAACTAATAAAGGTACAAACTCAGACAGAGATGTAGGTCTGTCCCAATCACGAATAGCCTCGATCTTTGTTGTGTTTACCATAATCCCATCCTTAGACACCATATGCCAAAGGTATATCACTTACTCAAGCCAAAACACACACTTAGAGAATTTGGCAAAAAACATATGATCTCTCAAAGTCGGAGCACAATCCCCAAAGGCTGCATATGCTCTTCTTTACTCCTTGAATACACAAGGATGTCATCGATAAATATAATCATAAAAGTATTGAGATAGGGTGTCAACACATGGTTCATTACATCCATAAACGTAGCTAAAGCATTAGTCAGCCTAAAAGGCATTACTATAAATTCATAAGGGCCATAACAGGTTCTAAAGGTTGTCTTAGGGATATCCTCAGCCCAAATCCTCAATGGATGGCACCTGGACCTCAAATCAATCTTAGAGAACATCATTGCTCCCTAAAGTTGGTTGAATAAATCATCAATATGAGGCATAGGATATCAATTCTTCACTGTCACCTTATTAAGATGCCTATAATCAATACACATATATATGAAACCATTTTTTTTCTTTACAAACAACATAGGAGCTCCCCAAGAGGACATATTCGGTCCAATGAAACCCTTACCGAGAAGTTCTTAAAGCTGAGAATTCAGCTCCTTAAGCTTGGTAGGATCCACATGGTAAGGTTTCATAGAAATAGGTTATTTTCTCAGCTCAAGATCAATAAAAAACTCAATATCATGCTCAAAAGAAAGACCAGGTAGATCAGTATGGAAAATATTAGGAAACTCATAAACTATAAGAACAGAGTCATGTAATAGACTCTCCACGCTGACATTATAATATAAGTGAGATAAGACTCACAACGCCTTGAAATAAGCCTCCTAGCATAAATATAAGTAATAATCTTCGTTGGCTCATGGATAATCATTTCCTACTATATGACCGAGGGTATGCTAGGCATGGGTTAGGTAACAGTCTTAGAAAAATAATTCAGGACCGCATGATACTGGGATAAGTAGTCCATACTCAAAATTACATCAGAATCCACCATATCTAACACAATAAGATCAGCTTAAGTATCAAACTATCGAACAGTCACAATATATGATCTATAAACCTGATATACTACTATAGAATCACCCACAGAAGTAGATACACCTAATGACACAGATAATAAATCCCAAGCTAACTCTAACCACAGGGCATAATAAGTAGACATAAAAAATAAGTGGATCCCGAATTAAATAAAGCAAAATCCAACTGATGGCACACCAAGATCATACCTATGATAACAGTATCCAAAGACTTATCCTGGGGTCTAGAAGGTACTACATACAACTGACCACGCCCTCCACCTAGATGGGCTCCTGACTGATCTCCTATTTTACCTGCCTAAGAACCTCCATGATCATCTTGTGGACCATACCTATGACCTTTAATACTGATGTGGCATGGAAACACAACACTTTTAATACTTAAAACCATAAATTTATGCGTGAACTTAGGGTGTTTTGTTAGATATGATGCACTTTGGTATGAATTGTAGGTAAAATAGGTTTATAACATAATCTAAGGAAAAAGAATAGAAAATACCTAAAAAGGACCAACTCTAATTAGTATATGAGTCTGCCCTTAAGTCATAATCATTCGATATGACTCATATGCTTAATCATATGAGGAACAAAACCAAAAGACAAATTAATAAACCAAGAATAAAGAAGATATGACTCAAGTATCCAGTCATAAGTAAGGGTACGAGTCATATACTAAAGTCGTGAGCATAACAGAATCTAAGATACTATCCAGGAATTGAAGTATCAGAAGAATATATGTCAGAAGTCTGAGTACGACTCAAATAGGGATGTCGTATCCAAACCAGTATTTAATGTCAAAAAAGACTGAAGTTCTAGGTGGATATGGATGAAGAATCCAAGTTGTATACGTGGTTACAACTCGTAAGCTGAAATCATAAGCTGAATAGAGTGTTGAAGCCGTGGGAAGATTAGACACTGGACTGGTTACGACAAGGCAAGGTACGACTCGTAAGTTAAGGACATGAGTGAAGACTAAGTTGTAACGACTGTCGACTTAACTTTACCTTTCCCATTTTTGATCGGATTTTTATGTTATTTTGAGATACTATAAATACCCTAGGGTTTATATTTTATTAGGTTGCGCATTGTGACATTATTTTACACATAATTACTTTCTACTACATTATTTTCTTAAGATTTAAGGTTGTATTCAATTAAAGACTTTGGAGTTTATTCATCTTAATCTTGTGTAATTGATTTTATGTGCTATTCATTGATAATCATGATTTCTTACACAAACATGAGTGGCTAATCTCCTTAGCTAGGGTTGTGGAAACCCTGACGGATTAGTTGTGTAGAGAAAGTGTGAGATTTAATTATTCTAGGGTTTCTGCATGTATCTTAATAATTCTCCTTTGTATTAATTAGACTCAAGTAGTTGCAGACACTTGAGATAGACTGTATTGTCGTCCATTTGATAACCAAGAAGTTTGTGATTGGGTAAAGAGAATTAAGACAGTTGTACGATGACCAAGTACGATTTAGGCCAGAACTAAGGGCTACAAGGAGACAATCTGAGACGATAACCAAGTCAAAAGGTGAAATTTATCTTCTGGATAATACCTAACTTGTAGGCTTTGCATGCAGAATAATAGAATGATTGGGTTGAACACGAGAAATTTACATAGTTGAGAAGCCAGGGGAACACAGTCCTATCATTTGTCTCATATTGATTTCTACTAAATAATACTCAAGAGTAGATTACTATTTGCTACTGATAACAAAATCCCCCTATTTACTTTCTTGTACAGCTCATAGATTACATCAAGGATAGCAACTATTCACGTTTTCCCTATGGGATCGACCCTAACCTTGTTGGGTTATTATAATTTGCAATCAACCACATTATACTTCTAGTGGAAGTGTACTTTTGGGCGACATCAAATATTAGCATAATTCCCAAATATTAGTTTTTAGTTGGTAATACAGTGGTGTGTGACAAGCACTAGGAGTAGAGGCAGTCCCTTAATCCCTTTTAATCCAGAACTTGAGAGAATCCTTCAAACACCAAGAGGGATTGAAAAACAAGTTTGGAATGAGATTTAAGATCCCCTACCTGTGGATCCAAATGCAAAACTCTCGTGTGGTACAATAGATCCATAAGAGATTGTAGACTTATAGACACAACAACTATTAGAGCAAGAATGCAAAAAAGTTAAACTGGATAGAACTGTTGTAGAGGCAGGAGTAGTTAAGCAACATAGGCTAGTTAGTCCTAGACAGATTGTTGATCATCGAGTTCAAAGAGGTATAGCTTCACTTGTGCAGAGCAATCTGTACTTGGACCTTTATGAGGATGAAGATGATAAAGATCTGGGTTATGTTGAGCCTGCAGAATTGGGAGCCACTTTCCTCTAGCGTTAGCCCCTAATGTAAAGTTCAATATCACTAGCGCTATGATCTAACTATTGAATCTGAAGGGTGTATTTTCTGGAGCATCTAAGGATGATATGAACATACATCTTACAAATTTTGTAAGGATCTGCACAAACTATAATATTCAAGGGGTTAATTAGGAGGCATTAAGACTGAGGTTGTTACCATTTTCATTGACTGGAGAAGAATTTTTATGGCTAGGAGAACACCCTAGAGGATTTATCACTACCTAGCATGAGTTGAATACATAATTTTTGAATAGATTTTTCCCTCCTGCACGGATGTTGCAATTAAAGGATAAAATTTATAATTTTAGAAAACTACCCGCAGAGTCCATATATGAGGCATGATTTTGGTTCAAGAAGAAGCTGAGCATGGTAACAAATAACAGAATCAGAGGATCTCACTTGTTTAAGTTCTTTTATAGGGCATTGAATAACAGTTCAAGAGCTATGATAGATGTAATTTAAGGAGGAGCATGCATACGACTTCGGTGGAAAGATGCACAGAAAATGCTTGATGGTATTGCGATTACCAATAGAGGATGGCATATTCAATATTAGGAACATAAAGGTGGTACATATGCTATTGGGGAATCAAATAGTATAGACCAGCAAATGATCAGGAAACACAAGAGGTTGCACAGCTTCGTACAGATATAAGGTTGCTGACAAAATAGTTTGCTTCAATGAGTGCTGAGAAAGTAAAACTAGTTGCTACATAGGGGTCAACATCCAAACCATTTGAAATTGAGTCTGAAGAAGAGGCGGACTTCCTAGATAGTGGAATGGCAAATTTTTTAGCTTAAGGGCAAGTAAATTGAGGTCAGAACTACTATAATGATAGGTATAGAGATAAAGATAGTGATTGGAGACGTAAAGATGAATATAAGAAGAAGAGTGACAAATATATTCCACCAGAAAGTAAAGAAATAGAGTCCAGAATGGAGACACTCTCGGCCAAGCTGGTAAAAGGGCAAAAAAGTCAAGAAAACTGCCTAAAAGATATAAAAGTTGATCTGTCAGGATTGAACCAGAAAGTTGAGTCACATGTTATAGAAATTAAGCAGTTAGAACAGCAATTTGGTCAGATGTCAACCACAGTGAATCAGAGATAGCCTGGCACTCTTCCGAGTAATACAGTGGTAAATCCCAAAAATAACAGTCAATGCTATGTCATTACCACTCAGAGTGGAAAGGTCACTTCAGACCCACTTGTACCCACAACTGATGAGCAAAAAAGTGGGGAGAAGCCGATTGATGTGGTGAACAGCAGCAAGTCAAATAAAGATGAAGAAAAAATTCCAGAAACTATGCTGAAACCTATTCTAAGACCACGTCCTTCCTATCCATAAAGACTAAAAAAGGAACGAGAAGATGGTAAGTATCAGAAACTTTTGTCTATGCTAAAAGAATTAACTATCTATATACCGCTTGTAGAGGAATTGGAGCAGATGCAAGGATATAAAAAATTCATGAAAGATTTTATCACCAAGAAAAGGTCTATGAGCTACGAACCAGTAGATAATGTTCATCTTTACAGTGTGATGGTTACTATATCTGTGGTAGAGAAGGAGGACCCTGGCTCTTTCACAATACAGTGTACTATTGGTTCTTTCAACTTCACTCGAGCACTATGTGATTTTGGGGCTAGCATCAATTTTATGACCTTGGTCGTATTCAAGCAGTTAGGGTTGGGAGATCCCAAACCAACCACCATGAGGCTAGTGATGGCTGACAGAACACTAAAGAAGCCTGTTGGTATCATTTATGATATTTTGGTAAAAGTGTCTTCTTTTATACTTTCTGTTGATTTTGTTATATTAGACTGTGAAGTGGACTTTCAAGTCCATATTATCTTGGGAAGACTATTTTTAGCTATAGGTAGGACATTGATTGATCTGTAAAAAGGATATCTGATACTGAGACTCAATAATGAACAGGTGTTATTTAATGTATGCCAATCTATGAAGCAGTCTGACGAGTTGAGAGTGGTGTCTGTGATTGATGTGGATGATGAAGAGACAGATTCATTCCATGATATTAATGCAGTGACTTTGTGGGATGATGGTTTTGATGCAGTTGTTCCTGTTGAAGAAAGATTAGGTGTTGAGGCACTTGCAGTTGTGATCATGAATTTTGATTCTGAAGGTATTGATGAGTATGAGGAATTGGTAGGTGCACTGCAAGGGAGTGGTTATAACTATGCACCAAACAATCTTGATCTAGATTTAAAAATAGAACTACTCCACTAGCTCGTCCATCTATTGAAGAACCACCGGTGTTGGAGTTGAAATCCCTTCCATCTCATTTGCAATATATATTTCTTGGGGCCAACATACCTTACTGGTTATTATTGTAGCTGATCAGAGAAAGTCAGAAGTTGAAGCATTGTTACTAGTGTTACAGAATTTCAAGAAGGCCATTAGATGGTCCATTGCAGACATTATTGGTATTCCACCTGGTTTGTGTACTCACAAGATTCTGCTTGAATCAGATTGCATTCCATTTATTGAACACCTGCGTCGACTTAATCCTTCTATATAGGAGGTGGTTAAGAAGGAAATTATTCAGTAATTAGATGTTGGTGTGGTATTCCCCATTGCAAATAGCAAATGGGTTAGTCCAGTTCAATGTGTTACAAAGAAGGGCAGAATAACTATCGTACCTAATGAGAAAAATGAGATAGTTCCTTTAAGACCAGTCACTGGAAAGAGAGTATGCATGGATTATAGAAAGTTGAATGATTGGACTCGGAAGGACCACTTTATGATGTCGTTCATGGATCAGATGCTAGATAGGTTAGCAGGAAGATGATGGTATTGTTTTCTTGATGGGTACTCAAGTTATAATCAAATTATTATTGCACTGGAAGACCAAGAGAAAACCACCTTTACATGCCCTTATGGGACCTTTTCATTCAAACGAATGCCTTTTGGGCTATGCAACGCCCTAGCCATGTTTTAGAGATGTATGATGTCTATTTTTTTTATATGGTGGAAGAAACCATTGAAGTTTATAAGGATGATTTTTCGGTGGTAGGGGACTCTTTTGATGAATATCTAAAGAACTTGGCAAAATCTCTATAGAGGTGTGAAGAATGCAACTTGATACTCAATTGGGAAAAGTGTCATTTCATGATTAAAGAAATTGTGCTTGGGCACAAAATTTCAAAGAGAGGAATAGAGGTTGATCGAGAAAAAGTAGAGGTGATTGAAAGTTTACCTTATCCATTTTTTGTAAAGGGGATTCGGAGTTTTCTAGGGCATGCAGGTATTTATCAAGGACATCTCAAAGATTGCTAGTCCACTTTGCAAGCTGCTCGAGAAAGAGGTAAAGTTTGATTTTGATAAGACATGTAAGAAGTCTTTTGAAAACTTAAAAGAGAAGTTAGTGTAGACTCCAATAATTGTGTATCTCGATTAGTATTTACCCTTCGAAATTATGTATAATGCTAGCGGATTGTCCTTAGGGACTGTACTAGGCCAAAAGAAAGAGAAGATACTCCATCCTATCTACTATGCATGTAAGGAACTAAACCCTGCTCAAAAGAACTATAATGTAATTGAGCAAGAGTTATTGGCAGTGGTTTTTCCTTTGAAAATTTTAGATCTTACTTGATAGGGACAAAGGTCATTGTACACACCGATCATGCAACATTGAAGTACTTAATGGAAAAAAATGATGCAAAGCCAAGGCTTATTTGGTGGGTGATACTGTTGAAAGAATTTGATTTTAAGGTAAAGGACAGAAAACGCATGGAGAATCAAGTTGCGGATCACTTATCTAGACAAGAGGAGGAAACTATGCAGAAGATTGCTAAGGGTTTGGAGATTGATGACAGCTTTCCAGATGAACAGATATTCGCAGCTTCCTATGGTTTGATTCCATGGTTTGTAGATTATGCAAACTACTTAGCAAGTGACCTAGTCCCAGAAGATCTCTCATTATCAGAAATTGAGGAAGTTCATGCATGAGGTAAGAAAATTTTTCTGGGGTGAACTTTATCTTTTCAAAATTTATATAGATGGGATTATTAGTAGGTGCATACCTAAGGTAGAAATGATGAGCATACTTGAGGCATGTCACTCATCGCCAGTTGCAGGTCACCATGGAGGGGCCCGAATAGCTCATAAGATCCTGCAATGCGAATACTATTGGCCGACCATATACAAAGATACTCATGACTATACTTCTACCTGATATCAATGCCAACGACAAGGTACTATTACTAGAAGACATGAACTACCTATGAACCCCATCTTAGAATTAGAAGTGTTTAACGTATGGGGCATAGATTTCATGGGACCTTTTGTGAGTTCGTGTGGCATGAAGTACATACTTGTAGCTGTTGACTATGTGTCAAAGTAGGTGGAAGCAATTGCACTTCCTAACAATGAAGCAAGGAGTGTCACAGTATTTTTTAGAAAGAATATATTTTCTCAATTTGGTATGACATGTGCTATTATTAGTGACGGGCGGTCATATTTTTGCAATCATCTATTAAAGATTCTTCTTGTAAAATATGGAGTGAATCACAAAGTGGCAACACCTTATCATACGCAGATGAGTGGACAAGTAAAAGTATAAAATAGAGAAATCAAGTCCATATTGGTGAAGACTATGAATGCCAATCAGACTGATTAGGCAAGAAGGGTAGATGATGCATTATGGGCTTACCGTACAACTTACAAAACCCCCATAGGTGCTTTACCTTATCATCTTGTGTATGGCAAAGCTTGCCATTTACCAATTAAACTTAAGCATCAGGCACTATGGGCGTTGAAGAAGCTAAATTTAAAGTGGAAAGATGCAGCAAAATCAAGGTTGAATGGCATAAATGAGTTGGATAAATTCTGGCTTCGGTCATATGAAAGTTCATCCCTATACAAGAAAAAAATGAAGTTGTATCATGATCGGAAGATTGAGAAAAGGGTATTTGAAAAAAGTGACCAGGTGCTACTGTACAATTCTAGACTTCATTTGTTCCTGGTAAGCTAAAACCTAGATGGCATGGTCCATTCACTGTGACAAGAGTGTATCCCTAAGGTGCATTAGAAATAATGAAGGATGGCACAAATCTATTCAAGGTAAACGGACACAGAGTAAAGCACTATGGGAAATGTAGAGAAAGTAAAGAAGCTAGCTGATGTTAAATCCCAATTGTGTCGTACCACAATATTAAATCAAGCGCTGCATGAGAGGCAACCCATGAGGCTAGTTGGTGAAATCTAAGCATCCAACTTAGCCACGTCGTGTCGCGATGTTAAATCAAGCATTGCAGGGGAGGAAACCTATGTTTTTGTACTTATTTTAATTATAGGGTAATGTATTTGTTCAATGTGCAGGAGTATAAGAATACAAGTAAAATCCAGACAAGATCAAAGAAAGGCATGCGGACTCTTCAGAGTCATATCTATACAGTACGACTCATGAGTAGGAGTTGCAATGACCTGGGAGATCAAGCAGAATCAGAAATTAAGTTCTGGAATGAATACGACTCTCGATACGAGTCGTAGCCCCTGGTTACAGATCGTGACCAAGAGTCATATCCATTCCAGAACCCAGGTAAGCTTTTAGGAAATATGAGTCAAAGCAATGACTCGTAAGCCTGGGTATGAGTCGTATACACCACTCGTACCCCATCTTACTAGGTCAGGTCTTGGGTTTGACCTGACTCAAACCTATAATTTAAAAAGAGGAATGAGACCCGTTAGGCCACACGTGAATCCTAACTCGTACCCGTAGTTTTTCACCCTAAATGTTGCACTTCAATCTGCAAAATCAAGTTATTTCTAACTAAATATAAGAACCAACAACTTCAAATCAGTCATTTGGTGCAATTTTTAACTCTAATTTGAAGCCTCTACAATCAAAAGCCAAAATCCTCCATTTTACTCTAACCAAGTAAGTTTTCAACTTATTTTTGAAGTATTACAAAGTAAATTGAGAAATCTACACTATGGTATTCATGGGTTAAGTACAATTTATGCATATATTTGGTGGATTGATAGAATAATTTAGATATGTGTGTTGAACTTAAAAGAGAGGGATGAACTAGGGTTTAGAAAAATAGGTTTTTGTATGCTTATGTGTGAAATTACTGGATATAGATGAATAAAGTAGTGGGTAGATTTGGAATTTCATCGGAGTCAAACTTTGAAAGTTGGACTTCTATGTTGTAGTGGGTACGAAACTTCTTACGACTCTTACCCATTGTTACGGGAGTCGTAATGAGACTCGTACCCATTGACAACATGGAAATCTGACAAAGTCAAAGTTCTGGAATGGATACAACTAAACCATACGAGTCGTATCCAGACTTAACGACTCGTACATAGTAATCTTACCCAACTGGGAAGAAAATAAACTGAACAAAAGTTTCTGACCAACTTACGACTGTTGGTCATGAGTTGTAGACAGCTAGTATAACTAGTGAGGAAGAGTCATAAGTTGGACAGTAAATAATTATCATGTACTATCTAAGGTTATGACTCAGGTATATGAGTCGTACCCAGCGGGTACGACTAGTACCCACCACTCATAACTAAGTGAAATCAAGGCACATTGAACTTTCAGTTTGAATTTTTGCTTTTCTTTTCTTTTCTTAGTTACTAACTTTAGTATATGTGCAGGAAAAATGCCTCCAAAGACTGCATCTTTATCCAAAACTGTGGAAAAGAAATTAATTAAAAAAAGCCAGTGGAAAGTGAAGAAACCAATGCATCTGTAAGCTGGACTGAAAATAGTGGAGAGGATGATACATGGCATCTTCCAAGAAAGTTGTACAAAAAGCAAAAGTAGCAGCTAAAGCTAAGGGGGAGAAAGTCTTTCCCCAAGATTCTGATACTCCACTACCGAAAGGACCAAGAAGAAAGAATATGACTATCTTCCCTCCACATACACAGTACCAAGTGACAATAATAAAGACGAGGCTGAGTTTAGTTTAGCCGAGAAGACTGCAGAGGAAAGTCATGTCCAAGGTTGGGGCTACACCAATAGCCAGTCAAGACCCCCTACTAGCACTAGCCCCTGCTCCAGTGCCTATTGTGGAACGATGCGATTACCCCGACATGAAGGCGACATATAACATGGGGTTGTCTCAGCTACTAGATGGAAAGATTAAGAGAGTCTTAAACGAGGAGAGAAGGATGACTACAATGGGTATGGCTGAATTGCTCGAATTTGCAAAATATTTCAAACAATACGATTTCTATTAGATGATGAGAGCTCCAGGATGGTATAGTAAGGTGTTGGTCCGCGAGTTCTATGCCACCTATAAAGGCGAGTTAATAAGATAGTACCCACAGGGAATGCTGTGGAAGAGAGGTGACCCTATTTCTTCCCTGATAATTCATGAAGTATCGATATATCACCCGAACAATAGAAAGATTTTTGTATGGAACAACATATTAGGCCCCAGCCAACACGACTGAAATGGATTATAGAATGGTAGAAATGTGAAAGATCACCAAAAGGACTTTAGGTACTGAGGACAAGATGTTGATGTTTCGATGGATAGCTGAGAGGATAGTTGCACTTAGAGAACATGCCTCTTGGGTTGCTAGTGGTTTTAAGGAGTCGTAGTAGATAAAGAAGGGTACCCTCAATTTTGAGGGTAAGGCTTTGTGGACTATAGCCCATCACAAGTTATGTCCAACTATAAGGGATGATATGTTGAGCCCATTCCGAGCTACAATGCTAGCAGGGTTTACACTTGGCTATGATTTTGATGTTGGGGAGTTTTTAGCCCAATAATTAAGAGATAGGGTTGTTGTAGAGAAGAAGGCGTTACTCACATACCCCTACATGATTATGCAGATATGTTTAGCTGCGGGGGTATAGGATATCTCGAGAGTTGATACCATGAGAGAGGCCTGTCAGACTTTTGATATCGGCCTGATTCATAATGCAGCTAATCCACTGAACAGACCTATGAGGCAGATAGCAGAAGCTATGAAGGGATCCTTCCTACAAAATGAGCAGACAGATGTTGCTGCCACTGCTGAGACGGGTACACGGACTGCGATTGCACCTTCAGATGCATCAGGTACATCTAGTTCCCCACCATTAGTCCAGTCTGTGTCGCCTAGGCCACGAGGGAAGCCTATCGGTGTGATGATGATTTCTCAGGCTGTGTAGACAAAGGTGGTAACTCAGTTAGCTACACTCACTGTAAAGGTCAACAACATGGAAGACGGGGTTCAAAGTTAGATGAAACGACATTTGGAGATACAGGATAGGTGCGTAAAAGAGTGTCTCGGTGTATTTAAGTCGAGGATCACTTGATAGTTAGGTAGTGGGAAGACGCCCGATGTTGCTAATATTTAAGCCAAGATTGCTGAAATAAAGTTAATGGTTGCCAAGTTATCTGAGAGGTTATGGTTGTTGATCCTATTATAGAGACTGTGATTCCCACAATTGAGGTATCGCATATTTAGGCAGTACCAACAGATGAGCAGTTTGAGTGGACCAAGGAAGAGAAAAGAGAGAAGAATAGAAAGAGGAAAGAGGCTAAAACTACAAGGAATAAGGCCAAATTTGATAGCATCCAAGATGAGTAGGATCGTCAGACACGGGTCCAGGAGATGTCTATGGGAGCTGGTAGTTTGGGTGCTCCGGTTTAGGATACTGAAGGGGTTGATGTTGTACCCCTGCCAGTTGATGATCCACTCCCCATTGGGATAGTTACTAAAGAGAGTGGGACCCGAGCTGAGGACTCATATGTTGATGTTGTTGCTCCGGCGCCTTGAGCGCCTAAGTATGATTTTTTTATCCCTACTTTCTTAATTTTTTTAGCACTGAGGATAGTGCAGTGTTCTTAAATTGGGGGTGGGGTACCAAAAATTTAGAGCAGTTTGCAAATTTTTAGATGTAGCTAAAACTAAAAGTGTGTTATAACTTGCAGGTTTGAGGCAGGCAGCTGAAATAGGGAGTAGATCAGCTCGCTTATGGAAGCAAATATAACTGAGTTTTGATGATGATTTTTATGGATTTTTGAAATTTTTAGTTGTACTTACAAATTTTGATTTCTTTTTGTGATTGATTAAACACTGTTGATGGTTATGGATTTTTTAACTGATCTTGTGAAAAGTAGTGTTAACTATTCTAAAGAGCTGAAAAAGTTTAGCCCCTTCGAAATTTTGTTTAAAAAATTGTGTGATTTGTATATTGTGTTGAAACTGTTGAGTATCTGATAATGGCATTAGGAATAGGAATAGTACAGTTAAGGACAAAACAAGTACAGAGTTGGATATCTGGTACTTAGTAATGTAGCCCTGTGCAAGTGCGCGTAAGATTTACTGAGTTCCCGGTTGTGTTGGAATCTAGAACTTGCCTAGTTGCCTTTACCAAAGTCTAGGATGGTTAGGTAGGAGGTGATCATAGGCCCTTTATAGTATAAGTCCACTTAAGCCTAAAATTCCTAAACCAAATGAACAAATCCCTTTGATCCAAATATTTGAGCTTTAATAGACCAAATTTTCTTGTTTCACCTATCACCTTCCCATTTAGCTTGAAATAAACTTGTTTTTTACCCTGGTCCTCCTATGGATACTGAGTACCTTAACTTACGAAAATAGCCTAAGTTGAGGGTAGTTATTATAAGGGTGCGTGAGAGCAAAACGTATATGAAGAAAGGGGATATAAGAAAAGTAGTTGAATCATGGGCAGGTTTGATGAAGAGAAAGCTAAGAAAAGTGCAAAGTAGAGAAAAAAAAGAGAATGATAAAAATAAGAGCTAGAAAAGCCAAGCCTGGCCCAATTTGAATATGCTTAAAAGAAAAAGGAGATATAAGGGAGGAAATAAATAAAAAGAAAGGTGAAAAAAATTGTGAGACCCAAGAAAATCGTAATGTCCAGGAGGCTTAGTCACAAAAGGATACCCAAAAGGATATCCTACCATCCCCTAGCCTACATTACAAGAAAAAAATCCTATAGTGATCTTACCACGACTATCTGAAAGCTTAGGAAAAAAACATAAGGGTAAACCTATCGTATTCTATGTACACTGGTGATACTTCTTTGCGAGAGCGAGCGTTATTAGTTATATCCCAGAATAGATTGATATATATGAGGAGAGAATAGATTTCTTTGAATATGAGTGCACATGGGTTATGCTGCTAAGTTGATAGATTGTTTGACAAATGAAAAATAGGTCTATGCCTGAGTATATATTGCTAATGTAATGCCATCATCGGATATCTTTGTATTTTTTACATATGTTGAATTGCTATACGCAAGTTTGAGTTGCAAAATTTAAAATTAAGAAGGGAACAATGAAATTGAAATTTAATTCAAAAATCACTGGCATGGGTTGTTTGAGATCTTCCTGTTTTAAGCATCGCATCCAGGGTAGAAAATAGTATTTGGTTTTGTTTGTCTGAGGACATGCAAAAGTCTAAGTTGAGGGTGTTGATGTGACAGGGAAACATGAAACTTTCGATGCATAAAACCATAAAATTTATGCGTGAACTTAGGGTGTTTTGTTAGATATGATGCACTTTGGTGTGAATTGCAGGTAAAACAGGTTTATAACATAATCTGAGCAAAAAGAGGAGAAAAATACCTGAAAAAGACCAACTCCGATTAGTATACGAATTTTCCCTCAAGTCGTAATCATTTGATACGACTCGTATGTTGAATCGTATGAGGAACATAACCAAAAGCCAAATCAATAAACTAAGTATGAAGAAGATACGACTTAAGTATTCAAGTCGTAAGCCAGGGTACGAGTCGTATGATGAAGCCGTGAGCATAACAGAATCCAAGATTCTATCCAAGAATTGAAGTATCAGAAGGATACTAGTTGGAAGTCTGAGTATGACTCGTATAGGGATGTAGTATCCCAACCAGTGTTCAATTCTGAAAATGACTGAAGTTCCAGGTGGATACGGATAAAGAATTCAAGTCGTATATGTGGTTACGACCCGTAAGTTGAAATCGTAAGCTAAACAGAGAGTTGAAGTAATGGGAAGATTAGACATTTGACTGGTTACGACAAGGCAAGGTACGACTCGTAAGCTGGGGATACGAGTGAAGACTGAGTCGTACCGACTGCATACTTAACTTTACCTTTCCCCTTTTTAATAGGATTTTTATGTTATTTGTAGATACTATAAATATCCTAGGGTTTATCTTTTATTAGGTTGTGCGTTGTGACATTATTTTACACGGAATTACTTTCTGCTACATTATTTTCTTGAGATTTAAGGTTTTATTCAATTAAAGGCTTTGGAGTTTATTCATCTTAATCTTGTCCAATTGATTTTACGTGTTCTTCATTGATAGTCATGGTTTCTTGCACGAACATGAACGGCTAATCTCCTTAGCTAGGGTTGTGGCAACCCTGGCAGATTAGCTACATAGAGGAAGTGTGAGATTCAATTGTTCTAGGGTTTTTTGATGTATCTTAGTTCTCCTTTGTATTAATTAACGTCAAGTAGTTGCGGACACTTGAGATAGCCTATATTCGCATCCATTCAATAACTAAGAAGTTTGCGATTAGGTAGCGAGGATTAAGACAGTGTATAATAACCAAGTACGACTAGGGGCAGAACAAGGGGCAACAAGGAGACACTCTGAGATGATAACCAAGTCAACGGGTAAAATTTATATTCTGGATAACACCTTACTTATAGGATTTGCATGCAGAACAATAGAATAATTGGGTTGAACACGAGAAATTTACATAGTCAAGAATCCAGGGGGAACATAGTCCTAGCGTCCGTCTCATATTGATTTCAACTAAGCAATACTCAAGAGTCGGTTACTATTTTCTACTGATAACAAAATCCCCCCATTTACTTTCCTGTACTGCTCGTGGATTACATCAAGGCTAGCAATTGTTCACGTATTCCCTGAGGGATCGACCCCAACCTTATTGGGTTATTATATTTGCAATCGACCATATTATATTTCTAGTGGAAGTATAGTTTTGGACAACATCACATACCACCTCTAGCTGGGGGAAAACTACACTAATAGGTGGAACACTCTAAACTGAAGGAACCATCACTCCACGATTGTGGCACTCTCTCGAGAAATGACCAAAACCTCCACAACCATAACATGCATAAGGAGTTGTACCAAAACCTCAAGATCTGAATAACCTAAATGAAAAATCACGACTAGAATAACTAGAAGATGTACCTCTCAAAGACTTACCACTACCCTAGCTAGGACAATAACCGAAACTAGAGTGGCCTCCATCGATAATCTAAAAAGCAGCCTAAACCATCCTACTAAAATAACCCTAATGCTTATACAGATAACGTGGAGGGTACCTACCCTGAGAACTACTGCCTCTAAACCGTGAGCCACTATGGCTCCCACTGAAACTATCCTGATAACATGGCCTCTTATCGTTGCCCCCTTGGGCTTCGCAATGCATCTCCTCCAAAAACTGAGAATAATTACAAACCTTAGCAAAGGACGTATTTGTAATAACCAAACTCTATGTAGACATACGAAGAAGAAGTCTTAATCCTTAAACAAAGAAACGAACCCTCTCATAATCATTAATTCGAATAGAAGTAGCATGGCTAGACAACTCATAAAATCGAGCCTCATACTCCACAACAGTTATGGAGCCCTACTCCAACCTTGATAACTATCTCTCAAACAATCCCTAAGACAGTGAGGCATATTGTCATGATCCAAACCCGGGCCTGGCCATAACAGGTAATCTCAATCCCACCATAGGCCAGAGACAACCCCCTAAGCCTTACCTTAAGAGCATATAAATTTAAACAGTAAAAGACAACCAGACAAATAATATATAAATAATATGAAAAGAAAATGTAAAGAGTTAAAAAAAGACATCCAAAATATTCCCACACTTTCCATCAACCCCCTAAGCCTTACCTTAAGAGCATATAAATTTAAACAGTAAAAGACAACCAGACAAATAATATATAAATAATATGAAAAGAAAATGTAAAGAGTTAAAAAAAGACATCCAAAATATTCCCACACTTTCCATCAAAGCCTCTAAACCAGAAAATACCAACTAAGTCGGGTCATGCCCCCGACTATGATAAGAGAATCTAAAAGAAATGCTAAGTCAATAATAAAACCAATGAAATGATCGAGCCTTCCAAAAGATGGAGGCTTACCACTTTATAGCAGACCAACAGACATGTTGAACCACCTAACGCTACATAGAAGCAACCAAAAAGTCCTTCGAACCTACATTATGAAATGATGTAGCATCCGGGGATGGTTAGTGGGTCGAGCACTGGTATGTAACTCAAAGAAAGAAATAAAGTAATGTCATTGCCAAAAACCAGTCAAAATCATATGCACAATATTTATATATACATATATAAGATGTCGGGATAGGGAAAAGGGTCATGAACATGAGAGTTTAAGCCATTAGCCTGAAATGAGTAGCTCCCTTCATTCAAAAGGAACCCACGGGCTATATGGGTCTGACTCCCCTACTGGAATGGCTGCAGTACCTGTTAGTCGCACGTACCGAAGAAATGCTAAAGACACCAAGGCGATAGCCATACAAAATATAATATGTATCCATGCACATGGTCATATAGACATCCAACGTTGGTAAACATTGTTTCCAGTGTTGGTTCCCCCGGGAGTACACCTTCACGGTGAGCTACACAATTTCTTTTAAGCCTAAACTAAAATAATTTGCACATAAACAAACCATTAACCCCTTTGTGTCATCATACCAATATGCTTGCAAGTTAATTCCATTATGTCAACCAGTCCATTTAACTATTGGACTCTCAACTTCCATATAGAATCTAAAACCATGGCCACCGAGGGCATTCCAAAACCATTGTTATCCATTTATCCTTTATTGTAATTCAATGTTTTCAAAGAAAAAGTTAAACTATGTAAGTATTCATATTTAAAATTAAGATGTTAAAGTGGGTTGAGGTTAATACCATTATCAAGAAAAAAATCCATCAATTTGGGGAAACCCATGCCACCCATTCCAATCAATATCATAATGCACCAATTCAGCCCCGAAAACCATCAATTAAAGCATGAATAATCATAATATAAAAAAAAGTAATTCAAGTAATAACAATCAAAACCCCTCAACTCAATTTCAAACCCATTAATTAAATCACATGAATATTGACTAATTAAATACCGCAATGTAAAAGTCCAGTTAAGGAAAGAAAAACATGCTTGAAAGACAAAAGAATTTGAAGGAAAACCAAAGTTTGGAGCTTGAATGATGAATTTTGTATAAAACCCTTGAGTTTTCTTGGGTTGGGAGTTAGAGAAGAAAAGAATGGTGTTTGATCTTTGAAAACTGAAGGAAAAGGGTCACTTTGATGTTATAATGTCGTTTAAGGGGTAAAAGGACCAAAATCCCCTCCTCCTAAGTGAAAAAAAACAAAACACTAGATGAAAAATACATAGCAGTGTGGCATGTCGCTATCGCGGAGCTTAGCCTCCATGTCATGCCCTTATCGTAGAGGCTAAGTGGCGTGGCACGCCACTATCATGGATGCTCACTGCCTCAGAGTCCCAAAATGGCCTCGACCCCCTTCCAAAATTTTGAAATTTTCCTAAAATACCCTTTTTAACATCCCTAATCATAGTTCAAGTTAAAAAATGATATACACATGCGGGAGGGTCAAAATAAAATGATTGAAATTTTACGGAGTCTCAGATTATCCCCCTCTAGGATCATTCATCCCTAAATAAGGAGTTAGGATATTTTTAGTATGATAATAAAGAGAACTCTGTAGAATTCAAGGACAAATTTGAAAGGCGATAAGAGGGAAATGAAATTCTAACCTTAAGCACTTTAATCCAACCCGGGGAACAAGAACGGATACTTGGCCCTCATATCTTCTACAGTCTCCCATGTAGCTTCTTCCACCTTTTGATTTCTTCAAAGAACCATCACTGAAGTTACATCCTTAGTTCTCAATCTAAGAATTGTTCTCCAATATCTCGACTGAGACTTACTTATAAGACAAGGAATCCATAACACCAACATCCTCAACCAACACTATCAATGAAAGGTAACCCACATATTTTTTTAGCATGGACACATGGAAAACAAGATGAATAGAAGCCAAATTTGTTAGTAGATCTGCCTCATAAGCAATATTCTTGATTCTCCTCTAAATATGATATGGACCAATGTAACAGGGACTGAGATTCCCCTTCTTCTCAAATCTCATGAATCTCTTCATATGAGAAACCTTCAAGAATACCCAATCACTAATCTCAAACTTCACCTCTCTCTGCCTTACATCCGCATAAGACTTTTGCGCACTCTGAGCAGTTTTATGTCTTTCTCTAATCATATTCACCTTCTCCATGACTTGGTGGACCAAGTCAGGACCAAAAAATATAGTCTCACCTACCTCAAATCACTCAATAGGAGACCTATACCTTTGACCATAAAAAGCCTCAAAAGGAGCCATTTCAATGCTAGAATGGTAACTGTTATTGTAAGGGAACTCAATAAGAGGAAAATGGTCAAACCAACTACCCTTAAAGTCAATCACACAGGCCCTTAGCATATCCTTCAAAGTCTGAATAGTCTATTTTGCTTGTCCATCTATTTGAGGGTGGAAAGCGGTGTTAAGGTTTACCTGAGTACCTAAACCTTTTTTAAATGAACGCAAGAGGTGAGAAGAAAACTATGTACCTCAGTCTAAAATAATGGACACGGGCACTCCATGCAACTTAACTATCTCCTGCATGAACAACTTAGCATAATTCTCTCTTGAGTAGTTAGTCCTCACAGGCAAAAACTAAGCAGACATAGTCATTCTATCCGTAATGACCCAAATAAAATTATACTGATTGCGAGACCAAAGAACACCCACAACAAAATGCATATTAATCATCTCTCACTTCCACATAGGCAACTTTATCTTTTGAAACATGCCACCATGCCTCAAATGCTCAACCTTGACTTGCTAACAGACCATACACTAAGCAACAAAATTTGCCACATATCTCTTCATAATATTCCACCAGTAGATTTTCTTCAAGTCATGATACATTTTAGTCTATCTCGAATGAGCTGTATATCTAGACTCATGAGCTTTGGTCAAAATCTTATTCCGCATCCAATCAACATCAGGAACACATAACCTTATTTAATACCTAAAAATGCCATCTCCCCTAATCTTGAATGCTATAACCTTTAGTTGACCCACATCTTTCTTAATCTGCATGAGTATGGGATCTAAAGCCTACTTCTCATTTACCTCAACACCAAGAGAAGAGATAATTAACCACTTCTTGAACAACCATTTCTCGGTCCTCAAAGTCTAAGAGACAGATTCCTAAATTAGCCAACCTATGAATATCCTTCACCAAACCTTTTTTCTCCTCATCAACGTGAGATAAGCTGCCCATATACAACCTACTAAGAATATCAGTAACACCATTAACTTTACTTGGATTGTAGTCCAGACTCATGTCATAATCGTTGAGTAATTTGAGTTATTGCCTCTACCTAAGGTTCAATTCCTTTTGTGTGAACACATACTGCAAGCTCTTATGGTCTGAATAAATATCCACATGCACCCCATACAAATAATGATGCCAAATCTTCAAAGAAAAAACCATAGCTGCCAACTCTAGATAGTGAGTCAGGTAATTCCTTTTATAAACCTTAAGCTTCCTGGAAGCATAGGTTACAACCCTACCATGCTACTTCAAAACACAACCCATACCCACACGGGGTACATCACACTACACAACAAACCCATTAGTAGACTAAGGTTGGGTCAAAATAGGCACAGAAGTAAACTTATCTTTTAACTTCTCAAAACTACCTTCACAAGCATAGGACCATAAAAACTTAACCTTTTTCTGAGTAGCTTCATCAGGAGAAACAATATATGAGAAAATCTCTACAAACCTCTTATAATAGCCTACTAAACCCAAGAAGCTCCTAATATTGGTTAAAGTCATGGGTCTATGCCATTTCTTAACTGCTTCAAATTTCTATGCATCCACCTTGATCCCTTCATTATAAACAACATACCCGAGAAAGGTCACAGCACTTAACCAAAATTCACACATAGAAAATTTTACATATAACTTCTGGTCCATAAGAGTTTGCTACATAATTCAGAGATGATTACCATGATCTTTCTCACTTTTAGAGTATACCAAGATGTCATCAATGAACACTATAACAAACAAATCCAAAAACTGCCTGAACACCCGATTCATAAGATCTATGAAAGCATCCAGATCATTGGTTAACACAAACAACATAACCAAAAACCCATAATGACCATAACGAGTACGGAAAGCAGTCTTGGGAACATCAACTTCTCTAATTTTTAACTGGGCCTAACCCATCGCCAGGCCCCTTAAGTACGCGCGATCTTTCACTTAGGCACCTCAAGTGGACGTCGCTCACTTTTGGCACCTCAAGTAGCCATAAAGTGGGTCATTTTGGCACCTTTTGCTGAGTCAGCAAAATAATACTATGTGTGTGTGTTACACGCGTTGATGAGCTGGAAAATGACAAATAAAATGTGGACATGTGTCATTTTTATCCAAATAATTGTTACATAATTAATTTAAATAAAAAAATACCCCCTCCCCCTAACCTACCCACCCCACTAGTCTTCTTCTTCAAACATCCCTCCCCCCACCCGTCACCCCTCCCTCACCCCACTAGTTTTTTTGTCAAAAATCCCACCCACCCCGCCAGTCTTCTTCCCCTCTTTATCTTCTTCAAAGAACCCGCACCCTCTCCCTACCCCCGTACCCCAGTCGTCTTTAATTTTTTTCATCAATTTTGCTTTGATTTTTAATTTTTCTTCACTAATTTTACTTGGTTTTTAGATTCTATTTTAATTTTTTTTCAAATTTTGTTCATCTATTTTGCTTTGGTTTTTAGTTTTTTTTATTGATTTTGTTTGATTTATATTTTTCTTCACAGATTTAGCTTTATTTTTTAATTTTTCATCGATTTTCAATTTTTCTTCACTGATTTTTCTTGGTTTTTATGCTTCGATTTTAACTTTTTTTATTGATTTTGTTTGATTTCAATTTTTCTTCACTGATTTAGCTTTATTTTTTAATTTTTCCTCATTGATTTTGTTTGATTTTTAGTTTTTCTTCGTTGATGTTGCTTATTTTTTATTTTCTTCATCAATTTTGTCCTTAATGATTAAAAAAAGGTGCTTATTATTTAATCTTCACGAACCTTTAAATGTGTATATAAATTTCTCTCAATAATTCTTACCGTTAAATAAATTAAGATTGACAAAAATAACGGATAAAAATGTGAAAGAAGTATAAATTAATGGGCGTTGAGTTAATATATTATTTTTGGCAAGACGAACTCCTAAATGTGTATCTAATTTTTAAATCTCTCCCAATAATTTTAACCATTAAATAATCTTAAGATTGACAAAAATGATGGATAAAAATAAGAAAAAAGGTATAAATTAATGAAAATGAGTTAATATACTTTTGGTGGGCCAAATTGGACGTAACATCAGCCAAAAAAAGGCTTTCATGCGCCTTCATGGAGGTGTAATACACGCACTTTGCTAACTCAGCAAAAGGTGCCAAAATGACCCACTTTATGGCTACTTGAGGTGCCAAAAGTGAGCGACGTCCACTTGAGGTGCCTAAATGAAAGATCGTGCGTACTTAAGGGGCCAGGCGATAGGTTTGGCCTTTTAAATGGTGATAGCTTGAAAGGAGATCAATCTTAGAGAAAAACCTATAACCCTGAAGTTGATCGAATAGGTCATCAATCCTAGGAATAGGACATTTATTTTTTACTGTAACCTTACGGCAGTCTATACACATACAAAAAAAGATCCATCGTTCTTCCACATGAAATATACAGGGGCACCTCATCGAGAAACGCTAGGGAGAACAAAGCCCTTATCCAGAAAATCCTTCAAGTGCTCATTTAGTTTATTTAATTCAGCATGAGCCATCCTATAAAAAAAATGAAAATGGGACGGGTATCTGATAGAAGATCAATCCCAAAATCTATTTCCCTATCAGAAGGAATTCCAGGAATAAAAACATTAGGAAATTCATCAACCATAGGGACAGATTGCAAGGACTTTCAGAATTAGAATCTTTAACCCAAACTAGATGACACAGACACCCCTTGGTCATTATTTTTTGAGCTCTGAGATAAGAAATAGACCTTCCTTTGGGTAGTAAGGAACTCTTCTCCTAATCAATCACCGGTTCATTAAGAAAATAAAAACTAACCTTTCAGGTCCTACGATCCGGAGAAGCATAGCACGAATGAATCCAATCTATCCCCAAGATGATATCAAAATCCACCATATCAAGCTCTATCAAATCCACCAGCGTCTCCATATTAACAATGGACACCACAAAGCGCCTATAGAGTATTCTGACAATAATAGACTCACCCACAGGAGTAGAAACAAAGAAAAAGTCAAAAATATATTTATGACCAAAACCAAAGTGTGCAGCAACATACGTGGTTACATAATAAAGGGTAGAACCCAGGTCAAGCAAACAATAAACATCATGGGAAAAGAGTTGTAACATATCAGTGACAACATCTGGGGATAACTCAAATTCCTGACGAGTAGCAAGTGCATAGAGATGACGCCGTCCATTGTTGGTAAATGAAGTAGCGCCCTTAGGCGTAGGAACCGAAAAAGTGGTGGTTAGGACTTTATTATCTCCAGTTGTAACTTTAGCTACATGATAATTCCAATATAGATAACTAGGATAACCACAATTAAAACATAAGTTCCTCCACTTCTCACAATATCCATGGTGAAACTGTCTACAAAAATGGCAAAGAGGATAAGGTGGGTCTGACTGAGCTCCACTAACTTGAGACTGGGCTCCCTGTACCTTAGGACCACTGCTAGCCTAAAAATAACGATCACCTGAAGGCTTAGGATAGGGACCACTAGATATCAAGTAAGTGTTTGCCTAATTCTTCTTCTTAGTTCACTTCCTACTATCTCTCTTACTGTTCTGCTAATGTGCACCCTACTCTACAAATCTAAATATTATGTTATGCCTCTCTCCCATCTCTACCAGCTATTTTTTCTCTTCTTCCACCTATTGAATATAAACCACCCTCCTGGATATATCCATATCATTATTCAACATAGCAGACTTACATTCTAACACGAAATCATGGGACAAACTAAAAAAACACTTCCTCATTCGGGATCTCATATTAGATACCAATTCTGGAGAATAATGGGACAACTGCTGAAATTTTAGAGCATACTTCTTAACACACATCTTACCCAGCTTCGAGTTCACAAACTATTTAGAATTAGCCTCCCTCAACTCCTGAGGAAAGAAGTGATCAAGAAAAGCACCTAAAAACTCATCCTAGACTGTCGGTTCAGCATCATCTCCCCTTATTGCTTCCCACTTCTTGTACCACTAGTAAGCCATATTTTTTAACTAATAGTCAGCAAACTCTATACCATATGAATTAGTATCATGCATAACCCTGAAAATTTTCTCCATCTCATCAATAAACCCTTGAGGATCCTCCTTAACCTTAGAGCCTGTAATGGTTCAACCTCATAAACTGGCCAACCCGAGTTACCTTAGATGAACTAACAGCAGAACCAACATGATCAGATCGATAAGTTTTTTATGCCACCAGTTGAGCAAGTATATGAATAGACTGATGGAAGTCCGCATTAGAGATATCTCCTTGAGGCAATTGAGCATAAATATCACCATCTCAAAAAGGTTGAGGAGGACTAGTAAGGACCAGTAAAACTTCACGTGGAGCGGTACAGTTAGGAGCAGGGACCCTAGATCGGGTTTGCACTCAATAAGAAGGGTGAATTCCCTCCATATTTTCCTTAGGTGGAAGAGAGGTCCCAGTAGAGTTTTTACGACCGTCATATCTTTGGGGAGTCATAATCTAAAATGTGAGTAAGCCAGGAGTTAGAGAGGTTTCATAGCAACTAGACTCTATAGCCAGAAATAGAACATAAGAAAGGGAAATATTCCTAAATGCCTTGTAGCCTCCCCCTAATAAGTGTGGCACACTACACACTCATAAAAAGGACTCTACTCAATACAACTTTGTGAACACCCAGTGATCCTAAATCGTGCTCTGATACAAAGCTTGTCATTACCCAAACCCGACCCTGACTGTGAAAGGTGATCTGAAGCGCACCATGGTCCTGAGATAACCCTCTTAGCTTTACCTTAAGAGCACAAAAATGTAAATAACGGAAGCCAACCATACCAATAATAGATAAATAATATCAAAGGAAAATGTCAAGAGTCAAAACAAGACATCCAAATCATTTCATACTATCCACAAAAGCCTCTAAACCAGAAAATACAAACTAAGTTGACACATGCTCCCAACTATGATAAGAGAATCCAAAAGAAATGCTAAGTCGATAATAAAACGAATGAAATTATTGGGCCTTCAAAAAGATGGAGGCTCACTGCTTCACAACAAACCAATAGATGTGCCAAACTAGCTAATACTGCACAAAAGCAATAGAAAAAGTCCTCCGAACCTATATCATGAAAGGATACAACATTCAGGAATGACCAGTGGGGCGAACACTGGTGTGTAACTTAGGAAAAAGGATAAACTAACGTCATTGCCAAAAAGCAATGAAAACCATATGCATAATATTTATATATACATATATAGGATGTCGTGATAGGGACAAGAGTCATCAACATAAGAGTTTAAACCATTAGCCAGAACTCTATAGCTCGTTCCATCCTAAAGGCACCCATAGGCTATATGCATTTGACTCTCCCTGCTAGAAGGACCTTAGTGCGTGTTAGATTCACGTACCGAGAAAACCGAGGAAAAGCTAAAGACACTAAGGCTATATCCATCTAAAATATAATGTGTATCTAGACACATGGTCATATAGACCCCCAACGTCGGCAAATGTTGTTTCTAGTATTGGTCCCCCTGAGACTACACCTTCACGGTGAGCTACATAATTTTCTTTAAGCCCAAATTAAAATAATTTGCACATAAACCAACCATTAACCCAGGAGTAATTTATTAAGGCATTTACCAACTTGATATCGTCATACCAATATGCTTGCAAACTAATTCAATTATGCCAAACCAGTCCATTTAACCATTAGACTCTCAAGATTCATTTAAAATACATAACCATGGCCACCAAGGGCATTCCAAAACCATTGTTATCCATTTATCCTTTAATGCAATGCAATATTTTCAAAGAACAAGTTAAACTATATGAGTATTCATATTTAAAACCAATATTTTTAAGTGGGTTGAGGTTAATACCATTATCAAGCCAAAAAAATCCATCAATTTAGGAAAACCCATGTCACCCATTTCAATCAATATCATAATGCACCAATTCAGTCCCAAAAATCATCAATTGAAGCCTGAATAATTTATTTAAAACATGGAAAAATTAATTCAAGTAATAACAACCAAAACCCCTCAACCAATTTCAAACCCATCAATTAAATCACATGAATATTAATTAATTAAGTACCATAATGTAAAATTCAAGTTAAAAAATGAGAGACACATACCTGAAATACAAAAAAATTTGAAGGGAAATTGAAGTTTGGGAGCTTGAATGATGAATTTTTTGTAAAACCTTGACCTTTCTTAGGTTGGGAGTAAAAGAAGAAAAGAATGGTGTTTGATCTTTGAAAACTGAAGGAAAAGGGTCACTTTGATGTTATAAGGTTGTTTAAGGGGTAAAAGGACCAAAAGCCGTTCAACCCAAGTGAAAAAGGACTATTTTATAGTGCAGACTTTTCTAAGTCCAATGGACTTCGACAGGGTGCTCGAAATTTGGTTGAATTCTAATATACGCAAATGAACTATGCAACCACACTAAATTTGATGCTCTAAACTCAATGGTAATATCAAAATTTGAAAAAACATCATTTTCACAAAGTTGATTCCCCAAATCCAAAATCACAATTTTCCAAATCGAGGGTCGAAATGAGATTTAAAAGCCGTAAAATCACACCAAACATGGTACCACCCTAAAATCGACGTTTCGGGTCTTATGGCGTAATTCATTCAACCATCTATCGCACGGATCAAAAGATATACATATAAGTCCAATATAAGGCTCTCGAAGCCTCCAAAAATCACAATATCGCATAAAAGGCACCAAAATGCATCGAAACTATGTTAATCACCCCACACAATACCACAATGCAACTACGGGGAGGGGTAAAATAGTTAAATCATAAAAAATCACAAATTTCACATCTTTCATCAAATTTTCAAGTTATTACATCATCCACTACTAAAAATCTAGTTTGTCCTTGTGCTAAGACAGAGAAATACCTGAATCAACAAAGAGATGGGGATAGCAACCATACATATCAGACTCGACCTCCCAAGTAGACTCATCTACAGGTTGATGTCACCATTGAACCTTAACCACAAGGATAACTCTAGAGCGCAACTGCCTAACATCCATAACCAAAATGGAGATCGACTCCTTAACAAAGAACAACCGCACATATAACTAAACTGACTCCAAACGAATGATATGGGACTCATCCAAAATATAGCGACAAAGCATAGAAATATGAAACACTTGATGAACACCTAATAGATCAGGGGACAACGCCAACTCATAGGCCACATCACCAATAGTCCGAAGCATCTCAAATAGACCAATATACCTAGGGCTAAGCTTGCCCCTCTTCCAAAATCTCATCACAGCTTTCAAGGGTGAAACTCAAAGTAAAATACAATCACCAACACCAAATCTCAAGAAGAAAAGTCTACGAACTGCATAGCATTTATGCCTACTCTGATCCGCTCTAAGTCTATTCTGAATGATCTGGACTCTATCCTAAGACTCACAAAGAAAGTTCGTACCTCAAGGCCTAACCTCAGAAGTATCAAACTAACCCACTGGCGAGCAACAACACCTCAAAAGAAGCCATATTAATACTAGAATGGTAGTTATTATTATATGCAAACTCTGCTAAAGCCAAATGTTGCTCCCACTGGCCACCAAAATCCATCACACAGGCGCAGAGCATATCCTCCAAAAACTAAATAGTTTGCTCTGACTAACCGTCAGTCTGGGGGGGAATGGTGTGCTAAGATCAACTCGAGTGCCCAACTCATCCTGAAAAGTCCTCCAAAAATAAGATGTGAACACAGAATCTCTATCTCACGGGCCAACCTCTCAGCACTGAATGAGACCTGAATTAGAATAAAATGAGCTGACTTGGTCAATCGATCCACAATGACCCAAACATTGTCAGAATCATAAGATGTACAAGGAAAAATAGTCACAAAGTCCATAGTGATCCATTCCCACTTCTACTTAGAAATGGGTAACCTCTGAAGAAAACTACCAGGTCTCATATGCTCGGCCTTCACCTACAGACAACATAGGCAATAAGCCACAAAATCTGCTATATCTCGCCTCATAATCACGATACATCTTAGTCGTACCTGGATGGATGGAATAGCTGGAACAATGGGCCTCCTCCAGTATCAACCTGATCCATTCACCTACTCTCGGCATACAAACTAGGCCCTCAATCCTCAAAATCCATTTGAATCAAGTGAGATTTCCTTGGCCTCGCCACTCAACACCTTATCTCGAATCAACCTCAATCTAATATCATTGAACTGATGAGATCGAATCTGCTCTATCAAAGAAGATCTAGCCTCTACAAATGCCAAAACACGCCTAGATGTATCAATCCTAACCATCTGGTTAGCTAAAGACTAAACCTCAAAGGCTAAAGTCCTCTCTTGGGTCAAAAGATACGCCAAGCTATCCATGCTAGTCGACTTTTGGCTCAAGGCATCCGCAACTACATTAGCGTTGCCTGAATGGAAGAGAATAATTAAGTCGTAATCCTTAATCAACACAAGCCAACGGTGTTGCCTCGTATTAAGATCTCGCTGGGTGAAGAAGTGTTGAAGGTTATGATGATCTGAGAAAATCTTAAAACAAACTTCATACAAGTAGTTCCTCCATAACTTCAAAGCAAACACAACTGTGTACAACTCTAAATCATTGGTAGGATAATTTCTTTCATGAGGCTTTAACTGACAAGACACATAATAAATCACCTTGCCCTCCTGCATCAACATAACACCTAAAGCATCACAAAACACAATAAAACCTACGCCCTCATTGGGTAAAGTCAATACAGTAGCGAAAGTCAACAAATCCTTGAGCTTTTGAAAGATTGCCTCACAAGCATCAGACCACAAAAAAGAAATATTCTTTTGAGTCAACTTAGTCAAAGGAGCTGCAATAGATGAGAAACCCTCAACAAAACACCTATAATAACCTGCTAAGCAAATAACACTCTGAATCTTGGTGGACGAAGTAGGTATAACCCAATCACAAATTGCTGCAACCTTGGATGGATCAACCATGATACCTTCCTTAGTCACCACATGACCCAAAAGAGAAACAGGCTCCAACCAAAACTCACACTTAGAGAACTTCGTATACAACTTCTCATCCCTCAATCTCTGAAGCACAATCCGCAAATACTCCTCATGCTCAGCCTCACTCTAAGAATAAACTAAGATACCATCTATAAATACATTAACAAAGAAATCGAGATACGATCGAAACACCTGATTCATCAACTCTATGAATGCAGCAGGGGCATAGGTCAACCCAAAGGACATGACTAAGAACTCATAATGACTGTATCGAGTCTGAAAAGATATCTTCGGAATATCTGAAGCTCTAATCCTCAATTGGAGATAATCAGACCTCAAATAAATCTTTGAAAACACTGCAGCACCCTAAAGCTGACCAAATAAATCATCAATGCAAGGAAAAGGATACTTATTTTTTATTATCACCTTATTCAACTGTCGATAATCAATACACATCCGAATATACCCATCCTTTTCTTCTTCACGAACAAGGCAGGCGCACCCCAAGGTAATACACAAGATCGAATAAATCCCTTATCCAACAACTCCTACAACTGATCCTTCAATTTCTTCAACTAGGCTGGGGCCATCTTATAAGAAGGAATAGAGATAAGATTGGTGCCTAGCTCAACATCAATAGAAAAATAAATATCATGATCTGAAGGCATAACAGGCAAATCTATAGAGAACACAACCAGAAACTCACATACAACGCAAACAGAATCCAAAGAAGAAGGTGAAACAGCACTAGTATCATAAATATAAGCCAACTAAGCTAAACATCCCCTCTCAACCAATCTACGAGCCTAAACATATGAGATAACCCTCTTAGGATCCGAATAAGGCACACCCTTCAAAGCTATCCTTGGCACACCCAGCAAGGCTAAAGTAACAGTCTTAGCAAAATAATCTAGGACAACATGATAAGGAGACAACCAATCCATACCCAAAATAACATCAAAATCAACCATATTTTACAAAAACAAATCTACCCAAATCTCATGCCTAACAAAAGTCACAACACAAGATCAGTAGACCCAATTCACCACTAAAGAATCACCTACTGGGGTAGATACACGAATAGGCATGGCAAGATACTCACTAAAAGAATCAAAACCCAAAGCTTAATACACCGACAGATAGTAAAAAGTTAATTCGGGATCAAATAACACAAATGCTGATCTAAAATAAAAGAGGATGATACGTGTGATCACAGCATTTGAAGCCTCTACCTCAGGTCTAGCTGCTATAGCATAGCACTGTCCATGACCACCAATCGGCTGAATAGCCCTACGACCTCCACGGGCTCCACTACATTGCCTCTTGCATCTAGTAAAATCCCTACCTCTGACAGCTGAAATAAAAGTAGTTGTAAACACACGGCGGGGACAGTCCTTGGCCAGATGGCCAAACTCATCACACACAAATCAACCTCTACACTTGTCCTGATAGTGCACTCTCTTGGTGTCTCCATGAAACACTCGAGAAGTAGATCGATGCATACTCGGTTAACCCTTATACTCTGAAATAATGGCCCAAACACTACCATTTGTGCCATGGCTTGATAAAGAGCATGAGGCATAACAAGTCCAACTAGTTGAGATCCCACCTAGGGAGGTAACATATATAAATGTTGAACTCCTGATTTTGGAACTCCATACTCATAAGCTAGCGTTGAAAGAGGCATAGTACTCGGGGTCGGAGGAGCACTCGAAATAGAAGTAGGTACAATTAGAGGATCCACACTCGAGAATGGAGGAACACCATAACCAGACTCTGGCACAGGTGAAGGTACAACACTCAAAACTGGGGAAGTACCAAACAAACTCAAAGGAGCACCTTCCAAATGGGTCAACAAATGAACCAGCAGTCACTCTAAGACTGAGTAGATAAACTCTAAGGAACTAAAGTGGAACCCACTTCTCCAACCTGCTCAACACGAGACTCAGGGGAGAGTCCCTTAGCACTCCTCCTAGATGGGGATGAAACACGAGCCTGTCCCCTTCCTCGAGTATGTCCACGACTTAACACTCGCCCTCTCAACTGAACTCTCTCTCCAGAAGAAGGCTCCGCATCTCTACTCTTACGATACCTAGTCAATAACATCTGTGCAAAAAGAGTAAAACACAACACAGAACACAGGTAAGAAAGAACTTTGCATGATAAGGAATAAAATGAGGGAAGTTTCCTAAATATATCTTATAGACTTTCAAAGATAGATATGAACGTCTACATACCTATTTGAGAGACTTTATTAGACATCTTATTCTTACATCGTTGAGACCAATGAAACCTAGATTCTCTGATACCAATTTGTCACGGTCCAAAAATCTAAGGGTCATGATGGAACTCATCGCGACGAACCTTGACGAGTAAGCCTATCACCCAAACTGATACACAAAGGGAAAAAATGGAATTACCCCCAAGGACGAGCTTCTAGAATAAATTCAAACCACATAAGTAAAAATAATGCAGAAAGAAACATATCTAAAACCATACATTCTCATAACTAGATGTCAATAATGTAAGAAATACGAATATAAATTATGAGTTAAATACATCATAATATCCACACCGGGTCAACATCTATCTCCGAGTACAAATAAGGACATAAATACTATAGAAAGATAGAGGTGAACTCTGGATGCATGAATGTCCAACCGTTACCTTGAGTTATCTAAAGGCGCTAGAAATTAACCAATATGAGGCACACTTAAGCTAGGACCTGCACCGATAGGGTTTAGTAGGAGTGAGTACGGTCCACTTGTCCTCAGTATATATCATAGGCCGATCAAGCAAAGTACTAAATAAAGCATACAAAATATACACTAAGGACGGGTCACCTGTAATCAAAAAATATTCCACAATGATAGCCCACACTGCTTGAACTAACAGTTCTACAATATCCACACATAATACAACAACATACCAAATAAGGATATAAATATACACAATATCACATACAAGTAGAACAAAAGAGGAACATGTATAATTAAGATCATCAATTACAAATAAGGGAAGATAGAATAATTAGACATTAACAAGCCAAGATATAGAATAAATAAATAGATAACAAGTCAATATGGCCATACAAACATAATATAAACAAAGTAAATCAAGTGCAATGTATATGATGATGATAATGATGATGATGCATGAGATTGTTGCACAGTCTCCGTATACACCTACAAAGCTAAAGCTTCCCAATGTAGGACCCATGGAGGGTTCGTCAACTCGTATACTACCCTGTATACACCTATAGAGCTAAAACTTCCTGATGTAGGACCCATGGGGGGTTCGTCAACCCGTAGACAACCAATATCCATGAATCTTCTCTGCATATCCTTCGGAGATGTCTATAAAATCCTATGTTTCCAATATTTCCAAAATTTTCAGTATTTCCAAAGCACATATATAACATGAGACACAAATCAAGTGAGACCAACAACAAGAAGAAGTATATACAAAACATACAACAAACAAGTAAAATTATGTGTATGATTCCATGAGGATGTAAAGTTCATAATCACTCCCCACGAGTATTTCCACAACCAACAACATGACGTATTTCCACAATCACGTGGGCCAATATCCGCTCATTATTTTCATCCATTCATAAATTTTCACATGTTCTATATGCCCACAAGTATAAATATATCACAATACGCCAATGGTACCGCAATAGGAATTTTCAATAACACAATACAATTATTTGCATGTATTCAAGGTTATCAACATCATCTAAGACCTCACACGGTCACATATATCACATAATATCTCAATTTCTGCAATTACCTCACATATAGGCCCCCACATGAGCACAACACATAGATAGCTATTTTTTATGATTAGTTCATACCCTTAACATGCATTTTGTACCATTATTTATGACCCAACCCAGTCTGAAAGTGTTAAGCCATAACCTACCTAGAAGGCCAAAATGGATCTACAACACTTCAACCACAAATCCCTACTTCTCACGAGCAGTATCGAAATCAACTAAAACTAAGAAATATAGAATCTATTTTTCAAAACAAAGCTAATGATATCCATATTGCCTACTTTTGAATTGGGGTCAAAACGGACATCCGAAATAGATTTTCAAAAAAAGGGCAAAATTGTAACTTTACTTTAAAAATGTGTTTCTCATATTTTTAGGAATATACAGCTTAAAACCCAAGTCAAATCGAGTCAAAAACGAGGTTCAAATTAAAGAAAACCTATTTTTGAATTTTATCGGGTAAAATCTTTGAAATTCGTGTTAAAATTAGAATCGAAGTTGTTTTGAAGGTTAAATTGATGAAAAATAAGGAACTATAAGATTAAAACATAATTCAAGTGAAAAGGAGTGAAATTGGAATTTAAAATCAAGCCCTAAGATTTTTGGGGCATTGAGAAATTAATCAAGAATTAAAGTAGGAAAGGATGAAACCTTACATTAAATCCGTAATAGAATCAAGAAACATATGTTAATCTAGTTTCCCAATCTCCCACAAGCTTCACTTTTAATCTCTCACGCTATTTTAGGGTTTAACTCTCAAGAGACAAAGGGAAAGAATGAGCAAAATGGGCAAAAACGACTATTTTATAGTGCAGATTTTTCTGCACCAGATTTTTTTAAGTCCAAACGGACTTCGACGGGGTGCCCAAAATTCAATTGGGGTCCGATATACGCAAATAAACTATACAACCACACTAAATTTAATGCTTCAGACTCAATGAAGATATCAGAATTTCAAAAATAATGTTGTTTTTACAAACTTGACCCCCGAAATTTGAAATCATAATTTTTTAAATCGAGGATCGAAATGAGATTTAAAAACCGTAAAATCACACCAAATATGTTACCATCCTAAAATTGGCATTTTGGATCTGCTGGCGCAATCCGTTCACCCATCCGTTGCACGGATTAAAAGATATCCACATAAGATCAAAATAAGGCTCTCAAAGCCACCAAAAATGAATATATCGCACAAAAAGCACCAAAATGCATCATGAACCGTGCCCATCACTCCCACACCCCAAAAATACCACAATGCAACTATGAAGAGGGGTAAAATAAAAAAATTACACAAAATCACAAGTTTTACATATTTCAGTAAATTTTCAGGTTGTTACATCTACGGTTTTGGCTTACCTACCAGCTGGCAGTGGCGGAGCCAGAATTTTCACTAAAAGGGTTCAAAATCAAAAGAACTGGGCACACGAACTAGCCAATGGAGGTTCAACATCAATCATATATACATAAAAAATAATTTTAACCATGTATAACTAGCATAAGTTTTTGTCGAAAGGGGTTTGGGTGAACCCCTAATCATAAGGTGGTTCTGCCTCTGCCAACGGGATAAACTAAGAGTCATCATGACTCATAAATCTAATCGTGTCAAGGTTTGTCCTTGTTTCAGCAATATATCAGTCCACACTCAACAGAGCAGTGTGGCTGCAGTTTGTTGATTTTTTGGTTCGACTCATGCGCCCCAAGTGGTGACCACAGTCGGAGTGGAGGTGCCTAAATGGAGTAGACGAGATCTAGATATAATTCTTGTCGGGCTTTGGGATTGTCAAATTTCAGGCTCTTCCTTTCTTTTCCTACCATTCTAATTACTCTTAAATTTTTTAGTTTTCTTTTGAACTTTGAAGCAATGGTTAATGTTTCATGCTTACTTGGGAGAACATTGTATTATAGTATAATAATATACTAGTCGGCTAACGTCGTGCTAGGCACGGTCCAATATTGATCCTTAAAAATTCTACGTTATGTATAATTCTATCATTTAATTAAAACTTTTATTTATTTGGTTGATATATTCTAAGTTAGGAATTTATTATTATATTTAGATTGATGAAATTCGTATAACAATATTTTAAGTTGTTCAAACTTTTATGGCATTGATAGTCAATTATATTTTTAAAATAATTTATTTTTTTAATTACTGTGATTTATAATATTTTTCTCTTCTATTCTACTAATTAGAAGTGACATAGTAAAATTATTATAAAAAATACTTGTGAAATTATTTTTTAGTGGTCTCATATAAAACGTCAAGTTAATTTAAAACATCAAAAACTAATTTATATTTTTTAAGTGGTCTCATATAATACGTCAAGTTAATTTAAAGCATCAAAAAATAATTTATCATTTTATGTCTATTTTATTTTTTAAAAATATTATTAATTTTTTAATACTTAAATGACTTATAACAACATCAAAAAAAAAATTTATTATTTTATGTCTATTTTATATTTTTTATTAAATATTATTAATTTTTTAATACTTAAATGACTTATAATAATTAATTATGAGTGATATAGTAAAATCACAGTCGAAGCAGCTGAAGCAGTCATGTCATAAATGTGTATTTTAATTTTTTTGTTAAATAATTTAATTTTTTAATACATAAATGGCTTATAATTATTAATTAGGGATAATATAGTAAAATTACGATTGAAGTAGCTGAAGCAGGCATGTCGACCATGAGCAGCCTGATTCAACTGCTTCTTTGCCACTTATATTATTAATTTTTAATACTTAAATGACTTATAAAACTAACAAAACATAATTTATTATTTTATGTCTATTTTATTTTATAACTTATAATAATTAATTATGAGTGATATAGTAAAATTACAGTTGAAGCAGCTGAATCAGCCATGTCATAAATGTCTATTTTAAATTTTTTATTAAATATTTTAATTTTTTTAATACGTAAATGACTTATAATAATTAATTAGGGATAATATAGTAAAATCACGATTGAAGCAGTTGAAGCAGACATGTCGACCATGAGCAGCCTGGTTCAGTTACTTCTTTGCCACTTATATTATTAATTTTTTAATACTGAAATGACTTATAAAAATATCAAAAAATAATTTATTATTTTATATTTATTTTATTTTATATTAAATATTATTAATTTTTTAATATTTAAATAATTTATAATAATTAATTATAAGTGATATAGTAAATCACTGTTGAAGCAGCTGAAGCAGTCATGTCATAAATGTCTATTTTAAATTTTTATTAAATATTTTAATGTTTTAATAGGTAAATAACTTATAATATTTAATTAAAAATAATATAGTAAAATCACAATTGAAACGGCTAAAGCAGTCATGTCGATCATGAGCATCCTGCTTCAACTGCTTCTTTGCCACTTATTATATAGGATAAATAATAAATATACATATTAGTGAATGTAAGATACCCCATGTGACATCAATTAGTATGTTGGCGAAACCAAAAAACAGTGTCACCCGATCAATTTCGATGTTATTGGCTGCTCCATCAAGTGTTGTGGTCGTTGGTTTGCTGCAATTTTTTTCGCTATCTATTTTTTCCCTCTAATATATAGGCTAAAATTTTATTATAGTAGTAGTTCGTACTTGCATCTGTTGATTTTTCTTCATACAAATTTGTTCATGATCCTCCTTTTCCTCTTGTTGATTTGTCCCATTTACTCTCCTTCTCAACAAATCTATATCTATAATCTATAATCTATATTTATATTTATATTTATTATCTATATCTATATCTATATCTATAGTCTATCTATCTATAATCTATAATATATTTTTGAAATGTCATTTGAACTTTTTGCCCTTCATTACTTCTCTTTAGACAAAATAATCTTTTTACTATTTTTTTAAATTATTATACTATTATCTTTATAATATATAATACTAACTTTAATAAAGATATTTAAAAATTCCTTTTTGAATTACATTATAGGTTGATTTTGGTTAGAACTTACGTATCATAAACAAAATCTCCTATGAATCCTACAAATTCTCCAACTTTCAACGAAATCAAAATCATTTTTCATGAAATACAAAATACAAACAGACTGCCCTAAAAACGTAAATTTTGGAGAAATATAAATGAAATCTGTTGTTTCGAGTACACAATCTGTATTTTGGCAAAACAACTTCAACACAAGTTGAAGATTAAATCAAGAACACTTATTAGGTTTTCCAACACCTTCAACACAAGTTCAATATGAACTATCAAAGAAGTGTGTTATTTTATTAAGAAATAAGATGAAAAACAGAATAAGCCAAGTCCTCTGAATTCACGGAGTGTCCTTAAGGAAATAATTTCCCTCAAGTACCCGAGGTTGCGGAATTTTCCTCCCAAGATAAAATGGCTTCACAACCAGAATATAGTGGTACCTCAAACTTTATGGTTTTCTTCAAACTCACTCAACGGGAGATGATCAAACAGAGTTTTTAGAAGCAAGAGAATAATTTTCTTATGTAGAAATTTTTTCATACTAAACCTGTGGAAAAAATGCAGGTTTAGATAGTCATGAAGTACCCCTTCGAAAAGGAGGCAATAGTTTATTGGAAAGATTTATCATTTCGGAATAGTTATTTCTGTCCATTCGAAATAGTATGTCTTTTTCGATCAGTCACAACCATCCGAAAAGTCACCCTTTTTTCGAAACAGTGTGTTTTTTTCTCGAAGGGTTGTGTCCTTCCATTTTCCACTCACACCAATTGAGCCCAACAATCCTCCATATGAATGGGGAATGACTATTCTTTATAAAAAAATTTGGACAAGTATGTGATCATCAAGCAAAGACTGACTGCATCTGGATAAGTGGGTTTTCCTTTGAACATTCTGTAGTGAACATGCATCGAATGCACTCGGTCAATCGATAGATTTGATATCTTTGAACCGTTGACCTTTAATTTACACCTAGACAACACATGTCACAGAATCAGCCTTTTACCGTTTATGGTTCTCACGATTTTGTTTGTTTCAGCCATGAACACGTCCCGGTCTCATGAGAGCTTAAAGAATAGGCCCTTACTAACATTCTCCTTGAAGCAGCTTCCACTTCTCTCTCACATAGGTGATTTCTAAATGTTCAATCTGATAGATTAAACTATTTGGTCAAATCTGCCAAATTTAGATAAGCATTAAAAGACTTCACACCATAAGTCTTATCCTTATTTACTAAATATTGTCTACATCATGAGAATGGGTTGGGTATATTGACAATGTTAAACCTATCAGACATAACTTTGTTTGATCTCCTTGAACCTAGCTCTTGGGTTCTTCAGTCTGCTAAGTAGAGTTACTACCATACTGATTTGTCCTAGGCCGTAAACCTATTTCCTTAGATGTTCTCTCAACTCCTTCTCTAGATAGGCCTTTTGTAAGTGGATCTGATACATTATCCTTTGAATTCATATAGTCAACAATAATAATTCCACTAGAGAGAAGTTCTCTAATGGTATTATGTCTCCATCTTATGTGATGAGATTTACCGTTGTACATCATGCTCTCTTCCCTACCTGTCGTAGCTTGGCTATCATAATGTATACATACTGGTGCCACAGGTTTAGGCCAATAAGGAATATCTTTCAAGAAATTTTGGAGTCATTCTTCTTCTTCACTGGCTTTATCTAATGCGATAAATTCTGGTTCCATTATAAATCGAGCAATACATGTCTATTTGGATAATTTCCAAGAGACTTCTCCTCTATATTAGTAAATACATATCCACTTGTGGATTTTACTTTATTCGATTCGATGATCCAATTTGCATCACTATATCCTTCAAGTACCGCAGGATATTTATTATAATGAAAAGCATAGTCTTGAGTGTATTTAAGATACCCCAAAAGTCTTTTCATTGCCATCCAATGAGTTTTATTGGGATTACTGGTGTACTGACTCAACTTACTAATAGCACATGCTATGTCTGGTCATGTACAATTCACTATATACATTAAACATACCAACACTCTTGCGTACTCCAACTCTGAGTCACTTTCACCATCATTCTTTTGAAGTGCAAAGTTCATGTCCAATGGAGTCTTGGCAATACCAAATTTCAAATACTTGAATTTGTCAAGTACCTTTTCGATGTAATGAAAGTGTGACAATGCTAATCCTTTTGAAGTTCTATTGATTCTTATTCCAAAGATCACATCCGCAACCCCAAGGTCTTTCATATAAAACTTGCTCTCAAGCATTCATTTCGTAGCATTTATGTCAGAAATGTCTCTACTAATGACCAACATATCATCTACGTACAAACAAACAATAACCTGGTGATTTGTAGGATTTTTAGTGTAAACACATTTATCACATTCATTTATTTTAAACCCGTTTGCCAACATGATTTGTTCAAACTTCGCATGCCACTATTTAGGTGCTTGTTTTAGTCCATAGAGTGACTTAACCAATTTGCACACCTTCTTTTCTTTACCAGGGACCACAAAACCCTCGAATTGTTCTATGTAAATTTCTTCCTCCAATTCTCTATTTAGAAATATTATTTTCACATCTATTTAATGGATTTCAATACCATAACTGCCGCCAAGGCAATTAACATCCGAATTGATGTTATCTTGTTACTGGCGAGTATGTATCAAAGTAATCAAGGCCTTCTTTTTGTTTGAAGCCTTTTACTATAAGTCTTGCCTTGTATTTATCAGTAGTACCATCCGTTTTTTTTTCTTTTGAAGATCCATTTAGAACCTAAAGGTTTATTTCCTGGAGAAAGATCAACCAACTCCCATGTATGGCTGCTTAAGATTAAATCAATCTCACTATTGACTGTCTATTTCCAAAAAGATGAGTCTGACGACAATAACGCTTCTTTAAATGTTTGAGGCTCATTTTCTAAGAAAAATGTTACAAAATCCGATCCAAACGAAGTTGATGTTCTTTGACGTGTACTACATCTTGGATTCTTATCATTATGTACATCCTCACTTGGTTCATCTCTAGGTCGTTTAGACCCCCCACTAAACTGTTCATGTCTAGTTTTATACGGATACATGTGTTCAAAGAATTCAGTATTATCTGATTCAATTACCGTATTTTCATTGATATACAGATATTTAAATTTATGAACCAAAAATCGACATGCTTTACTACTTTTAGCATATCGTATGAACACGCAGTCTACTGTCTTAGGTCCTATCTTTACCCTTGTAGGCATAGGAACTTGGACCTTCGCTAGACACCCCCACACTTTGAAATATTTCAAGTTGGGTTTTCTTTCTTTCCATTTTTTATATGGAATTGATTGTGTCTTATGATGGGACACTTTATTGAGTATTCGGTTAGCTGTAAGGATAGCTTTCCCCCACAAGTTTTGCGGTAAACCTGAACTTATAAGTAAGGCATTCATCATTTCCTTTAAGGTTCGATTTTTTATTTTCGTAATTTCATTATATTGAGGTAAATACGGGGTCGCGGTTTGATGGACAATTCCATTTTCTACACATATTTTCGCAAAGGGAGATTTATATTTTTCAGCCCTATCACTTCTTATCATTTTGATCTTTTTCTCTAACTGGTTTTCAACTTCTGTTTTATATTGTCTAAACGCATTTATTGCTTCATCCTTATTATTTAGAAAATATACATAACAGTATCTAGTGAAATCATCAATAAAAGTTAAAAAATATTTTTTTTCACCATGAGATGGTGTTGACTTCATATCACAAATGTCAGTGTGGATTAAGTCTAAGGGATTGGAATTCCTTTCAACGGACTTATATGGATGCTTAGCATACTTTGATTCCACACACAATTGACATTTTGATTTATTACACTCAAAGCTTGGCAAAACTTCTAAGTTAATCAATTTTCGCAATGTTTTGTAATTAACATGTCCTGATCATTCATGCCGCAAATTATTAGACTCAAGCAAGTAAGAAGAAACTAAACTTTTATTGATTTCAATATTCATTACATTCATTTTGAATAGGCCCTCAATGAGGTAGTCTTTTCCTATGTACACTTCTCCTTTACTAAGTATAATTTTTTTGGAAACAAATACACATTTGAATCCATTTTTATCAATAAGTGATACAGAAATCAAGCTCTTCCGTAACTCCGATACATACAGGACATTGTTCAAAGTCAACACTTGGCCTGATGTCATTTTCAGGCAGACCTTTCCTGTTTCTTCAACTTTTGCAGTTACGGAGTTTGCCACATAGATCTTCTCTTCACCTTGAGCCAGAGAAAATGCAGTAAACAACTCCTTATTTGCACAAACATGGAGGGTGGCACCAGAATCCATCCACCATTCTCAAAGATCTCCCACCAAGTTGCATTCAGATAGCATGGCACACAGATCGTCCATTTCTTTCTTGGATTCAGCCATATTTGCTTAGTTCTTCTTTTTGCCTTTCTTTGGGGCATAATAATCTATTGACTTGTGACCAATCTTCCTACAATTAAAGTATTTCCCCTTGAATTTCTTCTTACGTTGATTGTTTTCTTGTCCAGCTTTCTTCCTCTTTTTTGAGTTGTTATGGTCGTCTTCTACAATGTTTGCTCCATTCATTGCAGAATTTACTTTCGACCTCTTTTCCGCAGATTTGTTGTCTTCTTTAATGCATAGTCTCACTATGAGATCTTCGACTGTCATCTCCTTTCGTTTATGTTTCAAGTAGTTCTTGAGGTCCTTCCACATAGGTGGCAACTTCTTTATTATTGTCGTGACTTGAAACGCCTCGTTCACAACCAAACCTAAAATAAAGTTTATGTGAATATTAAGAATATTTGTAACATTTTAAACTAAGGTATTTACCAAATTCATACCTTTCGCAAGGAGATTGTGGATGATAACTTGCAATTCCTGTACTTGAGATACAACCGACTTGATGTCAGTCATTTTATACTCTAGAAATCTTGCAATAAAGAACTTCTTGGTTCCAGCATCCTTAGTCTTGTATTTTCTTTATAGCGTACCCCATAACTCTTTTGACGTCTTCATTCCACTATACACATTGTATAGGTCATCTTGGAGGCCACTTAGAATGTAATTCCTGCATAGGATATCAGAATGTTTTCATGCCTCCATAACGACAAATCACTCTTGTTCTAAAGTTCCTTCGAGCAACTCTGGAGCTTCTTCAGATGTAAATCTTTGAAGACATAACGTTGTAAGGTAGAAGAACATCTTCTGTTGCCACCTTTTAAAATCAACACCGTGAATTTTCTAGGTTTCTCTGTTGGTGCCATTGCCTGGGAGCACTCGTACGACTCGTTGTGACAACATTAGTTGCTACCACACTCATTTCAGCATTATTTACATGATTGTTACTAGTCATTTTTCTTTCACAAAAAGATAGTCAACTTTAGTATATCAAAATAATACTTATAAAGTTGTAACAACTTTAAACACCCCTTGTTTCTAGTTTAACAATGAAGTTTTTATGACTTTCAATTGTTAACCGAATGACATTTAACTTGTTATGAAGATTTTATTGCTTCAAATCACTTGTTAAGTTCAAATAGAGTAGAAAGCTTAAAGTTTTAATCATCAGAAACCAAACAATACAGATTACGAATTTATTTTCTTAAGATTATTATTTCGGGTATACAATCTGCATTTTGGCAAAACAACTTCAACACAAGTTCATTAAATCAACAACATTTATGAAGTATTCCAACACTTTCAATACAAGTTTAATATAAACTATCAAAGAAGTGTGTTATTTTATTAAGAAATAAGAAGAAAAACAGAATAAGCCAAGTCTTTCGAATTTATGGAGAGTTCTTAAGAAAATAATTTCCCTCAAGTACCCGAGGTTGCAGAATTTTCCTCCTAGGATAAAATGGCTTCATAACCAGAATGTAGTAGTACCTCAAACTTTCTAGTTTTCTTTGAACTCACTCAACGGGAGATGATCACACAGAGTTTTTAGAAGCAAGAGAATATTTTTCTTATGCAGAAATTTTATCATACTAAACCTGTGGAAAAAATTCAAGTTTATATAGCTATGAAGTGCCCCTTCGAAAAGGAGGCAATGGTTCATTGAAAAGGTGCATCATTTCGGAATAGTCATGTCTGTCCATTCGAAATAGTATATCTTTTCCAAACAGTCACAATCATCCGAACAGTCACCCCTTTTCCAAAATAGTGTGTCTTTTCCTCGAAGGATTGTGTCCTTCCATTTTTCATTCACACCAATTGAACCCAACAAAATCAAACTCCACTAGGATTCCTACAAAATCTTCAACTTTCAACAAAATCAATATCAATATATATATATATATATATATTACGAAAAATAAATAAAACTGGGCATTTTTTGTTATAATAACAGAGTCTATTTTTTCCTTTCATAATCAATTCTAATAGAAATCAAACATGCGTCCAAAATAAAATTCTATAAAAGGAGTTATAATTTCAAATTATTTTTCATCAATTTTTTCTTTGCTTTTTCGGAGTTTTATTTATTTTTGAGTCTTCTCCATCAATTTTATCATAATCTTTTTCCAGCTTTGTATTTTTTCAAGTTCTCCTGTTATGAGCTTCTATGAATATTGCATTAATAATAGTATTTTTAGCTTGATATAATGTAATTTGAAGCTTTAGTTGATAGTTAGCCATATGGTCTTTACTTTATTGCTTTTTAGGATCTATACTACATGTCAGATTTTGATTTTATTTTTATTTTTTGATATCCTCCTATGATGTTCTATGTGTAGCTTTGTTTCGTCGTTTGAGAAACTTATTTTATGTATTTCACTGTTTATCTTTTATTTTTGTAACAAGTCTTGTGAAAACTATGGTGTTGTTAGCTCTTGATAGATGACTTGCAGTTGTCTTTCATCACAATGTTCAGGTTGTCATCTTCTATCTTAACATAGTCTTTTTGGTTATTGTTAATTTGTTAAAAGTAGTTGTAAACTAAAAATATTTGCTTGATACTTCAAAAGAAATTCAGTTAATCAAGGATTCCTTTCAACTCATTATCAGGCAAATTAGGTTCATCCAGAAAATAAATTTGTAAAATATTTTGCTTATTTATAGAACTCAATGACTATCTAAGTTGCGTAAGTGCACAACAAGTTTTTTTAATGATTTGTACTATTTACAATAAGTTTTGTGCTTCTTCTTTTTTCTCTTTGTTTTTTAGGTCAACTTATTTCTCATTATGTGGTGTTTCTTTGATACAAGTTTCAACCTTTTGTTGACTTCGAGTTGCATAAATCACCATGTTAAGATGTTATTTTAATTTTGAAGAAATTCTCATAACGTCAAAAAGATCAAATTTTTTATGCAACGGGATGATTTGTACAAACGCTTAGAACTTAACCGCAATCGCCTCACCTGAGGTTGGATTTTTGAAGTTAAAGACATATTGTTGTGCTAAAAAAGCAAAGGTAACCCAAAACTTATTAATAAGGGAGACCCGTTACTATCTGTTGTCTTTGTTACTATCTGCTATTTCTTGTAATTCTGTTACTTTATTTTTGGGACTGCTTTGGACCATTCTTTCTTTGAGCCGAGGGTCTGTATAAAACGTTCTCTCTACTTGAGGTAGAGGTGGTGTCTGAGTACACTCTACCCTCTCCTAACCCATTTTGTGAAATTATACAGGGCATGTTGTTGATGTTATTGTAATCTTTATTACAAAGTATGCACCAGTAACACTATCAATATGAATTTTATGCAAATATAATTCCTCTGAATTATCTAAGAGAATGAGTTATACGTGAATACATGAGGAAGAAATTTCCATATATGAAAAATGTGCCATTACGGATCGAAGTTTTTTCAGTAAAAAATGGTGGTTTATTAACATAAAATTGTTTGGTTCATAGATGTTATTTGAGGTGCAGACAACCTTTGGGAGTTCAAAACCTTTCCCCTCACAAATTTAGTAGAAATAAAAGTGAATGCAAAGGGTTACAAGTAAGGTTATTCCAGTGACATGAGCCACTTCTAACCAAGAGGGTGGAAGTTCGAGTCACCGAGGAAACAAAGTGGAGCGGGTCGCTGTTGACTCTTGAGGATAGAGAGTTTCGAATGGGTTTATCATACCAGAGAAGAAAAAGAAGATTACTCTTGAGCTTAGGAGTTCTGTAGTGGGGTTTATCACATTACAGAAGAAAATGGAGAATGCAAAGGTTCTTTTTAAGCATGGTTTTAATAGTAGGAACAAAGAATAGTAATAGACTATCTCAATGATGCATGCCGGTGTCAAAAACAAAATCAATGATGCATGACCTTTACTGTACTCTGTATCAAGTAGAGGTTTCACCTAAAAGAATAAGCATTCTTAGAATGATAATGAGGCACCAAGAGAATTGAAATTCAAAAAGTAAAATATAATAGAGATGAAGAAGATAAAAATTAGGAATCGAGGACCCTGGCACTAAATTCATTACAGAAAGAAACGGGCAAAACGAACTATGAAAAAAAAAAACCAATAGTAAAGAGCTAATGACCTCCTAAATATCCATACAATGAAACAAAGACATAAAGATGACTAGCAGACTACCTAAAAACTAGTCCCTCATTTGAAGAAAACCTTAACCACTAGAGAGCATAAGGTTCTCCTTGCCTCACAAGTCCAATTATCATCTAAAAGGGAGGAACTAACCCCCTTCAAATAAACACATAAATTATTTTTGACATTTAAAAATCTGATGTTTAATGTTTTTTTATGATATTTTTGGTTTAAATGATCATCGAGTTATGAATGAACAAGTGAAAAAAGATAAAATCCACAACAAGAATGCATGAGCTAAGTTGGCAAAGTCTAAAGATGGTGCTAGAGGCAAGGTTGTCTCATCAATCAAGACACCGTTATTTTCTCCCAGTACTTTCCCTCTTCCATTTTAATCATCATAATGGAGGGATGAAATTGTAGTAGACTTCTTATGGTGAAGAAGTGGTGGCGGGCCGCACATGATAGAGATAGAGTTACATGGAGGATGATTTGAATTATAATGTGGCTCCTTCTCTTCCAAATCATTTCATTAGTTAAAGTAGGGAGTAATAATTTTTTCTTCTCGTGTGTAGTTTTATTTATTGGCTTATGGACGCGAAACTCACGTGTAAAGTACATACACTAAACTAGCCCCGTCACTAATAAAATAGGGTGCGAGGGTGGGTGGAGCTGTATGTGTGACTCACAATTTGATTGCCTGATATGCCAGGCAAAGATAATGTCTATGCAAAACATCAACATAGGAGTAGTGTGTGTGTACATATACATATATGTCTCCACATAAATCATGATTCTTTTTAAATTTTGTCAACAAATCAGTTTTGCAGATTACCAAGTTTACATGAAAACTAAGCAAATTCAAGCAATTACAATACGTTGTAAGCCACTGTAGTCTTAAAAAGACGGTATGGAGATAGTAGAGAAGTTGACAAAATATTGGAGGATTTAAAAAGTTACAATATAATCTAAAAGATTATTAGTAATGAAATAATTAAAATAATATATTTTTACAACTCTATTGATTTAACTTTGGCGTTTGTACTTCTATTATCACGTATATTTTGTCTTTCAGATATTTTGAGATAGATTTGTTGATAATAATTCTTATATATTTTGTAGAAAGTGTCATAAACATTACACCTTAGTCAAATTTCATATTAGAAATTGAAAAACAAATGAAGTATTATATAAGAAAACACATAATATGTATTTTTGAATATGATGATAGCTTTAATCGAAAAAATAATTTGTGAGGTCTATAAGTTCATATTGTACAATAAGTGTCACTGGCTTTAATCTGTGAAGTCATCCATGTAACTCCATCTTTCCTTCAAATACACATTTTATTTATTTTTTAAAATACTTATCAAAAATTTTAACGCTGAACACTTAATATTTTTTGCTAATGATAGTATGGGATGCTTTTTCTAATTTCTCTTTTAACAAACAAGTTTGAAAATTGTATTTTAGCTTAAGGTTTAATGTGAAGATATACTTGAAACAAGTTTTTTGGCATGCAGACACACTATGGCGCACTGAATTTCAGTGTGAGGGGATTGGGGAATAGAGGGTGTGGAAAAGGTTTTCTCATCAGTATCAAAGTTTTGTTCAACTTATTGATAGTTGCAAATGATGAAAAGCAGGTCAATTTGCTATGTGTTCTTTACTTTCCATGGTTCTTCTTTTAATAGAATATCTTCACCCTTTAATTTGGTAAGATTATGCACGCATAAAACTTATCCAATTTGTAACTCAAAAAATAATTCAATATGGCTAATTTTTAAAGCTAAATCAAATTAGATTAGTTTAACAATTTTAAATTAATAGTTTAGATACTCAAAAATTATATGAAAAATATTATAAATTGCAATGATTTAGGGATAAAAACTTATTTACATCAAATGTTTAATTGCAAACAACTAATGAATACAAAACATAGTTTTAGCATACAAACTTATCTAATTAATTGATATGTACTTTTACATTAATTTTTAGTTAACTTGAATAAAAATAATTGATACACCCTATGCTGATAAACAATTACCTTAACCTAACGGATTAGGTTTCTTGATATTCTTAACCTAGTTTAACCTATGTTACCATTTTATAAACAAAAAAAAAGTTCATCAAAAATATAGGATTCTATTATTCTTTGTCATAAAAATATGATCAATTACTTTCTACATAAATTACTTTTTTTTTTCAAATCACTATTGTAATGTTTCTTAAGAATTAATGTTGGTAAATGGTAAGTTTTGATTTTATTGTATACGTGAAAACGGGGCCCCATAAGATATGGAAAGTGAAAAAGAGGAAGATATTGATTTTTTTTTCATTGATAGATATGTTTTTCTTGTGTACATGAAAAAGAGAGGTATGAGAGAAGGAAGATGTAAGTGGCAGAATTAATGTTGGTTTTTGATTTATTTATTTTTGTGTATGTGAAAACGAAGTCCTAAATTAATATGATAAGTGAAAAAGAGGTAAATATTGGTGGTTTTATTTTCCATTGATAGATATTTATTCCTTGTGTACGTTAAAAAAAAGAAAAAAAGAAAAAAGACACTCCTAAAGAATACGGTAGGAGACAAATATAGGTGGTTTTTTGTTTTTTCAAAAAATAATGTTGGTAAGTTGTTTTTTAGAATTAATGTTCTTTTTCTTATTAGTTGATTTTGACTTTGGGAGTCCGTCTTTTGAATGTCTCTTAAACTAGTTAACCCTTATATACGTGATTTTGCAACCAACACTTGCATATTATAAAGAGATAATACTCTATTACCACTTGAACTATACCCAAAACAGCAGAGACATACCTCAACTTAAAGGGGGTCCTATTATCCCTGAACTAATTAAAAGTGTAATTTTGATATCCTTAGTGCCTATGTGGCACATACGTAGCAGAATACACTGAAGTGTTCACGTAGGCACATATGTGTGCCACGTATGTGCCACGTAGGCACTAAGGGTGTCAAAATTACACTTTTAATTAATTCAGAAGGGTAATAGGACCCCTTAAAGTTGAGGTGTGTCACAGCCGTTTTGGATATATTTCAGGGGGATAATAGGGTATTTTCTCTATTATAAAGTTATAAACTAGGCGAACATAATTGAGAATGACTATTATGCTTATTAGACATGTTAAATGACTAGATTTTCTTGATTGTTGATGCTTTGTATACTCATAATTAATATAAGATATTTGTTTGATTTTTATTTTTATAAAAATTTCAAGTTTGAAATTTAATTCCCTAATCCTTTATGGTTGTAATTGTTGCAATTTTTTTTTATTATTATTAATATTGAAATAGTCAAAATTTAATCATATATCTATTTTGACATAATGTTTGAATTGCAAAAAGTAATCAAAGCACGTAAAAGAAATTTATTAAATTATTTAAAGTTAAGCATGTTGTGAATTTTACTGGATTTGAGATACGCTATTTTTCATTATCTTATATGATATATTATTTTAAATAGATACAATACTTATTTTAACATCAATACTATTTTTAAATATTCTTATTCATTTTTGGTGTAATTTTATTGGTTGATGTGAGATACACATACAAAGCACGTATCCTAAACTAGTATATACCAAAAGTGTGTCGGTCCTTATAAATATTGTTTGAATATTTTTTTCCTTCATTAAAAGACTTTGCAATAGACAAAATCGTCTTTTCACCTTTTTTCTTCAATTATTATTTTATTAATTTTATAATTGATTATAATCTTGAAAATTAAGGAGTCCTAAATTATGGTAAGAGGAAAAATTATGGAGAATTGATATTGGTAGGCTTTCTTTTTTCTTGTATACGTGAAAAAGGAGTCCTAAAATATATGATAAGAAAAAAATCCTAAAATATATGGTAAGACAAAAAAGTAAAAATATTACTTAGTAATAGACATCTTTTTCCCTAAATTAGTGTTACATAGGTTTTATGTGAGGAAAAAAGTCGTAATTCTATGTGTATGTCGTGTATGTGTTCATGTATTTTTTATTTTTTTTAAGATTTTAACTTGGAAAAAAAAAATATTCATTCTATGTGTATGTTGCATAGGTGTTAATGTTTTAGACTTTAACTAGGAAAAATTACTTGAAAGCAAAACCTTGAGTATTAAATTTACACTATATATATATAAGAGGGAGTTTCATCAGTTTCCCGCCGTCCTGCTTGTCGATGGTTAAACTGCTTGCTTCGTGATTTTATCATATTATTCATAATTAATTATTATATGTCATTTATATATTAAAAATTTAATATAATATTTAATAAAAAATAATATAGACATTTATGATATGTTTGCTTCAGTTGTTTCAATCGTAATTTTACTATATTGCCCCTAATAATTATTATAAGTCATCTAATAATATTAATAATATTTAATGTTAAATTAACTTGATGACTTATATGAGGCCTACTTAAATTTTTTTCCCACAAGTAATTTTTATAGTAATTTTGTTATATAATTTCTAATTAGTTATCATAAGTCATTTAAGACATATATGCTTCGTTGCTTCAATCGTGATTTTACTATATTACCCTTAATTAATTATTATGACCATCAAAGCAATGTTCCACTTAAACTGGAATAGAAAAAAATATCATAAATCATAATAACTAAAATATTAAATTATTTAAAAATATATAATTGACTATCAGTGCCTCAAAATTTTGGACAAGTAGAGTAACATATATTATTTGAAAATTACATAAAAAGTATTATAAATTACAATAGTTAACAACTTAAAATATCTAAAGTAACATTTATTATTTGAAAATTACACAAAAAAATATTATAAATTACAATATTTAATAGCTTAGAATATCTAAAAAGAAATAATTTGTTATATATTGAAATAAATACGTAAAAAACAAATACTATATATATATACATATATATATATATATATATATATCAATATTTAACAACTTAAAAAGTTTAAAAGATATAATATATTTGGTTGACTATCAAAATTATATCAGTGTCACTTAAATTGGAATAATAAAAAATATAATTGACTATCAATGCCACAAAAGTTTAAACAAGGAGAGTTTCCCATGTATCTATAATATATTAAAAGTATGAATACATTTAGAAAAGTGATTTGAACTTTTTTCCCTTCATTAACAGACTATTCTTTAAACAAAACTGTCTTTTCATTATTTTTTAAAATTTAATATTTAATTATTATTTTTTATATTAACTAGACTTCCTAAAATATATGGTAGGAAAGAATTAATTAATATTTTTCTTTCTACTAGACTTCCTAAAATATATGGGACTCCTAAAATATACGGTAGAAAAATTAATTAATATTTTTCTTTCTACTATTCAATTAGAAAAATACTCCTAAATAGGACTCTATTAAGGAAATACTTCTATAAATATTGAGATATACGCTAAACTAGAGAACAAACTGGTTTGCCTAGTGGGAGAATATGATTGATGCTCATCTAACTTGATTTGATTGTACGTCTAGATGGTGGATGCTTAATTTTCTAACCCTCAACTTCTTCACTGTTTTTGTCAGCATAATAGAATTCAACATGTGTGCATATATATATTCTTTGCTTTTATTCAAAATCATTCTTTAGGGTCAAAAATTCCGCTCAGACAAGAATTAGTTGTTGTTGTTGTAAAATCGAAGTTTTGTGATCACTATTATATTTTTTTTATAGTTTACAGGTCGTAGATGAATGACTGTTAACTTTGAAGAATTTCTTGTGTAAAGGTTAGATTTAATTGTATTATTTTGATATCTTTATTATCTTATTATTTTATTTTAATTTATAGATGCTAGATGAATGTGGTCGGCTTTGAAATTTTTTTCCGATAAAGGTTAGGTTTAATTGTATTATCGTAACATCACTATTAGTTTGTTATTTTGTGGTAGTTTACAGTTCGTAGATGAATCTCAATCAACTTTGAGAAATTTTTGTGTCTAAAATTTAAGTTTAATTGTATTGTTTTGATATCACTTTTATCGTATTATTTTGTTGCAGTTTACAGGTGATAGATAAATGTTGGTCGGTTTTGAGGAATTTTCTTATGTAAAGGTTAGATTTATTTGTATTATTTTGATATCTCTATTATCATATTATTTTGTTATTGTTTACAGGTGGTAGATGGGTGTCGGACGACTTTGAGAAATTTTGTGTATAAAGAATAGATTTAAGTGTATTATTTTGATGTCTCTATCATTGTATTATTTGGTTGCAATTTATAGATGATAGATGAATGTCGATCGACTTTTAAAAATATTTTTGGTAAAGATTAGATTTAATAAATAAATTCTCCATCCTTACATACTCAAAAGATATTAAATTTAATTATTATATTCATCTTTATTATTTAAACAAATATCCTATTTAATGTAATATTTGAACTCATTAAAGTGAGGTACGCGCGCAAGGCGCGTACACCTAAACTAGTTATTTGAAAATTACATAAAAAGTATTATAATTACAATAGAGTTAACAACTTACAATATCTTTAAAAAAATTAATTTGTTATATATTTCTAAAAAAAAAACACAATAAATCACAATAATTAATGATTTAAAAAAAATTAAATATATAAAATATTTGGTTAACACTCAAAATTATATCAGTGCCATTTAAATTGAGATAGAAAAGAGGTATTATAAATCTCAATAAAAATTTAAATTATTTTTAAAATATAATTGACTATCAATGTCACAAAAGTTTGAACAAGGAGAGTAACATGTATTATTTGAAAATTACATAAAAATATTATAAATTACGACAATTAACAACTTAAAATATCTAAAATATGTTAAAAATATAATTGTCAAAATTCTATTTGTGACACATAAATTGAAATAAAAAAATAACATACATTGAGCCCGTGCTGGGACAGGCCTTCGACATCTAGTATTTTTATACGTATTAGTTATGTTCTTTTTTGTTTTTTAAAAAAAGTAAGTAAAAACCATTTTGGCTATTTTATTAATTTAAGTAAATGTAAGAAACTAAAGGTCTACTAAGTTGGAGTAGGAATTGGATAAATGCCTAAAAAAGGTCAAATACTATTTGGAGTCCTAAAATATAAGTGAAAGGAAAAATAGATTTTAAAAATTAAGAATTCCTAAAATATATGATATTTTGATCTAGATAATGAATCATAATATTAAGCTTTGGAAAATATATAGATCATTTAAAATATATTTTTTAGAAGATAAATTGTATACTAAGTATTAAGGGATAAACATGCATCATACATTTTCATAGGCTAGTAATTACAGTTAGATGTAATTTAGATTTATTATCGACTTGTTATAATATGCGAGCTCTACATTATTCATGAAATTTGCTTCATACATGAATTATGAAGGAATTTTTATGTCACATCGCCAAAGGTATTTAATAGGCGTTAGGATGTGTGATTTGAAATCTCGATTCTTTTTTAGATGTAAAACTGTCTTGTAAGTTTATATTTTGTAAAAGAAAAAATTCATCCTTTCAAATTTTGCAAAAAAAATATTTTATGCTCAACGTATTGCCCATACCATGTGAAATGATTATACTAAGTAATAACAATTTACTAAAATTATTATTGATTAATAAATCTTTATAAAATTATAGGTAATTGAACAACTTTAACTAAATTCATTTATAAGTTGATTCAGGCCAATAATGGGTAGCCTGAGTTGAAGAACTCGGTGAAGAGGATAATGTAATGAATATTACATTCATTTCTTTTATATTAGTCTAGAGTACGTGTGTTGCACGTGTATATTACATCAGACATTGCTTATTAAAATTTGATTAAAAATAGATTGCGTAAAATTATAAATTAAATATTGTATTTGCAAAAGATGCTCCTTCACTTAAAGAAAATTCTAATTTAATGAAATGTCTGCCATATTAATGGCGCTGACAAAAGGACTCAATATGAAGCTCATGATTGATAACAAACTTTATAAAGATTATATGTTCCTCTTAAGCTCATCATAGAAGTTTATGTTTGTTCAAATGATGAATGTTGATCCTACATATCTAACTCAATAAAAGAAGAATTTGTTTCATAGAAGTTTAATTGAAAATTCATTTCAGTTTTATAGGCCCAACACTTTGAAATTCACAATTATCATTTTCCTTCTAGTTTCAACAATCGGACATCACCCTTAATAATTTAAGAGTTTCAATAAAATTTTATTTAAAAATGTGTATATAAATGAAATATCCCGAATTTTGGTCCTTGAAAAATTTCTGAGCTTTGAGCTCACTGCCAAACCAATGACTCACCTTACGAGTCGTAAGGTGTCCTTACGAGCCATAGAAACCAAATCGTCGTCTGACCAGTGAGTGGTGCCTATGCTATTGTCCTGATTACGACTAGAGGTTATGAGTCGTAAAGACTCATTACGAGTCGTGGTGTCCAAATCGTAGGGTGACCTATGTGTACCCTAAATGCTTTTGCCTTGGTTACGATCGGGACCCTACGAGTCATAGGATTTCTTGACGAGTCATATGGCGTGAGTCGTAGGATTACCAGAGAGGGGTCCCTCAGCTACTGTCCAGACTACGATTCGTGGTGATAAGTCGTTGTGAGTTCTTACGAGTCATATAGTGATCCGTAATCACTGACGATAATTGTTCAGTCTTTTTATTAAGGGCACTTTGAGTATTTTTCTTTTTACCCACTTAGACCCCCAAGCACATAAGACACCTAGGGGACTTTATTTTCAACACTTATCAATAGTAAACACTCTCTTAAACTCTCTCAAATTCTCCATTCAAAGACAAGGTTGGGGTTTCAATAAATTGATCATCTAGGGCTCTAAGGGTGATCCTTTCTTCAAATTTCTTGATGATTAAGGCATGTATCTCTATCCCTAAACTTGTGTTTTCATTATGGTATGAATTGGTTTATTATTTATATGGTTTTGATGTTGGGTTTTGAATTATGGGAGGGTTTTGGATGAAATTTGTTTAAATATTTTTTCTTTGACTATTCTGGAGTCATTATATTTGAATTGCTTATTTGTGAACTCATTGGGGTGCATGAGAGATTAATGAAATAAGGGCATAAGGATTTTCCAAACTTGTAAACAATGGAACTAGGGGTATAAGGATTCCCCAAAATAATTAGATTTGATATTGAACTTTATGAGAACCCCAACCCACTTGCATAATTGGCTTTAGAATGTGATTAATCAATTGATTTGGTTTATTTCTTTAAAACTAATGTCTTGCATAATTGGCTTTAGAATGTGATTAATCAATTGATTTGGTTTCTTTCTTTAAAACTAATGCATTGCATAAATGAAAAAATGGTTAAGGATGACTTTGAAAAATCTTGTGAGGTATAAGGATTCCCCCAAGCGGATAATAATGATTTTAAAAACCTTGTGGGGTACCAAGAATACCCAAGTTGTTTTTAATAATGGAGGCTGAGGTACAAGGATTCCCCAAGTGATGGCTCAATGACATTCGCTTGTAAGCTATAGTCGGTATGATGATACCACTTAATGATGCCTTAATGATTGACTCTTTGAACTAGTGGATGGGTACGTGCTAAATATTTTAATTTGGATTAAAGGGGGTAGTGCAGCTAGCCGTGAAGGTGGAGGTCCCGAGGGACTAATATTGAAAACTCATGTTTGCCGACGTAAGGAGATGACCATGTACTTGTGTCATACTATATATATATGTATCATGGATGTGTAGGGTATAAGGAATCCTCGGCCTTCTGTGATATCTCCAGTTGGTATAGCTAACATACACTAGAGCCCGACCAGGGGTGACAGCTGGACTCATATAGCCCGTGGATAGTTTTATGACTGTCAGGCTACACAATCCAGATTAATAAATTAAAGTTCATGCAAAGCCTTATTCCCTACCCTAGCATGTGTTATATATTTATATGTATAACCATATGATTGTCTGCATTGAATTTTGACTAATTTTAAATGGTTGATTATGGCATTCTTTTACCCCTTATCCCTGAGTTACACGTTAGCGCTTAACCCGCTAACTGTCTACAGAAGTTGTATCTCCATACGATGCAAGGTTCGAAGGCACTTCTACTTTTCTTACTCAGTGATAGGATTTTTGGGTTATCGACAGTCAGTTTGAAGTGGTGAGTCTCTTTTTTTCGAAAGGTTGTTGCTTCTTGGTTTATCTATTATCACAAACTTTTCTTTGGACTTGTTTTTGGCTATCATCGGGGGCATGTCCCGACTTAGATTGTTTGGTTTGGATTAGAAGTTTTGTGGATTACTGTAGATTGTGTCACACCTCTATTTCGTCCGAGGAGGTCAGAGTCGAAGGATTTTTCCAATTAAGGTGACGATATTGAATGATGATTATTTTATTTATTTTCAGAGTCACCACTTGAAATTGAGTTATGGTGTTCCAAGTCATCTTTTTGAATCCTCAGTCAAAAGAAAATGACTCTTTTTATTTTGATCTGCGAAAACAGAAGACCGGGTAAATGATTCTATTGACCGAAGAGAAGGTGTGAGGCACCCCTCGAGTCTCGTGGTTCTAGCACGATCGCTTTTATTAACTTATCTTGACTTAAATTATTTTGATAAATTATGTTGGGTCCTAGGTTCACTCATTTTTAATATCTAAAATTTGTCTATAACTCTTGTATTAAACCGGTGAAAGTTGATTTTATAAAAATATTTGTCAAGATGCATTATTGCATATATACAATATAAAAAAATAGAAAATAATAATAATAATAAAATAATATTAACTAAGTAATTTTTATATTTAAGAAAAATGCAATAAAAGTTAACAAAAAAAATATAATTAAGTGAGTAATAAAACCACTAGCCTGTTTATTAAAATTAAAGGAAAATATATATTTTTGAATTTTCTTATTATTTTAAAAATAAAAATAAAAATAAAATAAAAATAAAAATATCCCAAAAATGTAACTTTATTTATTTGTTTATTTTCCTCTAAAATTTATTAAAAAATGAAAATAGAGTTTAATAAATATCGGATAAAAATATAAATATTTAATACCAAAAAATAGGTTAAAACTCGGGGCGGATCAAAAATTACATGTCTATATTTTGCCCCTCTTTGTGTGAAATCTCGAAGAGTTTTCATACAAAGAAGTAGACAAAGAGATGATTTTTGATCCACCGATTATTCAAAAAATGAGGATAAAATAAAATAAAAGATGTGACTGAGCCCTGGTCTTGGACCGCCTACATATCTCGAGTTATAAGGGAAGCAGGTCACGTGTAGTTCGATGAGGCAAAATGGTAGGACAAATGAGTTAGAGGTCGAATCAGGTTCTGTCGAGTTTCCAGTTCACGACATTCTGCTTTTACATTCAAATAAATAATAAAAATAGAAAACGAATATAGAAGTGAAACATCCTATATATTCAACTTTCTAGAATCTTGACTTGGACTTGAAAATCTTCACTTTATTCTTCAGGCAGGCTCCTGAACTTGCAATTGGTAATTTTCACCCTCTTCTTCAGGCGGGCTCCTGGACATACAACTTCTTCATCATGTTCTTCAGGCGGGCTCCTGACTTGCAACTGATAATGTTCACATTCAGGCGGGCTCCTGGACTTACAACTTCTTCACCCTATTCTTCAGGCGGGCTCTTGACTTGCAACTGATAATGTTCACCCTATTCTTCAGGTGGGCTCCTGGACTTACAACTTCTTCACCCTATTCTTCAGGCGGGATCCTGACTCAAAATAAAAGGTGAATGAGAAAAAAAAAGTCCCATTATCTAGGAGGGTCCTGAGAAGAAAGTAAAATTCAATAAACACGAACAAAATATTTGCCCCAGTTTATACTAGAAAAATTTGTGAGTGTCATTAGATCACAACTTTTGAAAATTACAATAAATAGTGTGAATCAAGGCCCTGTTAAAGAAATGTGTCTCTTTAGAGTAAAGCTAATGACCAAAATTATGTAGTGTGTCTCCAACACATGAAACTCAAATTACCCAGACAAGGAAGTGTGTCTCCTAGGGGTTAAATGAAATGATTCAACTAGAAAGAGCGTCTTCTAAGAGTGTAGGTTCAAATTAGGGAGTGTGTCACCTAACCAAATGAAACTTAAATTACTCAGATGAGGAAGTGCGTCTCCTAGGAATTAAATAAAATGACTCAACTAGAAAGTACATCTACATCTTTTAGAAATCAAGGGAAATGACTCAACTAATCGGTATATCTTATAGGAATCAAGGATAATGACTCGACTAAAAGGTACATCTTATAGGAATCAAGAGGGATGACTCAACTAAAAGGTACGTCTTATAGGAATCAAGGAAAATGACATGACCAAAAGGTACGTCTTATTGGAATCAAGGGGAATGACTCGACTAAAAGGTACGTCTTATAAGAATCAAGGGGAATGACTCGACTAAAAGGTACATCTTATAGGAATCAAGGGGAATGATGATGATAGGCGAATTTACACGCCTATATCAATATATTTTGCCCATATTTTAGCCTAGTTTTGAGAACAAAGTATATATTTCATGCACTTTTAGTCCTTTTTCCTGTAAATGAGCTAACGAACATGATTAGTAAAGTTTCAGGTATAAATGATGCAGAATTCAGCATTTTATGGCTTACTTGACGTAAAAGAAAGCTCACGAAGGAAGGGAAGGGAGTTTACACGCCTAAGGACCAAAACTGCTGCATGGAAAATCTGTCCCGGGCTAAAACAACATTTCTGAAGACTTTGGGGATTTGCAGTAACTTAGTTGGATTTGGACAATGATACATTAACCTAGTACAATTGGGTTATGTATTTCATTAGTTTATTTGGATTATGATAATGTTACATTAACCTAGTACAATTGGGTTAAGTATTACATTAGCCTAGTAGGATTTGGTTAGATATTTTATTTATCTAGTAGGATTAGGATATGGGTATTATAAATACCCTATCATGCTAGAGATTTTGGAGAATCTAGGAGAGACCACAATACTTTCTTCCATCCCTTTCATCTTCCACTACAAACAATTCTACAACTCTTCTAATCTTTCCATTAATTCTATTTTTCTTCTTCTACTCTTCTATTCTTAAATTCCACAACAAGAGAATCGTTACTTTGCCTAGGAATTCACGCCTCACGCCTACCACCTAAGCTACACGAAATTACTCAATCTTGTGGTATAACAACAATGTCAATCGTGATCTCCTTCGCATTCATGGGTAACTAAACTTCTCTGTTGGGGTTATGGAAGCCGTATGAGATACTATCTATTGCTGTGAGGTTGTGAGTTCGCGACACGTATACTGCTTATATCATTATTCTCTTCATCTTAGTCTACATTCTTTGTGGTTGCAAACGCAAGAATACGCCAGTATAACATTTAACTTGTTCGAAAGAAAGGTTATTTGTCTGGAAAAGAGATAATGTCAAGGTAGTAGGGTCACCCCCTAAAATTCCCTACTAAAAAGCTAGTGTCGTAACTGGACTAACCTCTTGGAGAATTCGTACCGTTAGACACGCTTTAAGCTCGAAAGAGTTAAAGTGAAATAATCCTCGAATAGGTCAAAAGACGCCTGGATTTACCATCGAATACAATTCTCTATAAGCAGTTGCATGTCAGAATTCTACACACTCATAGCCAATAGAGACGTATACCTCAGAAGGTGGACATAACCCCAACGCCTCAATTCTCATTGTTTACAACTTACGTAACAATATTTCTCTTTTACTTTGCTATTTTCAGCTTTTATTTAATTGTTTTGGTGGCACATTACAATCCCCCCTTTTTACGAGACTTGCACCAAAAGTTTAGTAATTTTGCTTACTTGTTGGCCAAGCTATTCCCTGTGGGATCGACACCCAACCCTGTTGGGTTCTATATTTGCTAACGACCGCTTTACACTCCTACGAGAGCTGTAGATTGAGCGTTATCGAAAATTGGCGCCGTTGCCGGAGAATACAAGTGTCAATCAAGTTCGTGATAATTACTAGACCCTTTGGTCAAAGATTCTCGTACTTTTACGTTTAGTTTTTGTTTTTATCTACTGCAGGTTTTTATTTTAGTGCATGCCCCATACTCAAAGTTCTGGTCAACCATTATTACCAATCAATCCTGAACTACAACGCATTGGTAGAATGGAAGCACAAACTGAAATCGCAAGGATGGCTGCTCAACAGGAACAAGCAAGATTGGTTGCCCTTGCCGCAGCCCAGGTTCAACAGCAGAACATTGATAACCCTGCACGAGCAACAAATCCTGACGATGAGGATTTAGGTGATGACGAGTTACTAAACCCAAGGCATGATGCTGAAATCACAACACCTGCCAACAGAAGAGGTCGACAAGCTCGGTATAGACATGATCGCCAACCTATGCAGCCAACTTTCGACGATGATGATGATGATCTTGATGGTGCCGGAGCCACTGGAGCTATAATTCCACCACCATTAGCGCCCGGAGCCAAGTTCAACATCACAAGCACCATGATTCAGTTATTGCAACTCAAGGGATTGTTTGGTGGACTAGCAGGCGATGATCCGAATATGCATCCCATCAACTTTATTTCTACATGCAAGTCTTTTGACAATCCTGGTGTTGGTCAGAATGCAATTCGATTACGTCTATTTCCATTGTCTCTGTCTGGAGAGGCAACACTATGGTTGAATGGGCTGACTCCTGATTCAATTACAAATTGGAGGCAATTGAGAGACGCTTTCCTAGAAAGATTCTTTCCGCCTTCCAAAAGGGCACAATTGAGAGATGAAATCAGCAACTTTCATCAGCTTCCCACTGAAGCTCTTCATGAAACATGGGAGAGGTTCAAGACAAAGCTAGCGAGATGCCCAAACCATCACATGACTAATGTTCACCTCATGGAGATATTGTATAGAGCCTTGAATTCAATAACTAAGCCAGTGGTGGATAACGCAGCTGGAGGATCCTTTATGGATCTCACCTTTGGTCAAGTAAGCAATATGCTAGATCGCATGACGAAACAAAGTAGAGCTTGGCATAACAGGGATTCCGAGGTAGCAAGCCCCACTTTATCTATAGGCATGACTGTAGACCAAAGAAGAAGACAAGAAGAACGTGATCAAGATTTAGCGCACATGAAAACGCAAGTGGATCTTCTGACAAAGCATTTATTATCAGGGAAGACTGAAAAAGTGAAAGCTGTGGCGCTAAAAGGAAGAGACGAATCTAATTCGGAAGAGGAGGCCAACTACTTGAACAATCAGGGGGGTTTCCGTGGGAATACCCAAGGAAACCAAGGTCGGAACTATTATGATAAATCTGGAAGCAAAGACCAAGGTAGTTGGAAGAAAAACAATGAAAAGAGTGGTTTGTACGTTCCCCCTGGTAGACGTGATACCACCACATCTAATTCTGGAAGTATGGAAGACATGATGGCTAAATTATTGAAAGGAGTGGAAGCAACGAGCGCGGGAGTTACTGAGGTAATTAATGATTTGTCCTCCATGAAACAACTAGTTGATTCTCATTCCACTTCAATCAAGCAAATAGAGAAGCAATTGCGCCAACTTTCAGCAGCACTCAATCAAAGAAAGGCTGGCACTTTACCTAGCGATACTGTGCAAAACCTAAGGAATGATGGGTCATGCATGGCCATCACTACCAGAAGTGGTAAGGTGCTGGAACCTTCAGCAAAAGGCAAGCAAGTGGTTGACGAAGTTGCAAACATGGATGATAACGCAAAAGGAGAAGATGCCGCAACAACCAGTCCTGACGTCAAGGACGTCACGCCCAGTGACGTGCAGCCTGAAAAAATGGAAAAATGGAAGCAAGAGGAGAAGAAAACCGTGGAGAGAACACTTCCATACCCACCACCACCTTTTCCCCAAAGACTGAAGAAGGTGGCGGATGACATTAAGTTCAGCAAATTCATGACTATGTTAAAGCAGCTGACCATTAATGTTCTATTGGTGGAGGCACTTGAACAAATGTCTGGGTATGCGAAGTTTATGAAGGATCTTTTGACAAAGAAGAGGGCAGCAAGTTATGAGCTGAAAGACGATGTGCATCATTGTAGTGCAATTGCTACCCGTTCGATAGTTCAGAAGAAAGCCGACCCCGGAGCTTTCACTATTCCTTGCACCGTTGGATCTTTGAACTTTGCCAAAGCATTATGTGACTTAGGAGCCAGCATCAATTTGATTCCATTATCGATCTACTAGAAGTTGGGGTTAGGAGATCCTACTCCAACCAATATGAGGCTCGTCATGGCAGATAGGTCAGTAAAATGACCTGTTGGTATTCTATGCAATGTCTTGGTAAAAGTTTCTTCATTTGTCTTTCCAGCAGACTTTGTCATCTTGGATTGTGAAGCAGATTCTGAGGTTCCCATAATCTTGGGGTGCCCTTTCCTTGATACAGGAAGTGTGCTCATTGATTTGAGAGCTAATGAACTTTCATTCCGAATAAATGACGAAGTGGTTCGTTTTGATGTTTGCAAAATAATGAAGCAACCCAAAGATCTTAGTGTATTTTCGGTGGCTGATGTTTTCTTTGATGATGAGAAAGAACTACTTGAAGAAGAGCAAATTATTGATGATCCCTTGGAGGTTGTGCTCATGAATGGAGAGAGTGAAGATGCTAAAAATTCTGAAGAAGCCATTTGTGCTCTATCGGGATTAGGAACATATCGCTATACTCCCAAGAAGCTGGATCTTGATCTCAAGAATTGGCCTACACCACCAGCTAAGCCATCTATTGAAGAGCCACCCACGTTAGAATTCAAGGAGCTGCCAAGTCATTTGAAGTACGCATTCTTAGGAAGCGGAAACACTCTTTCAGTCATTATGGCAGCTGATTTGGGTGAGCGACAAGTTGTAGCTCTTATTGCTATTCTACGCAAGTATATTAGAGCTATTGGATGGACCATTGCGGATATTATTGGTATTCCACCTGGGATTTGTACACATAAAATTCAGCTTCAAGAAAATTGCACACCCACCATTGAGCATCAAAGGCGTCTAAACCCACCTATGCAAGAAGTGGTGAAGAAAGAGATCATCAAGTGGTTAGACGCAGGAGTTGTGTATCCTATTTCTGATAGTACATGGGTAAGCCCTGTACAATGTGTTCCCAAGAAAGGAGGTATGACGGTGGTCGCGAATGCAAAGAATGAACTTATTCCACTCAGGCCCGTCACTGGATGGAGAGTATGCATGGACTACCGCAAGCTGAATTCTTGGACACTCAAGGATCACTTCCCAATGACATTTATGGACCAAATGCTAGATCGATTAGTGGGGAAAGGATGGTTTTGCTTCTTGGATGGTTATTCAGGCTATAATCAGATTTGTATTGCACCCGAAGACCAAGAGAAGACAATGTTTACATGCCCATATGGTACGTTTGCCTTCAAACGTATGCCATTCGGGTTATGTAACGCACCAGCCACCTTTCAAAGTTGTATGATGTCTATTTTCTCTGATATGGTTGAAGACACTTTGGAGGTATTTATGGACGACTTTTCAGTTGTTGGTGAGTCTTTTGAAGCATGCCTGGCAAACTTGAGCATGGCATTACAAAGATGTGTGGAGTTCAACCTTGTGCTGAATTGGGAGAAGTGCCATTTCATGGTAAAAGAAGGAATCGTTCTTGGGCACAAGATCTCTGAAAGAGGAATAGAGGTTGACCGAGCAAAAATTGAGGTTATTGAGAAGCTACCGCCTCCAATTTCGGTGAAGGGAGTTCGTAGTTTTCTTGGCCATGCTGGTTTCTATCGTAGGTTCATCAAAGACTTCTCCAAAATTGTGAGTCCATTGTGCAAACTATTGGAGAAAGATGCAAAGTTTGACTTCAATGACGATTGCTTAAAGGCATTCGAATGCCTTAAAGGAAAACTCATTGAAGCCCCTATTATGGTAGCACCAGATTGGATTCTCCCGTTTGAAGTCATGTGTGATGCTAGTGGTGTAGCCGTTGGTGCTGTTCTTGGTCAGAGAAAGGATAAATTATTTCATCCTATCTACTATGCGAGTAAGGTCCTAAATGAAGCCCAAAGGAACTACACTGTTACTGAACAAGAGCTCCTAGTGGTTGTGTATGCATTTGAGAAGTTTTGTGCCTATCTATTGGGTACTAAGGTGATCGTTCATACAGACCATGCAGCTCTTAGGTATCTAATGACAAAGAAGGATGCAAAACCAAGGTTGATTAGATGGGTATTACTGCTGCAAGAGTTTGATTTCGAAGTCAAAGATAGACGAGGTTGCGAGAACCAAGTGGCCGATCACCTATCTCGACTTGAGAATGAGCATGTGGCGCAACCTAAAATTCAGATTGATGATGCATTCCCGGACGAAAAGATATTAGCGACAACAATGGAGAAATTACCATGGTATGCCGACTTTGCAAATTTCGTGGTGAGTAATGTGATACCTGCCAATTTATCTTACCACCAAAGGAAGAAGTTTATGCATGACGTACAACACTACTATTGGGATGAGCCTTATTTGTTTCGACGATGTGCGAATGGTATCATTCGACGATGTATATCCCATGAAGAGGTGTCTACTATCTTGGAAGCATGCCACACTTCGCAAGTTGGCCTTCGATATTCAGAGATGCCTACGACTATGTTAGAAGGTGTGACCAATGCCAGCGTCAAGGTGCGATTTCAAAACCCCATGAAATGCCTATGACCAAAATTCTTGAGGTAGAACTCTTTGATGTGTGGGGTATTGATTTCATGGGTCCATTCGTGAATTCGTTTGGAATGAAGTACATCTTAGTTGCTGTGGATTATGTTTCGAAATAGGTAGAAGCTGTAGCATTGGCCGACAACGAAGGAAAGTGTGTTGTAGCATTCTTAAAGAAGAATATCTTCTCTCGCTTTGGAGTACCACGTACTATCATAAATGATGGAGGATCTCACTTCTGCAACAAGCTATTCAAATCAGTTTTGGCCAAGTATGGTGTCAAGCAACATAAGGTAGCTACGCCTTATCATCCCCAAACTAGTGGACAAGTAGAAGTTTCCAATCGCGAGATCAAGCAAATCCTTGCAAAGACGGTTAATGCGAATAGGAAGGATTGGTCTCAAAAGCTAGATGAGGCACTATGGGCGTATAGGACTGCATTCAAGACACCCATTGGTATGTCTCCTTATCAACTAGTCTATGGGAAGGCTTGTCATCTACCCATCGAGCTCGAACACAAGGCATTGTGGGCATTGAAGCAATTAAATTTGAATTGGGATGATGTGAAGAATCTGAGGTTGGAGCAGCTGAACGAACTAGATGAATTCCGTCTCCATGCATATGAAAGGTCAGACCTATACAAGAAGCGGATGAAAAAGTATCATGATCAGCGGATTGTTCGACGAAACTTCCAAAGGGGTGATATGGTACTTCTCTTCAACTCCAGATTGAAGCTCTTCCCAGGTAAGTTAAAGTCTAAGTGGTCTGGTCCATACAAAGTTATCCAAGTCTACTCGTCTGGAGTAGTCGAATTGGAAGACAACTATGGTGTTGTCTTCAAGGTGAATGTCCAACGTGTTAAGCCTTATATCGGTCCTCTTGACTCGATGAATTCTATGGCCATCACTTATCTCGACGAAGTCTAAGTACTCGAGGTAACTATGTCGAGCCACGATAATAAAAAAAGCGCTAGATGGGAGGCAACCCATCGTTTTATCGTTTTATCGTTCTTTTTTTACTTGTTTTGCTTTTGATAATGAAAATCCAAAAATAAGAGTCGTGCCACGACCAAAACTAAGGCGCTTGGTGGGAGGCAACCCATCGTACTAATCGTTTTCATTTGGTTTTAAGCAAAAATAGGTGCAAGAGGTATTCAACGAGGAGATTGATTTCAATTGACGATTTGGACGCATTGTATGGTAAAGTTGGTAAGTTAGGAATAGTGATGCATAAGGCTATGGATTGAGCATTGATCATGCCAAAATAGGCATCGAGGAAGGCTAGGCCTAGGTAAAACTAGGCCACGAATGATGCACAACCTATCCTATAGCCTAAGGTCTCGGAATCTAGTGTGCTATACACTATGCGCCGCCCATTCCTAAGTGTGCTTTTGACTATGCGCCGCCTATGATATAGCATTAGGTCTCAGGATCTCATATGCCATAGACTATGTGGCGCATATGTCCCTAAATGCCATAGACTATGCGCCGCACATACCATGACTATGCCGAGCATTATGCGCCGCATATGTAGCATTTTTGTCTCCAAAACCGATTGTAAATGGGTCAAAACTCGACCCATTCTCTTCCTATATAAAGGGGACTTAGTCTTGAAACATAACCACACTAGAAATTAACCTAAAGGCGCCGCATTCCCTCTCTAAACCATCCCAACATTTTTCTTTTTGCTCTTCCAATTCACAAAATCATCTCCAAAAGCTTCAAGCAAGTAAGTACTCTCTTATTCTTCATTTATTTCTCGTAAGTACTACGTTTCTATGTCTATTATAAATTGCTACATCGTATAAGATTGATTGGTGATGTTCATGTGTTTTGATCGTTGATACAAAATCATGTGAGTAAACATATACGTAGGAAAATCTTGACTTGTTTCCGACTTGAATTTAGTTTTAATAGCATTGTTATACGATTTGAGGAATTGCTATGGTGACGAACATTGACTATCATGTTATGATCTTGTTACATGGATACTTACATGCTAGACTATCCCGTTCATCGGGATAAGCCTTATAATTGCCTACCGACTTAGGAGGTTGCGATTGTTGAAAAAAATCCATACCATGTTACAGCCCCTATGTAGTAGTGTTGTTATATCTAACATGAAAGTAGTGCAATGGATGTAAGTAGTAATACATTACTGATTTTCTTGTCGAAATATAATCCTAAAACGGATGTTGACGAAATCTGAGTAATCGACCACTTTCACTTCACTGATTTGTGTCAACAAAACTAAGTGTGGGGTGGTACCCCTACTGCTTGTTTATAGATTGTATCGACTGAGATTGTGCTGCCATTAACACAATTTCTAGTCTCAGGTACAATGGCACCTAAAGCGAGGAAAGGCAAGGAGAAGGCTACCACTTCCCAAAAGGGCAAGAAGAGAGGTAGAAAGGACCAAGGAGAATCATCCTCAACACAACTACCCCGCAGAATGTTTGGAATAAAATGGGTTCTTGAGGAGGAAGCCAAAGAATGGTACAGGAATAACAAAGAAAGAAGATATGTTCACGTCGACCTGATCAACAAGGACACCTTAGCAAAGAAGGAGCCGCGTATGTTGGCGAAAATCATGGCATTGAAGCTGGATTTCATCTTCCGCGATATGGGAAAATGTAATCTTGATTTGACAAGAGAGTTTTACGCCAACTGGTCGCCGAAAACAACAGGCAACGAAGTCAAAATTTGGGGCCAAGTGTTACAGCTCAACGCGGACTGGATCAACTCTTTTCTTGGCTTACCTTCGGTCGACCCAGCACCATTCAAAGAGCTGTATAGCAGGCCTCCTTATAGAGCAATTAGACACACACTTTGTGGAAGTAGATCGATGGCAAGGTGGGGCAGACATAAAGACACAGGACGACACAACACCTTCCCCTATACTTCACTAAATAGGGAAGCAAGAATCTGGATGCGTATTGTCAACTCATGCCTTATTCCTGGGACTCAATACACCAAGATATCAATAGATAGAGTGTGTTTGGTCTATGCTTTGATGAAGAATGTCCCTATCAACTTTGGGGCAATCATTCGCTCTACCATGAGGAAGGCCAGACTCCACAAAAGGTCCCACTTCACGTTTGGAAATCTGTTGACAGCAATCTTGCGGAAGAAGGATATCGAAGAGGAACCAGCTGACCACAAACTCCCACATAACCCAAAGAAGGTTGACCTTACTAAGGTCAAAGATGCTGAAACAACTCATGGTGTCAACCTTACTACTGCGGAAAGACATGCTCGTGATGAGAGTTTCTTCCGTCATCTTTATGGCATGACACGATTTACTATGATGAGTAGTGGACGTGTTCCAACTGCTGCAGAGCTCCAACAGCTGGACCACAACTATCCCATGAACATGCATGCACGGGAGATGTGTGGAGTGGGCGTATACTTTGAGGAACCTCTAGATGATGATGTGCCGACTGATGACGATCGACGCTTGCCAGACTCTGACGAGGAGGAGAACTCTGACGACGACTCTTATGATGATTCTGACGAAGGGGGTATGACCCCCGACATTGAGGAAGAGTCCGACTAACCAGGTTCCTCGTATTTATTTTCCACTGAGGGCAGTGTCCCATTTAAGTGTGGGGTGGCGGTATCGTATGCTATACTTCTCTATCGCATCTATGTTTGTTTATTTTGTTGTGTTTTTGTTGTTTTTTTTGTGTTTTAGTTTTTTTTGTTTTTGTTGTTTTTTCTAGCTTCGCATGAAATTATTTTGATAGGCAGCATGAGATTATAACAAGAGTATATGCTACAATTGTGACTATTGAGACGTTTAGGCTCTAGTTCTGACTCATTATGTGATATTGTATGGTTCAATTCCTTCACTTGTTGGGTCGAGAGTCTATATTACTTCCAAGCAAGTCGACCATGTGCCTTGTGTGTGTGAGATAATCGTATATTCTATGTGTGTGGCTGATGCTAGAACTTGCCTGGTATGTATGCAAAGCGAAAATAAGGAGTGTAAGTTTAGGATATGATTTAGGCATTTCTTTGGCAACCTATATTTGTTTACCTTCAGTTTTACCTACCCATGGACATCATCCTAGTTAAACCCTTTTGAGCCTTTAGCCTATTTTCTTTGACAATCTTGTATGTAAGCCTAATCCATTTTTTTCAAGACCGTAATTTGATCCAAACTCCTAAGTGCTTTAAAGTGAAAAATTCATGTGACAACATAAGAGGAAATTGGGTGAGTATGATGCTATAAATTGTAATGGTGCTTGAATGTGTTATGAAAAAAAAAGTGTTATCATAAGAGGTATGTTGTGAAAACAAAAAGGAAAAGAAAGCTGAAAAACGAGTTGTGCTTAAAATTGAAAAACAAAAGAGGAGAACAAGGGTGGTAGAATAAAAGAAAGAAAGGTTGAAAGAAAAAAAAAGTGTCAATGATACAAAGTGATGTATTAAAGCGCTTAGGAACTTAGTCACTATTCCTGGACAAAATAGTCCTAACCGTCCCTTAGCCTACATTACAACCATCAAAAGACCTACTTGATCCTAAGCTTAGCATTCTGACATTTAGTAGAGTATTACATTAAGGGAAAGCCTATGGTCATCAGTTGCTACATATGAATTCTTTATGAGAGTGAGAGCAAGGACATTTTGATACCCATGTTTGAAAAATATGCTATACTTGTGAGTGATTATGGGTACTATAGTGTGAGACACACATGGTTGATGAGTTTTGGGTAGTTATATATGATTCCTTGTACCTTAACGTTTGCATGCGAGTTGATCACCATCACGAGTCTATGCTAGAGGTTAAATTATTTCTACCTATAATCGAAAAGCTACTCTTTGTTGATAATTGTTGTGCTTGTCTTGATAAATGTTTTGTGTTGTTGCTGTGAAACCCTAAGTTGATGTTTAGAAGGACATGGTATTTCGTTCGAGGAAGAACAAAGCTTCAAGTGTGGGGTGTTGATGATAGGCGAATTTACATGCCTATATCAATATATTTTGCCCATATTTTAGCCTAGTTTTGAGAACAAAGTATATATTTCATGCACTTTTAGTCCTTTTTCCTGTAAATGAGCTAACGAACATGATTAGTAAAGATTCAGGTATAAATGATGCAGAATTCAGCATTTTATGGCTTACTTGACGCAAAAGAAAGCTCACGAAGGAAGGGAAGGGAGTTTACACGCCTAAGGACCAAAACTGCTGCATGGAAAATCTGTCCCGGGCTAAAACAACATTTCTGAAGACTTTGGGGATTTGCAGTAACTTAGTTGGATTTGGACAATGATACATTAACCTAGTACAATTGGGTTATGTATTTCATTAGTTTATTTGGATTATGATAATGTTACATTAACCTAGTACAATTGGGTTAAGTATTACATTAGCCTAGTAGGATTTGGTTAGATATTTTATTTATCTAGTAGGATTAGGATATGGGTATTATAAATACCCTATCATGCTAGAGATTTTGGAGAATCTAGGAGAGACCACAATACTTTCTTCCATCCCTCTCATCTTCCACTACAAACAATTCTACAACTCTTCTAATCTTTCCATTAATTCTATTTTTCTTCTTCTACTCTTCTATTCTTAAATTCCACAACAAGAGAATCGTTACTTTGCCTAGGAATTCACGCCTCACGCCTACCACCTAAGCTACACGAAATTACTCAATCTTGTGGTATAACAACAATGTCAATCGTGATCTCCTTCGCATTCATGGGTAACTAAACTTCTCTGTTGGGGTTATGGAAGCCGTATGAGATACTATCTATTGCTGTGAGGTTGTGAGTTCGCGACACGTATACTGCTTATATCATTATTCTCTTCATCTTAGTCTACATTCTTTGTGGTTGCAAACGCAAGAATACGCCAGTATAACATTTAACTTGTTCGAAAGAAAGGTTATTTGTCTGGAAAAGAGATAATGTCAAGGTAGTAGGGTCACCCCCTAAAATTCCCTACTAAAAAGCTAGTGTCGTAACTGGACTAACCTCTTGGAGAATTCGTACCGTTAGACACGCTTTAAGCTCGAAAGAGTTAAAGTGAAATAATCCTCGAACAGGTCGAAAGACGCCTGGATTTACCATCGAATACAATTCTCTATAAGCAGTTGCACGTCAGAATTCTACACACTCATAGCCAATAGAGGCGTATACCTCAGAAGGTGGACATAACCCCAACGCCTCAATTCTCATTGTTTACAACTTACGTAACAATATTTCTCTTTTACTTTGCTATTTTAAGCTTTTATTTAATTGTTTTGGTGACACATTACAATCCCCCCTTTTTACGAGACTTGCACCAAAAGTTTAGTAATTTTGCTTACTTGTTGGCCAAGCTATTCCCTGTGGGATCGACACCCAACCCTGTTGGGTTCTATATTTGCTAACGACCGCTTTACACTCCTACGAGAGCTGTAGATTAAGCGTTATCAAATGACTCGACTAAAAGGTACGTCTTATAGGAATCAAGGGAAATGACTCGACTAAAAGGTACGTTATAGGAATCAAGGGAAATGACTCTACTAAAAGGTACGTCTTATAGGAATCAAGGGAAATGACACTACTAAAATATATGTCTTATAGGAATCAAGGGGAATGACTCGACTAAAAGGTACTTCTTATAGGAATCAAGGAAAATGACTTGACTAAAAGGTACATCTTATAGGAATCTAGAGAAATAACTCGACTAAAAGGTACGTCTTATAGGAATCAAGGAGAATAATTCAATGATGCCAAGCTCGAGACCATTCACGGGTAGCCAAGTTCGGGAGTTACAAAAACTCCAAAGTATGTTCATGTCCATGACCGTGTGTGAATGTGTTATTTCTGCGTCTAAAGGACTACATGTATTGGTTTGTGAAGAGAGACCTTAAAGTGTGGCCGCACTTTGGGCGCATATGGAGAGCATGTTGGATGCAGGACCAATCTGCCCCTGATCTATGGCCAATCTACTGCTAATCTGCTGAAGCAGATGCAACACATATCAAACCAGTATAGTCTGCTCCTGACCTGTGGCCAATCTGCTACCAATCTACTGAAGCAGATGCAGTGCAGGCCAAGGCAGACTGGATGGAATTTCAGTCAAGGGCCAAGGGCAAAGGAGTCATTTATCAATCATTTTGTATTTCACTATATAAACAACATGTTAGAGTTATTTCTAAGTATTTCATTAATGATATTTTGAGACTTCAAACACTTGTAATATTTTGAACTTCTCTCTTCCATTTGAGAGGTCTAAAACCAAAACTCACAAGTAGAGTGATATTGTGTTGTATCTTTTCTAGAAACTAGTATCTTGGGGTTCAGTGAGTTCCTCTTGGTCCAAGTAAGAGTTTGGTTTTAACATTCATTAATCTTAGGGTCCTTACATGTTGTTAGGGTTCTTAGATTCTTGAATATTGTATGTCAAACTATCTATCCATCTCTTTTGTTATCATTGCATTGTTACGTTGTTGATCTTTGAAGACTAGTGAAGCTGTGTAGGGATTTTTTGATTCACTGGATCTCTTGTTAACTTGTTGTTCTTGTTGTTAACTTTATTTTTTTGTTCTAAAAATGTGATATTGAAGTCTAGTGAAGCCGTGTGTGGCATATTTCGATTCACTAGAACCTTGTTGTTTATCTTGTTATTCTTGTGTTGGCTTGAATCTCATGATACACGCTTAGTCTTTTATTATTTGTTATAGAAGATCAAGGATTGGTTTTGTCCTCACAATACCAATCTTGGGAAGAGATTACCAAAGGTGTGTTGTAAACCTTGGCCGAAATGATTCTTGTCTTGTGAAGTTATCTTGACCAAAAGTTGGTAGTTAGATCTACAAAAAATTTTGTTTGTCTAGTTTTTTTCTTGTGTTGGTTTCTTTCTCGTTGATACAAAAGGTGTCTAGATCTAAAGTTGAGCTTAATGATAAGTGACTTGTTGTTGTTCTTGAAGCTGGCCGTGTGTTGTGGCTTGTGTTTGGACGTTAAAGTGTCCATTGTTGGTATGTTATTATTGTGTTCATCTTGATCTTCTCTTCAACTCGTCTTAAACACTAAAAAAAGTAAAATAGATCCAAAAAAAGTTGAAGGACAAAGTGTAAAGTTGTTTGTGAGAAGACTTGAGAACATTACTTCCATGACTTGACATCTACTTTTCAACAACTTTTAAGGGACCTTGTTTTGTGAGATTGGTACAAGTCAAGTCTTTCCATTTGAGATTGGACTTAAAGAAGACTCAAGACTTATACTTTTCCCTCCAAAACCAATTTTTATCTACTCCAAAGTGTGTGAAGATTGAAGCTTCAAAATTATAACTAAAATTGTGTAGGACCAAGACCTAATACATGTTGCCACATCACCTTTTGCCAATTCCACATCACTAATAAGCTCAAATTTGGATGTTCTAGTATCTAATTTTTATTCTTAGTTTCCTATAATTGACTCGAGAACTAATTAACAAGCTAGTACACTCCTACTAGGTTTTCAATTAGTCCTTTGAAGCCTTGTATTCGTGTCATTGTTTGTTTGTGTGCTTTTATCATTTCAATACGTTGTAACTCTTGGCTCTAGTCCGATGAGAATTCTTTGAGTTTCAAACAAGAATACACTCTATACAAGAGCATACTCATACCTTAAAGATTCACGGGTTACTAGCCAATCTACAACACTTGTGGAGCTCAAGTGTGACTAATCTAAGAGAGTGTAAGTAAGGAGAGGTTTGAAACTAACTTATTTGTTACTTTTGTAGGTGATACCTTAACAATGGAAGGAACCATGTCTCAAACCATGGATTCTAATGAAATGGAGAATATAAGGGTCACTCTTGAGGCTATGATCCGAACTCTTGAAAGGTTGAGTATGGAAGTGGGAGCCATAAGGGGGGAAGTGACGACTATTAGTAGGAGGTTAGAACAAGTGGAGAGTCAAAAGAACTCTTGCCCTTCTACTCCTTGACATATTTCATCAAGTGTACATGATAGAAATTCCTTCGCTACCATTACTCCCTAAACATGGCCTCAATTGCCAAATCCTCCACTAGCTCCACTAAATGCCGCAAGCCAAACCACCCAAAACCCTCTAACCTGAGACTCCAATAGACCAACCCATTCCCAAACTCCTCAAGTTCCGCAAGAGGGACTTGGACATCCAATACCTTCACTAAATCCAAACCCGCCCTTCCAAGACCCACTAAACCAAAGACCACCACCTCCACAAAATCCAATTCCTCCAAATCAAGTTCTAAACGTCCAAAACTATCCCATCCACTTTGAGGAATATGGTAGAGAATATTATGAAGGGCATGGATCCTTCAATGATTTTTACATAAGGAATGAGGAGATGAGAGGAGGACGTGTATATCCAAAAAGATACCAAAGGTATGGATAAAGGGGAAATCGACACCAAGAGAGAGACGTAGGCATCATTACCATCAAATTGAGCCTACCTATATTTAAGGGTGAAAGTGACCCCGAGGTGTATCTTGCTTGGGAGTCGGCATCTGATAAAGTGTTTCAAATAAATGATATCTCAGAAGAGAAGAAGAGTTGTTATGCCATAGCTCACTTTGAAGGCTATGCTAACACATGGTGGGAATACGTCAAATGGTTTGGTAATGAATTGATTGATGAGCAACCACCACCTTGGTTTCGATTGAGGTACCTAATGAGGTAATGGTACCATCCCCAGAGTTATCGTCATGAGTTGCTTGCTAGATTGTACAACTTGTGGCAAAGGAATCAAAGTGTGATGGCATATTATGATGAGTTTCAACAACTCATATTAAAACTTAATCATCGTGGGGAGCAAATTAATCATGACATCATTCGGTTCAAGTGTGGGTTGAACAAAGAGATCTCCACTCAATTGACATTTCACAAGTTTGATACCGTTGAAGGTATTTTCCAAGAGGCTCTTGAGATGGAAAGGGAACTTAAAGAGAGGTTTTCGTTCAAAGCAAAGGGATAATCAACCTCGGGTTGGCCGAGGGGCAAGGATATGGTTCAATCCTCTTTGGGTTGGCCCAAAAACAAGGACCAACCCGCCACTACTAGGTTGCCCGAGTCCAAAACATTCCACAAAATCCCTCTGAGGCAAGAAGCTCACAAGTATCCTAATACTAAAGGGTTCCAATGCTTCAAGTATGAAGATTGAGGTCATAAAGCCAATGAATACCCTAACCGAGGCAATGTAATCCTTAGGAAAGGTAGATAGTATTTCCTTGGTGAAGAAGTGGGTATTGAGGGTGATGAGAGTGAGGTCGAGCCTTAAGATGGAGAGACGGTCAAGAGGGATCCGCATGATGATGATGATGATTGTGAGGATGCTTATCCGCAAAAAAGGGAGTGCGTGGTCCCATAATTTGTAGTGAGGCGTGCCATGATTAGTAAGGCGATAGATGATCCTAGCCAATGGGAGAACCTATTCCATACTAAATGTCTTGTAAAGGGAAGTATATGCACTATGGTGATAGATAGTGAAAGTTGTGGAATGTGGTTAGTGTTGCAATGGTGAACTTCTTGAAATTGCTGACTACACCTCACACAAGTTCTTACAAGTTGCAATAGTTGAATGAATGCGGTGAGTTAAAGGTCACAAGGTAATCTGTGATACGTTTTAAGGTAGCTAACTACCATGATGAGGTGTTTTGTAAAGTGATACCAATGCAAGCTTGTCACTTATTGTTAGGAAGGCCTTGGCAATACGATAGGTTGATCAAACATGATGAAAGGTCCAATCGGTATACACTTGAGAAGGATGGTCGAAAGGTCGCTTTTCATCCATTATTGCCTTCCTAAGTAAATGAATTACACTAAAAGATACAAGAATTAAGAAAAAAGGGAAAGAAGGCCAAGAGTGAGGGGAAAATAGGGGAATCCAAGAGAGAGAAAGTAGGGGAAGCCGAGGGGTCCCTAAATTCTAAGGGGTATGGGAGCATTGTGATGATGGCTAGAAGGAAGGAACTATTTGTGGATCATGATGAAGGCACTCTGATGCTCCTCTTGGCTCATTATTTTAATACTAACCCCGCTAATGTTTCCTTTTATCCTCATATTTCTCATGTTTTGTAGGATTACGAGGGTGTCTTCCCAAAGTAATTGCCGAAGGGATTGCCTCCACTTTGGGGCATTGAGCACCAAATTGATTTTGTGTCGGGCTCATAATTACCCAACAAACCAGCTTATAGAAGCAACCCGACGGATACCAAGGAATTGCAACGCCAAGTTGAGGAACTTCTCAACAAAGGGTACAAGAAGAGTATGATCCCTTGTGCGGTCCCGGTGCTACTAGTTCCCAAGAAAGATGGGACTTGGCGTATATGTGTTAATTGACAAGCCATCAATAAGATAACGGTAAAATATCATCACCCTATGCCTAGAATAGATGATATGCTTGATGAATTGAGAGGCTCGTGTTTGTTTTCTAAAATTGTTTTGAGGAGTGGCTATCACCAAATCCATTTGCAATCGGGTTATGAATGGAAAATCGCCTTCAAGACCAAATTTGGTCTCTATGAATGGATGGTTATGCCATTCGTCCTAACAAATGCTCTAAGTACTTTCATGAGGCTAATTAATCATGTGATGAAGCCATTTATCAGAAATTTTGTTGTTGTTTACTTTGATGATGTTTTGGTGTATAGTATGTCCTTAGATGAGAATGTAAAGCATTTACAATGTGTGTTTAATGTCCTTCAAAAGGAAAAGCTATATGCTAATCTAGAATAGTGTTCTTTTGGTGTCCATAAAGTTGTATTTCTTGGGTTAGTGGTGAATTCAAGAGGGGTCGAAGTGGATAAATCTAAGATTAACGCCATTAAAAATTGGCCAACTCCTAAAACCGTAAGTGAAGTGAGAAGCTTCCACGAGTTGACTAGTTTTCATAGATGTTTTGTCAAAGAATTTAGCACCATTATCACCCCCTTGACCGAAGTGATTAAAAAGGATCGGCCTTTCAAATGGGGAGATGAACAAGCTAAGGCCTTCGAGGACTTGAAAGCTATGCTCATCACGGCCCCTTTTTTATAATTGCCAAATTTTGACAAGACTTTTGAGGTCGAATGTGATGCTAAAAAAGTCGGCATAGGCATGGTTTTAATGCAAGAATTGAAGACTATTGCCTACTTTAGCGAAAAGTTTAATGGAGCAACTCTAAACTACTCTACGTATGATTTAGAGTTGTATGCCTTGATTAGAGCCTTGACCACTTGGCAACATTATTTGTGGCCTAAAGAATTCATGATTCGAACGGATCATGAATCCTTGAAGCATCTACAGGCATAAGACCAGCTTAACCGATGAGATGCCAAATGGATTGAGTTTCTTAAAACTTTTCCTTATGTGATTCATTACAAAGAGGGTAAGGACAATGTGGTGGCCGATGCTTTGTCTCGAAAATATGTTCTTGTGTCTATTTTGTTGTCTAAGTTGATGGGTTTTGAGAGTCTCAAATCTTTGTATCCAAGGACCCTCACTTCTCTCCTATTTATAGGGAAAGTAAAGAGTTAGATAGGGATGGATGGGTCAGCTAGGGGTCCCAACCCCTATGCCAAGTTTGATGGCTACTTATTTAAGAAAAGATGATTGTGTGTACCCTCTAGCTCATGGAGAGAGTTATTTATGAGATAAGCACACGATGGCGGTCTTATGGGTCATTTTGGTATTGATAACACCCTCGGAATCTTGGAGGAGTAATTCTATTGGCGTAAAATGCACAAGGACATGGCAAGAATTTGTGGCCAATGTGTAGAATGCAAAGGAGCCAAATCTCAGCTCCTACCTCATGGGTTATACACCCCACTTCCCACTACTCTACGTTCTTGGCTTGATATATCTATGGATTTTGTGTTGGGATTGCCGAGTACTAGATGAGGTAGGGATAGCATTTTTATTGTCATTGATCAATTTTCTAATATGGCACACTTCATTCCTTATTCTAAAAATGAAGATGCATCAAGTGTGGCCTCTTTGTTTGTTGAAAATATTGTAAAATTACATGGTGTTCCAAGGACTATTGTGAGTGATATGGAATCTAAGTTCCTTAGTCACTTTTGGAAGTCAATATGGGGTAGGCTTGGCATAAGGTTGTTATTTTTTACATCTTGCCACCCACAAACTGATGGCCAAACCGAGGTTGTCAATAGAACCTTGGGTTCTATGTTGCGGTCAATGGTTAAGGGAAAAATGACTTCTTGGGAGGAACACTTACCTTTGGTGGAATTTGCATACAATCGTGTTATACATTCAAGAACGGGCATAACACCCTTTGAATGTGTATACAACCTAAACCCCCTAACCCCTTTGGATCTCACTCCTTTGCCAAGTGACCTTATGACTAGCATAGATAGAAACAAGAAAGTTGAGTCCATAAAAAAACTACATGAAAGGGTACGACTCAAGCTTGAAAAGAAGAACCAAGATGTTGCTAAGCGATCCAACAAAGGGAGGAAGAAGATTGTTCTTGAACCGAGAGATTTCACCTTCGGAAGGATAGGTTTCAATCCCAACGAAAAACCAAATTGATGCTGAGAGGTGATGGTCCCTTTTAAGTGCTTAAAAGAATCAATGCCTACAAAATCGACCTTCCCCTAAAATATCAAGTACACAACACCTGCAACATTTGTGATCTCTCTCTTATTACCACGGTTGAGGATGATCAACCATCAAGTTTGAGATCAAACTCCTTTCAAGATGGAGAGGATGATGTAAAGATGCCAAGCTCGAGACCATTCACGTGTATCCAAGCTCAGGAGTTACAAAAACTCTAAAGTATGTTCATGTCCATGGCCGTGTGTGAATGTGTTGTTTCTACGTCTAAGGGACTACATGTATTGGTGTGTGAAGAGGGACTATGAAGTGTGGCCGCACCTTAGGCACATATGGAGAGCATGTTGGATGCAGGAACAATCTTCCCTTGATCTGTGGCCAATCTACTGAAGCAGATGCAACACACATCAAACCAGCGTAGTCTGCTCCTAACCTACGGCCAATCTGCTGCCAATCTACTGAAGCAGATGCAGTGCAGGCCAAGGTAGATTGGATGGAATTTCAGTCAAGGTCCAAGGACAAGAGAGTCATTTATCAATCATTTTGTATTTCACTATATAAACAACATGTTAGAGTTATTTCTAAGTAGTTCATTAATGATATTTTGAAACTTCAAACACTTGTAATATTTTAAACTTCTCTCTTTCATTTGAGAGGTCCAAAATCGAAACTCACAAGTAGAGTGATACTTGTGTTGTATCTTGGCTAGAAACTAGGATCTTGGGGTTCATTAAGTTCCTCTTGGTCCAAGTAAGAGTTTGGTGTTAACATTAATTAATATTAGGATCCTTACATGTTTTTAGGGTTCTTAGATTCTTGAATATTGTATGTCAAACTATCTATCCATCTCTTTTGTTATCATTGTATTATTACGTTGTTGATCTTTGAAGACTAGTGAAGCCGTGTAGGGCTCTTTCGATTCACTAGATCTCTTGTTAACTTGTTGTTCTTGTTGTTAACTTCATTTTCTTGTTCTAAAAACGTGATATTAAAGTTTAGTGAAGCCGTATGTGGCATTTTTCGATTCACTAGCACCTTGTTGTTCAAATTTTTGTTCTTATGTTGGCTTGAATCTCATGATACATACTTAGTCTTGTATTAGGGAATGACTCGACTAAAAGGTACGTCTTATAGGAACAAGGGGAATGACTCTACTAAAAGGTACGTCTTATAGGAATCAAGGGGAATGACTCGACTAAAAGGTATATCTTCTAGGAATCAAGGTTCAATCTAAGAAGTATATCACCTAGCAATTGAAAACTGAAATACTTGGACAAAGAAGTGTTCCTCAGAGGGATATAGGATGATGAATTTATACCATAATGTGATTATCAAACCTGTCCAGCAACATTGCTTCCTGCATTTGTGAAAATGAGGCATTCCAACCCTTGATATTTATACTCTGAAATCCTTAATTTGAAGGTAACATATTTCCTGTTTCATCAAAGAAAACTTATGAGTTCAAAAACATGATGGAAGGTTTGTGGCTTTAGCTTCCATGGCAATCACTCTTTTCCTCGGCATAGTTAACCTTGCTTCCAACCATTAGCATCTGTCACCGACTTGCTGCATCATTGACCCAAACTCAGATTATTAAAAGTTACTCTGAAATAAACACAGTATTTGTTCTTTGACATGCTCCTCTAATCAACCCTTTGAACCTTGGTATTTCTATGAGTTCCCAGACTCGTCTATTGACAACTTTTTGCATGCCTTACTTCGGCTCACAATCATGTCTCTTTTATGTGTTGGATTTTTGTCTTGCTTTGTGCAATTGAAGAAGTTGGTAGCCTGTTTTGAAATCTTTTCTCACTTGTTATGATACAGACTCGACTCAAAGACACGAGAAAAATGACTATGATGATTTTTTTTGAATAACTGACTAATGAAAACAAAGATATAAATAAGAAATAAAAGGAAAATAGATATCCCCATTTGAAATAAAGAAATGAAAAAATCATCTAAAAATGGCAGTCAACTCTAATGATTATGCCATGCATTTTTGGATTAAGCTGCCTAATCTTTTCATCCAAACTTTCCACCAATTGTTGTTGAGTTAATGGACCTGAAACCGAGTTGTTCCTTAGGTCAGTTGCACTTATAGATACCATTCAGCTAGTGACATCTTGAAGGGTTTTTGCCAACAACCCTTTGTCATTTTCTTTTCTCTCAGCTCACCATCGCCTATGGTGTTTGTGAGGATTTTCACCAATGAGACTCTTATTCTCATTTTTTTAACTCACAATAGCCTTACAGTTCCTGTGAGGGTATTTACCAATAATACTTTCTCATTTCATTTCTCGCAACTCACCATCGTCTTATGGTGCCCATGAGGGCTTTAACCAATAAGACTCTCTCATTTTTATTTCTCTCCTTACTCCATATGCTGAGGAAGAAAAGTGGTTCCGAAAATGCATCATCATATGCATTGCATGCGTAGCCTTAATATTTTCAAAAATTGATCTGAAGGTCTTTCTTTGGTTGTAACTTAGATTTTGGATAAGATTAGAAAGAAAGAATGGCATGAGGCTCAAACGACACTTGAAGTGGGGTGGGACTTACAACTTTTGGAATTGACTCAAATAATGAAAATTAACCCATGCCTCAGTTTCTTTAACTGAGTAATTCTAAATTATTTATGTGGTTGGACCGAACCCAGAGTAGAGAAGCCTACGTATCTCACCCTCGATAGGGGAGAATCAGGTCACATGTAGTTTCGATAACTTATTATTTTACTTGATTATATTTTTTTTAGTTGTTATTGACTTTTTTTCTCTTTTCTTTCTTTTTGCCACATTTTTTTCACTTTTTTTTGAAACTTTTCTGACTCTAGTCTTTGCTCGACACTTTTTTTTCGAGCTTTGCTGACTCTATCTTGATTCCAAAAGAGGAGTATGAAAGAAAATCACTAAAGCTCAAATGAGGTAAACAAAGGATGACAAATTGTTTGGATAGCAGAATAAAATATTCGTCATATCAATCCTTGAAAATGCAAGTACATAACAAACAATATTAAAGTGGGAGATGAAGATCATGTGTGACACTTTAACAACACTAACTTTAACCGAGCATGTGTACCACTTCTTCTTTTACACTTGTCAAACCAAAAACTCTACCTTTGTTGTAGATCCCTCATATCGAATGACTTATTCTTTCGTGGAGCTGATTATCTTTCTGTTTCTCTTGAATAGGGATCTCGCATCCACTATTTGACCTAATTGAGACATGTTTTTCAATTGATGACTAAGTTATTCTTGTGATTCTCAAAATAATTATCTTAATTTTCAAAGAAGGCTTCAACATGATCACCAAATGTCTTAACATTCTACCTATTTCTCATATGTCCTTTTCTTCTAACTTTAGCCCCCTAATTGAATGTTTCTTTATTAAACTGGATTTTAAGATCTAGCTGAAAATTCCGCTGGCATGTCATAGCACTAGAATCAACATAAAATGAATTGTATAAAAAAGACAAACAAACAAACTTAAAATAAGAGAAAACAACAAGGGACACCACATTTCATTGAAAGAAAAAATAGAAGGGTTTAAATAAAGAAGACAAAGAAATAAAACAAGATAGATTCAGAACTACAACCTTTAAATAATTAAAAAAACAAAAATAAAAACAAAACAAACTACTAAGCATTCATCCTAGTGAGGAGATGAGTGACTTCCCAATTGCTGAGCTTGACATCTTAGCCACTGGTTTGCATATCAGCATAATTGGAGCTTTCCTCACTGTCAATGTTCTGCACCATAATTGATTTATCTTGAATTATATTTTCAATTTATCTTTTCAAATCCCGATAATCTTCAATACTATGACCCTGAACATCACAATGATACGCACATCATACAATAGGATCAAAAAATTTTGAACACCGATTAGGAGTGTACCCAAGGAGAGGAGTGATCATGCCCTACTGTACCAATCTCTTAAATAATCTATCATGAGACTCTCCAATTGGGTAAAAACTGTCCCTCGACTTCTATCTTATTTCATTGTTTGGCTTGGATCGAAAATTGGGCCTAGAAGGGCTTTGGTATATTTGTGGAATCGAAGGATGACTCTGAGGAGTTGGTGCTTGCCATTGTGGGTAAAATGGGGGTTGAACATGTGGTTGTGCATTATATACTGGATATGGAGGTGAGGTAATAGAGTATAATGGATTTTAGGAGTGATTATGTAGAGCTTGGGCATGAACTTGGGTTTGAGACTGAGGGTAACGGCGAAGTATTCTTCTTTGACATGCATGTTGTTCAGCAACAATAGCAGCTACATCTTCCTCATTCTTCTTCCCTTTAACATTTCTTGAACCCTTCTGAATTGCTTGAGTAGTTGCTTTTAATTTGCAGAACTCATAATGCGACTAGTCTTAATTCCATCCTCTATCATCTCTCCCATTCCAAGGACCTCAATAAATATCTTGCCTAATGCAGGTAACAAGTGTTGATAGTATGTTTGATCTTGCACTTGAATAAACACCTCCACTATTTTGCTTTCTTTCATTGGTGGTTTCACCCTAACAACTTGTTCACACCATCTAATCACATACTCCATGAAATTTTCATTGTTCTTCTTCTTCATATTAGTCAGGGATTTCTTATCAGGAATCAGCTCCACATTGTACTGAAATTATTTCATAAATTTGTTAGCCAAGTCATCCCAACTACTCCACTTGTCGATCTCCTGATCCACAAACCACTCTGAGGCTAGACTCGAAAGTCTCTCATTGAGATAAGCCATGAGTAATTCTTCTTTACCTACGGCACCTCTTAATTGGTTACAATAATGCCTCAAGTGTGCCACTGGATCACCGTACCCTTCATACTTGTCAAACTTTGGAATTTTGAACCCTAGCGACAAATGAACGTCAGGAAACATACATAAATATTTGTATGAAACACTTTTTGGTCCTCCTTATCCTTGCATATTTCTCATACTCTGCTCTAAGTTTCTCACTTTCCTGGTCATCTCTTCATGCTCTTCACGTTTAATAATCTTCTCAATCACGATAGGAGAATCATGTTGATGAGCATGATAATATGGATTTGAGGGTTTGAAAGTCATTTTAGGAGTATACAATTGATCATGACTTGGTTCACCCATATTCTTCTGTACTGTCAATTGAGGACCCGCAGTAGCTGGTGCTACAGGAGTGAAAAGCGGGTTGTTCGTGACAGATGGATTTGGTGGGCGCATGGTAGAAGTACCAGCAGCGCCAGACACATTAGCATATGGTCCAAATCCAGGTGGGTAAAATGGATCGACAGTTTGATCTTGAGTAGAATTTGGATTATTTGTATTTGAAAGTACAGGGATTGAGGAAGGCAGGGCTTGTCTATTTAACCAAGCTCGATACATCTCCGCTATCTGTTGTTTCAATAACTTATTTTCTTCCATTGATGTTAATTCTTGCGAAATCAATTGATTTTGCGCTTCCTCACTGTCAGACCCCACACCCTCTTTGCGGGTCATCTTTCTTTTTTCTTTGAACCTCTGTTGCATGGATTGAGAAGACAACTTAGCCACAAACCAACCACTTTAATACTATTTTAATTTTGGAGAAAACTAATGTGTCAGAGTTGAATTTTTTTTAAGACCATCGAATCCATGAAGGACTGCCTGCGTATCTCATTAAAGATGAGAATCAGGTGTGTGTAGTTCATGAAATATATGTCATACAAAACTCAGCCTCAAGACCCCTAAAGGTTCAGCATTGTTAAGGTTTATATATATTTTTTTATTTTGTAAAAACTTAGTCTCATGATCCCTAAAGATTCGGGGCTATTAAGATATATACAAATATAAAAATTGAAATTGAGTATAACATTGTGTAAGTAATCATATTTTCAAAATATTTTCCAATAAATCTATGAATAATTTTTTAAAAGATAGGGTCATATCTCGAAAAGGGCTTCCTACGTATCCCGCCAAACAGATAATCAGACCCTCGTAGTTCATGAAGACCTTTAAAAAAAGACTGCGTATATTTTTTAATTTCTTTGAAAAATAATTTATTAAATTTGAGGACAATATATTCTCTTGCATTTTACCAAGTTACCTAAAAGCCGGTCAACAATCAAATAGCCTTTCAAATTAATGTCAAAGAGCACGTAGGATGCATATGTTGGTCCTAATAAATGGACACTTGTCCTAGACAGACCCGACCCTTGTTGCCGAGTCCCTTTATGTCAAATGCACATGATGTAAATAAAGCAGAACCTAATAAGGATAACCAGATTCTGAGTTTCAGTTCTACTAAGTTTAGCCTAATAGAGGTAGGTGTCTAGACTGGCTTACCCGAGCGGACACTCGAGTCGGGGAGGGATAACTTGTTTGGTAGCAGTGCTACTCCTACTTCATTGTGTATCCAAACCCCGCCTAACATGTGTGACTATAATCCTTCACCAGGTGCCTTGGACACTCCGGCTATCTAAAAAAAAAGGTAGGATGCATGCGCTGCATTTCTTCTATCCTATTTTCAGAGACTCAGAAGGGGTGTGCCAGAGAATACAATTTATAATACAATTTAATAATATCAAAGCAGTAGATGAGCGACAAGTAGCATATAAGGTCAACAAACACAATATCAAAATAACTAAAGCAAGTAAAATCAATATCAAAAGCTTAAATTCTTATTAATTTCCCAGTAGAGTCGCCAGAGATGTCACATCCCTATTTCATCTGAGGAGGTCAGAGTCGAAGGGTTTTTCCAATTAAAGTGACGATATTGAATAGGAATTATTTTATTTATTTTCAGAGTCGCCACTTGAAATTGAGTTATGGTGTTCCAAGTCACTTTTTTCAATCCCTAGTCAAAAGAAAATGACTCTTTTATTTTGATCTGCGAAAACAGAAGATCGGGTAAGTAATTCTGTTGACCGAAGGAAAGGTGTAAGGCATCCCTCTAGTCCCGTGGTTCTAAAACGATCGCTTTTATTGACTTATCTTGACTTAAATTATTTTGACAAATTATGTTAGGGCCTAAGTTCTCTCATTTTTAATGTCTAAAATTTGTCTATAACTCTTGTATTAAACCGGTGAAAGTTGATTTTATAAAAATATTTGCCAAGATACATTATTGCATCCTTGAATTATTTTTAAATATCTCAGAAAGATGTGTACGCCGCATTCTTAATTGAGACAAATCTTTTAAACATGCCTAAAACTTATCTAGCGTTAAAGGCATTTATTTCGTCTCTCGTCAACTCGAGACAATTTTATCGTATTCACTTTTATTCATTTTTGGTCTCTTTTCTTTATTATGATGGGTCTTGAATAAAGCCACAACGCATATCTCTCATTCTCACCTTAGTTAATTTGTACGAAATTACTCCGGCTTTAAATTTTATGTCCTAAGATACAAACTTTTTGGCTAATATCAAATCCCTCTGTCAATCTTATATTAACTACAAATAATATACTCAATCATCAAACAAATAAAAATGAAAGAAGGCATGCAACATATGAACATTATAATTAACTTCACATGAGAAGAAATCAGAACTAAAAGAAACTAAATTTCACATATATATATATATATAAAGTAAAGTATCTTTGTATCGTTATATTGAAAATTCGAATGATAAGTTTGAGCGAAGGAGATTAGAAAATAAAAATTACATAATGATTGTTTTTTATTTTAGTTTTCTTTATTTTTTCCTGTAGTTTATGGTGTGGACAATGTTAATATATCGAGGAAACAAATGAACAATGATATGTACCAGTGATTTTTTTTTTACATATATTTTCTATTTCCAATTTTATATGCCCTTTATTATTGGTTCTCTAATATCCTATATCCTATAATCTCTAGTTGTTGCAAAGTATAAAAAAAAAATGTATGAAATGAAAGTAAATATTTCTGCATTTGTTGTTACTCACATTAAATTAATTTCAAGCAAGTAAAAAAAGGAAAAGGACTATCTAATACTTATATAATATATGATACATAGTTAAATCTAAGATTACTGAAGAAGAAAACATTTGAAATCCTAAACACCCTCAATTCTTCCAAATATTACCTTTAGAGACTGTTAGATCATTTCCAATTTTAAGTACCCCATTTTTACATAACAAAAGAATTCTTGGCCGCATAACAGAGAACAAATAATTTAAGATGATATATGATAAATTAATTCAAAATTTAATAATCAAATGAAGAACATCAACACTAGAGAAAAATCGATCAAACCACGTCATGAAACTATATTTATAACGATCACATAAAATATTTGAATAACTAAATATAGAATTTATGATAACAAATTCATATAATTTTGCATATTAAATAATGCTTGAAACGATTGAACGATTGCAACCATACTTCAATTCACAACGAAACTGATAAGTATAAATATCGTGGAATTAAATAAAAACCTGCACAATGAACTAGCTAAAAGAGAAGCATGAATGACGTCATCGGAAACTCAACAGGAACCGAACTTAATTTCCAAAACCAAAGAAGTCTCTTTTTTTTCTTTCTGTTTCTCTACTGCTTTTTTGTTTCTCCTCTCCATATCCGCTCTCTTTTTGTTTGTTTTTCCAATCTCCAATATGTTTTCTTCCTTTTACCACTTAGTTTTTTTCTTTGGTTTTTCTTTATTTAGTTTTGCCCGCCCCCCCCCCCCCTTCTTTTTGTTTCTATCCGTGTTTGTATCTTGTGTTGTCTATCTCCCGTGTGTTGTAATATATAGGGGTGTGATGTGGGTGGTTGAGGGAGTTGAGGAAAAGGTGGGGTGGTTGGGGTAGTTTTTTTTAGGATAAGATGAAAGATTTTTTTTTTATTTAAAATATATAAAAATAAAAAATAATAATAATAAAATAATATTAACTAAGTAATTTTTACATTTAAGAAAAATGCAATAAAAAATTATAAAAAAAAACAAAAAAATATAATTAAGTGAGTAATAAAACCACTAGCCTGTTTATTAAAATTAAAGGAAAATATATATTTTTGAATTTTCGTATTATTTAAAAAACAAAACTAAAAATAAAATAAAAATATCCCAAAAATGTAAATTTATTTATTTATTTATTTATTTTCTTGTAAAATTTATTAAAAAAATGAAATAAGAGTTTAATAAATATCGGAAAAAAATATAAATATTTAATAGCGAAAAATAGGTTAAAACTCAGGGCGGGTCAAAAATCACGTGTCTACAGATTGGAATTTGGTATTGTGATTCCTTAGTACATCCTCATCATTGATTATTTTATCTTGTTATATGTTTGGAATTCATCCGTTGCTAGGTGTGTTGTGTTCTGTTTGACTAGGCAACGGGGTGGTCTCCGATCTTCGGTGGACTTGAGATACCCGTCACGGTCAGGCCCTGGTTCGGGTCATGACGATAAATTAGTTCATTTTATGGGTTAATAAGCTTTTAACCATGTATAAACTGTCCATCACCTAATGTTATCCCTCCTTGTTAGGATTTTTTCCCTAATTTTTTTATCAAATTAAAGTTTTACTTTTCTTAAAAGGAAAATAAAAGTAATAGCATAATTACTTTTACTTTTTCTGAAAATGAAATATAATTCTTTTTCATATTTGGCTAACCTCTTTCCTAGTGAAAAGATTTTGGACCTCTATAAATAGAAGACTCATCTTCTCATACCATAACACAATAGTATCCACAATGTAGTCCTCAAAAGAGTCTTATTTAGGAGGAGATTTCTCCCAAAAGTTTCATACTTTCAATATGTAGGTTGTTTGGCCAAAAAATATAATAATTCTATTCTTTTAGTATTGTTTCCTTTGTCTTCTGATTTATTGTCTCATGGTTTGCAAACTATAAGCTTTTGCATGACGCGCTCTCGATTTCGATTCGAACAAGTGATATCTGAGCTTACAGTTCAATGGTCCAATTGTTTGATAAAATGATATTAATGACGAGTTCAAGTTGGTTCAAAAAAATTTGCAATCAATTTGATGATAATAAGAATTTTTGTCAAACTACATGTGGAGAACAAGTTTCAACCATATTTTCAACACTTCTATTGCTGCATCTTTAAAAATAAAAATAAAATATTAATTTTTAATCCATTTTAACCATGATATTTTATCTATTATTTTTAACCATGACAAACAGCAGTAATGAAGATTATGTGAAGAACAAAGATTATGTATATGAAGAAAGCGGATTAAATTATATCAAGAAAATCAAGCAAAAAATGAGAGATTAGAGGTTTTGTCCTGATTTTCTTATCAAATTTAAGTTTTACTTTTTATAAAAGGAAGATAAAAGTAATATCATAATTATTTTTACTTTTCTTGAAAAGGAAATATAATTCTATTGCATATTTGGCTAACATCTTTCTTAGAGGAAAAGTTTTAGAACTCTATAAATAGAAGACTCTCTTCTCATACCATAACATAATAGTATCCACAATATAGTCCTCAAAAGAGTCTTGTTTAGCGGGAGATTTCTCCCAATAATTTTATACCTTCAATATTATTTTTCAATATGTAGGATTTTTGGCCAAAACATATAATAATTTTATTCTTTTTATTATTGTTTTCTTTGTCATCTGATTTATCGTCTCAGGTTTGCAAACTACAAGTTTCCGCATAACGCCTTCTCGATTTCGAACCCAACACTCCTTAAAATTCATCGCCTAATGTTGTCCCTTCTTAAAATATGTATGATAAATCATGCCACAATGGTAAGTTTCTCTAATTATGTTATTTTTATATCAAAGTGTTATTACACAATTCTCAAATTGAAATTCGAATTGCATTTATCCAATTAGTCTTTATAATATACGTTCAAAAGAATATAACTTTATGGTCTTTAAATTAACGAAAAAGGATCACAAATAACCTTAAACTATATGAAAAGGTCTAAAAATATCTTCATTCACCTATTTTGCTAAAAATTATCTTCCTTCCACCTTTTTTTACTCACTTATACCCTTCAAACTAACAAACCTAATTATTTTATTTTTGTAAAGAAAATTACTTATGACATGTTTTTTTCTTATTTGGTAAAACAAACACCCCAACACCAGACCCCCTATTTTACTTCACACTTCTTCGCCTCTCCAATTTAACCCCAAGACCCTTTATTGTTCAAGATTTCAAGTTTGATTATATGGATATGTCAAATTCTGATGAGATTAAAGAAAGAAATGCAATTTCATATCATCAATTTTAATTTGTTTGAAACTTAAGCATAACTATGATTGATGTAACCTAATATCCATAATTATTATACTTTTTAACTCATAATGAAATTCTAGAAGTACTTTCAAAATGGCTCCTACCTGAAAAATCAGATATAAAACTCAAATAATTATTAATTTAAGTGTATTTTGCTAAATTATTAGTGATAGTAATTTAATAATTAAAAAATGAAGGTGCAGAATTACTCTATTAAAATTAATTACATAAGTCAACATTAGTAGTAGCTAAAATAATAATAATAATAATAATAATAATAATAATAATAAATAAATAAAATAATAATAATAATATTATAATAATAATAATAATAATAATAATAAAAATAAAAGTAGTAGGTAATATTCAAGAATTGAATCTGGTAGTAACTAATTAAATGAATATACCTGAGATGGGAGTAAAGATTGGTCAACAAATTCAAATACAAAGTCCATAAAGGCATCTAATAATTTGAAAGAAGTTTCTTTCAAAATTTTTGAAATGTCAGCTACAATTGTAAAATGTATCAAAATTCCTCGATGATGGTTGTTCATCGATTCAAAACAAAGCAAGTTGTAAGTTAATTGCCTTTGTGTATTTTACATAGATGCAAGTTTTATGCTCGCGCATACTTATTACAAGACAAGCCTAATGGAAGAAGTACTACATATTGCAATCCTATCCAGTAGTGCATGTCTAATAATTTTAATTGTAAGACATATTGAAAGAACGAAAGACAGCTGATTATACAATAATAATTCGAACAAATCAAATTAGCAAAACCTTTCCGATTCGACTTTCAAACTTAATGGAAAGAATTTTCTTATCTAACCTTATATTATACAATAAATCAGGTTTCATATACAATATGCATTAGCAAAATAACATAGAGGATGACTCTTGATATCAATCATTAGACTTTAAAATACTAAAATACATACGCACATAATTAAAAATACATATTAATTACAACAGAATTTAGTGTTACTTCTGGCCATGATGATCAAGTGCAGAAAGTGAAATCTGAAACATCAAAAAAGAAAAAAAAAAATATGGCGGGAGTTTTCAAGACTATATAGAAAACGATATGGGGGGTGGGGGTTGTTCAAGACTACATCTCCTAATAGCTATACTCTCAAATAATCTTTCAAAGTGAAAAAAAACAATAATTGAATCAACAAAAATAATAGTGCTATATAGTGTTGCCTTAAAAAGGCACATAGCTATCAAATACCTTTAGAAGGAGTAAAACTTGTGGCAATCAAAAGAGAAACACCAATCGCGTAATATATAAACTTTTGATTCCTTTGATATTTTTGGCTATTTCATGCAACGGCAACACACTTGTAATTTATAAATTTTTAATTCCGCTGATTTTTTTCAACTATTTCATACAGCGACAACACACATATTTCATCTAATTTTATTATCAGACCTGACAGAAAAATATGATAAATTATTAAAAGGGGAGAATCAATTATCAATTGTTGATCCAAAAAGAAGAATACTACAAATAACATGCATCAATTGTTGATTGATAAAATAAAAAAATCTACCAAACAATGTAAAAAATACATTAGCATCGAAACAATGTAAAATAAAAATAAGATATTGCAGTGGAGCAAATTTACTGCAAGTGAAATTAATGAAGCACTTATCTCTCTATATATAAAGAAAAAATTAAAACAAGACAAAATGTCAAGTAGCAGCAAATTAAAATAGTCACGTGGCAGTTTTTAGGATAAAATTAAAAAGCATTTTAAGATAAAGTTAAAAATATTGTAATAAAAATTTTGAATTGAAAGAGTAAGTATTTGAATTTGAAATACGTTATCTTAATTCTTGGTAACTAAAAACTCATAATTGAAGAATTCGAATTAGGGGTGTGCATCGATCGGTTCGATTTGGTTTTATGTGTTATTGGTTCGGTTTATCGGTTTTCGATTTTTAAATATGCAAAACCAATAACCAACCAATAAGATATTTTCTTATCGGTTTTTGGTTTATTAATTTTTGGTACTTAACGGTTCGGTTTTCGATTTAACCAATAAGAAAATACTCATAAAATATAAATAGTAACAACTAAAATAAAAAAATGAAATCTTAGTTGCCGCCAAAATCATACGCAATGCGTTTTAGTTTACAAGAATCTTCAAAATTGAACTGATTGTTAGTTCGGAAAAAACTAAATACTAATTGTTGGAAGCTACTAAATGCTTCAAGCTTTCCAATATGACAATACCCGAGCTTTGTATTGTGCCTTTGTTGCCCTGAATAGGTAAATACTTTGTGAATCTCTGAATTGTGAATAAGTAGTCTGTGTGTATGGGTGTGTGTGTGTGTATATATATATATTAGTAATATAAATATTTATATATATAACACAGATCGGAGTAAAACAATAATTTAGTGTATCCTTATTGGGTTATCGGTTAAACCGATAACCCAATAAGCTAAAATCAAAACCGAACCGTTTACCCAATAAATTTTTTTATAAAACCAATAAAAAACCGTTAACCCAATAACCCAATAACATTTTTATCGGTTCGATTTATCGGTCGGTTCGGTTTTTACACACCCCTAGTTCGATTAGACTATTACTATTTCAAACTTATCTCTTTTGTAATTTATATATATAGAGGAGGGGGTGGGGGGAGAGAAAGAGTGTGTTTATTTTAATAATATAATAATAATAAGCAATAAATAATAGTAGTAGTAATACACAAGTTGTATTGCTTTTAATTTGAAAAAACAAATGTGGTAGTAGTAATAGTAGTAACAATAATAAGAATCTATATAATATTTTTATAAATAATAAATTGTATGATGTAGTGAATAAAATAAAGTCACAAAAATATTTTGAATCTTATATTAGATAAATTGTACTTTAAATTTTGTAAATGTTGTCGTATTAATAGTTATAATAAAAATAATAAGTATAATAAATAAAAGAATAGTCTAGATTGATTTCAAAAAAAATTCTAATTAAAATTTATATATTATAGGATAAATATGCATTTTATTTGAAAAATTTAAGGATAAGGAAAGAATAATAAAATGATCTTCATATAATATTTAAATTTGAAATTAAATAAAATTTGAATGGAAATGAAATTCTAACTTCTTAACGTCTCCTAAATTTATAATAGGGATAATACTCACAAAAATACTTGAACTTTGACCGGATTTTCAGTTGAACATACTGAACTTTGCGGGGGTCCTATTACCCTCCTAGACTTTTTAAAGTGGATTTAATTCCCTCCCCCCCTCCCCCAAAACTCTATACCCAGTTTCGACAGCTAGCGGTGTAATACACGCGCCAATCTCATTTTTACACGTGTATTGGCGCATGTAATACATGCGCCAACTTCATATTTACACGTGTCCAAGTAGGCAGATCTATGCCATTAAAATGAGAAAAAAAAAAGTCTAGGGGGTAATAGGACCCCCGCAAAGTTCAGTATGCTCAACTGAAAATTCGATCAAAATTCAGATATTTGTTTGAGTATTATCCCTTTATAATATTTAGTACTGCTACTACTACTACTACTACTACTTATTATTATTATTATTATTATTATTATTATTATTATTATTAATAATAATAATAATAATAATAATAAAAGGATAAATAGTAGTTGTAATTATGATAATAATTAAAAAAAAAAAACATAGTAGTAATAGAAATAGCAATACATATAGTAGTGTAGTAGTTGTAGTAACATTATAAGAATAATAATTAATAGCAGTGATCATTAGCAAGATAGTTATTTATCACCAATTTAAATTGATATAAGCATTTTTTTTTTATGATTCAATTTAAGGATTAATATTGTTGTGACTACTCTTTTTTATCATCATAATCATATATCTCCATCATCACCTCTTTCTATTGCTTTCATGTTTGTTGAAATTAATTATGATGATTTCTTTTTATGAATTCAAGTATCAATTTTCTCACAATTTTTTTTTTGAAATATATTACTAAATGTTTACTCTTAATATTTGTATATGCTTTCATCATCATCTTTAATGGTGTATGCTTATATGTTTTGTTTCTTTTCGAAGATGGATTAATTCTCTGCATCTCAAATTATTTTCAATAGACAACAAAAAGCATAATTTATTTGAAGGGATATAACATGCTTGAACTTAATCGAGTATTTTTTTAAAAAAAAATAGGATAATAAAAATACTAATTAGTAGTTATTAGTTGATTTTGAGCTTAAAAATAGATAATTTTATTTGATGCAATTTTTTGACATTAGTAATAACATATATGCTAAAATAAATTGTCACGATCCAAAAATAAGGGTCATGATGGCACTTGTTCCGGCGTACCTTGAAAGTAAGCCTATCACCCAAACTGATACAAAAAGAGGAAAAGACAAAAATATCCCAAGGTAAGGCTTCTAGAACGAAGCCGAACCATACAAGTAATCATGACAATGTGAAAAGAACTATCCAAAATACCGATCATGCCCAAAACCAGGTGTCAATAGTGTAAGAACTACCAATATAATTCAAGAGTCAAATACATCAGAAAAATAACCACAAGAGAATAATATCTATCTACGAATTCTAATAAAGACATAACTAATATAGAAAGATAGAGGTGAGCTTCGGACGCATGAATGTCCAACCGCTACCTTGGAAGCTCCAACAATCGCCCGAGTCAAGCAAGTTGAGGCGCACTCGAGCTAGGACCTGCATTGAAAGGGCGCAGTAGGCATGAGTACGGTCCACTTGTACTCAGTAGGTATCATAGACCGATCAAGCAAAGTAGTAAATAAAGCATACAAAATATACACTAAGGGCACATCACCTGCAATCAGAAATCCCACAACAGTAGCCCACACCGCTTGCACTAACAGTTCTAATATATCTCATATATATTTCAACATCACACCAAGATAGAACAAAAGTACGTATTATATCACATATAAGAAGAATAAGGGGGAACATGCATATACAAGTTCATCAAACACAAGTAAAAGAAGATACGATAAATACATAGATGACAAGTCAATATGGAAATACAACACAACATAACACAATAAAGTAAGTGTAATGTATATGATGATAATGATGATGATGATGCACGAGGTCGTCGCACAATCTTCGGAATCATCGCACAATTCTCGTATACACCTACAGAGGCAAGCCTCCCAACGCAGGACCTATGGGGGGTTCGTCAACCCGTATACAATTGACATATATCATATCTTCTTTCCAGCATATCCCTAGAAAAGTTGTTATCAGGTGTTGCCAGTGTTTCTCAGATGTTGCCACGAGTTTATGAATGAGTATGATATGAAGATGTAATGCTCACAACCAATCACAATGAGTATTTCCACAACCAACCACATGATATATTTTCACAACCAACCACAATGATGCATTTTCACATCCACATGAGTCAATACTCACTCATTATTTCCGTTTTATCCATGAATTTCCACATGTCTCATATGCCAATAAAGTATGAATATAATCACAATACACCAATGGTACCACGTTAAATATTTTAACAACACAATACAATTATTCACATGTATTCAAGGCTATCAATATCACATAGGACCCCACACGGTCACACATATCATATAATATCTCAATTTTAATAATTATATCACATATAGGCCCCACACGAGCACAACACATAAATAGACATTTTTCATGATTAGTTCCGTCCCTTAACATGCATTTTGTATCATCATTTACTACCCAACCCAGTCTGAAAGAGTTAAGTCATAACCCATCTTGAAAGTTGAAACTGGTCCGCTACACTTAAACCCACGATCTTACTTTTTACGAACAATCTCGAACTCCACTAAAAATATTAAATATGAAATCTACGCATTAAAACAGAACCAACGACATCCATATTGACTACTTTTGGTTCGAGGTCAAAACGAACCCCCAGAATGAATTTTCGAAAAAAAAGGAAAAAATTAGAACTTTACTTTAAAAACATGTTCCCCATATTTTTAGAAATCTACCGCTGAAAACTCAAGTTAAATCGAGTAAAAAATGATGTTCAAAGCGAAGAAAAATCATTTTTGAGCTTTACTGGGTAAATTCTTTGAAATTAGGATTAAAATCAAGAATCAGAGTTGTTTTGAAGGTTAAATTGATGAAAAACTAGTAATTATAAGATAAAAATATTATTCAAGTGAAAATGAGTGAAAATGGGGTTTAAAATCAAGCTCTAAGATGTTTGGGGTTTTGAGAAATTAATTAAGAAATTACTGAGAAAAGAGTTAATGATTACCTTAAATCTGTAATAAAACCAAGAAATAGGTAGTAATCTAGCCTCCAAACTCCCACAAACTTTACTTTTAAGCTCTCACACTATTTTAGTGTTTAATTCTCAAGAGGTAAGATGAAAAATGAGCAAAATAGGCCAAAAATGGATAAAAAAGACTATTATATAGAAGAAAATCTGCTACAACAGTGCAGATTTTCTTTGCCAAGTCCAAACGAACTTCGACGAGGAGCCCGGAATTCATTCGGAGTCAGATATACACAAACGAACTACACAACCATACTAAATTCGACGTTTTAAATGAGATGGAGATATCAAATTTAAAAAAAAAAACATCATTTTCACAAAGTTGACCCCCGAAATTCGAAATCACAATTTTCCAAATCGAGGGCCGAAATGAGATTTAAAAGTCATAAAATCACACCAAATATGCTAACACCCTAAAATTGACATTTCGGATCTGCTGGCGAAGTTGGATTTTCCATTCGAGGTCGTTTCGACCAAATGTGGATCTCACACCCATATTTCCAATTTTTCAACTTTTCGACCAATATGTCGAAATGATCTCGGGTGCACCAGGACCCAAATGAAAGATCTACCTAGCCTGAAATCGATATTTCGAAGCTGCTGGCGTAGTCCGTTCATCTATCCATCGCACGGATCAAAAGATATCTACATAAGTCCAAAATAAGGCTCTCGAAACCATCAAAAACTACAATATTGCATAAATGATACCAAAATGCATCGAAAATCATGTCAATCACTTCCACACCTCAGGAATACCATAATACAACTACGGGGAGGAGAAAAATAGTCAAATCACACAAAATCACAAATTTCACATATTTCATCAAATTTTTAGGTCGTTACATAAATTGATAATTGATATTTATTAGTAAATTAAGAGATATTTTCTAATAGCATTTGTGTATATCTAACACAATAATAAATTGCATAGAGGCAGAGTGATGGATGAGAGAAAGAATGGAAGATTATAGTGGTTTGGTCGGGGTAGAGGGTGAGCGAGGTGGGTGGGGTAGGCGGAGTGGTAGTGTAGGTGGGGGTTGGAGTTGCGGAGTAGGAAACTTTGTAAAAAAAAGTTTTAATTTTTTTGGGGCCAGAACAGAAGGATGGAAAGTTTTTTTAAAAAAATATATATTTTTTTAGGGTTAGGTAGGGGGTCGAATGGGTTTTGGGGGTAGGGGTAGGTGTGATAACTAAATGAAATTTATGTATTTAATTTTTTAATTGAAACTAAATGAAATTTAAAATTTGGAATTGGAAATTCTGTAATCAATACAAGTGAGTGTTTTTAGCGTCTGAAATGCAATTGAAAGATATAACTTTTTAAAAATAGTATAAAATGTTGTGAAGTTAATTGATATACAAAAATATTGAAATTTGAAATGAAAGGTAAGGAATGTAATTATGTCTCATTTGATTAAAATATAGAGATTAAAGTTCAAAAATAATATTAATAATTATTTATATTTTATATTTTATTATTTTAAAATTTTATCTTTTCTAGTTGGGTATAATATTTCTGTCTTGATTCCTTTTTTTGAGTGTCTTGGCTGCCTATCTGGATTGGGGGTGACGACTTGGTGATTTTGGTAATTCTTAATAGTATTTTACCTGTTAATACTATTTGCGTTTTTTTTGCTTTTAGTTGTTTTAGTAGTTTTGATTACTGTTACCTGAAGAACTAGCATATATATTTAGGTTGGTAGTATATATTGGTTGTTGTCGGTGTTGGGCAACAGATTCTAACTCCTTGACCGATTTCATTATAACCAGTTTGCCTTTTTAGCCTTATTTTTATCCTCCTCTGTTATCTGTCTTTTTTCTTTCCATTATTTTTCTCATATTTGTGTAGTGGATAGAATTGGCAATGGTAGACTAGGGTCATGTCATAGGTCGGGATCGGAGTTGGGAGGTGGGGGGCTGGGTTGGGGACGAGTTTGGGGTTAGGGGCCAGAGGTAGTAAGGTTACGTGGGATAAGGGAGCTTCTAGGTTGCGAGTTGGATCTTGGAACATAGGAACTTTGCAGGGTAAGTCTATAGAGCTGGTGAAGATTCTTCGAAAGAAGAGGGTTAGTATAGTGTGTGTCCAGGAAACTAAATGGGTAGGCACTAAGGCGAGAGATGTGGATGGTTATAAGTTGTGGTACTCGGGTAGCGTGAGACATAGAAATGAGGTAGGTATCTTAGTAGATGAAGAACTTAGGGAGCAGGTGGTTGAGGTAAAGAGAGTTAGTGATAGGTTGATGTCTATTAAGTTAGTCATTGGAGGGTCTACGGTGAACGTTATTAGTGCCTATGCCCCGCAAGTAGGTTTGGACGAGAAGGAGAAGAAGGAGTTTTGGGAGGTTTTAGATGAGGTAGTGAGGAGCATCATGAGCACTGAGAAGCTTCTCGTGGGAAGGGATTTCAATGGGCATATTGGGTTTTTGCCAAGAGGTTTTGAGGATGTACATGGCGGTTTCGGTTTTGGGGAGCAGAATGACGGAGGAGCTGCTCTTTTGGATTTTTCTAGGGCTTTTGGGTTGTGGATAGCGAATTCAAGCTTTCCGAAGAAGGAGGAACACCTTATTATGTTTCGTAGTTCAGTGGCCAAAACTCAGATAGACTTTTTGCTTCTTAGGAAAGGGGATAGAGCGTTTTGTAAGGACTGTAAAGTCATACTTAGCGAGAATCTTTCGACTCAGCATAGGCTGTTGGTGATGGATTTGGTTATCAATAAGGGAAAAAAGAAGAGAAGCGTGGAGGCTTAGCCCAGGATTAAGTGGGGTAGCTTGACTTTGGCTAGTGCTTTGGAAATAGAGGAGAAGTTGAAGAGTAGGGAGGATTGGAAGAGTAGAGGAGGTTCGGATAGTATGTGGGAGACGACTACTAGTTGTATTAGGGAGACCGCTAGAGAGGTGTTGGGTGTCTCGAGAGGTCAATCTAGCAAACATCAGGGAGACTGGTGGTGGAATGAAGAGGTTAAGCGAAAGGTGGCTTATGCTAAGTTGGTTGCGAGCAAGGCTGAGGAAGAAAGACAAACGAAAAAGAAAGAGTATAAGGTAGCTAGGAGAGAGGCTAAGTTAGCGGTTACGGCGGCTAAGACGACAGCTTTTAAGCGCCTGTATGCGGCTTTAGAGGAAAAAGGCGGAGATAAGAAGTTGTATAGGTTGGCTAAGGCCAGGGAGCGGAGGGCTCGTGACCTTGACCAGGTGAAGTGCATTAAAAGAGAGTATGGTACAGTGTTGGTGGAGGATGATCTTATTAGGGAGAGGTGGCAGTCCTACTTCCATAAACTTTTGAACGACGAGGAGGACAAAGATTTCGTGTTGGGGGACTTGGAGAATTCTTAGGAGTGTCAAGATTATGGGTATTGTAGGAGTATCAAGGTTGAGGAGGTCAAGGGAGCTATTAGCAGGATGAGGCAGGGTAGGACGACGGGGCCAGACGAGATTCCAGTGGATTTTTAGAAGAGCACTAGCGGGGCAGGTTTGGAGTGGTTGACAAGGTTGTTTAACAGTATTTTTAGGACAGCAAAGATGCCTGAAGCGTGGAGATGGAGTACGATGATTCCAGTGTATAAGAACAAGGAGACATCCAGATTTGCAATAACTATAGAGGTATTAAGTTGTTGAGTCATACTATGAAGGTTTGGGAAAGGGTGGTAGAGGTAAGGATGAGAAGGATCGTGACGATTTTTGAGAATCAGTTCGGTTTCATGCCAGGTCGCTCGACCACTGAGTCCATTCACCTTGTAAGGAAATTAGTGGAGCAGTTCGGGAGAAGAAGAAGGACTTGCACATGGTGTTTATTGATCTTGAGAAGGCATATGATAGAGTTCCCAGGGAGATTCTGTGGAGGTGCTTGGAGGCTAGAGGGGTGCCCTTGGCATACACTAAGGCGATTCAGGATATGTATGATGGGGCGAAGACTCGGGTGAGGACGGTAGGTGGAGATTCAGAGAACTTTTCAGTCGTGATAGGGTTGCATCAAGGATCGACTCTTAGACCATTTTTATTTGCCTTGGTGATGGATATTTTGATGCGACATATTCAAGGGGAGGTGCCTTGGTGTATGTTATTCGCAGATGATGTGGTTCTGATTGACGAGACTCAGAGTGGAGTTAATGATAAGTTGGAAATGTGGAGGCAGACGCTTAAGTCTAAAGGATTTCGATTAAGTAGAACTAAGATGGAGTACTTGGAGTGTAAGTTCAGTGATGTGTCGCAGGAGGCTGGAGTGGTTGTGAAGCTGGATTCTCAGTCCATTCAGAAGAGGGGGAGTTTCAAGTATCTGGGGTCTATGATTCAGGGAAATGATAAGATTGACGAAGACGTCACACATCGTATTGGGGCAGGATGGTTGAAATGGAGGCTCGCTTCGGGAGTTCTATGTGATAGGTGCCTTCGAAGCTTAAAGGTAAGTTCTATAGAGTGGTAGTCCGGCCGGATATGATGTATGAAGCGGAGTGTTGGCCAGTTAAGAACACCCACATCCAAAAGTTGAAGGTGACGGAGATGAGAATGTTGTGATGGATATGTGGGCATACCAAGAAAGATAGGGTAAGGAATGAAATTATTCGAGAGAAGGTGGGAGTTGCCTCGGTGGAGGACAAGATGCGAGAAGTAAGGTTACGTTGGTTCAGGCACGTGATGAGGAGGGGCTTAAATGCTCCTGTGCGGAGGTATGAGACACTGGCTATGGATAGTTTTAGGCGGGGTAGAGGTAGGCCAAAGAAATATTGGAGGGAGGTGATTAGGCATGATATGAAGCAGTTACAGCTAACGGAGGACATGACCCTTGATAGCAAGGTGTGGAGGAAGAAAATTAGGGTAGAGGGTTAGGGGTGGGAGGGCGTCGGTAATAGTAAGGGTGCGCTCCTCGGGGGCTAGAGTTTTTTGTTCGTGGCTAGCGGTGTTAGTTTATTTTGCTTACCGTACTAGTTTATATATGTACTTATCTTTTGTGTTTGGTATTCTGTTAGTTTGTCTTATGTACCATACTAGTTATATACACTTATATTTGGGTTGGTATATGGGTATCGGTCCTAAGCCGGGGGTCTATCGGAAACAATCTCTCTACTTCTCCTGAGGTAGTGGTATGGTCTGCGTACACTCTACCCTCCTCAGACCCCACTAGGTGGGAATACACTGGGTATGTTGTTGTTGTTGTTGTGAAATTCCATAATTGAAATACGATTAAGGAAATATTTTTTTTTTTCATATCAAAACATCTAACATAATTGTAATTGTGATTAGTTATTATGAGTATCAATTGTAAGTTCACTATTAACACATATTTTTAATGTTTCATGGTCAATTTAAAATATATCAGTATGATCAATAAAAAATAATTAATTATATTATTTCAATGTGAATTAAATAACATTTTCAATGCATATTTTTATAAAAATATTCAGCTCATCGCACGAATATTTATACTAGTTGCTTTTCTAATGCAAATCGATAAGATAACGTTACTTACATTCCCCAATTGGTTGGCACTTGTTGTTCTAATCCTTCTCGGTGAAGGAAATAAAAGTCTATTTCAGTTGAAAAAAAAAAGGAAGGAAATAAAAGTCTATTTCTAGCTATACTACTCTGTGTGTAATTCCAGCATATTAGGTTAGTTATGGACTTATTCCTAATATAGTTTATTACATTATTCCAATTAAGGACATATTTAATACAACATTTTTATTGATTTCTAATTATTAAAAATTAAAAAAAAAATAGTAAAAAGATGATTTCATCTATTGCAGAGACTCTTAGTGAAGGGCAAAAATTTTAAATCATCTTTTTAAGAATCTTTACACTTTTAATATATTGTAGATGTAGATGTAGATTGTAGATATAATAATGAAATAATCTTTTTGATCCAAAATAAGAGAATTTTCATCATTTTTTTCTTTAGACCAAAATAAATAAACTTTTTCAAGTCCAGAAAAGTATTAATCGTAATTTTTTTTGAAATTACATTATTCAGTAATTGTTTTTTCAAATCTCACGATCAATTTCCCTTTGTCTAGCAACATATAATAATGCAAAATAAATATGGCTTAAATCTTTTTTGAGTTGGCAGCCAGTAGGAGGCTTATTAATGGATTGATTAATGATGTGTGGTCAACCCCTTACAGCTCCCATGCTTCTATGGGAGGTTGGGAATGCACACAATAATCTAATCTGGAATAAAAAAACTACACGGCCACAAACTGTAATATAAGTTTGGTATGATTTTTTTTTTTAAGTTTGATTTGGTTCAATTTTATTTTTTGATATTTATTTAAATAAAACAACTAAAATATATTAAAAATTATTTTTGAAACTTCTACCAATTGTACTGCCAAGAAACCTACTAGTACTGCCCACTCTCTTCAACTTCTTCACTAAAGGCGCAAAGCATGCCATCACATCCCCTTCATTTCTCCATTTCAAATTCATCCATTTTCCTTCTTATATGTTCACTCTTTTTATCACCTAAAATTATTTAACCAATGGACATCCAATGCAAACTTGTAAAAATTATAGCAAACAACTTCAATGAACACTGCCAAGGAAACATATTCTGAATTACAAAAGAGGAGAGAAGGAAAGTATCGAACCCTACGGCAAAATCAAAATAAAACTTTAATGGGGTTGGGTTGTGTTAGATTTTGTAGATAACGGGTCACTCATGTGCATCGATCCGACTCGACCTGTCACTTATTTTGAAAGAAGATTAGAGTAAGAGATAATCTCAATTTAAATTATTTTAGGAACAATTAATATGTAACTGATGAACTACTTCAAAGACCCCTTTAAAAGCTTGGTTCTTCTTCATCAGAAAGAATATACGAAAACGAAAAACCATAAAAATTACATCAATACACTCAAAACTAAAGACAGTTTGTGAAATAGAACTTTGTTTTTAAGAGAGACGAAATCGATTTGGGGTGATTTCTTCCAGTAGCAAAATCAGTAACTAACTCTGCAATATATTTAAGGTACACAATTTGATTTTGCTCTGATTCAATAACATTGATATCAGAGCCATGGTTAATTGCCTTGTTATGCATGTAGGGCTGTGCAAAAATCGAACCGACCGATAAATCGAACCGATAAAAATTTTATTGGGTTATTGGTATTAGGTTATCGTGTTATTTGTTTTTTATTGATTTTATAAAAAAATTTATTGGGTAAACGGTTCGGTATCGATTTTAACTTATTGGGTTATCGGTTAAACCGATAACCCAATAAGGATACACTAAATTATTATTTTATCCCTATTTATTTTATATATTTAAATCTCTCTCTCCTTCTCTCTCTCTCTCTCTCTCTATATATATATATATAGAGAGAGAGAGAGAGAGAGAGATATATAGATATGTGTATGTATATTGATTATATGCACTACTAATTCATAATTCAGTGATTCACAAAGTATTAATATATTCAGGGCAACAAAGGCACAATATAAAGTTCGACTATTATCGTAATAAAAAGCTTGAAGCATTTATAGCTTCCAACAATTAGAATTCAATTTTTTTTCTAACTAACATTCAGTTCAACTTTGAAGATTCTTGTAAAGTAAAATGCATTGCGTAGATTTGGCGGTAATTAAGATTTCATTTTTTTATATTAGTTGTTACTATTTCTATTTTATAAGTATTTTCTTATTGGTTAAATCGAAAATCAAACCGTTAAGGATCAAAAATTGATAAATCGAAACTGATAAGAAAATATCTTATTGGTTGGTTATTGGTTTTACATATTTAAAAATAAAAAACCGATAAATCGAACCAATAACACGTAAAACCGAACCGAACCGTCCGATACACACCCCTATATGCATGTAATTTCTCGAGTTTAAATAAGAAAAACACTTGAAGAATTGAGCTTTTGTACACCTTTGATCTGCGATATTTTTTTATTCTTTAGATCTGAATTTATACCTGAGAAGATGAGTAGTGATTTTGTCATAAGCACAATTCCAAGAGTCATAAGAACAGATCTGAAATTTGTTTTCTGTTTCATCAGAGGCTTTTATTATGAACTCCAATAGTGTGATATGTGAAAAGAAAACAAGTTTATTTCTTTTTTCATGATTCGTTTTATTTTAAAAGAGAAAGTAGTTTAAATAGAAATTGTACGTAGTGCAGATGCTCTTAATCTTTAAGTTTAAGGAAGAACAAGATGAGGTGTAGTATAGACAAAATAAATTTGATAGGAAATAGGTAATAGTAGTCTGCACATTCCAATAAAAATATTTGAATTTTCTGGAAAAGCATAAGTTCCTTTATTTAATGGGATAACATCCTGTTAATTTTTATGGGATCTAGTGAACAAAATAGGTCTATGTAACTTTTATAAGAACAAAAAAGAATCATTTATTTAATTTTTTTCATAAAATCACTGCATACATAAAAATGATTGTCTTTTCTTTATTTATTTATATATTGAAAATGCAGAGCATGCTAGTAGGTACAATTTCCTTTAAGAATCAAGTAGTACTGGTGTAGTACCAATTTTTTAAAATAGTAAAGAAATATTCATGTTTCAACTAGTATGCAGTGGTTCTTTAATGAAAAGAAATATGAATTTTCTTTTGAAATACGATAGTGACTATTATTCTCATTTAAAATATGAATTATGGAGTGCTAATACCATTGTCACCAAGTCTTGGTAACTTTTTTAGTCCCAAAATTTTCTTTAACAGATTTTGCCTTCTATAATAAATTGTGGCATAAGTTGTCACATTGAATAGTTCAGCCATTCATATTGTTCTTGATTTCTATTTCAGACATATCTGAATGGGGACAAACTTGAATCACTCCAAGTGGAAATTTTGAATATCGAGCAAAGAGACAAAGTGGAAGAGCACGTCGTCGAAAGGCATGTTTTTGAAGTCGTGAGATCGTACGAAATAATGTCCCAAGGGCGATACAAAATCTATTACAGAATGAGATGGCTATACAAAGGGAAAGAGAGAAGAAAACTAAAAGAGTTCAAGTCTTTTAAGATATCTCCAGTATTTTAGTTGCTAATGTTATTTATTTGTTTGAATTTAAACATGTAGAACTGAAAAATTATGTAGAAATCTCGAATTGAAAAGTTTTAGCTATTTTAGCAGATTCTCTCTGTAATTCTTGGGGAGAGATTAGTTAAAGTTTATTACGAGATTTGACCTAGCGAGCTTTTTTTAGGTGTATATAAGTCGTCTAAAATATTTATGGGATGATTTTCATCATTGAATTGCCGAAGTTGTTTATTATCTTTATTAAATATATTAAGTTGGTTCTATCTTTTTATATGAATTTCATTTATTTATTTAAGTTTACTAAGACTTAATTAAAAGCTATCATTAAAATACACATTAAGAAATTAATTTTTAATTTTGGTCAAATTTAGTTCGTAGATGATGATCGGATTCTTACGCGTCCTTTCGATTTTACACTAATTATGAAACCTTTATGTGAATTGATTTTCTTAAATGTAGAAGTTGGATACGCAATTTATAAAAATACTTGTACGATTGTCTCTTAATAACAGACATGGCATAAAAAAGCATCATTACTGACTTAAACAAAGGTAAAAACTAAATGATGATAATTACTGAAACTCAAGAGGGGGGAAGGGTGAATTAAAACTTTTTTTCGAGTCAACTAACCAGTCTCGTTAGTCGACTCCCCTGCAAGTTAGTATAAGCAATAAACTTGAAATAAATTAAAGGCAGGAAATAAAGTGTAAAGAAGGACTGAGAACTTTATACTGATTCGGATCACCAATGTGCTGCATATTCCAGTCTCCTTAGGTTGCAAGGGTTTCCTTTAGAGCTTGATGAAAAATTTGAGTTACAACGTAAAAGGACAAGTCTTGGATCTCAACTTAACATTATCCAGTTCCTATGACACAATCTCACCCAGTATAACTAAGGACTGATTCTATCTTTTTCTTCCTGTAACTATTGCAAACTGAAAGAATTACAAAGCTTTATGAAAATTTAAAAATGAGACAAAATTATAGTTCCAGTAAAGTTGCACATCGATTTTTCTGTCTTCAATGTATTTATAGAATTTTCATCTTCTGATGCTTCTTTGCTCTAAAAGAAAAATTCAAGAAAGTTTCTTAAAATCAAGGATTTGTATTAATTCCTTGATTGAGGGTTCACATCATTAGCACGTTTATATTATATATGTTCGTGAGTGTGAAATGGTATTTCTTTTCTAGATTAATGATCCATATTCATACACGTCCATATCAGATATGTTCGTGTAGAGAAATGATCTCTTTCCTTGTTTGGTCTTCATGAGATCTTGCCTCTGTGATCAATGCTCGATCAATGTTGATTCATTGGTTGTCAGAGTCTTTAATTTCTCTTCTTGTGAGGATCTTCTGAATCTTTAATTGAGTTTCTTCTAAATTTAATCTGAGATCTCCATTGATTGTTCATTTTGTAAATATCTTCTGATTCCCTACTTTGAGCTTCTCCGAGGTTGGTCCTTCATATTTATTTTGTTAGTTTGTCATTATTAAAATATATTAGGCAATTATAGGAGTCTAAGAATTACGACATTTAAAGTCATAAAATATAGTATGCACTGAAAGAGCAAAATGCTCTTGAATGTATTAACCATGTTTTAATTCAATCGGAAGAGGGTAACACTGCACAACACAGAAGAAACCTTGAAGCTTATAAGGCTTGAAAAAAAGTTGATTTCACTGCACGTAGAATCATTGTTAGTTCTGTGGTTAATGACCTCATTCAAAAGTGTGAAGAATTTCTACTACTTATGCCATTTAGGTACACTTACGAGGAACATATGGGGGTACTTTTATCACCTGTCTCAGACAGTTGGTTGTCAAGTTTGACACTTACAAGAAAGGTCACGATCAAAATATCAAATAATACCTTGGGATGATATAAACAATGACAACTCAACTCAAAAGTGTTGGTCATGTTCTCTTTGATGAGCAACAGGTTCATGCAGTGATCCGGTCTCTTCCTAATATAGGGAATATTTGAAAGTTAACTTAACCCACAATGATAACATCAAAACTTTTTCTGATGTGACCCTTCATGTTGAACTTGAAGACGAACGACTTGGTGCTGCTAAAGCTGCTTCTAATGCATTTATGGTAGATTAAATTGGTAAGAAGTCTTCAGACTTCAAGTACAAGAAGAATTGAAAAAAGAATGGAAAGGGTAAGAGACCGAAGAAGGACCCTCTGAGAAAAAGAACAAACTAATTTAAGAAAGAAAAAAATAATTTTTCAAGAAGAAAGACAAGATCAAGATGAAGTGCTACAATTGAAAAGTTATGGGGAATTTTGCTCGTGATTGTCCCGAGCAAAAAAAGGTATAATTTCTAAATGTATCTCTAGGTGCTATATATGTTTCTACCACTTCTTTATTAACTAATATTATCTTATGTGGATTGTAGACTCAGGAGCCACTGATTATATGAGTTGAGATCGAGAAACGTTTATGGAGTAGTTGAGATTGAGAAACGTTTGTGGAGTTTTGATTGAGTTTCACCTGGATCAAGGAGGATTTATATAGAAAAAATAATGCAAGACTTGAAGTCAAAGAGATTGAAACTTGAAAAATAAACTTGCATGGAGGTCGGTCTTTGATGTTGCATGGCGTCTTATATGCTTTAGAGATTTAACGAAATTTAGTATATGTGTCTGTTCTTTTAGATATTGGTTTTGATTTAATTTTAATCGTAATGGTGTAAGAATAACTCTAAATAATGTTTGTTATAATTTTGAACTTCGTTATGATTGCTTTATTATTTTAGATTGTAATCCTTCAACTTATGACTATTATGTTGACTGTTGTGTAATGTCTTGTTATTCTAGTAATAATAATGTTGATATGCTTAATTTTCATGCTAGATTGGGTCACATAGGACAAGATCAAATGAATATATTGGAAAAGAAAGGACATCTAAGTTCTTTATCCAAAACTGATATGCCAACTTGTGAAAATTGTCTTGCTGGAAAGATTACACTTAAATTATTTGGAAAGACTAAAAGAGCTGAATTTCTGTTGTAATTAATCCATTTGATATATGTGGTCTAATGAATGTGAGGGAAATGTGTAACGCCCCGAGAGTACACCCTGGACGTCACACGGTGCTTACGATCCCGAAGGACCACAAGCTAACCCATGACTAATATCTGTTATGAGCATTGGATAATAATACTAAAATAAATGCGGAATTAGGCTGAATTACCATAAGGTTCAAAATATCTGAAATACTAATAAAATATAACATCTGATAAAATATCTGAAAACTAAACACTGTCTGAACTGGTCTAGTCTGAAAGCCTCTAACTGAACTGTCTAAATATGGAGTTGATGGGATAAGCCCTCAACTAACTTCAACTAATGAACTATTGATAAACTGAAATACTGAAATAAAAGCACATCCTCGATAGGTAAGGATTCACTACTAAATCTGCAACTGCTGACTGGATCTGCCTAAGCGCAGTCGGGAACCTGAGCGTCCGAACCTATGATAAGAGACATCATAGCGAAAAGAAAGAGTATGCATCAGTACGTGGAATACACTAGTATACTAGATGAGGTAAGCTTGAATATAAGGGTTCATATGCATGAACAGTAATTGACTGAATGATATAGAGTAACTAAATATGAGAGTACATGGATAACTGAAACTACTGTAAATACTGAACATGTAATACTGTGCATATATGTATACTATAACTGAGCTTTTCAAAAGATAAGTACTGAGTTTTGATAACTGAGTAACTGATATCTAAAGTTACTAATAACTGAATTACTGATACTGAGTGACTGTGCTTGACAGTCCTGATTCTATAGAACTGAACTAAATTCTAAACTGAGACTGAAACTGAGACTGTAGGAGGTAATCATCTAACTGACATGCCCCAAATCTAAGCTAATAGGGGTCCAACCTATGATCTCAGTTGTAAGGGTGCTAATACCATGCCATGGGTACTAACAATGGCTATGTGGATCCACTAAACTGATATAATGTCCAAAGGACTAAGGGTGTCAAACCTGAACTGACGGGTGACCCCAGCGAGATAGTCAAGCCTAATCTGACGGGTGACTACTCATATCCTACGCTGGCTACGTAGTTTAGGAGTATAAAGACTGCTATAATGACTCTGCTTATCTGACAGGGAAACTTCCATTCCTGCACTCACTCGGTGCTAAATCCTACTCACAACTAAAAGACACTGAGATACTAGACTGTTCTGCGTTTAATGACTGATATCTATCTAATTATTCTGATAATACTCATAATATAATCTGAAGACTATTCTGTAATGTACTGAGACAAGACTAAATAAACAGTTATGGTTTTAGGGTATTAAATATCCCCCGGGCTCAAAACAATAATACTGAAAAGACACTAAAGCTTAGGGGACAAAACATGAAGGTTTTTATTAAATCAATCACTCTTGTAGGTAGTTTATCAAACACTTGTAGTTCATGGTTCAAAACAATTATAGGAATGTCCTAAAACATATAGAAATAGCATGAATCCGACATAATAGAGTTAAATCGTGGTCTTGTTCAATAAATAACAACATTAAAACATGTTGGATTAAATAATAACAATAATTTCATGGTAACATAGTATAAAATCATAGTTCATGGAGATTCATGGATGAAATCACAATTTAAAATATAATAATTTGAAAAGATCACAATTTTATAATTTAAAAGGGTTGCTTGGATTCCATGGATGAACATCTAATATACCTGAGAAGAAGAGTTCTTGAAGGTTTTTCGAGAGATTCTTGATGATTGACCTTGATTCTTGAACTAGGGTTTTTTTCTCTTGAGAGAGAATGATTTAATTTGAGGAAAACCTGAATGAATAATGGTGTAACTAGGTTTATTAGGGTTGAATTTCATGTAAAGGCTGGCTAGGACCATGGAAAAAGACTTAAATACCCCTGGAATAATTTAAAAACTCAAAACTTAAAACTGGAACTGAAAAATCCTGATCTAGGCCTTTGGCGCGACGCGGCGCTATCGTGTTGTCACTGGAAAGTGGACAACTGGGAATTGGACCATCAACGTGATGCGGTGGAATCGCGTTACCCTTTGGATATGACCTGGAAGTTCACCGCGACGCGGTAGGATCGCGTTGGTGTACTGGAAACTGACAAATATAAAAATAAGTTGTGGCACGACGCACCGCGTCGGTATCATGGTACGTCACTGGAAATTGACAATTGCCATTTTGACATTTTCCGCGACGCGCTACTGACCTGAATGATAGTGTTTAACGACTAAAACTTAAAATAGCCATAACTTCTTACCCGGTTATCGGATTTAGGCAAATTTTATATCGTTGGAAAGCTAATTCAATTTTCTACGTAATGGCAGGCTCTAAATTAAAAAAATACTGAGTGTTTAAAAAAAATTATATAGAATAACTCATGGACTGAGAGTTAATTTAAGCTAGGGAAATACAGGGTATTACAATATCTCCCGCTTGGGAACATTCGTCCTCGAATAAGACTGATTAAGATGAGGAATACTAATAGACTGAGTTTACACACTGAACATGTACACTGAAACATGACTACATGACTGAACTACTGATAAGCTGAGTTCTCTTACTGAACACGCATATCTGATGCATGGAATACATGACTGAAGCTACTGATAAGATGAGTTTTCATATAGAATATGCATATCTGATGCATGAGTACATGGCTAAACTGATTCATGAATGCGTGACTGAATATGCAACGGTAATGGATACTAAGTTTATAACTATAACTGCATCATGGAACTGAGTAAACCTAAGGAAGACCATCACCATAAGCTGAGAATACTAATGAACCTGAGATCATTTACTGAACATGTATGAACAGGAACATGAGAACATGACTGAGTTTTAAACGTGATACATGAACTGAATATCGTAAACTAAATTGATTTTTTGGATACATGTCATACGACTGAGATTGGAACTTGAGGGTCAACTTATGAGTACCCACTACGCAAAACTGGATTCATTACGTGAAGGGAAACTAGAAGGTTTAGGATATGAAAGATCGGGGACCATAGTGCATCTCCCCCTTGGGACTCTATGTCCCTCAAAAAATGCTGACTTGGCTGAGATACTAAGGAAAAGCTGAGACGATGCTCGGGCACCTACGAACTGAATCGTGATTGAATATCTGGGATTTAAAACTAAGGCATGACACATGAACTGGGCTGAATACGCAACTACCTAGTTGCTCTATCTTGAAATGGTTACATTCATGAGACTTCGGATAGTACGACTAGATGGAAAGATGGGAAAATATACGAACTTGTCCGCCTGACTACTAAACTGAATTACTGGTTGTACGGACTATCTCATGCTGAAAATTTATACTCAACTGGAGCATTTCTTAACACTCTTTCTATAAAATTCTACTAACTTTAGGGAGCAAAGAAATCTTGGCATGACCTGAATAAGACATAAGAAATCACAACGTGGCTAAAATTCTGTAATATGAGGCGAGGCCTACGAAACATCACCTAAAATAGAGTGACTAAGCCTTATGTACTTCCACTACAAATTTTCAAGCTTAAATATATTTCTTGAATACTCTCTCAACTATACCCTCCACCTTAATACAATACTTCACCTGACACTACTAAAAATATCCACATGGGCACTGAGCACGAATGTATAAATATACTAACTTATTTGATTAACTGGATGAATGATAGTTGAATACTGGTCATGTAAGATTGAATGGTACTTAACCTGAATAACTGGACTGAAACTATAAAGTACTATGCCTATGAGGTAAGGACTGACTGAGGAACGTGAGGTAACTGAGCATGAATTCGTAGGAACAGTATTATCTATGAATGCAAGACTAAGCGCATAACATGATTCTGAAATACTGAGATACTGACAACTGAATAACTGGTAACTGTACGCTTTGGTCAAGTAAACCTAAAACTGGATTGAGTTTGTACTGAATGTTGAACTGAGACTGTGACTGAGTTTTGATAGATCTATGATGGGGAATGGCATAAATTGAGGATCTAAATGTACACTCACATTCTACATTTTCTCAACTTCTTATCTCAGAAAGAATTCTAATTTTTCCTCCAATAACTAAATACAACCTCTTGCTAGCTATTCACCCACACACTAACATGACATTCAAGCCTATCTTCATAACTACAACCTCGTATAAAACTATCATGCAACAATCTTTTCTGAACATGAAGCATTTATTCTCTCCCTTCTAAGTAAATGCTCATCACTACAATATTTCATAAGGAGAGTTTATTGAAAGTTAAATCATGGGGACCTGAAGCATGAATGGACACTATACTGAACTTAACACTTAACTGAGGCCTGAGGAATAGAACATCAACATCCTGGACTTTATCAAGAGGTCTAAATTGAGGATATACATGACAAAATCTGAATTTTGCTAATCATTAGGAGAATAGAATAAGTCATGAAAACTTAGAACACTCTAAGATATGAGTACATGAGTCATGAGCTGCATGACCTGAGTTTGGAGTTTCTATATTCATGGATCATGATTCGTAACACTGAGAAAAATGGAACTCCTTATACTAGAAACTGTAAACGTACATAATTTTTTATAATGTGCACGAATAGAAACTATGATCACAGAGCTGACATGTAAGACATGCGTAGATATCGTGATAGCTGAAGTGAAAAACTTTGCACTGAGGTAAGGACAGGTTGGGCATGAACCTCTCCCACTGCTTATCTACACATACTGACATTACTACTAAAATATGAAAGTCTGACTTGGTTACTTGTTCTGCCATCTTTCCCTTAGCTTAAAGTCGTTATTCTAAGTCTGTGAACCTCATAATAAACTCTAAATCGAGCTGAGACCACTTTACTCTAGAGCCTGAGATATGACAATGATCATAAACACTAAACTCATTCTGAAGGACTACTCCTGATAATGTAAGGTCCACTGCTATTACTTCCTTCTGATACATAATTCTTAGCTTTTTATTGCCCCAACAATATCATATAGCAACCTCAATACTGACTAACTTAGAACTCTCAACTTCTCTTTCCACTAGTTCAATTTAGAGATTCAAACTTAAATCAACTGAAACTGAGGTACTACCCCTTCATTCAAGGAAAGGTTCATCAAGAAACTGAAATGGAATAACTCTATTACTGAAATTAATTGAAGAAATTTTCTGAAATACTGTAACTGAGCAATTCCTGTATACTCGTCTAGCTGGAATAGATTTTCCCACTGAGGTAAGCACTAAGAAAGGTTCTGTTAAGATTTCTAGTCTGACTTTAAAGTTGTCTGCTATGCAAGGAGTTACACAAGACAGAGAATCTCCTAGATCTAATAAGGCATGAATATGTAAATAAAAGATCTGTAATGTACCAGTGACCGTATCAGGAAAACTTTCCTGATCTAGTCTAGAATGAAGTGCATAAAGTTTGTTGGGGCATTGCTCACTGGCGGCACTGGAAGTGGCACCCTGCTGATTTGGGCGACCAGACTGAGTTGAAGGTCGGTTGTACTGACCCTGTAAACCCGACTGAGGACAATTTCTAATTCTATGGCCTAACTTGCCACACCCGAAATATACGCCACTGCCATCCCTAAACCACCCTGATGATTTCTACCATATTTCTGGCAAAATGGGTGGGTACGACCTCTTTTCATGCTACCTTGAGACTTGGAGTCTGACGTGCTATCTCGACTGACATTTTTAAACTCTGGCACTGGAGCACTAGATACAGAAGGATTTGGGGCTGAGAATTTCTTATGGAACTGGAACCAGTTACCACTCTCTGAACTTGGTCTTAAACCACTTGTTCTGACTCTCTTATTTTTATTTTTTCTATTTTTGTTCGTACGCTTCTCTCCCTTTCTCTGCTGAGTATGAACCCCAAGCCTAGATATGACAACAAGTTGTAGGTTATTCTGAGCAACTACTGAATTGGCTAACGTAGTGAAAGAAACTTTGAATTCTGCATGAGAGATATGCTCATCCAGGGGATCTGCCTTAATGGGCTGAGGTGCTGACTGATTTTTGGTTCTCCTTTCGTTAGCCTTTTTAGGAGGCATGTTCTGTAATCGGGAGGAAGGAAAAGGATTAGATTGAGAATTTAACTTGAACTCATGCTCACTCGCATGACATGAATAATGAAAGAAGGGAAACTTTTCCTAAAACATCTCATAGACTCTTGTCCATAAGTGTGGCGCACTACACACCCATGCACAAGACTCCACGGATGCGATATTCAAACTTCCTAGGACTCTGTTGAACCTTAGGCTCTACTACCAAGTTTATAAAGCCCCGAGAGTACACCCTGGGCGTCATATGATGCTTACGATCTCGAAGGACTACAAGTTAACCCATGACTAATATCTGTTGTGAGCACTGGATAATAATACTAAAATAAATGCAGAATTAGGCTGAATTGCCATAAGGTTCAAAATATCTGAAATACTGATAAAATATAACATCTGATAAAATATCTAAAAACTAAACACTGTCTGAACTGGTCTAGTCTGAAAGCCTCTAACTGAACTGTCTGAATATGGAGTTGATGGGACAAGCCCCCAACTAACTCCAACTACTGAACTACTGATAAAATAAAATACTGAAATAAAAGCACATCCTCGATAGATAAGGATTCACTATTAAATCTACGACTACTGACTGGATCTGCCTAAGCACGATCAGGAATCTAAGCGTCCGAACCTATGAGATGAGACATTATAGCACAAAGAAAGAGTATGCGTAAGTATGGAAAATGTACTAGTATGCAAGATGAGGTAAGGCAGAATACAAGGGTTCATATGCATGAACAGTAACTGACTGAATGATATAGAGTAACTAAATATGAGAGTACATGGATAACTGAAACTACTGTAAATACTGAGCATGTAATACTGTGTATACTATAACTGAGTTTTTCTAAAGCTAAGTACTGAGTTTTGATAACAGAGTAACTGATATCTAAATTACTGATACTAAGTGACTGTGTTTGACAGTCTTGATTCTGTAGAATTAAACTGAATTCTAAACTGAGACTGAAACTGAGACTATGAGAGGTAATCATCTAACCGACATGCCCCAAATCTAAGCTGATAGAGGTCCAACCTGTGACCCCAGTTGGAAGGGTGATAATATCGTGCCACGGGTACTAACAATGGTTGTGTGAATCCATTAAACTGATCTAATATCCAAAGGACTAAGGATGTCAAGCCTAAACTGATGGGTGACCCCTGCGAGATAGTCAAGCCTAATTTAATGGGTGACTATTCATATCCTATACTAGCTATGTAGTTCTGGAGTATAGGGACTGCTACTAACGACTCTGCCTATCTGACGGGGAAGCCGTCATCCCTGCACTCACTCGGTGCTAAATCCTACTTCAAACTAAAAGGCACTGAGATACTAGATTGTTCTGAGTTTAATGACTGATATCTGACTATTATGATAATGCTCATAATATAATCTGAAGACTATTCTGTAATATACTGAGACAAGACTAACTAAACAGCTATGGTTTTCGGGTATTGAATACCCCCAGGACTCAAAACAATAATACTGAAAAGACATTCAAGCTTAGAGGACAAAGCATGAAGGTTTTTATTAAATCAATCACTATTGTAGGTATTTTATCAAACACTTATAGTTCATGGTTCAAAACAATCATAGGAATGTCCTAAAAGATATAGAAATGGCATGAATCCGATATAATAGAGTTAAGTCATGGTCTTGTTTAATAAATAACAACATTAAAACATGTTGTATTAAATAATAACAATAATTTTATGGTAACATGGTATTAAATCATAGTTCATGGAGATTCATGGGTGAAATCACAATTTAAAACATAATAACTTGAAAAGATCACAATTTTATAATTTAAAAGGGTTTCTTGGACTCCATGGGTGAAAGGGATCCATGGATGAACATCTAACATACCTGAGAAGAAGAGTTCTTAAAGGTTCTTGGAGAGATTCTTGAGGATTGACCTTGATTCTTGAACTAGGGTTTTTGCCTCTTGAGAGAGAATGATTTAATTTGGGGGAAAATTAAATGAATAATGGTGTAACTAGATTTATTAGGGTTGAATTTTATGTTAAAGGTTGACTAGGACCGTGGAAAAAGACTCAAATACCCCTGGAATGATTTAAAAACTCAGAACTTAAAACTGAAAATTAACTGAAAAATCCTGATCTGGGTACTTGGCGCGACGCGGCACAATCACGTCGTGTCACTGGAAAGTGGACATCTAGGAATTGGACCATCAACGCGATGCAGTGGAATTACGTTACCCCTTGGATGCGACCTGGAAGTTCACCGCGATGCAGTGGGATAGCGTTGGTGTATTGGAAATTGACAAATGTGAAAATAAGTCATGGCGCGATTCTCCGATATCGCGGTACCTCACTAAAAACTGACAATTTCCATTTTGACATGCTCCGCGATGTTCTACTGTCCTGAATGACGGTGTTTAATGACTGAAACTTAAAATAGACATAACTTCTTACCAGTTATCGAATTTAGGCAAATTTTATATCGTTGGAAAGTTAATTCAATTTTCTACGCAATGGAAGGCTCTAAACTGAAAATTACTGAGCATATTATATTTTTTATATAGAATAAGTCATGGATTGAGAGTTAATTTGAGCTAGGGAAATACGGGGTATTACAAAAGGTCTGGTGCTTTATATTTTATTACATTTATTAATGATTTCATGCGCTTTGGTCATGTCTCCCTCATAAATCTGAGACACTTGAATGCTTCAAATGATATATGAATAAAGTAGAGAATCAGTTAGATAAAAGTATTAAGGCTTCAAGAATCGATAGAGGTTGTGAATATTTGTCAAATAATTTAAAGAACTCTGTACTGGAAAAGACATTATCAGACAATTAACTACTCTTTACACACCTCAACAAAATAGTGTAGCTGAAAGAAGAAATAAAATATTATTGGATATAACAAGGTCAATGATGGAGTAGACAAATTTATCAATTTCTTTCTGAGGAGATGTATTATTAATTGTGGCCTATATATTGAATAAAGTACCTCCTAAATCAGTATCTTCTACTCCTTATGAACTATGAATTGGTAATAAATTAAACTTTAATGATCTACGGCCTTGGAATTGTGCTGCATATATTAAAAATCATTTGGGTGAGCTCGGTAAACTAAGTCCACAAAAAAATCTTTATAACATACTCAGAACACCCCAAAGGATATGTGTTCATTGGTGAATTGGAGGATGGAAGCACTACTGAAATTGAATCACAAGATGTCACACTTATGAAAAATATCTTTTTTCAATAGGGGTAAAATAAAATAAAATTAGCCTCTTTACGAAATATTGAATTCAGATGATCAAATAATGTCGTCAGACATGCTTGATAATCCAATAGATCAAGAAATGATTCCTGATCCAAATAGGAGTTTTGAATTCCAAAATTCAATTGATGAATCTGAACTTCAATTATGTAAGAGTACCAGAAAAGGTGTACCTAAGCGATCTTATGAGATTGAGGATTATATTTTATTAGTATCTCCCGCAGAATTGGATGAACCTAATTTTGTGACTGAGGCTTTATCAAACCCTGAAAAAAATGAATGGATAAAAGTGATGAAAGAAGAATTAGAGTTTGAAAACCAATAAAGTCTGGGATCTAGTTGACCTTCCTTCTAGGCGTAGATCTATTAAGAACAAATAGATTCTCAAAGTTAAACGCAAATAAAATAGGTCAATAGTAAGGCTCAAAGCACGATTGGTGGCAAAAGATTTTACTCAAGAAGTTGGAACAGATTATGAGAAAACTTTTTTACTAGTTGTGAAATTTACCTCAATTCACTTACTTTTGGTTATTGTTGCACGTTTCAATTTAGAATTACATTAAATGTACGTGAAGACCTATTTTTTAATGGAGAACTAAACTTGAAAACTACATGGAACAACCTATAGATTTTTTTGTTAAAGGCCAACAAAAGAAGGTTTGTAAATTAAACAGATTAATATATGGCCTAAAGAAGTCTTCAAGGCAGTGGTACCTGAGATTTCTTAAGGAAGTGATTTCATTTAATTTTACCATGATTGATGAAGATCATTACATCTATGTGAAGAAGTCCAATGGAATATTTGTGATTCTTTCGCTTTACGTAAATGATATTTTATTAGCCAAAAATAATTTTGAGTATGTAAAAGTTATTACGACATGCTTTCAAAGTCATTTGACATGAAAACTATGGGTGAAGCAGATTATATATTGGATATCAAAATTCAAAGTGACCGTTTCAAGAAAATTTTGAGTTTATCTCAAGAAACATGCATAAAGAAAATTTTGGAATGCTTTAGAATGAAAATTTACAAATCCATAGATACTCCTATAGCAAGAGGTGAAACTTTAAACCTTCAAATATGTCTAAAGACTGATAAAGAAAAGAAAAACATGTCTCAAGTATCATATTCTAGTACAGTTGGGAGTTTGATGTAAGAAATGATGTGTAATAGCCCAGACATTTATTATATCGTATGTATGGTCAGCATATATCAATCCAATCCTGGAAGATATCATTGGAAAGTAGTAAAGAGAATTTTCTGATACTTGAAGGGAACTACAAATTATTTACTATGTTATAGAGGATCTGATTTAATCATAAGAGATTATACGAATATTGATTGGGTTGGTGATTGGTATGATAGAAAATCAACCTCCATTTATACTTTCTTACTAAATGATTATGTAATTCATGAAAAAGTAAAACAAACTTACACAGCCCTATCGATTGTAAAATCTGAATTTGTGGCTTGTGCATTTGCAGTACAAGAAGCAGTTTAGTTGAAGAGATTCTTTGAGTACTTGAACATTGCAAATAATTCTAAGGGTCACATGATTTTATATTATGACAGTCAAGCGGCTATCACATATACGAAGGATCCTAAATATCATAGCAAGAACAAACACATTGACATCAAGTATAATTTTGTGAGAGACATAGTAAAAAGTGGGAAAAGTTAATTTACAATACATTCCTACATAAGAAATGATAGTTGATCCTTTTATGAAGGCGATATATGTTATTGCTCTAGATTTATGTAGGATTTGATTATAAATTTATATTGTAAAATGACTTGATTGTTATTCTCATCAATATATGAATATTGAATTTATGATCATATCTCATAGGATAATGTGTTTTATTGATAAAGTGTATCGAACAAGTCACGAGATTGACTCTCTCACACGAGCAGTCATCTCTTGTGTTGAGAAATGTGAAGAGATAAGTTCCACTATAATATTATGACTTGATTTGTAAAGTCATATGCAAGTTTCTCTAAGAATATAGATTTGAGGATTAATAAAGAAAAAAACTCGGGTTAGACATTTAGAGGTATCTAGCCAAGATCTATACGATGTTGAATGATAAAAGAATAAAATACACACACCAATATTAGGTGAGAACATTGTAGCAAGTATTTTATGCCGCGTGTGCTAAGTTTCCAATGGATTAATGGAAGAATGAATCACTGTTTCTTCATTATGTGTGTAATACCCCATATTTTTGTGCTAGAATTCTAACCGTTGTTCCTACGTATCCAAGCTCTAATCCAAATGATTTCCACATGAATATAAGTTTCACGGTCATTATCATAGTATGTGAAGTGGTTTAGAGGTGAAAAATATTCATAACAATGTCTTAGAACAAAGTTGAGCTAACATCATTTGATTCGTCTAACTTTTGGTGTTTGATTCTACAAGGGTCTACTTTAAACGAGTATAAATATTTATATATATAGAATTTTCCAGCTCAAAGACCCACCAAATTGTATATAGTTGAACTATCTTTCCAACGATACCAATTTCGCAAAAATCCGACAACCAAGTAAGAAGTTATGCCATTTTCCGTATGAGGCAGTAAGTCGATGCGATCTTGACGCGTCGCGTCGACTTCACCTCGATACGAAAAACTGACGCGGATCCAAGGCTATTTTACATGCTAATTCCATTCTAAAAGGGCCTAGGGTCACTTTAGTCAATTTCCTTCACCCAAATCCGTCCAAAAACACATAATTTCACCCCCAAAAAAGCAAAGATACCTCATTGTTCATCTTTTCATCTCAAGATCCAAAACCCTAAGCTCATACTTTCTCTCCAAGAAACCTAGAATTTCTCCATTAATTCTCTAAGAAAACTCAAGATTAAGTTTTCCCAATACAAGAACTTCAAGAACTCATCTTCAAAAGCATCAATAGAAGTCTAAGATTCAATCTTTTACATTCAATTTATCAAAGAACATCAATTAAGGTATGTGGGGTTTGAACAAGAACAAATCTTTCATTCTTGTGCCCAAAACTTAATTTTTATTACAAGAGTTATTTGATTTTACATGTTTTCTTATGAAGTTGAAGTTGGGTTTATACCTTATGTTGCTATTCATGAGATTATGAGATTTTCATGGTTTTAAAAGTTGAATTACATGAGCATGTTTATATTTTAATATATATAGCTGAAATTTCCAGATTTTAAGATGATTATGAACGTTTTGTTATCAAGCATGAATTTTGAGATGTTGAAACCATGAGATTTATATTATGAGTTATTTTCCAATATCTTGATTGAGATGATTGAAAGCTTTTTAAGAAGATTGTTTTGAGCCTGAGTTAAGAAAGAAATCCACATTAATTATGATTTAAAGCAAAGAGAAACATGATTTGGTCTTCATTATATACCCTTGAGTTATTTTTAGGTGAATTTTCTAAAAGTTCTAAGCTGAGTAAGGGAGTAGTATTTAGCACCGAGCTGGGTAAGTTACTACGGTTTCATACCCCAGAACTACGGGCCACCGTAGGTTGAGATATTTATTCCCACTATATGTGGATGATCGAGATAGTGATCACAAAAGTTGAGGTTTTATTCTGATGGCAAGGGTAGAACAGCTCTCCCTAACATAGGTGAGACGTTGGACTCCATGTAGCTCACATGGTTTATGTCAGTTAGAAGAACCTCCCAAAAGATGTCCCCACTCTTAAAACAGTTTCAGTTATTTAGAGTCTTGAGATAAAGTGTTTTCCACACAGAATAAGCTTTAAGATTTCTAAAGCCTAAGACAGAGTACTTTCCAGATTTCAGAAACTAACCGTAAAAGCTCACAATTTATTCAGATATTATTTTACTTAAGATTTCAGTTATAGCTTTCAGAAATAAAGGTGAGCCCTTTTCCACTTAGCCTATAGATTTGAGAATAAGGAAAGAATACAGATTTTAAAACTAAGTGTAATGACTCACGAGATTTATACTACATGCTTTACTATCCATAATTTATGAGTTTTAGATTTCAGATTACTTAAGCTATGTGAGTCATTTACATTTAGCATGCATGATTTTATAAATTATGATATTGAGATATTATTTTACTTATTGCATGCACCCCCATAGACTTAGTACATCATCAAAGTGTTGATCTATATATATGTCTATGTGTTACATTGTCTCATAATGTAGGTACAAGATTTAGTATGCACATTCAGATTCAGACAGTTGCAGATTCAAGCTAGCAAGATGATGAGTTCTTCTACTTCGGGGACTCCAGTTAGCTTTATTTATGTCATTTATTTGCTTACTCATATGTATTGATTAACGATAGTTGGAGTAGCTTCCCAACTATCTATAGTCAGTATTAGTAGAGGCTTCATAGACAGTCAGTAGATGTTAATGTATTTAGTTTCAGTTTTCTTTGTAAAAGCAGAGTTGTAATCATATGAATTTAGTTTTGTATTGATCAGATTCAGAAAAGAGTTACTTTTCGCTGATTTTGTACAAATTTTTGTATCTTAATCAGTTGCTCATGAGTTACGCCAGTATAAGGGTTAGTTTGGGATCACGTGTGGTCCTAAGCACCATGTGACATCTCGGGACCCCATTTCGAGGTGTTACAAACTTGGTATCAGATCACAAAGCTCAAGTGTTATAGAATGTCTATGATGTCGTGTCTAATAGAGTCTTGTGAAATGGTACGAAGACGTCTGCACTTTTCTTCGAGAGGCTATGAGGCATTTAAGAAAAGTTTCTTTTCTTTCCTACTCTAGATCGTGCAGTAAAGTTGTTCTCTCAAAATCTCTTTTCTATTCGTGTGTTACCCTAAAATTCCTCTATCTATGTACTATTCTTGAGGTAACATGATCAACGAGTTCCAATTCCCCCCCCCCCAGATAATGCTCTTAGATTTACTAGCAGAAATTTCAGAAGTCACATAAAGGGCTGAGAGGAGCTCCCTAGTGTGTTAAGTTCCTTGAGTTGAAGGTCTATGTCCTCATTCTTATAAGTCGTTCAGTTAAGATAGAGTAAGATGTGTATTCTTAGATCATTGAATATTATGTGTCAAGTTTCTTTCTTTTGTAATCTTGTTATCATTGTGTTGTTGAAACTTAAGTCTAGTGAAGCCGTGTGGGGCCCTTTCGATTAACTAGCATAGTTGCTTTGTTATTCATCTCATTTTCTTGTTCAAAACACAAAATCAAAGTCTAATGAAGCCATGTGAGGCCTATTTTGATTCACTAGCAACTTGTTATTCATTTTGTTATTTTTATGTTGGTTGGAACTGGGGGTTTAGAGGTGTAGTGAAAAGTAGGGTGGCTAGGGAAATTTATTGATTTTACATATAGCTGAATTCTTGTATATGATTGAATTAGTAATGAAGTGATATGTCCTTGTGTGTTAGTTTAGTGGAAGGTAGAGAAGGAGTTATTAGTTAAGGTGAATTGTTATTTGCTTGAGGTGTGAAAAAGGGTTGTTGACATTATTTGTTGTATTAGAAAAGTATAGGTTATTGATGAAGTACTTGGTGGTTTAGTATTGTTAATTTAGGCTTCCCTTGAGGTTGCAAAAGGAGGTTAGTTGAAACTTGTAGAACTATGAGAGAAGTTAGACGTATAGATGGATGAATAGTAGTGATGTGTAGAGAGAGGATATGCTAATGGATTAGAATAAGAAAGGCCATATGTTTGTGATCAATTATGGTTATTTAAGGCTTTAGTGGACTAGTGTTTCTTGATGTTTTATTTTATAGTTTTCGAGTGAGAATAGTGTGTGAATTTAGGTTGTAAATCGTGTTTAGAACTAGACGTTAAGTTTGAATAGTGGATGATCATAAAGGTGAGAATAATAATGGTTCAGTTGTTGATGCTAGTTATATGGAGGTGGTCTAGTAGGTATGAATAATGTATGCAAGAGTGTAAGATCATATATTCGTAATTAAGTATGATGTAGAAGTGTGCCCAAGGTGATATGGGGCAATATTTTCTCAAAGTTTACTAAGTTTTGTGTGTGGTTAGTAGTACCCTTAAGTTTCTAAGTCGAAGAAGGCTAGTGATATAGTATATGGTGTTCTTGGTAGCTAAGTTAAGGAGTATGATTGATAATATTGAACCTTTAGATATAATCTTGATTCTCAAAGCTTAGAAATATTAGTATAGAAGTGTGATCTTGGTAGGCTATGATTATGTGTTTAGAGATGTAGGTATGTTTGCAAATGAGGGTGTAAGTCGGTGATGATGATTATTGAAGCTCGAAAGTTAAGGATGGTATATGAAAGGGTCGTTCGAAAATGAAGTCAATAAGTTCGCAGTATAGTTTATTCTTGTGAGTTTAGCATTTATGTGTAGACATTAGAATGATGAAATTATGGCTTAGGCTCAAGAATATGGAATGGACCATAAGCTTAGAATATCATCTTTGACGTAAGGGGAATATGGTAGAGTCATCAACCAAATCAAGTTTTGAGAATTAGATTGTGATACATGTCAATAAGAGTTATGATAAGATAGTGATCCCTTCTTACTCTAGAGTATTCCTTGGATTTCAGTCATTATAACACCAAATCCATGTCTTGCGTGATAGATCCATGCCACATGCCAATGCTTATACGCATCATGCATGCTCAAGTCTATTCTCAATTTCTAGCAAACAAGTAACAGCTTCACTCTGTGATTCGAGTTATCCCTCATGAATCTATGAACTCCAATCTTATGTTGAATAGTTCATGATAAGTATGAACTCATGTTTCAAAGTGTGGTCAGTTTTTAGAAACTCATGATCCTAGTGCAATCCAATTTATATCATGTATGTCTTTAATTCAGATCTCTTAGTGAATCCATGATCTTGATATTCTATTCCTCAGGCCTCAATAAAGTGTTAAAGATATCCTTCCAAGTTTTAGATCCTTATGCTTTAACCTTTTAGTGACCTTTCGTTTTATAACAGTAGTGGTGATGAGTAATTATGTTGATATGAGAGATTAAGTATTTCTTGTTGATGAAAGATCGTTGTATGCTTGTTTTAGCTAAGGCCATAAGTGTGCAGTAAGATTGAGGCCAAGTCTCTGATACATGTTGTGGCTAGCTGAAACTTGTGTGTGTGTGTTCTTGGGGTAGTGCGTTGGAGTTGTTGTGATAGATGTTTAGGGAATATAAGGAGTGTGTTATTAAGGGTGTTTATTTAGATATTTATATGTGATTGTAACAATAGGTTTTAATGCCATGTTGGTATATAAGTGGATGAATATGGTGTGTGTTAGTTTCCAACCTTCCCGACCTTAGAATGTAAATCCTTAAGTGGATTCATGGTCGGGGTTGTCAATAGCATATCTCGTGTAAGTTTCAAATTTTTCGAGTGAGGTTTGAGACCTATTTGGATGGTAAAGATAGTAAGCCAACGCGATATGGCAGCGGCGTATCGTATATCGCATTGTTAGAGAGCAACGCGATGCATTGCATATCGCGTCGGTAGTCCAGTTCAGTTATGGTGTTATGTGTAGTACCCATGATTTTGAGTTAGGCCTGACCATGGTGAGAGGACTTAGTTTAGTTTAGACCTTGGTAAGATAGGCTTATCAATGCCCATGTGAGAATTAGAAATTGAATCAAGTGAGTATGGTATTTAATGGGAATAGTATAGTGAGGAAGTATTCGAGATGAGTTGATAAGCTTGAAAGTAAGAAGTTGCATTGATTGAGGCCTAGTACTTCTATCCTGACTTATGATTTATATGTCTATGTTCCAAGCTATAGAGTTGTATCTATGTTGTGATTCCTTAGCCAGATGTCCTGTTCAGATCATGCCCAGAATTCTTCGCTCCCTAATATTATTAGAATTTCATGGAAGAGTGTTGAAAAAATACTCCATTTGAGCATGAGCATTCAGTATGATCCAGTCCATATATCCTACAAACCTGTTTAGCAATCAATCAGATAAGCTCCTATAGATTCCCAACTTTTCACCTAGCCATACTATCAGCAGTCTCATATGTATGTCCATTCCAAGAGATAATGTGTTTGCATCCATGTAAATTATGAATTCATCTCAATTCATGCATCAGTTTCAGTTTCAGTTATTAAGTAATGATTCAGTTCGTGAGTATCCCGTGTATCATCTTAATCTTTTCCTAGTATTTCAACCAAATCAGTATCATTTGGGGACGGACGATCACAAGAGGGGGATATTATAATACCCTGAGTTTTCATGTTATAAACATCTCATCTTTTCTCGTGAGATCAGATCTAGCATAAGGTAATGGTTACTCATAAGTTGATACTCTCATTTCTATCTTTGTCATATAGCTATTTTCATGAGAATTCAGGCACACATAGATCAGTTTAGTAGCTCATTATGTTCAAGATTCAGTGATTCAGTTTATTTCAGTTGTTCATGATAGCATAGAGCCTCATATTCCTTAGTGTTTTTAGCTTAATTATCCACATTCGAGGACGAATGTTTCCAAGGGAGAGATAATGTAATACCCCGTATTTTCGTGCTAGAATTCTAACCATCGTTTCTATGCATCCAAGCTCCAATCCAAATGATTTCCATGTGAATATAAGTTTCACGATCATTATCATAGTCTATGAAGTGGTTTAGAGGTGAAAAATGTTAATAGCAATGACTTAGAACTAAGTTGAATAAAGATCATTTGATTCGTCTAACTTTTGGTGTTTGATTCTACAAGGGTCTACTTTAAATGTATATAACTATTTATATATATATAATTTTCTAGATCAAAGACCCACCAAATTGTATATAATTGAATTATCTTTCCAACGATACCAATTTCTCAAAAATCCGGCAACCAAGTAAGAAGTTATGCCATTTTCCGTGTGAGGCAGTAAGCCGACGCGATCTTGACGCGTCACGTCGACTTCGCCTCGATAGAAAAACTGACACGGATCCAAGGCTATTTTGCATGCTAATTCCATTCAAAAGGGGCCTAGGGTCACTTTAGTCAATTCCCCTCGCCCAAATCCGTCCAAAAACACATAATTTCACCCCTAAAGGAGCAAAGATACCTTATTGTTCATCTTTTCATCTCAAGAAGCAAAACCCTAAGCTCATACTTTCTCTCCAAGAAATCCAAAATTTCTCCATTAATTCTCCAAGAAAACTCAAGATTAAGGTTTTCCAATACAAGAACTTCAAGAACTCATCTTCAAAAGCATCAATAGAAGTCTAAGATTCAAGCTTTTACATTCAATTCAGCAAAGAACATCAATTAAGGTATGTGAGGTTTGAACAAGAATAAATCTTTCGTTCTTGTGCCCAAAACTTGATTTTTATTACAAGAGTTATTTGATTTTACATGTTTTCTTATGAAATTGAAGTTAGGTTTATACCCTATGTTGTTATTCATGAGATTATGAAATTTTCATGGTTTTAGAAGTTGAATTACATGAGCATGTTTATATTTTGGTATATATAGCTGAAATTTTCAGATTTTAAGATGATTATGAATGTTTTGTTATCAAGCATGAATTTTGAGATGTTGAAATCATGAGATTCATATTATGAGTTATTTTCCAATATCTTGATTGAGATGATTGAAAGCTTTTTAAGAAGATTGTTTTGAGCCTAAGTTAAGAAAGGAATCCACATTAATTATAATTTAAAGCAAAGAGAAACATGATTTGGTCTTCATTATAGACCCTTGATTTATTTTGAGGTGGATTTCCTAAAAGTTCTGAGATGAGTATGGGAGTAGTATTTAGCACCGAGTTGGGTAAGTTACTACGATTTTATACCCCAGAACTGTGTGCCACCGTAGATTGAGATTTTTATTCTCACTATATGTGGATGACCGAGATAGTGATCACTAAAGTTGAGGTTCTATTCCGATGGCAAGGGTAGAACAACTTTGTAATACCCCGATCGTTCCTTAAGCCTAAATCCGTCTTTTGAGTATATGGAAATGACTTCCAAAGTGAATGATGATTGAACCATATAGAATTTCCCAAATTTTAACGTTTTGTCCTATAGAGCATTGAATAAGCTTTCCATCGATACCAAATTCGCCCAAATTTGACACTCGGGTGAAGAGTTAGAGTCATTTTAGTGAGACAATGTGCCACCTAGAACTTTAGCGCGTCGCAGAGCCAGCCAAAATGGCAATTGTCATTTTCCAGTGAGCCTCTGTGATATTGACGCGTCACTCCAAGGTTCAATATTAGGATTGTCAAATTCCAGCGCACCAACGTGATTCCACCGCGTCGCGGTGCCCTTCCAGGTCACAATCAAGGTGACAACGCGATTTCACCGCGTCGCGCCACTGAGCTATTTCTCAATTGTCCAAATCCAGTGAAGGACCGCAATCCTGGTGCATCGTGCCAGGGCTAAAAATTGGGCTCCAGTTCTAGAATTTGCTCAAGGGTATTTTGGTTTTTTTCACCATTCTTACCCTCTCTATATATATCCAAGTAGAGAAGAGAAATTCATTTCTCTCCAATTTCTTTCCAAGAACATTCAAGAAACTAGGATTTTCTCTCAACTCAAAAATCCAATCTTCTCCAAGAAAATTCAAGAACCTTCCATAAATACCTTCAAGTGGTTCAAGATTTAAGATATCTAAGTCAAGGCATCAAGAAATTTAGCTCAAAAGTGCAAGAAAGAAGTTCCAATCAAGTTTCTTCATCTCAAAATCATAATCAAGGTATGTGGGGCTTGAACAAGAATATTATTTCATTCTTGTGCCCAAAGATTTGATTTTTACTATTGGAATTTCATGATCTTTGCAAGTGAGTTTACACCCAAACTACTTTATTTATGATTTATGAGATTTGAGTTGATTAAGTTTGATATTTATAATTATTTTACCATCATATTTCTTAAATTGAGAAATTTATGCCATGAGATGTATATTGATATTTTGTATTGATGATTTCTAAGCGATTTAAGACAAGTGTCATGGTTTATGCTTTTTCATGAGAAGTTTGACTACTGTATATATATTGATATTGAGCTTGAGAGTCAAAAATGAGTTCTATGATGTTTTCTTGAAGTTTTTTATACTTGATATGATTTGATAAGCAAGTCCACTTGATGTTGAGAAAGATTATTTTGAGTTTGAGTCGAGTTAGGAATCCGCAAGTTGTATATGATTTACCGATGAGATATATTTATGATTTGGTCTTCATGATAGAACCTTGAGTTGATTAAGGTGGATTTCCTAACGCGTTCTGAGCTTAAGTCTGGGAGTAGTATTTAGCACCGAGCGGGAAGTGTGGGTTCAACGCATCCTACTTCCCCAGAACTACGTGCCACTGTAGGATAAAGATTAAGGTCTAAAGGCCAAGCCAGTGATCACTAAAGTTAAGGTTCTACTCTGATGGCAAGGATAGAACAGCTCTCCCCAACGTGGGCAAGACATTGGACTCCATGTAAACTCACATGATTTATATCGGCTATAAGAAACTTCCAAGTCCATAATAGTTTAAGTTTCTTGAGTTACCGAGTCACTCTAAGTCATGAGTCAAAGATTTTGAGTTGAGTCCAATGATTTATGAGATTTATGAAGCATGTGTTATTGTTGATGATTTATGAGAAACTATATTACAGTTTAATTCAAGAGAAGAGAGTCATTATTGTCCGCATGCATGATTTTATTTTACACTTATCATATTATTTAAAAATGTTGCATACACCCCCATATACTCAGTACATTCCCAAAGTATTGACCCATATATATATGTCTATGTGCTACATTGTCTCATAATGTAGGTACAAGTTGTAGCGCACATACCATATTCACTCAGTTTGCAGCTTCCAGTCAGCAGGTGGTGAGTCCTTTTGATTCAAGGGCTTGAGTTAGTCATACAGTTCAGAAGTATTGTATTTTCTTATTTTAGTCGTATTAAGCTTGGATAGTTGGGAGTCATGACCCGGCTATCTAAAGTCAGTACCAGTAGAGGCTTCATAAACAGTCAGTAGAAGTTGTTGTATTCAATTTCAGTTTCATTTTGTAGAGATAGAGTTGTAATCTTGTAAAGTTCACATTTGTATTGATCAAGTTCAGAGAAGTGCTATGTTTTCGCTGATTTTATATAGATTTAAGCATTTTATTCAGTCGCTTATGAGTTATGCCAGCAGGAGGGTTAGCTTGGGGTCACTTGTGCCCCTAAGCACCGTGTGACGTCTCGGGACCCAATTTCGGGGTGTTATAAGCTCTCCCCAACATGAGCGAGACGTTGGACTCCATGCAGCTTACATGGTTTATGTCGGTTAGAAGAACCTCCCAAAAGATGTCCCCACTCTTAAAACAGTTTCAGTTATTTAGAGTCTTGAGATAAAGTGTTTTCCACACAGAATAAGCTTTAAGATTTCTAAAGCCTAAGACAGAGTACTTTCCAGATTTCAGAAACCAAGTGTAAAAGCTCACAATTTATTCAGATATTATTTTACTTAAGATTTCAGTTACAGAATTACAGTTACAGCTTTCAGAAATAAAGGTGAGCCTTTTTCCACTTAGCCAATATGATTTGAGAATAAGGAAAGAATACAGATTTTAGAACTAAGTGTAATGACTCACGAGATTTATACTACATGTTTTACTATCCATAATTTATAAGTTTTAGATTTCAGATTACTCAAGCTATGCGAGTCATTTACATTTAGCATGCACGATTTTATAAATGATGATACTGAGATATTATTTTACTTATTGCATGCACCCCCATATACTCAGTACATCCTCAAAGTACTGGTCCACATATATGTTTATATGCTACATTTTCTCATAATGTAGGTACAAGATTTAGTATGCACATTCAGATTCAGACAGTTGCAGATTCAAGCCAACAAGATGATGAGTCCTCCTACTTCGGGGACTCTAGTTAGATTCATTTATGTCGTTTATATGCTTACTCATATGTATTGATTAGCGATAGTTGGAGTAACTTCCCAATTATCTATAGTCAGTATTAGTAGAGACTTTATAGACAATCAGTAGATGTTAATGTATTTAGTTTCAGTTTCCTTTGTAAAAGCAGAGTTGTAATCATGTGAATTTAGTTTTGTATTGATCAGATTCAGAAAAGAGTTACTTTCCGCCGATTCTGTATAAATTTATGTATCTTAATCAGTTGCTCATGAGTTACGCCAGTGTAAGGGTTAGCTTGGGACCACGTGTGGTCCTAAGCACCGTGTGACGTCTCGAGACTCATTTTTGGGGCGTTACAATGTGAGACCCTAAAAGTTATATTAACTTTTCATTGAAATATCCTTTGACTATTTCTTAAAGTTTCAATCAGTGTTACTATTTTAGCATGTTACTAATAGACATGAAAAATTTGACAATGCAGTGCATGTTTAGGAAAGAAGTTGAGTTGGAATAGATAGATTCGAGTAGAAAGGAAAGATGATTAAAATGAATAATTTAACTTGTCTACACAAGTCGACTATTACACTAACCATATAGGTGTCGAGTATAATTGTGTATAAAAAATTGAACATGAACTCGAGTTCACCTCTTCAGAGGGTGAGGGAATGGATAGCTAACTACTAAAGTAGTAAATGATGTCTGAGTTATTGTGAGTAAAAGTATCCTCATATTAGTAGCGAATTCTTTTCATATGTGATTGGATTCCTACTTGTAGCTTGTAAAACCTTACAGGTAAAACTCTTGAAGCTCACAGGTCGCACAAACTATTTGTCGTATAAATTGGGTGTTTTGTTGATGTTGTACTGGCTCGGGTTTTGTCAATCATATGCGAAGTGGGAGATGTTAAATTTCGTGGGTTTTGGATCGCCAAAGTGCACCGATCCGACCGAACCCAATCCATTTTTTATTTGTAAAGAATATAAGATTAAGAGATAATCTCAGGTCAAATTCTTGGGAGGAACGGTTAATATGTAACTGATGAAACTGCTTCTAAGACCCTCTTTAAAAGTTTGGGTCTTCTTCACCAGAAAGAACACGAAAAATGAAAAGCCATAAAAATTACATTAACACACTCAAGAACAAAAGACACTTAATTTGTGAAAATAACATTCCATTTTCAAGAGAGACGAAGTCGATTTGGGGCGATTTCTTTCGGTAGCAAAATCAATAACTTTCGTTGCAACATATTTAAGGTACATAATCTGATTTTACTCCTACTTACCAATAGGGTGCAATCTGTATTTTATTGGGCTTGGGTTAAACATCGGTTGTTCAATGCATCGAAGTAGTGAAATCCTGAAATCTGAACTTTTACAAAATTAGAATCAAAGCCAAAGAATTGAATTAATTCGATTCGATTCGATTCGATTCGGTCCAATTTTTTAACATTCATGCCCACCCTTATTTAAAACTATTTAGTGTTTACTCATCCTTTAATGAGGAAAAAATATTTGAATAGAAACACTCTATATAATATATTGAAGTTCTAAACTTATACAAGTGATATGTCATACATGTTGGAGTTTAATATTCCTCTATTAAGTGAACTCCAACAATATGTTGGACTACGAAGCTCTTAAATGGAACTCCTAACATGCTACATCGAGGTTTCAACTCATTTTCTTTTGGAAAAAAGATTATTTTAATTTTGTAACAAAACCTATTTAAACTCTAAGACATAATCATGGATATTCAACTTCGACAGGTTGGAACGTTAGGACATTATTCTTGAGTTTAAAAAAGATATTAGTGAAATAATTCTCTTCATATTATTTAACTCGTGGTATATCTTCAATTTCAACTTATAGAGTCTGAAAATCCAGGAAACTTTCCTTGGCTACAAAAGAAATATAATGAGTGGATAATTTTTTTTAACAGTAATATACAAGTATTTCATCATGATGTTTATTTCAATAATTATATATTTTATTCATTATACTTTCTTTTTTTTGTAAAAAAAAATCATTATTTTGCTCATGGTATCAATTTGAAATAAATCTCTGGAATTTAAATTTCGTTATACTTATTATTGCATTTAAAAACAATTATGTGCTAATTACATTAAGTAATCTTCAACTTGTACTCCTAATATGCATGCATCCTTTGTGACATACATTTTATTTTATTCTCATAATAATGTATACCTTATCTCCTCAGTTCTTTGCAAAACTATTTAAAATCTATTTTACAATTATTTACATTGATATTACAGTGCATATCATTTTTATAAAATAAGCTAAGATATAAGTTATTTATCTATAATCTATATCTATAATCTATAATCTATATCTATATCTATATATATATATCTATATCTATAATCTATATCTATAATTTATATTTATAGTGTAAAAATCCTTAGAAAAGTGATTTGAACTTTTTGCCCTTCATTAAAAGACTCTCCTTTAGACAAAACTGTTTTTTCACTATTTTCTTTAATTTATTATTTAATTATTTTTAATATATTAACTATACTCTTAAAATATATAAAACTCCTAAAATACATGAAAAGAGAATCAATATAATTAATATTTTAATAAGAATTACCATATTTTGAGGGGGGGGGGGTCTTTACCATAAGAAAAACGTACTGGAAAAACATTTGAATTTAGGAAAAATCAACTTGAAGAAAAAGGAGCAAAAAAAAAAAAAGTTGAGACTAAAAAGAAAAATTTGAATTTATATTCGTATAAGAAGTGAAATAAATATCATTCTAACTAATTATGTCAATATAAAGATGTTAAAATAAAATAAAAGATTCCTTGCTCTCTCTTAACATAAGTTATTAAAATTTCAAGTGAAAAATACTCCTAAAATAGAATAAAAAAATACTCCTAAAATAGGGCTCTTTTAAGAAAATACTTCTATAAATATTAAGATGCACGTTAAATTGGAGAAGAAACTGATTTACTTATTGTATTTGGTTGCATGTCTAGATTGATGGATGCTTAATTTTTTAACCATCAACTTCATTCAACGTGTGTGTATATATCTTCTTTATTTTCATTTAAGTCATTTTTTAGTGTCGAAATTTTTGCTCAGACAAGAATTATTTTCATCAAAACTGAAGCTTTGTGATCACTATTGTATTATTTTGTTGTAGTTTTTTCGCTTAGACAAGAATTATTTTCATTAAAACTGAAGCTTTTTTATCACTATTATATTATTTTGTTGTAGTTTACAGATCATAAATGAATTTATAGGTGGTAGATGAATGTCGTTTAATTGTATTATTCTTATATCTCTTTTTGAGAAATTTTTTTGAGTAAAGGTAAAATTTAGTTATATTATTTTAATATCTCTATTATCGTATTATTTTGTTATAATTTACATGTAGTAGATGATGGTCGGAAGACTTTAAGGAAATTTTTGTATAAAAGTTAGATTTAATTATATTGTTTTGATGTCTCTATCATCATATTGTTTTATTGTTTTGTTGCAGTTTACAGGTGGTAGATGAATGTCGATCGGTTTTGAGAATTTTTTTGGTAAAAGCTAGGTTTAATTAAATAAATTCTCCAAAAGATTTAAAATTTAATTATTGTATTCAGCTTTATTATTTAAACAAATACCTTATTTAGCATAACGTTTAAACTCAATAAAGTGAGGTACACGTGCAAAACACATACACCTATACCATAAAAAAGTGGATACGTTAGGTTTGCAAATTACTTTACGTAACTACGTAACAATTGCTACACTTAATTTCTGACAATTCCCCACCTAATTCTACGAAACTTTTTGGTCAAAATTAATGGCCCTATTAGTTTCATTTATCTCATAGTAATTTATACCTTATCTCCTCAGTTCTTCGCAAAACTATTTAAAACTTATTTTCTAATTATTTACATTGATATTAGAGTGCATATCATTTTTATAAAATAAGATAAGATATAAGTTATACCATAAAAATGTGGATACATTGGGTTTACAAATTCAAATTACTTTACGTAACTAAATTTGTAACAATTGCTACACTTAATTTCTGACAATTCCCCACCTAATTCTACGAATTTTTTTGATCAAAATTAACGATCCTATTTGTTTGTCTTACACTATGGGTGTGTTTGGTATGATGGAAAATATTTTTCATGAAAAATGTTTTCTTGGAAAATGTTTTCCTGAAAAATAAGCTGGTTTTCTACTTATTTTCTCATGTTTGGTTGGTGAATGAAAAATACTTTTCGGAAAATATTTTATGATGTTTGGTTGGTGAGTAGAGAATATTTTTTAGAAAAATATTTTCTAGTGTTTGATTGATGAGTGAAAAAATATTTTAAAAAAATACTACTATCTGTTAACTAGTATATCAGTGCCTCTAGCAACTCAACAATTTGTAAGAACTAATTTAAGCATAACAAATAATATCAATATCGAATACTAAAATATTACAATCACTAAAGTTAAGCAATTATTAATTAACAAATATAGGAGACACTTTTCAATATTTTGTTAGGACAATCTCAAGATACAACAATTAATAGAAATATAACAGAACGACAAACTTATTCAACCTCGTGAAACAAGTTACATCGATAGCAAAATGAAATATGCAATTAACAAAAGTAACATAAGTAAGTTTGCATCTATGCATATGAAAATAACAATATATTCAACGAATTGAAAATGAAAAAAAAAATCGGGCTTCATTATTTTTTATTCAAACAGTGAAAAATTGAAGCAAAGCACAGTGAAAAACATTTCCGAGTAATGTAAATTTTTGAGAAATATAAATTTTTTGAGTCATGTGAATATAAGTATTGTTGGGGTGGGAAGGGGGTGAGGGTGAAGTCATAAGTCACATTTGTCATTTTCTGGAAAATGACTTCCCTTAGCCTATGAGGGAAGTCATTTTCCATTAAATGGTGGAAAATAAAGGTGTGTTTGGTATCATGGAAAATATTTTCCAAAAAATATTTTCCTATTTTTCCTTGTTTGGTTGCAACAAAAGTTTAGGAAAATATTTTTCAAGATAACTTATTTTTCACCATTCGGTGCAAAATGACTTCCCTTATGGGCGAAGGGAAGTCATTTTCCAGAAAATGACAAATGTGACTTATGACCTCAACCTCACCCCTCTTCCCACCCCAATAACACTTATATTCACATGACTCAAAAAATTTACATTTCTCAAAAATTTACATTACTCGAAAATGTTTTCCACTGTGCTTTGCTTCAATTTTTCATTGTTTGAAATAAAAAATAATGAAGCCCGAATTTTTTCCATTTTCAATTCGTTGAATATATTGTTATTTTCATATGCATAGAGGAAGATTTACTTATTTTACTTTTGTTAATTGCATATTTCATTTTGTTATCGATGTAACTTGTTTCACGAGGTTGAATAAGTTTATCGTTCTGTTATATTTCTATTAATTGTAGTATCTTGAGATTGTCCTAACAAAATGTTGAAAAGTGTCTCCTATATTTGTTAATTAATAGTTGCTTAAATTTAGTGATTGTAATATTTTAATATTCGATATTCATATTATTTGTTATGCTTAAATTAGTTCTTACAAATTGTTGAGTTGCTAGAGGCACTGATATACTAGTTAACAGATAGTAGTATTTTCTAAAAAATATTTTTTCACTCATCAATCGAACACTAGAAAATATTTTTCTAAAAAATATTCTCTACTCACCAACCAAACACTATAAAATATTTTCAGAAAAATATTTTCCATTCACCAATCAAACATGAGAAAATAAGTAGAAAACCAACTTATTTTCCAGGAAAACATTTTTCAAGAAAACATTTTCCATCATACCAAACACACCTTAAGTTGTCTTGAAAAATATTTTCCTAAACTTTTGTTGCAACCAAACAAGGGAAAACCGGAAAACATTTTCTGGAAAATATTTTCCATCATACCAAACACACCCTATAGTATCAATGTTTGATTTGACATTTTTCTTTTCAAAGAAATATTATTATATAATTATAAATTATTAAGTTATTTAAATATTAAAAATAAATTAAAATGAAATAATAAATTATTTTTAACTTATCTAATTAGATAAATAAAATTAAATAGTGGTAATTAATTCTAGTATATATAGTAAACAAATAAGTATATATGGGAATGAGAGGAAAGAGAAGGGAGGGATTTGTGGCATATGTTAATGCCGTATATGCAGAGCTAGAATCTTGATCCCCTACACCGAATCTGACACGCGCCCTCCACACTCCCTATTTACCCTTTTCCCCTTCGTCTCTCCCCACTTTCCCATCCACTTTTCCAACAATACCCAGGTAATTTCTCTTCACCTTTCTGCATTTCTTAATCTCTCTGCATCCCCCTTTTCTCCTTTCACTGAATTTTATACAGATGTTTCTTTTTAAATCACCAAAAATATTCTTTTGGTTCTTCTTAGCATGTGCCACTTTTGGTATTCTGTACGAAAGTGGTAATAAGGGAATAAAGTGTTAATTGTATTTTCACCTAAGTCGGGGGGGGGGGGGAAAGAAGAAGAAGCATGGACTCAATATTATGCAATCATGGCTATTGAACTTTTGATTATCGAATCAAATAGAGTTTCAAGTTGGTGTTGTTATGATATAATCCTTCATTTGATTTCTTAGGGCCCATTTGGATTAAGTAATTTCAAGCCCTTGCTAGTGTTGTTGAAGGTGCGTTTTAGCCCTCAAAACGTGTGGAGCACTTCGCTTAACTTAATTTGCGCTTTAGTGTTGTCATCAAGGTTCTAAGACATACTTTTCCTTGCCAATGAGCCTCTTCAACACTAAATAATTGATATTTCACTTTATCTCTTTTTATTTTTTTTTAAAAAAAGTATCTATGTTCATATATTTATCATTCATGCCTATAATTATTAGTATTGGACTAAACATATATATTTGTATTTTTTCTCCCTGTGCACCTTTTTTCATTAAAGCTCATGATTTATTTGCACTTTAGCTTAAATCCCCAACGGACCTTAGAGCTATTTTGCGCTTTTTGATTTTGATATTATTGGCCCTTGGAAGTATATGAAACTTAAATGTGACAACCCTAGAGTCAAAATGTGTGGTTTTGACTGTAAAGGAAGATTTTGAATGCATCTATAGAAGAGTTGGAGTAATGATAGAAAATTTCAAATGCCACCTAAATAAAAGGAGTGAGAGAAACAATAGGGTGTGGCCTAGTGGTTCAATGAAGTTGGGTTGAGCACCATGAGGTCTCAGGTTCAATTCACCAACAGAGACAAACACTTAGTGATTTCTTCCCATTTGTTCTAGCCTTGGTGGATAGATTTACCTGGTACCTGTTGTTGGTGGGAGGTGGCAGGTATCTCTTGAAATTGGTCGAGGTGCGCGCAAGCTGGTCCAAACACCACGGTTATCAAAATAAATATAAATAAATAAATAAAAGGAGTTCTAATTTGAAAATGGTCACAAAAGTGGTAGGTGTTAATAACGAAAGTTGCTATTTGTGTTTACTTGTGCATGCGAAGTACAACTTGTGTGTGTAAAACTTTAAATAGATGGCTTTAGATAGTTTGCATTCAGGTGGCACATTAAAACTTAGTTATTGTGTTATTTGCCAGTTCCTCTATAACAAAAAACAAATTTGTTGTGCATTTCACATTTAGTTGTTAAACATGCTTGCAGACTTCAAGTCTAAAATGCTCTCCTTGTATTCTGCAGATTTTTATTTGCCCTCTGCCTGTGTGAACTTTATCAACGCCTGTCTCTAGATGTTGGGTGGTGTAGCTTCTGCTGCCATATTCACCAATCAAACTGCACTACTAAACAATGTAAGTAATCCTATTCTGACAAGGGTACTCGTATAGCAGATGTCTAATTCAAAAAAAGTGTCAGAAATGAACTTTTGTTGGAGTTTGGGTACCTTATGCCTAACAAATGGTAGCTAAAGGTTACCACTCTCCTTTGGTATCTTTGAGGTTATGCTTTTCATAGTTCCTAATTATTCGTTGCTTTATCCAAAGTTCACTCATTTGTAACATCACGGGACATTCTTTCCTCCTCCTTTCTGCAGGACTTTCAAGTTTCCTCATTCTTGGTTGTTAGATCTTCCAACCAGTCCAGGAAGTATTCAATTCCACAACCTTTCTTCAAAACTCCTGGCTTTAGGGAACATATTTTCCAATTCGTAGCCAGTAACAATGGAAGCCTTGCTAGAAAGAATATCGTCTTTGCCATTCCAAATGAAAGGGACGATACTGAAAAAGAAGGCTCAGATTACTATATTAATTATCCGGTCATCGTTGATCAGAAAGAAGATGGGAGTTCTTGTGCACCAGGGATGAGAACACCTTTTCCCTTGTTGCCATGTGGTGAACATATTCCTAGAAGTAATGAGATCAATGATAAAGAAGACGGCCTACTTGCTAAGCTGATGGCTGTTCATTTGCATGTATTGGCAATGGAACAATGGAATAGTTCCAAACTTAAAATGTCCCACAAGTATGTTTTCTTTTCTTTTAATATTTTCCTTTACAGTAAAAGGATAAAATGTATTTCCCTTTATATTGCGAGATAATAAAGGTCTGTTTACCCTCACTTTTTCTCCTCTCTCAAACTTCCATAAGGAGAAATACCAGCAGATAAAGTTATCATAAGACAAGAAATAACAGTGTAAATTGAAACGTGTAGAAAGGATGTGTTTGAAAGAACTAGTGAGAGGGTTTTTGGTATAAAATGAGAACACTGCCAGCATGGAAAATTTAGCCAGTACAATACAATCTTTTTTTTTGCTTTTTATCGATGAAGTTGTTTGGTTTCTTTAGGTACTCCATTTATTGTATCTTGAATGCTTTAAATAAACTTGAATCATTACAATAGTGTGATTAAAGTGACCTACTCTGTATTCATCTTTGCTATTTTCTCCCTGCTTTATCATCTTTCCTGCAACTAACTTGAGATTCCATGAATGACAGAAATTACTTGGTCAGTGCGACAAACCTAATTCATTATTTGGCATTGAAGAGTCTTGACGTTGAGCAGCTTAAAGAAGAACTTTCTTCCATTTGTTTCCTGAATTTAGACACAATAAATCAACATGTTCTTGCAAGTCTTTCTGCAGGCATCCGGCTGTTAGATAACGTAAAATTTGATTCTTCAAGTCATACCATCTCTTATAGTGAAGGAATCTCTTCAACAAAAAGTTTGGAAAAACAAATGAAGGGAGAATTTTCTGTTAATACATTAAGGAGGAGGGCATCCCATACTGCAGACCTGTTATTGGGCAGATTGCCAGAGAAGAGAAACACCCATATCATGGTAACAGTGGGTGAAGAAGCTATACAAAGTGAAACACTACTGAAAGATCTTCTAAATGCTGGAACTACCATTGTTCGTATTAATTGTGCCCATGGAAGCCCTGAAATTTGGAGTGAGATTATCAGAAGGGTGAAAAGAAGCTCTCAAATTCTTGAAAAGCCTTGTCGAGTTCTCATGGACTTAGCTGGGCCCAAGCTTCGAACTGGAAAACTGCAGGCTGGTCCATGTGTGCTGAAAATATCTCCCAAGAAGAATGCTTATGGGGAAGTGATTTATCCTGCCCTAATTTGGCTCTCACGCCCGGGAGCTGGTTCTCCACCTGACCATGTATCCCCTGATGCTATTCTACAGGTGGACGGTGAAGAACTTTTTAGGAAGCTCGAGGTTAATGATGTTGTGACATTGTTTGATGCTCGTGGAAAACAAAGGACACTTAAGATCTTAAGCAGGTATCCTATTTTCTCAGGCGTCGGATTTATGGCTGAGTGCTGTAAGACTGCTTATGTCAAGTCCGGTGCAAAATTGTTTATCAAGGACAAGAGAAGGAAATTACCAGCCGGACATGTAGTAAATATTCCTCCTCTCAAACAATTTATTAAATTAAGGGTTGGCGACTTGCTGACTATATCACGAGATAGTCAAAACAAAGAAAGCAACTTGACTTCTTCCACTGGTGCGCACAGGATAACCTGCTCATCTGAGTATGTTTTTGATTCAGTGAAACCTGGAGAACCAATTGCTTTTGATGATGGGAAGATATGGGGTATTATTAAAGCAACTAGTGCTTCGGAAATTCTTGTGTCAATCACCCATGCAGGTCCCAGGGGTAGTAAACTTGGGTCAGAGAAGTCCATAAATATTCCGCGGAGCAATATCCGGTATGAAGGCCTCACTTCAAAGGACCTTATAGATCTTGACTTTGTGGCCAACCATGCAGACATGGTGGGGGTATCATTTGTCCGAGATGTCCGTGACATTCTACTGTTGCGCCAAGAACTTGAGAAGCGGAAAAGAGGGGACTTGGGGGTTTCTTTAAAGATTGAGACAAAAGAAGGATTTGAGAAATTGCCGCTCCTACTACTGGAGGCAATGAAAATGCCAAATCCTTTAGGCATTATGATTGCCAGAGGAGATCTTGCTGTAGAGTGTGGATGGGAAAACATGGCATATATACAGAAGGAGATAATCTCTGTCTGCACAGCTGCTCATGTTCCTGTCATTTGGGCGACGCAGGTTCTTGAGTCGCTTGTCAAGTACGGAGTGCCCACCAGAGCTGAGCTTACTGATGTGGCAGAAGGAATGAGGTCAGTAGTCTTGTTGCCAGTATGTGTGCTGTCTGTGTGTGTGTAAGGGGTGGGGGGGTGGGGGGTTGCATTTTGATTCCTCTCTTTCCTTTTGTGGTTTGAGGAGTGAGTCAGAGTAGAGGAGGTACTGCTTCTTTATTTTCATGATAGTTTGTTGCACTTCCCTGACTAAGAACCAAGGTAAAACACTACTAGTGGGGAACATATAATTCTTTAATTTGCTTGAACCAAATGCTACGCACACTTAAATTTGAGTTTAAAATGTGTTGCAACTTCTAACAATAAACCGTGACATAAATTATCAAGTCAAACGCTTGAATGCTCTTTTTCTGGATCAGTTCTCAAAAAACCCGAAATTCTCTGAGCACATATGCATAAGTTTAAGTTTTGAGGTGTAGAAACATGTCAATGCATGGATATATCATATACTTGTCAAAAAAAAATGTGTGGAGTGTACATGGGAGGAAGATGAAAAGCATCTTCTGATGGAAATATACATGAGGCTGAGATCATGTATGTAATATTAAAAGCTATAAAGAAAACCAAGTACAAAGAGAAATTATTGCCCAAATAACTGATATGTATAGTCTGAAAAAATTTCTGTTACTAACTAATCTGGAACAGAGTTAATTAGCTATTTAATGATACAAAAATAATGAGCGAAGGACCTGAATTTGAGGTGGGGGGCTTGAGGTTGGTAACAAGGCGTCCCTTCTTCATTTGAGGAACCATATATAATTTTGACAATTAAAAGTCAAAGAATGCGTAGTTGGATGATGGAAATAATCATGGAGATATTATGCCTTTGTAAGAGTAACTCTTCCATTTCTGTTGAACTTGGTATTCGTTTGCTTAAAAGGACTGCCCCTTGTAGTTTGTGGCACGACATATGAGACTGGGTTGAGTAGGACTTAATAGCTCATATAAAATCAAGAAAAGGTATCTTTCCCGTAAATTAGTCGACGAGTGGCTTTCTTATTAAGGTAAAGATAGTTTCATTAAAGCTAGTACCAAGAAAGTACTGCAGAAGAGTACAAAAGACGTATCACAATGTCTCCATTGCATCTACTAGAATATGAGTAGGAATAGGAATAGCATATAGAATCCTACTTGGAAAGGGATTGGAATGTAGTGTCCTATTAGAAAAAGGATTGGAACGTAGTGTCTATAAATAGGGCCTCAATGTAATAATGTAATTACAACAATTCAGTGATTTTTTTCTCTTATATTTTTCACATTTTTTTCTCTTATATTTTTCACATGGTATCAGAGTTTCCGCTGCCGGCGGGTGGCGATAACCCATATATGCTGCCCGTCCGGCCAATGATCATGTTAGCAAAAGTTAGGCCACCACACTTTTTTTTCCTACTTTCTCAGATCTAATTTGCATAGTACCGTGCATCTTTTCAGACTAATTTCTCAAATCTGAGTTGCATAGCATCGTGCGTCTTTTTAGTGACTCCGTAGATCTGATTTGCGTAGTTCCATGCGTCTTTGTGGTGACTCTTCAAATCTGATTTGCGTAGGTTCGTGCCATCATTCCGACTCTACCCATATAAGTTCTCTTTTTTAGTAAGGTCGTGCCGTCATTCTGACCTTACCATATAATTTCTCTTTTCCAGTAGGGTCGTGTCGTCATTCCGACCGTACCCATATAATTTATATTTTTCAGTAGGGTCGTGTCTTCATTCCGACTCTACTCATATAATTTCTATTTCTTAGTAGGATCTTCCGAATCATAATTATCTGTTTCTTCAGCATCTATTGTATTTATTTCTAATTCACTGGTTTCTGGTTTTTTATTTTTTATTTCTAATTTTTCTTTAAATTGATTTATCTCAATTAATAATTTTTGTTCTTTATCTTTTTCTTCTTTTTCTTTCCGTCTCTTTTCATATAAATCTTTTAGCATTTGAACCATATATTGTATATAACAAATTTATTGTGAGAACAGATAATACTCAGGTTCGGTGGTGGCTAACAAAGAAAATACAAAATTCAGTTACAACAAAAGAGATTCAGAGACTAGTACTGAATAATTATATCAATGGAAACCACTTCTTAACATGCTATTTTTCGAATAATTCTACTATAAAGCAACTTACATGAACTTATTTTATCATATCATGATTGTTAGGAATTTATGAATTTAGCTATTCATAATCATAAATAAATATACCTGTTCTGGTAGGTTTGATAATTCTGGGCTTTGTTCATCCATAACTTTTGCTTAGAAATATATCTGTTTTTTATTAAATATTCAAAAGTTTGTTGTGAAAGAAGAGTTTGCTTCAACGCATGAAGGCTTGCCTTCATTCTGCCTTCGATGCCTTTTATTTATAATGTTAAAAAAACGCGTAAACTTTTTATATCTTTACACCTATAACTTTACACGTAACCTACCAACTTCAAAAAGTCTTCTAAAAAGACAAAAACTAATTAAATCCTATAAATGTCTATGCAATTTAAGACTAAGCTATGAATAGCTTTATAACGAATAATGGCACATGTTTGCCGAAAAGTCTTAAAGTAAATAGTATCTAATAAATAATTTACGTAAAGTTTTTAAGAAAAAGTATTTATTCTTCCATATGTCACTTTCAACTTTAATTAACTTGTCTCTCTATTATTGCTCCGTTGTTATCTTCTTCTTGTCGTATTTGCTGCTTTTCTATCTTCTTTCCAGCTGGCATGCTTATCTTCATTCTAGATGTACGTCTGGTATGATGTTATCTTCTCCTTTACATCTCGAACATTGATGGTCTGGATATTTGTGTCCAATTATCTTGCAATATCTTGTTAATAATCCGTCTGAGATAAATCCTTTCTTAATTGCTCTTGCAGTAGATTGTTTTTCTGGGTTAAGTAACGTCATTATCCATTGTCTGACATCTTCCATATCTGTTTGTCGTAGTTCTCTTGAATTTGAATAAATCATTTTATGATCTCTTGAATAATAGCTCCATAGTCGAAACAAGTTTTTATTAAGCTTGGGTTAGTTTTGGGTAGTGCGATTAGCTTGTTATGACCTTGTAATCTTTGGGTTATATAGTTTGTGTTTGGTTCTTGGATATCTGTAGCTCTGGGGTTAAGGTTTAGAAAATTTTGTACTTTGTAGATATTTTCTATGTATCCTCGGGCTAGATGGTTATAAGTTTTTTTATCTTGGTTGATTTATCTATATTTTTATCTGTTATTGCTACTGAATAATTTGCACTTATTATAAATTAAAATTTTTGGTATATTAAATTTCCTTTTATAGCGGTTATTATACTTTTTTCTATAGGTTTTATAATTCTATCATCTGCTAAATATAATTCTATTGGTGTATCTATTCCTTCTCTAAAACATGCTTTTATCAATATCTCTGTTCTTCCAAGGTGTACATATTTTATTGAGTCTTTACTTTTTATATCGTTTATTTCTTTATTAACTATTCTTTTTGTAACTAGTGGTATACTAGCTCTTCCTTTTGCATATCTACAGTCTATTACATGTTCTTTTTGACTTTCTACATAGTATTCTTTCTTTTTTCTACTAAATATATTTTTTTATGAATAATCTTTCTTTATTATATGTTATAGATAATTGTGTATGTTCTATATTGTATGGTTTTACTTGTTCTAACCATTTTATTCCTAATATTATGTCTTCTTTTTGCATTTCTTCCTTTATTTCAAATTCTATTTTTATTTTTCTAACTCCTATTATTATTTCTTTTTTTGCCGTATCCTTAATGTTTATTAGACTCCTTGGTGGATTTGGGCATATATCACTATTAGATTTTATTTCTTCACTTTTTACTAGATATTTTGCTATATAATTTTCTTTTTGTCCTATGTTTAAGAGTATTAAATATTCTTTTTCATTTATTGTTCCTGTTATATAATATTGATTTAAATTAACTGTTGAAGTTGTTTCATAACTTGTTCTTTTTTATGAGCTTGATGATTCTGTTTTTTCATGAGTTATTCTTTTTGTTGTGCTTATTCTGTCATTTATTATTTCTAAATCTTCTATATTTATGTCTTTGTAACTATAATCATTATTATCAATTGTTTTTACAAATTGTTCAAAAAGGCTTTCTATTTGTATTTTATTAATTTTATTTTTTCCTGTTATTTTATGTTTTGTTGTTAATACATATAGATTTTTTACATCTTACTGTAAATATTTTACTTCCTGGGGTTAGTTCTATTCCTGATATTTTCTGATATAATACTAATGATTTATCTATATTTTTATCTGTTATTGCTACTGAATAATTCGCATTCATTATAAATTTAAATTTTTGGTATATTAAATTTCCTTTTATAGCGGTTATTATACTTTTTTCTATAAGTTTTATAATTCTATCATCTGCTAAATATAATTCTATTGGTGTATCTATTCCTTCTCTAAAACATGCTTTTATCAATATCTCTGTTCCTCCAAGGTGTACATATTTTATTGGGTCTTTACTTTTTATATCGTTTATTTCTTTATTAACTATTCTTTTTGTTACTAGTGGTATACTAGCTCTTCCTTTTTCATATCTACAGTCTATTACATGTTCTTTTTGACTTACTACGTAGTATTCTTCCTTTTTTCTACTAAATGTATTTTTTATTGTTGGTATTTTAAATGTTTTTTCTACACTTAAGTCTAACTCTTTTCCTTTTATTTCGTCAAATATATTACTGTCAAATGTTATTTTTTGATCTGTTCATTCTTCATTTAAATATTCTTCCTTTGTTATTATTTTTATATCTTCTTCAGTTATTTGATTCATTTTTATATCTTCTTCAGTCATTTGATTCATCTAATTCACTATCTATTTCATTCTCCGAAATTTCATATATACTATCTTCACTTTCTAATTAATAATCTATCTGCATATATTCTGTATTTTCTATTTTTATTTCTGATATTTGTTTATTTTTTGGGTTTTTTGGTAATTTACAATCTCTAGCTAAATGTCCTAGTTTTCCACAATTATAACAAGTAGATTCTTTTATAGATTTATTTTTCCTATATGGTCTTTTATGTTTATAATTTTTTACATAATATCTTTTTCTTGGTTTCTTATATTTATATTTTGGTTTTTTGTTTCTTATATTTCTTATGTCTTTTTCTTTTCTTATAATATCTTTCTTCACATCCAAATTGAGGTGTTATTTTATCTTTGCAACATGCTAAATTTCTTATTAATGTTTTTTCCATTTTTATTTCTTCTCTATATTTTTCACATAGATTTCTATACCATTTTTGTAAAAATTTTATTCTTACTCCTAGGGTATTTACTATTTTTGCTTCATCCCAACTCTTTATTATTTTTGAACTAAATGGTTCAGGTAATTTACTAAATATAATTTTCTTATTTCTTTACTTTCTTCTATATTATATGTTCCTTTATAATAATATTCTTTAAATGCGCATGTATACTCATCTATATAGCACATATTACATATTGCTAATTTTAACATTAAATTCCTATTCGTATCTTTCTCTTTATTTTGCTCTTCTTCTGTTGTTATACTACTAAATTCTTCTCTTATAGCTATTTCATAATTTTTCAATATTTCTGTTGGTAGTATTTTAGTAGGTATTGATGTTCCTTCTGTTTTATTATCAGATCTTAATACTTTTTTACTTGCTTCGGCTAGGTTTAAATATTATTTAAAATATTTACATAATATCTTTTTCTTGGTTTCTTATATTTATATTTTGATTTTTTATATTTCTTATATTTTTTATGTCTTTTTCTTTTCTTATAATATCTTTCTTCACATCCAAATTGAGGTGTTATTTTATCTTTGCAACATGCTAAATTTCTTATTAATGTTTTTTCCATTTTTATTTCTTCTCTATATTTTCTACATAGATTTTTATACCATTGTTGTAAAAATTTTATTCTTGCTCGTAGGGTATCTACTATTTTTGCTTCATCCCAACTCTTTATTATTTTTGAACTAAATGGTTCAGGTAATTTACTAAATATAATTTTCTTATTTCTTTACTTTCTTCTATATTATATGTTCCTTTATAATAATATTCTTTAAATGCGCACGTATACTCATCTATATAGCACACATATTGCTAATTTTAACATTAAATTCCTATTCGTATCTTTCTCTTTATTTTGCTCTTCTTCTTCTGTTGTTATACTACTAAATTCTTCTCTTATAGCTATTTCATATTTTTTCAATATTTCTGTTGGTAGTATTTTAATAGGTATTGATGTTCCTTCTGTTTTATTATCAGATCTTAATACTTTTTTACTTGCTTCGGCTATGTTTTAAATTTATCTACCATTTCGTCAGATAAATAAGTATTCATTTTTCATATAATGTTTTTTCAAAATATTCCCTTCAATCACACACATAAAAAAATATGATCATTTTAGATTACTATATACTAGATTATTCTTAAATAACATGTTCTTCGATCACTATTAGCATGGTAATCTGGATACTTTTTCCTTAAATAACGCCTCTACTCTAGCTACTCCCCTATCACGACTTGCTTGTCTCACCGATTTCACCTTTAGGATGGCATAGTTTTTAGGATTTTTCTCCTTTTCCACTTTGCTAATAAACTGCAATTAAGAAAGAATTTATTTTAGACGGATTATTAACGAGATATTGCAAGATAATTGGACACAAATATCCAGACCATCAATGTTCGAGATGTAAAGGAGAAGATAACATTATACTAGACATACAGCTAGAATGAAGATAAGCATGCCAGCTGGAAAGAAGATAGAAAAGCAGCAAATACGACAAGAAGAAGATAACAACGGAGCAATAATAGAGAGGCAAGTTAATTACAGTTGAAAGTGACATATGGAAGAATAGATACTTTTTCTTGAAAACTTTACGTTAATTATTTATTAGATACTATTTACTTTTAAGACTTTTTGGCAAACATGTGTCATTATTAGTTGTAAAGCTATTCATAGCTTAGTCTTAAATTGTATAGACATTTATAAGATTTAATTAGTTTTTGGACCTTTTGAAGTTGGTAGGTTACGTGTAAAGTTATAGGTGTAAAGATGTAAAAAGTTTACGCGTTTTTTGAACATTATAAATAAAAGGCAGAATGAAGGCAAACCTTCATGTGTTGAAGCAAACACTTTCTTTCACAACAAACTTTTGAATATTTAATAAAAAACAGATATATTTCTAAGCAAAAGCTATGGATGAACAAAGCCCAGAATTATCAAACCTACCAGAACAGGTATATTTATTTATGATTATGAATAGCTAAATTCCTAACAATCATGATATGATAAAATAAGTTCATGTTAGTTGCTTTATAGTAGAATTATTCGAAAAATAACATGTTAAGAAGTTTATTAGCAAAGGAGAAAAATCCCTAAGAACTATGACATCCTAAAGGTGAAACCGGTGAGGCAAGAAAGCCTTGATAGGGGAGTAGCCAAAGTAGATGCGCTGTTTAAGGGAAAAATATCCAGATTACCATGCTAATAGTGACCGAAGAATATGTTATTTAAGAATAATCTAGTATATAGTAATCTAAAATGATCATATTTTGTTATGTGTGTGATTGAAGGGAATATTTTGAAAAAACATTATAAGAAAAATGAATACTTATTTATCTGACGAAATGATAGATAAATTTAAAATACTTGTTTTGTATGTACTTAAGGATATAGAAATTGTAGATATAAGAAAAATCATATTGGAAAAAATATTTGATAAATATTTTATGACTAGAATAAATTACATACCTCACCTACCTAATTATTTTTATAAATACTTACATACCAAACCTACACATCAACCATGATAAATTACGTATATTTAGAATATTGGAAAGTGGATATGAAAAATATACAATTAATAAAAAAATTAATGAAAAAAAATTTAGAAGAATATATGAGAACCAAAGATATAAAATATATAGAATACCTTAATGAAAATATAGAGGAATTAATAAGATTAAAACAAACAATTAAAGAAAATTATGAAAAAACATTTAGTTAACCCACCTAAATGACAGATAATTTTGAAGTACTAGTTTTATACATACTTAGAGATATAGAAATTATAGACGTAAAGAAAATAATATGGGAAAAAATATTTAACATTGAAGATGAAGAGTTAGATATAAATCAGATAGAAGACGAGTTAGGAGAAATATACTTAAGTGATGACAATCACTATTACTACCTAGATAATTATTCAGATGGATATTGTACAGATTAAGAAATGCTAGAATATATTCAAAGAGTTAGAGAAAAAAAAAGTTGGCTAGACGAAGAAATTAATTATAGAAACCAGCTTAGAAAAGGAAAAGAACAATTAAAAGAAAGATTAATTTGGATAAATAAAACCATGAAACAACTAGAATCAAAAGACAGTTTAGAATGTGATTTAGACATAAAACTATTTCTAGAAGAAAAAGACAGGATAATTAACGAAATAGATAGCTTAGAATTTAATATTAGGTATAGTACAATTAGAATAAATTATTACAAAGAAATTTGCAGTATCACAACTACTTTAGGATAAAATGATAGACTATTGAGTATTTAAAATATTGGAGACAAGATATGGAAGAAATAAGAGCAACAGAGATACTTATGAAAGAAAATTTAATTGAATATTTTAGAACAAAAGATATAAAATATTTAGAATACCTCCAAAATAATATAGAAGAATTACAAAGACTAAGAGAAAAAACTAAAAAATATTACAGTAAAGCATTTAATCAATTACCACATAATCACCCTCCAAAATATGAACATTAATAAAATTAAAATACACTAAAAATAAAAATGTTTAGAGAAGTTAAAAAATATCCACGCACAAATAAAAATAGATCCATTAGAACTATAATAGATCTATTTATTACCCAAGTTATCTGCACCCCCTACAATTGGTATTAGAGCTTATGCGAATTTATATTTGGATTTATATATAAATTCCGTATATATTTGGATTTATTTGATTAATTTATTAATTATGAAACAATTAAATTTAGATATTCACCAAAACAATATTTATAATATTTGTTTAGATGGATAACGTACAAAAACTACAACAATATAAAAAATTAAAACAAATAATATTTGAAAAATGTAAAGAATTAAAAAATAAGGATGATTAATTAAATTTAGATATTCACCAAAACAATATTTATAATATTTGTTTAGATGGATAACGTACAAAGACTACAACAATATAAAAAATTAAAACAAATAATATTTGAAAAATGTAAAGAATTAAAAAATAAGGATGATTTACCAAAGAGTCTAATAAACATTAAAGATACGACAGGAAAAAAAAAATAGGAGTCAAAAAAATAAAAATAGAATTTGAAATAAAGGAAGAAATGCAAAAAACAGACATAATATTAGGAATAAAATGGTTAGAACAAGTAAAACCATACAATATAGAACATACTCAATTATCTATAACATATAATAAAGAAGATTATTCATTCCGGCCTACCCATATAATTTTTTCTTAAATGGTGACCACTTTTCAGCCATCAAATCTAATAATCCGGCGCATGAGTATGTTCCGGCCAGTTCTTTGGTGACTATCTTGTTCAATTTTCCAGCAGCACATTGACTTTTCGGTGATGTTTACTACTTTTTAGATCACTTTTTCAGTTTGTTCCAGTTCAGTTGAGGTTTCCCAGACGTCCAAAGCAGTCCTTATCAATTTTCTTGCAAATATATTCACCAAGTCTCTCACTGATCCTTGTATTAGTTACATCCTTAACAAGTTTGGTACATATGTCTTCTATGCACCAGCTTGAGGGGGAGTGTTAGAATATGAGTAGGAATAGGAATATCATATAGAATCCTAGTTGGAAAGGGATTGTAATGTAGTGTCCTATTAGGAAAAGGATTGGAATGTAGTGTGTATAAATAGGGCCTCAATGTAATAATGTAGTTACAACAATTCAATGATATTTTTCTCTTATATTTCTCACAACATCATTGACATCATGGATTCCAAAGCTACAAATAATCTTCCATATTCTCTATCCTGTGTTTCCTGCACCACAAAAACAGATGGCGAATACAATTAGATTTCACTGGAGATGTTTTTTCTCTTCAAAACATCTCTTATTTCTTTCCAGCCAAACATTCCACATGGTACACAATGGTTCAGTCCAAATCTGCTTCAACTTGTTCCGAATTCTCTCTCCCTGCTAACTTAACATGAAGCTAGCATCCTTTGGCATCACCAAACATACAGAAATTATGTCCAAACCTACCAGGTTGAATCACAATACAGCAGTGGATTATTAGTGGTTTCTCCTGCTTCCTCACATAAAAAGCATCCGCTACCCATTGAAATACCCCCGTGTGGTGTCTTGTGTTAGACAAGCACTCTTGGTGTACCTAAAACAAGAAACCTTAGAGGGCCTGTATTTTCCAAATCATTTTCCATGACCAATCAACCTCCCAGTTTCCAGCTTGCTTCTGTAACTTCTTCCCCCAGAGAGTACACCATTTTTATCAGCTAACCAAATCATCCTATTCTTGCTGTTATCATCCAGTTTAATGAGCTTAAATAAAAAAATAATTAGCTGATTTCATCCACCTCCCAATCATTAAATTATCTTCTAAAAAGGTAAATTTCATTCTGTGTTGGAAAGAAATAAAGCGCTTGTCTAACCACTTATCCTCAAACTATTCCCCTCCCTCCCCCTCTTTTTTTTCTTGTTTCCTGGAAAATGTTCTTTGACATCACAACTATGTTTAATCTGTTTTCTTATTGCAGGTCAAGTTGTATCATGTTGAACAAGGGTAAATGCATTGTGGAAGCTGCCTCTTTCTTACACAGAACATTGAACAATCACTCCACAAAGCCAAATGCAGAATTTAAGCCTCTTGCTTTATCCAGCCATGACTCTTAATTGATTTGACCGTATGAGCAGCTGCTGATATGTTCTCCCTACTAGTGTACATCCTCTGCTTCACCATGACTATTTCTTTTGCTATGTACATGCATCAATATTCAGTGAAACCAATCAATTAGTATTGTTTTAGCAGTAGAAGAACCATGTGAGACCACGGTTCAAATTTCTTTAGAGACAAAAATGCTAGGCGTTTTCTTCCCATCAGCCTTTATTTTGGTGGGCAAGCCATATGAGTTACTTGATAACTAGTGAAATAGTCTAGGTGCATGAACTGGCTGGACGGAGTGGCGGAGCCACATTGAATTCAGGGGTTCATCCGAACCCCTTTCGTCGGAAAATTATATTAATTTTTACATGGTCAAAAATAGTTTTATGTATATATAGTAGATGTTGAACCCCCTTCGATTAGTCCGTTTATTTACTTTTGAATCCCCTTAATGAAAATTCGGGCTCCACCACTGGCTGGACGTTGTCATTGTCCAAGAGAAACCACAGTAACAAGTTGCACGTTTACGAATACACAAAAATTCATTGTTACACCCATTTAAGAATTAAAAATGTTGTACACTTTGATCATCCGGGGCTTAAGTTAAATTACCTATTCTAGACATCGAGTGTAATTCAACATCTGCCCAGTCACTTGCTGTTTCCTGTTAACTTTCTATCTGGTAAGATTTTTGGGGTGGATGACGTTTTAAACCAATTGGTTAACTCTACAGAGCAACCACTATTAGCCTTTATCTATACTAAGAAGTATATTAGAGGAACTTTGCATGTGTGAATTTATTCACGTTACACGTCCTAGGTTCAGGGTTCTGATAAAGGAGGGGGATTGTGGTAAGTTGATGTTAACAATCAACGTGAAATTGATCAATTTTAAGGAAATCTTACAACAGTGAATATATAGAGACATGCACCAGAATTATAGGTCCGAATGGAGCAAAATGGATCTTGAGGTTTTGCGTAGTTGACCTTAATTGGCTTGGAATTGAGGCATAGTCATTGTTGTAGGTTCTATAATAATTTGGTAAAATGGTAGAAGCATCAATTCGTTTGTACAAATACCATTGCTATTGTTCCAACAAGCCTAGAGGCTTGAAGAAATCGCCAATGAGTGTATTATACACAAGAAACATGGCTAACAATGCAACTCAAATCATTTACAATAATCACAACATCACACTAATGGCATTTATTTATCTCAGCAGTAAAATCTGGCTCTGTAGGTTTCTGAAGCAGAATGGGTGATATCCTGTCCGGAACTCTTGCTTTATTTGCAGTATTGCGCCGCAAAGCACGTGCATTAGCCGCAAATCTTGATGCATATATGGTAGCACCAAAACTTGGTGAACTAGGGCCCCCTAATGCATCTTGCAACCTGCTTTCTTCTTCACGGAGCGACTCTTCTACCTTCTTACTGCAATGATTGTGCCAGGCTGCTTGTAGGAAGCAAGCTGCCCAAGTTCTCCATTGACCCGAGTAAACCTGAAAGTATGGCGGAGCTGCTTATTGTGAAGCCTTCGAAATTGAGAGGCCACAAACTTTAAATCATCAGCCACTAAAGCAAATGCTTCAACTTCAGAGAGTGCTTGTGCAGTTCGGGTTGAGATAGGTAGGTTAGTTGATGAATGAGGGTCAAGAGCCCAAGTCCTCTCCACAAAAATCACCAGCTTTTAGATACTCGGAGTTGAAAAAATCTGTCCTCCTTCCATTAGTGGTTACAGACAGTAGTTTGCCCCTCATTACAAACAGCATCTCATTAACTGGCTCACCTTCACGAATAATGAAGCTGTCCTCGGTATAGAGCACTGGCTTGAGTCGGTCACATAGTGCATCTAAGAGTTGTTCATCCATTTTTTCAAACATTGGCACCTTAAAATATTCATGCATAGTCAAAATCAGGAGCTGATAAAGAGATCTTTTATTATATTACTCTCGGAAAATCTCACTTGTATATATAACAAGTTCATCTTAGTTGTGATGCCAACCATTAGAGGGATAAATCACATATGCATTCGTGATATAAGGGTGAACCACAGCCAAAGAGCAAGAGTGACTAAACTTACTTTCATGAGTAAAGCTAAACAAAGATGGCGCTTTATATCTCTCCTGAGGTCTTTGGGAAGGTTGTGAATCAGATTCTCTTCCTCAACACCCCTAGTTTCCTGCCATTTGTACTGCTGCTCATAGCGCCTAATTCGTTTTCTGAGGTTCTCTGGGAGTAACTGGTGTGACATCCACTGTTCTGCATCTCTCCTTCTCACCCTCATTTCTTCTAGTCTCATTGTTGAGGACTGAAGACATGTCTGTCAAAAACAAGTATTCAGCTGATTAGAGCCTGGATGAAAATTTCCAAGTGTGACCACTGAGAGTAATGACACTCTTTCTAGAAGCCATAAATCCCTGCATCCCTCATTTATTAAAGCTTACTTCACAGCCTATGATATTCCAGAGAGATGTTTCTACTGCACATCATCGCCTACCATAAGGTTGACAAAATTAATCCAGGGGGCTGTTTTACTCACATAAGACGTGCTAAAGTTTTAAAGGAAATAATGATATTTCAAGTAAACTAAATTAAACAGGTTGCAACATCACAGAAAAGGAGATGTCATACACCAGAATGAGAACTCTGCAATACAAGTTCTATTCTCTTGATAGAATCTTTGATAGCATTTGTTTTCATGGCTCGTATACTGTCGAGTGCCATTTAAGAATTTCCACAGAAGTGACATAAAAATGAAAGCCACAAAGTTACCTGCATATTTCCAATGAGAAGGGCAAATAGCACTAGGCCGGAAATGGAAATGAAAACTGCAAAGCAAATTTCCCATACGAAGGTACTTGTTTGGAGGTTTTGACCAAGGGAGCTGAAACATAAAGGATCAAAGTTCAGTTAGAAAAACGACAGACAAAAAACTCAAACGAAACTAAACTTTTCAAGACAACTCTGAATGCTAACAGGAGTTCACGGCTATCCCAGTCTGGAAAGCGTTCCACCATAAATAAACAAAAGCAAACATGTCAGAAATGTCTACTGAAAATGTCAACAAGGTTGAAAAAAAGAGAAGCTAAATAAAACCTGAAAGCAGAGAAATTTAATCTCTTCGGCAGTGAATCAAGTTTTGGGAGATCCTTTTAAGCTCATTGACCTCAAAGGATGAGCCTTTGCTCAGTTTCTATTCCGACGCCAAATTTCAGTTGGAGATAATGCTATTAGGGGTGATCATTGTTTGATTTTGACAGAAGAAACTGACCAAACAAAGAAACAGACCCTTCCGGTTCGCTTTTTTTTGGTTACTCAGCCAGTGTGGGTTTAAAAATTCAATAAGATTCCAGTTTCTGTTCAGTCTTTGATTATGTGAAAACAAAAATCAGCTGAACTGAACAACTGAATAATGTGGCAAGAAGTACACGAGATAGGCTACGTGTAGTCTGCTTCCTACATTAATGTGTCTGGTCAGCTGTCATTGAAGACTGATGCAGAGCATCAAATTGAATATTTCATTGAAAACAAAGAGAGAAAAGATGCACATATTTGATGCTGCCAGAGCAAGCAAATGTCAAAAAATATTTAACATCCTATGATGAATGGATGTGTCTTCGGATTTTGGGCTTTTTTTTTTTCCTTTTCTATTTTGAAAAAGGTAGTAGGCTGAGGTAGCTTGTGCACACCTAGATTAAGGCACCCCAACTCAGATCCATGCTTGACCATAAGGGAAAAAATCACATAATATTTTTTGTCTGTGATGGAATTTGAGTCTTTGGGGCTCTTATTTGTTTAGTGCCGTTGACATTTCTATAAAATTATTTGTTGATTTGGCCTAATTCCTTTCTTTGACCCAATTTCTTTTAGAGGAAAGAATAAGCCAAATTCCTAAGCTTGAAAATTAGATCCAAGCAGAAAAATCAAACCAAAAATATCAAAGTACAATCAAACATACTTCCATTCGGTTTTGGTCTACTTATTTATAAACCAAAAACCCGAATAACCAAACTGAACTGATCGATTTCAACCCATATACAGTACAAACTAATCTACCCAAATTAACAACTTTTAAGGCTATCCCTAGTATCAAGAGCTTAGAGTTTTTTTGCACATAACCATCCTTGTGCATGTCATAGATGCTATTGACATATAAGTAAAAACATCCCCTTTGTTTACAAAAAACATTAATCTTTCACTGTCTCCCCTCGTTCCAAAAAAGAACTCCCTCTCCCTAACCAATGGTACCCCTCCAATTTACCCATGCTATTTTCCAGGATAAAAATAATTTTTCTTGAATGGTTTATGTTGTAGTCCTAAAGAAATAGATAAACGTACCCTCTCTCTTATGCTCAAAAGTCTAAATGACGTGGTCACCAAATTCAACAAAATATCAATGGATGGAACATGACGTATTGCGAACCTAAATTAGTTTCACATGCCTAGTCCAAAAAAAAAAAAGAATTAGGAGACACCTGACATGATGCATTGCAAAGTAAAGTTAATAGATAGCAATATTCTCTTGGGAACGTCTTGAGCAATTAGATGAGATCGTCACAAAATTCAACATTATAATATAAATAAAAACCAATCCAGTGCTCCAACATCGCAAAGTCTAATACGCTCAAGCTATGCCTGCATGCACTATGTCAGCCATAATTTATTCCACAAAGGAATTGCTTTCTATTCCTGCTTGAGCTTTTCAATAGATGGTTAATAACCACTACATATACATGCAAACGTGGTTAAACAGAATGATACTTGGTATAAAGATCTAACAAGCATGCTTTTCAATATGCTAAAAAACAAGTACAGAGTGAAAGCATACCTTAAGTTCTGTAAACCCCACCAGAAACAATAAAAGAACTTCTGAGGAAAATTCATTGATCCCACAACATCTGATTGCAGAGCGTCAAGGAATATCCCACAATCAAAGAGTGTTGCGTTTGGTGTCTCTATAGGGCAGGAAATATTCAGCAATCTTTTGAATGCTGTATGGTCATCATCACAGTACGATGCGGCATGACGGCAGGCAGAAGAATTTCCACAAGCTTGTTTCCAGCAAGTAGTTTCACGTTCTATAGAAAACAGATACCAAAAGGCTCCAAGTACCTAAAAAGCAGGAAGTCACTCATCATACTAGTGATATCTGTTGGTATAGCATAAGCTTGTATGCCAGGAAATACTTAAGATGGCTAAAAATCTACAAATTTTAGTTCTATGACACCAATTAGGACAAACATGACAAAATTTTATATGATACCTTCAGACAGAATCATCCATAGGTAACTTCAGGTACACAAAATTGAACAACATAGTATATAGCAAACCATCCATCAGAATGGTAACTCAAGCTTGTAGCAAACTTACATGGCTGGCAAGCATATAAAGGAAGAGATTGAAAGCAGCTCCAGCCCATGCTGTTTCAGTGAGTATGCTGGATGTTCTTGTGACTTCCTTATAAAAAGGATAAACTCGAAGGACCCTTGGAATATATTGAAAAAAGACAACAGACTTCAGCAAATTCTTGGTATTCAAAGATGTTGCACCCCGCAACTTAGGGATTATAATTAAAATTACAACCTGAAAATATATAGGATGGATAAGAGTAAACAACTGATCATACACTTGTATTTACATAGGAAGTAGGTAAAAGACAACATGCAAAATTATCAGGTGATCTATAAATACATGTAGTGCAAGAATGCCCCATAAATTGTAAACATAATCCATGATAGACAACACATCATCTGCTTGAACAAGAATAATCTTTTCACAAGATCTATCAACCATGCGTTTTTAGAGAATAAATCTACCTACTATGTGTAATTGCAACGGAATAAGTTTTTCTTCAATCAAAAAGCCAAACTGACGTTTTGAGGGAAGTCAGTTGCACCTGTGGTAGCGGTAGAACTGCAAGAATATCGATCAAGAAGTAAGTGGACAGGTATCTCTTTGTTATCTCCCAAGCATCTTCAACTAAATCACCTCTTCCAAATACACGTGTAGAAGGGGCAATGAGACCAGTTCGGAATTGAAGGGCAATATGAAGAAAGTAAAACATATCAGTAAAAGAACGGAAAACGCTAGCTGTGACCTCCAATAATGGTCTGTCAAACCCCAGGCATTTGTTGTCATTATCAATCACTGGAATGTAAAGGAACAACGGATCCAAGGAGATTGCAATTACACAGGATAATACAAATATTTTGTTACACTTTTGAAGAAAAGGTCCTTGAGGATCAAGTATGTTCTTTTTTGGATCCCAAGCTTTCTTCCACAAAACCACTTAAACTAGATATTACGGTTTGTATTATGCTTTTGGCCCTCCATTTACCAGGTTCTAAGCCTTTATGTAATTCGTTGGAAGCTATTGCAACTTTACTTTGGTGCACTCCATCTTTAGCATGAAAATTTCCTTCAGAGGTTTTCTCTGATTTCCAATCCTGAAATCTGCAAGGTGGCCAATTTAAGTATTAGAAAAATAAGTTGGCATTATGTCAGTGAAAGCTACTGACCTTCATTACGAGCTGTAAAGTGATGCACACAGTTAAACAATATCTGCGTTTTAATTTTTTACCCTTCATTAAAAGTCTATAAAATCATCTTTTCGCTTTACTTATTTTCTTTAATTATTATATTTATAGTATTAAATTCAAGATAGATGGAAAATCTCCAAAAAATATAATAACTCCTAAAATATATTGATCATAATTTTTTAAAAGAATTTTACCTTATATGTTATATAACTCTATTTAAATAATATCATGAATCAAAATTTACATGTACGCTTTCTACGCCAGAATATATTCCTACTATCATATTTCATCTCAGGTCCGGGAAAAATGGTCATTGTAATGTGTGTAAAATTCAAAAGCTGAAAACAAAGAGGCATTAGTATTTGCAAGCAAATATGATGCGGTACGTTCAACTAGAAAAAGGTCAATATTTTTAATAGACTAAGTAGTTGCCAAATTAGAGATAGGAAAGAATCACATGACACAATAAAATAATTATCATGTATTTTCAATTGACACTTATTAATTAAAAAAAAAAAATTAATTAAAAAAATAAATTTACTTGTAATTTGAGGTACGTTTTTTAAAATTTTAAATTGTTCTTGATTTAAAATTTTGATAGTATCTATATAAATCAAAAAGTCGATCTTTTTGTTTAAACTTATATGTTTATTATTTTTTAAACGGATAATTTGCTTGTGATTTGACTAAGTTTTTTTAAAATTTTAATATTTTCTTGATGTACAATCTTGATAGTTTCTATGATTATAGAGATTAATTTATTTGTAATTTGAGGTAAGTTTCACCAAATTTTAGTACGTTCTTGATGTTTACAATTTTGATATTATTTATGAATAAAAAGTTAAATTTGCTTGTGATTGGAGGTGAGTTTCACAAAATTTTAGAAAGTTCTGGAAGTTTACAATGAATAGATTATAAGGTATTCCTTCCATTTTGTTTTAGTTGAGCCTCTTTCTAAAAATATTTGTTTCAATTTAGTTGTATCTTTCATGAAATCAAGAGGATTTTATTATGTTCTTCCAATATTATCCTCAACATTAAATGATTAAACAAAGTGTATTTACTCAAATTCATATTTTCAATGCATAATTTATAGGATTATTTTAGTAAAATAAGCCTCTATTAAATAATTTCATAAGGGATGTGCCAAGTTAATAAGGGCAAACTAAAACAAAACGGAGAAAGTATTATTCATAGACAAATACTAAATTGAAAAGGTTCTTTTTTATAAAATCTTCATACATGCTATGATTAAAAAGACAAATTTATTTATGATTTTCTACATGTGATTAGATCTCAAATGACTGGTGGAGGTTGCCAAGAAGACAATGTAGAAGCACTTGACACGTTCTTGAATATGAGGTTAATGAAATTCGGTAGTCCAAACTTATACACTATATTTGGTACACTATACAAAAATATTTATTTAATTATTTTTCTAATATTTAGATTTTTCAAATTAAATAAAAGTGTGAGAATTAGTTTTTTTTCCTTAATTAAACTATATAAGAACTCCTAATATTTAGGAATTTAATATCAAATAAGATTCTACTTATGTAAACATAAATCCTTTCCTTACTTAAATTATTATCTTACAAAAATTGTTATTCAAAGTTTTCTAACAAAAATTGTTATTCAAAGTTTTCTAACACTCTTCCAAATAATATTAGATAAGAGCACAAATTATTTATCTGAAAAAAATTTAAAAGATATAAAAATTGAAAAATTTAGAAGGAAAAAAAATAGAGAATTCCAATTATTGTTTCATAAAGTTATAAAAAACTACACATCATGCTTAGCATAATAATAAAAAAACATATAATAACTAATTATTTTTATAATTTAATTAGTTATTGACAATTTTATAGTGACTGAGATGAACTACATGTTCATTGTGAGTATATTAGTTAGATTTTTGGGTTTTCTTTTCATATTTTTAAGGTAAGTCGTCAGTGCACAAAATATTTTACACTATCAGTTAATTTTACTTGCTATTGAAGGTTACCCAATTATTTATATAAAAATTTTAAAGGAAAAAAATAGATAACCTGCAATAGCAAATCAAGTTTAGCTGATAGTGTAGAATATTTTGTACACTGACAATGCACAAAACGTAAAGTTGATAAATAATATGTGCAAGGCACCTACACAAACTAACCGAGTGAATTGTCGGTAAAATATTTAGTAAAGCACTATTTGTATAGCATTTTTGTGCGCTGAAATAAATATTACTCTCCCCATTAAATTTCGATAATAAAAAACTATACGAAAAATGTTATAAGATGCAATCATTCTCATATTAATATGATGAAAATTACATAAAAAAATATTGGTTAATGTTCATGTAATTTGACTTTCGACTCTCGAGAAGCAAAACATGATAAGTAAAAGTGAATATAGGGAGTACAACAAACTAGCTGGCGAAGATTCACACGGGAGAGGATCCAAACCTCGAAAAATATGATTGATATTAATCAGTTTTGGAAATTAGTATTCGTTAGTGATAAAAATATCGTGTTTGCAGTCTGATAAATGATTTTTAATTATTTTTTTTATTGCAACTTTCAAGTTGGACATCGAAATATCATTTCCCTATTTGGCCTTTAAAGCTAGATTTTCAATTGGAAAAAATTAATTGGAGTTTTGGAAAAATTAAGACCGCCCTGTACAAATACTAATTGGAGTTTTTACCATTGGATTTTTTTTTCTTATTTGAATTACTTACGAACTTATGTAATTTTGAATTTATTTATGGAAAAAGATTTCTGAAGTCATTCAATATTTAAACGATATTTTGGTCAATTAATATTTATATTTGTGCTTTTTAATAAGGACAATTATCATGTATAATCATTAGAGTAAAATATTTATACCTTTTAGCCCAACTTTCAATTATTACGCAAGTGGTCCATCGAAAAAAGTAAGGTGGCCATGTGGTGTTTCAATGATGGAGGAAGTCTGTATTAATAGAGAAGGAATCCAACTAGTGTAGATTCCGTCAGTGAACTTGGAGGGGGTGTAGTTATGTCTAAGATGTATAGCAATGTAACAGTGTGTATAAATAGCTTTTATTCGCTATTATACATATGTATATAAAGAGTATAAAGTTGTATAAAATAGTATGAAATTGTACAAAGTTATAGCTCGCATAGAAATGGGCCTCGCGTGTGTAATTAATTTCATGAGCTATGTATGAAAATATTTTTTTAAAAGGTATATATTTCAATTTTTTTCCTTTTTAATAAACACTCAACTAAACTATAGTCAAATATTTGAATTCCGAAAAGGTAAAAGGAAAAAAATAAACCCTTAGAAAGGTTAAAAAGAAGTTTTATTAATAAATATGAAATTCACGTGTAATGCACGTATACTAAATTAGTACTCAATAAAAATGGATAGTCCATATATACTTGGTTAAGTTTTTTCATAAATATCAAAGTTACCCAATAAAGCAACCAAACAAGAATGTCCTTGAACTTTCCTAATAGTTTACCTCTTTTTCCGATTTCAAATTGAAAAGGTGTAATGACCTGAATTCGTGAATTTTTATTTTTATATGTTTTGACCATTTTGCCTTCCTTATAGTTGATACATGTTGATTTAGGGGTTTGGAGATGATTGACACAGTTCCTGATGCGATCGGAAATGATTTGTGTGAGTTTGTGGTTTGTATAGGCTTGAGAAGACATATAGTTAACTTTGGTCAACATTCGTTGTTATGAGTGTCGGATGGCAATTTGTACTACGTCAGCAGATTCGAAATACCGAATATGGATTAGTAGCGTAATTGATTCAGGTTCGGGACCTTAATATCTCATTTCGATCCTTCGTTTGAAAAATAACGAAAAGGGGTCCCAAGGGTTAATTTAGTGAAAACAATCTTTTTTCGAAATCAGACATTGATGTTGAGTCTGGAACATCGAAATTAGCCTAGTAACATAATTCGTTCGCGATCGCGGGATTCCAAACGAATCCCGAGGGGTAGACCGACAACTTTGCAACTTAGAAAAATTGCTAGTGCAGTCGCTTTAGCGGTGGCTGCTTAAGCAGCAAAGCACCGCTTTAGCGGAAAACATGACCTGTCACCTACTACTAAAGCGGGCACTTTACCGCTTTAGCAGGCCTAGCCACTTCGGCCAACCCGCTTTAGTAGTCACCCATCGCTTTAGCGATCAGCGGTCATTTGACCGCTTAAGCGGCCAAAGCTGGGTTGATATAAAAACCCATTTTCACGTCTTTCCTCCATTTTTTGATCTTTGAACTTCGAGTTTGGGCGATTCTTGAGGATTTCTTCACCATTTTAGCTTGGGTAAGCTCCAAAAGCTTATTTCCATTATTTTTCAACTATTATATCATCAAAAACACTTTTAAATCATGATTTCAAAATGAAAATTTGGAGGTTTTACAAGTAAAGTTTAAAAAGAAATTTTCTTCGATTTGGACCTCATTTTAAACCTATTTTCGCATGAGTTTTCACCTACAGATTCCTATAACCTTGGGGAAGGTATTTCTAAAACAAAATTTTGATTTTACCCCTTTCGTTTTCAAGCTTGTTTTGGACCCGATCCTAATATGGGTATCGTTAGCATTTTTTAACGCATAGATGCTATATTTGAAAGTTATAGTTGATTTTGAGGTTTTTCGTAAGGGAAAGGCTTCGTGTTGAAGCACTTTAGATCAGATTTCATCGTTTCGAGGCAGGTTATGGCTTAACTTCTTTCATATTGAGCTAGGTAGTTAATAAATAAGCAAAGCATGCTACGGATTGAGGAAATAACTATGAGGTTTATATTTTGAGATCATTATTATTGTTGTGCGCTCGTGTGGGGGTTTATATTTTGTTGTTATTGACTTGTGATATTTGATATTGTGTGTTGCTTGAGTGGAGGCTTTATTTGACATCATTGACTTTATTTGTGCATTTAAAAGCCTTTATTTTAGATATAATGCCTGTGCGGGGGCTCATTTTGCTAATATAGGCCTTATTTGAGCACTGATTGCCTTATCATGATAGAAATACCTGAGTTAGGGATTGATATGATATCAATGATGTCTTACATACATCATTATTCCTATGGTGCCCAATTTGAGTTGAAATTCATGAATTGTGGACATGTTGAGTTGATTCTGGGTTCACTTATATATACGTGTTGGATGAATTGGATATCATTATATAAAGTTGATTGTGAGCATTACATCCTCATTCCATATATATACATTAATCAGATGTTGGTACCATTGAAAAACATTATTTTTGAAAAAAAAAACACTTTTATGAAAACCCTCTCCGTGAACATGAGCCAGAGAGGTGAGTTGAGATTGAGATATGAGATATAGTATATGGGTTGCTAATTCCCCATGGGTTTTACCTGGAAACTGCGAGCTTGGTAGGTATATAAAAAGTAGTGTGGTGGCTTTCATCATTCCATTCACATTGCATTGCATTTGTAGACACATCTTTCTTAACTTTTTTAGTTTCCTTGACTTGTGCTTAGTTTCAGTGTATTTTTGTGTTCAGTGTATTTTTGTGTACATGTATGTTGTTTTTCGTTTTTGTGTATGTGGACGACAAAATTTTATTAAATTAAAATCCGTATTAAATTCGAGTTATATTAAATTCAAACTATATTAGTCTCAAATAAATATTATGGATTAATGTAATTGAATTAATTATTTAAGTCCAAACATGTATGGATTTAATTAAAGTTCAATTTTTATTGAGATAGCCTATTAATTTGGGCTACAAATGAGGAGCTCCTTTGTTAAGCCCAAAATATTATCATATTCTAGAGGTCCAAATGAGTGTCACGTGTCAAATGACGTGACATGCCAAGTCAAGTGAAGAAGCCAATAGGACCATGTCACATGTCAAAATGATGCAGCAGGCCTAGTGAAATCAAAAGCCCATAAAAGGCGCCACGTCACTTGAATTTGATTGGTTAAAGGAATCATCTTCATCATGACTCTTCCCTTTCCACAATTATAAATAAAGGTCTAATAATTTAGAAAAAGGGCCCAACAACTCTAACAAGAAGCAAAAGAAAGCTCGTGGATCAAACGCCACAATTTCTCTACAAAGCTCTAGCATTCAAATCTAGTTCATCAAGATCAAGACCGCAAAATTCAAGAACAAGCTTAAAAACTCTTGAAATCAAGCACAAGTCATGATCAAGTCCATCAAATCAACAAATCAAGTTCAACTTCAAGATCAATCTTTAAGCCCTTAAATTTATATTTGAAAAAGTGAATCAGAGGATTCATAGAGATTGTAACACTCACATTAAAATCAATAAATTGATTGTTGCAATATTTTTTTTGTCCCGACTATTTATTTTTCGGTTTTAAAAATTTTATTGTCCAACAAATTCTGGCACGCCCAGTGAGACCAAATCTGTCCTTCATCTCTTCCTTCATAAATCAATATGCAAATTTGTAGCCGCAGGATTGTAAAGATGGAAGCGGTACTTCAAGACTCATTTTTGAGTTTCATCAAATCTACACTCCGACAAGCCTTGAAGTAGGGGCATTTGTAGACATTGAAATTTTGTGGACTCTACAAAAAGAGTTCAATTTTTGTTAGAGTTCTTGGGGGCTACTTTACCATAAATCTAATTTGGTGGCTACTCTACCTAAATCCTAAATTACGCCTATATAAAGGGGCAAATTTTCCTTTAAAGAGGCATCTCCAAAATCCACAAATTCATGAGATATTCATAAAGAGATCAAATATCTTTAAATAATTCCATAAACTCATGGAATATCACAAAGGGATTGAAATCCTCTCTTCTTGATAATAAAAAAAACATCAAGAGGATCCATAAATCCTCCTTTCATGGAGATCAAATTCAAAAATTCCTACGTTCGGGAAATACGCCACTAACGGCCCTTGAATTATGGAAAAAATCCATATCAAATTCAAATATTCCTATATTCGAGAAATACACTACTGACGCCCTCAAATTACGGAGAAAATCAAGAGAGAAAAATCAAGGAAGGAACAGATTTGTACTCACTTTGTTTATCAATAAAAAAATCATGTTTCTTCATATTTTTTCTTGTGATTGCAATTTATTTTCATCACCATAAATTTTGTTGGAAACAATATATATATGTGTGTGTGTGTGTATTAGAACTGTTAGTAGAAACGGTGTGAGCTATTGTTCGAAACTTTTCTGCTTGAAAGTGACATGCACGTAGTATTATTTTACTCATCTTATTTCCTACTTTGCTCATTCGGCTTATGATACCTACTGAGTACAAGTGGATCGTACTCACCTCTACTGTGCCCTTTCGATGCAGTTTTGAGTACGAGTACAGGACACAATAGTTGATTTCATGCAGATTGGAGCGGTGTTCGACGTACTGAGTGATCTAGGATTTCAGAGCTGACTCCGAACCTCCGATCATACTTTATGTTTTTATTTCTGTTTCGGAGACAAATATGTATTTTCCAATTCAATTATGTACTAGATTCTCTAACACTATATATGACAATAGATTTTGGAGTCTTATGAGATTTCTTTCAGACTTTTGTTTTAGTTATGTTTCATATTGGCTTGACTTTGTTTTGGAAGTCTCACCTTGATTTATGTTATTGTCAATTTTCATTTTTTCGCTATCAGTTTGGGTGATTGACGTACTTATGAAGGCTGAGCCACGATAATTTGCCATCATGACCCATTTACATGTAATGACAAAAGGCCATCCAGGCTTTCAATTCTTTCCCTTCAGGTCCATAGAAAGTTTACTTTCAACACACGAATCTCTTTAATCTGTTAGTTTGTTTATATACTCATCTATTTCCATAGCGTACATTCAAACAGAAACTACTTGGAAAGGTGCGACTTGGAAAAGCATTTAGTAGTTGTTTAGTCATGAAAATCAAAATTTTTTGGAGTTGAAATTGAAGTTTGGAGTTATGTTTGGCCGTGAATATAAATTGGAGTTGTTTTTTACTTTTTGTGAGAGAAGTAAAAATGAATAAAGGAAAAACAAGTTTAACTTGTTCTCACTTTTCCTTTAAAATTCTTATGGCCAAATACTACTGTTTTTACTAAAGTAAAATATTTTCAAAAAGAAAAATAAAAAATTCTCATGGCCAAACAACACCTCTCACCTCTTTAGTGCATTGGACGAAAAAAAAAAAGAGGTGGGGTTTCTTGCCGAGGCTCTCAGAAAACTGACCTCGAAAACTCCTCTTGCCGTTGATTCATAACTTAAGCCAATGCATCAATGTGCTCGATGCAGAAGATTAACTTGGAAGATCATTCTAGGGGCAACAAGTTTCTTGATGGAAACTGTCTCGAGTAGCTCAGCCAAGAGCTAATACCATTCCCTGAAAAAATTATTATTGCTTCAGATACTTATATCTTGATTCTCTCCAAGTATAACTACAAGTACACCAAATAACCTCAAAAGGCTTCCTTTTAAGACAGCTACACCAAATAACCACAAAAGGTTTCCTTTTAAGATAGCTTAACAGACGGGAATTAAATATCTCAACAAAGTCAAAGATGCTTAAGGTGCAAAACACTTCGTCACAGGAGCGCTTTGTCACAAGAGTCTAAAAAAATAAAATGAAACTTAATTTTTTCATGAGAGAGGTCAATAAATAGGAAACCCATAAACTGTAAACATGACATAAATTAAAGGAAGTCTGGTGTACCGCCAAGAGACGGGTCTAATAAATAAAGAATTATAATTGGAACCTAAAAATAAATTTGAGGTCAAGGCATTGAATGCTCTAGAAAAATCAGCATAGTGGTATTGGACACATGCATAAAAATAATACAACCAGCAAATTTCTACCTTAGGGTACTTACTGCCAGTCAAAAAATAGAGTACAAAAAAAGAAATGATGTATTGTTGGAATAAACAATATAAATATATCAACTAATGCCACAATCCCAAATCAATTGGAGCAATGTAGATATTATTTAAGTTGGCTATCAACTTACCTAAAATGACAAAAAAAAAATTGACAATTTTTTTTTCAAATTAATTTCAAGGTACAATGTAAACATCATTTAATAGAGGTATTATGATAAAATAGTCATGTTATTAATTATTTTTCTTAATAGGTGTGCCAACTCAAAATGTGACAAGTAAAATCGAACGGAGAAAGTCATTGAGCACTTAAAAGATAATTATAAATCAACTACTTTCGCCGTTCGCTTTTACTTGTCACTTTTAAATAATCATTGATTGAGTGAGTTACAATATTATCCTATTAATTGATGTTTGGTGATAGGTTTCGAAAAATGATTTGCAGAATTAGAAATTAATGTTAACGATAAAACATGAAAATAATTTATCTTTTCTCGACTTGTCAAAAATGATAAGTAAAAATAAAAATCAAATTAGGGACGGAGAAAAAGCGAATGGAGGGAGTACTTGTTCCTGTTTGGATGGTGGTTTCCCATGGTATGGTATGGTATGGTTAACAAGAGAATCATGTTTGTTTTGATTATTTTCAAAAAAGTATGGTATGGCACGGTATGTTTTCATGATTTGGTAATCATGAAACCCCTCACTTTTTAGAATCACTAATTTGGTGGTATCCCATGATTTTTTTTTTTCAATTATACCCTTAAATAATATTATCTAATCTTATTTTACCCTTTACTCTATATTACTTTTAACCCTAATATATTTCTATTTTTACGCTTTTCTGCTCCTCTCTTCTACGTTGTTGTTCTCCTATGGGTTCTTCGTTCTGCCTTCTTCTTCTACTACGTTTGTTCTCTCAGGTATGTTTTAAATTGCTTATTGTTTTCTCATAAAATTTATCATATTTACCTATCAAATATGTTGGTGAGTTAGGATTGGTGTTCAGCAGAAATAGCAGAAAATTATTATTTTATTAATAATTTTTGATAAATTTAAAATTTATAATAATTAGAGGCATTTTAGTAAATTTACCTGTTACGATACAGTACCGTACTATCAAACCAAACAATAAAACTGTTATTAAACAGTAATGAACGATACAGTCCATCCAAACATTGTATTGTACTACACCATACCATACCATACTGTATCGTACATTATGAAATTATGACAAACCACCATCCAAACAAAGTGGAGTCCTTTGATAGAAGGGATAAGTGATAACTAATTTGGGGATTAATTTTAGGATAAGCTTATCTCATATTTAATTGAGATAAAATGCATTAAATAATTTACTTCGAAATTAGTTATCTCAAAAGTGTGATGAATAATTTTTAAATAATTAATTGCAAAATATTTAGTTTCCAACCAAACGATCCCTGATGTGCGATATTAGAGCTATTTATGTGATTGTGTATATAAGTTGGATCATATAGGTATAATCATAAATGAAGTAGGTGTAAAGGTAACCATTGGGTTAAATTCTGTATTAATAATATTCGTCTTTGTAGCATAGTCAAGGTAGTTCGTTACCGCTGAAGGATGCTGTGAGTGGTTAGGACTGCTACTTTCATATTTTGGATATTTTAGTTTTGAATTTTGTATGAAAATGTTTTAATAGAGAGTGTTATCTTTGAATAAAGAGAAAATGGTCTATACCCTCAACCTTTAGTCGAAATTCTAACTACACATTCAACTTTTACGGAAGATCTATTACCCCCCTAAACTTTTTTTACTGAATTTATTATCCCCAAATTGCTGACCTGTCAACATAAACCAAGTAATAACACATTCTTGCATTTCACGCGCCTGGGCCCACGCCGATATTCTCATTTTTCTTTACAAAATATCTCATCTCCATTCTCTTTCATCCTTTCATTTTCAAAAGAACTTTTCATCTTCCTCTCTCTTCTCTCTTAATACCGCGATTTCATATTTTTTTTTTGGAGATTGTTGTTGTAATTTAAACTTTTTGTTGTAGATTTTCAAACAATCATCTTGTTGCTGTTATAAGGTGTGTGTGTTTTTTCTAAACTGAAAAAAATTGAATTAGGATGTTTATTTAATCTCCAAATTTGAGTGAAATTAATTGGTGCTTTTTGTTATTAAGTTGTCTAAGTATTCTATTAATAGCATATTACGTTCGTAAGTACATCAAATTAGGATTTTTGTTGATTGTTTAAGTCGGTTTATTAGAAATTAGGGTTTTTCTTCGATTTGTTGTTAATATGAAAAATTAAAAAATCAATTGTGTTTAATAACATGTGCGTGTTAATATCTTGTTATTTTAGAGTGATTTTTTTCCTAAACTGATTTAAAATTAATTAGGGTTTTATGCTAACCCCCAAAATTAGAAATTAATTGAGTGACATTAAGTTGTGGTTTTTGCTATTATGTTGTCTAAGTGTTTGATTAACAGCATATTACATTCCTAATTACATCAAATTAGGATTTTTGTTGATTGTTTAAGTCGGTTTATTAAAAATTAGGGTTTTTCTCCGATTTGTTGTTAACATGAAATATTAAAAAATCAATTGTGTTTAATAGCATGTGCATGTTAATATCTTGTTATTTTGGTGTTCAATTTTATAGCATGTTCATGAATTTTTTTTTCTTTTTTCATAATTTTTCTGCTATGCTACTATGTCTTATTTGATTCTTTATTGTCATCAGGTAAGACATGAATAGTTTTACTTTGATTATTCTAAGATGGTACCATGGTGGGGTCTTAGATTTAAGTAGTGGAAAACCAGTTTATAAGGGGGGTTAGTTACCGAATTTTTGGATGTTGATGTAAATAAGATGTCATATTTTGAGTTGAAAGACTATATTAGAAAATTGGGATATAGCACTAGTTGCACTTTTAGTATTAAAGCACCTAACAGTGGCATTTTGGTAGATGTTGATAATGATATGGATATTTTTGACACGATGTGTTCCTTGGAAGATGGGAATGAAGTAAAGGTATTTGTCAACCATTTAGTTGATGAGCCAATTGATGTGCCCCCCCCCCCAACCTTTATTAGAATTAGAAAATATTTGTCATGGAAATTTGGAGGAATCTGGTGCATCTTTTTATGTTAGGCCTAACTTTAGGGTAGGTGAGGACCATTTAAATGTGGAGGACCCTGCTTCTTCTTTTTTTCCAACCACATCTTCTTTTAATATCACACCTCTTTTCACTGTTGCATCAAGGGCTGCTGCACCAAGGGCTGCTACATCAAGTGTTGCTGCAACAAGTGTTGATGCAAGTGCTGCTGCAGTAGATGATATAATGGTTAGTCCTACTGGATCTGATTTTTTAGAAGAAGTAGAGGGTTCTGATTATTCTGCTGAGGATAGTGTTGAGTCAGAAGGAGAATTAGTTGGAGATGATGAAGAAGAGTATGGTAGTGATGTACATGAGGAAGTTAGGGAGTTGAAAACTGAAAAGAGAAAGTTTCAAAGGAGGAAAAAAGGTGAGAGAGTACCAGTTGACAATGCAGAGGTACCAGTAGGTGAAGCAGGACCAGATCTAGGTTTTGATGAAACTAAAATAGGTAGAGCAAGTCATGAAGAAAGTCTTGGAGGTGATGAGCCTTACTTTGCAAGTTCTGATGAGGATATTTTTGTATTAGATGAAGATGATTGTTGTGGTGATGATGAACATGAAGTGGTTGATTCTGGTAGAGCAAGAAATGTGAAGTTATCAAAAAAGAGAAGGACAACAAATAAAAAAATCATTCATAACTTAACTGTAAAGGAAGTTGTTTGGCAGTTAGGTATAGTGTTTATAGATGTGAGTGAATTTAGAAGAGCAGTGACTAAATATGCACTAAGAAAAAGGGTTCCTGCGGATAAATGGGTAAATGAGCCAAAAAAAGGTTAGAGTTAGGTGTAAGGATGGTTGTTCATAGCTTTTATATGCAGGTCTTGACAAGACAACAAATGATTTCATGATGAAAACTTACATTTCAAAGCATACTTGCAACAAGACAACCAGAAATTACTTGTGCAATGCAAAGTTCTTAGCTAAAACCTTCAGAGAAAGAATAGTTGAGCAACTAAACATAAGAGTATTCAAGTTGCAAGAGTTGATTAGAAAAAAGTTCAAACTTTATGTTGGTAAGACCACTGTGAGAAGAGCAAAGGCTAAAGTGTTGAAAGAGATAATGGGTGATCATGTTGTAGAATTTAGAAGAATCCTTGACTATAAAGATGAACTGTTGAGGACAAACCCGGGGACCAGTTGTGTTGTTAAACTTGGTGAGGCTGATGAAGCAGGTAAACCAAAATTTCAGACTTTTCACATCTACTTTGATGCTTTGAAAAAGGCATGGGTACATTGTAGGAAGTGCATAGGTTTAGATGGTTTTTTACTTAAGGGTATTTGTAAAGGTCAATTATTAGTTGTTGTGTCCAAGGATTAAAACAACCAGATACTGCCACTTGCTTGGGCAGTAGTTGAAAAAGAGAACACAAACACCTGGACATGGTTTGTTAGGTGCATAAGGGATGACCTAAGACTTGGAGAAGGTGATGGTCTCACCCTGATTATAGATATGCAGAAGGTATGTAAACTATTTTATGTTTAACCTCATTTCTTTTTACTTTAACTTAGTATATGTAATTATGTCCTAACTTCACCCTTTTTGGTTATGTATGTGTACTGAAGGGACAATTACAGCAATTGAGGAGGTGGTACCTCAATTTAAACATAGAAGATGTGCAAGGCACATCTTAGCTAATTGGGGTAAGGACTGGAGAGGTCTTTAAAGAAGACAACAGTTTTGAAAGATAGCAAAAAGTACATTTGAGTTTCAATTGAGGAAGAACATAGAGAAGATGGAGTTGCTTGGTTCTGAAAAAATGATGGAAGAGTTAATGTACTACAACATTAATTACTGGTGCAAGCTTTACTTCAATACTGAAGTAAAGTGTGATTCAGTGGATAACAACATGAGTGAGTATTTTAATGCATGGATCTTGGCATCTAGGCACAAGACCATCATTACCATGCTTGAAGAAATAAGAGTGAAGATGATGAAAAGAATAGGCACTCTAAGGGAGTTTCCAAATACTTGGTGTAGTAATTACTCTCCAATGTGTTTGAAGATTTTAGAGGAGAACATCAACAGGTCTATGGATTGTACCATTGAGTTTAATGGAGTGGCTGGTTTTGAAGTGAAAGAAGGGTTTTGTCAACACCCAGTGGATATTATCAAGAGCACTTGTAGTTGTAGGTTATGGCAGTTAAAAGGCATACCATGTGCACATGGTGTGGCTGCACTGCTGTTCAAGAAACACCCCTTGTATGACTATATTAGCAGTTGCTACAGTAAGGAAACATACTTGAGGACTTATGCTAATGTGCTTGAACCATTAACAAACATGGAAATATGGCCTGTTTTATCAAACATTACTGTTGCACCACCTGAAATTAGTACCTTGTTTGGCATGCCATCTAAGTCTAGGAAGAAGAAAGCTGGAGAAACAAAGAAATCTGAAAAATTGCCTAGAACTGGACTAGCAATGACATATAGTTTGTTCCATGTTAGAAGCCACAACAAAAGAGGGTGCCCTCTAAGAGGACAATCAGCAGAACCTAAAGATGTTATAAAAGATGATGTTGAAGAAAATCAAAAAGTTAATGATGGATGGCGCCATGTGTGCTTGTTTTTTGCATGTGTATACATGGTAGGCTATTTCATACGTTTTACAGAATACTTCCCTTAACTTAAAAAAGAAGAATCAACGAGAAATCTCGTAAGTGCTGCACCATCAGCAACACCTACTGGTTCAGGCAGGGGAAGAGGCAGACCAAAGGTAAGTTTAACACTTAATTTAGTATATTACTTTTCTTACTTCCCAAATTTCTTAACATTATTTTTATATGTAGAAAACTCCACCAGAAACTGCAAAGGTACCTCCTCAAGGCAGTGTTGGTTCAGGCAGGGGAAGAGGCAGACCTAAGTTAATATTACACTTGTATTAATTAGCTCAATTACTTTTATATAACTCTCTTCTTTTTATATGTATAGAAAACTCCATCAGAAATCATTAGTGTGTGTCAACAAGAAAAAAAAAAAAAGAGGGAGACCAAAAAAGACAATACCAGTAGCACCTAGTGCACCTCCTCTATCTAAAACATATTTTCCACCTAGTGTTTTCCAAGCATCCTGTTCTGCACCTTTTGATTATTGTGCATCATCTTCAATGGCTGGTACTACTAAAAGAGGAAGGGGTAGTGATAGGAAAAAAACAGCTCAATTGAAAAGGTCAAAAGTAATGGAAATGGGTGTGTTCCAAGCTGAAAATGAATTCAAAGTCCTAAATGTAAGTATCTTACTTTGTTATATCTTGTGTACATTATGAGTCTTTAATGTATGACAAAATGAATAATTTTAATCCTTCATTGCAGCCTGGCATGCCTAGCAGTAAGATATGCTCTACTGATCAAGCAAAGGTGACAAGATCAGCTGATATAACTGGTAACATTGGTTATACACCAAGTACTATCAGTAAGCTGAAATGGAATGGAAAAGCAACAATATCAATAAAAAAACTACAAGAGATTAAAGAGAAGAAAAGAAAGAAGAATGTGGGAAGCAGTTCAAATAATCCAAGTCAAAATAGCACTTCTTCAAAGTCAAAGATGCCCTGAAAATTATAGGGATGTTGATTATTTTAAGCATTGTTTTAAGTTAGACCAGTTGACATTAATTTGTATTTGAGAATGATGATGGTGAACTACTTACGGGTTGCTATTTTTGGTTTTGTATCTTAATGAATGTTGCCTTATGTTAGGCATTATGACTGTTGTCTTTTCTTAGTTGTTGAAAATAGTGTGTTGATTAAATTTTGCCTTATGTTAGGCATTGAAGTTGTAATGAATGATCGTATTTTGTTGTGTTCAAATGATGGCGTTGTGGTGTTGTTGTAAAGTTGTGTTGTCACAACAGTTGTGTTGTTTTAAAGTTGTGTTATCGGAAAAGTTGTCTTTACAAAATGGTGGGGGGTGTTGATTATATAGTTGTGTTGACACAAAATTGTAATTACATGTTAAAAGTAAATAATTTAAAGAAGATATATTGAATTACACAAGACATAATTGAACACTTAACTAAAATACCATAACACACCATAATCAAATATGTCTATATAGGTAGAAACACATACAAACTCAAACATAAACAATCAATTAACTACTTTAAACAGATTTATTGCCAATAAAAATGGCAACAACACAAATCAAAATACAAAAAAGTGTCTTCCTAATGAACCTACACCATTTTCATCTTCCATTGAGTCTCTTTTCCGAAGTCAACTTGTCAATTTAAACCTGTTTAAGCCACAATTCTTGTTTTAAATCTTTGATTTTGTGCACTAATCTTAGAAGGATAAAATTTGATCTTGGATCGACTTTTTCTTTGTCCCTCCATAAAAAAAAATTACACTTTTGATCCTATAAAAAAATTTACAAATCAGTGCATTACCAACAATTGAATCTAAAGTAGAGTAAACTACGATGAAAATAAATACATACACCATAGTAGGGACAAGACTAAAATCTTCTTCCCGGATTTGATTTCGACTACGAAGTTTGCAAGTTCAATAAAATTCCATGTTTGCAGCTCACTACAACATTAAGAATTGGGTCTGATTCATCCATACAAAGCTTATTTAATTTCTCATTTGCCATATGAAGAATTTCGACAAAATCAATCAACAAATTACGAACCCCAAATTAAAGTTGGACAAGATTATAAATCACAACTTCAAGAGTTCAACAAGAAATTGGGATTACAAACTAAGCTAAGAAGATCTTTTGACAGAAATCGAAAAAAAAATGGAGGAGAAGAAGTCTCGAAGAAGAAGATGAGTTTGGACCGTTGGGGACACACACATTAATAATTGGAAATTAGAAAGTCTCAATTAGATAGAGAATAAAGAATTGAATAATATATAATATAATATTTATCATATTATTAAAAATAATGACGTGGCAATTAGAAAATAAAGAATTTAAAGTGAAAAGGAGTCAACTGATGCGTCCATGGGCGGTGTAGTCACGTCCATTGACAAGTCAGTAATTGGGGGGAGGGGGTAATAAATTCAGTAAAAAAAAATTTAGGGGGGTAATAGGTCTCCCGTAAAGATTGAGTGTGTAGTTGAAATTTTGACTAAAGGTTGGGGGGGGGGGGTAATAGACTATTTTCTCTTGAATAAATATTATCATATGTAAATTTAAATTAATTAAACTTCAATATGAATACGAATGTTGAACGGAAAAAAGGATAGGTCGGTAAACCCTTTTATTATTCATAGCATGTCAGATGCACCTCATGAATCTCGACTTAGAGAATATCTAGTTTTATGCACTATTCTTCATTTATTTTTGTCAACCGACTGACTATGACTTTTGAGGAAGAATTGATATAAATTATGATTAAAGACGCAATTTTCCTGAAGATGACCCAACCCTTATTCAAGGACACTTGTTAAATTTCGACTAATTTATGCAAAAATTAATGCCTGTTTTGGTGAATGGGCCTTGGACTTTCTTAGATATTTATCTCCAAACTCCTTTTAGTGACTTGTGTTAATAATAAAATATTAAAAGTGTGAAAATCCTTAAAAAAGTGATTTAAACTTTTTACTCTTCATTGAAAGACCCTTCTTTAGACAACTGTCTTTTCATTATTTTTTAAAATTTATTATTTAATTATTTTTTATTATATTAACTAGACTTCCTAAAATATATGGTAGGAGAATTAATTAATATTTTTCTTTCTACTATTCAATTAGAAAAATACTACTAAAATAGGACTCTATTAAGGAAATATTTCTATAAATATTGAGATGTACGTTAAACTAGAGAACAAACCGGTTTGCCTATTGGGAGAATATGATTGATACTCATCTAACTTGATTCGATTGCATGTCTAAATTGGTGGATGTTTGATTTTCTAAGCCTTAACCTTTTTACTATTTTTGTCAGCATAATAGAATTCAACATGTGTGTGTGTGTGTGTGTGTGTGTGTATATATATATATATATATATATATATATATATATATCTTCTTTGTTTTCAATCAAAATCATTCTTTAGGGTCAAAATTTTCGCTCAGACAAGATTAGTTGGATCAAAACCGAAGTTTTGTTGTCACTATTATATTTTTTTTATATAGTTTACAGGTGATAGATGAATGTCGGTTGGCTTTGAAGAATTTCTTGTGTAAAAGTTAGGTTTAATTGTATTATTCTGATATCTTTATTATCTTATTATTTTATTTTAATTTATAGATGCTAGATGAATGTGGTTAGATTTGAAAAAAAAATTTAGGTAAAGGTTAGGTTTAATTGTATTATCGTAATATCTATTTTTAGTTTGTTATTTTGTGGTAGTTTACACTTCGTAGATGAATCTCGATCGGTTTTGAGAAATTTTTGTGTGTAAAATTTAAGTTTAATTGTATTATTTTGATATCACTTTTATCATATTATTTTATTACATTTTACAGGTGATAGATAAATATTGATCGACTTTGAAGAATGTTTTTATGTAAAGGTTAGGTTTAGTTGTATTATTTTAATATATCTATTATCGTATTATTTTATTTTTGTTTACAGTGGTAGATGAGTGTCAGACGATTTTGAAAAAAATTTTGTATGTAAAGATTAGATTTAATTGTATTATTTTGATGTTTCTATCATTGTATTGTTTGGTTGCAATCTACAGATGGTAGATGAATATCAATCGACTTTTAAAAATATTTTTGGTAAAGACTACAACAACAACAACAACAACAACAACAACAACAACAACAACAACAACATAACTAGTGTATTCCCACCTAGTGGAGTCTGGGGAGGGTAGAGTGTACACAGACCAGAGTTGGGAGCAAAAATGGACACTTTTTCAGTCTTAGGAGCTAAAATGAACACTCATTTTATTTTGGATACAAAACGGACAGTTTTGCCCATTTTGGGGCAAACTGCAACTAACACCAACTAACACCGTTTGCTGAAAATGTTTGGGGTTAAATTTGTTATTGTGGTTTGCCCAAAAATGGGCAAACTACATTTCTTCTTGTGTGAATAAGAGAATCGCTCGAAGTCTGAAAATATTCCAATTTTTTTCTTCACGTGAATTGTAGAAGATTCTTGAAAATTAGATTTGTCATTTCAATGAGAAATTTTCACTTATAAATATGTGTTGTTGTTTACCATTTGTTGAAAAAAAATATCTTTGTCTATACATTAAGTTTGGCTCAATAAAATCATTTTTATTGAAACATATATATAACGATTTTTAAAAAATATAATGTCGTTACCTATCCATTGATTCAATTGGAGTGTGACAATATAGGTTAGTCGGTTCTTGATTGCTCGGTTCTCCAAACTCACAATTTTGAGAACTCCAATGAACATTATGTTGATTTAGTGAAGCCAAACCGTCATTTTCTCTATCAAATCCTACTACTGTTTGTTGTTGAATAGAATTGCTTGGCCAACCAGCACTGAAATTAGTAAAACACATACTATTTCAAATATCAAATTCATTATCAGATGATTCTGCATCCTGAATAGCGCTTTGCGTTTTGGCATGCATATCAAGTGTTGCTAAACGCATTTGGTTACAAAATATCTCAGAACTACGAAGAAAAGTTGATAAAGAGTCATCATTTCAAATTCGAGTCTCCTAAAAAATTATATGATTGTTACCCGTTATTGATATGGGATATCGACCAATGATAAGAATAGAAAGTTCAGCATCATGTACCCTCATTTTACTCTGAAAAAGACGTACAAGACGTTCATATTTGAGTGTCATTGGAAACACTTGAACTGTTTTCGCAGGAAGATTATATCTAACGGAACCACCTTCGTATAAAACTTGTCCACCCCAAAATAATCTAACCCTAATAGTGTCACTCATTATTTTTATCCTTATAAAAAAGTTTTCAGTGAATAATGAATATTGCTATAGATGAATGAGATAAATGGTAAACAACAACACATATTTATAACTAAAAATTTCTCATTGAAATGACAAATCTAATTTTCAGGAATCTTCAGCAATTCACGTGAAGAAAAAAATTGAAATATTTTCAGACTTCGAGCGATTCTCTTATTCACACAAGAAGAAATGTAGTTTGCCATTTTTGGGCAAACCACAATAACAAATTTAACCCCAAATGTTTTCAGCAAACGATGTTAGTTGGTGTTAGTTGCAATTTGCTCCAAAATGAGCAAACTGTCCGTTTTGTATCCAAAATAAAATGAGTGTCCATTTTGGCTCCTAAGGCTGAAAAAGTGTCCATTTTTTGTCCCAACTCCATAGACCATACCACTACCTCAGGTGAAGTAGAGAGGTTATTTTCGATAGACCCCGGGCTTAGAACCAATAACAGTATAGCAGACGTAAAAAATAAATGCATATAAACTTGTATAGGCAAAATAAACTAACTGTTATAAAATAAGAAAGAATATAGAATAGAGAATAGAGATGTCGAATTCATGAAAAAGATTATATGTGAAAGAATCGTCAGATTATGGGTTTGTGCAATTCTTATTTCTCTTGAGGAATGATTTACAATGAAGGAAACCCTTCTATTTATAGGGAGAATTTGTCCCTAGTTTCACACTAAAATATAAATACATCTAATCCTAATAGACATCAAATAAATCTTGATAGACATTCACTATAATTGATAAATATCATAACACTCCCCCTTAAATATCTAACAATATGCATATGGGGTGCCCCATTAAAAACCTTACAAAAAAACCCAGTGGGATAAAACCTCGTAAGGGAAAAAGAGTACAGCGCGTATTAGCTCCCCCAAATAAGAACTTCTTTGAACCTTTGCATTCCGATCTTGTGCGCCATCTTCTTGAAAGTTGCAGTTGGAAGAGACTTGGTGAATAAGTCAGCCACATTGTCACTTGAACGAATCTGTTGTACGTCAATATCACCATTCTTTTGAAGCTCATGTGTATAGAAGATCTTTGGCGAAATGTGCTTCATTCTATCTCCTTTATGAATCCTCCTTTAAGTTGTGTTATGCATGTTGCATTATCTTCATATAAAATTGTAGGTACTTTATCACATTTCAAGCCATATTTTTCTCGAATGAGATGTATTATGGACCTCAACCTCACATACTCTCGGCTTGCTTCATGAATAACTATAATCTCAGCATGATTTGATGAAGTGGCTACGATAGACTGCTTTGTTGATATCCAAGATATGGTAGTACCCCACATATGAATACATAGCCTGTTTGAGATCGATCTTTATACGGGTCAGATAAGTACCCATCATTAGCATAACCAACAAGATCAAAACTGCAATCTTTAGAATAAAATAAGCCCATATCGGTAGTCCCCTTTAGATACCGTAATATGTGTTTGATCTCATTCCAATGTATCCTAGTAGGAGAAGAACTATATCTTGCTAGAAAATTTACTAAAAAGGTAATATCAGGCCTTGTAGTATTTGCAAGATACATTAGTGCACCAATTGCACTAAGATATGGTAATTCAGGACCAAGGAGTTCCTCATTTTTTTCTTGAGGTCGGAATGGATTCTTATTCACATCAAGTGATCGAACAACCATCGGAGTACTTAATGGATGTGCTCCATACATATAGAATCGTTTCAACACTTTTTATGTGCAAGCAGATTGATGGACAAAGATACCGTTTGTCAAATGCTCAATTTGCAAACCAAGGCATAACTTTGTCTTTCTGAGATCTTTCATCTCAAATTCTTTCTTTAGGTAATCAATTATATTTTGAAGCTCTATTGGCGTTCCAATAAGGTTTATGTCGTCGACATAGACAACAAGTATAACAAACTCCGACATTGTTTTCTTTACATTTCATCATTCGTATAACCTTCTTTAGATAAATATTCACTAAGATGGTCATACCACATGCGTCCAGATTGCTTCAAACCATATAATGATCTTTGCAATCTAATGGAATACATTTCCCGAGGCTTTGAACTATATGCTTTCGGAATTTTAAATCCTTCAGAAATTTTCATGTATATCTCATTATCAAGTGATCCATATAGATAGGTTGTTACCACATCCATCAAATGCATTTTAAGTCTCTCATGGACAGTGAAACTAATAAGATAACTTAATGTTATTGCATCCATAGCTGGTAAATATGTCTGGTCATAATCGACACTAGGTCGGTGTAAAAAACCTTATGCAACAAGGCGTGTCTTATACCTTTGTATTTTATTTTTCTCATTTCTTTTTTGCACAAAGATCCATTTATAGCCAACAGGCTTAACACCATTAGGTGTTTGAGTTATAGGTCTAAAAACTTCATGTTTGGCAAGTGAATTCAATTCAGATTGAATTGTTTCTTACCATTTTGGTCAGTCATTTCTTTGTGGACATTCTGTGACAGATCGAAGTTCAAGATCCTCACTTTCTTGCATGATTTTTGTTGCAACATTATATGCAAAGACATAATCCACTTCTATTTTAAATCAATTCAAATTAGTTTCAATATCACTTGAATTTATGGATAGTTCCTTATTTTCTTGAGTCTCATTGAACCCTTCAGGGATATCAACATTGCTCATATCTTGAACTTCCATATGAGGATCTTTCATAATGTCATCTTGACTATTTGTTCTTCTTTTTCTAGGATTTCGATCCTTAGAACCTAATGGTCTACCACGCTTTAAGCGTGCTTTAGATTCATTAGCTATGAAACTAGTGGATGGTCCTTTAGGAACATCAATTCGAATTGGGATATTCTTTGCAGGAATATGTGATTTAGTGATCCTTTTTAAATCTATAAATGCGTCTGGCATTTAATTTGTAATTTTATGCAGATGAATAATCTTTTGTACTTCTTGCTCACAAATAGAAGCACGTGGATCCAGATGAGATAGTGATGGATTTTTCCACAAAATTTCTCTTTTGATGTCAGTATTTTATCCTCCTAATTTTGGAAAAACTATCTCATCAAACCGACAATCTGCAAATCGAGCAGTGAACATATCTCACGTTAATAGTTCAAGATAGCAAATAATGGAGGATGATTCAAACCCAACATAAATGCCTAACCTTCTTTGGGGACCCATCTTGGTGCACACTATCTATTTAATAGATAATGTGGCTCGTTAAAACCTTACTAGAAAAAAACCCTGTGGGAGAAAAAATTTAGTGAAGGAAAAAGAGTACATATATCTAACAATACGCATATAGACTGCCTCATTAAAAACCTTACAAGGAAAACCCAGTGGGACAAAACCTTGAAAGGGAAAAAGAGTACAACGCGTATGTGCTTCCCTGATGAGAACATCAATGAACTTTTGCATCTCAATCTTGTGTACCCTCTACTTGAAAGTAGTAATTGAAAGAGACTTGGTGAATAAATCAGCCACATTATCACTCGAACGAATCTGTTGCATGTTAATATCACCATTCTTTAGTAGATCATGTGTATAGAAAAACCTTGATGAAGTGTGTTTTGTTCCATCTCCTTTTTATGATTCCTTCATTAAGATGTGCTATGCATGTTGCATTATCTCGGTGTAAAATTGTGAGTAGATTGTCACATTTTAAACCACATTTTTCTCGAATGAGATGTATCATGGACCTTAACCATACACATTCTCGGCTAGCTTCATTAATAGCTATTACCTCATCATGATTCAATTAAGTAGCTAGATAGACTGTTTTGTATATCTCCAAGATATGACAGTATCCCCACATGGGAACACATTGCATGTTTAAGACTGAGATTTATGTGGGTTAAATAAATACCCATCATCAGCATAATCAATAAGATCGAGACCATAATCTTTAGAATAAAATAAGCTCATATTTTTTATCTCATTTCGATATCTCCTAGTAGTAGGAGAAATATACCTTGCTAACAAATTAAGCGAAAAGGCTATATCAGGCCTTGTAGTATTTGCAAGATATATTTTGTCAAGTGACAATATTCAACTTTTCATGTGTGACATCTTCAAGTATGTGGAGTGCAAATCAAATAAGTTTTCACTTACCAAGATGCATCCTTTCATATCACTTTATAAATATTTCTACGTCAGCATGCTTAAATTAACGTAGAATCAGATCCTCATAATTTTTTACAATATTGTATCTAAGATATTATTGATGATATATCATTTCATTTTGGTTCACAGTGTGACATAACATTTTAAGATCTCATCACTTCATTTTTTTCAGGTACCTAAACCTGTCATAGGTTTCATGAAGTGTTATGTCATAGGCTCTTCAAGAGCACATTGTCTTCTTATTATGATTATTTACTCCTTATCTTTTTCAAGGATTATTTCATTTGAATTCTACCATGCTTTATGCATGCGTAGATTTTTTCCTTTAAAAATGCAAAATAGACGCACTTGCAGCTTAGATATGAGATTAAATTTGATTCAGTAAATGCTTCCGGCATATAACTTGAATTATCTTTTGAATGAGGATCTAATGATAATTCCTAACATATTTCATAGCTGCTTGTAATCTCCCCTCTTTTTTTTTAGGAATACATCTTTGTGCATCATGGTATATTTATTAATTGTATACCGCACATCAAAACTATTAGATGAAATAGTTGGTTCCTGACCTTGAACCAATTAAGAGGGAAAAAATAATTATAATTTATTGATCTAATGCATGAAAGTCTTATTGTATGCAACATATCATATTTCAGACCAACACATGAAGCTTTGTTCTCATCGGCAATGATTTAGCTATTTATTGAAGGCATTCAATGTCAGATCATTTTCATCAAGATGAATTATCTTGATTGCACAATCTGAAAGTTATGCTCTTAACTCAATTTTATTGAGCAAATAACTTTATGAATGTCAAACTACAGGTTGACAATAAATGTACATGTGATTATCTTATTGATGCATCTTTTCAACATATCACATGAAAAGTGAACGAACCCTTATTCACCTTTTATATTTTTCAGATTTTGAGGGATCCAATCCAATAATTAGTTGGTCCAACCAACTTATCATGAGAACAAACAACATGAATAATTCTTGAAGAATTTTCTAATTCTTCATTACATGTCCAATACTCAATATGCACATCTTCGGGATGTCATAATCGTCCATGTCAACTTATGAACTTTTATTCTAGCAAACTCCAAGTTTACCATGACATGTACCTTTTTACTTTAGTAAATTTCAGTTTTACTATTACATGAATAAATTTCAGATTTACTACTTTAGAAGTAGATTTCAAAATAACTCTTCTCGATTATTCTACCTTATTGGAAAGTGAGTTGTGAAGCCATTACAATCAAGTTCACGTTTGTTGATAAGCTTCACTAAATATCATCACATTCACTCAGGGAATGGATCTATGCTTATTAACAATTAAAATTTTCATTCCCATGAATGAAATATAATCGTGTCTTAAGTCTATCAAATTGATAGCTTATAACCTCTTTTATGATATTGCTACTTCGGGAGTAAATCGAGGCATACATATGATCTAGAGAATTTTTCTCTAACATATCTTATGATCATAATATGCGTGTGAAAATATCATCACTTTTGATGATTACTATCATATTATCCCTCCACGCATATATTCGTGCATTCAATCACTTATCTTCTTTCAAACATATTATGCACTGCTATCATATACACTTCAAGAATGAAGTAAGTTGTCATATTTCAGACTTATCATATATTGCTACCACATTCACTTCATGGAATGGAGCATATTCAATGGGACATATTTCATGACTTTTCATTAAAAACACATTATTTTGCCTTAGCCATCATAATATCATCAATATGGTGATTGAGATTTAAACTCAACGTCTTACCCATATAAAGGCATCTTAGGCATAAATTGATGGAACTTAAACCCAACATATTATCATCCCTTTTGATAATATTGTTCTTGAGAAATAAATTTAAAACGTAAATGGTTCCAAACCATTTATTTTTTCTCAAATCCAACAATAATTATATTATTAGTAACAAAAGAAAGATAACATAAGGAATTACTAATATTAGATCCACAAGATACTACTAAAAACTATATATCTGAAATCATAGACAACACTCCACCCGCGAGCAAGAAACTTCAGAAACAAATAAAGAACGCTCTCTTACTGTTACCGACGCACTCCCACCCCCTACCCCTCTACCCTAATTCGCATCCTCCACACCTTCCTATCAAGGGTCATGTCCTCCATAAGCTGTAACTGCTCCATTTCATACCTAATCACCTCCCTCTAATATTTCTTCGACCTACCTCTACCCCGCCTAAAATCATCCATTCTTTCCTGGTATGACTACGCATCCATCGCAACATCCTCATCTCCGCCACCTTTAACTTTTGGATGTGGGAGTTCTTAACTGACCAGCACTCTGCTCCATACAACATAGCTAGTCGGACTGCCACTTTGTAGAACTTACTTTTAAGCTTCGGGGGCACCTTCTTATCACATAAAACTCCCAAAGCGAGCCTCCATTTCAACCACCCTGCCCCAATACGATACGTGACATCCTCATCAATCTCCCTATTGCCTTGAATCATAGACCCTAGATACTTGAAACTCTCCCTTTTTTAAATGGCTTGAGAGTCCATCTTCACAGCCACATCATCCTCTTGCGACACATCGTTAAACTTATACTTCAAGTACTCCGTCTTGGTCCTGCTCAAACAAAATCTTTTAGACTCAAGGGTCTGTATCCAAATCTTCAACTTATCATTAACTCCTCCCCGACTCTCGCCAATCAATACCACATCATCAGCAAAAAAACATACACCAAGGCACCCCCTGAATATGACGCATCAAAACATCCATCACCAAGGCAAATAAAAAAGGGGTAAGAGTCGATCCCTGGTGCAACCCTATCAAAACCGAAAAGTTCTCTGAATCTCCACCTACCGTCCTCACCCGAGTCTACGCGCCATCATATATATCCTAAATCGACCTAACGTACGCCACGGGCATCCCTCTAGCCTCCAAGCACCTCCACAGAATCTCCCTAGGAACTCTATCATATGCTTTCTCAAGATCAATAAACACCATGTGCAAATCCTTCTTCCTCTCCCAAAACTGCTCCACTAATCTCGTTCTCAGAGATTAGGTATAATAAATAAATTCTTCATCTTTACATACTCAAAAGGTATTAAATTTAATTATTATATTCATCTTTATTATTTAAATAAATATCCTATTTAATTTAATATTTGAACTCATTAAAGTGAGGTACACGCACAAGATGCGTACACCTGAACTAGTAGGTAGTAAAATCATAGTGATTCACAATAAATATCAAATATTCTTTACCTAAACTTCATTTTGTGTTTAGCTATTAGGCAATGTTGTGCAATAAACATTTATTTCTTGAAGGAGTAGTTTTATCCTCTTTGTCTCGATGGTCTAAACCTCAAATCATTCCAGAGAAATAAAAAGGAGCTTAGGTAATACTCCCTCCGTTTCATAATAAATAAATTGCATTTTTACCAAAAAAAAAAAAAAGTTGACCTTGTAATCCTTTTCAAAAGTTAATTGGTTGTCAAATCATAAGGGCAAATTTGGAAAAAGATTCAATGATTCACTTATTTTAAAATACCAATAAATATCCCAACAATTCACTTATTCCGAAACGGAGGGAGTACTATTAATGACTTGGTTTAATCATGATATGAATTTCTATTAGTGGAGTAAAGTCATCATGATTATGCTAACAAATTGAAGTGACAAAGAGGATTCCATTAATTGAGATTAGACTATGCTTGTGAGTTGTGATTAGCATACCATCACATGAATGAGTCAATTCATGAAGCTTCATTTCAAGAAAAGACACCAAGATACACACGGGAAATTGAGGACTCTAATCGGTTGGGCACGCTGCTAAAGTAATCATACGAGAAATACAAATAATTCCTTGACGTATGTTATTTATAGAAGATTAGAAATGTAAAGTGCAGAACTCCCCTACAATTCAAATAATGAAATTTTCAAATCATACATTAGAAGTTTACACTAGATATTCAAATAATAATGAAATTCACAATGACATAAATAGATTAGACAAACCAAAAATCGTAAACATTATCAAAGATTCGGTACATTATACATGAGAAAAAAAATGAAACAGAGATGCAACCAAAACAGTAAGGCAACTGGAAAGAACATTAACATCCACCGGATTTAGCACTAATATGATTGTGACCTAAATGATTTTTGTATGTCAACCGAGCCTTTGAGCTGGTTACAACAAAAATTAGTTTATACCAAGAGTTTATAAGATTTAATGATCTCTTAAATATTTCCCCTATTTCTCTTGTTGCAACTTCAACATGAGCAGTTTTGTGTTTCTCTGGGAAAGTACATATATTTGGCCATCTTGCATACAGCAGAAAAAAATGTTTTTACACACGCCATGAATTTCACAACTCAGCGGGAAGTAACCATAACAGTTCTTTCAATCAGTCAAGTTGCACGCCATGATAAAACAGCATGGCCATATAATATAATTGATATATCACACCAATCAAGAGGCAACGAAGTTTGATAGGCCCTATTGAAACAGAAAAAGAAGAACTACGGTATGCAGTCTGGACCAAAATATTAAACATTTTGGCTTAGACCTTGCTGCAACAAAATGGAATCCTGGTATAGAAATTTGGGGTTCTCACTAGCTATTGTGGATGATAAGGAGGCATTCCACCGGAATGTGGTATGCCATTCTGTCCGTGCATTGGCCTCATCCCAGGACCCATTTGAGGAGGCCTACTTGGAGGCATAGAGTAATGGTGATTGTGCATCTGCATTGGCATTTGTGGAGGTGCAGCACCAACAGGTGAGTTCCAGCCTGCTGAATGCTGAGGTACACCAATACCTTGAGGAGCTGAGGCATATTGTGCAGGCCCATTGTATGGATGAACACCTGGACCTCCTATTGAAGGAGGTTGCTGCCCCATGATTGAGGGGGCTTGAGCGTTCATCATGGGGACATTAGGGATTGTATAATCTCTGCTGCGATCATTATTCACCTGATGTTACACCAGAAAGCACTCGATTTAGTGGAGTACTCTTTCCAACTAGGGAAAAACAACATCAAGTGAGGAGATGGCTGATGCTAAACTGTGTAGTGGTGGCTCCTATAAACTACTCCTAGCAGCTCTAACAAATAAATCTCTGACCCTTTTTACCTTTATACTGAGATCAGTGTGGTGAGAGTAGGAGATATGAAGCTTACAAAATCCTCCATATATGGAATGACCTTCTAAAGCTTTCTTTGCAGCCACTGCTGTCAGCACATCTGCAAGCACATCATATTTATTGCTTAGTACAACATAAAAACACTCCTAGGACTGAGTAATTGGAACAGTTCCAGTAATGTAATACTAGTACAAGGGGGACAAATTTTTGAGAGCGTAACAATACACTGTTTAGGTCAGATACAAGTAGAATAACCACTAAGCTTCTTCAATCAATATATCTATACCTAAAACAAAGGACAACTTCATTGCTGAATTCCACATGCAAATAAAGCTGAGAACTGATCGTTAGCCTCTTTGCTAGAAATACTTTTGAACCAACAAAACAAGCAACTAACAACTTTTCAGTGGAAAAACATACTTCTGAAAAATGGAAATTTTCATCCCACCTGGAAATTGTATCAGAGCCTGAACCCCATCATTCTTATCAAACATTGCAATCTTTAGCACAGGGCCGAAAGCTGAAAAAACCTGAACCCCACACATGAAAACAGATAAAGCAATGAATAACTCAGGATTAAGGTCATAAGAGAATGTACAAAAACAATCTTGTAACTGAAGTGGGGTACCATGTGCAGGACATCCAAGGTTACAGCATATTGCATGTTCTCAATGGAAGCTAGAAGAACATTACTCTCAGGCTCCAGCTTCTTCCCATGTAAACCCACACTAATCTGAAACGTGAATGGAATAAATTTCAAGGGAAAGAAAGAAACCAGCATTTCATCACATATCAGCCAACATTACAAACAAATCCTAAGCACGAAGCATTAGAAGTGTGCCAACATACAAAATATAAGCATACAAACTGTAGTACTCTACCAATTAAATCATAATTTCCATGAAGATGCACTATCTTTAACGTAGCCCCCAAAATTGCAAAACACGACATGAAAGGGCATCATCTCTTTTGAAACAATTATTTTTTAGGTGTATAGAGTATATCTTGCTTGACTGATAAGTAGGCAAATTTGATAGATGAAGATGGTTGAGCCACATGCTTAAAACTGATTCTTTTTATTTAATGAATCTTTTTTGACTTGTCAAAAAGGAAAATTCATATACAAACAAAGAAGTAGGAAGATATAATGACCACACTCCAAGAGTTGTGACTAATTTATTACCTGACCAGTTGCATCAATGGCTGAGGGAGCGACGGGAAGGAGAGGATTGGTGTAGTCCCTAAATCAAAACCATATGAAAAAAGGATGATTAAAGAGAGGACAAAAGTAGTCAATAGACTATAAAGGAATTGGACGAGTGATGAAGAATATAAAGTTGCAGCATGTATTGCCAATTTTTCCATAGTAGAATAAGCAATCATCACGAATGTCTATTTAGCAGAAAGAGGGGGTCTCTAGGTGAGATAAAGAGATATCAGTTCTACCTGCTACGATGACTCTGAAACTTCACACTCAGATCAGTATGTGCAGAATATGTTATTTTGAGGGAGCAAGGTCCCAATTCTGGAATCAAATACCTAATGCACAAGAAAATGACAATAAAGATCAATGGCTAGTCTCACACACTAAGTATGACTAATATGTACTGATACTGCACAACTGATTATGGGTGTAAAGACATAGCAGCATTTTTTTTGACAATATCATCCTAGTGTTTGAGCATATGCACATCAAAATAGCTAGCAATAGCAAGTCTAAGAAAAAGTCTCTTCTGGGCAGCACCTTTTAACAGGGATCAGCTGATACTTCTTAAGAGAAGACGCAAGATCACAGGTTGTAGTTTATGAATGGATTCAGTAGCAACATTTAAACTGCAAATTTTAGCAGTAAACAGGCCACATCACCAGAATTAAAATGAACCTAAGGAGCATTAAATGTGAACATCTAATGAGATATGGAATGGTCAAGGAACATGCGTGTACCCCTTTGGTAGATTCTTAAAAAAGCTCTCCAAAGATGTCGAGCCCCAATGTATGTGCACCACATCTACAGTAAATGATCCATAACAGTTGGGCTACTCCCCAATCTAAAATATAAATCCACAATCACCTAGGAATGCTTCTTCCATCAAGGGCATCCTTTGCAGAAGTGGCAGTTTCTACATCAGAAAATTGCACTAGAGCCTGAAAACGTTCCGAGGGAGAGTAGTGGACTTATCAGCTGAATGAATGATCAAGAGACATAATAAAACCAATCAAAGTTGATCAAATCCAACTTCAGTAACATACTAACCTGGAATCCAGCAGTTTTCTCGAATGTAGTAATCCTATGGACAAATCCAAAAGCTGAGAACACCTGAAAAAATAGGATTATAAGTACAAAAAACCAATTGAAGGTAAAATAAAAACACAAATTTGGAAACTTCTTAGATATTACTATGCAATTTCAATCATCGTTTTCTTGAATAAAGAAGTTCAAATCTTCAAGATAAGAGGTAAACCACCTAGTTTCAAATGATTATCGAATGTATATATATATCTGGTTAAGAAAGCTTAGGGCTCGACTTAGTGAGAATTAATGCAACCTAGTCAACTAATATCATCATTGATGTGGTCTTCAGCAGCAATAAGTGACGACACACAATTACAATATCTAATAAGCTATTAACATTAGAAGATAGATTTCAGAAATCAACACAAACAAGTAACGGAGAAAGAGGGTTTAGACAACTAATTGACCAAGGACAGAGAATTGAGGTTCTCTTAGACTTAAGTGTAGCTCCACACTAAATATTGAGTTAATTTAAAATAATGGAGAAAATGAAACTACAACAGAAGACGAAATGCTGTATCCACTAACACATGCCATATGCACAAATAACAATTTTGCCTCAGACAATAAGATGAACAGCATCCATTATGCACATGCCAGTGAGAAGAATCCAATATTTTTTAATTTATTCTTCTATTTTCATTCTCAAAAAAAGAAAAGAAACATCTGACACTCCAAGGAAAGTCGAGACAGTTAAATTAAGAGAAAGGGGTGAGAAAGAGCCAGTGTTAAGCAAAGGAGAAAGGAAACAAACACACATGCGCTCTTTCTCCCGAAGCAATAAGCTGCCATTGCAGATATATCCTTGACATTGGCCTGCTAATCCATTCATATTCATGTCAAAGAGCACTCAACAAAGCAAGACATACTATAATCTAATACTAAAACTACACAGAAGCCTTTCTACGAAGAAGGTGTGCTCTTCATCATACGAATATGTACGGAAGTAATATTACTTACCAAATGTAAAACATCAATACTGACAAGGCGTGCATCATTTCCCTCAATAGTTACCAATAATACATTTCCAGCTACATTGGCAGTAGTTTTGTTGTTCACTATCTCTTGCCTGTTGGAATACTGTAGATAGAAAGTTTTCCCTCGTACCTGAGCTGGTTCTGAGGAAGATGCGTAGTACAATATCATTGCAACAGCTTGATTCAATTCTGCCTACGATAATTAATAGACAGAGACTAAGAACATCAAGGATAAGTGTAGTTTCACTAGAAACAGAGATTTGAAGATAAAGGAAGTCCCATTTACAAACTCTATAAATGCTTGATTTCTATTTGCTCCAACATTACATTTGGTATTGACTACTTCACCAAATGGCTTCCCCAGTTCGATCAGTTCCTCCTCTGTGCACTCCCATGGTAAGTTTCTTAAATGCAGAACTTTAGAGGGAGGCTGCGTGTATCTGAACTGAGGCTGGGTAGATACAGATGTCATTTCGAACCTCAAACCCAAGCTTCAATAAAAGCAACACAGATTAACCACAGCAAGTAATGTTCCTTAAAAAGAAAGACCATATTCACGCGTAACCAAGACATTTACAATATGCAATTTCGTGTTCTTAATATTCCTACCTCATCACTCAAAAAATGTATTTAGCTAAAAGGTATAAGTAAATCAATCAAAAGATAAAGCATGTTTACGAACACATACTGATTCTATATTGAACAAACCAAATTTAGAGTATGTTCCACTACTTCCATATACTATCTGAGTATCTGTATAAGTAATTTCACGTCCTTCTTCAGGTCTCCACTCCGTATCATTTTTCTGAATGTTATTATACTATGCTTTTCCCAGAAGGATGCAACCAAAAGTTACTAACCCCTTGTGTTTTTTTCTAACTGTATACAGAGGGAAAACAGTTAAAAGTAGGCTTCTTCTCTACTCAGAAAGGCCTCAGACAAGGAGACCCTCTCTCTCCCTTCATTTTTACTCTAGCTACTATGGAAGGCCTCATCGAGATGCTGGACAAAGCAAAGGAGTTGCAATTGATTAAGGGCTTTCAAGTGGGGCTCGATCTTAGACACTTTCTCTCAGTTTCTATCTGTTTTATGCAGATGGCACCTTGATCTTATGTGGGCCATCTTAACTTAACTTTGATTCTTTTTGAAGCTATTTCAAGGCTATACATAAATATGCCCAAAAGCTCTATTTCCCTGTCAATAAGTCACAAATTTGGCCAAGCTAGCTGGAATCCTATATTGTGGCACCGATACATGGCCCACCACTAATCTTGGGCTTTGACTTGGGGCAAAAATAAATCAACGGAGGTGTTGAATGGAGTTATTGTAAATTTGAAAAGAAGCTTGCTTCTTGGCAGACGCAATATCTCTCTATGGGAAGAAGGTTGACACAGATAATAGTGGAGAACATTCTTGTGGGGAGAGGGCAGCAAGGGCCATAAATTTCACCTAGCTAATTGGTCAAAGGCCACCTTTGCAAAAAAAATAAGGAGGCCTAGGAATTAGGGACCTCTGCACCCACAACAAATGTTTGTTGATGAATTGGCTATGGAGATTCAACCAATGGGAAAGTTATATGGAAGACTAGAGTACATATAACGATCTCCTGTTTCAGTTGGTTAGCCCTGAATGAAGCATGCCTAACACAAGGCCATCTCAGTAGAAGAAAGTTTCGACTGGCAACAGATGTTATATACCAGACACCTTTTTCTTCATTTTCCCACTGCATCAGACATTTGGTGTATGTTTTTTTCTAGTCCAAGTTGGGTCACGTCAGACAACATCAAGGATGCTATTGAAAGCTGGTCACTATGGCTAGTTGACCACCCCATCAGTAAAGTCTGGCAAATGATACCTCATGCATTTTGTGGTGTGTTTAGACAGAGAGGAATCACAGATGTTTTGATGGGTTATCAACTCCTATTTCTATCCTCAAAGCTAGGTTCTTTTTTGGTTATATAGTTGGATAAATTTAACCCCTACCAACTATCCTGTAAACCTTTTGGACTTCGTCAGCTCTTTAGTTTTTGCCCAGCTTTTTCTAGTTTATAGCTGACTTTTGTCCTCTTAGCTCACTCTTTTGTACAATCTGCATCTTCTTGATGCTTTTAATGAAATCATCTCACTTCATCAAAAAAAGAACAAAGAATGAAACATACACTTGTTATCCTCTTCCTTCTATAAGAAAATAACCCTTCAATGCTATAATAACAACACCATACTAGGCAGCTCATTCACACCCCCACCCCCTCAAACACAAAAAGGAATACCCCAACGAGAAAAAAATGAATTAGGATTGAATCAGAAAACTTCCAAACAGAAAAATCAATACAGATTAAGCAGCATTTCACAAAAAAAAAAGGTTAAGTAACTCGTAGCCAGAGAAAAGACACCAAGTCACCAACTTAATCACCAATCATCCACAAAGTCCAGTTGGTCGATGCGCGTGAATGTCAAGCACACAAATCCGACCAAATTAGAGCAGTTAAAGCTAAATAGTCGCACAACCCCTCAAGCTTCAAATCCCAGGGAAGACCAAAAAAAAACTAGGTGATTCTTCCCATCTTCCTAACCCCTGGTCGACAGAGTTACTTGATACCTATTGGCCAAAAGTTGGGCCGAACACCATGGTCATTGAAATTATTATTTTAAAAAAAAAAAAAAAAAAGCAGCAAACAGATAGAACAAAGAAAAAAAAGGCACAAGAATTTTCGTGGAAGAACCGAAAATGGTTATAAATCGAAAGCACGGTCATTCAGCAAAATTAAAGCTTAATTTAGGGCAAACAAAGAAAGAAACAAAAAGAGAGAGACTTAAATTGGGCATACCAAGGCAGAGAAGAGCAGAGGATTTTGTTGTCGGGTTAATAGCAGCGGAAGAGCGAACGGTAGATCTTGATAGTGGTGGGAATCAACAAAATATAGGAGGATGAGGTATCAAATTTTTATGCCTCTTCCTAATTATATTATAGTAATATTTTTGGAGTATGGAATTGATTGACATGATTTTCGATGTATTTTGATATTATTTATGTGATATTGTGGTTTTTTATTGCTTGGAGAGTCTTATTTTGAACTTATATGGATATATTTTGATCCGTGCGACGTATGGCCCAACGAACTGCGCCAACAGGTCCGGAATATTGATTTTAGGTTAGGTAGACATTTGGTTTGGGTTCCGGTGCACCCGAGCTCATTTCGACCTATTGATCGAAAAGTTGAAAAATTGAAAATTTAGGTATGGGGCCCACATTTGATCGAAACAACCTCGGATGAAAAATTTGATTTTGCCAGCAGATCCAGAATATCGAATCTAAGGTGTTAGCATGTTTGGTATGATTTTACGGCTTTTAAATCTTATTTTGATCCCCCATTTGAAAAATTGTGATTTCGAAGGTAAACTTATTGAAACAATGTTTTTTCAAAAATTCAACTTTGTCAACGCGTTCAGAACGTCGAATTTAGTATGGCTGCATAGTTTGTTTGCATATATCGGACTCAGAACGAATCTCGGGCATCCCGTCGAAGTCCATTTGAACTTGGAAAAAAAAAACTGCACTGGTGCAGATTTTTCTGCTATTTATAGCAGCTTTTTACCCTTTTTTTTTTGTCTATTTTGCTCATTTTTCATCTTGCATCTTAAGAGCTAAATCCAAAAATAGTTTGAGAGCTTAGAAGTAAGTTTGTGGGAGATTGGGAAGCGACATTAACACTTATTTCTTGGTTTTATTACGGATTTAAGGTAAGAATTCACCATTTTCTTAGTAATTTTTTAATTAATTTCTCAAAATCCCAAAAATCTTAGAGCTTGATTTTAAACCCCATCTTCACTCATTTTCACTTGAATAATATTTTTATCTTATAATTACTAATTTTTCATCAATTTAACCTTCAAAACAACTTCGATTCTCGATTTTAATCCGGATTTCAAAAATTTTACCCGATAAAACTCAAAAATATTTTTTCTTCGATTTAAACCTCATTTTTTACTCAATTTAACTTGAATTTTCAGCTGTAGGTTCCTAAAAATATGGGGAACATATTTTTGAAGTAAAGTTTTGATTTTGTCCTTCTTTTTCGAAAACTCATTTTGGGGGTCCGTTTTAACCCCGAACCAAATGTAATCAATATGAGTGTCGTTGGTTTTGTTTTGACGCATAGATTTCATATTTGATATTTTTAGTAAAGTTTGGGATTGTTCGTGAAAAGTAAGGTCACGGGTTTAAGTGTAGCAGACTGACTTTGGCTTTCGAGGTAGGTTATGGCTTAAATCTTTCAGATTGGGTTAGGTAGTAAATAATGGTACAAAATTCATGTTAAGGGTGAAAACTAATCATGAAAAATGATTATCTATGTGTTGTGCCCGTGTAGGGGCCTACATGTGATGTAATTGTCAAAATTGAGTTATTATGTGATATATGTGACCGTGTGGGTCCTATGTGATATTAATAGCCTTGAATACATGCGAATAATTGTATTGTGTTGTTAAGATGCTTAATATGGTACCATTGGTGTATTATGATTATATTCATACTTTATTGACATATGAGATGTGAAAATTCGCAGATGAAAATGAAGTAATGAGTGGATATTGGTTCACATGGTTGTGGAAATATATCATTGTGGTTGGTTGTGAAAATACTCATTATGATTGGTTGTGAGCATTACATCCTCATATCATACTCATTCATGAAACATTGGTACTACCGTGGCAACATCTGAGAAATACTGACAACACATTTTTAAAATCCTCTTCGAGGGATGTGTCGTTAAGGAAATATTGTAACACCTTATGAAACCCTTTTCGAGGGATGTGCCGAAAAAGAGATATGAAATATGTGGATTGTATACGGGTTGATGAACCCCCCATGGGTCCTATATGGGGAAACTTTAGCTCCGTAGGTGTATACAGAATTGTGCGATGATTTCGGAGGTTGTGCGACGACCTCGTGCATCATCATCATCATTATCATCATCATATACATTGCACTTGTTTTATTGTGTTATGTTGTGTTGTATGGCATATTAACGTGTCATCTATATATTTATTGTATCTTCTTTTACTTGTATTTGATGATCTTGTATATGCATGCTCCCCCTTGTTCTTCTTATATGTGATATAATACGTATCTTTGTTCTATCTTGGTGTGATGCTGCAATTTATGTGAGAAATATTAGAACTGTTAGTGCAAGCGGTGTGGGCTACCGTTGTGGAATATTTTCTTATTGCAGGTGACGTGCCCTTAGTGTATATTTTGTATGTTTTATTTACAACTTTGCTTGGTCGACCTATGATACCTACTGAGTACAAGTGGACGTACTCATGCCTACTGCGCCCTTTCGGTGCAGGTCCTAGCTCGAGTGCGCCTCAGCTTGCTCGACTCGGACAATTGTTGGAGCTTCTAAGGTAGCGGTCGAATATTCATGTGTCCGAAGTTCACCTCTATCTTTCTAAAGTAGTTATGTCTTTATTAGTATTTGGAGACATATATTATTTCTTTATGGTTATTTTTCTGATGTATTTGACTCTTGAATTGTATTAGTAGTTCTTACACTATTGACACCTGGTTTTGGGCGTGTTTGGTATTTTGGATAAGTTCTTTTCGTGTTGTTATGATTACTTATATGGTTCGGCTTTGTTCTAGAAGCCTTAACTTGGGATATTTATGTCTTTGTTTATTTTCGTATCAGCTTGGGTGATAGTCTTACTTGTCAAGGTATGCCGCGACAAGTGCCATCATAGCCCTCATTTTTGGGTCGTGACATAAACAAAGCCAAGGACCACGCAGGAAAATACAAATATACGTAGGGTGTTGCCTCTTAAACAATAGGAAATAGATGGACCCATATATTCCCTCCCTCTCAAATTACTCGTCCCAAATTGAGATGGCACAGCTATTAAGAAAATAATGATTGGTAATGTAACTTTACCATTTTGCCCTTATTAATTATGTCATGGTGTTAGTTCTAATATTGATGGAGTTATTATATGGTTGATACCAAAGCACTTTTTGAATGGATAATTAGGATTATAGGATTACCAAAGTCTTTGCAACATTTTTCAAGATCTGATAATTCAATGTTAGTAACAAAGAGTAATCAATTACTAAGGGTATAATGAAAAAAAAATTGTCTTGTCTTGATTAATGAAAAAAGACAAGTAAAATGAGAAATCAAATTAGGAAATTTGAGATGGGTAATTTGGGACGGAGGGAGTAGTATACTTACGGGTCATTTGGTAGAGTGTGATTAAAAAAATTAATGCACACATTAGTCCTATGCATTGTCAATACGTTGTTTGAAATATTTTTTCAATCTATGTATAACTACACTATATTAGTAATACAAAGCTTTCAACACATGCATTGCCTTATAAAATGACTACTTTACCCCTTATTTTTCTCAATTTCTCTTCTGTTTTTGTTCCTCCTCTATATTCATTTCATTGGAACAATATGAGAACTTAAATTTGTTGCAAAGTATCACATGGGCCCATTTGGATAGGCTGGAAAAAATAACTTTTAAAAAGATTTTTAAAAGTGCTTTTGAAACTGCTGAACTTATTTTAAAAATAAGCAGTTACATGTTTGGATAAAAGTGCTGAAACTGAAAAAACGTTATTGATGTGTTTGGTAAACAAGTGTTTTTAAGAACTTTTTTTGGTCAAAATATCTGAAATACCCTCAAAGCTGTTAACAATATGTAGAGTTGATTATTATTAATTTTTATTTCTAAATTGATTCAAATTAAAATTAATATATATTTATATATATATATAGACAGAGAGAGAGAGAGAGAGAGAGAGAGAATATTAAAAATATTGTCTTGAATGACTATTAATTTGTGCGCTAAAAAACCTTTTTTTTTGTTAAAAGAGTTTAAATCACCAAGCAAAATATATATGTTACTAATCGTTATAATTACATTAATAGATAAATAGTTGATCACAAATGATACTATTTGTTTGATAAAAAAGACTCTTAACTAGAAAATATATTACTTGTTAATTGAATAATATCACTATTAAAGATTGATGAATACAAATGTTGCATCGTGAAATATAGAAGGATCATTCACTAATCGTCCATGAAGTTGTATATCTTCAATGAGTATTCTCCATATATTTTGGTTGATGAGTTATATTTTTATCAGAGAAATTAATATGTTGTACAATAATAATTGTTCAAATTTAAAAGAATATATTAAAGAAGGAGAATAGTATATAAAAATTCATATTTCTTAAATTAGAAGTTTCATACAAAAGAAGTATTAATATAGCTAGAGTTAAGTTCACCATAAATACAAAAAGTGAAAATATTCAATTAATACAAGCATTAAGCATTCCAAATATCATTAGCAATTTTTAACTTAAAAATAAGCTCATTCAAATACCCAAAAAATGAAATTTGGTTCCAATACTATTTTTTCCTAGTATTTGAGAATTTGAATTATTTACCAAAAATAGTTACCAAATAATGACAAATTATATGGCCAAATATTATTTGTAAATTTTAAAAAAAACTACTTAAAAAATTTATGATCAAACGGGTCCTAAACATCAATTAATAGAGATAGTAAGGTAAAATAATCATATAATAATTATTTTCTTAATGAGTGTATCATGTCAAAAAGTGATAAGTTAAAGCCAAACGGAAGAAATGTTATTTCGCTATGATGTTTTCTTATGCTAAGAAAAACTGATAACAAGTACTCACACAAGTTCCTTTTTTTAAAAAATAAAAAATAAAATAATAAAAAAAAATTGAGGGATAAAAATGTCGTTTAGTGGGTTCAAAGACAATGGCTTATAAGCCCCTCAAAAATAAGTACCCAATAAGGTGCTTTTAAAAAGTGGCTTATAAAAAGCAAATTTTAGCTTTTTTTAAGCAAGTTTTAAATTGCCAAACACCCACATGGTCTCTTCCGTTTTGTTCTTTTTTTTTTTTTTTTGGTGAAAAGTTCGTTCCGTTCTTGTTTCTTTTTTTATCGGCGATAAATTCGTTGGATTCGTTGAATGGATTTTGATTTAGACAAAATGAACAATAGGGTAGAATGCTAACTTCACATTTCACTGGAAAAATTTTGAACTTTCTATGAAATGTTACCTCTTTCAGATAAGTGAAGAAGAATTTTTATTTTTGACACAAGATTTGAAAAGACAGTGTAGAATGCTAAATAAAGGGTATTTTAGTAAATTAATATTATTTCATAAAAATTATATTTTATATTTTATTTTTAATACATCAAATCAAACAGTGTGTAACAAAAATATTGCTTGCATAACTAATACTAGCATATCTAATACAAAGCATTACTAATGCAAACATTATCAATGCACTCTATTCAGCATTATTTTTAAACACTCTATCAAACGATCCCTTAGATACAAAGCCCATGATGGCACAAATCCAGTTCATGTTACTTAATACACGCTATCCAGCATTATTCTTATACACTCTATTAAACGACCTCTTAGATACAAAGTCTGTGCCGGCATAGACCCAATTTATGTTACTTTTTTTCCCAGAAAAAAGGACTGATGCAAAGTATTGCCATCGGGTGGCCAAGCAATTTGAATTCTCATTTTCTGGTTTTCTGGCCTTTTTTGCGCCGCTATCTTAGTTTTTTATTTTTTTTAAAGAACTGGCTATTTTTTTAAATTTGCTGCATCCTATTTAATTTTTTATATTTTTTGGTTGCAGCTCCATTTTTTAAGAAAAAAAATCTATTTTTTAACCTTTTTTCTTAACAATCAAATTTAAATTTATATTATCATAATTATATTCTTGTTTTATCAATCAAATATAAAAGAGTGTATTTTAATTTTTTATATGAAAATACTATATTTTGTACAATAATGATACACATATATACATATATATAAAAGTGATTTACATTTCTACCTTTAGCACCTGCGCATACGTGCTCCTTTACTGCCTACGCTTACGAAAGACAAAGCTACTCAGGCGAATCCATGGACCTTACTTATTGCTCTGCTGGCTTTGAGCTTTCTTGTTTGCTATCCGCCAGCTAGCGGAAGACTTTAAATTTAAATTTATATTATCATAATTATATTCTTGTTTTATCAATCAAATATAAAAGAGTGTATTTTAATTTTTTATATGAAAATACTATATTTTATACAATAATGATACACATATATACATATCTATAAAAGTGATTTACATTTCTACCTTTAGCACCTGCGCATACGTGCTCCTTTACTGCCTACGCTCACGAAAGACAAAGCCACTCAGGCGAATCCATGGACCTTACTTATTGCTCTGTTGGCTTTGAGCTTTCTTGCTTGCTATCCGCCAGCTAGCGGAAGACTTTACCGAACGCGCCAACCAATCTCTGGTGGCAACTCCAATATGTATAGTATAATAACGCGAGGAAGCGAACATACTGGATAGGATTGACCTCTTAGAGTCTCTAAGATAGTTTTCTTGTACTAGCTCCCCTCTAACTGAATAACCCTACATATATATTACTAATATATATAAGGGAGAATCTTAAATTTTGGTAGTCCTCACAAGAGCATTTTAGGTATTTTACTTCTTTAGTTAAGTAAATTATCACACATAGCAATTGATGATGTCTTTTTTGTTAAATATTTTTATTTTTTGCCCTTATTAGTTTTGTTAGAATCATTTCCACTTGTGTGCTTGTAATTGGTCTCTTCTTGCTACCTAATAGATAATCTTTTAATTAAAACTCTGTTTTAAATTAATAAACACTTTAGCTCAAAAAAAGTTATTTTCAAAATAACTTTAATACAAAAATAAAGTTTGCAATAATTTTCAATTAGAACCTTTATAGTTCTTTTAGCATTGTTCAATTCTTAAAAATCATGTAATAAATAAGGTAACGTAATAAATAATAAGTAACACATTATTTTTATTATTTTCTGATCAGTGGGAATGAAAAGGGATAATCAATAGTTAAAAGATGATGAATAAAATATTCTTTTATAGTGAGTGTAAAAGATAAACACGACAAGTACATGGACCGAATGAAATAATTTATTAATTTAATTATTATTTAATATCCTTATAGATCACCATTAAGTTAATTTGTGTAAAGGCTCTAAATTAAGGTCGTAACTATTCTTATATATACTTGAAGTCATTGAAATATTTTGTTAAAGACAAAAGAAATTACATTTTTCAAAAAGTGTTGCCACATTAAATTATGAATGAATTAAAACTCAATAAATACTAAAATAAATTTATTTCTATCTATAATTAAGAAGTTACATATCCACAAATTCATAAAAATACCAATATTTTATATTTATAATCTTCACTGAATTGGAATTATTAACATATTTTAAATCATGTTATTTTATAAAATATTGAATTAATTGTGGTCTTTTGATTTATTCTAATTCTTCGGTAATACTTTCTTCCGCACAAATCAAAATTTTATTTAAAAATATCCAATTATTTGATTAATAACTTTAGTAATTATAAATTTACCCAAAGAAAACATGTTTAACATGTTCGTCACTAGATTATGTTAATTATAAAGTAAAAATAGCATGATATGAATTATATTTTAAGATTTTAATTATTATTTTAATATTTTGAGCTTGGGCCCGGACTTAGCACGGGCCTCGTGAAAGTAGTATATACATACATATATATATATATATATATATATATATATACATACATATATATATATACATACATATATATATATACATACATATATATATACATACATATATATATACATACATACATACATACATATATATATACATACATACATATATATATACATACATATATATATATATATATATATATATATATATATTAAATGTTTACAATTTTATACAATACCTACAATATACATTTTTATCGATGGCCTTTTCATATACACTTCATATTCATTTTCTTTACATAGTATTTTAATTTGTTATATATATATATACACACACACACACACACACACACACACACACACTAGATGTAAAAGCCCGCGCTAGCGCGAGCCCAATAATAGTAACATAGCTATAATTTATAACCGTCAGTTGTAGCTTCACAGTCGGTAATCCAGAGCTGTTGAGTCAAGATTTTATATCTGTCTCGATCAATTATCACAATGTAGAGATTAAATGATTATATGAACAATCACTGTAGTACGAATGTCAAGTTACAATGTAGATAATCACTGATAGTTGAAAATATTCACAAGTGAATGGAAAGAAATGTCAAATTACCATGTGGACAACAACTGATAGCAAATAACAGCAAAAACATATGCAAGGCATTAGACCAATACTGCCTTCAAAGTTGTTGGTCTATATTAATATTCTTCATCATCTTCTTCGTTATCAACTCCTTCAGCACTAACTTCCTCGTAATCTTTTTCAATTGCAGCTAAATCTTCTGGGGCTTTAGAAAACTCTCCCTCTTCCATGCCTTCTCCAACAAACCAGTGGACGAATGCTTTTTGGAGCCAGTTGGGCACTTGTTCAAATCCCAAAACCAAAAAAATAAAATCACACGGTTGCATCCACATTAGAAAGTTTTTTGTACTTTATCCAGATACAAGTAGTTCATGCTTGTTATTGATGCAAAATCTTTACTAGTCAACAAATTGAACTGTGACAGCAGTATTGACATCCTTGGGAACAACATCTCCATGGTACATTAGGCAATAAGCCATATATTTTTAATCATCATGCTTGAGAGCTCAAAAACTGCATTAGTTATCTCAGGTACAGATAATTGCTCATGGTATGCCTTTTCAGCTGAGATGACAAGGGCATATGATGAAAGCATAAAATGGATATGCGGATATGGAAATAGGTTTGTCTGGAATTCAGTAATGTCTATCAGCCAGTTCAAATTAGTATATGTAGGCCTCTCAATGTCTAGTGATCTTCTACAGATATCATAAATGGCCTCATTGTCCAATATCACAACCATATCAATGTATTCTAAAAGGGAATGAGTTGAAAGAACATTGTTATAAGGTTCTACAACAGCAGTGGATACCTAAAATTAATCAATTACACAGACACACAAATATTTTTGCTGTTACAAATAAGAGATGCATGATTATGTATGGTATTCACCTGGGCAGAAGGATAGATAAGAAACACAAGGTTGAACTTTTTACCATAATCAACAGATAAGCATTCGAGCAACAATGAACGCAATCCAGAAGCAGTACCACCACCAACAACATTAAAAACCAACAATCCTTGCAAAGCAGTGCAGCTATCAGCCAATTTTCTAATGCGATCAAGGTAAGGACAAACAATCTCCTTGCCAACAGTATAATGTCCTCTGGCAAAATTATTAGCAACATCTTTCTTTCTAGAAATAAGCTGTTGGGGATGAAAAAGTTGACGATAGGTGCCAGTTCTAACTTCATCAATAACAGTTGGTTAAAGATTTCATAGCGGTAATCGTACAAAGAAACAAAGTTCACCTTTGAAGCTACGGAAGCTAAAGTACAAACACCATGACACATAGAAGCAACGAAATTCAAGTTTAATGATTCAACTCTTTGTAAACAGCTTCTTACATTAATACATTGCTGAATTTGGAATTTCCAGAGGAGAAAAGAAAACTAACTAAGAGATTGTTAGTCTCTGTGCTGAGTTTCTCGGGGCAGCCATTGACACAACTATCACCGTGGTGCGGTGGACTATGGCCGACTTATGATACAATATCTAACCTAATAATCGAAATTTAAGATTCAAGAAACAAAAATCAGCAACTAAAGAAAGAGGAGAAGAAGTAGAGACACTTGAATTCAAACAAAATAAGAGAAGAAAATTGCATTAAATGAAAGATAGTAATAAAACATACACCAACCCTAATGATTAGCACCAAAGTGTATATTAAACACTTAGACACACCTCACCATTAATGGATAACACTTCATTCATAGGTAGACACAAAGGGAGTCACCTTCCCCAAGCACCAACCTTTCTTGCCAAAATGTCAACAAGAGTGATTCCACACTCAAAGATGACCCTAGTTTCAATGTTTTTTCCAAGACCTACACTAAGATGGCTTTTCCAAGTCCTACACTAAGGAAAGAAAATATAATTTGAGTAATACTCAATAAATTCATCAAATTCTAATGAAAATATCCACTAAAGTGTCTATTTATACTATTACATAACAAATGTCAAAAATGCCCTTAATGAATAAGGGAAAGTAGGCGCCTCTTGGATGTCACTTTGGGATGTAAAATGTCTTCAATACCCTTCACTTGAGGTGCTTCTTGAGTTTAGTGGTTCCCTTACCCTCCTTCAACTTGACAAGGCTTTAAAAGGCTCTAAACACTTGCCAATTCCGAAACTTGAACCTTTGATAATGCATTGTACTCTTTTGTGCTCTTTATGCTTGTATCATCCTCTCCATCTTGAAAGGAATTTTTCCTCAAATTCAGATCTTTCAAAACCAAAGAGAGAGCAAAACAAGCACACAATCCTCTTGGTAGGAGGGTTAGTATGAGTACCACACTCATATCATCAATCCATGGTTGTTCACACTTAAGATACACCCACATATCCTTGGTATTCAACATGAAAAACTTAGAATAAAGGATACCAAAGAAGTGAATAACATCAACATTAAAATATAATGAGCATGAACCAAAACTACATTTCCAATATCTCACAAGTACTCCTAGGTCAAAGGGAAGTAGTAGGCATGGGTCTTTGCTGAAACTACCCACCCCTTGTACTTGAGGATAAAAGTCATGACTTCCCAAAACACCACACATAATTTTGACATACACATGGTCACCTTGAACAATATTAACTTCATGGCTTTCATCACACAAGCTCAAAGGACTATACTCATCGACAAGCCAAGGTTGTTCACATTTGACATACATCTATATATCCTTAGTATTTGACATGAAAAACTTAGAACAAAGGATATAAAAGAAATGAATAACATCAACATCAAAAGGAAATACACATGACCCAAAGTTACTCCACCCACATCCCAAAGGTACACCGGGATCAAATGGAAGTATAAGACACGGGTCTAAGCTGAGATGACCCACTCCTTTCATTAGGCTGCTATGATCACAATCATTCAAGTCATTACTTACAACTTTGACATACATAAGGCCACTATGAACAAGACTAGTATCATGGATTTCATTACACAAGTTCAAAGGACCATGTTCAATATCAAGATCAATATTACAAGCATCAACACTAACTTGGAAATTCTCAAGTATACCATTCTCATATTCAAGTAGTGAATTAGTTTTAAGAGTAAGTCGATCATTATTCACAACAAAAGAGTTACTAAGGAAAGAGGTATGCACTTGTAAATCCAAAACCACACCAAAAGACACTAAATCACAATATTTTGAGTTCAAGGAAGTGTTGAGAGTACCAAAGTCACCTCGGGTTAGGCTTGGGCAGTCCACCTTTTTGGAGCTCTCGGTCAAGAGAGTCACTAGTTCATTTCTCATGCTTTCATGTGGAACTTCTTTTGGATCCTTCTTGGATATCATTTTATCTTGTACCTGCACGTAAGAAGAATCAAAGCCAGGAAAAATGCTAGCCTTTTGGGTTAGGAAGTAACAAGGCACAATCAAGATCTACAATCAAGCACTTCTTTCCCCTTCCAACTTTACTACCTATGATTTCTCTTTACCTTACCATCTTTTCTTCACACTCTTCTTGTATCTCAATATCAAGTTTCTCTCCATCTTGAGGCTTGGCCTCATTCTCTTTGGATTCTAACTTGTGGAGAGGAGTCATTAGATTTTATGAAGTGTAGGATCTTTGGACTTGAGGTGTTTGGACTTGTGAAGGGTAAAGCCTATGGTCAAGTGAGTTTGGAACTTGGTACTTTGGATTTTGAGGTAGCATTTGAGTACCAAGTCTCTTTTGTTAGACTTTGTTCAATTGTGGGTGTATTAGGCTTTGGACCTCTCGGGTTTGGGGACTTTGGACTTGATAGCTTGGGTTTTGTGGAGGATTTGGTGGACAAAGTCTATCAACTCCTGCTTTCATTCTAATCACACAACCCTTAAAAGAATCCAAGTATCCTCTCATAGCTCCCAACTCACCCTTCAAGTCACGGGATAAGGATCAAACTAAGCCAACAAAACTCCCAAGACATCATTTCCAAGTGAAGGAGAACTTGAACCCTCGGGTTCATGCTCAATGTACCTATCAAATAAGGAAAAAAAACAAAGAAAAACCTACAAAACAAGCAAACACGTTAGTTCAATAAACCTCACCACACTTACTCTCAGATCTCACCTCACACTTGGCCTCACTAGTGTTGAAAACTTGGCAATACTTGGCAAGTGAATGAGTGGTGAATATACTTTGTCCCGGAATCAATTTTTGTTTGATATGACTCAAATAAAAATGATGTTCAGACTTAAACAAACAAGTTACTACGACTTAGAAACGAGAAAAGCACACAAAAACCGAAGACACGACATAAACAAACTCTAGACTAATTACCAACCTAGTAGGTACTTACTAGTTTGCTAATTGTGATAGAATTAACATACAAGAAACTAGAATAAAAAATGATAAACTAAGAAATCTACCTAGGAACTTGATTTGGCCTTTTAACTAATAATGACATGGCATGAATTGATTGGACGTGATTTTCAAATTTCAGTTCCCAAATTTTGTTCAAGTTTTGGCCTAACACCTTGGGAAGAAGAGAAAATGCTTTGGGAGGGAAAAACAACAAGTTTGGATCCTTTTTCAAGCTCCAATTTGAATTCAAAAAGAATGGTCCCCCTTGTACTTGGAGTTGTACTTGATTTGTACTTTGATTATTCCTTTGTTTTCTTCTTTCTTTTGGATGACAATGAATATGCCAAGGAATATTCTTTCATAAACACCAAGTACACTCTCTTTCCACCCCTTTTTGGATCAAATATACTCTTTGAATATTCTTCTTTAACAAGACTTGATGAAGTTAGAAGAAAAAGATGAATATTTAAGAGTTGACCAAAGTTTGATCCGTAATCAAATCAACCCCAAATTCAGATTTTCTTGTGGATCTAGGTTCCTTAAGCCAAGGTGAGCTCAAATAACAATAAATCGCAACCAACCAATGTCCACAACATAAAAACCACACGGATCTATCCTCTTGAATCTTCAAAACGCCATAACCATGGTAAATCTAGCTCAAAATGGACCAAATCTTGTTCCAAGTGTAGATCTAGACTCCCTAGGTGCTAGAGAACAAGGATCTAGCACTTGAAACCAACAAAACACAATAAAAATTAGTAAATCTAACTAAAAACTTTCGGATCTACACAAACAACACAAGATACTACTTTTTTGTGGTTTTTCTTTGGATGCGACTCTTTTTTGTTGAGATTTTCTTAATAAGGACACTAAAACAAAGGATTAGAGTTGTGGGAACAACCCTAAGCAAGACTATGATACCAAATGATACGAGATCTAACCTAATAACCAAAATTTAAGACTCAAGAAATAAAAATCAGCAACTAAAGAAAGAGGAAAAGAAGTAGAGACACTTGAATTCAAACAAAATAAGAGAAGAAAATTGCATTAAATGAAAGATAGTAATGAAACATATACCAACCCTAATGATTAGCACCAAAGTGTATATTAAACACTCAGACACACCTCACCATTAATGGATGACACTTCATTCATAGTTAGACACAAAGGGAGTCACCTTCCCCAAGCACCAACCTTTCTTGCCAAAATGTCAACAAGAGTGATTCCACACTCAAAGATGACCCTAGTTTCAATGTATTTTCCAAGACCTACACTAAGATGGATTTTCCAAGTCCTACACTAAGAAAAGAAAATACAATTTGAGTAATAATCAATCAATTCATCAAAGTCTAATGAAAATACCCACTAAAGTGTCTATTTATACTATTACATAACAAATGTCAAAAATGCCCTTAATGAATAAGGGAAAGTAGGCGCCTCTTGGATGTCACTTTGGGATGTAAAATATCTTCAATACCATTCACTTGAGGTGCCTCTTAAGTGTAGTGTTTCCCTTCTCCTCTTTCAACTTGACAAGGCTTTAAAAGGCTCCAAACACTTGCCAATTCCGAAGCTTGAACCTTTGAGAATGCCTTGTACTCTTTTGTGCACTTTATGCTTGTATCAACTTGGTTAAGTACCCTCTCATTGAATAAAAATTATATAAATAAATAGCATACAAAATTGCAATTACATGTAAATTAGAGGAGGAAAAGATAAATTGATGACAGAAGAAGATATAAAGATACTGTCATATTTAAAAACAGTGATTTTAGAAAGTTTAAAGAGGTATCCATCATCTCATTTTTTGGTACCACATAGCATGATAGATGAAATTGAATTGAATGGCTACGCTTTACCAAAGAACACGATAATCTATTTTATGGCAAGAGAAATAAGATTGGACCCAAACGTGTGGGAGGATCTAATGGAATTTAAACTGGAGAGGTTCTTGATGGATGATCATAGATATGACGAGATGTTTGATATAACAAGAAGTTGAGAGATCAAGATGATGGCATTCGGCGTAGGAAGGAGAATATGCCCGAGCTATGATTTGCTATATTCCATTTAGAGTACTTTGTGGCTAACTTGATTTGGCGTGTCGAGTAGAAGCCTATGATGGGAGACGATGTTGATTTAACTAAGGAAATGGATTTCACCTTTACTGTGAAGAATCCACTGTGAGCTCATAAAATCACATGGTAACATCAACGAAACGAAGAAAATTTCAAGGCAAATAATCAAACACAAAAGTAGGAATTCACATAGATGATGAAATCAACCTTCGTAGTAGAAAACCATCCGTTACGTGGGCGCTGACTCTAAGTTCCATTTCCTCTTTGTTTTTTCAAGGAGAGGTTTAGCGTCATACACACACCATTGTATCTTCCATTCTTGTATAAGATATATCAAATTGTTTTCAGTATAGATTTTCAATCCAATTCTATAAGCTATAACTAAAAAGTCTAAATATGAAATTTATATTAAATCACAGAGCCACAAATCCATATAGTTTCATTCCTACACAGTAATTTAGATAATCCATATATGTGTGAGTAATGCAGTTGAAGTTGATAAACAAGTTATGTTACTGTAAAGAAGTAGAAGTTAATAGATTACCTTGCAAGATGTCAATACGAAGCACAAGAGTTGAGTCTTTCAAGTATCGTTATATCAGTTGATGTCGTTGATATAATTTTTTGGAACAATAGTAAATGATCAGACTAATTTTCAGATTGATTTAATTAGCATAGTTGAATATAGGTAATGTTATAAATTTACAAAAAAAAAACTTTTTGAATGATTTCATCATATACTATATTGTATGTAATTGGTCATCATTACTGTCTACAGTGGGTGGTCGAATTAACATTTTTATGCAGTTTGCATATTTTGCTCTCGATAATGCCACATATAATTGTCCATGTAAGAAAACTGGCTCACGCAAATAAATTTCAACATAATCTAATGTTTGTTCTTGAGCTTTATTTATTGTCATAGCAAAGCATAGACACACAGAAAATTGTGTTCTTTTAAATGGGATAGACAACTTTTCATCATCTGAAGATAATAATGGTATTCTAGGAATAAATACATGTGTATTCTTAAAATCATCATTGGCAATTTTAGCAATTATAACACGATTTTTAAAATCACAGCATATTAGTTGTGTACCATTACACAAACCTTCATAGGGATTTAAGTTTCTCAACAATATAATTGGATAATTTTCTTTTAAAGTTAATTTGTAAGGAGGTAAATCCGGAGCGTTTAGTGAATGTAAAAAATCCTCAAACTGGCTTTTATCATTTGGTTCAATAGTTTCATCAAGTGCAACAAATGTTTTAGCATCTTTAGAAAATTGGGCTATAAGTCTATCATTGAATTCATTGACGAAGTCATTTTTTGTTGTCAAGATAACATGAGAAGTCAAAAAAGCCGAATCAAGAACAGATGTATGAAAATCAGGATAAACTATTTTGAATAAAACATCTAATGATTTCTTTTCAGTAGTGTAAGATGTATACACGTAATTTTGTCCCTCTGAAAGATTATTTTTGTCTATTTATCTTATTCTAGCGTGTTCCTTCACCTATGTGATAATTCCTACACAAAAATACAAAAATAACAACCCCTAACTAATTTTATTTTTATTCTAACAACCTATCCAATAAAAAATAAACAACCACTACCCCACCTACTCTTACCCTACCCGCCTACCCTACCCCTCACCCCACTCACATTTTCTTTACCTTTTTCTTTTCCATAACAATTGATTAACAATAAAAAAGGGTGTGGGCCCTAAGGAGAATATTCCTGGAATGGTCCTATTCCTAACAAAAGAGAGGGGACCACTCCCCAATTCTCATTCAATATGCATTCATTGGAAAGTGAAATATATATACATCATCATCATTCATTCAGAGGGGGCTTTCCTTTTCACTTCTTCTTCACCATCATTCACGCCATATCCACCATACACACACAGATCAAGAGAGAGGCATAAATCGCACACACAACACCAAGAACACATACCCCTCTCACACCTACACACCCTAAATCGAACGCACACGCAGAAAAAAGGATAGAGAGAGTGAAATCAAGAGAGAAGGTAAGTGGAAAAAGGGAATTTAGGTGAGAAATTAAGAAAGAGAGAGATAAAGTCTGAGAGATGTGAGAGCGAATCGATGTTGAGAGAGTAAAATCGAGAGAGGAGGTGAACGGAAAAGGGGGGTAACGATGTAAATCTGGTGTCTCAACTACTTTTCCGGCGAACCTTTTCACCGGATTTGGTCTGCAGGTGGTCTTGTGATCGACTTGAGTTTAAAGTTCCTGAATCTTCTTCGTCCCCACTGATTTCGAAGAAAACCCGATCAAGAAACAGCGAGGATCGCTGGAATTTTTGGTCTATCTTTTTCTGTCTCGTCTGAGCTCACCGGAGCTCAAGTTACGTCGGTTTTTTATGTTCTATTGTATTGATCGGGGTTTTGGTTCGTCTATTCTCACACCGTCCGGGTAGTACATTCTTGATACTGAGTGGATTGTGCTACTGTGGAGGTTTCCGTTCGAGGATTCCTGTCCCGGATTTCTTTATTATCGACAAAATATTCTATCGAGGTCCATTTCTTAACTCGTCTTTTTTTTTATATATATATTTGGTCGGTTGGTTGGATTGGTTGCGATTACGAGTGGTGTGATTATGGTTTGTTGGATTTTATTTATGTTGATGTTATAATCATGATGCTTGGTTGTTTGGTTTTGGTGGCTTGAGGAATAAATTTGATCATGTTCTAATGGATTGATAGAAAGGAAGTTGGGGTGGAATTGAAAACTTGACAAAAAGGATAGATTTGGTTTAATTTTGATTTATTGTTGGCATGAATTGTGATAGATTTACAATGGGTTGAAACGGATAGGCAATATAGGTTCGGGTAGGCAAATTTTAGAACTTGTTATTTTGGTTGAATGTTAGAATGTGCGTATGAATGTTTCTTCCTAGTTTATCGTGTTTAATTGAAAATGTATTCATTTGACCGGGGAATGCCCCGAAGATTGATGTATTTATTTACCGGGGAATGCCCCGATGTATCATGTTGGCGAAAGATGATCGTGATGAAGGCCCGAGGTATCGGGTAAAGCACGGGCGTAGTTAGGATTAATGTAGGTTAGATAGGATTTATTTTCTCATTTTTATTTATTTTGTACTGTATAATTGGACTGAACACTTACTTTAGATTTTGTTATTTTGTTTTGTGTGTTTGTTTGATTATTTTACGTGTTTTTTTGTGTGGTTTGTACATTCGTAGTGTCAAATTAGCCGATACGCTCTACTAAGCGACCGTGGTCGAACCACGGGATCGAGGAGTGCCTAACACCTTCCCCTCGGTCAACAGAATTTCTTAGCCGGAATCTCTGTTCGCAAACCAGTTTAAAGAGTCAAATCATTTTGAAAAGGATCTTTCAAAGGTGACTTGGCACACCGAATTATGTCAAGTGGCGACTCTGAATAAAAAATATAAATAGTCCTTTTTCGAAACAAATTTTTAATCTTTTGTTACTTTAATAATAAAAATCCTTTCGAAACTTAAAACGAATATTCTTTTCGGAGTTAAAAAAAAGGGTGTGACAGCTCTGGTGACTCTGCTGGGGACTTTTCATAATTCAAGCTTAATGTTTTTTTTGAGTTGTATCGGCTTAGTTTGACATTATGAGTGTATAGACATTGTTTGTGTTATTATTTGTTTTTATTTTATCATTATTGCGTGTTTACGTGCTCTTTGTTTACAGTTTTTTTCTTATGTGTTACCGCTTTATATCTGGCATCATATGCATAACCCGAGTCAATTCTTTCTGCAACAAGTTCGTAGTATATGTTGTGTACACGACCTCTAGTTGAGTCACTCTTATCTTAGGAGGGGGAGCCGTCGGGTGGTATGGAGTGGGTGGAAAGTTAAATCAGCCACTATCGACCATACGCTCCCCCGAACAACCTTGTTAGTGAACCCCAACGTAGGTCAACCTTTAGGTCATGCTTATTTGCATCATATTAAAACCTAGCGGGATTCACTTGGTCCTTTGTAGGAAACTCACCTCTAAGGCATCCCTACGTGCTAAATGTTGCACCTTTGAGGGTAACGAGGTCATTTGACAGACTAATTTGGGCAAAAGCATGTGTTGGAAGCAAAGTGTGTAGGCAAGAAATTGTTGGGAAAAAAAAGAAAAAAGAGTGAAAAAAAAGATTTGGTAGTTTTTAGGGCTCTTTATGACTTTTGTTTTTCACAATTAAAAAAAAATATTTTTTTTTAACTTTTTGCACTCATTTCCCAAAAAATCAAAAACATTAAAAAAAAATTTCTTTTATTTCTTTAGTAAGTATTCACAATTCAAAAACTCCAAAAATATTTTTTCCTTTCAATAAGAGCTTTGTACATTTTTATATAACGAAAATATCAAAAGATTTTTTCTTTCATAATTGTTGGTGTTAGTTTCTAATTAAAAACCCAAAAATGATTTTATTTTTATCGTCTGTCTTTAGTCGCGTCTCTCAATTCAGGGTTTAGTTTGTCATTTAATCCTTAATTGTCCAATCTGGACGAACTACGCACCCCTGATTCTCCTCTTTCGGGATGTGAGAAACGTAGGCAGCCTATTGTGGGTTCGGGGATCTTATTTCAAAAAATTCAAAAAGATTTTCTTTACTCTTTATTAGAATAGATGTCATAGGTATCTCTTTAAAAGAAAACTACAAAAGATTTCCCTTTAATAGGTTCAAGTTTCATTTTCATATGAAATTTAAAATTGAAATCCAAAAAAAAAATTCTTTGGTAATAATAGGTTTCATTTTGTATAAGAATCTGAAAAATTCAAAAAGATTTTCTTCACTCTTTATTTAGAGTAGGTGTCATATATATCTTAAAAAAAAAAAAATCTACAAAAGTTTTTTCTTTAATAGGTTTAAGTTTCATTTTAGTATGAAATTCGAAATCAAAAATCCAAAAAGATTTTTCTTTGGTAATCATAGGTTTTCTTTTGCATAAGGAGTTATACCTGAAAAATACAAAAAGATTTTCGTCAATTCTTTTGACAATTTGTTATTTCTTTTTTTTTCCTTAACGTTTCAAGAAAAAAAAAAGATTTTAATTGGCTATTTTGGCAAAGCTTCACGAACTACGCTCACCTGATTCTCCTCTCTCGGGAGTGAGATACGTAGGCGCCCTTCTTGGGTTCGGTGACCTTTTTAAAAAAAAAGGGTTTTGAAAAAAAAATGTTGAATTCTAACGCATTTGCTATCTCTTGTTCAGTTAGTTTGAAGTGGTTGGTTTGTGGCATTTTGGCTGGTCCTTCATGTTGCACCAAGTCACAGAGAAGGTTATGGCCAACAAGGATACCGAGTTTGTTAACACTAATCAGATAGGGAGTTCGGGAAATGAGAATTTAGGAGCTAATGAAGAAATTCAAAAATTGAGGCAGCAAATGATAGAAATGCATCGAGCTTGGGGTAATGGGTTGCCGCCTCCTCCAGTTCCCACTGATAATCTGGAATATATTTCTAGCTTGCCTCCCGTGTTACATGCACAATTATATACTCATCCGTCTTCTTATCCACAATGGCATGCACTTGTCCTTCAACATCGTCCTCGACCCCCACAAATTTACCAAGGAACCTCTAAATCCAAGTTTCATCCGAGGCCAGAGTTCGCAAAGATGAGGAATAAAAAAGATAAATTCACTTCTATTGGGGAATCCTATGCCAGTTTGTTCCAGAGATTGAAACAGAAGGGCATGATCACTCCTCTCTTTGGGCAAACTCTTAATCGGCATTCAAGAAATTTTGATCCGAATGTACGATGTGCGTATCATTCTGATGTTCAGGGCCATAGTATTAAAGATTGTCGAGATTTGAAAAGAGAAATTGAAAATATGATTCAAGATGGATCAATTATGGTGCAGAACATGGACAGTGAGAGAAGCTCTAGTCATGTTGATATGCAAACCAGTGGCTAAGTTGTCAGGCTGAGCAATTGAGAAGTCATCCATCTTCCTACTAGAAAGAGGTCTGGTAGTTTGTTTTGTCTTCTTTTCTATTTTTCAAATTATTTTAGGGTTGTAGTTCGGGATCTATCTTGTTTTATCCCTTTATCGTTATATTCAAACCCTTCTATCTTTTATTTTAATTAAGTGGAGTGTCCCCTTTTCCTTCGTGTTTTAAATATAAGTTGATTGTTTGTTTTCTTTATATAGTGCATTTTATGTTGATTCTAGTGATATGACATGCTAGCGGAATTTTCAGTCAGATCTTAAAATCCAGCTTAACCATGAAACATTGAATCAGAGGTTTAAAGTTAGAAAAAGTGAGCATCTGAGAAAACAGGTAGAGTGCTGAGACATTTGGTGATAAGTTGAAGCCTTCTTTCAAAATTAAGGCAATTATTTTGAGAATCACAAGAATAACTTGGTCATCAATTGAAAAACATAGCTCAATTAGGTCAAACAGTGTCTGCATGATCCTATCAATAGGAATAGAAAGAAAATCAACTCCATGAAAGCATGATGAGTCATTCAATGTGAGGGATGTACAACAAATGTGGAGTTGTATGCTGGGCAAGGGTAGAAAAAGAGGTGGCACACATGCTCGGGTCAAGTTAGTGTTGTAAAACATGTCATAAGTGATATTGATCGTGTACTTTCACATTGCATGATATGTACTTGCATTTTCAAGGGTTGATATGACGAAGGCATTTCATTCAGCTATCCAAACATTGTGTCATCCTTTATTTATCTCATTTAAGCCTTAGTTTTATTTTCTTTCATACACCTCTTTTGGAAACAAGATACAGTCAACAAAGCTCAAAAGATAAGTATCGAGCAAAAGAATAGAGTAAAAAAAGGTTTTAAAAAAAGTGTGTCAAAAAGAAGGAAAAGAAAAAGTGTCAAGAAAAATAGAGTCAGAAAAGTACAAAAAAAAGAGTCAATAAAATAGAAAAACGAAAAAAAAATCAAAATCAATCAAAAGAACAAGCTACCAGAACTACGCGTGACCTGATTCTCCTCTCTCGGGGGTGAGATACGTAGGCTGCCCTACTCTGGGCTCTGTCCAACCAAATAAACAATTTAGAATTGGCTAGTCAAAAGAAACTAGGGCATGAGTTAATTCTTATTGTTTGAGTCGATTCCAAAAGTTGTAAGTCCTACCCCACTTCAAGTGTCGTTTGGGCCCTATGCCATCCTTTCTTTCTAACCCTATCCAAAAGCCAAGTTACAACCAAAGAAAGACCTTCAGATCAATCTTTGAGGATGTTAAGGCTAAGCATGCAAGGGATATCATGATGCATTTGGGAACTACTTGTCTTCCTCAACATAAGAAATCAGGAGAGAAATAAAAATGAGAGAGTCTTATTGGTGAAAACCCTCACGGACACCGTAAGACGATGGTAAGTTGAGAGAGATAAAAGTGAGAGAGTCTTATTTGTGGAAACTCTCACGGGCACCATAAGACGACTGTGAGTTAAGGGAAACGAAGATAAGTGAGTCTTATTAGTGGAAAACCTTTACAGACACCATAAGGCAATGGTGAGCTGAGGAAAAGAAAATGAGAGAAGCTTGTTGGCGAAAACCCTTCAAGGCACCACTAGACAAATGGGGTATTAAATATAATTGACCTAAGGAAGCAACTCAGTTTCAAGGCCATTAACTTAACAACAATGGGTAGAAAGTTTGGATGAAAAGATCAAGCTGCTTAATCCAAAATGCATGGCATAATTATTAGTGTTGACTGTCATTTTTAGATGAATTTTTCATTTGTTTATTTCAAAAGGGGACATTCATTGTCTTTTCTTTCTTCTCTTTATTTTTATTTCATCTTTCTTGAGTCAGTTATGCAAACAAAAATTGTCATTCTTTTTTTCGTTTCTTGTCTTTGAGTCAAGTCCGTGTCAAAACAAGTGAGAAAAGATTTCAAAACTGGCTACCAGCTTCTTCAACTGCAAAAAGGGAGACAAAAGGCCAACACATGCAAAAGACATGATTGAGAGCCGAAATAAGGCATACAAAAATTGTGTCAACAGACGAGTTTGGGAACTCATGAAAATACCAAGGTTCAAAGGGTTTATCTGAGAAACATGGCAAAGTATAGATACTGTGTTTGTTTCAGAGTCACTCTTAATAATTTGAGTTTGGATCAATGATTCAGCAAGTCAATGATACATGCTAATAGTTGGATGCAAGGTTAAATATGACGAGGGCAAGAGCGATCGTCGCGAAAGCTAAAGCCATAAATTAGACACCATGTTTTAAACTCACAAGTTTTCTTTGATGAAATAGGAAACATATTACCTTCAAAGCAAGGGCTTCAGAGCATAAAAATCAAGGGCTACAATGCCTCACTTTTACAAATGCAGGAAACAATGTTGCTGCATAGGTTTGATAGTCAAATCATGGTAAAATTCATCATCTTATATCCCTCAGAGACACACTTTCTTATCCAGGGATTTCAGTTTTCATTTACTGGGTGATACACTTCTTAAATTGAACCTTCACTCCTAGAAGACGTACCTTTTAGTCGAGTCATCTCCCCTGATTCCTAAAAAACGTACCTTTTAGTCGAGTCATTCCCTTTGACTCTTAGAAGACGTACCTTTTAGTCGAGTCATTTCCTTTGATTCCTATAAGACGTACCTTTTAGTCGAGTCATTCCCTTTGACCCCTAGAAGACGTACCTTTTAGTCGAGTTATCCCCTTTGATTCCTATTAGACGTACCTTTTAGTCGAGTCATTCTCCTTGACTCTTAGAAGACGTACCTTTTAGTTGAGTCATTTCCTTTGATTCCTATTAGACGTAACTTTTAGTCGAGTCATCCCCTTTGATTCCTATAAGATGTACCTTTTAGTCGAGTCATTCCCTTTGATTCCTATAAGACGTACCTTTTAGTTGAGTCATTCCCTTTTATTCCTATTAGACGTACCTTTTAGTCGAGTCATCCCCTTTGATTCCTATAAGACGTACCTTTTAGTCGACTCATTCCCTTTTATTCCTATAAGATGTACCTTTTAGTCGAGTCATTCCCCTTGACCCCTAGAAGATGTACCTTTTAGTCGAGTCATTCCCTTTAATTCCTATAAGACATACCTTTTAGTTGAGTTATCTCCCTTTGATTCCTATAAGACGTACCTTTTAGTCGAGTCTTTCTCCTTGATTCCTATAATGATGTGACTTTCGCAAAAGTCCTTTGATGATAAATTGGGGCAAAATTTACTTCTTGTGTTGGAACTTCACTTTTCTGGCAAATGAAACCTCTTTATAATAATCTTTGGGATAATTTTCTTTTTAGTTTTGATGTGATTTTAGGAGCCCGCCTGGAGAACAGGGTAAAGAAATGAAGACTCAAGCAACAAAGTGAAGAAGTTGAAAGTCAAGCAACAATGTGAAAAGTTAAAAGTTAATAGATTGAAAAATAGCAAGTCAGGAGCCCGCCTGAAGAATAGGGTGAAGAAATTGAAAGTTAAGCAATGAGGTGAAACAATTGAAAGATAAACAACAAGTTGAGGAAATTGCAAGTTAGGAGCCCGCCTGAAGAACAGGGTGAAGAAATTGCAAGTCAGGAGCCCGCCTGAAGAACAGGGTGAAGAAATTGCAAGTCAGGAGCCCGCCTGAAGAACAGGGTGATGAAATAGCAAGTCAAGAGCCAAAAGAAGCTTCATAGATAGGATTTCTGTAATTTCATTTATGTTTTTAACTTGTAATTTTCATTTTTGATGTAATGACAGAGCTGCGGACTGGAACCTCGACAAAACCTTACTCGAATCTCCAATTCGGTTGTCCTTCTTCCTTCAATGGTCGATTCAAAATTCTGTCTCGTTGTCTACTTCTTTGTTTGAAAACACTTTGTGTTTACATCCAAAGGGGGCATGATGTAGATACGTAATTTTGTCCATCTGAAAGATTATTTTCGCCTATTTATCGTATTCTACCGTGTGCCTTCACCTATGTGATAATCCCTGCACAAAAATACAAAAATAACAACCACTAACTAATTTTATTTTTATTCTAACAACCTATCCAATAAAAAATAAACAACCACTACCCCACCTACCCTTACCCTACCCGCCTACCTTACCCCTCACCCCACTCACATTTTCTTTACCTTTTTCTTTTCCATAACAATTGATTAACAACAAAAAAGGGTGTGGGCCCTAAGGAGAATATTCCTGGAATGGTCCTATTCCTAACAAAAGAGAGGGGACCACTCCCCAATTCTCATTCAATATGCATTCATTGGAAAGTGAATATATATACATCATCATCATCCATCAGAGGGGGCTTTCCTTTTCACTTCTTCTTCACCATCATTCACGCCATATACACCATACACACACAGATTAGGAGAGAGGCATAAATCGCACACACAATACCAAAAACATACACCCCTCTCACACCTACACACCCTAAATTGGACGCACATATAGAAAAAGGGATAGAGAGAGTAAAATCGAGAGAAAAGGTGAATGGAAAAAGGAATTTGGGTAAGAAATTGAGAAAGAGAGAGATAAAATTAGATAGATGTGAGAGCGAATCGATGCTGAGAGAGTGAAATCGAGAGAGAAGGTGAATAGGAAAGGGAGTAACGGTGTAAATTCGGTGTCTCGACTACTGTTTCGGCAAACCTTTTCGCCGGATTTGGTCTGCAGGTGGTCTTGTGATCGACTTGAGTTTAAAGTTCCTGAATCTTCTTCGTACCCACTAATTTCGAAGCAAAGCCGACCGAGAAATAGTGAGGATCACTGGAATTTTTGGTCCGTCTTTTTCTGTCTCGTCTGAGCTCACCAGAGCTCAAGCTACGTCGGTTTTCGATCTTCTGTCGTATTGATCGGGGTTTTGGTTTCGTCTATTCTCACGCCATCCGGGTAGTACATTCTTGATACTGAGTGGATTGTGCTACTGTGGAGGTTTCCGTTCGACGATTCCTGTCCTGGGTTTCTTTATTATCGATAAAATATTCTATCGAGGTCCATTTTTTAACTCATTTTTTTATATATATATATTTGGTTGGTTGGTTGAATTGGTTGCGATTACGAGTGGTGTGATTATGGTTTGTCGGATTTTATTTATGTTGATGTTATGATCATGATGCTTGGTTGTTTGGTTTTGGTGGATTGAGGAATAAATTTGATCACGTTCTAATGGATTGATAGAAAGAAAGTTGGGGTAGAATTGAAAAATTGACAAAAAGGATAGATTCGATTTAATTTTGATTTATTGTTGGCATGAATCGTGATAGATTTACGATGGGTTAAAACGGATAGGCAATATAGGTTCGGGTAGGCAAATTTTAGAACTTGTTGTTTTGGTTGAATGTTAGAATGTGCGTATGAATGTTTCTTCCTAGTTTATCGTGTTTAATTGAAAAATATATTCATTTGACCGGGGAATGCCCCGAAGATTGATGTATTTATTTACCGGGGAATGCCCCGATGTATCATGTTGGCGGAAGATGATCGTGATGAAGTCCCGAGGTATCGGGTAAAGCACGGGCGTAGTTAGAATTAGTGTAGGTTAGATAGGATTTATTTTATCATTTTATTTATTTTGGACTGTATAATTGGATTGAACACTTTACTTTAGATTTTGTTATTTTGTTTTGTGTGTTTGTTTGATTATTTTACGTGTTTTGTTGTGTGGTTTGTACATTCGTAGTGTCAAATTAGCTGATACGCTCTACCAAGAGACCGTGGTCGATCCACGGGATCGAGGGGTGACTAACACCTTCCCCTCGGTCAACAAAATTTCTTAGCCGGAATCTATGTTCGCAAACCAATTTAAAGAGTCAAATCGTTTTGAAAATGATCTTTCAAAGGTGACTTGTCACACCGGATTATGTCAAGTGGCGACTCTGAATAAAAAATATAAATAGTCCTTTTTCGAAATAAATTTTTAATCTTTTATTACTTTAATAATAAAAACCCTTTCGAAACTTAAAACGAATATTCTTTTCGGAGTTAAAAAAAGGGGTGTGACATAAGGAACAATGAAAGACTTTGGGATATTTATTTTGTTATCACTATTTATTTTTTATTTTCCATTTTCAATTCGTATGAGATACTCACAAAAAGAGGTATCAATTTTTGCACGCATATTTTTTGATAGTTGCAGTTTTTCAAGATGATTCTATATTTCTGAGTTTAACATGCTTTTCCGAATAAAATCTTCTTTTTTGCCACTACGAACAACAGGTAGAGTTTATCAAAAATCTCCTTCAAAGACAATTACTTTTCCACCAAACAACATATTTGAATCCATTATATCTTTCAGAAGAGAATCAAATGCTTCAATCATGTTTTTTTGCCATTGATATTTCATCCCATACAATTAATTTTGCATCGTAGATTAAAGACGTCAATGAACTTTGCTTGCTGATATTACTTGTGAACTTTTCATCAATATTAATTGGAATTTTAAAACATGAATGAGTTGTTCGTCATCTCGAAAGGAGGGAAGCAGTAACACCGAAAGTTGTAATTGCTAATGGTAAAAATCCTTTAGATCTAACAGTTGTTAACAAAGCACAATATAAGAATATCTTACCGCTTCCACAGGGACCATCTATAAAGAATGCCCCCGATTTGTTAGTATATTTTCTTTGAAGTATTGTGTCATATGTTATTTTTTGTTCTGTATTTAATTTTTTGTGTAAGAATAATTTTTCATCGCTTACAATAATGTTTCTTTCAAAATATTTTTTTTGCTTCAGTGGCAATTTTTGAAGATGTGATAGTTTCTGGAATAAGGTTAAACTCATTGATATCATGTCCCATAGAATGTAATATATCATTGATATGGTTTAAAATAACTAGGTGGATATCTTTTGGCACAATATTTCTCATATTCCTAAAGTCTTCAGACATTGAATCTTCAAATCATTCCCATAATTCCTTTGGATTATCAAGACTACAATATACTAAGATAGTATCAAATAAACGTTTTAAACTATAAGGCATTTGATAACAAGTAGCTTCTAACATACAATCAATCAAGTTGTTATCACAATGTAATAATCCTTTTTTTTTTCTGCAGATTCTCTGAAAGTTTTGCAGCTTATTCCATTTTCTGTAAGAAGATCATTGTATGATTGTGTCCCTCTTACATTCATTAGTAATAATCTAAGATAATATCTTTCTCCCTATGTTGGATGACACGTTACGACACGTTCGATAACTATACCACGTATTTGCGAAGTCTACATTTTGTAGATAGATGACCATACAAAGTGTTGAGGGAAATCTTTGTATAACAAATTAAGCTCTTTAGCGTGTGTATTTGTTTGGTTTATCAAGAAAAACTCAGTTAACATAGTTTTTTTAATCATAGAATTTTTGACAATGCTATCTATGGTATCAGTTTTTCTAAAAGAGATAAATTGTTGTCCGCCGAGATATAATTGGAGATGATAAACACTTGGAGTCATTTCACTGATAGAAAAGGCTAATAAAAACCACATAGCCTCTGGTAGTGATACCCATCCAGCTGATTGATATACCCATCCAGCTGATTGATATTCTTTTATCTCATCTATTTCCATCTTTATGTTCTCCTCATATAGGTGGAATGGAATTTTATCATGTCCTTTACATATATATTTATATAGATATTTGACAAATTTATTGTCAGAGCACACTTCGACGTTTATATGACAATTATATTTGCATAATAAATAAGGATTGTAAGAAACAACCTATGAGTTATTCAATAATTGTTCTCTAACTTTCACAAATTTACTAGTATTTCATCTTCTGTAATTTGGATATGCATTTTTGCCTTTTGTTCTGTAGTCAACAAAGCTTTTGAGGTACTTGAATTTGCACTCTCCTTTTTTCTTAATACATGAATTCGTAGGATTAAAATGACCACAAGGTCCATGCATCATATGTTTAATGACAACCTTATATAAGTAAGGATCTACTTTAGGATCAAGCAGTTCTGCACAAACAAATTTGTCATAAGCCTCGGGTGTTAATAATTTGTATTCATCAGTAAAAATAACAAGAAAATGAGCATGGGGAAGACCACATTTTTGAAATTCTATAGTATACATATAAGCTGCAACTCTTCCAAATATGTTTCTTTTTAGTATGTCAGTTTTCATTTCTTCTACCTTGGCTTTGAATACGCGGCTAACTAAATTAGGTCGATTTTGAGCTTCATCTATTGACAATAAGTGTTCTTTAATTTCGGTCCAAGATGGATTACATGTCATAGTAAAAAATATATCAGGTTTCCAAAATGTTACACTAATGCAATTACGTCCATATAACATTGTCACATATCTCTTGGACCACCTGTGAAACTCGGTGGAAGAAAGCTTTCTTTCCCTATCTTAGAAGAGTCTCTTTCACCAAGTCTAAGGATATCAACAATTCCCTGTAGTACATCAACTCAAAATAAATCTTGATTGAATGAGGCAAAATCTAATATCTGAGTTTCTAATTATATGTATTCATCAATAAAATATTGTTGAAATAGTCTCCCAGGGTGTAAAACCACATTTTCCTCATTGTCTCTCATTTGAAGCTTATAGCAATAGTATTCGCGACATGAAATATTATTCCTTTTTCGTTTTCTCTTTTGCAGAACTTCAGCTTCCATATCAAGTAGTCCATCAATTGAGCACATATTAGATAAACTTGGAAGTTGTTCATTTACATAACAAGCTCTTTTTCTCTTTTTTGATTTATTCCGAGGAGGCATAATCCTTTCAATACCACAATGCCACCCATTTTCACCATAGGGAAATAAAAATGGATACTGCAAAGGTTCATAACAACCGTAGTAATAGTTTACTAACTGGCTTTTTTTACTATAAGTGTAAATTTAAATATGTGGTGTAGTACTATTATTGTTTGTTTCTTGGTCTAGCCATAATGCTGCGACCTCTGATACATTCGGTAAGTTATATACTCGTTGATCTAACTTTGAGCCACAATTTAACGCAACGTAAAATTTTATCAGCTCTGAAACATGTATCAAAGATTTTAAGAAAACACAGTACGGGTTTATCTTTAGTATATCTATTAACTTCTCAACAACTGATTCCCACAGTATATCCGACGAAGCCATTCGATTCAATATTTCTATATTATCATCATAAAAATATAGCTGCGAAGTTTTTGATTGTTGAGCTGATGGAATTAAATCACTAATGAAGTGGTACATTTGCCCTTGTACTCTAAACGTATAAATTTCTTGATCTCTTTTTGCTAGTGCTTTATCATATTTCACTCCAAGCGAAGTAAATTCAAACATGTTATTGTACACTCTAAGGTAAGTACGAAAGTGCTCAGATTCTTCGATATTTTCTAAATAGAGATTAAATAATTCGTCAGTTATTTTATGTAATGTTAACTTAACTGAACCATTGCTACAACAAAATCCAGGCGATTCATACTCAAATCTTTTTGCAGCACAATATTTACAATTTGAAACTTTTTTTAAAGTTGTTGAATTACTGGGAAGCTGTTTAAAGTTCCAACTTATTCTTGTTGATGTTGAACCTGTATATATTAGTTGCAGTAACATATAACGTGAGTTATAGGAAGTAATTATCAGCAAATGTTGACAAAAGTTTGGAAAAAATCAAACCTTTATTTGTAGTAATAAATGCCTCTGGATTGATTTCTTTGCGCGATATAGTAGACATTGAATCTAAAATACCAACAGTTTTATTAATGTACGTTAAAAGAGAGAGAATTCAACTTCTAATGCTGAAATATTGAAAAACACCATGTTCAAATAAGGAGAGATGATTGAGAACAGTTAGTCCTTCCGAAAAGCTGGATATCGTCCCACTAGAGGAAGATATATTAGCTGTCATAGGAGTCGAAACATGTTTATGGTTAAAAAATAACATTCTAGTATAATTGGAGGAAAAATATCTGTGCATATTAAGTGCAACAATACGTACTACTAATGATGCATACCAATTATTAGTAGATATTAGCAGAAGAGAGGAAAGAAGACATATCTTTATTTGTAATAGCGAGTTTCGCTGAATCGTGTTGTTGATAGGGTGCAGCAGATGTCGAACCTAATATGAAAATGAATTTTATTAATGTATATTAAAATAATAAATTAAAATTATGACATTTTACTATTAATATCTACTAACTTCAAACACAGAGAATTGTTCAGTAATAGCTTTTCCTTTGCCACAGATAGGCATGGTGTCATGAGCAAAAGGTAGGTCGGCTGCTGTAAGAGTTAGAACAAATTAATCGTACATCAGTCATACTTAAAATATAGTTTCCCATGTTGTAGTGATTTCTTTTGAGACTGACTTACTTTTTACAAATTCTTAACGCCAAACACAATGTCGTAAGCTTTATATGGCTCAAAGTTGACCCTTTTTTGCGTCAACTTCAATCTGATTTGGCTGAATGTTACCAGACAAAAAATCAAGAACTTCAGTCATATATAATTTTAATAGTTTATCTAGAAGTTTTTGCCTGAAAGAGTATGGTTGAGTGGCCGAGAGTTGAATTTCTCATGCGAGAGACATATCTATTATATAAAAGGTACATGAATTATTTTTCATTTCAAACCTGATATAGCAGTAGAAGACGAATCACGTCTTGTTAGAGTTGTTTCTTTACACAGCTGAACTCCAAATGTGGAGTATGATGATTGTGTGCACTGATTCCTTGGTTCAACTTTTTTTTATCTTTGTTGTGATAAAATCATCTCTTTCTTATCAGGCGCTAACTTTTGATACATCGTCCACTTTCTAAGATTGGTTCTAGCAATTGTTTCTGCTGAGTATTCACACTTCCTTTGTTGTGCACAACAAGTGAAGGTGGCTGATTTTTTATTTGTCGATATCTAGTAACAGAAAGCAATGTTAATTGTATAAAAAATTATGTAGGCAAAAAACACATTCCTCTTTAAATTAAGCAAACCAAATAGCCAATTCTCCATGCTACAACTAATAATTGCATTCAATTATTCGGTTCATAACTTGAGAATCAAATTTTCAATATTTTATGTAACTTTGATAGATAGCAACATGAGTTACTTAGGCTCAAGGAAGATTCAATTAAAAATCAGAGGGCAGTTTGGGCAATCCTAGTTGGTGATAACATTGGAGAATATTAATACCGTACTAAGTGTAGATTAAATTGATTCCTTGATAAGTTGAGGAGTTAACAATATTTGTGTTTCTCTGTTTCTTCAATTTTAATTGTGGAATCTGGTTTCAAAAATATGTCTAAGGTCGACACTTTGCTTTTCCAAAGGAAAAGGTAGTGTATCTCATATTTCTCTATGACTAAGGTCGACACTTTGCTCTTCTAAAGCGAAAGGTAGTGTATCTCATATTTCTCTTCTACAACACACAGGTTCTTTGGGCTGGGTTTGACAAGTTGGAATCTAATAGAGGTACAAGCAAATCTTGTTAATGTGTTGTTTTAATTCATTTGAAATTCTAGGTTGACGTTTCATAATTTGTATAACTCTATCTGATAAGTGAATTTCAAATGTATACTGAGGTTGGTACTGTGCGAATTTTATTTCAATACAATCCTTTGTTTGGTTGTGCTAGAGTATCTGGATTTTCAAATGGAACTGAAATGATATATCAACCATCAGTTTGCTCCCAAGTCCTAACTACCATGTGCCTCTATTAAAATGTCTCCTCAGTGTATTTATTTAGCCATAACTTATAACCAGGTTGACAGTAGACTTCATTTTTTTGAGCATTCAATGTGCTTTTCTATCACCCTCAAGTATATTGGATTATACTAAACTAGTGAATTTAACCGCGCTTCGCGCGGTCATAAAAAATAATAATTAAAATAATTTATTTAAAAATATAGTTGAGATAGAAGATTTTAAATAGTTTCTTATATAACACATAAAAAAAGGTTGTAAGTTGATGTAATCAACAATAATATTTTCAGTGATATCCATATAAATGTGTTTTCTATACATCAAATAGAAATTAGAATGCGTATGGTTACATCTGATTTTGAGGACATACATATATCAAAAATTTTAAATTAGCTAATATGTATATGTGAAGATGCTAATGTATTTCAAAATAAAAAGAAAATTTCAAGAAAAATGATAATGTTATTGCTGGAAATAATAAATAGAATTTGAGGATGAACTTTGTTTTATATTATTTAATTAATAAAAACAGAAGAGATTAATTTCATATACAAAAATTTAAAGAGTTATTTCTACTTACGAATGTTTTTATCATAGTCACATCTTAAAAAATGATATTTAACTTTTTTTGTAATTAAATTTTACGCTTTCGGAAAAAGATCTTTTAAGAAAAAGCTCTCCTTTTTATTTAAATTCAAAAAATAAATATTTACTTTTACTCATGTATGTATGAGTCTATGGTGTTTGTTATTGCATGTACCTTATTTTTTTTTGACTAATATCTATTATATTTTCTATAGGAGTTTTACTCCCTCCGTTTGCACTTGCACATATGTTAAAAGTTGTCATATTTAAGTACTTGTCAAGTCAAAAAATTCAAAAGAGTTAATTTTTTTCTTCGACTTTATTTTTAACATTACTTATCAAAAAACAAAGAGAGGTCTGATATATTAATTAAATTACATTCTCAATTATTTTTGTAATGACTCTAATGAAAAGGAAGAGAGTTATGAGATAAAAAACTTTTGCTCTTTAAAATAACATATATTTATTATAAAGAAAAAATTACACAACAAAATATAAAATTTGTGAAATGAAGAAAAAATGAGAAATACTATATTAAGTGATATTGTAAATTACGATGTTTATTCGAGGACAAAGTCTCCAAATTAAAAAAAAAAAAAAAAGAAGAAGAGATTTTTATTGTTGATCTTCAATTTTCTTTGAGTCGTAGAATATTTAGTTTGCTCATCATCAAACTATCAATTATATAAACCTATATCTTCTAGTTCTATATTATTTTATGTTTTTTGATTTTTTTCTCACGATATATTAAGACTGTTGAAAAATTTTTAGGAAACAAATTTTATTTGGTAATACTTGCTATTGTAGAAATTTTCATGAACTCCTAGTTATGACACCTTTAAATGAGTAGAAAGAAAATTTAATAATGAAATTATATTCCTCCATTAAAGTGGAATAAGAAATAAAGAACATGAGAAGATTGTAACAACGGTTCACAACATAAAAATAAGTTTAAAGTCAAAAAAGATAAAATATTCACCAAAAATGAGTAAAAACCAAAATTAACAAAATAAATTAAAATAAAATATTATTATCGACCGTAGAAAATTATCACATCACCTACACTAAGCTCAATTTTATATGATAGATAAAAGGAAGTAATTAATTCTTTTATTTAACTAGTTACTAATGACTAATTTCTTGAATTGAAATAAGTCACAAGCAAGTATTGTTAGTTTATCTTTTTTTCTCAATTTTTTGGGATTTTCTTCATTTTTAAAAATTATCTACTAAGCTAAAAAAAAATCAAAAGGTCAACTTTTAAAAATTAAAATTATCGTTTTTCATGCTCTTTCATTTTCTGGCATCTCTTGAATGTTTTATGCACTTTCAGAATAATTTATATTTCAAATATTGTCAGGATGATTTAGTTGTTATGAAATTTTAATTAATCAAAAATATATTTATTTGCTTTTTCTAGATCAATTACTCTCTATAGACTTGAGAATGAAAAAATCCTTTTCATAAGTCTATTCGAAATGAATTTGGATTAAATGAATTTTCAATGCGAATATCAAACACCACACGAGAAATTAGAAAAAATAGTGTTTATTCATTAAACTGTGTTTAATTATCTATACTAATTTTTTTCTTTATTATTTATATCATTCTCGGTCTCAACCAAAATATTCGTATATCAAAAATCAATGTGTAAGTTTACAAAAAAATTGTCATTTTTTTTTTTAAAAAAAAGATGAAACGAAAAAGTAAGAGAATAAATCAAATAAAGAAGTAAAATAAAAGAAAAAAAGAAAAAACAGATGATCCAAGTGTCTAAGATAACCGATTCTAAATTCTCCTAAAATCTTTTCAAATTTTGCTTCTGAGAAATGCCTCAAATCAATAAAAATTAATTCTATATTAATTAATAGATTAAACAAAAGAACGACAATACTTAAAAGATGTTTAAAACTACCATATATATAAAATATTGAATAGAAAGAAAAGAAAAAAAAGATACATATATAAAAGTTATATCTCGCCCAAGTCCCAGTTATGGACATATGTTGCTCATTCTTTTCAAATGGTCGAACGTATTCAAATATTAAATTTGTGTAGGAGACCTTCTCCTCTATCTACCACTCTCCTTTCCTCTTATTTCTTCAAAGCTTGTAGTTTGAAAGTTTCATAGACTCAATCTTTTCTTAGTAACCTGAAAAGGAAAAAAAAAAGTAAAGGAGAGAGATATCAAATAAGTATATACTTGAAAAAAAAAAGATATAATTTAAAGACAATTATAGAAATATTATATTTAAGATTTCAACATATGAAAAGTATAGAGACAAACACACAAAAATAAATACCAAACACAAACACCCAATATCCATTATATAGATGGAGTTTGTCAAGTATGACTCTTCTTATTTATTTTATCATTAATTATTAATTTTTAATTGTTAATGTTAATTAATACCAAAAAAATGTTTTTTTCCTAATGTGACTTTTGAATTTTCATTTAAACTTTTTTATTGCATGCTTTTGAGGTTTGATAAGTAACAATTTTTTTTCTTTCCTTTTTTTATCATTAAAAATAAATTTAATGAAATAAATTATTAGAATGAGGGGAGGTTTTAAACTAATGACCCTTTAATATTCTTAAATGCTTGATGTTTTTAATTGAGCAATTATATGACTAATTAAAGAGTAATTATTAAATGTATTTTAATTTCTAACAAATTATTTTGAGAAAAGCAAAAGAGAAAAAAATCTCAAAAAATTAAGAAAAAGGATAAATAAGCTTTCTTGCATATAAGAGGTGCCACATCATCATTCTTACAATCCTCTTTTATATATATAGAGAGAGAGATTATTATAGTGTAATTTCTATATAAGCCTATAGCTCATAAATAAGAAGTTTTAACACGTCACTCAATTTCTCAAAATACTGCAATTGGCACAGGAATAAGCTAATTCAACAACCTTTTGTTCAATTTCTCGTGAAGTCAAATTCTCATTTTTCACCAGATTTGGTATCGTAGTTATCTTTTATGCACAAAAATCCATCTCAAAGAATCATTAAATGTTGAAAACCTGAAGCCCCAAATCATCCAAAGATTAGAAATTTCAGTAATAAAACCAACCCCAACAACCCCATCTCACAGAATCATTAAATTACTCTTTTCATAGTTATCAGAACACAGATCGTACATGAAATTCAAAGAAAACAAAAATTTCTCAACATAAATCAAACAAAAAAACCACCTAAAAATAGTAGATGCAAAACAACGACAAACAAACTAAGCACTTACCTTAGTAGAGAAGGCAAAATCGACGAAAATCGAAGAAGCGAAGGAGAACCGAAAAGGCAAAATCGACGAAAGTCGAAGAGGCGGAGGAGATCCTTTACTAATGATGATGTAGAGAACACAACATCTGGCAATACAGGCACACGTGAAAGGTTTTTGTTAAGTCGAATATTTTTTTCCTGCAATGACCAATTTACCCCTGACAGCTAAGCTGTCAGGACGACCCAGAGTTGCTTACATTTTTATCAATGAACTTTTCATATACACTTCATATTTATTTCTGACACAATATATATAAACATCTTATACATATTCAATCGTGATATTTACATTTTTATACAACAATGACACAATTTCTATTCAGATTTTATATGTATATATATTTTACATAACAGACAATATAGTTGCTATACACATTTTATACAGTTTTTATATATATCTTATGCAAATATGTATTTTATATAATAATTATACAATTTTTATATACATTCTATACAATTTCTTATACAAATATGTATTTTATACCACAATTATATAATTTCTGTCCACTTTCTAGAAATGGCTAATAGGTGGAATTAAAATGGCCTGGTGGCTACATTTTTTTTTAGTGATTTTTATCTATATCTATAATCTATAATATATTAAAAGTGTGAAGGGCCATAAAAATGTCGTTTGAATTTTTCTGCCTTTCATTAAAAGTATTTACTTTAGACAAAATCGTCTTTTTACCAATTTTTTCCTAATATTTAATAGTTGAAAATTAATTAAATATATTTATGGTAAAACCTTTCCTTATTAGAAGTCATCAGAATTAATGACAACTAATATTTTCTTTATTAGCTTAAGAATTCTAAATGGACTAAATTTAATTTTAAGAAGATTTTAAAAAGTCTATAAATTTACATCTACATGTACAATTAAAAGTATGAAGGGCCTTAGAAATGTCGTTTGAATTTTTTGACCTTCATTAAAAGTATTTGCTTTAGACAAAATCGTCTTTTTACTATTTTTACTAATATTTAATAGTTAAAAATTAATTAAATATATTTATGGTAAAACCTTTTCTTATTAGAATTCATCAGAAGTAATGACAACTAATATTTTTTTCATTAGCTTAAGAATTCTAAATCAACTAAATTTGATTTTAAGAAGATTTTAAAAACTCTATAAATCTACATCTACAGTATATTAAATCCATTAACCACTTGAAATTTTTTATAGTAAAATGTGTATGTACTTATAATAAAATATATGTTTTGAACTTTTTACATTTTATTAAAAATCTTTGTAATAGATAAAATCGTCTAATTTTAAATAATAAAAAATTACACGTGCGAGGCACGTGCAACTAAACTAGTTTTAAAAAAAGGAGAGAGAGAGAAAACTTTTCACTGTTTTTAAAATTTTACTGTAGCTCTTTTTTTAATAAAAAAAGTCACTGCTATATTTTCACTTTATAAAATATGTATAAATAGTATTTATACAGTTTATACATACTTTAAAGTTATATGTCATTGCTATTTTTAGCTCTCAATCAAATAAATATACTTATTTATATAAATAATCATATAGTTTATATACACATTCTATACAATTTCTAAAAATGGCCGATTGTTGGAATTAAAATATGAGAATGACTACCTCATGATATTACTTTGAAAATGGCCATTTTAATGAAATTTCTGTCCTAATGGATATGAGGTGTCCTTTCCCTAATCCCAATTTATGGGGTAAACCACATAATAGTCCATATAGGTAGCTTTGATTTTTTATCCTCATAAGAAAAGTACTATAAAATTAGCATTTTTTTTATTTATAACACAAATGCCAATTTGCCCCTGTATAACTCAAATATTTTTAAACAGTTCTTCAAACTTATTTATCTTTCAACTTCTATTTTTTTTTTATCTTTTTTATTTTATTTTGACTTTTATTTTTTATTATTGTTTTAAATTTTTCAACCTTTGCTTTTTTTTTTCCTTTTCTATTATCAACTTCTATTTTTTTCAAAAACTATATTTATGTTTTACTTTTCTTTGTTTTTTCATTTTTTCTTTTCTATTTTTTTAAAAAACATTCTTAGACTTAATTTTTTATTTTGACCCTTTTTCTTCATTTTTTCTCAACTTTTATTTTTTTATTTTCTCCTCTCAACTTCTATTTTTTCTTTTTTCTTTCTCCTTTTATTTTCTTTGATTTTTATTTTTTCTTTCCTTAAATGCGTTTTCTTTATTTGTTTCTCAACTTTATTATTTTTCTTTTCTTCGATTCTTTTCAAACAACAAGCCTCATGGGCAAGAGTTAACACTATCATTTATGAGATATTCTATAAATTATGTCTTAGCAACAAGCCTTAGTCCAATGACTTTCAAACAACAAATTACGACTCATGGACAAGAGTTGACACTATCACATTGTGTTTTTAGTAATGAGATATTCTGTAACTCTTTTTTAAAGGTAAGACTTAGGCCAATGACTTCAAACAACAAGTTACGCCCCATGGGCAAGATCTAGTTGACACTATCACATTGTGTTTTTAGTAATGAGATATTCTGTAACTCTTTTTTAAAGGTAAGACTTAGGCCAATGACTTCAAACAACAAGTTACGCCCCATGGGCAAGATCTAGTTGACACTACCAAAATGTGTTGATTTATGAGATGTTCTATAACTCTTGTCTCAGAAGCAAGACTTAGCCCAATAGCTTTCATACAACAAGTTATACCCCATGAGCAAGAGTAGACGCTACCACATTGTGTCTTGATTTAAGAGATATACTATAACTCTTGTCGTATATACTTTCAAACAACAAGTTACGTACAATGGATTGACACTACAACATTGTATTTTAACTTATGAGATATTCTATAACTCTTGCCTTAAAGATAAGACTTAACTTAAGGACTTTTAAATAAAAATTGTGTTTGGAATTATGAGAAGTTCTATAACTCTTGCCTTAGAGGCAAGACTTATCCCAAGGACTTTCAAACAACAAGTTACGCCCTACAGGAAAAGAGTTGACACTAACATATTGTGTCTTGATTTATGAGATGTTCTATAAATATCCCAAGGACTTTCAAACAACAAGTTACGCCCTATGGCAAGAGCTTACACTACCACATTGTGTTTTGATTTATGAGATGCTCTATAACTTTTGCTTTAGAGCTAGGCAAGGCTTCGCCTAAGAATCTTCAAACAACAAGTTACGCCCTATGAGTGAAAGTGGACACTACCACATTGTGTTTTGATTTATGAGATGCTCTATAAGCCTTGCCTTAGAGAAAAGACTTAGTCCAATGACTTTCAAACAACAAGTTACGCCCCTTGAGCAAGAGTTGACACTACCACATTATATCTTGATTTATGAGTTAAGGTATAACTCTTGCCTTAGAGACAAGACTTATTCGAAACGACTTCCAAATAATAAGTCATGTCCTTAAATTTACGTTGATGAAAAAAAAAGAAGATCATTTTTTAGGGATTATCCAACTTTCTGTTCATTAGCAAAATATAATAGAAGTTGACAAGAAAAAAAAAGAGAAAAAAATATAAAAATTGAGAAAAAAGAAGAAAAAAATTAAAGGTCAAGAAAAAAGAAAAAAAGAGAACAATAAAAAAGAAAAAAATAAATATTTAAAATAAAAATGAGAAGAAAAGAATTAAAATAAACTTTGAGAAAAATAAAAAAGAGAAAATATAATTAAAAAGGGCTGAGACAAATGAATTAAAAAAAAAGAAAAAAGAGATAAAAAATAAATAATGTTTGAGAAATAAAACGAAAAAAAATAAAGGTTGAGACAAATGAATTAAAACAAGAAAAAAAAAAAACAACTATCAAGGAAAAATAAAAAAAAATTGAATTGTAGAAGGGCAAAAATGTTCTTGTCTTATACATAAAAAGAAAGGAAGACTGACATTTAAAATTTTTTTTTATGGAAGACAAAAAAGTAAAGCCACCCACTATGGGGGGCATCTCATATAATTTGTGGCATAGATAAAATTTGAAAAGTCAATCAAATTTTTTGTATGATATTTAAATATTCTAAGCTTTTAATTATTAATTTATGATACTGTTACATAATTTTAAGAAATTATATCTTCTTTTGTTTGTGCCAATTTATGTGACACTAATGGAATATTTGAAAGTTAATCAAACGTGTTATATAATTTAGATGTTAATAATTATGATTTATACGACTTTCAACGTAGTTCAAGTCATATATGTTACTCCCTCTATTCTAATTTATATGACATTGATAGACTTTGAAAAGTCACAAAAATTTGTTATACATATTTTAAATATTTTAATATGACAAGTATCGTGATTTATATTACTTTTCACAAAATTTTTAAATAATATATCTCAATTTATGTTGCACTGATAGAATTTTGAGTCAATCAAAATTTTTAGGTGTCTAAATAATTTAAATTATTAATCATTATAATTTATAATACTTTTTACGTAATTTTCAAATAAATAACAGGTTTAAAAAAATAATAATTTAATAATAATAAAATAATATGAAATTATAAAAATGCCCTCAATCAGAAACAGACAGCTGGAAGCAAGCATGACAACCGCCAGCTGCCTGCTCATTGGAGTTTCTATATAGTGGTAACAAAATATAGAGCCCGTATCGGTACGAACCCAATATATAATACTCCTTTTATTTCAATATATATGACAATTAAAATTTGGAGGCAATCACACTTTTTTTTTTTTTATATATTTGTAAATATTTTAAGTTGTAGTACTTTTTACATAATCTTCATATAACATATGTTACATCTTTTGTGCAAAACTATATGGCACAAATAAAATTTTGAGATTCAACAAAATGTTTTATATTACATTTAGGTATTTTAAGTTGTTAATTATTGTGATTTATATTATTTTAGACATAAATTTCACATAATATATGTTACTCCTTTTGTCTCAATTTATGCTATATAAATATAGTTTTGACAGTTAACTAAGTTTTTATATTTTTTAATATTTTAAATTATTAATTATTATGATTTATAGTACTTTTTATGTAATTTTCAAAATATATATTATATTAAAAAATAATTAAAGATAAAATTGAATTAACATAATATTACCCTATTTTATAAGCCAACAAGCAGAGGACTATCACTGCATTGTGCTGTTGTACTAAAGGAAATATTAGTTGTACTGTCAATTTGCTACAACCACGTGTATGTACTTTAGCTGAATACACATGTTTACTTGTGTGGAGATCAACTGTATCCATTTTCAATTATATTCTTAGACCATATACCGAGACATTGAATTAAAAGGGACAAACACGTTTCTCAATTAAGTGAGGGTCCTTCAAGTTTTAAAAATTAGGTAAGGCAAATAACTCGATGGATCCTTGTACTATGTCCGTTTTGTAATGTGGATACTGCTACTTACATGTTTGTCATTGGACTCTTGAATCCACTAAAAACAACATTTTAAGCCCTATTTCGATGTGTGTAATACAACCGCCACACGTCAGTTGCCACATCATTTTTAAATGTTACATTAAATTTCATGTCATTTTTAAAATACCACATAAAAAATTAAATATTAAATAAATTTAAATTGAGAAAGTAAATTAAAAAAAAATCAGCTCTTTAAATTTTTTATTTTTAATTCACCCTTTAAAAAAAATTCATTTAAAATTCATCTTTTTTTTTTTTCATTTTTAAAACTGAAACAAGAAAATAGAGAGGAATAGCGACGGCGAGAGAGAAAGACTTTCGGCGAGAACTCGCCGGAACCGCCGTAAACCTCCATCAAGAACCATCCTTTATAACTCTTTCTCCCATTTTTCTGTCTTTTCATGTTCTATGTATGTGTGTAGTGTATCTTTTCTGTATTGGTGTGTGGGTGTGTGTAAATGGCTGTGTGTATGATGATGGAGAGGAGCTCCTCTCTCCAGTGTAAATGTTCAGATCTTTAGGCTAAAACTTAGTGATGGTCTTCTTCAGACAAGGATTTATTTCGTGAATTTTTGTAGTGCTTTTAATTCCGTGCTTGTTTTGCTTTCTTGTTTGTTGCTTCATTGTTTCTTGAAGAAATCTGAGAATTCTGGGGTGGTAAAGAATGGTTCTTTTGTTCCCATTTTGTTGGGGGGGTTTGGGTGTTCGTAGGATTTTCGTTTTGTTTGTTAGAATTTCATTTGAAAGATCTGCATCTAAGTTAGCAGAGAAGCAATTGAGTGTTGTTTTGGGATTTCTTGGTTTTGTTGTGGCGGTTGTATTAGTACATGGAGTGGTTGGTAAAGGGATTTTTGATGTTTGTTTTGATGCAGTTCATGGGTTTGAGAAGTTATTTATTGCAATTTTCATGGGGTGTATTTCGTGTTTTTTATATATGCCAGCAGTGAGGATTACTTATGCCTTTTGGCTTGGACGATTGTGGGTGTTTTTGTAGCAGCCAAATTTTGTTAACGCGATGAAATATATTCAGAAGAATCGTCGGAGAGGAAGATGATGATTAGATTCCGGAGAAAGATGATTAGATGCCGGAAGCTTCGACGGAAAGGAAGAGGCCGGCGGAGGCGGAGGTTGTGAAGGAGGAGAGAAGCGTCTCGAGCCTGAAACGGAGCCCGACTACAATGGTGGTTTGTGGGGTGGGGGGCGGCGGCGGCTGACTTTTTCTTTTTTCTTTTTAATTTTTTTGCCTTGTTTTAATGTAAAAATATAAAAAAAAATACACTCACTCACACCCTAAGCGCATGCTGCACGTATTTCGTCTTACTCAGTCATTTAATGCCACATAGCCTGGTCAATAGTCAAAGAGTTTAAAATGCTGCTTTTTAGTGTGAAGGATACAAATGACAAACATGTAAGTAGAAGTATTTACATTACAAAACAGACATAGTACAAGAGTTCATCGAGTCATTTTGCCATTAGGTAAAAAGGATAAATTTCTTTTCAATTATTTTTTAAAAATATTTTCGCTCCAACAATTAAAAAGGTTGTCTCAACAACTATAGAAGTTGTTTATAGTTGTTTCAACAACTATCAAAGTTGTTCGACAACTTTACAAAGTTTTTCAACAACTATCAAAGTTGCTCAACAACTTTGATAGTTATTGAGACAATTAATGCAGTTATCGAATAATTATCCTAGTTATTTAAGAGATTTTATCTTTTTAAACTTAATAATATTGTGGAACCACTTGTCCCCTTTTTTTAATTAAAGACTTGCGAGGGTCTTTCAACTCATTTTTCTCCCATACACCACCTACTTTCTTCAAATTTACCATATCTCTTTGCATTTCTTTTCTCTCGCCAGATTTCAAGTCCCTATTTAAATTCTTTCTACAAAATTGATACGTTTTAGCTTCATCGCCTTGAATATTGAAATTGATGGGACTCAGTCACTTTGAAGGTTCAAATTGGTGGAATTCTTTTTTCTATTCTTATTTTCCCTGTTATTACTTTAATGATTTTACTATGCTATGGGTTGTTTGATTTCATTTATATGGTGTGATGTTTCTTTGTATGTACAACTTCTTCCGGTGAAATATAGAGTAATATATTTTCCCTCCATCTTTAGTTGTTCCTATTTTTCCTCTCTTTTTAGTTGTTCCGTTGATGTACAAAGTTATAGGAGATAATATATGCAACCATGTCTACAAAGTTTTGAGTGTGCTTTGATTTTGGCTGCTTACATCCATTCTTGGTTTCTTAATTTGAGTTGCATGTCAGTGCTATCTGATGTTTGCTCTATGTTGTACATTACATAGAGTGTTTGATAGTATGTCTGACTTGATTTTCTCTCCTTCTTCAATCGTATATACATAGAAATTTCTATATATTAGAAGCTAACACTGACACTTTTAACACTTTAATGCTACTGTTAAGAGCCTCTATAAGACTATTACATTGAGAAACATATGTGCATCACAATGTTCAACTCTGATTAGATCCTTAATGCAATAATGTGACCACATTTTAAGTGTTTAAATTTGTATGCATAAGTTACCGTTAGCTAGCTGTAGCGCATTGACAAGAGTACATATGCCTGATTTTAACTTACGCAAATAGAACACTAACCTAATTAGTCTGGCTCTCTAACTCTTCCTACCCATAGCATTGTGAAGATATCCTTGTGGGACACATGACGCTAAGATTCAACATTAAGCAAGTAACTACAGACACTCTTGATTGGACATGCAAAATTCAAATCACTGACATCAGTTGAGAGAGACAAAGCCCTGAGAAGAAAATTCGATTTCAAAATCTGATTTTATAAGATGAACAAGTACTTTCACCTACATAATGTTCATATCTACTATTTTATGCATAGTTATATTATTTATCTACATCTTGCAGAGATGTTCAACTTTACAGAGCCAGTGAATTAGGATAGCTGTGTATGGTGATGACATTAGATATTATGTGCAAAAATTGATATTATTGGCCACCTATCTGATCTCTGCTAGGGTAAAGGTTTCACCAACTTCGTACGGTAGACCAATACATACCTTTTATTGGATACTTGACAAAGAAACTTCAGTAGAACATGTCAACCCAACTGATGAGCTTGAGAAATACTTCTACTACCGACCAAGATGAATATCATATCTTTGGACCGTGTCGCCCATATGACTCCCACCTCTTCTACAGAAATTGATACATTATTCCTACCAACTACTGTTCAGTCAAAATTTATGTCAAAACACATACATGCTAACTATATTCTTCTTATTTCTTAGTAGCAAGTATTTTGAGAGTTTTTATACAGCTCTAACAAGCAAGAAAAAAGGATGCGCTAAGAAGCAAGGGCTTTCGCACTGCTGCTGCGCTCTTGCTTTTTGCTTTCGAGCCAAAACTTGTTGTTAGTGAAGTAGTCCATAAATAGACAACGATCAGTAAGTAGTTACTTCCATATAAGACATTGTTGTTTTTATTTTGAAAGTACACCTATTATTATAAAAGATTCTAAAAGAAATGGTAATGAATTCCTTTTGCTTTTAGAAAAACCCAATTTCTGCTCACTTTATGAAACAACTTCGAAGAAATTAAAGGGATTGAATTGCAGGCTAAAACGAAAAAGGATGATTACCTAGTGATCCTTGAAAGGAACATAAGAATTTCTTCTTATTAGGGTATAGGCGTATTAAAATATTTTAGTTAAATGCACTTATATAAGATATAACATCACAATCATTTTGTATGCGCAGATTTATAATTCCAGACCAGATATAACACAACAATATGCATCTATGCTATCTACCCACAGGCATTGGAGCTCCTCAGACGGTACTGACTTCTCGCATTTATTCTTTAGCTTTAACATAGACTTAAATAGCACATTGACTAACTTATTTGGTCTGGCTATAGGGCCAAATCAAACAAAGGCATACTTTCAAGGCTTGTATCGAGCAGTTTCTCGGGGTCATCCACCTCTCTCATTGTCATTCCTATTTGATCTTGGGTGTATTTATACACCTAAGCACCATAATTTATCCATATTTTAGCTATGTTTAGAGAACAAAATGCCTAGTTTCTTATGTTTTTACTCTACTTCTATGTAATTGAGCTAACCGATGTGATTAGCATGATTTCAGGTATTAATGAGGTAGATGAAGACATTATGGGACTATGGAATGCGGATGACATATGACACAAGAGAGAGTAGCAACCTGGACCAAATGTGGCGCCTAGAAACTATGTCCAAGACTAGTTTGTCATTTATAATTAGTTCAGGGGTTTAGAAGGCAATTATGAGAGAAAAGATTATTAAAAGGCTTAATGCTGAATTTTTATTCAGAATTCATTATTCTGTATTAGTTTTTTTTAAAGAGGGAGAGTGGCGGCTTAGCTTGAGGAGAGAGAGAAACGTTTCTTCTCTCTTACTTTCACTATTCGCACACCAAGATCGTCTTCTAGTTTTTGGTATGATGAATATATTTATGATGATTTTCGTTTTATTCATGAGTAGCTAAGTTTATTAGTTAGGTTTATGGAAACCTTGTAGCATACAATCTATCACTTTGGATTTTGAATTCATTATGCATTGATTAGTTTACATCATACTCTCTTCGCTATCTTGAATTCTCGTGGTTGCAAACATAGAGGATATGACTTAAAACGCAACTTGTTCGAAAGAAAGGTTGATGTTTGGAAAAGAGAGTAGTGACAAGAAAATAGGATTACCAACCCCTATTTCATAAGTTAATGCCTTAGCAGGATTAACTACTTGGAGATTTCGTATTGTTTTTGGTAAATGCTTTTGATTCGAGAGAACTAAAGTGAATTAGTCCTTGATGGTTGAGAAACATTTGGATTATGTTATTAAATACAATACTTTTCTCTGTAAACACGATACATGTTTGAATTCGTAAAGCCCATAGTTAGAAAGTATTGAAAACTACAAGGTGGACATAACCCTAGCTTGCTATTTCTCTGAATTTGAATACTACTACACATATTTCTTCTCGTTAAACTGAAACCATTAATTTGTGAACTGAATCAAACCCCCCATTTATTTTACGGAAACGAACGTTTAAAAGTCAATTAATCTACATACAACTTAATTTGCACCATATTCCCTGTGAGATTCGACCCCAACCTAGTTGGGTTATATATTTGACAACGATCGCTTACTCTCTCGTAAGAGAGGTGTAATTTGAGCGTTATCACTATTCACCGACAAGTTACCTCCATTACAAAAGTAACATCACAAACTTCTATAGGTTTTACAGTTATCTACACCTACACCTACTCAGTTTACTCATGGAGTAAAATAGACACATACATACTTTTACTTTCCTAAAAAAAGATGGAGTTTTCTATATTGAGGCGGAAATGATATTATCAGATGCCTTCAAAAGTTTTTTGTGCTAGAATGTTCAGGTTACAAATAGAAAAAATATACAAAAGATCGAAAGTCGTTTGACTGGCCAAAATATGAATGGAAGACGACATAAATACCTCAATATTATATTTGTGTCACACACATGAATTTTATATTTGCAAAACACAATATGTACCTAAAACATTTCAAGTATTAACTCACTGTAGTCGTAGGTGTACCTTTCAAATTAATCTTATTGATGGTAGTGGCTCTGCAACAACATTCATATTTGTTGAACTTGTTGAAAAACACTCTCCATGGCAGCACAATATATATTTGACAGTACTACCCGTATCAAGGTTAGGCCTTATTTATGTGTATAAGTACAATTCAAATTGATTATTTATATTTGGGATTGATCATGTTGTTCTCTTTATCTTTTACAATAGACTGCCTTTCTTAATATTTTACTGATTAAGGTATGTCTTAACATTTTTTGTAATTAGCTCTGTAGATTTATGTAAAGTACATGATTGTTTGAACTTTTGATGTGTGGTTGAGCCGTTAGAAATGAATATTGATTTATGTGAAAAAGTCTCTTGCAGTTAATTTGTTTTAGAATAGTTTTAAAGATTTTCGAAAGTCACATGGCATTGCTCTATCCATGAATTGCATTACTGGTATGCTACATTAGTTATTACATACCAAGTAGAACCTGTTTCTGGTAATATCATGTGATACCTCGTACTTTTTTCTAGCTCAGTTTAGCTCCTAGAATATCGAAGGTCAACTTTAAAATAAATAACTCTTGATACGATTAGAATTTTCCAGTTATAAACCCACCAAATTGTAGATAATTGAATCAGTTTTCCAACGATATAAATTTTTCCTTAATCTGATACTCAATTGAGAAGTTATGACGATTTTAGTAAAAAGCAGTGGAGCACCGCGATAGCCCCGCGTTGCGGTGAGATGAAGAATCACAATTGCCCAATTACCAGTTGATACAAAAGTGAGTATGTATCAAGAGAGTCAAGCCAACACAAGAATAACAAGATGAACAACAACAATGCTAGTGAATCGAAATAGGCCACACGCGGCTTCACTAGACTTCAAGGTTTACAAAAAATGATAAGATGATAGAGATTACAAGATTACAATAACAACAACAAGAGAAACAAAGTGGAAACAACTATAGTGAATTGAAAATGGCCCCACACGGCTTCACTATGTTACCACACAAATAACAAGATTACAAATTAAAGATAGTAACTTGACATACAATATTCAAGAATCTAAGAACCCTAACAACATGAAAGGACCCTAATACTAAAGAATATTATTACCAAGCTCTTACTTGGACCAAGAGGAACTCAATGACCTCAAGATCCTAGTTTCTAGCCAAGATTCAACCCAAGTGTCACTCCAATTGAGAATTTTGGTTTTGGCTTCTCCAATGGAAGAGAGAAGTTCAAAATATTACAAGTCTTGTGTTCTCAAAATATCATGAATGAACTAACTCCAAAATAACCCTAACACTATCTATTTATATTAGTCCACAAAGGGAGATAACAAATGACCATCCTACCCTTGCCAAGGGGTGGCCTTGGAGTGTAAGATTATTACACTTCAAAGCTCTTCTTCATACTTAAGAACATTTAATCCATTGGAAGGATCAAGTACCAACTCACACACGGCCATTTGCATGAACATAGCTTGGATTTTTTGTAACTCCCGAGCTTGGCTACGTGTGAATGGTCGTGAACTTGTTGGACAACTTGTAGAACTTGTTGGACAGCTTGGTACACCGTATCATCCTCTCCATCTTGAGAGGAATTTGACCTCAAATTCGACATTTGGTCATCCTCAACCGCATCCACTAGAGAAAGATCACACACGTTGAAAGTATTGTACACTTGTTATTCCGGGGGAAGGTCAATCTTGTAGGCATTATCATTGATTCTTTCAAGTACTTGGAATAGACCATCGCCCCTTGGTATCAATTTGGTCTTCCTTTGAGATGGAAACCGATCCTTCCTAAGGTGCACCCACACCCAATCTCCCGGTTCAAGAATGAGTTTCTTTCTTCCTTTGTTTTCCCGCTTTGGAATCTCTTGATTTTTCTTCTCAAGTCAAAGTCGAACCTTCTCATGCAACTTTTTCATAAAATCTGCCCGCTTTCTTCTATCTAAGCTAATCATAAGATCACTTGGCAAAGGAGTTAAATCCAAAGGGGTAAGGGGATTGAGGTCGTATACACACTTAAAGGGAGTTATTCTCGTACTTGAGTGTATGACACAATTATAGGCAAACTCAATTGACGGTAGGTGTTCCTCCCAAGAAGTCAATTTTTCCTTAATCATGGAACGTAGCATAGCACCCAAAGTCCTATTTACTACTTCCGTTTGGCCATCGGTTTGTGGGTGGAAAGAAGTGGAGAACAACAACTTAGTACCAAGCCTACCCTACATGGACTTCCAAAAGTGACTTAGGAAATTAGAGTCCCTATCACTCACAATGGTCCTCGGAACACCATGCAACTTGACAACATTATCAACAAACAAAGAGGCCACACTAGGTGCATCATCATATTTAGAGCATGGAATAAAGTGTGCCATCTTAGAAAACCGATCAACCACAACAAAGATACTATTTCGACCTCTTCTAGTCCTTGGAAACCCTAACAAAAAATCCATAGATATATCAAGCCAGGGATGTAAAGGAGTAGGTAGAGGGGTGTACAACCCATAAGGTTGGAGCCGAGATTTGGCTCTTTTTCAATCTACACATTGGCCGCAAATCCTAGACACATCCTTGTGCATTTTTGGCCAATAGAATTGCCCCTCCAATATTCCAAGGGTCTTTTCGACTCCAAAGTGACCCATTAGACAGCCATTGTGTGCTTCTCTCACAAACAACTCTCTCCAAGAGCTAGAGGGTACACACAATCGCCTACCTTAAAATAAGTAACCATCAAAATTGGCATAGGGATTTGAACCCTAGCCGAATCCCATTTGTCCCTACCCCATTCTTCGCATTCCCTTAGATAGGAGAAAAGTGAGGGTCCTCGGGATACAATTCCTTTAAGATCTCAAAACCCATCAATTTTAAAGACAAAGTAGACACAAGAACATGTTTTCGAGATAAAGCATCGGCAACCACATTGTCCTTACCCTTTTTGTAATGAATAACATAAGGGAAAGTTGCAAGAAATTCAATCCACTTGGCATACCGTTTGTTAAGATTATCTTGTGTCCGAAGATGCTTCAAGGACTCATGGTCCGTTCGGATCACGAATTCTTTAGGCCATAAATAATGTTGCCAAGTGGCCAAGGCTCTAATCAAGGCATACAACTCTAAATCGTACGTAGAGTAGTTTAGAGTTTCTCCTTTGAGATTTTTGCTAAAGTAGGCAATAGGCTTCAATTCTTGCATTTAAACCGCGCCTATACCAACTTTGCTAGCATCACATTCAACCTCAAAAGTCTTGTCAAAATTTGGCAATTGTAACAAAGGGGCCGAGATGAGCATAGCTTTCAAGTCCTTGAAGGCCTTAGCTTGTTCATCTCCCCACTTGAAAGGCCGATCCTTTTTAATCACTTCGGTCAAGGGGGCGGGAATGGTGCTAAATCGTTTGACAAAACGTCTATAAAAACTAGCCAACCCGTGGAAGCTTCTCACTTCACCTATGGTTTTGGGAGTTGGCCAATTTTTGATAGTGTCAATCTTAGATTCATCCACTTCGACCCCTCTTGAGCTCACCACAAAACCGAGAAATACAACTTCTTGGACACCAAAAGAGCACTTTTCTAAATTAGCATATAACTTCTCCTTTCGGAGGACATCAAACACACATTGTAAATGTTTTACATGCTCATCAAGGACCTACTATACACCAACACATCATCAAAGTAGACAACAACAAACTTTCTGATAAAAGGTTTCATCACATGATTCATTAGCCTCATGAAAGTACTTGGAGCATTTGTTAAGCCGAATGGCATAACCATCCATTCATAGAGACCGAATTTGGTCTTAAAGGTGGTTTTCCATCCATCACCCGGTTGCATACGGATTTGGTGATATCCACTCCTCAAATCAATTTTCAAAAACAAACACGAACCACTCAATTTAACAAGCATATCATCTAGCCTAGGAATAGGGTGACGATATTTTACCATTATCTTGTTGATGGCTCGACAATCAACGCACATATGCCAAGTCCCGTCTTTCTTGGGAACTAGTAGCACTGGGACCGCGCATGGTCTCATACTCTCCTTGATATACCCTTTGTTGAGGAGTTCCTCAACTTGGCATTGCAATTCCTTGGTATCCGTCGGGTTGCTCCTATAAGCCGATTTGTTGGGCAATTATGATCCCGGCATAAAATCTATTTGGTGCTCAATTCCCCAAAGCGGGGGTATCCCTTGTGAAAGTTCTTTGGGAAAAACATCTTTATAATCCTACAACAAACAATAAATCAAAGGAGAAATAGAAGAATTAGTGGGGTTAGTGTTAAAACAATGTGCCAAAAGAAGCATGGGTGTCTCCTCATCATGATCCACGAAGAGCTCCTTCTTTCTAACCAACATCACCATGTTTTATTTTCCCTTTGATGTTGAGGCAGACCTGGATATCCCCACTAACCCACCTACGGGTTCCCCCTCTTTTTCTTCATTTTTTGATTTCTTCCCCTTTTCTTTCAATTCTCTCATCCTTTGATGCAACTCGTTCACTTGTGAAGGCAAAAATGGATGAAGTGTGACCTTTCATCCATCCTTCTCAAGTGTATATCGATTATACCTCCCATCATGTTTGGTAGACCTATCATATTGCTAAGGTCTACCTAACAACAAGTGACACACTTGCATTGGTATTACATCACAAAGCACTTCGTTGTGGTAGTTTCCCACCTTAAACTGTATCACACATTGCCTCATGACTTTCAATTCGCTACATTCATTCAACCATTTCAACTTGTAAGGGATAGTATGAAGTATAGTTGGCAATTTCAAGAAGTTCACCATAGCAAAACTAACAACATTTGCACAACTACCAATATCTATCACCAAAGTGCACACACTTCCCTTCACAAGGCATTTAGTATGGAATAGATTCTCCCGTTGGCTAGGATCATCTATCGCCTTACTAATCATGGCATGCCTCACTACAAAGTTTGGAACCATGCACTCCCCTTCTTGTGGATAAGCATCCTCACAATCATCATCATCATCATTATGTGGCTCACTTTTGGGTTCCTCTCCATCTTGAGGCTCGGCCTCATTCTCTTCTTTTTCAAGACCCACTTTCTCACCAAAGTAATACAATATCCCTTTTCTTAGGATCACATTGCGTCGGTTTGGACATTGATTATCTTTATGTCCCCAACCTTGACACTTGAAACATTGGAACCCTTTAGGATTAATATACTTATGAGCTTCTTGTCGGGGAGGAAATTTGTGGACTGTTTTAGGCTCGGGCAGCCTTATAGTGGCGGGTTGGTTCTTGTTTTTGGGCCAACCCGAGGTTAATGGTCCCTTTGCCTTGAACGGCGACCTCTCTTTAAGCTCTCTTTCAATCTCAAGAGCCGCTTGGAAAATTCCTTCAACGGTATCAAACTTGTGAAGCGTCAAATGAGTGGAGATCTCTTTGTTCAACCCACACTTAAACCGAATGATGTCATGGCCGATTTGTTCTCCACGATGATCAAGCTTTAACATGAGTTATTGAAACTCATCATAATATTCCATCACACTTCGATTCCTTTGGCACAAATTGTACAACCTAGCAAGCAACTCATGACGATAACTTTCGGGAAGATACCATTGCCTCATTAGATACCTCAACCGAAACCATGGTGGTGGTTGTCTATCAATCAACTCATTACCAAATCGTTTGACATATTCCCACCATGTGTTAGCATAGCCTTCAAAGTAATCTATGGCATAACAACTCTTCTTTTCCTCCGATATATCATTCACTTGAAACACTTTATCACACGCCGACTCCCAAGCAAGATACACCTCGGGGTTACTTTCACCCTTAAAGATAGGTAGGCTCAATTTGATGGTATTGATGCCTACGTCTCTCTCTTGGTATCGATTTTCCCTTTCTCCATACCCTCGGTATCTTTTTGGATCTGCACGTCCCCCTCTAATCTCTTCTTCTCTCATATAAGTATTGCCAAAGGCTCCATACCCTTCATAATACTCTATACCATATTCCTCAAAGTGGACGGAACGATTTTGGATGTTTGGAACTTGATTTGGAGGGATTGGATTTTGTGGAGGTGGTGGTCTTTGGTTCAGTGGATCTTGGAAGGGAGGGTTCAGATTTTGTGGAGGCATTTGACGACCGAGTCCCTCTAGCAGAGATTGAAGAGTTTGGGAATGGGTTGGTCTATTGGAGTCTCGGTTTAGGGGGTTATGAGTGGTTTGGCTTACTGCATTTAGTGGAGCTAGTGAAGGATATTGTGGCCATGTTTCGGGAGTAACGGTGGTGGAGGAATTTCTATCATGTCCACTTGAAGAAACATGTTGAGGAGTAGAAGGACGAGAGTTCCTTTGACTCTCCACTTGTTCTAACCTCCCACTAATAGTCATCACTTATCCCCTTATGGCTCCCACTTCTATACTCAACCTTTCAAGAGCTCGGGTCATAGCCTCAAGAGTGACCCTCATATTCTCCATTTCATTAGAATCCACGGTTTGAGACGTGGTTTCGTCTTTTGTCAAGGTATCACCTACACAAACAACAAATAGGTTAGTTTAAAACCTCTTTTTACTCACACACTCTTGGATCACTCACACTCGAGCTCTACAATTGTTGTAGATTGGCTAGTAACCCATGAATCCTTAAGGTTTGAGTATGCTCTTGTCCGGAGTAGATTCTTGTTTGAAACTCAAAGAATTCTTGTTGGAATAGAGTCAAGGAGTTACAACGTATTCAAACGACAAAAAACACACAAACAAACGATGACACGAATACAAGGCTTCAAAGGACTAATTGACAACCTAGTAGGAATGTACTAGCTTGCTAATTAGTTCTCGAGTCAATTAGAAGAAACTAAGAATCAATAATTAGAAACTAGAATATCCAAATTGAGCTTAATTAATGACGTGAATAGTGATTAAGGTGATGTGGCAGCATGAAATTGGTCACGGGTCCATACATTTTGTTCAACAACTTGAAGCCTTAATCTTCACAATTTTGTAATGGATGACTTTGCTTTTGGAGGGAAAGTAAAGTCTTGTAACTTTTCAACTTTTTCCAACTAAAAAAGATGAGGCTTGACTTTACTAGTTACACAAGACAAGGCTCCTTGTTTTAAGGAAAAATGGTTGTTAAGTCAAGGAAGTGATGTTGGCAAGTCTTTTCACAAACAACTTTACAACTTTGTCTTACAACCCCTTTGGATCTATTTTAGTCTTTATAGTGGTCAAGATATGAGATGATGAGAAGATCAAGATGAACACCACAACAATACTTCAAGAACACAACCACAATTCACCAACAATATCCCACTTTAAAGTCAAGCAACAACACACAAACTCAGCCTTCTTTAAGTTCATCATACTACCACTTCAAGTCCACAATAGCAATGTCAATATATTAAGCTCAACTTAGCTTTAGACACCTTTTGTGTTGATGAGAAAGAAATCAACAAAAGAAATAAACTAGAAAAACAAAAGAACATCTAGATATAAACACACAACACAATTTTTTCGGCCAAGAACAAGATGGACAAATTTCTCTTTTTTTTTTTTGAATTTTCAGATTTCAGCAACTTTTTTTTTTTGGTATTTTTCAACTACCAAACCCAAGATTAATTTTGTTGGAACAAAATCAACCACAAGCTTTGATACCAAATGATACAAAAGTGAGTGTGTATCAAGAGAGTCAAGCCAACACAAGAATAACAAGATGAACAACAACAATGCTAGTGAATCGAAATAGGCCACACACGGCTTCACTAGACTTCAAGATTTACAAAAAATGACAAGATGATAGAGATTACAAGATTACAATAACAATAACAAGAGAAACAAAGTGGCAACAACTATAGTGAATCAAAAATGGCCCCACACGGCTTCACTATGTTACCACACAAACATCAAGATTACAAATTAAAGATAGTAACTTGACATACAATATTCAAGAATCTAAGAACCCTAACAACATGAAAGGACCCTAAGACTAAAGAATATTATTACCAAGCTCTTACTTGGACCAAGAGGAACTCAATGACCTCAAGATCCTAGTTTCTAGCCAAGATTCAACCCAAGTGTCACTCCAATTGGGAATTTTGATTTTGAGCTTCTCCAATGGAAGAGAGAAGTTCAAAATATTACAAGTCTTGTGTTCTCAAAATAGCATGAATGAACTAACTCCAAAATAACCCTAACACTATCTATTTATATTAGTCCACAAAGGGAGATAACAAATGACCATCCTACCCTTGCCAAGGGGTGGCCTTGGAGTGTAAGTTTATTACACTTTAAGGCTCCTCTTCACACTTAAAAACAGTAAATCCATTGGAAGGATCAAGCACCAACTCACACACGACTATTTGCATGAACATAGCTTGGAGTTTTTGTAACTCTCGAGCTTGGTTACGTGTGAATGATCGTGAACTTGTTGGAAAACTTGTAGAACTTGTTGGACATCTTGGTACACCCGTATCACCAGTGAAGCACCGCAATTAGACCGCGTCACGGTGAAGCCCAAATTTCCGTTCATCCCTTTCTAGTAGCTCACCTCGATTTGCAAGTATCACGTCAAAATTCTCAATGGGACAGACACCACATCACGGTGATGTGCAAAATGACACTCGTCCTTTTCCAGTGCCGCAACGCGATTACGCCGCATCGCGCCAGAGGCTAAAATGACAATTGTCCTTTTTCCAGCAAGCCACCGCGATTGTGGCGCATCGCGCTGAGGCTCAAAATCGAAATTTCCAATTGCGAACTAATTTTTACAAAGGGCAACCTAGTCATTTCCCAAGCTCCCAAATCATGTAAAACACAAAATTTATCCTATTCTAAGCATTATATGTTCACTTTTCATCAAATTACTCTCCAAGAAACCCTAGAACCTCAAAACTTAAACCCCGAGAAATCCAAATTCCACCATTATTTTTTCAAGATAACCCAAAATTCAAGATTCTCAATTCAAGATATTCAAGAAATCATCTTCAAAAGCATAAATAGGAATTCAAGTTCAAGTTTGTTTATCAATTTCACCAATTAAGGTATGTGGGGTTTTCAACAAGAATAATTCTTTCATCCTTGTGCCCAAAATTAGTTTTAAAGTTGAATTTTATATGAAATTATATGAATTTCAATTTAGGGTTTATACCCACTTATTACTATTTGAAGATTATGAGATTTTGACAGATTAGGTGTTGAATTGCATGTCTACTTTCGTATTTTTATGCGTATTGCTGAAATTTTTAAATTTTGAATTGAATTATCAATATTTTCATTATCAAGCATGAACTTTATGATGATTTGACATGAATTTGATGCATGGATTTTTAAGCCCTAGTTGAACATTGATATTTTAAGAATGACAATGCTTTAAGCATCCTATAATTAGTTATTTTTAGATTGTTATAAAGATTTGGTCTTTGATCCTCCGTTAAGATATGGAAATCACTTTACAGTTTTATCAGTTTACAGAAAACAGATTTAGCTTTGCTTACAGTTTGAAATAGATAGATGCATAATTGGTTTTCATTATAAATCCTTATGCTAGTTTTAAAAGTGGATTTCCAAAAGAATGAGCACACAGATTAAAGGGAGTAGTATTTAGCACCGAGTTGGGTATATTCTCATGCCCCAGAACTACGAGCCAACATAGGTACAGATTATCAGATTATTCTCATTTATATATGGATGATAGTTACAGATGTGATCACTTAGATTAGATTATACTTCTTGGCAAGAGTATAACACCTCTCCCCAATATGAGGTTTTCCCATAAGGGAACTAGACGTTGGACACTATGATATGATAGCTCACATAGTGTTTGTCGGTTATAAGAACCTCCCTACAGCTTACAGAAAAGAGTAAAGAATAACAGAAAAGATTTTAAAAACTAAGTGTAAAGGCTCACGATTTTATTCAACTATTGTTTTATATAAGTCATCAGCTACTAGATTTCAGTTTTCAGTTTATAGATATAAAAGTGAGTCCTTTCTACACTTAGACAGTATGATATCAAAATAGAAGACAAGTACAACTTTTAGAACTAAGGGGGCGTTTGGTAGAGTGTATTGGAAAACTAATGCATGCATTAGTTTAATGTGTATTATTAATACCTTGTTTGGTATACTTTTGCACCCTATGTATAACTAATGCTTGCATTAGTTATCCACTCTATTATGTATTAAGGTGTGTATTATTAATACCTCAAAATCCATGGTATTAGCAATGCAATGGATCCAATACATGCATTAATTTCAGGTGCTCAGTTTCAACAGCGTGAGTGATTTTGAGCATCTCCATCTACATCCTGACAGTTGGTGAGTCCTCATAGTTCGGGGACCCAATCATTCAGATTTTCTATTTTATTACAGTAGTTGATTCAGTATTTTTTAGTTAGTTCGAGTCAGTTGGGGACTTGTCCCAGTGGCTCTTTATTTTTTAGTAGTAGAGACTTGTCAGACTGCTAGATTTAATTTAGATTTTTCAGTATTGATTGTCCAGACTTTTGAGACAAATACCTTCAGATATTATGTTTAGATAATTTCATCTTAGAACAGATAAAGTTTTGCATTTTATCTTTGACTATATATCTATATTTCTTTATGATGAGTATCCAGATTTAGTAGAAGGCTTACAGGGTTAGCTTGAGTCTACTCGTAGTCTCTAGCACCGTGTGACATCTCGGGACTCATTTTTGGGGTGTTACATATCAGTAGGGTCTTATGTTGCATTGGCATTTTTGAAAAAAAAAAATTATGACACATTAGATGCAAAATGTGACAACATGGTGTAATTGCGGACGAGACAACAGAAACGAGCACGTTTGGATGCAGTAAATTATTTAGTCTTTCCTACCTTACCTCTTTATCTATTTCCTTGAACTTTGATAGCTTCCATCAAATAGATTTCACTAGCCTTCAATGAAGTCTTATCATAATATTACATGGATTATTTTTTCATGTAATCAGGTTCTCTAATCCTTGAAATGGGTACATTGTCACATTTAACTGGTGAAACTGGAGACTGGATTGAATATTCTTCTGGAATTGGAGCTGGTATGTTTTGTCGATAGAGCACTTATAGGAAACCTCTCCACAATCGTTTTCTCGATTTAGTAACATAGAATTAGGAATAACTTAGAGTAAGAACACCAACAAATTATTTGATTTTATTAGCGCTCAGGAGTATTTAGAGCCATTGGTACATAGATGCATATTAATCCATATATTATCGGTGCAACTGCTTATGATTTTTGGTCGTTGTATTACAAATTTGAATACTTCATTTGTCATTTTCTCGAGTGAACTTTTTCCGACTTATGACAGCACCCTCATATTCTTCATTTGTTTCTGGAAACATCAAACAATTTGAAAAAAAAAGTGATATGAAGAGAATAAATATGTGTAGAGACTTTAAGATGAAAAAGATTGAGAGAATTTTATTTTATGATAATACTTCACCTTAACTTCTTTATTTTCAATTCTCAAATCTATTTCTTTCATAAAAAGAGATCTAATATTACATGCGTCTATGATTTCATTGTTGTTTATATCCATAATATAGTTTTCCGTTATTCTATAGTACAATTTTGCTGCATGAGCTGAAAACACATTAATCATGTGACAATTGAAGAGCTCACCTTCAACTTTTTCTATAATATAAAATGCCTTCTGAAGGACAATTACGTGTCTTAAGACTAACCTTTGGTTTAAAGACTACAATTACTAAATTTTTTGATTTTGTTAGCCTCTCAAAAAATGGATGTAAACAATATCTATCTGTATGGTTGTGAGAATCTCATCTTTTGAATTGAATGAATTATTACTGAATCATCCTTCACACATGTTTTTGAGTCTGGATCTTCAAGAACAGAATTGCCAATTGACCACCCACCAGTAAAAAAAGTTGTAAGCGGTCAGGCGATCACTGTTCCTGATTTAGCGATAAGTGGATAAGGCACATTCAGCTAAGTTTCTTTGACTGATGTTTTTTTAAAATAAATATTCATTGATTAAGCTAATAGTACCACAGAATCATGACTCCTTCTTCTGTATAATTTTGGGATAAATATAGGTTTGTCTTCCTCATTTGTCTGGTGTAATATCTGTTACTGTTTCCTCAGAACATTTTTGCCACTTAATATGTCGCCACTTTTCACCTATGGTTGCTGGTATACTTGAAGCTTGACTTGTAAGATCTAGTGACATATGAGCCTTTAGTTATGTTTAGAACCTCAACTTTCTTAGTATGAAAATAACAATGTTAACGAATTGAATAAGTATATAACAAGAATTTGTTCCTAAAACTTAACTTGAATTGAGATTAAGTTATCTGTTTAAGAAAATATGGCTATCAATATTAAACATCAACTTGACAGTGTAAATTTGTCACATTTAAATAATTTATTTACTTCAACTTTACTTCTGCCAGCTTATGTTGAGATGCAATCATTTGTTTGAAGCTTTATATTAAATTCATCATTTTTAGCCTTCTCCATTTTGAAGTTTTCAATTTTCATTTTTGTACAATGTTTGCACTTTAGATCCCTGTTTTTAGCTTTATCTGGTGACAAATATTTTATCTTTTTCTCAGATATCTCAACATCGTACTATGCCATAATTTTTTGATAACACAGAAACTTGGTTTGACTCCAACGGTATCATCCTACCACTGTAAATTTAAAATATGATTATGATGCAACTAGAAAATTCATCGTCTGTTAGACTTTTTTGTGTACTGTGACTACTACTAGAATGATATTTGCAATGCTTGAAATGCTTGCATGCAGTTTAACTACACAACACACTGGTGCTTGTAAATATTGTTACGACAATATATATAATAGTATGCTATTAAGCTTGAATTGTAGTATTCTTGTGATCCTTTAGCTTAGATGCTAATGATTTAGAATCACTGGACTGCACTAATTCTATAATTGATTGGTGGTTTTTAGCATTTGAACGCACTTCAAAGTTTCCTCCGATCAACCACCACACGTTATTGTGAAGATTGACGTTGTAGCAGATGAATTTAGATGCTTAATTGTTGAGAGCATTAGATTTATTTTACATGGTATTTTTTTTTTGTAGATTATGGCTAGCTATGTTGCACTTTGGAATGACCTACACACAAGTAACACTTAAAGAAAGAAAAGCACACAAGTAGTGGCAACAACACAAGAAGTTCCTGTAAAGTGTAACTTACACCTATGATGTTAACAACCTTTTGGTCTTCGAATACATAAGTTTAAGTTCTTTTGTCCAAATTATCATTTATGTAATCTATGTTTCTGCAAATTTCAATAAAAATGAAAGATGATTACATGACTTGATGAGAACAAGGAGCATAAATAAGAAATAGTACTATGATTACATGTTTATAGTTCTATTCCTATTCTTTTTAAGATGCATATGAACCTTTGTTCCAGTTGGGTATGTGAGTGTACCTGCACCCTCTCTGGCTTTCTAGCAAATAAAAATGTTGAGCACGGGCCTTGCCTACCTAGTAAAATCATATATGAAATGTGGAAGTAAACCAAAAAAGAGAATAAAATGATCAATCAAATTTAACGGTGGGGTCCACACATATTAAAGAACTGAAGTAATGAAAAAAGTGTAATAAACTAAACCCAAGCTGGTTTTTTTGTCCATTACTCAAAATGTACACTTGTATAAAGCATTTAAATACAACACCTTCAAGCATCCAAAAATAAAACATATTCAAAATATCCTCGAATTCACTAATAATTACATGAAGCACTACGACAACCATGAGGTGTGTGCTTACATTCACTAATAATTCCATGAAGCACTACGACAACCATGAGGTGTGTGCTCACTCAGACTTCTATATAGTAGTAATGTATATCATAAAATGTCATAAATTTAAAGAAAGGAAAAAACTTAATACAGTAACAAATCCTTAATATGATTGTCTCATTTATTCGATGAAAAATGATCAAAATTTTCATTCGAAATTGCTCACATTTACCTTTTGTTTGTTTTAAGTATAAAAAATACATTAGTGTCTAATTTTTTAGATTTTTGGATTGCAAATGCCTCCAATAGCTGTCCACATGAGCTATTTAAAACATTGACATGTCAATCCGACGTGTCAAAAAAAATCTTAAATTATCCTCGCACGGTAGAAAATAACTCAATTACACCCTCCATTTATTTTTTATATAAAAAAATATCTTGTTATCGAGTTTTGATGAATTTAGTGGAATCATTATCATTTGTCAGTTTTTTGGTGGGTTTAATGAAATTATTTCTTTTGATGCCCATGTTGGCATCTTTTTTAAAAATCATTTGATTTAACTATTAGTTTGAGTTTAAATGAGTTTAAGTACTAGCAAGAAGAAAGAATTATTTAGTTCAAAATTATCCTAAATTTTGTGAAACAAACTCTTGCATGAAAATGAGATAGGATTATTTGCAAGTTGCTAAATAATAGACTCCTGCATTAAATTATCATGGTAGAAGATGACACTTACTTAAAATCTTGGATAAACAACAAAAATCTCACAATTTTAGGAGCTAATACTTCTTTTCCCACGACGTTTTAATATTACATAAAATTTCAAAAAAGATAAAATGGTGATACATTGAAAAGCATTTCATTTATAATTTTTATGATATATGGACAATTAATTCTAAAAATTTAAATTAGTCATCTTCCTTAATATGAGATAAAATTCAAGAAATGTATCTATGTTTGATTAATTTCATTTATTACTCTTCGAAATAATAAATTCATTAATTTTACTGATATGAGACGAAAACATATATATATTAGTTATATGATTTGATTAATTTCATTTTATTACTCTTTAAAATAATAAATTCATTAATTTGATGTATCTAACAAATTAAATACTTAGATACTTATATACATTCATATGTAGCATGAACATGCACTAACCTCAGATACATAAAAAATAATGAACTTAAATAGAGATGGACACACTACATTCATATGTATCATGAACATATATTAACCTATTAGATGCATACAAAGTATTTTAAACTATAATACATGTGCACATATATACATTCGTATGTATCATTAATAAATACTAAATTTCATATTCCATATGAATTAGTAGACTATGATACATTGACATGCAGATGTATTCATATGTATAATGAATCAAACAAATTACATTCTTTTTGAACTATGATGCATGTGCATAGAGATACATTTGTACGTATTATGAACATACATTGAGCATTATACAAATTAGTAGACTTTGATACATTGACACACAGATGCATTCATATGTATTACGAATCAAAATTATATTATTTTTTTACATTATGATACATGTGTACAAAGATACATTTGTATATCATGAACAAACACTAAACTGCATATTTCATATGACTTAGTAGACTATGATACATGGGTATGTAGATATATTCATATGTTTTATTAATAAAAAATAATATTCTAGATACATGTCATTGTAGATGAACAATCCCAAATTATCCATATCAAACATCATTGTATCTCCACTAGTAAAATCACCGCTTATACCAATGATGTCGACGACTATGTACTTAATCTGGTGACTTTACTACTAAATCTTTTCAATTTTAATGATTCTGATGCGGATTATTCAATATGCACACGACAATATTTTTTACATATTTCCATCAACGAATTTTTTCTAAACTCCAGTACTACAACGGAGAGGTGAGTAGCTAAAGCGAAAATCAATAATCACAAATGGGTTGCTTGAATGATGCTAGGTAGTGTGTCATGCCTCAAGAACATAATTAGAGAACATAATCAGTCAATGATTTGTGAAATATCCTTTCCCCCACGGTCCCTATTTCAATTACAAATCCATGTGAGATTTTAAAATAATAAGGAGGAAGATTTAAAACTATTTTGATGAAAAAATATTTTAAAGTTATATTAGCATTGAAGGAGGCTTATTTGGAGAAGGAAATGTGGTAATCATGGTTATGGGATGTATCAAGTACTAACGAGAGAGAAAACCTAAAATATAGGAAGATGCATAATTATTTAAAAGATGTGAAATAATATGCATTAATGATAAGGATATTAGGAAAATTATGTAACTTACCCTAAAATCTTTGATAGGTCAAATTTATGTCACAAAAATTAAAATAGAGAGTATTAAGATTTGAACCCATCGTGAGTGGCATCTACTGTTATCCTCCCATGGAAGAATCATCCAACCCAACTACTCAATACATTTATCCCAAAATTAGGCAATTAGCTATTCCCATTAAGTGAAACAATGTCTCTAATATTCTAAACAATGTCAATACAGAATTAATAAATACTAAACCCTCTAGAATCTAAAAGTCATTATATCAGAACACTACAAATGTTAATGAAAGGGTTCACTAAAAAATAATTGAAAATATTCAAGTCTGAAATAATAAATCAGAAACTAAGTGAAGAACTCATGGCAACCCGAAAGATGTAGCTCATCATTGAGTTTGAATGTGGTCCGCTCTACAGCTGAGCTCTTGAAATAGTCACCGAAAGATGCTCCGCACTTAACAAAAGAAAGAGCATATTGTCACGATCCGAGAAACTAAACATAATAATACTATTGAAACAATAAGGATAAACTATCCTATCTAACGGTAACCACTAAAGTTTAATACCGTATATCACTAGCCAATATATAAATAAAGAGTGAAATAAGGATATATAGTAGTAATACAAGGTCAAAAGATATATATACAAATAGATATATAAGAAGGGAGAAGGATATATGGCAATACCACACACACACACACACACACATATATATATATACGTATAAAGGACTAACTCAAAGATAATACCCTAAGAGTTCGTTTGGTTGGAAATGTAGTTATGATGGGATTAGTTATGCTGGGATAAGTTATGATGAGATAAGTTATACTGGGATTAGTTATGCTGGAATTATTTTTTATTGAGTGTTTGGTTTGTTGTATTCAAAGTAATATGCATGGTATAATTTCTAAGAATAAATTAATTGATTACCAAAATATCCTCCATCTTATTTAACTATTTTTTATATATATTTATTTTTAAGTTTTAGATATTTATTCTTAAAAATAAAACTTTCATCTTATTTAGCTTAATTTTTTTTTGTGTGTGCATTTTCATGATTATATCGTGTGTATTTTAAAAATAAAACTTTCATCTTATTTAGCTTTAATTTTTTTGCACGTGCCTTCCCATGATTATGTTGTATGTGTTTTAAAAAAATCTTACTACATCTTATTTAGTTTGAAATAAAAACTTCCAACTTAAGTTTGTTAAAGTAAAAGAAAATTTGTTGTTTATGTCACTTCATTTAAACACATATCACTCATATAATATAGAATATTAAAATTTATTTTAATTGATATATAATATCAATTTTCAAGTGATTAAAAAACTATTTAATTTAAAATATGTAATTGAACAATGGAGTTGATTGTGAACACGGATCATTCATATAATATAGTGATCAACATTTCAATTTAAATGCTTAACCAGGGCTTATAACTATGACAAGGCTTGTGCTAGTTAATTAAATTTATCTTTGGCTGAAAAATTAGTTATAAGAGGCTAATATGGATTTGTGGGTTAGGGGGTAATTTAGGTTGTCGGTAAACATTGCTCAATTGAAGATAAGTTAATTAAAATTCTAATAATTTTAATATTTATAAAAATATTGAGGATTAATTCATTACAAATTTCATCTTAAAATAAATAAAATTTAATATTCATCTACATTTTATGCATTTATGAAAAGTTTTTTAGTTTATTATTCATCAAATGTTTAACATAAAATGTGAAAAATATTAATATGCATAAAATATTCTTATATTTATTTAACATGTCTACCTATGTTATATAGTTTGTTAGCCATTCAGATGGCCAAATTATAATGTTTATCATTTGTATAAATATAAAATTACTACCTTACTATTTGGTTTATGTATATGGTTATGTCAGTATAATTTATGGATCACCTAAAGTGGTTGAGTTAAATTGATTAATTAATTATGCACATACGTACGTACATAAAGTGGCCCGTGCATGAATATAGGTAGGAATAATTTTGTCCTTTTATAAATTTATCCGAAGGATAAATTATGGTGGAATTGTTATCCCACCAATTGTGTGGATAACTTATCCCGCTACTATTTATTAGTCCCGGAATAAGTTATCCCGAATATTGCCAACCAAACATGCATTAAAAGTTTTTATCCCGGGATTATTTGTTTTAGCACCTCACACCAAACGATCCCTAAGGGATCCAACCTACATCTTAAGGAATCCTAAATAGGAAAGCTAATACTAGCATAATCAGGGATGCTAACTAAGGGATGACTAAACATGAAATAATTTATCAGTGGCACAACTTACCAAAATAGAGAGAAGTGATCAGCAACGTATCGATAATTTTGAGTAACAGTACATAATCATCCTGTCACGAACTAACTATAATAACAAATAATAAAGTAATCATCTAGTCTGGACAAACAATAATCTAACTGGGCCCTCATAAACCCGAAAAGTTCAAGCAGTACTCAGCAGACAACAATCATAACTTATACCTATACAACCCCCATAAGGTCTATAGATATTAGCACCAAACAATCATACAGGTGATAAACAATGCATGTGAATGAATGAATGCAACATAAACCCACAATACCATGTCCAATCAAAGTGCCATAATGTACCAGGTGTATACACCTCCTCCAACTCAATAGCTCGCAAAGGTAGGACCTAAGGTGACTATCCTTCTCTGGTACTGTGGCTCATGGATGAAGGAGACTAAAGAGGACTCGGGATATCTGTATACATTTCCTGGTATCAAACTAGAACTTTCAATAGCCATTATAACTATAACTATAACTATAACTAAATATATATATATATATATATAAATAAGTGCTCAGACTCGACCAAGACTAAAAGAGTGTAAATCTGCAATGCCCAAGATCACGTTCAAGACTGAATCGGCAAAATAGCGTAGAAAGGGTCAAAATCTTCATCGAACAGAGTAAATAGTAGTAAAAGAGTGGTTAATAATGGACCGAAATCATCCTCGATCTAATTTCTAAAATAGTACATTTAGTTACAAAAACTCATAAATCATTAATAAGGTGGTACGATTCCCGTCATAAGAGAATCCATTTTAAAAGTGAAAAGTAAAAATAAATCTCTTTTTGGAAAATAGTAGTAAAATAAAGAATTTGGTTGGAATCGTACCACTAAGTAATTGCAAATGCGCCAAAAAGTATGCATCCCATCACTAGTATCCAAACAATACAACTATAAGAATCTATAAACCACAACCACATCCTCACAAGGGATAGAATACAAACCTGGTGCTCAAATGGCACTGTAATCATGACCTCGGGCCCATAATATACAATATAATATTAATACCATAACCCGAAGACTAAGGTAAGTAAGGACATTAAGCTACTACAAGGGTCTAATCAGGAGATATTGCCCTTAAATACTAAGTAATATGATAAGTCTGATGCTAAAGGATTCCTTATGCCAATCCACGCCCATCATCAGATATAATAGGATTCGACAAACATAAAAAGGATTCTAGGCTAAGGTTCGGGTCACATTTCTATTCTAAATATCCTAATTAGGCCAAGTCATGATTGCAACACCCCAAAAATCCAAGCCAATATTAGAACTATGCTTCAAGTACATGCAAAATAAAAAATTATGTTTTTATAGTTTGATAAGTGATTTAAACATATATTAAGTCCAAAAATAGCTCCTGGCTTATAGACAAGTCAAAATATCTCTTACTGATTGAAGTCTTATGAAGAATACTGCTATAGTTAATTCCAAAGGAGCATAAATTTTATATTACTAAGATTTTTTTATTTAAAAACTCATCAAAAGATAGATGATTAAATTATCCTTTCAACGCTTCCAGTTTTGACTTTATCTGATATCGGAGTAAGAAGTTATGATCAATTTACTGAAGCACTGTCTAAGCTGCCAGTGACGACAGCTCTGACGACTCGTCGTCAGGCCACTACGAGTCGTAGGGTGACTCGTCGACACAAAAATGGGGACCAAAATTTGAGTCTCAGACGATGACTCAAGCAATGACTCATCCCTAGACACTACAGATCATCACCAAATTCATCGGGACTGGTACAACAACTTTTCAAACGATTTTAAAGGAGTTGTTTGTTATTTTTTTACTCTTTTAACCCCAAAATTACACCGTTTCAGTTGTTACAAGAGTTATAAGTCTATTTAGTCACCACAAATCCCTCAAGCGACTCAACTCTCAAGCAACGCCTAAGCTAGGGTTTTTCTCAAGGACAGATTTCCAAGATTTCATCAGTCCAGGTACGTGGTTAGTTAATAAGGAATTTCTTTCACCCTTATGTCCAAAATCTAGTTTTAAAATATGAATTTCAATTTCAATTTTTATGATTCTCATGAACTAGGGTATTTACCCAAATAGAACTCTAAGCCTAAATTCAGTTCTCCTTAATATATTTTACATTCATGAGCATATTTTCATGATTATTTATAATTTCTTATGAAATATTATGACATTCACAATATTCTCGTGTTCATGTATGATTTACATGATAACACTTTAGATTTAAAGAATATAATCAAGATATGTATGATGTACCAGTTTTCAAGACTATCAAGCATTATTTACTATGATTTTGTGGATTTCAGTCTGTATTAGTTGACCACCATGTTTTTCAATAAAATTTCTTTACATACTTAGAATTCTGAACCCTCGGTATATTGATAAATTCCTGATTTTGGACTTGTGTTATGAAATTTTACATTTCTCTTCAGATTATAAAATTTATCATGATAGTTGTACTCTTCAGAGATAGTGGGTTATGAACAACTGATGATCTAGTATCATGCATTGTCAGCCAACACTTAGTCCTTCAATTTTTATGATTTAAAATGCTTTCAGATAATGAACTTATCTTTCAACCTCAGGACTTTAGTATTATTGAGTTATTCAGTATATCAACCTATAACCAATTGGGAGTAGTACTTAGCACCGAGCGGATGCAGGGATGGAGGCTCAACCATCAGTTAGGCTGATACCTTTAGCAGAAGTCCCTAAGTTCTAAAATTATGACTCCACTGCAGGTTCTACAGGGTCATCCTTCAAACCAGGATTGAAACCTTAGTCCTTTTGGATATCAGTTTAGTGGTACCACGTCAGATTAACCTTTATACCCTGGCAAGGTATATTGGACCCTTTTTTATGGGGTTTATATATGAAACTCCATGTTTAGCTCACATGGTTATATGTAGGTTAATAGTTTCTTCCACATTCAAACTCAGTTATTGTGTGACCTTGTAATCTGTTTATTCAGTACAGTTTTGATCAGTTATATATTTATTTACTTGGTCATTGCATCTGATCATATCCCATCATTTCAGACCCAATATTCACTTATGAACCTCAATTTAGTTTTACTTTCTTTTATTCTACTTCCTCCGTTTCAAAAAGAATGACCTACTTTGACTTGACATAAAGTTTAAGAAAATAAAGAAGACTTTTGAATCTTGTGGCCTTAAATTAAAGTTGTGTCAAATGTATCAAAATACCCTTTAATCTTGTGGTCCTAAACATGCCATGTGGAAAGTTGAAATTAAAGTATTGCCAAAAAAGAAAAGGGGTCATTCTTTTTATAACGGACTAAAAAGAAAAGTAGGTCATTCTTTTTTAAACGGAGGGAGTATGAATTTTCAGACTATCACCGCACATCAATATATATGCATTTTATATAGAGTGATTGTAATATAGTTCAGCTCCATACATTCAATTTGCACTCAAGTTCATCTCTTTATTTTCAGTTAACATTCAGTACAGTATTACATTACATTCATCTTTAACTTGAGATTAAATATACTAGTTATGCTTCTACCGCTTTCCCATTTACAGAAATATTTTATCTCATGATTTAGAGATTCGCTACGCCTCACAACTTTTGCGTACAAACATGTTTCAAATGTATATTTCAGGAAATGACTTACGTCCTTAGTTTCAAATAGGGGTGTACATGGTATGGTATATACCGAATACCATTCCGAAATCAAAATTTTTTATACCGTGGTATGGATGTTATGGTATTTGGTATGGTATTTGGTAAGAGTTTTAAATTATTTTGGTATTTGATATGGTATTTGATATTTATGCAATAAATACCGAACCGTATACCGCACTAAAGTTTTTTAATAATATATAAAACTCATGTATATTATATTTAAGATTATTAAATATATTTATATATCATTCATTAGACAATTGAACATAAAAGTAATTTTTATTTAGAAATAAATTTTTTGGGAAGCTTATTATTTAGGAGTACTATGCTTAAGTTTAGATAATGTTGTTCAGAGTTTGCATCTTGGACTACTCAATCGTGTTTGAAATGTTCTTTTTGTGTAATTGATTAACAAAGGTAGTTGTTAGTCTTATATGATTGAGATGTTTTTAAAGTTTAAAGTTATAGTTTTTATATGAAAATATGTACGAAATCAAATAAAGTATGGTTATCGAATTACCATACCGTAAAATACCGAAACCAAATTTAAAAATACCGAACCATACCGAACTAATTTGGTATGGTAATAGTATTGTTCTTTTAGATACCGAAAACCAAAGTTACCATACCGAATTTTAAAATACCATACCGTACCATGCCCACCCCTAGTTTCAAAGCAAGTTTTAAGTTTTTTCATTACTAGTGCATATCTCACGTACTCAGTATATTCCAAATTACTGATCACATACCTCTTCTGCTTATATTGTTCATGTTATGTAGATTCAGGTGCTTATAATAAGGATCATAGTCAAGCAGATCATGGCATTCAGCCAGCAGGTGATGAGTTCTCTTATTTCGAGGACTCAAGTCAGTTGCAGTTCTTGTATTTTCTTTTCTTATTTGTATGTATTGATTAGGGATAGTTGGGGTCACGTCTCAGCTACCTATAGTCAGTATTAATAGAGATATCATAGATAGCCACTCGGAGTTATTGTATATAGTTTAATTTCCTCTTTCTTTCTGATGACAGTGTTGTAAACTTCTAATAGTAATGTATTAAAACAACTTATCTCATGATTATGCTTTTGCTCAGTCAATTTCTCTTTCATATATGTTTTAATAAGCTGATAAAACATTATGCCACTACCATGGGTTAACTTGGGATCACTTGTGGTTCTAAGCACCATGTTACGACTAGGGGGTAGTTGTAATAACCCAGACCTTTTAATGGGGGATAAATAGGTAATTAGCCTATATTATTAATATTAATTAAGAAAAATTAATAGAATTAAAGTGAGCAAGCCAAAACCCATTCACTTTTCAGATTTTAAACTGCATATTAGTGATTGAAGTCCTAGAATATTAGGGTAGTTAGTTTTTTTTTTTTTGAGAGAAAGAAACCGAATTTGAAAACTCTCTAAGAATATTAACTCACAACATGAGGAAGTACACAATTGGGATCTCACTGTTCAGGTACTAAAATTTCCTTTCCTTTTCATGTATTTGGAATATTTTTATTAGTTATTAGGTTGAGAAACACCAAATCATGAATGAGTTTAGTGGTTACGTACTATGGTATATCAATGTGACAAGTAATTGCATAAAAGTGATTCTTTTCTCTACTCGCCTATGATAATAGTAATAATAGGCTAACTATTGAAAGACAAGGTGGATTGTTAATGGTTCATTAATGTTGAGTGATTAGTGAAAGAAAATGGTCTTTCGTGCAGTTATGCGTGTTTTTCAAAAGAGAATGACGGATGCTATTAACTTTCGTTAATATGGACAAAAGTGTTTTTGTTGTATAAAAATGAAACAAAGGTATAATTTTGTTGTTTCAATAAGAATACGGTGGCAATGAGTTTTAAAATTTTCGGTTTATAAAAATTAATGAAACCAATTATTCTTTTTTCTTGATATTATGTTAAATCCACTAGTACGACAAGGTTGTATGTTTCTAATTGATATTTTTGCATAGATTAAAGCTATCCGAGGTTGTTTGATTGGTGTTCTACCAATTGTAAGGTTGGAAAACTTGTCATTAGCAAGGTAAGTGAGACTTTAAGCTTTGGGTGTTGGCTTTTTAAATTTATTTTAAAAAGTGTATTTTTATCTGCCCAATCCATTTGTTGGAACGAGCGTGTGCTTGGCAAAATCGGTGGCCTTCAAGTCCAGCCATATATACTTTATGTTCAAGAATATCAATTCTCCTATTATAAATTATTTTGTGTTGTGATATGATTGTGTAATGTGAGATTGCGGCATTGTGTATGCTTCATAATTCCATTGGGGCATTGTGTATGCTTTCCTTGAGCATTATATATGCTTGTTTATTTGATATGGGATATTTTGTATGCTTTCCTTGAGCATTGTGTATGCTTGTTGATTTGATATGGGGCATTGTGTATGCTTCCATGAGTATTGTGTATACTCTTGATATATTTGGCGCATTATGTATGTTGCCCGAAACTTCTGGTGTTGGCTAATTACTTTAATTACAAGTTATGATAAGTGCTCTGTATGGACTGTATTGAGGTATATGATTTTTAATGAAGGATTGTTGGGCCTCATTGGTCACCTTATTATGATATACTTTTTGTGTAATAACTTTATGTTCTTAATGTTGTTGTATTTTATAATACTTGTCCCAGGAGTACTTAAAGTAGCAATTCGATGATCTTACTGGGTTATATTTTATATATAGCTCACTCCTTACTTGCATGTCTGCAGATACTATCGCGGAAGGTGAAACTAGTTGGTGATGGTTCCTTCGTAAGGATTCTATTGTCAAGGTGAGCCTTCTCATTGTTCGTGGAGGCATTCGTTTCAGCTTTAGCTATCTAGTTTATGTCTCTTTCCAGTGGGTTTGCATGCCCGAAGGTTGATCTCATATAACTCTATTTTAGATGCTCCATAGTCTTAGTGTGAGATTTGGGATAAAAATTTAGTTTTCGAGTAATTGTTGAATTTATAACTCAATTATGGATTCTTGTTGAATTATTATTCGTATTTATTGATGTGTTGGAGTTGCACACCTTTTCTTGGTTTTTGTTACTGGTTAAGTGTAAGGAAGGTTGGTTCTCCCGACAGGTGGTGTTGGTGGGTGCCAGTCACGTCTAGGAATTATTTTGGGACATGACAGTAGTCTCGGATCATGACAATGATACACTAGTCATAATCCCATTCTATAATCCCTACCTAACATGTAATCTATATATAACACATTTCATGGAGAAAAGTAGATCGAAGCCTATCACGATATCGAACCGCATTCCCAAACCATCCACGAAGCACTCGTCTTTGCTCCACGATCCTGAAATGATGTTGAACTATCAAAATAATTCTATATAAGTTAATAGGAGTAAAATGATACCTATATTGCAACATAAAACTTCGGTCCCAAAGTTGGATAAAAAATGGGCCCGTGGATCATGCTATTGGAATTATAAAATTAAATTCATCACAAGGTCCCTTAAAGAGCAAAGAATGCGTGCTCAAAATTTGAGCACAAATGAAGTGTAAATCGGGACTCAAATCAACCTCGAAAGATAATGAAAAAAAAGGAAAAATAAGAATTAAATTAAGGATTTAGGCCGGAAACTCACAAAGAAATTAGTGAAAAATGGTCACTTCATCATCCCCTACATATTCCTAGATCCAATCAATGATTTACCACAAGTTTCTACGCTCAAAGGACCATTAATAACGAATTAAGGGTCAAGAAATAAGGAGAAAATCCAGAAGGCAACAATCTATTGGACCACGGGTTACTCATCGCGATCGCGTGGAGACCTAACCGCGATCAAGACACATGAAAGAGATATTCATTGTGAATGCAAAGGCTTACAAAGTTGATCTATCATAAGCACAATAGTAAGTGTTGCGAACACAAAGGTAAAACTCTTGATTATCGTGATCAAGAGTTTTATCTTTCGCGAACGTGGCCTGAACCTCACAAATACGAAGAACAAAGTAGGCCTACACCAGCTTATAGTAAACTAGCAATTTTTTGAAGTCTAAATAAACTTCGATTGGGTGTTTGAGATTCATTCAAAACATCGTCCATGCAAACAAACTATGCTACCATACCAAATTCGACATTCTTGACTCAAGGAACCATCAAAACTTTCATTTGTTTCGGATAAATATGGGTCCCACACCTAGTTCTATTTTAACCAAATTCTAGCCAATTATCCAAAATGAGTTCGGAAGCCTCGAGATCGGAATCAAGGGTCCCCCAGCCTAAAATCAATGTTATAGAGCTGATAACGCTACGGATTTCTCATCCGAAGTTGTTTACTAAGACTTATGGTTTGATACTGGTTTTTTAATAACTAAAGCTCCAAAACAAGAAAAAGAGCATAAAACCCAAACGAATTGTTCGATAGTCAAACCGATAGTTTCGGTAAGTCATAAATAACCGGTAGCTGCTGTGGGAAAGCTCAAAACATCAAAAATGCATGAAATTGAGAAAATGACTTGGAGGGTCATTAAAATTCAATATCAACATTACTACTATCAACTCATCGACATCAATATGTATAAATATGAAAATGCAGTCAATAATCACAAGTAGTCCTCGAAAGAAAATACAAATATTCAATTCACATATAAGCATGGAGTCAAGCAAGTCTAATTTCTACAATAAATGGTAACCTACCTTAATTCCTTGCTTGAAATAATATTTGTCCACAAAGTTGCCTTTCCTTTCAATCTCAGCTCGTTCTTGATCTATAAACAACAATTATACAACATCCATTTCAATAATGCACCTTTCCCTATCATTAGGAACCTACACTTATCAATTTAACCTACGAAATTGCCCTAGTTTATCATCTTAGGATTTTCTACCCTTTAAACTTCATGAATGCTACATAATCTAATATTTTCAGCAATAATTTTACCAAAGCGGGTGTTAACACCCTAGGACCACTCACAACTGAAAAGCATCAAATTTTCACCAATTTCATTCAATTTATCAATTAGGGATAACGCCAATTTTCCAATATGAACAAGATTCTAATGATTCCTAATAATTCTAAAAAGTAATTCAAGTTTAGAATGTAAGAAACTTACCTCTAAAGATAAAACCTCTGAAAATAAAAAATCTCTTTCCCCGGAGCCTTGGTTCATTTTTCAAAGTGGAGAATGAAAATATTGTTGAGTTTAAAACTAAAAATTTACTGAATTTTACCAATGCAGTGGTAAAATTACCGTTACAGTAATAAAGTTACCGTTGTAGTGGTTTGTGACATAAATAAGGCTACCCCTATAGCAATACCTTTTCCAGTATGGCGGTATCGAGTAGAAACTCGGTACCTCTCCCCAAATAGGTCCATTTTACAACACACCTATTGAAATACAGCATCAGGAACCAACTCCTCTACGGTAAAATGTATACCAGAGTTCTGTACATCTATTTTAAGAGTCATAAGTTGTTATGGCTTTCTAGCTCATTATCTATCCAGAAATCAAGTCAAACATCCCCATCAACATTCATATCAACCCCATATTTTCTTATAATAATACATTCTCAAAATTCGTTTAATACTAGACCAACTTTAAATTTCATAAATACTGCCTAAGAAAAAGTTTGTGGGGTTTTTACTCTCTATTTATAGTGTAACAACGATTTGGGTCATTAAATTAGATACCAATTAACCGTTTTTTCTTCCTCAAATGATAACTAGCCCCAAAATGACACACGAAGGCAAGAGCACATACCTGAGTCTATAAGGTGTGGGGGTACTACTTGTGCATATCCTCTTGTGTCTCCCAAGTTTCCTCTTCAACCAACTGAATGGTTCCTTTATTGAACCTTTACAGAAGGAATAACTTTGGTTCTTAATTTTCTTACATTCCAATCTAATATATCAATTGGTTCCTATTCGTAAGATAACTCCTTATCAAACAACTCAGAGTCCCCATAATAATGTAGTCCCCATCTCCATGGTATTTTTTTAACATAGACATGTGAAATACCGAGTGAACTCCAGACACATTAGGAGGCAAGGCCAACTTATAAGCTACTAGCCCTATTTCTTTTAAAACCTTAAATGTGCTAATGCATCCCAAACTCTATTTTCCCTTCTCGCCAAAATGCATCACACCCTTCATGGGTGATACTTTTAAGTGCACTTTATCTCCTTGTTCAAACTTTACATCCCTCACTTTATTATCTGCCGCATACTCTTTCTATCAGCTCTAAAGTGCTATGAGTTTCTCTTATATAAACCTTACCATTTGTATCGAATCCTTTATCATATCAGTACCCCAAGATGTCACTTCAAATGCCTCAAACCGTCTAATTGGGGACTTACATCTTCTACCATACAGGGTTTTAAAAGAAGCCATGTCAATACTAGAGTGGTAGTTATTGTTGTAGGTGAATTTACACAAAGGTAGATATTGGTCCCACTGACTCCCAAATTCCATAACACAAGTCCAAAGCATATCCTCAAGCACTGAAATGGTCAATTCTGACTGCCCGTCGATCTGCAGATGGAAAGTTGTACTTAGGTCCAATCTAGAACCTAACTCTAACCAAAGATTTTTCTAGAAATTGGAAGTAAATTAAGTACATCTGTTTGACACAATCGAACTATGTACCTTATAGATCCTTATAGTCTTCTTCACATAAATCTAGGACAACTTTGTCACGTTATAATCCACCCTCACTAGAATAAAATAAGTCAATTTGGTCAATCAATCAACAATCACCCATATAGAGTAACAGTTTCTCAAGGTCTTAGGAAGACCCACCACGAAATTCATGGTTATTCGTTCCCATTTCTATTCTGGGATGGGCATCCTTTGAAAGGTTTCACTAGGTTTCTAATGCTCATACATGAACTGTTGACAATTTGACATCAGGTCACCAAATTTTCTATATCATGTTTCATTCTTCACCACTCATAATGTTTTCTTAAGTCTCTACATCTTGGTTACACTTGGATGTATAAGTACTTGGAGTTGTGAGCCTCTACAAGGATAGTAGAAATAAAATTACCCATACAGGGCATACACAATCATCTTCGAATACTCAACACTCCTTTATCATCAAGAATGACTTCTTTAGCCTTACCCTGCAACACTTTTTCTCTAAGATTGTCCAACTGCTTGTCTTTGAACTGTATTCTTTTAATTTGGTCAAAGAATGTGGACCTAAATTCTACCTAAGCCAATATTCCTCCCTCGCTACTTGAAATATCAGGAAATCATTATGCAAGAAGTGTCCCTCTCTTTCCAAGGGGTACCTAGACACCACTAGCCAAGCCAAACTTCACATGTTGACTGGCTTCCAACTTAATGAGTCTACAACCACATTGGGTTTCCTGGATGATATATTATCTAGATGTTATAGTGCTTGATCATTTTCATCCATATTCTCTGCCTCAAATTTAGGTCTCTTTGAGTAAATATATACTAAAAGTTATGGTGGTCCATGAATTCTTCATACTTCACTCCATAGAGGTAGTGTCTCCAAACCTTCGAAGAAAATACCATGAATGCCAATTCTAAGGCATGTGTGGGGCAATTTTTCTCATAAGGCTTCAATTGCTTTGAAGCATAAGCAATCATGTTCTGTTCCTGCATCAAAACAACATCTAAACCCAACTATGAGGCGTCACAATATACAATGAAATCTATACCTTCAATAGGCAGGGTGATATTTAGAGTTGAGTTTAACAACATTTTTGAGCTTTTGGAATATCCCCTCACACTTGTCTTCCCATACAAATGAAACCTCCTTCTGAGTGAAGCAGGTTATGTACCAAGCAATAACATAACTTCTTTGATAAATCGACAATAGTAACTGGCCAACCCCATAAAGTTATGAATTTCTATTACATTCATCGATCTAGCCCAATTCTTAATAGCTTCTACTTTCTGTATCTATCATAACCCCCTTACTTCGATACCATAAGCCCTAGGAAGGACACTAAAGACAGCTACAACTCACATTTGGAATATTCAACATATAGTAGCTTTTTCTTAAGCAACCCCAACAATGTACACAAATGAGCTTTATGCTCTTCTTTACTCTTGGAGTAAATCAAAATGTCGTTGATGAAGATAAATGATGAAAAAATCTAAAAATGACTGAAAACCCCCAACCATCAAACTCATAAAAGCAGTTGGGGGATTCGTCTAGCCAAAAGACATAAATCAAACTCATGGTGCCAGTAACAAGTTTGGAAAACAGTTTTAGGGATATCCCTCATCCTTATCTTGAGCTAGTAATAGCCCGATGTTAAATCAATTTTGGTGAATACTGCATCTCCTTGTAGCTGGTCAAACATATAATCTATCCTAGTCAAAGGATACTTGTTGCAAATGGTTACCTTGTTCAATTAGTGGTAGTCTATGCATATCTGCATGCTACCATCCTTCTTTTTCACAAACAAAATGAGAGCACCCCAAGAGAAACACTTGGGTGAATAAATCCATTCTCTAACAATTTCTGTAACTGGGACTTTAATTCTCTTAAATCTGTTGGTGCCATACGATAAGGAGGGATAGAGCTGAGACAAGTTCCTGGTTCTAAGTCAATATAAAAGTCAACTTTCCAGGTTGGAGATATACCAGGAAAGTCATCAGGAAATACTTTAAAGAATTCACTCATATTGAAACCAAAGCAATAGGAGGAACTGCAGATTTATCTTCCTAAAGATGGGATAACACACCCTACTCTCCTTCTTTACTAATTTATGAGCACAAATAGTTGACACAATTCTCACAGGAGTAGGCTTGAAGGTACCTTCCCACTCTAACTTTTCCATCCTAGGATTGTTACAATGATAGTTTTAGCATAACAATCAAGAACGACACGATAAGGAGACAACCAACTCATCCCCAAGTTAATATAAAATTCCTTCATATCTAGAATCACTAAGTCTGCCAAGGTCTTAAACCTCATAAACATCACAGGGCACGTATGATAAACCTGATCAACACGTACAGACACTCCAACTAGTGTGGACATATACATATGAGTATCAAGATATTTACAGTCCCAGTCATAGTCGAAGGCAAATTTCACAGATACATATAATAGGAGGACCTAGAATCAAATAATACAGAAGCTATATGATTATCGATAAGAATAGTACTTGTGATCACAGTATCAGAAGCTTCCGCCTTAGGATGATTCGGAAGAACATAAAGTTGGTCTCTATCACTACCCTAACCGTTACTCTACTAGCCTGAGCACCACCTATACCAACCTGTCCTTCCCTTGGTTAACTTGGTTGTCACTTCGTCCTATAGTCTGGCCACCATGTCCATCTTGGGATGACTTCTACCATTTCCTCCACCACCATTGATTTGCTGAAACTAGACCAGTAAAAGTCGGTGCTTGATTCAACTGACCTTCAGACAAGAAATTAAGACAATAACTCATGATGTGGCCTAGCCTCCACACCCATGGCACTCGATGCCTAAGGTAAGCCTCCAAACCCAAGAGGATGAAGGTTTATAGCTGCTTATTCGTGAAGGCTAATAATGGACCCTAGACGGTTCCTTGCAAATGTAGGTATAGCTAAATAATAAGGCCAAGAAAAGGACCCTACAACCCGCGACCCTTAGAGAAAGTATTGCTGAACTGGCCTAAGATTGAATTCGGAACCAAAATAAGCCAAGAAATAAACAAAGTGACCAAAATAGGCCACATATTTAATAAGTTATCAAAACAGGCTAAACGTAATAAATTATTAGTACGTTTTATACTTTTTTGTTAACGATCAACAACGGAGGTGAATAGTAAAAAAAATTTATAAAACGTAATAAATTGTTACGTTTTACAAAAAGATTTGTAAAACGTAATAAATTATTACGTAAAAAGTTATATAAAACGTAATAATTAATTACGTTTTACACGTAGATAACAAAAATAGTGTGTTGTCCCATCATAGTCAAATCAATACAATTTTTGTAAAATGTAATAATTTATTATGTTTTATAAAAAAAAATTATAAATCGTAATAATTTGTTACGAATTATATCAATAACCCCACCTACCCGTCTCATCCTTTACTTACTTTATTTTACTTTACTGATCCATTAGTTGGAGTCCCCCCAAAATAATTGTATTCTCATTTCAACTTTGCTTCAAAAAAATGTGTTTTGTTCCATCAACTTTTAGTCAAATTATAAAAATTTTGTACTCTTTCGTTTTATTTTAGGTGGTTCTCTTTCTAAAAATATTTGTTTCAATTTGGTTGTCCTTTTAATGAAATCAAAAGGATTTTAATATGTTCTTCCAATAATATCCTTATCATTAAATGACTAAACAAATTGTATAACTCAAATTTATATTTTCAAAGTATAATTAATAAGACTAATTTGATAAAATAGACTCTTAATAATTACTTTTCTTAATGGGTGTGCTAAGTCCATGGAGGTCAATTAATACGAAACAGAGGGAGTAAAACGTAATAATTTTATAAAACGTAATAATTTATTACATTTTACAGAAATTATATTGATTTGATTTGATGGGACAACACACTATTTTTTTATCTACGTGCAAAACGTAATCAATTATTATGTTTTATAAAAAAAATTGTAAAACGTAATAATTTATTACGTTTTACAAAAAAAAATTTACCGTTCACCTCCGTTAGTTGACCGTTTAAAAAAATATATAATAATTTATTACGTTTAATTTATTTTGATGACTTATTAAATAGTTTAAGTTCCGAGTTCCCTAAGATTTGGCCTTCTTTTCTTTCACTTTTACCTCTCTTTTTTGCGTAACCGCCTTAGCCTTTTTAGCAAATTCCATAATCTCTTGAAAGGACTTGCCCATTGGCGCTACTGATCGAGCAACCATTTGAGTCCCAAAATTTAGACCCTTCACGAAGTACCTGATTAGATGCTCTTCTGAAGTGATCAACTGAAGAGCATAGCAAGACAACACTTAAAACTTAGCCTCATAGGCCACCATAGACACGTCACCTTACTCTAACCTCAAGAATTCATTTTTCTTCTAATCACGATAAGCATGAGGAACGTAATTCTCAAGAAAAACATTCTGAATTATTATTAGGAAAAGGCTGTTTTTTTTTTAAAATAATAAAATTATTTGAAAAAGGGGCATTTTTGATCCAGTAATTACGACCAGGACGCTTTTAGACCAAACAAACTAGTGACGAGACATTATGAGACCAAAGTGAAAACCGAGGGCATTTTGTTCAACTTCTTATAGCTTAAAAACATTTTTGACCCATTGCTGTTAATGTAATTGATGGTGGTGATTGTTCAAAGAAGCTGATGGCCGTATCAAATAGTTGCTAGAATACATAAGTAGCAAAATAATTCCCAGCTAATTTTTCTGATGAATCAATTTTGTAGCTAACACTGAGCTAAGAACGTATTAAAAACGGAAATTACGCAGGCCTAAAGTGAGATTAGCTTTGAACTTCTGCATGTTCGCTGGACTTTTGTCCCAATCTAAATGCATGTTCTCTTGTAGTGTGAAAAATGATTTTGCAATTCAATAAATATCATCATCATGGCCCTCCAAACAGTATAGCTAACCTATTCAAGAACTACTAAATAAGTACAGTGACATTCATTTTGCCCTTCACTTGAACAATGTGTTTCAGTCAAATTAAATGTCTTAATTGCGTAGTTCCACTGATCCTGCATTTCATAAAGTTTGCTAATACCTTCAACGAGTGTGAGAAGAGAAGTATGCTTTTATTCCTGCTCCCCAGAAACCAGAGATCCATGGTTCAACAAGTTGGCTGCCAGGAAATACATATTCAACCACGTGTCATTATCGTAAGCAATTGTACATTCATACGAGCAAAGTGAGAGCGAAGGAATTATCCAGTCATCCACGGTTCAGCTATCCAACTTTTGCAAAGAGCCCTCATAAGCTCATTTTAGAACTCAACTCATCAAAGGGCTCTGGCAAGGCTTTACACAAACATATAGTGCCATATGAGCATAAATAGCTCATAGAATTAGATGACTATATATCAAGATAACGCCATTTTTCCCTAACAAAATACATCTTTAGTATCGTTTAGAGTAAAGAAGCACTGGTACAGCAATCATAAGGCCTGAAGACATTGGTGTGCATGAAAGTAGTAAAAATGGACAATCTTTTTACAAGTGATTCAACAATAAAAAGACCTTAATAGAGTAGAATTGATGCAGAAAATGCATATAATCAATCCCAGCTCATTTGACATTGACAATTATTTGACAAATTCATTCACTTTTAATTAGTAATTCTATATCAGATGTTTTTCAGAATAGTACCCAAAATGGAAATTTTCTTACCAAATAGGAGTCAGCTGTGCAAGTAGCCCAAAACAGCGGAAACTATATGCAAAGAGCCAGTGACTACTATAATCCCAGGTTGTTCTGCAGTTCTTTCACTGAGGATCTTAAAACCAGCTCGAATACAAGCCAATAATGATCCCTCCGCGAGTAAAATGCTTTGAGATTCCACAATCCCTGCAGCTTGAAGTGATTGATCCTCACTATCTGCAACTTTGAGGTCAAGAACCTTCATATTCATCTCTCTCGAAGCATTGGCCCAAGCACATTTCAATAAAGATGCTGAAGTCAGCCTTGATTTAGCACCAGCAATGTCAACTTCTGTAGAAAATACAGCGGCCAAATTCCCAACTGCCAAAAGAAATGGCTGTCTTAGTGGACTCATTTACAATAAAACTATCACATTCCATAAAACATGTAAAATGCAAGTATAATGTTCTAGACAAACTCTAATATTACAAAGCTGATAATTCACATTTCAGTTAGAACTCACATTAGTTGTTTGTATTAGTAACCTAAAACATGTAAATAGCCAAAAGTAATAAGAGAGTGAACAATGTTACATATTTGGAAAATTTTGCTGCTTTTAGTACCCCTTATGTCTCAATATCAATTACTTTATTTCCGGTTTAAGTCGCGTTAAGGAAATATCTACCTTTAAAGAAATATCTACCTTCCTAAAATTGAACAGTTATAAGTTGTCTTATACCAAGAGAAGCTAAATAAACTGACTTTATAAACTTCCCTACATGGAAAGAATCTGATAACCCGCATTTAGGCCTAACTTACTACATAGAAAAATGCACAAATAGAGCAAGAAGTCATTTTGATTAAAAGGTTGTGTGACTTTTTTTTTAACAAGAGAAGGTTGTGCGACTAACAGGAATAATACAACATCTTCGTCGAGCCAAAAAGAATACTGATAGTGCTCTAAGGTAATAAGTTCTTTAACCTTAAAAACCTAATCATGAGTTTCAGAAGTTTGTGCTTCCGGTACAGGAAAAAAAAAAACTAAAAATCACATCCTAAATTTGTCTTCGAAATCAATTGATTAGTCAACCATGCCATAAATCCGAACTAGCTAAGATTGGTTTTATGATTCTTCATAATCATTCAACTCTATTTGGGTCTATGACTCTATTCCATTCCAAAAACAAATAGTAATGTCTTTTACGACAAACTGGGAGCTTATAAACTAAGATTATCTAAATATCGGACTTACTCCTAGAGTAACATACAAAAGATCCGGACAAAAAAATTGCTTGTTAAGACCAATCTATTTTAGCCGAAGTTCGCAAAGGGACAACTCTTGTTAAGACCAAACATAATGTAAATGTAATAACTACCCCTTTATCCCAAGTAGCAGCTGTCATCTATATGAAATATTTTACTGCATTTGTATTCTGTTTTTAGCTAAGTTCACATTCACTTTGAAAGGTTGTAAGTCCTTAGTTCCATTCCATGTTAGGCTATGTTGCTCAGACTCTTCAAGAATATCAGCGGGTGCGTGCCGGATTCTCCAAAAGTAGAGTTTTCGGGAGAAACCAACACGGGTGTGCCATCAAAAGTGAAGAGTCCACACAACTTAGTTTTTAGGTTTATCCGCTTTTCTTTTAGCACCTTCAGTTATCATACTGTCACATCTCCACTCCAGACAGCGATATGAAGTCTATATAGGACATAACAAATTATCTCAGACAAACTTCTCTAATATATTCTGTGTCTGCCACTTGAACTCTTTATCATACATCATCATTTTTAATACTGGTTAATCTTTATGACCACATCCAACTTTAATATCCACGTTTTTATGACATTCATCTTATCGATATTTTACGTTTAACAACCCGATATTCATTGCAAAATTCTCGCAGTTGCAGGACTTGTTCATTTCATCCATCCAAATTTTAACTTACTCCATCCCTTTTTAGCACCTCCGATTATCACAACACCAGAAGCCGGTGCATATGAGGTCTATGTGGGACATTAAAAAACCATCGCAGGCAACCTGCATGATCCATTTGAACCCTCTATCGGATGTTGTTTCTAATCTTCTTCAATCTTGACTCATCTTAAAATAAGGCAACAAATCTATCTTTTAACATCTGCTTTCCATAAACATACACATCTTGTGGATATGTTAGGCTTGGAGACCCAGCCCTTCATAGCCATATAACAGCATTGTTTCAAAATGGTTCCAAGTATCTTTTTATCACATAGCATTCCTGTAAACTCCATCTAAAATCATTATTGTTTTAACTCTATGTTTTGCATTCATCTATCATCCCATTCTACTCAAAAGACCAAGTCCAGATGTCCATATTGTATTCGTTGAGGAATCACAATTCTGTCTAATCTTCACCTTCGTTCTTCTTATAGGGTTTAAACATGCAATGTATCATGTCTTACTTCTACTTGTCCCAAGACATTGCTCTCTAGAGTAATTCACTATCGTTCAATTCTTCATTAAGCACTCTAAACAGTAATAGTTTTAGGACAAGTATTTAGTTGCAAAGTAATGGTAGCAAACACGCAAAAGGGGTCAAATTGACAACAAAACTACTCCACAATCTTCAGGTTACAGCTAAGTTATAATTGAAAGATTAAATTTGTACATGATCTAGGAACTCATCAACTAAAAAAGGATATGGATCATGTGACAAAGAAATCCAAAATAGGTCAAACCTGAGAGTAGCTCTCTCGCGAAACCTAGATGATTCTTGTCATTCGCCATAGCAACCACAAGAACCATTTTTGCCTTCGGAAAGGTCATCTGCAATGTGTTTGTTAAAGCCCTGGCAGATTCCTTCGTATGTGCTGAAAATGTTTATTCATTATCATATTATCCACTTCCAAGAGACTGACAATTACAATTCTTGATAACAGATGAAAAACATTATATTAAACCACGGCTATGTAACACATATAATATACACTTGCACGAGTGCATGAACAACAATAAGAACATCAGGATTCAACCTCCATCAAGTAGTATAGTTGCCCCAGGTACTCCAAGTAAACTAGCTTCTTCTGAAGACAATACTTGGGTTCGGCCTTGCAAAATTGCACCCTCCAGACCAGCACGAATAGATCCACTGGACAAACTCCATCCTGGTATTTAGACACATTACAAAAATAAAGTTTAAAAAGAAAGTTGATCGAAGTGTACAAGCAAAATATCAAAATAATTCAATCAAGTACCTGACATTGTCAATATAAACTTTTTAGTTAAAATAGCTTACATCTATTATTAGATGACATTACAATCTACTTCTAGTATGAAGAAATCTTATGAAGCTTTAAGATTAACTCCATCTCAATCCTTTTTTGAAACTACCAGTGCTGTCAAAGACGCACTTAAGCCCTGAAGCGAGGCTCAAAACGTGTTGAGCACTTCAGTGTCATCATCAAGGCTCTAAGACATACTTTTCCTTGTCAATGATTGTCTCCTGACGAGGCAGCTCTAAGAAGTTGATATGTCACTTTGTCGTAGTGTTATCAAAGAAGTGCTTAAGCCTTGAAACGAGGCAAAAAACATGTTTAGTGCTTCGCCTCGCTTAATATGAGCTTCAGTGTCTCATCAAGGCTCAAAGACAAAATTTTCCTTGCCAACAAGCCTCTCCTGAAAAGACGACATTGAACAATTGATATTTCACTTTATCGTATTTATTTTTTCAGTTTCTTTGTCCATTCACGGTTATTATTATTAGTCTTTTACTAAACATATATATTTGTATTTTTTCTCCATTTGCACCTTTTTTCCATTTTAGCCCATGCTTTATTCGCGCATAAATCGCCAAAGGACCTTGGAGCTTTTTTGCACTTTTCCCTTTTGATAACACAGCTTCATCATAATTTTCTTTTTTCAATTTCTTCGTCCATATATTTGTAATTCATGCTTATAATTATCAGTCTTGGAGTAGAAATATACATTTGTATTTTTTTCTCCGTTTGCAACTTTTTCGTTAAAGCCCACACTTTATTTGCTCTCTATGCAAAAAGACCCAATGGACCATAGATTTTTTGAACTTTTCGCGTTTGATAACACTGGAACTAGCGTCGATCAGGTGATATCATCCCAATTAGAGGTAAACCCCAACCGAAAAGAGGAAATACCAAATTAATGGGGTCAAGCATGTATTGGTGGCTAAAGGCCCCTTGTGGGATGAAAGGTAAAGCTTGACCTAACTGCCATTAATGAAATAAAGCACACGAGATTTGCCAGATAAATCCTTCCAATCAACAATATAAAAAGGTAAAAGCTTTGAGACACGCATTCTATTTCACGGAGCAAACGGTACGCCCAACAATATGCAGTTTTCGTGTCCTGAAACCGGTAAGACTATATCAGATCTGTAGCGCATAACAGAATACAAAGTTGAAAACCTATCGAAAAGAATAATACAATGCTGTATATTCCCCATAACACATCATCTAATCCGTATTGTTAGAGAAACATTGCAACTTAACTGGTAAGAAAGCTGTATCTACTTTTCCTTGTGAGTAGACTCACGTGATAGAGGTTTCAGAAAGTGACATTAGCAAGCCAAGCCACAGTATAAATCAACTGAGAAATTAAGTAACTCCCTTATTGTTTCTCCATGACTAGAAAACAGGGTTATATCCTTTCAATTTCCATCAGAGCTGAAGACTTATTAACTTGCAAGAACTAATTTTGAAGTAAGAACAAAAGGAAATTTTGAGTCTTTACCTTGCTTATTAAGGCATAATGCTGCACATGTGGCAGTTACAGCATTCTGAAGTTGGTGAGCTCCAAGCATGCGTAGTTTCACACCTAAAAGTTCAATTGACTGAACTATTTATGAAAAAGCAATCAATAGCTTGTTATGTTGTTAGAAATTGAACAAGTTTCAAAAAGTCCAATTTGTCATGTATGAACCACAAACGAAGATCAGTATATACCAGATCAAAGTCCTTCTCAATGTGAAGCACTATATCACATAATTGGCGTGGTATGACACTCACTTCGCAAAAGCCTCTCAAAGCGCTTCTGTTTCCGGGATCACATGCTGATACCACTGGTGAAGACATAGAAGATGCTTTACTACGAAGAATGTACTCAATCGATGGAATGAACGGACCTCCTAGAACCAGCTGAAATATTGAATCATTTGAAGCAAGTCAAGCACAGTTGATCAGATAGCAAAATTGTAAATAATATTTTTTCAACATAACATGCTACACACACAATACTATCTCATCGAAGTTTTGACGTTAGAACTAGCAGACTAGTACCCTAGGGCATAAATAATACAGCCATTAATCCATTATAGGGCATGAGATCTTTGCTCAGAGTCTGAAAGCACATCTGTCTAGATAACCCTAAACAGAAAATATCAGATCAAACACAATTTCCAGGAAGAAAAAAAAAATCATCTTCATATATATATCCAATGGATATGTGAAGGAAAGACCACCTAACTGGACGCCCATTTTTAATTATTCCTGATTTCGCCACCGCTATACTTTCCAAAGAGCCCCCAAGCGCATCCAAATGTTCCTCGCCAACAGTGGTTATGATTGATATAGCAAGATCAGGACCCACAATAACATTAGTGGCATCTCGTGCTCCACCTAATCCAACCTATACAAAAGGAAAATACAAAAGTTAATGAAAACACGAGTGGAAAGAAAACTTTGATTTTGGAGGAAAAAGAAAAGAAAAAGAAGGAATATCAAATATCTAATATGGTGTAAAGATTATTTGTTTAAACACCAACTATGGTGGAAGAAGAGAGGAAGTGGGAATCAAGTTAACGCATTTAACCTCCACAACTGCAATTTCAGTATTTTCTTCAGCAAATAGGCTGAATGCAATAGCAGTAAAAACCTGAAATTTTAAGAAAAAGAAGAAACAAATAAGACAAAACCATATATAGAAGCAGACCAAAAATGAGAGGACTAAAAAGTACTTTGGAGAAACCAAATTCTTGGAAATATAGAAATCAAAGCCAGAAATGGAAACTGTAAAGATAACTGCAGGGTAGGAAAGCATCAAGGCGTTTACACTGATGAGTGATGAATAACCACAAACCATCTTTCAATCAATTTATGTATTGCTAGCTGAAAGAAAGGGAAAAGAACCTCAAAATGACTAAGACAACCATTCTCAAGTTTCACTGCTCTTTCAAGAATTTCCCTCCTTGTATTGAAATGATGATTCAATTTCTTCGCTGATACTAGCTCACCCCATCTTCCAAAAGTTATGCGTTCCCTGATAGTTTGTATATGCGGACTGTTCATATGCAGCAAATCGACTAGTCATACAAACTACATTGGATTGAATACAAAGTGGCCAGCTATAAATAAGTAACAATGTTAATGATAAAACATGTTTGACAATACCTAGTATAGCAACCAACAGAATAGCCTTCTGCCCGCAGTATACTTGACAGGAATGCAGCTGTTGATCCTTTCCCTTTTGTTCCAGCAATATGAACAGTCTACAAAATAATTTCACTTCAGAATGAAGAGTGAATCACAACCAAAGAAGCAAACAACACGAGAACTCAATCAATCCACGATGATAAGTTAACACCCACGCTAAGATGCATTCAAACTTTGTACTTATCGTTGGTGGTCGCGTTTCAAAACACCATAAGAAAATGAAATTTATTACTATAAAAAAATGAATTCGACTACATTTATTTTGATCTACTTTTGTATTGATTTTCTTAAATTCGTGACAGGTTAGCAGGAAGAAAATTAATTATTTTATTAACAATTACTGATAAATTTAACATTTATAATAATTAAGGGCATTTTCATAAACTTACCGGTTATACTACAGTACCATAACGTTAAAGCAAACAATAAAACTGTTATTAAACAACAGTGAAAGATACATTCCATCCAGATATTGTATGATACTATACTGTAGATACATTCCATCCAGAGATTGTATGATACTATACTGTAGAGTACAATACCATACCATACAACAAACCACCATCCAAACAAAGTGTAAAGCTCCCACTATTCATGGATCCCAGAAAAGGGCCGGACCAGGAGGGTCTATTGAAACTACAAATGGACTGAATATACAAAATAATGGAGAAAGAAATGGGACCTTAAACATAGATTGGGGATTACCCAAGAGTCCCATCAAGCGTCTCATTCTTCCTAGATCAAAGCCATCTTCCGAATCCGTTCCTGCGCCTTTGGGAACCCCTGACTTCTCGAAGTTCTTCAGATTCTCCAAAAATTCCATCAGTTGGTCCATTTCTGGGTCCTCTCGCAAAGTGGAGAAGGAATGACGAGTACTGTGGACAAGTCCAGCAACTGAGCAGGCCATACTTCTCTGGATTGAACGAGTGAATCCACCCAAAATGCTCAGATTTTTCATTTTTTAGCGTCACCCGACACAGCAGAAACCATTGCTGCTTTTCAATCAGCCATTTTGTTCTTCCACCTAAATTTGTGTTTGCAGGCACTTTTGGTCACTAAAATATACATATCTCTATTTGTGCAACGTGTAGTGATCTCAAATAAATATGTGTTTACATTAATTTTTATTAAATTAATTTTGTTATTTGATTTATTTTTTTTTAAGTTGAGGATCTATAGACATAATCTTTTAGTCCTTAAAAAAAATAGTAATAGAATAAAGGTAAGTTCTACGTGTACTTATATTGTTATTATTATTAATGTTGGTGTCACAGATATCATATGTACTTATAAGTTGCTATAATGGCTAAGGTTTTACTTGGACATCACATGCGCAATCATCAATATTGAAAAGGTAGGCATTCATGATATGATATTTTTTTGTTGTATTTTCATTTAATTCTGAATAGTGTATTTTCTTTTAACAAAAATGGATGAGAGAAAAAATATGTAGAAAAAATGTGTGTGTTGTTTGAAATTGAGTTATTCTTCTATAAAATTATTTCTTCTTCAATTTTCAATTTTGATGTTGTTTGTATTATTGTAGTCAAAAGAAAGTGAAGACAAAAGTACCTTAACGTTTTCCTCTTTTTTTCGTTTTGAATCTATGATAGATGATTTAGTATTCTATATAATGTGTTTTAATTTACAGGAATCTTCAAGTTTGAACTAAATGTTGTTAGGAGAAATTAAGAGTTTGTATAATTGAAATAATAGGTTTGTTAATTTGTAGAGATTAAAGAGAAATTAAGAGAAATATGTAACAAGTCATATATATATATATATATATATATATTCTTATCGGGTTATCGGTTTACCCAATAAGAAAAATACTCATAAAATAGAAATAGTAGTAACTAACATGAAAAAAAATCGAATCTTAGTTGCAAACAAAAATCCTATATAATGTGTTTTAATTTACAAGAATCTTCAAGTTTGAACTAAATGTTGTTAGGAGAAATTAAGAGTTTGTATAATTGAAATATTAGGTTTGTTAATTTGTAGAGATTAAAGAGAAATATGTAATAAGTCATATATATATATATGTATGGGTTTACCCAATAACCCAATAAGAAAAAATCAAATCGAACCAATAACCCAATAATTTTTTTTTATAAAACCATTAAAAAATCATTAACCCAATAACAATAAACCAATAACATTTTTATCAGTTCGGTTTATCGGTCAGTTCAGTTTTTGCACACTCCTATTATCAAGTGATAAAGTTTATTAGATCACTTTTCCTGTTCATATAAGATCAGTTCTTTGTATATTTACATATAATTGTGGTCTATTATAAGATGGTGTGTGTATGATTAAAAATTTATATTTTTTGGCTTTTTCCTCATAAATCGAGTTAGAAAAGAAAATTTAAAAGATAAAAGCTTTAATAAATTCAACACTCAAATTGATAGCTTGATAAAACTATATGAATGTTCCATTGAACTTGGGTTCAATCAAGACAGGTCAAATTAAATCAATTCTAAAATAAAGATCATCGGATAAAGAAAAATTAAGGTAAGCAGCCTCCTACTTTGAGAGTTATGTATCAATTTAATTTCCTTGACTATTAGATTTAAGATTTTTATGGAGTACATATCGAGAATAGTAAAAAGATCTCCACCTTTGTATCAGATTTCATGTCAAAGCGCACTATTATTTCTTAAACCCACCTTCACTTCGACTTTTTGTCATCATAAGCAAAGATTTATTTTTAACAAAGTAATTTCTTTTGTTAGTTGAAGTTGATCGTTGGTGGGTTTTGGTTTTGATGAATTCAATTGATGCTAGTTTTTTTGTTGTTGAGAAGTTCAGTATTCTTATTAATGGGTTTAATCAAACCTATTTAACTAGTGTATTAGGACTAAATCTTTTCAAAGCATGTCTGGAAAATTTTAGTTCACGAAGATCTATGTTTTTTTGTTATTCGTCTGATAATATAATTGAATACTTTGTTTTATCACTCAAATTATCAATTTTATTTTCAGTGCTTTGTTTATACATAGAAACATCATGGGTTCTTTATCAATAAAAATTTTTCTCTAAATTCAGGTAACCATTATATATGTTTCTATCGTCTTATAACACCTTTTTTTCTTAGTGATTTTGTCTTGCCTGAAGGGGAGTTTTGGAGTAATTGGCAAAGTTGTTGCCATGTGACAAAGAGATCACGAATTCAAGCCTTGGAAACAAACTCCGGCAGGAATGCAAGGTAAGGTTGCGTACAATACACCCTTGTGGTGGGATTCTTTTTCGAACACCGCACATAGTGGTAGCTTTAGTACACCGGACTGTCCTTTTTTTTTGTCTTGCCTACGCATTGTAATACTTGCATGAAAATGTGATTATAAAGGTCTATTTTGAAAGTTACATACTTTTTTTCTGTAGGAGTTTTTTTTATTTCTGAATGCTGAAGGTGACCAAATAGTGATTAGATTTGTTATGTTATATCGAATAGACATGATGTTGATTCATCTTACCGAATATGGCCTTAGATAGAAGGTTATAGAGTACTTTAATCAGATTTGGGTAAAGGTTTATTAGATAGTTAAGCTAGCATTGTGTTTGTCTTTTGTTCTATATTACTACTACTATTAACATTATCATTGTTTGGATGATTCGTATGTGTGCAAATACAAAGCTATATCGGCTTTATATTGTCAATCTCCCATCCTTTGCTTTCTGTTGAATGTTTAGTTTGGTTGATCTGTTTTAATTATGTATTAGGTGTATCTCTGTGAACATATATATGCATTGTTAACTATTAGTTTCTGCATATAAATTTTATGTGCAGAGTTTTAGAAGAGTAATTGTGCTGATATTTCAATTATTTATATTATTTTGTTGTAGTTCAGGTGATAGATGAATATTTGGTTGGGCTCTGTAGCGGTTAGGTTTAGTCTTATTATTTTAATACTTCGATTATTGTATTATTTTGCTGTAAAAATATATATTATTTGTTTTGCTTAATACATGTGATAGATGAATTTTCGATCGAATTTTTGCCTAAAGTTTATGTTTAATGCTATTATTATGATATCTTAAATCTCTATTATGCGTTATTTTGTTGTAGTTTATTAGTGATGTATGAGTATTCAATTAGAATTGGAGACAATCAAGACAGGCCAAACTAAATAAATTATAATGTGAAAATTCTTGGATAAAAAGGTTTGAATTGAGGTAGGCAAGTAGGTACTTTATATTTGTTGTTAATCCACCAAAGATAGAATGTAATTCATAGGAAATTGCACGCAAAGACAAACTTGAAAATAACAATTAAAGATTATTGAAATCTTAGAAAATTGAGTGGAACTATAATGCTTTTGGATTTCTTTCTTTGCTTTGCATGAAAGTTTCTCAAGTCTAAAGTTAGCCACAGTTCCTCCTTATTTCTCATTATAATACCCTATTGATGGTTGTCTAAAATTTCAGAAATTATATAAAAATATACTATTAATTAATTATAGTTTTTTTTTTTGTTATGAAGTTTTGCGAGATGATTTTTATATTTATATAGGAGGTGCTAATTAATTGATGCACCACACATATACTAACATTAAAAAAACATATACTTTTGTCATTTAAATCATGAATTTAATGTTTCATATATTGCGACTTCAACTGTAATTTATTCGTTTTTGTATTCAAGTCATTCACCATAGAGACATCAAAGGTAGTTGACTTATCCATATTAATTAGTAGAACTATAATACCCTAAAAGATACAGTGAAAAATTTTCAGACAATTTTAAAAGATCATACTATCTCCATTTTAATTTGTTTGTCTAATTTTGACCAAGCACCCCTAACATACTAATGATTTATGTCTAAATTGCCCTCAATTTTGATAAAAATATAGAATTTCGAGAATAAAAATAACACTCATAAAATAAAGTGCTTCTAGAAGTAGGAAAGAAATATAATGACTAAGTTCTTCTTTAATTTAACTAATTTTTTTATCTTCAAAATTTTACATTATCTTTTTGAAAATTTCTTACTTAATAAAATGACTTACTGACTTACACACGAGAATTTATTTTGTATATATGTTTATTTTGAATTAACGCTTGATACACTTATAAAATGACTTACACACAAGAATTTATTTTGTATATATATTTATTTTTAATTAATGCTTGATGCACGTGCAACGCACGTATTCTAAACTAGTTATCTTAAAAGTGTGAAGAGCCTTATAATTCACGTTTGAAATTTTCGTCCTTTATGAAAAATCTCCATAGAAGATAAAATAGTCTTTTCACTTAAGGAGTCCTAATAATTAATAATTAAGGAATCTTAAAATACAAAGATATATATAATTAGAATTAGGGTTTTTTTTAATCAACTAATAATATAAAAGGTGAATGCTAAATTTTGCACACTATTACGGTATATCATCAACATTTGGTTGTGCGTCCTCTTTTTTTTTTCCTTTGATGAGGTGAAGGTCGGAGTAACATTACAAACTATTTGTTTCCTACCAGCTACACCAATTAAAAGACAAACAACTTCTATTGTGATCATATAATCAATATTCATGCATTAAATCAAATAATTCTTTTTAATTCAACAGAATGTTGGTGTTCCAGCTGTTTACATATTTGTTATGTTTGATAATTAACTTGACTGATTTTGCTGCAAATAAGAAAGTGCAAGTCTATGACTTGGAGACTGAATTATCACATTGTCAGGCTTCTTGTTCGATCGCGGCATTTGCAGGAGAAAGAGCTGGTCGAGAGGAATAATGCATGGCTTAATGATGAGGTATTTTGTACCTTATTAAAATACACATGTTTGAGGTTTAATTTTATTATTTTGATTTATCGATTATCGTATTGTTTTATTATAATTTCTATTATGTTATTATCTATTGTTTTTATATTGTTCGGTCGAGCTTTAAGGAATTTTTCTGTAAAGGTTAGATTTAATCATGTTGTTTTGATATCTAGATTATGTTGCACTTTCTACTCTATTGCTAGCTTCTACTTTTTCCTGCTTAATACAGATGGTAAATGAATATTCATTGTACATTTGTACAAAATTTCTACCTCGAGCATACGCAAAAAAATCGTAGATAGTCAAGTGAAATTCAATCCACGAAATAACTTGATTTATGGACAGCATCGTTGTGGTAAAGGTCGTAATGCTAGAGAAATCATTACCGCACGACATAGAGGGGGAGGTCATAAGCGTTTATACCGTAAAATTGATTTTGTGTAAGGATCAAGTTTAATAATTGTATTATTCTGATAATTCGATTTTGCGTATTTATTTTATTGTAGCTTCTATTTTGTTTTTATTTAAGCATTATTTTTGCAGATATAGATGAATGTTCGATCGGCCTTTAAGGAACTTTTGTGTAAAGGTTGGATTTTATTTTATCGTACTTTCTATTCTATTGTTATCTATTATTCTGCTTCATATAGGTGGTTGATGAATGTTTGATCGGGCTTTGAGAAAATTTTCTTAAAGATCAGGTGTAATCGTATTGTTTTGAAATCTCGATTGTCTTATTATTTTGGTGTAGTTTCGATTTTGTTTCTATCGATTATTTTTTCTACTTAATATAAATGGTAGATGAATGTTCAATGTTTACCAAAAAAAAAAAAGGATGAATGCTCAATCAATCTTTAAGGAACTTTTGTAAAAGTTAGGTTCAATGAGATTTTTCTTGTTTACTTTTGCCAATCTTTTAGAAGAGCACTAATAATTTAAAAAGAGGGTAACAATTTAACCAAAAAAAGAAACATTAATCAAAAAAGTTTGTTGTTTAGAAAAACGATCAGAGTCTAACAACAAAAAAAGATCACATTACGTGACACAATCAGGCAAAGATGAATACAAGTTTAATACACATTAGGATTTAAATTTTGACATTTGCTATGAATAACTAAATTTTGTTCATTATACTTAATTTTGCTCCTAGCTTAATTGTTAGTCCGATAGTGGCTTAAAAGGTTTTATCCTTGATAATATAATGTATGTATACACAACAATTATTTTTTTTATATGTATTTATTATTAAATTACACGATACACAATAATTAACTTGTATATTTGATGCGGATATATTTGATTTTTTTTTTACCTTACATAAGATAATTTAAAATTTTCTTCAAAATTTATATCTATAATTTATATTTATATTTATATTTATTTTATAATATATTAAAAGTGTGAAGACTTTAGAAAAGTGATTTGAACTTTTTGCCCTTTATTAAAAGTATTTTTGCAATAGACAAAAGTGTCTTTTCACGTATTTTCTTTAATTATTATATTATTATATAATATTTAATATTTTAAAATTGATTAAAGTCCTTTTTTATATAGGTAAGAAATTATACTATTTAACATTTTTAATTTAGTTAAAATTTACCTTATATAAAAAATAATCTATAATTCTATTTAAATAAGGAACTATAAATGTCGAAATTTGAGGAAAAATCAGAATAATAGAGAAAAAATTTCCCAAAAAAAAAAATATAAGACCAAAACAACAAATAAGATGTGGCTTGTGAAAAGGAACTAAAAGCACCAAAATTTAAGGGGAATCCGGTTAATAGAGGAAAGAAAAAGTCTCTTTAAAATTAAATGTGTCAAATATTTAGTGGGGAAAGAAAGTCCTACCTAAAAAAGCTAGGCATGAAAAGAAAAAAAAATTAATAATAATAAAAAGAAAACTATGGCTGAAAAAAAAAATTAATGTCTCCTAAAATATATGACAAGAATACTATATATGTGAAAAATTAATGAAAGTCCTTGTTTGATGTAGATAGGAAATCATAATAGTAATTGACTTCTAAATCAATTAAAACTTTACCTTATATAAAATAATTTTAAAAAAATACAATTCTATTTAAGTAATATTGTGATCAAATTTTGAAATAACATACTTGACACGGCCGCTTCTTGGTCTCTCTACAAACTTTGATAGATGGAGATCGAATGCCACCACGAATAGGTGATAACATTGCTCACGGGGACGATATTGTTGCATCACTATGGTAATTTCTCAACCTACTCAACCTATTGTTTGTTTCTTGTCAAAATCTAGCACAACTATTAACCACTTGCTTTATTAGTTATTCTATTATGTTTTATCAAGCCGGGGACTATTGAAAATAATCTCACTTTCATGCAAAGAATAAGATGTTTGTACATCCTATCCTTTTCAGATCACACTTATGAGATTATTGTTATAGATTTTTATGTTTGATCGGTAATTCATAATTGATATTGTGATTGTATGATTTGAGGCGATGTAATATCCTCTCCTTTTAGTTTTAGACAAATGCAACACAATTGGAATATGGCTAGCAAAATGCTTTTACGTGATTTATTTATTTATAATGTATCGTATTGTATTATATTATATTATATTGTATAACTTCAGATTGTTCTGCTTTGTTTGTAATTAGTGAAAGAAGAAAGTTTCTTGGCTTGAGAGTAAGACCTTATGTTATTCTTTGTATGTTGTGCCAAAGACCTCAATGGGTAATTCCATCTACACAATCCAACTTGATCTTTTAAGACTTCAACTGCTCCAATACTTGCAGCTACTATCCATGCTCTCCTGCTTGAACTCATTTTGACTTAATTTCTTCTAAAATGTAACTCTTGTTTTCTTTGCTTTTGATTTTCTGACTCTTTAGATTGCTAAGTAAGATTTAATAATATTCGAGTTTGTAGGTAAGGCTGAATATATAGGCAGTGAAGAATGAATTAGATAAGGAGAGTTTAGAGTAGATAAAAGTGATGAGGAAGTGGTTTTGGGCTTATTGTTAGTATTCTTTTTACAGTGTACTCAATGAGTTCTCCAACCAGGTTAAAGGCCAAGTCCATAGGTATTTATTACATAATATTTTATAATGTATCATATTGTATTATATTATATTGTATTTTTTTCAGCTTTTGTTTTGGTTTAGGAATGTTGGTAGCAGAGATAGTTTTATAACTACTTTTTCGATTAGCTTTGAAGGTGTGATTTATAACAATTTCATTAATTTCAAGTGTATATTATAGATGAATGTTCGATCGAAGGTGAAAGCTCCTAGAAAAGATATATGGTTGCAATGAGTTAAGAGCAAAAGGTAAGACCCTTAGAAAGGTGATTCAAACTCTTTGACAATTTGTCTTTTCACCTTTTTCCTCCAACTAAATTTCTTAAAAATAAATTACGACTTAACATTAAGAGATGGTGATTATGATCAACCACTAAGATGATCACAAGAAGCAAATAAATTAATAGTGTTATGTTGTTACCGTTTTCAACATCTTTTAAAGCTCTTGTAGTTTGCAGTGATACGATTGAGAAAGTAAAAGAAATAGGAATGGGAGAAGGAGGCTTTTATGAAGTGTTGAAAGAGAAAAAAGAGCGTGGTGATGTTTTCTGTTGAATTTTTTCGTATAATAGTAGTATTAGTTGGTGGAATTGTCTTAATTTTGTTTTAAGTTTAAGTATATACATCAAGTTTAGTTTCATTTTGAATTTAAGTCACATTCATCAAATCGTCGTTTTAGGAGGTAACTTTGTCTTGCTTTCAAGATTTCACATTTCATATTTAACTACTTTTTGTCTCTAAATATCTTTAGATGATATGATAATATAAAATTTTTATTACACTAACAATTCATATTTTTGTATGTGAAGGGCAGGGCTGAGCTTGGTAAGGTATGGGGGCTTCATCCATATTTTCTTCGCTGGAAGAGTTACACCAAATATGGAGTATATGATTGAAATTATTTTACATATACGAAGTAGATGTCAAATCCTTTTAATTTTTGATGTGTTTGTTTTTTCAGATTGGGTGATGTCAGGTGGAGATGACTTGTGTCTAAAGTTTACCTTTGAAGATAGCGAATTTGACTGCTTTTCTGATAAATATCTCTACTGCTTTCTACTCTAATTTAATAGCCAAAATATATTTGAGGACAAAATAAGTTCATAAGACAAGTTCCCGAATAAATAATGTAAAATTTACTTTAATTATGCAAACATATATTATTCTCTCCGTTTTATATACATCATAAATTCGAATAAAATGTTAAATTCTTTTTGCTTTATGAGTCTTATTATTTTATCATGGCATACTTTTATGTGAAATTTACTTCTAACATAGTATGATTAAATTACGTGTAGATTTTTAAGAATTCAACTCTTCCACTAAAAAATAGAAATTTTTAACTGCAAAAACCATTGAATTTAAACCTCACCTATATTTTGTCGAAGAAGTTTTATATTACATTTTAAAAAAATGATTAAAGATTTTAGAGAAACAAATAAGTCAAATCACTTATATAACCACATTTAAGGGGGAAAAAAAGAATGATGAAAAGGAAAAAATAATAAAAGAGTTAAATTAATAAATTATTTATATGATTCAAGTGAAATATTTCATTTTAGGTACTTCTAAATGACATGTGTATTTGATGTCGTCTATGAATTGGTTAAAGAGACTAATCGTGTCTAACTTTAAGACAAGGTTTTTTTGGATGAATTAAAGATTCAAATGTTCACTCACTCTAAATATGTATGTGCAAAAATGAATAGATCAACAACATACCCACATATATGCAATACACAAAATTTACAAAGTATTGCATTTATTGATACAATGTGAAAAATTTATATGTTAAAGTTATTTTGAAAATTTAGTTTCTAAAAGAATTTTGGAAAAAATATAATTTCTGATTGAAATATTGGACAAAATAAGTATGTCGTCAGTGAATGAAGTAGTTGAAAAAATTAAAGTTTTATCTCTTTCTTTATTTGAAAAATTAGTTGAAAAATCTGAAGTTGGATCGAAACTCGAGTCCCTATTGGAGTCATGGGTCGATTATCGAGTTTCGAGATTGAAATCAAGTTTAAAGTCGGGTCCCGTATCAAAGTTGGATCCCGAGTCTAGGGCTTCAGGTTTGGTTCAAGGTCGTCGAGAGTCAGGAATTGGAGTTAAAGGTATGGAGTTGGACCATAAGTCCAATCACAGGTCAAGATACAAATTCGTGTCCCATGTCAGGTCAGGAATCAGGATCTTGGGAGTTGATTTTACGGTTAAGGTTGGGTCTCGATTGAGTGTCAAGAGTCGTAATGATCGAAACTTTCAATGACTGAATTATTAGTTAATATGCAAATCTTCATTAGATTGCTACCTAATTCTTTATTCTAATATCTACTTTTTATTAATTTTATTTTTCTTATGTATAGTATTATTGATTGACATGAGATACACGTGCAACGCACGTATATTAGATTAGTTACTATATAAGTATGGCCGTGCTTAGCACGGGACAAATATAAAGGATTTTGAAATAATTTTTTATTTTTTGGAGTATTTTGAGGTGTAAACATAAAATCGAATTAAAATTATTTACTTGATAATTTTTCTGATATCAATAAACAGTTCTCTTAATTCAAAATAAAAAACAAAAAGCATTAGAAAAAAAACTTTGTATGACAAATTTGAAGTATAAACTACACATCAACACAATGCTTATGGAAATTCAAAATTGTCAATATAGTATATCAATAAAATTTATTATAAAAGAACTTCTGTCCTCCTTCCTTTTATAATGAATTAGTTGGTAATTTGAGAAACTGAAGCAATCTACTTAAGTGATAAATCTTTAATTTGATTAATTTTAAATGTTAAATGATTACATTATCAGTGATGTAAATTGGATCTAAATTCACCTTTTCTCTATCAAATTTTAATTACGTTAAGTTTGAAAATAAATCAAATTTATTTTAGTTTATATATATAAATTAAATTTTAATATTTAAACAAAACGAATTTCAAATTAGATATAATTTCTATTTGAAACCATTTCCCTCATTCCATTCAAGTATATTATTTTTCTTTTTAAAAAATGACTATTTTTATTTTTTGTATTTTCTTTTCAAATTCCGCATGACACGTTTAACAGTTAGCACCATAAAATATAGGCTCAACCTCAAGTTCTAATAAAGTAATTTAGTCTGACACTTTTGATTTGAATTTTGAAAATTTTTTGTTTACACATATTTTTATTTGTCTATTAGATAATTAGTTAATCATATAAAATATTTTATCTCCTTAATTATATTTATCAACCTCAAATTGAAATGTTATGGATTTTAAGACTTATTGAGGCGAATGAGTATAACTGAAGAAGATATGTTTTATGCGGTTAACTTAACTACCTAATGGACGATGAGAACAAATATAAGAATAATTATTAAATTGAACCGAAAGTGTATAACTAAAACACTTATTAGAAGTTTAATTGTTCGGTTGAAACAAGAATTATAGTTACTGATAAATTTAAGGGGTTAATTATGTATTAATATTAAAATTTAAAGGACATTTAATACCTTACACAATTTTTAGTTTAAGATCATAAAATCTCATTTTACATTCCATTCTTAATCTAGTTAAAACACTAAATTGAAACTGAGAAAATACTTTTTTCCAGTGGATCTCTTACGTGTCATTTGTAGGAGGTGTAAGGTGATTTTATGAATACGAGATAAATTTATATTATCAACCAAACATGATATAAAACTAATATTAAATTTAGTCTTATCGACTATCTCATCACTTTTTCGCTTTTATTTCTTCTTTACACTCATTATTTCACTTTGACCGAGTATTCATAAAGAGCAAATTTAGTAGCTAGAAATAATGAAATTTTTCTACTCACCTTACATGATAAATTCATGAATAGCAAAAAATCTTTACATGATAAATTTGAAGTATAAACTATGCATGAACATAAAGCTTATGAAAATTTAAATTTGTCAATATATTATATGAATAAAATTTATTAAAAAAGGAAAATTTGTCCTCTTTCCTTTTGAGATAAAAGAATGTATAGTAATATACTGAATTAGTTGATAATTTGAGAAATTCAAGCAATCTGCTCAAGTGATAAAATTTTAATTTAATTAATTTTAAATTTTACATGATTATATTGTCAGTGATGTAAATTGGACCAAATTTATGTTTTTTCTATCAAATTTTAATTAGGTTATGTTTTAAAATAAATCAAATTTATTTTAGTTTACATATATAAATTAAATTTTAATATTTAAATGAAACAAATTTCAAAATATAATTTTTATTTCAGATTATTCCAAGTATATTATTTTTCTTTTTTAAAAGAATGATTATTTTTTATTTTTGCATATTTTTCTTTTAAATTCTGCATGACCGTTTAACATCATAAAATATAGACTCAACCTCAACTTTTAATAAAGTATTTCAGTCTGACACTTTTCGTTCGAATTTTGAATTTTTTTTTGTTTACACATGTTTTCATTAGTTTATTAGATAGTTAAGTTAATCATATAAAATATTTTATTTCCTTAATTATACATATCAACCTCAAATTGAAATGTTATGGATTTTAAGAATTATTGACGCGAATGCATATAATTAAAGAAGATGACAGGTTTTATCCGGTTAACTTAACTATCTAATGGATGATGAGAACATGCAAAAAAAATTTATTAATTATTCGACTGGAAAAGACTTATAATTTGAGAATCTAAATGAAATACCCTGATAAATTTAAGGGCTTAATTATGTATTAATTTTAAAATTTAAAGGACATTTAATATCTTATACAATTTTTAATTTAAGATCATAAAATTTCATTTTACATTCCAGGCTTAATCTAGTTAAAACGCTAAATTAAAATTGAGAAAATATTATTTTCCAGTGAATATTCTTAGGGATCATTTGATAGGAGGTGTAAGGTGGAATATCTCATGGATACGTGATAAATTTATATTATCAATCAAACATGATTTTAAGCTAATATCAAATTTAGTCTTTGTATAACCCTTGTGATTTTATCAATCATTGGATTATTTTATATTACCTCACATATAATATAATCATCTAAAAATTAAGATTATAATTTTGAAATAATTTAGTCTACGTACTAAATAACTTCTTAATCTACTTTAATTGAAAGTAGCAAAATAAAATAAAAAGAGAACAAAATGAAATTAAATGTTAAGGGTGAGTATTTTAATAAATGTAGTTGCAAGGAGGAGGGCCCATATTTTCACAATTGTGCAGGAATTTTGATGGTGATGTGAGTGATAAATGACACATTAGTAATTATATGAAAGTTAGCTGGGTTTTTTGTCATTTGGTTTTTTCTTGATGCATAATGTGCATCCATTTTAAGTTGAAACTTTTGTTTTTGAATGAAATTGCTCTCGGTCGTCCTCCTAGTGGCTTTTCTATATAGTACAAATGTGTCATTTCCCCTTTTCTTCCTCTCAAAACAAGCGACATCTTTTCTGAAATAATATGATGATCATTTCTATTTTATCTTTATTGAATTTTATTTAATAAGAAAAGATAATTAAAAAATAATAATTTTATAAAATTTACAAATCATTCTTTATTTTTTAAATTTCATGTCTGATCAAATAACGATACATAGAATAAAACGAGGGAAATACTACATTAGTTTCTTAACTTACTACCTGCTATCAAAACTTCATAACTTTAACCAACATTTTAATGAGCATTTTCTCATCATATTTATTTGAAAAGAATTGTAATTTATAATATTTTTTCATAATTTTTGATTATTTAAATTTTAAATTAAAATTTTCATCAAATTGACTTCAAGACACGAAACAATGACAAGTAAAAGTGAATAGTAGAAATAGAATAAGCATACTTGGTCAACTAATAAGTTGAATTTTAAAATTCCAAAAATTAGAATAATATTTAAATAACTATTTTAGTGAACTCTATTTTAAAAGGGTAAAAAAGCAAATCATGTTATGAAATATAAAGTAAGAACAATAAAAATAAATAGAAAGAGAAGAGAGGAAACTTCTTTATTTCTCTTTAGGGATTCTCTTGGGATCCTTGGGGATACAATGAACAAAATTCCTCTATTTATAAGGAAAAATACTCCTAATTTCTCTCTAAAAGCTAGATATTTCATATCTTAATAGATATCAACTAGATCTTGAGAGATCTTATCTATATTCTTGATAGACATTCACTATAATGTAAATATTAAAACACTCCCCCTTGAATGTCTAGTTGGTCTCGTTAAAACCTTACTAGAAAAAACCCAGTAGAAAAAAATTCTAGAGAAGGAAAAAGAGTACACATCTCTAACAGTACGCATTTCGGTTGTCTCATTAAAAACCTTACAAGGAAAATTCAGTGGGACAAAACTTTGAAAGGAAAAAAAAGTACAATGCGTATTTGCTCTCGGCCCCCTGATGAGAACATCAATGAACTCTTGCATCCCGATCTTGTGCATCATCTTCTTGAAAATTGCAGTTGAAAGAGACTTGGTGAATAAATCAGTCATATAGTCACTCGAACGAATCTGTTACATGTTAATATCACCATTTTTTGTAGCTCATGTGTATAGAAAAAAATTAATGAAGTCTGCTTCGTTCTATCTCCTTTTATGAATCCTCCTTAAAGATGCGCTATGCATGCTGCATTATCTCCGTATAAAATTGTGGGTACATTGTCACATTACAAACCACATTTTTCTCGAATGAGATGTATCATGGATCTCAATCATACACATTCTCAACTTTCTTCATGAATAACTATTATCTCAGCATGGTTCGATGAAGTGGCTAGATAGACTGCTTTGTATATCTCCAAGTTATAGCAGTATCCCCACATGTGAACACATTTCATGTTTGAGATCAAGATTTATGTGGGTTAAATAAATACCCAACATCAGCATAATCAACAAGATCAGGACTGTAATCTTTAGAATAAAATAAGATCATGTGTTTGATCTCATTCTGATGTCTCCTAGTAGGAGCAAACCTATACCTTGCTAACAAATTAATCGAAAAGGCTATATCAGGCCTTGTAGTATTTGCAAGATATATTTTGTCAAGTGACGATATTCAACATTTCATGTGTGACATCTTCAAGTGTGTGAAGTGCAAATCAAATAAGTTTTCACTTTCCAAGATGCATCTTTTCATGCCACTTGATAAATGTGTCTTCGTCAGTATGCTTAAATAAACGTAGAATTCAGATCCTTGTAATCTTTCACAATATTGCGTCAATATTGTATCAAAGATATTGATGATATATCATTCGTATCGGTTCACAGTGTGACATAACATTTTAAGATCTCATCACTTCATTATTTTAGGTACCTGAACCTTTCATAAGGTTTCATGAAGTGTTATGTCATAGACTCTTCAAGAGCGCATTGCCTTCTTATTATGGTTGTTTGAAAATTATTTTATTTGGAATCAATTGGTCTACCACGCTTCACGCATGCATGATTTTATCCTTTACGGACACAAAATAGGATCACTTGCAGCTTAATATGAGATGCTTTTGGCATTTGACTTGAACTATCTTTTGAATGAGGATCTGATAATATAATTCCTAATATATTTCATAGTTGCTTATAATCTCCCCCTTATGTTAGGAAAACTAACATGCATCCTCCATTTTTTTGAGGAATCTATCTTTGTGCATCATGGTATATTCATTAATTGTATACCGCATATCGAAATTATTAAATGAACAACGTGTGGTTCCCGACTCAGAACCAACTTTGAGAGGAAATTAATCATAATTTATTGGTTTGATGCATATAAGTGCTATTGTATGCAACATATCATATTTCAGACCAACACATGAAGCTTTGTTCTCATTAGCAATGGTTTAGATATTTATCGAAGGCATTCAACGCCAAACCATCATTATCAAGATGAATTGTCTTGATTACACAATCTGAATGTTATGCTCTTAACTCAATTTTATTGAGCAATAACTTTATGAATGTCAAACTGCAGGTTGACAATAAATGTACATGTGATCATTTTATTGATGCATCTTTTTAACATATCACATGTTAGGTGAACGGGCCCTTATTCACCTTTTATACTTTTTAAATTTTAAGGGATCCAATCCCAACATTAGTTGGTCCAACGAACTTATCATGAGAACAAGCAACATTCAAAGTTCATGAATAATTTTCTAATTTTTCAATATATGTTTAATACTTAATATGCACATTTTTGGGATGTCGTAATCATTCATGTCAACTTATGAACCTTTATACTAGTAAACTCCAAGTTTACCATGACATGTGTCTTTTACTTTAGCAAATTTGAGATTTACTATTACATGAATAAATTTTATATTTACTACTTTAGAAGTAGATTTTAAAATAACTCTTCTCAATTATTCAGCCTCTTTCGGAGGTGAGTTGTGATACCATCGCAATCAAGTGCACGTTTGCATTAATAAGTTTCTCATTCCTCAGGAATGAAATATAATTGTGTCTTAAGTCTATCAAATTTTGGCAGCTTATAACATCTTTCATGATATTGCCATTTCAGGAGCAAATCGAGGCATACATATAATGTTGAGAATTTTTCTCTAACATATTTTATAATCATAATAAGCGTGCGAAAATATTATTAATTTTAATAATAATTATCATATCGTCCCACCACGCTTATTCGTACATTCAATTACTTGTCTTCTTTCAGACATATTATCCACTGCTGCCACATTCCTTTCAAGAATGGAGCAAGTTGTCAACTTTCAGATTCATCATATATTGCTACTATATTCACTTTATGAAATAGAGCATATCAATGGGATATGTTTCATGACTTTTGATCAAACACCCATTATTTTGCCTTAGCCATCATAGTATCATCAATATGGTGTATTGAGATTCAAACTCATGTCTTATCCATATAAAAGGCATCTTAGGCAATAACTCGATGGGACTTGAACCCAACATCTTATCATCATGCTGCATTGAAACTTTTAACCCAATGTCTTACTCTTTTATTGCGACAGAACTTAAATCCATCGTTTTACCCTCGGTCAAAAGCATAATAAAATAAATTAGTACTTACCACGTTATATTCATAAAGCTAAAAATCACAATTTCATCATGGATCTATTATTTATTGCACTTACCAGTATGTATATTTCAGTAAAAGTAAACAATATTCACCTCTCAGATCACGAATACCAAATGGCATAACTAAAGTAATAAAACAAAAACATTCGTATGCATAATGATCCCATTCTCTCTCTCTTCTTCTTTTTTCTTTTTGGGAAAGTCTCGTGCACTGCTTGTACATACAAAAAGAAACCTGGTTAATACTTTCTTTGGAACGACTAACAGATGGTTTTACATTATTGCCCAATATTTTAGTTGGTTACAGTTCGTGTTGATAACGTGCTATGAAATATAAAGTAAGAACAATAAAAATAAATAGAGATATGATACGAGCCAAATGACCATCATAGCTTTTGATGACATCATTCAAAGCCAATACATGAAGAATCAAGCTTTGGTCACATTGAAGTCACGGGAACATACATGGAGAAACCTATTTGAGCACACCATTGAGCAAACCCGTGTGTGGAAAGTTGCTTGGGGGCTTGCGTTTGAGGCATACCCGAGACTACAAGTTGAACCACGACTTTGGAGCTTTAAGAAAGCGCCTTTAGAGTGTTGGAACTCATTAAGGGCATTTTAGTCATTACACATGTTGATTCCAAATACACCATGGCCGCCCCACTCATTAAGGTGTTGTGGTCATTTTATCTTTCATTCGTAATAGTCTATAAATAGTCTTCTATTAGGTCATTTTCTCTTTAGTTTTATGATGGATATTTGAAAGACATTGAAAGTTTTTCTTTTCTCTTTGAGAGTGTAGTGTAGGTCTTGGAATAGCCATTTAGTGTAGGGCTTGAAAAAGTCATTATTGACACTTTCTTAGAAACGGTGGTTGTAAGGTGGGGTTAATTTCCTTAACAGTCACCGTAAGAAGATTAGTGTTTAATTTTGCGAGTTTAAGGGTCTTATCATTTGATACACGGTTTGGTTCTTGATTCTCCGTAACTTTTTATGTCATTTTATCTATCCCTTTACTTTATTGCATTGTGTGTGTCGTTTCTTGTTTCTTATTCTCAATTTTGAGGTGTTGCTGCCCTAGTTGGTTTCATCTTCTATTTCAGCGTGTCTTGTATTCTTGGCTGTTTTGTGTGTTCCATAATCGATCTCGTTTTATTTGGTATCAGAGTAAGGATTGATTTTATTCCTACGAGATCAATCTTGGGCTTGTTAACTTGAAAATAAAAAAATAGTGTTGAAAACCAAAAATCCCAAAAGAAAATAATCTATCTCGTTTTTGTGTTTTGGCCAAAATTTTGAACTTAGATTTAGGAGATTTTTGTGTGTTTTAATTGTTTCTAGTGTTAGTCTTTGTTCCCTAACACTAAGAGAGTCTAGATCTTGGATTTGAGTTTAATTCGGTTGTTTTGAGTTATTCACCATTGTTGAGTTGGAGGTTGAAGAAACTAGAAAGGTGAATCTCAAAATTGGAAGGGTTGTTGTTGGTATTGTGGCTTGAAAATATGTTGTTGTTGTTGTGGAGTTTAATGTGAGCAAAAGGAATCCAAAATCATTCAATTTGGAGTTAATTTGTTTTAGTTTCTATCCTTGAATGTTCTTGGTGTTCTTCATATTCTTCATGAATTGTTGAACAAAAACATTCAAAGGGAGTGTTTGATCTAAAATCAAGTTACAAAGAGTGTGGTCTTGTGTTTGTCTTGAAAACATTCCCCAAGAATACACCAAAGAAGAAAGGGGACAAAGGGCTTTCAAAGGTCTTGTCTTACCAAAAGGGAGAAAGGGCCTATTTCAAGACAAACAAAAGAGGAAAAAAGACAAAGGCTTTCAAAAAGGTGTTTTGCCAAAAAGATTCAAGGAAAGTCAAACCTTTTTTGAATTTGAAAAAGGGCTTCAAGTCTTGTGTTTTCCCTCCCATAACCAAAATTTCACTCTTCCAATTGAAAATTGACCAAGTAAAATTGAAAACAAGAAATTCCCAAAAATTTCAACCATTTAGAATCAGCCACGTCATCAAAGCTGCCACGTCATCAGACTTCCAAATACCCTAAGCTCAAATTTCAGATTCTAAGTTTTTTTTCCTTCTTTCTTTAGTTTCATTTCTTGAGTTTAGTACTAATTAGTAACTAGTAATCACCCACTAGATAGTGGATTAGTTGTTTGAGTTTGTTTTCTTCGTATTTTCATTCTTTGTGTGCTTTTCTCACTTTAAACTCGTCGTAACTTCTTTGTTTCAAGTTCATAGGTAGATTTTGTTTAGTGTCTTGAGTAGATCAAACAAGAATCTATTCCGACCACTAAGTAGTGATTGACACCTTATTGACTACCGGAGTATAAGCAACTTTCAATATTCGCCGCTCCAATTATGAGGATCACAAAGGTGAGTGCATACGAGTGTTGGTGAGGAGATTTTACTACTATCTTGTTTGTTTATTTTGTAGGTACAAGGTGATATAAAGAGAACATATCTTCGATAGCCGCAGATTATTGTGACTACAACATGGGAGACTATGATTATAGTGGGGGGTTTTGTGGCTACGAAGTTGATGAAGATTATGGGGGCTAAAAAAATAGCCATAATCAAGATATGGGAAGAATTGAGGGTCACGGGTTTGAGGGAGAAAATAAAATGAATGAGGTGCCTAGTGCCTATGTTGAATATGGAGATGATGAAGAGTCTTGTGGTGGTTCTTATGATGAATATGGGGCATGTGAGAAGTCTTACACTTTCCACTCCGAACCTAGAATGGGTGTAAGGTATAACTCTTTCATTCGCAAAGCTTATGAGAGCTATGGTGAGAGTGCACGCGTGGAGTATGAAGATTTATATTTCTCACCTTGTAGTACTTCTTATCAAGGCCAAAGTGGCGTGAATGGTTATACTAGCTATAGTGGAGGTTATCCCATGAGAAGAAGAGAGTATGTATCTCCAAAGCTGAGGGTTACTCATATGCCCATGGGGTATACTAAGCCTTACAATGTTGATCCAATCCAAAAAGGAACATTCATTCCGGAAAGGTAAACATTTGTGGGGTTTCGGGCTGTCTCATTGTGCTAGATGATAGGTGCCATCAAAACCATATCATGCCATCCATGGTTGACTATTTGGGGATATTTTAAGAACCTTTACTTGGCCCATATTCCTTGGATGGGTATAAGGTTACCGAGAGAGTGAAGGTCATCTTCAACCAATTTGAATACTATAAGAAGGTGTGGTGTGATATCTCCCCCTTAAAACAAGGTTATGTATGCTTGGGTGCCGATGATTTGCACAACATAGAGTTCCAAATATGCAAAATTGGCCTAAGGTTGTAAGTGATCGATGGGGAAATCATGTCATTACGTCCATTCTGCCTAAGTCTCAAAGAGAAATGAACACTTAATCCAATCCAAATGCAATTGAGAGACAAAAAATTAAGAGGAGTAAGGGTGTGCAAGGTGGTAATTCGAGAGTGAAAAAATGAGAGGTTGTGAGGAGTGAAGTAAGGGGGTTGCTACCAAAAGCTACTTTGTTTGTCCTTCTATTTCTAAGGACATTTGTATAGGTACCAATATGGCAAGCAGAGGAGAGCAAGGGCTAAAGGAGAAGATTCCCTTTGAAGAATTGACTAGGAAAACCATAGTTGCTACCAAAGCTTGTGGGGGACTTTCACACCAAGGTAAAGAAGAATGTACTCAAGAACTTCTAGGTAAAATGGCTAACTCTTACACTTTTGTGCATGCGAATGGTGATTGTGTGGTTAGTATCCCATTAAGTGTGAGGAGTAGCTTAACTACATGTGAGTCAATTGATTCTTTGCCTCTTTTTGATAATGTACATGTTGTGAGTGTGGATACACTACTTGATCCTATTGATGATCGAATTTATCCACCTAGTGTTGAAGCCAATGTGTTGAATAAAAGTACATCATATATTGATTCTTTGCCTATTATTGATGATGTGCATGTTGTGAGCGTGGATAGACTAGTTGATCCTATTGATGACCGAATTGACTCTTCTTGTAAGATCAATTTATGTCCACCTAGTGTTGAATCCATTGTATTAAATGATAGTACATCATCTTGTGGGAATTGTATTGATCAATTTGTGTGCGAAACTAGTCTACCACTTAAGGATATGCGTGTTGTAATAATAGACCTCAAGTGAGTAAAGAATTTGAAAATATTGGTCAAAATGATAGGAGTGAACCCGTGAGCTTGCCCGTTGGTAATAATTCTAATATTTTCTTGGCTCATAGGGATAATCATGTGCTTGAAACCTCTTTGAAACTTGATAATGATCCTTTAGAGAGTGAACTTACTTGTTCCAAAGTTGCCTATGGGGTAGACCATTTTCTTTTTAGGTATAATATCTTGTTTGAAGATGGTATAATCACTCCTAATGAACCTAGTGGTGAGGATGCTGTTAAAGGTATATCTTTTCTTAAAGGCTATAACCTATATGCTAACCCACTATGGTATGGCAACATTCCTCCTAAAGATGAAAATCTCTTCTTGAAATATGAGAGTACTCTTAAGGGTAAGGAATGTGTAGTCTTGGAAAGGAATAACCAATTAGGTGATGATAACTTTGAATTGCTTGAATATTTAAGAAACCCAAGAGGCAGTTGTTCCTTGAAAAATGATTGCGGATGTGATCCTTTGTATGACACCCTACCTTTGTTTGATAATCATGAGGATGAATTGCTTGCTTCTTGTGAAGATTTAAGCAATAATACCTTTGATATTGATAGTGGTACGTGTCTACTTGAGGGTACTTCTATAGAAAGAGAAAGTGTTTCTTGCTTGGAAATTACTTCCTCCTCTACTTTGTGTGACCTTATTGTTGAGAGTATTCCTAGTCATGATTTCGGAATTAGTGGTGAGTACATACATGATGACATCTTAGTTAAGGTTGACTTGAGTGATACCTTTCTCTACTCTCTATTTGTGTTTGATGATGTATATGCTATTATAAAGAGTATGACTTTTCGTTCGGGTGACGCCTATGGGGAAGGAAGTGTTGTCTAGACCCATGTCTATGGCCACTCTTTCCATTTGACCCCGGTGCCAAGTGTGGATATGATGATGTCGGCACACCCAACTTGTTGCTTGGTCTACATGACAAGCAGGTTTGAATGAGGATGTTGGTATCCTCCCTTATAATGAAAAGTCTTTCTTGGGGATTCACAATCCACTTGTGGGACCAACATTGTGCAAGGGAAAGAACTCCAACCAAGATGAAAGGTTTTTAAAGAAGGGGAGCCAGGAAAGGCTACAAGAGAGTTCACCATTGTGTGTTTCCATTTTTGACCAAAGTTTTATCACCTGTAGGTCAAGAAGAGAGTCTTCTCTTGAAATTACTTTGGATAAACTCCATTTGTGTGATACCCTTCTTCTATATGTGTAGAGATGATGACCTTCATAGCCAACTCCTTTGTGCACTTTTCAATAGATTTCTAATTTTTAAATGAAGGATCCTTGGTTATATTTCAAGTATGTACCACCTTGGCATGATGATGTTATTTATTGTGTTAACTCTAACTCTCATGTCATGAGGATGTGATGCCTGTTTGTCTTCTCTTTGGTCTTGCAAGGTTTGGATTCGAGGTCGAATCCTTTTCAAGAAGGCGAGGATGATACGAGCCAAATGACCATCATAGCTTTTGATGAAATCAATCGAAGCCAATACATGAAGAATCAAGCTTTGGTCATATTGAAGGCACCAGAACATACACGGAGGAACTGATTTGAGCAGACCATCAAGCAAACCCATGTGTGGAAAGTTGCTTATGGGCTTGGGTTTGAGGCATTCCCGAGACTACAAGTTGAACCACGACTTTGGATCTTTAAGAAGGCGTTTTTGGAGTGTTGGAACTTATTAAGGGCATTTTAGTCATTACACATGTTAATTCCAAACACACTATGGACGCCCTTCCCATTAAGGGTGTTGTGGTCATTTTATCTTTCATTTGTAATAGTCTATAAATAGTCTTCTATTAGGTCATTTGCTCTTTAGTTTTATGATGGATATTTGAAAGACATTGAAAGTTTTTCTTCTCTTTTTGAGAGTGTAGTGTAGGGCTTGGAATAACCATTTAGTGTAGGGCTTGGAAAAGCCATTATTGATATTTTCTTAGAAACGATGGTTGTAAGGTAAAGTTGATTCCCTTAACGGTCACCGTAAGAAGATTGATGTTTGATTTTGCGAGTTTAAGGGTCTTATCGTTTGATACACTATTTGGTTCTTGATTCTCCGTAACTTGTTATGTCATCTTATCTATCCCTTTACTTTATTGCATTGTGTGTGTCGTTTCTTGTTTCTTATTCTCGGTTTTGAGGTGTTGTCCCTACTTGGTTTCATCTTATGTTTCGGCGTGTCTTGTGTTCTTGGCTGTTTTGTGTGTTCCATAATCGATCTCATATCAAGAGAGAAGAGGGAAGACTTCTTTATTTCTCTTTAGAGATTTCTTGGGATCCTTGAGGATACAATGAACAAAACTTCTCTATTTATAAGGGAAAATACTCCTAGTTTCTCTCTAAAAATTAGATATTTCATATCCTAATAGATATCAACTAGATCTTATCTATATTCTTGATAGACATTCACTATAATGTAAATACATTTATAACAAATGATATTTTTCTATGGTGCTTCATACCTCTAGATATTTAGTGATAACTTAATTTTAAATTTTTTATTTTATCCTTTATGAAATGATATTTAGCTCAAATAATTTTTTCTCTTAATTTATATATTTAGTCAAACAACGTCACATAAATTGAAGCAGAAGACATAATGTAGATTTAACTAAAGCGAGTGAATAATAAGAACACTCGATTAAATTGAAACAACTTAAACTATGTTATATTTTTGTAGTTTTTTTTTATTATATAATTTTTTTAAAAGAAAGAAAGAAGAAGAAGGATGAGGAGGAACTCAACATATTAAAGAAAAATAAAGTTACATTTTTTAATTTACTAGTCTTTATACCACGTGTCTCTCGCGTGTAACCCCCGATAATATTATAAAAATTATGGGTGTGTTTGAAAATTCGATTGAAGAAAAATGTTTTCCTAAAAATTATTTTTATTAAAAAAATGATTTTCTTATTTATTTTCTAGTGTTTAGTTAATAAGAAGAAAATATTATTCCAAGGTCATTTAGGTATAATCTGACTCGACTCTCGAACCTGGCTACCGACTTAAGACCCCGACTCTGACCTTAGACCTAACTCCTAACCTGAGACCTAATTTTGTACCCCCAACTCTCGATCTCGACCCTGGCTTCAACCCCGACCTGAGTTTCAACCCCTGACTCCCGACTCTAGACCCGACCACGAACTCCATTCCCAACAGACTCTAAGCCGAGACTCAACTTCTAAACCCTACTTCGACTCCCAATCCCGACCCTAATTCTTAACCTTAACTCGAATCTCGATTCCGATTTAGGATCTGACTCCCGATCTTGACTCAAGATTCGATCCACAAACTCGACTCCTGACCCAACTTTGAGCTGAGACCTGAATCCTGATTTGAGGCTCGAGACCCGACTTCTAATTCCTACATCATCTCGAGTCTAGACTCCGATTAGGGATTCAACTCTGGACCTAACGCCGAATTAGGACCCTACTCATGACCCCGATTTGGGACCAATTTAATACATATATAGATATACATCAGTTGAATTCTCAAGATTATACTTCTATATCGTACTGAAAATATGATATGACACTCCAAAATAGAAGAAGTGATAAACTCTAAGTTAAATAAGTATCAATGAAATCTACTCGTCTATTGTTTATAGTTGAAGTGCCCGTAAATTAGAGTATTATTTTTGTATTAATCTAAAAACATGAATACAAAAGAAAATACGAAATTCATTTATTAGTTATAAATAATAACAACGACAACTATTTATCAAATATGAATATAGTCTAATTTAGTAATATTCATATTATTAATTAATTACAAAATTTAACGTCTAAAATATTGGATTAAATCTTCAAAATATTATTTTGTCAATGTTTATACTCGTTCTCTTAAATAAGTATTTTATTTTTTAACCAACTCTTAGTCCATCTAGTAATAACCTAATTCTTTAATTTTAATATGGACAAAGTCTTCCTTCAATAATAATATTGGTCCTTTGCAGATAAGACTACCGACTGAATCTCCTTACTAGAACGGGATAGTATTTTTTTTTTAATTAATTAGATTTGAGATAAAAAATAAATATTTAATCAATTTTCAACTTTTAAATATTAAAAAAAAAAATAGTGAAAAGACGATTTTGTCTAAATCAAAGACTTTAAATAAAAGACAAAAAGTTCAAATAATATTTCTAAGGTCCTTCACACTTTTAGTATATTATAGATATAGATAGAGATTATAGATATAGATATAAATTATAGATAGATTATAGATTATAGATTATAGATATAGATGTACATATAGATAGATTATAGATTTGTCTCGTACGTAGAGTTGAAAAATTATGATGGACAAGTAGTTAGTTTAATAAAGAAGAGATTAAAATAAGTTGGAAAAATTATACTTGATCTTAAAGTGTTAAATATTAGGATTTTTAATAGGGAAAAAGACACTTTATGACCTTTTTAAAAAATAATAGTTTAAGTTTGGATATTTGGATATATAATGTCCAGTCGGGTAAATAAATGTCATTTTATGGCCATTTCCTAATCTTTCCCAATTTGGGTCCTTGTGGTCCACGTTGTCCATATACAGTTCGTATATAATACTGATACAATCTATATACAATACTGATACAATATTCAACTTGGGCAATTCGACCCTTTTAAAAATATTTCAATTTTTTTTGCTATAAATTTTTTAATTGATCAAATATTCTTTTTTTTCATTGTTTAGAAATAATAATTAAATTATATAAAAACGATATAATTATTAAATAGAATATGTATCTATATAAGATATATGTATAGAAATTGTATAGTTCTATCAAATATGTATATGTACAATATATATATATATATAGAAAGTGTATAAAAGTTATATAATTGTTGTATAAAACGTGCAAAAAAAATGTATAGTTATTATATAAATTATGTATCAAAACTGTATAATTTTCGTATAAAATATTTATATGTATAAGATTTGTATAAAAACTGCATAGAAGGTGTGCAGAAACAATATAGAACAAACCAATAAATTGAAATGCTAGAAAGTGGAATTTAAATTCCATGACCATTTTCATGGAAATAGTTTAATTTGAGGTGCCGTTTCTGTCCCTTCTCTTTTTAATATAGTTTAAATAAGGAAAGATTTCAGAAACAAGATTTTAATTAATTTTAAAGTTTTAAGTATTAGGACTTCTTACATCTTACAAACGAGTAAATATCTAATAGCTATAGCATTAATTAATTTTAAGAAAAAGGGATAATACCCATGAAAATACCTGAAGTTTGACCGGATTACCAGTTGAGCATACTGAACTTTGCGGGGGTCCTATTACCCCCTTCCCCCCCTCCCCCCCGACTATTTTTTTCCGTATTTTAATGGCATATATCTGCCACTTGGCACACTGCATGTGATTCACACGCATTGAGCGCGTGAACAGTGTTAAAACGTTTTAAAACTCTTTTTTTTTGCCAAACAACCCCTTAATTTTATAATTATTTAAAGTTTTAGATTTTTATTTATTTTTTCATTCTTCTTTCTTCTTAATGGAACTCGAAAAATCATGATTTTTTTTTTTTTTTTCATGTATGGAACTCGGAATCTTTCCGAATTAATGGAAAGATTAATGGTTATAATTAATGGAAAGATTTTTCTGAATCTTTCGAGTTCCATTTATAATTTGAACTCGGAATTATAAATGGATTCGAACTCGAAATTATAATTCAGAAATATTAATGGTTATAATTAATGGAAAGATTCCGAATTAAATTTCATGTATGGAGCTCAGAAAATTCCTTAATGGTTATAATTTAATGGAACTCGCTAATTGAAACTCAATGAATGATTCGGAAGATTCAAACTTGAAAACTCGCTAATTTAATTCCGAGTTCCATTAATGGAAATTGAATCTTCCGAGTTCCATTAACGGAAGATTGAATAGCTTCATACATGAAATTAATTTTTTTGAATCTTCCGAGTTTCATTAATGAATTTTTCGAATCTTCCGAGTTCCGTTAATGGAAATTGAATCATGAAATTAAATTTTTCGAATCTTTCGAGTTCCATTAATGAATTTCCGAGTCTTTCGAGTTCCATTAATGGAAATTGAATCTTCCATTGAGTTTTCAATTAGCGAGTTTTATTGAATCTTCCATTAATGGAACTCGCTAATTGAATCTTCCATTAATGGAACTCGCTGATTGAATCTTCCGAGTTTCAATGGAAAATTAATGGAAGATCCATTCAATTATTTGAAAAAACTTTCTTCATAAATTCAATGGAATCATTTGGAATATTTAGTATGGTTGTAATTGTAAAAAAATGTTGAAAAGTGATAAAATGGAGAAGAAACGACGCGTGTACTACACTTTCCAAGGAAAAAACTGAGTATACGTTTTGAGGGGGGGGGGGGATTAATTCCATTTTAAAAAAGTCTGGGGGGGGGGGGGAATTAATTTCAATTAAAAAAGTATAGGGGGTAATAGGACCCCCGCAAAGTTTAATATGCTTCACTAGAAATTTGGTTAAACTTCAGGTATTTTCGTGAGTATTATCCCTAAGAAAAATAGTAAGTAATAATTTTGTCTATTATAAGGTCTTGTAATGAAAGCAAAAAATTCGATAATAATTCTAAAGATCTTCATATTTTTAATAAAGTATATAGGTAATTATAGGGTCTAAAAAAAGTTACTGCATCTATTTCTACCCATCGATATATTTAAGGATGTTATGCTACTAGAAATGAAAGTAAATGAGAAGTTTAAAGCGAAATAAAAAAAAAGTGTCATTTTAAAAAATAAAATAAAAAAAAGTATCACATAAATGATCAGAAGAAATAATGAAATACAAAGTAGGATTGTTTATCGATCGGATCAGTTGGATAGTTATGCTTAACGATTTGGTTTATTGGTTATCGGCTTTTAAATGTATTGATCTACTAGCCACTCGATAAGATAACGGTTGGTTTAATATCGAATTAGCAATTGACGGACGATTATTGGATGGTGTAACGGATAAATTAAAGAGACAGTAAAATATCAAGCTATTATTGGTAGTTCCTCAGCTTCTTCACCGACTAATTTGTTTGTATACTATGATTGATCTATTTATCAATCTTTTAGGCTTCCTGTGTTTTGTTTTTATGGTTATTTAATAGGTTAAATATACATAATCAAATGAGAATTTTCTTCTAGACCTAAAATGTATGTAGAAACATTTTTAATAATTGAGTCGACAAAGAAATCAAAACTTTAATATTATTTGAATTTTTATGTTTTATATCAAACTTTGTGAAGGACACACTGAGGCTGTTTTATTTTTGTTGCGGTCCTTTATGTTGTCAAGAATAATTTATGTTTTGGTTTAAGAATTAATTTCGGATTTTATTTACGCTTTAGGGAGTCTAAATGCGCTTTATGGTTAGACGCCACAATAAGTAGCATGTTATTTTCTAAGCTAAGAAGTGAATAGAACAATAAATGAATTTTTATACGTTGGATTTACAAATATATTTGATATATCTAGGGGTAAAAATATAATTATAATAATTCTTAATGGGTTAACGATTTACCCGATAAGAAAACTGAATAATCCGCCTTCGCACCAATAAACCATTAATTATAAACTTTTAATCCGTTCTCCAACCGTTAATTCGATAACCAATTACCAATAAGCCAATAAACTAATTTTACGATTGGATTAACGGTTACAGTTCAATTTTAAAAAGCCCTAATAAAGCACAAAAACAAGCTAGAGTAAAAAATAGGGCAAAATTCAGAAATAACATACTTATCCCCTTAACTATGATTAACTATGAGTTTCATAGCAACAATTTCATAATTACATAATATAACAAGTTGTATTTTGTATTTTTGCAAACTGTTGCTACAAAAATACAAATACATATGATTTTTACTGCCCTTATGATCGATATGTATTTTGTATTTTTGCAAACCGTTGCTACAAAAATACAAATACATATGCTACAAAATGTAATTTGATAAAAAGTATTGCTGTTTTTTGTAATTTAATACTTAAGTATGCTACTTTATGTAGTTTTTCCTAAAAAATACAGGTTCAACGAAACTAATAGTTTTGATCCAAATTTTAATATATATGTCTCAAAAAATTGAGTAATGTATTTGACCTATTATTCCTTCCTTGTTATTTTACTTAGCCCTCATACCAAAATATTTTTTTTTTCTTTTTTACTTGTCTAAATAGGTTCACCCCTCTCCCCATTACTTGGATAAAACCTCATTCAAACTGCTTTAAACTCAACATCAACGGCACTTTCACTAGAAGTACTACTACTAAGGGCATGGGGCTGTTGCACTGTCCAAAATTCAATAACCGCAGAACTTCATGCCCTTCTCAAAGGACTTGAATTACTTCAGTCTTTTGATCTCCATACTGTCGAAATAGAAATGGACTCTCTTGATTTGCTAAATGCACTGGAAACTGCAGGTTGTTGTTGAGGAGTCTAGTGCTTCGGCATAGTTTCCACCAGGCCAATGAATCTTTTGTGTAAGATGGGGTGTCAGTATCCAACCAAGTTAATATTTTGAGGCACCCTCTAGTATAAGCCTTGCGAATTCTTCTTTAAGGATAGGTAAGGAACCTCAACTCCTATATTAGTTTATAGGACTACACGTAATAAATTAGCTAGTTGGGGAAACTTAGTTTGTACTCTATAGTGCTCAAGACACTTCTACTACGTACTTCATTTGGAAAGTTCTAATTTATATATAATACATCCAGTATCCAAAAAAAAATAAAAATACAGATATAAGTTTTCAAAGCATAATTAATAAGATTAGTTTAGTAAACTAAATTCTAACAAATATTTTGTTAAGTGCTGGTGCATTTTATTATTAAAATAAAAATATTAAAGCGCATGACAATTAGTAGGCATAAAGTGAAGAAACTGGTGTCATTATTCTTGTAACTCACCACATTATATTTTTGTGTTAGTGGGTATGAATTGTGATAAAGATATCATAAGTTCTTGTAACTCATATGACCATTAGTTCTGGTAACTCTCAAGGTCATTAGTTCTTGTAACTCCATGACCTTTACTTCCATGTAACTTATGTAACATCAAGACTATTCATCTACCTACATTACTGCCCCTCATTCATCATATTCATTACATGGAAGAATTCTACAACTATAAATAGTGGTGGTTCTTTCTTTGTGTTGATGCAGAATGGACAAGAAAATATGTTAAAGTGTGAAAAAGATTGTGTGTGGTAGTGAAAGAGAGAGTTGAGACAAAGAAAATATTCTAAGTCTTTAATTATATTCACTATACAAAGAGAGTAAATATATGTTGAAGGAAGGTGTTCTTATGGTGGAACTTTGGACTCTTCAACTAATCCGGAGTTGTTTGAGTTGTACATCGTTGATGGACTGTTGAATCCTGGAGGGGACAAGTCACGAAATATACTGCTGGATCGGTGTAGATTATGCCACAGTGGGCTTGAATCTCCTTAAAGAAAACGAGATATCCGCGCCTCAGTCAAGAAGAAGATTATTTTATTTTGTTCTCCTTTGTTCATTTTATTTTCAACTATAACGATTATTGTAATTTGTGGTATATTACACCAACATTAAGTGAATTATCAATCTACACAAGTCAAAATAAAATGAAACCAAGGGAGTAATTCATAATCCAGTAACTCAAAAGGACTAAAATTCATAATCCAACAATTTCAAATTCTGAATGCTCATTAGTTAAATGAAGGCATGCCACTTTTAGTCCTGTATTATGATAGATTCAAGCATATACTTGATTAAATCAAAGAAGGAGGATATTCTGTAGATAATTATCCTTCAATTTCTTGTTCCAACCAGAGAGACTTAGGTATAAACGTCATTTAATTATTAGCATCAACTCTCTCTCTATATAACTTAGTAGGAACAACAAAATAATTCCATCAAAACACAGCCTAAATTCCAGTAATAGCAAATTAAACATGTCAGATAATCTTACAGTGCTCAATGCCCTTGACACAGCACGGACCCAATGGTACCATGTCACAGCTGTTATCATTGCTGGAATGGGATTTTTCACAGATGCATATGATCTCTTCTGCATCACCACTATCACCAAACTTTTAGGCCGTTTGTATTACTACGATCCAGCTATCCATGCCCCTGGCAAGTTGCCTCATAGCGTAAATAATTGGGTCACTGGAGTGGCCCTGGTTGGTACTTTGACTGGACAACTTGTGTTCGGCTGGCTTGGAGACAAACTTGGTCGAAAGAAAGTCTATGGACTCACTTTGATTCTCATGGTCATTTGCGCACTTGGCTCTGGCTTGTCATTTGGGTATAGCCGACGAGTTGTAATAGGGACGCTTTGTTTCTTTAGGTTCTGGCTGGGATTTGGAATTGGAGGAGATTATCCTCTTTCTGCTACGATCATGTCTGAGTATGCAAATAAGAGAAGTCGTGGGGCGTTTATTGCTGCTGTTTTTGCTATGCAAGGAGTTGGGATCATCTTTGCCGGGCTCGTTTCGATGATTATCTCTAAACTGTTCTTGGTGAGTTTTGGGGCTAAGGCGTTCAGTACTGATGAAGTTTTCTCCACGGAGCCTGAGGCGGATTATGTTTGGCGAATTGTACTGATGCTTGGAGCTCTTCCGGCTCTTCTCACCTATTATTGGCGAATGAAGATGCCTGAAACAGGACGTTACACTGCTATTATTGAAGGAAATGCTAAACAAGCCGCGATTGACATGGGGAAGGTTCTTGATATTGAAATTCAAGCAGAAGGCGAAAAATTGGCCAAATTTAAAGCAGCCAACGAGTACCCTTTACTCTCCAATGAGTTCTTCGCGCGCCATGGACTTCACTTAATCGGTACAATGACAACTTGGTTCTTGTTGGACATTGCTTTCTACAGCCAAAATCTCACACAGAAGGACATATTTCCAACTATGGGTCTCGTTAGCAACGCCAAGAGCATTTCTGCTTTGAGGGAGATGTTTGAGACATCACGAGCTATGTTTGTGATTGCCTTGCTTGGTACCTTCCCCGGTTACTGGTTCGCAGTATTCTTCATCGAGAAAATTGGGAGGTTTAAGATACAATTGATGGGGTTCTTCATGATGTCAGTGTTCATGGCAATCATTGGAGCCAAATACGATTACCTAAAGACTAAAGAACACAAATGGACATTCGCAGCTCTTTATGGTTTAACTTTCTTCTTTGCCAACTTTGGCCCCAACTCGACAACGTTTGTGCTCCCTGCGGAGCTCTTTCCAACAAGGCTAAGATCCACTTGCCACGCTCTGAGCGCGGCGTCTGGAAAGGCAGGGGCAATGGTTAGTGCATTTGGGGTGCAGCAATACACGCAAGACGGAAATGTTCATAAAATCAAGAAAGTCATGTTGTTGCTGGCCTTCACAAATATGATTGGATTTTGCTGCACTTTCTTAGTGACGGAGACAAAAGGCAGGTCACTAGAGGAAATTTCAGGGGAGGATGAGAGGAAAAATGAGACGCAGATGAAGAGTACTAGGCCTCACTCCGGTCACCAGGATGATGGATGGGATTGAAATCAGGGGATATATAATATTGGCAAGTTTATCACATTGAGCAGTACGATATATAGATGCATATATAGGAAAAGTATTGCTAATAAGCGAGATGTCACCTCCAGAATAAGGGCTTCACAAAGCAAGGAAATTAGAATACTAGTTTTCCTTCACCAATTCTCATAGTAGTTGTTGAGAGATTAATTTTGCATTTGTCTATCTCCTGTCCTACTCCTTCCCAAAGTGTTCTATTTCCTTTTGCCTTTGAAATGAAAAGTGAGTGATATATGGGTTAATATGTATTTACATTTTGTGAAAAGATGGATGGTTATTGGTGGATCTCGTTGGTCTTTTATTCCAGAATGGACTTAGCTTATTAAAAAAGACTACATGTCTCATGTATGAACGAATTTACCTCGGACTTAAAAAGGAAAGAAGACAAGAACCTTTAGATCTTAATAGTTGATTTGGTAGTCAGGGAACTAAAAGCATAGATAACGGTCTTTTGAAGGGCCATTCCCCCGTTCCTGTAACGAATTCACACAGACAAATCAAATTTTGAAGAAGAAAATTGCAACAATAATGAAGAGAAGGGAAACGAAGGAACGAGGAGAAGGGATACGAGAGAAAGGCAAGGAGGAGGAATTCTCTCAATGCTTCTTTTGAAACGAGTACATCTAGAATAAATAAAATACAGCTTGATTTCTGACAAATTTGATGTCAATCCCTTGTCTGCTTCTAACTTAACTGGAAAAAGGCATAATTGAAATATAATAGGGCATAATATAGTTGTAACTTCTATTTAAAATATAAAGGGGACAAAACTTGGGATTAGCATATTGCACCTTTCCTTTCTTCCTATTCCTCAACTAAGGTTAGCCACTGATATCAAAGAGATTATGCTGATGTTTCAATGGATGGAATTAGCCCATATGTCTACACCCTCTTCTTCAATCGTGACACATGATAGATCATAGAGGAAGGTGGCAACTGCAATTATTTCCCATTATTGGACTATGCTTCATGACAATTTGAATAGCCCCTGAACTTAAAACCATGCAAGCCTTTGACTCTTCTTTGTTCCTAGTGGAGCTTCATGAAACTCAATCACCAACCTGAAACTCCATGCTCTGAATCTGCATAATACTTTATCATGTCAAGAGTTTTTCCTTTCAAATTTTGGCCATCAATTTCCTTTCCTTGAGCATCTTGTCTATTGCAGCTACCTTGGATTGAGCTATCACTTCAAAAGACAGTTAAGGTAGTTGGAATTATACAAAAATTCAACGAAGGCAGTACATTTATACCATTCGCAGGCTAATGATCTATCAAAGTAGCTTTTAAGGAACCTGTCACCCTTTTAGTTTTGTCCATCAGTTTGTGGACAAAAACTAACAAAATACGATTTACAACTTATCTAGAACTTGACTGAAGCTTTGCACAATGCCCATAATCATGCTATAAATTAAAACTGACTTTTCCGTTTAACTGCATCTGCTGATTTTATTCTACATACAAACGGTCATATCGTTTATTATTTTGAATCATCATTTACAAGAAAAATATATATGACTAAATATTTCAAAAGCTTAAGCCTAAGATAATAGCTGGGGATATACATCGTTTTTACCTACAAGAGCGAAGTTGCAATTTGGAATTATGTTATAAACCAAGCGGGAGGGCCCAACCCTACAAGAGCGAAGTTGCAATTTGGAATTATGTTATAAACCAAACGGGAGGGCCCAACTCAAAAGACTAGTCTAATAGGTGGGAGAATATAATTCCCATGTCTAATAGGTGGGAGAACCCATTTGACTTATAATCCCCTTAGCATTTCTCTATTTTTTCAATGTGGGACAATTGGTTCATAACAATCGCCTCCGCTTGAGAAACGACGACCTCGTTGGTCACGGTTGAACCCAGTTGGTCTATTTTTTCAATGTGGGACAATTGGTTCATAACAATCGCCTCCGCTTGAGAATCAACGACCTCGTTGGTCACGGTTGAACCCAGTTGGTCACGGGCTGGCACCTCTCTTAGGTCCAGACCACCACTCCTGGCGCACAGGCCACCACCTCTCCGAGTCGTGGCTCCACGCGTTGATCGATCCTCGTTGGTCACGGCTGACACCCGTCTTGGGTCCAGGCCACCACTGCGAGTTACGGCCCAATGCGCGACTCCCCACACGTGGATCGATCCTCGTTGGTCACCCCTCTTGGGTCCAGGCCACCACCACTCCTGGCGCACATGCCACCCCTCCGAGTCGTGGCTCCATGCGTGGATCGATCCTCGTTGGTCACGGCTATGCCCAGTTGGTCACGGCTGGCACCCGTCTTGGGTCCAGGCCACCACTACGAGTTACGGCCCAATGCGCGGCTCCCCACACGTGGATCGATCCTCGTTGGTCACCCCTCTTGGGTCCAGGCCACCACCACTCCTGGCGCACATGCCACCCCTCCGAGTCGTGGCTCCATGCGTGGATCGATCCTCGTTGGTCACGGCTATGCCCAGTTGATCACGACTGGTACCCCTCTTGGGTCCAGGCCACCACTACGAGTCACAGCCCAATGCGCGGCTCCCCACACGTGGATCGATCCTCGTTGGTCACGGCTGACACCCCTCTTGGGTCCAAGCCACCACTCCTAGCGCGCAGGCCACCAACTCCGAATCACGGCCCAACACGTGGGACTCTCAATAAAAGCACCAATGTTATAAACCAAACGGGAGAGCCCAACCCAAAAGACCAGTATAATAGGTGGGAGAACCCATTTGACTTATAATCCCCTTAGCATTTCTCTATTTTTCCAATGTGGGCAATCGGTTCATAACAAATTACCCATTAATTGTTCCCACTTTTGTTTGGGTTAATGGTTTATACAGGCAATTTCTCTCATTTATATTGAAAATTCATTTGATCGGTACCGACAGCAATTGATGAATGGTTTAATGCTGATGTTCTGGATTTCTTTCCCAGTTAATAGAAAGGAATTTTGAAGTATTTTGGAAATTAACACTTCAAAATGTGAAAATAAAAATGTTAAACCAAAGATCTGGTAACAAATCTTTTATACCATCAAGTTATACTCTTAGCTTTTGCTTATTCCTCAATCCTGCAATGTTATGATTTGCTAATCTAGATAATATTTTACAATTGCATCAAGGTCCATCCAAATTCTTCATGCTTGAATCGGAGTGTTCTCGATTATATAGTCAATCCTAATTATCTTGAGACTGGGGTGTACCTTATAATAATTGATTGAAGTTTTGCCTATGAATAAAGTTCACCGCAAAAAAGTGAATTCCATGCTATTGAATAGAAGAACTCAAAATGGCCGTTTGCCTTTCAGAGTGCTGATTGTAGAACTACACATGTTTCTGTTGCAACAAAATTATAATCCTCTTGAATAGCAGAGAGAAGGACGTATTAACAGAAGAAGAAATAGTGTCGAAACATGAATAAATCCCTCGAAGATATTCCAATAATATGGGCTGATGTTTTAGTCTGTACTCTGTAGCAGGGGCAAACTGAATTAGTTGAGTGTAAGGTAGTTGATATATTTTAAGCATTACATAATGAATAAGTTTGTTAATGAGTCATTTATATGATACTACTTTTGTCCCAATATACGTGACTCTCTTGTATTAGAGTAAAAGGTTAGTCGGATAGGAGGTTAGATATCTATCATTGTTGTTGTCTATTATGTTTCGATTGTCACACTATTTTGTGGCTGATTATGTTTTTCTGTGGCTAATTAGTTGTCCTATTTTCTTGCTATTTTTCTCTTCTTTGTACCTGAACTTGCTACAATTGAGCCAAGGGTCTTCCAAAATAGCCTCTCTACCTCCCCAGGAGGTAGTGGTAAGGTCTGCATACACTTTACCCTTGTTGTTGTTGTTGTTTTTTATATCGCTTATCGAGATTCAAACTAGGTGAATATTGACTTACATATATGAGAACAACTGTAATATATCTTACTTTTCATTATTTAAATATTAATTGATCTTATCTAATTAGCTTCAAAGATTAGTTAAATTGACTCTCGAAAAGCAAAAAGTAATATATAAATTGAGATGTAGGGAGTGCAATAATAAACAACAATATATAATAATAATTGGCCATAGAATACTGAGAATCTTGGGGAGGATATTGGTTGTTTTCTACATTGTAAAAGTTTCAAAGCTTGGTAATTCGCTTCTCATTGAGGTTGAGATAACTCTAATATTTTTATATGTACCCCATAGTAAATATTTCATTTCTACAGTACATCCATCGTCTTTCATACATATTGATCGTTCTAGGTTTCTTGATAATTCTCTTGTTTCTTCTCTTATTCTAATTTAAGTGTCTGGTCATGATAGTTTTGAATCAAGAAATCCAAGTTTTAGGTTTCTTCACGGAGAAGAAAAAGAATTGGAAGTCAAATTTGAGTTTGGATCACCACAATATGTCTTCGCGTATGACCATTTAATGTTACACTTTGAAGAAAAATATCAACATTGAGAATAAGAGTCCTACTCATGGTAGATCAATCGAAATGGATGAAAGAAACATACATCAGAATATCATACATAATAGGAGTGAGCAAAAACTGATTCGACCGATAAATCAAATCGATAAAAATGTTATTGATTTATTGGTATTGAGTTATTGGATTAACGATTTTTTAACGGTTTTATAGATTTTTTTATTGGGCTATTGGTTCGATTTTAGGTTTTAAGATTTTAGTTAATGGTTAAACCGATAACCCAATAAGATTATATTAAAACTATATTTTTATATACACTTATATAATAGTGGTTTTAGATTTTATATACATACCATATTGTCTTTTATATTTTATAGTTGTTGTCTTAGTTCTTTTAATTTGTGTAGACTTTGTACACGAAGATAGTGTAGAACAAATGAAAATAAGAGAAAGTAAAGAAAAAAAAAAAAAGAGTATTTTCTTATTGGTTAAATCGAAAACCGAACCGATAAAGAACAAAATCGATAAATAAAAAATCGATAACAAATATCTTACTGGTTCGATTATCGATTTAGCGTATTTACGAATTAAAAACCGATAACTCGAACTGATAATGAACAAAACAGAATTGAATCGACTGATGCACACCCCTAATACATAAGAAGTATTAGGTGAGAGCACCCAAGGGTATATCATACATAAAAAGTATTAGGTGAGAGCACCCAAGGGTGTGGTCCAGTGGTCAGTGAAGTGGGTTGAACATCATGAGGTCTCAATTTCAAATTCCAACAAAAACAAAACACTAGGTGATTTCACACCATTTGTTACATGATACTGGTTGGAGGTGACATATATCCTGTGGAATTAGTAGAAATGCACGAAAGTTGGTAAAAAAAAAAAAGTATTTGGTGAGATACGATCTACTTTGACTTATCACAAAAACTTGTACTCTATTCTTCCATGTATAGTTATTTGCTCGAATTATTTACTTACATTGATACTATTTTATGAAATTATGTACAATTTAATTTGGCATATACGTGCAACGCACGTGATTAGGATATATATATATATATAATATTAAAAGTGTGAAAGACTTTAAAAATGTTGTTTGAACTTTTTTGCCCTTCATTAGAAGTCCCTGCTTTAGATAAAATCATCATTTTATTATTTTTTAATTATTATTTTACTAACTAAGACTTCTAAAATATATGAAAAATAATTAAGTACTCCTAAAATATATAAGAAGAACACCTAATAAAATAAATATATGAAAATAATTAGTTATATATTTTTAAATATTTGTCATTAAATAATTTATAGGAGACGGGTTTTCCCTATTCTCGACTTTACAGTTTTAAGGACTTTTTATTCTTCCGTAGTACAAGAATTAATAATAATTATTTAAGTTCGAAATATACACACAATTCTACTACCTTATTTTTGGAACTTTCTTTAAACTTGTAAATAATATATTTTGTACTATAATAATTAATTAATATTTTTTCCAAAATTATTGTACTTTGTAGAGAAAATTGAAGGAAAGGTGTCTTTTAAGTCTTCATTGTGGAGTTGGTGACATTGACCAACTTAAAAGGTCAAACATAATTAGGAAACTTGATTAAGTTAATTGTGGACTTGATCAAGATTTTTAAAACTTTCTAATCTTTTCAAAAATACAAATCAACCCATACCCCGCTCCTTTCCAGATCAACCATCTCTCTCCTGTCCCCCCTCTTTCTCAACAATTTCTCTCAACTTCTCCCAACCAACAGTTCTGTAATTTTCTCCCTTCAATCCCCGACGACTTCAACCTCCGACGATTAATAGTTGGGCTTTGAGTTTCTTTTCGATTTTCAACCGTCAATCGACGTGACAACATTGCTCTCTTGTGACAACTTTGAGTTTTTTATCGTCTCTTTTCTTCTTTCACAGGTAAAAAATTATAATTTTTTAGTTATGAAGAAAAAGAGGAACTCGAGTCAAGTTTTCTTCTAGTATTGGTTAACAATTTAAATATTTATTGCTTAAATTTGAAATGGGGACTGAAGGAAATTCTAATTTATGGTATTCATTCTCTTATTTTCTTGGAGTGAAACATAATTTTTTGTTGTTATTGTAGTTCTTGTGGTCGAATTGTTGATTCGATTTGTTGGTGTCTATTGAGTTTTTTTGAAGTTTGATATTTGTTGTTTGTGTTTGTACAAACAAAACAACAATGTTGGTATTTTTGGTCACTATTGATGTTCTTGGTGTGTTTGTTGTATTGGTGTTGTTGGGTTGATTTGTTGTTGTTCTTGGTAAAAATGATGTATTTGATATTAAATGGTGATATTGTTTTTGTTCCATTGAACAAAATCTTGCTAATGGTTTTTTTCTGCAACAGATTAACCATCTGATGCAATAGATGAACAATCTGATGTAATAGATTAACCATCTGTTGCATCAGATTATGCAACAGATGAATAATCTGTTGGATGAAATTCTATCAACTATTCCAACAAGACGATATGTCTAAGACTTTGATTTCTTCTAACAGATGATTCATCTATTGCGATAGATGACCCTTCTATTGGAAGAAATCTAAACAATATTAACAGTAGATAACAGTTCTAACAGATGAATATCTGTTGCACAGACCAGTCATCTATTTCAATAGATGAGTGATTCATTTTTATTATTTCCAACAGATTACTCATCCGTTGCAACATGTTAGTTATATGTTGCAACAAATAACCCACCTGTTGCAGTAGATGTGTGATCTGTTGGAATTGTTATTTTACCATGTTGTATATGTTAGATTTACTGTTATTCTTTTCTTAACGATGCATTAATTAATTATAGTTTATTTTATTTTCCTATTATTTTTAGATGATATGGCTCCCAAAAGAAAAGAAACTGAATCAAGTCCAAGTAAAGAAACACATGAAGCAGCTCGGCTATATCCACCACTCTATGAGCTTGCTTTACAAGCGCTATGTCAATCAGAAGCAGAAGATAATAAACATGGGGATGATGAATGTTTCAAAAGAGATGATCCAAATGATAAGGGCAAACTCCATATAACCCGTGGGGTCGTAGAATTGTAGGGTGTACCACCTAACTCAGAAGTAATACAAAGAATAGAACTGCATTGACAGGAATGTTTTAAGATTATTAGAGATTGCTCATGTAGTTTTAAACTATATTATGCATGATGTTTCATGATTTACTCTCATCTATTTTATATATATAAATATATTATTTTGGATTGCTCTGCATACCAGTACATATGTATTGACCCCCTCTATATCTAAGGATCTGAGACACAGTCCTGCAGTCTCATCCAGCAGTAGATTCGTGTGTGTCTAAGTTTCAGTTGGTGAGCCTTCTCTATTTCGGTGGGCCTTATTTTCAGATTTCATTATTTCTTTCTTTTTTATGGTCTATTGGGGGCCTTGTCCCAGTGTTGTCTCAGACTTATGATGGTTATTGTAATGTTAGAGATTTCACAGATGGTTGTTACATGTTTAGAATATTCAGAATTTCCCTTTTAAATTGTTCATGTTTATGAGATTGACCATGGTTCCGTCATGTATTGTTTTCCGCAAATTTTCTTATACTATATGAATATTGTGCATGATTACCAGATTTAGAAGAGCGCCTGGGCCTTCATGGTTCGGGATGCTCGTTACGGCTAGGGCCTTGGCTCGGGTCGTGACACCACTTTACCTTTTTTTTTTCAACAACGACTGACGGATTTTAATTTTTGGATACACTTTCACATTTGCAACTCATTTAGATTTTTCATCTTTCAAGTCAATTTCATTGGCAAGATCTGAGTTGATATATGGTCTTCTCCATCTTCTCATTCCCACGCAGGTTTTCTCCCAAGCACCTTCTACTGTATAATAATATCCACGAGCAACCTATCTATATAGATTTAGATTAGGGGAATTTTTATTGGTTTTGCATTCTTGTTTGTTGCACTGGGAGGCTTCGAAGGCCTTATCAAAGTCCATTGCACCCTTAAAATCGGTCCAATAACTACTAAATCTCTACAATGCCATCAAACATTGATCCCTTCTCAGAACTTGATGCATAAACATGAGCAAAATCGTCATTAAATTGTAACAGGGTATCGACACCACCTTCTTGAAACCCTTCAGCCTTATCAGTTCGTACCTATCAAATTTAACTATAAAATGCAGAATCGTGTTTGAAGGATCAATACCGAATCGGTAAAAAACTGCATTAACAAAATCATTGTACTTTATATGTGTTGTAACGATAACCTGATTAGTAATACATAACTCCCACGCATGAAAGTGGATCCATCCATTTGCACGCACCTTATTCTTCCTACCCCATTAATGTCAAACAATGTTTAATCTTTAGTTTTCATCATGAAGTAGTGTATAAAACTATGGAGGCTCAACGAGTAACCATCTTCAATGTCAAAGGACTACATGCCTGTCAAGAAAAAATAAGTGCTACGTATGTAAGGCACCATGATCATTGTAATAGTAAACTCATGTTGTTGTTTGATATGGACTTTGAAAACTTTAACTCATTATTGGGTACGTAAATGCTATTATTTATTATATAAAATATATTTTTATTAACTTGTGCATTAATAAAAAGAGGTAAAAAAGGAACTAATATGACAGACTATAAAAAATATTTTCAGCAGATTACCCATGTGTTGCAATAGATGGACATTGGCTGGAAGAACAAAATATAGTTCATCAGTCTAGATTGCGTTCAACCAACAGATGACCGATATGTTAAAACAAATAAGCCATCTATTAGAAAAACTCAAAACCCTCTTCTTGCAACAGATGTTCCATCTGTTGCAACAGATCTGCTTGAAGAACACAATGCCATTGGTTTGTGTTCTTTGAACAGATGGCAAATTTATTTCAATAGATGGTCCATCTGTTGGAAGAACTGACTAAAAATGGTTATTAATAAAAAGAAGGATTATTGAAAGGGTGAAAAGTTATGAATTTTTGATTATTTAATAAAGAAAAAGGGTTCGTAAATAATTAATAAGGAAATAAATGATAAACACAATTTAAAACCGTAAAAAATGGTTATTTGATTTTAATAACTGATATTAATATTAAATAGGTGAAAAGCCATGACTTTTCACCTTTTTTGTTTTAAAATCTATTTTTTTAATTTAAATAATCAAAAAGTCACCATTTTTGATGAATTAAGGTATATGATTGTTAAAAAAGAGGTGAACAGTCGTGACTTTTTATCTAACACATTCAAAACAGCTTATGAATTAAATTTTCCATCTTTTGCAATTGATGAATCAACTGTTAGAAGAAATAAAAAAAACTCCTCCAATAGATGGTCCATCTGTCGCAATAGATAACCCATTGTCGCAACAGATAACTCATGTGTTGCAACAGATGGCTTATCTGTTGCACACATAGACCATTTGTTGCAACAGATGGTAAATCTATTGCGACAGGTGGGTTATCTGTTGCAACAGATGGACCATCTGTTGCAACAACTCAATAAAAATGGTTATTATTAAAAGAAACGGTTATTGAAAAGGTGAGGAGTCTTCAATTATTTAACTGAGAAAAACAATTATTTAATTTTAGAACTAATTAATATTAAGAAGCTGAAAAATCATGACTTTTCACAATAATAAAAAAGACACCACTTTGATTTAATTAAAACATGACTTTTCACAGTACTAAAAAAGTCACCGGTTTGAATATAATTAATAAAATGGAGGTGAACAGTCGTGAATTTTTTTCCTAACATATTTAAATTCAATCCTCTATAAATAGGTCTCTACTTTCCCATTTATTCTACTCCACTTTATTTATTTCTTGCATCTTCTCTTTTATATTACAACTTCAACCATTTCTCTTCAAAGAGCAGATTCCTTTTCTGTTGAGGTAATTTTTTTTGTGTGTAAATCTACCAGTTGGTAGTATACATTGCATTACATTCAAACTCTTTTCTTTATTTTTGTGTTTACATTTCTTATCAATTCATGTGTGTTCTAGATATGGCTGATCCTGTTTGAGACATTGCTATTTTGCGGGACACCGTGCAGGAACTTCAAAGGCGAGTTAATGACTTGCAGTGGAAGTTGGGTGCCATGAGAGCAAGGATGCTCCGAGAGATTCGTCGGCTGAGGAGGGCCCTACTGTTATCGATTGAAGATTAGTCGGCTGACAATAATAATAATAATGATGATGAGGAGGATGATGATAATAATTAGTTTATGTTTTTTCTTTTAGCGTATGTATTTTTTTTATATCCGATCTACCTACCTAATGTATTTTTTTTATTTAATGAAAAAATTTATGTTTGGTCGACTTTAAATTTTTAATTCTTATTTAATTTTCATTTTGTCTATTTCTTCTTCTCAACATATCGATGATTAGAGGTAAGAAATAATTTTGAATCCAGTTGCAATAGCAAGAGTTTTGAGTTCTTTCAACAGATGGACCATCTGTTGAAACAAATTGGTTATCTGTTGGAAGAACACAAACCAGTAGCAAAAACTGTATTGTGTTGTTCCAATAGATTACCCATTTGTTGCAACAAATTGGTCATTTATTGGAGGAATACATTCTAGTTTGATGAACTGTATTGTGTTCTTTCAGTAAGTGTCCATCTGTTGCAAAGATGGGTAATCTGCTGAAATATTTTTATAGTTTGTTGTATTTAGTTTCTGTTTTACCTATTTTTATTGATGCACAAGTTAATAAAAAAATATTTTATATAATAAATAATAACATTTACATTCACAACAATGAGTTAAAAATATCAAAGTCCATAATAAACAACAACACAAGTTTTACTATTACAACTATCATGGTGCATTACGATCCAAACATGTAGTTCTTTTGTGGTCAGCGTTCTTACATACGGAGCACTTATTTTTTCCTGATGAAAATGATTCACCGACTCCATGCCTCCTCTTATATCGTCTTCTTTCTAACTTGATAGTGCTTGGGTCAATATATGGAGGAGGTACTAATCTCTCCAAAATCTCTACAGGAACAAACCAAGATTCTTAAGGAGGTACTAGATTAATATTCTCACTGTATGCCATTACATATCTTTCCACTGAATAATATGGAGATGAGTACTCATAAGTTTGAGTTCCATATTGTGCACCGTATTGGGCTCGAAGTATTGCCATAGCATATGGACAGGGTATTTTGTCCAAGTCAAAAACTCTACATTTACAAGATCTTGTTTGAAGATTGATTGTGGCAACGTCACCACGACTATAGATACTGAACTTATAATCTGCTATTTGATGAGAAAATAACCTATTCCCCAAACTGATATTTGTTGATATTTGTTTTTGTTATTTTATTTTTCCGCATACTACATACGCCTTTCGTGAAATAATTCGGTATAGCACTTGTTTATTTCCTTGAACATCGCCACAATAGGAAATTCTCTTTCAATGCCAAACATTGGATTCAATGATTAAGCTATGTTTGATGTCGTAATATTATATCTATACAAAAAAATCACTTAGTACGACATCTACAATAAGTATTACAAAGTTGTAACTCAGACAAAACATTAAATTCATAAAAATGTACCTATTTTCCAAACAAAATGCCCAGCTCCATCTCTCAAATCTGACACGTTCGAGATGTTGTGCTGCCTTGGGATACATATCCCTTGTTTGATTGAAATGGTCAAAAAACTCAGCTCTATTATAAGCTTTAGCTACTCTATAAAAAAGAATCACAACCCTTTCATTGTGAAAGTTGTTTCGAATATTTTCTCCAAGATATCTCATGCAACCACTAAAGTGACCGAAAGTGAAGAGAATTGAACCCATCATTTGGATACTTGGATGCCTATCCAAAATTATACATAACTCTTCGGTATTGTCAACACAATTTCGCAATTGTTCAAAAAATTATGCATAAAAGGCATCACATTCCTTGTCCACTACACCAGGAAAGATGTGACTCTCGGCATCCATTGCCACCGCCACTATCAAAACTCCATTATACTTGCTTCTCAAGAAAATCCCGTAGACGACTATGACTTTTCTCAATTGTTGAAAACCAAGAATCCAAGCACCATTGGATACAAAAAAGTGCTTGAACCTTTCATTTTCATCAACATGCAATGCCGTCTTACTTTCAGAATTTGTGGACTCGTACATGTAATGGTAGGCATCGAGGACTGTATACCCGTGCTCATGTGTACCTCTAACCAAGTCCCTGGCAATCCCCATTGACGTATATATCTTCCAATAACTGACTGTAACACCAATTTCTGTATGGAGTTGATTGGTCGTATCATCTGTAGAAGGGCCTTTGCCGTTGGGGAATCTATTTTAGAAATAACTACCGAGGACCTTTGATGCGACGTGAGAATTTTTGCTCTTAATATGCTTCGAACCACACGTGTGATACTTTTGACAAACATTTATGACAAATCTGTCGGAACTTAAGTATTTCACAACCCTCAACCACCACTTGCAGTCCGGATTAGCACATCTAAAACAAAGACTTTGCTCAAATTAATCACCTTCTTTAGTCTGAAATCTTTTTTCAAGAAAGCAATAAACAAAGAAGTAGATAGTTCTATTGACACGATCCAAAATCGGGCCTTGTTGTGAGGGCATCTCAAGCCTAACAAGGAACAAAGATCGACCCTTTAACCCAACCTAACCATCATATCAGTCCACGAGTGTCGTATGAACTCCGAACGTATAATAAGATAGCAGATACAACACTAACAATCATTAATTAAGAAATATGTAATCCAACCATTAATATCACTATGCTAAACAATAAACCCAAATCCACAGTCATCCACAAGCCTCTACCAATCCGATGTCTATAATATGTTGGGACATGCCCCCAATAATAACCAAAAACAAAGTCTAATACAAATCTATGACATAAGATAGAAAGATATAAAATGTATCCCTTCCGAAGTGTGGAAGCTCACTACTTCAAAAACCAACACACAATCCGTTCGAACACCTGGTCACTGCGCAGGAAGAGAAGAAGAAACTCCAATCCCTATGTCGCATGGGGACACAACATTCGAAGATGGTTAGCGGTTGGAGCACTAGCATGTAACTCAAGGGTAAGGATAAAATAGTGTCATTATTTAATACTAAGCCAAACCATCATAAGCCACCACATTCATACACATAGACATGTAGATATATCTATATACATCAAGTGGCGAGAGATAACAAGACAATAGCATACATTTCAAGGCACCCAATCATGAACCATAAAGTGAAGGACTCTAACTTTCCACCCGCTTAGGTTATATCGAGCAAGAGGACTCTAACCCCAAGTCGCCTTATTGTGCAAGTGGACTTTAACCACAAGCCTTTTGCTAGACAAGTTGACTCTAACAACAAGTTATTTTGTTAGATAAGTGGACTCTAACCACTAGCCATGTTATCAAACAAGTGGACTCTAACCACAAGCTATTTTGTTAGACAAGTGGACTCTAACCACTAGACATCTTATCAAATAAGTAGACTCTAACCACAAGCCATCTTATTATGAAAATGGACTTTAACCACAATCCACCGTGTCCATTACTAGTCGACATTAAGACTCTAACCCTTTGTCCATGCATTCACATCCACTAAATTCAATATTTAAGGGCTTTAACCCACTTAGCCATTTTAAGCCATCAAGGCCACAATTCAATGCCATACATGACCAAAAGATCTTAATGAACCATTAATCAATCAATCACCTTAATAGGCTAATGCATTAGTTTCTACTACAATTCAAATCAAATTGTGATCATTAAGACCTTTATCAAACCATTCATTAGCAATCTTACACCAAGCTTTAGTTCAAACACAATTCAATTTCATGCTTAGGGACTCAAACCCCCCTTTAACCAAACTGACCACCAAGGTCACCAATTATCTCATTAAAGGGCCTTACAAGGTCATTTACCAAACATTCTTACTCATTCAGCCATTGCCTTCATTTAAAACACCATCAATCGTGACTAGTTATTTCTAGTAGATATTTTCACAGACACCTTGAGGGCATACCTTACCATGACCAAAACCCTAGTGAAAACTATCAATATTAGGTTTACTCATAATCCATTTGTTAAACCATAATCAACAAGTACCCACATGTGAAACCATCGCCAAGAACAAGTATAAACACAATTCTAAGCAAGAGTAAACATCACCCATCACCATACATTAAAGCCCTCAATATTTGTTTCAAAAACCACCTTTAATGATTCATAAAAATTATTTAAATAACATGATATTTGAGAAATAATAATTAGGAAAGAGTCACATTCCTTATACAAGATGATTCACGGAGAGATTCTTGGTCCTCAAGTCTCTAGATGGCCTCTTTGATAAACCCTAGCCCCAATCCTATTAGAGAAGTTGAGAGAGGATTTAAAAGTGTTTTGGAATGTTTTTAAACTTATATATGTGAAGAATGAAAATAAGTTTATAAGTCGTGGGTTATAAGTGTTTAGGGGTGGGAAAAGTCTAAAATATCTGCAGCTTAAAAGCTGAAAAGTGAACTCGCGGGAGGGTATGACTCCCATGTCTAAACCGTACCCTAGGGTATGGGTGGTACCCTAACTCGTACTCTAGGCCTCACCATGGATCCCTAAACAATCCAAGATACGACTACACATGCATAACTCGTATCTTAGGGTATGAATGGTACCCTAATCCATACCTTGAACCGTAACTATGACAAATTTAACTAGACTATGCATATGGCATCCTATGACTAGGCACTATATAACCCGTACCCTAACATACGACTTGGGAGGAGCTAAACCATATCTTAGACAATATGTTATCAACTTAAATTGATCACTATATGATAAGGGAAGGTACTACTCGTACCCTAGCATACGAGAGGCATGATCAAACCGTACCCTGCCCAAAATGCTCAACTTAGGAGATTTCTCTAAGGGTCCAAAGCCAAGGTGTTTCAATTCTCCCCCTTGGATCATTCATCCTCGAATGATGGACAAGGCAAAATAAACATGAGTTAACACATTATTACACATCCAACAAATCTTTAACCAAGTTAGAAAATAAAGACATACAACAAGGATAAGACACATGCCATGATCATCATCGCTCAGCCATTCATTCAATTGACTTTGGGAATCGAACCCATAGTCTATCAAAATATTTGCCCAATTCAAAGTTTACTTGAACCCTTTTGCCTATCAAATACATAAATCAAGTTTAGAAGATTAACACATACCTCAAGCATGAGTTTCCAAAATGGAAAAAAATTGCAGATACTTGGACTTCATGTCCTCTTCCGCCTCCCAAGTAGCTTTCTCGGACTTTTGGTTCCTCTAAGAACCTTCACTGAAGCCACCTCTTTTGTTCGCAATCAGCAAACTTGACGATCTAAGATACTTACCGGGACCTTCTCATCGAACAAAGAGTCTGAAACACTAACATCCTCCAAGGTAAAAACCAATGAAGGGCTACCTATATACTTCCGCAACATGGACACATGGAATACCGGATGAATGTAGCTCAAACTAGAGGGCAACTCCAACTCATAGGCAACATTACCAACCCTATTTATAATCAAATATAGACCAACATAACGGGGACTAAGCTTTCCTTTCTTACCAAATCGCATCACTCCCTTCATGGGAGATACCTTCAAGAATACCCAATCACCAACATTAAACTCCAAATCCCTACGCCTCACATCTGCATAGGACTTTTCGTGACTTTGAGTGGTTTTCAACCTATCACGAATCACCTTCACCTTATCCAAGGCTTGGTGAACCAAATCAGGGCCAAGCAACTTACCCTCACCAATTTTATACCACCTAATAGGAGAGAAATATTCTTCTACCATACTACGCCTTAAAAGGAGCCATACTGATACTATCGCGGTAACTATTATTATAGGCGAATTCAATCAAAGGAAAATGGTTATACCAACTACCACCATAATCAATCACACAAGCACGCAACATATCTTTCAATGTTTGTATAGTCCTCTCCGCTTGTCCATTCATCTGCGGGTGGAAAGTGGTACTAAGGCACACCTTAGTTCCCAAACCTTTTTGAAATAACTTCCAAAAATAGGATGAGAACGAAGTACCATAATTTGAAATGATAAATATCAGAGCACCATGAAACTTTACAATCTTTGAAAGATATAACTTAGCATAATCCTCTGTAAAATAACTAGTCCTCACCGGCAAGAAATGAGCGGACTTGGTCATTCTATCCACAATAACCCAAATAGAATCACATTAATTCCAAGACCGGGGAAGACCAGTGACGAAATCCATATTAATCACTTCCCACTTTTATTCGGGCAACTTTATCTCTTGATACAAACCATTATGTCTTAAGTGCTCGACTTTCACCTATTGACACACCATACACTTAGCCACATAGCTAGGAACATCTCGCTTCATATTATTCCACCAATAAAACTCCCTAAGATCATGATACATCTTATAGAACCAGGATGAATAGCATATCAGATCCATGAGCCTCGACCATAATCCTTTCCCTCAATCCATCGATATCGGGAAGACATGGCCTACCTTGGTACCTCAAGATACCATTACCACCAATTGCAAAATCAAAAACCTTTTGTTGACACACATTACTCTTAATCTTCATTAAATTAGGATCCAATATTTGTTTTTACTTTATCTCTACAGCAAGAGATAATTGTGATACCGGTTGCACAAACACACCACCATCCTCAGAGTCTATGAGGCAAACTCCAAGATTAGCCAAACAATGAATGTATTTCACAAACTCCCATTTATCCTCATCCACATAATCTAAAATCCCCATGGATAACCTACTAAGAGAATCAATATCTATGTTACCTTTACCTGGATGGTAATAGAGGCTCATATTGTAGTCCTTTAGCAATTCAAGCCATCTCTTTTGCCTAAGATTTAACTCCTTTTGAGTGAACACATATTGTAGGCTCTTATGATCATAAAATATGTCAACATAAACCCCATAGAGATAGCAACGCCAAATCTTCAATACCAAAACCATGACCAATAACTCCAAATCTTGAGTAGGGTAATTCTTCTCATGAATTTTTAATTGCCTAGAGACATAGGCCACCACCCTACTATGTTGCATCAATAAAAAACCAAGATCAATATGAGAAGCATCACAATATACTACAAAACCATTATTACCCTCGGGCAAGGTCAAAACTGAAGCCGAAGTCAATTTATCTTTTAACTTCTCAAAACTACCCTCACACGCATTCGACCATAAAAACTTGACCTTCTTTTGGGTCAACTTAGTCAATGGGGCAGATATCATAAAAAAACTCTCCACAAATCTCCTATAGTAACCGGCTTGACCCAAGAAACTTCGATTATCAATTGGAGTCGCAGGTCTGGGCCACTTCTTAACCACCATAACCTTTTATGAATCCACGATGATCCCTTCACTAGAGATAACATAACCAAATAAAGTTACAACATTTAAAAAAACTCACACTGTGAGAACTTGGCATACAAACGATGATCCTTCAAGGTTTGCAACACAACACGGAGGTGATCGATATGATTCGTCTCACTCTTAGAATAGACCAAGATGTCATCAATGAAGAAAATGACAAACAAATCCAAAAATAGATGATATGCCCTCTTTCTTAAATCCATGAATGTCGTGGGGCAATTGATCAACCCAAAAAACATAACTAGGAACTTATAGTGACCATACCGGGTCTTGAAGGCAGTCTTAGGGATATCTACTTACCTAATCTTAAGTTGATGATAATCCAATCTTAGAAAAAAAATTTACACCTTGAAGCTGATTAAACAAATCACCGATCTTAGGAAGAGGATACTTATTCTTTATGGTCACCTTGTTCAATTGATAATAATCGATGCACATTCAAAGGGAACCATCCTTCTTATGCACAAAAAACATGGGAGCACCTCGAGGAGACACACTAGGATGGATAAAAACTTTATCTAAGAGATTTTTCAATTGCTCCTTAAGCTCCTTCAACTCCATCAGAGCCATTTTATAAGGAGAGATAGAGATAGGATAAGTGTCCGAAACAAGATCAATCCCAAAATTAATTTCTCTATTGGGAGAAATACCAAGAAGATTATCAAAAAAAACTTTGAGAAACTTATAAACCACTAGAATAGATTCCAAAGAAGGATCTTCCAATTTAGAATCTTTAACTCGGACCAAATGATACAAACACCCTTTAGAAATTAACTTTTGGGCCCTAAGATATGAGATGAACCTCCCCTTAGGGACTAAAGAACACCCTTCCCATAAAATAACCGAATCATTAGGGAGTTTAACATGACCTTACGGGTCCAATAATCTAAGAAAGCTGTAATGCCCCAATTTTCTGGAACCAAAATGCCATACGGTGCTCATGATCCCGAAGGACCACAAGCTAAGCCTTTTTGATATTTGTACATGAGCACTGTATATATACTGAAATAAATATAGAAAACTATTGAAAACTTGCCATAAGGTTCAAAATATCTAAAATAATTAATACTGAAAACTAAATACTAATACATCTGTCCGAAAAGCCTCTAAACTTGTCTGAACTGTGGAGTTAATAGGACATGTCCCCAACTAACTACGTCTACTGAAAATAAACTGAGTCTAATGCCATAATAAAATAAAGATCATCCTCGAATAAAGAGGACTCACTGCTACATCTACTGTTGCTGACTGAGTCTGGGTGCTAAGGGTGCTCTGGATCTCGCGCTTCGGAACCTATGGTATAAGACACCATAGCGCAAGAGAAAAGTATGTGTCAGTACTTTGAATGTACTAGTATGCTATATGAGGTAAGGCTAAATGCAAGGGATTTTGCATGAACATAGCTTAACTGAATAACATGAGAGTACTGAGTAAGGACATATACATGAATGAACAAACCATAACTGAAATCATCGTGACGCTGAATACTGATTCTTAGATACTGCTTTACTGTTATCTGAACTCACTACTAATATTGTGATACTGAATAACTGAATCTTCTGATATTGATAACTGAGTACTGAAGTTGAGATCAATCCTATCTAGCGAGTGATCTCTAAAACTGATGATACTGAAGCTGATTAACTGAATCTACTCATATCAATAACTGAATTCTAAGCTTGCTGCTATCAACGGACTAAATCTGAGATCAAATCTGTCTAATGGATGATCTCTGAATCTAATACTAATGATAAGAAATAATTATGTCTGAGATCAGACATATCTAGCGGAAGATCTCTGAATCTGATAATGAGAATAGTTAATTGAATCTGAGATCAGGCCTATCTAACAGGTGATATATAGATCTATTAGTACTGATACTGATTAACTTTATGAGAGACTAGGCCTATCTAGCGGGTGGTCCATGAATCTTTTAAACTATCTGAGTTCCTTACTGAGATGGGTGACTGTACCTGACAGTCCTGATTTCTGAGTTCTACTCTAAAGACTGATACTGAATTTGCAACTATGGGAGTTCTCACTTAATCGACATACCCCAAATCTGATCTAGTGGGGTCTAACATGTAACCCCATATGGAAGAGTATCAATACCGTGCCACGAGTAAAGACCTCTGCTATGGTCAAGCCTCTCTAACGGGTGACCCTGAACAGGAGGTCAAGCTTAAGGCAATATGATAGTCAATCCTTAATCTAGCGGGTGACTCCTGATCCTGCGCTGGCTATGCAATTATAGAGTTCAGGGACTGTTACTAACGACTCTTTCTCTCTAATGGGGAAGCCGTCATCCCTGTACTGGCTCGGTGCTAGTTACTACTCCCAACTGAAGGACTCTGAACTGATTCTTAACTGAAGTTAAACTAAGCTAAATCTGTCACTGATCATACTGAGTAACTGAGTTAAGATGAGTTCACTTGATTCCTAAGACTGGCGAAATACTACTGAATCTCGTTATCTGACTTAATGATACTAAGTTCTGAATTGATTACTTGAATGCTACTAAGTTCTGAAACTGAATTTTTGAATATTACTAAGATTTGAGCTGAGTACTGTACTAAAGCTGAAATGCTAATAATACTTAGATTACTAAGATTTCTTAAGTTCTGTAACTTTCTGAGAGTACTGAGTTCTGTAACTCACTAAGTTCTAAGAATCGTGGCTTGACTGAGATTATCATGAAAACTGACACGAGCTCTAAACTTACAGCTAAATTGTTGGGTATAAATAATCCCAGGACTCGATAACATAAAAGTAAAACATAAACATTCTTGAATGATCTTGACCATGGACATTCATTCGCCATTACATTCATTAAAGCATCTCTTCAAGCACTTGGAAATAATAAACATGTGATAGTATAGGGAGACATGTTATTGGCTCATACTCCATTCAACAAGGTTTTGCAACAAACATTTAACATGCATTAAAGAGCATATAGTTGGTGGATTTTATGCTAACATGTCACAATTTATTCATTAAGGTTTTTCAACAAACACTTGTCATGCATGAGCTTGCACACAATTGGGGATTCCTAGTCAACATGCTATAATGACTCTAATTCCTTCACATAAGCATTTTATCAAACATATGGGGAGCATGCTTTGGTTATTCAACAATTTCTACACTCAATTGAGATAAACACATCACTTAACATGCAACTTGAAAAGGGTTTATCGTGAACATTGTATGAATATCACATACAAGGATCAACTCTTGAGATTTTATAAACAAAATATGATTTAACTCAATAATAACATGAACTTCAATTTCAATTCACATGAATCATGAAAGCTCATAAGATCTTTGAATTTAGAAAAAGCAGTCTTGAACTTCTTGGGTGGAAGGAACCCAAGAATCAACATCTAACATACCTTGCTATGTAATTCTTGAAAGATTCACAGTGAAACCTTGATGATTTGGGTCTTGGATTAGAAATCCTAGGTCTTGTTCTTGAAGAAAATTGAGAAAAAACAATAATATTTGGGTGTAAATATGCTAAATCTCGTGTTAAAAAGTATATATGGGGGTTGGGAAAAGACCGTTTTTGCCCTTGGAATTAAAATCCGGAACTGGAAAAATCCCAATTTTACGTGTTGGCGCAACGTGCCATAATCGCACTAGCTTACTGGAAATTGGACAATTGGAAAATTGAGCCTTGGCGCGATGCGGTGGAAATCGCGTTGCCACCTTGGTTGCAAACTAGAAAGACACCGAGACATGGTGGAATCAAGGAGGCTCACTGGAATTTGACAATTGTCATTTTGGCTGGCTCCACGATGCGCTAAAGTGCCAGGTGGCACACTTCTCACTAAAATGGCTTTAACTCCTCTCTCGAGTGTCGGATTTAGGCGAATTTGGTATTGACGGAAAGCTTATTCAATTCTCTACATGAAAAAAAGTTGATATTATGGAAATTCTATATTGTTTAAAATATTTCTCACTTTGCAAGTCACTTCTCGATCTTTTAAGGCCGGAATTACACTTCACTTGACACGCTCTAAGGCTCAGACTACGAGAGAACTTTGCAGGGTCTTACAAGATCCCTCCTTGAAAATATTCATCCTTAAATGTCGCTTGATAGTCTAAGAATACTGATCAACTGAGCTTACTTAAGGAACGAGGATATCTGAAACATGACTATGTGACATGGAACTACTAATATACTGAGATTTCATACTGAACATACTGAGATTTCATACTGAACATGCATATCTGATGCATGGAATACATGATCGAAGCTACTCATAAGCTAAATTCTCATAATAGACATGCATATCTGTTGCATGGATGCATAACTGAGTTGTTCTCATGAATGTATGACTGAATACACTGAAAAGCTAAACTTTTTCTACTGAACATGCATATCTAATTCATGAATACTTGACTGAACTGTCTTTTGAATGCTTTACAAATTATACAATGATAACTGGTGTTAACTTCATAAGGAAAGAGGCTAAACATGCAACTGAATGAGTCTACGGACATGAAAGCATCGTAATATTATGGGGTATCTCTCCCTTGGGACTATATGTCCCTCTAAGAACACTTCGCTGATATACTGGGGCGGTGCACGGGGCACCTACGAACTGGATCATGATTGATCGTCTGAGATCTGAAACTAATGCATAATATGGGAGCTGAGCTATACTCATAACTAATAGGATACTCTATCTTGTAATAGTTACATTTCGGAGATTTTTGATAGCGTGATCAGGTAAAGAGATGAAATAACAAGCTATGCGAATCTGACTGTTCGACTGCTAAACTGACTTGCTGGCTCTACTAACTGGATGACGCTGAAAACTTAAGCTCAAAATGGGAGCAAGGGATCTAACAATGTATATCATAAAGATGAAGGGCTCATAACATACCTGAATCTATACCAGAGAACCTTTCCTGATCAGGGTGAGTCTGAAGCGCATAGAGTCTGTTCTGACGTTGACCACTATTAGCACCGAAAGTGGTACCCTGCTGACGCAATTCTCTACCCCTCTCAGCTAGCACTCTATATTCTCGCATTCTGTGGCCTGGATTACTACATCCAAAACATACCTGACTGTTAGCTCTGCACACACTTAAGTGATTCTTTCCATACTCTCCACAAAGTAGGTAGGTACGAACACTACTAGCACTACTCTGGGCTTTGGAGCTTGGCGCCCTATCATGACTGACATCCCTGAACTTTGGCGTGGGTATATTAGCTGAGGATGGAACTGGGACTAAAAACTTCTAACTATGCTGAGAACGGTTAACACCCTGCGACCCTACCTGAGAGAAATTTTGACTACCTGTTCTACACGGTTTAAAATATTTCTCACTTTGGAAGTCACTTCTCGATCTTTTATGGCCAAAATTACACTTCACTTGACACGCTCTAAGGCTCAGACTACGAGAGAACTTTGCGGGGTCTTACAAAAGCATAACATGAATGCAACTAATCCATCCCCAGAATAACATCAAAATCAACCATGTCTAACTCTATAAGGTCTACCAGAGTTTCTCTACTACCAACAACTACCACACACCCCCTATAGACTCTTTTAACAACTATAGAGTCTCCTACCAGGGTAGAAATAGAAAAAAAATAGATAGACACTCAAGACCAAAACCAAAATGCACAAGCACAAATGGGGCCACATAAGAGAGAGTAGACCCCAGATCAATCAAACAATACACATCACGGTAGAAAAGTCTCAACGTACCTATAACAACATCTGGAGATGCCTCAGAATTCTAGCAAGGAGTAAATGCATATAAGCAATTCTGGCTAATGTCGGTACCTAAAATAGAAGAAGAAGTAGTACCCTTCAGTGCAGAAGTAGACAAAGTAGTAATAGGGGCTCTGTTGGCCTAAGAAGCCACCAGAGAGGGGCACTCTCTTTGTATATGCCCAATTTGACCATATATAAAACATCAATTCCTCCCCTTCTCACACTAGCCACAGTAATGCTGACCACATAATCTACAAGGAGGGTAGGATGGAGCTGATTGAGCCCCACTAGCCTGAGATTAGACACCCTGTGCCCGAAATCCAATACCAAATTGAGATCGACGATCACCTGATAGCCTAAGGTAAGGAGCACTAGCTGAAGAGAAAGAATCGAAACTCCCCCACTTCTTTTTTGGCCACCTATCACCATCTTCACCACTCTGCTCAAAAGGCCTAAATCTCTTCTCTTGCCTTTCACTAAACTCAACTTGTTTTTTTTTTTCTCTTTCTTCACTTGTTGCATATACATAACTAATCTAAATATATCCATATCTTTGATCAATAAGGTGTCCTTACACTGAAGGATCAACTCACGAGACAGTCCTGAGGTGAACTTCCTCATCTAAGCCCTTATATCCGACACTATGAGCATACCTAGACAATTGGTAAAACTTCATGTCATACTTCTTGACGGACATTTTTCCTTAATTAATATGAAGAAACTCATCTGCCTTTGCTTCCCCCAACTCTAGAGAAAAGAAGCAGTCCAGAAAAACATTAATGAAATCCTTCAACAAAGATGACTTATCAATAGTGCCCCTTGTCCGTTTCCACTCCTCATACCATTAGTAAGCCACGTCCTTCAACTGATAGAATGCAAACTCCTCCCCTTCCATATTAGTGGCATGCATAACTCTGATTTTTTTTTCATCTCATTCAGAAAACCTTGGGGATCTTTTCCCACCTTAACACCAGTAAAAGTCGGAGGACTCAACCTTATAAATTGGAAAACCTTTATGTCCTCAGAAGATGGAGTAGAAGATGCACCACGCTCATCCTGAGAAGCTACCAACTGAGCAATCATATGAATCGACTGACGAAACTCAGCATTCGACATGTCAGCCTGAGGAACTGGAGGAGGACTAGAGGGAGACGATGGAACTCTCAGATCATCAGGTACTGCACCCCTAGATTGAGTATGGACTCTATAAGTAGAGCGAGTCCCATCAACATCGTAACCAATCGGGACAAAAGGGTCTGCAGGAACTTCAAATTATCTTGGAGGCATGATCTGAAAGACGACCAAATGAAAATCAGAAGGATCCAAAAGCTTAAACTCTATAGCTCAAAATAAGACAACAAGAAAGTAAAACATTCCTAAATTCCATATAGCCTCTCTCTTATAAGTGTGGTGCGCTACAAATGCATAAAAGAGACTCTGCTTGACACAACTTTATGGACACCCGACTGACCATACACCTAGGCTCTAATACCAACTTGACATGACCCAAAATTGGGCCTTATCGTATGGGCATCTCAAGCCGAACAAGAACCAGAGATCTTCCCTTTAACCTAACCTAACCATCACATCAGTGCACGTGTGCCGGATGAACTCCAAATATATAATAAGATAACGAATACAATAATAATAAGGAAAGAGTCACATGCCTTATACAAGATGATTCACAAAGAGATTCTTGGTCCTCAAGTCTCTAGATGGCCTCTTTGATAAACCCTATCCCCAATCTTGTTAGAGAAGTTGAGAGAGGATTTAAGAGTGTTTTTGAGTGTTTTTGAATATTTTTGAACTTGTATATGTTATAAGTCATGGGTTATAAGGGTTTAGGGGGGGGAGTCTAAAATATCCTCTGCTTAAAAGTTGAAAAGTAAACTCCCAAGAGGGTAAGACTCCCATGTCTAAACCGTACCCTAGGGTACGAGTGGTACCCTAACTCGTTCCCTAGGCATCACCATGGACCCCTAAATTGTCCAGGATACGACTACACATATATAACTCATACCTTAGGGTACGAATGATAACCTAAATCGTACCTTGAACCGTACCTTGGACATATTTAACTAGACTAAGCATATGGCATCCTACGACTAGACAACATATGACTCGTACCCTAACATATGACTTGGGAGGGGATAAATCGTATCTTAGATAGTATGTTATCAACCTAAACTGATCACTATACGACAGGGGAGGGTACTACTCGCACCCTAGCATATGAAAGTCAAGATTAAATTGTACTCTGCCCTAAATGCTCAACTTAGGAGATTTCTCTAAGGGTCCATAGCCAAGGTGTTTTATCTATCTTATCTTTAAATGAAATTCCCTTATAAAAACCAGTCTCGTCATCTTGACGATTTCCCGACTATGTTGATTGAGAAGAACTTCCCACTGAATTGCTTGCAATAATGGGCGCAGGTATTTAATGTTCCAGATTTTAACAAAATATTTTACATATTTTACAAGGAATAATTATGCATTTTCAAGTAACTATTATTGTATTTAATGCTGGATTTTAGTGTTTTCAGATCAAGAACTTAACTGAAGGGAAAAATGGGAAAAATGGAAGAAACAGGAACAAAAAGAAGAATGACCACCAAATTGATGGGTTGTCAACCATGTAACGGACCGTTAGAGTATCTGTCAAAGATAAATAAAATAGGAATAATGGATAACCCAAGTGACGGTCTAAGTGATGGACCGTCAGACCTCTGATGGGCCATCAACTTAGCCGTCAGGCTAAGACAAAAAGTGTTTTCCCGAGTGATCAAGCGATGGTCCAAGTGATAGACCGTCAGATCAGTGATGGCCCATCAACTTGGTTTTCACCCTTTAAATAGAATGAAGCATCTTGGGACCTTTAGCGACGGTCCAAGCAACGGACCGTCAAGCCACTGATAGGCCATTAACTTTGAAGCGGAAATACTGAGTTCGAATTTCAAATCCACAGTACCTGGGAACATATAAATACCAGTCTAGGTTTAGATTAGGTATCTTTTATATTATTTTTCATCTTTGAAATACATTGTAATGTATTGCTCTCTGAGATTACAAGCTACTATTTTGGATATGAGGATTTTAGTCATTTTATTACTGAAGATCAAGAACAATTGTGGGAACTTTTGTAAGTAATTCTTTGAATTAATTTATGAACAAAATAATCTTTTCTTCTTCTTCTTTTGAGATGTGTGGCTAAAGCTCCTATAACTAGGGTTATGGGAGCCTTGATGTGATTTGCTGATTGGGGTTGTGAGGATGCTTAATTTCCTTGACTAATTGAGATTGTATAAACTCCTCTTAGCTATCATGAACTTTCTTGGTTGCAAACTCGAAGGGTGATCCCAAGAACATCACTTATTTAAGTAGAAAAGTGTATGTCGGGAAAAGAGGAGGTTTACAAGGAATTCAAAGGCTTTAACATTTGGGTTAAGGGTTGATGCCTTAACATGATCAACCCACTTGAGAAACTAATTGAATAAGTCAATGCATTGTTTGATTTTAAAATAATTAAAGAGTAATAATCCATTTAGGTTGAGAAACGAATGGGTGAACTTTAGAATTCAATAATTCTTACAATTGAAATTGTAAATTGGAAATTTAGGTCAACTCACAACCCTGACTGCTTGAACATCTTGGTGAACATAATCCTAGTCTGTCTAATCTCATTGAATTAAAACCCGTAATAATAATCATTAGTTAGAACAATACTTGTTAACAAATCAAAACCCCCCATTACTCCGAAACCTTTGATCAATCATCCAATAATAATCATAAGACTTAATTAGCATAGTATTCCCTCTGGTATTCGACCCCAACTTAGTTGGGTTCTATATTTGATGACGACCGCTTACGCTTTCAAACGAGAGTTATAATTTGAGTGTATCAAATTTTGGCGTCGTTGTTGGGGAATACGATTGTCAATTAAGTTTATGGGTGTTAATTAACATTTGGTCAAGTTCCTAATTTTACTTTTATTTGTTGTTTTTGTTCATTATAGGATCTTTATTTTACATGCCAAGTACGAGGAGGTCATTACCATATCATCCGGAACCTCAATTAATTGGCAGAATCGAAGATCAACAAAAAACAGATAGAATAGCCATCTTAGTTAGAGCTCAATTGAACCAACAAAATGATGGTCAACCAGCTCATGTTCCTAACCCAGTTGAGGATGAATTGGGAGATAATGATCTGATTGACCCTGTAAATAGAAGGCGTGCTGAGAATGTAGCTGCGCCAATGAATAGAAATCAGGCAGCTAGAGGAAGAGCAAACCACCAACCTGTTGTGCAATTTGCAAACTGATGATAAAGATAACACAGATTTGGATGAGGCTGGTGCCGCAGGAGCAATTATTTCACCACTCACTAAACCAACCATATACAATACTGCAGGGGAGCATTCATGGAACTTACTTTCACTGAAGCTGCAGATATGTTGAAGTGATTGACTAAGACTAGTAGAGTTTGGCATACCAGGGATTCTATGGTTGCAATCTTTACTATGTCTGCAGAGCAGCGATGAAAAGAGGAAGAACACGACCAAGATATGGCACACATAAAAACCCAGATGGATCTTCTCACAAAGCATTTGCTATATGGGGAGACTAAAAAAGTGAAAGCCATTGGGTCATAAGGTAGAGATGATTCTGACTTTGAAGAAGAAGCTAATTATCTGAACAACCAAGGGGGTTTCTGAGGCAATAACTAAGGGAATCAAGGTCGGACTTATTATGATAAATCTAGTTACAGAGATCGTAACCAAGGGAACTAGAAAAATAAGAATGACAGGAGTGGATTGTGTGTGCCTCCTGGAAATTGTGATAATGCTGCTACTAGTTTGGAAAAAATATCTATGGAGGACATGATGGAAAAACTGTTGAAAGGGATGGAGGCGACCAATGTCGGTGTGACCATGATGAAAGGCGACTTATTCTCTATGAGTCAGTTGGTTGATTCACATTCAACTTCAATAAAGTAGTTGGATCAATAGATGAACCAACTTTCAACGGAACTTAATCAGAGAAAGAGTGGTACTTTTCCAAGTGACATTGTGCAAAACCCTCAGAATGATGGGTCTTGTATGGCGATTGCTACCCACAGTGGTAAAGTATTACCGGGCTCTTCTATGGGCAAGCCTGTGGTTGATAATATTGTAGAATTGGATGAGGAAGCAAAAGATAACCATCCAGTGGAGTATGATAAGCTGAATATTGATGACATTCCATCTAACCATCAAAAGACTGATGAGTTAGAAGAAGATAAGGGAAAGGTGGGAGAAACAGTGGTTAAAGTAATGCCAAAACCACTCCCTTAATTTCCTCATCGATTGAAGAAAAAGGTAGATGACACAAAATTTAGCAAGTTTATGGAAATGCTAAAATAGTTGACGGTGGATGTGCCTTTGGTGGAGGTACTTAAACAAATGCCTGGCTACACTAAATTTATGAAGGATATTTTCAAAAAGAAGAGGACGATGAGTTATGGACCTGTAAACAATCTTCACCATTGTAGTGCCATTTCTACAAGATCCTTAATGCAAAAGAAAGCGGATCCCGAAGCATTTATCATCCCATAAACTATTGGATCGATGGATTTTGTGAAGGCCCTGTGTGATCTTGGGGCAAGTATTAATCTGATGCCACTAGCAGTTTATAAAAAGTTGGGTTTGGGAGATCCCACGCCCACCAACATGAGACTTGTGATGGCAGACAGATCAGTAAAGCGACCAGTTGGGGTGTTATATGATGTGCTTGTGAAGGTGGCCAGTTTTGTTTTCCCTGCTAATTTTGTGATCCTAGATTGCAAGGTGTACATTGAGGTACCCATAATCTTGGGTAGACCTTTCCTCATAACCAGGAGTGTGTTGATTGACTTGCGAGCAAATGAGTAGTAGTTTAGGCTTAATAATGAGGTAGTACAATTTGATATTTGCTAGTCACTAAAACAATATAAAGAGATGAGTGTATTCTTTATTGTTGACATTTATTATAAAGATGAGAGAGAGGTGCCGATCGAAGAGAAATTTTCTGTTGAATCTTTGGTTGCGGTTTGATGAACTTTGATAGTGAAGGTATTGAAGAATATAAGAAGAAAGTATGTGCCCTGATGGGAATAGGATCATATTCATATGCTCCCAAGAAGTTGGATTTGGACCTCAAAAATCATTTAACACCACCAGCTAAGCCATCCATTAAAGAGCCACTGGTATTGGAGTTGAAGGAGTTACCATACCATCTATGATTTGTGTTTCTAGGTAGTGGAAATACTTTACTTGTGATTATTGCACCAGATTTGGGTGAGCAACAGGTTTAAGAACTTATCTCTGTGCTTAGGAGATATAAAAGGGTCATAGGAGGGACTATTGCCGATATCATTGGTATTTCTCCGAGTATATGCACTCAAAAAATTTAGCGTGAGAAAGATTGTACACCAACTATTGAGCATCAACGTAGATTGAACCCACCGATGCAAGAAGTGGTTAAAAAGAAGATCATTAAATGGCTTGACGCAGGGGTAGTGTACCCCATCTCTGACAGCAAGTGGGTGAGTCCCGTGCAATGTGTGCCCAAAAAAAGAGGCATGACTGCGGTCGATAACGAGAAGAACAAGTTAATTCCACTTAGTCCAGTCACTAGGTGGAGAGTTTGTATGGATTATCAAAAGTTAAACTCATGGACTCTGAAGGATCATTTCCCAATACCCTTCATGGATCAAATGCTTGATCGTCTGGCAGGAAGGGGTTGGTACTGCTTTCTAGATGGGTATTTGGGATACAAAAAAATTTTGATTGCTCCCAAAGACTCGGAGAAGACAACATTCACGTGCTCGTATGGCACTTTTGCATTCAAGCGGACGTCGTTCGGTTTATGTAATGCACCCGTCATATTCCAACGGTGCATGATGTCTATTTTCTCCAACATGGTGGAGGACACCTTAGAGTGTTTATGGATGATTTTTCTGTAGTGGGTGACTCCTTTGGGCTGTGTTTGGTAAATTTGAGTAGAGCGCTACAAAGATGCAAGGAATTCAATCTCGTGCTGAACTGGGAGAAATGCCACTTCATGGTGAAAGAAGGCATTGTGCTTGGACATTGAATTTAAGCCAAGGGGGTTAAAGTTGATCGGGAAAAAGTAGAGGTAATAGAGAAATTACCCCCTCCTATATCTGTAAAGGGAGTTCGTAGTTTCTTGGGGTATGCTAGATTCTACAGCCAGTTTATTAAGGACTTCTCCAAAATTGCAAATCCACTGTGCAAATTGTTGGAGAAGGAGGCTAAGTTTGTATTTGATGATGATTGTAGGAAGGCATTAAAAATTGGTGGCTGCCCCAGTTATTGTTGCTCCAGACTGGTCTAAGCCTTTCGAAATCATGTGTGACGCAAGTGGAGTAGCACTTGGGGATGTGCTTGGCCAGAAGAAAGAAAAATTATTCCACCCTATTTACTATGCGAGCAAGGCATTGAATGGGGCACAAAATAATTACACTGTTACTAAGCAGGAACTTCTCGCGGCTGTCTATGCTTTTGAGAAGTTTCGTTCTTACTTATTAGGAACCAAGGTGGTGGTTTATACAAACCACGCTGCCTTGAGATATTTGATGGTAAAGAAGGATGCTAAACCAAGGTTAATCAGTTGGGTGTTGCTTCTACAAGATTTTGACTTTGAAGTCAAAGACAGGAAAATATGTGAAAATTAGGTCGCAGACCATCTATCCAGACTTGAGGGAGATCAGGAAATCACAGATAAATGCGAAATTAATGATGCATTCCATGATGAGCATATCCTTGTTGTTGTGCTTGAAAGAGTACCTTGGTACGCGGACTTTGCCAACTATGTGGTAAGCAATCTTATTCTTGAAGATTTTTCCTTTCATCAGAAAAAGAAATTCCTCCATGATGCCAAAAGTTACTTTTGGGATGAGCCATATCTATTCAGGTGGTGTGCTAATAATATTATCAGAAAATGTGTCCTAAAATTTGATATGTCGAACATTTTGGAAGCTTTCCATGCTTCACCAGTCGAGGGTCACCATGCAGGTGATTGTACTGCAAGGAAAGTGCTATAAAGCGTCTATTATTGGCCAACCTTGTTCAGGGATGCATACGAATTTGTGAATAGATGTGACCAGTGCTAGAGGCAAGGCTCAATTTCGAAGCACCATGAGATGTCCATGACAAAAATACTAGAGGTTAAATTATTTGACGTCTGGGGTATCGATTTCATGGGACCTTTCATCATTTTCTAATATCTTGGTTGCTGTAGATTATGTATCCAAATAGGTAGAAGATGTGGCTCTGGCTGACAACGAAGGTAAGAGAGTGGTTGTTTTTCTCAAAAAGAATATCTTCTCTTGCTTTGGAGTACCACGTACTATCATAAGCGACCGAGGATCTCATTTTTGTAACAAAGTGTTCTGGGCTACCTTGGAAAAATATGGGGTGAAACAGCATAAAGAAGAAACTCCATACCACCCATAGACCAGTGGGCAAGTGGATATTTCGAATTGAGAGATTAAGGCCATCCTAGCCAAACCGGTGAGCGCAAGTAGGCAAGATTGGCCCCGAAAGCTCGATGATGCCTTGTGGGCATATCAGACTTCTTTCAAGACACCTATTGGCATGTCACCATACCATTTAGTATATGGCAAGGCATGCCACTTGCCGATTGAGTTGGAACACAAGGCATTGTGGGCACTCAAGAGGCTGAATTTGAATTGGAATAAGGCAGCAAAGTTACGACTGGGGAAGCTATATGAGATGGACGAATTCCATCTCGGGGATTATGAAAGAGCAGACCTGTACAAGGAAAGAATAAAGAAATATCACGATCGGAGGATTAAAAAGCAGGATTTCAGAAATGCGATTGGGTATTACTCTTCAACTCTAGACTGAAGCTCTTTCCAGGTAAACTTAGGTCTAAATGGTTTGACCTATTTAAAGTTGCACACGTCTACTCATCTGGAGTAGTTGAACTGGAGAACAAAGATAGAAACATCTTCAAAGTCAATGGGCAATAATTCAAGCTATATATCGGTCCAATGGACTTGATTAAATGCTTAAGTACAGTTTATCTCGACGAATTCTGAGTAATCGAGATAACTAAGTCGTGTCGCGACAATAAATCAGGCGCTATTGGGAGGCAACCCACAATGTGTTGTTGTAAGGGTAGTTAGAGTTATTTATTTATTTTAGTGCAATTTGATGTTTTTGTAAAGTGCGCAGGGATAAAAATGCAGGAAAACAAGATTTGATCAAGTTGAGGGAGGTTGAGAGGAGTGTTGACGGACCGTCACTAAAATCGTCAAAGCCATCACAAAATAGTTGTCATTCTGGATAAGGCTTAATGGCTAAGTTGACCCAACGGACCGTCATAGACATCATCAACATGGAGCTAGAAAAGTCTATGTTCTAGATAAGAGCTGACGGACACCACGACGGACCGTCAACCATCTGAAGGACCATGACATTCACCGTCGTAGGATGGCAAAATAAATCTTGTTCTGGTAAGGAGTGACAGTACAATCGACGAATTATCAGACACCTGACGGACCGTCAAGTTACCCGTCAATCAAACCCTAGCTTTTAAATGAGTGGTTCGGGTCTCTAAAAGACTATTTAGTCATTTTGATTTGACCTAAATGTTATTTAATGGATAGTGGGAATCAGTTACTCACACGTTCCCAGTTCTTTAACTGCCATAACCGTTTATATCCCTGTACATTCATTGTAGGATTCAAATTCATCCCCTCTTAGGACTCTTTAGCTCTTCTCTTATCCTATTTAAACCATCTCTCTTCTAATTAATCTCATCAAAAGTAAAGTTAAATCACTCACTGGGAAATTGATTAGTCTAGTCTATTCTGAATTTTTCAAGTCAAAGCATTGAGGAATACTTCAAGCACAAGGTACGACCAAACTCTACTTTTCTTTTCAGAATGAAGAACATACATATTGTGAGTGTGATAATGGATGAAAGAACTCTTTCTTTTCTTGCTGTTGATTTTGTATTTCTAATCGAAATCTGGTAAATAGTGTACTGGGTGAAGTCTGAGTAACCCATGGCCAAAAATTGATGCAATTAGTTTTCAAAAGTTAAAATTAATACAGTGATTGTGTGCTTAATGATTGAATGTATGCAAGATGTTTATAAAATTGCCAAAGTGAAGCCTACTGTGAAAAGTCAACGTGAAGGCCAACTTAATGGACCATCGGACACACGACAGACCGTTACTTTGACCATCGGAAAGTTTCTAAAGGAATTGGTTACTGGTTTAGCCACAACGGACAACCTGCCGGACCGTCATCCCCCTGACGGACCATCATGGTGACCGTCACAAGGATAAGTGATAACTACTTAACTAGTTAAGACTTGACGGTCAGGGCGATAGACCGTCAAGTCAAGTTTTACATCAATTCTTTTTTATTCTGATCCAACTATTTCTTGATTCCTTGTTCAGGAAAATGGCACGCAAACTACCCATAAATAGAGACGGTGGTAGGACTCAACATGGAAGGGACAAAAATGAGTCGGCATTAAGTGAGGAGGCTCTGTCTTTCAACACTCGACAAAAGGATAGAAAGAATCAGGCACTCTCCCAGTATGAAGAGAAGAGTGAGAATAATAACAATAGCACAAGTTCGAGCCCCAACGTGGAAGAGGTTAACACATCAAACCCCAACCAAGTTGAGGCATCGGAAACTGAGGATGCCAATGTGGTTAAAAGCAAAGACCCTCAAACACGAGAAAAAATTATGTGGAAGATTGAAGGAGCACGGGGTAAATATCTTGATGGGCTTGAACCAACAACAACCAGGCCAATAAAGAGGCCAATCTTTGAAGAGCACCAAATTATGATGACCAAGTTGCATGAGTACCTAGAGCTAAAGTGATGATTTAATGAATATTAGTTAACTTAGATGAGCAAGCCTCTCGGGGCATACCAACCAAATCTTATGCGGGATTGTTTTGCCAATTATTTGGCACTGGTAAAGAAAGACTGTCCCTAGGGCTCAAAAATTTTAGACTTGCCCAACAGGGAATCAATTTAAGTAAGAGGGCTTACCATTGATATATCTGCCCGCACGCTGAACAAAATACTATTTGGGCCTGACTATGAAACATCGGCTGTTGTACCAAAACTTGAGCATCGTCTAACTAAAGCCTCCACTCAAAATCCTTGGTTATCTAGGCTCCTCACTGATAATGGTAACTCATCATGGGCACTCAATCCAAAAGAGTGCATTGCTAAATAATCTCTCAGTTTTTAGGCTAAGTTTTGGTGAGCTATTATTAGACTACAATTGATGCCGATAGTGGGAGATGCTAACATAGACAGTCACAGGGCAGTGTTGGTTAATAGTTTGATTGATGGGCTAAAGATTGATTTTGGCCAAATTATTGCAGATGAGTTGTTCATTCGGGCACTAAAAGTAGCAAGTGCTTTACCATTTCTGTGTTTGATCATGGAATTATGCAGACAAGCCAATATGACTTTGATATGAGGGGTTGATAATGAGGTTCAAGCAACTCACAGACAAGATATTGAAAAAACAAAGGATGCCTCAAAATATGAAATGGGAGTCAATAAGCCTCCTGCTTATCAGACGCAGTCAACTCCAGACCCTGGGACTTTTGAGATCCCCACAGGTATGTCGTTGCCTATTACTACGTATGTGCAGGCCGATTATATGCCGCTTAGTACTTCTGCAGGATCAACATCTATGCCACCAATGGGTGGGACTTCAGACACTGTATTTGTCCCACCTTAATATTCTGAGTACAGGCTAACACAGGAGAATTTTACCAACTCTGTCAGAGCATAGAAAAAGTTTGAGAAACAGTTGAGTGTATGGGCAAAACAATTCAAGCCATTTGTTGATCGCATCATTGATAAAACCTTAAATCTGTATCATCATATTCAGGCCAGAATGGATGACATGGAAAAGTGTATAAACAAGCGGCTAGACGAACTATCATTGCCATACTTTGCAAAGTTTGTGGCAGAGTTCAAGCAGGCACAGGCTGATATAGCTGAGCTAAGAGACAACCATTGTAGCCCACTTTTGATCCTACTTTGATCATTAGTGATGAGGATGGGGGCCTTATTAATCTGATGGGTAGACCGCTCAAACATAAAGGTAAGTAGGTGGACGAAAGTGCTAACAGAAAGGCCATGGAAGAAGAAGGAGAGAAGAGATGAAACCTGAGGAAAGGTATGAGAGAGACTTGAGAAAAGCTGAAAAAATATCGAAGAAAGATGAAGAGTTTAGGAAGAAGAAAGCTGCGGATGAAGCTGCAGGAGTATCACCAGTTCTACCCCAGCTAGGGGTCCAATTCCAGATTTAGTTCCTATTGAGATACCTCCGAGCCAGGAAAAACCTGATTTGAGAACCCCTACCACCATAGGGGTCAACGTTGTTGCACCTGAGGCCAAAGAAGCCTCACCATATTTGACTGACTCATCAGCCTGAGAGGCTTTACAAGTATTCCACTCCTTTGTACTTTATGTTAATTTATTTGAGGACAAAGAATTTTGTTTAGTAGGGGTGGGGTGTTTGTTATGTTTCGGTCACCATGGGGGATTTTTGTTGCCTGTATTCTTTTCCTTCCGTGCACTATCTAGTAGAACCGATATGTTTAGGTTGCATGTTTGTTTTTCCTTTATTGTCCTGATGTATATATTGTTCAGTGATTTTATTTATGAATTGGATTTTCTTTTAGCACCCTTTTTGTATGTATAAATGATAAATGAATGTGGCAAAGCATTTTGAACATGTTTGTATGACTAATCCTTCTTGTCACTTAGTATATATTGAACAACCATTTGTGATTCTGTGATTAGCATTGGGATGCAGAAATAAAGTAAGGATAATCATGTGTTGTAAATCCCAAGAGTTGGAAGAATAAGTGTTAACTCATTGCATGTGTGTGTGAGTGTTTGTTATAGTTCTTGAATAGTATGTACAACTAGAACTTGCCCGGTTCATTGATATTGCTTTATGATTGATTCAATAAGATAGGATAGCAGGCCTCCTTCAATTATTAGTCCACTTAGCCGTAAAGAATGACCTACCAAAAAGATTTTTCCCATTTTGAACCCTTTTTGAGCTTGTGTTAGTGTTTATTCATTCCCAATAACTCTGATTCACTCTCTTTAGGATGTTAGCACCTAAATTTGGCCCTAGTCCAATTTTGGATATCGTGCACCTTAACTCAGGAAAAATGCCTAAGTTGAGGGTGGCTACTGTCAGGAAGTTAACAACTTGATGTAGGTGGTTTGGAGTTGAAATAAAAAATTGCATCTGGCCCTGATCTAGCTAGATATTGTGTACCTCAACTGACTGCATCAGTATAACTTGAGGGTGGCTGATGCAGACTCTGTGTAAAAACTGGGTTTATGGTGAAATCGTGGAGAAATAGTATGGATTGTAAGTGAACTAGAAAAACATTAGTCTTGGTGAGTAGCAATCAAGGGGAAAGAGAGTGAAGTTCAAACTTGAAGTCACTTTTCCCAAAATTAGTCCTCACCTAACACCAAAAACCTCATTACAAGCCATAGAAAGACCTGTTTGATCTTTGCGAATCAACCATAGGGAAATATTAGATGATAAGGGCAAGCTTATGGGTGTGTATGTTGTGTTTGCAACTTTCTTTGTGAGAGTGAGATTCTTGGTTTTTGTCCACAAATTAAATGAATAATGTGTGGTCGACTTCTTTGACTGTGAGGGCAATTGGAGTTATACTTAATTTTACTAATTTCTGTGGGATGTTGTATCTATGGTTGTATATGTGCTGAACTGTAAATAATGCCAGTTATAGATCTTGATGTGTTGAGACCACATGAGTGAGATGACAGTTGAGTGGTTGTATAAAATTTAGTTCAACAGTTGAGTAACCATCATTGTGTTTGTTCATGCAAGCGATTTGGTGTTGAGTTGCTTGAGGACAAACTATTGTCTTAAGTTAAGGGTGTTGATGTTTCGGCTTTTGACAAAATATTTTACATCTTTTACAAGGGATAATTGTGCATTTTCAAGTAACTATTATTGTATTTAATGCTGAATTTTAGTGTTTTCAGGTCAAGAACTTAGCTGGAGGGATAAATGGGAAAATGGAATAAACAAGAACAAAAAGGAAAATGACGACCAAACTGACGGGCTGTCAACCATGTGACAGACCGTCAGAGTGTCCGTCAAATCTAAAAAGAATGGGAAGAATGAATAACCCAAGTGACGGTCCAAGTGATGGGTCGTCAACCTGGCCGTTAGGCTAAGACAGAAAGCATTTCCCCGAGTGATCAAGCGACGGTCCAAGTGACGGACCGTCAGACCAGTGACGGCCCGTCAACTTGGCCGTCACCCCTTAAACAGAATGACACAGCTTGGAACCTTCAGTGATGGTCCAAGCGATAGACCGTCAAGCCATTGATGGGGCATCAACTTTGAAGCGGCAATACTGAGTTCAAATTTCAAATCCCCAGTACATGGAAACATATAAATACCCAGTCTAGGTTTAGATTAGGTATCTTTTATCTTATTTTCCATCTTTAAAATACATTGTAACGTATTACTCTCTGAGATTACAAGCTACTATTGTGGACTGAGGATTTTAGTCATTATTAATACTGAAGATCAAGAACAATTGTGGGAAATTTTGTAAGTAATTTTTTGAATTAATTTATGAACAAAACAATTTTTTTTTTTCTTCTTCTTCTTCTTTTGAGATGTGTGGCTAAAGCTCCCATAACTAGGGTTATGAGAGGCTTGATGTGATTTGCTGATTGGGGTTATGAGGATGCTTAATTTCCTTGACTAATTGAGATTGTATAAACTCCTCTTCACAATCATGACCTTTCTTGGTTGCAAACTCGAAGGGTGAGCCCAAGAACATCACTTGTTTGAGTAGAAAAGTGTATGTTGGAAAAAAAAAAGGTTTACAAGGAATTCAAAGGCTTTAACCTTTGGGTTAAGGGTTGATGCCTTAACAGGATCAACCCACTTGAGAAACCAATTGAACAAGTCAGTGCATTCTTTGAGTTCAAAATAATTAAAGAGTAATAATCCATTAAGGTTGAGAAATGAATGGGTGAACTTTAGAATTCAATAATTCTTCCAATTGAAATTGGAAATTGGAAATTTAGGTCAACTCACAACCCTGACTGTTTGACCATCTTGGTGAACATAATCCTAGTTTGTCTAATCTCATTGAATTAAAACCTGCAATAATACTCATTAGTTGGAACAATACTTGTTAATAAATCAAAACCCCCCTTTACTCCGGAACCTTCGATCAATCGTCCATTAATAATCATAAGACTTAATTAGAACAGTATTTCCTTTAGGATTCGACCCCAACCTAGTTGGGTTCTATATTTGACGACGACTGTTTACGCTTTCTAATGAGAGTTATAATTTGGGTATATTATTGTTTGATCATCATCTGGAATATTCATGTATAGATCATCCAATTTATCATCAAACATGTATTGTTGTTCTTCTTCTACACATTATGGCTCTCATTCTCTCTCAATTTTTCAACCACGTACACCCTTAATACCGACCTAGCTGAATCACTGAGATAAACATGCAACCGAACCTGATCGGTTATCTTGAAAGGTAGTTCCCTCTAATTTTTAAAGGAGTTGTGCATGTAGCTAATGACGAGTTCTTCCGATTGATAATTCAGTCCACAATATTTGATGATTAAGTTCACAAAATCATTAAATGAAACATCACTTTGGACTTTCGTCTTTAGCATTTCACCCTTCTTCCAATGCCAAACTTACTGATTACTCTTTTCGATCCATTCACTATGAAAATCCACCCCTATTGTTATTGATCCCTCAATTAGTAGTACCTAAATAAAGACATTTGTTAAAAAAAGTTAATAATGACATGATAATAAAATTAATAGTGATTGTATAGTACTATAACATGAACCCCAACAGATGAGTTATCTGTTGCAATAGGTGAATAATATGATACAAAAGATGAGTTATATGTCGCAACAGATGACTCACCTGTTAGTATTCATGTTACGGTACTATAGAACCTGAAGTCAATTCCAACAAATGATACATCTATTAGAACAGGTGACTCATCTGTTGCAACATATTATACATTTATTGCAATAGATGATTCACCTGTTGGGATGTACTACAGAACCTTTGAAGCTCATTCTAATATATTAGTCACCTGTTGCAAAAGATCACTAACTTATTGCAACAGATTGTTCACCTTTTGTAATAGATGACACATCTGTTAGAATCGGCTTCAGGTTCTATATTCTGCAACATGAATACCAATATGTGAGTTATCTATTGGAATCAACTTCAGGTTCTATTGCAACATGTGAGTAATCTGTTTCAGCATATGATTTCTCTGCTGCAACATATAACTCGATGTTACAACAGATGACTCATCTATTTGATTCATGTTACAGCAGTATAAAATTATAAATATGAATCCAACATATGATTCTTCCATTGCAACGGATGAGTCATCTATCACAACAGAAGAGTCATCTGTTGAAACAGATGAATCTTGTGTTGGATTCAAGTTCGGGTTCTATCCATTATTGAAAAAACAACATTAGCAGTGTACCCAGATGAGAAATTCAACTAAAAATTATAATTTTAATTATCAAAGTCACCTATGAAGTAATGACAAAGTGATGTACGAAACTACATTTGACCTAAATATTAGTCAAGTAGCAGCAGTACGGAAACAACAACAATGGTCAACAAGAAGAAGATGATTTTGATAATGAAGAAGATGATGATGATAATAAAGCAGAAGATGATGAATAAAGCAGTAACAACAATGAACAACAAATCGCGAAGAGAGAGAAAACAACACTAAATGAGAAGAGAGAGAAACACACGTTTTTTCCTCCGTTTCTAGTTATATTAGGTTTTACTTGGATCAATGTGTAAATTAAAAACTTGTGAGTTATTCTCAAACTTTCTTAATCACTAATAAAGTAATTGTTACCTACACTCAATTTTTAAAACTTGAGTCACCTACACCTCATTTCAAAACTATTTTGTCACTTTTAACACAAAATCCCTACTTTGTATGAGTGTAAATTTAAAATAAACCCAATAATTTTATTTATGTAATATTTATTTATCTATTTTCCTTATTTAATGTAGGTAAGAAATAATAATATTTATCAATTTTAAATCAAGTAGAGTAGAGGTTGTATCGGAAACAACCTCTTTATCTTTAATGTAGCAATTTCCTTTTGATATGCTTTACTTGAGAGTTGAGTCGAGAAATTATTGAAACGACTCGCTTACGTTCACAAATTAAGGGTAAAATTGTGTGTCATTTCTTTTGATTTGTACTAAAAAAAATTGTTAGACAAATATACACGAAAATAATATTTGTATGAGAAAAATCATTAAAAAAAAAATATTTTGTCATAAAAAATTGAATTGCTATAACGATTAGAAACAAAAATGTAGCTTGAAACAAACATTAGATGACCAGAATGTTTTTAAATTTATCATTAGATTTTAATTCGTTAATCACAAGTAAATTCAATTCTTATTTTTTTCTTAGTCCAAATTTTATGAAACAAAGAAAGTAGTTAGCAGCCCTTTAATTTTTATTTTTTTTATAACCATATCATTAAGTAGTATTGTCTTGATCAGGGAAATCGAAAGAGATGAAAAAAATAAGGTCATTATGATTATTATATTTTTTCTTTTAGGTACAGGAGATATGAATTTATGATTTAGATTGAGCAAGACCAAAAATAAATATTTGTAATATAAGTTCAGTGATGTTGTGCCTAAGATCGGTTTGTAAGTAACGCTTGAGTCTCAAGTCATCCGAAGAGAGAATGTGTCAAGTAACTAGGGTCTTTGATTCAAGGTAATAGCAAGACCGACAAGAATGTCACACATCATATTGATGTGGATGGGTAAAATGAGCTAGGCTAGCTTCTGGGGTCCTTGCATGATAAGCATGTACCATATAAGCTGAAAGGTAAGTTCTACAAAGTGATTGTTAAATCGATTATATTGTATGAGGCAGAAGATTGGCCTGTAAAAAACTCTCATGAAGATGAAAATTGAAATATGATCGTTGAGGTGAATGTGTAGTCAGTCGATTCATTTAAGCATTTTAATAATTTAATTAATTTTGCTCATATTGATTACCTAAAGTGTTTTGTTATTGATTGTTGAACTTACCAAATTCTCCATGTTCATTACTTTCTATTGGAGGAATTATCAAGCATAAAGTGGGTAATTTAGTGTGCCATTATACTGCACATATGTCTCATTATGTAGCTTCTTTTTTCCTCACGTGAATGACATTTTCTTATGCGCATTACTCATACTATTTAGCAGGGGTAGAATGTGGCCATAACTCTCATTAGTTTCTTGTAACTCCTGTAACCCCTAATCCATTCGTCTATTACCTTAACTCATCCATTCATCTATTACCTTAACTATCCCATCTTCTTTTTATTCATTGCATGACAAATTTTCTCACTTATAAATAATGGTGGTCTTCTATATTATTAAAAGTACAACAAAATATTATAAGTATGAGAAAACATTATAACGTGCAGCAGTGAAGGAGAGAGTTGAGACAAAGAAAATATTCTATGTCTCCAATTATATTCACTATATAAAACAGAGTTTTATATGTTGAAGAGAGGTGTTCTTTTGGTGGAGCTTTAGACTCTTCAACTAATCCAGAGTTGCTTGAGTTGTACATCGTATTGGGCTATTTTATCCTGGACGACACAGGTCAAGTGTGATATTGTTGGATCAGTATAGATTATGTCATAGTAGGCTTGAATCTCCTTAAAGAGAGCGAGATATTGGTGGCTCAACCTAAGTTTTATCTACTCAATTTTTGTTTATTTTATTTGAACAACAGTTTATTACAATTGTGGTATATTATACTCACATGGTCATACTAGGAGAGACAAGATTGAGAATGAGAAGATACGGGACAATAGGAGTGACTTTTGTGGTTGACATGATGAGAAAGTGAGACTAAAATAGTTTGAGCATGTGAGCAGTGTAGATGCCTCAGTGAGGATGTGTAAGTAGTTGACAGTGGTGGGCGTCAGGAGAGGTAGAGACAGATCAAAAAAACATCTATAATATATTAAAAATGTGAAGTGAAATGCATATCTAAGTACAATATTTTTTTCTATTATATTTTTTATCAAATAAGATACTCGCTTTGATCACGCCTAAGGCGTATACCCTAAACTAGTATATATAAAGACACATTTTTGGCTCAAGGCTGAAGCCGATGAAGCAAAAAGTCTTTAGGTTCCCTAATTTTTATGGTTCCATTTTTTTAATTAATATTCTCTTAATTTTATGTTACGTGATATAATTTGACTTGATATGAGGTTTATTAAAGAAAAACTTTAAAATAAGTCATAATATTGGCTATATTACTTTAAAATGTTTCTTGAAACTTTATGGTAAAAAAAGTGTAAAATCTATTAAAGAAATGAGTGAAATGTAATTGATAGTGCCTTAAGGTTAATGTGTATTATAATAACTAGCCAGCTTACGCCGTGCTACGCATGGCCCAATGTTGATCCTTAAAATTTTTTATAATTCTATCATTTAATTAAAAGCTTTATTTGTTTGGTTGATAAATTCTAAGTTAGACACATAATATTATATTTAGATTGATGAAATTTGCATAACGATATTTTAAGTTGTTCAAACTTTTGTGACATTGATAGTCAATTATATTTTTAAAATAATTTAAGTTCTTAATTATTGCGATTTATAATATTTTTTTTCTATTCTACTAGTTAGAAGTGACATGGTAAAATTATTATAAAAAATACTTGTGAATTTTTTTTAAATGACTCCAATAAGACGTCATGTTAATTTAAAACATCAAAAATTAATTTATCATTTTACGTCTATTTTATTATTTTTATTAAATATTCTTAATTTTTTAATACTTAAATGACTTATAATAATTAAATATGGGTAATTTAGTAAAATTACAATTGAAGTAGTTGAAACAGACATGTCATAAATATCTATTTTAGTTTTTTATTAAATATTATTAATTTTTTAATATGTAAATGACTTATAATAATTACTTAGGGATAATATAGTAAAAACACGATTGAAATAGTTGAGACAAACATGTTGAACATGAGCAGCCTGCTTCAGTTACTTATTGTGACTTCTTATATAGGATACTAATAATATTATTTTTTTTTAATGCTTAAATAACTGTAATAAGTAATTAGGGATGATATAGTAAAATCACGAATAGAGCCGCAAAGCTGACATGTATTAAAAGCGATATAACATAATAACTATAAAAAACTACTTGTGAAAATAACCTAAGTGAGCCTCATATAAGACGTCAAGCTAATTTAAAACATCAAGAGTTAATTTATTATTTTATGTCTATTTCATCTTTTTTATTAAATATTATTAATTTTTTAATATTTAGATGACTTATAAGAATTAATTAGGGGTGGTATGGTAAAATTATGGTTGAAGCAGCTAAAGCAGACATGTCATAAATGTATATTTTACTTATTTGTATTAAATATTATTAATTTTTTAATACGTAAATAACTTATAGTAATTAATTAAAGGTAATACAGTAAAAACACGTTTGTAGCAGCTGAAGCAGGCATGCCGACCTGCTACCTGCTTCAGCATGAAACTCCCTCTTATATATAACTATTCAATTTAAGTGGCACAGTGATCAGATGACCATAATAATCAATAAGGGGTGATATAATAAAATCGTGATTGAAGCAGCGAAGTAGACATGTATTGAATGAATTATAATAACTAATTAGAAGTGATATAACAAAATTAATATAAAAAAATACTTTTGAAAAAAATTAAGTGGATCTAATATAAGACGTCAAGTTAGTTTATTATTAAATATTATTAATTTTTTAAAACTTAGATAACTTTATAATAATTTTTAACATTAATTTTTAATACTTAGATGACTCATAATAATTAATTAGGGATGATATAGTAAAATTACGTCGAACCAACCGAAGCAGACATGTCAAAAATATTTGTCTTTTTTTAATTAAATACTACTAATTTTTAATACGTAAATGACTTATAATAATTAATTAAAGGTGATACATTAAAATTACGATTGAAGCAGCTAAAAAAAAAATTCAAATAATAATAAGTGGAACTTTGAGGAACTTAGTAGTCATTTTGAAAACTATCCTTTTATTAAATATTATTGATATTATAATACTTAAATAAAATAATTTATAATAATTAATAATTAATTAGGGGTAATATAATAAAATTATGTTTGAAGCAGCTTATGAAGCAGGCAGCTGGAGCAGCCAGGACGACCCTAAGCTGCTCAAGATTGCCGCTTCTATTATCCTAAGTGAGCCTCATATAAGACGTCAAGCTAATTTAAAATATCAAGAGTTTATTTATTATTTTATGTCTATTTCATCTTATTTATTAAATATTTTTTTTTAATACTTAGATGACTTATAAGAATTAATTAGGGGTGATATGGTAAAATTATGGTTGAAGAAGATAAAGCAAATAGGTCAGAGATGTATATTTTACTTATTTGTATTAAATATTATTAATTTTCTAATATGTAAATAACTTATAATAATTAATTAAAGGTGATACAGTAAGAATACGTTTATAGCAGCTGAAGCAGGTAGCTGAAACAGGCTTGCCGACCTGCTGCCTGCTTCAGCATGAAACTCCCTCTTATATATAACTATTCAATTTAAGTGGCACAGTGCTTAGATGATCATAATAATTAAGAAGGGGTGATATAATAAAATCGTGATTGAAGCAGTGGAGTAGACATGTATTGAATGAATTATAATAACTAATTAGAAGTGATATAACAAAATTAATATAAAAAATACTTTTGAAAAAAATTAAGTGGATCTAATAGAAGACGTCAGGTTAATTTATTATTAAATATTATTAATTTTTTAAAACTTAGATAACTTTATAATAATTTTTTAACATTAATTTTTAATACTTAGATGACTCATAGTAATTAATTAGGGGTGATATAGTAAAATTACGTCGAACCAAACGAAGAAGACATGTCAAAAATATTCATCTTTTTTTAATTAAATATTATTAATTTTTAATACGTAAATGACTTATAATAATTAATTAAAGGTGGAACATTAAAATTACAATTGAAGCAGCTAAAAAAAAATTTCAAATAATAATAAGTGGAACTTTGAGGAACTTAGTAGTCATTTTGAAAATTATCCTTTTATTAAATATTATTAATATTATAACACTTAAATGAAATAATTTATAATAATTAATTAGGGATAATATAGTAGAATTATATTTGAAGCAGTTGATGAAGCAGACAGCTGAAGCAGCCAGGACGACCCTAAGCTGGTCAAGATTGCTGCTTCTATTATAAAGTAATGAAGCAACTGATGAAGCAGGCAGCCGGAGCAGCCAGGACAATCCTAAGCTGCTCAAGATTGCCGCTTCTATTATAGAGTAAAACATATTCTTTTGTTCTTCTCTATATTATGTTTTATTTCTCTAACTGAATTGTTTATTTTTCTAAGAAAAACAAAGGATGAAAGCATTGAATAAATTTTTTCCCCATTTTTTCTCACGTTCTCAAGCATTGCATCAATAAATTAGACAAAAAAGTTTATTCTAATATCAAGAAACTTCTAAAATTAGGTTTTATTATTCTAACTTTCTGCTATATTTTTCTTAAATTTTAATTTTAATTTATTTTAACTCATGATGGTATATTTATTTTCACCATTTGTTAGAATTCAAATACACCATTTATAATGCATTAATCATGTTATTAAATCTGATAGTTTTTAAAAAAAAGTTTGAGGCCTCTTCATAAAATTGATTTTAGGCTCCATGTTCTTAAGCCCACTCTCGGAGAGACAAAGAGAGAGGGAAAGAGAGAATTTAAGGAAGATTGGAGGTAATATCGATAGATTTAGAGTCTACGTTTAAACTAAAATTGTCATAGAAACTATAACTTTGAGAGTGCGTATCACGTGTCAAATTTCGTGGCACGTCAAGTCAAATAAAAGAGGTAATAGGTTCATGTCACATGCATAAGTGACATGTTCTGGCCAATGCAAGAGAAAAAATGACATTGCATGTCTAGTCAAATCAAAGGCTAATAAAAATATGGTACGTGTACAAGTGACATGTTTCAATCAATCAAAAATTGTCATATCAACTACAATCAGATTGTTTCAAAAGTGTTTATTGGCATCACAAATCTTGCATCCCACAACTATAAATAGGGGTTTCATAGTTAAAAAAAAACATAAAACTCTAATAAAAAATCGGAGAAATCATGGATCAAAAGCTACAAATCTTTTCTACAAGCGACAAACATTCAAGTGTAGCCCATGAGATGCATGTACAATGCATTAAATGCACTGAAAAATAATTAATCTCTTGTGAGAAACAAATTAAAATCAGTGCACTTGATATGACTTTGTTCTTTACTTTCAACCACATTCTTCTAAACTTCTATTAGTTATGATCTTTCTTCTACTTCCCCCTTCAAATTATTTTTTTTTTCTTCTTTTAAAACCCCAAAAATTATAATTTCCAAATGTTGGTGCTCTAATAGTTCGAGCCTACAGAAATTAAAAAAAGTTTTTCTCAGTTGTTGTTGTCATTGCTCTTGCAATAAGTTTTTCTGTTGGTGGTATTGATGATTTTCTCATGTAATACATTATTTGCAAGTCAGACTTCAAAATAGAAAATAACATCTAAATGTATAGTAATTTTTTTTATTATTATTATACATATAAATGACATTTTCTATTTTTAAGGTTAGATTCGCAAAAGAAGCATTCCTTGAGAAAGTCACCAATACCATCAACAAAAGAAGAATTTATTGCAAGAGCAGTAACAACAACAACAATTGAGAAAACCTTGTTGAGATTATCTGGAGGCTCAAAACTATTAGAGCGGCAACGTTTGGACATTATAGTTTTTAGGATTTATTAAAAAAAAATAAAAAAATTGAAGATAGAAGTTTAAAAGGAAATCTTAATTAATGGAAATTTAGAAGAGTATTGTTGGAAGTTAAGAACAAAGGCTAATATTTATAAGGAGCATTGATTTTAATTTGTTGATCATCAGAGCTATATATATTAACCTTTTTTTTTTTTAATTATGTATAATAATGATCAACTACACTTTTCTAAGTACTTCCAAACTCAGCAAGTCAAGGATCCCAACCTTGCTACATGTTGCTATTCAAATCTGGACTGAGCATGTAGCGAAAAAAGACAAAAAGAGAGTGAGAAAGTCTTCGATCTAGGCTTTAGGATCCGATACATCTAGGCAAGATTGGAAGGTGTTGAATTTTCACTCCAGATTGAGGTAATTGATGGTGTTCAGATCGTTGTATTTTATAGAAGAAGAAAATAATTTGAAATATTGTATATATTTAAAAATTTAAATTTTGATAGATTTTGTAGATCCTTTTGATGGATCTTTAATTTAGAATATGTTTTTAATTGAAAATTAGTGTGTTGTTAATGTTGTAACTCATTTAAAAAAAATTAACAATAATCAGTGCTGCTTTTTGGCTGTATATTGAATTGATTCTTATTTTGGGAGGTGAGATATAAAAATTACAAGTTTGTACATCTCATATTTTTGTCGAAAATCAATAAATATGTATGATTTATTTGATGATTTTCTGAAAAGAAATTAGATGCAAAAATCTAGAAAACTGACCTTGTCTGTCGGTTTGTTCTTGAATTTGAAGAACAAACCATTAGACATGGTCAACTTTCTTGATTTTTTTATATTTTTTAATTTACTAAGAATTATTTTATAATATTAAACTAAATAATAAAATCGAGGTTGTCTGTAGATTTTATTTTTTTCATGTTGGTAGTAAATTAAAAAGTTGATTTAGTGAAGTTAAGAAATTGATAGATGTTTGTAACGATCTAAAAATTTAATGAAATATGTAAAATTTGTGATTTTGTATGATTTAACTGTTTTACCTCTCCCCGTAGTTGCGTTATGGTATTTCTAGGGTGTGGGAGGGATTGACATAATCTTTTATGCATTTTGATACCATTTATGTTATATTGTGGTTTTTTTATGGCTTCGAGAGCCTTATTTTAGACTTATGGAAATATCTTTTGATCCGTGCAATAGATGTCCGAACGGACTGCGCCAACAGCTTTGGAATATCAATTTTGAACTAGATAGAACCTTGATTCGGATCCCAGTGTAATGACCCTGCAAAATTATTTTACAAATTTGTCCTGTTTTAAATTTTAACCCACCTTATAAATTTTTTTTTGACATTATTCTAGCTAAATTGATATGTTTAATTAACCCTTGGGGGCTAATCAACGGTTTCAGGTGAGGCTTCGTCCAGCGATTTAAATTCTTTATTACCGTGGTATCGATTCTTTAAGATTGTTGGTTGTTTGACCCACTTAGACGGCTAGGATTAGAATTTAAATTAATTGTTGCCTAAGGAATGAATCAAATATTGGCTTAATGCTTAATGATGACAAAGAGTATAATCAATGGGCACTAAATTAGGTGACAGTGACTATGGCAGCGACGATGGCAGCCATTGTTTTGTTCAAATTTTCTTCAATTTTTAACTGAAGCTTTAACTATAATTATATTTTAATGATTAAGGCATAAGTGGGTAATGGTTAGAAAGTTTGGAATGGAAGTTGGGCAAAAATTATTATTTTAAGGTAGTACGGCTCATAGTGTATAATGGTTACAGGAAGCAATTTGATCATTTGGACAATGATATTAGTATATTGTTAACGGTTAAGCAGATGGCATAATGGGTGATGCACTATTGAGGAATTACGGTGCTATGAATTACTGTTTAGTGTATCACTTTAGACTTCAAAATTTAATAAAGAATTGAGATTTAGGTTTATGATCTTTTTAGAGTAAGAATTCATTAAGTTGGGAATGTTGTATTTGATTAGATTGGACTCACTCGGAGGCCATTCAAAAGGGTAAAGACTCCATCTGACTCATCCGATTTTGGGTTCACTTCGAGGGTCTCCTTTTAACGCAAGTTGAGACTTTTCTTAGATTCTTTTTCAACGTGCTTATTTGAATATTTATTAGTTATGTGTAATGACAGTAATGAGAATTGGAGGGTTCCGTATAAATGATTGTGACGAGCATCTATGCGGGTATCGGTGTTGTTTGAGGGGATAAAATAAGTTAATTGTATGTTTGAATTGTTTTCCCCTATTTGCTAGCCCGATGGACTGATTGGTTATGGTAAATAAATTATTGAAAAAGTTAGCTAATGATGATACTTTTACTTGACTTTGAAATTGATGTCTGATCTGATTTAAGAGACGAAGTGCTTTACTTGACTTTATTAATAATTTGGGGTCGGAGTTGCATGCCTACACATCGTGCATTACATTTCATACGGGATCGGAGTGCACACCTGCACAATATTATATATATAATTATTGGGATTGGAGTGTACGCCTGCACAGTATATTTATTGAGATCGGAGTGCACACCTGCACAGTATATTTATTGGGAGTGGAGTGCATGCCTGCACAAAATATTTATTGGGATCGGAGTGCATGCCTGCACAATATATTTATTGGGATCGGAGTGCACGCCTGCACAATATACATATTGGGATTGGAGTGCACGCTTGCACAATATACATATTGGGATCTGAGTCCACGCCTGCACACTATATGCATTTGCATTGCATTGTATCGCATTGCATTGATTCATTTGGTTTAGATTGGTTAAAGTGTATTTGTGGACGTGGTACTTATTGTATCTGTATTATTTATTTCGCTGGATTGAGAAATTCTTGGATTGTGTTGTGATATCCTATTACTATTAAACTTGACTATTTAGTTAAATTAAGGTGGTTTTCCGAGTGCAGGATGTATGTTTATTTTAGATGATTTACGTGGTGTCACTCGACACCACTTAGAATTAGGGTCGATCGACGATGCTTGCTGAGTACACGTGGTTCTGTACTCACTCTTGCTTTTTCTGCACCCTACATGCAGGTACAGATCCGACGACCTTCGGATATTGATCCCTGTGATTCCTTATTTTTTAGCATCTTGGAGATTCGAGGTAGCTGCTACAGGCTTTAGAGACTATTGAAATCTCCTTCAGCTTTATCCTTATGCTTTTTTCGCATTTTGAAAGACTCAAACTTTCTTTTGGTTCTATATTTAGTGGCTTGTATTAATGACTTCCAGACTTGGGATTATCTATGAATTGATTTTACTAGTCTATCAATCTACTTATGAGATTATTCGCGATTGGATATATTCTTATTTCTTCCGCTTCTATGAGTTTGAGATATTGTTCTTGGAATTGGGTGTTTGGCTTACTTATCACTAGGGCTGGACATAAAATACAAAAAATCAAATTACCGAACCGAACTGAAAAAATTGGTAATTGGTATTCGATAATTCGGTATTTGGTAAGGTATTTGGGAGTAAAATTTCAATATTTTGGTAATTGGGATTGGGTTTGGTACAATATATTAATACCATTTGGTATTCGGTATTTACTGAATATCGAATATTATATATATATATATAATACGATATGCCTAATCAACCCAATAAACAATAGTATTAGTCATCCCAAAGAATCTCTTGAATCTTGGTAATATATTCGTAAAAAACAACAAAAAGAATACTAAATAGGGTTTCTATTAAATATACTCTTTGAAGTTTAAACGTATATTTGCACATCTCCAACTTTAATATGGTATTACCAAATACTATACCGAACCGAAGTTCAATTTACCGATTACCGAATTATCGAACTGATGTTTATAAGTATGGTATGTGGTATCTACGTTCAAATACCGATTACCAAATTACCGAACTCAAACTTTGAAAATACCAAACCGAATACTGAACGCCTACCCCTACCTATCACGGAGGATGGAATAGGTGCCATCACGATCCCGAATTTGGGCCGTGACAGAGGGTATCAGAGCCCCGAGTTCATTAGTCTCACAAATACAAGCCGAGTCTAGTAGAGTCTCACGGATTGGTGCGGAGACGTCTGCTACTTATCTTCGAGAGGCTATAGGACTTCAGGAAACATTCATTTTATTCTCTCTCTTATCGTGCAATATGGATATTTTAACTTTAAATACTAAAATTCGTATCTTATTCTCTCACAAATGGTGAGGAATCGTACACTTTGGGATCGCGGTCAGGAGCCCCCACCAGCCCCCAAGCCGATTGCTTGAGGGGAGATACCTGGATAGGGTAGAAGATACTGTGGGGGCAGAGATCGTGGTATAGAGAGATCTAGAGGAGCTGCTCAGTTTCCTGATAGGGCAGGGTCTCTCGAGGTTGAGTTAGAGGCAGGTGATGATGGTGTTCAGGTTCCAGCTGATAATGTGGGCCCAAGTCAGGCACCACCAGGGTTTGTTGTTGCATCGCATCTTCAGAATACCTTGGATAAAATGTTGGGTGCTTTGGACAGTATAGTTCAGGGAGGCAGATCACTTGGTACTCCGCAGGGTTCACATGTTAGGGTGGGGGTGCAGACCCCAGATCAGCAACCTATTTTGATCTATCAGGGTCCAGTGGTTCAGCCAACACCGAGGTACAATAGTATGCCGTTACTAGGAGTTAGAGCTACCCGTCGAGGTACGACAGTTATGTTTGATGAAGAACAACAGTGGTTTGAGAGGTTTAGGAAGATGGACCCACCACAGATTTAGGGTGATCTGCATGAGAACGCCTACGAGTTTCTGGTCAGTTGCCACGAGAGACTTCAGAGTATAGGATTGGTTGACTCCCACGGGGTTACTTATACTGCCTTACAGATGCGTGGTTCGGCCAATCAGTGGTGGCGCTCTTATATTGACACCAGGCCAGTAGGTTCTCCACCGATGACTTGGTATATATTTGCACCAACCTTTCTTGATAGATTCGTTCCTCATAGCTTGAGAGGGGAGCGTAGGCATCAGTTTGAGAATTTGACACAGGAGGGCATTTCTGTGGCTGAGTATGAGAGACAATTTTATGCCTTAGCTCGTTATGCTATGGTGATCTTACCAGACGAAGTCGAGATGATCAGGAGGTTTATGAGGGGTTTGACACTTAGGATCAGAGAGGTCGTGTTTTCTGTAGCCCAATCTGAGGCTTTTCTTCAGAAGGTAGTTGAATCGGCAAAGGGGTTTGAGTTGATGTATCGTGAGGAGTTGGGGATCTGAGGGACAAGAGCTCCCGCACTGTAGGTTGATTCAGTGGTACCTCATCTGGAGGTAGGGGTTCTTTTAAAAAATATTTTTTTCCTTAGCATGGTAGGCCAATTTAGGCAGCGATGCATACATCAGAGGGTAGATATTTAGGTCACAGTTTTTATGGTTCGGGATAGGCTTCACAGGGTTCATATCAGCGATTTTCAGGCCGTGGTGGCCATACTGGATATTCAGGTCCTTCTCGACTGTTGGTGGCTCCTAAATCTTGTTATAAGTGTGGTAGTCAGGATCATCTTCGAAGAGATTGTCCAGCATACAGGCAGAGGTGCCCACAACATAGTTATCAGGCTCCTATTAGAGCAGTAGCGCCCTCAGTTAGGGGTAGAGGCAGATCTCATGGAGGTATAGGTGCACCACCAGCTGGTAGGGGAGGTGGTAGAGAAGTGACTCAGCCGATGGATGACAGAGCTCATTGTTATGCCTTTCTAAGGAAGCCCGAGGCAGAGTCTTCTGATATAGTCATTACAGGTATTGTCTCTGTTTGTCATCGACCTGCTTTGGTATTATTTGATTCTGGTTTTATTTTCTCCTATGTATCTGTATACTTCGCTTCCAACTTTGATATGAGTTGTGAGTCTATGGTTGTGCCTATTCGTGTTTCTACTCCAGTAGGTGATTTCCTTAGTGGTGGATCGGGTATACCGATCCTGTATTGTTTCTATTTTGGGGTGTGATACCTGGGTAGATTTAATTATCCTGGATATGGTTGACTTTGATGTAATTTTAGGCATGGATTGGCTTTCTCCTTATCATGATATCTTGGACTGTCATGCCAAGACTGTTACTTTATCCATGCCTAATCACCCTAGATTAGAGTGGAGCGGTGTTCGGAGTTTATATCCTAAGAAGGTGATTTCATTTATTCAGGCTCAACGGTTAGTTGAGAAGAGTTGTCTTTCATATTCGATGTATGTTCGTGATACTGGTACCGAGGCACCTTCTTTAGAGTCAGTAGAGGTGGTTAGAGATTTTATAGATGTATTTCCTACTGATCTTCCAAGTGTTCCTCCTGTTATAGCTATTGATTTCGGTATTGATCTGGAACCGAGCACTAAGCCCATATCTATTCCTCCTTATAGGATGGCGCCAGTTGAACTGAAAGAATTAAAAGATCAACTTCACGACTTATTAAGCAAGGGGTTTATTCGACCAAGTGTATCACCTTGGGGTGCTCCGGTGCTATTTGTGAAGAAGAAAAATGGGTCTATAAGGATGTGCATTGATTATCGATAGTTGAACAAAGTGACAATCAAAACTAAGTATCCTCTACTGCATATTGATGACTTATTTAATCAGCTTCGGGGTGTTTCTATGTTTTTGAAGATTGACTTGAGATTGGGGTATCATCAGTTAAAAATTCAAGCTTTGAACATTCCTAAGACTGCTTTCCGGGATAGATATGGACACTATGAGTTCTTAGTTATGTCCTTTGGGTTGACTAATGCCCCAGCAGCGTTTATGGAGTTGATTAACAGGGTATTTCGGCCTTATCTTGAATCTTTTGTGATTGTGTTCATCGATGGCATTTTGGTGTATTCTAAGAGTGAGGCAGATCATGCAAAACATTTAAGTACTGTACTCCAGAGATTAAGGGACGAAAAGTTATATGCCAAGTTTTCAAAGTGTGAATTTTGGCTCAGTTCTGTGGTATTCTTGGGACACGTGGTGTCCAAGGATGGTATTATGGTCGATCTGACCAAGATTAAGGCAGTTAGAAATTGGTCACGACCTATTTCACCTTTAGATATTCAGAGTTTTATTGGGTTGACAGGCTATTACAGGCGATTTGTGCAGGGTTTCTCTTCTATTGCAGCTCCTATGACTGATTGACTCAGAAGAATGTGGTTTTTTAGTGGTCAGATAAGTACGGGAGAGCTTTTAAAAGCTCAATACTTTATTGACTTCAGCTCCTATCTTGATCCTACCTATTGAAGGTGGGGGTTTCACTGTGTTTTTTTATGCTTTCGATATTGGTTTGGGTGGTGTGTTGATGCAGAAAAATATGGTGATAGCTTATGCTTTGAGGCAGTTGAAGCCACATGAGAGGAATTATCCTACTCATGATTTAGAGTTACTAGCGGTAGTGTTCGTATTAAAGTTGTGGCAAAACTATTTGTATGGATTTCACTGTGAGGTGTACACTGATTATCACAGTCTTCAGTATATCTTCAAATAGAAGGAGTTAAATTTGAGGCAGCGTAGATGGATGAAGTTGTTGAAATATTATGATATGACTATCATGTATCATCCGGGCAAGGCTAATGTAGTGGCAGATGCCTTGAGTAGGAATGCAGTTAGTATGGGTAGCCTTGCATTATTGAGTGTGAAGGAGCGACCATTAGCCAGGGAGGTTCAACGGTTCGCTAATAGTTTTGTGTGTCTTGATATTTCTGAGTCAGATAGAGTTTTGGCATATGTGGAGGCGAGGTTCTTGTTGATAAAGCAAATTCAAGATTGTCAGTTTGAGGATGAAAAGTTATGTATTATCAGGGATAAGGTGATGCGAGGTGAGGCTAAGGAGGGGATTTTAGACCAGGAAGGTGTTTTGAGGATTAGGGGGCGGATTTTTTTTATGTTCCTAGAGTGGGTGATTTTACAAGATCTATTATGAAGGAGGCTCATTGTTCGTGGTATTTCATTCATCCAGGTGCGGTAAAGATGTATCATGACCTTAAACAATATTACTGGTGGTGTGGGGTGAAGCAAGATGTTGCAGAGTTTGTGGCTAAGTGTTTGAATTGCCAGCAGGTGAAATATGAGCACAAGAGACCAAGTGGTTTACTTTAGAGGATGCTCATTCCCAGATGGAAATAGGAGCGTATCACTATGGATTTTGTTTTTGGGTTACCTCAGACCTTGGGGAAGTTTGATTCTGTTTGGGTGATTGTAGATAGATTGACCAAATCACCCCATTTTGTGCCTGTGAAAATGAGTTATAATGCAGAGAAATTAGCTAAGATTTACATTTGTGAGATAGTTCGATTGCATGGCATGCCTATTTCTATCATTTCAGATAGAGGTACTCAGTTCACTTTAAACTTTTGGCGTACTTTGCAGCGGGAGTTGGGTACTTAGTTGGATATGAGTATAGCATTCCATCTCCAAACTGATGTCCAGTTAAAGCGGACTATTCAAGTGTTGGAGGACATATTGCGGACTTGTGTGATGGATTTTGGGGATCATTGGGATCAGTTTTTGCCCTTAGTGGAGTTTTCTTATAATAATAGCTACCACTCTAGTATTCAGATGGCTCCATTCGAGGCTTTGTATGGTAGAAAGTATAGGTTCCCAGTTGGATGGTTTGATTCTTTTGAGGTTAGACCTTGGGGTACTGATTTGTTGAGAGATTCCATGGACCGAGTGAGATTGATCCAGGATAGACTCTTGGCAGCTTAAAGTAGACAAAAGAGTTATGCTGACAGGAGGGTCCGTGACTTGGAGTTCATGCAGGGTGAGCCAGTTTTGTTGAAGGTATCATCCATGAAGGGTGTGATGAGGTTTGGAAAGAAAGGAAAACTTAGTCTGAGGTTTATTGGCCCTTTTGAGATCCTTCGGCGTGTTGGTCCAGTTGCTTATGAGTTGGCTTTACCATCGGGTCTTTCAGCAGTACATTCAGTCTTTTATGTTTCTATGTTAAAGAGGTAACATCCCGATGATTCCCACGAGATTCGGTGGGACTCAGTGAGTCTGGATCAGAATCTGACATTTGAGGAGAAGCCTATAGCTATCTTGGATAGGCATGTTAGAAAGTTGGGATCCAAGGAGATAGCCTCTGTGAAGGTGAAGTGGAGGCATCGTCCTGTTGTTGAATCCACATGAGAGGTTGAGGACGACATACAGAGTAGATATCTGCATCTCTTTGATAGTTCAGGTACCTTCTTTCTCTTTACACTCGAGGACGAACGTTTGTTTTAGTGGTGGATAATGTAATAACCCTGCAAGTTTATTTTACAAATTTGTCCTGTTTTAACCCACCTCATAATTTTTTTTGACATTATTCTATAGTTATGGGCTAAATTGATATTTTTAATTAACCCTTGGGGGCTATGTATAAGAATAAAATTATGTAGGAAGGGTTTACCTTACTTATTATAAGCATCAGAATCAGAAAGTTAGTAGAAAGGCTCAAAGTTGCGGTTTCTATTCCTCAAAGTCTCATTGTAACTTCAAGGGGAAATTTCAACGGTTTCAGGTGAGGCTTCGTCCAGCAATTTATATTCTTTACTACCGTGGTATCGATTCTTTAAGATTGTTGGTTGTTTGACCCACTTAGACGGCTAGGATTAGAATTTAAATTAATTGTTGCCTAAGGAATGAATCAAATATTGGCTTAATGCTTAATGATGACAAAGAGTATAATCAATGGGCACTAAATTAGGTGACAGTGACTATGGCAGCGACGATGGCAGCCATTGTTTTGTTCAAATTTTCTTCAATTTTTAACTGAAGCTTTAACTATAATTATATTTTAATGATTAAGGCATAAGTGGGTAATGGTTAGAAAGTTTGGAATGGAAGTTGGGCAAAAATTATTATTTTAAGGTAGTACGGCTCATAGTGTATAATGGTTACAGGAAGCAATTTGATCATTTGGACAATGATATTAGTATATTGTTAACGGTTAAGCAGATGGCATAATGGGTGATGCACTATTGAGGAATTACGGTGCTATGAATTACTGTTTAGTGTATCACTTTAGACTTCAAAATTTAATAAAGAATTGAGATTTAGGTTTATGATCTCTTTAGAGTAAGAATTTATTAAGTTTAGAATGTTGTATTTGATTAGATTGGACTCACTCGGAGGCGATTCAAAAGGGTAAAGACTCCATCTGACTCATCCGATTTTGGGTTCACTTCGCGGGTCTCCTTTTAAGGCAAGTTGAGACTTTTTTTAGACTCTTTTTAACGTGCTTATTTGAATATTTGTTAGTTATGTGTAATAGAAGTAATGAGAATTGGAGGGTCCCGTATAGATGATTGTGACGAGCATCTATGCGGGTACCGGTGTTGTTTGAGGAGATAAAATAAGTTAATTGTATGTTTGAATTGTTTTCCCCTATTTGCTAGCCCGATGGACTGATTGGTTATGGTAAATAAATTATTGAAAAAGTTAGTTAATGATGATACTTTCACTTAATAAGTTAACTTGACTTTGAAATTGATGTCTGATTTGATTTAAGACACGAAGTGTTTTGCTTGACTTTATTGATGATTTGGGGTTGGAGTTGCACGCCTGCACATCATGCATTGCATTTCATATGGAATCGAAGTGCACGTCTGCACATCATGCATTGCATTTCATATGGAATCGTAGTGCACGTCTGCACAATATTATATATATTTATTGGAATTGGTGTGCACGTCTGTACAATATATTTATTGGGATCGAAGTGCACGCCTGCACAATATTATATATATTTATTGGGATTGGAGTGCACGCTTGTACAGTATATTTATTGGGATCGAAGTGCACGTCTGCACAATATATTTATTGGAAGCGGAGTGCACGCTTGCATAGAATATTTATTGGGATCGGAGTGCACGTCTGCACAATATATTTATTGGGATTGGAATGCACGCCTGCACAATATACATATTGGGATCGGAGTGCACGCCTGTACAATATACATATTAGGATCGGAGTGCACGCCTGCACAATATATGCATTTGCATTGCATTACATCGCATTGCATTGATTCATTTGGTTCAGAATGGTGAAAGTGTATTTGTGGATGTGGTACTTATTGTATCTGTATTATTTATTTCGCTGAATTGAGAAATTCTTGGATTATGTTGTGATATCCTTATGACTGTTAAAATTGACAATTCAGTTAGATTAAGGTGGTTTTCCGAGTGCAGATTGTATGTTTTTTTAGATGATTTACGTGGTGTCACTTGTCACCACATTGAATTAGGATCGGTCGACGATGCTTGCTGATGTAACGCCCTGAGTCTGCACCCCGGACGTCACACGGTGCTCAGAATCCCGAAGGACCATAAGCTAACCCATGACTGGTACCTGCTGCAATCACTGAACAATAATACTATATAATGCAAAAATTAGGTAGAAAATTGCCATAAGGATCAAAACTGAAATCAACTGTTGAATACTGAAAATCAATACTTTAAACTGAACATCCGTCTGAAATACTCTAGTCTGAAAAGCCTCTAACTGAACTTTCTGAAAGTGGAGTTGATGGGACAAGCCCCCAATTAACTCCAACTACTGAATTACTGATAAACCGAAATAACACTCTGCCCTCGAACTATGAGGACTCACACTAAATTATTTTATGATGATCTGGGCTGCTAAGTACGGTCAGGAGCCCGTGCGTCTGAACCTATGATATAGGATATCATAACGCAAAAGAAAGGTATGCGTCAGTACTTTGAATGTACTGATATTCTAGGTGAGGTAAGACTGAATGAATGGGTTCATATGTATGAACAATAACTAACTGAATGGCATGAACATAACTGAATGAGAGTACATGTATATTTGAAACTGCTGTAAATACTGATTATGCATTGCTATGCACATAACTACGTATCTGTAACTGAGATTTCATTAACACTAGATAATAAGTTCTGAAAACTGAATGACTAATATATGAGTTTACTGATACTGTATTACTGTTAGTTGAGTGAATATTTCTGAAAATCCTGATTCTGTAGAACTGAACCGAGTTCTATACTGAGCTAGGTGACTGTATCTGACAGTCCTGATTCTGAAACTGAACTAAGATTTTATACTGAGTCTGAAACTGAAACTGAAATGTGGGAGTGTTCATCTAACTGACATACCCCGATTATAAACTGAGTTAGGGTCCAACTTGTGACCTCAGTTGGAAGGGTGTTAGCACCTTGCCAAGGGATACTAATAATGTCTATGAGTTAACCCTCTCTGACAAGAAGCTCTTTCGTCAACCCTCGCTGGCTGGAAAACTCGTACGAGATGTAACAACCCTAGACTAGCAGAAAGACATCTCAACATATGTTGGCTATGTAGTTCTGTAATGCAGGGACTGCTACTAAGGGTCAAACCCTTTACTGACAGGAATGCCCCTTTCTTGGGTTCGCTCGGTGCTGATTCCTGGGTTCGCTCAGTGTTGATTCCTACTCTCAACTGAATAGACACTGAACTGATTTCTAGATTGTACTAGGCTTGGCTGAACTGTTATTGATCGTGTTGTCTATCTAAACTGGACTTAGTTCACTGAGTTCTGATAACTGACTGAATACACTGAGTTTTGTTAACTGGCTGAATACACTAAGTTTTATTACCTGACTGTGTACTATTGTACGTGACATCACTGAGACTATTCTGAAACTACTGTAAATCTAGGTAAACAACTAGATTGTCGGGTATTAAATACCCCAAGGACTAAATTGCATAAATTTTAAAACATAGCACAATCTTGAAAGCATGATTGCTAGACACTTGGTCACAATTCGTTCATTGAGGCATTTTAGCAAACACTTGCATGGCATAAACTTGTATACATGCTAACATGATATGATTTCATTACTCAACTCGCATGAACAATTCATCAAACACTTGGGGAGCATAATTTATACACATGACTATACTACAACATGCAAGCACCATGATCAAAATCCCAAACTCACAAATTCAAGGGCTTTTAAGATGAAACCATATAACAACACACACATGCTATTTATTTCTCAAGAAACTTGCAATAAATCATGGATTATAAACCCAACTACATCATAATTATTAATATAATTAAATTTAACATGAACTTCGTGAAAGAAATCAACTTGTAATCTGAAAAGGGCTCTTGAACTCCAAGGGTGGAAAGAAACCCTTGGATGAACACCTAACATACCTGATTGTTAATTCTTTGAAAGTTGTGGTGAGTTTCTTGAGACTTGGATCTTGAATATGATGGCTTAGGGTTTGTTCTTAAGAGGATTTCAGAGAAAGTGAGTGTATTTTTGCTTATTGAGGGCTGAATTTTGTGTTTTTGGGGCTGATTTAGGGTGCAAAAATGACCCAAATACCCCTCTAGACGTAGAGTTTTAATGACTGAAAACGTGTCCAGTGATGCGGGGAGAGACGTGTCGTGTCGTTGGCATCAACACAATGACCAATGCGCCGTGTTAAGTTCGTGTTGGTTCACTGAAATTGCACTGAGAACTGAGTGAAATTATCCGTCGACGCAATGGGCGACGCGACGCATCGAGATCACATCGACCCACTATTTTGGTCACCTGAATATGATTTAAACGAGGTCTAAAAAATTCAAAACTCACCTGGAGTGACCTATTGACACACCTGATCATGATTCAATCCAAGGATCAACGTTTTAAGGTCATAAGGGTCGTAAAATAGGATCGCCAACTTATGAAGGCTAAAATAATTCTAACTATAAACACTTAGCTGAAATTTCTAAGTTTAGGACCTCTTTTCAAGCTTTAACGTACTAAGATAAGCTTAGGATTTTGCGGGGTCTTATAATATCTCTCCCTTGGGAACATTCATCCTCGAATGAGACTGACTAAGCTGAGAATACTGATAGACTGAATTTATATATACTGAAAATGTACAACTGAAGCATGATTACATGACTGAAAGTACTGATATACTGAGTTATCATACTGACATGCATAACTGAAGCATGACTGAGTTCTGAAAATATGACACATGACTGAGCTGTTTCATAAAGGTATGCATGATATGAGAATGCTATGCAATTGAACTTGGTCCGCATATCTGCTTCTACTTCCCAAGTAGCTCCCTCAACGGACTAATTCCGCCAAAGAACTTTGACTAGAAGAACCTCTTTGCTCCTTAGTCTGCGAACCTGAAAATTGAGAATTTTGACTGGATTTCCTCATAAGAGAGGCTGTTCTAGACATCAATGCCCTCTATCGGGACTACAACTGTTGGGTCACCTATGCACTTCTTTAGCAAGGAGACATGAAACACTGGGTGCAATGAAGCTAAGTCTGAAGGCAACTCAAGCTCATAAGCTACCTTTCTCAAACGGATGAGAATTCGGTAAGGACTGACATATCGGGGACTGAGTTTCTCCTTCTTGCCAAACCAATTCACTCCTTTCATAGGAAAGATTTTCAAATACACATAGTCACTAATCTCAAACTCGAGATCCTTTCTTCGCACATCTGCATACGATTTCTGTTGGCTCTGAGTTGTCTTAAGCCTTTCCCTGATCAACTGAAATTTTTCTAAGGCATCAAATACCAAGTCAGGACCTACCACTGTGGCCTCACCCACTTCAAACCAACCAATAAGAGATCTACATCTCCTCCTATAGAGCGTCTCAAACGGAGCCATCTGAATGCTGGAATAATAACTGTTATTATATACGAACTCAATCCAGGGCAATTGGTCATCCTAACTACCCTTAAAGTCAATGGCACATGCCCTTAACATATCTTCCAAAGTCTGAATGGTCCTTTCTGCATGACCATCTGTCTGAGGGTGAAAGGTTGTACAGACGTGAACTTAGGTACCAAGACCCTTTTGGAAGGCTTTCTAGAAATAAGAGGTAAACTGGGTACCTCTATCTGAAATAATAGATATTGGGACTCCGTGTAACCTGAACAAATCTCTGACATAGAGTTTGGAGTAGTCCTCGGCTGAATAAGAGGTATGAACTGGTAAGAAGTAAGCTGATTTGGTCATCTTGTCTACAATGAACCAAATAGAATCGTGATGACAACGAGTACGAGGCAAACCCATCACAAAGACCATGTTTACTTCCTTCCACTTTTACGTGGGAATACTGAATTCTTGCATGGAATCATTAGGTTTCTGGTGCTCAATCTTAACCTGCTGACATATAGAGCACTTAGCCACAAACTCTAAAATGTCTCTCTTCATCCCACTCCATCAATAGACCTCCCATAAATCATGGTATATCTTATTGGCCCCTGGATGAATAGAGTAACACGCACCATGTGCTTCTGTAAGAATTCATTGCCTCAAGTCATCTACACCTGACACGCATAACCGACCCTAGCAATGCAATACACCATCTCCCCCTTGGGAGAAAAACTCTACTCTGATCTCTGACTGACTCTTTCAACTTGACTAGACTGGGATCTCTGTCCTGCTTTTCCTTCACTTCAGAAATAAAGATGATTCTGAACTATTCTGCACCCACATACTACCCTCTGCTGAATCGACTAAGCGGACACCTAGTCGTGCAAGTTGATAAACTTCCTGAACTAATTTCTTCTTACCTTCCTCCATGTGAGCAACACTACCCATAGACATTCTACTGAGAGCATCAGCCACTACATTGGCCTTGCCCAGATGATACATGATGCTTATGTCATATTCTTTCAACAACTCTAACCATCTTCTCTGACGTAGGTTCAGATCTTTTTGAGAAAACACATACTGCAGGATCTTGTGGTCTATGAACACATCTACATGTACCCCATATAAATAATGCCTCCAAATTTTTAAGGCAAATACAACAGCTGCTAACTCAAGGTCATGAGTGGGGTAATTCCTTTCATAGGGCTTAAGTTGTCTAGAGGTATAGGCTATGACCTTACCTCTTCGCATCAAAACACACCCCAAACCCACTCTGGAAGAATCACAATATACCACAAACTCATCTGAGCCATCTGATAAAGTCAAAATTGGGGTTGTAGTGAGTCGAGTCTTTAACTCCTGAAAACTCTTCTCACAAGAATCTGACCACTGGAACTTGACTTTTTTCTGAGTCAATATGGATATGGGGGATGCAATGGATAAAAATCTTTCAACAAATCATCGGTAATAGCCAGCCAAACCCAAGAAACTCCTAATATCTGATGGAGGGATGGGTTTGGGCCAATTTCTCACTGTTTCAATCTCTTGAGGATCAACTCTAATGCCATCACTGGAAACTATATGACCAACGAAAGCTACTGACCTTAGCCAAAATTCATACTTACTGAATTTGCCAAACAACTAGTGGAATCTGAGAGTTTGTAATACTATTCTGAGATGGTCTGCATGATCATGTCAGTGCGGGAGTAGATAAAAATATCATCAATGAAGACTATGATGAATATGCCCAAATACTTCTTGAACACGCGATTCATCAAGTCCATGAAGGCTGCTGGAGCATTGGTAAGTCCAAATGACATGACTAGGAATTTGAAGTGACCATACCGAGTTCTGAAAGTTGTCTTTAAAATGTCATATTCTCCGACTCTGAGTTGATGATAGCCTGATCTAAGTCTATCTTAGAAAAGTAGCTGGCACTCTGAAGCTAGTCAAATAAGTCATCGATTTTGGAAAGTGGATACTTGTTCTTAACTGTGACTTTATTTAGTTAATGGTAGTCTATACATATTTTACGAGAACCATCTTTCTTACGCACGAATAGAACTGGTGCACCCTAAGGGGATATGCTGGTCCTGATGAATCCCTTATCTAGGAGATTCTTAACTATTCTTTTAACTCTTTGAGTTCTAATGGGGACATTCTGTATGGCAGGATAGAGATAGGCTGAGTATCTGGAAGAAGGTCTATTCTGAAGTTAATTTCTCGCTCGGGAGGGACTTCTGAAAGATCTTCGGGAAACACATCTGGGAATTCACATGCTACTGGAACTGACTTAAGATTAGGGGTCTCTGAACTAGAGTCTTTAACTCAAACAAGATGATAAACACACCCCTTAGATATTATTTTCCTCGCCCTAAGGTAGGAAACAAGCTGACCCCTAAGTGCTGAAGTACTACCCCTCCACTCAAGGATAGGTTTATTCAAAAACTGAAAATGGACAACTCTATTTCAGCAGTCAATTGAAGCATAGCATGAATGAAGCCAATCCATGCCGAGATTGACATCAAAATTGGTCATCTCTAATTCTACTAAGTCTGTTGAAGTGACTTTCTGAGATACCATAATCATACAGTTCATGTATACCCATTGGGTTATGATAGATTTACCCACTGGGTAGAGACTGAGAAGGGCTCTGCTAGGATTTGGGACTGACTCTGAAGTCAACAACTATATAAGAAGTTACAAAGGACAGAAGCTCCTGGATCTAGCAAAGCATAAATGTGCAAATGATAAACTTGTAACATACCAGTGACCACATCAGGAGAAATTTTCTGATCCTATCGGGACTGAAATGCATAAAGTCTGTTTGGGTGTTGCCCACTGGTGGCACTGGAAGCGACACCCTGCTGATTCAGGCAACCGAACTGAGATGGAGAACGATTATGCTGACTCTGCAAACCCACCTGAAGACACTCTCTGACCCTGTGGCCTGGCTTACCACATCCGAACCATACATCACTGCCAGCCCTGCAGATATCCTGGTGGTTTTTGCCACACTTATGGCAAAGGGGATTTGTTCGGGCACTACTAACACTACCCTGAGGTTTAGGTCCTAGTGCCCTATCTTTATTGTCGTCTCTAAATTTCGGCACTGGAGCACTGGATGAGGACGAAGCTGGAACTGAAGATTTTGGGTGGAACTGAGAACGATTTTCACCCTCTAACTTAGGCTGAGTGAAGTTGAATCTACCTGTTCTACCTCTCTTATTTTCCTTCTCTTTCTCCTTATTCTTAGCCTCCTCTATCTGTTGAGCATAGACCATGAGCCTCGATATGTCCATCTTCTTAATCAGCATTACGGTCCTATACTTCTTGACCACACTATTAGACACCCCAAACATAAACTTACTTATCTTAAATCTGCTATTTGTTACAACATGAGTGGCTAACTGAGTAAACTTGAGAGAATACTCTTTCACTGTCATGTTGCCCTACTTCAGATTAATAAACTCCAAAACCTTCGCTTCCCTCAACTCCAGTGGAAAGAATCTATCCAGAAAAATAGTGGCAAACTCCTCCCATTCTACGGGCGGCCCTGCATCTACGTCCCTCTCTGCCTTCCACTGCTTGAACCATGAGTGAGCCACATTCTGCAACTGATATGCGGCCAACTCAGCACTCTCACTAGAAGTCACCCCCATAATATTTGTGTTTTTTTACACCTGATCAAGGAATTCCTGTAGATCCTCATCTGACTTAGACCTGGTAAAGACTGAAGGGTTTATTCGGGTGAAGTCTCGAATTCTAGCTGCAGTAGTATTGTCCACTAGCTTGGCCGGAACAGCAGCTAGGCATTCATTCTAGGCTACCATAAAATGAGCTAGAGTGGTGAAAGTTGCTCTGAATTCTGCATGGGAATCATGCTCGTCCAGAGGATCTGACTGGACGGGCGAAGGTACTAGCTGATTTTATGTTCTCCTTTCGTTGTTCTTTTTGGGAGGCATGTTCTATAAACGGAAGTAAGAAAAGGATTAGACTAAGAGTTTAACTTGAGCTCACGCTCACTCGCACGATATGAATACTGAAAGAAGGAAATTTTTTCCTAAAATGCCTCATAGCCTCTTGTCCATAAGTGTGGCGCACTACACACCCATACACAAGACTCTACTAGACCCGACTTTTAGATTTCTTAGGACTCTGTTGAACCTTAAGCTCCGATACAAAGTTTGTAATGCTCTGAGTCTGCACCCCGAACATCACACGGTGCTCATGATCTCGCAAAACCACAAGTTAACCCATGACTGGTACCTGTTGCAATCACTGACCAATAATATATAATATGAAAATTAGGCAAAAAATTGCCATAAGGTTCAAACTGAATCAACTGTTGAATACTGAAAATCAATATTGTAAATCGAACATCCGTCTGAAATACTCTAGTCTGAAAAGTCTCTAACTGAACTGTCTGAAAGTGGAGTGATTAGGACAAGCCCCCAACTAACTTCAGCTACTGAAGTACTGATAAACTGAAATAACACTCTGTCCTCGAACTATGAGGACTCAAACTAAATCTATTGATGATGATGTGGGCTGCTAAGTACGGTCAGGAGCCCATGCGTTTGAATCTATGATATAGGATATCATAGCGCAAAAGAAAGGTATGCATCAGTACTTTGAATGTACTGGTATGCTAGGTGAGGTAAGGTTGAATGCATGGACAATAATTGACTGAATGGCATGAACATAACTGAATGAAAGTACATGTATATCTAAAACTGTTGTAAATACTGATTATGCAATGCTATGTTATAACTACGATCTATAACTAAAATTTCATTAACACTAGATAATAAGTTCTGAAAACTGAATGACTGATATCTGAGTTTACTGATATTGTATTACTGTTAGCTGAGTGACTATTTTTGATAGTCCTGATTCTGTAGAACTGAACTGAGTTCTATACTGAGTTGGGTGACTGTATCTGACAGTCCTGATTCTGAAACTGAACTAAGATTTTATACTAAGTCTGAAATTGAAACTGAAACTGTGGGAATGTTCATCTAATCGACATACCCCAATTATGAACTGAGTTGGGGTCCAACCTGTAACCCTAGTTAGAAGGGTGCTAGCACCTTACCAAGGGATACTAACAACGACTATGAGTTAACCCTCTCTGACAGAAAGCTCTTCGTCAACCCTCGCTAGCAGGAAAACTCATACGAGATGTATCAACCCTAGACTGGCAGAAAAATATCTCAACCTACATTGGCTACGTAGTTCTGTAATGCAGGGACTGCTACTAAGGGTTAAACCCTTTACTGACAGAAATGCCCCCATCCCTGGGTTCGCTCGGTGTTGATTCCTACTCCCAACTGAATGGACACTGAACTAATTTCTAGACTGTACTAGGCTTGACTGAACTGTTACTGATCGTGTTGTCTATCTGAACTGGACTGAGTTTTCTGAGTTCTTATAACTGACTGAATATACTGAGTTTTGTAATTGGCTGAATACACTAAGTTCTATTATTTGACTGCGTACTACTGTACGTGACATCACTGAGACTATTCTGAAACTACTGTAAATCTAGGTGAACAGCTAGATTGTCGGGTATTAAATACCTCAAGGACTCGATTGCATAAATTGTAAAACATAGCACAATCTTGAAAGCATGATAGCTAGACACTTTGTCATAATTCATTCATTGAGGCATTTTAGCAAACATTTGCATGGCATGAACTTGTATACATGCTACATGATATGATTTCATTACTCAACTCACATGAACAATTCATCAAATACTTGGGGAGCATAATTTATACACATGACTATACTACAACATGCAAACACCATGATCAAAATCCCAAACTCATAAATTCAAGGGCTTTTAACATGAAATCATATAACAACACACACATGCTATTTATTTCTCAAGAAAATTGCAATTAATCATGTATTATAAACCCAACTACATGATAATCATGAATAAAATCAAATTTAACATAAAGTTCGTGAAAGAAATCAACTTGTAATCTAAAGAGGGTTCTTGAACTCCAAGGGTGGAAGAAAACCCTTGGATGAACAACATAGTGGCTGCTTTGCTTTCCACCTACTCCATAACACCGACGGCTCCCCCCATAAAATAAGGGTGACTCAACTAGAGGTTGTGTACAACACGTGTACTACGGACTTGTTGCTGAAAGAAGGCCGGGGGGTGAACTCATGATGACAGATATAAAGCGATAACACATAGGATAAATAATATAAACAAAGAGCACAAAAAAGCACAAAACCGAAAACAATAACAAAAATCACAAGCAATGCTTATACACTCGTAATGCCAAACAAAGCCTATATGACTCCAAAAAAAAGCTCAAATTCTAAAATAATCCCCAGCAGAGTCGCCAGAGCTGTCACACCCCTTTTTCGACTCCAAAAATGGAATATTTTTAAAGTTCGAAAGGGTTTTATTATTTAAGTGACAAGAAATGAAAATTTATTTTGGAAAAGGATTATTTGCATTTTTTATTCAGAGTCGCCACTTGGCATAATCTGGTGTGCCAAGTCACCTTTGGAAAATCCCTTTTCGAAACCAATTGACTCTTAAATCGGTTTGCGCACAGAGATTCCGGCTAAGGAATTCTGTTGACCGAGGGGAAGGTGTTAGGCACCCCTCGATTCCGTGGTTCGACCACGGTCGCTTGGTGGAGGGTATCGACTATTTTGGCATTATGAAGTGTATAAACCACAGAAAAAGCACGCAAAACAATCAAACAAAAAAACAAAACAAAACGAAATGTAAGTCCAGTCCAATTATTACAACCCGAAATAGAAAGGGGACTGAAAATAAACCTACGCTAATCCTAAACTAATGCTTTACCCGATGACTCGGGCCTTCGTCGCGGACTTCCTTCGGGTACATGATACCTCGGGGTATTTCCCGGTGAATAAATATATACAGATACTTCGGGGCATTCCCCGATCAAATTACAGCATTGAATTAAATGCGATAAAATAAAACCATTCCGACACATATTTCAAACATGTCATCAATCTGCCATGCCTAAATTTGCCTACCCGAACCTACCATTTGCTTATCTGTTCTCGACTAAAGACATAATCCTACCACGATTCATACCAACAATAAATCAAATTAAACCGAATCTATCCTTTTGTTAATTTTTCCAATTCCATCCCCCGACTTTCTTTCTGTTCATCCATTAGAACATGATCAAGTTTATGCCTTAATCTACCAAAACCAAACAACCAAGCATCACAATCATAACATCAACATAAATAAAAATTCAACAAAACTATAATCACCACTCGCCATCGCAACCAATCAAAACAACCAACCACATATATATAAAAGAGAGCGGGTTAAAGAAATGGACCTTACTGACACTTGCTTTTTGTCGATAATAAAGAAATCCGAAGACCAAAATAACTCGACCGGAGAACCTCACAACGAGCGAACCAAACTCGGTATTAAAATAATAACCGGACAACTCCAAAACTTGTGAATAAAAACTTTACCATACGAAACCCAATCAAGAACGACGACAAGATTCGATAAAGGCGACTCGAAACCCACTATCGACGTCGAAACATGAAATAGACGAAATCAAGATCAACCAACCAAACAACAGAAACCAAAGCCAAATCAGATCGAGCTTCGGTGACGGAGAGAACGGCGGCGGCAGATCTAGGCGGTGACAGAGCTAGTGCCGCCGCTGGTCGCTTCTGTTCGGCAGCGAAGTGGTCGGAGTGACTCTGCTGGTCGCTGTTGGTACTGCTGGTAGCTGCTGTTCGGAGAGAAAGAGAGGGGGAGAGAGGGAGTGACGACAACATTGTTCCCGTCGTCGGAGAGGAAGAAGGAGGGAGATCAGAGTGACGATGGCGTTGTTGCCATCGTTGGAGAGAGAGAGAGGGGGAGTGAGTCGACAGAGAGAGAGAGAGAGGGGGGAAAGATGGTGGTGGTGTGGTGGCCGGAGCTTCGGTCAGTCGCCGGCGACGTTTTAGAGAGAGAGAGAGAGTAGAGTTTAAAGAGAGTGTGTTGATTTTTATTTTTTCTTCCACTCTCCTCTTTTGTGTATGTGGGCATCTATATATATTCTTTTGAGTCTTTTCTTTGTTGACAAGAAAAAGAGAGGGGGGGGTGGGGTAGCGTGGGGTAGGGGGTAGTGGTTTGGTGTTATTTTTTTAGTGGGTAGGTGGTTAGGATAAGATAGGGTTAGTTACTTTATTATTTGTTTATTATTTTTTTGTATTTTGTGGGGTATGATGACATGGAGGAGGGTACGCGGTAGGATAAAATAAGAGTGGGTAAAAATGACATCGTGGAGGGTACATGATATGCTAAGGTAGAAAATGAATAAAATCGACTTCTAAAGGGGGCAAAATTACGTGTCTACATCATGCCCCCTTCGAATGTAAACACGCTATGTTTTCAGGCAAAGAAGTAGACATCGAGACCAAATTTTGACCCGACCATTATTCAAAGGAAGAAACAGAAGGAAGAAGGACAACCGGGTCTTGACTTAAGACATCCTTCCTACCCAAATTACGAGAGAATCAAGTCACGAATATTTCAGAGGATTGGAAGAGGAGTGGACTATACCGAGTTGGAGAGTCGAGTGAGGTTCCATCGAGGTTCCAGTCCGCCGCTCTGTTATTACATCAAAATGAAAATTACAAGTTAAAACATAAATGAAATTACAAAAATCCTATCTATACAGATTCTGTTGATTCTTGACTCGACTTTTCATCACCCTATTCTTCAGGCGGGCTCCTGACTTGCAATTTCTTTCGACTTGTTGCTTGGCTTTCAATTACTTCGCTTTGTTGCATGACTTTTCGTTTCTTCACCCTATTCTTCAGGCGGGCTCCTGCCTTGCTATTTCTTCACCCTGTTCTTCAGGCTGGCTCCTGACTTGCTATTTCATCACCCTGTTCTTCAGGCGGGCTCCTGACTTGCTATTTCATCACCCTGTTCTTCAGGCGGGCTCCTGGAATCCAACATTAAAACTAGAACAAAATTATCCCAAACAAAAATTATAGTAAAATAGTATTTCACTTTTGAAAGCGTTGTCCCATTTTCCAGGAGGGTCCTGAGCAGAAAGTAAAAATCTCATTTTTTAGGTGGGTCCTGAATTGAAAGCAAATTCCCATTTTCCAGGAGGGTCCTGAATTGAAAGTAAATTCCCATTTTCCAGGAGGGTCCTAAACATGAAGTAAAATCCCATTTTCAGGAGAGTCCTGAACATAAAGTAAATTCCCATTTTTCAGGAGGGTCCTGAATTGAAAGTAAATTCCCATTTTCCAGGAGGGTCCTGAACTGAAAGTAAAATCCCATTTTTCAGGAGGGTCCTGAATTGAAAGTAAATTCCCATTTTTCAGGAGGGTCCCGAACATGAAGTAAAATTCCATTTTTCAGGAGGGTCCTGAACATAAAGTAAATTCCCATTTTTCAGGAGGGTCCTAAATTGAAAGTAAATTCCCATTTTCTAGGAGGGTCCTGAACATGATGTAAAGTTCAATTTTTCAGGAGGGTCCTGAACATAAAGTAAATTCCCATTTTTCAGGAGGGTCCTGAACATGAAGTAAAATCCCATTTTTCAGGAGGGTCCTGAATTGAAAGTAAATTCCCATTTTCCAGGAGAGTCCTAAACATGAAGTAAAATCCCATTTTTCAGTAGGGTCCTGAACATAAAGTAAATTTCCATTTTTCAGGAGGGTCCTGAATTGAAAGTAAATTCCCATTTTCCAGGAGGGTCCTGAACATGAAGTAAAATTCCATTTTTTAGAAGGGTCCTGAATTGAAAGTAAATTCCCATTTTCCAGGAGGGTCCTGAACATGAAGTAAAATTCTATTTTTCAGGAAGGTCCGAAACATAAAGTAAATTCCCATTTTTCAGGAGGGTCCTGAATTGAAAGTAAATTCCCATTTTTCAGGAGGGTCCTAAACATGAAGTAAAATTCCATTTTTCAGGAGGGTCCTGAACATAAAGTAAATTCCCATTTTTCAGGAGGGTCCTGAACATGAAGTAAAATCCCATTTTTCAGGAGGGTCCTGAACATGAAGTAAAATTCCATTTTTCAGGAGGGTCCTGAACATAAAGTAATTTCCCATTTTTCAGGAGGGTCCTGAATAGAAAGTAAAATCCCATTTTTCAGGAGGGTCTTGAACATAAAGTAAATTCCCATTTTTCAGGAGGGTCCTGAACAGAAAGTAAAAATCCCATTCTTCAGGAGGGTCCTGCACATAAAGTAAAATCCCATTTTTCAGGAGGGTCCTGAACATAAAGTAAAATCCCATTTTTCAGGAGGGTCCTGAACTGAAAGTAAATTTCCATTCTTCAGGAGGGTCCTGAACAGAAAGTAAAAATCTCATTCTTCAGGAGGGTCCTGCCCTGAAAGTAAAATCCTTGGATATACATTTCCAATGGTAGTTGAATCAAGTGAAGCGAATTTCCCCCTATTTCAACAAAGAAAATTTGTCAGTTAAAAACTTAGTGGTGGCTTGCAGCTCTTGGCTTCTGGGGTATCTGACTCAGCACTCGTTCCTTTCATCTTTGTTCCAAATTGCTAACACTTGCCTTGTCTTGCCGCATCATTGACCAGGATCCATATTGAGGGAAATGAGTTCTAACTCAAACAATGGGTTTCCATTTTACCATCCCCTGAGGTGCACTTTTCCAAATCTGAATGCTTCTACAAATCCAATAGCCTGTCGGTTGATAGACTTCATTTGCTTCGTGTTGAATTACGATCATATTTCTTTTCTGTGCTGTTTCTTAGCTTTTCCTCATATAATTGGAAAGACTGGTAATAAATTTTGAAATTCTTTCTCGCTTGTTTTGACACAGACTTGACTTAAAATGTAAAGAAATGATGGTGACTCTTATTTTGATAAATGACACATAAAAAAAAAGACAAAAAACATGAATATGTAAATGAAAGAAAAGGGCAATGTCCCAGATTCAAAAAGAAAACTTATCTGAATACGACAACCAACTCCAAAGAGTATGACATGTATTTTGGATTGAGCTGCCTGATCTTCCTATCCAAACTCCCTATTTGTTGTTGAATTCATACCTTTTTCCGCTGAGCAGCTTCTTCAGATCCATTGGACTCATTCGTCACATTCGATTGTCGACATTTTAAATGACTTTTGCCAACAAATCTCTTTCTTTTCACTTTTCACTTTTCTCTTGAACTCTCCATCGCCTTACGGTGCCCATGAGGGTTTTCACCAATAAGACTCTCTCATTTTTATTTCTCTCTACTCACCATCGCCTTATGGTGCCTGCAAGGTTTTCACCAAGAAGACTCTCTCATTTTTGTATTTCTTTCCTGATTTCTTATGCCGAAGGAGACAAGCGGTACTTCACAATATATCATCATATCCATTGCATGTTTAGCCTTAACATTATTCAAAATTGATCTGAAGGACTTTCTTTGGTTGTAACTTCGATTTTGGATAAGGTTAGAAAATGATGGCAAGGGGTTCGAACGACACTTGAAGTGGGGGTGGGACTTACAACTTTTGGAATCGACTCGAACAACATGTTAACTCATGCCCCAGTTTTTTGTTGACTGGGTGAATCTTAAATCTTTATTTGGTTGGACCGAGCCCGAAATAGGGCAGCCTACGTATCTCACTCCCGAGAGAGGAGAATCAGGTCGCACATAGTTCCATCAGCTTATTCTTTGTTTTTATTTGATTTTTTTTCTTTTATTTTCGAACTCTTTCTTTTATTCTTATTTTCTTGACATTTATCTTTGACTCTATTTTGATTCCAAAAGAGGGATATGAAAGAAAAATAAACGAGTCTCAAACGGGTAAACAAAGGATGACACAATATTTGGATAGAAGAATAAAATGCCTTCATCATATCAATCTTCAAAAATGCAAGTACTAAACATGCAATAAAATCAAACAAAGGACCAAATATCATACATAGTATCTTTTGACCGCATCAACATTGATAGCCATTTATGTCATTTTGCCTTCAATATCTGTCAAATATAAGGCTCCATTGGGTAACACTTTCTTCACAACGAAGGGACCTTGCTAGTTAGGGGAGAACTTGTCTTTCGCTTCAACCTGGTGAGGAAGGATACGTCTTAATACCAATTGACCAACTTCAAAATTCCTGGGACGGACCTTTTTGTTATACACACGAGCCATCCTCCTCTGATACAACTGGCCATGACACACGGACGTTAGCCTTTTTTCCTCGATCAAACTCAAATGTTCCAGTCGGGTTTTTACCCATTCGTCATCATCAATCTCTGCTTCGACAATGACTCGAAGAGAAGGAATTTCAACTTCTGCAGGGATGACTGCTTCTGTCCCATACACTAATAAATATGGACTTGCTTCTGTTGAAGTGCGAACAGTGGTGCGATAACCTAGCAATGCAAACGGCAACTTTTCATGCCACTGTCTAGAACCTTGTACCATTTTTCGCAGTATCTTTTTTATATTTTTATTGGCGGCTTCTACAGCACCATTGGCCTTTGGGCGATATGGAGTAGAATTTCGATGTGCGATCTTAAAATTTTGACACACTTCTTGCATCAAATGACTATTGAGATTGACAGCATTGTCTGTAATGATCATCTTAGGAATTCCAAATCTACAAATGATATTGGCATGAACAAAATCTACCACAGCCTTCTTTGTCACTGACTTGAAAGTTACTGCTTCCACCCACTTTGTGAAGTAGTCAATGGCTACCAAAATGAATCTATGTCCATTTGATGCCTTCGGCTCAATCGGTCCAATCACATCCATTCCCCAAGCCACGAACGACCATGGAGCGGCCATTGCATGCAACTCAACAGGAGGAGAACGTATTAGATCACCGTGCACCTGACATTGATGACACTTTCGAACAAATTGAATAGAATCCCTCTCTATAGTTAGCCAGTAATAACCTGCTCGAAGAATCTTCTTTGACAAGACATGACCATTCATATGCGACCCACATACTCCAGAGTGTATTTCAACCATGATTGCCGAGGCTTCTTTTGCATCTACACACCTTAAAAGTCCCAGATCTGGGGTCCTCTTATACAAGATTCCCCCACTTAAGAAAAATCCACTAGTCAAATGCCTAATAGTCCTCTTTTGATCGTTGGTGGCATATGCTGGGTATTCTCCTGACTGAATGTACCGCTTGATATCCAAAAACCAAGGTTCTCCATCGAGCTCTTCTTCAACTGCATTACAGTAAGCATGCTGATCACGACTCTGTATATGCACTGGATCGACATAGGCTTTGTCAGGATGTTGGAGCATTGAAGACAGAGTGGCTAAAGCATCAGTAATTTCATTATGAATCCTTGGAATATGCCTAAATTTTACTAACATAAATCGTTGACATAGCTCCTGCAAGCATTGTCGATACGGGATAAGTTTCAAATCTCGCATCTCCCAATCGCCTTGAATTTGATGGACGAGCAAATCCGAATCTCCCAACACCAATAATTCTTGGACTCCCATATCAACAGCTAACCTCAAACCAAGGATGCAGGCTTCATACTCTGCCATATTATTAGTACAGTAGAATCGAAGTTGTGCTGTTACCGGGAAATGTTGTCCCGATTCAGAGATAAGAACCGCACCTATTCCAACTCCTTTCATATTGACAGCTCCATCAAAGAATAACCTTTAACCTGGATCAGCATCTATAACGACTTCATCGACACATGACACTTCTTCGTCAGGAAAATATGTCTTTAATGGCTCGTACTCTTCATCAATGGGATTCTCAGCAAGATGATCTGCCAAGGCTTGGGCTTTCATGGCGGTTCGAGTCACATATACGATGTCGAACTCGGTAAGCAATATTTGCCACTTTGTCAATCGACCAGTCGGCATAGGCTTCTGAAAGATATACTTCAAAGGATTCATGCGGGAGATGAGATAAGTAGTATAGGATGAGAGATAGTGCTTCAACTTCTGTGCTATCCAAGTTAGGGCACAACACGTCATTTCAAGAAGAGTATACCTGGCCTCATATACGGTGAACTTCTTGCTAAGATAATAAATAGCCTGCTCCTTTTTGCTTGTGACATCATGTTGACCCAGGACACAACCGAAAGAATTATCCATGACTGATAAATATAAGATCAAAGGCCTACCAGGATCTGGGGGTACCAGCACTGGCGGATTTGACAAATATCTTTTGATTCGATCGAACGCTTCCTGACATTCTTCAGTCCATTTTACCGCAGCACTCTTTTTCAACAACTTGAATATGGGCTCACAAGTGGTTGTGAGTTGAGCAATAAATCTGCTAATGTAGTTCAGTCTACCAAGCAAACTCATCACCTCCGTTCTATTCTTGGGCGAGGGAAAATCCTGAATGGCTTTGATTTTTGAAGGATCCAATTCAATTCCCTGACGGCTGACTACAAACCCCTACAGCTTTTCCAGATGGAACTCCAAATACACATTTGGCCGGGTTGAGTTTGAGATTATACCTGCGAAGCCTCTCAAAGAACTTTCTTAAATCTTTAACATGGTCGGCCTGACTTTTTGACTTAATAATCACATCATCCACGTAGACCTCAATCTCCTTATGCATCATGTCATGAAACATAGTGGTCATGGCTCTCATGTATGTTGCTCCAGCATTCTTCAAACCGAATGGCATCACTCGATAATAATAAGTTCCCCATGGTGTGATAAAAGACGTCTTCTCCGCGTCTTCATCATCCATAATGATCTGGTGATATCCGGCATAGCAATCCATAAAAGAGGCAACCTCATGTTTAGCACAGTTGTCTAACAAAATGTGGATGTTGGGCAGTGGAAAATCATCTTTCGGACTTGCTCTGTTCAAATCACGGTAATCAACACACACTCGAATTTTGCCATCTTTCTTTGGTACGGGAACAACATTGGATAACCACATGGGATAACGAGACACTCGAATTACTTTGGCTTCAAGTTGTTTCATGATTTCCTCTTTGATTTTAATACTTACATCGGTTTTAAACTTCCTCAACTTCTGTTTGACAGGGGGAACGCGGGATCAGTTGGCAACTTGTGAGCCACTAATTTTGTGCTTAAACCGGGCATATCATCATAAGACCATGCAAAAACATCCTTATAATCAATTAATGCTTGAATCAGTCCCCCTTTTAGCTGTGGCAAAGCATGTACACTGATTTTAGTTTCCCTAACATCTTCTTGATCCCCTAGATTTATTGGCTCAGTCTCATTCAAATTAGGATTCGGTTTGTCATCAAACTGTTCCAACTCTTTGCTTATTTCTTCTAGTGCTCCTTCTTCATTATATTCCCCATCCCACTTCATTACATCTTGATTAGTTTGGATTTTAAGATCAGGCTGAAAATTCCACATGCATGTCATGTCATTAGAATCAACATAAAGAGAACTGTGTAAGAAAAGAAAAACAAAATATATTAGACACAAAACAAAAGGGACATTGCATTTCATTAAATAAAAAGATAGAAGGGTTTAAACACAGATGCCAACATAACATAAACAAACTAAAAATACGAATTACAACCCTGAAATAACTCGGATAAACAGAAAGAAAAACAAGATAAACTACCAAAACTCCCTCTTGACGGGGAGAGGAGTGACTTCCCAATTATTGAGACGGACAGCTGGACCTATGAGTTGCACGTCTGCCATACTGGTACCTTCTCCTGCTTCTACCATATCAACTTCCATACAAAGGTTCTGGAAGTCATCAACCAATTCAACCTCAAATTCCACATGCTTCGTGACACCGCTCTTAACAAATGATTCACTGAGTAGTGGCATTGGGCGAGGGAGTGACCATATTTCCTTTTTCCTTCCCTTGGCTTTCTTCAGATCTTCAGATGTAGGCTCAAATCCCAGACCAAATGTGCCCACGTTCTCACTCGGACATATGGGATGAACTATACCGTGCAGAGACGCTCCCAAACCCTTTCCCGGCTCAAATCCGTATTTCCAAAGTTCACTCACAATCATGATAGAAGCAGGAGACAATTGTGGTCCCGGTATAGCCTGTCATTCAAGGATACGATTCACTGGCACTGTATCAAAAATTTGATAGACGAATGTCTCCTTACGTTATTTGCTTCAATAAGAGACAAGGGAGAATCTTCGTAGGCCGACAAATCTCCTTCACCATGAATAACTACTTCTTGCCTGTCATGCTCAAACTTAATCATCTGGTGCAGCGTAGATGCAACCGCCTTGGCCTTGTAGATCCACGGCCTTCCCAACAACAGATTGTAAGAGGATTCTACATTCAATACTTGAAACTCTATGGTGAACTCAACAGGCCCTATGGTCAACACTAGTTCTATTTCGCCAATGGAATTTGATTTTGCACCATCGAAAGCCCTGACACATACATTGTTGGGCCTGATCCTCTCAGCACCAATATTCAGCTTTTGCAAAGTAGAAATAGGGCAAATATTTGCACCTGAACCTCCATCAATCATAACATGAGTGACATAGAAATCTTCACACTTCACTGTAATGTAAAGGCCCCGGTTATGCCCTGTACCTTAAATAGGCAATTCATCGTCAGAAAAGCTGATCCGATTGACCTCAAAGATTTTTCCAACCATTTTCTCAAGCTGGTTGATTGTAATCTCCCTTGGAACATATGCTTCGTTTAATACCTTCAGTAAAATATCACGATGCTCCTTGGAGTGCAACAACAGAGATAAAAGGGAAATTTGAGCAGGGGTTTTCTTCAGCTGGTCTAATATTGAATACTCTGGCAATTTCATCTTTTTCAAAAATTCTTCGGCTTCTTCTTCGATGATAGGCTTTTTGATAGATGACGGTCCACTCACCATTGGCTTGGACTTTCTTAAGCTTTCAGGCACAAAATATCTTCCTGACCTAGTCAAACCCCCTACCTCATCTACATCTTTCACTACTTCTTTCCCATGATAGGTGATCACGGTCCGTCCATAATTCCAGGGAATTCTTTTCGAATCAACTATCAGAGGTTGGGTCACCGGTTTGAGGAAAATAGGCGCTGTCAGTGCTCCTTTCACCGTCAAGATGGGCTGACTCAGAGCTCCCACCACCGTCAACTTAGGTTTATCCTGACTTGAATCAACATACCTTCTGGCGCCTTGTACTGTGATCAGGGGCTTCTTTGTGTTTTCTTGGGCTTTATCTTCTCTCATTTCTTCCTGGCTCAATGACATTGCTTTCAAAGACTCCGCTACATTCACCGATTTCTCCTCAATGGTCTGTATCTTGACAATACGCTTATAACCCCTCGGAGACTCTTTCCCATCATATATCAATTCTAACATATTGGCTTCAGCATGGGTTGGCAGCGGATTCTGGTTAATATTTGGACCCTCCGGGGCCTGGACCAGCATCTGATTTGTGTCAATTAAATCTTGGACAGCTCTCTTTAAATGCCAGCATTTCTCGATATCAAGGCCTGGCATATCAGAACAGTACGCACACCTTAAAGAATAATCGAGATTCCTTGGTGGTGGATTTGAAAGCCTTCCTTGAATTGGGCTTAAAACCTTCAACTTTCTCAACCTATCAAACAAGCTAGCATATGACTCCTCAAGAGATGTGAATTGATTTTTGACCGCCTTCTCCTTCTTATACTCGGGCCTAGGTTGAAAAATGGGTCTGGAAGGGTTTTGGTAATTTGGTGGAGCGAATGGGCGATTTTGTGGAGTTTGTGCGCTCCACTGCGGGTAAGAAGGGGTTTGGGCATATGGCTGCGCGCTATATACTGGGTACAGGGGTGGTGGAATGGAATATAAAGGGTTTTGTGGAGGGTAGTAATGGTGGGGAGGAATATATGGAGCTTAGGCGTAGTCTTGGGCTTGGGATTGGGGATAGGGGCGAGGTGGTCTTTTGGGATAGGAATGGGTTTCAGCTACAACAGTCACCACGTCCTCTTTCTTCTTTTTACCTCCAAATGCGCCAGATCCACCTTGAATCGCTTGTGTGGTAGCTTTCAATGCGGCAAAACTCACTATTCGTCCGGTCTTTATTCCGTCCTCTATCATCTCCCCCATTTTGAGGACTTCAATAAAAGACTTTCCCATTGCCGGGAGTAAATGTTGAAAATAAGTCTCATCCTGTGCCTGAATGAAAACCTCTACCAACTTACATTCTTTCATCGGAGTCTTTACCCTGGTGGCCTGTTCACGTCACCTTATCGCGTATTCCCTAAAACCTTCAGTGTTTTTCTTCTTCATATTGACCAAAGATTTTTAATATGGAATCAGGTCGATGTTATACTGAGAATGTTGCACAAACTCAGAAGTCAAGTCGTCCCAGCTGTTCCACTTGTCGATATCTTGATCGATAAACCATTCTGAAGCCAAATCAGAAAGACTCGCGCCAAAGAAAGCCATGAGCAGCTCTTCCCTCTGCAGCCCTCAACTGGTTGCAATAGCGTCTCAAATGGGCCACGAGATCACCGTGTCCTGCATACTTCTCGAACTTAGGCATTTTAAAACCGAGGGGAAGGTTGATGTCTGGGAACATGCACAGATCTTTATAAGAAACACTCTTATAACCTCCGATTCCCTACAAATTTCTCATGGCCTGTTCTAAACTTTTCAACTTCCGCGCTATGACTTCTTGTTCCTCTGTTGCGACAGGTTTCTCTGAATCAAATGGAAATACAGGTGGCTGAGTGTACCCATACGGTTTATTCATTCTCAAAGTCGGCTCCGGGGCATAATACTGACTATCTGGAACCTTCAATACTGGCTCACTGGCAGACCGAAGAAGCCTCATTGTGGGACGCACAACATATATGGGAGTTTCATATGGTGGCGGGGCCACGAATACCGGTGTGATCGGTGGCGCTGGCTGAGCAGTTGGTCTTGATTGGGGAGCTGCCAAGGGTACACCAGAATTGCCAGGATAATAATGTCGCGGAGTGAATCCTGGCGCGTGCTCAGGTGACTCAGTAGGAGCAGAGAATTGCGCCTGAGAGAGCGGTGGGCAATTAGAGATATTCCCAAGACCTTCAGGGAGCGGAGGAGGAGGCATTCCACTGGCTCATGCCCGGTGCAAATCTATCAATTATTACCTGAGTCTTACTACCTCATCATTATGTTTTGAACTTTCTTCCCTGTGATCCTGATCCGGGTCAATGAGCGAATTTTCAATCTCCCTGCTAGCCATGACAAGCTTTGCTTTAGATCTAGTGAAGTATGGGTGACTAGCCAGAATGCTGCAAACCTACCACTATTATCTGAAAGAACATGCTCATCAAAGACGACATCCGTTAGGATTAGGGCACACAATAAGCATGAGAGTCACATTGGTAAAATTGTCCTAAATTCATGTTCATTTCTACCATCTTTTGAGGGTAGCGAGGTCATTTCAACATCATCCCGATTTTTATCTACACTCTCTCTTTTATCTACACCTATTATTATTATTATTTTTTATTCTTATCTCTTTCTTCTTCTTTTTTTGTATCAATCTCTGTTCTTTTTCTCACGTTATCTACCTTTATTTTATCATTCTTTATGGCTTTTGTTTTTTCTTAAAAGAGGAAAAATAATGAAAAACAACGAAACAAAATGATTAGATCGAACCCAAAAGTAGGTTGCCTACGTATCATGTTGTACATGAATCAGATCTTGCGTAGTTCGGGCAGCTTATGCATAAACATCACACAATTAAAGGTTTTTTTTTTTTAATTTGCGGTACTTTACAAAACGTAAAATAAAATCTTTTTGAGTTTTTGGATTGTGAAAAACAAAAGTCATAACGAATTCTAAAATAAACTACGACATTCCTCTTTTTTTCGTTCTTTTCGACTCACTTTTCTAAAAAAAAATTATTATTTTTTTCTTCTTTTTTTTCTTTCAAAAATCAGTCCGTCAAATGACCACGTTACCCTTAATAATGCAACAGTTAGCATGTAGGGATGCTTTAAAGGGGAGTCTCCTACAAAGGGCCATGTGGGTCCCGCTAGGTCTTCGCATGATGCACATAAGCATTACCTATAGGCTGACCTACGTTGTGGTTTACTAACAAGGCTGTTCGGGGGAGCGTATGGTCGATAGTGGTTGCTTTGCTTTCCACCTACTCCATAACACTGACGGCTCCCCCCTAAAATAAGGGTGACTCAACTAGAGGTTGTGTACAACACGTGTACTACGGACTTGTTGCAGAAAGAAGATCGGAGGGTGAACTCATGATGACAGATATAAAGCGGTAACACATAGGATAAATAATATAAACAAAGAGCACGAAAAAGCACAAAACCGAAAATAATAACAAAAATCACAAACAATGCTTATACACTCGTAATGCCAAACAAAGCCTATACGACTCCAAAAAAAAGCTCGAATTCTGAAATAATCCCCAGTAGAGTCGCCAGAGCTGTCACACCCCTTTTTCGACTCCAAAAATAGAATATTTTTAAAGTTCGAAAGGGTTTTATTATTTAAGTGACAAGAAATGAAAATTTATTTCGGGAAAGGATTATTTGCATTTTTTATTCAGAGTCGCCACTTGGCATAATCTGGTGTGCCAAGTCACCTTTGGAAAATCCCTTTTCGAAACCAATTGACTCTTAAACCGGTTTGCGTACAGAGATTCCGGCTACGGAATTCTGTTGACCGAGGGGAAGGTGTTAGGCACCCTCGATCCCGTGGTTCGACCACGGTCGCTTGGTGGAGGGTATCGACTATTTTGGCATTATGAAGTGTATAAACCACAGAAAAAGCACGCAAAACAATCAAACAAAAAAACAAAACAAAACGAAATGTAAGTCCAGTCCAATTATTACAACCCGAAATAGAAAGGGGACTGAAAATAAACCTACGCTAATCCTAAACTAATGCTTTACCCGATGCCTCGGGCCTTCGTCACGGACGTCCTCCGGGTACATGATACCTCGGGGTATTCCCCAGTGAATAAATATATACAGATACTTCGGGGCATTCCCTGATCAAATTACAGCATTGAATTAAATGCGATAAAACAAAACCATTCCGACACATATTTCAAACACGTCATCAATCTGCCATGCCTAAATTTGCCTACCCGAACCTACCATTTGCTTATCCGTTCTCGACTAAAGACATAATTCTACCACGATTCATACCAACAATAAATCAAATTAAACCGAATCTATCCTTTTGTTAATTTTTCCAATTCCATCCCCCGACTTTCTTTCTGTCCATCCATTAGAACATGATCAAGTTTATGCCTTAATCTACCAAAACCAAACAACCAAGCATCACAATCATAACATCAACATAAACAAAAATTCAACAAAACTATAATCACCACTCGCCATCGCAACCAATCAAAACAACCAACCACATATATATAAAAGAGAGCGGGTTAAAGAAATGGACCTTACTGACACTTTTTTTTGTCGATAATAAAGAAATCCGAAGACCAAAATAACTCGACCAAAATAACTCGACCGGAGAACCTCACAACGAGCAAACCAAACTCGGTATTAAAATAATAACTGGACAACTCCAAAACTTGTGAATAAAAACTTTACTATACGAAACCCAACCAAGAACTACGACGAGATTCGATAAAGGCGACTCGAAACCCACTATCGACGTCGAAACATGAAATAGACGAAACCAAGATCAACCAACCAAACAACAGAAACCAAAGCCCAAGCAAATCGATCTCCAGTGAAGGAGAGAACGGCGACGGAAGATCTAGGCGGTGACGGAGCTAGTGCCGCTGCTGGTCGCTGCTGTTCGGCGGCGAAGAGGTCGGAGTGACGCTGCTGGTAGCTGCTGTTCAGAGAGAAAGAGAGAGGGAGTGACGACGACGTTGTTGCCGTCGTCGGAGAGAAAGAGGGAGGGAGATTGGAGTGACGACGGCACTGTTGCCGTCGTCGGAGAGAGAGAGTGGAAGTGAGTCGATGGAGAGAGAGAGGGGGGGAAGATGGTGGTGTTGTGGTGATCGGAGCTCCGGTCAGTCGCCGGCGACGTTTTAGAGAGAGAGAGAGAGTGCTGATTTTTATTTTTTCTTCCACTCTCCTCTTTTGTGTATATGGGCATCTATATATATTCTTTTGAGTTTTTTCTTTGTTGACAAGAAAAAGAGAAGAGAGGTGGAGTAGCGTGGGGTAGGGGGTAGTGGTGAGGTGTTATTTCTTTAGCGGGTAGGTGGTTAGGATAAGATAGGGTTAGTTACTTTATTATTTGTTTATTATTTTTTTGTATTTTGTGGGGTATGATGACATGGATGAGGGTACACGGTAGGATAAAATAAGAGTGGGTAAAAATGACATCGTGGAGGGTACATGATATGCTAAGGTAGAAAATGAATAAAATCGACTTCTAAAGGGGGCAAAATTACGTGTCTACAGTACTCACTCTTACTTTTTCTGCACCCTACGTGCAGGTACAGATCTGACGATCTCCGTATATTGATCCCTGTAATTTCTTCTTTGCTAGCATCATTGGAGATTCGACGTAGCTGCTACTGGCTTTAGAGACTACTGAAATCTTCTTCAGCTTTATCCTTATGCGTTTTTTTTTTGCATTTTGAAAGACTCAAACTTTCTTTTGGTTCTGTATTTAGTGGCTTGTATTAGTGACTTCCAGACCTGGATTATCTATGAATTGATATTACTAGTCTATCAATCTACTTATGAGATTATTCTGGATTGGATATATTCTTATTTCTTCCGCTTCTATGAGTTTAAGATATTATTCTTGGAATTGGGTATTTGGCTTACCTATCACAGAGGATGGAATAGATGCCATCACGGTCCCAAATTTGGGTAGTGACACCCGGTGTACCCGAGCTCATTTCGATCTATTAATTGGAAAGTTGGAAAATTAAAAATATGAGTGTGGGATCCACATTTGATCAAAACCTTGGATGGAAAATTCAACTTCGCCAGTAGATCCAAAATATCGATTTTAGGGTGTTAGCATATTTTGTATGATTTTACAGTTTTTAAATCTCATCTCAATCCTCGATTTGAAAAATTATGGTTTTGGGTTTCAGGGGTCAGCTTTTTGAAAATGATATTTTTTGAAAATCTGATATCGTCATCGCATCCGAAACGTTGAATTTAGTATGGTTGCATAGTTCGTTTGCATGTATCAAACTCTGAACGAATTTCAGGCATCCCGTCAAAATCCAGATTAGACTTTAAAAAAATGCATCTTTTTTGTGCAGTTTTTCTGTAATATATATAGTAGTTTTGGGCTTATTTTGCTCATTTTTCATCTTGTCCATTGAGAGTTAAACCCTAAAATAGTGGAAAGCTTAAAATGAACCTTGTGGGAGCTTGGATTGATAGATTAACATCTATTTCTTGATTTTATTACGAAATTAAGGTAAGAATTCACTCCTTTCTTAGTAATTTCTTGATTAATTTTTCAAAACCCCAAAAATCTTAGGGCTTGATTTTAAACCCCAATTTCACTCCTTTTCACTTGAAAAATATTTTTATCTTATAATTACTAGTTTTTCATCAATTTAACCCTTAAAATAACCTCAATTCTTAATTTTAACCCGTATTTTAAAGATTTTACCCGGTAAAGCTCAAAAATAATTTTTCTTCAATTTAAACCTCATTTTTTACTTGATTTGAATTGGGTTTTCAGCTGTAGGTTCCTAAAAATATGGGAAACACGTTTTTGAAGTAAGGTTTTGATTTTGCCCTTCTTTTTTGGAAACCGTTCTGGGAGTCCGTTTTGACCCCGAACTAAAAGTAGTCAATATGGGTGTCATTTGTTTTGTTTTGACGCGTATATTTCATATTTGATTTTTAGTAGAGTTCGAGATTGTTCGTGAAATGTAAGGTCGTGGGTTCGAAGTGTAGCGGACCGGTTTCGGCTTTTGAGGTAGGTTATGGCTTAACTCTTTCAGACTGGGTTGAGTAGTAAATGATGATACAAAATGCATGTTAAGGGTGGGAACTAATCATGAAATATGGCTATCTATGTGTTATGCCCTTGTGGGGGCCTATATGTGATATAATTATCAAAATTGAGATATTATGTGATATGTGTGACCATGTGGGGTACTATGTGATATTGATAGCCTTGAATACATGTGAATAATTTTATTGTGTTGTTAAAATGCTTAATGTGGTACCATTGGTATATTATGATTATATTCATACTTTATTGGCATATGAGACATGTGGAAATTCATGGATGAAACAAAAATAATGAGTGGATATTGGCTCATGTTGTTGTGAAAATGTATAATTGTGGTTGGTTGTGGAAATACTCATTGTGATTGGTTGTGAGCATTACATCTTCATATCATACGCATTCATGAAATTTTGGTACCACCATGGCAACATTTGAGAAACACTGGCAACACTTGATAACACCTTTCTGAGGGATGTGTCGAAAAGAAGATATGATATATGTGGATTGTATACGGGTTGACAAACCTGCCATGGGTTCTGCGTTGGGAGGTTTGCCTCCGTAGGTGTATACGAGAATTGTGCGACGATCCCGGAGGTTGTGCGACGATCTTGTGCATCATCATCATCATCATCATATACATTGCACTTATTTTATTGTGTTTATATTGTGTTGTATTGCCATATTAACTTGCCATTTATGTAATTGTCTTATTTTTTTACTTGTATTTGATGATCTTGTATATGCATGTTCCCTCGTGTTCTACTTATATATGATATAATGCATACTTGTGTTATACCTTGTTGTGATGTTATAATATATGTGATATATTAGAAATGTTAGTGTAAGCGGTGTGGGCTACCGTTGTGGGACATTTTCTGATTGCAGGTGACATGCCCTTAGTGTAATTGCTTAGTCGGCCTATGATACCTACTGAGTACAAGTGGACAGTACTCATGCCTACTGCGCGCTTTCGGTGTAGGTCCTAGCTCGAGTGTGCCTCGGCTTACTTGACTCGGGTGATTGTTGGAGCTTCCAAGGTAGCGGTTGGACATTCATGCGTCCGATGTTCACCTTTATCTTTCTATAGTAGTTATTTCTTTATTAGTATTCGGAGACATATATTATTCTTTTGTGGTTATTTTTTTGATGTATTTGACTCCTGGATTATATTAGTAGTTCTTACACTATTGACACCTGGTTTTGGGCATGGTTGATATTTTGGATAAGTTCTGTACGCATTGTTATGATTACTTATATGGTTCGACTTTATTCTAGAAGCTTTACCTTGTGATATTTCTTTCTTTTTCTCTTTTGTATCAGTTTAAGTGATAGGCTTATTTGTCAAGGTACGCCGCGACAAGTGCCATCATGACCCTCGTTTTTGGGTCATGACAATGTCCCTAGATTTTCTCAAACCGTGTCAGTCAGTTTTGTGAAATCGATGAGCCAAATTTCAGCGTTTGTGAGTGCGTCAATTTGGCATCAATTTTTTCCAATAAATCTTTAACAACCATCATAGTATTTTTTTTTAAGTTTAGTGCATTTTGATCATTTTTCTCTCTTCATAGTTTTTATGGTATTTGTGATCTACGGATATAGAAAACACGATTCTCGAGGTGTTCAGTTGTGAATTATGCAAAATTTTCATCTTGGAAGGCTTGAAAATTGATATGACTAATTTCGGTTAACGTTTGATAATATTAAGGTTGTAAAATTTCAACAGTTTTATTAGCTTCGTAATGTGATTTTCAGGTTAGTAGGATCTTTAGTTCAGGTTCCGAAGCACTCAAATGAATTTTGAGTTATTTCTTAGAAAGTTGAAGGTTTAAGACATAGGGTTGACTTCAGTCAGTACTTATTTAGAAAGATCTCTATTCGGTGATCTGACCCTTCCATTATGTCCGAAATGTCATTTTTAGTTTAGTGGCATAGTTGCTTTCTAACAAATTTTGAAGGTTCGATCGAGGGTCTTTGTTAGAGTGTGATTTGCTGGTTTTAATTGGTGGTAGTGCAATATGTTTCCTTCACCGCATTTGCGACGCCCTTGTCTTAATCACAAATAAAGAAGTCCTTCTATGTCGCAATCGTGAAGAAAGGGCTCAAATGGATTTGCCGAGTCTAATTTTAATCTATGCAAATGTGACTGAGTATCACGATCGCAGTGGACTCAAGTCAGTCAACCTTGCAATCACAAGGTGGTGGCCGCGATCGGGAAGAATAATATCATTGGACAAAATTCAATTCTCCATTTTTTATCTAAAACCCAATAACTCGATTCTTGAAATTTGAAAACTCTATTTTGGGAGATTCAAAATGTGTTTTCAAGGATTCTTCTTTGGATAAAATCTTATACTATTTTTACACATTCTTCAATGATTTATTTATGCTTCCTTCGACTCAAAATTTTGGAGTAAATTTAGGAAATCGTATTTTAATAATTTAAAGGTCGTTTTAACTCCATTTTCTATAAAATTTCATATCTGATTTCCTTAAGTTATGAGTGACATGATTTTCAAATAAAATTTCAGTTTTACCCTCGTAGGCTCGGCATTGATGTTTGAATTGACTTTTTGGATCGGAATTTAAGTATAATAATATGAGTGTGTGTGATTTCATTTTCTTATGTAGAGTACATGTTTGATCAGATTGGACTCGTTCTGAGGCTCTTTGAAAGATTAAAATTTTCGTTTGACTTTTGCACTTACTTTAAGGCAAGTTAAGACTTTTTTTTGACTCATTTTCAATGTGTGTATATGTTAGTTACTTGTATTGAGAGTTAATGAAAATATGAGGATCCTTTATAGATGAGATAACGAGCATTTATGCACGTATCAGTATATCATGAAAGGGGTTAAAGCAATTAATTGACTGCTTGAACCGAGTTTTTGAGATTTTGACTTATATGATATGTTTAATTGATAATTGAGTTCATAGTGCCTTTATTTCACTTATTAACATTCTGGGAGTATGAGAATCTGATCAGATATTAGTGTTGATAACTTGTGAAGTGAAAAGCTTAATAGTAGAGGTAAGTTTCCCACAACATTTAACTTTTCATATCAAATTTATAAGGAAAACTTCAAAATAGAGTGATTACCTGCTATATCTTTATTGGGAAAAACTAACTAATACACGTGGGCATGTGGCATTAGGATAGAGCTCGCCGATGACATGCCATAGAGGATTGAGGGGAAGTATATATAAAGATTTTACTGATCGAGTATCTGGATTAGAGACCAGCGATTAACTTGAACTCGTCTCATTACGGGATTTATCGGATGATTGTTGTTTGGAGTAAAGTCAGACTTACCGAATTTATCGTGTTCCGAAGATAGAATAAAAGGATAAAAAGACAGATACATCAGATATATCCATACGAGATTTTGCGCGAAATACAGAGCACTATCAGCTGCCACACATAGGGGTTGTTTGGTAGAAGTGATAAGAAAAATAATCTCGAGATAAGTTTAGGATTTACTTTATCCCATGTTTGTTATAAGGTATTACTCAATCCTGAGACTGTTTTATCCCACCATTTGTACTAAAATAATGGAATTATTATCCCATGAGAAGGGAAGGATAAAATAGTCTCATGGGATATCTCACCTCATGAAATATCTTTACTTATCCCATCCACTGTACCAAACGATCCCGTAATGGTATACCCAGGTGGTTCTATTGACGGATACTTATCCCAGCCACTGTACCAAACGATCCCATAATGATATACCCAGGTGGTTCTATTGACGGATGATTTAGCTTTATTGCGTAGCTTTTACCTGTTTTTTAAGGGGATCGACTTTTTATAATACTAAACAATATACTGATATTCTTGTGCTCCAAGCTTTGTATTACTTTTTCAATGCTCTTTACCAAGTCTAAGCGCTCAAACTACATACATAAAATTATCACTGAACCCGAAACCGGACACATTTTACCAACGGCGAATCAAGCTGGAAGATCAAGAACATGAGCTTTATTGTTTCATTTAATTTACAGAGTTTCATTATTGTTTTTATTAAGTTCATTTAATAACATATTTACTTGCTAAAATACAAATCATATCCTTGACCTCATAACAAATTCAACTGTACTTTTCCCGAATTAAATTTCACGTTGTTAGAAAGTCCTTTTACATAGTCAAGAATCTCTGTCCTAGACCCAAACTTAACACTGACATAATATGTGTACACCTTTACCTGAAATGGAAATATAAGTTGAACCTCGCGAATATAGTGGTCGTTAATCAAGATCAATTAATTAGCAATTATGTTTTGGCGCATCCTCTCTGATAGCCGAATAAATTTAATCTACTGTAAGGCATAAGCGTCGCAGCACCTGCTTGTTTCAATTTCTTGTGGTGGCGTTGAGTTGGAGGCATATTATTGATTTAAGCAAAGAAAGAACAAGGATATTCTCCAATAGTTATCAGGGAATTTCTTGTTCTAGATACAGAACCTAGGCTTAAACGTCAATTAATTAACTAATCACACAACTATGTATAAAGATACATAGAGCAATTTAGAGACAGGCAGACAGCAACCAATCTGATCAAACAAGAGAAAATAAAATAACATGACCTCAGACAATCTTGTAGTGCTCAATGCACTTGACACAGCACGTACCCAATGGTACCATGTCACCGCCGTTATCATTGCTGGAATGGGATTTTTCACAGATGCATATGATCTCTTCTGCATCACCACTATCTCCAAACTTTTAGGCCGTTTGTATTACTACGATCCGACTGCCAATGCCCCTGGAAAATTGCCTCACGTAGCTAACAATTGGGTGATTGGAGTTGCTCTAGTTGGTACTCTATCTGGTCAGCTTGTTTTTGGCTGGCTGGGAGATAAACTTGGTAGGAAAAAAGTCTATGGACTCACTCTAATCCTCATGGTCATTTGTGCACTTTGCTCTGGCTTGTCCTTTGGGTATAGCGCGAAAGCTGTAATTGGGACACTTTGTTTCTTCAGATTCTGGCTGGGATTTGGAATTGGAGGAGATTATCCTCTTTCTGCTACAATCATGTCTGAATATGCTAATAAGTCAACTCGCGGGGCGTTTATTGCTGCAGTGTTTGCTATGCAAGGAGTTGGGATCATCTTTGCAGGGCTCGTTTCAATGATTATCTCCAAACTGTTCCTGATGAGTTATGAAGGTAAACCATTCAATAAGGATGAAATTTTGTCCACGGAGCCCGAGGCAGATTATGTTTGGCGGATCGTGTTGATGCTCGGGGCTCTTCCGGCTCTTCTTACCTATTATTGGCGAATGAAGATGCCCGAAACAGGGCGATACACTGCTATTATTGAAGGCAATGCTAAACAAGCAGCGATTAACATGGGGAAGGTTCTTGACATTGAAATTCAAGCAGAAGGTGACAAATTGGCCCAATTCAAGGCTGCTAATGAGTACCCTTTACTCTCCAATGAGTTTTTCCAACGCCACGGGTTTCATTTAATAGGTACAATGAGTACTTGGTTCTTGTTAGACATAGCCTTCTACAGTCAAAACCTCACACAAAAGGACATATTTCCAGTCATGGGACTCACTAACAACGCCAAGAGCATTTCTGCTCTGAGGGAAATGTTTGAGACATCGCGTGCCATGTTCGTGATTGCCTTGCTAGGTACTTTCCCTGGTTACTGGTTCACAGTGTTCTTCATTGAAAAAATCGGCAGGTTTAGAATACAATTGATGGGATTCTTCATGATGTCCGTTTTCATGGCGATCATTGGAATCAAATATGATTACCTAAAGACTAACGAACACAAATGGACATTCGCAACTCTCTATGGTTTAACTTTCTTCTTTGCCAACTTTGGCCCCAATTCAACCACGTTCGTGCTCCCTGCGGAACTGTTTCCTACAAGGGTGAGATCCACCTGTCATGCATTGAGCGCGGCTGCTGGAAAGGCGGGGGCAATGATCAGTGCATTTGGGATACAACAATATACACAAGACGGGAATGTTCAAAAAATCAAGAAAGCCATGATACTGTTGGCCGTCACAAATATGGTTGGATTTTGCTGCACATTCTTGGTGACAGAGACGAAAGGAAGATCGCTGGAAGAAATTTCAGGGGAGGATGGAAGGCAGAACGAGACACAACTGAAGACTAGCAAACCTGTCTCCAGCCATCCGGACGATCACATGATATTACATTGACAAGTTTAATATATCACTTTGAGCAATACGTAATTTCATATGTAGGAAATGGGTCAATAAACGGGCTTGTCACGAGTTACTTCGTATTGTGCCTTCTATCTTGAATCCTCTCTATGAATAAGAGCTTTAACATGATAAATGACCTTATTACAACAGGTAAAATTACACTGATAGAAGCGTATATAAGTTAAATTGGAGTTTTATTGAACTAGACCATCAGCATACTAGTACTTGGCCAGGATATTTTTCATTTTCTTTCTCCTTTCAGTGATAAATATGTTAGTAAATATGTATTCATTTTGTTTGAAGAAATGGATGCCTTTTACTTTATTTGTCAGTTTTTGCCTTAGAATTGTCGTGACCCAAAATCTCGACTCGTGATGACTCCTTTTCCTCAACCCGGTATGCGTATTAATTCTCCTCCTTCTCCCACTCTTTCTACTTCTTCTACTCCTTTTTCTCCTCCTGCACCTTCTTTTCCTCCGCCTCCACCTCCTTATCATGTGAAGAAAAACTAAGGATGATCTTTTTGGAATAGCATTGATTTTCTAGGATGACATATTTAGATAATTATTGTTATGATTCAGACAGATTAAGCAAACCACAAGTAAAAGAAAACAGGAACAACACATACAAATTTACGTGGAAACCTTTGCGGGAAAAAACTACAGGCAGAGGTAAAGGAATTTCACGGTGAAAGGAGAGGAGTATAATGTGGAGAATGCCGTAATTTCTGAATACCCAAAACAACCCACAAAATACACTTATATAATACATGCATATAAATAAGTCATAGGCCCAAAAGTACAAAGGTCCATACCGTGGGCTTCGCCCCCCACCCCTCCCCCACACTCCCATCAGGGTCAGTGGTGGCAGCATAGGGATCGGGCCGACAGGGTCAGTGGTGGGCTCCGGGATCGCGGCCGGATCAACAAAATTCAGGTCAGAACTCTAACAATTATCTTGAAGAATTGTCTAGATATTTTAGAGTATTGTAGAGGATAAAATTTGCTAGAATATTTTTATAGATGTATCTAGAAGAATTTCTAAAACTATCCATAGACTAGTATAAATCGGGATAGGTCTTGTATATTTGTAATAAATCAAAAAAAAAAAAAAAAATTCAATTCAAGAAGTCTTCTTCCATAACAAAACTTCTATTTTACTAGCTTCCTCTTTTAAGTTGAATCTTCTGATCTTAGTTAACAATCTTGGGCTAGCAGAAGGTCTTCCTAATTACACTTTTCTTCTGTTATTCTCTACATGGTATCAGAGCCAAAGTTATATATTGACTTGTGTTTATTTTAAGATCGAATTTGTGGTCGATTCCACTAGTTTGTGTGAATGAATTTAAGCGGTCGTGTTAAAGGACTAAGAATGGAGTTGTTGAATCAGCCCAATTACAAGGTATGGAAGACATATATGGAATCATACCTTGTGGGCGAGGATTTGTGGGATATTGTTAACGAGAGTAATACAAGTCCTCCGGATGATACACCGAAGAATAATAGTGCATACAAGAAGTGGAAGCAGATTAATGTAAAGGCGGAGTTCATTCTGAAGAGATCCATCTCCTCCTATTTATTTGACCATATCATATGGTGTAAATCAGCTCATGAAATTTAGAGGACCCTAGATCAGTTATTCAATAAGAAGAATGAAGCCAGGCTATAAATATTGAAGAATGAATTGGCGAACACCACTCAAGGTAATCTTTCTATTGCTGAGTACATTTTAAACATTAAGAACTTATGTTCTGAGATTGTTTTATTGAATACGGACGAGGCTATCTCTGAAGTACGAATGAGAAGAATTATCATTCGTAGTTTGAAATTAGAATATATTTCCTTTGTGACATCAATTCAGGGATGGACTCAATAAACATCTTTGGAGGAATTTGAGAATTTATTATCATCACAGGAGTTACTAGCCAAATAATTGGCTGGTGAATTTGTAAAAGATAGAAAAGAAAATGCTCTTATAGCTGATAAAAGGAACGTTAAAAAAAGTAAGAGATATATCTCACATTCAATTCTCAAATGGTTTAAGCTCGCCTGAAAAAAAGGAAAACACTTTTAATAATTATACTAAGAAGCATCTCAAATGTTATCAGTGTGGCAAATCAGGACGTATAAGAAGATATTGTTGAGCCACAAAAGCAACATGACTCATACTGAAAAAGTTGTTGAAGAAGAAGAAGGTTGGGAAAGATGCTTAGAAGTTGAGAGTCGAGTAATAAATGGCTTGGCTTCCATAAATTTAGAAAGAGATTAGATCGGATATAATATAATCCATTATGTGGAGAAGGAGGGCACTGATAAGAATCAAGAAAATACTGAAGACATTCAGACTGGAGACGTGGTAGTTGTTATCGAGGAATTCAAAGAAGCAGATCTTAAAATTGACTATAAAAGTCTGAACATGAAAGATATTGCAATAGAACCTGAGCTGGTAGTGTCTGAAACTATACATACCAGTGGCGACCTTTTCGAAGAAAACATTGAGGGAGATATAATGGATGTTGAAGTCTCTGATCAATCATCTATTATATCAAGGTCAATCATTGGTGTAGAAAAAATATCAAAGGTAGATGAAGAAGCAAAAGATCAAATAAATGAAAAAGTTGACCCTGAAGTCTTAATTTCAGATGAGAGATAGATGGTGTGATTTTTGAAACCTCTGAAGTTTCTAGACAGTTTGCTGAGAAATTGGAAAAGAAAGTTGATGGTGAATCCTACTCTAGTTCTGAGGTTTTGAAGGATATTAATGGTAAGATCATCACCAACTCAGATGAAGAGACTGATATTGATAAAACTTTCTCATATCATAGAGTTGCATTGGAAGGAGAGGTAATACAAAAGTTAAACTTCAGAGTTTCTAACTTTCCTGTCATAATTGTTTTTTCAAATAATATAGTTGTCAAGGAGCTAAGAGAAAAGGGAAGCCAAAAAACTCAACAACGTAAAATTTGGCAAGGTGATGATTCATATAGTTCTCAAAGGGCAAAGAGGACTATTGTCAAGCTATCTCGCTATAGAGATGATGATTTGGTCAAACGTATTCTTGCTTCTTTGTAGGACAAATCAATGACAGAAAAACTTCATTATTTGAAGAAGTTAGAGGAGTCGAGAAAAAATGCAAGGATTTCCACCGAGTCATGGTTCAAAGCTTCGCTTGAGTTCTTTCGCGACAAGCTTGGGACAGTTTTCGAAAAATCACTTTAAGGGTGAGGGTGAAGAAAAATTAAAGATGATTTTTTTGGAATAGCATAGATTTTCTAGAATGTCCTAGTATAGATACTTAAATAATTATCTTAAATAATTATCTAGATATTCTAGATTATTGTAGAGAGTAAAATTTGCTAAAATATTCTTGTAGGTGTATCTAGAAGAATTCTAGAACCACCCATAGACTAGTATAAATAGGGATAGGTCATGTATATTTGTAATAAATCAAAAACAAAATAAAAAATAATCCGATTCAAGGTCTTCTTCCATGACAAAGTTTCTCTTTTTCTAGCTTCCTTTTCTTAGTTGAATCCTTCGATCTTAGTTAACAATCTTGGGCTAGCAGAAGATCTCCTTAATTATACTTTTCTTCCGCTATTCTCTACCGGATTATAACAGCATCACACCATTGAAAACTTACTTAACCGATCAGGAACTAGACAAACCGCAGGTCGATATAATAGTAGTTCCTTCCAAAGGTAAAGTGAAGTCCCAACATTCCTCATAACACCGGACATCTCGTACAAAGAATCTCATCCACCAACTCCTTCTCCTTCTTCCTTTTCTACTTTTCTGCTACAAAAATCGTAAATTTCTTCCAAGTTTAATGAAAGATGGTAAAGTTATAAACTCAAGCAAGCAAAAAAATAAAAGATCAGGATCGATAGGGCCATAACTGGTAATTTCTAAAGTGCTTTTTGAAGTCTAACCATTGGCTAGCACTCATCTCCAGCTCTGTTTCTAAACATTCATGTCATATAAGCCATTAAGCCATTAAAAACCTTACAAAATTTGTACGAGCCGATTATTAATTTACATGTTCAGAATCAATAATTATAGAAATTTCCTATAGAAAATTTTCTAAAACACGCGTCCAAACAAAATTGGTTCCATAAAATTTTCAATATCACAACCTTAGAAGATTCCTTGTCAACGCGACGTTTAAATCACGTGGTATATTATGAATATCATTGTATATCATACACACATTTTCGTTGGTATACATGATATACAAGATATAAACAGGATATTATATATTACTAATACATGGTGATATACACATATATTTGGGGATTTACGGATGGAGTCTTTTTTCAACCTTAATTTTCAATTTGAAAATCATCTTAACCACCTGGATTGATTTTCAAGCTACTTAATTGAAATGTTTTCAAGAAAATCCAATTGATTTCAGCTATCAATCTAGTGAAACCCAAAAAATAATGAAGTTCGCAACATAAAAGAGTGTTTATTAGACGAGCATAGTGAAAGAGTCTTGGGGAGAAATATTAAAAAAATTGGAGAGAAATTGAACAAAATCGTTCGAAAACATATGCACATACAAATTTTAAAACATTAACGTAGGTTATCGAGTGCCAATAACCGTAACTTCAATCTTTATGCTGATGTATTGGGCTAGATTGTCATACAGTGTCAAATTCTCTTCGAAAACTTATGCGAGGTAGCTCTCTTAAAGAACTGGTGTTTAATTTTTTTATCCTATTATTGGGCTAGGTTCTTGTTTAGCTATTGGAAATTGTTGGGATTGCTATTTGAAAGTGGTATATCAAATTTGAAGTCATTTGATGTTGATATGGATTTATTTTGAAGTAAAAGGGCGTTCGTGAAGTTCTACACTACATTTTATGGCGACCACCCTTATTTTATAAATCCTTATAACTCGTCGGGATTTCAGCAACAAATGATGAAAAACTTATGACGATCTGTTAGGATTTGTTTCATGCTAAATGACTATAACTTGTCGTTAAGGTAAATTGTGGTTAATTTAAAATAAAACTATGCTCATCATCAGAATTTTGCTTAGAAATATTGATGAATCACCATAAATCATCTTGACAATCGTCAGGAGCATGCTTCCCCTTTTTGGCATGAAAGTCATCTTGTCAATACTCTTTTGGGCGGTGTCAAAATGTAAACAATGAGATCGAAAAAGACAATTTGAGTTTATCGATTCTCATCACCATTCATAAAACCCACAAACATTTTTATCCGTTCATTATGTTTACAATTTTAATTCAGACAAGTAAGACGCAACGGTCAATCATGTTGAAATAGTGTTTTTGTTTGTCGAATTGCCAGCAATGTTCTGTATGCAATTTCTTATGATATGAAAGAAAGTAGTATTTTTTTTGTGGAATATCGCGGTTGGCCGGCAGCTGTTTTGATGGTGGCACCTGGCCAATCATGTCAATGTTTAGTTTTCATTGTCAACTATAGGAGATGAGACGTTTGACCTCTGTCTTGATTGATACTTTACTAAAATTTGGTAGAATTTGACTTTCTGCTAACTTGAAAAGCGTTTTTGCGTAATTTAATTTGGTACATCATAACATCTTCTTATCATATTTGATACTTCAATTCGAGATAGTATCCACAGACTTTGAGTTCAAGAAATTTTGACTTTCAAGTTTACTTCTTTGACTAAGAAATGTTGTCCACTATTCTATTAAGCTACATAGCCGATAACAAATATTCATCTCACATATAATAAGACCACAAGTTGTTATGCAATACCGTTAAATTAACCAACCAGAGTGAATATTGTTGCTGCTTCTCTTTAAAAGAGCAACCCCCAGCCGTCTTACGCAACAGAGGGTGGCTTGGACCACACCACTTTGGGTTTAAAAGTTGCAAGTAGGGGACCTAGAGTTATTCCAACCCGTTAAACAACAAATAAATAATAGGACAACCAACATAAATTCCAACAGTTTGGAGTTTAATTATAAATTTTTTTAATATTTTGTATAATTATTGAAAATTTCAATTTTAAATCCGTCGAGATACATAATTAGCTCCTGATACATTCGATAAATATACTTTTTTCTTTGTACGATACATAATTAGCTTCAGATACATTTTTTTTATATTGAGTCTGTCGATATACATAATACATTCAATAAATATACATTTTTTCTTCGTAAAGATACATAATTAGCTTCCAATACATTTTTTTCAATTTTGGTTCTGTCGAGATACATAATTAGCTCCCGGTACATCCAACCAAAAACATAATTAGTTAAAAATTTTATAATTATTTTGTAAGAATGAAAATTTGTATAAATATGATAAGTTAAGGTATATGACAAAACGAATGAGGCTTATAAGTTTTAATTTGAAGGTGTTGTCCATTAAATCCTAGATATAGGGATGAATTTAGAATTTTTAGTTGGTGTGTCTCGATTTTTTTTAATTGAATTCCAAAAAGATTATTTATATATATATTAAATGAGTTTTTGATATAGATATAAAATTTGAGCCAATATATATATATATATATATATATATATACATGTTATATTCGGACAGAATAAGCAAACCACAAGTAAAAGAAAAATAAGAACAACACACACAAGATTTACGTGGAAACCCTTGCGGGAAAAAAACCACGGGAAGAGGCAGAGGAGGGGTTCACTATAATGAAGACTGAATTTTCTTAATGCACAAAATAACCCACTAAATGCACTTATATATTACGTGCATACAAATAAGTCCTAGGCTCAAAAACATAAAGGTCCACTCAGGGCCCACTCAACAAAATTCGGGTCACAACTCTAACAATCTCCACCTTTACACGAATTCTAATTCAGAACTCAAATTCATTTCAAGATAAACTCTCCACCTCTTCCACAAAAGCCCCTAAGGGCACATCTCAACAGCTAACACTAACCAAGTCCAAGCAATGCTCAAACTTGGCACTTGGAAGTGTCTTGGTCATCATATCAGCAGGATTATCATGAGTACTAATCTTGCTCACCACAATATCACTACGAGCAATAATTTTACGTACAAAAAGATACCGAACATCGATGTGTTTTTTCCTCTCATGAAACATCTGATCTTTCATAAGGAAGATAGCACTCTGACTGTCGCAAAAGACCGTGGTAATCTGTAAGTCTTTACTAAGTTCGCCAAACAAACCCTTCAACCAAATAGCTTCCTTGAAAGCCTCTGTAATAGCCATGTACTCTGTCTCAATAGTTGACAAAGCAACCGTAGTCTGTAAGGTAGCTTTCCAACTAATAGCACAACCACCAATGGTGAAAACATAGCCTATAAGGGACCTCCTTTTATCATGATCTCCTGCAAAATCAGAATCAACATACCTGATTACTCCATCTCTATTTCACCCAAACTGTAAACAAACATCAGCAGATCCATGCAAGTAACTGAAAATCCGTTGAACTGTTTTCCAGTGTTCTTTGCCAGGATTTGCCATATATCTCCTAACTGCACTGACAGCATAAGATAAATTTGGTCGGGAACACACCATCGTATACATAAGAGACCCGACAGCACTAGAGTATGGAACTCGAGATATATAGACACGCTTATCATCTGTCCTTGGAGATAAAGTGGCCGAGAGTTTGAAGTGAGTTACCAATGGAGTACTAACAGGCTTGGTATTTTGCATATTGAACCTGTGAAGCACTTTTTCAATATATCTTTTCTGACTCAAGTATAACTTTCAATTCTTTCTATCCCTCAGAATCTTCATGCCAAGAATCTTCTAGGCTGCTCTTAGATTCTTCATATCAAACTCCTTACTGATCTGGGCTTTGACTTTTACTATCTCTCTCATATCCTTTGTTGCAGTCAATATATCATCAACATACAAAAGAAGATACACGAATGAACCATCACTCACCTCCTTAAAGTAGACACAATTATCATAACTGCTTCTCTGAAACATATGAGAGGTCATAAAAGAGTTAAACCTCTTATACCACTGTCTAGGCGACTGCTTTAAACCATAAAGAGACTTCTTCAGCAAGCATACACAGTCCTCCTTTCCTGAGACTACAAAGCCCTCTGGTTGCTGCATATAGATGTTCTCCTCAAGTTCTCCATATAAGAATATAGTTTTGACATCCAACTGCTCAAGCTCAAGATTATGCATGGCCACAATACCAAGCAATGCTTGAATCAAACTATGTTTTACAATTGGAGAAAACACATCTATGAAGTCAATTCCTGAAACCTGACTGTAACCTTTAGCAACTAGTCTTGCTTTGTACCTAGCATCTTCAACTCCCGATGTTCCTTCTTTTTTTTGAATACCCACTTGCAACGGATAGCTTTTTTATATTTAGGCAATCTCACCAGATCCCATGTGCCATTCTTATGAAGTGATTCCATCTCCTCCTGCATAGAAATCATCCATCAGCCGGAATTATCACAACTAACTACATCTGAGTAAGAAGAAGGATCTTTACCAGAATTAATACCTTCTGCTACACTCAATGCATAAGCAACCAAATTAGCTTCAGCATACTTCTGGGGAGGTCTAATATCTCTTCTAGGCCTGTCTTTAGCAATAGAATATTTTGGCGCCACTAGTGGTGAAGAAGAAATAGTATCATTTTGTATCTCCGGGTTAAGTTGAGAAGTAGGCACTGGTGTAGACTCTGCTCCAATCTGTAATTAAACGTGGGTGCTTGACTGTTGCTGATCCATGTCACTAAGCTCATCCGGAGGCGAAGCACTAGATTCGGAGAGAGCCCGAAGCATGGCAGTTTCATCAAACATAACATCCCTACTAATTATAACCTTTTTGCTTTCTAGACACCAAAGCTTATAACCTTTAATACCAGTCTTATAATCCATAAATAAGCACTTGAAAGATCTAGGCTCCAACCTTCCATTATCAACATGAGCATACGCAGGACATCCAAATATCCTCAAATCAGAATAACAAGCAAGAGTACCAGACCGTACCTCTTGTGGAGTTTTTTAATCAATCGCAACTGAGGGAGAGCGGTTAATAAGAAGACAAGTTTTGGAAGCAGCTTCGGCCCAAAAATACTTGGGTAAACCAGCATTAGAGAGCATACAACGCACCTTCTACATTATAGTCCTATTCATTCATTCAGCCACACCATTCTGTTGCAGAGTATGACAAACTATCAAGTGCCTCACAATTCTTTCTGACTTGCTCAGAGCATTAAATTCATTAGAACAGAACTCTAAACCATTATCAGTCCGAAGGCGTTTTACCTGCTTCCATGTTTGCTTTTTAATCATAATCTTTCACTTCTTAAAAGTAGGCAACACATCATTCTTTTGCTTCAGGAAGAACATCCAAACTTTTCTGGAATAGTCATCAATAATAGTCAACAAGTAATTAGAGCCTCCTCTAGAAGGTACTCTAGCAGGACCCCAGAGATCATAATGAATGTAATCAAGTGTGCCCTTAGTTGAGTGGATATCTTTAGTAAATCTGACTCTCTTCTGCTTCACGAAAATACAGTACTCACAGAACTCCAATTTGGTAATACTCTGCCCATCAAGAAGTCCTCTCCTTCTTAGTTCAGCCATCTCGTTTTCACTCATATGCCCCAGGCGCATATGCCAAAGTTTAGCAACATAACTTTCTGATAGAGAGGGCGTAGAAACAGTTGCATCACCTATAACAGTAGATCCTTGCAGGACATATAAATTTGTAGACTTTCTTTGTCCCTTCATCACAACAAAAGCACTTTTAGTAACATTCAGGACTCCACCTTCACCAGTGTACCTATAATCGTTTGAATCAAGAGTACTCAAGGAAATAATATTTTTCTTCAAGTTTGGGACATACCGCACATCTCCAAGTATCCTCACAACCCCATCAAACATCTTGATCCTGATTATTCCAATACTAGCTATTTTACAAGGTGTGTTATTTCCCATCAACACAGCACCTTTAGAGACTGTTTCATATGTTATAAACCAATCCCGATTACTACACATATGAAACGTGCAAGCTGAATCAAGAATCCAATCCTCACAGGGTTTAGAGTTACCATCAGAAACTACCAAGAGTTCTCCATCACTACCGCCATCTTCCACAAAACTGGCTTCACCGGACTTCTCTGGTTGGTTTTTCTTCGATTTTGGAGCTTCTCTTTTCTCTCTATTCTGTAGCTTCCAACACTCGAATTTGATATGGCCCTTCTTCTTGTAGTAATTATAGGTTTTGTTTTTGTTTCTGGATTTTAAACTATTTCTGTCATCACCCCCAGAATTTCTCTCACGAGTCCTTCTTCCTCGAACAATGAGACCATCCCCTTGACTCTCCGACCAATTCACAAGATGTTTCATCTTCTCCTTAGAGAACAACGTATCATAGACTTCATCAATCGTCAAGGTATCACGACTATATAAAATCATATCCCTAAAGGTCGTGTATGATGCAGGCAACGAACACAATAAATTAATCCTAGATCTTCCTCATCGTACTTAACCTCCAGAGTAGGGTTGTCAACGGACCGGAACCGGAACCCCCGGACCGGTTTGACCGGATCCGGAACGTTATCGGAACCTCATTACTGGTTTATATCGCCGGAACCGGAGTTACCGAAACCGGAATACCGGAACATTTCCCTTGTTCGGACCGGTCCCCTAGCTACCGGTGTGGAACCGGAACTGACCGGACCGATACCGGAACGTTACCGGAATTGGTCGCCACTACCAGTTTTTATTTTTTATTTTTAAGTTTTAATTTAAATTGTAACTTAATTGAGATTAATATATAAGTTAAATATATATATTTTTAACTTATATAGTTTATATAATTTATTAACTTTTTTATAATAAGTTTAAGTTTTAATTATTGTAAATATATGTTAAGTTAATATAATATTTTTAGTAAGTTTAAGAAGTTAAAATTTTTTCTAACTTTATAAACTTAAATACTTAATATAATATTTTTTTTTTCATAATTGCAACAAACAAAAGAGAAAATTTAAAATAAAATTAGGCAAACATTTATTACAAAGATATTAAATGTAAATCTAATCTACGCAGCCACCTTCTAGGAAGGGTTCTGTGTGAATTAGATTTCTATTGTAGAATCTTATTAATATCTAAATTGTCTATAATTTTTTTGGCGTAATTTTTTGAATTCTTCGACGGATAAATCCTCAGGAATTGGTCTATTTCCTTGTTGCTCCATTGCTTCCATTCCATCATCACTATTTTCGTCAAAAATTTCATCTATTTCCTCTTCAATATGGGGCGGTAATTTGGGGAGCCCAAAATTTCTTCGTTCGGCATTGATTCAATCTCTAAATAATACCGAAATCTCCAAACTATCCCTTGCTAACGAATACCGATGATCTCCTATTATAAATCTTCCTGCGCTGAAAGCTTGCTCCGAAGAAACTGAAAAAGCTTGAGCTGATAACAATCTCGAACCATCCTTGAAAGTTTTGGAAATTGTCTGATCCGGGTCTTCCACCACGATAAAAGTTGTTGTTTTCCAGTTTCATCTCTAATATTTTCCCGGTCCTGCGAAAGATACGAATCAAAATCATTACTCCTACAACATTGAAGACCACGTTCTTCGCCCATCTCGTCATCTAAATCATCGTATCTACGTCTAGAACTAGGAGGTTCAATCGGACCAATATTTTGTTCCATAACTTGATACAAGTTATATAAACTCCTAGCTGTAGGTACTATGCTAGCACAACAAGTTTCAACTGATGGCTTTTCATGAAGTCCAATTTCTAAATTGTTGTATAATTTTCTAACCAACATCACTGTACCATGTTCTTTATAAAATGGGTTTAATAAATTAGTTGTTAAAATAATTTGTGGAATTGGAAAATAATATTTTTTAAATTTTTCAATCATAGCTTCAATTGCCTCTTTGTTAGGACATATTTTTTTATATTCAACAAGTACTTTAGAAATAGCAGTAATAGTTACTAAAACAGAAGAAATAGTTGGAGTATATTGAGCAGATACTGTGTTCGTAGCTTGATAAAAAGTTTTCAAAAATTTACAAAGTTCTTCTACTTCAGTCCAATCATCTTCATCTAGCATTAAATTAACATCCTCATTATAAGAATTATAAACTAATTGTATAGGTTTACGATATATAACAGCAACTTCAAACATTTGAAACAAAGAATTCCATCTAGTCGGAATTTCTTTTGGAATTTTTCTATATGGAAGGCCACATTGTTCACATTTACGTTTAAAATCATCCATTACAGCCTTATTTTTATTTTTAAACATAGAACTACAAGCAATTCTCACTTTAACACAACCATTTCCAAACAAATGAATACCATCATGTACTATCAAATTTAAAATATGTGCGGAACATCTAACATGAAAATGATCTTGATACATTAAACATAATCTAGTTTTTAACTCGTCAATAGCTTTCAAATTATTAGAAGCATTATCTAATGTGCATGCCATAGGTTTACCAATAAATCTAAAATATTTCATGCTCTCTGTTATTGTATTAGCTATATACATATCGGTTTTAGACTCATCGACATATTTATAAGCAATAATTATTTTTTGCATGTTCCAATCGTGATCAATCCAATGAGCCGTGAGAGTAAAATAATCATTACCGACAACACTAGTACCCATATCAGAAGTAACAGATATTCTACCATCAAATTTATCAAATAAGCAACGAAGAAAATGACAATGTTCAACTTGAAATTTAAAAATATTATTTTTAATTGTATTTCGAGAAAAACCTTTAAAAGAGGGATTATATACTCGTTGAATATAATGAATAAAACCGGGATGCGAAGGAAAACTAAAAGGCAAACCCATAACAGCAACCATTTTTTCTAGTTCTTCTCTATCTACATCTTCACTATATGTTGAGGATGAACTTGCTTCAGCCGGGTTAAACATGTCTAAACGTGTTTGAACCATATTACCTCCTACAGATTCATGTACAAATGTTGTACCATCTTTTTTTGCCTTAGCCTCATTTTTTAAACGAATAAATTCTTTATTACATCTCATCAAATACGAAGTTAGCAATCCTGTCCCGCCATTTATCCCCCCAGTCAAATGTTTAAAAACATTCTTGCATTTATTGCAAGTAGCAGTACTTTTTACCCTATCATGCTCCATAAATTTCTAAACTAAAGACCTTTTAGTACGTTCGGTACCTTTGGCCCTAGTAAATTCCGGTAAAGGGGACAGTTCTTCATCGTGTTCCGGTAATTCCGTAACCGGACTAGTAGGGGTAGGGCTATCACTTAATTCTTGTTCTTCTATATCATCTTCCTCTGGTAAGTCTTCCTCAAAATTATTATAACGCCTATTCAGGGTCTCATTATCTAATTCCATACCGATACCAATATCGAAACCATTAGGTTGTGATAATGAAGTTTCATTAAATCTACCCGGTAATGAACTAGTACTAGCCTTACTTTTTTTATTTCTACGAAAGACCTTACCAAAATTTGATTTTTTACCACAACTATTTTTTTCAAAATCCATATTTCAAAATAAAATATTAAAACAAGCAATACAAATACAAATTGATGTTCGTAAATAAAAAAATATAGATAATTAACGTAAATAAAAAGAGATTAAAGTTGGAACGAATATACCGAACGTCTGCGTAAAAGCAGACGTATAACAAATGTCGGAATTAAAAGATGATAATTGAAGCTTGTAATATCTTCAAAAAATCTTCAACTCCAACTAATATAATAAATGAATCCTCAACTTCAAGTGTTCAACTAATATAATAAAACTAGAAATATTTAGAGAGAATTTGAGAGAATATTAAGAGAAAGTATGAAAATTGATAATATTTGTGTGAAAAAAATGATTGAAATGAAGTATATTTATAGTAAAAAATTTAAAGGGTGGTGGGGGGTAATTGGAAGGTGGGGGGGGGGGAACTAACGGCTACAATGCAACGGCTCTTTTGGCCGTTGCAAACCTATTTTATAAAAAAAAAAAAAAAAAAACAATTTTAAAACCAATTCTGCCCGTTAAATTTCCGGACCGGAAACCGGTCAACCGGTACCGGAACCGGTCAACCCGAACCGGAAATGCTGGAATTTTTCGAAGGTCCGGTCCGGTTTCATTTTCCGGAACATTGGGTACTGGTAAAACGGAACCTACCGGACCGTGTCGTTACCGGTACCGAAAATCAACCGGTAACAACACTACCGGAACGGAAAGTTCCGGTTCTGTTGCCACCCTTACTCCAGAGTCTCTAAATCAGAGATGATTTTTTTAAATACAGATAGGTGATCCTCCAAGGACACACCCTGAAACATGCGATGGGAATAAATTCGTTGCTTGAGATGTAACTTACTTGTTAGGCTCTTCGTCATACACAACGATACTAGTTTCAACCATAACGCAGCGGTTGTGGTCTCCTTCTAAACATCCTGTAGAATCTGATTGGATAAATGAAGGTGGATCTGAGATAGAGCATTTCGATCCTTACGTCGTTTGTCCTCGTCCGTCCATGATGAGGGCATCTTCTCAAACCCTAATAAAGCATCGTCCAAATCCATCTATGCGAGAACAGCCCGCATCTGAACCTGCCATAATAAAAATCTGGTGTTGCGATCCAACAATGGAATATCATACTTTATGGTTGCCATCCCCGAGAAAACAATCGAACAGTCTTTGATACCAATTTATTATATTTGGACAGAATAGGCAAACCACAAGTAAAAGAAAAACAAGAACGATACACACAAGATTTATATGGAAACCCTTGCAGGAAAAAAACTACGGGCAGAGGCAGAGGAGGGTTTCACTATAATGGAGAAAGAGTACAATGTGGAGAAGACTAAATTTTCTAAATGCACAAAATAACCCACTAAATGCACTTATATAATACGTGCATACAAATAAGTCCTAGGCTCAAAAATATAAAGGTCCATTCAGGGCCCACTCAACATAATTCGGGTCACAACTCTAACAATATATATATAGGGCTCCGCCCAAGATACACATATGAACCCCGTATATGTGTGGTCATAATTTTTTGTGTGTGTGAATTCAAATTAATTGGAAAAATAATTAGTTTTGAATACTATGTACCATACTAGTGGTTAAAAAAGCAACTAAGGTCTAAGGTGTATGTAGTTTTTTTTGTTAGCCAGATCTGCAACAAGTCTGAGTCAGATTGTGTCACACGTACATCATAGTTGAGAGTCTAGATCTGAAGCACTTTGTTTATCAAGTTATGTAAAGCCTGTAGGTTGCATCAGTCTTCATTCATACTCTTTTCAATGTAGCATAGTCATCATCATTCTATCATCAAAATATGTATACTTTAAACCTTCTCCAGCCATCTCATCACTAGTGGTCATCTTCCCATGGAACAAGGTAAGTCAATCCTCTTTCAGCATATATATGATGCTACAATACTAATCAACTTGGCTGGGAAATGTGTGCCAAACGTACTTATCACCACTGTCGAAAATGTTGAGCTAATTTATTTGTAATAGTTAAGTTTTACAGACCAATAGTTTAAAAGAACTTTAGATTTGTAATGTATAATCTGCACACTAAAATAATAGTCTACAAGTGTATATATATATATAAATTTCATACATAATAGAATATGTTGGTGAAATTACAAAAAATGTTATAACTGAAAATTACAGGTGAAGAAAAAATCTAAAGTAATCTTCTTCTTCTTCGTCAGCTGAAGCGCGGATATCTCGCTCTCTTTAAGGAGATTCAAGCCCACTGCAGCAAATTATTTTCACCGGCTCAGCAATAATCTTTTTGACTTGTCCCCTTCAGGATACAACAGTCTCTTCTCAAAGAATAACTCGAAAACTCTAGACAAGAGTTGAGTTCAAACCTCCACAAAAAGAACACTTCCCTTCAACTAATAAACTCTCTTTTTTTACTAACTTTTGTAAACTCTCTAGATTATCTTGTGTATATCAAAACCATGCAAGACCACCTCTATTTATAGGAGAGAAAGTCTTACATGTAATGAATATAAGAATGAATGAGGGGAGTAAAGATGAAACATCAAAGACCTTTAGGTTACAAGAGTTACAACTCATAAATAGTAGGAAAATGAAGGAATAAAGATATAATGGTTAAAAGAATTACAAAAAAGTTTGTAACATATCCACTGCCACTAGCGCAACTGATAAAAGCAAGAAAAAATTGTTGTAACTTTCATTTTCTTGTAACACCAAAAGTTGTAACATTTTACCATTAGTACTAGGAAGTAAATGACATAAAGGCAATTGGTATATACTGCCATTAGAATGAACTGCACGGTTACTAGGAGTTGCAAAAAATGAAAAGCAACGAATTCATGCACTAACTCCAAAGTAACAATAATGCAGGATTAAAGATACACATTAATATAAATAATATTAAAATATTTTTAATACATCAATATCCCACTCATTTTAATATTAATAAGAGAGTCCAATAGTTGAAAGAAGACTATCATACATAATGAAGGTGTGCTCTGCGTTGAACCTCCACTTAGTAAAACGGTATTTTTTTCTCCAGAGTCGTAGTGGTCTCAGACTTGAATTATGACTGCTTAGGGGAAATAAAAATTTACTGCTTACACATAATAATCAAGGTGTTGACATGAGCTTTATAGTCAGGACATTACGGCTTTGTGTTCTCCTGGTTTCATAAGTGTTTTTGAGAACGAGCCTAATTCTCATAGGAAGCGGCCTACCTCCACACTCACATAGGTGAAATTCGTTGAGAGTGATCCTATAATTTAGCACCCCACTCATAAGAGCTACAGATATTCATTAAGAGTTTCATAAACTCAACCTCACAATCATTACAGGCAAATGTACTCACACCATAGGGAGGGATAACAAAATAGTGCATTTTTCACAATAAGTCATCATGTGATTCATTTTTTCCATTGAACCTGGTTATAGTATCTCTAGTCCCCAGGTTGGGTTTCCTCACATATGACTCAAGATTCAAAAGGCTTCAATCACATCTCCCTCGATGTGCTCTAGACTCTTTCTCTTGCTAAGGCCTTAGTCAATGGATCTGCAAGATTATCACAAGATTTGACATAATCAACATTAATAGTACTATTTGTCAAATATGATCTCACATTACTATGTTTTCTCCTTATAGGTCTGGATTTACCATTGTAATAACGGTTTTGAACTCTACCAATTGTAGCGGTACTATCACAATGAATTAAAATAGGAGAAATTGGTTTTTCAAAATAAGGTATTTGAAATAACAAATCTCTCAAATAATTCACTTCCTCACTAGCTGAAGCTAAAGAAATTAGTTCAGCTTTTATGGTAGAGTTAGCAATAATTGTTTGTTTTTTAGACTTCCAACAAATAGCACCACCACCCAAAGTAAACACATAATCAGTAGTGGATAAGGAATAACCTGATAAAGTATTCCAATCCGCGTCACAAAAACCTTCAAGTACAGCAGGATATTTTTTGTAGAACAAACCACAAGTTTTCATTCCAATTAAATATCCCATTACTCTTATTATAGCATGCCAGTGTTCATTACCTAGCTTGCTAATAAACCTGTTAAGTACTCCTACTGCATATGCAATTTCAGGCCTAGTGCAATCAGTCACATATCTCAAACTTTCAATTATGCTAGCATATTTCTTTTATTTTATAACATCATTTTCACTTTCAACGGAAAATAAGTGAACACTAGAATCAAAAGGAGTAACATCATGCTTGCAATCAAGGAAATTATATTTTTTCAATATTTTCTCAATATAATGTGACTGGTTAAGAAAAATTCTATCACATGTTCTAGTAATTTTTATTTCTAGAATAAAATTTGCCTCACCAAGATCTTTCATATCAAAATGGCTTCTAAGAATATTTTTAGTTTCACCAATAACATTCATGTTAGAGCCAAAGATCAATAAATCATCAACATATAGGCAAATAATAACATGTGAATTATTTCAAGACATATGATATATGCACTTATCACACTCATTTGTTTTAAACCCATTGTCAATCATGCAGGAATCAAATTTTTCATGCCATTGCTTTGGTGCCTGTTTTAAGTCATATAGGGATTTATTGAGTTTACACACTTTGCTTTCTTGGCCAGCCTCAACAAAAGACTCGGGTTGTTCCAAGTAAATCTCCTTATTTAGGTCTCCATTTTAAAAAGTATTTTTTACATCCATTTGATGAATTTGTAAATCAAAAATTGCCGCAATAGCAACTAAAAGTCTAATGGATGTAATTCTAGTTACCGGTGAAAAAGTATCAAAAAATTCTAGGCCTTCTAATTGTTTAAAACCTTTAGCCACTATCCTAGCCTTATATTTATCAACAGATCCATTCGGTTTTAATTTTTTACGTAAGACCCATTTACATCGAATGATTTTACAACCCGGTGATAAATCAACTAGCTTCCAAATTTTATAGGAAATTAGTGATTCCATTTCATCATTTACAGCCTCTTTTCAGAAAATAGCATCATATGGAGACAAAGCTTCTTTTAAAGTGAGAGGGTTATCACCAACGTTAAAAACATAATAATCAGGACCAAAATCTTTTCCTACTCTAGCTCGTTTACTTCTTCTTATCTCAAAATCATCGTTTTCTTTATTTTTCAAAGTAGAAGTAGAAGAACTAGGTAGTGAAAAAATGTTTTTTTCAGTCCTACGACCCCCACTATTTTTAGAATTAAAAGGAAATTTATTTTCATGAAAAATAGCATCACCTGATTCTATTATCATATTATCTTCAAGATTAAAAATCTATAGGCTGTACTATTTGAAGTATAACCAAGAAAAGCACAAGTAGTAACTTTTTTACCCAACTTAGAGATTTTAGGATCCATTAACCTTACATAGGCCAAGCAACCCCAAACCCTTAGATATCTCAAATTTGGCTTATGATCTTTCCACAACTCAAAATGTGTTAGTTTGGTTTTTTTATGAGGCACACGATTCAACACATAACAAACAGTTAAAAGAGTTTCACCCCAAAAACTTAAAGGTGCACAAGACTAAATTAACATGGCATTAGTTAACTCAACCAAAGTTGTATTCTTCCTTTTCGCTACACCGTTAGATGCAGGAGAATAAGTAGGAGTAGTTTCATGAATTATACCCAATTATCTAACAAAAGAATTGAACTCATGTGACTCATATTCACGGCCTCTATCACTTCTTATTCTTTTTATTTTTCTATTAAACTGATTTTCAACTTCATGGAGAAAAGTTTTAAAATTCTCAAATGCATCACTTTTATTTTTCATTAAGTAAACATATGTAAACTTAGAAAAATCATCAATAAAAGTTATAAAATATCTATTTCCTCCACGAGTTAAAATTTCACCAAGTTCACAAATATCACTATGAACTAATTCTAACAATTCAGTTTTTCTTTCAACTTGAAAATGAGGTCTTTTGTGATTTTGACTTTACTACAAGCCTCACATTTTCAAAGTTCTTTTTGATCACTAGAATTAATCTTAAACTACTCATGATTCCCACATAACGATCATTTATATAACACAAACGAGCATGCCAAAAATTAGTAGAAAAAAGTATATAAACAGAAGTAGCTATTTTATTCATTTCAACATTCAATTTGAACATACCATCACATGCATACCCATTTCCCATAAAAATATTATTCTTAACAATTACATACTGATCAGATTCAATAATCTGTTTGAAGCCTGCCTTATTAAGAAGAAAACTAGACATTAATTTTTTTCTCATAGAAGGAGTATAAAGTACATCTTTTAAGATTAATATTCTTCCAGAAGTAAACTTCAACTCGACCTCTCTCATTCCAAGTACTTGAGTTGTGTGTGAATCTCCAAGCATGATGGTTTTGGGCTCCTCAAAATTTGTATATATTTTAAATCAGTCTTTGTCATAACAGACATGACGGTTTTCAACAGAGTCAGCCCACCATCCATCAACATTCTCCGCCATGTTAATATTTATTATTACTGCCACAAATGGTTCTTCGGTAATGTTTGCCTGAGGTGTAGGCCCACGTTTTTTAAATATGCAAAATTGAGCAATATGCCCACTCGTGTCACAGACAAAGCACGGTTTTTTTTATTGTACATGTTGATTTTTTTGCTTGGTTGTTTTCACCATTATTTTCCTTGGGATGTCTACCATCATTTTTCTTGAATTTTTCCTTCTTAGGCTTCAAAGTAGTATTTTTGTTAGTTTCAGGGGTTGCATTATTTGAAGAAGTTAAATTTACCTTCGGTGTGATGTTGTTCTCTTCTGTTTGAAAAAGTGCATCTTGGCCCCTTGCTTCTTCTTTCATGCGGATTCTCATTATTAAAGTCTCAAGAGAAGTTTTCTTTTGTTTATGGCGCATAGTCTTTTGAAATTCCTTCCACGAAGGTGGAAGTATATCAATTATGCCACAAACAATAAGGTTATCTCCAATTTTAACTTCCTCGGACCTGAGCTAGCCAATAATCATTATGAAATTCTAAGCTTGGTCTACCACTAATTTGTTGTCCACCATTTGGAAATGCAAAAATCTGCTAACCGCATATTTTTTCGCTCCCGCCTCCTCAGTGTCATACTTACTCTGCAAGGCTTTCCAAATTTTCTTTACACTAGAGTAAGTTCTATCATAATAATCATAAAAATTATCGGATAGACAATTAAGAAGAAAATACCGACACTTGTAGGAGTCACCCTCGTATTTTTTAACTTTCTCTGAGATAAGTTCATCATCGGTCATGGAAGAGTTATCTACTTTGTTTGGGTTATTCTCGGTTAACACATAAGAAACGTTGAGAAGACTTAAGTCTGAAAGAACTCTACCCTTCCACCTCTTAAATCGAGTACCGTTGAACCGGAATGGTTTGTTAAGATCTCCCATCTTGACATCCGCAGATTTTTCATTTGTTGCCATTGAATCTCCTTAAAATTGTTGGTGAAATTACAAAAAATATTATAACTGAAAATTACAGGTGAAAAAAAATCAAAAGTTATATTCTTCTTCGTCGGCTGAAGTGCGGATATCTCGCTCTCTTTAAGGAGATTCAAGTCCACTGCAGCAAATTATTTTTATCGGTCCAGTAGTAATCTTCTTGACTTATCCCCTTCAGGATACAACAACCTTTTCTCAAAGAATAACTAAAAAACTCTAGACAAGAGTTGAGTTCAAAGCTCCACAAAAAGAACACCTCCCTTCAACTAATAAGCTCTCTTTTTATACTAACTTTTGTGAACTCTCTAGATTATCTTGTGTATATCAAAATCATGCGAGACCACCTCTATTTATAGGAGAGGAAGTCTTCCATGCAATGAATATAAGAATGAATGAGAGGAGTAAAGATGAAACATCAAAGATCTTTAGGTTACAAGAGTTACAACTCATAAATAGTAGGAAAATGGAGGAATAAAGATATAATGGTTAAAAGAGTTAAAAAAAAGTTTATAACATGTCCATTGCCACTAACGTGACTGATAAAAGCAAGAAAAAATTGTTGTAACTTTCATTTTCTTGTAACATCAAAAGTTGTAACATTCTACCATTAGTACTAGGTAGTAAATGACATAAAGGTAATTGGCATATAATGCCATTAGAATGAACTGCACGGTTACTAAGAGTTGCAAAAAATGAAAAGCAACGAATTCATGCACTAACTCCAAAGTAACAATAATGCAGGATTAAAGATACACATTAATATAAATAAGGAAAAGACTTTTTGGCCATAAAAATTTGGCTATAATTGTAAAAAAAACTGCAATGACATTTATCTTTTAAAACAAACTATTTTTTTCCTTTTTTTTAATTAAAGAAAGTAAAATTTTTGCTATTCCCCAAACTGAAAAGTTAATTCCCACATTGGAAAATGATAATAAATAGATAACCATTCATTAAAATAATAGAACTTCAATTGTCCATTTTGAATATTTGAGTGTTGTGGTCCATTTTGAATTAGTTATAGCACTACAGAACATCAATTGTCCATTGTATAGGACTATGGAGTTGCGTATTAACACACAAAATCAATGACCGGAGGGTTTCAATCCTAATTTCTAGTATAATTTAGGTGTACAAGTTAAATTTTAAATTTAAATTTCTTTTCCCATATTAATAATTATATAAGGTAAAATTTTAATTGATTTAGAAGTGTTAAATATTATGATTTCTTACCTAAATCAAATAAGGACTTTAATTAATTTTAAATTTCTAAATATTAGAATGATAATTAAATAACAATTATTTGAGAATACAATAGATGAAGAAATTATAATAACCAAATTTTTGCAGTGTTAAAGTTTTATAATTGAGAACCAGAAAGAGAAAAACAAGGGAGGAAACTGAAAAAAAAAGAAAACAACAGTAAGGGAAAAACAAAACAATTTCAATACTTTCATGGTCATACGCACACAAACTGGACAAAAACAAAAAGAAAGAAAAGAAAAGTGTTGCAAATAGTTGAGGTCGGGTCCCGTTTGAGTTTCCGATGATGATATTTTTTTTTCTCGATTTTAATTCATTACACAGGTTCATATCAAATTTTGTATTATTTATTTTATAAGTTTTTGTTATAAATCGAATTGTGAATGAATTTATTTCAATGGCTTCTTCTATTATTTAGTATGCTTAATTTATTATTTTTTTGTAACTCATGTTTTATATCTTTATTTGTAATTCGTATGTTGTTTTCGAAATAATGCTAGTTAGATTGATTTCAAATTTTAAATGAGATGATCTTTAAAGTTATTTGTGTTTTAATATGTAAAATTATGTTAATTGACATACATTTAGTATGTAGTTATGTTAAAGATCACAATTAATGACTCATGAATGCATGCATGCAAGAACAAAAACAAAAATAAAAAAATAAAAAAAATATGAAATGAAAAACATAACATGTTAAGAATAAAGGATTTAAAAAGAAAAAAAAAAACTTGCATGATTATATATATATATATATATATATATATATATATATATATTTTATTATTATTATTTTCATGTTAGTTTAGTTATGGTAATTTTGTTAAATGTAACACGTGATCATATTTTATTTTTTTATTTATTTTTTGTTGTTAATTTCGTTATGATAATTTTGTTAAATATAACTTTATTAATTAACTTTATAATGTGATTAAGTTATTTTGCTTTTCATTAATTTTGTTTAGCCTATATATAATTTTGTTCACCAAGCGTAAGATTAATCCGTTTAGGAAGATTTATTTATATAGATATATAATAGCCATAATTTTAGCGAGGGAAAAAGACGAGTTGCGGATTAATTTTAAAACTCGTTGCAAAATAAAGAGTGAAAAAGGATCAAATGAATAAGATAAAATGATCTCGAATTTTCAAGAAATGAAGTAAATGCTTTTTTAATGCTAGATAAGCTTTCACGTTTAATAAATTTTGTCTCAATGAAGAATGCGGAGTACGCATCTTTTTGAGACGTTTAAAAATAATTCGAGGATGCAATATTGCACCTCGGTAAAGATAGTTTTAAAATTAATTTCCACTAGTTTAATATAAGAGGTATAGATAGATATTTTTGGTATAATTAAAAATGAGCAAATCAGGCCTGCAAACATAGTTTATTCAAAATAGTTTAAGTCAAGTTAAGTCAATAAAAGCGACCGTGCTAGAACCACGCGACTCGAGGGGTGTCTCACACCTTCTCCTCGGTCAATAGAATTCCTTACCCGGTCTTCTGTTTTCGCAGACCAAATTAGAGTCATTCTCTTTTGATTAGAGATCAAAAAAGGTGACTTGAAACACCATAACTCAATTCTAAGTGAAGTCTTTGTAAATAAATTAATATCTATTCAATACCATCACTTTATTTGGAAAACCCTTCGACCTCGATCCTCAGGGCGAAACAGACGTGTGACATCTCTGGCGACTATGCTGGGGAATAATAAAAATTTGAGCTTTTTTATATTGACTTATAATTACTTTAATTATTGTTGATATTGTGTTTGTTGGCCTTACGTGCTACTTGTCGCTTATTTACTGCTTTGATATTGATTGAACTGTATTATATACTGTCTTCTCTTGCGAACCCCCTCTGAATCTCTGAAATAGGATAGAAGGAATGCAGCGCATGCATCCTACTTTCTTTTTGAGATAGCCGGAGTGTCAAGGCACCTGGTGAAAGATTATAGTCACACGTGTTAGGCGGGGTTCGGATAGGCAACGAAGGCGGTGTTGCCCTGCTACCGACCAAGTTGTCCCTCCTCGGCTCGAGTGTCAGCTCGGGTAAGCCAGTCTAGACACCTATTCATATTAAGCTTAAACTTAGAAGAACTGAAAACTCAGAATCTGGTTATCCCTATTAGGTGTCGCTTTATTTGCATCTATGCATTTGACTTAGCGGGACTCGGCACAGGGGTCGGATCTGTCTAGGACAGGTAACCTACTTTATAAAGACCAACATGTGTATCTTACATGCTCTCTGACATTTGTTTGGAAGGCTATTTGTGTGTTGACCGGCTTTTAGGCAACATTAAAATGCAAGAGATTAAATTATCGTCACATTTAGTGAATCATTTTTGAAAGAAAAATTTTATTTTTAAAAGAGAAATTTTTTAGTAACATAGTTTTATGGTTTTTATGAACTACAAAGGTTTGATTTTCATCCTTTAGTAAGATACGTAGGAAGTCCTTCTCAGGATACGACCCTATCTTTTGAAAAATTATTCATAGATTTATTGGGGAATATTTTGAAAATATGATTACTTTCATAATTATTTTTCTAATCTTCAAGTCCAATTTTTATATATCTTAATAGCCCTAAATCTTTAAGGATCGTGAGGCTAAGTTTTTACAAAATAAAAAATATATATAAATCTTAACAGCCCTGAACCTTTAGGGGTCTTGAGGCTGAGTTTTGTACGACATAATTTTCAAGAACTACGCACACCTGATTCTCATCTTAATGAGATACGTAGACAGTCCTCAATGTATTCGGTGATCTTAAAAAAATGGTTGTCTTTCCTTTTATTAAAAAATTGTTGTTAGAAAAAAAAACATATTAGTTAATAAATAGAAAAAAAATTGTTTCTCATTATTCAAATAAATTTAAAAAAAGGGTATGTTTCTTCGTATCTCCAATTTTCAAGAACTACGCACACCTGATTCTCATCTTAATGAGATACGTAGCCAGTCCTTCACGGATTCGGTGATCTTAAAAAAAAAATTATTAGTTTTCTCCAAAATCAAAATAATATTTAGTGGTTGGTTTGTGGCTAAATTGGCATCTCACCCATACAACATAATGTCCAAAGAACGGGTAAGATGATCCACAAAAAGAATGATATAGGGTCTGAGATGAGTTGGTGTAGATTGTTAGAAATGAGGAATAAAAAAATGACCTGAAAAGTGAGAAATTTGGAGCAAAATATGAGAAACATGCAAATACTGAAAGAGAAAAAGAGAGTTCTCACAAGGATTTTTACATGTTTTAATGTTCACTTACCTCTAAACTTCAAAACATCAAAGTCGGACATGTACGAGGGTCATGGTGATCTTTTGACTCATATGAAAAAGTTTTGTAATCAATTAAGAGGAGTAAGGAAAAAGAGAAATTGCTGACAACTTACTTTGGAGAGAGTTTAATGGTGATAAATTCAAAATGGTTGGGACACGAAAAAAAAAATGATGTCACAATGAGTGTGGAGACTCCATTAAGGCCAACGTGCAAATCAGTGGTTAAGTTGTCAAGCTGAGCAATTGAGAAGTCACCCCTCTCCCTACTAGGAAGAGGTCTAGTAGTTTGTTTTCTTTTCTTTTCTGTTACCCAAATTATTTTAGGATTGTAGTTTAGGACCTATCTTGTCTGATTTTCTTATCGTTTTTGTTCAAACCCTTCTATCTTTCTGTCAACAAAATGTGTGTCCCTTTTACTTTTATTTCACAATATATATATTTTTTCTTTTTTTCTTCAAAGAGCTCTTTCTATGGTGATTCAGTAATATGATAAGCATGTTGAATTTTCAGTCAGATCTTAAAACCCAATCTAATGCTGAAACATTCGATCAAGAACCTAGAGTTGAAAAAAAAAAGTAAGAAAAATAAGTAAAATATTGAGATGTTTTGGGAACCTAATTACATCATCACTTGAATGTTTTGAGGCAATCACTTTGCGAATAAAAAATGACTTGATCTTCAATCAGAAGGTTCAACTCAAGCATTTTGAATGATATCAATCAGAGATATATAATTTCTATTGTCAGAAGAAGTAAAAGGAAGTTAGCTAAAAAAAAAGTCATCTGTTGTGAGGAAAGTACAATACAAGTAGACCTGTATGGTTTACAAGTTTAAAAGAAGTGACACACATGCATGTGCTTAGTCACGATCAATATTGAAAAGATTCATATGATATTCATGTTCCATTCCTAGATTGCTTGTTATATACTTGTGTGTTTAAGGATTGATATGACGAAGGCATTTCATTCTGTTATCCAAATGTTGTGTCATCCTTTGTTATCCCTTTTGAGCTTTTGTTTTATTTATTTTTTCATTTTTTTTTATTTCTCTTTTGGAATCAAAATAAAGTCTGGAAAAAAAAGTGGCAAGAAAAGAATAAAGTCAGAAAAGTGTCAAAAAAAAAATAGAGTAAAAAAAAGAAAAAAAATATGTCTCTCTCTCTCTCTAAAAAAAAGCCAAGAAAAAAAAAAGAGCCAAAGTTAGAGAAAAACAACAACAAGAGAATAAGTTTACTGAACTACATTTGACATGATTCTTGCTATGAAAAGATACGTAGGCAGCCCTACTTCGGGGTTCGATCCAACCAAAAGAAAATTAAATTGCCCAAAATAAAATAAAACTGGGGCAAAAGTTTATTTTCTTAAAAGAATCGATTCCAAAAGTTGTATGTTTTACCCATTGTTGTGTAAATTTTGAGCCTCATGCCGACCTTTCTTTCTAACCCAGTCCAAAAGCCAAGTTACAACCAAAGAAAAACCTTCAAATCAATCTTTGAGAATGTCAAGGCTAAACATGTTATGGGTGCATGATATTTCATATTTTGGGTGTTATTTTCTATAAAAATAAAATGAATGAAAATGAGAGAGTCTTATTGGTGAAAACCCTTTTGGGCACCATAAGGCGATTGTGAGCTGAGAAAGAAATGAAAATAAGATAGGCTCGTTGGAAAAAATCCATTGAGGTGCCACTAGCTGAACAAGGGTTGTTATCCAGAAGAAACAAGTTCAAGATTGGCTTAATTTCAAGCTCAATAAGTAGACAAAAGTTGTAATGATTGGTGTGGGTAAATTTGGTTGTTTGATTCAAAATGTATGTCATAATTACTAGAATTGGTTTCCATATTCAGATAAGTTTTTCTTTTTGTTTTAAAAAAGAAATACCTGCTGTCTTTTTTTCTTTTTGTTTTATTTTAATTTTTTATTTTTTGTGTCCTTGTCATCAAACAAAATTTTTGTTGTCTTTTATCTGTTTTTAAGTCAAATTCACGTCAGGTCAAGTGAGAAAGGACTCCAAACTTGCTACCAACTTCTTCAATGTACAAAGCAAGACAAAGGGTCAACGCATAAGGACAACATTTCAAAGTATAATAAAGTATTCAGTATGATTGTGATTTGATAATTTTTGACTCGTTGAAAGATAAAGGTGTATGGAATGTTAAATTCTGAGATATTATACAAGAGAAATGTGTTTTTAGTTGAGAGTCTCAGTAGTCAGAATTTTGGTGTTAGAAGTGTGATAAGTCAATGGATATTTGTCAAGGATTGGAAGAGGATTTGAGCATGGCAAGTGCAAGTACGGTGACAGAGCCAAATACCACAAACCAACCACCACGTGTTTTTAAAACTCACAATTTTTCTTTGTTTTGTTTGAAACAGAGATAGAAAGTTTTCAAATAAAAGATGTAATTTCACACTTCTGTCAATGCAAGAATCATGATTACAACATACGATGCTGGATCTCGATTATGATAAATTTTATTCTTTGCGAGATGAATTTATCAAAGCTATTCCAGGCTTTGATTTATTCTTTCACTATATTTCTCAAAACATTAAGATCAGATGACACACAAATTTTCCCAGTACAAACTGGGGAAATTTTTTTATGTGTGTTGTATGAAATTTATTTTTATAATCAAGATCCTCCTGAAGAATGGGAATTTACTTTTGAACAGGACCCTCCTGAAGAATGAGAATTTACTTTTGAACAGAACCCTCCTGAAGAATGAAAATTTACTTTACACAGGACCCTCCTGAAGAATGGGAATTTACTTTTGAATAGGACCCTCCTGAAGAATGGAAATTTACTTTTTGCTCAGGACCCTCCTGAAGAATGGGAATTTACTTTTTGAACAGGACCCTCCTGAAGAATAGGAATTTACTTTGCACAGGACCCTCCTGAAGAATGGGAATTTACTTTGCACAGGACCCTCCTGAAGAATGGGAATTTATTCTTTGCTCAGGATCCTCCTGAAGAATGGGAATTTACTTTGTGCACAGGACCCTCCTGAAGAATGGGATGTTATTTTTCTGTTTCACCTTTTATTTTGAGTTCAGGAACAGATTTGAAAAATCAGAAAAAAAGAAGTCCAGGATCCCGCCTGAAGAACAGGGTGAAGAAATTATAAGTCCAGGAGCCTGCCTGAAGAACAGGGTGAAGAAATTATAAATCCAGGAGCCCGCCTGAAGAACAGGGCGAAGAAATTGTAAGTCTAGGAACCCGCCTAAAGAACAAGGTGAAGAAAAACAAGTTCAGGAGCTCGCCTGAAGAACAACGTGAAGAAAAAAGAAGTCCAGGAGGCCGCGTGAAGAACAGGGTGAAGAAGTAACAAGTCAGGAGCCCGCCTGAAGAACAGAGTGAAGAAATTGTAAATCCAGGATCCCGCCTGAAGAACAGGGTGAAGAAAAAGGAAGTCCAGGAGCTCACCTGAAGAATAGGGTGAAAATTATCAATTACAAATCAGGAGCCCGCCTGAAGAATAGGGTGAAGATTTTAAAGTCCAAACCAGAAGAAAATCTGAAGAACAAATCAATTGTCAAGTTTCTCTTTAATGTCAAAAGCAACCGAGGTGGAACATTTTATGTTTCAAGTTCAACTCAGAATAATGACTATCTCACCATTTGAGAAGTCATGAAGATTCAAGTCAAGATTCCAGAATAGCTGAATAGATAGGATCTTTCACTTGTATCTTCAATTTTATTTTGTTATTTATGTGAATGTAAAAGCAGAAGTCGTCAATCGAAAACTCGATGGAACCTCACTCAACCTCTAACTCGTTCTCTCACCATTTTACCTTTGAACTATACATGACCTGATTCTCTTATTACCCGGGATATGTAGGCGGTCCAAAATCAGGACTCGGTCACATCTCTTTTTTCTTTTTATACTCTTTTTGAATAATCGGAGGAACAAAAATCATATCTTTGTCTACTTCTTTGTATGAAAACTCTTCGAGATTTCAAACAAAGAGGGGCAAAATGTAAACACGTGATTTTTGACCCTCTCCGAGTGTAATATATATATTTTTTGATATTAAATATTTATATATAATTTGATATTATTTTAATTATTATTTTATTTTTAATAAAATTTTAGTTAATAAATAACTAAATGAAGTTAATTTTAGGATATTATTAATTTTTCTAATTTTAAAAAAAAAATACTACAATTTTTTTTATAAAAAAATATGTTTCTTTTTAAATAAATAAGTTAGTAGTTTTAGTACTATCTTAATTATATTTATTTTTGACTATTTTAAACTTTTATTGTATTTTATTAAATATGAAAATTAATTAATTATTATTATATTATATTATTTTTATTTTTATTATTATTATTTTATTTATTTATTTATTATTTTTATTTGTTATTATTATTATCTTCTTTTTAAAAAAAAAAAAAAAAATTCTATCCTATCCTATCCTACCCCAACCACCCCTATTTTTTCTCCAACTCGCTCAACCTCCCACATCACACCCCTATATATACACACACGAAAAAGACAACAAAAAAGACTAAGAACAAAAAAAAAACAAAAAAAAAGAAAGAGAGAACCAGAAAGAGAAAAACAAGGGAGGAAACTGGGAAAAAAAAAAAAAGACAACAACAGTAAGGGAAAAACAAAACAATTTCAATACTTTCATGGTCATACGCACACAAACTGGACAAAAACAAAAAGAAAGAAAAGAAAAGTGTTGCAAATAGTTGAGGTCGGGTCCCCGTTTGAGTTTTCGATGACGATATTTTTTTTTCTCGATTTTAATTCATCACACAGGTTCATATCAAATTTTGTATTATTTATTTTATAAGTTTTTGTTATAAATCGAATTGTGAATGAATTTATTTCAATGGTTTCTTCTATTATTTAGTATGCTTAATTTATTATTTTCTTATAATTCGTGCTTTATATCTTTATTTGTAATTCGTATGTTGTTTTCGAAATAATGTTGGTTAGATTGATTTTGAATTTTAAATGAGATGATCTTTAAAGTTATTTGTGTTTTAATATGTAAAATTGTGTTAATTGACATGCATTTAGTATGTAGTTATGTTAAAGATCACAATTAATGACTCATGAATGCATGCATGCAAGAACAAAAACAAAAATAAAAAAATAAAAAAAATATGAAATGAAAAACATAACATGTTAAGAATAAAGGATTTAAAGAAAAAAAAAAACTTGCATGATTATATATATATATATATATATATATATATATATATATATTTATTATTATTTTCATGTTAGTTTAGTTATGGTAATTTTGTTAAATGTAACACGTGATCATATTTTATTTTTTTATTTATTTTTTGTTGTTAATTTCGTTATGATAATTTTGTTAAATATAACTTTATTAATTAACTTTATAATGTGATTATGTTATTTTGCTTTTCATTAATTTTGTTTAGCCTATATATAATTTTGTTCACCAAGCGTAAGATTAATCTGTTTAGGAAGATTTATTTATATAGATATATAATAGCCATAATTCATAAAGGAAAAGAAAAGAGAGGAAAAACCCATTTAGCGAGGGAGAAAGATGAGTTGCGGATTAATTCCAAAACTCGTTGCAAAATAAAGAGTGAAAAAGGATCAAATGAATAAGATAAAATGATCTCGAATTTTCAAGAAATGAAATAATGTTTTTTTAATGCTAGATAAGCTTTCACGTTTAATAAATTTTGTCTCGATGAAGAATGCGACGTACACATCTTTTTGAGACGTTTAAAAATAATTCGAGGATGCAATATTGCACCTCGGTAAAGATAGTTTTAAAATTAATTTTCACTAGTTTAATATAAGAGGTATAGACAAATATTTTCGGTATAATTAAAAATGAGCAAATCAGGCCTGCAAACATAGTTTATTCAAAATAGTTTAAGTCAAGTTAAGTCAATAAAAGCCACCATGCTAGTACCACGGGACTCGAGGGGTGCCTCACACTTTCCCCTCGGTCAATAGAATTTCTTATCCGGTCTTCTATTTTCGCAGACCAAATAAGAGTCATTTTCTTTTGATTAGGGATCAAAAAAGGTGACTTGAAACACCATAACTCAATTCCAAGTGACGACTCTGTAAATAAATTAATACATATTCAATACCGTCACTTTATTTGGAAAACCCTTCGACCTCGATCCTCCGGGCGAAAAAGGGGTGTGACAAAATCAATGGACAATTTATTCATTTTTACCTATTTTACCTTAGTATTAAATACAATACATCACTCATTACATTTTTCAAAGGCAAAAACAATATTATATTCAAAGGGTGATATAGTAAAATCAACCATCTATTTATTGTTTCTTAAGGCATATGTCAAGTCAAAAGTGAACAAGTATTTACGAAATCAATGGATAATTTATTTAGTTTTACCTATTTTATCCTTGATATTAAATACAATACATCCCTCATTGTATTTTTCAAAGCAAAAAAATTATTATATTCAAAATTTGATATAGTAAAATCACCCATCTATTTATTGTTTCTTAAGGCATATTTCAAGTCAAAAGTGAACAAATATTTATAGACGGAGAGAATATTTAGTGAAGAATTTATTTCAACTGTAGTGCAAAGTAGGGAGACTGTTACAAGGTAAAATTTGTCTCTTACCTTTTTAAATTTTTTTTATAAACCACTCATTTCATTCATTTCTTATTCACGTTATTTGTTTGTTTACTCGTTGCACTCTCTTCATTCACATTACTTGGGTGTTTCATAAAAAATTTTGCACTTTAAGGTATATTTTAATCACTTTTTTATATAATTATTTTACACTTTAAGGTATATTTTAATCACTTTTTTATATATAAAATGGGTTGTTTATACCTATCAATTGTCTCCATCGAAGAAGGTTATTGACTTATGGACCACTAGAATTAAATTTTTTCAAATTCATAGACGCATTGCTAGGTCCTCCTATATCGAAATTATTCACAAGTTCGGATGAGCTTTGATAATGTATTTCAAACCCACCATCAAATTGTTGTTACATTGTCATTCTTGAAGAATCAATATTCAAATTCGAAGAATTTTGACTTACTCGAAGATCAAATTACTATCTGTGGGTTCTTCAACAATAGGGAAATGTTCCACACATGCATAGATGTCAAGTGTTTGTAGATTAAGGCAATTACCAAAAATTTCAACGGTACTAAGAACTAAAGATAAAGACTCATCATTCCAAATAAGATTTTCACCAAATATTGGTTGTCAGTTGGACGTAAACTAATTTGGATACCGACTGAAAATAACCACATCATCTTCCGAATTAGTAATCCCCATTTTATTCCTAAACAACCTTTTTAAACGATCATATTCGAGAGATAAAGAAAACGATTGAACCATTATAGGACGCTGACTATATCGCATCAACTCCCCATCATGCAAAACTTCACCACTCCAATGTAAATTTACTCTTACCTTATTATTATCCATCTTAAAGTAAGAAATGAATAAGGTTCAACAAATATTTTGAGTTGTGAACTTTGATAAAAAAAATTTGAATTGATGCAATTGAAAGAAACCTACACTCACACTCTTTATATAGCACTGTGAATTTTGAAGTTGTTACAAGGTGAACATAAAATCCTACCTTACAAGGTGAACATGAGATCCTACCTTACAAGGTGAGAGTCCATACTCACTTACAATCGACCAGCAAAATGAGAATTTATTCCCTCCCTTGTCAGTGGTAAGTCCCATCTTATTGACACTCCTCCCCTAGAGGAATTTACTCCCCACTTTTTCAATCAAAAGATAAGGTAAGTGACTTCATTTACCTTGTAAGGTAAAATCACGATTTTACTTTACACTTTTTTAGTCACGATTTTACCTTGCACTTTACATGTGACTAACGCCGTGAACTTTTTGATAGACAAGGTAAACACCTATGTTTACCATGTCTGTTTTGATATTTTTTTCATTTTAATATGCCTCTTTGAAATTTTAAATAAAAAAAAATTGCCCTTTAGACTCCGATCATAAATTTCCACATATGTATAGGGTTGATGACATATTTCTTAATAAATAATAAATAAAATGATAGTATAATTAATAATAGATTATCTTTTAATTACCTAAACTTGATAAATACTTCCTCCGTCCCAAATTATTCGTCCCAAATTATCCGTTTCAAATTTTCTAATTTGATTTTTCATTTTACTTATTTTTTTTCATTAATCAAGATAAAACAATTTTTTTTGTCATGTTTTACCCTTTGCATTAATTACTTTTTCTTCACATTAAATTGTAAACATCATTTAATAAGAGTATTATGATAAACTAGATATGTTATTAATTATTTTTCTTAATTAATGTGTCATCTCACTTTGGGACGGAGGAAGTAGAACTAGAGGGAAGAGTGTAAGTTGCAATAATGATTATTGGATGATTGTAAGCCATCGAATTGTCTTGCCATGCGCAGCAGCTGGGCATTGTCCACAACTTCCTTTTATTACCCCAACGCACTCAACTAAAATTTAAGTAGCAGTGCCTCAGTAGCTAACAGGTGTAATTCTAGGATGCGTTCTGCTTTATTGGGCTTGTTCTTTATATGCCGCTTGCTGCCACCAATTGAACTCTTACATTTTACTACATTTCTGCAGAAAATAGTCAATTAAATTATTTTGGCTTTTTGAAATTGATGAAATATATGTACTCATATTTGGTTTCCATTTTCAGGATGTATGGACATATATACCGCGAAACTAAAATAATGCAATTGCCTATTCCAGAAAGTGGCATACTAACAATCCATGGGATACTGGGAAAAAAAGCATGCCCACCATGCCTCCTGTCTATTTTAAGTACTAGCAAAAATATTTTTCTTTTTTTGCTAGTGAAGAATATTGACAAATGTTGCTGCAATTCTTGAAGGGAAAAATGAGAAGAAAAAGCATAGATTATTGGTTTGTCTTTAGTTGTAGTAGCCCATATAGTGAAAGAAAATGTTCTGTACGTAATATATAAGACAAATATGTCTAACATTCAGATTTTCTGAAGATTTTTGACGATTGATTTCAACGTAGCTAGTTTGGAAAATATATCTCTTTTCTATTTCTATTATATAGAAGAGGTGATTTTGTACCACCTCTTGGTGGATTTACTTTTTTACCTCCATTATTTACTATATTACACCTTAATTGTTCCGTGATTTATTATATTATTCCTAATAATTATTACAAGTCATTTATATATTAGAATTAATAATATTTTTTGATAATATTACCCCTAATTAATTATTATAAGTCATTTATAGAAAATTAATAATATTTAATTAAAAAAATAGATATTTATAACGTTTGTTTCAGCTGCTTTAACCGTGATTTTACTATATCATCCCTAATTAATTATTATAAGTCATTTATATATTAAAAAATTAATAATATTTTATTCAAAAAACTAAACTACTATATTACCCCCCTATCATTTACTATATTACCCCTAATTGCTCCGTGATTTACTATATTATCCTTAATTAATTATTATAAGTCATTTATATATTAGAATTAATAATATTTTTTTATTATATTATCCCTAGTTAATTATTATTAGTCATTTATATATTAGAATTAATAATATTTAATTAAAAAATAGATATTTATGACGTTTGTTTCATCTGCTTTAACCGTGATTTTATTGTACCATCCCTAATTAATCATTATAAGTCATTTATGTATTAAAAAATTAATAATATTTAATTAAAAAAATAGATGACATGTCTGCCTGCACTGGTTTCGACCAGTGCTTCGTCATTTACTATATTATCAATAATTGTTCTGTGAGTTACTATATTACCGCTAATGAACTATTATAAGTTATTTATATATTAGAATTAATAATTTTTTTATTATATTGCCCCTAATTAGTTATTATAAGTCATTTATATATTAGAATTAATATATTTAATTAAAAACTAGAAATTTATGACGTTTGTTTTAGCTGCTTTGGGGTGCGGATTAGGTGCGTAGTTTCAACTAGATAATAAATTTGGAGGGGGGTGCGGATTAGGTGCGTAGTTTCAACTAGATAATAAATACGTACGTATTTATTTTTATAATGGATATTATTGATTGGAATAATTTTCATTTTTATCTTCTTGACTTAAGATGTTTTATTAATTCATATTCTAAATTAGATATTATCGTGATTAGATTATCTAGTGTTTTAGGATCCTCGTTAGTAATATGTAATCTTTTATATTCTTGGTATAGACTATATAGTTGAGTTTCTATTTCTTTTAATGATTTATCCTTTTCGTGAGATGTATTCATTAATTTATTTGGTTTATTATTTTATCCTGTAGTAACTGCAAAGTTACAAATTTCTGTATAATAATTTATCCTATTTGTACTGTAGTATATATCTAATTCTAGATTTTCTATGTCATTTATTATCTTGTGTTGTTCTTCTCGTAGTGAGTTTTTTAAATTATTTAAACTATCACATGTACTTTTTTCTAAATTTTCTAAGGTTTTTTCTATCCATATTAACTTTTCTTTTAGATTCTCCATTATTTCTCTAATTCGATTTCTATAATTAATTTCGTCACTTAGGTTATTTTGGTTTTCCCTAGTTTTTCTTATATATTCTAACATCCACAGTCTTGATCTGAATAATATCCTTCTGGGTATATGTCTTCGTATATCTGTTCTAACGCATTTATTGTTTCAATTTCGTAGTTTATTACTTCTTCTAATATTATTTTCTTAATATCTATAATTTCTATGTCTTTAAGTATATATAAGATTAAAACTTTAAGATTATCTATCATTTAAAATTGACTAAATATTTTATTATAATATTCTGTAGTTGTTTGTTTCAGGCTTAGTAGTTCTTGTATATTTTTATTAAGAAATTCTATGCAATTTATCATGCTAAGTATTTATAAGAGTAGTTAGGTAGGCATGGTATATAATTTACTCTAGTCATGTAATATATACCAAATGCTTTTTCTAATATGATTTTTCTTATATCTACTACTTTTATATCTTTAAGTGCATACAAAATAAGTATTTTAAATTTATCTACCATCTCATCAGATAAATAATTATTCATTTGCATAAAATTGCTTTTTTCAAAATATTCCCTTCAACCATGTTCATAACAAAATATGGTCATCTTAGATTACTATATACTAGATTATTCTTAAATAACATGTTCTTCGGTCACTATTAGCATGGTAATCTGGATACTTTTCCCTTAAACAGCGCCTCTACTCTGGTTACTCCCCACCACGGCTTCTTGCCTTATTGGTTTCACCTTTAGGATGGCATAGTTCTTAGGGATCTTTCTCCGTTTCCACTTTGCTAATAAACTTTTTAACATATTATTCTTCGAATAATTCTACCATAAAGTAACTAACATGAATTTATTTTATCATATCATGATTGTTGGGAATTATGAATTTAGCTATTCATAATCATAAATAAATATACCTGTTCTAGTAGGTTTGATATTTCTGAGCTTTGTTCCTCCATAGAATTTTTCCATTGAAATATACCTGTTTTTTAATTAACTGAGCAAAATATTTTTTGTGGATTTGAGAGAATGTTTGCTTCAACGCATGAAGGCTTGCTTTGCAATGCCTTCTGCTTTTTCTATTTATAGAATGAACGATTTGTACAAAGTTCTTTACACGTTTTTTTTTATGTTTTCTAAAAAGCTAAAAACAAAAATAGACTTAAAAAAGTCCTAAAGCCTATTTCCTAGACTACCTAAAAGTCTAAACCTAAAAAGTAAAGCTAAAAAGTAGTCTTTACAAGAATACAAAGACTTTTTACGTAAATGTAATTTACAATAAGTATTCCGTCTATTTTGTCATATCTGTTGTGTCTCCATTATTGCTCTGGTCTTATCTTTTATTCTAGCTGAACTGCTGGGACATCATTATCTCCTCCATTACATTTTGAACATCTGTGATCTGGATATTTATGTCCAATAGTCTTGCAGTATCTGGTCAATAATTCTTCCGAAATAAATTTTTCTCTGATAGCTCTGGCAATAGGTTCTGTTTCTGGTTTAAGCAACGTGATAATCCATTGCCTAATAGTTTCCATATCTGTTTCTCGTAACTCTTTTGAATTTGAATATATTAATACATGATCTCTTGAATAGTAGTTCCATATGGGATTTTGTTTGCAATATGTATTTGCTAGCTCTTGTAAAATTGTAGATAATCCGATAATCCTCTTGTTTGCATAAAATTTTGGTATCTCGATTCTAGGTATCTCTGGTTGTGATAAAATAGCTTGTGGTATAATCATATCTCGTGTCATTCCTATCTTCACAACTTGTATAGGTTTTTTAACTTCATCAAATAATATCTCTGTTGGTGCCGCGTAAATTTTTATAAAAAACAAGGTGCCTTTGGTTATTCTTTTAAAAATGATAAATGCTTCATATATTTCTGGTATAGTGGATATCTCAGTTCCGTTCGTGGTATATACAGTACTAAGTAGTCCATATTCGTAGCAAGTTTTAACTATGTTTGGTTTGGTTTTAGGTAAGGCAATTAGTTTATTATATCCGGTCAATCTCTGGGTTATATAATTTGTATCTGGTTCTTGGACATTTGTAGCTTTGGGGTTGCTATTTAAAAAGGTTTGTATATTGTAGATATTTTCTATGTATTTTTGGGATGTGTAGTTATAAACTTTTTTATCTTGGTTCAGACTATCTCGGTATGTGGTAATTTGTGGGGGTATAAACATGGGATCTTTTGATGTATTTGGGGTATATGGTTTTTCAAATATTTTATTCATATTCATGTTCTGGTATCTTGGTCGACTAGCTCCTTTGCTTGTACCTGCGGAAGTAGATAGATAAACGTTATGGGTTTTATGGAGTATCCCAACGTCTCCTTCTAGCTCTGGAATTTTAATGTCTTCCGATCGACATAGCTCTGCACACTGCTGAGTTAGCTGATTTGTAGCTATAGACTTCAGTTTACCTTCATTAGTCTTTAGCTTTTCTATCTCATTACCCATACTGTCCACTTTTATTGAAAGCGTAGTTAGGGTGTTGAGTATCTTTTCTAGAGTATCTTCTTCTATGATATCAGTCTGTGTAGCTTTGTCTTGATATGTAATCTGCAATAACATTTTTATTAGTACCAATTACTTCAATTGTAAATGTAAAATTTAATATATTTAATACTAGTCTCCGAATTTCTTTTGTTGTAACTGAATTTTGTATTTTCTTTGTTAGCCACCAGCGTACTTGTGTATTATCTGTTCGCACAATAAATTTGTTATATACAATATATGGCTCAAATGCTAACAAACATTTATATAATGAACATAATTCTTTTCTATTTATTTCCCATTTTATTTCAGTCTCGTTGAACGTACCTGAGTAATATCTACAATGGTGTTCTATTTTTTCTGCTTCATATTTATATTTAAGTACTCCCCCGTAACTATATTCACTAGCATCTGCTTCTACTATATATATAAATTTTCTATTTTCATCTGGAAATTGTAATTTTGGTAATTCCTTACAAAGTATTTTTATTTTTTGAACTTGTTTTTTATCTTCTTCATTATAGTTATATTCTATATCCTTTTTTAATTTTTTCTGTAGTGGTTTTAAGTTTTCTGCTAATTTTGGAATATATTCTCTTACTTGGTTTACTAATCCTAAAAATGATTGTAATTTCTTTTTCGTATCTAATTCTTCTTTCGAATTTATTATTTTTTGTACTATATGTTGTTGCATTTTTACTCCACTTTTATCTATGTGTATTCCTAAAAATTCTATTTGATTTTTCATAATTTCAGCTTTCTTTTTACTTAAACTTATTCCCGAATTTTCTATTATATCCGTAAATTGTTCTAATAATTTTAAATGTTCTTCTTTGGTCTTTGTATATAATAGTATATCGTCTATGTATACTATACAATTAGGTAGTTGTTTAAAATAACTATCCATAAAATGTTGATATCTACCTGGTGCATTTTTATATCCAAATGGTAGTACATTCCATTCATAAAATCCTTGTGGTACCGTAAATGCGGTTAATTCCTTAGATTCTTCTTCTAACTTTAGATGGTAAAATCCTGATTTGCAATCAAATTTACTAAAATAATTATATCCTTGTATTTGTCTTATTTTTAATATCTTATTTGGTATTGGGTAATTATAAGTTATTGTTTTTGCATTTAAATTTCTATAATCAATAACCATTCTACTTTTTCCTCTTTTTTGTTCACTATGTTTATTTACTATAAATGCTGGGCTATTATGTTTGCTATTACTTTTTTGTATATATTGTTTTTCTAATAATTCATCTATATGCATTTTAAATTCTTTTAAATCATCAAAATTATATGTTAATGGTTTCTGGGTTATTATGCTATTTTTATCTATTAATTCAATTTTTATAGTAGTTTTATGTTTTTTCCATCCTTTTAATGGATCTTCACTATATAATTGTTCTAATTTTTTCTTAATTATTTCTATCTTATTTATTGAAAATATAGTTATTTCTGTTTTATTTATCGAAAATACAACTAATTCTATTGTATCTTCAGTATTTTTTATATTTTCTAACTTTTGTGTAATTTTTTCACTTCCTTTTATCCAATCAGTTTTCTTTCTTATTTTATTATTAACTCTTTTTGCTCTTACTTTTTGTTTACATGGTGTTGTAAACCACCAGTCTGTTCTAGTTATTATATGTGGGTATAATTTATCTAGAAACGACATTCCTAAAAGTATATCTTTTGATGTTAGTTCATAATTATAAATTTCTTCTATTGTTAATATTTTATCCCATACTTGTGTTTTTACATTCTTAGCTTTATAAGTAATTAAGCTTCCTTCGTTATTAAATCCTTTAACTATTATTGGTGTTTTCAATTTATCACATTTACTTTCTAGTAAACAATTATATCTACAAAAATTAGCTTTTGCTCCTGTATCTATCATAGGCGTATAATATCTACTGTAATATCCTTCTACTACTATCTTCATTAATACATATATTTTCATTTTATGTTAATGCTCTTCTTAAGAATAATTTCTCTCTGTTATATGTTATAGTTAATTGTGTATGTTCTATATTATATGGTTTTACTTGTTCTAGCCATTTTATTCCTAATATTATGTCAGTTTTTTGCATTTCTTCTTTTACTTCAAATTCTATTTTTATTTTTCTTATTCCTATTATTATTTCTTTTTCTGCTATATTTTTAGTATTTATTAAGCTTCTTGGTAGATCTGGGCATATATTATTGTCGGTTTTTATTTCTTCATTTTTTACTAGATATTTTGCTATATAATTTTCTTCTTGTCCTGTATTTAAGAGTATTAAATATTCTTTTTCATTTACCTTTCCTGTTATGTAATAATGGTTTGAATTATCCATTGAACTTGTTTCATAACTTATTCTTTTTTATGAGCTTGATGATTCTGATTTATCATAAGCTGTTCTTTTTGTTGTACTTATCCTATCATTTATTATTTCTAGATTTTCTTCTACATCTATGTCTCTATAGCTATAATCATTATAGTCTATCGTTTTTACAAATTGTTCAAATGGGCTATCTATTTGTATCTTATTAATCTTATTTTTTCCCGTTATTTTATGTTTTGTTGTTAATACATATAAATTTTTGCATCTTGCTGTAAATATTTTACTTCCTGGGGTTAATTCTATTCCTGATATCCTCCAATATAATACTAGTGATTTATCTATATTTCTATCCGTTACTGCTACTGAATAATTTGCACTTATTATAAATTTAAATTTTTGGTATATTAAATTTCCTTTTATGACAGTTATTATACTTTTTTCTATAGGTTTTATAATTCTATCATCTGCTAAATATAATTCTATTGGTGTATCTATTCCTTCTCTAAAACATGCTTTTATTAATATTTCTGTACCTCCAAGGTGTACATATTTTATTGGGTCTCTACTTTTTATATCGTTTATCTCTTTATTAATTATTCTTTTTGTTACTAGTGGTATACTGGCTTTACCTTTTGCATATCTACAGTCTATTACATGCTCTTTTTGACTTACTACATAATATTCTTCCTTTTTTCTAGTAAATATATTTTTTATTGTTGGTATTTTAAATATTTTTTCTACACTTAAGTCTAACTCTTTTCCTTTTATTTCATCAAATATATTGTTATCAAATATTATTTTTTGATCTGTTCCTTCTTCATTTAAATATTCTTCTTTTGTTAATATTTTTATATCTTCTTCAGTCATTTAATTCATCTAATTCACTATCTATTTCATTATTTGTTTCATTCTCTGAAATTTCATATATACTGTCTTCACTTTCTAATTCGTAATATATGTAATCTATTTGCATATATTCTGTATTTTCTATTTTTATTTCTGATATTTGTTTATTTTTTGGGTTTTTAGGTAATTTACAATCTCTAGCTAGATGTCCTAACTTTCCACAATTATAACAAGTACATTCTTTTATAGATTTTTTCTTTCTATATGGTCTTTTGTTTTTATAATTTTTTACATAATATCTTTTTCTTGGTTTTTTGTATTTATATTTTGATTTTTTGTATTTTTTATATTTCTTATGCCTTTTTCTTTTCTTATAATATCTTTCTTCGCATCCAAATTGAGGTGCTATTTTATCTTTGCAACATGCTAAATTTCTTATTAATGTTTTTTCCATTTTTATTTCTTCTCTGTATTTTTCACATAAGTTTCTATACCATTGTTGTAAAAATTTTATTCTTGCTCCTAAAGTATCTACTATTTTTGTTTCATCCCAACTTTTTATTATTTTTGAACTAAATGGTTCAGGTAATTTATTAAAATATAATTTTCTTATTTCTTTACTTTCTTCTATATTATATGCTCCTTTATAATAATATTCTTTAAATGCGCAAGTATATTCATCTATGTAACACATATTACATATTGCTAATTTTAACATTAAATTTCTATTTATGTCTTTCTCTTCATTTTGTTCTTCTTCTGTTGTTGTCATGCTACTAAATTCGTCTTTTATAGTTGTTTCATATATTTTTAATAATTCTATAGGTGTTAATTTCATTATTCCTTCTGTGGGTTTGTCAGTTCTTAATATTTTTTTACTATTTTCAGTTAGATTTAAAAACCATAATTTTACTGTTCCTATTAGTGTTCTTTCTATATATTCTGGTGCATCTGTTACACTTATATTATTATCTAATAATTGTTTTGTCATATATCCTATCCATAATTGTATTGTTTTTTCTGTATCTATTACACAATCTAAGTCTAGAAAGTTATAATTTTTATTAACTATTTGTTTTGGTGTCCATTTGTCATATTCATTCTTTAGATTATATCTTTTAAACTTATTTTTATAATATGTAGGTTGCCTTATTTCTGATGTACTAGGTATTATATTTTGATCTTCTTTTTTATCAAGAGTATTTATTTCTGTGTTGATATTTTCTAAATTTTCTTCATTAATTACTTCTTGTTTTTCATTCATTTCTAAATTTTTTGTATTTGTTAATATTTCTGTATATGTTTCACTATCTTCTGAATCATAATTGTCTGTTTCTTCAACATCTATATTATTTATTTCTAATTCCTCGTTTTTTATTTCTTTATCGTCTATTTCTAATTTTTCTTTAAATTGATTTATCTCGTCTAATAATTTTTGTTCTTTATCTTTTTCTTCTTTTTCTTTCTGTCTTTTTTCATACAGATCTTTTAACATTTGTAATTCTTTTTCTAATTCAGCAATCCTACTATTTTTAGTTTCTTCTATTTTTCGTATTTCTTCTGTAGTTTGTTGTTTTATTTTTTCTATTTCCTTTTTTCTATCTATTTCTTCGTTTTCTCTTTCTATTCTTACCATAGCTGTCAATTTATCTTCTAATTTTAATTCTTCTTTTTCTAACATTAAATATAAATGTTCACCTATTTTCTTATATCTTCTTCCTAAATTAGAAAATACTATTCTTATTTTTAATCCTTCGTGATTTTCATATATTTTTTCGTCTATTATAAATTCTTTTTTATTCATTTTATTGTAAATAGTTCATGTTGATATATATATTCTAAACTATCTATTTGTGATTCTAAATTTGATATTTCATCTTTTTGTGCATTTATTGAGTTTTTACTAACTCCGGCAAATATATTATAATTTAATCTTTCTATTCTTATTTTTAATTCTTTACGTTTTTCAGATATAGTTTGTTTTAGTTCTTTGTATTTTTGTATTTTATTCATTCAAACAATATTTATAGTACTTTGGTGGATATCTAAATCTAATTTTATCATAATTAAGTGGTATATGTTTCATTCTTCTAGATTTTAAATGGATTATTAATTTTGCTTCAATACTAGATATTAAGGTAATTAGGTAAGCTAATCTTTGTGGGTTTTCTTTTGTTTTATTTAGACTTATATATTCCGAATAATTACTAATTAAAGATTCTTTAATTTTTCTAAAAGCTTCTCTGTTTTTAAATGGTCTTCTCATAATTAATATTGATTAATATTGATTAACTCCATGTTAAGTAAATCCGATCTAAATTCATAAACACATAAACTCAAACATATATAATAAACAACATATATAATAAACACATTAACTCAAACATATAAGATTAAAACTTTAAGATTATCTATCATTTAAAATTGACTAAATATTTTAGATATTAAGAAAATAATATTAGAAGAAGTAATAAACTACGAAATTGAAACAATAAATGCGTTAGAACAGATATACGAAGACATATACCCAGAAGGATATTATTCAGATCAAGACTGTGGATGTTAGAATATATAAGAAAAACTAGGGAAAACCAAAATAACCTAAGTGACGAAATTAATTATAGAAATCGAATTAGAGAAATAATGGAGAATCTAAAAGAAAAGTTAATATGGATAGAAAAAACCTTAGAAAATTTAGAAAAAAGTACATGTGATAGTTTAAATAATTTAAAAAACTCACTACGAGAAGAACAACACAAGATAATAAATGACATAGAAAATCTAGAATTAGATATATACTACAGTACAAATAGGATAAATTATGATACAGAAATTTGTAACTTTGCAGTTACTACAGGATAAAATAATAAACCAAATAAATTAATGAATACATCTCACGAAAAGGATAAATCATTAAAAGAAATAGAAACTCAACTATATAGTCTATACCAAGAATATAAAAGATTACATATTACTAACGAGGATCCTAAAACACTAGATAATCTAATCACGATAATATCTAATTTAGAATATGAATTAATAAAACATCTTAAGTCAAGAAGATAAAAATAAAAATTATTCCAATCAATAATATCCATTATGTTCGTATCCATTTTAACTTTTATTGCGAGCTCTGTTTGTGTCTCTAAATCGAGGATGAAAACACGAAATAAGTATACAGTGTCACTGACAAATTAATTAAAATGTTATAGCATACAGTGTTCGTTTGTGAAGGAAATCATTTCAATTTGAACTTTGTAGTTTAATTTAGCTAGTAACTAATACTCTAGTAAAGAGAAAACAAACTAAAATTTCCTTTCATCTGTTAACTAGTATTTGTACTCGTAGGTTAGCGTGGTTAATGTATGTTAGAAAAAAATAATTGAGAAAAAGACATGTTTCCATGAACTTGTCCGCTAAATTCACTTTAACATTTAAACTTAATTTTCAGTTATTTATCCCCTTAACATCTTTAAAATGTATTAATTTCACCCCTTAAACTGACGTGAAATTTTTAAAAAAAAGCGCATTTTTCTATTAAAAAACTGATATGTTCCACTTTTTTTAATTATATATATATATAAAAAAAAAAAACACCCCTTACCTCTCACCTCACCCAATCTTCATCGTCTTCATAAGCCCCACCCCCTCACCCCTCACCCCACCCCGTTTTCTTGTATTTCTTCTTGCACCCCACCCCAATCCACTTTCTCCTTCTAACTCTTCATCCCCACTTCTATTATCTTCATTAATTTATTCAAGAAAGAAAAAAATGTGTGTGAAAAGTTATGAATTTTAATGGATTAGAAAATAATTTTGGAAAAAAAATTCTTTCAATACATGATTGTTGAACTAAATTACTTATGTGAATTTTCAAGAAATTTGTTGTTGGATTTATGAGATTGCCTTTTGTATCCATCATTATTCAACCTTGAAAAAGTTTGAAGACAAAATGAGTGTCGAATTCATGGTTGATGTTCAAATTGATTATTGAGGTTTTCTGATAATGGTGTGAAGTTGTACTTGAATTTTGAGTTTGATTGGTATGAATTTCGCTAGTTTAATTTTGTATCCGCCATTGTTGAAGCTTGAAGACAAAAAAAAAATGAGTTCGTCGAAGTCAAGATGAGATTGATGTCGAAATTGATTATTAAAGTTTTCTGATGATGTTGTAAAGTTGTACCTGAAATTTGAGTTTGATTGGTATGAATTTTACTAGTTTAATTTTGTATCCACCATTATTGAACCTTTAAAAAGTTTGAAGACAAAAAAAAAACGAGTTTGTTGGATTCATGGTTGATTCCAAATTGATTATTGAGATTTTCTAATGTTGTGAAGTTGTAGTTGAAATTTGAGTTTGATTGGTATGAATTTAGCTAGTTTATATTGAAATTTGAAACCCAAAAATGAAGAATCCATACATGGGCAATGTTGAAGATGACAGATGACGGCGGGGTGGGTGAGGGTGGGGGTGGGCGGATGGGTGGGAATGTATGTGAAAAAAATATTTTTTAATATATATATATGAAATTATTTTTAAAAAATGCTTTTCTTGCGTGGCTCCTACGTGGCAGTGACGTGGCATTGATTTGTCGGCGTGCGTGCTCACTCTTCATTGTGAGAGTGGTATTCAGTTTCGAAGGGTAAAATTAATACACTTTAAAGATGTTAAGAGGGGTAAATAAACGAAAGTTAAATTTAAGTACTAAAGTGAATTTGGAGGACAAGTTCAGAGGAAAAACATGTCTTTTCTCAAAATAATTACTTGAAACATAATTGACATATCAATGAATATATACGGTGTAGTCTCATGACTAAAGTTTGGAAAAGAGTGCAGAGTGCACATATCATACCCTTATCTCATAGAAATAGTAAATAATTTGACATATCAAATATACTCTCTCTGTTCTATTTTAACCGTCTCAAATTGGAATGACACAACTATTAAGAAAATAATGATTGGTAATATAATTTTACCATTTTGCCCCTCTTAATTGTATCTTGTTATTAGTTCCAATATTGATGGATGACTAATACCAAAGCACCATTTATATTCTTAATGATGTACTCTTATTGTTATTAGTTCAAAAAGTCTTTGCAACATTTTTCAAGAATATGCTAATAACAAGGAGTAATCAATTACACTAAGGGTATAATGAAAAAAAAAATTGTCTTGTCTTGATAAGTAGAAAAAGACAAGTAAAATGAGACATCAAATTAGGAAATTTGGGACGGGTAAAATGAGACGGAGGGAGTATCTAACTAGGATAGTGCTAAATGGCCACAATTTTTTTGCCACAATTTGGCCACAATTGTGAAAAGACTTAGATAACCTTGTGAGTCTTTTCTTAAATAAATTCCCTCCAAATTTTCTTAATCAATGCAATAACTTTTTATTATTCCCCAAATTCATTAAACAACTAAAATTAATTTATACAAGAATGATTAATCAATTTAAGGTACATATATTATGTATTAAGAAAATATTATTTAAGTTATATTTAAATATATAGTGTAATAAACGGCTATTATTATTATACAAGAAATAATAATAATGCATAATATTAATAATTCCCAAAGTTACACAATTAGCCGTTTAAGCCGTTTATTATAAATTGATTTTCAAATACTAAATTTATTAGGATAAAATTTATAGTATAAATTAATATATTTTAGAAATTTATCATAGTATAAATTTATTAGGATAAATTTATTTTTCTATTTTTAACGTAGTATCAATAAAATTTTAAAAAATATAATTTAACTATTTTTCTATCTTTATATACTCATTTTATTGTAAATTTTGCAAAAATAATAAAATAAATTGTGTGTGATAAATTTTAAAGATGGAATACTTTTATGTGATAAAATAGCAAAATATTTTTGTAGAATTATTAAAATTATGTGATTTTACGTAACAAAAAAAGGATTGAAAGTAATTTTTTGTGTAACAAACTTAATGTTAGATGATATAAATTTTGACCAAAATAAACTTTAGTTTAAATATTTAATTTTTTAATTCTTTCAATTTTTACCTACAATAATATACCCAATGTAATCCCACAATTTTCACTTACCTTAATTATTTTTTAAAATTATGAAAATAAAAAGAAAAATTGATTACTCATATATGTTAAATAAAAAAGAGTGAGACATAAGTGTTGATCGCACAAGTCTTTCGCCTTTATGTTATGCCGATATGATAAATTGTGGATAGTTACTTATATATTATCAAATTAATCTATAATTAATTATTTTTTAATCATTATATTTAAATAAAATTAAATTGCATATTTAAATAATTTCTACCATAATTTGTGAAATATTTTAATAACGACAACTCAAATACTTTAGACATTGTAAATGTTGACATATTATAGAAATCACATAGTTCATACTTCAGATGTGTCGAACTAAAAAGAGTGAGATATAAGTGTTGACAGTACAAGTCTTTCACCTTTATGTAACGCCAATTTGATAAATTGTGAATCGCTACTTATATATATATATGTATATAAGTCTTGACCCGGGGGTCTATCGAAAACAGCCTTGCTACTTCCCCGGGAGTAGTGGTATGGACTGCGTACATATTACCCTCCCCAGACCTCACTATGTGGGAATACACTGGGTTTGTTGTTGTTGTTGTTGTGTGTATATATATATATATTAACCACCAATTAATTATTTTTAATTGTTATATTTAAATAAATGTAAATTGTATATTTAAATAATTTTTAAACATAATTTGTGAAACATTTCAATAACGACAGCTCAACACACTCTAGAACTGATAAATGTCGACACATTATATAAATTATGCATATAGTTCATATATGTTGAACCAAAAAGAGTGAGACAGAAGTGTTGATTGTCTTTCGCCTTTATGCTATGCCAATTTGATAAATTGTGAATCATTTCTTATATTTATTACTAAAATGACTTTTAATTCATTATTTTTAATTATTATGTTGAATAAAAATCAAACTATATATTTGAATATTTTTACACATAATTTGTGAAATATTTCAATAATGACAACTCAATAAATTTTAGACATGGTAAATCTCGGCATATATAAAAATCATGCATATAGTTCATATATGTCGAACTAAAGAGAGTGAGACATAAATATTGATGGTACAAGTTTTTTGCCCATATGTTACGCCGATTTGATAAATTGTGAATCATTACTTATATTTGTTTCTAAAATGACATTTAATTATTTATTTTTAAGTATTATATTTATATAAAATTAAAATATATATTTAAATAATTCTCATTCATAATTTGTAAGATATTGCAATAACGACAACTCACCACACTTTAGATTTGGTAAACATCGACACTTATAGAAATCATGCATATAGTTCACATATGTCGAACCAATAAGTGTTATACAATTCATTCGCCTCTATATTACGCCGATTTGATAAATCGTTAATTATTACTTATATTTGTTCCCTAAAATGATCTCTAATTAATTATTTTTAAAATTATTACGCTTAAATAAAATTAACGTATATATTTAAATAATTTTCAAGCATAATTTATAAAATATTACAGTAACAACAACTCGTCATACTTTACATCTGGTAATCCAATAAGTCGAACCATTAATTCAATAATCAAATTATCATTAAAGATTATTGGTTTCGATTTGATTTTGAATAGTCGTAGCTAGAGTCAAGGGTGTTATGTTCAAACTTAAAAAATGCGAATTAAAGTACCGATTATTTTTTACTGTCACAAATAAAATTCTTACTATGAAAGAATAAACATTGACTAAGATTACACTGAAATATTGATATCTCTGCCTAATTATTATTTTTCTTAACCTGAAAAGGTGTAAAAATCATACTAATTAAAATTAGAGATTTCTAGCTAATATATTTTCCAGAAATACACATATTAAATATGAATAATACTTAAATAAATAAATTTACCTAAGAAAAAGGATTATTGAAAACGTATTTGTCCAATTAACAATGAATATAAATCATGAAACAAACACTTTTCCATATTTGAATTAATCATAATTAATCTCATTAACATAATCAATGTATTGGAAATAGGATAAAAAATCTATTCAACTTTCAAGATAAAAGGATAAAAATGTCCAAAATAAAACTAGTTTATAGTGTGAACATGTGTATTTTCTATTGTGGCCAAAATTTTGTGGCCCAAAAGACTTTTCCATCTAATAATATTGGAAGAGCCTCGAATTCATTGACCTCATTTATCTTAGTTGGAAAGTTGCAATATGATCATTCCATAAAGAATTAATTTAGTCGAGCCTCGAAGCGGATGGGTTGAAAACAAGAAAAAACAGTAATCTTTCCACTTAAGCACCCACACTTGAATTATGTTCACTATCAAAGAGATTTCAATATATATGAAATTTTAGTAATTAAGTGTGTCACTAAGAACATATAAGTAGTAAAGGTGATATGACAGTTTTTTTTTTTTCTCTTTTTATCTAAATGTGAAAATTTCTCATATGTTGTTTTCATCAAATTCAACTTTTTCCTTTGGTATCAATAAACACGTAACATGCATCTATAGGTTAATCATAATTATATTGTTCCCTTTAGAAAGTAATTTGTGGGAATGTTTGACATCTTAAATTTGACTTCCGAAAGTATGTACCTTTTCAGTTTTAAAAATGAGAACGATAATACACCTGTCCGGTTTCAAGCATAGTCTCACTCACTTATTAGAAGATTTAGTTGAATTTTTCTCCTTCTAACATAGTAAGTAGTCTTCACTTTTGTCTGTCATTTTTGACATTAAATTCCAGCCTTCTTATTATATTTAGCTAATTTTCTATTGTCAAATGTTAAAGAACAGAATATGCGATAATATTGAGTATTGGAAACATAATTAAGTAAATTCATGTATGATTCTCTAAAATCGTAGTAATTTTTTTGATAAAGTTGGTCACGATACACAACATGGTATTATAACAAACATATTCGATCTTAGACCGATTTCACCGTCACCCTTCATTAAAAATTATTCACATGCTTAAAAAGGAATCAAGTTACCTGTTCGTGAGGAGGGTGCGTAATTTTTTTTTTAAACTGTTCAAACTCTTAGATGAGGTGATCGTACATTCAAGAAAAGAAAAGTTTAACTTGTGAGAATGATAGGGATATGGAGTAGGTCATGCCACTCCGATCCTTGTTTCAACTCCATGAATGAATAGAAGAAAGACGACTTAATTAACAAACGTAGCATCATTATGTTGGCTTGTGAAGGAGCGAATGGTCGGAAAGGACATTTGACCATCTCTTATATATTATCACTACAATGGAGAAATGATTCGAGAAGAGGACAATAAAACCGTTATACACGCTTTTTGTACGTGAAAACTCAAGACTAAATTAAAGGAAGATGATCAGTAACTTAATTACTTTATTCAAAGGCAATTCAAATTACTAGATAATTGAATATTTGTTTGATTGCAAATAGCTTCCCTCTCAATGAGATATTACTCCATGTGTATATTGTTGGGTATGCGAATAAAGTTTTATATTGATAGCTGAAACAAATCACTAATTATAAAGTGCTGAATATTATTAATCGTGTGAAACCTTTTAGAAAAAACCTACAAACTTGGCTCAAAGCAGATAATATCACACCGAATCAAGAGCATTGTGGGCTATTTTAATTTAGCCCAGAATCTAGTATCAAAGCCGATGATTTAGCAGAACGAGTATGAAGATGACGGGGTATGGTGTGGGCCAGGCTTAGTGCCGGTCCCATCAATGGGTCGGTTTATGATTTTTACCGGACGATGTTTGGTGGCACACAAACACGTTGAATGTTCTATGAATTTCGAGGAGGAGATTGTTGGATTTACAAACAAAGTTTCCTATTGATATTTAAAGAGAAACGATTCTACTTTTAGAGGTATTGGATACGATTAATGGTTTAATATCTTTTTGGGAAAATCTTAGGAAAAAGTTATCATTGTCACCCCAAACTATACTCGAAAAGTCGAAGACACAACTAAACTATTGAAGTGACCTAATACACACCTATACTATTTAAAAGTGAAACTATATATTTACCCCTCGTAACTGACTGGCATAGAAAGTGATATCCACATTCCTACATGCGCATGAAAAGCCAAAAAAATATCAAAAACTTATTAAAAATGTCCACATGTCATCATTCAATTGGATTTTAACAACTAATTATATTCAAAAAAAAAAATTTTTTATTATCTTTCTTTACTTTTTTATGTGTTTTCCTCTTCTTCTTTTTTTTCTCTCCATATTTGTCTTCTTTCATCTTTTCTCCTCTCTTTCTTAACTTCATCTTTAATTCCTTAGCTCAATTTCTTCTCTAACCTCCATGAATTCATCATTGAGTTTACATATATACTTATCCTTTTAACTTTTTTTTCTTCTTTTTTTCCAATATTTTACTGTAGGTAGTTGAAAATCAAATTGAATTGTGGGTTGTTTGAATTTTACAAAATTGAGTTGTGGGTATCTTAAATTTCACGAGTTGAGTTCTGAATTTCGAGTATTTTACTGAATTGCGTAGTGGGTTTCTCGAATTTTACGAATTGAGTTATGAATTTATCTAATTTTATAAAGTTGAATTGAGGGTTTCTTGCATTTATGATTTGCTCGAGCAAATCATAAATCCAATTCGAGAAAATTCGATTGTGTTTATGATTGTGGGTTTATGATTTGCTCGAATTTGGGAGTTATGATTTGGGATTTTTTATGAATTAGATTATGATTTGCTCGAATTTTATCGAATTGGATTTGATTTTTTCGAATTTTACAAAATAGCAGAAGATTGTGAAATGGTGAAAAAATTAAAGTTATTTTGCTTGTTTGATTTGGGTTGCTTTGATCCGATCAAATTCGTTTTTATCAATTAATGAGTTTTGCCCAGATTTAAACTAAAAAACAAAGATTGAAGTTGGTAATTGAAGAAGCAGCAGTAGGCTAGAGCTAGTGTAGATACTGAAAAAATTGATGAAGCTGACTTCCACTTCCAATGATGACTTCAATCAGACTTCTTTTAGATTTTTGAGCTAGTCGTTTTCCTGCTATTTTCTTTCTCCTTTTCTCTTTTCTCTTTTCTCGTTTCTCAAATTCTTGATAACCAAGACAATCATGTTTTTCCGGCAATGTAGCTTCCCCAAAAAACAAACATGTATCTCAGTAGTGTATATGGGAAATTTTTTATCTAGAAAAGGAAAAGAGATTAATCTTAAAAAAAAAAAAGTGAAAAAATATGTTATCGACACGTGTCAGCGCGTGTACACACATTTAAGACAAAATCTAGTTATAACGTTTGAAGGGGTAAATAATTTCACTTTTAAATAGTATAGGTGTGTATTAGGTCACTTCAATAATTTAGGTGTGTCTTTGACTTTTCGAGTATAGTTTGAAGTGAAAATGATGACTTTTTTCAAAATTTTATCAACTTTATCCCAAATTAACAATGTCACAATCATATTAAGAGTATTCTTGGACCAAATTTTAACCCAACAAAGCACTTGCGTATAATAAGCAAATGTTAGATTGCAAAAATCTAAAGGAGTAATGAATATGGAATGCAGAGAGTGGAGATAGGAAAGTTTCCTCGCATCGAGTACTTATAATAGACCAAATTAATACTATTTTCACAGATAATATTTATTTTTATTACTTTAACAAATTACCCATCTCATATTATCTACCATCTTTTTCACATTTTGAAATTCAAACTATGAAAACTTTGATTAATATTTAAAAATATTTTTTCATGATATTATAACACAAGAAGATAGAGCTTTTAGTCCTTTTTGTATAAGTTTTAAATAACTATATTTCAATTTAGAATATTGAATTGACATAATTTAGCTTTAAAAATTAGTCAAATTTAACTCTAAGAAAGACAAAAGCAACACTTATTTTGAGACTGTTTTCACTTTAAATTTATAACTGCTCAAACTATTTATAATTTAATTGAAGTATTACTACCTCTAGTGAGAGGTCTGTGTCCACGAGTCCACGTACCCCTTAAGGACGTAAAAGTTTTTTTAGTCGAAATGTTTGTTTGGACTTTTTTGCGCATAAAGTTAAAATCAATATATATATATATATATATATATATATATATATATATATAACTGAGAAATAAGACAAGGATGATGTGACACCTCTCTATGACCACCATTCCTATTTATCTTTTTCTTCTTTTTTGGGGATTTTTCTCTCATGTTTATCAATTATTTTATTTTAAAAAGTCATCTTCATAACTCATAATTATTTATATTCATAAATTGTACTCTTAAATAATATTAATAATATTCATAACTTCCAAACCTCTCATTTTCATAACCTCAAATTATTTACTTTTGCAACCTCTCATTTTCATAACCTCCAATTATTTACTTTTTAATTAAAAATTCAATAACAATCATAATGTTTTGATATATAGACGGAATCAAGTTGTTGTTGTTTTCCCTTAGCATTGTTTGAAAGTATGAGCAATTTTAGAAGTTATTCTTTTAGACTCCATATTATTTTTTAAGAGTATATTTCTTTTATACTATGTGTAGTCTATTAGTAGATTTTTTTTTTTATAAGTATGTATTTTTATTTGTTCTAATTGCACTAGAATTTTTATGCAGATGATAACATTAATATTATGAGTGGTTTTTCATATTGGATTGAGATGACAACGCTCTAATTATCATTATTTGAAAAAAAAAATTGAGAGAAATTGTTTATATATAAGTAGTTCTTCTTTCTTCATGAAAAAGGTAGTTCTTCTTTCCTCTTCAAATTTTCATATAATATTCTCTAAAGTTTTTATTTTATTTAATTAACTATTCTTCTCGAAACCTCTACATGCAAGAAGTTTAGTGCGCCAGACTATCCTTTAATTTAACTATTCTTCTTCTTTTTCTTTTTCTTTTTAGGTGGAGTTCGCTTTTTGTGTAGCAAGATCAAATTATTTTTTACAGTAGAAGCTGAGAAAGAAAGTCAATGAATACACATGTGCTACTTAAAGAAGTATTTATGTATCTTTTCACAATTATATTGATAAATTTTAATAAATTTATTGATCGAATGTTGGAATATAAAATTATTTATAATTTTTAAACTACATCTTAATTCATAAGAAAGTTGTTTATTGATGTGTAAGATTGGAGTCCTCAATTTTTTACATTTTATAATTTTTTTCAGCTAATTAACTATTTAAAAGATTTTTATTTTCTATTTGTCGGGACATATTGATCTTACAATTTGAAAAAATAAAAAAATATTGGGTTAAGATCGAAATGATTTTATGAAGTTGGTTGTCTCTCTTTCTCTGTCTATTCATTTTCTTCTTCAAAAAAGAAATCTTATTTCTTCTCTTCATTAACTTAATTTAGCACTCATCCAAAAATGAATGTTTTTATTATTGGGACTGAAAATTCTTTTTTTTTCTTGATTTTATATGGAAGAAAAATTAATCATCTCCCACGATTCTATTTTAATTACTATTCTTTCTTTATGACAATTACATCTTATAAATACTACTCATTTGGTTGTTGTCATAATACAGATTATATTAAGCAAATGTCAAGATGAAAATTATTTGTTCTGACATTTATAAAAAAAAAAAATCATTTAAAATATTTATAAGAATAGCTCACTACATGCAACTTTCAAGAGAAGGTATTTTTTATTTATTAATCTATATAAAAAAAAATAATTTTTTTATTACGTAAAATATATGCAAGTTGAGAAAATTAAAATTCTCTTCGTGAACTTTATAGATGTCTAATTATTTTCTTTGCTAGGGAAGGGTGAGAAGATATATATAGTTTCACGAGAAAATATTTCATGTAGTAAAGTTCTTTTTTCTTTTTATGTTAAATTTATGTATATTATTTTTACAAGAAATTATTTTAATCACTTTGTCACAAATTTGAATTGTTGATAATTAATTTAGTGAGACTCGTAGAATGAGATTCAACGACATATCATAAAGAATAATCAATATTTTAAATCATAACTTTTTTGAAACTTTTTCTCACCTTTCTTTCAATTATTTAATTTTACAAAATCATCTCCTTAATTGATATTTATAATATTAACTCTCAATCCTTTCATATTCATAACTCCTAATTATTTAATAAACAGATTTATGACACATTAAAATCACATTAATAAAAATCTATTTTGAGCTATATATAATGATCATTCTATTTTTTTTTTTCACATTCTTCATCTTTTATGTTTCTTTGATTGGCTACTTTTTATTTGTTTTATCTGATATCTGATTTTGCAACAATCGTGTCAAATTGCTCTTTCAAGAAATGTTGTTTATCTTCTTGAAAAGATATGACAAATTTTCGTAAAAGAAATGAAAACCCATTTGCATGCATTTGAGAGAGACACAAAGGTTGAAGTCATTCTAATGATCCGACAAGATGTTGATCCTCAAAGTATTGCTAGCTATTGTTTGTTTGTTGACTTAATTTAGAAGGTGTTCTATCAATATGTACGCAAATGTTTTCTTCCTAATATGTATGTTTTCTATGTAATAAGTAGTTCTTTGTGATTTGATCAATACTTATTTTTAGTTTCTCTTTTTATGTTATCGTGTCATTTGTCATGATGTAGTTATTAAATGTTCTTTTTCGTTGTTTTGTTGCTCTACCGAATTGGCTAGAAGTGCTATAAGAGGATGAAACAATAAGAATTTAAGAAAAAAAATTTGCCCAAAAATTTAATAGCTAAAAGGCTTAACCACAATAAACACGCTATGATATATTGTCTCTAACATATATAAGGTGAGAAATTATTTAAAGAAAATTCATGTGAACTGTTAAGCTTTTAACATTGATATTTTCTCCTTATTTTTTTCTACATTCTGTAAAAAAAAAAAATATACGTAGAGAAGTAATTAATTTGGAGATATGGTCCTGTTATTTGATTGTAAATTAAACCATGGTAAATTCTTTTCTTCCTAACTTTTCTAAAAAGTTTTTGTAGGTCACATAATAATGAGTTTGAAGTATATTTAATTGAATTGTTCTTCACTTGATACATGACATATAAAAAAAAAGAAGGTAATCTTCAATGTTCCTCGAAACAGAGATAAAAATCGATAAAGAAATAACTTCTGTTTATATTTTCATGTGTATATTTCTCAATATAGTTAGTTTTCTTAGTATTATATGATGTTTTATAATTTTACAATTATGTTTAATTTAAATTATTAAAGTGTGTGACATATATAATTTTAGAGTTAATATATCTTAAATTTATGATCCTTTTTATGCTCGAGCAAAGCGCGAATAAATTAACTAATTTTTAAATAAATTTTCAATTCAATGTTTAAACACACATTTTGACACGTTCTGTTGTTGGCAAAGTAGAGTTTTATTAGTGATCATATTCAAGATAGGATATGGACTAAAAAAGATCTTTTCAACAGTTATGTTTGCATCTTGGATCTTATGAAATTACATGCGAACTACCTTTCTCTCATCCATATAACTCAAGACTTATATTCCCGTTTCGTATACCATTCTTTTCATTATTTTCCTTAGGTTTGAAATGTTTTACCTCCTCCACGACCAGATCATGTTTACAACGAATCAATAAATATATGACATTTTCCCCTTAAGAGCTTTAATTTTTTTCTTTCTTGGTGATTCGAATCCACATCCTCATAGTTAAAGGTGGAGGGTGTTAGAATATACTATTAACCGTGTAGTTTGTGTTATAGTATTACATTTTCATCCCATGTAAAGACTATTTATTATATTAATAAAATCTTCATTTGAATAGATCATTGTGTTAATATGTGTGTCCTTTGCTTATATAGTACACAATTTTGTGTATGGAGTATTTTAACTCATGCACCGAAGATTAAAATTGCCGGTTCTTATAAGTAATAAATTAATGTTCACAATCAAAGATGAGGTAAGACAAACATCTAGATGATTGTAGCACAAGATTAAATATAATTTGATCTTAATTATGGAATGATAATATTTCAACTTCTTGTGCTAGTACATTTCGTATGTATTGAACGGACCAATTAGAGATATTGGTTTGTGTTCTGAATATTAATAAACGATTTCTCTAGTCAATTACATGTACTTATACTCTTAATCTTGATATAATTATTATGATCTATGTGGTTTGGTTATTGTTTTAATCTATTGAAAGGTGAGAATCTTTTGTGAGTCAATATATTCCTAATAGGTTGGATGATGACAAATCACTTAGTGAAATATTAATTAGTTGATAGAACCATGTCTCGAACTTGAGATAGAAGACACCCCTTTATGGTTGCTTTTAAGTTTTCACGCGAAAACCCCGCAGGTGAATTTTATATCCGTCATGTGAAGACATTGCATTTTCAGTTGCAAGGTTTGTTCAGAACAATGATTCATTCTTCAATTACTACATGGTAAGTTGACCTCTGATTTTGTGGTTTAAGTTTTTCTCGTCACATAGAAGTTAAATATTACTATTTATTGTATTGATATTGTGTTGACTCAGTATCACGGAGGAGCAAATTTTGGTCGGACATCTTCGGGGCTTTTCATTGCAACTAGCTATGATTATGATGCTCCTCTCGATGAGTACGGTATGACAAAGTACTACAAATCTTTGTTCTTTCAAAATTTTCTTCAATTGTTCGTGCTTGTCTTTACGGTTTGCTTTATGGTGTAAAAGGGTTTCTTAATGAACCAAAGTACGGACACTTGAGAGACTTGCATAAAGCGATTAAACAATCTGAACCGACTTTAGTTTCATCATATGCCACACTGACTAGTCTTGGAAGTAATCAAGAGGTTAGCTTGATATAGATTATTGTTGGTCTCTGTTTTCTTTCCTTGAGCCGAGGGTCTATCTAAACAGCCTCGCTACCTCTGAGGTAGGGTTGAGGTCTGCGTAAGATCTACCCTCTCCAGACTTCACTATGTGGGACCACTCGATATGTCGTTGTAATTGTCATGATTTTTGTTCTAAGGTTGTATACAATTTTTGTGACCAATATAGGCTCATGTCTATAGATCAAAATCTAGAGCTTGTGTTGCATTCCTGTCCAACTATGACGCTAAATATTTAGTTCGATTTAGCTTTCAGAATAAGCCATATGATCTTCCTCCATGGTCCATCAACATTCTTCCTGACTGCAAAACTGTTGTTTATGACACTGCAAGGGTAAGAAAGCCGATTATTTTGCTATAATGGTCAGGTCTTCTGTGGAATCGATCTTTCATGTTATGTTATATTATACTATATATCTTCTATAACATCATTTCGCTACAACAACCAAAGAGTACCAAAAAATATGATGTTGTAATGATCGTAGAAGAATTTGGTACAGAGGTTTTATGGCCTCTATGTAATGCTGCAGGTTAGCTTCCAAGGATAGAGCATAAAGATGACGCTTGCATATGGTGGAATGTCTTGGCAGTCATATAATGAAGAAACATCAACTGCTGATGACAGCGATACACTTGATTTCTAAAGAACGGAAGGACCCTTATCTCACTGTTATGTCGACTGGTTATGTCTTGCATGTTTTCGTCAATGAAAATCTAGCAGGTAGCAGAAAAAACACTCTATTCGAGACTATGACAACATAATTTTTCCTAACAAACTACTTTTTCTTAGTCTGTGCATCTCCTAATTTCTATGTATCGTCGAATTTTGGTAGGAACTGTACATGGGGCATTGGATAATCCAAAACTTACATATAGTGGCAATGTGAAGCTAAGAGCTGATATAAATAAGATTTCTCTTCTCATTGTTTCCGTTGGTCTCCCGGTTAGTTTTCTACTTCCTGTTTCCCCAATGCTAGCTGTGGGAACTGAACCTTTATTGTAAAGAATCATATAACTTTAACGGTTTTAAAATCCATTTCAGAACATTGGTGTACATTATGATACGTGGAATGCAGGAGTTCTAGGTCCAGCCACGTTGAGCGGTCTCAATGAGGGGTCAAGAGACTTGGCAAAACAAAATTGGTCCTACAAAGTTTGTCCATATAACCATTAGAATGAAATGTAGTGTGTCGGTGCTTGAATAATAGATGATTTGCTTGTTCATAGGTTGGTTTAAAAGGCACCTTAAGTGGCAGTTCTTCTGTTAAATGGGTTCAAGGTTCACTTGTGGCTCAAAAACAACCCCTGACTTGGTACAAGGTATTTTTCAGGACGCTTATAACGCCAACTACTACATATAGACATGTGTTTATATCGATCTTAAGATGTTGCATAACATGTTGTAGCGCAACAACGCATAGTTAATAGACTAATACCTTTTCCAGGTAATATTTAACTCTCCTGGAGGAAATGAACCACTACCTTTAGACATGGCGAGTATGAGAAAAGGTCAGATATGGATCAATGGTGAAGGCGTAGGTCGCCACTGGCCTAGATATACAGCATAAGGCGACTGCAGCAAATGCAATTACGCTGGAACATTCAACGAGAAGAAATGTTAGACAAACTTCTCAAAGATGGTAATCGATATCCATAATTTGTAAAACACTTAGCGAAGTAAGTACTAGATCAACTTTCCATGAAGAATTTCACACGACAACTCAATCCGATGTTCCATACTCAAGACTCCGCAAAACTGGTAATTTCAGGTATCATGTCCCGCGATCGTGGTTGAAACCAAGTGGAAACCTATTTGTAGTATTTGAAGAATGGGGTGGTGATCCAACAGGAATTTCTTTAGTAAGAATATCAAGATAAGGAGCTTGAAAAAGTATGTGTGGTAATCTACTCAACTACGGAGCTTAATAATATATAAAGGCTTAATCCTTAATTGTCTTTCCGATTCTAGAATTATAGAGCAACATGAAAAGTTTGTTGTGTAGCTTTGAGCATTTTTGGCCAGTGTTTTATAGAGTGTAAGGCATAGATACCCCACTTTTGACAATTGAATTTCTTCTCAGTTGGTATTGAATAATCTTTTAAGAGTTTTATTGATTGTGTCCATTGTATTTTTCTTTGTGATATGTTCAGGTTCAAGTATTTTATTTTGAATGTTCTTCTCTGATTTTTGCTCAAACTACTGACTCCTTGGAGGTAAATTCAAGGGATTATGCATCTTGAATGGCAGCAGGGTGGATGCTACAACTTTCTTTAATTATAAATTGTGCAATGTAGGAAAATGCCTATCAATCATGTATTGTTACCAGGAAAGTAACAATTATTTTTTTTATAAAAAGAAATACTTTTTCCATGGTTTTAACCGAGGCTAATTTTTTTAATGAATTGAACAAATTAGCCACGGTTCTCGTGTGGCTAATTCAAATTGTTTTTTTAATCTCCATTAGTCAATTTACCCATGGAACAACCGTGTCTAAATTTACAAGCAACCATCGCTATCTAAATATTACCATGGACGTCAAAACCGTGGCTAAATTGCTCGCCACGTTCTTTATGGGCACGCTAACAACTGTGGCAAATATGTATTAGCCACAGCTTTTCTAACATTTAGCCACGATTTTGTGCGTGACTAAAATACTTGTTTTTGGTAGTGTTAGAAAGTAGTAGAAGACAGCAGACCTGACAAACAAGGTGTTGAACAAACTGTGTGAAAGTTTTAAGAGGTAAGTTTTTTTATTTTCGTTTTGATTATGTTATCTAGATTATATGTAAGTTATATTGATCTTGTAGAATTGTTGCTTCCGTTGTGCATGTTCTAGCAATTGATATCATTAGTCTTTTTACATATGCTAGATAATGTAAAAGAAATTACATGATTTGTTGTACATATTTTGGATAATAGTTATATAAATCATGTTGTTGCTGGCTGTTTTTCATGTTTTTGATGATATTAATGATTCCCTGAATCTAAGTTTATCATTAAGAAAATCAAAAACGATTTTTATATATTGGTTTTAGTTTTGTGGAAAACAGTGTTTGTCAATTAAGGGTAAAACTATGCAGTTTCAACTAAGTACAATTATAGTCGTTATTCACTGTATAAATCGTAGTGGTAAGGCCAAACAGTGCAAGCAACCCTGTTGATCCTCGCAACAGCCTGACCAATAATTATTGATTTTATTGGTTTTGGAGTTTTTCAGTTTTTGATGAACTCCGAATAATCTAAAATTTGGTATGTTTATGGAAAACCACCCACTGAACTATACTCACAGAAAGCTGTAACCCAAGCCATTTTTTGGCCGTTTGAGATCGTTTCTATGGATTTAGGGGCGTTTTTATATTTTTGAAAAAATTAAAAATTCTGAAAAAATTATTTTTGGCAAACCAGTGTGATAGGGATCATTCCTTATGATTTTTAGTGTTTAATAATAGTAAATAATATGAGTTTACATATTGACGTATGTCATCTTCCCCATCGAATAAACTTGTATCGCGTAATATTGTTTTATAGTCTCTTATTTTTTATGACTTGTATTAACTTTTCGATTCAGTTATGTGTTGGTTCAATGGTATAGAGACTTATGAAATGTGATATTTATCTAACTTAAATCAACAGTTTACTATCTAACTGAGTTGGTTCTGTTTTATTTAAGAGATAAAATATCTGACATTACATGTATATTTGCTTAAATGGTTAAGTTTTCCTAACGATTCTAACTGTTTATGTGCATGGTTATATGTGTAATGTGGTTTTAAGAATTTTATTATTCTACAGCATGTCTAATGATCTGTTTTTTAATTTGATTATATAACAGATTAAGCATGTCTTTATTCAATCTCTTAACCTTAATCCTGAATCAAAATAAACTAGAAGGCCCTAACTATGTAGACTGAAAATGTAATTTGGATATTGTTCTTATGCTGAAGGCTTTAAGTTTGTGTTGGTCGAGGAATGTCTTGTTAAGTCAGCTGAACCCACCGATGATGAGATTAAAGCCTACGATAAGTAGGTTAAGATTGACGAGATGGAAAGATGCTACATTCTTGCCTCCATGGGAAATGTGTTACAGCATCAACATCAATCCATGACTACTACTTACGATATGCTTGAATCTCTCAGAGAGATATTTGGTGATCAAAATTGTGTTGTAAAGCAGACGGACATGAAAGCTCTTTATACCATGAAAATATTTGAAGAAACTTCGGTAAGGGAACATGTTCTTAAAATGATGAGTCTATTAACGAGCTAGAAATTCTTGGTGCGGTTATTAATAAAGAATCTCAGGTTGAGATGCTCCTACAGACTTTGCAGGACAGTTTTCAGCAGTTTCACTTGAATTATAACATGAGTAAGATGGACTTGTCTTTTGCAAAACTGTTGAATAAGATGCAAGCGGCAGAATCTATCATTAAGCAACAAGCTCCTTGTGCGGCGTTAATGGTTGACAAACCTTCGTCTTCGACTTCTAAGACAAAAGGCCAAAATTAAAAGAAAAAAAGTCTAGTAAGGTTCCAGACGCTAATGGTGGTGTGGCTAAGCCTAAGGGCAAGTGCTATCATTGCAAGCAACCTGTTCATTATAAGAAATAGTGTCCCGATTACATAGCTAAGATGTAGAAATAAGGTACATCTTTGTCATATGTCGTTGAAATATTTTTAGCGGTTTTTTCTACCCAATTTTGGGCTATAGATTCGGGAGCCACTAATCATATATGCACTTCTTTGCAAGGATTTCAGAAAACATGAATCCTAAGTGAAAATGAGCTGAACGTGTTTCAAGTTAATGGGGAACCAATACCAGCCTTAGCTATAGGGAATATTTTCATTTCATTTAGTAGTTCTAGAGTTTTGACTTTGAAAATGTTCTTTATGTACCTTCTATAAGAAGGAATTTAATTTCGGTTTCAAGAATAATGAATGTTTGTTATAATGTTTATTTTGCTAATAATTGTGCAATTATTAAATTTAATAAACATTTTATTATTTCTGCTCTTAGAATACATGATTTGTTTGCATTTGATATTTTCCATGATATGCTACAAATAATAGAACTTAATAATATTGATCAATCACATAAAAGAAAATGTATTTCGAAATTGAGTAAAACATAAGTATGACATTTACGTCTAGGTCATTTTAACTTAAATAGAATCTCACGGTTGATTTCTGATGGACCTTTAAGTTCATTGAAAGTGAAGGCACTTTCAACTTGTGAACTTGTTTAGAAGGTAAAATGACCGAGAGACATTTTCCTTTCAAAGGAAATAGAGTCGGTAATAAGTTAGAATTAATTCATACTGATTTTTGTGGTCCTATGAATATACAAGTAAGAGGTGTTTTTGAGTGTTTTGTGACTTTCATAGATGATTATTCAAAATATGGATACATTTATTTGTTGTGCCGTAAATCTGAATGCTTTAAAAAATTCAAAGAATTAAAGATGGAAAGAAAACGCGACATAACAAACATATCCATACATTACAATCTGATAGTGGTGGGGAATACTTTTCTGTGGAATTCATTAAATACTTATCAAAATCAGGAATTACATCTCAATATTCTGCTTCGGAAATACCATAATAAAATAGTATGGCAGAACGACAAAATAGAACTCTTTTGAAAATGGTTAGATCTATGTTAAGTTATTCAGATTTGCCCTTTTCTTTTTGGGGTTATGCATTAGAAACTGCCAATTATATTCTGAACTTGGTTCCTTCAAAATCAGTACCTTTAACCCCATCTGAATTGTGGAATGGGCACAATCCTAGTCTACGACATATTCGTGTTTGGGGTTGTCCAGCACATGTGCTAAAAGAAAAATTGATAAATTAGAATCAAGGATAGAAATGTGAGCTTTTATTGGATATCTAAAAGGAACGGAAATGGATTTATTTTTTTGACCTAAGGAACAGAAGGTAATTATTTTGACAAATGCCAGATTTCTTGAAGAAAATTATTTAATGAACCATGTTCATAGAAGTAAAATTATTTTACAGAAATCGAGCAATAGAATAACGAATAAAGAAACACAAGAATAATTTTTAAAAATCGTTATTGACATACCATTGCATCCACGTAGTGGGAGAAATGTCAATAGGCAAGAGGTTGCACAAGATCAAATACTTGGCATTACACTACCTTAAAGTAGTATGAGTAACGTCGAGCAAACTGCAATTGTGGAGGATAACGTTCAGGGTAATGTCGAGGAACCTGTCATTGTATAGTATTCAATGTGTTTAGAATTTAGTTTCAGTAGTAGCAGATCTTGTAGTGACTAGTCGTCGTAGTAGGAGAATTATTAGAAAATCTTTACACTTTGCGCTCTTGGGAGAATCATATGACAGAATTCCTGAGGAGCCTAATACGGAACCCCTTAATTACATTGAAGCACTACATGATAAAAATGCTAAAATGTGGATTGCTGCTATGAAATCTGAAATGGAGTCTATGTATTCCAATCAAGTTTGGAAACTTATAGAACCACCTGCGGGAGTCAAACCCATTGGTTGTAGATAGATCTATAAGAAAAAGAGAGATGTGTATGGAAAAGTGCAATCTTTTAAGGCTAGGCTTGTTGCGAAAGGGTTTACTCAAAAAGAAGGAATTGACTATGAGGAAAAAATTTTGCCAGTAGCTATGCTTAAATCCATTAGAATTTTCTTATCCGTTGTTGCTTATTATGATTATGAGATTTGGCAGATGGATGTCAAGACGGCTTTTCTCAATGAAAGTCGTGATAAGTGCATTTATATGGCACAACCAGAAGGTTTCATGGAAAGTGGTAATGAAAGTAAGTTTTGGAAACATAAAAAATTCATTTATGGTTTGAAATAAGCATCTAGGGCATGGAATACTTGTTTTGACAGTTCAATTAAGACTTTCGATTTTGATCAATATGTAAAGGAGTCATGCGTCTATAAAAAATGAGAAGGAGATAGAGTAGTATTTTTAATTCTTTAAGTAGATGACATTTTGCTCATAGAAAATAATGTGAGCGTGTTGAATTCTGTTAAGGAGTGGTTGTCCTCTCGTTTTGATATGAAAGACTTGGGAGAGGCGGCTCATATCCTTAGGATCAAGCTCATGCGAGATTGCAAACAAAGAATATTAGGTTTATCTCAAACATTTTATATTGATACTATTCTTGCAAGGTTTAGCATGCAAAATTTTCAAAAGAGATTTCTTCTTTTTAGGCATGGAATTACTCTATCAAATAATTAGTCGCCCAAAACGAGTGATGAGATAGAGAGAATGAAGGTGGTCCCTTATGCTTCAACTGTAGGAAGTCTTATGTATGCTATGTTGTGCACTAGACCTGATATTTACTTTGCGGTAGGCATGGTGAGCAGATTTCAGTCTAATCCTGGGCAAGAACATTGGATTGCAGTTAAGCATATAATCAAGTACCTAAGAAGGACTAAGGTTTACATGCTTGTTTTTCACTCTAGGGATCTTATACCTATTGGGTATACTGATTCAGATTTTTGGTTAGATAAAGATTCTAGAAAATCTACTTCAGAATATGTGTTTACTTTAGGAGGTGGAGTCATTGTTTGGAGGAGTATCAAGCAATCATGTGTTGTTGATTCTACCATGGAAGCCGAATATGTAGCTGCCTCTGAGACGCCTAAGGAGGCTGTTTGGCTCGGGAACTTTCTGAAAGAGCTTGGAGTTGTTCTTTCAGTTCTGATACCACTACCACTTTATTGTGACAATAGTGGTGAAACTGAAAACTTGAAAGAACAACGAGGCAATAAAAGAAGTAATCATATTGAGAGAAAATATCACTTGATTCGTTATGTAACTCAAAGGAGTGATGTGAGAGTTTTGAAGATTGAGTCGAAGAACAATTTGGCGGACCCATTTACAAAGGGCTTAACCCAGAAGGTTTTTGATAAGCATGTGGAGAAATGAGTGTTAAAATTATGCATTCATGGTTATGAGTTTAAGTGGGAGATTGTTAGGATATGCTATTAACCATATAGTTTGTGTTATAGTATTACATTTTCATCCCATGTAAAGACTATTTATTATATTAATAAAATATTTATTTGAATAGGTCATTGTGTTAACATGTGTGTACTTTGCTTATATAGTAGACAATTTTTTCTATGGAGTATTTTAACTCATGCACCGAAGATTAAAATTATCGGTTCTTATAAGTAATAAATTAACGTTCACAATCAAAGATGAGGTAGGACAAACATCTTGATGATTGTAGCACAAGATCAAATATAATTTGATCTTAATTATGGGAATGGTAATATTTCAACTTCTTGTGCTAGTACATTTCGTATGTATTGAACGGACCAATTAGAGATATTAGTTTATGTTTTGAATATTAATAAACGATTTCTCTAGTCCATTACATTTACTAATACTCTTAATCTTGATATAATTATGATGATCTATTTGGTTTGGTTATTGTTTAATCTATTAAAAGGTGAGACTCTTTTGTGAGTTAATATATTCCTAATAGGTTGGATGATGACAAATCACTTAGTGAAATATTAATTAGTTGATAGAACCATGTCTCGAACTAGAGATAGAAGACACCCCTTTATGGTTGCTTATAAGTTTTCACGTGAAAACCTACTGGTGGATTTTATATCCGTCATGTGAAATAAATTAAACATTATAAATAAATAATTAAATTAATCAATAAGTTAAATTTTTCAGAGAATTTAATTTAATTGATTGGTGTCGGTAATTCTAACATAGGGAGTTAAATAAGATGTAATGCAGGGGTAGGCGTTCCAGTATTCGATTCGATTTCGATTTTTTTAATTCAATTTTTTTGGTTTTCGATTTTTGAATTAGGTATACCGAAAATCGAACCGAATTATTTCGGTTCGGTTCGATTTATTTTAGTTCGGTTTGGTTATATTTCAAGTTAATACATTTGATTTTTTAAATTTGAACTTATTTAATGGGCTAAATTATATTTATAAATTCGACTATCTTTTAAGATTACAAAATTAGACAATATAAATGGGGGAACACGTCAAACGGTCAAAGGTTGTTCTACTAAATTCGTGGCTGAAGTGTTCAAGCATGAACAGCTGAAGCATATTGTTCTACAAAGGTGCCCAATTTTTTATCTAACTATTCAAAAATGTTTTGCCCGTAGAACTGTTATAAATCCAGTTACCTTTTTCCCTAATCTCTTGTTCATTCAAGTCTTAAATCATTGGTTAATCCATGACAACTTCATGACAAATGAGCCATGACAACTTCATCCAACTAAGACACAAACAAAGAGGTTACATCAGTATTGTTAAGTTGAGAATCTGCTAACATCACTAACTGCTTCACTAGTTCACTGATTCACACAAAAAACAACTAGAAAAATAGATTTACATGCAGAAAAAATCACTGACCCATTAGGCCATTACTCAATATTAGCTCAAAACAAACACACTTTAATAATTCTTTTCATACAACTTCACACATTACACTAACCCAAATAAAAATAGTACCAGCAATGCAAAAACAGTAGCTAAGGTAACAGTAGCACAGCCTAAAAGGCTAAAATAGTAGCAACAAGCCAACAACAAGTCTTAAAAGTTGAAATACAAAGGCGAATCATCTTATATAGTTAAATACGAAGCTTTTTCTCGTCTTTCATAAGACACTTCATGAAATGCATATGCAAAGCAAATGTGCCACAATGTTTTGGATGGCAACTAAGAATTAAGCCACATTTCAAGCATCTTGCCATACACACTTCTTCATTGTCTTGAATTACCTCATAATCTATAATATATTAAAAGTGTGAAGACCTTTAGAAAAGTGAATTGAACTTTTTGTCTTTCATTAAAAGATACCGCTTTAGACAAAAACGTCTTTTTCCTTTATTTTTCCTCTAATTATTATTAATTATGTTTATAACATTGAATCCTAAATATATGAGATCAAAACTTTAAAATATATAATAAGATCTTTTCTTAAATTAGGAGTCCAAAGTATATATGACAGAAGTAACTTTTGTTTATAATTTAGGTACGTTTAGCTTTCACCATATTGTAACCAACTAAATTAGGAGTCTTTTTTTTATTCTTACGAGTCTATATCCTATTTTTATACATTCTATGTAAAAAATAGTTTTTAATATAAAATCTTAAGCTTTTGATGTAAAATAATTTTTAATTAAAATCCTAATGTACTATATTACTACCGTGTTAATAAAAAAAGACTTTGAAACCTATTATGAAATCACTACCAACTTTGAAATTGTTCATGTATAATTCATTAGGTTTTACACCCCCCATCTCCCCTCCTCTTATTTCCTTAATAATCGATTAATTTGTTAACAATAGAAAAAGTATGGTTCTTCATCAGCCTCCCTTCGCTGGCCTAGGTTTGTCAAATTATTTGTGAAATCTATGACTTCATTTAGATATATTTTAATTATTGTTTGAAGTTGATGACATAGTGTTTTTTAAAATTACTTATTTACTTATTTTTTTTATTATTATCGAAGAATATAGTGTGTCAGGGATGTTAAAGCGGAAGACAACAAATTAGGATAAAGATGAATGAGGTTGTGAAGATGAAAATTTGAAGAGGACTAAAACAAATAAATTTTGTCGATTTATCTCAATATGTGATGAGGATATAATTTTGGCGATATTCTACTTTTATTTATTTATCAATTTTTTAGAAAATTATATACCTAATATTTTTTGTAGATACTACACTTGACATCTTCATGACCTTCATGGGTGGAAAAACAAAATAAAAGGAGATGTTATTTATGAATGAGAAGTAAGTTGAACTTAGGTTATATATTTGTCATTGAACCTTTTAACATTTTACTTATGAAGGTTGAAAAAAACCTTTAATTTATTAAAATAGATATACTTGGAGGGTTAGAGAAGACGAAGGCACCAGTAAAGGTCAAAACCAAAGCAAATACGATTGGGAACGTCCGTCCCATAATGATGGACATAGAAGCGATGCATCAAGAAAGATACCACAATTGATGAATCAAAATTCTGATTGTCGGTGAGCTGAATCACACAAACTTTGGACGAAGAAGAGAGAATCTTAAGTACAAATATCTAGAATTTCCTGATTGAGATTTGTTAGGTTAGTTGTTTTAGTTGATGTAAAAGTTTGAATTTGATTAATTCATTGTTCGTTAAGTCAAATTTTAATGGTTTGGGTAGTAATAGTCTACTTCCCCTTGATGTGTCTTCGAAAATAATATAAGTACTACCAATTTGTTCCTATGTAGTAGTTATACTAGAAGTAGTGTATTATTTGAGTGACCTTCTTCATTTATATATTTTAATGATGCATCAAAGAAACAAGTTTCAAAAGTCGAAATTGTTAGGATTGAAAACTAGACACATATGGTGTGTATATGTATGTTCTAATTTTTATTTCATAGCACAAAAGAAAGTTCAATAATAGTGTACCAATCACAATTTATCATTTACAATACAAATTAGACTTGAGGGATAAATTGCACGTTCTCATAAGTCTCCACTTCAGATAAAATATCTTTTTACGATTTTCCTAATATTTAAGAGTTCAAAATTAACTAAATATTTATAATAAAATCTTTCCTTATTAGAATTTATAAGAATTAATGACAACTAATATTTTTTTCATTAATATAGTAATTCTAAATCAACTTGATTTTAAGAAGATTTGAAAAATCTACAAAAAATATGAAAGCGTTAGAATAAGAATAATACAAGAAGTACCAAATTTTTAAAAGGTTTAAGTAAGTAATTATAATCAAAGATTTAGCTTTAAGAATAAGAAAAGATTTTAAATATATTAAAAAAATTATACTACAAATATTGTTCTAATGGATGCATCTCTCTTAGCTTTAGCAGTAAGGAAAACAGGTGTTGCGTGGCAAAAGTAACGATCCATTAACCACTTGAAACTTCTCGTGGTAGAATATATATGTGTGCTTATATTATTATATTAAAGTGTGAATTATCTTTCAGAAGTGATTTGCACTTTTGCACTTTATTAAAAATCTTCGCAGTAAACAAAGTCATCTAATTTAAAAAAAAAAACAAAGGTTACATGTGCAAGGCACGTGCGGTTAAATTAGTATTTCTAAATAGCCAAAGAAACTTTAGTCTTAGACTTAGGAGGTATCACTTGAACCTTCAACATAAAACCAAACTTAGAATATAACTTACAATTTATAAAAAGATATAACCAAACAAATAAAGTATGCAAATCACAATCATACATCAACAATGCAAGAGTCTCGTCCGGTATTTGTCATCTCTAAAACAAAATTTAGCAAATATGTTATACTACAAAACAAATAAGTAATTTTTTTTTGCATATACACAAAAGAAAATACAAAGTCTTTACAAGTTCAAGTTTCTCAAGAAACTCCAAATTTTGTTCAACACAAATAGGATTAGTCTCTTGTCTAAGCCAATCTTAGACACAAATGAGGCATTGTACACATTTAGAAGTCAATAAACTTCTAAACGGATCAAGAATACGATCGCCGATACTAAATGCACATTTCGATGCCACACTTGGCATTGAAATAACCAATACATCACGAGCCAATTGTGAAAGAACAGAAAATCTAGGAGTATTAACTTTTCACCAATTTAAGATATCAAAATCCTCAGATTCAGATTCAGATCCAGGTTCGGACACAGGCTCTTGGTCTTTACCAAGGTATTTATCCAATTCCGATTTAGTACCTCTGTCACTACCACAATCTTTCAACTTTTTCTTCATGTGAAGCTTATTTCTTAAAGTGTTTATTTTCAAACTTTGAGAAAGAATAGAATTAGGTGAATCAGAGCCAGATGAGTCAGAGGAAGTGTATCCAGATGAAGATGAATTATTTTTAGAACCTTTTAAATACTTTCTTACATAGAAAGCAAACAAATTCTTCAAATAAATTTCTACTTCATCACTTACTTTCTACCCCGTTTCTTTCCCTAATAATTATTCATGCGCAAAGCTAACATACTCAAACTTATTATGGGGATTCAACACAAAAGTAATAAAAATCATTTTGTTCATCTTTTTAAGAGTCCGTCAATAAGTCTTGAACTTTTGTTTTATTCCCCCGGCCATTTTGCGCAACTCAACATCATCACTTGTCATACACGATTTTAAATAAAAATCAAGTTCACATATATCCTCAAAATGAACATTACAAGTGACATACCGTGAACCTGAAACCTTTAAAGTGAGCTCATAAAATCTTTCAAGAAACCTGATGACATTCCTCACATTTATCCAATCATCATTTTGAATTAGACCTGCAACACTACCATATTCACAAACATCGGTAGAAAGATAAGAATTAAAGTTATCATCATAAAGATCAAACCTCTCAAAAGCCTTCTCAGACTTTTCTGTCGCCTCCAATATCAAATAGGTAGAATTTCACCTAGTAGGCACATCTAATGATAACATCTTTTTGCATTCTATCTTTTGTATTTCATAATATGTTGTGAAGTTTCTTGTTCTTGCGGGAGAGGATCTAACATACTTGACCATTTGCCTTACCCGTTTGATAAAAGTACCAATCTTTTTCGAATCATCTTGCAAAATTAGATTAAGTACGTGAGTCATACATATCACATGGAGATGTTTATCATCCATCACATTAGTTTCCTAAATATCTAACTTCTTAGACAATGCGGAAACAATAATATTATTTGAAGAAGTGTTGTCAATAGTAATAGTAAACACATTATCCAATTGTCAATCAAGCAAACAATTACTAATACACTCTATCAAATGCTCACCTTTATGACTAGTGATGGGGCAAAAATTTAATATTCTTTTATGAAGCACACAATCTCTATCAATAAAGTGCGTAGTCGAACACATATAGTTAATCGTTTACACTGATGTCCATGTGTTTGTTGTAAGACAAATTCTTGATTGTATTTCTGTAAAAGACCTCTTTAAGCTTAGTCTCAATTCACCATAAACATCATAACAATCTCTTATTAGTGTTCTACGGGAAGAAATTCAAAACAAAGGTTGGGCTTTACTCATAAACTTCTTAAAGCCTTCATTCTCTACGAAGCTAAATAATAGTTCATCTATAATTATCATCTCGACTAAAGCTCTTCTAACTACCTCTTGTTCAAATTTTTAATATTTTCTCGAGGAATCATTTGTTTGAAAGTTTAACAATGTTTGACCACTAGACGGGGTGGGTAGGGGTTTATATATTTTGCATCTAGCTAATATTATCTTAGTCCACTTGTTCCATTTTTAGATGAATTAGCAGCATAATTTTGATGACAATGCAAACACTTTGCTTTAACTAGTTACCGTTTTCAAATATCTTTTCAATATGTTCCCAAGCAGTAGATCTATTTTCCATCTCTTTTCTTTTCTTTAGATCCGCAGTGTCAATTGAGTTGCCATTAATATTATCGGGTACGCTATCAGTTGAGCCAGCCGCACTAACTCAACTTTCATCATCCATCTATGTAAAATTGGAAGAAAAAACAAACTTAACAGTGTTTACCTTTTGTGAAGTGAGCTCATTCCACAAAATCAAAAAATTATTTTACACTTTACAATTTACAGAATTAGACAATCACTCAATCAGTCAATCAAAAATAGAAGTACAACAACAATCAGCAATGTACAAGGCTATTTAACATGGAAATCAAGAGTTAAAAAAATAAGAAGTAGAAAGAGATGATTTGTTAAGTGTTAACAGTAGAGAATCTGTCTGTACTATGTGTTTGTATAAAAGATTAAAATTTCCTGGATCGAATAGGAAGTAAGTACTCTTCTATAGTCGAGCCAAGTGAGGGATAAAGCTCCAACGCTTTCCACGGGTTTTCACAGATATCATACAATTCTAAAGATGGGCATGACTAACCTTGAGTAATATGATATAGCAATTGAAATTATCATGTACTGAAAGCTTTAGTTGTGATGAAATCTGCTTCTTTTGTTTGATTATTATCTAAGATAAGATATAGCATCGTACTAGTAGAAACTAGAAAGAGCTTTGGTTAGCCAATGGATCTCAATTTGATTTCCCTATGGGAGCAAGTGACTAAGAAGTTCAATACATCTTGCAGTACATATGAACAATACAGATTTCATTAGTTCTTGCTTGTAAGAAAGCTATTTTTCTCATTGGAACAATGTAGATTTCATTCCAGTACAGAAATAATGAATAATATGTCATGTACATTATTACTAGTACTAGTATTTTGGAAGCAAAGCAGAATTTACTAGTGTTTAAATAGTATGTCAACTTATTGCTAGAAAAGAGTCATAGTAATAGTAAATGAGTAGAACGGATTAGAATCAAGCGAAGATGTTTTCTCGTCGATCTTTTCTAAACCTGAAATTGATCATTATTATTTCAAATGTCATATAGTTGTCATTTTATCGGAGGAATTATGCAACCAAGATATCACATACAACATGATTCAACAATCACATTTGTTCATAAAAAGTAAAGCCAAAATCTCCATAAAAAGTAAAACCAAAAACTCCCAACTTCTATATATTTAACAATTGATGATTCAATCAAAAAAGTACACAATAGCCCTAAAAGACACCAGTAAAATAATCAGAATTTAAATTTTGTAGATCAGTCAATGAAAAACCTTTAGGAAACTATGATATTTGACAAGATAAATGATAAATAAAAATTATGTCCCCTTAGTCATCGTTTTACTTCAACAAAGGAAGTAAATTAATTGAGGAAATGGGAAGAAGAAGAAAAACAAAAAAAATAGAAAAGTATTTTTGCCGTGGTTCGCCGCCATTACCGTTCTTCGTTAGATCGGTGACTGACTTCCTTCGTCGTTTCCTTCGTTCTCTTATATTTTTGACCAAGTTTTTGCTGAAGGTTGAGGAGCAGATTCAAACTAAGGCTTCGATTTGTAATACCTAATTTATAATTGAATTTTTTGTTTTAGATTTTGGTGTGGGTTGTAGCCTATATTTGGGTCGGTTAGTGGCCAGGCATGGCTAATGTTAATGGGATAAAATATTTGGGCTGGTAAGTATATAAAATTTTGGGTAAACCGAATACCGAATTACGGTAACCCAAAAATTGAATACCGAATCGAATACTGAATTTATTTAAAAAAACAAATTCGGATGAAAAAAATAAAAAAATAGAAATCGAAAAATCAAATTAATTCGGTTCGGTTCGGTAGTTTGGTTTTCGGTATTTATGCCCACTCCTAATGTAGTGGTAGATTTCAAAATTAAATCGAGGAGTGCAATTACAGATTTTTAGTGAAATAATTTATAATTTATTATGATATGATAATTCATTCAACACTGAATTAATATCATAATTGGAAGCCTCAGTTAATAAATCAATGATCCCTACTATGCCTGATTAACTAATCAATTTTGAAAAGAAAAAGAATTTTTTTAGAAGAAGTAATTTTACTGGTCTTCTATATAAAAGGACTTTAATATCAATAAACAATGTTTTAATACCCATAAAGAGCTGAAAACGTTTTGCCCTTAATGGGCTAATTAAGGCAAAAATGTTTTGTCCATTAAAGTGTCATTAAGGCAGAAGTAATGGCCAAAAACGTTGGTCTTTTCTCCTCCCCTCTTCAATAAAAGATTGCGATAAATAAGGATGATTTTTTCAGGAAAAAGATTATCCTTTTCCAGAACAAAAAAGTCACTTGCCCACACTAGTGTTGATTAAAAGAGTTAATCACTTTTAATCAAGAAGTAGTAGAAGGCAGCAGACCTGACAAACAAGGTGTTGAACGAACTGTGTGAAAGCTTCGAGAGGTAAGTTTTTTTATTTTCGTTTTGATTATATTATCTAGATTATATGTACGTTGTATTGATCCTGTAGAATTGTTGTTTCTGCTGTGCATGTTCTAACAAAGGAACTGTTTATCATTCTTACAACCTCCTTCTGTCATATAACCTTACATATCATTAAATCATATTTATTACTACTTACTATCTTAATCATAATAAATTAGTAAAATTTGATATATACCGAATGTGATAATTTTTTATCATTTGATACCTACAAATAAAATTCTTTTTTTCACACCCTATGAAAAGTATGTGGAGTTTCGATAGACTAATAAGAAAGTAAAAATGACAGCGTTGACATTAATTTGTAGCTGATGATGAATGATTCAGTATAGTGGAATTGTGAACTGTTCGACAGATAAAAGTTTTGGATTTTTCATTAATTCGATCCAATTATTTTGCAGAAATTCAGGACTTTGGTAATAGATATGAGCAGTCACTAATTGGTAAGTGTCGATTTGCATTTGCTGATGACATTTCATTCTCTTTGTTTGAAACAAATAACAACAGCCAGCGTGATACACACTAAATGTCATTTTAGATTTAACTTTCCTCACCTTTTGACCAATGACTTACCCCTTTAATTCCAGCATATCTATAAGTTAAGTAAATATTACAAATGGAAATTTAAAAAAAGCCATCGAGTTTAGCATTATTAGGGAAAAAGAAATTAAATTTACTAAGAATCCCCACAACGGGAAGGTTTTGTATGATTCCATCTATCTTTCCTATTATTTTTGTCCATCGAATAAATTATTAAACAGAAGTAGTGGTATTTATTTTATTTCATGTATATTTTGGGTACACGGATCTGTATATATATACAACACCAACTTCAACAATAGTTCATGTATAAACAAGAACACCTTTGAAGTTCTTTAACACCTTCAACACAAGATTACTAATAATCTATCCAAGAAGTATGTTAGATTTGAGAAAATAGATGAAACAGAATTTAAGGCCAAGTCCCCCGAATTCACGGAGTGTACTTAAGGAATAATTTTTCTCACTGTACCCGAGGTTATGGAATCTTCCTCTCAGGATAAAATGACCTACAATCCGAACAATAGCGGTACCTCAAATTTTCGGATTCTACGAACTCACTCAACAGCTTAATGATCACATAGAGTTTTTGTTAAGTATAAAAGTGTGTTTGCTATCAAAATTTATATTTATACCTGAGGAAAATATCAGGTATTTATAGCCTTAAGTGTATCCTTTCAGAAATGATGCATTGGTTCAGCAGAAAGGCATCTTTCTGTAACGGTCACGTATCTGCACTAGAATTGCGCCAGGACGCATCCAATGTGCGGCCTCAGATGACATTTAGCAGATTCTAATGAGAATCTGCGGTTGAAATGCGTCCGCAATTTTTGATCTGTGTGCGCAGATCAGTCGCATTTCAAAATAGTGTGCCTTTTCTCGAAGGATCGCATTCCTTCGTGATGTGCGTTGCGTATGCATTGAAATTACGCCTGAAATGCACCCATATTTGGAGAAATTTAGATTTTGGAATCTTAGATTAAATTATCACTTGTAAACAAGTTTTAAATAAATTTTGTCCAAAAAAAATTAGATCTCATCGATCGATCATTTTTCAAATCCAAATCCGAAGCCGAAGTCGAGCGAGCGACGACGACGATGGCGTGAGGCATCTCTTATTTCTTGTCTCACTTACCATGTGGAGTTAGTGTTTCTCATTATAAACACTCACAAGTTCTTTTCTCCCACCAATGTGAGAGAAATGAGTGAACTTTTTAATTTGAGAGTACACTTTCCAAATTGGTGTCTCCCTTCTCTCCACTATTTTTCCTTCATTTTCCATTCACATACACCTTGAACCCAACAATCCCCAACATGGATGAGGAATGGCTATCTTTTGAAAATTTTACGGACAAGCATATGATCATTTAGCAAAGACTGATTGCATCTGGATAAGTAGGTTTTCCTTTGAACTTTTCGTAGTGAACATGTATCGAATGCATTCAGTCAATCGATAGATTTGATATCTTTGAACCTTCGAGCTTTAATGTAAAACTAGACAACACATGTCACACAACCAACCTTTTACTGTTTATGGTTCTCACAGTTTTGTTTTTTTTCAGCCATGAACACATCCTGATTTCATGAGAGCTTAGAGAAAAGGCCTTTACTAACATTCTTTTTTAAGCGGCTTCCGCTTCGCCCTCACATAGGTGATTTATAAACGTTTAATCCTATAGATTAAACTATTTGGTCAAATTTGTCAAATTTAGATAATCATTAAAAGACTTTTCACTTTAGTCTTATCCTTGTTTACTACACATTGTCTACATTATGAGAATGGGTTGGGTAATTAACAATGTTGAACCTGTCAAACACAACTTTGTGTGATCTCTTTGAACCTAGCTCTTGGGATCTCCAGTCTGCTAGGTAGAGTTACCGTCATACAAACTTGTCCTAGGCCTTAAACCTATTCCCTTGGATGTCCTTTCCACTCCTTCTCTAGATAGGCCTTTTGCAAGTGAATCCGACACATTATCCTTTGACTTTACATAGTCAACAGTGATAATTCCACTGGAGAGAAGTTTTCTAACGGTATTATATCTTCATTTTATGTGACGAGATTTACCGTTATTCATCATGATCCCTGCCCTACCTATTGCCGCTTGGCTATCACAGTGTATACATACTGGTGCCACTAGTTTGGGCCAATAAGGAATATCTTCCAAGAAATTCCATAGTCATTTTGCTTCTTCACCGGCTTTATCCAATGCGATAAATTCATATTTCATTGTAGAGCGAGCAATACAGGTCTGTTTCGATGATTTCCAAGAGACTGCACCTCCACCGATAGTAAATACATATCCACTTGTGGATTTTACTTCGTTCGATTCGGTGATCTAATTTGCATCACTATATCCTTCAAGTACCGCAGGATATTTATTATAATGCAAGGCATAGTCTTGAGTGTATTTAAGATACCTCAAAACTCTTTTCATTGCCATCCAATGAGTTTTGTTGGGATTACTCGTGTACCGACTCAATTTACTAATAGCGCATGCTATATCTGGTCGTGTACAGTTCATTATATACATTAAACATCCCAATACTCTTGTGTTCTCCTATTGTGAGTCACTTTCACCTTCATTCTTTCGAAGTGCAAAGCTCACATCCAATGGAGTCTTGGAAATACCGAATTCCATATACTTGAATTTGTCAAGTACATTTTCGACATAATGAGACTGTGACAATTCCAACCCTTGTGGAGTTCTATGGATTCTTATTCCTAAGATCACATCCGCAACTCTAAGGTATTTCATATCGAACTTGCTCTCGAGCATTCATTTCGTTACATTTATGTCTGAAATGTCTCTACTGATGATCAACATATCATCCACATATAAACACACAATGACTTGGTGATTTGGAGTGTCTTTAATATAAACACATTTATCATATTTATTTATCTTGAATCTGTTTGCCAACATGGTTTGGTCAAACTTTACATGTCATTGTTTAGGTGTTTGCTTTAGTCCATACAACGACTTAATAAGTTTACACACCTTATTCTCCTTTTCTAGAACCACAAAACCCTCAAGCTGTTCCATATTAATTTCTTCCTTCAATTCTCCATTTAAGAATACAGTTTTCACATCCATTTGATGGATTTCAAGACTATATACCGCCGCCAAGGCAATTAACATTCGAATCGATGTTATCCTTGTTACTGGCGAGTATGTATCAAAGTAATCAAGGCCTTCTTTTTGTTTGAAACCTTTTACTACAAGTATTGCCATGTATTTGTCAATAGTACCATCCGCTTTCATTTTCCTTTTGAAGATCCATTTAGAACCTAAAGGTTTATTTCCTGGAGGAAGGTCAACCAACTTCCACGTATGATTGCTTAAGATTGAATCAATCTCACTGTTGACAACCTTTTTCCAAAAAGATGAGTCTGACGACGACATCGCTTCTTTAAATGTTTGAGGCTCATTTTCTAGGAGAAACATTACAAAATCTGATCCAAATGAAGTAGATGTTCTTTGACGTGTACTACGTCTTGAATTTTGTTCATTATGTACATTCTCACTTGGTTCATCTCGAGGTCATTTAGACCCCTCACTAGACTGTTCATGTCTAGTTTTATACGGATAAATATTTTCAAAGAATTCAGCATGATCTGATTCAATTATCGTATTTTCATTAATATCTGGATGTTCGGATTTATGAACCAAAAACCGACATGCTTTACTACTTTTAGCATATCCTATAAACACACAGTCCACCGTCTTAGGTCCTATCTTAACCCTTTTAGGCATAGGAACTTGGACCTTTGCTAGACACCCCACACTTTAAAATATTTCAAGTTGGGTTTCCTTCCTTTCCATTTTTCATAAGGAATTGATTGTGTCTTACTATGGGGAACTCTATTGAGTATACAGTTAGCTGTAAGGATAGCCTCCCTTCACAAGTTTTGCGGTAAACCGGAACTTATAAGTAAGACATTCATCATTTCCTTCAACTTTCGGTTTTTTCTTTCTGCAATTACGTTAGATTGAGGTAAATACGAGGTCGTAGTTTGATGGACGATTCCATTCTCTACACATATTTTGGCGAAGGGAGATTCATATTCTCCGCCCCTATCACTTCTTATCATTTTTATCTTTTTTCTCTAACTGATTTTCAACTTCAGTTTTGTATTGCCTAAATGCATCTATTGCTTCATCCTTACTATTTAGCAAGTAGACATAACAGTATCTAGTGCAATCATCAATAAAAGTTATGAAATACTTTTTCCCACCACGTGATGGTGTTGACTTCATATCACAAATGCTAGTGTGTATTAAGTCTAAGGGATTGGAATTCCTTTCAACAAACTTATAAGGATGCTTTGCATACTTTGATTCCACACACGTTTGACACTTTAATTTATTGCACTCAAAGTTTGGAAAAACCTCTAAGTTAATCAATTTTCGTAACGTTTTGTAATTAACATGGCCTAAACGTTCATGCCACAAATTATAAGACTCAAGAAATTAAGAAGAATTTGAATTTTTATTGATTTCAACATTCATTACATTCATCTTATAAAAGCCCTCGGTGAGATAGCCTTTTCCTACATACACTTCTCCTTTGTTAATTATAATTTTTTCAGAAACGGTTACACATTTGAATCTGTTCTTGTCTAGAAGTGAAACAGAAATTAAGTTCCTACGTAACTTCGGAACATACAAGACATTGTTAAGTGTCAAGACCTTTCTTGAAGTCATTTTCAAGCCCACTTTTCTTGTTCCTTCTACCTTAGCTGTAGCGGAGTTAGCCATGTAGATCATTTCTTCTACTTGAGCCGGAGCGAATGATGAAAACAACTCTTTGTTGGCACAAACATAGCGGTTGACACCAGAATCCATCCACCATTCGCGAGGATTCCCCACCAAGTTGTATTCTGAGAACATAGCACACAGATCATCACTTTCTTTGTTGGACTCAACCATATTAGCTTGGTCCTTTTCCTTAACTTTTTTTGGGGCACGACAATCCGTGGACTTGTGGCCAATCTTGCCACAATTGAAGCATTTTTCCTTGAATTTCTTCTTGGGTTTATTGTTTCCTTGTTCAACTTTCTTCTTTTTCTTAGAATTGTTTTGGTTATCTTCTATAATATTTGCTCCATTAATTGTAGAATTCCCTTTTGACCTTCTCTCGGCAGCCTTTTTCTCTTCAATACGCAGTCAGACAATAAGATCTTAGATAGTCATCTCCTTGCGTTTGTGCTTCAAATAGTTTTTGAAGTCTTTCCACATAGGTGGTAGCTTCTCAATGATCGCTGCTACTTGAAATGCATCATTCACAATTAAACCTACAAAACATTTTATGTGAGTACTAAGAACATTTTCAATTTGTCCAACTAAGATATTTTTCAAAGATATACCTTCCGCTAGGAGATCGTGGCAGATTACTTGCAATTCCTGCACTTGAGAGACAACCGATTTGCTATCTATCATTTTAAAGTCCAGGAACCTTGCAACAAAGAATTTCTTAACTCCCGCATCCACTGTCTTGTATTTTCGTTCTATTGCCCCCCACAATTCCTTCAATGTCTCAGTCCCACTGTAAACATTATAAAGGTCATCTTCGATACCACTCAAGATGTAGTTCCTGCAAAGGAAGTCCGAGTGTTTTCAAGCCTCTACAATCATGAAATGCTCTTTGTACGAGGTTCCCTCAGGCACCTCAGAAGCATCCTCATTAGTGAACCTTTGAAGGCATAGAGTGGTGAGGTAAAAGAACTCTTTTGCTTCCATCGCTTAAAGTCAATGCCCGCAAATTTTTCAGGTTTCTCCGCAGGTGCCATTGGTTGTGGAGCATTTGCTCGACTTGTTGAGGCAATACTAATTGCCCCCACAGTCGTAGCCGCATCTTGGATTTGACTTTCGTTAGTCATTTTTTCTGTCTCCACAAGACAATAAAATTTAGTATTTTCAGAATACTACTTATTAACAAGTTGCAATAACTTAAACACCTCTCTTGTTTCTAGTTAACGATGAAGTTTTATGACTTTCAATCGTCAACCGAGTGATTTTTCAACTTGTGATAAAGATTTTGTGTCTTCAGATCATTAGTTAAATTCAAACAAAGTAGAAAACTTAAATCTTTAATCCCCAAAAATAAGCAATACAGATTCTGTAAAATTATTCCTTAAGATTGTTATTTCATGTGTATTTTGGGTACACGAATTTGTATATATAAACAACACCAACTTCAACAGTAGTTCATGTATAAACAAGAACACCTTTGAAGTTCTTTAACACCTTCAACACAAGATTACTAATAATTTATCCAAGAAGTGGGTTAGATTTCATAAAATAGATGAAACAGAATTTAAGGCCAAGTCTCCCGACTTCACGGAGTGTCCTCAAGAAATAATTTCCCTCATTGTACCTGAGGTTATGGAATCTTTCTCCCAGGATAAAATGGCCTACAATCCGAACAATAGCGGTACCTCAAATTATCGGATTCTACGAACTCACTCAATAGCTTAATGATCACACAGAGTTTTTGTTAAGTATAGAAGTGTTTTTGCTGTCAAAATTTATATTCATACCTGAGGAAAATAGCAGGTATTTATAGCCTTAAGTATATCCTTTTAGAAAGGATGCATTGGTTCAGTAGAAAGGCACTTTTCTGTAACAGTCACGTATCTGCGCTGAAACTACGCCAAGACTGCGTCCAAAGTGCGGCCGAAGATGACATTTAGCAGATTCCAGTGAGTATCTGCGTTTGAACTGCGTCCGCAGTTTTTGATCTGCATGCGCAGATCGGTCGCATTTCAAAACAGTGTGCCTTTTCTCGAAGGATCGCATTCCTTCGTGATATACATTGCGTATGCGTTGGAATTGCGCCTGAAATGCGCCCACATTTGGAGAAATTCAGATTTTGGAATTTTAGATTAAATTATCACTTGTAAACAAGTTTAAATAATTTTTGTCTAAAAAAAAAATTAGATCCCATTGATCGATTATTTTCCAAATCCAAATCCGAAGTCAAAGCCGAAGCCGAGCCGAGCGAACGAGGACGACGGCGCGAGGCATCACTTATTTCTTGCCCCACTCATTATAAACACTCACAAGTTCTCTTCTCCCACCAATGTGGGAGAAATAAGTGAACTTTTCAAATTGGTGCCTCCCTTCTCTCCACCATTTTTCCTCCATTTTTTCATTCACATACACTTTGAACCCAACATTTATTGAAGCTAACGTGTGTGCATGATAGTGATTAGGAGGTTACGGGTTCAACCGAAATTCAAGGTAAGACTGTGTACAATACACCCTTTTGGTGGGGTCCTTTCGCGGACCCCTGCACATAATGGAAGCTTTAGTACACCGAACTGCTCTTTTTTTAAACGTATGAGCATGACCGATTTAAGGTATCGTAATCATCTTATAATACAATATAAGGTTTTAATGTTTTTTTTTTCTCGACTTAGTAGAGAGCTACTGTTCGAAATGGGTAATTAGATTAACTTTGTATCTCTCATTAAATAATATTTTCTTTGTCCCAATCGATGTGACATTTTTCAATTCTGGAGAGTCAATCAGTTTAAGATTGACCCTATATTTTGGCATTAAATTTTCAAGTTTTTTAAAATAGAATTTATATTTCCGGAAACTAAGCAAATAGTAGTAAAAGTCATAATAATTGATAAATCAAATTATTTAAAAAGATATGTGAAGAAATAACATCAAGATATACTTATTCGAATCTCGAAATTCAAAAAGTGTTATATACATTGAGACATGAGGGAGTAGGAGTACTATATTTTATCAACCCTGTTGGTTCCAACTTTTTCTTATTGCGTACATTCATTTCTTTCTGCATGTTCATGATGATTTCTTTATTAAATTTGTTAGATGTGAATAGATGAAGAAATAAATAGTTGCAACAAATTAAAGCAAGCTAACAGATGCTATGATATGATGGTTATAGTCTATAGACACGAGCCATATTGTTCATCAATAACTCGCCCTCCTACTATAATTATTTGTAATAGACATTGGAATTATTGTCCTTGGATGGCTGCTGCATTTTCATCACACAAATGCATAAACATCACGTTCGTAATTATATAAATGCTCAACTACCACAATGTGAGTACTCTGTATTTACACAGATAGCTTGAAGTCACTCACACTAAGCTAAAACAGACCGACTTGGCCAAGTGAACAACCGCAAATCCCGCCTGCTCGCGTTGGGCAAAGAGAATGCCACTTTGGCACTATTAGCAATACACCCAATCTAATACATGATTTAGATATTAATTAAAAAAAACATTAAGTATATTATAATAACACTAAGCAATGTGAAGTGATGTTGAGATCCCTTGACCATTAAAAACAATAATTGCAAAATCTTGTGATAGAGACTAATCTAAACTACTCTCCATTCATTTTTACTTGTTCACAATGAATTTTGCACACTCCTTACTCGCAAGGGGTAAAAGGACAAAAGAAATTGTCTTTCAATGGACAAGCAAGAAAAAGTGAAAGGCTCAGTAGTTAATGCAGTTAAATTTACATACTGGGAGAAAAAACACTAGATTCTGAAAATTTAATGTGCACGTCGAAGCCCGAACAACACAAATTTCAGTAAACATTATGCATCTCATTTAAAGTCCAGCTAAAGCACTACATCGAAACACTGGAGAAATTATTATCAAAACATTTTTGATAAAAAACAAATAAATCTACTTCTTCACTCCGTTAACTTACACGGAGAATCTAAAACAAACAACTCTAATACACTCCTGAAAATAAACATCAATTAATAAAACAGAGAAGGAAGGCACTAGTCAATTACTCATTGTTGCCGGTAGACAAAATTTGCCAATAGCTCTGGCAAACCGGGAACAATGAACACTGTTGAAAGCTTGAGGTTGGATTACAAGGCCATTAGAGCATCAACAGTGGAGAAATCTCCAATGTCTTTGAAATAATTATCCACTTCTAGTGCACCCAAGTCTTGAAATGAATCCTTGAATTTGAAAACTTCATGGTCTAATAGCAAGTCATTCGCGAAATCCCAAGACGATATGTCATCAAACGGCGTGCACAAATCATTGGGGAAACTTGTTGTGTCGTCAAATAGTGTCTGTTCTGCAGCTCCAAAGTTGAAGAAATCGTCTAAGAAGGGAACGTCATTGGGCAAGTACTCGTTTGAGACGCTTGTTTCGCCTTGGCACTCAAGGTTTTCCGAGTTTTGCATTGAATAAAGAGTTGGCTCTTCCACCAGTATTGGACATTGTCCTTCCGAAACCGAAACATCACCTTTTGTTTCTTCGAGAATTGGTTCGGACCCACTTTGTTGTTCTGCTTCTTCACTGGATTGGCTCGTTCTGAACCGCAAAACAGACGTGGGAGAAGAAAGGTTGTGGGATTCATCACCAGATTCGTAGCCCGAATTCGAAGCCACATTGACCTCTGACTTCTCCTTGGTTGGTGGAGTGATGAAATTGGTTAACGCATCTGAACCACGAAGCTTAATAGCCGCATTGTCATAAACCATTGCGGCTTCTTCAGCCGTGTCATAAGTGCCCAACCAAAGCCTCACGCGACGTGCTGGGTCTCTAATCTCCGCTGCCCATTTCCCCCACGGCCTTTGACGCACACCCCTGAACTTCCTAACAGTTCCATCCGCCGGTAACTGCACTTCCTTCCCCTTCAAAGCCTTCTGCTTCGGCTGTAAAACTTCAGCTGCTCGTTTCCTGCTAGTATTCAGAGCTTTAACGTCATTGATGGACGACGTCTCAATACTGATCTCATTGATGTATCTTTTGACACGTCTCCGTCCAAAAAGCTCGTCTTCATCGCTGGAAGAGTCGGTTGCATCCGGGTCAGTAACGGATATCCGTACAGTCCTTGGAATAGTTGGGTTGTACTCCGACGGTCTCCGAACTTGGGTTGTTTTCTTAGGCTTTATCGTTGAGGATTTAGTCACTTTTCTGATGGTTTTCTTGTGTTCTGTATATTTGATCGGACACAGCATATTGTGATGATCCATATCAGAGCGTTTGCTTAGCTATTTTTAGTGTTTAGTGAGAAAAGAGAGGACTGAGGAGTGTTTCAATGAAGGATAAAGGAAGATTGCTTTGAGAGTGGCACGAGAGTAGTAAAGGATTAAAAAGAAGAGGAATAGTCAAAGGGAAGCTTCAAACACAAGGAGAGAACCAAAGACTGAAAGACATCTGACAAAAAGAAGAGCAAGCGTCTTTAAAAAAGACGGAATATATAGTCTTAGAGGGGGCGCAAAAAAAGAAGAGGAAAGTAAACCACCACGCACACACAGACGGAGCACAAAGTTTTCAAGGCGATAACAAAGGCAAGTCCTTTTAACAAAGTGAACCAACAAAGGAAACAAGAAAGAAGAAGGGTTAAAAAGGATTTTGTGTAAGCGTGAGGCTTAAAAAGTTGAGTGGACAATAAAGGGATTCACCATATGGTCTAAAAAAGAGAAGGAATCAAAGTCTCGTAATCCTATGCTTCACTTGCTCTATGGAGGAGATATATGAAAACTGAAGAAAACAGTAGTGTCGTAGTACTAGTACAAGCAAGGTAAGATGATGAGAGAGAAAGGTTGAGTTTGTGGAGAGGACAGAGTTGTGCTTCTTCTTCAAGTCCGTGAGACCAGAACACTTCGTTACCTCTTTTATAGGATCCTATACACAGCCGATATTTCAACCCCGGCCCCTAATTATGCACATTACTTTTATATACTCTATTTTTATTTATATTGAACTTCTTATAGAGTATCTATTAGATGTTTCATAAAATAATGGCTGTACCATACATGTACCCAAAAAAACAAAAAGGCAGTAGTACCATACACTATATCAGATTCTAAAAATATCTTCCTCATGGACGAGGAAAGAATAAAGTGAAATCCAATGATATATTAGTTTTAATTTTAATTTACGTATGTAGTTTGATAACAAGAAATAAATTAAATAAAAATATTTGTGATCTAAAATGTGTCTGTGATATTTTTATCTATCTATATTATATATCTATAATATATTAAAAGTGTGAAGGCCTTAGAAATGTTATTTAAACTTTTTATCTTTCATTAAAATACTTTACTTTAGACAAAATCGTCTTTTTACCTTTTTTTATTATTTAAATAATATTAAATATTAACTATATTACAAAAAAACAAAACCTTTTCTCACAAAAATATAATTTCTTTTCCACTATCTACAAAACCTAATCATATTCAGAAACCAAAAAATAAAAAAGCAAAAAGATTTTCCTTCCATAATCTATAATTTATAATCTATATTTATAATCTATAATCTATAATATATTAAAAATGTAAAGGTCTTAGAAATGTTGTTTGAACTTTTTGTCTTTCATTAAAATGTTTTACTTTAGACAAAATTATCTTTTCATCTTTTTTTTATTATTTAAATAATATTAAATATTAACTATATTACCAAAAAAAATAAAACCTTTCCTCACAAAAATATAATTTCTTTTTCACTATCTACAAAACCTAATCATATTCAGAAACCAAAAAATAAAAAAGCAAAAAGATTTTCCTTCCATAATCTATAATTTATAATTTATATCTATAATCTATAATCTATAATATATTAAAAGTGTGAAAGTCTTAGAAATGTTGTTTGAACTTTTTGCTTTTCATTAAAATACTTTACTTTAGACAAAATTATCTTTTCATCTTTTTTTTTATTATTTAAATAATATTAAATATTAACTATATTACCAAAAAAAACAAAACCTTTCCTCACAAAAATATAATTTCTTTTTCACTATCTACAAAATCTAATCATATTCAGAAACCAAAAAAGCAAAAAGATTTTTCTTCCATAAAAAAATTAGTAATACAACGTGTGAAACTAAAAAGGAAAATATAATAATAAAAAAATTGTGATTAAAAAAATTTTCCACCCCCAAACGTGAAACAAAAAAATAATATAATAATAAATAATAACATACCTCTACTTCTACTTTTTCTTCTTATTTTGTTATTAATTAAAGTTGTTGTTTTTTTGTGTGTGTGTATATTCATTATTATCATCTTCTCCATTTTTCTTTATTCCTTTTAGTTAATAACTTTAAAGATTATATATAAATTATGATTAAATAATTAATAAGACAATGAATTCTTTTTTTTTATAATCTCTCGTGTTTCTTTTTCAATAGAATTTTTTTTATCAAAAATTGAAAGAAATAAGCAAGTCGTCACCGAATGAAGTAGTCAAAAACATCAAAGGTTTGTCTCTTTCTCTTTTTTCCTTTCTTTGTTTAACTGTGGTTTTGTTTTAGTTATGTTATTTAAGTATTTCTTTAGTATTATAGATGAATCTTTAATTAAAATTGTTAGTTGAGTTTTAATTATAAGGGTTATAGTAAGTGTTGAATCTTGATATGCATAAATGAACATATAAATTTAAGATTATAGTCGAATCTTTCAGTTTTGAGCTTACTAATTAAGTTTGAAAGTAGATTTTCTCTCTTAGCTTTTAGTTTTTATAGTGAAGCAAAATTTTGTTTGTTGATGGCATTTTGATTTGGCGACTTCTGGTTCATCGGAGTAGTTGGTAGTCACCGGCCATCGGTGCGGAGGGACCAACGGAGAGAAAAACCACTCGCCGCATATTTGTAAATGATAAACCGCTAAGGATTCGACACGTACGTACAGTTGGCCCTACTGTTAAGGTTGGTCCAATGAGTGAAGTTCAAATGAAGCTGAGTCAGCATCTATTTTTAATCTCGAAGCCTGTGTGTTTGGTCACATGACATGAGCCCCAGGATGCCCGCTTAGTTAAAAATATTATGTCGGTCAAATTCTTAAGCAATTCGCTACAACTTACTATTTCTTTGACCAGTAAATGCAATACCTTTTAAATTTTTCTTTTTTACTATTCCCTTCGTTAAAATATGAAATTGAGTAATTTATATAATTATTTAATGATAGAGTAGTATTGAAAGTTTATGATAATTCTGTTTAATTTTATACATTAAATAAGTGAATTAACATAATTGTTTTTAGTAATAGGTCAAGTAAATCGAAACAGGGGAGGAATCAATTTATGCAGCATCTTTTTTTTTTTTTAGTTTATATCAAAGAAAACGTCATCTTATTGTAATTAAAAATAATTTACTAATTCTTCAATTTCGTTTTGCTTGGCTCTTATATTAAAAATAATTAATTACTAAGTTTAGGAGTAAATATACCCCTGAACTTTGCAAAAAGGTTCAAATTTGTCCTCCGTTACAAGTTTGATCCAAATATGACCTCGTTGTTAAAGTTTAGGAGCAAATATACCCCTCAAACCGTTAAGTACTTTGCTGGAAATTGCAAATTCCTTTTTTCTTTTTCTTTTTTAATTTTTAATGGCCACGTAATCAAATAATTGTCACGTCACAAAAATTAAATTCACCCAATTCTTTTATACCCTGACCCGACCCTAGATCCGACCCAAGATCCCTTTTACCCTCAATAATACCCTAACCCATTTCACTTTATCTTTTACGCAATAACTTAGTCGGGGCTTAGTCTACCCTGGATGTGAGTAAATCAATACGCAAAGCTGATTGCGTTGTTTCTGGCTTAGTCAAAGCAATTGTGAGTAAAATTACCTGAGGCTCTGCGAAGAAAATTTTTCAGAAACAACGCAATCTGCTTTGCGTATTGATTTACTCACATCCAGGGTAGACTAAGCCCCGACTAAGCTATTGCGTAGAAGATAAAGTGAAATGGGTTAGGGTATTATTGAGGTTAAAAGGTGTCTTGGGTCGGATCTTGGGTCGGGTCAGGGTATAAAAGAATTGGGTGAATTTAATTTTTTGTGTTGTGACAATTATTTGCTCATGTGGCCATTAAAAATTAAAAAAAAAAAGGGATTTGCAAATTTTTAGCGAAGCACTTAACGGTTTGAGGGGTATATTTTCTCCTAAACTTTAACATTGAGGGCATATTTAGACCAAACTTGTAACAGAGGGCATATTTGGACCTTTTCGCAAAGTTCAGGGGCATATTTGCTCCTAAACTTTAACAACGAGGGCATATTTGGACCAAACTTGTAATGGAGGGCATATTTAAACTTTTTCGCAAAGTTTAGGGGCATATTTGACCCTTTTTTCAAAAATAAATAATCTCGAGATAAAATAATAATTTCAAAATAAATTTTTTAATGCACGTTTGATTGGCAATATTCGGGATAACTTATCTCAAGACTAATAAATAGTACTGGGATAAGTTATCCACCCATTTGGTGGGATAACAATCCCATCATTATTTATTCTTGGGATAAAATTAGAAAAGGACACAATTGCCCTCCAAATTCTTAGATTATTACTTTATATATATATATATATATATAAGACAAGTTATTAAAGTATGTTGACATTCCCTTTCTAACTTAATACATTCTTAATAATTAAATAAAAAAATACTTTTATATTTAGCTAAAAATATTTTAAAATTTATTTTTTAGAAAAATATAATTTGACTCTCCAAATATTAATGCTACTAAATAATGAAAAATGAGAGTAATTCTTTTTCACATTTTTTGATGATGAATTTTTTTAACAAAAAATGAGATTATCAATATTTTATGAAATTTAGAACAAAATAAGTAATTTAACATGAAATATTAGAGATTTATACACATTTAAGAAATATTTTATTTATAAATATATTGTACTTTAAATTTATTTGAATAAGTATTATGTTTATTTATATATTTTAATTTCCCTAAAAAATAATAAAAAAATCGACTCCATTGTTGAATTAAATAATTTTTTAATCACTTAAAATTGAGATTGTATATATCAATTAAAATGAATTTTAATATTCTATATTATATGAGTGATATTTGTTTAAATGAAGCGACATAAACAACAAATCCTCTTTTACTTTAACAAACTTAAGTTGAAAGTTTTTATTTCAAACTAAATAAGATGCAGTAAGATTTTCTTTAAACACACACGACATAATCATGGGAAGGCACACGCAAAAAAATTAAAGTTAAATAAAATTAAAGTTTTATTTTTAAAATACACACGGTATAATTATGGAAAACACACACACACGAAAAAATTAAGCTAAATAAGATGAAAGTTTTATTTTTAAGATATTTAAAGCTTGAAAAGAAATATATATATATATATATATATATATATATATATATATATATATATATATATACATATAAGATGGAGGGAATTTTGGTAATCAATTAATTTATTCTTAGAAATTATACCATGCATATTACTTTGAATACAACAAATCAAACACTCAATAAAAGACAATCCCAGTATAACTAATTCTAGTATAACTTATCCCATCAGAACTTATCCCAGCATAACTAATCCTTGTATAACTACATTCCCAACCAAACGACCCCTAACAAAATTCTCATTTTATTCTTTCTGAAATAATTTGACTGTTTTTTTTTATTTAATCTCAAACAAATTTTCTTTTCTTTAGGATAGTGCTAAATGGGCATAAAAATTTGACCATAATTATAAAAAACTGCAATGACCTTTCTGTTTTAAAATAAACTAATTCTTTTTTCTTTTTTTTTAATTAAAAAAAATTAATGTCTTTGTTATTCCCTAAACTTAAAAGACAATTCCCACATTGGAAAATGATAATAACTAAATGACCATTCATAAAAATAATAGAATGTATTTATTTATTTTAAATAAATTATATTTTAAATAAATTGTATTTTAATAGGATATAATACAACTTAATAGGATATTACAACTTATTTTAAAATATCGTCGGGGGGGGGGGGGGGGGGGAGCACTAATGCACGTAGTTAGGTCTATTAGGACAATTGGAATTTGAAATACTACAAAATGCAATTCCATAAATGGAATTTTTTTTATATATATAAGTGATTAGTATTGAACACTTTATAATATGAATATACTTTCTAAATTTTAAAATGAAATGCGTACACATGTACTTTGATAATTTTACACTTACACCTCCTATGAAGTGTCTCTATAATTAGATACATAATATAATTTTTAAACGATAAATTATAACCATAAATATGAATAAAATATTTTTGCAAAGTTATTCTAATGAATATTTAAAACAAGGGTATAAAAAAATATTCATACATTTGATTAAAAAATAAATAAATATTTTAAAAATAGGATATGATACAACTTATTTAAAAGATATACCCACTATAAATTATAACTTTCTATGGCTTTATGTACGTAATTTTTTTGTAATTTTATTAACTATAATATTTTATTATATATAATCTCTTTTTTATTGTATTTTTTATTTATTTTTCCCTTGAAAATTATTTATATATAACTAGTTAAATAAAGTTTCAATTACGTAGGATTTTCATTATATGCAAGGTTTAAATATTCTTAGAAAAAATAGGATTAACGTTTTTGGGGATGTAACTGTAAGATTTTCATAACATAGAAGATATAAGTGTTTAGTGTAATTAATTATTGTCGATAATTATAAAGTGTTTTGAGCTTTGACTATCTTTATTGATATATTTTTAAATTATATATTTAAAAAATATTTAAATATGTATTTTCTAAATTTATTTAAATATAATAAATAATAGAATTACTTAATTAGAGGTTTCATTAATTATAAAATTAACTAATGATTCACAAGTTAGCAAATCGGCTTAATATAGGAGCAAGACTACAATATTAGTGCGTGAGTAGTCTCTTAGGTCGATGTTAACTAGGGTCATCATTAATTATTTAAATTTTATTGTACTTTTAAAAAGATGATAACTAATAAATATGTAAAACATCAACATTTTTTTTTTGATAAATAAACGATTTTATTTAACCAAGTGAGCGTTTACAACACTAGGAAGCTATAAAACTTCAACATTAATACGTGACTCTCTTGAGTTGTTATAAAATAGGATTAACACTTATGGATCAATGATTTTTTATGATTTATATAGAGTGACTATTTTTACCATGTCTAAAATATTTTTATGTTAATTTCTACTGACGTTATTGTATTATTTTCAAAATATGTTTAAATATTTATATAAATATGTGTTTTAAATTTATTTAAACATAATAATTTATCAAATTATTTAATTAGAAGTCATAATAATAACAAATATAAGTAATGATTCTCAAATTATCAAATCAATGTAATATGAGTGAAATACTACAATATTAACGTGTGACTCTCTTGGGTTGTTGTTAACTAGAGTCGACGATAATGAATACTTTGATTTTTATAACTTTTCAATGTCCACCACATCAAAAGTGTTTAAGTCTTGACTGTTGTTATTACAATATTTTCAAATTATATTTAAAATATCGTTCAAATATGAAAAAAATTAGATTTAAAATTTAACAAATAAAATATGCTCAAATATAAGTAATGATTTATAAATTATCAAACCAACATAACATAAGGGTACAAGACTACAATATTAATACACGACTTTCTTAGGTTGATATTGACCAGGAACGATATTTATGAACTATATAATTTTTATGATTTTTATGATACATTAATGTCTGCCATGTTTAAAGTGTTAGAGTTTTAACTTTCGTTATTAAAATATTTTCAAATTACATTTAAAAAATTATTTAAATTATGTAATTTAATTTTTTTTAAAAACATAATAATTTTCTACATAATTTTTAAATAATATATGTTATACCCTTTATCTCAATTTATGTGGTATTGATACAATTTTGAGAGTGTACTGATTTTTTTTTATATTTTTAAAATATTTTAATTTATTGATTATTGTGATTTATAGTGATTTATAGTACATGTCCCTTTGTCTCGATTTATGTGGCAGTAATAAAATTTAGAGAATCAATTAATTTTTTTACGTCTTTTTAATTATTTTAATTTGTTAATTATTATAATTTATAATACTCTTACGTAATTCTCAAATTATGAATTATTACTTATATTAGTTGAACCAAGGATTAATAATTGAACATAGTTATCACAAAAGTGTATTTGTACAATAATTTATATCTAAATAAATAAGTAATTAAATTTTGTTATTTCTTAATCAACTTATTATAACAAATTTAAACAAATTAACTGTACTAAATTTTATTTTAGACTTGTTTCATGAAAATAATATCTTTATTTGTCTAGTTTAATTAGTATTGTCAATGATGCGGTTCAATTTTATGACTTGTAAGTTTCAAATATAATTTTTTTAAAAATAAATTTCTATATTAATGATTCTATTAACTTCAATTAACTAATTATAAAGAATTTTTTATTTTTTTTAATATGTTTCACTCAAGCTTCATCATGATCATGTTTTAAGAATTTTAGAGGTGTTTATTATACGACTTAATTCAAATTTACAGGATCTTATTTATAAGTTTCAAATATAATTTGAATAAATAAATTATTATATCTAATTATTTTATTAATTAATATACTTAATCTAAAGAAAATTTTATAAATTCTCGCTAATTATATGCAGATAGATACAAATTATTTATCGTGGATAAAATTACTAAATTTTTTTATAACTACAGTCCATAATAGATTTCATAGCAATAAGTAAAAATTCTTAGTTATAATGGACCATATAAAACATGTATATAAATTTTAGCCACATTTATTGCTACAAATGTTACGAAAAAAATTGTGGTTAAATAATTTAGCAAAATAACTTTTTTCATTTCACCACGACGTATTTTGTTATATCTATCTATAGAAAAATTTAAAATAACAAAATTTTAAACAGGCCAAAACATGTTATTATTAAAACTCTGAGTGAATTTGAGAATTTCGTTCAAATATCACTTATATTTCATTTAGTACCACAATATTACTCAACTATCACTCTTTTCCTAAAAAAATACTAAACGCCTCAAAAATATTCTTCTCTCTTAGTTGACATGCCATGTCATTAAAATCACATTTTTTAAATAATAAATCATTTAATTCATCAAACTCATTTACTCAAAATTATAACTTTATTCTTTTTTTTTTAAAAAATGCATTAGTTTAATTTTCCTATTTAGAAATTCTTCACCATACTTAATCTTTATCATATTATTTTAAATGCAAATTAAAATCTCTAGATAACTTATGTAATTTAGTGATATTATTTTATTTAGAAAATAACTGATCTTTATAGGCAATTATATATAAAAACCTGAATGATTATCTAGGAAAATTCTCTAGAAAAAAAGTATAAATACCTAAGTATGAGAATTTCTTCTTAATAAATTAATATATATTTTTAAACAGACAAAACTATTATTTTGGTTAAATGAGTTTGCGGAGTTAATATGTTTATTATTTTTTTAAATGATGATTTACTGACAAGATAGGCTAATTAGAAGAGGAGGAAACTTTTAAGATACTTAGTGATTTTTTGAGAAAAATATTAATAACTGAGTGATATTATTGTCTTAGCAAAAATAAAATGTGATTTTTATAAGCGACTCCAAAAATATTTATAACAATTCAAGAAAATAACTTTAGAAAAAATTTGAAAGTTTAAGTAATGATAAAAGATTTCTAAGCATGAAATTTTTTTCTTAATAAATTAATATATTTTTTTTAAAGAAAAGAATAAGAATATAATTTTGACTAAATAAGTTTGATGATTTAAATAAATCTATTACTAAAAAAATAATTTAATAACATGGCCCGTCAATTAGAAGAAAAAGAGACATATAAAATACTTTTTTTTTTTTTTTGAGAATAATAGTGATAGTTAAGTCATATTATTATCTCTAAAAAGATAAAAATAATTTTTGTAGGAAATTCAAAAAATATGAGTGGCCATTGAGAAAAATAACCCTTGAAAAAATATATGTCAAGTTTTTGTACCGATAAAGTTTTTCTAAGTATATATACTTTTTAATAAATTAATGCTTTTTTTCAAAGAAAAAAAGAATTATAGTTTGATTAAATGAGGTTGATGAGTTAATTGGTCTAGTCTTTTTAAAAAAAAAATAATTTTGGTGACATTCATGTCAACTAAGAGAGAAGAAGACTTTTGAGGTGTTTACTATTTTTCGACGAAAAAAGTGATAGTTGAGTGATATTGTAATCCTAAATAAAACATAAATAATATTTGAAGAAAAAATTTAAAACTTAGCTGACTATTTAGGAAATTTACCCTTAAAACTTTATTTTCATACAATAATTTTCGTATTCATTACAAAAATCATAAAATCGAACTAGATAAAAAATAAATAAATAAAATAATTTAATTAAATTTCTCAAAATATGTACAAAGTATAAACTATATTACATAATTAAAAGTTGAACTAAAATTAAACAATTACAAACGTAAAAAAGATAAAATATAACTAACAATTAATAAATAATTTTGTACTAATTAATTTTTATTTTCTTAATTACATATTACAACATTTGGCAATTATTTAATTATGTAATTGTCAATTAAGAAAATTAAATAATTATAAATAGAATACATAAATTGTTCATTTGTATGTATTATGATAGTTTTTAATGTATTGAAAAATGGTATAATAAATAAAATAATATTAAAAATTTAAATTTAGGATGAAAAGAATAAAAATATCTTAAAACTAACTACTAATTTATAATGGGAATAGGATTTATTACTTTTATGCCAAACTCAAAATTTCTGATTCTTGGACTTTCCTTTGGACAAAGATGAATTTTGAAGTTTAAATTGAATTAATTTTTTTTACTTTTACAGCTAGGAATAACGTGGTGGACAACCTAGAATTAGCCGCCATTAATAATTAGGTTTTGTACGGCTCTGGGTTTTACCTTCTTTATATTTACTTTTATCGAGGATGTCCAATTAAACCCACGCGATTGTAGTCTCCGTGCTGGCAACGAACATAAAAAATGTAGTATCATTAGAGAGCGTGAAACAGACGTGCACCGACGCGTGTGGTATGACATTTTCCTTTGTTTAATTTACCAGAAGCAAGTGACCCAATTGTCGACGCTATTTTCGGTAAAAAGGCAAAAACAATCTTTCACCCCCCACAAAATGACACATGACAACTCAGGGAAGTTTAAGATCCCGTTTGAATAAGCTGGAAAAAAAAACGATTGAAAAAAATTCTTTAAATGCTGAACTTATTTTAAAAATAAACAGTTAAATATTTGAATAAAAGTGTTGAAACTGAAAAAAAATTATTGATGTATTTGATAAATAATATTTTTAATCACTTTTTTTTATTAAAATGATTGAAATACCTTTATAGCTGTTAATAATATGTAAATTTGATTATTATTAATTTTTATTACTAAAATGATTAAAATTAAAATTAATATATATATTAAAAAAAATCATGAATGACTATTAATTTGTGCGCTAATTTTTTTTTTTTTTAAGAATTTAAGTATTGAATGTTTATGTTTGAAAAAGATAGTTATTTATTAAAAGATTATTTGTTTCTTCATGGTTACGTTAAGATTTCGTACCATTAAGGTGCAATTTACGACACTTTCATTATCTTATTAAACTGGACTTGTTGCTTTTAATCTTTGAGGATAATATTAATATATATGTCGAGCTTATCATTAAGCAAAATATATATGTTAGACTAATCATTATAATTACATTAATAGATAAATAGTTTCATACAAAAGAGGTACTAATGTGGCTAGAGTTAAGTTCGCCATAAATACAAAAAGTAAAAATATTCAATTAGTACAAGCATTAAACATTACAAATATCATTAGCAATCATATCACGAAGACACACCCAATGCACATTACTTTCCTCTCTCACATTTTCGCCGTCTATATTGTTAGCAGTTGAAGTTGTGCCTACATCAAAATCAACCGATGGAATATATCTTTCATTCTCAGCCATTTGAAATGCATTATCCACATTGCACTTCTTTCTAATGTAATTATGAATGGACATAGTAGCAATTATAGTAAGACATGTCTCACAAAATAGACCACCTCGTTTTCCAAACACCAAATATGCGTTCTACTATGTTTCTACAAGAAGAATGCAAATAATTAAATTTTTCAATGTGACCCCTTGGCTCCCGCAACTATCGTGTTGCACCACGTCGAAAGTCAGAAAGGTGATACCTCACATTATCTCCTCTGTAAGGAGCCATGTATCCCTTCGTGCGCGAATATCCAGAATTAACTAGATAATATTTATTTTTCAATGAATATGGAAAGTTGAGTTCTTATCTACGAAGAGCCTCACGAAATATACGATTGTCATGAGCCAATTCTTCCCATCCAGCCAATGCAAATGTAAAACACATTAAAATCTACAACGGCAAGAATATTTTGAGTCAGATAATCTTTACGATCAATATACGAAATTTCTTGACCTTGCGGCAATCTAGGTTTAACATGTGTGCCATCAAGTGCCTCAATGCAATCCTACAAGTATATACATATATAAATTTAACTAAAGAAAATAATCAAGAGAGAAATTAAATAAGTATAATAAAGTATATATTTGGAGAAAGTGCAACTTACTTTAAAGAAAGGCAAATATCGCTCGTTACATGGCTTGTGAGCTCCTACAGGTCTAATATACCCTTCAACTATTGAAAATGATACACAAATACCCTCCTTCCACCTTTAGGCTCAAAAATACCCTTCTATCCATCTATTTGGCTAAAAAATACTCTTAATGTATTAGAAATGACTCAAAAATACCCTTCTTCCTTTATTGGTTCAAAAATATCCCTCCATCTACCTATTTGGATCAAAAATGCCCTTAACATTAAATTTAAGTCCAAAAATGTCTCCTCCATTATATTATATTATTTTTTTTTATTTCACGTAGGGGTAATTTTTTTTGCAATTACAATTTTTTAATTATGATATTATATATTTTTTGGTGGAATAGATATGCATTAATTAGTATATTATTTTTTTGGTTTCACGTAGTGGTGGGCTTTTTTTAGTTACAATTTATTTTATTATTATATATATTTTTTTTAATTACAACTTTTTATTATTATATTATTTCTATTTTTTTTAATTATAATTTTTTATTATTATATAGTTTTTGTGGGTTTTACGTCAGGGGTGTTTTTTTTTTTAATTATTATTTTTTTAGTTTTAGGTTGGTACCAAGTTATCAAGTAATTTATGGTACATCATAATAGCTATATTTATGGTAATTTTTGTTTTTTCAAGAAATATATTTTTTCTATTTTAGGACTCTTAATTTCCTTCCATATATTTTAGGACTCTTAATTTTCCTATATGTTTCGGGATTCATATTTATATATTTTAGGATTCTTAATTCCATTCTATATATTTATTTAATAAAATAAAAATTAAAGGAAAAAGATTAAATGATTTTATCTATTGTAAAGTCTTCAAAGGGAGAATGTTTTTTTTTTAAAAAAGTTATTATTTTATTTTTTTGGTTTCACGTAGGGGTGTTTTTTTTACTTACATTTTAATATATATAAGGAAAAAGATTAAATGATTTTATCTATTGTAAAGTCTTCTAAGGGAGAATGTTTTTTAAAAAGAAGTTATTATTATTTTTTTTGGTTTCACGTAGGGGTGTTTTTTTTAATTACATTTTAATATATATATATATATATATATATATCATTACTATTTTTCTTTGTATTGTTACTATTTTTATGGTTTCATGTTGGAGAAGGATAGAAGTGTAAAATATTATGCATTCTTACCTAAATTAAATAAAGACTAAAATTACTTTCAAGTTTTTTTTTTTATATAAAAAGATCAAAACCTAAAAAGAACTAAAAGTCTTCAAAATTTTACCTAAAATATGTTTTCTAATATTTGAGCACACATAGATAATCATTAACTATGAGAGTATTTGCCCTTTGCTAATTATCCTATTTAAGGAATTCTTTTCTAATTTTGCACTTAAACATTAATTAATTCTTTTTAAATTTTTATATATAACTAAAAAAATTAGTGAAAAGAGGACCATTAAATTGTGAATGAATTTGAGTCTAATTACATGTGGACCAATAAAAATAATGTCATGTATTAAATTTAAATAAAATTATATTTCACATCAGAATTTGTTAAAAGAAGGAGACATTTTTGGACTTAAATTTAATGTTAAGGGTATTTTTGATCCAAATAGGTGGATGGAGGGGTATTTTTGAACCAATAGAGGAAGAAGAGTATTTTTGAGCCATTTCTAATACATTAAGGGTATTTTTGAGCCAAATAGATGGATGGAAGGGTATTTTTGAGCCTAAAGGTGGAAAGATGGTATTTGTGTACCATTTTCAATAGTTGAAGGGTATATTAGACTCTTTTTCGTAATTTAAATGTGATCTAATGATATCTCTTGCAAGCTTAGAAACATCATTTAAAACACTATGAAAGTGTCTATGAACCGTCTCTCCAAATTTTTCCATCCATTTTTATTCAAATGAGATTCAGTCTATTTTCTTTTCTAATTTCTCTTTCACACACCTCTATAAAAGAAATATGAGCATCATAGTCCCACTTAGTGTTACTTCGTATCAAACTAGTATTCAACATGATGGAATATAAATGATCTGAAGATGGAATATAAATGTCAATTGCCACACTTAGCTAATTTAGGAATAAAAATTGAAAAGGTAAAAGACAAGAGACTAGTAAAGTCAATGCCACCTAGGAACTAGAAACAACAACAACAACAACAAACCCAGTGTATTCCCACCAAGTGGGGTCTGGGAAGGGTAGAGTGTACGCAGTCCATACAGCTACTTCCAAAAAAGTAGAGAGACTGTTTCCGATAAACCCCCGGCTCAAGATAAAGAAAAGTAGACCAAAGCGTAATTAAATAAGAAGCAAGATGGATGACATAACATGACAAGGAATAAGACACATAAAAATAGAAGTCAGATCAATAAGAAATAAAATAAATAAGCGCAATAGGAGAAAAAGACCCACGTCTGCCTGACCGAGCTCCTATCTTTGGACCCAATCCTAGGTTTACTAGCCCGACTCAACCTGAGCTCTTCTAACTACTTACTAAATCCACGCACATAACCTAGACTTCTACCCTTATCCGCGACCTCCACACCTTTTTATCTAGGGTCATGTCCTCAGTAAGCAAAAGCTGCTCCATATCATGTCTAATCACTTCCCTCCAGTACTTCTTCGGCCTACCTCTCCTTCTTCTGAAGCCATCTAACGCTAACCTCTCGCACCTACGAACTAGGGCATCCGTGCCCCTCCTCATCACATGCCCAAACCATTTCAACCTTCCTTCGCACATCTTATCCTCCAACAAAGCCACTCGGACCTTCTCCCGAATGGTCACATTCCTGACTCTAACCCCTTTGGTAAGTCCACATATCCAACACAACATTCTCATTTCCGCTACCTTCATTTTTTGAATGTGGGAATTCTTTACTGGCCAACACTCTGCTCCATATAGCATAGCAGGATGGACTGCCGCTCTGTAGAATTTACCTTTAAGCTTTAGTGGCACCTTCTTGTCACACAACACTCCCGAGGCGAGCCTCCATTTCATCCAACCAGCTCCAATACGGTTAGATACATCCTCATCAATCTCGCCATTCCCCTGAATCATAGACCCAAGATACCTAATATTATCTCTCTTTCGAATCACCTGGGAATCCAACCTTACCACGACATCCTCCTCCTGCCTCACCAAACTTACATTCCATATATTCCGTCTTGGACCTACTCAACCTCAACCCCTTAGATTCAAGGGTTTGCCTCCAAACCTTTAATTTTTCATTCACACCCGCCCACGTCTCATCAACCAGCACTACATCATCAGTGAACAACATACACCACGGCACCTCCCCTTGAATACTCTGTGTCAACACGTCTATCACCAACACAAACAGGAACGGACTAAGAGTCGAACCCTGGTGCAACCCTGCCTTGACAGAAAAATATTTTGAGTCACCTCCTGCCGTTCTCACCCGAGTCTTCCCTCTATCGTACATGTCCTTAATAGCTCTGATGTACGTCACCGGGACCCCTTTGGCCTCTAAATATCTCCACAGAACCTCCCTCGGAACTTTGTCATAAGCCTTCTCCAAGTCGATGAACACCATATGCGAATCCTTCTTCCTTTTCCTATACTGCTCCACCAATCTCCTCACCAGGTGGATTGCCTCTATCGTCGAGCGACCAGGCATAAAACCAAACTGATTCTCCAAAATGGACATGATCCTTCTCAATCTCAGCTCAACTAACCTCTCTCAAATCTTCATAGTATGACTCAACAGCTTGATACCTCTATAGTTAGTGCAACTCTGGATGTCTCCCTTATTTTTATATAACAGAATCATCGTACTTCACCTCCAAGCCTCCGGCATCCATTCCATCTTGAAAATGCCGTTAAACAAATCAGTCAACCACCTTAAACCAACCTTACCTATAAACTTCCAAAAATCCACCGAAATCTCATCGGGTCCTGTCGCCCTTCCCTTTCGTATGCTACAAATAGCTTCTCTGACTTCCTCCACCCTAAAACGCCTACAATAACTGAAATCACGTCTCTCCTCCGAGTGTTTCAGCTTTCCTAACTCGATGCCTCTATCCCTCTTCTCGTTCAAAAACCTATGGAAATACTCCTGCCATCTCCTCTTAATGTGGACATCTTCCACCAAAACAGTACCATCCCCCTTTAATGCACTTTACTTGGTCTAAGTCCCGACCCTTCCTCTCCCTAGCCTTCACAAGCCGATATAATCTCTTTTCCCCGCCTTTTGCATCTAACCCCGCATACAAGCTCTCAAACGCTACAGTCTTAGCTGCCGTGACTGGAAGCTTAGCTTCCTTTCTAGCAACTTTGTAGGCCTCCCTATTCACCCGTTTCTCCTCTACATCATTACTCTCAATCAACTTAACATAAGCCCCCTTCTTAGTCTCCACCTTCTTCTTAACTTCTTCATTCGACCACCAGTCCCCTTTATGTCGACCTGCCCGACCCCTCGAAACACCTAAAACTTCTCTAGTAGCTTCCGTGATACAACTGGCAGCCCTATCCCACATAGTCTCCACGTCCCCACTGCACCTTCACACCCCCAAACCTGCCACCTTCTCCTCAATCTCTAATGCACTACCCAGTGTCAAGCCACCCCACCTAATTCTAGGACGACCCTCTTCGGACCTTCTCTTCTTGCCCTTCTTGATAGTCAAGTCCATCACCAGAAGTCTGTGCTGGGTCGAAAGATGCTCACTCGGAGTGACTTTACAGTCTTTACAAAAAGCCTCATCTTTCTTTCTAAGCAACAAAAAGTTGATCTGAGTCTTGGCTATCGTGCTTCGGAAGGTAATTAGGTGATCCTCCTTCTTCGGGAAGCTCAAATTCACCACCACTAACCCAAAGGCCCTAGAAAAATCCAACAGAGCAGCTCCCTCGTTATCCCTATCGCCAAATCCAAAACCTCCATGCACATCGTCATAACCTTCAGGCAAAACCCCAATATGCCCATTGAAGTCCCCTGCTATACCAATCTTCTCCGAACTAGGCACGCTTCTCACCACCTCATCCAAAGCAACCCAAAATCGCTTTCTCCTCCTCAGCCAAGCCCACCTGGGGTGCATAAACACAACACACATACAGCGAAACCCCCCAACGACCAGAGTAATCGCCATCAGCCTATCACTAACCCTCTTAACCTCCACCACCTGCTCTCTAATCTCCTCATCCACTAAGATCCCCACTCCATTCCGACGCCTATCGCACCCAGAGTACCACAACTTATACCTATCCACATCCCTAGCCTTAGTCCCTACCCACTTAGTCTCCTGCACATACGCAATATTGATCGTCCTCATCTTAAGAACCTTAACCAGCTCTATGGACTTACCCTGAAGGGTTCCTGTATTCCACGACCCTACCCGCAATCTATCTACTCTCGCCTCTCGCCTATCTCTACCATCCCTCACTACACCAACCCTAACACTCGACCTAAATCCCTCACCCACCCCTGCCCTCCCCTCTTTACCCCCACCCAAAATCGGCCCCAACCCCAACCCCCTCGGACATGACCCTATACCACCATCAACCCCTACCTCCACCACTTAAGAACCAAAAACCAATCCCTAAATCGATAAACCACAAAACAGAAATCAACAAAAGGCAGACAGGAAACCAAAAAAGCAGTAGGGAAGCAGGGATCACACACAGATAAAACTATCCGGCCTAGCAAAAGGACACAACTCTAATCACAAGAAACAACAGTGCAAACGAGAACGGTAAATAAGGCGGTAAATAATAACTTGTAAAAGTATGTAAATAACAAAGGTTAGATATCACCGGGGTAATCTCGTGTGCTGATGGTGCCGTTAATTCTAGCTTCGAAGTTAGTTGCTGAAGTTGGCCAGAAATTTTTAGAGCTTTTTTGTGCCATTAAATTTCACTTGTGGGTTGGTGTTGCTTTGTGGTAAAAAATTGTGGTGATAAAGTATAAGGGATGCTTTGTTTTTCTAATATGCACTGCTCTTATGATGTGGGAGAAATTACAGGAAGTATGGTTGGATAGAAGTAGTGGAAGGATTTGCATGTCTATCTCCACGAAAGCGATGTTGATAACTAGTGGTGAAGACAGAAGACATTGAAACTGGTTTCCTACTGAAGAGTCAAGGTTAGACTAGTATGTTCAAACTATATGCAATAAATGTGTTAACTGATTATTAAGATCACTTAAATTAGAGTATTGATTAAAAAAAGATCACTTGATTAGAGTAGTTGTTAATGTGGCTTTAGCTTTCATTTCATCCTCCTTTCTCTTGCGAACCACAGACCCCACTTTGTGGGAATACAATGGGTATATTATTTAATACAGGTGAGAAACGAGTAGAGTAACGTATAGTATGGATACTCATATTGCAATTCCCTTATCTATGCTATATGGTAAAATGAAAATGAATTAGGCAAGCTTTGAAATAGTAAACTTCTTTATTTTGGGTAAAACAACACAAACAAACAAGATTCCATAGTTGATTCTTTTCCCCTGAAAGTTTAATTTTTTCTTTATTTTGTTTTCTGGTTCAACCAAAGCCACCATAAAGGAACAAACACAACGAATAACTCATTTCCTTAAATTAAGAGAATGATATGATATAGCATTTTTTACTATTTGAAACTGATCTAGAAATTTGGGTTCTTCCTAGGTATGAATCACTGACAACATATTAGAGTAGCTAGAGTTCTTAGACAGTATGGTATGGAGAAGAAACTAAGAAGAAGGGAAGATGGAGAAGAAGAGCAATTCCAATCCCAAACAGACTATTATTTGGAGGCCAAAGCAATCCTCAGTATCCACTTTCTTTCATTATTTCCCTCTACAATGTGAATGGAACTATTGAAATCAATGAAATAAATATCCTGCAGATGTCAAAAGTTACAAGCTATGCTTGAGATTTATTTTCAATAGCGCTAGAACATGCGATTACTGGTAGGAAGGGTCATTATTTCACCCCTGAGGGTTGCTCATTCAAGACCAGTAGAAACGAATGATAGGCATCTTCACGGAAACTTATCAGCTATAACTGATAAAACAACACTAGCTGCTAATTCAGGAGTTATTAGATTCCAAGGGTTGAGGTCTTAAATTTTCACATGGAGAAGGGAATTTGATTCCCCTGTTTCTTTTATTTTATTTAAATTTTATTACAATAATTTTATTGTTCCATCGGAGAGAATTTGATTCCCCAGCATAGAGATTTGAAAGGCAGAGCGCATCTTCATGAAAATTTTGCATTCACAAAGACAAACCAAAACTATTAAACAAAGCAGGCACCAAAAGTTCATTAGGACAAAACGATGAACTTTTGTTTTGGGCAACTTTTTTCAAATCAATAAACCATTAAGAAGAAAGTCCAACAGTCCTAACAAGAAAGCAACGCATCAAAATAGAAACCAAATTCTAAAGAAAGAATGAAAATTAAAAAAATTGCTTTTTGCATATTCATTCAACTTCCATAACCGTTACAAATGGTGTCACTCCCTCTTCAAAAATTTTCAGAAAAACAACTATAGACTAATATCAAGCTTCTTTCGACTGAAACTAACAATCACATATTTGTCTATGAAAAAAAAGAGATGAAAAATAAAAAAAATAAAAAAACGTAAAAATTGAGAGAACTTACCACGAAATCTTGAAGGAAATGCAGCAATTTGAGAGACAAACTTGAAGAAAATGTGTTGTGTTGAGAGGCAGCGGCGTGATTTTTTTGAGATAAATGAAAGGGTGCTGTGAAGTGTGTTGTGTTGTAGTGAAATGGGATTAGGGCTACAAGGATAAAATTGGAATAACAAATAATTATAAGGGATACAAATGTAATTTCACTGATCAACTTAAATAGATTATAAGTTCTGCAAAAAATAAGCTGATATTTACTGCTTTTTGATTTTGGCTTAAAAAAGTCAAAAATAACTTTTTTGAAGTAATTAAAAAAATTCTCAAACACCTTTTTAAGTCAAAAAAACAATTTATAATCTATTTTGACCAGCTTATAAGTTAAGCCAAACACCCACTAAATATATATACACACATTGTGATTATCCTTGTGACTGTTTATCAATTGTACTGTTTATAGAATTTTACTCCCCCCAAGTTGTACTTTTTAAGGATCCAACTTTTAGTTATGATACAACATTGTTTTAAGAAATCTAAATTCAAAATATAATGTGGGAAAATGAATAATGAAGGGGAATACTCTCTCTCGCGTCCCGTATTACTTGTCTACGTTATTTAAAATAATTATCCCTTATTGTTTATCTACATTATTTAAAATAATTATCCAAACTACTCGTTAATTTATAAAATTAAGAGAAAATTAATTTATTTTTTCAATTTTGCTTTTAAATTAATTTTTTTAAAAGTATAAACATTGTAAAGTTCCTTCATTGTTAATCTTGAAATTGATGGATAAAATATATAATTATAGAATGTATTAAAAAAAAGTTAAAGGATAAATTAGTAAATATATCATTTTATTTTTTAATGTGTGCGTAAAAATAAAAATGAACAAGTAATATGAGACTAAGTGAAAATTCACTGTTCTCCTAGTTTGTTTTTCAGTGATTGAGCAGTTTATCATAATACTTAGGGGTGGTTTGGTGTAAGATACTAAATCAAGTAGATTCGGGATAAAATTTTTGATGCTATGTTTGATTGTTAAATTCGGGATAACTTATTTCGGGATTAACAAATAGTCTCGAAATAAGTTATTTCACTTAAGGAGTGGTATAAATAACCCATCATAATTTACCTTGGGATAATGTCATAAATGATAAAATTATTCTCCAAATCCTTTAATTATCACTTGATAGTCCTCAAAAAAAAAATTAAAAAAAAATTAATATATATATATATATATATATAAAATATTAAAAGTGTGAAGACCCTTAGAAAAGTGATTTGAACTTTTTACCCTTCGTTAAAAGATTCTTCTTTAGACAAAACTGTCTTTTCACTATTTTTTAAATTTATTATTTAATTATTTTTTATTATATTAACTAGACTTCCTAAAATATACAGGACTCCTAAAATATATGGTAAGAGAATTAATTAATATTTTTCTTTCTGTTAGACTTTCTAAAATATATGAGACTCCTAAAATCTATGATAGGAGAATTAATTCATATTTTGTCCAACGCGTTCCTTTTACAGAAAAGAATTTCTTGACATTATGCAAATTTAAATTTTTTATGATAATTGGTAACCATTTCGAAGAAGAGATGATCATATGCTTTTTGTTTCGGCTTAAATAAAGGCATTATTATTAACGAAAGCTACTAATAGATATAAAATTTGAATCTTCTACCAATATAATAGCTTGTCTAAAAGAGTCATGTTAGTAAATATAAATTATTATGTATTTATAATAGACAATTGTTTATTGAGAAGTTTTCTGTTGTGATTTTAGTACGTTCTTGAAGTTTAAAATAATAAATTATCATCTATTTTTTATAGATAATTGTTACTTAAGAGTCGGCCAAGAGTGTTCATCCGAACCCTTTTTTGGTTAATTTTTTTTTAATGTATATATAGTAGATGTTGAGCTTGCTTCATATTGCTTGATGGAACTCAATTTGATCTGAGCCGTGATTGTGGCACCCCGTTCAAGTTTAAACTTGACGAAGGTAATGTTGGAGAGGTGGTCTATCTTTACACTATTTTTTTAAATTTATTATTTAATTATTTTTTATTATATTAACTAGATTTCCTAAAATATATGAGACTCCTAAAATATATGGTAGGAGAATTAATTAATATTTTTCTTCTACTAGACTTCCTAAAATACATGGGACTCCTAAAATATATGATAGGAGAATTAATTAATATTTTTCTTTCTACTGTTCAATTAGAAAAATACTTCTAAAATAGAACTCTATTAAAGAAATACTTCTATAAATATTGAGATGTACGTTAAACTAGAGAACAAATCGGTTTGCCTATTGGGAGAATGTGATTGATGCTCATCTCACTTGATTCGATTGAATGTCTAGATAGTGGATGCTTGATTTTCTAACCCTCAAATTTTTCATTGTTTTTGTCAGCATAATAGAATTCAACATAAGTGTGTATATATATATCTTCTTTGTTTTCATTCAAAATCATTCTTTAGGGTCAACATTTTCCCTCAAACAAGAATTAGTTGGATCAAAATCGAAGCTTTGCGATCACTATTATATTTTTTTTTATAGTTTACAAATCGTAGATGAATGTCGGTGGGCTTTGAAGATTTTTTTGTATAAAGGTTAGGTTTAATTGTATTATTTTAATATCTTTATTATCTTATTATTTTAATTTAATTTACAAATGCTAGATGAATGTGAGTTGGCTTTGAATTTTTTTTAGGCAAAGATTAGGTTTAATTGTATTATCGTAATATCTCTATTGGTTTATTATTTTGTAGTAGTTTACAGTTCGTAGATGAATCTCGATCGGCTTTGAGAATTTTTTGTGAGTAAAATTTAAGTTTAATTGTATTATTTTGATACCACTTTTATCGTATTATTTTTTTACAATTTACAGGTGATAGATGAATGTTGGTCGGCTTTGAGCAATTTTTGAATGTAAAGGTTAGGTTTGGTTGTATTATTTTTATATTTCTATTATCGTATTATTTTGTTATTGTTTACATGTGGTAGATGAGTGTCAGATGACTTTGAGAAAATTTTTGTGTCTAAAGAATAGATTTAATTGTATTATTTTGATGTGTCTATCATTCTATTATTTTGTTGCAATTTACAAATGGTAAATGAATGTCGATAGACTTTTAAAAATATTTTTGGTAAAAATTAGGTTTAATAAATAAATTTTTCATCCTTACATACTCAAAAGATATTAAATTTAATTATTAGATTCATCTTTATTATTTAAACAAATATCCTATTTAATGTAATGTTTGAACTCATTAAAGTGAGGTACACGCGTAAGGCGCGTACACCTAAACTAGTAATATTAAAAGTGTGAAGACCCTTAGAAAAGTGATTTGAACTTTTTGCTCTTCATTAAAAGACTCTTCTTTAGACAAAACTGTCTTTTCACTATATTTTTTAATTTATTATTTAATTATTTTTTACTATATTAACTAGACATCCTAAAATAAATGGAACTCCTAAAATATATGGTAGGAGAATTAATTAATATTTTCCTTTTTATTAGACTTTCTAAAATATATGGGACTCCTAAAATGTATGCTAGAAGAATTAATTAATATTTTCCTTTCTACTGTTTAATTAGAAAAATACTCCTAAAATAGAACTCTATTAAGGAAATACTTCTATAAATATTGAGATGTACGTTAAACAAGAGAACAAACCAGTTTATCAATTGGGAGAATATGATTGATGCTCATATAACTTGATTCGATTGCATGTCTAGATTGGTGGATACCTGATTCGGATGGCTTTGAAGAATTTCTTGTGTAAAGGTTAGGTTTAATTGTATTATTTTAATATCTTTATTATCTTATTATTATATTTTAATTTACAAATGCTAGATAAATGTGAGTCGGCTTTGAAAATTTTATTTTAGGTAAAGGTTAAGTTTAATTGTATTATCATAATATCTCTATTAGTTTGTTATTTTGTTGTAATTTACAGTTCGTAGATAAATCTCGATCGGCTTTGAGAAATTTTTGTGTGTAAAATTTAAGTTTAATTGTATTGTTTTGATATCACTTTTATCGTATTATTTTGTTGCAGTTTACAGGTGATAGATAAATGTTGGTCGGCTTTGAGGATTTTTTTATGTAAAGGTTAGGTTTAATTGTATTATTTTGATATCTCTATTATCGCATTATTTTGTTATTGTTTAAAAGTGGTAGATGAGTGTCGAACGACTTAAATTTTTTTTTTTTTGTGTGTAAAGATTAGATTTAATTGTATTATTTTGATGTCTCTATAATTGTATTATTTTGTTGTAATTTACATATGGTAGATGAATGACGATCGACTTTTAAAAATAATTTTGGTAAAGGTTAGGTTTAATAAATAAATTCTCCAATCTTTACATCTCAAAAGATATTAAATTTAATTATTATATTCATATTTTTTATTTAAATAAATATCCTATTTAGTGTAATGTTTGAACTCACTAAAGTGAGGTACACACGCAAGGCGCGTACACCTAGACTAATATATATATATATATATATATATATATACACACACACACACACACATACTCACACACCCCATGGAATAGGGTTTGATCCTATTCATGGAGATTCCGTAACTATTTCAAAAATGAAAAGTCCGATACAATTGGATTTATTTTTTAAATTGGAAGCAGTTACTAATTCATGATATGGCATGTACAGTATGAAAACTTCATTCTCGATTCTACGAGAATTTTTATGAAAACCTTTCATTTGCTTCTCTTCGATGTAAGTTTTATTTTCCCAGAATGTATCCTAATTTTGGCCTAATTATTCTTCTGATGACCGATTCAACCTCTAATAAAAAAGATATACCTTGATTATATTTCATCTCTTCAACAAGTTTAGTAATAAGCATAACAACACTTTTTTTCCGATGGAGAGAAGAACCTATGATTAGCTTTTTGGGAAATTTCTGAACTGGAGCAGGCTACCATAAGACAAAAGATCTTCTTTCTAAAGAGATTCGATTCGGAATTCTTATATGTCCAAGGTTCAATATTTAAATAATTTCAGAGTTTTTTCCTTACTTTGTCCGTGTCAACAAACAATTCGAAATACCTCGACCACAAAATAACTTATCCGAGTTTTCCCTCACTCTCTACCTCAACCATTCATTCTAGTGATCTTTGCAATCATTCTCTCCCACAATAGCTAAAAGCTGTTGTCAGCGCTGTTGCACGAGTACTAGGACAAACCCGTACTACGAGTACTCTAACAAGAGAGGAACTACGAGCAGAAAGACTCACTCCGCTACTGAAATTCAAGAGATTGCGTTTAAATACAGAGAAAGAGAGAGCCAGTCTCTTGAGAAATTTGTGGGTTGCAAATTCTGCAATTGTAGCGTTTTTAGGCTTTCTTATAATCTGAATATGCTATTTTGGAGTCAATCTACCAGGAAATACGGGATCTAGCAGAAAATTTGATTCTTTTTTATCTCTGAATTGAGTATTTTTGAAGTACAAAGGGGTTATATCATCTCATGGTGAATTGGCGAATTATTGGGCCAAGCTGAATTTGAACAAGTGTAGACATATTGCCAATGAATTTACAGTCCGTCCCTATTAACCGCTCGAACATCGACCCAGGAAGAATCAATTTTAGACTTATTGGTAATCCAAGAACAACTTATATATATATATATATATATATATATATATATATAGAGAGAGAGAGAGAGAGAGAGAGAGAGAGAGAGAGAGAGAGAGAGAGAATGAGATTTTGATAGTTCTCACATTATATTTTTTTGTCAATTTTATCCCTCATTTAAATTTTAGTTACTCCATAAATTTTATCTATTTTTGTAAATTTGAACAATTATATGGGCTTATTAAATGCTACAAAAGTGACGAGTCATGAAAAAATAATAGTGACACCATAAAAACTATTTATACAATCAAATTCAAAATTGATCCAAGAATTTGTTGTCTATTTTGTAGTTATTAATCTTACTTCAAATTTTTATTTTTCCTAACAAATTTATCATGGACAAGTAATTAAAGTATCTTGATATTCCCTTTCTAACTTAGTACATGTTTAATTATTAAATAAAATATTATTTTTTATATATAGTTAAACATGTTTGAAAATTTATTTTTTTTAAAAAATACAATTCAACTTTTCAAATATTAATGATACTAAATAATGTAAAATGAGAGTAATTTTTTCGCATTTTTTTTTTTAAATTGGGATTATTAATATTTTATAGAATTCAGGATAAAATAAGTAATTTAACATGAAATATTAAGCTAAATAAGGTAAACAGTATTTTTATAAACAAACTATCTATTCTTAGAAAGAATACAAAGACCAAACAATCACTAAAATATAATACTAGAAAAACTAATTTCAGGACAACTAATTCTGATATAATTAATCACAGCATAACTCTTCTCAGCATAACTTGTTTTCCAACCAAACGAGCTCTTATAGTACAAATATTTATTACTCTTTCCATTATGTGTTACTTACCCTTGTATTGATATAGTTGTAATATAAAGTTAAAACTCTAACTAATCAATGTAAGAAATTTGTATTTTCTCTTCTTTCTCTTTCTTTGATAAAACACTCCCTGCTGGAGACGAGTGTATTCCGAGCACTCAAAGATTGCAGTTAGTTAGAGGGGCCTATAACGTTTACAATAAGGTCATAGGTAGAAAATGCAACATTAGTATGGTGGTACGGTGTGTTAAATGGATGTGCTGGACTGAATTTAGACAGTTCAACTCATTAGTGTTTTGATAATTTCAAATGAACAGAATTAAACAAGCTAAATTAATAAATTAACGATTAAATAATCCGCTCAAACTTAAACTAATCGGACGGATTATATTTCATGGTCTAATTTTGTCAGCTCCACTGGTCTATACATTGTCTTGTTTGCTACTTGTACAAATGTATCCACCGGCATTACTTACAAGTGAAAGTGGAGAATAGGAATGGAGCGAGTGGGGGAGGGTACTTCGTCTGTCTTGGGATGCTGGCACGTCAAATCAATAAAAAGCTAAACTTTCATTATGTGAGTGCTCACAGGCTCTACGTCTGTGCTCACATTTATGTAATCGTGGCACTACACATGCATCTTTCTTAATGACCATTAAACCGTTGCTAAATTTTCAAACTATCCATTCTCAAGAGATATACAACAACAACAAATCCAGTATATTTTCACATAGTGAGGTCTGGGGAGGGTAAAATGTACACAGTCTATACCATTACCTCTGAAGGACTAGAAAGACTGTTTCCGATAGACCCCCGGCTCAAGACAAAAGACCGTAGACCAACAGTCATGCAACATGATAAAGAACAAAGAACCAACATCCACAAAAATAAAGTATAATTAACCAAAAAGCAAGCAATATGCTAAAGTAACAACAGAACCAACATTCACCAAAAAAATAGTATAATTAACAACCCAAGGACCCCCTCCCCCATAACTGGAACTCCCAACCAAGCTATCCTTAAACCTCCTAACTACGGACTACGACTCGACCACCCACCTTAGCCTTCTAGTTTAATACTCTTCCTCCAAACCTTCCTATCTAGGGTCATGTCCTCAGTAAGCTGTAACTGTTCCATGTCACGTCTAATCACTCCTCGCCAGTACATTTTTGGTCTACCCCTACCCCGCTTGAAACCCTCCAAGGCCAACCTCTCACATCTACGGACCGGGGCATCCGTGCCTCTTCTCATCACGTGGCCAAACCATCTCAACCTCACTTCCCGCAACTTATCCTCCACCGAAACCACTCCCACCTTCTCCCGAATAGAGATATAATAACGAGATACTCCCTCCTTTTCAATTTAATTTGGCACCTATATTAAAATAGTTACTCCCTCTATTCCCTTTTAATTGTTCCCCTCATTTTTTATGTCATTTTGACAAAATTTCAAAGTTAAATTAGATTAGATTAGATTAATTTAATTTTTTAAAATTAAAATTTAAATATAAAAAAACTACATGATAAGTACTATAAATTGCATTTTTTTTTCAATTTGATTAAGAAATACATCTTAAAATATTGATCAAAATTTGTATCGTTAATAAAAAGGGAGCAATTAAAAAGAAATGGAGGGAGTAATCTTTTTGTTCGGTCTTATTTGTGTTTATTGTGAATTGATACAGTGGAATTTGTAGGTGAGTTAGTAACATAGGTTACGATTTAACCTTATTTTAGAATCAATTTATTAGAAGTTTGATTACTAAGTGATAACAGAAACGAACAAAGTAAGCAAAATAATCAAAGTAAAGCAAACAAATCTGATTGAGCTAGGTTCGAATATGAGCATCTTTGAGATTGATTTCAGACTATCCGAGCTATTATGGAGTAAGATTAACACACAACTAGATAAATAGTAAAGAATAGAAAATGCTTGTAGCCCAAGAATATTATTGTAATGAGCAAAAAAATGGAGATCCTTTTATAAGTGAGGAGGGACAACTATTCATAGGCTACAATGTTACGTCTTTGGCGAATCCACATATGACACGAGAGCCCTATAGTACCTAAATATATGTCCTTTAGCCATGTGTCTTGTTCATTGGAGTTAATGCAAGCTAATAACCCTGCTCCACTCAACCCTATATGGACTTGTCCGCGTCTCTGAGCATTCTGACAAACTTATCCCTTATTTTGCCACGATCCAAATCACGGATCGTGTAGACATCTACCTAATATATCCTAGATAGAGAACTCTTACCGTCCAACCATTCAGTTATTGCGGAAGACATGTAAAATCGCCTCAAGTATAAACAATTATATAAACCTTCTGTTTAAAATAATTGCAGAAGTAAATTAAAACAAAATTTCAGAATCTAGTCTAAATCAGTATAAGAGAAAAAGTAAATTCTATAACCTAGTCTAAATCAATCCAAAAGAACTAAACGAAGGGAAGAAATACCCGAGATACAATATCTATGCATGAGTAGAATGGCCGGAGTTGTTGAAGAATAATTACTGTTATACCTATAGAAAATCCCACTGACCTGTAACATGACTATATCTCCAAATGGGAATATAGTAAATATAGTATCAGTCAAACACACGTATTGAAAGGTATCATCAATCGATCAGGATTAAAAACATATAATAACATATAGCAACAAAAAGAAATCATGACAAACATACATGTGTAACAACTGAACATACTTATCTTACTACAACTTTTAAATTTATTATATTTTATTTGTTTAAGCAATATTAATATACCTTTAGGGAGAAACTAACTAACATATTCCCATGGATAAATATGACCCACATTTCTTACGCACTCACCTTGTAATAACAACTCTTCACTTCTTTCTCTCTCATTAATTATCTTTCATACATCCTTCACTCCCTATTATACTATCATTAATCATCAGAATCACAATAATTAAGGCACTTTATAGAATCAACAACTTTTGCAAGAAGAGGTACAACAATATACATCACGTATGTAACTATATACGTAGAAGAATAACGTTTATACTTAATTTAAGACGTATCTTATATTCACACTTTGTTATAATGCACAATCACCATCATCAACATAACTTGTCCACTTAAGGAAGCATAGTATCTAATCAAACAATCGGTCCACACAAGGAATCAATTACACTTAGATAAATTCTTCAACACGTTTCACCATAACAAAAATATATATCTAAAATGTAAATTCAAATGCATATGAATGAATATATGAATGCAAGATGTGTGCATCATATATTTATAATCTTAATCTCATCAATATCATTCTCGACATCATGATTTCAATATGAATATTATTGTCACTAACTCATCATCATCAATAACATCATGAACACCATAATCTCTATATCATCAACTCAACATCATCAAATATAAATGCAAGATACAATCAATAATTATAAGTAATGCCTGAAGGCAAATCGCAAGCACCCAATGAAAATTAGATACAATCAACAATGACTAAAATAGAACTTATAATTACTGGAAATCAAGTAAATACAGTCAATTTCCAATAAGTTCATCATTTCAGATAACAACGAATATCCACTAACACATGAAATCATAATTATACCCGATGGTCAATTCATCATTTGCTCAATTGAGCATTATCAAACTCAATCATCAATCAAATATCTATTTTAAGAGTTCAGATTTTACCATGATTGATAGCTGCACTTTAAATCATCATTTTATTTTCTTCACCAATCTAACCCTCTTTTATTCATATTAAACTAGGTAAATTTTGTTACTAATTAGTAACCCCTACATTCAAGTCTTCATTATTTTCAATGATTTATCCCATTTAGTTGATCATTCAGCCAATAAGTTCTATTAAACTTAGAATTCTAGTTAGTGTCGTATACCTTTACACATCTTACTTCCTAGAACTTAGTCAAACTTGACTTTAGGTTGTTAGTTCATATCATTACCTCCGCTCATCACAATCAATCCTCCTAACTATCTTCTAGCAAGAATATCTCATACTTTGAATTTACACAATATTAGGGTCCCTCTTTTTGAGGTATTAAAGACTAGCTCTATAGATTAGATTGTAACCTAATTCATTTATTATTACTCACATTCATATATTAATCTCTACAAAACATCAAGTAAGTCATATAAATACAAACACATATCAAGGGATCCATATAAAATACAATAACATATAATTCTATTATTATTATATTAATTTTATGTTTTATCCATTCAACTACAACTAGACATGAAATCTCCCATCAACTATAACTATTACATGCAACTAATCCAAGTCCACGACCCATTAGACCATATAACCTATTTGTGCGTCAAGCTGCTGCAATAAGTAATTACTTTATTTGATATAAAAAGGTTTAATTTTGATGAACTACATATTACATTATCATAGTCATCATCATGTCGTCCAGTTCTGAATGTTTTCTATGTGATATAAGTTATGTGAATATATTCCATTCTAATTTTTTGAGTTTAAGGGTTATGTTTAGTTTGATCAAATGCGTCTATTTGGATTTGAAAGATAATGATTCCTCGAGGAACTTCTGGACTAGCACTTGATGCAATTTGTCAAGGAGAGGATGAAACCATTAAGTTACAATTATGTTTGCAAATGCATATCATTTGGATCCATTCTATCTATAGTAAGTGTCTTCAAGTTGAAAACATTTTCTCTGCAAATTAGTTAATTTGTTTCTTATTCAAGTTGCAGGTAAAAATATTTTATTGCTGGAGATTAGTTAATTTGTTTCTTCTTCAAGTTGCAAGTAATAATATTTAATTGATGTTTTAATATAGTTTTCTTTGTTGAATATAGATATGTCGAAGAGAAAGCGTGAAGATAACATTATAAAGACAGTTCAGTCGACACATACTTCAGAATATGTATCCATATCACAAATAAACAAGTCAAAGCTACCATTAAAATCACTTCTTCAATCGAAATCTCAAGTGACACGTTCAGTTTCATCCACATCGCACCTGAATCGATTAGTTCACACCACACCACAAATGAATCCAAAAGTTCTGGAATCAGCTTCCTCAGTTCAGCCTGTAACACAGCCTCCAGTACAGCCTTTATCACAATTGACTTCATCAGTTCATCCTCCAGTACGTCAAGAACCATCAAAGCCTCCAGTACAGCCTTCATCACAATTGACTTCATCAGTTCATCCTCCAGTACGTCAAGCACCATCAAAGCCTCCAGTACGTCAAGCACCATCAAAGCCTCCAGTACGTTAATCTTTCTCAGTTTAGCCCATAGCGCAGTAGGTACGATCACAAGCTGCTCCATCAGTTCAGTCTGCAACACATCAGGAACCATCAGAATTGAGTTCATCAGTGCAGTCTACAACACGTTAGGCACCATTATTTCATCCCGTAGCACAACAGGTACCATCACAGACTACTTCATTAGTTAAACCTGCAGCATATCAAGTGCCATTACAACTGACTTTATTATTTCAGACCGTAACATAGAAGGCACCATCACAACCAACTCCTCCAGTTCAACCCGCAGTACAACAAACACCATCACAACCAATTCCTCCAGTTCAACAAGCAGCACAACAAACACAATAACATCCAACTCTTTCAATTCAATAAGCAATACAACAAACACCATCACAACAGGCTCCATCATTTCAACCCATAGCACAAACACCACCCAAATAGTATACTGGTCGTAAGTCAAGCAAATATTGGATGGTAGATGCAATAGGTGAGATGGTACACTTTATGTAATTTTTTTGCATCTTATTTCTTTTTAACTCGGTAAGCTTCTTTAATTTTCTTGCATCAAATTTCTTTAATTTGAGTATAAACATGTTATGTTTTTTATTTGCATATTTTTTTTCATCCACTAAATATGCTTTGTAGCATAAATGTATCTTTTTTTATAAAGATTCACATGGGGCTGTGAAAATAAAACAACTGAAGGTTAGCGACATGCTAAATTTATCCTCTGAAGAACGTATCGTAATTGAATTTGATGACGTAGCACCAATTGGAGAAGCACAAGGCCTTCTTTTAGGTTTTTGTGGGATTTTAGCAACTGACAACATTATTTTTTCAATTGGCTATGCCAAATGGAATGATTTACCTGAGTCATACTTTAACCGCTGCTTTGGTCAAATTATAAAGGTATAAACTCTATATATTTATAACTATATTGATATATTATGTATACATACTTTATATTGACATAGCTATAGATAATCTAACCAATATTTCATTTTCAAGGCCTTGATTTTCTTTTGGAACAACCGAGTCAATTGCACGACGCTATGTCTATAATTCTATTTCAAAAAAGTGGGGTGCAAGGAGGCTAAAGTTGTGGGATAATACCTTTGACCCACTTTAAAGACGATCTGAACTTATGGCTAATGTTCCTGAAATTTCACCGGAGCAATGGACTTCGTATGTTGATTATCGTTTGGACAAGAAAACACATGTATCTTCTTAAATACTTCATTTGAAGCCAAACTTATTATATTTATATTGAATTCAAGTATTTCTTTTCTATAAAATGTGCAAGAAAAATGCTGAAAATTGAAAGAAATAAACTATTCCACACATTGGTGGCTCCAAGTCTAACTCGAGAAGAAGAGAAAAAATGGTGAAATATATTGGTTCATTATATTTTACTTTAGTTTATTAAGCATGAAACTATCCTTAATTTGTTAAGTTAATAGTGTTTGTAGATGGTTGAGACTGGACATAAGCCTGGACGAGCAGAACTTTATCTTGCTACTCATAAGAAAGAAGATGGATCATATATTAATGAAGTGGCAAAAGAGATTTGTCTAAGTACTCCGTTGAGCAATTTTTATTATTTCTCCTGATTTTTTCTGTTTTAGTTACAACCTTATGGTGTATGGCAAAGTGAATTGTTCGTAGTTCAACCGATAGTGAATTTCAAAACTGTGATTGAATATGGGTTCTTATATCTTTGAATATTGTATGTCAAGTTTTTATCTCTTTTGTAATCTTGTTAACATTGTGTTGTTGAACCTAAAGTCTAGTGAAGCCGCGTGGGGCTCTTTCAATTCACTAGCATTGTTGCCTTGTTATTCATCTCATTTTCTTGTTCAAAACACAAACTCAAAGTCTAGTGAAGTCGTGTGAGGCCCATTTTGATTCACTAGCAATTTGTTGTTCATCTTGTTGTTCTTGTGTTGGTTGGAATCTCTTGATACACACGTAGTCTTGTATCAATATGACATTAAAATCTCTACTCAATAGCCAAGGTTGTGAAATCCCTTGAGCTAGAATAAGGAGGTTCGACCACAATACTTTCTTTTTTTCTACAGTATTGAACTCAAAATTGACCGTAATTAAGAACTCATGGTCATTGATTCTGTCTATGACCAAACAATAGATCAATTAGGATATACTTCTGATGTGTGTAACCATAATAGTAATTCAGATCTGAAATAAACCATATTCTACCATTGTCTGCTTCTTGGTAATTGGTGTGGATGCCCCATTCAGGGCTTGATACAACAACTTTCCCTTTAGTATGAGGCTCATGTGTCATAGGAGAGACAACAACGGTGTTGCTTCCAGTTGGCGTTGGGTCTGCTGAGTGTCTCATCTGAGGCATCTTCTTTGATTGTATCTCGAGAGTGTTCTCTTTTGATTATTTTGTCCCGTACTCAGGCAACAGCATAATAGGTCCCTTATATCTCCATTCTTGAGTTATTTTCTTTACTTCCATTCTTCTCTTTGGTGGGTTAACTTTAGAAGGTGCAGGTTGTTCAGGGTTAGAGCAAATATGAACAATAATTTGGCATCCATAAATTCCTTATTAACAATGGTTACCAGTCTGTATTGTCTAGTATTAGTAGGGACAACATTCATAATATTAGTAGATGCAGTGTTCTCCTAACCCGCTACTCCTGTTGTTACTCCTTAATTATCTATAGATTATAATATATATGCTTATTACAAAAAAAAATTAATACAAGTTGGCTAGTTATCAAAAAAATATAGAACTGAGGTGTTCAATAATATCATGAAGACTGAAAGATGGACTGAACTGTTTAGGGGTAATTTTGTTAATGTCATTCGAGTTGCCCCTAGCAAAGCTGTAGCCTGTAGAGGTATACTTTAAGTCTTCTCCTCTTATATTTTTTATTTTGTAAAAGCTTGACTTTAGGCCTTATTTATGCTACTCATGTTTGTCTTTGAAAAAAATGAACTCATTAGGAGTTGTTCTTTTTATTATATGAATTATTTACATAGCCGGTGGTATTTTTCGTCAAGTCTCAAAAGAGTTTGAAATTTTGTGTCGACGTTTACTATAATACAACTGACATAAGTTGTCATTGTTCAAACAATGACTGTTCTCTTACTTGAAATTAATATTTTTTTGGGTTGGCACTTTGATCAGTGGATAAGGTATATATGGAACAAGATAGAATCTATGACACTTTTCTTTGGTTATGAACTTTCTGTAAATCAAGTAAATATTTTGTGTGACATTATTTTTCCGACCTGAAGCGTTGCATACATGAAATAACTTCTTATGAGAAATCATTGCTTGGAATGCGGCTTACACAACCCCTTACTCCATTCCCTTTTCACACAAGACTGGTGAAAAGAATCCCTTAGCAAACCATGAGCAATGCTCTATTTGAAGAATTATATGCATTATGACTTCAGGAATCTGTAATCAGTGCCTTTAACATTACTTGTTTAGCCTTATATTTTTTTTCTGTGTATTGGAGTTAGCCTGCTATATTGGATTGTTGGAATATACGGGGTATGTTGTTGTTATTGTTGTTGTAAGAATGAATCCAAAAAGGAACCAATAAGACCTAATAAAGGCCTAAAAAGTCCCAATAAATTATGTATGTCATTTTCCTTTTTTCTTTTGTGGATCACTTATAATCAGCTCATACTTGTAAATAAATACTTTCAGTTCTTGCAATGAACTCTAAGGTATAATGATTTTTGGCTTAAGATTATGTCTAAGTTTGTTTTGAGCATCTTATTTACCCCTCCTCTGTTGTATCAGCAGTTGTGTTATTGTGTGTTGTACTGGACATATTTGAATGATATGGTAAATGGACTTAACCTACTTCTCTTGCTTCTCTTTGCTCTACTGATTATTGTTCTCATTTACTCTCTCGATCTATAGCTATGTATGTTAGGTTTTATCGGTTCTATGCCGTGTTTTTCTATTGAAATCAAAGCTGTATTTCACTATGTCGAAGAACTCGAGCTTGAAGTTTATCGTATTTCATTATATTGTTCACCCTAAACCATGATTTTTTTTTGTCATACCAAAATATAGTTCCAATGTGATATATATGTGCAATGCGCAACATCTAAGAGAATGAAAAAAAACAACAGAATGTGAATTTCAGTGTTTGGTTCTGAGTTCTAATCATATCTAGAACTTAGCACAGAGCTTAATTACTGGGCAGAGGTCATTCGTGATCTCATACAATGTCTTTTGAGATTTTTGATGTAACACCTGCAAGGTTGAGGCATGATAATATAAGTACTCAGCTATGATAATATCTGTGTTGTACTATATTCTTTAATTGCCCATTACTAATTGAAGTTATATTATGATTTTTGTGTTGTACTATATTTAGGAAAAAATTGAACTCACAGTAAGTCAAAGCACCGTGGATGAGTCTGAAGTTTCTCCCAATGATGATGTTGGTAAGGTACTAGGAAAATAGCATTCTGGAAAGGTAAGGTGCTTGGGATTAGGAGCTGTTCCTAGCAGATCCTTTAAGAAAGAACGTCCTCATTTTGGTGGTATGAGTTCTTCAAGTAGTAACAGTTCATGTCCATCCAATTGCCAAGAAAACTACACTCAAATGCTGAATGCTCATAAGAAAAGCCAAGAGAATTACAAAGAAATGGTGAATTCTCACAATCTAATGATGAACGCTTTCAAGGCATATATGATAATGAAAGAAGGCACGATACCTGAACAGTTTGCAGGATTTTTCACTTCTCCTATGGTAAATAATTTTCTTGAATTACCTTTTTCATTTGAAAAAAATTAAGTTGATATATTGTTATAAAATAATTAGCATTCAAAGACCTTCTATAATTACTATTTTTATTTATAATTTTGCAGCTAAGTGATGCATCTAGTGGACCTCTTTCGAATGTGAACGGAAGATCACTTGGTGATACTTATTCTAGCGATAATCATTGAAGTTTCTTGTAATTGTATTTGTAATTATGAAAATGTTATCGAATCATTGGAGTAATATTTTGTGTTTATATTAAATTAGTATTTAAGACTAATGACAACACATTGTGGTACGTTTTTATGATCTAATATATTTTAATTTTTGTTGTTATTAAGATGTATTTTTGTTTGATCCAAGTACAGTGAATGATATATATATATATATATATATATATATATATATATATATATATATAAATTATTAAATAATATTCAAATTTAAATATTGATCCTGAAGACTATAATTATTCTTTTTGAAAAATATCAAAGTGAATTGTGGAGGTCTTGATCCCTGCAATTTATATAGAACAAAAATTTTGGTAGTAGGTTTAGTTTACATATTGCGGGGGTTTTAACCGCCGCTAGACAACTACCGCTAAAATATTGCGGCGGTAAATAAAAAATCACCGTAAACTGATTGCGATGCTTGTAATTGCTGGAGTTTTGAAAACCGCCACACTGTCATTTTGTGGGGGTTGCCGACCTCCGCAATTTATAAATATAACCCCCGCAAAGTGAGCAGTTTTTTGTAGTGATCATTCAACCAATAGATTTTATTCAACTTACAATTCCAGCTAGAGTCATATACCTTTACACATATTACTTTCTAGCATTAGCCAAACTTGACTTTAGGTTGTTAAGTCATACCTTTACCTTCTCTCATCACAATCAATCTTTCTAACTATCTTCTAGCAAGAATACTTCATACTTTGAATTTACACAATACCGAGTTTACTCTTTTTGAGGTTTTAAAGACTAGCTCTATAGATTAGAAGGTCTCCTAATTCTTTTATTGTTACTCAGATTCACATAACAACTTTATAAATCATTAAATAAGTCATATAAACACAAGGATCCATCAAGGAATCCACACATAATACAATAACATATATTTATCTCATTACTATATTAGTTTCATGTTTTATTTATCCAAACTCCATGTCTGTTGGTCTAGACATGAAATCTCCCATCAACTACAGTTATTACATGCAACTAATCAAAGTTTACTATACATTAAACTACCTACCTAGGCTCTAAGTTGCTGTGATAAATAAGTTATATCATGGATGATCTTCCTTTTTCTTCATATTTTCAAAGGCTAAATCATCTAATAAACAATAATTATAAGAGTAATTAAAAAATTACTCTTCAAACAAATACGTTGAAAATTCAAACTCACCAATTTTATCCTTGTTCATAATCTACGAAATTACCCAACAGTCAATTAATCATTCAACTAATTCTATCAAATTCAATTTAAATCCATTAATGGAGTTTTGCCCCATGTTTATTGAACTTAATATCCCCAACTATGAGAAAATATCCCTCTAGGAATTAATAATAAAATATTTGAGTTTTGGATCTGAAACCCGTCAAAACCAGACTTAAATATTATCCCATTACTGTTGCAGCGATTAGATTACCAATGCAGGAGTTAATTTTTCAGTCCAGACAATGTTTTGTAAAATAATCATAACTTTTTACTTCAAATGTGGATTCATGAATAATTGGATTCATTGGAAGAAGATTCAAAGATCTTTCATTAGATTGGTATTATATGCCCCATTACTATGCATATTCTAGGCGATATACTCATCTGAAGTTGATTCTAGTTTAAACTTAGCTCAATACTCAAACGGTAGAAACACTTTCAACTTAAATTTTTGATAAGAATATTATATGACCTTAGTACATATCTAATGCACTCTCAAACTAAATAATTAGTCCTATAACTTAGGGTGACAGATCTTTACCGTAGAAGATGAAATGAATCACTATATATTTGTCCTTTGTGATATGTTTTCATGGGCACGTTCTACTGTATACTTTTCCATTCAAGAGGGCGCTTTCTATAATTGAGATTGCGGAAATATCCCTCGAGGCTTTGCATCATATATTGGTTCTCAATAGGTGTCACGTGTTCCTAGTCTTATTTTTCCAATATAGATAGTCCTCCATATCTTGGAGGTTAAGTACTGAAGAAATAAGAATATACTTTTTTCAAACTCCATTGGCAGGAACCTTAATTGGATGCCTCATATTTAGTGTTCCCTTTAGTTGCATGCCGACATGCATATCAACCATATGCTTAAGATTTCAAGAAAACCCATTTGTCACCAATTGTATTTAAAAATGTTTTCCTAATTGGCAATGTTATCTTTGTTCTTTTAACTAGATCTTCTCTTTCCTTGCACCTTTATCTATCATTGATCTTCATTCCTCACAATTATTTTGTTCTTTCTTTACTCGAGAAATGTTCCCTTCTCCATCCATGTCTTTAGACATCCCATCCACCACCAGAGTCTTTGCTAAAAATGTTAATTTCATTCTTTTTGCCATTGTTGATCCTGTAGAAGCTGATGTTATTGCTAATCCCTCAGGAGATGATGATATCGCCTTCTTTTCCCCTGTGGTGGAAGGAGTTCACTTCTTTGGTGGCCTATCCAAATGACATTTGAGTTCTTAGTGGACCCGATAATTTCGCAAAAACTTAACTCTCAAAAGAATTGCAGTGCTTAAAAAATTTAAAAACTGGAAAAAGTAAAAAATCACACAATGAGGTTCAAACCCGGGACCTCCTCTTTCCAATGAAGCACCTTAAGATCAACCTAAATGCCAATGCACCCAACCAACTTTTTGTTACAGTGGATGCTTTTATATGTTTTATACCTATTTTCCTATATTTTCTATGTAATTATACCTATTCCGCGTCGAGTTTAGTGGGTGCCGAAGCACCCAAAATTTACATAGGTCCGCCCCTGCTCCACGGTTGAGGAAGCTGATATCACTCTCCCTTAGATTATTATACATAAAAATGTCCCTTCTATTTTCCTACCAAATCTCTCATTATTTCGGCATATAAATGAATAGAATCAAAGAGACTATGACAGATCATGCTTACCAGGGTACTTCCTACTCTCCCACCAGAACCCTTTCATAATCAATTAATTTATTTTCATAATAATTGCCTATGGATTATTATTTACATAAAATTCAAGACCATCTTGAATAGTTATTACTTCAATACTATGCTAGTTGTATTAGGAATGGTTCTAGTCTTAAAAAAGATGAAATATCCTCTATTGTCTCTAAGTCAAGAACTATCTCCTAAATTATCCCTTGAAGTTTCATCAATGTTGCATTATACACCCCTATAGAGGACAATCCCACCTTAGCGCTCAACAAATTACTTTTGGTATGTATTTCTCTTATTGTTAAACCATATTGTAATGACCTCCTATTTGTTTTGTGAGTTTTACTTGTCTTTTCCATTTTAGCTTTTCTTGTAGCTTATATACGTAATTTGTGACTTTCAAGAACGGATAATACATATATTTGAGGGGTTCGAAAGTAATTTACGTGATTAGTTGAGTTCTTGAATTTTAATAAAGTTAAGCTTGATCAGGGACAATTTTTAGTCAAGATGAACTTGGATTGGTGTTTAATATTTTCAATAAGTTAAAACATCCCTTTTAGTAAATTTACATATTTCATTTATTTTCTCGGGGTCTCAAATGAATTTCGAGGATATATTCCAAAGTTTGGTTATTATAAACAATTAGTTACGTTGTGGTTAATGGGCCGATTTCATAAATTTTACTAAAAAATACACAAATACATAATTTATGTTTTCAATATTACAAAACATCCCAACTCCCTAAACATATTACAAAAATTCCAACATATACACAAAATATTATGTATATGTCGGCTAGGTTATGTATATTAATAGGGAGAGAGAATAAAGTAATTAAAAAAGTGGGAGAGAGTGTAATTACTTCTAAAAGAATTGGTATTTATGTTATTTATACTAAATTTTAATACCCTATCCCACTTGGTCCATGTATAGCCATGAATTAAATTGAATTGAGAGTTTAGTATTTTAGTGATAACTCAATCATTCATTCATATTTATGCAAAATCAGCGAGGAAACCACACGATGATTGCAAGTAATCTCTAACCAAACTCCAAATCTATGGATATGTATGCTAGGGTATGTTTGACAATTATAGTAATGGTCACTGGAGGGAATAAAAGGGAATTGAATTGCTGCCTTATTTTTGTTAGATATGGTACAATGAATGTGAGACGTGAGGGTGAGGATGCAAAGAATTAATTTTCAGATCCTAGCACTTTCAGTTTTCTTATATTTTGTGTACATAACCAATGATTAGCAATCATTTAATAATAATAATAGGATGTAGGAATAATAGTTCCTATACAATTAAAAGTACTACAGTTGCTAGTTTTTCCTCGTGCTTAACTTTGCTTGATTAGTTATGGTTTTGGTAAGTTTAGCTTTTAGGTCCAGGTCGCATAATAATTTGTTTTAGCTAAAATTTTACTTACTAGTTCATATCTTATGGAGATCATATATTTAATAGATTTTGACCATTCGAAAGCTTTACGAAAGGGCAAGACCCTTACAAATTAGCTTGCATTTAAATTCTTTGATTGAGGTAGGTTATGATTTAATTGGAGTTTAGACTCAATTTAATTGCATGTATACTCCTAAATTGGATGCTTATTGATTGGTCTACAGGTATACTTGAATTTGATGATATTCGAATTGTTGACACTTGTATGAATGATCATTGGAAATTGAACTTAATCAAATTGCTTTTCGATTTTAAGTGCATTTTTAATTTTAGTACGTCGTATTACATTCTGAGAGATAGTGTGAATTTGATAAAATATATAATATGGTTATGAAGGATTGGGTACTACACCGGTACAAATATGGATATTGATATTACTTATTTATAGAGGCTCATGTACCATGTCGGTACGATACATGGACTTAGATTACCCCCTGTATACCATGACTAGTTGGAAAAAAATAAGACCCTTAGACTGTGTGTACCAATTATGTTAATTTTGTGAGGTCGTGTGGTTTAATAAGCTGATAACGAGCTAATAATGTTCTAATTGTGAGGTTGAGAAGGACATAGTTGTTACTTCTAGTATTATTATTGATTTCGTGATTGTCTACGATATGATTGGTACTCTTGATGGTTACATGGCTTGTTTGTAAGCATTGTTTGACCCATCTTTGATGTAATTGTTGATTCATAGAATACTTGCTATGTGTTGATGTCTGTCTACTTGTTATTTGATTTATTTTGTATACATGCTATTAAATTGAGTTGGCTTATGAAACCTACTAGTATATTGTGGCTTGTACTGATACTATCCTATACTCTTCTTTTGTTGTGTGTAGAAATTATTCCAAAGGATCAGCCTGACCTTATCTCTAGCATTTTATAGCCAATCTCGGTCCAAAGGTAGGTAGTTCATCTCCAAGTTGTTGTGGATCATCATATTAGTTCTTGTCCTTTCAGGCAATGAACTACTCTATATATTTTGTTATTTTGGATATTTATTTTAGTCATGATTTTTTCTTTAGAAGTTCTTGTATGATGACATCGGGTCTTGGGGATTTAATAGGTAGTTTGTTTGATTTTCGCATTAATAATGATCAGTTTTGGATTTATTCTCATTAAATTGGTTTTTATGATGACCTCTTCCTAGTATTGGTTAAATGATTGGGTAATGGTTTAGATTAGATGGTTCTCCCACAAGAAGATTAGTGTGGTTGCCATTCATAGTCATTTAGGTTGTTATAAAGTTAGTATTTGAGCTTTAGGTTCATCGATCTTGTTGTACAAGAATATGTCTAGTTAAGTCTTTCAAAATGGTATAAAGATGTCTGTATTTTTCTTTGAGAGGCTATAGGATACTAGGAAAATTCAATTTTTTCTTTCATATTATTACTTGATTTCAATCGGTATCTGGCGATCCAAATTGGAATATGACTTCTTTCATTCTTATTCTCACAGATGGTGAGAACATAAGCAAATGGTGCAAGAGTTAAGATGACCAAACCAGCTGTTAGGGCCATAGAGAATAGGCAAGGAGGGGATGAGGTAGAGGAAGGACAACAACATTCTCCAAGGGCAAGGCTCGAGCCATAAAACTAGCTCGAGAGAGGTCAGTATCTTGTTTCCCACACAATGGTATGCATGAGATAGTAGAGGATTGAGAGATATCGATACATGATGAGAAGATGTCAGTTCATAATAGGGAAACACTAGTTCAGAGAGGTGGAACTCTAATTTAAATATCTTCATATGTGATTCAGTAGGTTCTGAGCTTCTTGAGTGGGTTGGAAGGAATAGGGACTATGTTTGCACTACCCACAGTTCAACATCTTGGGTTTTTATATGTTGTTGCTATAGACCCTCAGATGGAAGAGGTGTTAGGTTTTTTTTTCGAGACATATAGTGGGTCCAGTAATAACTGGAGATAAGCATGATCTATTTTGCAAGTTTATCATGATGAAGCCTTGTTTTTCATGCCACCGAGTCTGAGAATGCTGATGAGTTTAATATTAATTGCTATGAGAGACTTCACAAAGTGGTAGTGGTTTAGAGTATGGTGTGGAATTGGTCACTTTTTAGTTTTAGGGAGAAGCCAAGATGTGGTGGAGAGCTTATATAGAGTGTAGGACTACAGGTTAGTCTCCACTGACTTAGACTTTATTTTACTTAGTTTTTCTAGAAAAGTATGTGCCTCGTATATTAAGTGAAAATAAAAATAATGAGTTCACTTATCTTGATTAGGAGAGTATGTCAGTTGTGGCCTATGAGGTCAAATTTCATTCATTGTCTCAATATTCATCTCAGCTGCTGCAAACCAAAGAGGAGAGGATCCATCCTTTTTGAAGGGTTTTAATAAAGGTCTTTAGATTTGTGGTCTTCATATGATATCTAGGTAACTCATTCCAGGATATGGTTGATTTTGTTAAGAATATAGAGGTTTTAAGGCAACAAAGTTATGCCAAAACGCTAGGAAAAAAGGCTAGGAAAGAGGGTAATTTTAATAATTTTTATTCTAGGGGTCTGATTTCACAAGAATACCTGCCTGCCCTATTCAGTCAGTGATGCAGATATCTTCTGGGGTATGTTAAAGGCTATCAAACCATCTTCAAACTTTAGTGGTTACCTCACTTTGTCTTCTTCATCTCAATGACTCACCTTGGATCGCACATATTATGAGTGCGGTAAAGTTGGTTAAATCCGAAGGTATTATCCTAACTTAACAAAATATGGTTAGCTTGGCCAGTTGCAAGCTCCTTAAGCTCTAGTTTTTATAGGTAATGGTGGTTGTAGTAATGATAGAGGTCGTCCACAGGGTGGGCTGTGGTCACCAGGTAGGTAAGAGTGGTAATCAGCCCCATCTAGGTGGTTCTCAGGTTGGTAGAGGTAACGCTCAACCTAGCGATAGGGCCCATTTCTATGCTTTTCTAGGCAAGCTCGAGGCAGAGACATCAGACGTTGTTATTATATGTATTATTATTGTTTGTGATCAAATAGCCACCGTATTATTTGATCCTGGTTCTACTTTCTCATATGTATCTACCGATTTTGATTTGGGGTCAAAAATGGTGTGTGATCTACATGACTTTCTTATTCACGTGCCTACCCCTGTTGGTGATTCTATTATTATTGATAGGGCTTACCACTCTTATTCTATTATGTGTATGGGGTATCAAACTTGGACAAATTTTATGATTCTTGACATGATAGATTTTGACATAATTATGGAGATGAGTTGGTTGTCTCCGTATCATTCTATATTAGTCTGTCATACTAAGATAGTTACTGTGGCTATGTCGAGGATGGATAGACTTGAGTGGGAGAATAATTATAGTCCTACTGCATTGAAAGTTATTTTTTTTACTCATACAAAGAGGTTGATTGGGAGAGGTTGTTCATCATTCCTAGCATACCTTCAAGACACTATTTTAGAGGTCCTATCCATTGAGTTAGTTCCTAAGGTGTCTTAGTTCCAAGGGGCATTTCTTGTAGATTTTCCTAGCATACCAGCAGATCGTGACATTAATTTCTATATTGATACAGTGCTATGTACTCATCCTATTTCTATTTTGCACTGTAAGATGTCTCCTATAGAGTTGTGGGAGCTAAAGGCATAGTTGGAGGATTTGTTGAGTAAGGTAATTATCTAACAAAGTGCCTCTCTGTAGGTTTCTTCTATTTTATTTGTGAAAAAAAGAATAGCAGTCTTTATATATCTATTGACGATAGGTAGTTGAAAAAGGTTATTATTCATAACAAATATCCTTTACCCTGCATTGATGATTTATTTGACCAGTTGTAGGTTGCATCTATCTTTTACAATGTTGATTTGAGTTCTGGATATCACCAACTTAAGATTCAAGTTGATGATATTCTTAAGACTGCATTTTGGACTAGGTACGGGAAATATGAGTTTCTTTTGATGTCTTTTGGACTGACTAATGCCCTAGCTGTTTTTATGAGTTTGGTGAATAGGATATTTAAGCCTTACTTGAATTCTTTCATGATTGTCTTTATTTATGATATTTTGATTTATTCTATGAGTAAAGAGGAACATGAGAATCACTTAAGGACTATTTTGAGTTTGTTAAAAAAAGGAAAAACTTTGCATGAAGTTTTCTAAGTATGAATTCTAGTTGGCTTCTGCATGCTTTATGGGGTATGTGGTATCTATAAAAGGGGCAATGGTAGACCCATATAGGATTAAAGTGGTTAAGAATTAAGCTAGCCCTACTTTAGTGATAGAGGTTCGTTGTTTGGTAGGGTTAGCTAGTTATTTTCATATGTTTGTGAAAGGCTTTGCTTCTATTGCTACTATATGATGCGGTTGACTCAGAAGAATGTACCGTTTTTTTCGTCTAATGAGTGTGAGGATAGAATTCAAAATATCAAGACCTTATTGACTATTGCTCCTATTCTTTCGTTGCTTGTAGATATTGTTATAACTCACATTTTGGTTTAGGTGCTATTTTTACAGGAAAAAAATTGAAGCCTAATGAGAGAATTATCCAACTTATGACCGTGAGTTGGCTGTTGCATTTTTCACTCTTAAGATATGGAGGAATTACTTGTATGGGGTTATGATCATCGCAATTTAATACATATTTTCACATAGAGGGATTTGAATTTAAGAAAGTAGATAGATGAAGTTGCTTAAATATTATGATATCACCATTCGATACTGAAATACCTCGATCGTTCCTTAAGTCTAAATTCATCTTTTGAGTATATGAAAATGACTTCCAAAGTGAATGATGATTGAACCGTGTAGAATTTCCCTAATTTCGACTTATTGTCTTTTAGAGCATTGAATAAGCTTTCCATCGATACCAAATTTTCCCAAATCTGACACTCGGGTAAAGAGTTAGATTCATTTTAGTGAGACAGTATGCCACCTAGAACTTTAGCGCATCGCGGAGCCAACCAAAATGGCAATTCTCATTTTTCAGTAAGCCTCGGCGATATTGACATGTCGCGCCAAGGCTCAATATTAGGATTGTCAAATTCCAGTGCACCAATGCAATTCCACCGTGTCGCGGTGCCTTTCCAGGTCACAACCAAGGTGACAACGCAATTTCACCGCGTCGCGCCACTGAGCAGTTTCCCAATTGTCCATATCTAGTGAAGGACCACTATCCTGGCGCGTCGCGCCACGGCAAAAATTGGGCTCCAGTTCTAGAATTTGCTCAAGGGTATTTTGGTCTTTTCCACCCGTTCTTACCCTATATATATATATATATCCAAGTAGAGAAGAGAAATTCATTTCTCTCCAATTTCTTTCTAAGAACATTCAGGAAGCTAGGGTTTTCTCTCAACCCAAAAATCCAATCTTCTCCAAGAAAATTCAAGAACCTTCCATAAATACCTTCAAGTGGTTCATAATTTAAGATATCTAAGTCAAGTCATCAAGAAATTTAGCTCAAGAGTGCGAGAAAGAAGTTCCAATCAAGACTCTTCATCTCAAAAATCATAATCAAGGTATGTGGGGCTTGAACAAGAATATCCTTTCATTCTTGTGCCCAAATAATTGATTTTTACTATTGGAATTTCATGATCCTTGCAAGTGGGTTTACACCCAAATTTCTTTATTTATGATTTATGAGATTTGAGTTGATTAAGTTTGATATTTATGATTATTTTACCATCATATTTCTTAAATTGAGAATTTATGCCATGAATTCTATTTTGTTATTATGTATTGATGATTTCTAAGTGATTTAAGATAAGTGTCATGAGTTATGCTTTTCCATGAGAAGATTGAGTATTGAATATATATCGATATTGAGTTTAAGGGTCAAGAATGAGTCATATGATGTTTTCTTGAAGCTTTTGATACTTGATATAATTTGATAAGCAAGTGTACTTGATGTTGAGAAATACCGTTTGAGTTTGAGTCCAGTTAGGAATCCACAAGTTGTATATGATTTACAGATGATATATATTTATGATTTGGTCTTCATGATAGACCCTTGAGCTGATTAAGGTGGATTTCCTAACGTGTTCTGGGCTGAGTCTGGGAGGAGTATTTAGCACCGAGTGGAAAGTATGGGTTCAGCGCATCCTACTTCACCAGAACTACGTGCCACCGTAGGATTGAGATTTGAGGGCCAAAGAGCCGAGTTTGTGATCACAGAGATGAGTTTGAGGTTATACTCCTTGGCAAGAGTATAACGCTCCCGCCAATGTGGGGTTCCTTCCTTAGGAGGGCAAAACATTGGACTCCATGCGGCTCACATGGTTTATGTCGGTTATAAGAAACTCCCAAGTCCATAATAGTCTAAGTTTCTTGAGTTACCGAGTCACTCTAAGTCATGAGTCAAAGAGTATGAGTTGAGTCTAATGATTTATGAGATTTATGAAGCCTGTGTTACTGTTGATGATTTATGAGAAACTATATTACAGTTTAATTCAAGCGAAGAGAGTCATTATTGTCAGCATGCATAATTCTATTTTACACTTATGATATTATTTAAAATTATTGCATACGCCCCCACATACTCAGTACATTCCCAAAGTACTGACCCACATATATATATATATGTCTATGTGCTACATTGTCTACAAGTTGTAGCTCACATACCACATTCAGTCAGTTTGCAGCTTCCAGTCAGTAGGTGATGAGTCCTTTTGATTCAAGGGCTTGAGTTAGTTATACAGTTCGAGAAGTATTGTATTTTCTTATTTTAGTCGTATTGAGCTTGGATAGTTAGGAGTCATGACCCGACTATCTAAAGTCATTACCAGTAGAGGCTTCATAGATAGTCCGTAAAAGTTGATGTATTCAATTTCAGTTTCATTTTGTAAAAGCAGAGTTGTAATCTTGTAAAGTTCATATTTGTATTGATCAAGTTCAGAGAAGTGCTATGTTTTTGCTGATTTTATATAGATTTAAGCTTTTTATTCAGTTGTTTATGAGTTATGCCAGCAGGAGGGTTAGCTTGGGGTCACTTGTGCCCCTAAGCACCGTGTGACATCTCGGGACCCAATTTCGGGGCGTTACAAACTTAGTATCATAGCCCAGAGTTCAAGTGTCCTAAGGTGTCTGTGAAGCCGTGTCTAGTATAGTCTTGCAGAACGGTACAGAGACGTCTGTACTTTTCTTCGAGAGGCTACAAGGCATTTAGGAAAGTTCTCCATTCTTTCAAGTCTTAGATCGTGATATAGAAAGATTCTTTGAGAAACTTATACGGATTCTCATCTTACTCTATTCAGGGCATCCCCGCCTTATTTTCAAGGCATTAGAGACAGTCAAGCTCAACTCTTTGCAGATAGTACTTTCTTAAACAGTCTCCAAAGATAGTTATGGAGTTGTAAATGAGATATGAAGTATCCTATTAGTGCCTTATTATGCTTTGCTTATAAATCGTGCAATAAGCCCAAGTCAGTTGCATTTCCAGATTCCTTCTCGGAATCCATAACGATAATCTATACTTCGTTATCTATGTACTGTTCTTGAGGTAACATGATCAACGAGTTCTAATTTCCTCCCTCTGATAATGCTCTCAGACTTACTAGTGGGAAGTTTCAGAAGTTTCACAAAGTGGCTTGAGCGGAGCCTTCCAGCGTGTTATAAGTTCCCCCAAGCTTAATGTTATGTCCTCACCCTTATGAGTCATTCAGTTAAGACAAAGTGAGATGTGTATTCTTAAATCATCGAATATTGTATGTCAACTTTCTACCTCTCATAATCTTGTCATCATTATGTTGTTGAAACTGAAAGCCTAGTGAAGCCGTGTGGGGCTCTTTCAATTCACTAGCATAATTGCTTTGTTATCCACCTCAATTTTTTTTTTCAAAATGCAAAATCAAAGACTAGTGAAGCCGGGTGAGGCCTATTTTGATTCACTAGCGACTCGTTGTTCATCTTATTTCCTCGTGCTGGTTGGAACTGAGTTTATAGGTATAGTGGCAAGAAGGGTGGTAAGTATGATTTATTAAAAGTATGCATAGCCAAGTCTTTTTGCATGTGATCGAGTTAGTGATGAAGTGATATATCCTTTTGCATCAGCTCGTGGAAGAAAGAGAAGAAGTTACTGGTTAAGGTAAATAATAGTTTGCTTGAAGTATGAAGAAAGTTGTTGACGGTGAGTGTTACACAAGACAAGTATATGTTATGGATGAAGATACTTAGTGGATTAGTGTTGTTAACTTAGGTGCTCCTGAGTTTGCAAGAGGAAGTTAAGTTGAAGCTTAGAGAGCTATCTAAGTTAAGTTAACTTAACTAAGTTAAGTTGTGTATGAATGATAGATAGTAATGATGTGTAGAAGAAGGACGTGTTGATGGATTGTAAATGAGATAGGCCATATGATTATGACCAATTATTGTTGTTATGAGGTTTAAGTGGGCTAGTGGTTTTTGATGTTTTATTTTATAGTTTCCAAGTGAAAATTTTGTGTGTGAGGTGGAGTTGTAGGTTATGTTGAGAGCTAGGCATTATGCTTGAATGATTGGTTGCTATGAAGGTGGATATTATGATTTCTTGGTTAATGGCAACAGTTATAGGGAAGTCACCTAATATGCTTAAACAATATATGCAAGAACTTAAGTTTGGTTGATTTGTAGTCAAGTTTGATATTGTATCTATGCTTAGGAAGTTTGCCCAAGGTGCTGTGGGGCTGCATTATTTTCGAGGATCATTGCATGTGGTGTAGATAGTGGCACCGTGGAGCTACTAGGTAGAGAAAAGACTAGTCAGGTAATGAACGATATTCTTGATGGCTAAGTTAAGGAGTTTAGATTGAAAATGTTGATACTTTTGTGTGATTTTGATTCTCATTATTTAGAAATATAAGTTTGCAACTATGATATTAGTAGTATATGACAGTAGTAGTATGGTCCGTCAAAGGTTGGGAAGTATTCATGTTGAGCGTTAGAATCTAAGATTTGAAATTCCGAAGTTGAGTTAATAGAAATAAGGGTTGAAGTGTTAGATGGTGTATACTCCGACTATGGGGATGCTCATGCAAATTCAAAGTTAGTGAGCGTGCAAGTATCATGTGATGACTACTGGAGGTGTAGAGAGATAGGATGTAACTCAGACAGTGGTGTAAGGAAGTGGTTGTGTGTTTTCAGGTGTAGTCATTCAGATTAAATTCTATTGTTCTTGTGTATTGATTATATCCTAGACTTTAGAGTAAAATGATTTCATTTTAGACTAGCGTGTATATAGTGGTTTGCCTACTCAGAGTGATGGCTTAAGTCTAAGGGGGAGATGATAGGACGAGTAACCAAGTTAAGCTTTCAGATTTTAGGAGATGTACCAGTAAGTTGTAAGGTAGCGGTGAGAAAGAATGATGCTCGACCCATTCTTATTTCTGTATTTTTCAGTTATCCCAATAATTACTCATATTTTACGTTTAAGTTATATGATCATAACTCTTGCATATCATAAAGAATCATGCCCTCTCTTAGTTCCCCAAAATGCGGAGCTTCAGATCTTTCAGCAGTTGGAATTACATTCCTTAAGTTGCGAGTTCTAAATTTAGGTCATGCGGCTCATGACTCATGTGCTCAAGCCTTGTGGTATGTTTAGTTCAAGTACTCAAGTAATGCTTCTACTGATAATTTTTTTTTCCAGATTTATATCATTCATGTCCTCGGGCCGTATTTCTTTGATAAGTTTATGATGTTAAATCCTCTATTCCCCAAGCCTCAGTTGAGTGTCAAGTTATTCATAGTATCTATTCATATGTCAAATCCTTATGCTCTAATCTTTTAGTTATCTTTCCTTAATCAAGATAGTGGTGGTGAATAATTATTTAGACGGGGGAGAGAAGATATTTCCTTATCAACGATAGAAGGTGGCATGTTTACTTTGGCTAGGCGGTAATGTGATGTGAGATTGAGGCTAAGTCTTTGATACATGTCACAGTTAGTCAAAGTTTAATGTGTTATGATTAGGGAGATTGTTGTATATTTGTTTTGTGTAATTCCATGAGTCTGAAGGAATATTGGTGAAACGTTTGTGTAGGACTTGATTAGTTAGGAATATGTCGGGTGTGCTTGCTTAAGGTGAGTGCATGTGAGTTGTTCTTGATAAGAGGTGTCTAGGATATAAAGAAGAGGCTTTATAAGTGTTTGATTAGGAATGCGTATGTGGTTATGAAGATGGCTCGAAGGTTGTGTTTGTGTACGTGCAGATGAATGCATTGCACGTTAGTAAATGGTTAGTACTAGATGGATTGGAGTTGTCGAAGTGGTAATGAGAATTACACTTAAAGTGAGAAGTTGTAAAAATATAGATGTGTGGAAGTCCATGATCTAGAATGGTGTCATGTGGCGAATCTTGTGGTTCTAAGTTAGGCATAAAGACGATGAGAGGGTTTGGTTCGAGGAGATATGAGTAGATGGAAGTATCAGTGCCATGTGAGGATTATAAGTCTTATCGATCAAGTATAGTATCGAAAGGGTATAGTATAGTCGAGAGAGTGTTTGAGAAGTGTGGTTAACTTTGAGTGTAAGGAGTTGCATTGCTTGAGGTCTAGTACTTCTATCCCGACTTATGATTTATAAGTTTATGTTCTAAGCTATGGGATTATGGCAATTCTATGATCTCTGATTCAGATGTCTTGTTTAGATCTTGCCTAAAGTTCCTTGCTCCTTCATACCATTAGAATTCCTTGGAAGGGTGTTGAAGAAATCCTCCACTTAAATATGAGTATCTAGTACGATTCAGTTTGCATAGTCAGCAGCCCAGTTTTAAAATTTGGCAGATAGGTTTTTATGGTTTTCCATTTTTTCGAACTAGTCTGGTCTTACTACTCGAAGTTTCATATGTATGGTCAATCCGGTAAGTAGTTGCTCACACCCAAGATCTGCGAATTCAGTTCAGTATATGTATCAGCCATCAACTTCAGATTCGGATATCTAATTATGATTCAGTCTGTAAGCATTGATTGAATGATCCTTATTTTCCAAGTATTCTAGTCCAGACAATGTAATACCCATTGTATAATCTTAGCCTTGTTTCTCATGAACTATGCCTGCATAAATTATCACTTCACAGTCTATGAGTACGATTGTACCCTAATCACATCAAATGAATCCTAAACTCTCAGCATGATCCCGCTCTTTATTATAAGCAGAAGGCAAATAAGCTCAGACTCAGTCGACAATTATAGATGTCCTCTATTCTATTTTTTCCAGTCTCGAATCCAACGGTATAGCTATTCTCATCACGAGTTTATACATTCAACGAAGTACTCCAAAGTTTAGAAAGATATAGATTCAGATTAGCAAGTTGTTTCAGCTGTGTATCTCCAGTTTTCTCAGTATTCTTGGCCAAACTAGCAACATTCGAGGACGAATATTTCCAAGGGGGAGATATTGTAATACCCCGATCGTTCCTTAAGTCTAAATTCGTCTTTTGAGTATATGAAAATGACTTCTAAAGTGAATGATGATTGAACCGTGTAGAATTTCTCTAATTTCGACTTTTTGTCCTGTAGATCATTGAATAAGCTTTCCATAGATACCAAATTTTCCCAGATCTGACACTCGGGTGAAGAGTTAGAGTCATTTTAGTGAGACAGTGTGCCACCTAGCACTTTAGCGCGGCGCGGAGCTAGCCAAAATGGCAATTGTCATTTTCCAGTGAGCCTCCGCTATATTAACGCGTCAAGCCAAGGCTCAATCTTAGGATTGTCAAATTCCAGTGCACCAACGCAATTCCACCGCGTCGCGGTGCCCTTCCAGGTCACAACCAAGGTGACAACGTGATTTCACCGCGTCGCGCAACTGAGCAGTTTCCCAATTGTCCATATCCAGTGAAGGACCGCTATCCTGGTGCGTCGCGCCACGGCAAAAAATCGGGCTCCAGTTCTAGAATTTGCTCAAGGGTATTTTGGTTTTTTCCACCTATTCTTACCCTATATATATATATATATCAAAGTAGAGAAGAGAAATTAATTTCTCTCCAATTTCTTTCCAAGAACATTCAAGAAGCTAGGGTTTTCTCTCAACCCAAAAATCCAATCTTCTCCAAGAAAATTCAAAAACCTTCCATAAATACCTTCAAGTGGTTCAAGATTTAAGATATCTAAGTTAAGGCATCAAGAAATTTACCTCAAGAGTGCGAGAAAGAAGTTCCAATCAAGTCTCTTCATCTCAAAAATCATAATCAAGGTATGTGGGGCTTGAACAAGAATATCCTTTCATTCTTGTGCCCAAATAATTGATTTTTACTATTGGAATTTCATGATCCTTGCAAGTGAGTTTACACCCAAATTTCTTTATTTATGATTTATGAGATTTGAGTTGATTAAGTTTGATATTTATGATTATTTTACCATCATATTTCTTAAATTGAGAATTTATGCCATAAATTCTATTTTGTTATTATGTATTGATGATTTCTAAGTGATTTAAGATAAGTGTCATGAGTTATGCTTTTCCATGAGAGGATTGAGTATTGAATATATATCGATATTGAGCTTAAGGGTCAAGAATGAGTCATATGATGTTTTCTTGAAGCTTTTGATACTTGATATGATTTGATAAGCAAGTGTACTTGATATTGAGAAAGACTGTTTGAGTTTGAGTCGAGTTAGGAATCCACAAGTTGTATATGATTTACAGATGATATATATTTATGATTTGGTCTTCATGATAGACCCTTGAGTTGATTAAGGTGGATTTCCTAATGCTTTCTGAGCTGAGTCTGGGAGGAGTATTTAGCACCAAGTGGGAAGTGTGGGGTCAGCGCATCCTACTTCCCCAGAACTACGTGCCACCGTAGGATTGAGATTTAAGGGACAAAGATCCGAGTTTGTGATCACAGAGATGAGTTTGAGGTTATACTCCCTGGCAAGAGTATAACGCTCCCGCCAATGTGGGGTTCCTTCCTTAGGAGGGCAAAACATTGGACTCCATGCGGCTCACATGGTTTATGTCGGTTATAAGAAACTCCCAAGTCCATAATAGTCTAAGTATCTTGAGTTACTAAGTCACTCTAAGTCATGATTCAAAGAGTTTGAGTTGAGTCCAATGATTTATAAGATTTGTGAATCTTGTGTTACTGTTGATGATTTATGAGAAACTATATTACAGTTTAATTCAAGCGAAGAGTGTCATTATTATCAGCATGCATGATTCTATTTTACACTTATGATATTATTTAAAAATGTTGCATATACCCCTACATACTCAGTACATTTCCAAAGTACTGACCCATATATATATGTCTATGTGCTACATTGTCTTATAATGTAGGTACAAGTTGTAGCGCACATACCACATTCAGTCAGTTTACAGCTTCCAGTCAACAGGTGATGAGTCCTTTTGATTCAAGGGCTTGAGTTAGTTATACAGTTCGAGAAGTATTGTATTTTCTTATTTTAGTTGTATTGAGCTTGGATAGTTGAGATTCATGACCCGTATATCTAAAGTCAGTACTAGTAGAGGCTTCATAAACAGTCAATAGAAGTTGATGTATTCAGTTTCAGTTTCATTTCGTAAAAGCAGAGTTGTAATTTTGTAAAGTTCATATTTGTATTGATCAAGTTCAGAGAAGTGCTATGTTTTCGCTGATTTTATATAGATTTAAGCATTTTATTCAGTTGCTTATGAGTTATGCCAGCAGGAGAGTTAGCTTGGGGTCACTTGTGCCCCTAAGCACCGTGTGACGTCTCGGAACCCAATTTCGGGGCGTTACAGATACCATCCGAGAAAGCCTAATATAGTTGTTGATGCATTGAGTAGAAAGTCAGGAAGTATGGGTAGCTTGGCTTATTAAATGCTACCAGGCTCTATTGGCTAGAGAGATTTAGACTTTAGCTAACAAATTCATACGACTTGAGGTGACTGAATGATATGGATTTCTAGCCAGTATAAAGGCTAGGTCAATATTTCTTAATCAAATCAAGTCTAAACAATTCAAGGATGCTAAGTTGAGAAAGATTCGTTATAAGGTTTTGCAGCTAAGACCAAGAAGGCCATTCTTGATGGTGAGAGTGTGTAGTGAATTGAAGTGTGAATTTGTGTACCCTATGTTGATGATTTGATTCCAACTATTCAAGACGAGGCTCACTTTTCAAAGTACTATATAAATATTTTAGCGACTAAGATGTCCCCTGATTTAAGAAAGTAGTATAAGTGAGGTTGGATTAAGCGATACATATTTTATTTTGTTACTAAATGTAGGAGTTGCCAACAAATTAATTACGAGCATCAGAAACCTGGTGGTATCTTTAGAGAATGCCCATTCCTGAATGGAAATGAGAAAGAATAGCTATGGATTTTATTGTTTGTCTTCCCAAAATATTGGGGAAGTACTATTCTATATGGGTTATTTTTTATAGACTGACTCAGTCTGCATCTTTCATTCCAGTTCAATCGACTTACAATGCAACAAAGTTAGCCATGATTTATCTTAAGGAGATTGTTCGATTTCATTGGGTCCTACTTTCTATTATCTTAGATAGGGGTACTCAATTATATCTAACTTTTGAAAGAAGTTTCATGAGGAGTTGGTTACTAGGTTGGACCTTAGTACAACTTTTCAACATCAGCTCGATGGAAAGTTTGAGTGAATAATTCAGGTGTTGGAGGATATACTCCTCGTGCGTGTGATGGATTTTAGAGTTAATGGGATCAGTTCCTACCTTTAGTCAAGTTTTAATATAATAATAGTTATCAGTCAAGTATCGACATGACACCATTTGAGGCTTTGTATAAGAGGAGATATAGATCTCTCATTAGTGGTTTGATGCCTTTGAGGTGAACCTGTAGGGTACTGATTTGTTGAGAGACTCATTGGAGAAAGTTAGTTTCATCTATAAAAAACTTATAGCGGTTCAAATCAAGAAAAAAAGTATGTGGATAAAAAAGTAAGAGAGATGTATTTTATGGAAGATGAACAAGTGTTGTTCAAGGTTTCAACAATGAAGGCTGTCATATATTTTAGAAGTGAGGTAAGCTTTGTCCAAAATATGTTAGACCATTTGAGATTCTTCAGTGTGTGGCAGAAGTGGCCTATAGGTTGGCATTGATTGAGATTCTTCAGTGTGTGGTGGCTGTAGCCTACAGCTTCGCATTGCCTCTGAATTTGTTGGGAGGTCATCTCATGTTTTATATATCTATGTTGTAAAAGTTTCATAGTGATGATAACTATATAATTCTTTGGGATTCAATCTCGTTAGATGGAAACCTCTCTTATGAAGAGAAACCTGTTGCTATTTTTTATAGAGATGTTCATAAGTTGAGGAATAAAGAGATTGCATCTGTGAAGGACCATTGTAAGAATCGTCCTATTGAGAAAGTCACTTGGGAGATCGAAGCGGACATGCGTAGCGAGTATCCAATTTTTTTTGTTAATTCAGGTTATTCTTTGTTTTCCCTTCTTATTTCTTATTTATCTATTTTGGTATGAATGGTTTTTTAATTGGTACCTAATGTAATGACTCTTCGAGTCTTTTTTTGAATTTTCTTGTCTTTTCTATTTTAGCTTTTCCCATAGCTTGGATACATGATTTATGACTTGTGAGAGTGGATAGTACATATTCTAGGGAAGTTAGAAAATGGTTTAAGTGATTAGTTGAGTTCTTGAGTTTTAATAAGGTCCAGCTTGATCATGGGCAACCTTCGATCAAATCGATCTTGAATTAGTGTTTAATGTTTTCAATAGGTTCATAACGTCTCTTTTAGTCAATTACATGTTTTGTTTCTCTCTCGGGATCCCAAATAAATTTTGATGATCTTTTCAAAAATTTGGTTATTTTAAATAGTTAATTAAGTGGTCATTGATGAGTTTATAAATTTTAATACCCTATCCCACTTGGCCCATGTATAACAAAGAATTAAATTAAATTGAGAGTTTAATAGTTCAATAATAAGTCAAAATTCAATGATAACTCAAAATCATTCTCTCGTGTTCTGAAAAATTAGTGAGGAAGTCACATGAGTATTTTAGGTAAATTCAAACCAAACTCCAAATACTGTGGATATGTATATGTTGTTGCTAGGGTATGTTTGACAATTATTAAAATGGTCAACTGGTGGATAAAAGGAAAATTGAATTGCACATTATTTTTGTTAGAGACGGTACAGTGAATGCGAGGCGTAAGGGTGAAAATGTAAAGAATCAATTTTCAAATTCTAACACTTTTAGATTTCTTCTATTTAGTGGACTTAACCAATGATTAACATTTTTTAATAATAATATTTGGATGCATGTAATTGTATTGGTTCCTATATAATTAAAAGTACTACAATTGCTAGATTTTCCTTCTCAAGGCGCATCATCCAGTACCGGTGGCTGTCAGCGCCAAAATCGGTTCTATGCTTTACCATCCCGCCAAGAGCAGAAGAGTTTAACAGATGTTGTTTCTGGTATGATTCACGCCTTTTGTCTTGATGTTTATGTGCTATTAGACCCAGGGTCAAATCTCTCTTATGTGACTCCGTTGGTTGCGGTAAATTTTAGAGTAGATCCCGAAAACCTTTCTAAGCCCTTCTCAGTTTCTACCCCAGTGGGTGAGTCAGTTGTTGCCAAATAAATCTATAGAAAGTGTCCTATCACCGTCCTTTATAAGATCATGTTAGAAGACCTAATAGAGTTAGAGATGGTAGACTTTGACCTAATTCTGGGCATGGATTGGATTCATTCCTGTTATACATTTATAGCTTGTCGCACCCGAGTGGTGAAGTTTCAGTTTCCAGATGAGCTAGTCTTTGAGTGGGAAAGTAATTCTGTATCTCCCAAGATTCATTTCATATCCCACACCAAGGCCAGAAAGTTGACCTCTAATGGGTGCATTTATCATCTAGTTCGAGTCAAAGACATTAAGTCTGAGGCACTAACAGTCCAGTCAGTCCGTGTAGTCAAAGATTTTTTGAAAGTTTTTCCTGAAGATTTACCGGGGTACCTCCTGATAGAGCAATAAAATTCAGTATTGATCTTTTTCCTGATACTCATCCCATCTCCATCCCTCCGTATCGTATGGCTCCAGCCGAACTTAAGGAGTTAAAGGAGCAACTCAAAGATCTCTTAGATAAAGATTTCATAAGGCTCAGTGTTTCTCTATGGGGCGCTCCCGTCCTATTCGTGTTGAAGAAAGATGGTTTTTTGTGAATGTGTATTGACTATCGTCAGCTGAATAAAGTCACAGTTAAAAACAAATACCCTCTTCCCAGAATTAATGACTTGTTTGATCAACTCCAAAGTACAAGTTACTTCTCTATGATAGACCTTAGATCCGGCTATCACCAACTTAGAGTAAGGGAATGTGATATCCCGAAGACAGTTTTTAGAACCTATTATGGTCATTTTGAATTCCTAGTCACGTCCTTTAGACTAAAAAATGCTCCAGCAGCCTTCGTGGACTTGATGGACCGAGTGTTCAAACAATACCTAGACACATTTGTCATAGTCTTTATCCATGATATTCTTGTCTATTCTCGTAGTGAGGATGACCATGCAGACCATCTTAGAATTATGTTGCAAACTCTTAGAGACCACCTATTGTTCACCAAATTAAGCAAGTGTGAATTTTGGCTAAGGTCAGTAGCTTTCCTCAGTCATTTTATTTCCAGTGATGGAATTAGAGTTGATTCTCAAAACACCGAAACAGTGAGAAACTAGCCTAGTCCTATTTCTCTATCAGACATTAAGAGTTTCTTGGGTTTAGCTGGCTATTACAGATTGTTTGTTGAGGGTTTTTTTGTCTATTGCATCCCCTATGTCTAGTTTGACTCAGAAGAAAGTTAAGTTTCAGTGGTCAGATTCTTGTGAGAAGAGTTTTTAGGAGTTAAAGACTCGACTCACTTCAGCCCCAATCTTAGCGTTACCTGATGGTACAAATGAATTCGTTGTCTATTGTGATACCTCTAGAGTTGGTTTGGGTTATGTTTTGATGCAGAGAGGTAGATTCATAGCCTATGTCTCTAGGCAGCTTAAGCCTCACAAAAAGAACTATCCGACTCATGATCTTGAATTAGCTGCTGTTGTGTTTGCTTTGAAAATTTGGAGGCACTATCTTTATAGGGTACATGTTGATATGTTTATGGACCATAAAAGTTTGCAATATGTGTTTAAATAGAGAGAGTTAAATCTTCGTCAGAGAAGATGGTTAGAATTGTTGAAAGATTATGACATGAGTATTTTATATCATCCGAGAAAGGCCAATGTTATGGCAGACATCCTTAGTAGAATATAGATGGGTAGTATGGCTCATTTAGAGGGCGATAAGAAAGAGTTAGCTCGAAAAGTTCATTAGTTGGCTAGACTAGGTGTGCGGTTAGTTGATTCGACTGAGGGAAATATTTGGGTTCAGAGTAGTGCAGAATCTTCTTTAGTCTCCGAGGTAAAGGAGAAACAAGATAAGGATTCCAGTCTAGTTAAGTTGAAGGGATCAATCAGAGAGCAGAAGGTAGAGGTTTCTCCCAAGGGGGAGATTGGGTGTTGAGATATTAGAGTAGAATATGTGTGCCGTGCGTTGTTGGTTTGAGGCAGCGGATTATGGCTGAAACACATGGTACGCATCACTCCATTCACCCAGGTGCTACTAAGATGTACCGAAATTTGCAAAAAGTCTATTGGTGGAGTGATATGAAGAAAGATATTGCGAAGTTTTTGGCTAAGTGTTCTATTTGTCAACAGGTTAAGCTGGAGCACCAAAGGCCTGGTGGCACCTTCCAGGAGTTTAGTATTCCCACCTAGAAGTGGCAAGAGGTGAATATGGATTTTGTAACAGGGTTACTCTGTTCGCGTTATCAGCATGATTCGATTTGGGTTATTGTAGACAGGTTGACCAAATCAGCCCATTTCTTGCCAGTTCTTACATCCTACACAACCAAAGATTATGCTAAGTTGTATATTAGAGAGTTGGTCAGATTTCACGAAGTTCCTTTCTCTATCATTTTGGTTAGGGGTACTCAGTTTACCTCTCTCTTTTAGAAAGGCTTTTAGAAGGGTCTTGGTACCTAAGTTCAGCTTTTCATCCCTAGACAGATAGTCAGGCAGAGAGGACCATTCAGACCCAAGAGAATATGTTGAGGACATGTGTTCTTGACTTCAAGGGTAGTTGGGATGATCACTTGTCGTTGATCGAACTCGCCTATAATAACAGTTACCATGCTAGTATTTATATGGACCCATTTGAGACACTTTATGGGAGGAGATGTAGGTCACCTATCGATTGGTTTAAAGTGGGTGAGACCGCATTGATTGGGCCAGAAGTGGTATTTGAAGCAATGGAGAAAGTCCAGTTAATTCGTGAGAGGTTAAAGACAGCTCAGAGTCGTCAGAAATCCTATACAGATGTGACGAGAATGGATCTTGAGTTTGAAGTTGATGACTTAGTTTAGTTGAAGGTTTCACCCATGAAGTGGGTGAAGAGATTTGGCAAAAAGTGGAAGCTTAGTCCCCGATATGTTGGCCCTTACAGAATATTAAGTCGTGTTGGAAAAGTAGCATACGAGCTTGAGTTGCCTGTAGATTTGTCATTCGTTCATCCCGTGTTCCATACATCCTTACTAAAGAAGTGTATTGGTGATCCAGATATTGCAGTACCCTTAGAAAGCACATATATTCACGATATCCTCTGTTATGCAGAGATTTCAGTTGAAATTCTTGATCACTAAATTCGTAGACAAAGGAAGAAAGAAGTTCCCTTGGTCAAAGTTTTTTGGCGGAATTAATCTGTTGAGGGTGCTACTTGGGAAGCAGAAACAGATATGCGAACCAAGTACCCTCATCTTTTCGCTGGGAATTCAAACTTAGCTTAAGGTAACAAGTTTCCTCAGATCATCTCTTTTCATTCTAAGTATCATCTTCATAAAGTCATTCTCTTGATAATTCTTGCTTTTGCAAATCATTTTAGCCCTGCTTTCAGTTATGCATGGCAGTTATAGTCTTAGTTCCTCAGTATCCTCAGCTTAATTAGTCTCATTCGAGGATGAATGTTCCCAAGGGAGAGATATTGTAATACCCCGTATATATTTGTTCAGCTCAACCTTTAGTAATGTGCCTATAACACTTAGAACCTAAAAATAAAGATAAGAGTAGAGAGATTTAGTTATTTTTGACTCCTTTTAAACTTCGGGGGGTTTTTAAGTTGACCTTTCGGGCTTCGAGTTGATGATTTTTGAGTTGAATTACATTCAGAGGTGTAAGTATCAAGTCTCGGGTAAGTTTTAGATTTTTCATACTAGGTTTTGATCCCATTCGGATTGGCAAGGCAGCAACTCATTGCGATTAGGCCGCGTCGCGGTGAGTATAGCAGCAAGGAGGCCACCGCATTATGGTGGAGGTTAAATCAGCAATGGTCAGTTTCCAGAGAGCCATTTCAATTGCACCGCGTCATGGTGGATGTCAGAAATTAGGGTCTTATCTCATCACGGTGATTTCCAAATCAACATTTGTCAATAACCAGTGAGTCACCGCGATTCCACTGTGTTGCGGTGGGTATCGCAATGACCCACTCACCGCGTTGCGGTGAGTCCTTAAACGACACTCCGGTTTCAAAATTAAACTTCCAAAGGGCAACTTAGTCTTTTTCCAAACCCCCAAATCATTAAAAATAAAAGATTAAACCTATTCTAAGCATCTTATACCTATTATTCATCAAATTGCTCTTCAAGAAAACCCTAGGCTTCAACATTCAACTTCAAGATAATCCAAGATTTCACCATTTTTTTCAAAGATAATCCAAAATTCAAGGTTTCCAATTTAAGAACTTCAAGAAACAATCTTAAAGAGCATAAATTGGGATTCAAAGTCAAGTGTCTTCATCTATTTTATCCATTAAGGTATGTGGGGTTATGGACAAGGATAATTCTTCCATCCTTGTGCCCAAAATTTATTTCAAAGATGATTTCATATGAATTTACATGAATTTCAATTCAGGGTTTATACCCAACTATCATTATTTGAAGATTATGATTTTACAAATTTTTTAGATGATGAATTACATGCCTATTTTTCACCTTTATGCATGTAAAGTGGTTTTATATATATTGAAGGTTGAATTCCATTATTTTGACCAGAATTGTGCAAGAACTTCATGATTTTGATTATTGAGCATGATTTGTGATAATTTGAAGTTAGATTATTAAGCCCTATTTTGAGTATTGTTATTCCAAAAATGGTTATGCCTTTAAGTATCCTATAATGAGTTTACGATCCACTTTTGAATCAAGATTTGATCTTTTGATCCTCAACTAAGATATGGAATCCACTTTATAGTATTGATTTCAGTTTGGACTATATATTAGTTTGATTACAGTTTAAAACAGACAGATGCATAATAGGTTTTCATTATAAACCCTTATGAAAGTTTTTAGAGTTGATTTCTTACAGAATGAGCATACAGATTTAAAAGGGAGTAGTATTTAGCACCAAATGGGAAGTGTGAGTTTAGCACATCCTACTTCTCCAAAACTACAAGCCAATGTAGGTACATATTCAGATTATTCCCATTTATATGGATGACAGATACAAATTGTGATCACTTAGCTTAGGTTATACTCCTTGGCAAGAGTATGACACCTCTCCCCAACGTGAGGTTTTTCCTCAGGGAAACTAGACGCTGGACTCCATGTTATATTACATGGTTTATGTTGGTTAGAAGAACCTCCCTAAATCTTAACCCTAAAGTCTACAGAAAAGAGTAGTCCTAACAGAAAAACTTTTAGAAAACTAAGTGTAAGGCTGATAATTCATTTCAGATATTATCTCATATAAGATATTAGTCATGAGATTTTAGCTTTTAGTTTTCAGATATAATAGTGAGTCCTTTCTACACTTATACCGCATGGTTTAATAATAGAATACAAGTATAATTTATAGAACTAAGTGTCATGACTCACAAGGTTTATACAATATGATTTATTACTCATGATTCATGATTTTCAGTTTTTAGTTATTCAAGACTATGTGAGTCATTTACACTTAGCATGCATTCTTTTACAAGTTTATATAAGCATTGAGATATTGTTTTACTTATGCATTCACTCCCACATGCTCAGTACATTCCAGAAGTACTGATCCACATATATGTCTATGTGCTACATTATTTAATAATATTGGATCAAGTTTTTAGTTTCAGCAGCGTGAGTGATTTTGAGCATCTCCATCTACATCCCGACAGTTGGTGAGTCCTCATGGTTTGGGGACCCAGTTATTCAGTTTTCCAGCTTATAAAAGTAGATGATTCAGTATTTTCAGTCAGTTTGAGTCAGCTGAGGGTTCGTCCTAGTGGATCTCTAGTTGTTAGTAGTAGAGGCTTGTCAAACTGCTAGTTATAATTCAGATTTCTAGTGTTGATTGTTCAGACTTTTAAATCAAGTATTTTCAGAAATTATGTTCAGTTAATTCTAGCTTAGCTCAGAATGAATTCAGTATTCCAGCTTCGATTATATGTTTATATTTCTCTATTATGAGTTTCAGATTTAGTAGAAAGCTTATAGGATTATCTTGAGGCTACTCGTAGTCTCGAGCATCGTGTGATATCTCGAGATCCATTTTTGGGGAGTTATACTTACACACTGCAATTCAGTGAAATTGTGAAAATTAAAAATCAAACATTGAAGAAAATGATGAATGACTTACTAATAAGTTCTAATTTACTGTAAAATTTGTGGGGGAAGCTATCCTTACAACAAACTAAATACTTAGTAGAGTTTTTCATATCAAAATACAATCTATTTAATATGAAAGATGAAAAAGAAGAAAATTCAACTTGAAATATTTCAAAGTGTGGAGGTGTTTGGCTAAAGTGCATGTTCCTAAACCCAAAAAGGTTAAAAAAAACAAAAAATCGTTGATTGTGTTTTTATTGAATATGCTACAAATAGTAAAGCATGTCGATTTTTAATTCACAAAGGTGAATATCCTCGCATTTATGATAACATGATAATATAATCAGTCAATGTTAAACTCTTTGTACATATTTATCCGTATTAAGTTAGATGTTGGTCGTCTAATAAAGAATATTAATGACCAAAAAAAGAAGATAAGGAAAAATAAAGAGAATCAGAGACATAATAAGCGCCAAAGGACATCTATTTCATTTATATTAGAGTTAGTGATATTTCTGTTTCAAAATGAGCCTAAAAAACTTAAAGAATCCATGTGTTTCTGTAAGACCCTGTGAAACTTTAATGATTTTATTTTTAACCCTCTCACATGCGTAACATTGATTTTTGATTTGAATTATATTTATGGATGTTAAAAGGGTATTTTAGAAAAGTTTCAGATTTTTCAAAAGGGGTTTGGGGCTATTTTAGAACTCCGAGGCAGTATCCCTCTGCGATAGTGGCGAGCCACGGTAATGGAGTTCCGTGATAGTAGCGTGGCATGGAGGCTAGCCTCCGCGATATTGGCATACCACGCTGCTGTGATAAAATTGCTTAGTTTTTTTTTTCCACTTGAGGTGAGGAGATTTTGATTTTTTTACCCTTTTCACGACTTTTAAACATAAAAATGACCTTTTTCCCTTCAGTTTTAAAGATCAAACACTCCTATTCTCTTCTCTACCTCCTAAACCAATGAAGCTCAAGAATTTTTCAAGAAATCATTACTCCAGACTCCAAACTTTGAATTTCTCAAATTTCTTCAATGTTTTAAGGATGCATCTCATTCCCTAATTTGAATTTTACATTTTGGTATTTAATTAATCATTATCCATGTATTTTGAATTATGAGTTTAAAATTAGGTTGAGGGATTTTGATTAGTACTACTTGAATTGCTTTTTCCATGATTTAACTTGATGATTTTTGGACTGAATGGGTGCATTGTCATGGGAATTGGAATGGAGAATATGGGTTTACCCAATTTGATGACTTTTTGGCTTGGTAATAGCACTAAGCTCAACTCACGTGGTAAATTTAATTTTTGAACATGGATATTTTTATAATTCAACCTACTCATGAGTCAATTGCATTACATAAAAGGATAAATGGATAAAACGGATTTGAAAGGCCCCTAGTGGCCGTGGTTTCAAATTATAAATAGAAATTAGGAGTCTAATGGTTATATGAATTAGTTTGGCATGATTATATAAGCTTTCAATCCATAAATGGTATGCCGATACCACATGGTATATGCCTTAATATAAGACTCCTGGGTTAATGGTTAGATTATGTGTAAACTATTTTAGTTTGGGCTTAAAGATAATTGTGTAGCTCACCATGAATATGGAGGTCTCGGGGGGACCAACACTTAAAACCACATTTACTGGTGTAGAGGTCTATATGACCATGTTTTTGGTACACACATTATACTTTGGAATAATAAAAGACTTGGTGTCTTTAGCATTTCCTTCGATTTTCCTCGGGTTGTTCGGCTAAGACGCACATAGATCCTTTCAGCAAGGGGATTTGAACCCATATAGCTCATGGGTACCTTTAAGATGAAGCAAGCTACACAATTTAGGTTAATGGTTTCTAACTCTCATGTTCATGACCCTTGTCCCTATCCCGACATCCTATATATATGTATATAAATGTGTTACATATGGTATATGACTGAATTTTGGTAATTACATTATTTTATCACTTTACATGAATTACATGCCAGTACTTACCCCAATGACCGTCCTTGCATGCTACATCGTTTTAGGATGTAGAATACTAAGGATTTTTCTGTTGCTCCTGTGCAACGTTAAGCGATCCGTTATTCCTATAGATCTATTGTGATGTGGTGAGCCTCCACCTTTTAGAAGACCCTGTCATCTCACTGGTTTTTTATTGTCTTAGTATTTCACTTATTTTTTATTGTCATGGTCTGGGTCGTGTGCCGACTTAATTTGGTATTTTGATTTTAGAGGCTTTTGTGAACAGTGTTAAGATGTTTTGGTCATTGTATTTTGACTCTTAGAACTTGATTAGATTTATCTATTCTTCTTATCTTCATGTTTGGTTATCTTCTGTTGAATTAGTTTATTGTGTTCTAGATGTTACGCTAGGGGAGGCCTCCGACTCACGGTGGACTTGAGATACCCATAATGACTAGGCCCTGGTTCGGGTCGTGACACTTTCAAAGACTCTATTTTAAAATGAAACATTCAATAATAAAACTGAACCAATTTTAAACAATCATACTTGAAAATTAATTGATCTTCCACCTAAAAATAAACCTTTAGGTTCGAAATGAATCTTTAAAAGAAAATTGAAAGTCAATGAAACTACTGACAAATATAAGACAAATCTTGTTTTTAAAAGATACTGACAAACATAAGACATTGGTTATTTTGATAAATACACGTCAGTAATAAGAATAATATCCATTTGGATGTTAGTAGCATTGACGGCGGATGGTCTTGAAATCCATCAAATGAATGTGAAAACAACTTTGTTAAATGAGAAATTGGAGAAAGAAATTTATATGGAACAACCAAAAGGTTTTGTAATTTCAAACAAAGAGAGAAAAGTGTGTAAACTTATTAATGTCACTTTATGGACTAAAACAAGCACCCAAATAGTGGCATGCGAAGTTTGACCAAATAATGTTAGCAAATGAATTTAAGATTAATGTCTGTGATAAATGTGTTTACATTAAAAATACTTTGAATCATAAAGTCATTATTTATTTATATGTTGATGACAAGTTGATTATCAGTAGAGATATTAATGACATAAATGCTACGACACGTATGCGTGCTAGAAAATTTAAAATGAAAGACTTAGGAATTTCTGATGTAATCTTAGGGATTAGAATTTACTGAACTCCGCAAGGTTTAGCACTGCCATAGTATTATTACATTTAAAGAAGTACTTAACAAGTTCAAATATTTGAATTTAAATATTGCCATGACACCAATTGATGTAAGTTTTGTACTTCAAAAGAATAAAGATAAAAGTAACTCATATCTAAAATATCATGAGCATTGAAAATTTTAATGTATATCACGTATTGTCTATCGAAAATAACCTCTCTACTTCTTCAGAAGTAGTGGTACGGATTGCGTACATTCTACCCCCCCAGACCTCACTTGGTAGGAATACACTGGGTTTGTTGTTGTTGTTGTACATGACCAGATATAGCATGTGTTGTTAGTAAGTTGAGTCGGTTCACATTTAATCTCAATCAAACTAATTGGATAACAATAAAATAAGTTTTGGAGTATCTAAAACATGTTAAAATTATGTTTTGCATTATGACAAGTATCCCTAGTACTTAAAGGATATAGTAATGCAAAGTGGATCTGAAACACCCTGAGTTTTGATCCTTAGAAATTTTCTGAGTTTTTGAACTCTGTGAAAACCATATGACTCAAGCATACTAGTTGTATATTGTACTAATGACTTAGTAACCCAAGTCATATGATAAACAGTCTGTTCTAGGTAATTTTCTGTCCTAGGTACGACAAGACTCCATACGACTCATATGTGCATGATATGAGAAGTAGGATCCAAACCGTATGTTGTCTAGTGTCTAACCTAGATGTTTCTACTTAGGATATGACTTGATGAGTACTAGTTGTATGGGTAGGGTACGAGTTAGGTTAAGGAGTGGTATGTTGGAAAAAGTATGATGTCCAACTTTCTGATCAAGGTACGAGTAGAAGGTACTACTCGTATGATGTGGGTACGAGTAAGGGGTCCAAACCATACCCACCTGCGAATTTTTTTACAGTTTAAGTTGGGGGTATTCTGGATATTTTTTCTCTCAACATTTTTGACCCCACGACTTAAAACACTCTTGGGACTTCATTAACCTACTATTCTCAAATCAAACACTCTAAAATCTCTATCAATCTCTTAGTTCAAGAAAAGGCTAGGGTTTCTTCAAGGTGGCCAATTAAGCCGCTCAAGGGTGGTTTCTCTCTGTCTTTCTTGTTGGCTAAGGCATGTTAATCCTCACTCGTTGTTAGTTCAAACTTAAAAGCATATTTTCATGGATGATTTTCATGGTATTATTGTTGTATTATTTTTGGTTTTGAAGTATATGTTGGGGTTTTTGTTTGTTTATGGTTGGATAATGTTTTTCCATGCTTTCTTATGGTTTTCATGTTATAATTGTGGTTTGAATATGTGGTATCATGGGAATGGTCGATTGGTACTTGGTTTTCGCCTTGGAAACTATATACCCTCAACGTGTTTGTTAAAATGCCTATGAGAATGATTTTGTTACATAATTTGACTATTATTGAAAACTTTGCATTGCATAAGATGGTAATAGAACCTAAATTGGTTTAAATGGTTTGGAAAGGCCTTGATGGCTATGGTTTTATTTTAATTGGAAATCTTGTGAGGTATATGGGAATCCCCTAAATGTTGGCTGATGACATTGTTTGTAAGCTATAGTCGGTATGACGATACCACTTCATATGCCTTGATAATTGACTCATTGAATTGGTGGCTTGGTTATGTGCTAAATATTTTAATTGGGAAATAATAACAGGTTGTAATAACTAAGCGTGAAGGTGTGAGTTCGATGGACAAATACTGGAAACTTATGTTTTTCGACATGAGGGTTAGTCATGGTGACCATATGCTTGTGGGGTACACGGGAATCCCCAAATTTATATTTGTATATATGTATTATGGATGACGAAGGGTACAAGGGAATCACCGCCCTTATGATATCTTTGGTTCGTGCGTCTATACGCATTGGGGCTCATTCAGGGGGTAACACTGGACCTATATAGCCCGTGGGTGAATTATGACGGTAAATCTATACAACCCAGCTTAAAGATTTTAAATGCATGCTAAACCCGATTTCTTTCCCCGTCATGGTATATATATGTATGTATGTGAATGCATATGGTTATTTACTTTGGTTGTGCATAATGACATAATTTTATCCTTACTCCTAAGTACATACTAGCGTTCACCCGCTACCTCGACTTCGGGCACTGTATCTCTACGTGATGAAGGAATCGACCATACTACTCCTCCTGCTCAGTGATCTTGGATTCAGAAATAGCTTTGTATTGGACTGAAGTGGTGAGCTTCCATATTTTGAAGACTCTATTTCATGCTATGGACTTCTTTTCATACTTTTGTTTATTTCTTAGACTTTTGTTTTGGCTATGGTCGGGGACATATCCGACCAAATGTTCTTGGATTTTAGTTAGAGGCTTTGTGTGACTACTATGGGCATAAGCGGTGTCGGTATTGGTGTCAGCCTTGGCATTGATATTGGTATTGGTATTGGAGATGACACCGGTTGGATGTTTGGATGGTTATGATTATGGATTTTATTATTGTCTTTAATTATTTATTGTTCTATCTTATTATATGTTTGGAATTCATCTGATATAGAGTGTCTGACGGTTTAGGTTAGGTATTCGGGGTGGATTTCAATCTCGGTTAGACTTGAGGCACCCGACACGACTAGGCCCTGGTTCGGATCGTGTCAGGATCATCGAACCAGATAAATTTAAATCCATAAGTGGGTACGTATTTATCTTAGTGGAGGAGTAATTTTTTAGAAATCATCCAAAGAAATATGCATCAGTCGCTTTACTACGGAATATGAAGTTATAGATTTAGATAAGACCTCAAACGGAGTTGAATGACTCTAAAATTTTTTGGAAAATATTTGATTTTGGTCTAAATCTTTGGCACCTGTATACATATATTATGATATTCAAGGGGTAAAAAATAGGGAAATGAGCACTATGTATAATGAAAAATCTTTTTATATATAACAATCATATATTATCGTTATACAACTTCTCTTTAGTGAAATTATAGTGAATTGATTATGTAAAGTCAAAAGATAATGTGTCAGATCCACTTACAAAAAGTCTATCTAGAGTGATAGTTGAAAGATCATCCATGAAAATATTTAAGACCTAGGACAAGTCATCGTGGTGATAACTCCATGTAGTAGACTGAAGATACTAAGAAATTGGTTCAAAGAGATCAAACAAATTTATGAATGAAGATTCAACATTGTCAAATAACTCAACTCATTTTATGTTAAAGACAATATTTGTAAATAAGGATAAAGCATTAAGGTTTAAAATTTTTTGATGATTCTAAATTTGGCAGTATATGACAAAATAGTTTGTCCATAGGACTAAACATTTAGAAATTACCTATGTGAGCGTAAAGTGTAAGTTATTTCAAGGAGAAAAATGATAGTAAAGGCCAATTTTCTATGCATACATTAAACCGGACATTGCGCATGACTAAAATACATAAAACTATGAGAATTATTAATGGTTAAAGACTAATTATGTGACTTGTAATGTGTATTTATACAACAAAGTTTGATGGTTTAAATATATCCCATCAACCGATTAATCGAGTGCGTAATATAAGTTTAATATCATAATAATTCGATTCTGTTGTTACTAAAAGTATCTATGGTAAAGGTATGTGCCTCTCATTCATCATAAGTGTTAGGATTAATAATTTAGTATGAAAATGTGTTTAATATGTACTAAGGTCATAAAATACCCCTAGCACAAAGTTAAGTTGAATGTATCCTTATCGATTTAATTTTCAGCTAAGTTTAGTCTATGGTAAACTTCAAACAAGAACTCCTTATAGAATATAAGAAGTTAGGGGTATTAATCTCACCAAATTAAATATCTCCAATGCAATCGATCGTTCGTCAATCCGCTTTGTGAGTAAAAATTTATGACCATTTTATTGAAGACTATCTCTGCTGAAAAGTTGAAGGCGTTGTAGCGGGTCAGGTTGTTATAGCTACGCCGCTATAATGATGGCATGTCATTATAGCGACGTAACTTTATTTTATAACCTATTTTGACATGTTTTTGCCTCTAAACTTTAAAATTTTATTTTTAAGCCCTAGATGAGAGATTTTCTCTTAGTTTGGGTGGAAATCCTTCATTGAAGTAAGACTATTGATTATGTTAAATCCATTCATCTTCTAGAGTCATTAGAATGGAGAATTTATTGTGAAATTCTTGTGGTTTAGAATCCAGGTTTATGAAATTATATGGAAAACCCATGGATACATGCATTTTCTCCTAGAATTGATTATAGTTTGTGAATTAACTCCTTCTAGTATAGAATTAAGGTTCAAAAATATGAAAGTTGATAGTTGGAAATATTGAATTCAATAAAGGTGGAACCTTTAGCCTAAACACTCTATCAGTGGAGTCGGGACATGCTTGAATGAACTATTTAATTATTAATTGACCATTGGATAATTTTATAGACCAAAAATAAGAATAGAACTAGTGGGTTTGAACTTCTAAAGTATTTATTTGAAGAGTAGTTTATTAATTATCTTATAATTATTGTTTGTTATATGATTAACCTTCAAAAATGTGAAAAAGAAGGAGGATCATCATGATATATAGCTTACTTATTACAACAACTTGACATCCAGGTAGTTTGTGATTTGTGACCAGTAGACTATAGTTAGTAATTACATTCATAATGCTTAGGTTCGGTGTTATAAAATAAATGCTTAATATGTGTTATTATGTTGTGTATGAATCCTTGATGGGTGTTGTGTGTTTGTGTGACTCCATGGCGAATTGTAATGTGAACTATTGCATATAGGTGATGATAAAGAGAATGTATGAGCTCATAATCTAGGAATTCGGCCTAAATACCATAAAGAGTGTGAACTTGATATTATTTGGGTTGAATTATTAAATAGTCTTGCTTAATATTAATGATGAAAACTGATTGTTTCCTGAGAAGGTGATGACATAACTTAAAAGCCTAAAGTTAGTTAAGCTAAGGGTTAGAAAGTAAAAGGTATAAAGGTGTATGACTAAATCTAGATTGTAAGTTGAATAGAATTAAATGATAGGCTAATAGTAGGTCTTGAACCTAACAAAGACTTAAATGTAAGGGTTTTTAGATAATAGAGGAATCTTTGATTTAGATATGAATAAAGGGTGATTGGATTAGTGAATGAAGTACTAGATTTTAGACTTCATTTGATTGAACGTGCACTTTAAGAATAACTACTTGAATTTAATGAATATAGTTTTATAACTCTTATTTGAATAAGTTGGGGATTGATCATCGGACATACTATAATTGATGAAATCAATGATTCATATATGCTTGTGATTTAGTGTGTTAAAGTATGATTATTATTTTCATGAATTGATTAACTCGAGTTGTCCAAGTATATATTTGGGTGGTTGTCTATTATTGCAATAAATACTTAAAAATATAGTTGTTAAATGATATTCTAAGTGTTAATCACATATAGTGAGGTTATATTATAGGCTTTTCAATTGAACAAGTATGATTGTTTATTTTCATTGTGGTTGTGATTGTTGTGACATCGAGCATTATTGTGGGTCGTATCTATATTTGGACATATTCATGAAATTGATTGATATAATTAATTGATGGGATTGGGTACCACTCTGGTACAGTACATGGATAAGATCTCATCCCCAGCAGGTCATGACTAGTGGGCAATAATAAGACCCTTAGTATGTATGTACAACGTATGTACGAGTGCGACAGTTTCTTGAATGGACCGATTATATGATTATTGTTCTTATTGCTACTTATATTGGTTTGATGAGTGGATTAATTTATATTGTGGTTGTTGTTGTGAGTTTCCTGAGTGAATATATTTGAAATTTTTTGTGGTCTCATTACTTGTCATATATTTTAATTTTTTTTTGTTAGAGTCATGATTTGTTGACTTGGATATAGTTAGAGTCATGATTTATTGACTTGGATATGGTTAGAGTCATGGTTTGTTGACTTGGATATTGTTAAAGTCAGGGTGTTGACTTGGTCTTGATTTGACTTGACTTATATTTGATTGGAGTTGTAGAGTTATTTAAAAAGGCTAAGTGTCATAAACTTTAGGTATAGTATGTATCATAACGTGTGTTTATAATTGTATTTGTTACAAGGTGATGATTATTTGATTTCTTTTATCTTTGAGGCATAAGTGAAATTGATTAAGTTAATAACCATTGGGGTCAAACAAGTGAGAGTTAGGATGAATGCCTCTTGATGTGAAGGTGATGAATGATCAACGAAAATAAGAATGAAAATACTCTTAGTTAAAAGAAGGGATACAAATAGCATAAGTGGAAGTGTTACGAATTAATTTTTTATACAAGTCATCATGTTTTTCTTTTGTGATTTTTATATCGTGTTTACGTGATCTAACCCTGATCAGCTGATAATATCTATCAGTACGTATTGTTTGTACTGATACTACTCTTGCTATACCCTTTTTGGGTTATAGTCTTTTCCAAGAATCAGTGTTGGTTTCATGATTGTTGAGGATAGCGATTTTTCAGTAGCTCTCACTCTTCTTACTCATGATAGAAGTTGTATCTAGTTTTACTTTTCCCTTAGAAGCTCTTGTACCTATTCAGACTAGGTCATTGGTAGTTTTGTTTTTCACATTTAATGTTTGTCAAAGCAGTTCTAATAAAGTTTAATTATTGTTGTTTAATAAAGACTTCTGTATATCTTCTTAATGGGTGGTAAGCGATTCTCCTATCCAGATGGATTAGAATAGGTGTCCTCACTATTTGGTGATTTGGACCGCGATAACTAAGAAAAGTACAAAGGAAAACCTACTTATCAATATATAATTATTTTTTTCTTGTAAATCACACACTTGTTCAAATATATTTTAATCTTATAGTCATTCCCCATCGAAGTGGGAATTATAGGGTTCTAAATAGAAAAACGTAAATAGAAAATGGAGGAACGTGAAATGTTCTTTTACTTTTTGAAAGAAGCGTTTCTTCCATATTAATGGGAGAATTTTTTTTTATACACTTAAATAGAGAAGCACTTCTTCATGTTGTTAGTGAGTTGAAAAGAACATATCTCACATTATCGTTGTCTTCGCTCGGCTCATCTTCAACTTTGACTTTGACTTTGAATTTATCAAATGATTAATCAAGAGATTATTTTTTTTAACAAAATTTATTTAATGTTAATTGTTTAACTATTATTTAATCCAAAAATCTTACCTGAAATTTTTTCTTCACGTGCAGGTGCAAAGGGTAATGTGTGGGCCGGACAAGCAACACATACTGAAGAGATGCGTCTCTTTGGTTCTCTATTTTGAGTGTGTACTATAGGAATGCTGCTGCACAAGGTCATGTGCCCGCACATGTACCGCACAACCCAAATAGTGAAACTTCTACCTTTTTGGTTTGGAATTGCGATTGATGTGCGACCACACATGTCCCCATCGCTTTTGAACTAGTACAACTTTCAAAATCTTCAAAATCGTTACTTCTTTTTTGAAGCAGCACATGTTGACTATAAATATATGATCTTTCTTTCTCAAATATTAAGTATGAATCTTCTATATTTTTCTACTCTTCTTTTCTTTTCAATAACTCAAGTTAATTTGCTGTGTTGAGTGAGTTGATTGTTCATCAGAATTTGAGATACTACTCTTCTGCTAAAATAACTCATTCTATCCTGAAGTCATATATTTCATTAACGAGAATAATTCCTTAAGGATATACTGTGAATTCTGTGAGCTCGATTTTCATCCTTTCTTTTATTTTCCTATTTTCCCAAATAGATTGAAGTATTGTTTGTTGTTCATATTTTCTTTTAACACAGATTTAACAATAACATCACTACTACTCCTAGAAATATTGCCTCCATGAACTATAGAGTTCCTCCATTCACCGTTTTAGGTGTATCGTAATTTATAATTTGGCGATCAAATATTTTTAAGGGAATATCTACTATTTAAAAGGTTAGAAATTGAACAATCTATCATATTATTTTAGTTAAATGTTCTTTAGGGTGGTCTCTCATATAGAAATTGAACAATCTATCATATTCTTTTGGTTAAATGTTCTTTAAGGTGGTCTCTCATATAGTCAGAATTAGATCGGGTTAGGATGATATATTAGATCAGGTTAGGATGATATCTGTCCTAAATAAATTCAAGTATCAATTTTAGTTGTTGAAATTTTTTCCCCTAAAAATTACAGATGTTACGTAAGTAAATAAGTATAGAAAATTATATTACAAGCTAAAATGTCCATGGAAGTTAACTAGCAAAGTTGGATGACCATAAATTGAAGCTAACAAAGGTAAAATTAAACACTTTTGTAAAACAAAACAAAATGAATAATTTAAAATTTAAATGATAATCACTATAAATTAAGCGATCATTTAGTCCAACTCGATATTCAAACTACTCACTAGTCACAAGATGTTATAATTGTTATTTTCAATGTTTTTGGGTACACAAATCTGTATTTAGGTACACAACAACTTTAACACAAGTTCAAGTCTAAAAACAAGAACACCTATAAAGTTAAACAACACCTTCAACACAAGATTAAAAATAATTTATCCAAAAAGTGTGTTATAGTTTTAGAAATAAGATGAAACATAAATTTAAAGCTAAGTCCCCCGATTTCACGGAGTCTCCTTAAGGAATAATTCTCCTCACTGTACCCGAGGTTATGAAATTTTTCTTCCAGGATAAAATGACTTTCAATCCACCAATAGCGGTACCTCAAATTATTGGATTCGTCAAACACTCGAACTCACTCAACGGCTAGTGACCACACTAAGTTTTTATATAGAAGAAGAGTGTTTTTGCTGTAAAAAATCATGTCTATACCTGAGGAATGTGTCAGGTATTTATAGCCTTAATGTGCCCCTTCGCTGTCTCATTCCATTTTTATCGTGTGGTCCCCTCATATATACACTTCCTTATTTACTATAATTTGAAAAATAACTGTAAAGATATATCAAATCACATTAATTTATTATCAGTTTCAACAATTATATTAAATACTTCCTTCGTTCTTAATTAGTTGTTATCTTTACTAAATATGAATATAATTATCGTCCTACTAAATATGAGAACTTGTCATTTCACAAAATCAAAGTATAATAATTATTTGTTTTCACTTTTACCCTTAATAATAAATATGAAGATATATTAATATAGTAGAAAAAAATATTAAATAAAGATAATTAATAAATAAAAATAATTTGATCAAATAGCACCTTTTCATTCATTTTTTAAAAAAGACACAACCAGAAAGAGTATATAATTTCTTATTTATGACTATAATAATGAATTTCATCACTAAAAACTATTATTCGACATTTAATATTTTCTCCCTCAGTTTAAAGATAGTTGATTTTTATTGACTTGACACTTTATATTTATTAGGAGTTTATTTTATTAAATTAATCTTATTAATTATGTTTTAAAATTATAAATTTAAGTATATACGCTTTATTTAGTTATTTAATGTTAGGAATAGTATTAAAAGAACATACGTAAAATCTCTTGATTTTATAAAAGGAACAATTAAATTCAAATAAATGTTTTTAAAAAGAGTTGAGTATCAACTACTACTTTCAATAAGCTAACCCAAACATGTTCTAAGTACACAATTTCTAAATCTTCAAATTTTCTTTTTTGGTTATAATCCTTCTCTAATAGTCACCATTCATCATAACTTAATAATTGTAAAAAAAATAAAAAAAATAAAACACAAACTAACTGGCCGACCAATATTTCTTTTTATTTATTTTTACGGTCTTAATTTATCTAATACATTTTTTTTTGTTTGTGTTCCAAATAAATGATATCTTTTCATATTTAGACATAATTTAATTTTAAAATTTTTATTTTACTCATAACGAAATGATCTATTGTCATCTATGCCCCCCACAGTTTTATTCCCCCCCCCCCCGCCCCCCGCCCCTTAAAACTCTTCAACTTCACGTAATTAAAGTACACGTTAATTAGAAGGGAGTGAGTAAATGCCCCCCCCGCCTTAAAACTCTTCAACTTCACGTAATTAAAGTACACGTTAATTAGAAGGGAGTGAGTAAATGTAAACTTTATTATGTAAAAGATTCATATACTATAGCAAGAGTTTCTCACACGCAAGAGATGTTGGTCTGACACACACTCTGAACAACCCCCACACACCAAAGACAATATTTGGTGGGGTGGAGGGGAGAAGGCAGTAAGGGCAGAGGATTGTGTAGGCACCCCACGGATTTAGCTCCTTTCTTTCCGGCAACACTCAATTTTTTTCCCTTTTACCAAGAAATGATACGCTAACGGTATCATTCCACTACTCCCTTAACTTAATCCTTGGGCGGCAATCTTCTATTTAATGCTAGATTTTCAAAGTTGCAACTTTCAATGTGGAAAATATACTCTCATAGTCTCAAATTATTTGTCATATATTTAGAAAATGGTCCGTACGTATTCAATAATAACATTTCAATATAATGTTATTAATAGTCCGTACATATGCAATGTATGTTACTTCTACTTGTTAAAGGAGAGAAAATATTTTCAATAGGATCCTCAACTCACGTAAAGCATATATAAAAACAAGTACGTAACACAAATACAATAGTGGTGAAGTCATGTTGAAAATAATGAAGAAGAAAACAATAGCAACAACCAAATAATACAATAACGAAAACTAATGAAATATCAGGTAAAACTAAAATCGAAGCATAAGATTTCATACTAAAAAAAATTAGACAATGCTCAATTAATAACATTCTACACTAATCTTGACCTACATGTCTTTCTACCTAGAATCAGGTCCACGATAGGGCATGTGAGATATATGTCTTGACTAGTCACCTTTCCACAAGAATTTTTCACTCTACCTCTACCTCTTCTTACACTCACTATAGCCAAGATCTCATTCCTCCTTATAGGACATCCATGCATATTCGCTTCACAATATGCCTGAACTAATAATTAGAAAAGTAGTCTCAAATTATTTGTTTTTTAGATGTTCAGACAAAATTAATTATTTGCTTTAATTTGATTCTTAGTAGTAATTGTTCTTGAACACTATAAACACTCTAGTATGGAGTGTGGACATATAAACAAAGTAAATATTCGAAGAAGTGAGATTATAGCTTAAGCATAAACAAGGGTAAAATAATTAAAATCTCTCCTAGTTAATATTTTCTTGAGAGACATGTAAAAGAGAACGCAAATTATATATATGAGAATCGAGTTTGTTCGGTACGCAGTATAAGGGTGGATATTCCTTGTTTAAGTTTGGTACTAAATTTATATCATGTTTGATTGATGATTTAAATTTATCCCAGGATTAATTCACACCATCAACTAAACATGGTATACATCTGGCTAATATCAAACTTAGTTTTGGGATATCTCATCTTATCCCATTTATCATGAAATTATTTTATACCACCTTCCATATGGTATAAATCAGTTTAGGGTAGGGGTGAACAAAACCGAACCACAAGAATCAAATCGTAAATCGAGTCACATAAAAAAAATCCAACCAGTGGTTTGGATTGACTTGGTTTAATGCTGAAAAAAAAAACTAAATATAGCTGGTTTGATTTGATTTTAGCTTAAAAAAAGTCAAATCGAATTGAACCAATCGATATTACGTTTATACCATTTTTAAAAATATTTAATACATCAAAATTATTTATTATGGTGTAATTTATCATTAATTTTAACTTTCAACTTGTTATTTCAAGTTTAAATTTAAAATTCTGAATGATCCAGATGTATTATATCTCTTCAAATAAAACCCAAATGAATACTAATACTAGCAAAAATATTCAATTAAACACTAAAAATGACACTAATATTGAATATCTATTTTTTAGCTTTGCATAAATACATAACTTAAATTTATTTTTATATTTAATATTTAGTCATGACTCATGTAATTAATACTTAACTTATTTTAGCACGACTTAATATTTTTAAACTATGATTAGTTTTTTAGTATAAATTATTAATATAAAATATTTATTTTATACAATTTCATTATTGTTGTTGCCATCATTCATTTCATATTTTGTGTTATTTTCTTAAGAAATATCTAAATATTGTATCTTACAAGGACTAACAAATATTTGAAATAAAAGTTAATTATATATTTGTGTTGGTGCATTTTATTATTAAAATAAAAATATTAAAGTGCATGACAATCACTACAACAAATTTGATTATCACTGACAAAATATTTTGTCATTAAAAAATCATATTTCGTCACAAAATACCTTTCTTGACGAAAATATAATCGTCACCCGTTTGTCCCTAAATCATGGGTCGTTAAATGTATATTAAGACGACTTAGTGCTTCGTCACTAAATAGCCTTGCATTAACGACGAAAATATTTGTCGTCCCCAAATGTGTAGCATTTATGACGATCTTGTTCGTCACAGAAATTATATTTTTTGTAGGTAATAATATTTTTTTGTCACTAAAGGAGTTATAATGCCGACTAGATAGATGTGTCGCTAATTGTTTATTTGAATTAGTGATGAATTAAGTTGTCTCTAATCTTCTATGTATTTCGTCGCGGAACAAAAATTATTTCGTCACTAAATACTATCTTTTACATACGCATTCTCTATTTGTCTCTAAATGAATAAATTAGTGACAATATTACTTTCTAATCATTTTGTAGCTGAAAGCGATCACGTCGTCACTAAAAATATAATTTTTACCTACGAAATAATTTTGTCACTAAAATATGTCATAATTAGTGACGATAGCAATTGTCACAAAATACAAAATTAATTTGTAGGTTATAAGTGGGCTATTTAGGGACAAAATTTACTCGTCACCAAATATTGTAATTTGATGACAAATATGTGACGAATATATGATGGTTTTAGAAGGTAAAAGGAAAACCTTTACGTACAAAATGTTTCGTCACTAATCACAACCATTTGTATTTAGCTGGCTAGATTTTCATAATTTGAAACTGAAATCATATATAAATATCTTAAACTTCATTATAAAGAGTGTCATTCAATTTTTTTTAAAAATAACATACTAAAAGAAGTAAGATAATAGCAAAAAAAATTAAAAACACTATCATATATTAATCAAGAACAATCAAAATGACATTCATGAGATGATATCTCACTAGATACGCTTAAATAAAAATCAACATTGACCAAAATTCATCCAACTTGAAAGTCTAATTGAGATATACTAAACAGTAACAAAACAAAGATAATAAAATGGAGGTTTCTTCTCAAAAGATCATTGCAAAAGCATTTTGTGTAGCAACTAGTCTTGATTTCTACCTTTCACAACAATGATATCATGATATGATATGATATCATGATATACTATAACAACAATGATATTCTTATGTAGTTATTCATTGTACCTCAAAGGATATCTTGATAAGGTTCAATGATCACTGTATCATGAAAAGAAAATATAGTTAGGGGCTAAATGCTATAAATTTTTATCTAATTTAATTAAAAGAACTATGATAAAATTTATAATTTAAACTATACTAATTCTAACCTTGACTGGGACGAGCTCATAAAATGCTGCATTTGTTTCAAAATATCATCTTGGCGCGCTAATACAATTTTCAATTGGGAATTTAACGATGTTTTTGAGATTGTTGATTTTCTACCACGACTTCAACTGCATCTAATCGTTTTTGTAAATCATGTTGGACAATAGCAGCTTCCTTCTTCACCTTTTTAAGGGAGTCTTCTAACTCTACCGCTATTCTTTGTGTTGCTCTAGTAGCGTCAGGTTTCGGACCATAACCAAGACCTTTTATGTATTTTGACTTTTTACCAAGTACAACATTCATAATTTCATCAATAGTCATGGATGGCTATCCCGAAGTATATAGAGCTTTCAAATCATTCATGCTATTCTGCAAAAAAGAAGTATTTATTAATGTTATGATAGCAACAAGTAAATCATATTTGCATATGCGATCAAAATATCTAATTTCTTACATAGTTAGCTTCAGCTTGTTCAGATGATTAGCCTTTTTGAGTCGAGTAATGAGTGATTTTGTAGAAGTCAATTCTGTCTGGTTCCACCCCTTCATGTTCTTCACCCTATAAAACAAATAAAAAAAATGATTGCATAGAATGACAATAAAGTTAGAAAAAAATGATTGCATAGAATAACAATAAAGTTAGCCTGCTCTACGAAGTAAGAAAAGAAAAATTTAGTACTCATTGATAAAAAAATGGTATTCACAATAATTTCATCACTAAATTACTATTAACAAGAAAACAAAATAATATATGACTTACAATTTCAGCACGAGCAGCTACAAATGCTTTCGAACCCATGATATGATTACATTTTAGTTTTGATCGATTGATCTTGTTTATCTGACATCGTTTCTACAAAGACAACACATATATAATTAAATTAAATAATAGAAAAAATACTCAATTACCCCCCTGAACTATACCCAAAAGGGCTATGACACACCTCAACTTAAATGGGGGTCCTATTACCCCCTGAACTAATTAAAAGTGTAATTTTGACATCCTTAGTGCCTACGTGGCACATAAGTGGCACACACGTGTGCCTACGTGGACACTTCAGTGTGTTGTGCCACGAATGTGCCACGTATGTTCCACGTAGGCTCTAAGGGTGTTAAAATTACACTTTTAATTAGTTTAGGGGGGTAATAGGACCCCCTTTAAGTTGAGGTGTGTCATAGCCTTTTTGGGTATAGTTCAGGGGGGTAATTGGGTATTCTCTCTAAATAATATTGAAACAAATATACTACATATTTATTCAAATATAGGTCACCTTATGCTCCGGATCTTACCACATGTCGCAAAGCCTATTCCAATTTTCAGGTGTCAGTTCTGGTACTTTAATTTTACGAGAAGCTTCCTCAGAACGTGCACTTTCAAGCATCTTTTTTAATTTGTAACGCCATTGACGACTCCTATTTTTGAGGATATCTTCACAACTATCTTTGACGTAATGTTCATCCAAATTAATTTCAAACTTCTCCTAGAGAAAATGTTTAAAGGGATAAACATAAAAATTAAGATCTTTGACGTATTAAAAGGATACTATCATCAGTGTAACAAGATTAAAAAATGTAAAAAATCTTATATGACATCTAAGCAGTGCAACATATTTTTCCTCTTTTGTAAGTTCTTTCCACTTGTTTGGAAGCGTAAGAAAATTTCGCGCAGTTATTCCCAACTTATTTGATAGTTTTGATGATTGGACCGCCTTAACTGGCCTTCCCTTACAAACTGGAATTTCTATTACCATCTTTTTTTCCAAAGTCCTCTTCATCTTTTCAAGACCTTTTCCCCTAGTTTTTCCTCAACGCTTCTTAATTATACTTGTATCATCTGAGTAGAAAAAGTCAGTTGCAGATAGTGGTATATACACTATCATAATTGCATAGTAATTAAAAATTCGACAAACTAAACAACAACATACTCAGTGTACTCCCACGTAGTGGGGTCTGGAGAGGATAGAGTGTACGCAAATCATACCATTACCTCAGGTGAAGTAGAGAGGCTGTTTCCGATAGACCCCCGGCTTAGGACCGATAACAATATAACAAACACAAAAACATAAATGCTATAAACTAGTACGGTATGCAAAATAAATTAATACCACTAGTCACAAGATAATATTACAACCACAAATCAAAAGAACTAATCTTTCTAAATGAATATCATTTGACTACCATCAACCCAAATTTTCTCTTTCTTAATTTAGTGCGACTTTAACAAAAAAACTTTTTTTTTCCTCATGAAGGATACTCATTTGACTATTATTGATTTTCACAAATCACTCCAATCTTTTCACTCATTTGACTATTATTGACTTTCACAACATCAGCAACATATCCATTGTAATCCCATAAGTGGCTACAACTATATAAACAGAGTTGCATTAGCCAAAAAGTGATTAATTTCTAAAAAACGCAAAATGTGTCAAATATTGGAACTTCGGTGGGCTCCCACCATAGAATCAAATCACTTAGTGGCCACCATGCTTAATATTACTTTTCTAACACCCAACCTCTCCGCACTATTAATATTACTAATAACATATGCTTAACGTCCTCTTCAACAAAAATTTCTTCACTCATAGAATAGGTAAAGTTTAATTAGAGAATTGTGAAATCGGCGAATTGAGCCCTTTATGGAATACACATACTGACAATAGAATAAATTTCAAGTAAATTATTAATATATTACTTACCATATATTAAAGATTGTTAGTCACGAATATATTAAATATAGTTATATCTAATCATGTAAATATTCTTTTAAATTGCCAGTCAAAATTTTAAAGAGATTATGCAAACACGTGTGAACTGAGGGAGGAAAACTTAAAAAGAATATATATAAAAATAAAAATAATAATAAAATGAGAAACATAAATACATACTGCAAGAAAGAGATCTATGAAATTGCTGTTTGGGTGCCTCTTTTAGTTTAAGTAAAACTTACAGTTTCAAATTAGTGCTAATACAACAATAAACAAAAAGTAATTCAAGATTATGAAATAGCATCCAAAGTGTACATTGTTTACTATTCAATTTATGGACATGTCGACAAGCTGTCACAAGAGATAAAATTCACAATGAATATTAATGAAAATACAAATTTGAAGTAGGAAAAAAAAAATCCCACAAGTGGGGTCTAGTGTAACTGATCTCAATACACCCACATCTTAATAAAAATTCGACACACTACCTCAACTAATTAATTTTACGAAATATCCATCATCTTTCATCAACATAAGTACCGAATAACTTAGTTTAACCAATCTTGCATGTATGGTATTACCAGTAGTAGTTGCAGGAGTACTTTTGTTTGATCCATCGACAGATTGAGTAGCTGAAATAGTTTCTCCAATAAGTGTCTTTTGTTTATATATACGTCCTCCTGTGGCATGATTTTGCTTATATTCCTGCTAAAGATGAAGAAAAGCAAAAACTGAGAGATTAGAAAAAAGTGTTTTTTTCCTGTTTCTATATAATGTAAGAGTTCTTTAATAAGAAAAGAATCAATACAAAATATTAGTTGATTTGAAATCATTTACTATTTTTTAAAATTATTATTTAATTTTATTAAATTAATACAATTAAATTTTTCCTTCCATAGTTTAAGAGCAAATCCTTTTAAATGTAGAATACATTAGGCGTACAGGTAATTTAAGTAAAAATTCGTGTGATATTTTTATTAGGTTAATATAAATCAATTTTCCTTCCTTTTTTAATATGAATGCATGATACTTATTTGTTTTAGCCCCTTATTTTTAGGCAGACACGTGGTATTGTTTTTTATTTCTTTATGGTATTTTACTTTTTTTTTTCCTTGTGTGTTTTAATATGAATGTGCTCCTTTACTTTAGAACTCATCAGAATTAATTACAACTATTTTTTTTTAATTAGTTAAACAATTCGAAATCAACTAAATTTGATTTTAAAATCTAGAAATACATATAAAAGCGTTAGAATAAGAAAAATTTAAGAAGTACCAAATTTTAAAATTTGTAAGTACGTAATAAAAATGTAATCAATAATTTGGTAAGTATTTGACTTTAGAAAAAATAAAAAAAATTTAAATATAGAAAAAAAATAAAAAATATTCGTGCCACAAATATGGTTTAAATTGATGCATCACTCTTAGCCTCTGACAGTAAGGGAAAAAGGTACTGCATGACAAACACAAAAGTGATGATCGATCAATCACTTGAAACTTCTGGTGGTAAAATATATATGTGTTTATATTAAAATATTTGTTTATATTTATATTATTATATTAAAATGTATTTGCAATAGATAAAATCATTTAATTTTAAATAATCAAATATTATACGTGTGAGGCACGTGCAGTTAAACTAGTATCTCGAAATATGTATAATACGTGTAAAATAATTGTATATATCTGTATAATTAGTGAGAATTTATTCATTTATTATACATAAATTATACAATTATAATACATTTTCTAATATACATAGAGATACATATTTTATACAACGATACAATTTCATTATGTACGATACATTTTTCAGACATATACATATTAATACAATTTCTATACTATGATAAAATAGTTGTATACATTAGTGATACAAAAATAATACAATTTTTTCTGCACATAATACATTTTTCATACACATATAGTAGTTATACATTTTCAATATAGTAATGATATTATTTTGTACGGAATAAAACTATTTTATAGAGGCTAAAAACCTTTTCTAAGCTTCTTGGGCCATCTGATATATCATTTTTGTTCTTGTCCACATAATACATTGCTCTACTTGTAATCATTAACATAGTAGCCAAAGAAAATTTTGTATTTTGCTATAAATTTTTTTCTTCGCAAATAGTTGAATTATTCAACTACAAATTTTAAAGTCGTCGCTATTTATACCTTGCAAATTTTGTGATAAATTTTTATTGTCACTAAATCATAGATTGATTAGTGACAATAAAATGTTCGTCACTAATTATATATATTATTAGTGACAAAAACTAATGTCACAATTAAATATAAAATTTATTGCTAAAGCTTACAACAGTTAACTACAAAATATAATTCGTCACTATTGTAACAACATATCTTTGTTACAAAATATTTTTGTGTCCAAAAATTAATTAGTTTTAAGACAAAAAGTTGATTTATCACAAACTAGATAAACTATTAGTGACGAAATAATGTGTCACTGATAACACATAATTCGTGACTAATGTTGCTTAATAAAATGGCGCCAACTCATTTTTTATGGGAAACTTTAGAGGACAAAATTGTGCTACGAAAATTTATATTTTGTCACTAAAAGTATGTAATCCATGTATTTAACGACGAAAGATAACTTTTGTCACTAAAAATGAACAATTAGTGACGAATTTTATATCGTAGCTAAAAAATTTATAGCTAAATATCACATTTGTTGTAGTGAATTAGTAGGCATAAAGTGAAGAAAGTGGTGTCATTATTCTTATAACTCACCACACTATCTTTGTGTTAGTGGGTATGAATTGTGGTAAAAGATGACCATTAGTTCTTGTAACTCATGTGGTCATTAGTTCGTGTAACTCTCAAGGTCATTAGTTCTTGTAACTCCATGACCATTACTTTCATGTAACTTATGTAACATCAAGACTATTCATCTACTCACATTACTATCCCTCATTCATCCTATTCATTACATGGAAGAATTCTACACCTAGATCACGGTGGACTTGAATCTCCTTAAAGAGAGCGAGATATCCGCGCCTCAGCTAAGAAGAAAATTATCCTATTTTCTTCATTTTTCTTCATTTTTATTTTAACTGTAACTATTGTAATTTTGTGGTATATTGCCCGAACAATTTTAAGGAGAATCATGTTTTGTTACAGTTTGAAAAAAAGTAAAAAAAATGTGGATATCAAGATGGAGATCTCAACATCTTAACGTCACTAGTCTCTTCAAGAGATGAAAGAGAAGAGATGAAGGGTAAAGTATTTTTTACTTTCTCAACTCAACCGAAGAAAAAGTAAAAACTTTTTTATTTATTGTGGAAGAAAGGTAAAAAAAATCTTCTATCTAATATTTTTAATGAATAAAGTGGTACTACTTTTCATGAACATAAAGTGGTATACAAATTCTCAAAATCATGGGGGCTAATGAGTTGAGAAATAAATCACCTTAAAAATGTGACATTTTCACTTTTGAGAATGAGTTAAAAAAAAGTGTTATAAGTGCATAATTATTGTTGGAGTAAATCACATGTCATTATTAATTTGCATATGACTTGATGTCTTTATATTTGGCTCTAAAATGTTATCAATGAAAGAATAAAAAATGTTGAGTAGCCATTTGACATTTAATATTTGGATGAGATAAATTTAATTTAGGAATGAAAAATACCTAAATCATGTGATGAACTTTTTCTTGACATGTCACATTATGGTGAAATTTTTTTTGTGAAATACATTTTGTTGATTGTATGAGCTATGCAACTCCTTTTAATTTAAATATGTGAAAGTGGTGTGAAGAAAAGGGAGTTTACTAGCCTAATAAAATATAAGATATGTGGCTAGGTTCACTTAGCTTGAAATTGTGTAAAAGTGCTTAAGCAGGTTATACAAGCAAATTGGGTATATTTACTTAAAAAAAATTTGTGGCTTGTTTTAATAAAATAAATCATGCTGTACCTAAAAGTGTTTGTGATGCAAAATGAAAAAAACTTGATGCTATTTGTTGAAATGAAAAGGCATATTATTATTTGCTAACTCTATCTCATGGAGGTTGAACTAACTATTTTAGCTTCAACTAGTGAAAAAGTGAATTGATCAATCACTTTGTTTTGAGGAATCGATTTCTCTAATTTTGAGTTATTGTGATAGCACCAAAATTTATTGGTAGAGTATAAATCATTATTATAATGATAAATCCAGACCATAAGGAAAAAATCACAGTATTGTTTGAAGTCATATATGAGATTATATTGATCAATGGTATACCAATATTAATAATGTTAACAATTATATTGATCACAGTATGATAATTTTGCAAATTCATAGACTAAGGCCTTAGCAAGAAAATGGTCTGAAGTACATTGAGGGAGATGGAATTCAAGCTCAAAATTTCTAAGTCATATATGAGGAAACCCAATCTGGGGACTAGAGATCCTATAACCAGGTTCAATTGAAAAAACGAATTATATGATGGTTTGTTGTGAATGCACTATTGTTTTATCCCTTCCTATGGTGTGAGTGTATTTTACTGTAATAATTTATGGAGATTGAGTCTAGAACTCTTAATGAAATTTTGTATCTCGTATGAGTGGGGTGTTTAAATTACAGGACGATCCTTGACAGATTTCACCTATGTGAGTGTGGAAGTAGGCCGCTTCCTATGAGAATTGAGCTTATTCTAAAAAACATTCATGAAAATCGGGATAGCACAAGACTGTAATGTGATGACTATTAAAGTTTATGTCAACACCTTGATTGTTGTGTGTAAGCAGTGATACTTTATTTCCCTTAAGCAGTGATAATTCAAGTCTGAGAACACTACTGACTCTGGAGTAAAGTTTACTGTTTTACTAGTGAAGGTTTAATGCAGAGCACACCTTCATTATGCACAATAGTCTCCCTTCAACTAAATTGGTGATAACTCTCTTATTTCAATATTAACATGAGTGGGGGAATATTGGTGCATTTTATTATTAAAATAAAATATTAAACTGCATGACAATTAGTAGTCATAAAGTGAAGAAAGTTGTGTCATTATTCTTATAACTCACCACATTATCTTTGTGTTAGTGGCTATGAATTGTGGTAAAAGATGACCATTAGTTCTTGTAACTCTCAAGATCATTAGTTCTTGTAACTCCATGGTCATTACTTTCATGTAACTTATGTAATATCAAGACTATTCATCTACCCACATTACTATCTCTCATTCATTCTATTCATTACATGGAAGAATTCTACACCTATGAATGGTGGTGTTTCTTCCTTTGTGTTCATATATGAAGTATAAGAAAAAAAAATAAGAGTAGAAAAATATTATCACGTGTAATAGTGAAAGAGAGAGTTGAGAAATAGAAAAATATTCTAAGTCTCCAACTATATTCACTATACAAAAGAGAGTAATTATATTACTGAAATAAAGAGTTGAGACAAGAAAAATATTCTAAGACTTAAACTATATTCACTATAAAAAAGAGAGTTTAATATGTTAGAAGGAAGATGTTCTTGTGGTGGAGCTTTGGACTCTTAAACTAATCTGTAGTTACTTGAGTTGTACATCATCGATGGGTTGTTGTATCCTGGAGGGGACATATCAAAAGATATATTGTCTGATCGGTATAGATTATGCCGCATTGGACTTGAATAACCTTAAAGAGAGCAAGATATCCGTGCCTCAGCCAAGAAAAAGATTATCCTATTTTCTTCATTTTTTATTCATTTTTATTTCAACTGTAATTATTGTAATTTTGTGGTATATTTCACCAACAGTTTGTATAAAGGCTTTATAAAAAAAAAACCCAAAAAATTTGAGAAATTCAAAAAACTCGAGGTTGAAAACCCAGATTTTATTAATTTGATTTGGTTTATAAGTATAAAAATTTGAAATGGTTTAGTTTGGTATTTAAAAAATCTGAACCACCCTAATCCAAAGATTATAATCACATAACTATAATTCAGGATAATTTAGTATACATATCAAACAATCCTTTCTATGTTTAAGATTAAAGTTTTTAAACTGTCTCATTTAAAAACTATTTAATAAATTAATTGTGCGAGTTATTTTACTAAATTATTCTTTATCTGTACTTAAACTCATTTTCAGTATTGTTGAGATTCTTAAAAGTTGTTTGGAGATTGCATAGATTTTGTTATTGGAACAATGGAATATTTTAAATCTTTAAAAATAGGAAAAAGGGTCAAAAATACCCCTCTACTTTAATTTATTAGCTAAATTTATCCTTAGTCATACTTTAGGGTTAAATATACCCTTACCATTAGTAAACTTAACAAATATACCCCTATATTTAACACTTTTCCACATGGCTTAACATTTGAGTGAGGTGAACGCCACGTGGAATTCCACCTCATCATCTGATATTTATTTTCTTAATATTCTTTTTTCATTTTCAATTTTAATTATTTTATCTTTTCTCATTATCTATTTATAAAGTCTCAAATACAAAATAAATTTTCTTTCTTCCTCTTTATCTTTCTCTCCTCAAATCTCAAGAAATTAATTGCGAAAATACATCTGCATTATTGCAAATAATGGATTATTTCTAATTATGAAACTAAGAAATGAAATAAACAAGATTGATAGAATTTGTGGAAAATTCGCATTTCGAAGTTTCAATAATGGTTGTTAAGGCAATTTTTAGCTTCTTTTTCACCTTAAAATTTCTCTTGTTCATATTTTAATACAAATGTTTATCTTACATGTGTATGTCAAATAAAACTGTAGAAATTTTTTATGTGTATCTAAATATATGAAACATGATTAAGATTTTTTCATTTTATTTTCTTGTTATATGTGGTAAACAGCTGGAACCTTGAAGAAACAACTATACCACGGAAAGAAGTAAAGTTTTCTAAATTAAATTAACGAGTTCACAATTGTCCTCAGCTTTGAAAGTTGAAAACAAGGCAGAGGGGCAAGGTTAGAGGATAAGCAAAGTACAATTCATGGATATCAAAATTTTCTATAAAAAGAAGTTTCAGCCGGAAAAAATATTGAAAACAGATTTGAAATCAAATGGAATCCAAATTCTTAAAATTTGAGGAGGAACAGATGAAGAAGAAAGAATTTTTTGTTTTTGTATTTGAGACTTTGTAAATAGATAAAGAGAAAAGAAAAAAAAATTAAAATTGAAAATGAAAAAAGAATATTAAGCAAATAAAAATGAGATGATGAGGTGGCATGCCACATGGCGTCCACCTCACCCAAATGTTAAGTCATGTGAAAGAGTGTTAGATATAGGAGTATTTTTATTAAGTTCACTAACAGTAAGGGCATATTTAGCCCTAAAGTATGACTAAGCGCAAATCTAGATAATAAACTAAAGTACAGGGGTATTTTTGACCCTTTTCCTTTAAAAATATATGATATCATAAAGAGAAAAATAAAAATGATCTGAGAGAGTGGTATTTATATTCCCTCGACAACATTAAATTAAGCAGAAAATTATATTAACGACTGTGACAGAAAATATTAAAATACTATTTAAAAAAATATTGTTTGACATATAAATCACCACTTGAGAACTTAATTTGCATAGTTTAGTGAGCCTTACAACAATAACATGCCCAATGTATTCTCATAAAGTGGGGTGTGAGGAGGGTAAAGTGTACGTAGTTCATATCACTACCTCAGATGAAGTAGAGAGGTTGTTTCCAATAGACCCCCGGCTCAGGACAGATAACAATATAATGAATCAAATAAACAAAAACATAAAAGCACAAAACAAAAATGAGATACACACTACTAGATAATAACGAAAACAAGACACTCACAAGGTAATACTATAAACTATCTATTTGAAATTCAAGATATCGTCAAAAAATCGCGGTCAAGCAACTACAGGCCTAGATACAAACAAAAACACTCTTACCTACTATTACTGATGAACTCCTACCCACTAACCCTCTACCTTCACTACAATAAAAAAGTCTATTTAAGATCAGCATTTAGGGATGAGTTAATAATTCTGTCTCTAAAAGTATATTTATTGGGATGAGATTATATTCCGGTCCCTAATTGTGTATTTTACTGTAAAGTTATAAAATCTGATCCTATGAAAATTATTAATTGGTCCCGATTGATAATTTAGAGCCTTGAGCAGGAAAGAGTACCGTCAAACTCTAATAAAAAATTTAATTAAAAAGAAACTTTCGTTTTAATAAAAAAATTTAATGAAGAAGCCAAAAAGAAATACTTTTTTTCTAACAATTAAAAAAACTCTTTGTTTTATCTTAAAATGTAGAGAAAACATTCTATATACTTTAATTTGCCTTATTTTTTTCACTAACTGGTGCGTTCTCAATTACTTATTCATTTTCCATCATTTTTTCTGACGACTGCGATCTCAATTTTGTCTTTTTCCATAATCTCTATTTTCTATCGTAACTTTCATAATAGCTTAGGTATGATTTTCCTAATCTTCATTTTCAATTTTGTTTGTTTGGTTCCACTTTATTTTTCAGACGATTTCTTCTTTCTATTGCTTGTTTGATTTCAGTTACTTTTCTAAGTAGTATAGGGATTTAGTTGACACAGACTTTATTTCATCTAACTGAATTATAGTTATTTTAGTTCTCCTGTCAATATAAGTTTTTCTTTTGATTACATGGGTAGATAGATATTTGTCTTGTTTAACGTCGTTGCTCAGTTTTCATAGATAAAGTTTGAGAATATTGTCTTGTCTAAATCCTCACGCTGGTTTTGAAATGTTTGCATCATATTTGAATACGAGGAATGATGTAACATCTATGTTTTCTACTCTATTTTTATTTTTTTCCTCTTGATCAACATGTTCACATGATTCCACATATATGTGTATGTCTATCTAGACGTAAAAATAATTTAATTTAGTGCACTAGTTTAATTTACGTTGAAAGTAATGAAAAAAGGAATAGAAATACTATCTATATGAGTGACAGTTACCTTGAAAGAATTAGATAAGCTAATGCTCAAAGAAAACTGAAGTAGAGTCATAGAAGAAAAAGAAGAAGCATCAAACACATGTGTTCTGATGCTCCTAAGCGAATATTCCATGTTGTAGAATTAAAAACTGAAAAATAGGAGTCTGAGTATTTAAGAAAAATACCACCAACTGTATTTGTAATGACTTCTGCATTAAAAACTGATTGTAACATGTGCATTTTCTTCATCATCTGAGTAATTTCTGCTCTTTGTTCCTTACTAAAATGTCGGAAAGATTTGTTTTCACTCGTGCAGCTTGTTCTATTAATTATTTTCTATTATTAAATGTACAAATTTTTTGCTCGTGTATTTTCTTAAACAGACTCTAATTTTACTTTGTGCTTGAAGCCATCAGACTTTGGCGCCTTTTATGCTTTTCACTTTTTGAACACTGAATTATAGTAATAGAGTTTTCTCTACTCAAGACACAACATCACTTTTAACAAAGGTCAAAGTGGTGTTTTCCCTTTTAATGCATGTTAAAGCCATTTCAAGATTAGTAATAATACTGTTGCATTTTCTATCCCTCTATTACATGTTACCTCCTTTGCTTTAGTATCACTCTCCTGTTATCTTATTCTTGTAATTTTTTTTTCTTTTAATTATTGTATTATTTGTTGTTGATATTGTTTGTTCTTCGTTATGGTATTTTATTTTCAAACTCACTTTAAACTATTTTATTTGAGTCAATGGTCTTTCGAAAGCAATTTCTCTACCTCTATAAGATAGGAATAAGATTACTTACACACCACCCTTCCTGGTAGCAATACACAGGTATCTTGTTGTTGTTATAACATCGGTCAAACCCCCCATGTATAAGTCAAAATAATGGTTTTGACTGCTTTGCTCTCTTGATGCCTCATTATTATAGCCAGAGGACCCTTTTGACTAAAATTATCCTCCATTTGCCTTAACAAAGAGAACTTATTATTTCAGTTTGAAAATTCATCTATGTTTCGTATATTAGAATAATAATCATTTCAGAGTTGCATGAAAATATCTAAGCTGAAAGAGTGTTGATGTTAAGACAATTTGTGATTGTGGTCGAGACTTTGTCTTAAAACGCTACTACACCTTTATCACTTTCTTACTGTCAATCTAGCTTTTGTGTAATACTTGCTACCCATCAATATTCTTTGCACAGTGCATGAAGCTTTTTTTGGTATATCCATGAGGAAGTTTCTATTCATATTTTTTTTATCTAGAAGCAAAGTTTGAAATTAAGAAATGTCTTTTAAGTATTTTTTACTAGATACTTTTTGAATTTATACTGTGAAAATCTTGTTGAAACTACTCTAATACCTTTCTTATTTGAAATTGACACACCTTGAATATGTTATAAGATCGTAATCTTTAAACCAATCTGAAAATATATTACTCAACATATTCTCTATGCAGGCCCTTTTTTGCTAAACTATACTAGTCCCTTATCGTTTGGGGATTTATTGAATGATGTCTAAAGATTTATTTCATTTTGATGGGGGAGTTTGGTGTGCTAAGAGCAATCTACCAGTCAAAATAGAAGGTTATATTAGTAAGAACATATTATTTATGCATATGTTGAACTTTAGGATCGTCATGAAGTAATGTGAATTCCTTAATTAACACTAAATCTATTAAGCATTGTACTTTTTCATTCATACAAGCTAATTTATAACTTTTTTTTTATATATTTAGTTCATCTAATTGTGTTTGCTATGCATTAACTAAAAAAGGAGCCCAAGGTCCACTATAAAGTACGAACTTAGAGTTCAACCTAATTTTGTGCATTTGATCTTAACTAGTTGTGTGCATTTTAGTATAATTTTTTTATTCTTTATTTTTTCTCAATCTAATATTTTATGTATTTTATAAGGTTATGACACCTAGTAAGCAATGGATGTAACTTATTAATGACCGGTCCAATTAAATCTACAAAAATGGGGTAAAAAATAATTTGAATTATACTTTTCAAAAAAAGGAGAAGAACATGAAATACTACTCCATGTATCAAATGTTGCAATACTACTTTAGGAACTGGTAAAACAATTGTAATACACTTAAAAGTACATGAAATAGTCCAGTATTATACTTTCTGGATTCACTATAGGGAACGCTTGGGCGAACCATTGCCACGACCTGAACTAGGACCTGGCCGTGATGAGTATCTCGAGTCCACCAAGAATCGGAGATCACCCCATTTTGCCTAGTCAATCAGAACACAAAATCTATATAATAGTAGAAGAAAATCCAAAAGATCATACATATGAAATAGAGAAACCATATTGAAGTTCTAAGTACTCAACAACATCCCAATCCACAGTTATCCACAAAGCCTCTAAAAAGACCAAAACCAATCTAAGTCGGTACATGCTTCAATGATAGCCAAAAGAATCCAATAGACGTAGTCTAATACATAAATGAAATAAGACTTCAAAATAATAACCCTTTTGGAGAATGGAAGCTCACCACTTCAAAGTTGACTACTGACGACCTAGAAATTCTATCACTGCACAGGAAAAGTAGAAGTGTCTCTGGTTCCTGTATTGCAAGTAGAAGTGTCTTTGGTTCCTGTATCGCAAGTAGAAGTATCTCTGGTTCCTGTATCGCATGGGGATACAACGTCTAGAGATGGTTAGCGAGGTGAGCACTAACATGTAACTCAGGGAAGGGATAAAGTAATGTCGTGATCAAATCAATTCAAAATCATTCAAAACCAACGTACACAAGTATGTATGTCTCTCTCTCTCTCTCTCTCTATATATATATATATATATAACATGCTGTCATAGGGAACAAGACTTAGCATGAAAGTAAAATATTAGCATGGACTATGTAGTAGTTCCATCATCTATAACCACGTGCTATATGGGTCTAGCTCTTACCCTGCTGAAAGGGTCCCAGTATGTGTTAGCCATACGAACTGGCGTATCAAGGAAGACCAGATAATACCCCGACCCATAACTGTCCAAGATATATATATATAATGTGAACTATGCACACGGTCATCAAGACCCCCATGCCTGCAAATGTGGTTTCTAGTGTTCTTCCGCCCTGGTACTTACACCTTCATGGTAAGTTACACAACCCCCTTTAATCCCAATTAAAATAAGTTTTACACATTCCTAACCATCAAGCAAGGAGTCATCCATTACGAAATTTACCGGATGGTATCGTCATACCGAATAAACAAGATTTCAAGTCAATGTCATTATGCCAAAACCCAACTATTTAGCCAACTGAGACTCTAACCCACCAGTCAATAGGACTCTAACCTACTTAGCCAACTGGATTCTAACCCATCAACCAATAGGACTTCAACCTACTTAGCGAACTGGTACTCTAACCCATCAAACAATAGGATCCAAGGTTCTAATTCAAGATTAACCGTGGCCATCAATGCTTTTTTAAATCCATTTTATTCTTCATTAACCTTTTATATCATGAAATGGTTCCAAAAGTGATTTTAATATGCATATACTCATGTTTCAAAACAAGTTTCACAAGATTGGGTTAAGGTTATCACCAGTTCAATTATAAAAATTCACATAAATTAGGGAATACATGACCCAGTTGTTTATTCACCATGACCATGCACCCCACAAGTTCAAAACCATCAATAAAACATGCACCCCTAGTAGTATGTTGGTTAGTATCATATTAGCCAAGTTCTGTTCAAGGTACGAGAAGACTCCATACGAGTCATATGTTTATGATACGATAAGTATAGTGCCCAACCGTATGTTATCCAGTGTCTAGCCTTTGATGATCTGCTTAGGGTATGACTTGAAGGGTACTAGTCATATGCTGATGGTACACGCTAGGCTAAGAATTCGTATGTTGGACAAAATGTGGTGCCCAACTTTCTAATCAAGTTACGAGTTGAGGGTACCACTCGTATGATGTGGATACAAGTTGAGTGGTCTAACCGTACCCTCATGCATTCTTTTTACAACTTTTAAGCTGAGGATATTTTTTGGATAATTCCCACCCCAAGCCTGTAAGACCCCAGGACTTATAAAACTTTTTGGCCTTTCGTTATTCACTTGGGAAGATCAAAACACTCTTTAAAAACCTCTCTAGAAGATTGGGCTAGGGTTTCTTCAAGGTGGTCATCTAGAGGCTTAAGGATCGAATCTCTCTGTTAATCTTCATAACTCAGGCATGTGACTCTACCTTCATTGTTAGTTCACAAAAAATCATGTGTTTTAAACATTGTTCATGGTTCATTAATGGTGGTTTTGAAATCCATGGTTTAGGGTTTGAATACATAATATTGAGTATTATTTTCTCATGTCTTAAATTATGATTATACATGTTTTAATAATGGTTTTGCACATGTGGGTTCTTGGAAATTTTGATTCAAGCTAAGGATTTATGGTTAACCCTAACTTGATGGTTTTTCACTTGAATAATGGTTTGATTATGGTATGCCCTTAACCTGTTTGTAAAAATATCAATGAGAAGAATCTTGACACAAATGAATTGTGTTTTGAACTATGGCATTGGCCTATGATTGTTGATGATTGGTAAATGGTTTATGAAGGTCTAGATGACCATAAATTAATTTAAATCATAACCTTGGTGGTTTAATTGACTAAATGGGTTTGAGTCCCTAAATATTGAATTGAATTGAGGTCTTTGTTTAAACAATGGGTTCTAGTCCCAAAGCTGACTAATAATAATTGTGGCATGTTGTACGCTTTCAAGTTGGGTTGGTATGATGATACCAACGGGATGCCTTTGGTAAGTAATTAGATTAATGGTTGTGCATATGTTTAAAATATGTTTTAATTGGGCTTTAAAGCGGGAAGTGTAGTTGGGCTATGAGAGTGGAGTCCGAAGGACTAACAATGGAAACCGCGCTAGCCGGTGTAGATATCTATATGACCGCGAGGTTTGAGTCTCCCGAATGTATATATGAATTGGAGGTGTGAGTCCCCCTTATTGTATACATTGGTGCTTAAGTCACCTTGATTATACCGGGAAGTTTGTGTCCCCCATAAAGGCATATATTGATATGGATATTCTATGGTTCGTATGGCTACACACACTGGGGCCCTTCTAGCTAGAGGAGAGCTGGGCCCATATAACCCGTGGGTGCCTTGTTATATGACGGTTATGCTACACAGCGCAGGTTAAGGTTTTCAAAGTACATGTTAAGACTTGTTTCCTATCCCGGCATGATATATATATGTGTGTGTGTGTGTATGTATGTATGTATGTATGTATGTATGTGATTGCATATGATGATTTGACTTGGTGTTAAATCTTGAAATTACTTTATTTCTCCATCCTTGAGTTATATGCTAGCGCTCCAACCGCTAACCGTCTCCGAATGTTGTATCCCCATGCGATGTAGGTCCCAAAACTCTTTCTACTTTTTATACGCAGTGTTCAGGTGTTCGTGTGGTTCGTGAGTTGACATTGAAGTGGTGAGCTTCCATACTTTGGAAGGTTTTATTTCATAGTCTTTATAGTCTATGTCTTAGACTTATTTGGACTTTGGTTTTGGCTATTGTCGGGGATATGTCTCGACATGTTGTTGACTTCGTATTTGTAGAGGCTTTGTTAGATTACTTTGGACTTGGGTGTGTTTGTTGGATTTGATGTTTGGAAATGGATGGTTGTCCAATTGCCGGTGGTTGGTATAGACTTATCATGAATTGTTATCAGTCTTATTTTTCAATTTCTTATTATATGTTTGGGGTACATCCGACCCTTGAGGATGTTGAGCTAACTAGGTTAGGTGAAGGGGTGATCTTCGGTCCACGCGGGACTTGAGTTACCCATCATGGATAGGCCCTAGTTTGGGTCGTGATAGTTTCTTTTGTCTCACAACACAAAAAGCACCTGGAAGCTATGTGAAAGTCCCTTAGTCTCTCACTGGTTCCAACATGTCTTCTTTTATTTTTTTTGGCTAAAGTTGTCATCTTCCTCTACTGGCACACGCCTTCTATCTTGGCTATTGAGAACTCTCTTTTCTCTATATTTCGTTGATGACTCAACCCACAACGATAAGGAAAAAATCCACTCACCATCGGAAATATCCACAGAAGATGGAATTTTCTCTCTAGGTCTTCTAAATCGAATACAAGCCCATTGAAGGTGTTTTTTCAACTCAGATTCTTTCTTGTTTTCCAGCCAGCCGCTCAACTTGTTTATAATGACCTTTATGGGGCTGGATGACCACAGGTGAAGATATATTCGAAGCACTCAAATCCAAAACCATCCGAATTCTTCATATTTTAGAAAGCTCCCGATAGAGGATTCCACCATTCAAGCCTCAGTTTTTATCCTTGTTTGCTCTAGTTACCCATGAAGACATGTTCAACGTCTTTTCTACTATAAAATTTGAATAAGAATAGAGTGTCATTCATATCATACACTTGCAGATTTTGGGTTTCTTTCCATGCCTGTTAGGACCATTTCCTCACATTATTTCGAGTAGGGTTTTCCTCACAATGGGAAAAACTTTCAACCAAACACCTACAACGAAGGTTGTTATCGGCTATATTTGAAGTTGTATCTGAAATCTTCAACATATTACCGTTATTACCCCTTTCCCCCAGAATCCATTTATTTCTATGTAGTGCTTTTATGAGATTCCCTAAGGTTCTTGGGATGCAAGTCATTTCCAGTAAGTGACAATTAGTCCAACCCAATTAAATCCCCATAACTCTCTGGGATTCTTTCGTATAAATAATTTCCATCAAAGTCTAAGTACTTGAGTTTGTCCAAGCTCACTTATTCAACAGGCAGGAAAGATGAAAAATTATTGTTGAAAGAAGCAAGAATATCCAAGTTGGCCAAACTTGATAATGATTAATGACACACAATAGGAGCTAGAATAATGGATTTAGTATATGCTAGATAATCAAGCTAGCTATTGTCTAATCATTTGCAGAATTTAGGGTACACAAGAGCTTCCCATTTACGGATTTTAGATTAAATTAATATTTATATACAAATAATGTAATTATTTTTATGTTATCATTGTATTTACCTTGTTATATTATACTTGTAACTTATCAATTTTTATGCGTGTCACTAGTCCAAGTTATTAGTAAAAGTTATCTGTAGGGGAACTTTTACTCTATCACTACTAATTATAGAAACTCATGTATAATTAGGTTGGTTAATGCATCTCAAAGCTTTTCTAATTAGTTTTTTTTTATTTTGCTGCAACGTCCGCTCATGTTTCAAGAAAACATTTAGACTACTTTTGGGGTGAGAGGTTTAACTAATTCTAGGGTAAACTTTATATAGATTATTATATTATAGAATTAGTTATTTATCATTTTTAAAAATCTTACATGTACAGATTCGGAAGATTGAAGACAAGTTATGATGCAAACTTTGAAGATGCACAAACTCATTATTATTTTGCTATGCATTCAAATGTTATGGAAAATTTGATATCATACTCTAGCTCGATTGGGATGTTAACTAAGTTTTTAGTGAAATAAATATTGAAACTAATATCATGGGATGTTAACTAAGTTTTCTAGTCTCTCATTATATCATGTTCTTGTATCAAGATTCTCAATAGCAATTCAATATTTATTTTATGAAATTTATTATTTTGTGATATCAAACTCTAGGCTCATTTGCATTCAATTAGAGACCAGAAATATTGCTCATCTTTAAATGTCTATCTAGGACTAGAGATGTTGCTCGTCTTTAAAGGTTGATCTAGGACTAGAATGTCGCTCATCTTTAAACGTTGATCTAGGATTAGGATGTTGTTTTTCCTTAAAGATTGATCTAGGAAAAGAATTTTGCTCTTCTCTAAAGGAATAATTTAGGACCAAATATATCATGTCCCTAAAGGATAATTTAGGACCAGTTAAATTTTGGTTGTACAAGAGGTTAACAACCAAATAGTAATTATATTTGGGACAAGATATACATTCTCTAAAAGATAATTATGACTAGGTTTTTGGTCGCCTCGAAAGGCTTTTAAGGACTAGCTTATTAGACTCATCACTATTGATAATATGCATCGGAGCCTGTTAGGACGGGAAGCGACCGGTTTTTTCCTATCCTAAATGACCAATTGTGACTAGATTTGGACTTTTTGGGACCAGATTTCCCTTTATTATAGGTTATTTTCTTTTAGTGCCTAATCCACATCCTCCACACCTTCCTATAAAGGGTCATACCCTCCATAAGCTGTAACTACTCTATATTATACCAAATCACCTCCTTCTAATATTTATTTGGCCTACCTCTACCTCACCTAAAACTATCCATAGCCAACCTCTCACACTTATGAACTGGAGCATCTTTTCCCCTCCTTATTACATGCCCGAACCATCGCAACCTCACTTCTCACATTTTGTCCTTCACCGAATCCACGCCCACCTTCTCCAGAATAATCTGATTTCTAACTTTATCAATCCTTGTAAGTGCACATATCTATCTCAATATTCTAATCTCTATCATCTTCAACTTTTAGATGTGGGAATTCTTAAATGGCCAACACTCCACTCCATACAACATAGACGATAGGACTACCACTCTACAGAACTTGCCTTTAAGCTTAAGAGGTATCTTCTTATCACATAAGACCCCAAAGTGATCCTCCATTTCAACCACCCTTCACCAATATGGTGCGTGACATCCTAATAAGTGGTGAATTTACCACTTATTTACACTCGACATTCGTGCACATTACCATGTTTTGAATGAATAAAAGAGACCTATGTATGATTAAATGCATTAATATCCATATTTTGCAGGCATACAAGTTGTGAGATATTATGATGTGGACTTGAGATAAGAAGGATCAAAGGAAGATAAAGGAAGTGCAACTGAAATACCTGGAGCATAAACAGGCATCAGTTACTGCGACCGTGGCCTAAGGTCTACGATCATGGCCAGTCAAGATGGTTAGCAATCGTGATTGCATTTATCTATACGCCGTCGTGCAATCCACGTTCACGGAAAATTTGGTATGATCGAGGTCACACAGGATTTAGCTCTGGGGCAGTTTCATAATTTTTAGGAGTCGACCCCAAATCCTTTAAGAGCGTAAAACCTCTTCCCATTTTTGGCATTCTAGAGAATAGCATTACTTTGAATTTGAAATTAAAATCCTAAATTGAGCAAGAATTGTAAATTTGGTTTGGAGATTTTGATTTTGGTATTTGTTAAGAATAGATGCCTTGAACAACCCATTTGGTATATGGTTCTCTCTTTTCTTCAAGAGTAGCTAAATCTTTTAGTCTTGGGATTATGTTTAACTAAGGTGTAAATTAGTTATGGAATTTGTGTACATGCTATTTAGATGAAAATGGGTTATACTATTGCTTGATTAAATTGGTTGGGGTTTGTGGGTGAAAACCCCGAATACCCACATGGGTTTGTGGGTGAAAACCTCATGCTCTTGAAAGCCTAGACCATTCTTGAAAGAGGGGTTTGGGTGAACTTTAGGAATCCTCATCATCCTTGAAAGAGGGATGCGGAAACCAAGGTAACAGTATATAATTATTTGGTTTAGTTTACTCATTTTCACTATCTTAAACATAAGGGTGACTTTGTAGTTGACTTTACGTTGGGTATCATCCTAGAAATAGGCATGCCCAAATTGAGGTAGTGGGTGAATATGATTGTCACACTTGTTAGGTGCCCGAAAGGGTCAACAAGTGAAATCCTTAAGATTTTATTGAAAAATTAGCCTCAAGGGTCCTAGACATGGCCTATCACATTAGTAACTTACGAGCATGTCCACAAATCTCACACACCCACACCTACGTTGCCCTTAGGTAGACATAATCCTAAGATTCTTCAAATATTGAAGTTACATTAAAGTTTATTGCTTAGTTTGTAAACTCAAGTTACTAGTGATATACATTCTCCCTTAAACAAGAACCCCCCCCCCCTTTTTAATTATGTCGTTTACTTTACCAACACTTCAGGTATTATCTTAGTAGGACTTAATTTCCCATAATATTATAACTCTATATTTCACTCCTTATGTATTTGACCTCAACACAAGTTGGGATATTGACAACGACCGTCCTCTACCACTTTAAATGATATCGGTGAGCGTTATCAAAATAGCACCGTTGCTGGGGAGTGAAATTTAGTTTTCATTTGTGCGTTGTTGGTTCTTACTTAGGGTATAACCGTAGTGGTGTGTATTTATTTTGGTTGTTTTTTTTCTTATTTATAGGTGATCTACGTAGCATACATGGAACCATAAGCGACAGTGCTTGTCAAGCTGGGTCTTTTGACGTCCCCCTTGATGATGAGGGAAACTCAATGACGTTGGTCGTTCAAGTGCCATCTGAATCCCACCTACGCATGGGTACGGTGTCTTTTATGTCAAAAGCGTCATGTTTCACATGTTGCAAATGAAGGAACTTTTGTGAGGGGGGAACGCTCATAAGGACCCTATCCTTCATTTGAAGAATTTTGTAGAGGTGTGTGCACCCTTTGATATCGCACACATAACCCAAAATTCCATCCGGCTTCGCCTCTTCCCATTTTCTCTAATGGGATAGGTGGTATTATGGATCCAATCTCCTCCGGACGGGTCTATCACTTAATGGGATGAACTCACTACGACCTTTCATGACCGGTATTTCCCACCGTCCAAAATACTTCAATTGAGGGATGAAATCATCAACTTTAGGTAATTGAATGGAGAGCCTTTGTGTAAGACCCCGTAAAATTTTCCTAGTCGTTAGAGATTCTAAAGTGTGTCAAGAGAATCTTAGCATACAAAATTTGGCTAAGTGTTGAAACTTCTTTCATTCCATAAGCTTGTCAACTTCGATGAATTATTTCGTGACCTTCCCGACCTCCGATCTTAGATTCTTAAGTTGCGTTATGATCGGGAAAGCACATAGTACATCATGGTTCCTTTGTAGTTTCATGATCAAGGTTTATGTCTATTAAGGTCTCAAATGTGTCCAAGCTATTGGGCGAATCAAAACATTTCTTACCGATAGAATTCTTGAGAAGGATATTGGTATAGTTAACTTCAAACGAGCATATCTCTTATTATACATGGAATTTTTGAGCTCATGACCTATCGAAAGATAGATAATTGAATTATATTTTCAACTATACCAATTTCACCTAAATACATTCTCGGAACAAAAAGTTATGTCTATTTTACTCTAGCATGTCAACCTGGAAAATGTTACTAGTCTATTTTTGACGTCTAGACTCAATGGCACTATCAGATTTTCAAAAAAGGTCATCTATAACAAATGATACCCCTTTAGGCTTATTTTGGCTATTTTTTTGTCAAAAGTGTCAATATGCAAAATAAAGGCTCTGAACCTAAACTAACCATACTCTTAACCCAAAATCAACATTCTAGATCCATGGTCTGTCTAAATTACGATCTGACACTCAAAACATGAAATGTGGACCAATGTTAAACTCGTGGCTTTAAAATTTATAAAAGCTTCAAACTAACCCTTATTAATTTGAATGCATCAAGAACTGTGTCAAACATTCCCACAACTCAAAATAGCATATAAAACCTATAAAGAAGGGCAAAATTGAAGAAATATATAAAAAGACAAAATTCATAACTATGGTTATTATAATTAGTTCTACCAGTGTCAATTATTAGTGAAATAAAAGGAAACCATTTCTAGAAGCCAATCAAAACTTACACAATTTTGAGATATCATACTCAATATGGAAAATACCATAATACCCATAGTTTGAGACTAGGAACTGTCATTACCTCAGGAAAGCATTTTCTATCCCTTTGAAGAATGCTTATATAAGGAAAATTCTGAGCGATTAAGCCAATGGAAATCACAATCAAAGAACGAAGGTAAAAAACTATCAAACAAATCCACCCACCCTCGTGAAACCATAAACTAAGTATTGAAACCCTCACAATAAGGCACTAGTGATGTAGCCCAAAACTAACCTCCAAAGAAGTATCCTGCGGTCGAAGCCAAATATTGTAACCCAACTTAGGTTGGGGTCAAGCCCACAGGGAATACGCTGAACCGTATCTAAAACTTGTCAAAATTAATGAGTAGTGTGTAAAAGTAAATGGGGGAATTTGAAAGTCAATAGTAACAAGTAGGGAACTTGAATGCTTGAGTTTGCAAGCAATGGAAGATGAACACTAGGACTATGTTCCCCATGGCTTCGCAACATCGTAAGATTCTCGTGTTCAAACCATCTATCCTATTGCTCTACATGCAAAGTTGACAAGCTATGTACTATCAACCATCTTGTGAACGTGTTAATAGATCTCACCATTTACCTTGTGAAGTTTAGGGTGTCACCTTGTTGTCCCTAGTCTGTGACCTTAGTGCATCTCTCACCTTTTGAATCTTGAGTTGATTAGAAGTGGGTTGATAGCTTCAAATCACTATTGTAACCTCTTTTTCCCAATCTCAAACTCCCTTTTGAGGATGTTCTCAAATACAGAAAATTCCAAAGCTTCTGTGGTAGCTTGGGTACAATTATTATGAAGAAGATTGCAATACGCACAAATCTTATAGAATAGATAAATCTCCCACTTCTCTTACATAGCTAGTCTACCATGGTTCCACAACCCTAGTCAAGGAATTTAGCCACTCATGATTATGCAACAATTAATTGTAGTCAATAAACAAGGCATGTAATTAATTATGCAATAACGAAAGAATAAAATCCAAAGTCTCCAATTGAATACGAACCCAAAATCTCAAGAACAAAATCTCAATGATCAAAATATGTGAAAATGTATAAAAAGTAATGTAAAAGTGCATAACCTAATAAAGGAATAACCCTAAGGTATTTATAGTATCTTAAAATAATAAAGAATCCTAATTAAAATGGAATATGAAAATTAAATCGGCAATTATTATGACTCGTAAGGTCTCTTTACAAGTCATATGCTGCTAGTCATAGGCATTCCAGTGAACTTTCATCTTCAGGGATTCAAGTTTCTGTTGTCATTATGATTCCTCACCACGAGTAGTAGTCAATATTTATGACACGTGGTCTTCACTCGTTATCACTTGAGCCTCAAACATTAGGACCTTGCACACTGGTCCGGTTATAATTGCTCCCTATGAGTCGTAGTCAGTACTTATGACTCATAGTCTTTTGACACTTAGTTTCTCCAGCATAGCTTTAGCCACTACCATCCTTACTAGTTTGGGCTACGAGTTGTATAGTGTCTTACTGACTTATAGCCTGACTAGTACTTTTACTTGTTGTGGATATTTTTTTCAAATTGTCAGCCCTGCCATTTTTTACCTGACTTCCCTACAATCATGCAACAAACACATTATACCCACCAAAATGACCTAAGTACAAGAATATTTTCTTTGTTTTACACATCGAATGTGTCATGTTTCCAAGGCATATCAACACCCTTAAGTTAGATATTTTGCATCTCCTAGGGCAAAACACAAAATCACAACCCACAAGAACATGATGCTTAACTGTTGAGAATCGGTGACATATTTGGCAGTCAACTCATCAATCAACACAAGATATTTTTATTGCCCCACCTATTTAATTTTCGAATTCTTACTTCGTATTATGATTTGGTATAACAGGATGACTCAAAGGAATCAAATGATGGAATTATTTTAGCAATGAATAACTAGGCCAAACAATATACACTACCCTAACAGATACGTAACCTAACATTTTGACCCATGCACCCTCATAATCAAAGAAGTCCATATCACTTGGTTTGATTTATACCATTATTCTAAGGATGGTCTAAAGACGCTCACACTCACAAGGAAATTACAATCAGTGTACACAGAATGACATAGGATTGCCCTTACACTCATTACCTAAATTTTTAGATGGTCAGGCTAGGATAACTATAGGACTTTCTTAGGGTTGCAATGTAGGATTGAGGATGGTTATGGTATATTTGGGAAATTTTAAGTGACTCGGTCTCCTTGTCACTACGTTTTCTTAGGAATCATATTTTCCATCGTCTTTCTCTTCAATTCGCCCTTATCTCTCCCTTTTATTATTTTTTATGCCTTTTTTTGGGCCGGGTGTGCTTCTCTTTTCTCATTCTCTTTTTCTTCTCTATTTCTTTTTCTTTCATTTCATTTTTCTTTTGCTATTTTTTTATATTTTTTTCACACCCACCTTTATTCATTTTTTTCTACCTACACCTCTTTCTTCATACTCGTTTTTCCCTATGCACTCCTATAATAACCACCCTAAACTTAGGCAACTTACCTGAGTTGAGGTACACAATGTCCATGGAGGACTAGGGACAAAACAGGTTCATTGTAGTCAAACAGGAAGGTTAAATCTGTGTAAACAACAAATAATAGGTCAATTAGGCTAAACTTACGGATCAAGGGATTCATATTTAATTTTGTTCAACATTTTAGGTTAGAGTGGATTATTCTAAATAAATAGCCTATGATCATCACCTAACCGACCATCCTAAATTCTAGGCAAAAGCAACCGATCAATTTTTGGACTCCGTATACACTAAGAACTAAATAACATCTCATACTCACGTTGTACAAGGTCACATTATAAGTCACTACCTCTCTAATTAATACACATACATACCATAGTTATCTCCTCTATAATTTTAATGCCATTGGGGGATTTTCAACAGTGACATGTACACACAGATCATGCAGTTTATCACAAAAATTTTAAGAGGGGTATCAATTTTGTTTTTAACCAGAAAATAAAGATGCACTATTTTCTTAGTTAAGAATCACACAACACAAACATATTGATTCATCAATTAGATTATGGCCCACGAGTTTTGAAATACGGCAACCATAACCTATGGTGACATCGCACCCCCAACTAAATCTTATGAACTATCCCCAGTGTATATAGTTATATAAACAAGGATCGAGGATATACCTGGGTTCCTTAGTTGCCAGCTCATACTACATTAGCATGGGGACCCTCAGATCGAGCCCCACTCTCCTTAGTAGTGCTACGACCTGTTGTCGATACCATCTTTACATTAGAGGCACTGGTTATGACTGGTGCGCTTAGTGGTATATCTAGTGTCGTGGCTATGTCACTGGCCCTCTCAATAGCCTCAGCCATCTTGAACTACCAGCTCTAGCCACCATCTTTTAGACCTTCACCTATCGATCCCTCTCACTTACTATGTTGTCACACACCATTGTCTCAACTTCTTCATCCTCTATTCTTTTTCTCTTCCTTTTTTTTTACTTTTTCAATAATTCTTGGGGTTTTATCATCAAAACCCTAGATATTTTAAATCTCTTCTTCTTCCTGGATTTTCATAATTACAGGCATTAGGTAAGCCGGTTGCTCATATAATTCATTAACCAGCTTTTACAGCTCTAGTACGTCAACCTTGACTCCCTCTATGTTAGGGTATTTAACACCTTCAAGCTGACGAGTGACCCTCAGCACAAAAGCATCAAATCTCCTTTGTATTTTCTTGCTTTTTTTTCAACTCTTTTGTCAACCTAGAGCTTTTCGCACTTTTCTATCAACCTCACCTTTGTATCTATAGTGCTCAAACTTTTTGTCACCTCATTTCATACTACTTGTGGCACTATCATGCAACTAGCTGAAGTTAATCTGGATATAGATAGACATCGTGCTGCAGTGAGGAGTGGAGTGGGAGTACTAGATGTACCAACTGCATCAGAAGGTTGGGTCTTAGATGAACCACCCTCAATTAGAGTGTCATCTACCTCAGTAAAGCTAACAGCCTCAATGCTGGTATCCTAATTTTGGAGAGCCTCAGCTAGCATTGTTTCTCTTTGTTTGGCCTGTTTTGTCATGGGATTTGCTGCATACCGAATCAACAACAAGTTAGTGGTATTCTTTGGCTCAATATACTTATCCACATCCAAAAGTTCTAAAACTCCTTCCTTTAAGTATATTTGAGCCAACAAGCATGGGAATGCCAGAATTACATCAGTACCTACCACTCGATCACGTAGCTCTCTGGGAATGACCTGTGGAATATTAAAATCATACCCATACATGAGTCCAACTATTAATGTTATACGGATTGGACTAAGCATGTTGTCCCCGGTGGTGGGGTACAACCCATGTCGGGCAGGAGTCCACCACGCCTTTGCCCCGAAGTTCAAGGTGTTTTTTGTAATCTGCTACAAATTCACTCACCGGACACCAACTACCCAGCTAGTTTGTTCTCTATCCATAGCGATAATATTTTCCATCCACCAAAAATGCATCATTTTATTAGCAGTTCCCATTTGTTTCCTAGTTATTTTTTGCATTCCCTCTATGCGGTAATTAATTTTACTAGTATTCACCGGCGGTTGGAAATCAAGTCCATGAAAGACTTTTGAAATAGTCCTCAAGGATATGTTCACCAGAACTCCTCGAATAGTCAATGAAGTAATGGATCACCACACTTCTATAAGTTTCCCGGTGGGTATTACCTCTTTAGCTCCCTTTTGTAAGCCGCATAGAACTCTCGCACTAATGTGAGACTGAATTTCCCGAGAGTTATGGTCATCCACTAAAATTGATATTTTGGAACTGGGCCTCGAACTACGCCATCTCAAATATGCATGTTGCAGTTAACCTTCTCTCAAGATATATCCCCCTACTTGTATTTCTCATGGATGGGTTAATTTTTATCCCCTTATTATATGTATCCTGCATTCTAAAGTACCGTCAGCGTTCAGTGAAGGCACCAAAGCAACTTTAATGGATAGTGGAATTTGAGGTAGTGGTGGTTGGATATCAATGGGAGTAGCATGCTCCTCACTCCCGTTCTCAGCTTATTCATCATAGGAGTTTGATTCTTTCTCACCTGCATCATCAATATTTTTTTCATCATCATAATCATAATTGTTGTTGTCATCGGAAGATTATGGTGAATACGGTGAGAATGTGCTCGGATGTTTCATTATGGGGTCTTTCTTAGAGGTGTTGCCTTCTCCGCAGTTTCTTTCTTGCCACGGTGTAGTTTTTCCCATGTCTTCACCAGCCCCTTTACTAGGTATTTCTTCGAGGTCTCAACTTGACACTTCGAAGTCCCTATTTCACAATTGGTAATTGAACTTTTGGGCAAGTTTCTTCTTGGTGTTCTTCTTTGGTGATTTCTTCAATTATGAATCACCCTTAGTATCCATGAGTACCAATTTACATAAGACCAATTAATGAATTGTAAGAGTAGGAAAGAGAAACAAACAAGTATGGTATTAGTGTACATGTACTGGAATCTGTATGACTAAAGGGCATAAGGTGTAACCATGGGGTATGACTTATTTAAATAGTTTATAACGTAGTAGTTGCTGGTACGATTACGAGTCATCTTAATAAGTCATAAGGTTAGGCTACGAATTGTTACCAACACTTTTATGCTGACCATCATATTTTACATTATGCATAAGCCTCCCCAGTCATTACGACTCCTGAATACGAGTCATAGGGATTTATTATGACTCATTCAGTTGAATAGTAGTGATACTACAACCCACACTCCTCTAATCCGCTATGTTATCAATGGTTATGTGTCTCGTAATGACACGTAAAGTGTCTTTATGAGTTATTAGGAGTTTTGTATCCTCTGTAAAATAGGGATTTAGACTTAGTTGGTTACAATATTCAATCCCAACACACTGTAATACCCCGATCATTTCTTAAGCCTAAATCCGTCTTTTTTTCATGTATAGCATTGAATAAGCTTTCCATCTATACCAATTTCATTGAAATCCGATATCGAACAAGGAATTTATTGATGTTTTACTAAATAGTATTTATGAGTCGACATACTCAGTACATTCCGATACCGACTGACTCAGTACATTCCCAAGTACAGACTCCCATACTCTTTTGTATTCTATATTTCCTCATGATATAGGTTCAGGTGCTCAGTCTCAGCAATGACAATGATCTTTGAGTACCTTCATCTACATTTCTGCGGTTGGTGAGTCCTCATGGTTCGAGGACCCGTGTCTCCGATTTTGTCTTGTGATAGATGGTTATTTAATTTCAGTTCAGTATTAGTCAGTTGGGGTTCTGTCCTAATGGCTCCTCAGTTCTATGTAGTAGAGGCTTTGTCAGACTAGTGTGCCAGTATGTACGGAGATTTCAGTAATTTATTTGTACAGAATCGTATTACTTCATATCTCAGCATATTCATGTCATGATTATTCTTCCCTACTTTATGATGATTCATGTCGTAGAGAGTTTTGAAAGTGATGACAGGCTTAGAGGGTTAGCTTGAGGCCACGTGTGGCCTTGAGCACCATGTGATGTCTCGGTATAGGTTCTCGGGGCGTTACAAGCTTGGTATCAGAGAATAAGGTTCAAGAAGTCCTAGGGAGTCTGATAAGCAGTGTTATATAGAGTCTTGATCATCGATGTGTAGCTCGCTACATCTATGAGCAAGAAGCTACTGGACGTATTGGGAAACGTTGTTTAGTTTTTTCAAGAGTCTATCGTGCCTATGACTATTTCTCTCTGCTGTTAATTCGTGCTCTCTTATGATAGAAAATGCCTTCTCATAGAGCTCGCAGAAACAACAAACGACCTCAACCCGTTGATCCTTTAGGTGAGACGGTGTCCCATGCTGAATTCTGGGTAACTTTCCAAGCGCTAGCCCAGGCGGTCACCGCCAACACCCAAGCTAACACCCAAGCTACTGTTCCTCCTCTACAAGGGAAAAATTCTACTACAGCTCGAGTTTGTGACTTTATCCAAATGAATCCACCCGAGTTCTTTGGGTTGAAAGTAGGTGAAGACCCACAAATGTATTTAGATGAAGTGAGAAAGATCACTCAGATTATGCATGTGACTGAGGAGGAGAGTGTTGAATTGGCTGCCTATCAAATTAAACTTGTTTCTTATGATTGGGTGGAGATATGGAGGAAAAGTAGAGGGTAGAATGATACTCCTGTGACTTGGCAATTATTCCAAGAAGCTTTCTTAGACAGATTCTTTCCCCCGGAGCTAAGGAAAGCAAAATTAGAAGAATTTATGAACTTGAGACAGGGCCCCATGAAATTTAAAGAGTATTACCATAAGTTTAGCCAGTTATCTAAGTATGCTGTCGGTATGATGGATGATTCTAGAACTAGTATGAGTAAGTTCTTGGCCGGTGTATATGGTTATGTTGTGAAAGAGTGTAGATCCTCTATGCTTAATATGGACATGGACCTTTCAAGACTAATGATTCATGCTCAGCAGATTAAAGCGGACAAAGTGAAAGAGACAGAGAGAGTAAGAGGGAATAAGAGAATTAGATCAGAGAAACAGGGGTATAGTCAGACTAGATTTTTTGGAAAAATCCACCCTCAGTTCTAGAGCTGTTCTCTTATGCCCGGACCTTTATCAGCCAGTACTCCTGCATTCAGAATTAGGCCAGAGCAGGGTAATAGGCCTACTATGTCCAGGTCCCAAGACAGTGTAAGTAACAGACCTCGTCCTCCTCCATGTCCAAAGTGCGGTAGAGACCATCCAGACGAGTGCTTAGTCGGTCATAGGGGTTATTTTGGTTGTGGTAAGTTGGGCCACAAGTTTAGAGATTGCCCATATGCTAGACAAGGGAGTCGCGTTGTTCATTCTCAGAGTCAGACTATTAGTGCTTCATCCCCTGTAATTCATCCTATTCCTCCTCAGGGTGCCTCATTTAGTACTGCAGGTGGTCAGCGACAAAATCACTTTTATGCTATACCACCCTGCCAGGAGCAGGAGGATTCACCAGATATTGTTACTGGTATGCTCCATGTATTTTATTTTGATGTGTATGTGTTGCTGGACCCTGGGTCAAGTCTTTGTTATGTGACTCCGTTGGCGGCTGTGAATTTTGAAATCAGTGCTGAAAAGATTTTTGAGCCTTTTCTAGTCTCTACATCAGTGGGTGAATCTGTTATTGCTAAGCAAATATATAAGAAGTGTCCTATCACTGTTCTTAATAGAGTCATGTTTGCAGATTTGATTGAACTAGACATGGTTGATTTAAATATTATTCTGGGTATGGATTGGCTTCACTCTTGTTATGCGTCTATAGACTGTCGTGCCCATGTAGTCAAGTTTCAGTTTCCTAATGAGCCAGTCTTTGAGTGGTCCAGAAATTTTGTATCTCCTAAAAGTCATTTCATATCCTATCTTAAAGTTAGGAAATTGATATCCAAGGGTTGTATCTATCATTTAGTTTGAGTTAAGGACACTAAGTCTGAGACTCCGACTATTCAATCTATTAGTGTTGTCAATGAGTATCCTGATGTTTTCCCGGAAGATCTCCCTGGGGTACCTCCCGATAGCGATATAGAGTTCGAAATTGATTTTCTCCTTGAGACACGACCTATTTCTATTCCTCCGTATTGTATGGCCCCCGTAAAACTTAAGGAGTTGAAAAAGCAACTCAAAGATCTTCTTGATAACGGTTTTAAGGCCCAGTGTGTCTCCCTGGGCCCATTCTATTCGTACAAAATAAAGATGGTTCATTGCGCATGTTCTTTGACTATCGTCAGCTTAACAAGGTCACAGTCAAGAACAAGTACTCTCTTCCTAGAATTGATGACTTATTTGATCAGCTGCAAGGTGCCAGCTACTTCTCAAAAATAGATTTGAGATCCGGTTATCACCAACTTAAAGTCAGAGAGTGTGATATTCCAAGGACGTCTTTCCGCACTTGTTATGGTCATTTTGAATTTTTGGTCATGTCCTTCGGGCTAACGAATGCCCCGACAACTTTTATGGACCTCATGAATCAGGTGTTTAGACCGTACCTTGATATGTTCGTTATTGTGTTTATTGATGATATCCTTGTATATTCCCAGAGTGAAAGTGACCATGCAGATCATCTTCGAATTGTCTTATAGACCCTTAGTGATCAACAGTTGTTTGCTAAAGTTAGCAAATGTGAATTTTGGCTTTGGTCAGTTGCCTTTCTGGGTCATATCGTTTCTTCTGATGGTATTCTAGTTGATCCTCAAAAGGTAAAAGCTGTGAAGAATTGGCCTAGACCTATTTCCCAATCTGATATTAGGAGTTTCTTGGGTCTAGCTGGCTACTACCATCGTTTTGTTGAAGGTTTCTCTTTCATTGTTGTTCCTTTGACCCGGTTGACCCAAAAGAAGGTTAAATTCTAGTGGTCAGATTCTTGGGAGAAGAGTTTTCAGGAGTTGAAGACTCGACTCACTTCAGCCCCCGTGATGACCCTGCCTAATGGTGTAGATTATTTTGTGGTATATTGTGATAGTTCTAGAGTTGGTTTGGGTTGAGTATTGATCCAGAAGGGTAAGGTTATAGCCTATGCCTCCAGGCAGTTGAAACCTCATGAAAAGAATTATCCGACCCATGACCTCGAGTTAGCTGCAGTGGTTTTTGCTTTGAAAATTTGGAGACACTATTTGTACGGTGTTCATTTCAATGTGTTTACGGATCACAAGAGTTTACAGTATGTGTTCACCTAGAGACAGTTGAATCTTTGCCAGAGGCGATGGTTAGAATTACTGAAGGACTATGAAATGAGTGTGTTGTATCACCCGAGCAAGGCTAATGTAGTGGCAAATTCCCTTAGTAGGTCGTCCATGGGTAGTGTAGCATATGTTGAGGAAGATAAGAGGGACTTAGCCCATGAAGTGTATCGTTTGGCTAGGTTAGGTGTTATATTGCTCGACTCAGCTGAGGGTAATGTTTGGTTTCATAGTAGTTCCGAATCTTCCCTAGTTTCGGAAGTGAAGGAGAAGCAGGATATGGGTTCTCATTTGGAAGAATTGAAAGCGTCCGTCAAAGACCAAAAGATGGATGTTTTCTCCCAACGGGGAGATGGTGTATTAAGATTTCAGAATAGATTATGTGTGCCTGATATTGATGATCTAAGGCAGAGAATTGTGGATGAGGTACATGGAGCGCGGTATTTTATTCATCCCGGTGCTACATAGATGTACCTCAATTTGCGGGAAATTTATTGGTGGAATGGTATGAAAAAGGATATAGCAAAGTTCGTAGAAAAGTTTGCAACTTTCCAGCAGGTAAAGATAGAGCACCAGAGACCCGGTGGTGTGATACAAGAATTTAACATTCCTACTTGGAAGTGGGAAGTGGTGAACATTGATTTTGTGACCGGTTTACCTCTTTCTCGTCATCATCATGATTCTATTTAGGTTGTTGTAGACAGGTTGACTAAGTCAACATATTTTGTACCAGTACATACATCTTTCACCTCGGAGGACTATGCTAAGCTGTATATTCGAGAGTTAGTCAGGTTGCATGGAGTTCCGTTGTCTATCATCTCTGATAGAGGTACTCAGTTTACTTCTCAGTTTTGGAGAGCCTTTCAGAAGGGTCTTGGCACCCAAGTTTATCTTAGCTCCGCTTTCTATCCGCAGAAAGATGGTCAGGCTGAGAGGACTATCCGGACTTTGGAGGATATGTTGAGGGCTTGTGTTCTTGATTTCAAAGGAAGTTGGGATGAACATTTTCCATTGATTGAATTTGCTTACAACAATAATTTTCATGCTAGAATTGGAATGGCTCCATTTGAAGCTTTGTATGGGAGAAGATGTAGATCGCCCATAGGTTGGTTCGAAGTGGGTGAAGCTGCTGTGATTGGACCTGATGCTGTATTTGAGGCTATGGAGAAAGTTAAGTTAATTAAGGAGAGGTTGAAGACAACCCAGAGTCGTCAGAAGTCGTATGAAGAAGTGAGAAGAAGAGCTCTTGAGTTTGAAGTCGATGATTTAGTGTATCTGAAAATTTCACCCATGAAAGGGGTGAAAAGATTTGGAAAGAATGGGAAGCTGAGTCCCAGATATGTTGGCCCTTATAGAGTTTTGAATCGTGTGGGAAAACAGCTTATGAGATTGAGTTACCTGCAGAGTTGTCAGCTGTCCATCCTGTGTGTTTCATGTTTCTATGCTCAAGAAGCACATTGGAGACTTTGTTGTTTTTGATTCGTCGGAAGGTTGTGATGTTCAGGATAGCCTTTCGTATGATGAAATCCCGGTTGAAATCCTAGATTATCAAGTCCGTAGACTGAGTAACAAGGAAGTTCCCTTGGTTAAAGTTTTGTGGAGAAATCAATCAGTCGAGGGTGACACTTGGGAAGCAGAAGCCGATATGCGATCCAGTTACCCTCATATTTGTTCCACGAGTTCGAATCAAACTGAAGGTACTATTCCCCTAATTTAATTTCCTCCTAATCTAATGTATTCAGCTATATGGTTATTCCCTCTATGATTCGTGTATTTGGTGAAGTACTCAAAAGTTGAAAGTAAAGTGATCCCTTAGATGTGAGTCGTTCCAGCTATACATCCTTATTTTCTCTTGTTCTTGGCCTATTTGGCAACATTCGAGGATAAATATGTCCAAGGGGGAGATATTGTAATACCCCGATCATTTCTTAAGCCTAAATCCATATTTTGAGTGGATATGTATGACTTCCAAAGTGATTGATGTTTAAACCATGTTGTATTTCAATACCCTAGGGTTTATCAACATGTTAATAAGATGGTTGATAATACATATCTTATTGACTTTACATTCAGAGAGTAGAATAGGTAGGTTGAACATGAGAAATTTACAGATTGAGAAGATAGAGGAAACACAGTCCTAGTGTTCGTGTTCTATTATTTTCAACCTCAAAAGAATTCAAGTTTGGTTACTACTTATGATTGATTTCAAATCCCCCCATTTACTTTTATGCACTGCTCGTGGATTTTAGCAAGTTAAGCAACTATTCAATGTTTTCCCTATTGTATCGACCCCAATCTAGTTGGGTTACTATATTTGGCATCAACCGCAACATACTTCTTTAGAGGTTAGTTTTAGGTGACATCAAATTTCGGCACCATAGCTGGGGAGGTTGGTTTGAGTAGTTAATTGAATTAGTGAAGTCTGTGGGTTTTATTTTCTATTCTTGATTTGGCATATATTGGTATATGTAAAACACCAGAAGAAGAAGCAATTCCTTACTTCCTTTTGTTCTAGATCCAAAATGAATCCATCAAACACCATAAAGGATGTCATAATAAGTTCGTGATTATGTTCTGTTGGGGTTTGAGATCCTCAACATATTTCTCCTCCTCTTATTGATCCCAATGCAGCATTTCCTCATGCTCCAGATAATCCATAGAATATAGCAGATTTATAAATAAAATAATTTCTAGCTGCTACTGAAGAAGAGAGAAGAGCAGATGAAGAAGCTCAATTAGCTTAAGAAACTGGGTTAGCTCAACAAGGAGGACTAGCTAGATCACGACAAGTAGCCGAGCATAGATACAGAGTTCAGAGAGGCAGAGCTCCATTAATTATTACATATCAGCACCTACACCCTAACGATGATGAAGAGGATATGGGTTTATGTTGAACCTACTAAGAGAGGAGCCATCACTCCTCCTGCTTTACCCTCCAATGTTAAGTTTGATATTACTAGTGCAATAACCTAATTGTTGAACTTGAAGGGTGTGTTTTTGGGATCAGCAACAAATGATGCAAACATACATCTTGCTAATTTTACTGGGATTTGCATGTCATACATAATTTCTTGGGTGGATCGAGAAGCTTTGAGGTTAAGGTTGTTCCCATTTTCATTGACAAGTAAAGAATTACTATGGTTAGGGGAACTTAAAAGAGGCTCAATCACTACTTTGTATGGGTTGCGAAGATATTTTCTGAATAGTTTTTTCCCTCCTACAAGGATGCTACAATTAAAAGATGAAATCTACAATTTCAGATAGTTACCTGTAGAATCCATGTATAAGGAGTGGTTTAGATTTAAGAAAAACCTGAGCATAGTACATAATCACAAAATCACGGGGTCCAAATTATTGGAAATCTTCTATAGATCACTGAATGTTAGCTCTAGAGTAATGGCAGATACAATATCGAGAGGTGCATTTATGTATCTTCAGTGGGATGCTTCACAAGATATACTAGATGTCATTTTAGGGAATAATAGAGGTTGGCATACTAGAGATGCTGAGAATGGTGCATGCACATATTCTATCAGAGAAGCTAATGATTATGGAGTTGGTCATAATTTGGCAGCACAAGAGGTTGCACATCTTCGGATAGATATTGGGTTGCTTAGAAAATAATTTCTAACAATTAGTGCTGAGAAATTTAATGCAGTAGTGGCACTGGTATCTACTTCTAGGATTGTTGAGATTGAATTTGGATAGGGAACAAAGTATCTTGATCATCAGTGTAATACCCCGAGATTCTAACCAATAGTGCAACCATGAATCAAGCTCATGAGAAATAAATTATAATATTTTGGGTTGTTTTTTTATCAAGGATGGTGTGTATTAAGTCCTTAAAGATGTCCTACCGATTGGGTGAATCATAACATTCCTTACCGATTCAATTCTTGGGAAGGATATTGGTATAGTCAAATTTAAATGAGTATATCTCTAATTATACTTAGAATTTTTGTGCTCATGACCTATCAACAGACATATAATTGAATTAACTTTCCAAAGATAGCAATTTATCCAAAATCCGATACCGGAGCAAAGAGTTATACCCATTTTACTCCAGCATGTCAATCTGGAAAAGGGTGATGATGTTTCTGATGGCCTGTCACATTTCTGACGACATTTCTGAAGACATCGTCACATTTTTGATGACATTTATGATGATGTCGTCAACCTTAGGCAGAATATCATAAAATTTGACCCTTTTGTGATGACATTTCGTGACGGCCTATGACGGGTCTGACGGCCTGTCACGGATATCGTCAGCTATTTTTTTCCAGCAATTTAGAGACGTTTTTACAAGGGTATTTTGATCCTTTCCTACCTTTTGGAGGCCTCTATAAATATGAGAATCCTATCCAAACCCTAATTCCATCTTTTTCTCTTCCAATTCTCTTGAGATAATATATCTAGGGTTATATCACGAACATAAATCTTCCAAGAATCATTCATAAATCTTCAAAATTTCTTCAAGAACAAAGTTCTTCATAGTGTGGGATTCAAGAATTTTTTATTTCAAGTGTGGATAAAGTCTCAAGCACTAAAATTCATCAGATTTTAAAGATTAAGGTATGTGGGGTTTTGAACAATAACACTTCTTTAGTTCTTATGCCCAAAGATTTAATTTCTATAGAATTTCATGAATTTTGCAAAGTGGGTTTACACCCAAATTACTTTATCATGGATTTATGAGATTTGAGCTATACAAGATTGTCACATATGACTACTTCATTGTCTTATTTCTTAAATTAAGAATTTAGGTCATGAGTTGTATATTGTTATCATGAAATGATAATTTCTAAGAGATTTATGATAAGTGTCATGATTTATGTTTTTCCATGAGAAGTTTGTCTATTGAATATATATTGATATTGAGCTTGAGAGTCAAGAACGAGTTCTATGATATTTTCTGGAAGATTTGATACTTGATATGATTTGATAAGCATGTGTACTTGATGATGAGAAAGATTATTTTGAGATTTAGTCGAGTTAGCAATGCACAAGTTGATTATGATTTACAAGTGAGATATATATTTATATTTTGGTCTTCATGATAGATCCTTGAGTTGATTAAGGTGGATTTCCTAACGCGTTCTGAGCTTAAGTCTGGGAGTAGTATTTAGCACCGAGTGGGAAGTATGGGTTCAGTGCATCCTACTTCCCCAGAACTACGTGCCACCATAGGATCAAGATTAAGGGCCAAAGACCAAGGCCGTTATCACTAAAGTTAAGGTTCTACTCCATGTCAAGGAAAGAATAGCTCTCCCCATTGTGGGCAAGACGTTGGACTCCATGTAAGCTCATATGGTTTCTGTCGGTAATAAGAAACTCCCAACTCCATAATAGTCCAAGTTTCATGAGTTACTGAGTCACTCTAAGTCATGAGTCAAAGAGTTACATCTATCTTAAAGCTAGGAAATTGATATCCAAGGGTTGCATCTATCATTTGGTTCGAGTTAAAGATACTAAGAATGAGACTCCGACCATTCAGTCGATCAGCATTGTTAATGAGTTTTGTGATGTTTTTCCAGAAGATCTCCCTGGGGTACCTCCCGATAGAGAGATAGAATTTGGAATTAATTTTCTCCTCGACACGTAGCCTATTTCTGTTCCTCCATATCGTATGGCCCCCACAGAACTTAAAGAGTTGAAAGAGAAACTCAAAGATCTTTTAGATAAGAGTTTCATAAGTCCTAGCATATCTTCTTGGGGTGCACCCATTCTGTTCGTGCGAAAGAAATATGGTTCATTGCGGATGTGCATTGATTATCGCCAGCTTAACAAGGTCATTGTCAAGAACAAGTACCATCTTCCTAGAATTGATGACCTGTTTGATCAGCTGCAAGGTGCTAACTATTTCTTAAAAATAGACTTGACATCCGTTATCACTAGCTTAAAGTTAGGGAGTGTGATATTCCAAAGATAACTTTTCGCACTCGATATGGTCATTTTGAGTTCTTGGTCATGTCCTTTGGGCTAACAAATGCCCCAGCAGCCTTTATGGACCTCATGAATTGGGTGTTCAGACAGTACTTGGATATGTTTGTTATTGTGTCCATAGATGATATTCTTGTATACTCCCGAAATGAGAATGACCATGCAAATCATCTCCGAATAGTCTTGTAAACCCTTAGAGATTATCAAATATTTTCCAAATTTAGCAATTGCTAATTTTGGCTAAGGTCATTTGCTTTTTTGGGTTATATTGTTTCTTCTGAAGGTATTCGAGTTGACCCTCAAAAGATAGAAGCTGTTGAAAATTGGCCTAGACCTATTTCCCCATCTGTAATTAGGAGTTTCTTGGGTCTAGATGGCTACTACCTTCATTTTGTTGAGGGTTTATCTTCCATTACGTCTCCTTTGACTTGGTTGACCCAAAAGAAAATTAAATTCCTGTGGTCTGACTCTTACGAGAAGAGTTTTCAGGAGTTTAAGACTCGACTCACTTCGGCCCCTGTGTTGACCCTTCCAAATGGTGTAGATGATTTTGTGGTGTACTGTGATGCTTCTAGAGTTGGGTTGGGTTGCGTGTTAATGCAGAAAGGTAAGGTTATAGACTATGCCTCTAAACAGTTGAAACCGCATGAGAAAAACTACCCGATCCATGACCTCGAGTTAGCTGCTGTGGTTCTTTCCTTGAAAATCTTGAGACACTATTTGTACGGTGTTCATGTTGATGTCTTTACTGATCATAAGAGTTTACAGTATGTGTTTACTCATAGAGAGTTGAATCTTTGTCAGAGGCGATGGTTAAAATTGTTAAAGGACTATGATATGAATGGGCTGTATCACCCGAGCAAGGCCAATGTAGTGGCAATTTCCTTTAGCAGGTCGTCCAAGGGTAGTGTAGCATAGGTCGAGGAAGATAGGAAGGAGTTATATCTTGAGGTGCATCATCTTTCTAGGTTGGGAGTTTGATTACATGATTCAGCTGAGGGTAATATTTGGGTCCAGAGTAGTTTCGAGTCTTCTCTAGTTTCGAAAGTAAAGGAGAAGCAAGATATGGATCCTAGTTTTGTCAGACTGAAGGAGTCAGTTAAAGAACAAAAGGTGGAGGTTTTTTCCCAAAGGGGAGATGGTGTATTAAGATTTCCGAATAGATTATGTGTTCCTGATGTTGAAGATTTAAGGCAGAGAATTATGGCTGAAGCGCATGGTGCGCGATATTCTATTCATCTCCGTGCTACCAAAATGTACCGTGATTTGCGAGAAATCTATTGGTGGAATGGTATGAAAAAGGATATAGCGAAATTCGTAGAGAAGTGTACAACTTGCCAACAGGTTAAGATTGAACACCAAAGACTCGGTGGAAAGATGAAAGAATTCAGTATTCCTACTTGGAAGTGGGAGGAAGTAAATATAAATTTTGTGACTGGTTTACCTCCTTCTCGATGTCATCATGATTCGATTTGGGTCATTGTAGACAGGTTGACTAAGTCCGCACATTTCTTGCCAGTGCATACATCTTTCACCGCCGAGGACTATGCTAAGTTGTAAATTCGAGAGTTAGTCAGGTTTCATGGATTTCCTTTGTCTATTATCTCCGATAGGGGTACTCAATTTACTTCTCATTTTTGGAGGGCTTTTCAGAAGGGTCTTCGTACCCAAGTTCATCTTAGCTCCACTTTTCATCCACAGACCAATGGTCAGGCTGAGAGGACCATCTAGACCTTGAAGGATATGTTGAGGGCATGTGTTCTTGATTTCAAAGGAAGTTGGGATGGACATTTGCCATAGATTGAATTTTCTTACAACAACAGTTTTTATGCTAGCATTGGAATGGCTCCATTTGAGGCTTTATATGAAAGGCGATGTAGATCTCCCATAGGCTGATTTGAAGTGGGTGAAGCCTCTGTGAGTGGACTTGATGTTGTGTTTGAGGGTATGAAGAAAGTTAAGCTGATTCTGGAAAGGTTGAAGACAACCAAGAGTCGTCAGAAGTCATATGCAGATGTGAGTAGAAGAGCTTTTGAGTTTGAGGTTAACGATCTGGTGTACTTGAAGATTTCACCCATAAAGGGGCTGAAAATATTTGGTAAGAAAGGGAAGCTTAGTCCTCGATACGTTGGTGCTTATAGAGTTTTGAATCGTGTTGGGAAAGCAGCTTACGAGATTGAATTTCCTGCCAAGGTTTTAGCTGTCCATCCTATCTTTCATGCTTCTATGCTCAAAAAAAGTAAATTTATGATTCTATTGTTGTTGATCCGTCAGAAAGTTTCGATGTTCAGGATAGCCTTTCGTATGATGAAGTTCTGGTTGAAATCCTAGATTTTCAAGTTTGTAGACTAAGAAATAAGGAAGTTCCCTTAGTCAAAGTTCTGTGTAAAAATCAACCAGTCAAGGGTGCTACTTGGGAAGCAGAAAAAGATATGCGAACCAGATACCCTCATCTCTTCTCCGTGAGTTCAAATTAAGCCGGAGGTACTATTCTTCCCTAATCCATTTTCCTTGTAATCAGTGTATTCAGCTATATGGTTATTATCTCTATGATTAATGTATTTTGTAAATTACTTGAAAGTTTAGAATGAAGTAAGCCCTTTTAGTGTGTCGTTCCAGCTATACGTCCTCATTTTCTCTTGTTCTTGGCCTATCTAGCCACATTCGAGGACGAATGTTTCCAAAGGGAAGATATTGTAATACCCCGAGACTCTAACCAATAGTGCAACAATGAATCAATCTCATGATAAATAAATAATAATGTTTTGGGTTGTTTTTTGAACAAGGATGGTGTGTATTAAGGGCTTAAAGATGTCCTAACGATTGGGTGAATCAAAACATTCCTTACCCATCGAATTCTTGGGAAGGATATTGGTATAGTCAACTTAAAACAAGCATATCTCTCATTATACTTGGAATTTTTGAGATCATGATCTATCGATAGATAGATAATTGAATTAGCTTTCCAACGATACCAATTTCGCAAAAATCTGAGACCGTAGCAAAGAGCTATGCCTATTTTACTCCAGCATGTCAATCTGGAAAAGGGTGACGACGTTTCTGACGGCCTGTCATGTTTCTGACGGCATATCTGGCGACGTCGTCACGTTTCTGATGACATTTCTGATGATGTCGTCAACCTTAGGCAGAACATCATAAAATTTGACCCTTTTGTGACGACATTTCATGACGGCCTACCACGGGTCTGACGGCCTGTCACGGATGTCGTCAGCAATTTTTTTCAGCAATTTAGAGACGTTTTTGCAAGGGTATTTTGGTCTTTTCCCATATTTTGGAGGCCTCTATAAATATGAGAATACCATCCAAACCCTAATTCCATCATTTCTTCCAATTCTCTTGAGATAATATATCTAGGGTTATATCAAGAACATAAATCTTCCAATAATCATCCATAAATATTCAAAATTTCATCAAGAACCAATTCCTCATAGTGTGGGCTTCAAGAATTATTTCTTTCAAATATGGATAAAGTCTCAAGCACTAAAGTTCATCCAATTTCAAAGATTAAGGTATGTGGGGTTTTGAACAAGAACACTTCTTTCGTTCTTGTGCCCAAAGATTTAATTTCTATTGAATTTCATGAATTTTGCAAAGTGGGTTTACACCCAAATTACTTTATCAAGGATTTATGAGATTTGAGCTATAAATGATTGACACATATGACTACTTCATTGTCTTATTTCTTAAATTAAGAATTTATGTCATGAGTTGTATATTGTTATCATGAAATGATAATTTCTAAGTGATTTATGATAAGTGTCATGATTTATGTTTTTTCATGAGAAGTTTGTCTATTGAATATATATTGATATTGAGCTTGAGAGTCAAGAACAAGTTCTATGATGTTTTTTGGAAGATTTGATACTTGTTATGATTTGATAATCAAGTGTATTTAATGATGACAAAGATTATTTTGAGATTTAGTCGAGTGAGGAATCCACAAGTTGATTATGATTTACAAGTGAGATATATATTTATATTTTGGTCTTAATGATAGACACTTGAGTTGATTAAGTTGGATTTTCTAACGCGTTCTGAGCTTAAGTCTGGGAGTAGTATTTAGCACCGAGCGGGAAGTATGGGTTCAGCGCATCCTACTTCCCCAGAACTATGTGCCACTGTAGTATTAAGATTAAGGGACAAAGGCCAAGACAGTTATCAGTAAAGTTAAGGTTCAACTTCGACGAAAAGGATAGAACAACTCTCCCCAACGTGGGCAAGACGTTGGACTCCATGCAAGCTCACATGGTTTATGTCAGTTATAAGAAACCCCCAAGTCCATAATAGTCCAAGTTTCATGAGTTACCGAGTCACTCTAAGTCATGAGTCAAAGAGTTTGACTTGAGTCCAACGGTTTGTAAGATTTATGATGCATTTGTTATTATTGATGATTTATGGAAAATATGTTTCAGGTAACTCAAGAGAAGAGAGTCATTATTATCAGCATCCATGATTTTCTTATACATTTATGATATTATTTAAATGTTGCCTGCAACCCCACATACTCAGTACATTCCTAAGTACTGATTCCCATACTCTTCTGTGTTCTGTATTTTCTCGTGATGTAGGTTCAGGTGCTCAGTCTTAGCAGAGACAGTGATCTTCGAGTACCTCCATCTACATTCGTACAGTTGGTGAGTCCTCATGGTTCGAGGATCTATGTTCCTGATTTTTGTCTTGATAGTAGATGGTTGTTTATCTCAAGTTCAGTACGGGTCAGTTGGGGATCTGTCCCAATGTCTCCTTAGTCTTATGTAGTAGAGGCTTTGTCAGACTAGAGTACCAGTATGTACAAAACTTCAGTATTTTTATTGTACAGGATAGTATATCTTTGTATTCCAGTATGTTCATGACATGATTATTCTTCTTTATTATAGCTTGATTATTGTCATAGTTAGTTATAGAGGTGATGACAGGCTCAGAGGGTTAGCTTGAGGTCGCGTGTGTCCTTAAGCACCGTGTGATGTATTGGGATGGGATCTTGGGGCGTTACAAGATTGGTATCAGAGCCTAAGGTTAAAATGGGTCCTAGGGAGTCTGACAAGCTACGTTACGTAGAGTCTTGATCATCGGTGTGTAGCGCTCCACATCTATGAGCAAGAGGCTACGGGACATTTTAGGAAAAGTCATTTCTTTCTTTCAGAAGTCTTTCATGCCTATGACTGTTTCTTTATCCTATTAATTCTTCTCTCTTATGACAGAAAATGCCTCCTCGTAGAGCTCACAGAAACAATGAACGACCTCAACCCATTGATCCTTTAAATGAGACGGTGACTCATGCCGACTTTTGGGCAGCTTTTCAGGTGCTAGCCCAGGCAGTTATTGCCAATGCTCAGTCCAATGTTCAGGCCGCTGTTCCACTTCCACAAGAAGGTAATTCTGCAGCAGCTCGAGTTTAGGATTTTATGCGGATGAATCCGCCAGTGTTTTATGGGTCAAGGGTAGGTGAAGACCCCCAGATTTATCTTGATGAGGTGAAACAGATCACCCAAATTATGCATGTAACAGAGGAAGAAAGTGTAGAGCTAGCTTCGTATCGCTTGAAAAATGTTGCTTATGATTAGGTGGAGTTATGGAGAAAGAGTAGAGGGGAGGATGCCGCTCCCATGATGTGGCAGTTATTCAAGGATACGTTCTTAGACCGATTCTTTCCCTCGGATCTGAGGGAAGAAAAACTAGAAGAATTTATGAACTTGAGACAAGGCTCCATGACAGTTAAGGAATATTATCTTAAATTTAACCAGTTGTCTAAGTATGCTCCCAGTATGATGGCAGATTCCAGGACCAGTATGAGTAAGTTTTTGACTGGCGTATCGAGCTTTGTTGCGAAAGAGTGTAGGTCCTCTATGATCAATAAAGATATGGATCTTTCTAGATTGATGATACATGCCCAGCAGATTAAAGCGGACAAGGTGAAAGAGAGAGAGTGAGAGCGAATAAGAGAGTTAGATCAGAGCAGCAGGGGTATAGTCAGAGTAGATTTTCTGGAGGGATCCGCCCTCAGTTTTAGAGCCTTTCTTTTATGCCAGCACCATCATCCACTAGTACTCCCACATCCAGAGTCAGGCAGGAGCAAGGTAATAGACCTACTGTGTCTAGGTCTCAGGACAGTGTGAGTAATAGACCGAACTATCCTCCGTGTGCTAAGTATGGTAGGACGCATCCTGGAGAGTGTATGGCTGAGCAGAGAGGTTATTTTGGTTATCGTAAGTTGGGCCACAAATTCAGGGATTGCCCATATACTAGACAGGGGAGCCGTAATGTTTGTCCCTAGTGTCAGGCTATTAGTGCTCCAGCCCCTTGGGTTCGTCCAACTCCTCCTTAGGGTGCCTCATCTAGTACCGCCGATGGTCAGTGCCAGAATCTCTTTTATGATATACCACCCCGCCAGGAGTAGTAGGATTCACCAAATGTTATTACTGGTATGCTCCGTGTATTTCATTTTGATGTGTATGTGTTGATGGACCTTGGGTCAAGTTTTTCTTATGTGACTCCGTTAGTGGCTGTGAATTTTGAGATCAATGCTGAAAAGATTCCTGTGCCTTTTCTAGTTTCTACTCCAGTAGGTGAACCTGTTGGTTCTAAGAAAGTATGTAAGAAGTGTCCTATCACTGTCCTTAACAGAGTTATGTTTGCAGATTTGATTGAGCTAGACATGGTTAATTTTTACATTATTCTGGGTATGGATTGACTTCACTCTTGTTATGCGTCTATAGACTATCGTAGCCGTGTAGTCAAGTTTCAGTTTCCTAATGAGCCAGCCTTTGAGTGGTCCAAAAAATTTGTATCTCCCAGGATTTATTTCATATCCTATCTTAAAGCTAAGAAATTGATATCCAAGGGTTGCATCTATCATTTTTTTCGAGGTTAAGTTACAGTATAGGCATTGAGAATAAAGTGGCAAATCATTTGTCTAGACTTGAGGAGGAAGCTATGTAGAATGTTGAAGATGGGCTCGAGATTGATAACAATTTTCCCGATGAGCAGATATTAGTAGCCTCCCAAGATCTAATTCCATGGTTTGTAGACTATGACAATTATCTAACAAGTGATCTATTCCTAGAAGGTCTTTCCTTCCAATAGAGAAAGAAATTTATGCATGGGGTAAGGAAATTTTTTTGGGATGACCCTTATTTGTTACGAATTTCTGTGGATGGGATTATTTATAGATGTATACCTGAGGGAGATGATGAGCATACTTGAGGCTTGTCACTTTTCACCAGTTGGGGGTCATTATGGATCCCGCACAACCCAGAAAATCCTGTAATGTGGATATTATTGGCAAACAATTTACAAAGATGCAAATGATTTTGCTTTTGCTTGTGATCAATGTCAACTCCAAGTAACATCTCTAGATGACATGAACTTTCTTTGACTCATATTTTAGAATTGGAATTTTTTGATATATGGGGTGTGGATTTCATAGGATCTTTTGTGAGTTCATTTGGCATGAAGTATATTCTAGTGGTTATAGATTATGGAGCTAAATGGGTAGAAGCATTTTCTCTCCCCAATAATGAAGCACATAGTGTCACTGCATTCTTGAAAAAATATATTTTTCCTTGATTTATCAAGCCACGTGCTATCATTATTGATGGCGGGTCACATTTTTGTAATTGTCTATTCAAAAGTCTGCTTGAGAAGTATGGAGTGAAACATAAGGTGGCAACACCTTATCAACCGCAGACTAGTGGACAGGTTGAGGTGTCTAACATAGAAGTCAAGTCCATCTTGGTGAAGACAATAAATGCCAATAGGACTGATTGGTCACAAAAGTTAGACAATACATTATGGGCGTACCATACTACTTTCAAGATTCCCATTGCTGCTACACTTTATCAGCTGGTGTATGGAAAATCATGTTTCTTTCCTGTTGAACTTGAGCAAAATGCATTATGGGCTTTGGAAAAGTTGAAATTTTAGTGGTAAGATACAGCAAAGTCAAGAATAAATAAGATGAATGAGTTGGATGAATTCTTACTGAAAGTTCTACACTTTACAAAGAAAAGATAAAACTGCATCATGATTACAAGATTAAGAAAAGGATTTTTGAAAAAGGTGACCAGGTAATTCTCTAAACTCAAGGCTTCACTTGTTTCCAGGTAAGTTGCAGTCAATATGGTATGTCTATTTACAGTGATAAGAGTGTTCCCATATGGTTCTTCGGAATTAAAGCGGGATAGTGAAGCCCCATTCAAGGTGAATGGGCAAAGAGTAAATCATTATATGGGTAAAACTAAGGAAATTAATGTGATTTGTCAGATGGACCTTGGTAAAGTCTGAGTAACCAAGGCAATTAAGTCATGTTATGATGTTAAATCAAGCACTGCATGGGAGGCAACCTATAAGGCTAGTTTGTGAAATTTGAGTATCCAACTTAGACTCATCGTTCCATGATGTTAAATCAAGTGTTGTCTGGGAATAAACCCATGTTTTGTACTTAATTATTAATAAGGTAATATGTTTGTTTAGTGTGCAGGACTAAAGATTGCAGAAAAAAACAAAAAATTCCAAGAATTGAGGTTATATGAACTCTTCACGAGTCGTATCATAAGGTAATGACTCAAGAGTAGGATTCGTAAGGACCTTGGAGTTGAATCAAATCTAGATAAGTGTTTTTGGAGTCTTTATAACACTCAGAAAAAGTCATAGCCTTAGGGTACGAGTCATCACCTTGAGTAGTATCGACTCTAGAACCAAGATAAAGTTTCAGATCTTTATGAATAGAGGAAAAGACCCGTAAGCCTAGATACGAGTCATACACGTGACTCGTAACAAAGCTTATCGTGTCGAGGGTCGCGGGCTCGATATGGGTACCCAATATCCAAAACACAATAAATCTCCATTAACGATCAATCTTTGATCTCCTAAATCACGATATCGCTCCTAAAACACAAACCAAATTATCAAAATCCATCACATTGCACGAATTACTCAAGAATTTAGGGTCAAAAGGAAATAACTTCAAGAAACCTAGTTCTCAACAATTCAAGCAAGTCTCTTGAACTTAAATGATTTTCATTTCGAGTTGAACTTGAACCTAAGTTGAGAATGTAGCATTTCTTGAAGTTGAATACCTGTGTATATTGAAAATTTTGACCCTAAGGATTAGGAAAATTGAGTTTGCAATGGAATTTAGGGTTGAACTTGAATGTGGATAATGAAAATATGTCTTTTTGGACTGAATTGGGTTGGTAATGCGATACACTAAAGGGTAGATTGGGAATTTCATGTTAGTACCAACTCACAATTTGAATTTCTATGTTGCAGTTTAAACGAGACAACTTACGACTCATACCCATAAGTAACGAGTCGTGACAAGACTAGTAACCACTGTCAACATAGGAGTCTAATCGAGTGTGGATTCTAGTCTAGGTATGACTTACCTAAGTAAGTCGTATCCAATCCATACGACTCGTAAACCTAAGCCTTAAGGACCTGGGAACATATCATATATTAGAGTATTATTTATGGTCTGTTATGAGTGTTGGTAAACGAGTCGTAACTTGTCCTTATGAATGGTTAGGAGGACTCATAAGCAAAGTAGTGAACATTCATATACACACTATTTATAATATGAATCAGATATACGAGTCGTACCCAGTCGATACGACTCTTACCCCCTAGTCATACCATGAACAGAACTTGAATGCTAACATTTATTTTCTTTGTTTTTTCTTTGCTTTTCTTAGAATTTCTAATAAGTGTTTGTTTATAGGTACTATGGCTCAAAAAAGTGATTCCTCCGAGAAAAATACCATGAAAAATATGGATCCAAAGGTAAAGTTGAATTTTTTCAAATAAAGAAGCAAGTCATTAAAGTGGGGATCTAGTAAAATTCCCCACAAAAAAAGCAAGAAGACCTAAGGGAAAAACACCCCTGGGGAAAGAAAGTGGCCACTACAGAGGACACACCTCTACGGGGACCAAGAATAATGAACCCCAGTATCTCCCCTCCATAGTCTCCTTTATATTCTAAGGATGACGATGATGATGAAACTAATAAACTTGAGGGAAATACGGGACTGTGGTCAATGTTGAATCTAGCTCAGAATCAAGTTTAAAGGAAGAAAGTTTGGAGAATGCAAATGAGGAGGAAGTTGATTCTACTCCAATTAACATACAAAATACACCAATGGCTATTACACCTGCTTCAGTGCCCATCGTTGAATGGTGGGGTACCCCGGTATGCCGGAAACATATGATGATTGGTTGAGCAGACTCCCAAATAGAAGAATAAAATAGAGTCTTTATCTTTAGCGGAGGTTGACCACCAGAGGGATGTCTAATATGCCCAAAATGGAGGCCCAATTCAGACAATATGGGTTTAAATGGATGACTACAATGTTGGGTAAGTATAGCCCCACATTATTATGGGAGTTTTATGTGGCGTATAAGGGAGAGGTAAAGAGATTGTATTTGTAGGGGTAGTTGTGGAGAGGAGGTGACCCTATTACCTCACTAGCTATTCGAGGAGTGTGGGTGAATATTTCCCCATGTAATATTTATCAATTCTTGAATAAATTAGACTTCCAACCGCCGGTTAACATAGGGTAAATGGATTACCGCAACACTTCAGGTGGATTGCTATCTTGATTACTCTGACCGGTGAAGACGTAGTCTAGATGGTAGGTGTCCTAGGAGTGATGTCATAGAAGATAGAAAAGGATACACTAAAATTTGAGGCAAAGACATGGTGGACACTGGCTCGACACCGATTGTGTCCAACTACAAAGGACAACGTACTCAACCCAGTGCGTGCTGCATTGATAATTGGTTTGATGAATGGATATAAGTTAGTTTGATATGGGGGAATTCTTGTACCAAGAGATATGTGATAGAGCTGTAGGCAGAGAGAAGTTGTTGCTGGCATACCCATATATGATCACTCAGGTGTGTTTGGTTGTGGGGGAGTAGGAACTCCAAGGTATTGATCAATTTTCTAAGCCTAGAAACACTACATATTTTGGGCTAATTAGAGATGTAGAAAATCCAATGGCCAGAAGACGAGGAGAGAAACTGAGATGATAACTGAGATGTATAGGAGTCAAACTGAGACTGGTGAGGCTGCTAAGATAGGTGTGCAGACTGAGCCGTAGACTTCAGATACAACAGGGACATCTAATTCCCTTTCTTCAGCACAGCCTGTACCACCTCGGCTCAGAGAGATACTGAATATCTTGATCATAATCTCACAGGCCATGTGGGTTGAGGCTATTAAGATATTGGACACGTTGGAGGCCAAAGTACAAAACATAGAAGGGGGTGCAAAGCCCTGGGTTAAAACAAAGTTAGAGAACCAAGATAGATGCTGAAGGGTTGGTTAGATGCATTTGATTAGCGGATGGCCCTACATCTGGGAAACGGATAGATTCCAGAGATAGCAAAAATGACAGTTGAGGTGACCGAAAAAATAAAGATGATTATGGAATTATATGATAGACCAATCATCCCAGAACCCATCGTTACAAAAGTTATGCTCAAAGTACATGTTGAAAATATCTGGTCAATTAATAAACCAGAAGAAGAACCCTGATAGAAAAGAAGGAAGAGAAAGAACCGAAGTGTAGAAAAGGAAGCTATAAAAAAGGCGAAGCAAAATAACCTACAGAGTGAGCTGGATCTGCATGTGAGGGTTCAAGAAATACATGCTAGAGCTTATCGACAACTCATGATATCGATGGGGGTGGTGATGTACCCCTGACTACTGACATACCATTAAGCGCACCAGCCACAACCGGTGACACAATGTGAAGCCAGTCCCAGTAGTTGATGGGACTGCAACTGATGACGGTGAGACCTGACCTGAGGGCCCACATGATGATATTGTATGAGTTAGTGCCTTGACTGTCCAAGTATGTTTCTGATCCCTTTTATTTTATATTTAGATGTACTGGGGATAATGCATAGGCTTTAAGTTGGGGTAGGGGTGTACCAAGGTTTCCACGGGCTATACTTTTCACGATTCAAAGCTTCGGGCCGCAATCTGAAAAATATAAGAACTGGCATGTTTTATGTTGTGTTTTGTTATTGTTAGTTTGTGTGTAATGCAGGAATAGGAGAAAACTTTAACTTGTCGCAGTTGATGTGTTTTTAATGAGTATGCCAAAATTGTGTGATTTTGAAAAACTTTGTACTGAAATATTGATACCCCTCCTAAAATATTAATGACTATATGATGTGTATGTGTTAGATGTTTGAGAATCTCATAATGGCATTAGAATTAGGAATAGAACAACTAGGGCGAACAATTGCATAACTGGATAAGTAGTACTTAGTAGTATAACCCTATGCGAGTGTGTGTGAGGCTCTACTTAGTTCCCAATGTGTCTGAATCTAGAACTTGCTCAGTTGATCTTACCTAGGGTTCGTGATAGTCGAGTAGGAGATGATCATAGGTAAGTTTTGTTGTAAGTCCACTCGAGCCTAAATGCCCAGCCAAATATGATATGAATCCCTTGATCCTATTGTTTGATCCTTAATTGACCCATTTCTTGATTACACCGAATTCACCTTCTAGTTTTATTTACAATGAACCTATTTTGGCCCTAGTCCTCTATGGACGTTATAAACCATAACTCAAGGAAATTGCCTAAGTTGAGGGTGACTATTATAGGTTTGCATAGGAAAAACCGATTATGAAGAAAGAGATGTAGAAAGAAAAAATAAAAAAGGACAGGTGTGGTGAAAATAAAAGAAAACAAAAGAAAAAGAAAAAATAAAGCGAGAAAAGGAAACCGCACCTGGTTTAGTATAAATGTGCCCAAAAATAAAAAGGGAGATATAAGGGAAAAAATAAAATGAAGAAAAAGTGAAAAATAAGTGGACCTCGAAAAAAGTGTTGTGTCAAGGAGGTGTATTAACTAAATAAATCCCAAAAAGATACCATACCAGCCCCTAACCTACATTACAATCCAAATAAATTCCTTTAGTGATCTTGTCCCGACCATCTAGAAACTTAGGAAGAGAGCATATAGGCAAGCCTATGGTATTCTGTAAATGCCGACAGTACTTCTTTGTAAGCAAGGCGTCTTTTATTATATCCCTGAATAAATTGATTTATTTTAACTGAGTGAATGAGATTTCTTTGACTGTGAATGCACATGGGTATGTTGTTAAGTTGCTAGATTGTTAGGTTAATGTTGTTTATGTCTATACCTGGTTGTCTGTTACTAATGTAGTGCCATCATCGGATTCCTTTATGTTTCTCCATTTGCCAAATCTCTTTACACAGTTTCATTCTTTAAAAGTTAAAATTAGGAGGGAGAATAAAAATATTGAAAAGGTGAATTGAAAAATCACTGCCATTAGGATATTCCTGTTTAAGCATCTTTGTTGTGTTGGTAGTTTTGATTTTTGTTTTTCCTGAGGACACATAAACTTCTAAGTTGAGGGTGTTGATGTACCATGGAAACACAACAATTTAAATGCTTAAAGTAATGAAATTATGCTTGGACTTAGGATGTTATACTAGATATAAGGTGGCTTTGTTCTTTTTGCAAGTGTAATAGGTCAATAAAAGCCTTAGATTGAAATTGGAAGAAAAAGACCCGAAACGGATAAAATATGCAGATGATACGAGTCATCTTACATGTCCTGAACACATCATACGACTTATAGGTTGAATCATAAGCACAAAAGAACCAAAGGCCAAGAAGAAATGTAAAGTAAAGAAAAGATACGACTCAGTCATACGAGTCCTAAGATGATGATACGGGTCGTGTCAAGAAATCATAAAGACAAAAGAACCTCCGGATGCCATTTAGAGTTTAAGTCACCAAATAAGACGAGTCATAAGTCTGAGTAAGACTCATATGATCCAACTGTAAGTTGAATAGTGTTCAGAGGATTGAAAGATCAAGTCCCAAGTGTTAACGATTGAAGGCCATGAGTCATATGGTCAAGGTACGACTCATGAGAAGGATCCATAAGAAGAAATAAAAGTTGAATCCCTCAAATATCAGACACTGGAGAACATATGAAAGACACTGTATTACTTATAAAAAGACCTTATAAGTGGACGAGAGAGTCGTACCTTATACCGACTTACTTTTTTTTTTCCATTTTTATTAGGATTTTTTTACTATTTTGAGATACTATAAATACCATAGGGTTTTATTTTATTATGTTACATTCCTTAACATTATTTTACATACGTTTACAATACTTTACATTATTCTTGAGATTTTTGGGTTTTTATTCAATTGAAGACTATTCATCTTATTTTGTGCTACTAATTACATGAACTCTTCATTGATTATTATGGATTCTTGCATGTACATGAGCGGCTAATTTCCTTGACTAGTGTTATAGGAGCCTTGGCATATTAGCTATGTAAGGGAAGTGGGAGATTCATCCATTCTAATGTAACTGCAGGTATCTTAATCTTCTTCATATTAATTGACCTCAGAGCTACTGCAGAAGCTTTAGGATTGGCTGTATTCGATAACGTCCTCCCTAGGGAGTTTGAGATTTGGAAAAGAGGATTAAGACAGTAATTTGAGATTAACTTCCATCTAATTATTCCATCATCTTATCTAATCAACTTGAGATCAAAAGGTGAAAGTTGAATTGAACTCATAGACAAGGAGCAATAAGGAGACGCCTTAAGACTCACAAGGTAAAGGGTGGGATTTTTCAACTCATTCACAAGACGATTGATAATACATATCTTGTCGACTTTACATACAGAGTAGCAGAATAAGTGGGTGGAACACGAGAAATTTACAGTGTAAGAAGCTAGGGGAACACAATCCTAGTGTTCATCTTCTATTATTTACAACCACGAAAGCATTCAAGTTCAGTTACTACTAATGATTGATTTAAAATCCCCCCATTTACTTTTCCTCACTGCTCGTGGATTTCAGCAAGTTAAGCAACTATTCAACGTTTTCCCTGTGGGATCGACCCCAACCTAGTTGGGTTACTATATTTGGCATCGACCGCAACATACTTATTTGGAGGATAGTTTTGCACTACTTCAATAGTCTAAGATTACTACAGCTCTGCTACCTCATGCTCAATCATGATTTGTATTGAGTGGTGCTCGAGAACATCCACCAGCATTGGAAAAGCCAGACATGCCTATTGAGCCAGTTGGGGCTCCTCAACTGTTGTTCTCTCTTCAGCTGACTCTGCTAAGAATTGCTCCATCTATCTATTGGCAACATTCTATGGATTAACAAGTGATTGAGGAGGTATATTCTGAGGATCTCAAACCCCAAAAGGAACACCATCACGAATTTGCTATTACATCCTTTGTTGTGTTAGTAAAATTCTCTCTAGTTCGGGATCAATAGGGAGTAAGGGATTACCCTTGTTCTAGGCACACATCGGCGTACAACCAACTAAGAGAAAAAAATAAAGACTCGTGAACTCTACTATAATCAATAATTAACACCGTAATTCCCCAGTAATAACTCCAAAATATGATGTCGCCCTAAACTAATCACCAAAGAAGTATGCTACAATTGATCCCAAATATAGTAACCCAACTCAGGTTGGGGTCGAACCCACAGGGAATATGCTGAATCGTATATCAAACTTGACAAATCTATGAGCAGTGTGTAAAAGTAAATAGGGGAATTTGAAAGTCAACAGTAACAAGTAGCGAACTTGAATGCTTGAGTTTGCAAACAATGGAATACAAACACTAGGATTGTGTTCCCTTAGATTTACAACTATGTAAGATTCTTGTGTTCGAACCACCTATCCTACTGCTCTATTTGCAAAGTTGACAAGCTATGTACTATTAAATATCTTGTGAATATGTTGATAGATCTCACCCTTTACCTTGTGAGTTTCAGGGCATCGCCTTGTTGTCCTTGTCTATGACCTCAATAAAACTCTTACCTTTTGAGTCTCGATTTGATTAGACAAGGATTGATAGCCTCGAATCACTATCGTAACCTTTTTTCCCAATCTCAAATTCCCTTGTGATTATGTTCTCGAATAGAAGCAATTCCTAAGCTTCTGCGGTATCTTGGGTACAATTATTATAAAGAAGACTTCAATACATGTAAATCTTATAGAATAAATAAATCTCCCACTTCCCCTACATAGCTAATCTGTCAGGGTTCCCACAATCCTAGTCAATGAATTAATTCACTCATGCTTATGCAACAATCCATGATAATCAATAAAGAAGACATGTCATTAATTGCACAATAATGAAAGAATAAAATCCAAAGTCTCTAATTGAATATGAACCCAAAATCTCAAGAGCAAAATCTCAATGATCAAAATATGTGAAAAATTATCAAAAGTAATGTAAAAATGTGTAACCTAATAAGGAAATAACCCTAAGGTATTAATAGTATCTCAAAATAATAAAGAAATTCTAATAAAAATGGAATAAGAAAATCAAGTCGGTAATCATCAGACTGTACGCATACCTCTAACTGAGGAACAACTACCAGTACCAATAAGAAGGACTACCAGAACAAGCAAGGATCCCTTATGGCTAAAGGACTTTGTGTCGCTAAACATTCATCAGGAAACACCCTATGCTTTGGATAAATACTTGACCTATGACAAACTATCTCCTAAGTACTAGTCATGCATAGCAAATACATCTACTACTACTAACCTACCAACTACAGTGAAGCTGTGAAAGATCCTAGATGTATAGAAGCAATGAAGAATGAAATTGATGCACTTTAAGGGAATCAAACTTGGGAGATTAGTGGTCTACCTGAAGGGAAGAAACCTACAGACTAGCAATGGATCTTCAAAGTAAAATACAAAGCTACTGGTGATGTAGAAAGATTCAAAGCTAGGTTGGTTGCCAAAGGTTATAGTTAACAAGAGGGAATAGACTTCCAAGAGACGTTCTCACCTGTTGTTATGATGAAAATAGTGAGAACAATTCTTTCTATTGCAACTCAAAAATAGTAGTACATACATCAAATGTATGTGTACAATGCTTTCCTACAAGGTGATCTTTATGAGAAGATTTACGTGGACTTTCCATAAGGATTCAAGAGCCAGGGGGAGAAGAAACTGTGTGTAGACTCTTAAAATCCCTATATGGGCTCAACTAGGCTCCCAGGCAGTAGAATGCCATGTTATCTAAAGTTTTGATGAAAATGGGATTCAAGCACATCCAACTAGACCATTCTCTGTACATAAAGCACAACAGTAAAGGTATTACCATTGTCCTAGTCTATATAGATGATATGTTAATCACAGGAGACACTCCAATACTAATTAAAGATACGAAAGACAAGCTGCAAAAAGACTTTAAGATGAAAGATCTAGGTGAACTCAGATTTTTCTTGGGCATTAAAAGTGCAAGATCAAAAGAAGGTATACTGATGCACAAGATCAAAAGAAGGTATGCTGATGTACCAAAGGAAATATGTATTAGAACTTGTGTCTGAGCTGAAACTTAGTGCAGCTAAACCAGCGACACACAGAAAAATACAAACATCAAGTTAACAATTAAGGAGTATGATGACCATGTCTACCGGAATAAATAAGAAACCAGTGATACACCAACAAATGAGCATGCTTATCAGAGGCTTATAAAGAAGTTGTTGTATCTCACAATAACCAGGCCAAACATTTCTTATAGTGTCCAAACTCTCAGCCAGTTTCTACAACAACCAAAGAAATCCCACATAGATGCAGCCATCAGACTGGTCAAGTACATCAAGAAGAAACCTGGACAAGGAATGTTAATGTCCAGTCAGGTAAAAACTGATGTTTCAGCATGTTGTGATGCAGATTGGGCATTATGTCTATTCTCAAGAATATCCACTACTGTCTATTTAGTGAAGATAGGGGCAACTACTATTTGGGGAAGTAAAAAAAGCATAGCACCATTTCTAGGAGTTCAACTGAAGTTGAATACAGAAGCATTGCTACAACTGTGGCTTAACTTGTTTGGTTACTAGGACTACTTAAGTATATTGGGATTAGTACCAACCAATCTTTGAAGATATACTCTAACAGAATCAGCAATGCAAATTGTATCTAATCCTATATATCACGAGAGGACCAAGCACATAAATATAAACTATCATTTTATAAGGGAGAGGATCAGTCAAGGACTAGTAATAGTCAACTACATTTCTACTAGAGATCAACCAGCAGATGTACTAACTAAAGGTCTCAACAGATTTTAACATGAATACTTAATGTCTAAACTAGGCATTCTAAACCTATTTGAGATTATCTAGCTTGAGGGGGAGTGTTGAAAGAAAGAGATTGAGCTCATCACAAATGCGTGAAACTAGTGTAACAGTAATAACTCTTTCAGGAAGTTAGTTGACTATTTCAGGAAGTTAGTCGACTAACCAACTCTATGAAGTGGAGTTGTTATGAGTTAGTTAAGTTGTTAGCTTCTAGATCCTTCCATATAACTCTATATATAGCCTATTGAGTGGATGTAAAGACACAACAATAAGATTCAATCAATATACGAGCTCCCTCTTCTCTACTCTACTATTTCTTCCTTCCTCTTCTTTTCTCTTCTTCTTCTGTATTAACATATTACAGAGTTCATCATGGATGAACTCTGATTAAGTTCACAATGACAATTTTTAAATGCTCAAGTGTCAATAAAGCTCGTAGAACTATTTTAGAAGAGTTTGTCAAATAACAAATTTCACTAATATATACATTATGTGGTCACACCGATCATAATTAAATATAAGTGGTCACACCGATCATAATTAAATATCGAGAAGGATCGAAGTCATGTATCAAGTAGGACTAAAACTCAATAATCATGAGAATCAAGAGCCGTATAAAAAATGGCTTTTTAGTTCATAGTAATATGGACAAGTTCTATAGTTAAGACAAACCACGATCCAATGTCAAGATGGAAAAAGAAGTGAATCAAGAAGCATACTGATATATTAACAAAGTCATAGCCACAAGGAGGACAAAGTCCCAATAAAAATGCAAAATGATCAAGAAATCCAAACAAGTGAGCGAATTAATTAATACCTTCCAATAATTCAGAAAAACTGATTCGATGATATTATGTAACGAGAAAGTAAACAAAACTTTCAAGATAATAGTTGAGAAACTCGAGGAGATGAAATCGTAGACCAAACAAATGTGTCAACTTTCCCAAATGACACCCTTTATCTTGTCCAAGAGTATAAACACCTTAAATACATAATTAAATCTTATTTAATATTCTGTGATTTAGTCAGGTTTAAATGAAACACTCTAAGCTTCAAAAGTGAGCTATGTGTGTGCAAATCACACAAAATTCTCAAAATAAAAATTCAGGATATCCCAACAGTCTTGTGTTATGACTCAGTTCTGAATAGGTAAATAATAAAACTATTCTTTGTGATATTCACAAGAACTGTAGGTATATGTCCTGAGGTTACAAAGAATCTATAATCACCAAAAATAAGTTTCATACGAAAATATATCCTCAAAATACTAATGGTGGTACATAGAAGGTTTATACATAAAAAAACTGGGCAGAACTAGCCCAATATTGCGTCCACTTTTTTAAATCTATAACAGCAAAACTAGCTTTTTTCATGCAAATAAGAGTTGTAGAGCTAAGTCCGAAATGTATTTGTGCACTGAAAACGGATCTCTATATAGTAGTAGGATATACTAAAATTACAGACAATAACACAATTCAAAAATGAGTTTTACATACTTACAAGGAGGGGGTTTTTGAGTTTCAGCCAAAACAAACAAGTTTTGGTATTTGATAAGCTACGATAATCTGATGAGAAGAGAGTACAGGGACTTCTATGAGAGAAGTAACTCAAAAGCGATATATCTCACTTCGATAAATATAAGAGGGCTACCCAAATCTAACATCGAAAAAATAACATAGAAATTCATATTAACTTACCATATTTAAACAAATCCCCACCCTTACGAAGTAATTACAAAAATCTCAACTAATTGTTTATCTTCATTGGATGTATCGGGAGCTAATTATGTATCTCGACAGACCCAAAATCAGAAAAATATATCGAGAGCTAATTATGTATCTTGACAAAGAAAAAATATCTTTGTTGGATGTATTATGTATCTTGAAAGACCCAAAATCAGAAAAAATGTATTAGAAGATAATTATGTATCTTTACAAAGGAAAAATGTATCTTCATTGGATGTATCGTTAGCTAATTATGTATCACGACAGACTCCAAATAGATTTTTTAGTAATTATGCAAAAGGTCGAAATTTTCTATAATTAAGCTCCACACTCTGGATTTATATTGTTTCTCCCATTGTATTACTATATATAAGATTGTTATAGTTTTAGTAGTTTACATAAATATCCCAAGATAATATCTTCAAATACCATCACAATTTAAGGTTAGTAAATTTCCAAATATCATAAAATTTGAGTTTAGAAAGTGTAAAATAAAAGTTATTTTTATTAATAATAAATGGTCTATCGAGGTGAAAATTTTAAATTAAATGTTTTGGAGTATTGTAGATGGGCTGGTAAAAAGGTGCTTGCACTCCTTTCATTCTCTGTCATGATTTGATTTACGAGTCATGATGACACCTATCAAATCCCGCCAGTAGGTAAGACGAATCGTAATCCAGAGCTAAACACAATGGGTTAACTTGAAAATGCCCCAAAAAGAGCCAAATAGGTAATTCAACACCAAAAATAAGCAAGGCAACATAAGTAGTTTAAAGGTAGTCACTACATATATACAATCGGACGACCTGGTATATCCAGTACAAGAGTATCTAGAAATAACAATACAACTCAAGCATAGACAATAGTCAATACAATCTGTCTCGAAACTAAAGACTAGACATAAGTTAAAAGGAAGGAAATGTGTGACTCTGACTTCAAGAGTTCACTCTATCTCCGGATATCAACACAGCATGAATGTCGATCAACGGTGGCAACTAGGACTCTGATCTTATCAAAAAGGTACACATGTGTAGTATGAGTAACAAAACCATGGGTACTCAGTAGGCATCATCGGCCGACTGAGCTAAATCATGATATTAGAATGATAAAATGCAAGATAACATAACTAAGTCAAGGTACAGAAAACCTGAAGCAGTTCCATCATTACTGTGCAAAAATAAGAATAAACCGGAATAATAGCATAAGATAAAGAATTAACACATGCAATCAAAACTAAAAAAAATTCTCCATTTTCCCAATTAGTGCGGAAAAGTAAATAACACATCGCAAGCCCCCACAAGCCTTAAAGGTACACACAAGATAGCATAACCCACCACCATCATTTACCAATTCTCAATATTCCACTAGAATCCACTCATATCATGCCACATTATAGCCAATTCCTTATTTTCAGACTTAACCAAATTGCTACTTTTAATCTCACACCCTGATATCGTTATATCATCATAGCATAATATGCATATCCAGAGTCGAACCGGTAAATATAATCATAGCCGAACTTGAATCGATAATTTTTTTTATAGACGGACTTGAACTGATAAATATATCATCAATGTCATAATCATTCTTTGGACTAGAACTGGTAAATATCATCAATATCATAACCATCCTCCGGACTCGAATCTGTAATTATAATTATATCAATATGATAAATAGATCATCGATAGCATAAGTAATAACATAATCAATAGGCATCAACCCTGACATCAACCAACACAACCATCAAGTGTCAAAGTTTCTTAATATTATCTCAATAAGCATTTTCAAGAGTCTAACAAGCATAAAAAGGTCTACAAAAGCTATGATTTGTCTTAGCCTAAGGTGGGTCAAGGGCCCACTTCTAATTCCTAAAGTTTTATTTTAGGAAAATTCTACCTAAACTGGGCTTAAGGTATCTAAATCTATTTTTAGATGCTACACAAGCCTCAATTATCACTAAGATAAGAAATTTACCTAGAATATGAGGTACTAGATAAATTACGCCTAATTACGCCAAATCAAGAGTTCCTCTAACCTAAAATCAATATTCTAGAGCTGCTGGAACAGTCAAAATTTGTATTCGAGGTTACTTAACAAAAATTTTCACCCAATGGTAATTAGGAACCAACAAAGACTTCAAAATAGGAAAATGGCTCTAGAAACTAAAACTACCCAATAATTAAACTGTCAGTTCCAGCAAGTCATAAATGACTTGGAGCAGCTATAGAAAAGCTCTAAAAGTGGAAATAAGCAGAAATATGGAAAATGACCTGAAGGGTTATTACAATATTCAGTACTAAAGGAGCTTTCGTCCGCGAAAGTTAAGGACTGGGATATACCTGAATTCTTAAACAGGTGAAGATACTGCATCAGCATCTCACTCTTCATCTCCTGAGTGGCCTCATACACTAGGTGGAACCTCTACTAAACCTTAACTATAGAATCTCCCTAGTGCACAATAGCATAACATCACTAGCCAAAATAAGCATCGACTCCTCCATGAAGATCAATCACTTATCCAACTAGACTGAGTGCTATCTAAGCACGTGAGATGGATTAAGAATATATCGTTGGAATATAGAAACATGAAGAACTAGATGGACTATTTCAATAGCTGGAGGTAAGGCTAACTCATAAGCCACTTCACTATTTGTACGAAGAATCTTGAAAGGTCCAATATATCTAGGGCTTATCTTGCTCTTGCTTCTGAACCTCATCACACCCTTCATAAGTGACACATGAAGGAATACTCGATCACCAATGGCAAAAATAAAGGATTGAAACCTATGGTCTGCATAGGCCTTCTGCCTACTCTGAGCTACCCTCAACCTTTCCTGAATCATCTAAACTCTATCTAATGACTACTAAAGAAAAATAGTACAACAAGGCTAAATGTTAGAATTCTCAAACTATTCAATTGGAGAACAATATCTCCTACTATAGAAAGCCTCAAACAGTGCCATCTCAATACTTAAATGATAACCATAGTGAAATGATCCGACCCCTGGCCTTGTCGTAATAAGCATCCCAAGTCTAACCAGGACCAGGGAACGCCCCTTATTACTCAACCTAACCTCCTCTATCCAGCCTTAGATGGGCTAAATTTTGAACACATAACAAGATAGATTATTTTTCTCATTAAGACTCTGGGATAGGGTCATAACTATGACCGACCCAATTGAGTCCAGCAGTACCGCAACAACCGCCCAACCATACCAAACCAAACCGTAGACTATAAACCAAAAGGGAATACCAAAACATAATATGAAAATTAATCATAGAATGAAGTAGGATGGAACAGTGAGAAACCATGTTCAGTAATGCCAACATCAATATCAATACCAATGATAAGGATGATACCTCTACCGATCCCGTCCATACTGTAATGCCCCAAGATCCCATCCCAAGACGTCACAAGGTGCTTAAGGCTACACACAGCCTCAAGCTCACCCTCTAAGCCTGCCATCACTTCTAGAGCTCACTTTGACGATAGTCATGCTAAAATAAGAGAGAATGACATATCATGAACATACTGGAATAAGATTTTAGTCTGACAAAGCCTCTATATATCAAAATCAAGGAGACATTGGGACAAACCCCCAACTGACTCAAACAGTACCGAAAGCCATAACAATAAAATGGTATCACAAAAATATAGACACGGTCCTCGAACCATGAGGACTCACCACTAAGAAGACAAAAAATGGCACCCAAATATTGCTAATGCGGCTGCAGCTGAGTATCTGAACCTACATTTCGAGAAAATGTAGACCATAGGAAAATATGTGGGTCTGCACTTTGGAATGTACTGAGTATGTGGGGGTACATGTAAAAATATAAATATCATTATCAATTTCATAAAAATATGCATATGTACAATGGTGGCTAACTTGAATTGAGTTAGATTGAAACATAATTTCATGATCTCATCGTAAATAAATCATATGATAAAAACCTCATAAATCATCATAAACAACTCAACTCTTCAACTTAAGACTCGGAGTGACTTTGTAATTCAAGAAACTCGAATCTTATGGACATGGGAGTTTCTTATAACCGACATAAACTATGTGAGCCACATAGAGTCAAATGTTTTGCCCTCCTAAGGAGAGAACACCACATTGGCGGGAGCATCGTACTCTTCCCAGGGAGTACAACCTAAATTTAGTGATCACAATATCATACTCGGCATCTGGCCCATATTTATCAATATCTATCCTATGGTGGCATGTAGTTTTGGGTGAAATACCACATTTCTCGCTCGGTGCTAAATACTACTCCCACACACAAGCTCAGAACGCGTTAGGAAATCCACCACAAACATCACAAGGGTCTATCATGAAGACAAAATCAAATCTCTTTCTCATTTATCAAATCATAATCAATTTGTGGATTCCTAACTCGACTCAATCCAAATCAATCTTTCTCAATATCAATATGTATCAATTCATTAAGTCATGGCAACATCAAAAATTTGTGGAAATATCAAGATTCATTATAACAACTCAATTCTCATGAATCAATATACTCAATAATCTAATTTGTCATAAGGAAGCTTAAAGCTTGACACATATCTTGAAAGCACTTGAAATACCAAATCATGGTAGAAACATGAAATTCACAATATTAAATATCAAGTCATAACTTGAAAATTGTAAAATAATCATGTATAACAAAGTTTGAACAATTTATATTCTCATAATCTCATGATGAAGTAATTTGGGTATAAACCCACTTGAAAAATCATATAAATCCATAATAAAAATTAAAGATTTGGGCACAAAAACGAAAGAATTGCTCTTGTTCAAAACCCCACATACCTTGGATTATGATTTTAAGATGAACAAGATTGATTGGAAACTCTTCTTCACATTTTTGAGCTAAGTTTCTTGATGCCTTTGACTTGCAGAATTTTATTCTTGAACAACTTGGTGAAATCTTTGAAAGATTCTTGATTTTCTTGGAGAAGATTTGATTTAGGATTTTGGAAGAAAATCCTAGTTTCTAGATTTTTTTTCTTGGAAGAGAATGAGAGAGAATGAGGGTTTTCTCCTCTACTAGTATATATATAGAGGTTAAAAAGGGTGGAAAAGACCAAAATACCCTTGCAAAAACGTCCCTTAGTTTCTGGAAAAAATTAGCTGACGACATTCGTGACAAGCCGTCAAGCCGGTGATACGGCATCACAAAATGTCGTCACAAAAGGGTGGAATTTTGATCTTCTGCCTAAGGTTGATGACATTAGTGATAAGGTATCACAAAATGTCGTCACAAGGGTCTGAAATATTCCAAGGGCTGACGACATTGGTGATAGGTCGTCACGCTCGTGACAGCTTATCACGAATGTCGTCACTCAGTTTCCCATCCTGACATGCTGGAGTAAAATGGACATAACTCTTTGCTCCGATACCGGATTTGGGTGAAATTGGTATAGTTGGAAAACTAATTCAATTATATATCTTTTGGAAGGTTATGATCTCAATAATTCATAGTATAACGAGAGATATGCTTATTTTAAGTTGACTATGCCAAAATCTTTCTTAAGAATTCAATCGGTAAGGAATGTTTGGATTCACCCAATCGTTAGGACATCTTTAAGGCCTTAATACAAATCACCCTTGACCAGTAAACAACCAAAACACTATAATTTATTTTTCATGATCTTAAAGTCATGGTTGCACTATTGGTTAGAATCTCGGGGTATTACAATATCTCCCCCTTGGAAACATTCATCCTCGAATGTTGCCAGATAGGCCAAGAACAAGAGAAAAATGAGGACGTATAAGTATAGATGGAACGACTCACTCAAAAGACTTACTTTACTCTATACCTTCGAATACTATAAAAAATGTATGAATTCATGATGAAAGTAGACACACAGCTGAATCTTTAATAGGATGAGGGCAGAATTAAGAATGAATGGTACCTTCTGCTCGCTCCGAACTCACAGAAAAGAGGTGAGGGTACTTGACTCGCATATCAGCTTCGGCTTCCCAAGTAGCACTCTCAACAAATTGATTTCTCCAAAGTTCTTTAACCAAAGGAACTTCTTTGTTCCTTCACCTACGGATATGAAAGTCCAAAATCTCAACCGGAATCTTCTCGAATGAATGGCTATCCTGAATATCTAAGCTTTCAGAAGAATCAACCACGACGGAATCACCAATACATTTCTTAAGCATAGAAACATGAAATACCAGATGAACGCTAGACAACACCGCGAGTAATTCCACCTCATAAGCTACTTTCCCAACACGGCTCAGAACCCTGTATGGACCAATATAACAGGGACTAAGCTTTCCCTTCTTCCCAAATCTCTTCACCCCTTTCATGGGTGAAAACTTCAAGTACACCAAATCATTAACATTAAACTCAAGATATTTTGTTCTCACATCCGCATATGAGTTCTGACGACTTTGAGCGGTTTTCAATCTCTCTCAAATTAACTTAAATATTTCCATAGCCTCAAACACAACATTAGGCCCAATCACAACTACTTCTCTTACTTCAAACCAACCTATGAGTGATCTACATCTTCTCCCATACATAGCTTCGAACGGGGCCATCGGAATACTAACATGGAAACTATTATTATATACAAATTCAATCAATAGAAAGTGCTCATCCCAACTACCTTTGAAATCAAGCGCACATTCTCTCAACATGTCCTTCAAAGTCAGAATAGTCCTCTCAGCCTGACCATTATTCAACGGATGGAAAGCAGAACTTAGACGAACTTAGGTACTGAGACCCTTCTAAAAAGCCCACCAAAACTAGGAAGTAAACTGAGTACCCCTACCAGAGATGATAGCCAAAGGAATTCCATGCAATCTGACCAAATCACAGATATACAATATAGCATAATCCTCAGTTGTATAAGATGAATACACTGGCAAGAAATGAGCAGATTTAGTCAACCGGTCTATAAAAACCCAAATCGAATCATGATAACGATGAGAATGAGGAAAACCAATTACGAAATCCATATTCACTTCTTCCCACTTCTAAATAGGAATGCAAAACTCTTGCATTACACCACCGTGCCTTTGGTTCTCTACCTTAACTTGTTGACAAGTAGAACACTTTGACATAAATCCTGCTATGTCTTTCTTCATACCATTTAACCAATAGATTTCCTGCAAATCGCGGTACATCTTGGTAGCACCGGGATGAATAGAATATCGCGCCCCATACGCTTGAGCCATAATTCTCTACCTTAGATCATCAACATCGGGAACACACAATCTACCCTGCAATCTCAACACACCATCTCCCCTTTGGGAGAAAAATTCTACCTTCTGGTCCTTAACTGACTCCTTCAGCCTGACCAAACTTGGATCCCTGTCCTGCTTCTCCTTTACCTCCGAGACCAAAGAGGACTCGGAACTACTTTGAACTAACATACTCACTTCAACAGAATCAAGCAATCTAACACCCAACCTAGCTAAACGATGCACATCATGAGCCAACTCTTTCTTATCATTCTCTACATGAGCTACACTACCCATAGACGACCTGTTAAGAGTATCTTCCATAACATTGGCCTTGCCTAATTGATACATCGTACTCATATCGTAGTCTTTTAGCAACTCTAACTATCTTTTTGGTCTAAGGTTCAACTCCTTCTGAGTAAACACATACTGTAGGCTTTTGTGATTGGGAAACACATCAACATGAACACCATAATAATAATGTCTCCAGATTTTGAAATCAAAAACTACAACTGCTAATTCAAGATCATGAGTTGGGTAATTCTTTCCATGAGGCTTCAATTGTCTAGAGGAATAAGCTCTAACTTTACCCCTCGGCATCAACACACAACCCAAACCAACTCTAGAAGCATCACAGTATACCACAAGACCATCAGTACCATCGGGTAAAGCTAACACTGGGGCTGAAGTGAGTTTAGTCTTCAACTCCTGAAAAATCTTTTCACAAGCATCTGTCCACTGGAACTTAACTTTCGTTTGGGTCAACCGGGTCATGGGAGACGCGATAGAAGAGAATCCCTCAAAAAAACGACAACAGTAACCAGCTAGACCCAAGTTCTGTGGGAGCCATATGGTCTGGAGGGATGGAAATAAGTTGAGTACCAGGAAGGATATTAATCCCAAATTCTATTTCTCTATCAGGTGGGACCCCTGGGAGGTCTTCTAGGAAAACATCGGGAAACACATTAACAATGCTAACTAACTAAATAGTTGGAGTCTCAGACTTGAGGTCTTTAACTCAAACTAGATGATAGATACCACCCTTGGAGATCAACTTCCTAGCTTTGCGGTAGGATATAAAATGGCTCTTCGGAGTTACAGAACTCCCGGACCACTTAAAAATGGTCTCGTTAGGAAACTAAAACTTGACCACTCGGGTACGACAATCTATAAATGCATAGCACGAGTCAAGCCAATCTATACCCAGAATGACATCAAAATCAACCATATCTAGCTCAATTAAATCAACACATATGACCTGATGAAGGATAGTAATAGGAAACTTCTTATACACTTACTTAGCAATAACAAATTCTCCAATCGGGGTAGAAACCAGAATAGGCTCAGGAATCCGTTCAAGGTCCATCTCAAAATTTACAGCAAACTGAGGTATCACATAAGAAAAACTCGAATCGAGGTCTATCAATACATACACATTGAAATGAAATACACGGAGCATACCAGTGATAACATCTGGTGAATCCTCCTACTCCTGGCGAGATGGTATAGCATAAAAGTAATTCTGGCGTGAACTGCCAACAGTACTAGAAGAGGCGCCCTGAGGGGGAACTGGGCGGACTATAGGAGCGGGGGAACTGGTAGCCTGACTCTGGGGATGGGTATCTCGACTCCCCTATCTAGTATACAGACAATCTCTAAGTCGGTGGACCAACTTGCAACAATCAAAGCAACCCCTCTAATCAACAAAACACTCGCCGAAATGATCTCTACCATACTTGGTACTTAAAAGAGGACGAGGTTCGTTACTTACTCTTTCTTGAGACCTAGATAGGATAGGCCTGTTCCCCTGCTCCTGCCTGCTTCTAGGTGCGAGAGCACTAACTGAGGAAGGCGCGGGCATAAATGGATATCTCTGGAATTAAGGGCGGTCCCCACCATAGAATCTGGACTGACCAAATCCCTACTGCTCTAATCTAGATCTTTTATTCCCTCTTACAATCTTTTTCTTTTTCACCTTATGAGCTATAATCTGTGGGGAATGTATCATCAATCGAGAAAGGTCCATCTCCCTATTAAGCATAACAGATCTACACTCTTTCACAACGTAACTCGACACACAGGGCACGAACTTACTCATGATAGTCCTGGAGTCAGCCATCATACTAGGAGCATATTTTGACAACTGATTGAATCTAAGGCAATGCTTCTTAACAGTCATGGATCCTTGTCTCAAATTCATGAATTCCTTTATCTTTGCTTCCCTCATCTCAAGAGAAAAAAATCTATCCAAGAACGCATCCTGGAATAATTACCAATTCATGGGAGCGGCATCCTCCCCTCTACTTTCCCTTTATATTTCCATCCAATCATATGCAACCTCTTTTATTCGATAGACAGCCAATTCAACACTCTCCTCTTCAGTCACGTGCATAATATGGGTGATCTTTCTCACTTCATCTAAGTACATCTATGGGTCTTTACCTACCTTTGACCCATAGAACTCAAGCGGATTCATCTGCATAAAGACACAACCCCGAGATGCAGCAAAATTATTCTCTTGTGTAGGCAGAATAGTAGCCTGGGTGTTAGCTTGAGTATTGGCGGTAACTGCCTGGGAATGCCCCTGAAAAGATGCCCGGAATTCTGCATGTGACACATGCTTGTTCAGGGGATCAACAGGTTGAGGTTACTCATTATTTCTACGAGCTCGACGAGGAGGCATTTTCTATTATAAGAGAGTACGGGTTGATCACAGATAAAGAGACAGTTGTAGGCATGATAAACTTTAGAAAGAAAGAATTGACTCTTCCTAAAACGTCCCGTAGCCTCTTGCTCATAGATGTGGTGCGCTACACACAGATGATCAAGACTCTACATAACGCGGATTGTCAGACTCCCTAGGACTCTTTAAACCGTAGTCTCTGATACCAAGTTTGTAATGCCCCAAGATCCCATCCCGAGACGTCATACGGTGCTTAAGGCCACACGCGAACTCAAGCTAACCCTCTAAGCCTGTCGTCACTTCTAGAACTCACTTTGACAATAGTCATGCTAAAATAAGAGAGAATGACATATCATGAACACACTAGAATAAGATAAGGAACTAGCCTGTACAATCAAAATACTGAAATTTTGTGCATACCAACCCTTTAGTCTGACAAAGACTCTATACATCAAAATCAAGGAGACATTGGGAAAAACCCTCAACTGACTCAAACAGTATAGAAAGCCATAACAATAAAATGGTATCACAAAAATATAGACACGTTCCTCAAACCATGATGACTCACCACTGAGAAGACGAAAAGAGGCACCCAAATATCGCTAACGCAGCTGCAGCTGAGTTCCTGAACCTACATTACGAGAAAATATAGCCCATAGGAAAATATATGGGTCAACACTTTGGAATGTACTGAGTATGTAGGGGTGCATGTAAAAATGAAAATATCATCATCAATTTCATGAAAATATGCATATGTACAATGGTGGCTCACTTGGCTTGAGTTAGATTGAAACATAATTTCATGATCTCATCGTAAATAAATCAAATAATAAAAACCTCATAAATCATCATGAACAACTCAACTCTTCAACTCAAGACTCGGAGTGACTCTATAATTCAAGAAACTCGACTCTTATGGACATGGGAGGTTCTTATAACTGATATAAACCATGTGAGATACATGGAGTCAAATGTTTTCCCTCCTAAGGAGAGAACCCCACATTGGCCGGAGCATCATACTCTTGCCAGGGAGTACAACCTAAATTTAGTGATCACAATCTCAAACTCGGCCTCTGGACCATAATTATCAATAACAATCCTACGGTGGAACATAGTTTCGGAGGAAATACCAAATTTCCCGCTCGGTGCTTAATACTACTCCCAGACACAAGCTCAGAACGCATTAGGAAATCCAGAACAAACATCACAAGGGTCTATCATGAAGAACAAATCATATCTCTTTCTCATTTATCAAATCATAATCAATTTGTGGATTCCTAACTCGACTCAATTCAAATCAATATTTCTCAATATCAATATGTATCAATTCATTAAGTCATGGATACATCAAAAACTTTGTGGAAATATCATGACTCATTGTAACAACTCAATTTTCATAAATCAATATACTCAATAATTAAAATTTTTCATAAGGAAGCTTAAATCTTGACACATATCTTGAAAGCACTTGGAATACCAACTCATGGTAGAAACATGAAATTCACAATATTAAATATCAAGTCATAACTTGGAAATTATAAAATAATCGTGTATAACAAAGCTTGAACAATATATAATCTCATAATCTCATGATGAAGTAACTTGGGTTTAATCCCACTTGCAAAATCATATAAATTCATAATAAAAATCAAAGCTTTGGGAACAAGAACGAAAGAATTGCTTTTATTCAAAACCCTACATACCTTGGATTATGATTTTAAGATGAACAAGCTTGATTGGAAACTCTTCTTCACACTTTTGAGCTAAGTTTCTTGATGCCTTTGACTTGGAGAATTTAATTCTTGAACAACTTGGTGAAATCTTTGGAAGATTCTTGAATTTCTTAGAGAAGATTTGATTTAGGATTTTGGAAGAAAACCCTAGTTTCTAGATTTTTTTCTTGGAAGAGAATGAGAGAGAATGAGGGTTTTCTCCTCTACTAGGATATATATAGAGGTTAAAAAGAGGTGGAAAAGACCAAAATACCCTTGCAAAAACGTCCCTTAGTTGCTTTAAAAAATTAGCTGACGACATTCGTGACAAGCCATCAAGCTGGTGATACGTTGTCACGAAATGTCGTCTCAAAAGGGCGGAATTATGATCTTCTACCTAAGGTTGACGATATTGGTGATAAGGTGTCACGGGCATGACGAATTATCACAAAATATCTTCACAAGGGTCAGAAATCTGTCCAGGGCTGACGACATTGGAGATAGGTCATCACACTCGTGACAGCTTATCACGAATGTCGTCACTCAGTTTCCCAGCCTAACATGCTGGAGTAAAATGGACATAACTCCTTGCTTCGATACTGGATTTGGATGAAATTGGTATCGTTGGAAAGATAATTCAATTATATATCTTTTGGTAGGTTATGAGATAAATAATTCATAGTATAACGAGAGATATGCTCATTTGAAGTTAACTATGCCAAAATCCTTCTCAAGAATTCATTCGGTAAGGAATGTTTGGATTCGCCCATTCGTTAGGACATATTTAAGGCCTTACTACACATCACCCTTTACCAGAAAACAACCAAAACACCATAATTTATTTATCATGAGTTTAAGTCATGGTTGCACTATCGGTTAGAATCTCAGGGTATTACAATATCTCCCCCTTGGAAACATTCGTCCTCGAATGTTGCCAGATAGGCCAAGAACAAGAGAAAAATGAGGACGTATAAGTATAGCTGGAACGACTCTCTCAAAAGACTTCACTCTATTCCTTCGAATACTATAAAAATGTACGAATTCGTGATTAAAGTAGACACACAACTGAATCTTTAATAAGACGAGGGCGGAATTAAGAAAGAATGGTACCTTCTACTCGCTCCAAACTCACAGAAAAGAGGTGAGGGTACTTAGCTCACATATTAGCTTCGGCTTCCCAAGTAGCACTCTCAACAGATTGATTTCGCCAATGCACTTTAACCAAAGGAACTTCTTTGTTCATTAGCCTCCGGATCTGAAAGTCCAAAATCTCAACCGGAATATCCTCGAATGAAAGGTTATCCTGAATATCTAAGCTTTCGAAAGAATCAACCACAACAGAATCACCAATACATTTCATAAGCATAGAAACATGAAATACCGGATGTACGCTAGACAACTCCGTGGGTAATTTCACCTCATAAGCTACTTTCCCAACATGGATCAGAACTCTGTATGGACCAACATAACGGGGACTAAGCTTTCCCTTCTTCCCAAATCTCTTCACCCCTTTCATGGGTGAAACCTTCAAGTACACCAAATCATTAAAATTAAACTCAAGATATTTTCTTCTCACATCCGCATACGACTTCTGATGACTTTGAGTGGTTTTCAATCTTCTCGAATCAACTTAACTTATTCCATAACCTCGAACACAGCATCCGGCCCAATTACAGCTGCTTCTCCTATTTCAAACCAATCTATGGGTGATCTACATCTTCTTCTATACAAAGCTTCAATTGGGGCCATCTGAATACTAACATGGACACAATTATTATACCCAAATTCGATCAATGGCAAGTGCTCATCCAAACTAACTTTGAAATCAAGCGCACATGCCCTCAACATGTCCTCCAAAGTCTGAATAGTCTTCTCAGCCTGACCAGCGGTTTGCGGATAGAAAGCAGAACTTAGACGAACTTGTGTATTGAGACCCTTCTGAAAGCCCACCAAAACTGGGAAGTAAACTGAGTACCCCTATCAGAGATGTTATCCAAGGAACTCCATGCAATCTGAATAACTCACAGATATACAATCTAGCATTATCCTTAGCAGTATAAGATGAATGCACTAGCAAGAAATGAGCTGATTTATTCAACCAGTCTACAACAACCCAAATAAAATCACGATGATGATGAGAAGGACGCAAACCAATTACGAAATCCATATTCACTTCTTCCCACTTCCAAGTAGGAATGCTAAACTCTTTCATTACATCACCGGGTTGGTGCTCTACCTTAACTTTTTGACAAGTAGAACACTTTACCAAGAATCCTGCAATGTCTTTCTTCATACTGTTCCACCAATAGATTTCCCGCAAATCGCGGTACATCTTGGTAGCACCGGGATGAATAGAATATCGCACACCATGCGCTTCAGCCATAATTATCTGCCTAAGATCATCAACATCGGGAACACATAATCTACCCTGTAATCTCAACACACCATCTCCCCCTTGGGAGAAAACCTCTACCTTCTGGTCCTTAACTGACTCCTTCAGCCTGACCAAACTAGGATCCCTATCCCACTTCTCCTTTACCTCTGAGACCAAAGAGGACTCGGAACTAGTTTGATCTAATATACTCCCTTCAGTGGAATCAAGCAATCTAACAACCAACCTAGCTAAACGATGCACATCACGAGCCAATTCTTTCTTATCATTCTCTACATGAGCTACACTACTCATAGACGACCTGCTAAGAGCATCTGCCACAATATTGGCCTTGCCCGGGTGATACATCACACTCATATCATAGTTTTTTAGCCACTCTAACCATCTTCTTTGTATAAGGTTCAACTCCCTCTGAGTAAACACATACTACAGGATTTTGTGATAGGTAAACACATCAATATGAACACCATACAAATAATGTCCCCAGATTTTCTAAGAAAAAACTATAACTGCTAATTCAAGATCATGAGTTGGGTAATTATTCTCATGAGGCTTCAACTGTCTAGAGGCTTAAGCTATAACTTTACCCCTCGGTATCAACACACAACCCAAACAAACTCTAGAAGCATCACAGTACACTATAAGACTATCAGTACCATCGGGTAAAGCTAACACTAGGGCTGAAGTGAGTTGAGTCCTCAACTCCTGAAAACTCTTCTCACAAGCATCTGTCCACTGGAACTTAACTTTCTTTTGGGTCAACCGGGTCATGAGAGACGCAATAGAAGAGAATCCCACATTAAAACGACGGTAGTAACCAACTAAACCCAAGAAACTCCTAATATCAGATGGGGAGGTAGGTCTAGGCCAATTTTTTAACACTTCTATCTTTTGGGGATCAACTCTAATGCCTTCGGCGGAAACAATGTGACTCAGAAAAGCAACTGACCTTGAACAAAATTCACACTTGCTAAATTTAGCGAATAATTGATGATCTCTAAGAGTTTGTAAGACAATTCTAAGGTTGTCAGCATGATCATCCTCTCTTCGGGAATACACTAGAATATTGTCTATGAATACAATGAAAAACATATCGAGATATTGCTTCAATCCTCCGTTCATAAGATCCATGAAATCCGCTGGAGCATTGGTTAACCCAAAGGACATAACAAGAAACTCAAAATGACCATAGCGGGTTTGGAAGGCTGTCTTTGGAATATCACACTCTCTCACTTTAAGCTGATGATAGACGGATCTAAGGTCTATCTTTGAGAAATAACTTGCACCCTGTAGCTGATCAAATAAATCATCGATTCTAGGAAGAGGATACTTATTATTGATAGTTTCTTTGTTGAGTTGCAGGTAGTCAATACACTTACGTAATGTACCATCTTTATTTCGTAGAAATAGAATAGGCGCACCCCACAGGGAAACACTAGGTCTGATAAAGCCTTTTTCTAAGAGATCTTTGAGTAGCTCCTTCAACTTTTTAAGTTATGCAGGAGCCATACGGTATGGAGGGATGGAAATAAGTTGAGTGCCGGGAAGGATATTAATCCCAAATTCTATTTTTCTATCAGATGGGATCCCTGGGAGGTCTTCCTTGAAAACATCAAGAAATTCGTTAACATTGCTAACTGACTGAATAGTCAGAGTCTCAGAGACTTGAGGTCTTTAACTAAAACTAGATGATAGATACAACCCTTGGAAATCAACTTCCTAGCTTTGAGGTAGGATATGAAATGGCTCGTCGGATTTACAGAACTCCCGGACAACTCAAAGTTGGGCTCGTTAGGAAACTGAAACTTGACCACTCGGGTACGACAATCTATAAATCAATGGCACGAGTGAAGCCAATCTATACCCAGAATCACATCAAAATCAACCTTATCTAGCTCAAACAAATCAAAACATATGACCCAATGAAGGAAAGTAACAGGACCTTTCTTATACACTCGCTTAGCAATAACAGATTCTCCTACCGGGGTAGAAACCAAAATAGGCTCAGGAATCCGTTCAGGGTCCATCTCAAAATTTACAGCAACCAGAGGTATCACATAAGAAAAACTCAAACCGGGGCCCATCAATACACATACATCAAAATGAAAGACACGGAGTATACCAGTGACAACTTCTCGAGAATCATCCTGCTCTTGGTGAGGTGGTATAGCATAGAAGAGATTTTGGCACGAACCGCCAGCAGTACTAGAAGAAACGCCCTGAGGAGGAACTGGGTGGACTACGAGAGAGGGGGCACTACTAGCCTGACTCTGGGGACGAGCATCTCAACTTCTCTGTCTAGCATACGGACAATCTCAAAGTAGGTGGCCCAACTTTCCACAACTAAAGCAACCCCTCTGATCAACAAAACGCTCATCGAAATGGTCTCTACCACACTTGGCACATGAAGGAGGTTGAGGTCTATTACTTACACTTTCCTAAGACCTGGACGGGATAGGCCTATTACCCTGCTCCTGCCTGCTTCTAGGTGCGAGAGCACTAACTGAGGAAGGCACGGGCATAAGCGGACGTCTCTGGAATTGAGGGCGGTCCCTTACATGGATTCTGGACTGACCAAATCCCTGCTGCTCTAATCAAGATGTTTTGTTCCCTATTAAAATCTCCCTCTCTTTCACCTTATTAGCTTCAATCTGTTGGGAATGTATCATCAACTAAGAAAGTTCCATCTCCCTATTAAGCATAGCAGATCTACACTCATTCACAACGTAGCTCTCCACACCGGTCACGAACTTACTCATGATGGTCCTGGAGTCAGCCATCATACTAGGAGCATATTTGGATAACTAATTGAATCTAAGGCAATACTCCTTAACAGTCCTGGAGCCTTGTCTCAAATTCATGAATTCCTCTATCTTTGATTCTCTTATCTCAAGAGGAAAGAATCTGTCTAAGAATGCATCCTGGAATAATTGCTAAGTCATGGGAGCAGCATCCTCCCCTCTACTTTACCTCCATATTTCCACCCAATCATATGCAATATCTTTTATTTGATAGGCAGCCAATTCAACACTCTCCTTCTCAGTCACGTGCATAATCTGGGTGATCTTTCTCACTTTATCTAAGTACATCTATGGGTCTTCACCTACCTTTGACCCATAGAACTCAGGCGGATTCATCCATATAAAGTCACGAACCCGAGCTGCAGCAGAATTATTCTCTTGCGGAGGCAGAACAGTATCCTGGGTGTTAGCTTGAGTATTGGCGGTAACTGCCTGGGCTAGCGCCTGGAAAGCTGCCCGAAATTCTGCATGTGACACATGCTCGTTCAGGGGATCAACTGGTTGAGGTTTCTCATTGTTTCTATGAGCTCGACGATGAGGCATTTTTTGTTGTAAGAGAGTACGGTTTAATCACAGATAAAAAGATAGTTGTAGGCACGATAAACTTTAGAAAGAAAGAAACGACTTTTCCTAAAACGTCTCGTATCCTCTTGCTCATAGATGTGGCGCGCTACACACCGATGATCAAGACTCTACATAACGCGGATTGTCAGACTCCCTAGGACTCTTTAAACCTTAGTCAGTGATACCAAGCGTGTAATTCCCCAAGATCCATCCCGATATGTCACACGATGCTTAAGGCGACACGCGGCCTCAAGCTAACCCTCTTAGTTGTAAAGGCATCCCTTAGTTGCTGGAAAAAATTAGCTGACGACATCCGTGACAAGCCGTCAAGCCGGTGACACGTCGTCACGAAATGTCGTCACAAAAGGGTGGAATTATGATTTTCTGCCTAAGGTTTTCGACATTGGTGATAAGGCATCACGGGCGTGACGGATTATCACAAAATGTCGTCACAAGGGTCAGAAATCTGCCCAGGGCTGATGACATTGGTGATAGGTCATCACGCTCGTGACAGCTTATCACGAATGTCATCACTCAGTTTTCCAACCTGACATGCTGGAGTAAAATGAGCATAACTCTTTGATCTGATACTGGATTTATGTGAAATTGGTATAGTTGGAAAGATAATTCAATTATCTATCTTTTGGTAGGTCATGACATCAATAATTCGTAGTATAACAAGAGATATTCTCATTTAAAGTTGACTATGCCAAAATCCTTCTCAAGAATTCAATCGGTAAGGAATGTTTTGATTCGCCCAATCGTTAGGACATATTTAAGTCCTTAATACGCATCACCCTTGATAAAAAACAACCAAAAAACTATAATTTATTTCTCATGAGCTTAAGTCATGGTTGCACTATTGGTTAGAATCTCGGGGTATTACATATACCAACCCCTAGAAGTACCACAAAGCCTCTATCTGAAAGAGTAAACAAATCCGATTGGGACATACCCCCAACCATGGCCAAAACTAATGTCCAAAATAAAATATAAGTGTCTAAATAAATCCATAACATGAAATGATGCCTTCCGAAGGGATGGAACCTCACTACTTCCGTCCAAATGCGGATACCGAATCTGCGTGATAAACAAGAGAAGTAGAATAGTTGGTTCATGCATAGCATGGGTATAAAGATTCTAGTAGACAGGGTTAGAGAATGACCGTTAGCATAGAACTCAAGATAAGGATAAAATAATGTCAAGTCATAAAACCAAGTAAAACCATCCATAATGCATAAAACCATACATATATAGGTGACAGGAAAGGGAATAGAGTTTATTATACATTTAAAATCTTTACCTGCGTTTTGTAGCTTTGCGGTCTTAACCACCCATGGGCCATATGGGTTCAGCTCCCCTTGCCCAGTGCGTGTAACAACACGAACAGGGAATATCCCATGAGTTGTCTAGTACATCCCTCCAATATAAAATGTAACAATCACACGTCGTCATCGAAGACCCCTCATATCGGAAAATATGAGTTTACGATTTTGGACCCCCTGGGACCGCCACCTTCTATGGCTTAGCTACACTTCCCACAATTATTGCCCAATTAAAAAAATGTCCAAACAATCCATTTACCATTTCTGAACCAAGGCCAATAGTAGTGGTATCATCATACCAACCCATTACTTGCAAGTAATATCCATAGCCAAACTATTTAGGTTAAGGGGACCTTAGGTGCCCTTACCATATACCATGTTAAATCTTTTGGGAGACTTCCATGTTCTCCATAAGCATAACCATTTAGCCTCTAGCCTTTTCAAACCATTTAAACCATGCATAGTTCATTTGCCTTGTTTAAAACATGCAAGAGTTCCATTAAAAGAAGTCAATGGAATAAACATATCATTATAAGCATTTTATCAAACACCTTGGGGGCATAACATAACCAAAACTAATTCCAAAGACCATTAAACCATTACAATGAAATCCAATTTTCCAAAACCACCATTAATGCACATAAAAAACATAATTAAAATCATAGGAAACCATAACCACGCATTTAATATCAAAACCCCCAAATAATAGTTGAAAACCATAATCATGAAATAGTATAAGCATGAAATCAATCACATAAACCATGCCTTTAGTTGAAATTACAATAAGGGATGAGAATTATTCCTTCTACCGAAGAATTGATGGAAAGAAATCATCAAAGCAAGCCCCAAAGCAATCTGTAAGATAAAACCCTAGCCTTGTTACCCCAATAGCTCTTGAGAGAATTATGAGATGTTTTGGAATAGTTTCTAAGTGTTAATGAATATAATAATAGGGTAAATAACCTCCTAACTTTATTGAAATCATGGGTCCTTGTTAGGGTAAGTAGGGAAATGTATAGTATACCCCCACTTAAATCCCTTAAAAACCCATCACTGAGATACAACTGAGCAATACGAGTAGTACCCTCCTATACAATTGGTATCCACCACTCGTATTCAAGTCTTAACCCTTAGATCAAATGCTATCCAGAATATAACTCATCCAATCAAGTCATAACCACAGAATATGATCCGTACCCATAATTCGTGTCCCTGGCAGAATGAGATACAAATAGTATCAAACACTGCCCACCATATGAGTGCTTGATATGACTCGTACAAATCCCTACTACTCATAGACCTAAGTCGTGACCATTCCATTGATCAAAACTATTCCATCAACTAACACTGGTCAGCATACTACAGGACCATACCACTCATACCACAACATATGGCTCGTACTCGTGAGTCGTATTGGGTCCGGAGAATGGATTTCTAGGAAATTTTCTAAGGGTAAAAACCCAGGATGTTTTACATAGTTATAAGCAAACTATGACAAGGCTAAGTGCTCCTCTCACTGGCTTCTAAAATTCATAACACAAGCTCAGAGAATATCCTTAAGCACCCAATAGTCTGCTTAGACTTACTATCTATTTGAGGATGGAAGGTTGTACTCAGATCCACCTGAGTACCCAACTCCTCCTAAAAAGCTCTTTAAAATCTTGAAGTGATCACAGAACCCGATCTGAAATAATAGATATGTGCACACCATGCAAGCAGACTTCTCACGACCATAGATTTGGGCTAACCTCTCAGCATTGAAAGACATTTGAATAGGAAGGAAATGTGCCTACTTGGTAACCAGTCTATAATGACCGAAATGCCATCGGAACCATAGGAAGTATGAGGCAAACCCTAATTAAATCCATGGTAATCCGCTCTTAATTCCACTCAGGAATGGGCAATTCCTGAGTCATCCAATCGGGATGCTAATGTTCGGCCTTTGCCTGCAGAGAATAAAGAAAACGAGCTATAAAATCCCCTACATATCTCTTCATTCCACTCCACCAATATTGCCTAGATAAATAGAATATCTAAAGCTATGAGTGACACAACCCGCCTTGGGGCCTTGTCATAATGGGCGTCCCAAGTCTATCCAGGCGCAGAGACCACCCCTGTTACCCAACCCAACCTCCAGCCACCTGTACTGAGTTGGCTGAATTTCAAGCATGTAAAAAGATAGTGTAATAGCTCACACAAAGACCTAGAAATATATCACAACCGTGACCAACCCAACTGAGTCTAACCATCCCATACCAACAATTCAACCTTACCAAACCATACTAAAACAAGGTCCATAAACCAAGCCATAACCAAGGATATTCCAAAACATAATGTAATTAATCCCAAAATGAAATATGATGGAACAGTGAGAAATTATGTTCGATGATTCTAGCCTCAATACCAATACTAATGTGAAGGATGAAACCTATACCGATCCCACCCATTCCAACCCATAGAAAAAGTACCACAAAACCTCTAACCAGAAGAGTAATGAAATTCAGTTGGGACATGCCCCCAACCATAGCCAAAACCAGTATCCAAAATAAAATCAAAGTGTCTAGAAATATCCATAACATGAAATGGAGCCTTCTCAAAGGATGGATGATCACCACTTTAGCCCAAATGCTGGTCTCTGAGACAATCACTATGTAGGAGGAGTAGAGTGGTTCCTGCATAGCGTAGGTATATGACTGCTAGTATACAGGGTTAGCGAGTGACTTCTAGCATAATCTCAGGGTAAGGATATAATAATACCATTTACAAAGACAAGTAGAACCATTTATATGCACACAACCATACATATATATATATACCCATGCCATGAAAAAGTACTAGTTTAGTATGCCTTTAAAACCTTTACCTGGGTTATGTAGTTTTGCTGTTCTAAATCACCCACCGGCTATATGGGTTCAGCTCCCCCTGTTGAAAGGGTCCTAATGCGCGTAGCCACATGACCAGGAAAGAAAACCTTGAGATGACTAGTACATCCCCCAAATATAGTGTGATATCATGCACGCGGTCACTATTACCAACCTCATATCGGCAAATATGAGTTTCTATTTTTGGTACACATCCCGTCATTATTTCCCAATTAAAACCAATTTCCAAGTAACCAAACCATTATCCATTTATTAACTAAGTCCATTAATATTGGTTTTGTCATACAAATTCGTACTTTCAAGTATTATCCATATCCAACCATATAGAGGTTTAAGGGGACTTTCAAGTGCCCTTCCATTTACCATATTAAACCACTTGGGGATTCCATGTGCCCTCAAGCATAACCATTAGCCATTTACCATTCCAAATCATTTAAACCATGCATATTTTCTTTACCAAGTTTTAAAATAAGAAAGAGTTCCATTAAAAGTAGTCAATGCAATAAATATATCTTTATAAGCATTTTGCCAAACACATTGGGGGCATTATATGACCAAAACCAATTCGAATTACCATTAAACCAATGCAATGCAATCCAATTATCCAAAACCACCATTAATGCATATAAAAGCATAATTAAAACCATGGAAAACCATAACCAACCATTTAATATTAAAAACCCCTAATCTTATTTGAAAACCAAAACCATACGATAAATGAAATAATGGAAACATCATAAGGACAATGCCTTTTGTTAGAATTAACAATAAAGGAAGAGAACATTCCTTAAACCAAGATAATGACGGAAAGAAATCACCAAGACAAGCCTCAAATTGATCCTTTAGTTGAAACCCTAGCTTCCCTTGCCTAAAAGCTCTTGAGAGAATTATAGAGTATTTTAGAAAAGTTTATAAGTGTTAATGAATGAAATAATAGGGTAAATAACCTCCCAAGTAGGTTTGAAGTCATAGGACCCTATTAGGATAAGTGGAGAAATATCCAGAATACCCCTACTTAAGTTGCACCGAAATCTCATCTAAAGTATACGACTGCCCAACACGAGTCGTAGCCTTCCAATATGAGTGGTACCCTTCACTCGTACCCCATCATCAACCTTGGGATCACACACTATCCAGTATATGACTCATCCAACCAAGTCATATCCAAAGCATACAATTCGTCCCCTTTATCTATGCATACAATTCGTGCCCTTTATCTATACCCCTGGCAGATTTAAACTCAAGAAAGATTCAGACACTATGCACTATATGAGTCCATGGTACAACTCGTATGCTGGATTATGGCTCATGGTGAGCCACTCATACTCGGATCTAACCCAAGTAACCAAGTCTAAGATTATGTTAAGGAACTAAATGATCCATAACCCCCAATACAACTCGTACCCCTAAGTCGTACCTATTCCAGTAACCAAAATCCATATCACGTACAATTATTGGTTAGTATACGACTAGACCTTACCATCTGTACCCCAACATATGGCTCATACCCTCAAGTAGTATTGGGTCCAGAGACCAGAAATCTAGGAAATTTTCTATGGGTCAAAACCCAGGGTGTTATAGTCTCCCCCACTAGTAACATTCATCCTTGAATGACGGACAAAGTAGGGGTAACAACACACACGAGTCATTTGAATTATCAAATATATTCCCAATCTCTAACAAAGTTTGAAAACAAAGAGGCATAGTTATTAATATTTCCTTTAACAAACTCATAAAATAAAGATGTGTTGAAGACCCATACCTTATGCATGAATCGTAGGAACAGAAAACAAATGTGGATATTTGGACTTCCCATGTAGCTTCTTCCACCTTATGGTTCAGGCAAAGAACCTTAACCAAAGCCACATCCTTGGTTTGCAACCCATGAACTTACCTGTCTAATATTTCAACCGGGATATCTTTATAAGACGGAGAATCTGAGATACCCAATCCTTACAAAGGAACGATCGAAGAAGGTTCACCAAGACACTTCCTCAACATAGAAACATGAAAGACCGGATTAACCAAACTGAAGCTAGATAGCAACTCCAACTCATAAGCAACATTGCCAAGTCTCTGCAAAATCTCATAAGGACCAATGAACCAAGGACTGAGTTTCCCTGTTTTGCCAAACTGCACCACTCCCTTCATTGGAGAAACCTTAAGGAACACCCTATCCTTGACCTAAAACTCCAAGTATCTACACTTAAAGTCCGTATAAGACTTTTGGCGACTCTGGGTAGATTTAAGCCTATCCCGAATCACCTTGACCTTCTCTATTGCCTGATAAACCAAGTCAGGACCAAACATGTCCACTTCCCCAAGCTCAAACCACCCAATAGGAGATTTACACCTCCTACCATACAACGCCTCGAAAAGAGCCATACCAATACTCAAATGATAGCTATTATTGTAAGCAAACTCCTCTAGAGGTAGATGCTCAACCCAATTACCACCATAGTCAATCGCACAGGCCCGAAGCATATCCTCCAATATCTAAATAATTCCCTCCGCTTGACCATCCAACTATGGATAAAAAGTAATACTCAAACTAACCTTAGTCCCCAACCCTTTTTGGAAAAACCACCAGAAATGAGACGTAAACTACATACCACGATTAGAGATAATAAAAACATCTACCGCATGCAGCTTCACAATCTCCTGAAGATACAATCGCGCATAATCCTCTGTCGAAAAGGTAATCCGCACTGGTGAGAAATGAGCTAACTTGGTCATCCTATCCACGATGACCAAAATTAAATCATACTAATTTCGAGACCAAGGATGACCGATAATGAAGTCCATATTTATCACTTACAACTTTCATTCAAGAAAATCAATTTCTTGATACAACCGCCAAGTCTCATGTGCTTAACCTTAACGTATTGACACACCATACACTTGGCCACGAAATCAGCCACATCCCTTTTAACTCTAATCCACCAATAGATCTCCTTGAGATCATGATACATCTTAGTTGAGTCGGAATGAACAATATAGCATGGATCATGCACCTCAGACAAAACCCTTTACCGCAGCCCATCAACATCAGGAACACATAACCTTCCTTGGTACTACAAAGTACCACTACGACTAATCTCAAACACCACTACCTTCTTCCCACTAATGTCACTCTTGATTTTCATCAAGATAGGATCCAATACTTGCTTCTCCTTAATCCCTGCACTAAGAGATGATCAAACCACTTCTTGCACCATTATACCCCCATCCTTAGAGTCCAAGAGACGAACTCCAAGATTAGCCAAAAGGTGATATCTTTCACCAATTCCCACTTTCCTTCCTCGATATGATCCAAACTTCCCATGGATTACCTGTTAAGAGTATCAGCAACCACTTTAGCCTTACCGAGTAGTAGTAAAGACTCATATCAAAATCCTTGAGAAGCTCAAGCCACCACCTCTGCTTGAGATTTAGCACTTTCTGAGTGAACACATATTAAAGACTCTTGTGATCAGAAAAGATATCCACGTGAACACCATACAAATAATGTCGCCATATTTTCAAAGCAAACACAACCTCCAACAACTCTAAATCATGAGTAGGATAATTCTTTTCATGCACCTTCAACTACCTAGAAGCATAGGCAATCACCTATCCATTCTGCATTAAAACACAACCAATCCCTACCCGAGAAGGATCATAATAAACCACAAACCCATCATTGCCTTCCGACAAGGTCAGGATTAGAGCCGAAGTCAACTTATCCTTTAACTTCTCAAAACTCACTTCGCAAGCATCCGACCAAGAGAACTTAACCTTCTTCTGAGTCAACCTAGTCAAGGAGTTGCTATCAAAGAAAAACATTCAATAAATTGCCTATAATAACCAGCAAAACCCAAGAAGCTTCAAATATTGGATCAAGTGATGGACCAAGGCCACCTCTTCACCACAACAACCTTTTGTGGATCCACCATGGTCCCTTCACTAGAAATAATATGACCCAAAAAGGTCACACCGTTCAACCAGAACTCACACTTAGAGAACTTGGCATATAATTATTTTTTCTTTAAGGTCTACAACACCATACGAAGGTGATTAGTATGATCCACCATACTCTTCGAATAAACAAAAATAGCATCAATAAACAAATGATGAAGAGATTAAAATACCACCTAAACACTATGTACATCAAGTCCATAAATATTTACGGAGCTTTAGTCACATCAAATGACATCACCGAGAACTCAAAATACCCATACCGAGTATAAAAAGTTATCTTTGGGATATCTACCTCCATAATCTTAAGCTGATGGTACCCAGACCGAAGATCCATCTGAGAGAAGAACTAGGCACCCTGTAACTAGTCAAACAGATCATCTATTAGTGGAAGAGGATACTTGTTCTTGACCGTTACCTTGTTCAACTGCCTATAGTCAAACCACATCAAAAGGGAACCATACTTTTTTCGCACAAAAAACACTGTTGCAACCCATGGAGAAACACTAGGATGAATAAACCCTTTATCCCGAAGATCCTTAAGTTGCTCCTTGAGTTCCCTTAACTTAGCCGGAACCATTCTATAAGAAGAAATAGAAATCGAACAAGTGTCTGGAAGCAAATGAACACCAAACTCTATTTCCTTATCCGGAGGAACGCCAAGAAGATCTTATAGAAATACCTCAAGAAACACATTAACCATAGGGACCGAAGAGAAAGAAAGTTCTTCTAAGTTAGAATCTTTAACCTGAACCAAGTGATAAAGACAACCCTTAGATATTATCCTCCAAGCACTAAGATAAGAAATAAACCTCCCCTTAAGAGCGAAGGAACCACCTTCCCATTCTATAATCAATTCACTAGGAAACATAAAGATAACCCTATGAGTCCGATAATCCATGGATGCATAAGAAGAATGCAAACAAATCATAAATAGAATTACATTAAAATCTACTATATCCAACTCAAACAAATCCGCCAAGGTCTGCTTGCTACTAACAGATACCACACCCCCTATAGACTCTCTTAAAAATAATCAAGTCACCTACCGGGGTAGAAATAGAAAAAGGATCTGAGATAACTTCAAGATCGAAACCAAAAGACACAGCCACATATGGAGTCACATAAGAAAGATTGTACTCGGATCAAGAAAATAATATACGTTATGAGAAAAAGATGTAACGTACCAGTAACGACATCAAGTGATGCCTTGGATTCCTATCGGGACACCAAAGCATAAAACTAGTTTTGACCAACTCTTAAACCAGGAGCAGTAACAGAAGCAAATGCCACCCCGCTAGGTGTAGAAGCATTAGATGAAGCCACAGGAATATTTTTTGCCCCGTGGTAGCCTTATTGACTGGAGAATCCATGAGTTGATTGCCTACATAGACACACGTAAAGAACCTATCACTTTCTTTCTCGTAATAATGCCGATGAGGACGACCACAAAATCAATAAGAAGGACACAAAGAAACTGACTGACCTCCGCTCGCTTGAGATTGGGCAGCCTGCGCCCAAGAATTATCACCACCTTGATGACGTGTGTATCCTGACTGATAAGGAACACAAGCAGAAAGGATCCCGAACTTCCTCACTTTTTTTTCTGCCACTTGCCACTATCCCTACAACCCTGAGATTGAGCATCTCCCTGATCAGAGAACTTGCTCCTCTTTCCCTTCCTATCCCTAAACTCTACCTACTTCATATTTTTATCCTAAACCTACTGCATATGAACAGTCGACCTCGAGATATCCATATCTTTGATCAGCGAGGCAGTCTTTCTCTCCAAAATCAAATCTCTATTCAACCCAGAAGTAAAGTTTCTCATTCTCGACCTCAAATCCACAACCAAGTCAGAAGCATACCTTGATAGCTAATGGAATTTCAATGCATATTCCTTTCCTGAAATCCTTACCTACTTGAGGTTCACAAACTCCTCCATCTTTGCTTCCCTCAACTCTTGAGGAAAGAACCAATCTATAATGGCATTAGAAAAGGCCTCTCATAATCCATCCTCTTCTATATAACCTCTATCCCTGTCCCACCCCTCATACCACCAATAAACAACATCCTTGAGATGAAAAGCTGCAAAGTTAACCCCCTCTACATTAGTATCCTGCATCACCCGAAAGATTTTTTCCATATCATCCAAGAAGCCTTGTGGATCCTCCTCTACCTTAACCCTAATAAAAGTTAGAGGACCCATCTTCATAAATTGATCAACCCTTATGGCCTCAGCAGACAATGCTCCAATCATACCCCGCAACGACATAAATAGACTGACAAAATTCTACGTTCTTCACATTTCCATGGGGGACCTAGGGATAACTGAATGGAATAGAAGTAACTCCAACACTATTAGAAATAGGACCATGAGATCGAAAATGTACTCCAGACGTATGATGTACCCCTTTAGCATTATCCCCATATGGGACAAAAGAATTTCTTTTTGTTCCAGATCTAGGAGGCATGATTTGAAAGACGAACAAACAAGGATTATAGAAGATTACAGGATTAAAAACTTAAGCTTGAAGATAGAATACCAAGAAAGTGAAACATTCCTGGATATCTTGTAGCCTCTTTCTTATGAGTATGGTGCGCTTTACACTCATAAAAGAGACTCTACTCGACACGACTTTGTAGACTTCCTAGTTGACCATGAACCTAGACTCTGGTACTAACCTGACACGACATGCCCTTAGGGCTTGTCGTAATAGGCATCCTAAGTCCAACCAGGATTAGGAACCACCCTCTATTATCCAACCCAACAACCTATATCCAGCCTTAGATGGGTTGAATTTCAAACATATAACAAGATAGTGTTATTGTTCTCATTAAGACTTTAGGATAGGGCCAAAAGTATGACCGAACCTACCGAGTCCAAACATACTGCAACAATCACCCTACCATACAAAACCAAACCATATACCATAAATCAAAAGGGAATACCAAAATATAATGTAAAAATCAATCCCAAAGTGTAGTAGGATGGAACAGTAAGAAATCATGTTTGATGATGCCAGCCTCAATATCAATACCAATGCTAAGGTTGACACCTCTATTGATACTGCCCATACCAACCCCCAGAAGTACCACAAATACTCTATCTAAAAGAATAAAAAACATTGGTTGGGACATGTCCCCAACCATGGCCAAAACCAATTCCTAAAATAAAAGATAACTACCTATATAAATCCATAACATGAAATAATTCCTTCCGAAAGGGTATAAGCTCACCAAATTAGTCCAAATGCTAATATCAAATTTGCATGCTAAACAAGAGGTGTAGAATGGCTGGTTCCTGCATAGCGTGGGTATACACTCGCCAATAAATGGGGTTAGCGAATGACCGCTAACATGAAACTTAGGATAACAATAAAATAATTCCAATCATAAAACCAAGAAAAACCATCCATAATGCATATAACCATATATATTTAAGTCCCGGGAAAGGGAACCGGCTCTAGCAAGCATTTAAAACCTTTATCTGAGTTGTGTAGCTTTGTCGTCATAACCACCCATACGCCATATGGGTTCATCTCCTCCTGCTGAAATGACCCTAGTACATGTAGCTGCACGACTACGGAATATCACATGGGATGACTATTACACCCTTTAAATATAAAACATGACACTCGCATGTGGTCATCAAAGACCCTTCATACCTATTTTGGTCCCCCAGGACTGCAACCTTCCATGGCTTAACTACACACCCCGACATTAATGCCCAATTAAAACCATGTCCAAACAATTCATTTACCATTTATTAACAAAGGAAAATATTAGTGGTATCGTCATACCACCTCATTACTTGCAAGTAATATCCATAGGAAAACTATTTAGGTTAAGGGTACCTTAGGTGCCCTTTCAATATACCATGTTAAATACACTTGAGAGACTTCCATGTTCTCCACAAACATAACCATTTAGCCTTTAGACTTTCCAAACCATTTAAACCATGCATAGTTCCTTTAATAAGTTTAAAGCATGCAAAAGTTCCATTAAAACAAGTCAACGCAATAAACATATCTTTTTAAGCATTTTATCAAACACCTTGGGGGAATAATATAACCAAAACCAATTCCAAAGACCATTGAACCATTACCATGAAATCCAATTGTTCAAAACCACCATTAATGCATATAGAGAGAATAATTAAGAACATAGGAAACCATAACCAAGTATTTAATATAAAAACCCCCAAATAATGATTGAAAACCATAATCATGAAAGAGTAAAACCATGAAATCAATCATATAAACCATGCCTTTAGTTGAAATTAAAATAAGGGAATAGAATCATGCCTTATACCAAAGAATTGATGGAAACAAATCACCAAACAAAGACCCAAAGTAATTCGTAAGATGAAACACTAGCCTTGTTGCCCCAAAATCTTTTGAGAGAATTATGAGATATTTTGGAATAGTATCTATGTGTTAATGAATAGAATAATAGGGTAAATAACCTCCTAAGTGTATTAGAAGTCATGGGTCCTAGTTAGGGTAAGTAGGGAAATATCCAGAATACCCCTACTTAAATCCCTTAAAAATCCATCATAGGGATACGACTGACCTATTCTAGTCATACCCTCCTATATGATCGGTATCCACTACTCGTATCCAAGCTTCAACCCTTGGATCAAACACTATCCAGTATATGATTCTTCAAACCAAGTCATAACCACAACATACGATCCATATCCATGACCCATATCACTAGCAAAATGAGATACTAGGAGGATTAAACACTGCACACTATACCAGTCTTTGATATGACTCGTACCAATCCCTACAACTCATACCCCTAAGTCGTGACCATTTTAATGATCAAAACCATTCCACTAACTAACACTGGTCAGCATACGACAGGACCATGCCACTCATACCCCAGCATACAACTCTTACCCGTGAGTCTATTGGGTCCACATAATGGATTTCTAGGATATTTTCTGAGGGTAAAAACATAGGATGTTTCACGTAGTTATAAGCAAACTCTGCCAAGGTTAAGTTCTCCTCCCACTGGCCTCGAAAATCCATTACATAAGAATAGAGCATATCCTCAAGCACCTAAATGGCCCTCTCAGACTAGCCATCTATTTAAGGATAGAAAGTTGAACTCAAATCCACCTAAGTACCCAAATCCTTCTGAAAAACTCTTAAAAAGCTTGAAATGAACATGGAACCCAATTTGAAATAATAGATATGTGCACACCATGCAAGCGAACTTCTTACACACGTAGATTCGGGCTAACCTCTCAGAATTGAAAGATATTTGAATAGGAAGGAAATGTGCCTACTTGGTAAAAGTTACAATGACCCAAATTCCATTAGTAGGTAAGACGAACAAAAACTCGAAGCTAAACTCAATGGGTTAACTTGGAGGAAATGCCCCTAAAAGGGTTAAATAGGTAATCCAACATAATAAATAAGCAAGGAAAAAGAAGTAGCTTAAAGGTAGTCACTACATAAGTACCATCCATGACCTGGTAGAGCCAATACAAGAGTATCTGCTGATGAAAATATAACCCAAGTATCTAGAATAGTCAATATAATCTTCCTCAAAACTAAAGACTAGACATAAGTAAGATAGACGGAAATGGGTGACTCTGACTCCAAAAGCTCACCCTTTCTATGGATATCAACATAGCATGAATATCAATCAAGGGTGGAAACTAGTACTCATATCTACACCAAAAGGTACAAAAGTGTAGCATAAGTACCAACACCGTAGGTACTCTGTAGGCATCATCGGCCAACTAAGTTAAATCATGATATCAGAATGATAAAATGCAAGATAACATAACTAAGTCAAGTATAGACAAACCTAAAGTAACTTCAACATCATTGTGCATAAATAAGTAAATAAACCAGAAGAATAGCAGAACATAACATAAAGAATCAACACATGCAACCAAAACTACAAAATTGGCTCCCTTGTGCCAATTAGTACGGAAAAGTACGTAACCCGTTGCAAACCCCCATAAGCCTTAAAGGTACACATGAGATAGCATAACCCACCACCCTTATTTACCAATTCTCAATATTACACTAGAATCCACTCATATTATGCTACATTATAGCTATTTCCTCATTTTTAACTTAGCAAAGTTGTTATTTTCAATCTCACACCCCGATATCGTCATATCATAATAAGTATATCATCATAACATAATATACATATTTGGACTCAAACCGATAAATACAATTAATAACCAGAATTGAACCAGTAAATATAATCAATATATAGTCTCAAAATGCTAAATATATTACAATGTAATAATGTTCCTCTGAACTGGAACTGGTAAATATCATCAATATCATAACCATCCTCCGAACTCAAACCGGTAATTATAATTATATCAATAAAATCAATAGTATCATCAATAGCATAATTAATAACATAATAAATCTGTATCAACCCTTACATCAACCAACATAACCATCAAGTGTCAAAGTTTCTCAATATTATCTAAATAAGCATTTCCAAGTCTCCGCCAAGCCCTCGAGATTCATTCTAAATCTCGTATACCCAAACAAACTAAGTAACCATACCAAATTCGACGTTTTGGACTAAATTATGTCATCAAAATTTCCATCCAAGGTCATTTTGAAAAAATATGGGTCCCACACCTAATCTTCAATTTCTTAACTTTTTGATCAATAGGTTGAAATGAGCCTGTGTGCCTCCGAACCCGAACCAAGAGTCCACCTAGACTAAAATCAATATTCTAGAGTTGTTGGAATAGTTAAAATATGCATTCGAGGTTGTTTACTAAAGTTTTTACCTAGTGGACATTTGAAACCAGTAAAGAATTCAAAATAGAGAAATGGCTCTAAAAAACAAACGAACTACTCGGTAACCAAACTGTTAGTTCCATCAAGTCATACATGATTTAGGAAAGCTACAAAGAAGCTCTAATAGAAAAAAAGAGTAGAGATATGGAAAATAACCTGAAGGGTCATTACATCTCATCTTCACTCCTAGTTGTTACCTACTCTTGTTAAAGATCTTAGGGGTTGGAACAATGATAGACCAGGGTTAAATACTAGAATGAATTAGAATCTAGTGAAGAAACAAAGAATGAGCTTTCTATCTCATCTAATGGGAATAAGGGCAAATAAAGTAGAAAGAAAATATTTTTCTTTCGCTACATAAATCATGGATAAGAGATGGTTTGAGATGTAAGATAGGATAAGATTTTATAGGCCAGGTACCCCAACAATGCTCCAACTGTCCACCTTCTGAGAAGATAATAGCATCCAGATACGTGGACATGGGCAATGAATAAGGGGATTATTTCTAAATAAATAAGAAGGGCCATTGGTTCTTTGGCAGTTTCACATGGCAGTTGTTTAGCTTAAGAAAATATTTTTGTATCTTTTTATAACTAGAGAAAAGATTTTATAACAAATAAAATAAAGTCAGATCGCTTCATCAAGCAAAGTGATCCAAAATAAATCGTAACGGCAGATGTGATAGTAAAGAAAAGAAAGGGAACTTCATCATTAACAATATTATTTATAACATCATGTGGTAAGTCAGGAATTGATATGAATAAATGATGTGATGAAAATAATCCTAAAAAAATGCATAAGAAAAAAGTCACAGAATGAACCTAGTATTTACTAGAGCAAGAAAGGGAAGAGATATTATTAGACGCTCATCTTTCCATCAATCGGCCTCTTGCTAATTTAAGAGTCTCCATTCTGTTATGATCTGTGTTTTGACTTACTCTCTTTTCCTACAATCGAACCCTATTTAGTATAGCATTAATCTTCACCTTCAAATGATGAAATTTCTTTTCCAAGGCACAATTTTTGATATGCTATGGATTTATATCACTTTCGAGCTTAAGAAAAAGGAAATATGCAAGTTACTTAGGTTGTTTTGTGAGATATGATGTGTTTTGTGTTATGTTTTGTAGGTAACCAGGTTTTGGATGCTAAACTAAGGAAAAGAATGAGAATTGAAAATTTGGGTTACTTACCTAGGCACTTATGACTTATAGGTACCACTTACTAGGCATAGGTGCAAACATCGATATCAAAAATTGGAATTTTAGAGGCATAGAATTGCAGAATAGGTACCATGTACATATTACTTTCTCACCAGTTGAAAATGTTAGAATCTAGCATGTATTCACTCTGAACACGAGAGGGAGATTGAGATTGGGCAAAGGAGATCAACAAAGTGATTTGGGGTTAATTGCCAAAATAATCTTATTTATATTATTTACTTAAGATGATTAACTTACATCTATTTAACTTGATACTGAGAGGAGATAGTTAAATTTGGGTTCCAAGGTAACGTTTAGTAAGGCAACTCTCTTAGACCAATAGGAGATGAGTGAAATTCACCAAAGTATGCTGGGAGGTGGGTGGTGATACCTAACTTACCAGATTCTACATGCATAACAGTTTAATAGTTGGATTAAGCACAAGAATCCTACCAAGTTAGAAGCCAGAGGGAACACAAGATTAGTGTTCGTCTCTATTGATTACAACCAATGTTGGGTTCTCTTGTTTGAGATTACAACAACAAACCCCCCTATTTACTTTCAATTTTGTCCGTTGAATTTAGTAAACTAGAGAGACAAGTCCACGTCTTCCCTACGAGATCAACCTAGCCTTATTTGGGTTACTTTACTTGATAACAACCATTTTATCTTCTTTTGGAAGTGTAGTTTGGGCATTGATCAAAATTTTGGCGGCGTTGTTGGGGAAGACGATGTGAGTGTTGATTGAAGTTTTTTGGACTTTTCAGGTCTTTATTTTTCTATTCTTAGTTAGGTATATGTCGGTGTATGTCTTACACTAGGAGTCATGGTAATACCTTACTCCTAATGAATCTTAGCCTAAAGATAATCTTATAACCTAACTGTATGATGACGGAACCAGTACATTCAAGCTATTTAGAAGGGGGTTGCATAAACTTAATGTAGTACCGCCCAAGCTCTAGGTGATCCTCTGAACATTGTTGATTTACAAATAGAGCATTTGTTAGCAGATGAGTTGCTAACCTAAGAAAGGACGAGAAAGTCTGGCTAGCTCAGCAGGAAAATATAGCCAGGCCAAGACCGATAGTTCATCATCGATTAGAACTCAATATAAATCAAGATAGAGTTTGTGGTGGTCAAGTACAAGTGATCCCTGCGTACCAGTATTTTCTTCTATAAGATGATGAATAGGATATGGGATATGTTGAGCAAACAGAAATAGGAGCTATCATTCCTCATACACTGCCTCCTAACATGAAATTTGACATTACCAGTTCCATGATCCATCTCTTAAATTTGAAAGGTGTATTTTTGGGCTCGACTACAGATGATGAAAATATGCATCTTACTATTTTTTGGGGGATCTGCACTTCTAATACTATTTTGGGTGTAGACCAAGAGGCACACAGATTGAGGTTGTTCCACTTGAGAAGCTTCTTTATGGTTGGGGAACTTTCTAGAGGATTGATCACTAATTAGAATAAGTTGCGCAGGCAATTTTTAAACTATTTCTTTCCTCCGACTAGAATGTTGCATTAAAAAAATGAGCTATACAACTTCAGACAACTACATTCTGAGTCGGTGTATGAGGCTTGGTTTTGGTTAAAGAAGAAGTTAAGATATTCTTGTTAAAGATATTCTTTAAATCCCTGAACATCAGTTCTTGAGCTATCGAAGACACAACCACTGGAGGAGCGTTCATGAAAATACGTTGGGAAGCAGCTTCTGAGGTTCTAGACTAGATCTCTCTCACCAATCAAGGGTGGCATATTCGGTAGGCTGAGAGGGGTGTTGGGACGTATGCCATTGAAGATTTTGGCGACTATAGAGCAGTTGATGATTTTGTGGCATAACAGATTGTGCAGATAATGTTAGATATTAGGTTGCTGACTAACCAGTTTGCAATAGTGAATTCTGAGAAGGTAAATATTGTAGGTTCATAGCGTTTGGCCTTTTGAACATATGAGTATGACTTATAATAGGATACTAAGTATCTTGATCACGAATTTACAGGTTTTTGATACAAAAGGCCAAGGAAACCAAGGTCAAAACTATTATGGAGATAGATATAGAGATTACAATAGGGTGTGTAATGGTGAATGGAGAAGAAAAGACGACTATAAAGATAAGGGAGACAAGTATATTTCATTGAGCAACCGTGATAATGAATCGAGAATGGAGGCATTATTTTCCAAACTGGTGAAGGGTCAAGAAAATCAAGAAATATACCTTAAGGTGATTAAGGTTGATGTCTCAGGTCTGACCCAGAAGGTTGAGTCTCATATGACTATAATCAAGTAGTTAGATGTAGTTTTGGCAGATGTCTGCTGCTTTAAATCAGAGGTATCCAGGTACCCTTCTGAGCAACACAATTTAGAATCCAAAGAATAAAGTTCATTGTATCACTATTACCACTCGGAGTATTAAGTCTACTATTAATCCCTCCTTACCTATTGTAGAGGTGCCAAAGAATGATAGTACTATAGTATATGAGACACATGCCGTGGATTCAGAAAAAGCGACAGGTGTTGATGTTAGTATTGGTTCAGATAAAGGTAAGGGCAAGGTCAATAAGCCCATAGTAAAGAAAATTCTATGACTTCCCCCCACCTTTTTCTCAAAGTCTAAAACAGAAGAAGGAGGAAGCGAAGTTTAAGAAATTCATCGAGATGCTGAAATATATGAGTTTGAACATCCCTCTCCTTGAGGCTTTGGAGAAGATACCTGGGTATGCTAAGTTTATGAAACAATTGCTGACGAAGATAAGAGAAGCTAGTTTTGAGGATATTGCTGGATTGCACCATTGCAGTGCAGTCACTTCTAAGTCTTTGGTCAAAAGAAGAGTGATCTCAGAGCGTTCATGATCCCATGTACTATTAGGGAAATCCAAATTTTCCAGAGCGTTATGCAACTTGGGAGACAACATTAATTTGATGTCGCTAGCTATATTCAAGCAATTGGGCTTGATCCCTCTAGAGCCAATACTTGCGGTTATTGATGGTAGACCACATAGTAAAGAAACTCGTGGGCATATTGTTTGATGTGTTGGTGAAAGTTGATAACATCAATTTTTCAGCTAATTTTATCATCTTGGATTATGAGGTTGACTTTGAGATGCCTATCATATTAGAAAGACCATTCATGGACACAGGTAGGCGATGATGGATATGGAGAAGGGAATCTTAAGTGTAGGGTCAACAATGAAAAAGTCACAATCAACGTCTGAAGAACTATGAAACAGACAACCTACTTGAGGGTAATGTCAGTTATTCATTGTGTTAATAACCCACGTGTTAAGATTTGATTCATGAGTCATGATGGCACCTCCTTAATTCCACCAGTAGGTAAGCCAACACTATAACCCAAAACTATGACAATGGGTTACTTCAATAGAAACACCCAACAAGGGCCAAAATAGGTGAACACAATCATAAACAAAGATGTTCCACAAGAGAACAATCCAATACGAATACCAATCCCATGACCTGGTAATATCAGTACAAGAGAATCTAAGTTTTATAATAAGAAATACAACCCAAATTTTAAATAGGCTATACATTCGTCTTGAATACAAAAGATTGAATAAATATAGGAGGGAAACGAGTGACTCAAAACTCCAAGAGCTCACCCTGTCTTTGAAAGATCAATACTGTACGAACTCAACTCGACGGCAGCAACTAGTACTCGAGTCTTCACCAAAGAGATATAGAAGTGTAGTATGAGTACCAAAACTATAGGTACTTAGTAGGCATCATCGGCCAACTAATCTAGATTATGATATAAAGATGATATAAAGCAAGATAATATATCTAAGTCAAGTTACAGAATCGAACCTGAATCATCTCCATCGTTACTATACAAAATAAGTAATCAACTAGAACAATAATATGACATCTCATATCAATACATTTCAATATCGTCACATAAAATGGAAAATCAATATGGAAGCGCAATGTGACACTAATATAATTACTACCTCGTAAATACAAGTTCAACGCACATACATCCATTAGAGCATAAAGTAAAAGAACTCACCACGGCATCCCATACCACCGGGTAGTACACCCAAAAAAACATAAAGTAAAGAACTCATCACGGCATTCTATACCACCGGAGAGTGCATCAATAGATCAAATCTTCAACGTATCTAGATATATAACCAACTTCTCATTATCAATGGTTTTCCACATTTCCCATCAACGAATATTTGGCAAGATTCATAATTATCATCAAGCACCGTAATAGAAACAACATAGACAAAGATAATCAAAACCATAGTCATATATCAATTTAAATATCTATGACCTCAATACACTCTTTCTACTCATTATTAACTAACCAACACTTATTATCATTAAACTACTAATTCACTAGTCATCATAGGACCCCCTATTATAGCCTAACTGATTCTTTACATAATCCTCATTCGTGAGATAGGAGTAACTATTATTCACTAAATAGGCAACATCCACATCTAATCAAGACGCACTACTAATCCGTAGATGTCATTTGACCAAAGCTTATTTCATTTTTTCATAGGCACACTAGTCATCATATAGGAAAAAGGTTACACACCATCAAATGCACATATCTATCTATCAACCAACGCCTCTTACTATCTGGTATCAAAAATCTACAAATCCTTATTTAACAACCAAACAACATTATACTTTAGGCATTAATATTACTAATCATCAACAATGCTAAACCAATTATCGTCATTGTCCATGTAACAACCGAAATTGATAATGACTGCATTCCAACTTAATAAAGTTCAATAACTAAAATTCTAGTGATCAAGTAGTATGGTCACACAAGAGACAACTAGATATCACATAACTCATTCTACTATGCAATATCCCTTAATTATTCCATTTATCCAAGCCAAATATACCCACTAGGTGAATTCTTATTTCTACACAACATAGAACTTACCAATTAGTCTGAACTCATTATAAGACATATTCTACTTCTACTCACTATTCATCACTAGCAATAATTATACCACTTAACAAGTGATTAGTATCGAAGAATTATAGCCGACATCCCAAGGATAACATCATATCTTCAAAGCACATAAAAATGTAATCATATAAGAGCATAATCACATTTTAACATCTATACACATATTTACCATACATAACATCAATATATATATTCTCTGGACTTACCAGGAACCATTATAACATCAGTATATTCCTCCAAACTTACCGGGCATCAGCATATCATCAATATATCCTCCAAATATACCGGGCCTCATCATATTATCAATATATCCTCTAGATGTACCGGATATCATCATATAATTAATATATCCTTTGGATTTACTGGACATCAGCATAGCCTCAATATATACTCCGGATTTACCGGGCATCATCATATCATCAATATATCCTCTGGATGTACCAGGCATTATCATATCTTCAATATATCCTCCAGATGTACCGAGCATCATCATATCATTAATATATCCTCCAAATTTACCGAGCATCATCATAACATCAATATATCCTTCGGATTTATCAGGCATCATCATAACCTCAATATATCCTCTAGATTTATCGGGCATCATCATATCATCAATATTCATCATGACATCAATATATATATATATATATATGTATGTGTGTCTATGTAGCTAAATCAATAACAAGTACAAGCCCCACAAATAATAGAGTGTAAGAGAGTAAGAGAAATAAGGAAAGACATCATGATATATCACCATTCATTATCAACACAATATATATTGATAGATGCATGAACAAGTATATTCATATGATATGAACACTCACTAATTAATCGGTCTTAACATAATCATTAGCATTTCAAAGTAAAAATCCTTAATTATATCTTTTAGAGCCCCTCATTATAAGCATGATTCATATTATTAACAAAAGAGGGTTTTAGCTCAAACCTTAGTTGAGTCATCATACTTGAATATAATATGAGTATTAACATAATCCAAGGCTCACATGATAATTCATTCAATGATTTAAATAATAGCATATTCTTGGGCTCAATCTATAAGGCAATTCGTTGCTATCCAAGCATTATCAATAATCTAGCAACCAATCATACATACCATTTCTAATACCAACATTATGAATAAACCATTAAATTAGGTTAGCCATCCTATTATCAAAGGCATATTCTAAGAATTTAACAAGTATTTAGGTCACTAATAAAGCTACATATTTCAAGCTTAAGGCTAGTCAAGTTTTGATTCCAGTATCTCGAATTATCTCTCTAAATTATCTATTCAAGTCTAACTTCTGCCTGGAACTAGACTAAGTTATATAAATCATGTCTTACAGGATTATCAATCCGCACTAGTTCTATAGGACAATTCTTCTTCAAGTATTACTCTTAAGTCATCCCAAGCATCTAAGGCCAATCTCACAACTAAGCAAATCTAAGGTCAACTTACTCTTAGGATGAGTGAACAAGGTCACTTCCATCTATCTAGAACAACTAGATAATTCTCATACTATTCATAAGATAACAAGTCCAACTAGCCATGGTTCTTGACTATAAGTCAAGTATCACACAATATGAGTTCAATAGCCTAAGTGGTCCAACTAGTCCCAAACATTATCATCTACCATTCCAACACCTAAAACCCTACCTAATCTCAATAATATATCGAAGTCATACTATAATAAAGCTCAATCTAACAAAAGAAAGGATAAACTACCTCGAATACAAATATAGCTCAGGAACCAACAATCTTCACTTTCCTTTCCTTAAAGCTTCTTCAAGGAGCCAAGCTATCACAAACATAATCTATGCATTATTACAAGAATATCAACACCCATATTGCACCATTGTGCCTCAGGTTCAAAATGACACCAAACCCCCCCAACTAAGTCCCACATATGAAAAATGAGTTTTCGAGACCAACCCATTATTCAAATAGCATTAGGGGTTATATCCCTCAAGAAATTGGTACAAATTAATCATATTTGGGAAAAAATCAAGCCTCGATCCATTTGGGGTTTTGGGCCAAATAATCAATAATTCAACATAATGGTGGAGGATTCATACCTTATATTTGATGTTAATCATGATTACGCAAGTTATTCAAGCTCCCAAAAAACACCCAAGACATAATTTGTGGACTACACATCCTTCTAGGGTTTATGGGACTCAAGAAAATAGAGAAATGGACAATACTAAGACAAAAGAGCATTTAAATAACCCTTCCCGGGCTCTCAGATCGAGCAATCACAAACACACACTAGTAACAATTGCGGCATCACAATATTGATAAAGCCTCTTTGATCGTGGTACTTTTGTTGTACTCGATGATAGCTAAAACTTGGAACTTGTTCCAAGTTTTGGCCATTGCCTCGGAATGCATTTGGAGTCCAATATGAACAAATGAAATATGCAACCATACTAATTTTTACATTTGTGATGCGTTAGCAAAGTTAGATTTTACATCCAAGGTCTTTTAGACAAAATATAGGCCCCACAACTGAATTTCCAATTTATCAACCTCTCGACCAAGAGGTCGAAATGAGTTTGGGTGCAACGGAACCCAAACCAAAGGAATACCCAACCAAATATTGATATTCTACGGCTTCTAACATATTCATAATTCACATCTGATATTTTTTTATAGAGGTTTTTGCTTGGTGGCCATTTGGAACCAGTGAAGACTTCTAAACAGAGAAAAGGTTTTAAAAACCAAATGGGTTGCCTGGTAACCGAACTATCAGTTCTAGCAATCATAAGTGACGTGGGGCAGATATGGAAAATATTTAATGGTAAAAATAATTAGAATCACGAGAAACATCCCGAAGGGTCATTACACTAAGAGGGTATTCTTTTTGGTACCTTGATGAACTTTGAGTAATCAAGGTAACCACATCGTGCCGCAATGTTAAATCAAGCGCTATATGGAAGGCAACCCATAGGGTTGTTGGTGAAGTTTGAGTAACCAAAATATCCACGTCAAGTCGAGACATTAAATCAAGTGCTTGGTGGGAGGCAACCCATTATTTTTGTTTTCACATTTGGTTTTTCTTTTTTGTAGGAAAAATGGAATTAGAAATGACTTGAAATGCGATAAATTGCTTAATTCAAAATATTCCAGGTAAGGGAACTTTGTGACCAACTCATAAATGTCATAAATCCTACATGGGCCAGGTAAGTTGTGCATTTAATGTAAAGTTGGAATTTTGAAGATTTTTGGGGAATTTTGGGACTTTAAAATGCAAAACTACTTACAAGATGGTAAATACCACTTATGATATCATAAGTAGTATAATAAGTGTTAGAATACAAAGTACAGAGAGCAAAGAACAAGGTTAAAAATTTGGTCCCACCTACACACCATAGGTACCACTGATGGGCCATAGGTGGCTACCGTAAGTGGCCATGTTTAGGCCTAGTTTTTGTTAATACATTTGGCGCCACCTTGACCTAATATAACCCTAAAATGACCCCCTTTTCTTATTTTAGCCTCCTAACACACTTTAAACTTCTAAATCCTTAAAATTCCTTCTTCCCTCTTAAAGTTCAAATTACCCCATTTCCTACGCTTGAGTAAAGGCTAAAACATTACTTTTTCTCGATACCAACTTGTCCAAAATCACTAAATATGCATTCAAACTTGGTTTTTTCTTAACTTTTTCATATTTCACTTCTAGTTCTTCGAATAAAAGGTAACTTTCATGGCTCCTAATAGTATTATCTTATGCTAAACTTCAAATAAGGAAGTTGGTTCATGCAAAATATGTAGAATTAAATGAACTTGTATATAGGAGCCTTGAATAAGCATTGATATTCCAAAGACAGCCTTCCGAATCCGCTATGGTCACTTTAAGTTTCTAGTCATGTCTTTCGGGCTAACCAATATCCCAACAGCTTATATGGACCTCATAAATTGAGTATTCAAGCAATATCTTGATATGTTTTTCATAGAGTTCTTAGATGACATCCTTGTATACTCTCGCAGTGAGTATGATCATGCAGATCACCTTACAATTGTCTTACAAAATCTTAAAGGTCACCAGTTGTTTACCAAATTCAGTAAGTGTAAATCTTTTCTAATGTCTGTAGCCTTTCTGGGTCATGTTGTTTCAGCCGAAGGTATTTGAGTTGATCCCCAAAAGATAGAAGCTGTAAGAAATTGGCTTAGACCTATCTCTCCGACTGATATTAGAAGATTCTTGGGTCTAGCGGGCTACTAACGCTATTTTGTTGAAAGTTCCTTCTCTATTTCATCTCCCATGACCCACTTCACCCAAAAGAAAGTTAAGTTCTAGTGGTTAAATTCTTGTAAGAAGGATTTTTAGGAAGTGAAGACTCAACTTACTTCATCCCCTGTGTTGACTTTGCCTGATGGTACAGATAGTTTTGTGGTGTATTGTGATTCCTCTAGAATTGGTTTGGGTTATGTGTTGATGCAAAGGGGTAAGGTTATAGCCTTTTCCTATAGACAGTTAAAGCCGCATGAGAAAAATTACCCAACCTATGATCTTGAGTTGGCTGATGTGGTCTTTGCTTTGAAAATTTGGAAACACTATCTTTATGGTGTTCATGTTGATGTGTTTACTAATCATAAGAGCCTGCAGTATGTGTTTACTCAGAGGTAGTTTAATTTTAGGCAGAGGAGGTGCTTAGTGTTATTAAAAAACTATGATATAAGTATGTTGTATCACCTGGGCAAGGCCAATGTAGTGGCGGATGATTTTAGCATATTGTCTATGGGTAGTGTTGCTCATGTAGAGGAAAGTAAGAAAGAGTTAGCTCTTGATGTGCATTGTTTGGATAGATTGGGTGTTAGGTTGCTTGATTCAGCTGAGGGAAGTACTTTGGTGCAAAACAATTCTGAATCCTCTTTAGTTTCATAAGTGAAGGAGAAGCAAGATAGAGATCCTAGTTTGGTCAGACTGAAGGAGTCAGTTATGGACCAAAAGATAAAGATCTTCTCCCAAGGGAGAGATGGTATGCTGAGATTGTAGGGTTGATTGTGTGTTCCTTGTGTTGATGACCTAAGGTAGAGAATTATGGCTGAAGTTCATGGAGAGAGATATTCTGTTCATCCTGGAGCTACCAAGATGTACCACGACTTGCGGGAAATCTATTGGTAGAGTGGTATGAAGAAGGATATAGCTGGGTTTGTAGAAAAGTGTCCAATATGCCAACAGGTTAAGATGGATCACCAAAGACCTGGTGGTGTGATGAAAGAGTTTGGTATTCCCACTTGGAAGTGTTAAGAGGTGAATATGGATTTTATGACTGGTTTACCTCTTTCGTGACGTAATCATGATTCTATTTGGGTTGTTGTTGACAGATTGACTAAGTTTGAGAATTTCCTACCTGTTCATACATCTTATACAACTGAGAATTAAGTTATATTAGGAAGTTGGTCGGGTTGCATGGAGTCCCCTTGTCTATCATTTTGGATAGGGGTACTCAATGCACTTCTCAGTTTTTGAGAGCTTTCCAGAGGGGTCTTGGTACCCAATTTCATTTGAGTTCCGTATTTTATCCGTAGACTAATGGTCAGGTTGAGAGGTCCATCCAAACTTTGAAGGATATGTTGAGAGCATATACTCTAGATTTCAAAGGTAGTTGAGATGAGCATTTGCCACTGATCGAGTTTGCATATTACAATAGTTACCATGCTAGCATTGATATGGCATTATTTAATGATTTGTATGGTAAGAGATGTAGATCACTCATAGGTTGGTTTGAAGTGGGTGAAGCTGCTTTGGTTGGACCTCATGCGGTATTTGAGGCTATAGAGAAGGTGAAGTTGATTAGAGAAAGGTTGAAGACAGGTCAGAGTTATCAAAAGTCATATGCCGATGTGAGGAGAAGGGATCCTGAGTTTGAGGTGGGTGATTTGGTGTACCTAAAGATTTCACCCATGAAAGGGGTGAAGATATTTGGTAGAAAGGGGAAGCTTAGCCCCCGTTATATTGGCCCCTATAGAGTCTTGAGCCATATTGGTAAAGTAGCCTATGAAGTTAAGTTTCCCACAAAGTTATCAGTCGTTCATCCTATCTTTCATGTCTCCATACTTAAGAAGCACATTGGTGATTCCGTGGTAGTAGATCCTATAGAGAGTACTGATATTCAGAATAGTCTTTCATTCGATGAGATTCCTGTTGACATTCTAGACTTTCAGATCCATATACTGAGGAACAATGATGTTCCCATGGTCAAAGTTTATGGTGGAACCAGTCAGTTGAGGGCGTTACTTGAGAGGTAGAAGCAGACATGCGAGCCAAGTACCCACACCTCTTCTCCGCGAGTTCAGATAAAGCCGAATGTATTATTTTTCCTTAATTCAGCCCTTCTAATCTAAAGTACATCTATGTATCTATTCTTACATGAGTTCTTACAATTTCTGAGGCATTTAAGGGGGAGATATTGTAAGACCCCGCAAAATTCTCTTGTAGAATGAGCCTTAGGGCATGTCAAGTAAGGCATAATTCCGAACCTAAAAGATTGAGAAGTGACTTCCTAAGTGAGTATCCTGTTAACCATATAGAATTTCCCTAATTTAAACTTTTTATCACATAGAAAATTTGATAAGTTTTTTGCCGATATAAGATTCGCCCAAATCCGATATCCGGGTAAGAAGTTATGGCTAATTTAAGTCCTAGTCATAAAACAACATCATTTTAGTGCTTGGAGCATCGCAGAGAGGGTCTATTTGACAATTGTCAAATTCCAGTGGAACTCCACGATAGTGGCGCATCGCGGAGGACCCCAATTTCTCTATAATTAATTTCCAGTGGCCTAGCGTGATTGTGACGCATCGCGATGAAGTTTCAGTTCCCAACTAGAGGGACAACGCGATGGCTCCACGTCGGAAGGACTCCCAGATTCCCATTTGTCAATTTCCAGTGAGCCACCACGATAGTGGCGCGTTGCGGTGGCCCATAAAATTAGGTTCCGAGTTTAATTTTTCCATCTTCATACAGAAGTTAAAAAGGGCACTTTCGACTTTTTCCAAGACTCTTAAACCATACCAACACCAAATTAAGGACATTTACAAGCATTCTATGAAGTTTTCTCTAAAAAAAAACACTAAGTATCCAAAACCACTTCCAAGAATCTCAAAAATCCACCATAGATTTTCTAAATTGAGTCAAGATTCAAGGTTTCCAAGTCAAGGGCTTCAAGAACCCCCATTCAAGAGTGTGAATAGAGTCTTAAAAGCTAGAGTTCATCCAAAGCTTCTAATTCAAGGTATGTGGGGTATTGAACAAGGGTAATCCTTTCACCCTTGTTCCCAAAGCCTTATTTAAACTACAATTCTTTGTAATTTATGAGATTTTACATGAAATTGAATTGGGATTTTTCACCTATTGTTATTGGTTGCAAGCTTTTGATGTTTACCATGAATTGAGAGTCTAATGCCATGATTTTTACATGTTTTCTTGAGAAATTGCAGCTGGGTCTATACCCCATGATTTTAATCCTTGAGAAGTTAATAGTTGAAATGTTTGAGGTATTGAAGTATATGAGTATGTTGAGATTATGAGCTAAATTGCTGTAAATTCCAAATTTCTATATGATTTATGAATCTATATGCTATCTATTATGCATTATGATGAGTTTTAACTTCAGATGGAATTATGGTTCATTAAGACCTACTTGAGACTTGCAATTTTATGAACTATTGTGCTATAAGTACCCATGATTTGAGTATTTTGAGATTATTGAGAAATGTTTTGACCTAATGGTCATAGAGTTTTGAAATCCACTCTACCACATGAGATTACAAATTTTATTGTTGGGTTCTTAAGAACCATAAGATTATTTTGAAACCGGATTTTCATGAGATGAGCGAGATAAACTAAAGGGAGTAGTATTTAGCACCAAGTTGGGTAAGTTACTATGGTTTCTTACCACAAAACTAAGTGCCACTGTGGGTTGAGATTTTGGGCCTAAGGCCAAGATGATTGGGTCCGAGGCCGAGATAAATGATCATTGGGTTGAGGTTATACTCTTTGGCAAGAGTATGACGCCTCTCCCCAATGTGAGGTTTCTTCCTTAAGAGGACAAGACATTGGACTCCATGTAGCTCGCATGGTTTATGTCGATTAAGAGAACCTCCCTAAACTAAACTATTTTCCATTGAGATAGAATATTTTCCCTAAAGCTTTAGGATGAGATATTTTCTAAAATGAATGAACTGCTTTGAGTATTTTCCAAAGAAGGAAGTGGTTTTCTCTACTAATACGAGTTGATCACTAGTTTTCAAACCAAAGTTATATGATTCCGAGTTCCAAGTGTTTGAGTTCAAAAGAGTTATAAGTTCTTGAGCATTTAAGAAGGTTTACTCCCCATGAGATATATGCATGAGTTGAAAGTATTGTTTAAAGTTTCCTTCAGCCTATGAGTAATAAGAATAAGAGAAGAGTACAGATTTTAAATCCAAAGTATAATGACTCACGAGATTTGTGTTACATGCTTTATTCTACATGATTTATAAGCTTTACATTTAAGACTTTTCAGGCCATGTGAGTCATTCCTATTTGCATGCATGATATGATTAAAAAGTATTGATATTATTTTATGTAAATACATACACCCCCATATACTCAGTACTTTCCCAAGTGTTGATCCCCATATATGTCTATGTGCTACATTGTCTTATAATGTAGGTTCAGGTGCTCAGTCCCAGCCTCGTCAGTGATTCCCAAGTACCTTTTTTGTCTACATATATCTAGTGGTGAGTCCTTATGGTTCGAGGGCCTATCTTCAAATATTTCAATACTTGAGTGTTTATGTCATTACTTTCAGTTCAGTTTGAGTTAGTTGGGGACTTATCCCAACGGCTATCTAGTTCATGGAGTAGTAGAGGCTTTGTCAGACTAGTTATCAAAGTATGGTTGTGTTGAGATTTCTAGTATTGTGGTCATTAGGACTGAGTATTACCTTTATATTTCCTTTCATTTGATATGACAGTGTCAGTGTTTTGTATATTTCTTCATGAATGAGTTATTATGATAAGTGATAGGCTCAAAGGGTTATCTTGGGCTACTTGTAGCCCTAAGCACTGTGTGTCATCCCGAGAGGTGATTTTGGATCGTTACACCTAGATATCATTTTTTGTGCCCGAAGGTAGGAAACAAGCTGACCTCTAAAAGCTAAAGTACTACCCCTCCATTCTAGGACAGGTTTATTCAAAAACTGAAACTGAACTATTCTATTTCTACAGTCGACTGTGGTATAGAAGGAATAAAGCCAATCCATTCCGAGAATGACATCAAAATCAATCATATCTAATTCGACTAAGTATGCTAAAATGACTTTCTGAAATATCATAACCGAGCAGTTCCTGTATACCCACCGGGTTATGATGGTTTTACCCACTGGGGTAGAGACTGAAAAGGGCTCTGCTAGAATTTTGAGACTGATTCCGAAATCGCCTGCTATATATAGAGTCACAAAAGACAAAGAATCTCCTGGATCAACCAAAGCATAAATATGCACATAAAAGATCTGTAACGTACCAGTAACCACATTAGGAGAATTTTCCTGATCTTGCCTGGACTGGAGAGCATAGAGTCTGTTTGGGCGTTACCCACTAGTACCACTGGAAGTGGAACCCTACTAATTTGGGAGACCGTACTGAGCTGAGGAATGGTTCTGATAACCTTGAGGACCTGGCTGAGGGCAGTCTCTAACTCTGTGGCCTGGCTTTCCATAGCTGAAAAAAATATCGCTACTAGCTCTGCAAATACCCTGATGGTGCTTGCCATAAGTCTGGCAAATAGGATAGGTGTGGGCACTTCTAACACTGCCTTGAGACTTAGAGCCTGGCGCCCTATCTTTGTTACCATCCATAAATGTAGGAGCTAGAGCGCTAGCTGAAGAATGAGCTGGAACTGATGACTTAGGATAAAACTGAGAACGGTTTCCTCCTTCTGATTTGGGCTGAGCAAAGTTGAAACTACCTGTCCTTGATCTCTTATTCTACTTCTCCCTCACCTTAATCTTCTGACCTTCTATCTGCTGAGCATGAGTCATGAGCCTGGCTAAAGTCATGTCACTTTTCAACATCGTAGACCTACACTCGTTGACCACACTATCATTCACCCCAGAAACAAACTTACTCATCTTGCCCCTGCTATCTGCAACCATATGAGGACCATATCTAGATAATTGAGTAAACTTAAGAGAATACTCTTTCACCGTCATATTGCCCTGCCTGAGATTGATGAATTCTAACACCGTAACCTCTCTCAGCTCTTGAGGAAAGAATCTATCTAAGAATGCGGTGAAAAACTCCTCCCACTCAATAGGCCCTGCATCATCTAGCCTTTCTGACTTCCAATGCTTGTACCAAGTGTGAGCAACATCCTGTAACTAATATGTAACAAGCACAACTCTCTCAACAGGAGTAATCCCCATGACATCGGTAACCTTCTGAACCTGATCGATGAATTCCTAAAGGTCCTCATCTGACTTAGACCCGATAAAGGATAGAGGATTCATACGTCTGAAGTCCCGAATCCTGGCTACAACTGAATTACCCACTGTGTTGGCCGGAATGACAACTAGTCATTTATTCTGAGCAACAACTGACTGAGCAAGAGTAGTGAATACAGCTCTGAACTTTGCATAAAAAACATGTTCGCCCAAAGGATCTTCGGGCTGAGGGGCTGGCTGATTCCCGTTTCTTCTCCTAGGAGGCATGTTCTGTAGAAGAAAGGGAGAAACTGATTAGACTGAGAGATTAGATTGAGATTATTCTCACTGGCATGACATGAATACTGAAAGAAGGGAAACAGTTCCTAAAACATCTTATAGCCTCCTGCACATAAATGTGGCACGCAATACACCCATGTACAAGACTCTACTATATGCGGCTTTCAGACTTCCTAGGACTTTATTGAACCTTAGGATATGATACCAAGTTTGTAACGCCCCAAATCTTGTACCCGAAATGCAACACGGTACTCATGACCCCGAAGGACCACAAGCTAACCTATGATTGATATCTATACCTGAACACTGCATAATATACTGTATAAACGCAGAAACATGAACTGAAAGGGCTTAAGGTTCAAAAATGAAACATAACTAATAAATCATAACATATGGATAGGGTATGTAATACCCAAACACTGAAATAACTGTCTGAACATAATAGTTTGAAAAACCTCTAACTGGCTGAACTTTCTGAATAAGGAGTTGTTGGGACATGTCCCTAACTAACTCCAACTATTAAATTAATTAATGAGATAATAAAGAATAGTCATGTCCTCTAAGGATGAGGACTAACTGCTATCTCTAACTACTGAGACTGGAATGCTACTGATGCTCTGGAGCTCGTGCTTCTGAACCTAAGGTATAAAAAACCATAGCACAAATGCGTCAGTACTTTGAATGTACTGGTATGCATGAAAGGTAGGCTAAATACAAAGGGTTCACATGCATGAACTATACTAACTGACTGGACAACATGAACGTTAGAATATACATGCATGAATACATAATAACTGTAACTAAGTTCGTGATAACATGATTACTGAATCTGAGTACTAATAACATGAGATACTGATAACTATATAACTGAAATACTTAATACTAAGCGACTGCATCTAACATTCTAGTTTCTGATGGAACTAGCTGAGTTTTGTATTGTTCTAAGTCGACTGTATCTGACAGTCCTGAATTCTGTAGAACTATCTGAGTTCTATTACTGAGACTGAATGACTGTATCTAACAGTCCTAATTTTGTAACTGAAACTATGGGAAGTAGTTATGTAACTGACATACCCCTAATATGCCATTATGGCTGAGTTGGAGTCCAATCTATAACCCCAATTAGAAGGGTGTCAATACCGCACCACTGGTAAGGACAATCTGTGAGTAACCCTCATATAACAGGTAAATTTAGTGAGAATGGTGGGAACCCTCACATAATAGGTTAAGCTACCTCATCTACCCTCATATAGCAGGCTATGATGTCTCGACCAACGCTGGCTATATAGTTCTGGAACACAAGGATTTCTTCTATGAATCACACCCTCATATAACAAGTGAGTTCCCATCCTTGGGTTCACTCGATGCTAATTCCTACTCCCATCTGAATAGACACTGAACATGGATTACTGAACTGATTTAACTGAGTTCCATTGACTAATGGAATAGAGCTGAGATTACTGTATTACTGAGATTTCCTGAGTCACACGACTAACTAAATTCTATGGATCGTGGCTTGAATAAGGATATCATGAAAACATGACACTGACTCTAGGCACATAACTATATTTTTCGGGTACAAGTACCCCTGGGACTCCATGAAAAGAAACTGACAAAGCATGACTTTCTTGTATACATAACTAACATCAACAATCCATAATTCATTTATTGGGGAATTTCATCAAACATGTGATATGCATAAACAACAACAACAACAACAACAATAACAAACCCAGTATAATCCCACTTAGTGGGGTCTGGGGAGGGTAGAATGTACGCAGTCCATACCACTACCTTCGAAGAAAAAGAGAGGTTGTTTCCGATAGACCCCCGACTAAAGAAAGGGACCGCAATCGAAGACCAAATATCTAAAGCATACAACATGATAAAATAAACATGTTACAACAACCACAAAAAGAAAATTAACCAATAAAGGAACCCTCCCAACCCTAGCACTACCAACCAAGCTACACAAAAATCTTCTACTACCCACCTATTGCCTGACCACACCCCTTAACCCTCTACACTAATACTCTTCCTTCAAACCTTTCTATCGAGGGTAATGTCCTCAGTGAGCCATAATTGATCCATGTCACTTCTAATCACTTCTCTCCAGTATTTCTTAGGTCTACCCCTACCCTGCCTAAAACCATCCAAGGCCAACCTCTCACACCTACGAACTGGAGCATCCGTGCCCCTTCTCATCACATTCCCAAACCATCTCAACCTCCCTTTCCAAAACTTATCCTCCACCGATGCCACTCCCACCTTCTTCCAAATAATCTCATTCCTAACCCTGTCTGCCCTCGTGTAACCACACATCCAATGTAACATCCTCATTTCATCCACCTTCAGCTTCTGGATGTGAGAACTCTTAATAGGCTAACACTCCGTGCGGTACAGCATAGCCGGTCGAACTACAACTCTGTAGAATTTTCCTTTAAGCTTGAGAGGCACTTTCCTATCGCATAGAATTCCTGAGGCGAGTCGCCATTTCAACTATCCCGCCCCAATACGGTGAGATACATCCTCATCAATCTCTCCAATCCCCTGAATCATAGACCCAAGATACTTAAAACTATCACTCTTACACACCACCTGAGAATCCAACTGCACTACCACCTCATCCTCATGTTTCGTGTCACTAAACTTTCACTCGAAGTACTCTCTTTTAGTCCTACTCAACCTAAATCCTTTAGTTTCAAGGGTTTGTCTCCAAACCTCCAACTTATCATTAACACCTCGCCAAGACTCATCAATCAAGACTACATCATCCAAAAAAAGCATACACCATGGCACCTCTCCTTGAATGCTCCGTGTCAACACATCCATAACCGCAGCGAATAAAAACGAACTAAGACTCGATCCCTGGTGCAACCTTGTCAGGACTAGAAAATGCTCAAAATCCTCTCCGACAGTCCTAACCTGAGTCTTCGTCCCCTTGTACATGTCCCTAATCACACGGTTGTAAGCCACAATAACCTCTCTTACCTCCAAGCATCTCGAAAGAACCTCCCTAGGGACTTTGTCATATGCCTTTTCCAAGTCAATAAACACCATATGCAGGTCCCTCTTCCTCTCTCTATACTGCTCAACTAGTCTCTGCACTAGATGAATTGCCTCGGTCGTCGAGCGTCTAGGCATAAAACCAAATTGATTTTCCAAAATAGATACATTCTTACTCAACCTCTGCTCCACCACCCTCTCCCAAATCTTCATCGTGTAATCAACAACTTAATACCTTGGTAGTTGTTGGAACTCTGAATATCACCCTTGTTCTTATATAAAGGAATCATCATTCTCCATATCCATGCCTCAGGCATCTTAGCGGACTTGAAAATCTTGTTGAATAAGTCGGTTAACCATCTCAACCCCGTCCTGCTAGCAAATTTTCAAAAATCCACTGGAATCTCATCGGGTCCCATCGCCCGGCCTCTTCGCATCTTGCGAATAGCCTCCCATACCTCCTCCACCTTGAAACGCCGACAGTATCCAAAATTGCGAAAATCTTCGGTATGCTCCAACTCTCCTAAAACAATGTCTCTATCCCCATCATCATTAAGGAGCCTATGAAAATACAACTGCTATCTTTTCTTAATATGAACTTCATCAACGAAAACTCTTCCATCCTCACCCTTAATGCATTTAACCTGGTCCAAATGTCGACCCTTACGCTCCCAAGATTTGTCAAGCCTATACAGCCTCTTTTCCCCCCTTCTCCTCTAAACCCGCATTGAATCTCTCAAACGCAGAAGTCTTAGCCACAGAGACTGCTAACTTAGCCTTCTTCCTAACGAGCTTGTACTCATCCCTTCTCACCCACCTCTTTTTCTCATCCTTACTCTCAACCAACTTAACGTAGGCCTCCTTCTTCGACTCTACCTTTTTCTTCACTCCTTCATCTACCACCAATCCCCCTGATACTGGCCAGACAAGCCCCTCGAGACACCTAAAACCTCTTTAGCCGACTCCTTAATGCAACCTGCATCTGTATCCCACATACTATCCACGTCCCCCCTACACTCCCAAGACCCCATCCCTTTCAACTTCACCCCTATCTCCAAAGCAGTAACCAGGGTCAAGGTATCCTACCTGACTCTAGGTTGACCCTTCCTCCTCCTTAATTCCCTTCTTCAGAACCAAGTCCATCACCAGAAGTCTATGTTGAGTCGAAAGGTTCTCACTCAGCAATACCTTACAATCCTTACTCAAAGCTCTATCCCCCTTTCGAAGCAGCAAAAAGTCAATCTGGGTCTTGGCTAATCTACTACGGAAAGTAACCAAGTGCTCCTCCTTCTTTGGGAAACAGGATTTCACTATCACCAACTCAAAGGCCCTCGTAAAATCCAAAAGTGTGTCTCCTGCATCATTCCTATCCTCAAAACCAAAGCCTTCATGCACCTCACCATAGCCTAATGGTAAAGCCTCGATGTGCCCATTGAAGTCCCCTCCTATGAAAAGCTTCTCCGACCTAGGCATACTACTAACCACCTCATCCAAGACCTCCTAAAATATCATCTTCTCCTTCTCATCCAGGCCTACCTGTGGTGCATAAGCACTACAGATGTTCAACGTAAACCCCCCAAGAACTAACTTAATAGTCATTACCCTATTACTAACCCTATTAACCTCCACCATCAGCTCTCTATGCTTTTCATCCTCTAAAATACCTACACCATTCCTACGTCTCTCACTACCCGAATACCACAGCTTGTACCCATCCACATCCCTAGCCTTAGAACCTACCCACTTAGTCTCCTGGACACACGCAATGTTGATCCTTCTCTTCCGAAGGTCCTTGACTAGCTCTATTGACTTGCCCTGACCTCTCCCTCCTAATACCTCTCCCTCCGTCTCTCCTCCCTACCCCAACACCAGCCCTGACCCTACCTCCACAGGACATGACCCTATTCCACTATTTACCCCCACAGCCACACCTTAACACCGAATACCACTCAAAAAGGTACCCAACAATACAATAGTAACAAACACTCGTAGAGCACATAAATACCACGAAAAATACCAACAAAAGCTACTATGCACCAAATTAACAGGTCTGTTAATCCACGCACATTCCAAGCAGTGAAGATACGAAAAATAGCTTGATCAAAATTAAAAAAAAAAACAAATCCACCCAAAGACAAAAAAAGGGTAGTGGAGCAACAATAATACAACAACAATAAGCAACTAAGCATACCAAACAACCCAGGAAATCAGAAATAAAGTGATGAAACTAATTAATAAAGTTCAGATGTCACCAGGGGTGCTCTTGCGTATGCTGGTCACAGAAAATTATGGTGTCGAAATTGGTCGTCGAAACTAGACTGACTGTGCGTCGCCGGAATGTCACTTTAGATTCTTCTTGGTTCGCTGGAGGCTGGTCACCGGTTGCTGTCTTACTACCTGTTATAAACCGATTCTGACCAGTGCTCACCGTCGCCGGACGGCAACAATAGTGGAGAGATGAGTTAGGGGAAAGAGGGCTTGGGGAGAGAGAGGGAGGGAGGGAGAGAGAGAAAAAGAGAGAAGGATAGAGAGAGACTACCTGCGGGCAGTAGCATTACCTATTTTTGGCCCTTTCTTGCCATCGCCAGTGTCGGCCAGTTAACTCTGGGATCCTGTAAAGTTAACGTTAAAAAAAGGGAAAGGTAGAGAGAGAGTGTTTCCTGATTTAGAGAGAGAACCAAAAATTCCCTTCAAAGATGTTTACAGTATAAAATTCAAGCAAATTGCAAAAGGAGGTATATTTTGATTGTGATTGCTTTCACTCTCAGTTTTTCCATCATGCAAGGTTATGGCTCATATACTCTATACTAGATGCTCTGAGGTACTTTGATTGTGATGTGATATTGTCTATGTTTCTTTGTAGTGAAATCTAAATTTATGTTCATTATTTACTCTATTCATGTGATATGCATAAACTTGTACATAAATGGGGACTTCATAATATCATACTAGTTGTCACTTTCCTTTCACATAGGCATTTAATCAAACACATGGGGAGCATGTTTTGGTCATAAAATCATCAACACAACTAATAATCATGAATACATCAATCAACTTGTAATTTGAATGGGGTTTATCATGGTTATTATGTAAACCATTACATACTAGGGTCAATCATTGGAAAATGTAATTTTAAACATGAATCAAAACCACATAGCATCATGGACATGAATTTCAATTCAATTTAAATCTTGAACATTCACAAATACCTAAATCTTGGATTTTAAAAGAGATTCTTGAGCTTCATGGGTGAAAGGGACCCATGAATCAACACATGACATACCAGGGTTGTGATTTCTTGAAGATTGATGGAGAAAATCTTGAATTCTTGACTTGGAATTAAACACCTAGGGTTTTCTTGTTGTTGAGGATAGATGTTGGAGAGAAACCCTAATTTGATATTGTAAAATAATAATGAACTTATGAGCTATGGTCGTGTGTAATTAGGGGATAAATGGTGGAAAAAACCCAAATACCCTTTTAAAAATGGCTTGAAAATAACTGAATGGGATATGCGATGGCTCGTGCGACCGTCCGTCACTGGCTCGACGGTCCGTCATTTCGACCGTCGTACGTGCACCAAGAAAAGGACTCACAGCCTAAGTAGCGACGGCTTGGGCGATGGTCCGTCAACCTGTCCGTCGCACCTTATCCAGAAGGTTGCCTCATTTCATTGGTTGTGAAGGTCCGTCGCTAGATCGACGGTCCGTCAACTTGGATGTCGCACCTGGGCGATTCAGACATCTCTAAGTAAAATGTCCATAACTTTTTACTCTGATACCAGATTTGGACGAAATTGGTATCGTTGGAAAGATAATTCAATTTTCCACATAACAAAAAGTGAAAATCTTAAAAATCCCACATGTAAAAAAGTGGATTCATCTTTCAAAGTAAATTTCTAACATTCTTGAGACAATTTCAAGCTAGGAAAAATTATGGGGTATTACACTCTCTTATTAGGATCTCAATCTCCCCATCACAAGAGGAATCATACTTGCATAAGTCTTCTGTTACTCGGTAATAAGAGTTAACTCAATCTCTATGGAAGCAATATTAGAGTCACGAAGGACCACAACTTTAGATGCCTTCTTTTGCTAGGACACAATTGTTAGGTTTTGAAGCCGATTGTCATGCATGAATTACATTACCTTTTATTAATTAAGGACCTACACAAGCCTTCAACAATAAGAATGTGAAATTGTATAAAGAAATGAAATTGGTTAAGAATGAAATAATGACAAACTAGTAAATAGAGCAAGTAGGGACTTCCATACCTTAGCTGTAGCATAAACACCATCATTCTGTAGATACTTCATAAAAGATTTATATATTCTTCACTGGTATTTCACCAAGACAGGAATATAAAAAAGTTGGCCATATCTGATGGTCTGAAAAGTAGCCTCATCTCTTTACGGATCCTCAAGGTTTCTTCTTGAAACTTGATCGAGTTTAAGACAAATGAGAGAGAAGGACTGATGTACTGTCATTTAATGGAACATTTTAAATTTTTAACTAAGAATACATAAGAGTTTTTAAGGATCCACTATTAGATTTTATGGTTTTTTATGTTCAAATACAAGAAATGGAACCAAGGCCAAGAAGAAAGGAAATTATGCTAAAGGAGGCCATGTGATGGTTCACTTGATGAACCATCAAGACTGTGATAAACCATTAACCATTACAATAAAACAAGATCTACATTTGAAGAATTTAGTATGATGTCATTGCTGATGAACCGTCAGGCCTGTGATGAATCACCATACCAAGCCGTCGGAGCAAAATAGTATAACAGACATGAAAGAGTAAAATAACAATTTCATATGATGAATTCTAACTTGCTTGATGAACCATAAAGCGAGTCATTAGATCCAAGGTAGTTAGCAAAGGTGGTCAGACCTAATTCAAATTTCCCAGAAACTATAAATTCCTAGTTTACGATTTAGAAATAGACACCTTCAATACTGTGAGCAATAATATAATATGATATTTTTATTCTAAGTGTTAAGATTATTGATTTCGCAACTACCACTTTGGATTTTTTAAAGAATTAAAGTGTTGGAATTCATCTTTGTAAGAATTCTTCTTTTATTTATGAAATACATTACTTTTTTATCTCAGAACTATGTGTGGCTATAAATTCCACAACTAGGGTTGTAGGATTCACGACAAAATAAACACTGTAGGGTTGATTCCAATTTTGATTTGAATAGTATTTATTGATATATCATTAATTTATTCATATTAACAATTTTCTAGTGGTTGCTAACATTACAACATGCCATAGATTTAACTTTTTGAAATAAGAGGTTAAATATTTTGAAAAAGGGTTGACAACAAGGATTCAGAGCTTTTAGACTCCACCTAATGGGTAATGCTTTAATCATATTAACCAACTTAATGGTAAAATTGAGGCTCTTATCTTCATCTATTTATGTTTAAACGCATTAGGATGATAGTCATCTAATAAGATTGAGAAACATTTAGATGTATATTAGAAATAAGTTTCCTTATGTTTATGGTATTAGAAGAATCCACTTACATTATGAACCCCAAAGTGTTATAAAGTCATGGTGAAAACAAGTCTAGTTTGTTTTCACCACTAAGTCAAGTTTCTTAAATTTGACAATTGCTAGTTAAAACAAACTAGTTATTGATACCAACATATTTTCTATAGAACTATTTTACGGAAATCGTAGAATAAAAGTGATTTAACTATCGAACGACTTATGGTTCTCCATATTCCTATGGTATTCGACCCAAACCTTTGTTGGGTTCTATATTTGAAATGACAACTTATACATCTGAAGGGATCTATAATATGGCATATTAAATTTAGCATCGTTGCCAGGGAATATATTATCCATTAAGTCTATTTTGTTTATTTGACTATTAGTTATATTTTCTAATTTTACATTTTTTTTTTGTAGTTGCAGGGCACAGATTTGTGCACGCCAAGTAACCTAAGATTGGATGAACTATTAGTACCATACCATCTTGATCTTGTAAGTACTTTTGATTGAATATGAATTCAAAAGAGCTTGAGGAGCAAGGCTTCAACAACTTGTTGCTAACCAACTTAATCAACAATAGCTTATTACACCTAAAAACAAAGGCGATGACATTTTGGGTGATGATATTGATGCACAACATGCTGATAATTTTACCTAGCTAACCAAAGGTAGTAACCAAATGGAGAGAGGTTGACAACAAAAACCTATATCTTTGATATTGATGAAGAAGATGATGCTTATTTGGATAGTGTTGGTGCTACTGGGCCATTTTTCTTCCATCACTAGCTCATAGAGTGACGTTAAATATTACTAGCACTATAATTCAGTTGTTGAACCTAAAGCATCTATTCAGAAGGAGAGATGCTGATGATCTTAATCTACATATAATGAATTTCATAGAGATTTCCAAGTCATTTAAATTTCCAAGAGTTAGCTAGAATGCCATCTACTTAAGGTTATTCCTATTGTCTTTGTCTAAGGATACAACATCATGGTTGACTACGTTTTTGTCTGACTTTGTTACAAACTAAGGTTAACTGAAAGGAGCTTTCCTAAAAAGGCTCTTTTTGACTTGTAGGATTCTACAAGTGAGGGATGAAATTTGTAACTTCAAATAACAATCGAATTAGGAACTACATGAAACGTGGTTGAGGTTTAAGAAGAAGTTGATGTAATGCCCAATCATAAGGTGATTGATAAACACTTGATAGAGACTTTCTATGGGTCTCTAAACTTGTTACCAAAGGTGATGGTTAACAATGAATTAGGAGAAGGTTTTATGAAACTTACTATTGTTATCTAGGCTTAATAAAACAAATAGAGCTTCGCATACTAGGGAGTCTGAGGTTTCAAAAAGTACATATACTGCGGGTATATCAGCTGAACAATGTCGAAGAAAAAAAGAGCTTGAAGTCGTAATAAAGACAATGACTTGGGCCAAACTTTTTGGACACCTTATGACTTGGTCCTTATGACCCGTAAGAAGTCTTAACGACTACTTGAGAGCCAGTCATACTCAGAACAGAATACTAAGCCACTTGTTCTGATTAAGTTGCGACTGAGTCCCTACATCCCGTCAAAACTCCCTATGACTCGTCAGGAGAGTCGTAGTTAGGGCTATGTGGATAAAATCTTAGAAATTTTCAGGGACGAAAAACCCAAAGCGTTACATAATCCCCCTTAGGATAATTCGTCCTCGAATGATAGAACAAGGCATTTATTAGCATGATTTGACTCCACATACCACTTATCTTACCTTTATCAAAGACAAAAAACAAATATATTAAGGAATACACATACCTCAAGTGCGATTATTCAAAATGGGGAACAAGAATGGATATTTGGACTTCATGTCCTCCTTGGCTTCCGACGTAGCTTCCTCAACTTTTAGGTTCATCCAAAGAACCTTTAACAATGCTATATCCGTAGTCCGCAATCGATAGACTTGACGATCCAAAATATCAACTGGGACTTCCTCATAAGACAAGAAATTCAAAATACCCACATGAAATATGAAACACTAGATGAATGGAGTTCAATCTAGAAGATGACTCCAATTCTTATGCAACATTACCAACCCTCTTCACAACCAAGTACGTACCGACATAATGGGGACTGAGCTTCCCCTTCTTACCAAATTGCATCACTCCCTTCATGGGGGATACCTTCAAAAATACCAAATCACTAACACTGAACTCCAACTCCCTTCGCCTTACATACGAGTAGGACTTTTGGCGACTTTGAGCGGTCTTAAGTCTATCCCGAATCACCTTTGCCTTTGCCAGGTCTTTGTGAACCAAATCAGGACCAAATAACTTGTTCTCACCAACCTCAAACTACCCAACAGGAGACCTACACCTTCAACCATATAAGGCCTCATACAAAGCCATACCAATGCAAGAGTGATAATTATTGTTGTAGGAAAATTCTATGAGAGGCAAGTAATCAACCCAACTACAACCAAAATCAAAAACACAAGCCCAAAGTATATCTTCCAAGGCTTGTATTGTCCTTTCTGCTTGACCATCCATCTGTGGGTGGAAATCACTACTAAAGATCACCTTAGTCCCCAAGTCTCGCTAGAATGGCCTCCAAAAGGGAGATGAGAACTAGGTACCCCGATCAGATATGATGGAGACTAGAGTACCATGCAACTTCATGATCTCCTTAATGAAAAACTTGGCAAAATTCTTAGAGGAGTAACTAGTCCTCATGGGAAAGAACTGAGCAGACTTAGTCATCATATCCACGAGTACACATATAGAATCAAACTGCTGGAGAGACCGTGGAAGACCCATAACAAAAACCATATAAATTATCTCCCATTTGAACATTGGCAGTTTAATCTCTGGAGTCATTCCACCGGACCTCAAGTGCTCTACCTTAACTTGTTGACACACCATGCACTTAGCCATAAAATTTGCTATATCCTGCTTCATGTTGTTCCACCAATAAATCTCCTTAGGATCTGGATACGTTTTCATCAAACCAGGATAAATAGTATAACGTGACTCATGAGCTTCGACCAAAATTCTTTCTTACAACCTATTAACATCGGGAACATATAATCTACCTTGGTTCCTCAAGATACCATCACTTCTGCCTACCTACATCATTCTTGATTTGCATCATAGTAGGATCTAACACTTGCTTCTCCTTTACTTCAGCAACAAGAGATGACCTTTCCACCTCTTGAACAATCACAACACCATCCTCAGAATCTAAGAGACAAACTCCAGGATTAGCCAAATAGTGAATAACATTCATCAAATTTTGCTTCTCATCATCCACATGAGACAAGCTTCCCATGGACAACCTGCTAAGAGCATCAACAACTACGTTATCTTTACCTTGATGATAGTGAAGAATCATGTCATAGTCCTTGAGAAACTCAAGCCATCTCATTTGCCTGATATTCAATTCTTTCTGCGTGAACACGTAGTGCAAGCTCTTATGATAGAAAAAAATATCAAAATGGACCCCATAAAAATAGTGCCGCCAAATCTTTAATGCTAACACCATGGCCATTAATACCAAATCATGGTTTGGATAATTTTTCTCATGAACATTCAACTATCTAGAAGAATATGCAACCATTTTGTCATGCTGCATTAACACACAACCCAAACCTACATGGGATGCATCACAATAGATAACAAAACCATCAGCGCCCTCAGGCAGAGTCAAGACCAGAGCTAAAGTCAACTTATCCTTCAGCTTCTCAAAACTACCCTCATAGGCATTAGACTAGAATAACTTCACCTTCTTCTGAGTTAACTTAGTCAATAGGGCAGCAATAGAAGAGAAACTCGCCACAAACTTTCTATGATAACCGGCCAAACCAAAGAAGCTTTGAATGTCAATTGAAGTCGTAGGTCTAGGCCACTTCTTAAACACCGCTACCTTCTGTGGATCCACCATGATCCCTTCATTAGAAACAACATAACCCAGATAAGTCACAACATTCAACCAGAACTCACACTTAGAGAACTTCTCATACAACCGCTGCTCTTTCATGGTTTGCAACATAAGGCGAAGGTGATCAGCATAATCCTTCTCGCTCTTAAAATAAACTAAAATATCAACAATAAAGACAATTACAAAAAAGTTCTAGAACTGATGAAAACTTGATTCATAAGGTCCATAAATGCTGCTAGGGCATTGGTTAATCTTAAGGATATCACCAAAAACTCAAAATGACCATACCTTGTTCGGAAGGCATTCTTAGGGATATCCACCTACCTAATCTTCAACTGATGGTATCCCAACCAAAGATCAATCTTAGAAAAGAATTTAGCACTCTGAAGCTGATCAAACAGATCATCAATTCTCAAAAGGGGATACTTATTTTTCACGGTCACCTTATTCAATTAGCTGTAATCAATACATATTCAAAGGGAACCATACTTCTTATGCATGAAAATAAAAGGAGCACCCCACGAAGACTCACTACAACAGATAAAACCCTTGTCAAGGAGATTTTTCAACTGCTTCTTGAGTTCCTTCAACTCAGATGGAGCCATCCGATAAGGAGGGATAAAGATAGGACGAGTGTCCGAAAGAAGATCAATCCTAAAATCAATTTTCCTATCAGGAGGAATACTAAGAATATCATCAAAAAACACTTCAAAAACTTTACAAACCACAAGCACAATTTCCAAAGAAGGACCTTCGGATCTAGAATCCTTAATATGTACTAAGTGATAGAAGCACCCTTTGGAAACCAATTTATGGGCTCTAACATACAAGATGAACATTCCCTTAGGCACTAGGAAACTACCTTTCCACTCGATCACCATCTCATTAGGGAAATGGAAATGGATCCTTTGGGTCTGACAATCAAGAGACATATAGCACGAATGCAACCAATCCATTCCTAAAATCATACCAATGTCTAACATGTCCAACTCTCTTAAATCCACTAAGGTATCTCTACCATGGATCGATATCACATAACCCCTCTAGAACCTTCTATGCAAAATGGATCCACCCATCGGGATGGACACAAAGAAGGGGTCCAAAATACACTCAAGATCAAAACCAAAATGGATAGCCACATAAGCAGTCATAGAAGAGAGGGTAAACCCGAGATCAAGAAGACAATATACAGCACGAGAAAAAAGTTTGAGTGTACTAGTAACAACATCGGGGAATGCCTTAGAATCCTAGAGAGTAGAAAGAGTGTACAGACGATTCTGACCACTACCGGAGCCAAAAGCAGAAGCAGCACCCGTTCATGCAGGAGCGGATGAAATAGCAATAGGAATCTTATTCACCCCAGAAGAAACCATATAAATACAATCCCTCTGCATATGACCAATTTAACCATATTTAAAGCACTTGTTCCTCTCTTCTTCACAAACACCATGATGCACCTGACCAAAGAATCTACAAAAAAGATTATGATGAAGCTGGCTGAGCTCTGCTAGCCTAAGGCTGGGATCCTGGGGCTTTGAACCCACTATTATACTAGAGTGACGATCACCCGATGACTTTGGGTAAGGAGCAGTAGCCGTAGAATAGGAACTAGATTTTCCCCACTTTTTCTTAGACCATTTTCCATTGTCTATACCACTTTGTTGCTGACCTGCACCTTGATTCGAATAGCAAAACTTCTTACTCTGCCTTTCACTTATCTCTTCTTATTTCTTTTTTTCTTCTTTTACTTGTTGCATAAACACCACAAGTCTCGAGAAATCTATATCCTTGTCAACAAGGTAGCCTTGCTCTGCAAAATCAACTCACATGACAACCCAGAGGTAAACTTTCTCATTCAAGCCCTCATGCTAGACACCAATTCAGGAGCATAACGCAATAACTAATGAAACTTAAAGGCATAATTTTTTACTGATATCCTGCCTTGCTTCAAATTCATGAATTTCTCAGCCTTTGCCTCCTTCAACTCCTAAGGAAAGAACCGATCAAGAAAAGCACTAGAGAAATCATCCCACAAGGCAAACTCAGCATCATCACCCCTAGACTGTTCCCACTCTTCATACCATTGGTATGACACATCCTTCAATTGATATGTAACAAACTCTATCCCTTTTATATGAGCAGCATGCATTACCCAAAATATCTTTTCCATCTCATCAATAAAATTTTAAGGATCTTTCTCAACCTTAGAACTAGTTTATGCAGGAGTACTCAACCTCCTGAATTGTCCAACTATAGTGGCCTCAGAGGATAGAGAAATAGAAGAAACCCGCTCGGTCTGGGAGGCTGCCAAATAGGTGAAAAAATAAATTAAATGGCGAAACTCGACATTACACACACTAGCTTGGGGTGACTAAGGAAGGATAGAGGGAACCGATGTAAGTTCATCAGGGAAATCAGAAGTAGTTGCCCTAGATTGGGTTTGAACTCTTAGAGTAGGAAGAGCTCTGTCATTATTGTCCTGAGATGGGACAGAAGAGTTTCCACGAATATCAGATCTTCTAGGAAGTATAATCTGAAAAGAAAACATACGTAAATTAGAGGAGATTCAATACCTTAGACTTTATAGCTTGAAATAGAACAACAAAAAAAATATTATTAAATGTCTCATAGCATCTCCCTTTAAGTGTGGCATGCTACACACCTATAAATGAGACCTACTTGACAAGGCTTTGTTGGACACCTAATGACACTAAACCTAGGATCTAATACCATCTCTATCATGACCCAAACCAGGGCCTACGTGACGGGCATCTAAAGTCCCACATGGACCGGAGACCACCCCTACTTCACCTAACTAAACAATATGATATCCTTGTTGTCAGATGAATTTTGAAAAAACATAAATTTTAAAGAATAAAAGATACTTCTATGATCCATTACCAACAACCAGCCAAAATAATCGACCAACACCATCCAAGTCCACAGTAATCTAAACAAAGCCTTCAAAATAAAAACCCAAAACCAGTCTTGGTCGGGACATGTCACCTACTCTAACAGATGACAATGAGAATGAAAATGATAATATACGTTACTATCAACTCAAATCTAAGAATGAGATCTAGTGAAATGCCTAAGCCTTTTGAGTAATGGAAGCTAATCACTTCAGCACAACACAACCAACCAAGACGACCGACCTAACTCTATGCAGGAAAAGTAGAAGTAGGTCTAGTTCTTGCATTGCATGTGAATACAACATCCAGAGATGGTTAGTGGGGTGAACACCAGCAAGTAACTCAGGGATAAGGATAACATAATATCATGATCAACAGTTCAAAATTATTCAAAATCAACGTACATAATCAGATGCATATATATATATACATATAAAAGTGTGAGTAGCAGTTGTTGGAAGCAGGAAACTGGCGATTATCATGCCTGCTTCCAGCTGCCTTCTTGCTCTGAGATTTTACTACATCACCCCTAATTAATTATTATATGACATTTACGTTTTAGAAAATTAATAAAATTAAATTTAAAAAAAAAGTAAAATAGATATTTATGACATGTCTGCTTCAACTGCTTCAACCTTAATTTTACTATATCACCTCAAAGTAACTATTATAAGTCATCTATGTATTGAAAAATTAATAATATTTAATAAAATGGTAAAATAAACCTAAAATGATAAATTAACTCTTGATGTTTTAAATTAATTTGACATCTTATATGTGGCCCACTTAAAAATTTTCACAATTATATTTCATAAAAAAAATTCTATCACTTCTAATTAGTTATTATGAGTCATTCAAGACGTGATGGTCTCTTTACTTCAATCGTGGTATTTAATTTACTATCCAAATTATATCAGTATCGCTTAAATTAAAATTAAAAAATTATTAGACACTACAATAATTAAAAAATTAAATTACTTTTAAAATATTCACAAACATGAAGAGTATTATAAATTACAATAACAAATAGTAAATTACGATGTCGACTTGCCTGCTTCATCTACTTCTACTGTGATTTTACTATATCATCCTTAATTAATTATTATAACTCATTTATGTATTAAAAATTAATAATATTTAATAAAAAATAAAATAGATACTTATGACATGCTTGATTCAGCTGCTTCAACCGTAATATTACTATGTCACACAAATTAATTATAATAGCCCTAATTAAATAGTATAAGTCATTTATATAATAGAAAATTAATAATATTTAATTAGAAAAAAATAAAATAGACATTTATGACATGTCGGTTTCTGCTGCTTCAACTATAATTTTATCGTATCACTCTTAATTAATGATTATAATTCATCTATGTATTAAAAATTAATAATATTTGATAAAAAAGATAAAATAAACGTAAAACAAAAATTAATTCTTGATGTTTTAAATTAACTTGATGACTTATATTAGATCCTCCTAAATTTTTTTCACAGGTATTTTTTTAAAGTAATTCTCCTATATAATAAGTAATAATGAAGCAGGGTGCTCATGGTCGACATGCCTTCTTCAGTTGCTTTAACTGTAATTTTATTATAACACCCCTAATTAATTATTATATGTTATTTATGTATAAGAAAATGATAATATCTAATAAATAAAGTAAAATAGACATTAATGACATGACTTCTTCGGCTGCTTCAATCGTGATTTTGCTATGTCACTCATAATTAATTATTATAACTCATCTAAGTATTAAAAAATTAATAATATCTAATAAAAAAATAAAATTTTAACCCTTGATCTTCTAAATTAACTTGACGTCTTATATAGGCCCACTTAAATTTTTTCATAGGTACTTTTTATAATAATTTTATTATATCACTTCTAATTAGTAGAATAGAAGAAAAATTATTATAAACTACAATAATTTAAAATTTAAATTATTTTTAAAATATAATTGACTATTAATGTCATAAAATTTTGAACAAGGACAATAACATATATTATTTGAAAATTACATAAAAAAATATTTAAAAATATAATAATTAGCAGTTTAAAATATCTAAACAAATATTAAAATATGATTAATTATCTAAATTTTACTTGTGTCACATAAATTGAGGTCAAAAAATAATTTATATTGGGCTCGTGCTAGCACGGGCCATCGGTATCTAATATATATATATATATATATAATATAACATGCTGGGATAGGTAACAAGGCTTAATATACGCTTTAAAACATTAGTCTAGGTTGTGTAGCTCAACTGTTGGAACATACAATGCACCCACGGCCTATATGGTCCCAGCTCTCCCCCAGCTTGTACGCCCCAGTGTGTGTAGCCGCACGAACCAGAGGGTGTACATATACACTATGGAGGACTCGAACCTCCCTGCATATCAAAGGGACACGAGCACCAAATATGTAGTATAAGGTGGGGGACTCGAACCTCCTAATCATATGATAATAGTAATAAGGGGGACTCAAACCTCCCGGTCATATAGACCCTGTATCGGCAACTGTGGTATCTAATGTGAGTCCCTCGAAATCACCACTTTTATGACTCAGCTACACAGTTCTCATGAAAGCCCAATTAAAAATATTTATCACACTTTCCTATCCATTTAACCACATTACACATTAAGGCATACATTATTGTATCATCATACCAACTACACTTGTACGGTAACATCAACATGCCAAAATAATTACATAACTTAGGGAATTCACAGCCCCACCCTTTGGTTTAAATATACCATTGTTTGTGAAAACACAAAATCCATAAGGTTCAATTCAAAACCATTATGCAATAGTTCAAGAATAGTTCAATTCCCATATTTCTCATAACTAAAAAACAATTTCTCAATATGGGGTTGGGGTCATAACCACTTCAAAAGTCATAAGTTTGGGGAAAATCACAATTTTAGTTCATCCATCATAACCGTGCACTCACAAATTGATAATGATGGAAGAGTAACATGCCTGAACTACCAAATTTCATGGAAGGGATTCAACCCTTATGCCCTTGGATGACTTAATTCTTAGAAACCCTAAGTATGGTATAACTGTGCACCCATAAATTAATAATGAGGGAAGAGTAACATGCCTGAACTACCAAATTTCATGAAAGGGATTCAACCCTTATTCCCTTGGATGACCTAATTCTTCGAAACCCTAAGTATGGTTGCTTGAGAGAATTTGAGAGAGATTTTGAAGTATTTGAATACATTAAGGATGAAATATAACCAATCCCCCTATGTGCTTTATGGACATGGGGTTTTAATTGGGTGAGAAAGGAATTGTCCAAAGTACCCTCAATTTAAAAACTGAAATATAGTCGTCAGTGACTACGGGTCACTATACGACTCGTAAGGTTTCATTACGACTCATCACAAGGATTCATAGTCAAGACAGAACCACCAAGGCTCTATACCAGTCTAGCTATGATTCTTACCACCAACTGGTAACAAAACTTAATGACTCATAACCAGTTCTCATACTCAAGACAACACGAAATTTGGGATGACACACTAGACATCCTACGATTAGGACATAACGACTCATCATGAGTGTTTACGACTCGAAGCCTCAAGTCATAATGAAGACAGTGTCTTGGTCAAAACTTTTTGAACACTTTATGACTTGGTCCGTAAGACCCGTATGAAGTCTTGATGACTAGTTGAGAGCCACTCGTACTCAGAGCAGAATACTAAGCCACTTGTTCTGATTAAGTTGCAACTAAGTTCCTATGACTTGTTAGGGAAATTACAGTCAGGGCAGTGAGGATAAAATTTCAGAAATTTTCAAGGACCAAAAACCCGAGGCATTACAATAGGTTCTCATGGAATATAGAAAGTTAAATTCATGGACTCTCAAGGATCGGTTCCCAATCTTATTCATGGACCAAAATACGTGATAGGTTTGCAGGAGAGGCTGGTATTACTTTTTGGATATTTATTCTGGGTATAACCAAATCTATATTACACCTAAATATCAGGAGAAGACTACCTATACATGCCCCTATGTGACATTCACCGTTAAGTGTATGCCCTTCGGGTTATGCAATGCTCCTCCCATATTTCAAAGATGTATGATGTCTATTTTTATGGCATTGTTGAAGACACAATGGAGGTATTTATGGATGACTTTTCAGTTTTTGGTAATTCTTTTAAAGACTATTTATAAAATTTCACAGTGCCTTATCAGGATGTGAAGAGTCAAGTCTTGTACTTAATTGGGGAAAATGTCACTTTATAGTAAAAGACGACATTGTTGGGGCATAGGATTTTAGAAAATTGTATTGAGGTAGATAGAGGTGATTGGTAAACTATCTCCACCAATCATGAGGAAGGATGTTAGAAGATTTTTTGGTTACACATGGTCTACAGAAGGTTCATTAAGTACTTCTCCAAAATTGTTGATCCATTAAGAAAATTGTTATAGAAGGAAGCAAAGTTTTTGTTGGATAGTGACTGCTTGAAGGCATTGAGTTCTTTAATGAAAAGTTAGCGGTTACATCCATAGTTGTGGTTCTAAATTAGTCCAAACCTTTCAAGTGATGCACAATGCTAGTGGGGTGAACTTGGGGTTGTTCTTGGGGGAAAACAGCAGAAGATATTACATCTACATATTATGTTTGCAAGGAATTAAATGGGGTATAAAAAAATTAGACCATTATAGAACAGGAGTTACTTGCAGGTGTCTACATCATAGAGAAGTTTTGGGAATATTTAATTGGCATAAGAGTAATTTTTCACACTAATCGTACTACCTTAAGATATCTTTAAGGCAATGAAAGATGCAAAAGCTCAGTTGATTAGATGGAAATTATTTTTGTAGGAGTTTAATTTTGAGGTCAAAGATGGAAAGAGTTATGAAAATCAAATACCATACCATCTTTCTAGACTTAAGGATGAAGAAAAAGTATAAGATGAGTTAGAGATTAATTACTCTTTTCTAGATGAATGGGTATTAGTTGAATCTCTCAGTCGTATACCCTGGTATGCTGATTTTACTAATTATCTTATCAGTATGGTGATACCGAAAGAGATGACCTTTCATCAGAGGAAGAAATTTCTCCATAATGTAAGCAAATACTTTTTGGATAAGCCATATCTATTTCATCTATGTACTGGCAATATAATTATGATGTGTGTACAAGAACTAGAGATGTTGAGCATTCTACAAGATAGTCATTCTTCCTAATGAGGAGCTATCGTGTTGGTGATCGCACAGAGTGAAAGATATTGAAGTGTGGATACTATTTGTTTTCCATCCACAAAGATGCCCAGGACTTTGTCAAGGCTTGTGATCAATGAATCAAAAATTAGCTATGTCCACAATTCTAGCAGTGGAATTATTCAATATGTGGGACATCAACTTTATGGGCCAATTTATGTGTTCTTATGACCACAAATACATCTGGGTGGAGTGGATTATGTTCTAAATGGGTGAAAGTTGTGGCCTTGGTAAACAACGAAGGTAAGAGTGTGTCTTGTTCTTGGAAAAGAATATTTTTTCTAGATTTGGGACTCAATGAAAGATCATAAGAGATGGGGGTTCACATTTTTACAATAAGGTGTTTTTTTATGCTCATAGCGAAGTACTGAGTGAAGCAATACAAAGTAGTCACCCCAATCATCAACAATGAGTGGGACAAGTAGAAGTATCGAATTGTCAGATGAATATAAAATTAACCAAGACAAAGAAAGGTAATCGAAACAATTGGGCAAGGAAACTTTATGATGCATTGTCATCTTATCAAACATGTTTAAAAACGTTAATTAATATGTCTCCTTACCAACTTATTTTACCAACTTAAAACTGAGTGACATTTCAATAAATATGGTTTGGGTTGGATGAGCTTCCACCTGGTAGCTACTACCCGACAATGGTTCACGAATTCAATGTGAACTACTTAGCCACCCTTGAGAAGCTACGGCAAAAGGTCAAAAGCCAATAAAAATAAAACTATTAGACATGACCAAGTTTGTGAGGTTTATGTGGATATTTTGAAGCAGACAATCAATAGATTCTTATATGGTAAAATTTATGACCCTCTATTAGAAACTTAAGAGTTAAACTATAGGTTGCTAACAGCATTACAACAATGACTGTAATTGTCATAGTTGTTAACAAATGATGAGCCTCCTTTGTTTACAAACCCAAAGGAGAGGATAGGCAAATCGTCACTGACATTTGCTATGAAGTTATAATGGACATTGGTACAAATGTGGTTAATTCCTATAGGTAGAGAAAACATAAAACAACAACAACAACAACAAACCCAGTGTATTCCCACCTAGTGGGGTATGGGGGGGGGGGTAAGATGTACGCAGTCCATACCTCTACCTCTAAAGATGTAGAAAGGCTGTTTCCGATAGACCCCCGGCTCAGGACACGAGATACCACACAAATACATAGTAAAGCACAGAACAAGATTTCATAACATAAATACAGCACCCACAAGTAATAAAAACAGAGAAAATCACACAGATTCGTAATACAACATGGAACAAGGTATCATAACAAGAATAATACCCCCACTAAGTAATTCCCTACACTAGCGACCCAAACTGGCCCTAGCCTTCTGCCCTAATTTGCGTCCTCCAGATCTTCCTATCTAGGGACATGTCCTCGGTGAGCTGTAACTGCTCCATGTCCCGCCTAATCACCTCACCCCAGTACTTTTTCGGCCTACCCCTACCCCACCTAAAACCATCCAACGCTAGCCTCACACACCTACGAACCGGGGCATCCATTCCCCTCCTCATCACGTGTATGAACCATCCCAATCGGACTTCCTGCATCTTATACTCCACTGGAGTCACACCAACCTACTCCCTGATAGTCTCATTACGAACTCTATCCCCTCTAGTCAGCCCACACATCCAACGCAACATCCACATTTCTGCCACCTTCATTTTTTGGATGTGGGAGTTCTTAATTGGCCAACACTCCGCTCCATACAACATGGCCGGACGGACTACCACCCTGTAGAATTTGCCTTTAAGCTTGGGCGACACCTTCTTATCACACAACAACCCCGACGCGAGCTTCCACTTCGTCTATCCCGCCCCAATACGGTGTGAGACATTCTCGTCAATCTCACCGTTACCCTGGATCACGGACCCGAGATACTTAAAACTAACCCTCTTACATACCTCCTGTGATTCCAACTAGAGAAAATAAAGTTGTGTTGGTTTCTAGTTTAATGTCAGGGTTCGAAGTAAACTTCAGAATCATTATTTTGGATGAGATGCATTTGCAATCCATAAAACCGACAACATATTTGCAATTCCCTTTTTTGGGGACCAATTTATGCATTGAGGCAAGATTGTCTATCTTGAGTGGTATCGACGATGAAGTAATGGCCTTAAAGACTCAATACATTGACAACATAAGCGATGATACTAAATTTGAGTTATGGGCGCACAAACCTCCATCACTAGGACCTCACTCTAAAACTACCTCATAGGCCTCTGGCACCCCATCATGTCTGCATCTAACTTTCATCACTACTAATGCATAGGGTGCATCTTCTATATTTGGGGATGTTTCTAACTACCCCAACTACCGAGACTATTGGCACAACCTTCATGCCACCTACATATTCAGTTTAAGAGGCAAAATAAGTTTGAGAAGCAACTGCAAGCATGGGCCAAATAATTCAAACCCTCTATAGATTAAGGGATTGGTGAAATATTAAAACCATATGTTGGGTTTGCATGCTCACACTGATAACATATAGGTGAGGATGAATAAAAGATAGTAAAAATTAGATGAACAAAGGGTTGTAAAAAATGACTGTTCCAGACTTAGCCAAATTTGTAGTCAAACTGAAAAAGGCCCAAGCCAACATCACTACACTATAAGATGTAACTACTACTATATTCTCAATTACAAAGGTAGAAGAATAAAAGAAAGATGAATCCATAATTAAATTGATGGGGTAGCATCTCAAATCCAGCGATAAAAGTCCAGTCGAGGGTGGTGAAGAGCAAAAAAAACACAAGAAGTTATAGCATCGTAAGAGAACTGATAAAGAGAAAGATGTGAGAAAAGCAAAAAAACTCTCTAAAAGAGATAAAGCTTTAAGACAAGAGAGAGTGAGATCCCAATTGTCTGAGGCTTCTTTTAGCTCAATGTGTGGAGTTGAGTCTGACTTACAAATTTTGCCTACACTAACTCCACAGACCGAGACTATTGTGGATAATTTGAGCATATCAGTTGGCACTAGCATCACTGTTACTTATTATAATGCCTCATTAGCTTCCAATATTTTGCAAACTTTGAGGCCTAAGGGATTCATAGGTATTCCTTCCTCCTAAAATCTCAATTATTACTTTTGTATGCATTAGGGACAATGCATGATTCGTTTGATGGGGTGGGGGTGCCTGTCTATCACCGCTCAGGGGTTGTTGTTTCCATGTTTATTTTTCCTCTATTGTACAATCTAGTAGAACCGGTATATTTAGGTATTTTTACTGCTTTTATGTGGTTTAGGATAAATTATTAGCAACTAATAGCCTGATTTTGTGGTGTGTGATAAATAGAAACCCCACCAAAACTTGTTTAGCATATTTAGTTTGTTAGGTATTGTTAACTTTATAGATCTTTGAATGATATTAGTGCATACAGAGGTGATAGTTTATACAAGTTCACCACAACAACAAGGACCTGATTCAATGATCGGTCCTTGTATGAGGAAAATAAAGAACAATAAGAACATAAATTAAATAGCAGTAAAGTAAATAACAAAGGATATTTACATAGAAACCTCCTTTCTCGAGGTAGTAAAATGACAACCTACCCTATTAGGATTTCACCAATGACTTCACTAATCTCCAAGAATTTTTTTTAATTACAACCTTATACAATCTAGAAATTAAACTCTTAATTCCTGACCCTCGACTGCAACACCCCTTCACAATAACTCTATTTTCTAGTCTAGGAATTAACCTCTTAATCCCTAACCATTTTGTAATAACTCTGCTCCAACACCTCTTCATAATAACTCTACTTTGAAGACCCCAATAACTAACTCTAGCTAATAACCAATTGAAGTAAAAATAGAAAAATAACTACCCACACAGAATATTAGGATAAGGAATGGGTTTAAAATATTAAACAAAAAATAAAAAGACTTAGTCATCCTAGAAACTAATAAAATTTTCACTATGAGCAAGCTAACTTCTAGATTGTTGAATCCTTATCTTCAAAAGTGAGAACCAGTAGCTTTAACAAGAAGAAGGCCTTTTGAGAATGTGAAAAAACTAGGTTTCTCTCCATATAATGATGTGTATATATAAGGATGAGCATTAGAGAGAAATATTCTCATTGGATGATGAAAGGTAACACTATAGTGCACCATTAATGTTGCTACATTATGCCTGCTAGTATGTCACTACAGAGTCAGCTAGCACAAACATACAAAAATAGTTATCCATATGATCAGTGCTATTACAAATTAGCTACTAGGTCCCTTTATTTATTTTTCAATCATCAAAATAATAAAAAAACAAGAGTCTCCTTAACCCAATAGATGAAAACTTTGCTTATGTTGAATTGCTATCATGATAGTTGGTATTGATAAATGTTTTTCTATGTCAAGTGTGTGTGAGCATATTTTGTATTTTCTCACTTTGTGGATGTATCTATAACTTGCATAATCTATTCTATTAAATTATAAGTTGGTTGGTTAGGAAAGGATCACAAGCATTATTTGAATTAAGTCCACTTAACCTAAAAGATCATCCAAATAATGTGAATAATTCCTTTGATCCCTGTTTGAGCTGATTAGACTTGTATTTTATTTAATAGTCTCTCACCTTTCCTATTTTGTCTATGAACCTTTTCTTTGGTCCTGGTCCCTCTTTGGACATTGCTTACCTTAATTCAGGTAAATTATCTAAGTTGAGAGTGGCTCTTGTAGACGTGTATGATGAGTGAAATGGGGTATGAGAAGATTGGGTGTTGATGAAAAAAAACTAGTGGATGTGAGCATATGAAAGAAAAATAAGAAGATAGGAAAAAGAAAGAAAAAAAAAAAGTTTAATAAAAAAAGATTTTGTGAATGCATTTAATCAAAAGAGATTGCTACACTTGCAAATGCAAATAACTAGTAAAACAAGGAGAATAAGGGCAGAACGATTAACCTTAAGTGGAAATAAAAGTTTGTTGATGTCAAGGAGGTTGAGCCACTAATTTCCAAATATATCCTATCTGCACCCAAGCCCTTATTACAAGTCATAAAAAGTCATGTAGTGATCCTAGTCAACCATCTGAAGAACTGAAGTAGAATAGTAAAGGCAAGCCTATAGGATTGTATATGCACTATTTGAAAATCCTTATGGGAGTGAATGTATTCCTTCCAATCCCTGGTTAAATTGATTATGTATGTGTGGGACTTCTTTGAACTAAAGGCATTAGAAAAACATTATTTTTTATTGACTATTAGGATAACGGGTGTATGTGTATGCAAGTTGATCATTGATATCATGATCACATTCTTAAATCCTTACTATTTGAAAATAAAGTGATTGCTATGTGTTTTATGGAATAATGATAAGAAAGGGGTAAATTTTGGAAGCAATTGTGAAGTGTCAATTGATTGTTACAATTTAGCATAATTTTCTTTGTTTTAAGCGTTTGTCTGGTATAAGTTTATTTTATTTCTTGGGGACAAAAGAACTTTTTAGTTGAAGGTGTTGACATGCTGAATTTGATGGCACATTTTACGTTTTTAACTAAGAATATGCGTGAGTTTTTAAGCAATTGTTGTTAGATTTGATGGTTTTTTATGTTGAAATGTAGGAAAAGGAACCAAGGCCACAAAGGAAGGAAACTTTTCTAACTACGGCCATGTGACGGTTCACTTGATGAACCATCAAGGGTGTGATAAACCATCAACTATCACAACAAAACAAGATCTTACATTTGGAGAATTCAATATGATGGCATGGCTGATGAACCATCAGGCCTATGACAAATCATCAAACCAAGTCGTCATAGAAAAATAGTATAGCAGGCATGAAAAAATCAAATAAAGACTCCATGTGACAAACCATCACATGCTTGACGAACCATCAAGCGAGTCGTTAGAGCCAAGGCGGTCAAATTCTATACAACTTTAGGTTCAAATTTTCCTGAAGCCTATAAATACCTAGTTTGGGATTTAGAATAGGAGTCTTTGATATTGTGAGCAATAACATAAATTTTTTTCTTTTTAAGGATCGAGAGTTTGGGTTTTGCAACAACTACTTAGGTTTTGGTCAAGGATTAAAGTGTTGGAATTCATCTTTGTTAGAATTCTTCTTTTAATTATGAAATACACTAATTTATTCATCTCAGGAACTATGTGTGGCTAAAAATTCGGCAACTAAGGTTTTGAGATTCATGGCAAAATGACAACTCTAGGGTTGATTTCGATCTGGATTCAATTGTATTTACTGATGTATTATAAAATTTTTCATCTTTACAGTTTATTAATGGTTGCGAACATTACAACAAACCCTATATTTAACTTTCTTGAAATAAGAGGTCAAATGTCCAAAAATAGGATTAAAAACAAGGATTCAGAGTTTTTAACCTTCGCCTACTGGTAATGCTTTAATCAGATTAACCAACTTGAGACTAAAGTTGAGAAACATTTAGATGTATATTAGATATCAATTGACTTACATCAATGGTATTAGAAGAATCCACTTACGGTACTAACTCGAAAGTGTTATAAAGTCATAGTGAACACAAGTCTAATTTGCTTTCTCCACTAGTTCACATTTCTTAAGATTGATGATTGTTAATTAAAACAAATTGTATATTGATACCAACATATTTTCTGAAAACCCCTATTTAACGAAAATCATAGACTAAAAGTCATTTAACTCGCGAACGACTTAGTGTTCACCATATTCCCTATGGGATTCGATCCCGTCCTTTGTTGGTTTTTATATTTGGCAATGACCACTTATACGTCTTAAGGGATGTGTAATTTGAGTGTATCAAGGACCTTTTACGACAATGACCTTGGATCTTTAGCTACAACAGGCCTTAAGAAGGGATTTCTTTTCAGTAGGCTGAACAAAATAGTCCATAGAGAAAGATTACGGTAGGGTCCCAATGATTGGAGGCCCTAGCGCTTGCTTCAAGCCTTTACAAGGAGATTATAAAACTTCAAAGGGATGCTTAGGAGAGAAAGAGTTCAGAGCGCCTTGAAGGACTGATTACTCCTCATCTTTGTCTCGCACAATAGGCAAAGGTTTAAGGGGGCCCTTTCCTCCCTAGATGGAACCTCTACAAGAAAGTATCCTCTTCTGATTCCATATCTCTAGTGATGATCTCCACTGGCTAAGAGGGTTTGATTTCTTTCCTCAATGACTGCTTTGAGCTTTTCTTAAGTGGATGATCAACGGCCTCCATAAAGGGCATCACGAGAGGTTTATCCATCCTTTCATTCAATTGTGACCCATCAATCCCTTTGTAATAATTAATAGAGATAAGAATGTTGGACCACCTATTAAAACTGTAAAAGAAATAAGTAAGAAAGGCAACGACGGACATAAGAAGGGTTTAAGGTAGTAAAATCGTATTGTGGTGTCTAGGTTCCATATATATCTTGTCCCACAAACTCTCCTTGACAGGGTAAGTCTAGAATTTTGGCAACCTAGATACAAAAATACCTCATCGAATTCAAGATTTGTATTTTTAACCTGGATGCCACTCATGAGCTAAGTAATAAACTGGAAAAAGTAAGGTATGTGAAGAAAGATAAAAAGGTGTAGAGGGATTGAAGGGGAGACGTAATGTAAGAAAACTTATATAAATGTTCCAAAAAGATGGAAGAGGTGTATACAAAAGGTCTTTAGTAGCCACGACGACAAAACGGTTAAACTAACCCATATTGTTGGTGTCACACATCTCCAAAAGAGATATTTCTTTCCATGGCGTACCAATTTCACCCCTCTTTTTTGGATGATACAGGGAGAAAATAGGAACAAGAGGTGAGGTAAATTAAAGTCCTCACTAATTTTAAAAGTCAGGAAATGACGACAAGCGATAATCCTCCAAAATTTGGGACTAAGTTGTCCAAGGCTCAGATGGAAGGTCGAGTAGAAGGAGATGATCACATTATAAATAGGTTTAATAAGTTCCATGATGAATGGGTAAATGTAGAAAAAGGTGTAACTTGACCTCAGACAAGTAACACTTTTGCAATTAGACAAGGCAGAGACCATGTATTTTTTAACTAGCCAACCACATTACGATTGGGTCAATGAAATGTGTATTCCTTTAATTAAGGAACCAAATTTCCGATAAAACTATTTGCAGGGCTAGAATTATTGCTTGGGGTGATTTTAAAATATCCGTCAAAGTGAAATAACCTAGGAACTACGTCATCAATTAATAACTCTATGGGGGCAAATGAGAAATAAAAAGGAGCAAAGAGCAAGAAGAGAAGATTGGGATAAGGACGTCAGGATAGAGAAGGAACAAAAAAATCTCAGAAGAACTCAAAGCGCCGAGAAATAAATAAATGGGAAGAAATCGCCAACAAGCAATCATAAGAAAGGATTTTTTGGGGTGGAGTGTCGTTTCATGATTTCACGCATGGTAAACCGTATTCAAGAAGAAAATGCTTCGGAACCTGGGAAATGCACATGACATATGAAGGATGAAATCGTTCTGCCTCAATTTTTGTTGACGATTCAATTAAGGAATGAAGGGACTATCTGTATTGAGTAAAGATCTTCAAGGGATACAAAATGGAATGAGGTGGTCGAGAATGGTTCAATCAGCGTAACCTCCATCTAAGGCCTAAGGACACCTCGAGAGGAACTCCATTAGGAGGTAATGCTTATGGTACGAAGGGTTAGGATGATGTCGAAGGAAAACACATGAGACAAAGGTGTCGGAATTCATCAGGTCTGCAGACGTGTTTTGTAGCAACCTCTGCAAAAGATATTGGTTGGCACTTGCAACGAATAGGACACGTGAAACTATATTATTAGCAGTAGTGTTTTAAAGGTTCTTTAGGAAACCATTTCTATTAGGCAACAAGCCACTCATTGTACCCTATATAAAAGGATTCCTATTCACTAATAAATACATTATTCACTTGCATTAGTCTTTTTTTGATTTTCCTACATATTTATCTCTCACTAGAGGGATTTCAACTCTTGAAGGACGTTGTTCAAGGCTTTTGTTCACCGGTCTATTCTTTACTGCTGATTATCTACTTTACTTAATTTCCTTACGTTACACATTGTATTTCTTTACATTGATAATCATTTCACTAGTAAATGAATCGTAAACAGAATTAGATTTAACATACGTGCTCTTGACCTCATAGTCATAGTCAACTGTGCCATTTTCAAGATAAACAAAATATATTTATAGTTAAAATGTAAGGAACCAAATTCATGGAACTGGTCCCCCATGACGAGTTCTATTGACTCACACTTATGGTCGTTGCACAATGATTAGAGATGGGAATTGCCGATCGTTCAATAGCAGTTGGGCTTCATCCTTATCTTGTCTCAGCATGGTCTGATGCCAAGTCATGCTGCTTCGGAGCTAGGTGGGCTAGTGGATATAACACCAAGCACAAGGATGCAAGTTTGAGATACCCGACGGGAGGAAAGATGTCTTCTTCGGTCACGGCTGAGGATATGTTTGGTGTTCTATCGTGGCTGAGTTGGACCTAATTTGTCACTTCCTGCATGTGCCTCTCCCGGTTCGGCCACACAATTGACCCCGATTTCACCCTATACAAGCTGCAAAATAATACTAGGCTTCTCAATTTCAATGACAGCGAATAACTTGGAAAAACTATCGTGCCTCATTTCTTTACATCTCCGTCTTATTTTCCTCGCAATTGTCATTTTGCAAAAGGAATCAGGAGGCAAAAATGTTACTAATACATAATTTTCCTGTCAATTTGTAAACAGAATAAAGCAAATGACCAAAAGCGTCAGTGAGGAAAAGATCAATGCGCGTTCACACCGTGTATAGAATCACAAGTTTATAGAAATACCGAAATTCTCTTTTCTAGCAAATGATAAATATTACGTTTTATTTTAGTTGATCTTTTTTTTTTTTTAAATATTTATTTTAATTTAGTTGTTGTTTTGATGAAATCAAAAGGGTTTTAATATGTTCTTTCAATAATATCATTATCATTAAATGACTAAACAAAACGTACAACTCAAATTTATATTTTCAAAGCATAATTAATAAGACTAATTTGATACAATAAAACCCTAATAAATATTTTTTTTAATGGATGTACCAAGTCCATGAGGATCAATAATACAAAACGAATGAAGTGATTAACACAAAAATTAAATCCACATTGTCAAAAACAACTCTAACCCCTCTCCCCCACCCAACCACTACTGGATAAAGCCTGTGCCCACTACAACTCATTTTTAACACCCTGGTCCCCAGCCTAATCTTTACTTGTTTGTTCCAACATGTTCCATGCCACCGCCCAATTTGGCCTAGTCTCTTCTTGGTGTAGTTATAAGGACATTTATTTTCTTTTTATTTTACATTTATTTCTAAATTTAGATGTTTACCTTTAATAATGTTGAAGAATCAATGTAAAAGATGCGCATAAAATAAAATCATTCGATTTTTATACATTATAAACGTTGTTATTCCTCTTAATACAAGAAAAGATACTTTCGTAGCCCTATTTTATAATGTTATTGATTGGACGGAGGATTTAAAAATCAATATTTTATATTAGCAACTATAATTTGAATGGTCTAACGAATTTGGTATTTAAAAGTTGTAAATATATGTTTCATCTTTTGGTATGATTACTTATTCGACTTCTCTACGCATTGATTCAACAAGCAGCCTTGTTCAAGACACCAATGGTATTTCAGACCTATTTGAATAGATGATGTTCGATATTGAGGTGTTGTTCATATTGAAAATAGATTATTACTTTTCTTAAATAATTACTCATTCGACCTCACCCCAGAGAAACTCACCAATTATATGCAGTACTAATACCTAGGTTTTTCTGGTCATTTTCTATTCCATGTTTAAAAACTAGTTACTATCAGAAAATTTCAAATTTCATGTGTAATATCTTAATTTTTCACGTGTAAAATTTGAAACTCTATTGCACTGATTATTTGTCAATTACAAGGATTGAATGATATTTCTTCCATTTTAATCTATGTAACACTTTTTGTTTCACAATTCTATTTTAATCTTTGTAACACCTTTTATTTTACAAGAGTTAATTTGAATAATAACTAATATTTAGATCCTTAAAAATTATAGTTTTTTTATATTAATACAATGAAAATACATTCTAAATTATTAATTAAAATCTATATAATAATCATCTAGAAAAAATATAAAATATCACAATGAAACTCAAAATAGCTAAAGAATATTTAATTTTTGTCAATGTGAACCCAATTACCCCTTCTCATATTGCCTCAATATAAAGGCGACAGGACAGAAATGAAACTTCAACAAACAAAATCAATTGGTTGCTGTTTTTCCTAAACGTCATTTACAAATCAGTCATATTACGTGCTATAAATACTCAACTCCAGAATCATCGTTTGCTCACATTCTACCTAATTATTCCATTACACTATTTATTCAACGCATACATAGTTCTTCTAGAGTCTACAATATTACTATCCTTTCAACGTTGTCTGAAAATGGAACCCCCATACCAAGTTGAAGTAAAAATAACATCAGCCAAGGATTTGAAGAGCGTCAACTGGCGTTACGGTCCCCTGAAACCCTACGCAGTTGTCTGGGTTGATCCCAATGCTAAATGCTCCACTAAGGTCGACGAAGAAGGCGATACTTCACCTTATTGGAACGAAAAACTCGTCGTTCCTTTGAATTCTCAGATTGAAGATTCCACCTTGTACATCGACATCGTTCATGCTAATGCAGAAGAAGACACCAAGCCTCTCATCGGATCCGCTAAGATTCCTCTTATAGAAGTCGTCGATGATGTTGGCATAGGCTGTGAGCTGGAGCGTACCCTCCAGCTCAAACGCCCTTCTGGCCGTCCTCAAGGAAAGGTAGAAGTACAGGTTACTGTACGGGTGCCACACTACCGTGCACGAGATGCGTTTTACGCACCTCCGTACGGTGTGCCACCTCCTTCCCAACCCTATAATTACGGCGGAGGTTATGATGCTCCTTACAGCGCCCCACCACCTCCGCCTTACGGTCAGGGAGGCTACGGGCAGTCAGCATACGGAGTGGGAGGCTACGGGCAGCCAGCGTACGGGGAGGGAAGCTACGGGCAGCCAGGTGTTGGGTATGGTTACGAAGAGGAGAAGAAGAAGAGCAAGTTTGGAATGGGGACAGGATTGGCTGTGGGTGCAGTAGCAGGGGCATTAGGTGGACTGGCGATAGCAGAGGGTATTGATCATTTGGAGGACAAAATCGCTGAAGACGCAGCTGAGAAAGTTGAGGAAGATCTCGCCGACGATGATGGTGATTACGGCGGAGACGACTTTTAACCAAAAGTCTTTAATTTCCTTTCAAGTTTCAAATAGTACTGTAATATTCTTAGAGTATTTTTAACGCCAATAAAGTTAGTAAGTACGAATTATCCTGAAAAGATGGGGGAGAAAAAGGATAATGAGAATAAAGATAACATGGAAGCACAAACTCATATGCCAGGATGTTATTATGCCAAATGTTAATTCAATGTAATGTAGTGTCTAATATATGCAGTGTTATGGAGAAAAGTTTTTGTAGATGTATATTTTTGCGTTTAAATATTTTAATTGTTGTGGAAGTATATTTTTGCCTACTAGATAAAAATTGTTAGTGAACTTTATTTGATTATTACTTCTGACTAAGCATAGGAATATGAATTGCTTTGCTAAGATATTCAATCAATCTCTTATTTTGAAGTAACTTTCAAGAACCAAACAATCCTTTTAGTTCACACTTCCCATAAATAAATCTACAATCTTTTACTTTAATTATATGTAAAATAACAAATTCAGATTCAAATCCACTTGTTAATCTAAGCGGTCATATCTTTATTCTTCGAATCACGTCAAGTTTCTTGGAAAGTTGGGATAGAGGTAATATACTTAATTATGGAAGATTTATTTTTATTCAAAGTTGTTTTTTTGTACTAAAACAATTTTGTATTGACTTAGAATTTTTATGATTAACCAAAATAGTTTATGCAGACATTTTGAATAAAAAAAATGAAGAAACAATTTTCAAATAGTACATGATGGATATGAAACCAATGCCACCTACCACCTTTGGTTTTAAAAACCAAAACATTTTACTCGTGCACATGTAGAATTGAAACCTAATATTAGCAAAGGGTCAGATAAGTGGACAAATGGTGAACGACTGGACTGTCATGTTTTCTTTTTTCAGGTAAGAAATTATACTTTTCCTATTTCATTTATTTGATATCTAATATTAAAAATAAATATTCATTGTACTTGTATATTTTAGCAAATTAAAAAAGTTTTACTATTTTTTTATATATTAAATATCTACACAAAATAGTAGTAGTCAAATTTAAAATTTCAAAACATTATTAATAAGATTAGTTTCGTAAAATACACATCTAATTAAAAAAAAATTAAGGAGTGTGTCTGTCGCGACTCAAGCTCGCCGTGAATGGCTCCCATACTTACCCCCGACGGACGAACCATATAACTCAAATATCCAATTCAACAATTAGCCAAAAATTAGACAACTAATCCGTTTTTCATTACGAAGACCAATAATTCGATAACTAAATCAAAATAATAATACAAAAATACGAAACCTAAACAATCTCCTAGAATCTTAAAGCCATTGTACCAAACACTAATAACTGTCAACAAAGAGTAAAACCCCAAAAACAAGAGTAATGTCTAAGTATGAAACAATGAACCAGAAACTAAATGAAGAACTCATGGCAGTCCAAAAAATGTAGCTCACCCTTGAGTTTGAACACTATCTGAATCACAGTTGAGGTCTTGAAACAGTCGCGAGAATATGCTCTACACTCAATAAAAAGAAGAGAACGTGTAGTATCAGTACTCAAGAAACAACAGTGCACTGATAGGGATTGTAGGGGTGTGTGGATAGTGCGGATAACTTATGTTTGTTGAAATGCTCTATCATAGCATTCCTTAGTTATTTGTTTTAACCTTATTAATTCTTCTATATTATTTTTAAGGTATACTATATGTTCCATATTTCTAGTTTTTATGTAGTCAAGTAGATTCTTGTTCATAAGTATTTCTATTAATCTTATTTGCTCCATATCTTTTCTCCAATATTCTAAGTATTCGTAGTTTATCATTTTATCCTAGAGTAGTTGTAATTTTACAAATTTCGGTGTAATAACTTATTCTAATCATACTATATTTGATATGTAATTCTATGTTATCTATGTGATTCATTAACATTTGCTGTTCATGTATAGTATTATATAAACTATCATTTGTATCTCCTTTTTCTAAGGTTAATTTTATTATAAGTAATTTTTTTTCTAATTGTCTTTTTTCTTTTTGAAGCTGATTCCTGTAATTAATTTCTTCATATAGCCAACTTTGTTTTTCTCTAACTCTTCAAATATATTCTATCATTTTTTAATCTGTATAATATCCGTCTGAATAATAACTATCTAAATATAAGTCGTAGCTATCATTATATAAGTGTAAGTTTTCTATAGAACTTAATAACTCTTCATTAAAATGAAATACCTTTTCGTATATAATTTTTCTTATATCTACTATTTCTATATCCTTAAGTATATACAAAACAAGTATTTTAAATTTATCTATCATCTCATCAGATAAGTAAATATTCATTCTTCATATGATTCTATTTTCAAAATATTCCCTCCTATCATGTACCTAACAAAATATAGTCACCTTAGATCACTATATACTAGATTATTCTTAAATAACATGTTTTTCGATCACTATTAGCATGGTAATCTGGATACGTTTTTCCTAAACAGCGCCTCTACTCTGGTTACTCCCCTATCTCGGCTTCTTTGTCTCACCGATTTCACCTTTAGGATGCCATAGTTCTTGAGAATTTTTCTCCTTTTCCACTTTTCTAATAAACTTCTTAACACGTTATTCTTCGAATAATTCTACTATAAAGTAACTAACATGAGCTTATTTTATTGTAATACCCTGATCGTTCCTTAAGCCTAAATTCGTCTTTTGAGCGAATGGGAAGACTTCCAAAGTGATTGATGTTTAAAACGTATGGTATTTCTCTAATTTCTACTTTTTTCCATGTGGAGAATTGAATAAGCTTTTCATCGATACCAAATTCGCCCAAATCCAACACTCGGGTGAAGAGTTAGAGCCAATTTAGTGAGACAGTGTGCCACCTGGCACTTTAGCGCATCGCAGAGACAGCCAAAATGGAAATTTCCATTTTCCAATGAGTCTTCACGATATTGGTGTGTCGCACCAAGGCTCAATATCAGAATTGTCAAATTCCAGTGCACCAACGTGATTCCACCGTATCGCGGTGCCCTTCCAGGTCACGGCCAAGGTGGCAAATGCGACTTCACCGCGTCGCGCCACTAAGCAGTTTCCCAATTATCAAAATCCATTGAAGTTCTGCAATCATGGCGCGTCGCGCCAAAGACAAAAATCGGGCTCCAGTTCTAGAATTTACTCAAGGGTATTTTGGTCTTTCCACCCGTCCTTACCCACTATATATATTCAAATAGAGGAGAAAATCCTCATTTTCCTCTTTCATCCCATTCAAAATCTAGGGTTTCTCTCCAAAATCCCATCCAATTCTTGTCTAAACATCTCAAAATTGAGCCGTAGTTTTCACAAATTAGTTCAAGATTCAAAACTTCCAAGTCAAGAACATCAAGAACCCTAACTCAAGAAGTGGGAAAAGAAGTTCCAATCAAGTGTCTTCATCTCAAAATCATAATCAAGGTATGTGGGGCTTGAACAAGAATATCCTTTCATTCTTGTGCCCAAAGAATTGATTTTTACTATTGGAATTTCATGATTGTGCAAATTGGGTTTATACCCAAATTACTTTATGATTGATTTATTAGAATTGAGATATTTAAGATTGATATACATGACTATTTCATTGTTTTATTTCCTAAATTGAGAACTTATGCTATGAATTGTATATTGCTACTATGAATTAGAATTGATGATTTCCAAGTGATAAATGATGAGAGTCATGATTTTAAGCTTTTCCATGAGAAGTTGATTATTGAATATATATATATATATATTGACGTTTGAGTTTAAGAGTCAAGAATGAATCTTGTGATGCTTTCTTGAAGTTTTGACATTTGATATGAGTTAATAAGCAAGTCCACTTGATGTTGACAAAGATTGTTTTGAGTTGAGTCGAGTTAGGAATCCACAAATTATTTATAATTTATCGATGAGATATATTTATGATTTTGGTCTCTATGGTAGACCCTTGAGTTGATTAAGGTGGATTTCCTAACGCGTTCTAAGCTTGAGTCTAGGAGTAGTATTTAGCATCGAGCGGGAAGTGTGGGTTCAGCGCATCCTGCTTCCTCAGAACTACGTGCCACCGTAGGATAAAGATTAAGGGCCAAAGGCCAAGACAGTGATCACTAAAGTTAAGGTTCTACTATGATGGTAAGGATAGAACAACTCTCCCCAACGTGGGAAAGACGTTGGACTCCATGTAAGCTCACATGGTTTATGTCGGTTATAAGAAACTCCCAAGTCCATAAGAGTTTACGTTTCTGGAGTCACCAAGTTACTCTAAGTCTTGAGTTGAAGACTTTGAGTTGAGTATAATGATTTATAAGATTTACAATGCTTGCATTACTATTGATGATTTATAAGGAATATATTTCAGCTAATTCAAGAAAAGAGAGTCATTATTGATAGCATGCATGATTTTCTTATATATTTCTGATAATGTTTATAATATTGCATACACCCCCACATACTTAGTACATTCCCAAGTACTGATTCCCATATTTTTCTGTGTTCTATATTTCCTCGTGATGTAGGTTCGGGTGCTCAGTCTCAGCAGAGACAGTGTTCTTTGAGTACATTTATCTATATTTTTGCAGTTGGTGAGTCCTCATGGTTCGAGAACCTATGTTCCTAATTTTTTCTTGTTAGCAGATGGTTGTTTCTTTTTAGTTCAGTATGAGTTAGTTGGGGATCTGTCCCAATGGCTCCTCAGTCTTATGTAGTAGAGACTTTTGTCAGACTAGAGTACCAGTATGTACATAAATTTTAGTATTTCATTTGTACAGGCTAGTATTTCTTCATAATTAAGTATGTTCAAATTCATGACATGATTATTCTTCCCTATTTTAGCATTATTAGCGTTATAGTGAGTTCTGAAAGTGATGACAGGCTTAGAGGGTTAGCTTGACGCCACGTGTGGTCTTAAGCACCATATGACGTCTCGGGATAGGTATGTGGGGCGTTACAAGATTGGTATCAGAGCCTAAGGTTCAAAGAGTCCTGGGGAGTCTGACCAGCCACGTTACGTAGAGTCTTGATAATCGGTGTGTAGCGTACCACATCTATGAGCAAGAGGCTACGGGACGTTTTAGGAAAAGTTGGTTCCTTCTTTCAAAAGTCCATCGTGCTTATGCCTTTTTTTCTGTTGTTAATTTGTGCTCTCTTATGACAGACAATGCCTCCTCATAGAGCTCACAGAAACAACGAACGACCTGAACCCGCTGATCCTTTAGGTGAGATGGTGTCCCACGCGGAATTCCGAGCAGCTTTTCAGGAGCTAGCCCAGGCGGTTACCGCCAATGCTCAGACCCATGCTCAGGACACAACTCCACCTCCGCATGAAAGTAATTCAGTGGTGGCCCGGGTTAGTAATTTCATCCAGATGAATCCGCCAGAGTTTTATGGGTCAAAGACAGGTGAGGACCCGTAGATGTATCTTGATGAGGTAAAAAAGATCACCCAAATTATGCATGTAATGGAGAAAGAGAGTGTGGATTTAGATTCCTATCGCTTGAAAGATGTTGCCTATGATTGGGTGGAGATGTAAAGAAAGAGTAGAGGGGAGGATGCCGCTCCCATGACTTGGAAGATGTTCCAGGACACATTCTTAGATAGATTCTTTCCCCCAGAGCCGAGGGAAGAAAAATTAGAAGAATTTATAAACTTGAGAAAGGGCTCCATGACAGTTAGGGAGTATTGTCTTAAGTTCAATCAGTTATCTAAGTATGCTCCCGGTATGATGGCTGATTCTAGAACCAGTATGAGTAAGTTTTTGGCTGGTGTGTCAGGTTATATCATGAAAGAGTGTAGATCCGCTATTCTTAATAGGGACATGGATCTTTCTAGATTAAAGATACATGCTCAACAGATTAAAGCGAATAAGGTAAAGGAGAGAGAGTGAGTGAGGGGGAATAAGAGAGTTAGATCAGACCAGCAAGGGTATAGTTAGATTAGATTTTCTGGAGGGATCCACCCTTAGTTCCAGAACCGTTCTTTTGTGCCAGCGCCTTTATCAGCTAGTGCTTCCGCATCCAGAATTAGACAGGAATAGGGTAATAATCTTTCTGTGTCCAGGCCTCAGGACCATGTGAGTAATATACCTATCTATCCCCTATGTGCTAAGTGTGGTAGGACGCATCTCGGAGAGTTTATGGATGAACAGAGAGGTTGTTTTGGTTGTGGCAAGTTGGGCCATAGGCTCAGAGATTGCCCGTATACCAGATAAGGGATTCACGATGTTCGCCCTCAGAATCAGGCCATTAGTGCTCCAGGCCCTTTAGCTCGTTCTACTCCTTCTTAGGGTGCCTCATCTAGTATAGCTGACGGTCAGCACCAGAATTACTTCTGTGCTATACCACCCCACCAGGAGTAGGAGGATTCACCAGATGTTGTTACTGGTACGCTCCGTGTATTTCATTTTGATATGTATGCGTTGATAGACCCTGGGTCAAGTCTTTCTTATGTGACTCCGTTGGTGGCTGTGAATTTTGAGATCGCGGCTGAAAAAATTCCTGAGCCTTTTCTAGTTTCACCCCAGTAGGTGAATCTGTTGTTGCTAACCAAGTGTATAAGAAGTGTCCTATCACTGTCCTTAATAGAGTCATGTTTGGATATTTGATTCAGCTTGACATGGTTGATTTTGACTTTATTCTAGGTATGGATTGGCTTCACTATTGTTATGCGTCTATAAACTGTCGTACCCGTGTAGTCAAGTTTTAGTTTCCCAACGACCTAGTTTTTAAGTAGTCCAAAAATTCTGTAGCTCCCAAGAGTCATTTTATATCCTACCTTGAAGTAAGGAAATTGATATCCAAGGGTTGTATCTATCATTTGGTTCGATTTAAAGAAACTAAGTTAGAGACTCCGACTATTCAGTCTATTAGCGTTGTCAATGAATTTCTTGATATTTTTTTGGAAGATCTCCCAGGAGTACCTCTCGATAGAGAGATAGAATTCAGGATTGATCTTCTTCCCAATATGCAGCCTATTTCTATTCCTCCGTATCGTATGGCCCCCGCAGAACTTAAGGAGTTGAAAGAGCAACTCAAAGATCTTCTTGATAAGGGTTTCATAAGGCTCAGTGTGTCTCCTTGGAGAGCACCTGTTCTATTTGTGCGAAAGAAAGATGGTTCATTGCGTATGTGCATTGACTATCGTCAGCTCAACAAGGTCACGGTAAAAAACAAATATCCTCTTCCTAGAATCGATGACCTGTTTGATCAGCTACAAGGTGACAACTATTTCTCAAAAATAAATTTGAGATCCGATTATCACCAACTTCAGGTTAGAGAGTGTGGTATTCCAAAGATGGTTTTTGTACCCGTTATGGTCATTTTGAGTTCCTGGTTATGTCTTTCGGGCTAACTAATTCCCTAGAAGTTTTTATAAACCTCATGAATCGGGTGTTCAGATAGTACTTGGATATGTTTGTTATTGTGTTCATAGATGATATTCTTGTGTACTCCCGAAGTAAGAACGACCATGGAAATCATCTCTGAATTGTCTTGCAAACCCTTATAGATCATCAGTTATTTGCCAAGTTTAGCAAGTGTGAATTTTTGCTAAGGTCAGTTGCCTTTCTTGGTCATATTGTTTCTTATGAAGGTATTCAACTTGATCCTCAAAAAGTAGAAGCTGTGAGGAATTGGCCTAGACCTATCTCTCTATTTGATATTAGAAGTTTCTTGGGTCTAGCTGGCTACTACCGTCGTTTTGTCGAAGGTTTCTCTTCCATTGATGCACCTTTGACCCGGTTAGCCCAAAAGAAAGTTAAATTCTAGTGGTCATATTCTTGTGAGAAGAGTTTTCAGGAGTTGAAGACTCGACTCACTTCATCCTCTGTGTTGACCCTTTCTAAAGGTGTAGATGATTTTGTGGTGTATTGTGATACCTCTAGAGTTGGTTTAGGTTGCGTATTGATGCAGAAAGGTAAGGTTATAGACTATGCCTCTAGGCAGTTTTAACCGCATGATAAAAATTACCCGACCCATGATCTCGAATTAGCTACAGTAGTTTTTTCTTTTAAAATATGGAGACACTACTTATACGGTGTTCATGTTGATGTATTTATGGATCACAAGAGTTTGCAGTATGTGTTTACTCAGAGAGATTTGAACCTGCGGCAGAGACGATGGTTAGAATTGTTGAAATATTATGATATGAGTATGTTGTATCACCCGACCAAGGCTAATGTAGTGGCAGATGCCCTTAGCAGATCGTCCATGGGCAGTGTAGCTCATAGAGAGTAAGATAAGAAGGAGTTAGCCCGTGAAGTGCATCATTTGGCTAGGTTGGGTATTAGATTACTTGATTCAGCTGAGGGTAATGTTTGGGTTCAAAGTAGATCCGAATCTTCTCTAGTTTCAGTAGTAAAAGAGAAGCAGTATATGGATTCTCGTTTGGTCGAACTAAATGAGTCAGTTAAAGATCAAAAGGTGGAGATTTTCTCCCAAGGGGGATATGGTATATTAAGGCTTCAAAATAGATTATGTGTTCCTGATTTTGATAACTTGAGACAGAGGATTATGGCTGAAGCGTATGGCACGCGGTATTCTATTCATCCCGGTGCTACCAAGATGTACCACGATTTGTGTGAAATTTATTGGTGGAATGGTATGAAGAAGGATATAGAAAAGTTCATAGAGAAGTATGCAACTTGCCAACAGGTGAAGATAGAGCACCAGAGACCCGGTGGTATGATGCAAGAATTTGGCATTCCTACTTGGAAGTGGAAGGAAGTGAATATGGATTTCGTGAATGATTTACCTCTCTCTCATCGTCATCACAATTCTATATGGGTCGTTATAGACAGGTTGACTAAGTCAGCATATTTCCTGCCAGTACATACATCTTTCACCGCTGAGGACTATGCTAAGCTGTACATCCGGGAGTTAGTCAGGTTGCATGGAGTTCTGTTGTCTATCATCTCCGATAGAGGTACTCAATTTACTTCTCAGTTTTGGAGAGCTTTTCAGAAGGGTCTTGGCACCCAAGTTAGTCTTAGCTCCGCTATTCATCCGCAGACAGACGGTCAGGCTGAGAGGACTATCCAGACTTTAGAGAATATGTTGAGGGCATGTGTTCTTGATTTCAAAGAAATTTGGGATGAACATTTACCATTGATTGAATATGCGTATAACAACAGTTTTCATGCTAGCATTGGAATGGCTCCATTTGAGGCATTATATGAAAGGTGATGTAGATTACCCATAGGTTGGTTTGAAGTGGGTGAGGCTGTTGTGATTGGATCTGATGCTGTGTTCGAGGCCATGGAGAAATTTAAGTTGATTCGAGAAAGGTTGAAGACAACCCAGAGTCATCATAAGTCGTATGAAGATGTGAGAAGAAGAGCTCTTGAGTTTGAAGTTGATGATTTAGTGTACTTGAAAATTTCGTCCATGAAAGGGGTGAAAAGATTTGGAAAGAAAGGGAAGCTTAGTTCCCGATATGTTGGCCCTTACAGAGTTTTGCATCGTGTTGGGAAAGCAGCTTATGAGATCGAGTTGTCTGCAGAGTTGTCAGCTGTCCACCCTGTCTTTCACGTTTTTACGCTCAAGAAGCACATTGGTGATTCTATTGTGGTTGATCCGTCCGGAAGCTTTGATGTTCTGGACAACCTTTCGTATGGTGAGATTCACCTATTTTCTTATATCTTCTTCCTAAATTAGAAAATACTATTCTTATTTTTAATCCTTCATGATTTTCATATGTTTTTTCATCTATTATAAATTCTTCCTTGTTCATTTTATCTACTTGATAGTGTATAGATCATGTTGATATATGTATTTTAGATTATCTATTTGTGATTCTAAATATGATATTTCTTATTTTTGTGCTTTTATTGATTTTTGGCATACTCCAACAATCATGTTATATTGTAGTCTTTCTTTTCTTATTTTTAATTCTTTTCATTTTTCAGATATTATTTATTTTAGTTCTTTATATTTTTGTGATTTTGTTATGTTATTGATCAGTATTTATAATATTTTGGTGAATTTCTAAATTTAGTTCTATCGTAATATGTATTCCTTAAATAAATACATACAACTTCTCGTTTTTTAAATAACATAGCTCTGATACCAATTGTAGGGGGGTGCGGATAGTACGGATAACTTCTGTTTGTTGAAATGCTATGTCCAAAATGAGTAACATGAACAAGTAACCTAACTTAACAAAGAAAAAACAACCGTGAACACCTACCATGTAACCTTACTTCAAATTTATAACGCTTAACCTCATTCAATAACATTATAGAGTTCAGTCAATAAAAGTTGACATGGACAACAAGTCAAGTCAAGACCATAACTACCAATAAGACTCCAAGTCAACAAATTATATCTCAATCAATATATCAACCATGTATCAATTACACAAGTAAGTAGATAATATAGAGTTATGCCTAAATTTATAATTAAACTCAGAGCACTCAAGGATACATTCCAACAACAATTATGACAATAATCATGAATCTTGGTTTATATCAAGAACAAGATATAGCAATTCAATACATAAGTCTGGGTTACTCAAGGAACCAAATATAACAAGTCATTATGTAAGTCTGGTTCACGTAAGAAACTAATATAGCGATTATGAACATAGTCTTTAGTTCACTTAAGGAACTGTCACACTCACCTATACCTTATACAGACATACTAAGGGTCTTATGATTTTTCACTAGCCATGACCTGTAGGGGACGAACTCCTGTCCATGTACAAAAAATTTCAGACATAATTAAGTGTCTACCAATCTTATATCAACCAGTCTCGTTAAGATGTCCAAATACTAATGCATCCCACAATAATGACAGATATCATAATAATCAATCATAAGCACTCATCCAATTGTTATTCTATCTGCTTTCATACCAGTACATGTTGTTTATGCACTGGCATCCTGGGCACTACGTTTTATTAATGCAGGCTCAAATCCTCAGGATAGTAGATGTCTACATTAGGCCCTATTGTCATTTTCAACTGATATTTTGGTGGCTCCTACTCTCTCTGGAGCCGGTCTATGTCTAGTATTTTTTTATTATATGTACAGGTCTCTAGTGGAGCATGACGGGCCTTATGTCAACTCGTCACTTCTATTATAGTGTGTTAAATTGACTAAAGGTTTCATGGACATCATGTAGTGTGATATTGCACAGTTTTGTTAATGAAATTCCCTCGTGTATAGATAACAAAAACGACACCTATAAGAACTAACAAGATTTCTAAATAACTTCATGCGATTAACACTTAGGATATCAAACAATCATTCACTTTCCTTGAACATGCATTGAAACAAGAAATACAAAGGAATAATTAATGTGCACACATAAAACAAGTTGGGTTTCAACTATATTAAACTGTCACCTACCTCAGTCGAATCCTGAAATGCTCTAGCAAACTTGAGTCTTTCATTTTCTTGCAACCTCAGCTTGATTATGGTATAAAATAAAAATATGACACATAATCAACTAAATGACCTATAATATTAAGAATTATAATCTAATCCCGAACCTCAAGGCCAATTTCATGATCACTTCTTCTATTCTAAGATTTTTCTACCATAATTCCACCTTAATCCTATCAATTTCCTGATTAAAATAGTAATTATCAACATGCAAGAGTAAATTAACAATCTTTAATTAAAAACCAAGAATTTTCTACCCAATTCACTTAATTTCCCTAGAAAATCAACAAGGTTAAGTCAATTCATCCTTGAAAATTCAAAAAATAACAATTTCTAGTAGTTTATGATCAAACTGTGAGTTGATGGAAGAAATTTTTTTGAAAAAATGATGAAAATCACCCAAAATTGCCTAAGCCCTTTTCAGAATGAGTTAAGAAATAATAAATTATTTTGTGATAATTTTCTACATAAATTCATGTGTATCCCCGCTATAGCGGCCCTATCCACTATGATGACCTTGCTATAGTAGAATACGCCCACTATAATGGGATTGACCAATGTTGACTCACACTATATCAAAACTGTCATAATAGCAGACTGCCACATGTTATAGCAAGTGTGGAGAGGCAGAAACTCGATATTGCTTCCAATTTTACCTTTTTTTACAAAGCACCCTCAAACTATGAGATTTTGGACTTATCCCTTTGCATCAAGTTCGTTATTGGAAATTCTACTTATCCGAATTCACTTTTAAAAAATCTCACAAATTCTTTATCATCTTAGCTAACATAAAAACATTCTAAATCAATTAATATTTACCCAATAAATTTTCGTATTATCCTAGACCTTAGCTCGCTCGAATTTCATCCAAGACTAGACCTACCTAATATTTTTAACTCCCAATTTTGAAAAATCTTAGCTTGAATTTTTGTATGTTATACCTACCCATATTGATAGAAAGGGTCATTACAGTGTTAGATCAGCAAGAACCAAGTAATATGAAATGAGGTAATATTTATTATTGTGTAATTTGATCATTTTACCCCTTCCCATAGTTTCTTTGTGGTATTTTGAGGCATGAGAATGATTCACACGGTTTTCAATATATTTCAGTGTGATTTGTACATATTTTTTATATTTGGTAGTTTGAAAGGCCTTATACTTGACTTTTGTCAACATTTATTGATCTATGCATCAGATGGAAAAATAGACTGCACTAGCAGACCCAAAATGTCTAAATTAGGTTGGTAACATGGTCAGTGTGTTTTTTTGGCTTATATACCTCATTTTGACCTTTGATTCGGGAAGTTGTGAATTGGGTTTCGGGGGTCAACTTTTTGAAAACAACATTGTTTTTAAAAAAATTAATATCTCCATTACCCCTCTAGGTGGGATTACACAGCCTGAATTAACTATCGTGTAGATAAGAAAAGGTAGTAGTCATATTCGAATATATAGAACAAATTCTACCTCGAATAGACTCCAACTACCACCTGAATCAATTATCATGTGGTGCACTCATACCTGAATCTGCATCGAAAGGGCGCAATAATGATGAGTATTGTCCACTTGTACTCAGTAAGTATAATACTCAAATAGTAGCTATATTATACATGAACTAGGACAAATCTAAGTGTTGCTCCTATTTACCTCCAAAATCCATAACACACGCTCGGAGCATATCCTCGAGAACCTGAATAGTTTGCTGCAACTGCCCATTAGTTTGAGGGTGGAAGGATGTGCTAAGATCCACCTAAGTACCCAACTTCTCCTAAAAATCTCTCCAAAGGCTAAAAGTTAATATCGAACCCTGATTTGAAATGATAGATATAGGCACACTATGCAAATGGACTACCTCACGAACATAGATACGCGCCAACCTCTCGGCACTAAAGGATATTTGAATAGGAATGAAATGTGCCAATTTGGTCAACTAATCCACAATGACCCAAATACCATTAGAACCATAGGATGTGCAAGGAAAACCATTAACAAAGTACATGGTAATCCGCTCCTAATTTTTACTATTCAATAGGCATCCTTAGAATCAAGCCACCAGACCTCTGATGCTCGAATTTCACTTGCTGACAACATAGGGAACGAGCTACAAATCTGCCACATCACTCTTCATGCCACTCCAATAATAATAATGCCTAAAATCTCTATACATCTTGGTCGTACCCCGGTGAATAGAATATCTAGAGTTGTGAACCTCGTACAACATCAACTGAATTAAATTACCAACCCACGAAACATAAATACATCTATAGAATCTCAAAACACCCTCAGAATCTATGGTATCTCTCTTGGACTCACCACTCAAAACCTTATTACAGCTGATGCAAAGTGTCATGTCCTCAAACTAATAACTCCAAATCTACTCAAATAAGGTAAACCTCACCTCAACACTTTCAAGAATCCTCCTGGAATCTAAAATATCCAGCCGTGACTATAAATTAGCTAAGGACTGGATGTCCCATGCCAACATCCTTTGAGAAACTAAAATAAAAGCCAATAAATCAATACTCACCGTCTTTCGGCTCAAGGCATCCACTACTATGTTTGCCTTGCCCGAATGATACAAAATAGAGATGTCCTAATCCTTAAGCAACTCTATCCATCTACGCTGCCTAGAATTAAACTCTCTCTAGGTCATAAGATGATGAAGACTGCGATGATCCGTGAAGATCTCACAGTATACGACATAAGGATAATGTTTCTAAATCTTAAGCGCAAAAACTACTGTCGCCAACTCCATATCACTAGTGGGATGGTTTTTCTCATTCACCTTTAGTTGAATCAATGCATAAGCAATAAATCAAACCTACTATACGAACACATAATCAAAACCAACACCAAAAGTGTCATAATATTATGATGAATCTCTCACTCTCAACAGGAAGAGCCAATAAAAGAGTTGGAGTGAAAAATCCCTTGAGCTTCCGAAAGATAGACTAACACTCCTCGGATCACCTCAAAGGAATCTCCTTCCTATTTAATATGGTCATCAATGTTGCGATAGTAGCAAAACCCTCATAAAATACCTATAGTTACCGGCCAAACCAATGAAGCTACAAACCTTTGACGGAGATGTAGGCCTGGCCCAATCATGAATAGCCTTAATATTTATAGGGTCTACCAGAATCCCATCTTTATATACCAAATGTCGTAGAAATGTTAGTGACTCAATCTAGAATACAAACTTAGAGAATTTAGCAAAATGCCTTTGATCTCTCAAAGTCTAGAGAAAAATCCTTAAATGTTGCATATGCTCCTCTCTACTCCTAGAATACACATAGATGCCATCGATGGACACAATCAAGAAGGAATCTAAATATCGCCTGAACACATGATCATTAAATCCATGAATGTTGTTGGGGAATTAGTCAACCTAAAAGACATCACCAAGAATTCATAATAACCATTATGGGTCCTAAAGGTTGTCTTTGGGATATCCTCAGACCGAATTCTCAATCTATGGTAATCGGACCTCAAGTCAATCTTAGAGAACACTATTACTATTTCTCTCTGAAGATGGTCAAATAAATCATCAAGGTGAGGCATAGGAGATTGGTTCTTCATTGTCACCTTATTAAGCTACATGTAGTCAATACACATACACAGGGAATCATCCTTCTTTTTTACGAATAAGGTAGAAGCACCCCAAGGATATCTGCTTGATTTAATAAAACTCTTTCGCAAAATATACTAAAGCTAAGAATTTATCTCCTTAGGATTAGAAGGATCCGTATAAAAAGGTTCAATAGAAATAGGTTGGTTGCCCTGCTCAAGATCAATAATAAACTCAATATCACAGTCAAGAGGAAAACTAGGTACATCAATAAAGAAAACATCAGCAAACTTAAAAACTATAGAAATAGAGTCAAGTGACTATCTCTCCACACTAACATCACAAATATAAGTAAGATAAGACTTGTAATCCCTTTAAATAGGCCTCCTAGCCTGAAAATAAAAAATAATCCACATTGTCTTGCAACCCTTTGAAATAAGTCTCCTAGCTTGAATTTAGTCAACAACTGGGGGTTTGTCGAGCATAGCTAACTTAATGATCTCTGTAAAATAATCCAAGGCTACATAATAGTTGAATAACCAAGACCATGCCTAGAATCGCATCTAAATGCACCATATCTAACACAGTAAGATCAGCCTAAGTATGAGACTCTCAAACAGTCACAACACATGATTTATAAACCAGACCCACTATGAAAAAATCACCCACATGAATAGATACACATAATGTCATAAACAAGCAATCCAAGATAACTCTAACTACAAGGCATAATAAGCAAAATCATAATAATAAGTGGATCCCAAATCAAACAAAGAAAAAGTCGATTGATGGAACACTAAAATCATACTTGTGATAATAATATTCAAAGACTCAACCTCGAGTCTAGAAGGTAGGGCATACAATTGACCACGCCTACCACCTGTTTGGGATCTTAATTGATCTCTTGTACTACCTGTCTGAGCTGAGGACCTCTATGAGCATTGTAGAGACCACCCCGAAGACTATGCATACCACATCTAGATGGGGGATGAACTACCCTAATAAATAGAATACTCTAAGCTAAAGTAACCATTGTTATATGACTAGGGAAATCTCTCGAGAAATGGATAAAGGCCCCTCAATAATAATATACCCCTGGCGCTGCACTCAACCCAGAATATCTAATTGACCCAAATTATCCACCACGGCTATAATACAAAGAAGATTAAACCCTTAAAGGTTTACCATTTCTCTAGCTGGAATGATCACAGTAACTAGACTGCCCTCCATCGATGATCTAAAATACAATATGATTGGGCTTACTAGACAAACCTTAATGCTGATAAGGATGATACTAGAGTTTGAGGGATGACCACGATGAGTTCATATTTTTTAATAGGATCAAACAGGGGGTATCTACCCTAAGAATTACTCCCTCAGAACCGTGATCCATTACAACTCTAATAGAAACTACCCTTATATTATGGCCTCTTATCGCCGCACCTTTGGTCCTCACGATATATCTCCTAAAAAACTTGAGCATGATTAGAAACCTCAACAAAATATCTATTATCAGAAACCAAAGTTGGTGTATCTATACGTAGATGGAGTCTCAATCCTAGAACAAAGCATCAAACCCTCTCATACTCGGTAGTTAGAATAGATGTGGCATTCCTAACCAACTCATGAAATTGATCCTTATACTCCACAATAGTCATGGATCCCTGCTTCTACCTCAAGAAATGATCTCTCAATGAATCCCTAAAAATGCGAGGCGTATACTTCTCCAAGAAGACTTAGAGAATTGAGTCCCATGTCAATAGGGGAGATCCAGCAGGCCTAGAATCAAGATTAACTCAGCATAAATATTGAGCTACCAAATCCAACTGGAAAAAGGAATAATCTATACCATAAGTCTCGACTAGGCCAAAATTATGGAGCATATCCTCGTAAGTAATCAAGAATTCATAGGAATCCTCACTTGGTGCACCAGAAAACCTAGGTGGAGCTAATCTTAAGAAACTACCCAACATTTTCTTTTCCTCAATAGACATAGCAAGTTACGCAATCATTGGCTGAGTAACTATCGGCTGAGCAACCATCGGTGCAGGAGAAACCTCAAATCTAGGAGCCATAGCTATAGGTTGTGCCCCCACCTCAGTATCACTATATTGCACACACTGTACACCATCATATGGTTCACCACCAACTAATCCCAAGAGTTGAAACAATTCATCTCAAAGCAATAAAAAAGAAATAAACCTAGTGAATCTTGGGTTTGTCCCTAGCCCACCGCTGGCTGGGGCAGAATAATCTCTGGATCAGGAGAAGGAATAAGGTCAAGTGTAATAACTCGTATTAGTATTAGCTTAGTTCATCTCATAGTGCATGCATAATAGGCTTAGAACCTAAAAATTTAGCTAAGTGTTGGGGACTTAGTTTTATTTTTGGCCTCTTAACTTTTTTAATTTTTAAAGTGACCTTCCCGACCCTGAGATGTAAGTTTTTGAGTTAATTTATGTTCATGGGTGTAAGGAGCATGTCTAGAGAAAGTTTCAAATTTTTTGGATGAGAACTGAGGCAGATTTGAATTTCATTTCCAGAACCTCACCGCAATTACATCGCGTCGTATTAGGTATAGCGATGAGGGGTTTATCGCATCATGGTGATGCTTAATTTGGCATTCCAGTTATGAATTTAAATCCCAGAGGGTTTGTCTTGTCTTTTCCCATCGCCCTAATCCGCAAGAATACGAGATTAACCTTCAGTTAAGGCATTATATGCCCAAATTCCTCTATTTTTCTATAAATCAAACTCTAACCGTTCCCCAAGTTCATCAAGTTCAAGCATCTTTCCTTCAAGAAAAGCAAGAAATTGTTCTTCCCAATCCAAGAACATTCATGAAAAGTAAATCCTCTTTTAAGATTAAAGCTTTAAGGTATGTGTGATGTTAATCCATGAGCCCCTTTTCACCCAATGGAGTTCAAGAAACCCTTTTTATGATTTAAATTATGAATTTACATGTTTATGATGAATTATCTCCATGAAGCTTTTATGAATTTTGATTTTACATTATGTTGATATGTGTTTTAGTTGGAATTAGCCCTTACACAATTGGAACATGAAATTTCCATGTTAAATCCCTAATTTATTGTATTGTGTTGTAAGTATGGTATTTTCACATGCTTTACCCTTTCCCATGTTTAAGATCATTACCCCATATGTGTTTGATAAAATACTTAAGTCTTGAATTTTGAACAAAGATTCCCTACTCTTGCTTTAAAGCTTTTATGTTTCCTTACTGTTATTTCCATTCAGTATTGGGGGTTATGAATACCTAAAACTTAGTTGTTTACATAGTTTTAGTATTTTAGATTGATTTCAGTTAAACCATGAGTATAGCTAATTTCTCAGTTGTTACAACTATAATGAGCACTATCAAAATTCATAATCAGTTAAACTTAGCTTAGTCCAGTAACCAGTGTGAGTTCAGTTGGGAGTAGGATTTTGCATCGAGCGAACTCAGGGATGGGGGCACACCTTCCAGTAGAGGGTGTGACCTTTAGTAGTAGTCCTTGAGTTTCAGAACTACGTAGCCAACATAGGTTGGATATATCAACCTGCCAGTTGAGGGTAGTACATATCTTATTAGAGAACTTACAGGATGAAGGTGACTCTTTTGTTTTTTAGTACCCGTGTCATGGTACTAACACCCTTCCAACTGGGGTTTTAGGTTGGACTCCAATAAGCTCAAAGTGTGGCATATTGTTAGATGATACCCCCCACAATTTTAGTTCAGTATTCAGTATGCATTTTAGTTCATCTTTGCTTGACCATAGCATATAGATTTTTAGTTATTTAGTTACCATATTTCAGCATTTCAGTTTTACAAATTATTTCAAAAACATATTATATGCTTGGTCTTGTATTCTCAGTATTTCTATTTTCATGTATACTCAAGTTATCTCATGTTACTCAGCCAATCATCATTTCATGCATACTCAAGTTATCTCATGTTACTTAGCTAGTCATCATTTCATGCATACTTAAGTTATCTCATGTTACTCAGCCAGTCATCATTTCATGCATACTCAAGTTATCTCATGTTACTCAACCATTAATCATTTCATGGATACTCAGTTATCTCATGCTACTTAGTTAGTCATTATTTCATGCACAGTTAACCCTTGTATTTTAGCATAACCTTATCTCATATACCAGTACAATTAAAGTACTGACTGCATACTTTTTTTGTGATATGATGTCTTATATCATAGGTTCAGATGCTCAGGCTCCTGAACACATGTAGATAGTTCAACCTATCGGCACCAGTAGTTGTGGTGAGTCCTTATATATCGAGGACATGGTGGTTTATTTCAGTTTACTTTAGTAATTCAGTACTTTCTTTTATTTCAGCCATTAAGGACATCATATACTATATAACTAGTCTCTTTCCTCTTAGCAACTCAACGGTACTACTAACAATGCACAACACATAATAACCTTAGAAGATAATGCAACCCCATATCACCTTGGGAATACTTCTTCATCATACATACAACATCATACTTAATTATGAATTAAAATGGACTCTAACTCTTACACATACTGTTTAAGCCTACTAGATCACTTCCATATAACTAGCATCACTAACTAAGAAATTATTACATCCACATTGATGGCCATTAACTATTCAAAATTAATGTCTAGTTCTAAACATGATTCAATAACCCACCTTACATAAAATTCTCACTTGGAAGCTATAAAATAAAACATCAAGAAACACTAGTCCACTAGAACTTCATAATAATAGTAATCGGTTAAAATCATATGACCTATCTCATTATAATCCATTAGCACATACTGCTTCTACACATTACTACTATTTACCCTTCTATACACCTAAATTGATGGTACTCAATCACTAAATACTTTATTAATATCTTATACTTTTCAATCATAACAAATATCATCAATAACTCCTTCCGTACTTCAAGAAAACTGCAATTCTCCTTAACTAATAACTCCTTTTCTACCTTCCACTAAACTAGCACACAAGGACATATCACTTTAACAAAACTAGACAACATGCCTAAGTTTATCTCTATAGTTTCTATCAATCGTCATCCCACTTTCTTGCCATCACTCTTCTATACCCATACTTCAAACTATAATAAGGTTCTACTATTCATAAATCATAACACTAAAGTTCATAATAACCCTCCAATGACCACTTAATTTAACAGTCTAAGTTCATACTATCCCCTCTCATTAGCATTTTCTGTATTGAAAAGGGCCAATGGGCAATCTGAATACATTTCTAATTCTATCTCAACTGAATAACTCATAGCGATGAGGACATAACTTTCAACTTGAGGGACTTATGACATACTAGAGAGCTCCTCTCAAGCCCTTGGTGTATTTCTAAGACTTCTGCTAGCAAATCTGAGAGCATTATCTAGGGAGAAAATTGAAACTGGATAATCGTGTTATCTCAAGAATAAGTCATGGTTGAAGACTTTTGGGGTAACACACGAGTAGACAGGAGTTTTTGAAAAAACAACTTTACAACACGATCTAGAGTATGAAAGGAGGAAAACTTTTCTTAAGTTCCTTGTAGCCTCTCGAAGAAAAGTACAAACGTCTCCATACTATTATGCAAGACTCTACTAGATACGGCTTCACAAACACCCTAGGAAACTTGAACCTTGTGCTCTTATACAAAGTTTTTAACACCCCAAAAAATATCCCAAGATCTCACACGATGCTTAGGACCACAAGTGATCCCAAGCTAACCCTTTTTAGGTATAACTCATAAGCAACTGAATGAAATACATAAATCTAAATGAAATAGGCGGAAGATGACTCTTTTCTGAATCTGATCAATACAAAACTAAATTAAAATAATTACAACTCTATTTTTACAAAAAAATACTAGAATCAAATACATTAACTCTACTGACTGTCTATGAAGCCTCTACTAGTATTGAATTTAGGTAGGTGGGACATGGCCCCCAACTCTCCCAAATAAATATGACTGAATGAATAGAAATAAAATACTGCTCAAACTACATGTCTGAATCAAGCCCTTAAATCAAGAGGACTCATCACCTGCTGACTGGAAGCTGCAAACTTTCTGAATATGGTATGCATGCTACAACTGAATTGATACCTACATTAAGAAATAATGTAGCACATAGACATGTATATGGATAAGTACTTTGAGGATGTACTGAGTATATGGGAGTGAATCCATCAGTAAAACATCATTTCATCATCATAATTTGTTGAACAATGCATGCTAAATGTATATGACTCACATAAGCTAGAATAACTGAAATACTAAAATCATGAATAATAAATCAATCATACTTTATAAATCTCGTGAGTCATAACATTTAGTTTTAAAAGATATACTCTTATTCTTTCTGTATATAATACTATATAAGTGTAGAAAGAGCTCACTTCTAAAATCTAAAATCTAAAAGCTGAAGTCTGTAATTGTTGTCTTTCTGTAATGCATAATCTGAGTAAACTTTGTGAGCCTTTATACTTAGTTTGCTAAAAACTTTTCTATAAATCTTTTTTGTTAGGCTTTACTATTAGAAAAACTGTTAAAATACTTTATCTGAAGCTTATCTGTAAGGAAAACACTTTATCTTAACGGTTTAGAAATCTGAAAACTTATTCTGCATGGGAGATTATTCTAACCGACATAAACCATGTGAGCATTCATGGAGTCCAACGTTCTTGTCCCCCTAAGGAGGAATCCTCATGTTGGGGAGAGGAGTCATACTCTTGCAAGGGAGTATAACCTATCTAAGTGATCACATATCTGTCATCCAAGTAGAAGTGGAAACAATCTAAATCCTACGTTGGTTCGTAGTTCTGGGGTACGGAATTGTAGTAACGTACCCATCTCGGTGCTAAATACTACTCCCATTTAATTTGTATGCTTATTCTGATGGAAATCCACTTCTAAAATAGTATAATGGTTTATAATAAAAACCAACTGTATATCTGTAAAGCTAAATCTGTAATATGAATTTGTAAAGTGAATTTCATATCTATTCTTGAGACCAAAAGGTCAAATCTTTATCAATAATATAAAATGAGTCTAGTAATAAAGTGATCATAGAACAATCAACCTTAAAATAACAATCTTTAATTAGGGCTTAGTGACCCATGCATCAAATTCATGTTAAAACATCATAATATTCATGCTTGGTAATGTAAACATTTATAAATCAACTTAAAATTTGGAAATTTCTGCAATATGCATGAAAATATGAACATAGACATGCAATTCAACTTCTAAATCCCTTGAAATCTCATTGGATACAAACAACTTTGTATCAATATACTGGACTCTACTAGGCACTTAACTTTTGTGCCAACAACACTAGAGAACGTAGTCTTTGAAACTAATTTATCAAAATCTAATTTCTAAGGTAATGATGATACTTACCATAATAATTAGTAGGTAAGACAACCCCTATCCAACACAGCTAGTAAAGGACTAACAAGAAAAGGGAAAGCAAAACCAAATAAAAGAGAAAAAAAACAATAGAAAAGTAAATGCATCCCCAAAATCTAGTGAAGTCAGTACAAGAGTTTCTAATACAACAGGAGTATAAAGTTAAATACAAAGTAAATATGTACAAATCTATCTCTAAAATATAACAATAGAGATCATTATGGAAATAAGAGTGAGAGAACGAATAACTGCAATACCCCGTACCTTTTCTAGCTAAAATCCGTCCCAAGAATGTTAAAGAATAGCTTCTGAAATGGATGATAATTATTTCATGTGAAATTTCCTAGATTTGGACATTTCATGGTGTGAGAAATTGATTAAGCTTTCCATTGATACCAAATTCGCCCAATTCTAACACTCGGTGAAAGAGTTATGGCACTTTTAGGTTGGCAGTGTGTCACCTGGACCCTTAAAGCATCGCGGAGATGAGAAAATTCACATTTGTCGATTTTCAATGGCCCTCCATGATAGTGGCACATCGCAGAGAGGGACAAATCCCCAATTATCTGATTCCAGTGAAGGTCCACGATAGTGGCGCGTCGCATCAAGTTTCAAGGTCCCATCCAAGGTGGCGACGCGATACCTCTGCGTCGCGCCACCAAGCATTTTCCCAGTTGGCATTTTCTAGAGGCTTGGCGCGATAGTTTCGTGTCGCGCCAAGACCAAAAATTGGGACCCCAATTTATTTTTTCAATTTCATTTAGGAGTTAAAGAAGGGTATTTTGGACTTTTTCCCAACCCCCAATCCGTTCAAACACATGATTAAAGCCTTTTAATAGCATTATATGCTAAGTTTAATCAAAATTACTCTCATCCCAAACCCTAGGCTTCAACATTCATCTTCAAGAAACTCAAGATTCCACCATTTTTTTCCAGATTATTTCAAGATTTAAGATCCCTAGACCAAGAGCTTCAAGAATCTTCATTCAAGAGTACAAATAACATCTAAAAAAATAAGCTTATTCATTTAGTTCATCATCTAAGGTATGTGGAGTTTCAACAAGGACATTCCTTTTGTCCTTGTGCCCAAAATTATGTTTTTAAGAAAATTTCTTATGTTTGAGATTGGGTTTATACCCAAAAGTATCTTATTGATGGTTTTGAGCATGATATTATTGAATTACGAAATTCCATGTTTGTTTTGAGTAAAAGAATGCTTCTTTATGATTTTGAATACCACGAGTATGTTATGAGATATTGATTTCAGTTTTTCTATTGAGTTTAAGCATATATTTGTGATTCTTGATTTTAGTATTTTGATATGGTTGAAGTGTTTTCAAGAAAGCCTGTTCAGTATGATGATTTACTATAAAATTTCATGAGTTTGAGACTTGGGTTATTAGACCTTAATTTGAGCATTTATATTTCAAGAACTTGTGCTTTGAGCACCCAGAGATTAGTATATTTTGAGTTGAATAAAAAGTATTTGATCTTCGAATCCCCAGTTGAGTTTTGGAATCCACTTTTCAGAGTTTATTTCAGATTACAGATATATATAGTTGGTTTACATTATAAACCATGAGATTATCTTTAAAAGTGGATTTCCAATGAGAGGAGTGTAGAAAATAAAAAGGGAGTAGTATTTAGCACCGAGTTGGGTATGTTTCCAAGGTTTCATACCCCAGAACTACGTGCCACTGTAGGATTAAGATTAAAGTGCCCACAGAGGCAGAGATAGTGATCACTTAAGCCTAGGTTATACTCCCTAGCAAGAGTATGACACCTCTCCCCAACGTGAGGTTTCCTCCTTAGAAGGATGAGACGTTGAACTCCATGTAGTCCGCATGGTTTATGTCGGTTAAGAGAACCTCCCCGCTAGTATAAAATAATGAACGACTTTTCAGATAAAGTATTTTCCTTAAAGTTTTAATGCTTATAAACTACAGATTCTAGAACAGAAAAGCTTTTAGAGTCTAAGTGTTATGACTCACAAGAATTAGATTGCATGTTTTTGTATTCATGCTTTATACTTTCAGATTTCAGATATCTCAAGCCTATATGAGGCATTTACATTTAGCATGCATTGTTTTATAAACTTAGCTGATATTGTTTACTTGTTGCATACACCCCCACATACTCAGTACATCCTCAAAGTACTGATCCACATATATGTCTATGTGCTACATTGTCTCATAATGTAGATTCAGGTTCTCAGTCTCGGCAACGTGAGTTATTTCTGAGTACCTCATCTATATCCCTGCAGCTAGTGAGTCGTCATAATTCGGGGACTTAGTATTCAGATTTCTAGTCTCATTAGTAGATGTTTTGTTTTCATTATTCATTCTAGACATTTTGAGTTAGCTGGGGCCTGTCCTAGTGGCTATCCAAATTTAGTCATTAGAGGCTTGTCGGACTACTAGTTTCAGTTGTAGACTATAAGTCAGCATTCAAATTTTCTTTTCAGTATTACTTTACTAAGACTTGAGAGATTGAGATGTTTTAGAAAAGTATTCCGTAGTTATTATGATTTTATAATTATATTTCCTTACTTTGAGATTTAGAGTTAGTAGGAAGAAGCCAGGGTTAGCTCAGGACTACTCGTAGTTCGGAGCACCGTGTGGCATCCCGAGAACTAGATTTCGGGGCGTTACAATAACTCTAAACTTTAAGAGCTCACCATAAATCGTTGATGTATGTCTGCTTTGCATTATGCACACATCAATGAAGAAAACTGATATTATGATTTATCGGTGGTAGAAGTATAGTATGAGTACCAAATATGAGGTATTTAATAAGCATCGACCGACTAAGCTCCAAAAATAATGCAAGTACAAATAACAAGTTAAAGAAGGAATCTAAACTCCAAGCAACTGAACATAAAACTTGTAATGGAAAAATAAAGGAAAACTTTTAGATACTACCACTAAATAGAGATGAAGCATGGTTCCATAAGTAGCTAGTCCATATACGATAGTATAATGAAGAAAGGTATATAAAATATACAATATTAGTAGGAAAAAGGGAATGATATACAAATAATATCTAGAGAATAAGGAATAAAAAACCACGCTATATAGACAAACCAACTTGAAGGTAAAACTTTGTGGGAGCTAGCCTAACATCACAAAAATCATAAACAACAAGGGTGAAAACTCTAGTCAAATCAGGGTCTCTAACAAAAAATATGAATACTTCGAAGGTGACCTAAAAATTATAAATCTTACCATAATAATGAGAAAGGGAATAGAAACATATCAATAACCTGGGTTACTGGTCCATAACTAGCCTACCACGAACCATACAATAACAACCAATAATAATGTAACTAGCTAGCCTGAATGACCAATAACCCCAATCAGGCCCTCATAAGCCCAGAGAGACACAAACAAGAAATCATCAAACGTACAACCATAACTTATTTCAATACAGTTCCTAATAAGACTGATAGATACGAGTGTCAAACAATTATCCATATGATGGGAAATGTATATTAATGAATGAATGCCAAGATAATCTACCAACATCAATAAATCAAGGGACATAAAATGCCAAGTGTATACACCTCCTTCAGCTTAGTAGCTTGCAAAGACAGGACCTAAAGATACCATCCTTCTTTGATACTGTGGCATATCGGATGGAAGGTCCCATATGGACTCGGGATATATGTATATTCTACCTAGTCCTAAACTAGGACTTCCATAATCCATCATAACAAATCTACTCCATCATGTACTGGAAAGTAGTACGAGTATAATATTTTCTAAAACTTGAACCAAGGCTAGATTAGTATAAATTTGTAAATCCATTGTTTGAGATTGAGTTTGGGATCTAAAATAGTGGAATAATATAGAAAGGGTCAGAATCTCCCTCAACTCAAGTGAGTAAATATTGGTAAAAAAGAGTGGATAAATGGTGGACCAAACCCAGCCTTGGTTTAATTTCCAAAGTACTATATTTAATTTAAAATATCATAATTCAATAATAAGGGCAGTACAACTTTTGGTTTAAAAAAAACAATTTTTAAGGTTTATGACAAATGGGAATAAATCCCTATTTAGAAAATAATAGTAAAACCAAGGTTTTAATCGAAATCGTACCTAAATAAGTATGAATACATCTAAATGTATGCATGCCATCACCAATATCCAAATAATACAATCATAAGTGTCTAAACATATATAAATTAGAACCATATCCTTTAAAATAATAGAGTACTAACATGGTATCCAACTGGTATTGTAACCACGGCCATGAACTTAACAATATATAAATTAAAAGGATCTAGGTAGTATAATTTGTTATACTAAGGCAAAAATGGGTCATAAAGCTACTTGAAAGATCTATGCTAGAGATATCATCCATTTCAATAAGTAATATGGTAAGTCTTTTACTAAAGAATCCTTAATGTAAATCTATGGTTAAACAAGTCTATAATCCAGTGTAATAGAGGTCTACAACCACAACAAGTATTATAGGCTAATTATTGAGTTATGTTTCTATTTTAAATTCACTAAATAAGTCAAGTCATGGTAAAACTAGGTATAAACCTATCCTATAACCCCTACCTAGCATGAAATCTATAAAATACACTATCCTAAAAGAAGAGTAGATTGTAGCCTACCTCATAGTTGAACAACAATCTTAAACCATCCACAAACCTTCTCATCTTAACTCTATGATCTTTGAAGGACTTCACACTATCAAAATCATAATCTACATACTAATAAGAGTAAAACAAGATCCATATTGCAATATAAAAATTCGGGTAGAAAAATTGGTCAAGGATAGGCCTATGGGGCCCACTAATAAAATTTTAAAATTGAATCCTTCACAAGGTCCCTCGAAAAAAATGCATACTTAAAATATCAACAAAACCAGAGCATAAATCAAGGCTCAAATCGGGATTGAGAGATAACAAAAATAAGAGGGAAAACAAGAATTAAACAAAGAATTTATGACAAACACTTATGAAGAAATTAATGGAAAATGATTACCTCAACTTTCTCTACATATTTCCATCTTCAATTTGTCGATTGCCACCTGTTCTGAAGCCCACATTACCATTAATGGCAGTTTGTGGACTTAGAAAATGAGAGAAAATAAGGGAGACAACAATATATAGGCACACAGGTTACTTATCATGATTGCGAGGATCCTAGGCCGAGATCACATAGCATAGAAAATTAGTTCATCGCCAACATGATAAATGAAATGCAAAAGTGATGAACAATAGGAGAAGGACATCTAAATTCAATGAAGCCTTCACAAATATGAAGAAGAGAATGGATCAGGATAGATTGATACCTTCTCATAAACATAGTGGGTGGCTCTTGATCTCATAGATTAGTGACCTACCCAAGTATACCATTTGAGTCAAAGTGTTCTACTGCTTGTACACTTTTCCCTTGAAAAGGTAAACCAAAATGAATTTTATTTGCAATGAAAATAACAATTACTAAACTAAAAATTGAAATAAATAATTAAAAATCGACAATCCACATCACACACTAAATGAAATCTGAAGCACCACATATCAAAATATTACAACCTTAATAAAAAGTATCTCAATGTCAAATCCATAGACCAAAAAAATGTCAAAGATTCAAAAATATAAAAGAATATATCAAATGATCCAAACACCATGAGCTAAATATTATAGATCAAATCAAATGAACAACGCCATCCCCAACTAAATGTATGCATTGTCCTCAATGCAATAAGACTAAATAAATTAAGGAGAGTAAGAGTGAGGATCCCCCTAAATATAGCTAAGCCAGAGGTAAAAACTGGATCATAAAAATGGACATTGTCTGGGCATCAATGCCTATATCTAGTACAAGATCAGAAGCCTCCAAGGAATCAAGTGAGTTGGAGGTACCAATGTGTGTTATCTCATGGACAAACCTCTCTAAAGTGGTAACAAGTATAGTATCCTCTGTATCCTACCTATCAACTTGCCTAACTAACTCAATTTAAACATGGATGCCAATCTAACCATGCTTCTCAAAGGAGACCTCGACCTCAACACTATTAACCTTATCATCAGAAGCACAATCATCCTCATCATCCTCCTTATCCTTAACCACAAGGTTAGTAGTATCAATATGAATAGGCACTAGAGGTGGTATCCCAGACGGAGCTATCACAGATATGTAGTATCAAGGAACAAAACCTCATTGATATGCTTCCAAAGGGAATTCAACTCATCATGCTTCTTTTTCATAGTCTAAGGCATATCAAGTTGTGGTGCAATGCTCAACTCATCTAACCTATTTTGAAAATGTTGAATCATCTCACAAAACCCTTACATCTCCTTATATTCTAGATCTAAGATGGATTTCACCATAGAAGAAATCATCTCAAGTATGTCCCTCTTTAGTTTAACTAACTTATCATCTCTTAAGTAGGCTAACTTCCTATCCTAATAATGTCAGACTTAGTCAAAAGAGGCCTCAAAGAATCTGAAACAGTAGAAGGATAAGGAGTGGGACTTAGGTCTAAATGGTTATGTTGATGTACTCGATGGAAAAACTAGAATAATGGGAGTAGGAACTGACACAAAAGGGTTAGAATAGTAATCAATAGTGGGTTAGTTGGAACCACTATCAACGGAACCAAACTCACCAATTTAGGATACTTCCTCCTTGGGCTTTCTTCGTCTTCATTTCATCAACAAGAACAATTTTAGTAATTTATACTGTAAGGATGGGGGTATACTCATAATTCTTTATTTTGAAGAAATAAACCTTTGCAAGATAGCACAACTCTGTGATCAAGCACATAATATTAAGAGAGGTCTATTTTTGTTCTTCCCGACAAGTAATATTTGGTACAATGAGCGACCTCAAATTCAATTCCTCTTTTATAATAATGAAGTCTACAATCAACACCCCAGGCCTCACTAAAATGGATTTTTTTTAGAGGTTAATAGGTTGCTATAAATAAAGCTCAACCAATACTAAGCTTCTAAGTAAATATCTGCTTTTTGGATTTGAACATCTAGTGAAAGCCATAGAGGCATAACATCAATTAGTAATAGGGCTAACCAAGCCCGCATATCCTCCTCCAGGTCCTTAACTCTAGAATAAAAATTATGGATATTAACTGACTTACACCCCAAGACTTCATTAATGGTCGTCTCATCACACACAATATCTATACCTCTCATCCTAACAACATCCATCTGTTCTTGAGTCCTCTTTTTCCTCTTATTTGGAAAAATTTCCCATAGGAAATATAAATCTCCCTCACCCACTTCTCAACATAAGTCTTTAGGGGCTCAGTATACACCTCGATGTCTTGAACGTTCAAAGATACAAGTCCTTGTAACACCTTGAATTTTTTGGTAAATTTTTAAACTATTCTACATTTTTTACTAGACTGAAAACTAAGGAAATTTTATTTTCAACTAGTTGTAAAATGAAATTCTTGAGTGTGGGGAATGCTATGGATATAGGTTAAAGGTCATTAAGTTAAGTACCCAATATGATCGATTATTTATCAATACGATTTATGTTTATTTAAATAGGCACTATGCAGTCTATACGACCTATTAGGAGAAAAGGATGTTAGCTAAGTGACTATACAAGTAAGGCAGTAGATCCACCAAGTCTATTTGAACAGCCACGTGACCTAGACTCCATCTGTGCGATCAACATTTTTCCAACTTATTTTAGTTTTCTCTTGGTTTTATGTTATAAGAGGGGTATTTTGTCATTTAACAACCCCAAACTCATTTTTAAATCCCTAATACATCCCAAAAATATCATATTCATTTCAAAACCCTCAACTATTTTCTCTCTCGATGTACAAGAACTCAAGAAAAGGATTTTTAAATCTCAAGGCTCCAAAGCTCCCAAGATCAAAAATTTCTCCAAGAATTAAGATTTTATCTAAGAAATCTTCTACTTTAAGGTATGTACGGATTCAACAAGGATAATTCTTTCATCCCTATGCCCAAACTCTTATGTTTCTAAGTTTTGTAAATGTGTAGTATTTTGGTAGGGTTTAACCCCAAAGCTTTTAATTCAAATTCTCCTGTTTCATTTGTGAGTTTTCCTACGTACTTGATATTATATATGAGCTCCAATAGTTTAATTATATTCTATTTATATTTTTTCAAACCGTTGTTTACGATTTGATGGAGTGTTCATGGAATCCAAATAAATTGGTATTGAATCTTTGGATATTGCAAGAATTATAGGACCTTAGTATTATTTTAAGATTTAAAACATAAATTGAAAATAAGTTATTGCCTTTGACAAGATTTAACCCAAATTTTGAGCAAGTGCATGACATGAATATTAATTTACAAGTATTTTATGTTATTAATATGGTTTAGCATAACTTAGCATGATTTAACACGAGCAAGCATGAATTTCAAGCATTTGTATGATGTAAGTTTAGTTTACATAAAAATTTTATATTTTTGCATAAGTTATGAAACTTGGTGATTTTACCAGAAAAATTACATTAACTATACACGATGATATGAATTTTGAGATTTAGCATAAATTACATGAGTTTGACATAATTTGACCTTATGGTCTTAGTTGACCAAAAACCCATGATTTTTAAGTATAAGATTCATGATTATTATGAGAGTCGGGTATGTCACCAATGCTTATGCATTATGACATCGAGATATACCATCAATGATCAACAAAATAGTAAAGAAGCATGACCAATTTTCAGCATGTTTGAACTACGATCATTAGATTACTTTAAAATTTATTTTATGCTTCTTTCTATGATGAATTTTATCTATTATTAGCTATAGTGTGGTTTTTAGGAGTAGTACCTAGCATCAATTTGGTGAGGGTTTAGTATATCCTAGTCTTAGACACTACGTGCCATCGTAGGTATAATATTATGTTTTTCCCTAAGTGGGCCGATGAGTGATTACGCTAAAATTAAGGCTTTATAACACTGCAAGGTATATTTTAGCCTTTCAATGATTCATATTTTGGACTCCATATTTCTCATATGGTTTATGTCAGTTAACAAAATCTCCCACGAAAAGACAAGATTTGAACAAAGTATACAATGACACTGCATTATGCTTTCTAATTTACTTCATGTTTAACATGAGTCATTCTTACTTATTAGTATTCCCAAGTATTACGCATAGTATTTAAACTATTATGATAGGTTCACTATACAGGTATTCATATTTTCTTATCATGTCAACTCTTACAATGTTTTAGTCATTCATGTACAATTATGAACTATCTATTCTTGTCAATATATACTTTATGCATGATTTATTACATCCATTTTACTTATGAATTGCACGTGCATTCCTCAATTCTTAGTTTATTTATCATGTGGCTAAATAGTTTAATAACGTAGATACCAGTTCTAGCTCACAAAATCATGGTCAAGCAAATCATAGCTTCTAGCCAGCAGGTTATGGGTTTCTTTTATTCGAGGACCTACGTGAGTTTGTATTTCTAGTATTTTATTTTTATTCATATGTATTTATTAGGGATTTCTATGGGTCATGTCTCATCTACGTACCGTTTATATTAAAACAGACTTGATAGATAGTAGTAAGAGTTTATGAATTTAGTTCCAGTTTTCTTTTTGCATAATCAGTGTTGTAAACTTTTATAGCAATGTATTGAAATAGCTTATCTCATGCTGATGCTTATACTAAGTCATTTTAGCTCTTTTATATGTTTAATTAATTTCTGATGCATTATGTCAGTGCCATGTGTTTGCTTGAGATCACTTGTAGTTCTAAACATTGTTACATCTAGGGGTAGTCTTGGGGTGTTACAACCTTGTTATTAGAGCATAGATTTCAAGTGTCTTAGGGTATCTATGAAGCCATGTCCAGTAGAATCTTACAAACTGGCATGGTTATATTTGTACTTTCTTTTGAAAGGATGTAGGGGCATTCAAGAAATGTTTTTCTTCTTTCATACTCTTAATCATGTAGTAAAGTTGTTCCCTAAGAAATATATGCACATCTGAGCATTGCTCTATCTTTGCTAAATGCACCTCACTTTTAAGGTGATAGAAATAGTCATACTTAAATCTCTACCAATAAGATTTTCTCAAGTAGAGCCTATGGATAGGTATGAGGAGATGCAAATGTCATGACCTGAGACTACCCCTAGTCGTAACATGGTGCTCAAAGTCTTTAGTGAACCCAAGCTAACCCATGATCTAGCACAAGTTGTAAATGCTTAGAAAAGGTAACAAAATACTGTGAAGAAGTTGTTTAAAGGTATCTGATAATCAAAATAATATTCAAAAGTAATTGAAGAACATCGCAAAAAAATGTGTTCAACTGTCTTATTGCCTTAAAGACACTAAACCTAATGAGTTATTGGGATACGTCCCCAAATAACTCTGATTGACTGAAATAGCAAAATGTAAAAATATTGGGATGAATAACTAATAAAATAACTACTCCTCGACTGATGAGGACTCACCAATGCTGCAGTTGAGTGGCATAGGAATGAACTAAGTACGAGATGAGAACTGAGCGTCCGAACCTATGTTATAAGACAACATAGCGCAAAAGAGGGCATGCGGTCAGTACTTTGAACGTACTTTTAGCTGAGATGGGAAACTAGCTAAGATATATATCTATACTAAGCATAAAAACATGAACATGAAAATTAATGCAAGACAAAGTATAAACGTATACTAAAATAATATTAATAACTGAATAATTTTTATGTTGAACACTTGGTCAAGCAAACTTATACTGAACATAATCTGAATACTGAAGTGGAAACAATGTGAGCTAACATGTAACCGACATACCCTAATCTAAGCTAATCAGGGTCCAACTTGTAACCCCAGTTGGAAGGGTGCTAGTACCTTGCTAGAGGTACCAACACTAGATGGTGTGGATCTACTAAATTAATATCTCGAAAGACTAGGGTGTCAGTCCTCTACTGGTGGGTGACCCCTATTAGGGTGTTTGTTCTCAACTGGGGGGTGACCCTTTATAACCCACGCTAGCAATATAGTTTTAGAACTTAGAGGCTTGTACTAAAGCTCTCAGTCCTCAATTGGTGAGTGGGTCTTCATACCTAGGTTTGTTTAGTGCTAAGTACTACTCTTAACTAAACTGACACTGGTATTTATAAATGTTTAATATGACCTGATACTGCCAGATGATCAATAATGTAGTGTTCTAAATTTAATGATACAAGAATGAACTAAATGACTTGTAACCTAAAAACTATAATATGCATGAGTACCTAGGTATCGGGTGTTCATAACCCACCAACACTGACTAATGCAAAATGGTCATGGTAGAGAAAGTCATGAATAATGCTGAATATTCTAATCACTGATCATGATGTGGGAATTTGTATTATCAAACATATGGAAATACACTTCTCACGAGGGAACATATTTTCATGGTTCATAATCAAAACAATTGAGAGAAAATTTATAAAATTCATAGTTAACTTGGAATCCTATAAAAGTAAAAAGGGTTTTGCAATTGTGAAATTTGGGAGTTCTTGGGACTCAATGGGTGTAAGGGACCAATTGATGAAATCACACATTACTGAGTGTAGAAACCTCTAAGAAATCCTTTATGTTGATCTTGTTCTTGAGAAACCCTAGTTTACTCTGAGGGAGAAGCGAATCACTTTATTTTTCAAAGAGAAGTGATTTCTAAAGTTTTGAGAGGTTAAGTTAATATTTGCCCTTGATAATTGATATTTTGGAAGGGTAAACAATGTGGGTTTAGGTTATTAAGGGGTGGAAATTACCATAGAACCCCTGTTTAAAAAGTGCAGAAATTTCTAGTTCCAGTCATTACGATTCACCCCACGACTCATCACATCTAGTTACAAGTCGTGGTTTGAGTCATAACCTGAGGTCCTGGGATCTTGGGTCTATTCTATTATGACTATGGAAACCCTCTAAATGACTTGTTATGACTGACTACGAGTCATTAGGTAGAGTCGCAGTCTAAGTCTTTACTTTTAGATCACTTACTGTTTAGGTTATGGGTCCACACAATGACTCATACTATCTAATTATGAGTCATATGTTGGACTTATTACATAGGAATAAATTCCTGATCATACACTATTATGACTACGATTCCTTCCTACTAACTCGTAGTGACTAATTGTAAGTCATGAAATGGGGTTGCAGTCACTAGACAAAATCTGAAGGTACTTTATATTGTGACTATGACTACTTGTAATGACTTGTAACATTTGATTATGGGTCGTTGCATGAGCCATAGCCATTGGCGGCTGATTGATACTTAAGGGAAAAGTTGGATAAATTTTTTCCATGATGTAGGATCAAGGAGAAACTTGCGACATAGGATAGATAACTTTGTTGCCTATCATTTGAGGGGTCTAGAGCTTGAAATTTTAGGGCATTACAATATCTCCTCGTTGGGATCATTCTTACTCAAATGAACCTGCCTAAATTGGAATACTAAGGAAAACTGAGATCATGTACTGTCTAGAGCTTGAAATTTTAGGGTATTACAATATCTCCCCTTTGGTATCATTCTTACTCGAATGAAATGCCTAAATTGGAATATTACGAAAAACTGAGATCATGTACTGAATACTTATAAACTAAATCATGACTAAATATCTGAATTTGAGACATGATGCATAGACTGAACTGAATTCTTGAATGCATGTGATGACATGAACATGACTAGATGGTTGAGATATCAATGAAATAATTAATTAATTAAGGAAAATATTACTTCAAGCAGGAAATGGGTTTATAGAGAAAATATAGGGATACTTGGCTCATATATCAGCTTCTGCTTCCCAAGTAGCTCCTTCAAATGACTTATTTCTCCACATACTTTCACTAAGGCAACTTCTTAATTTCTCAACCTACGAATCTAATGATCAAGGATCTCAACTTGGACTTCTTCATAGGAGAGGCTATCTTCCACGTCCACATATTTTAAAGGAACTACTGAAGTTATATCACTAATACATTTGTTTAGAAAAGATACATGAAATACTGGATGCACTGATGCTAACTCTGCAGGTAGCTCTAACTTATAAGCTACCTTTCTAAACGGCTCAAATTTTATATGGGCCAACATAGAGGGGACTATGATTCCCCTTCATACCAAACCTTATCACCCCTTTACTTGGTAAAATTTTTAAATACACCAAGTCATCAACATCAAACTCAAGATTTCTTCTACTCACATTTGCATAGGATTTTTATCGACTCTGGGTTGTCTTAAGAATTTCTCGGATCAAGTGAATCTTTTCCATTTCCTTATACACCAAATATGGCCAAATCAAAGTAGCTTCGCCAACCTCAAACCAACTAATGGGAGTCCTACACCTCCTACAATAGAGATCCTTAAATGGAATCATCTAAATACTAGAGTGACAACTGGTGTTGTAAGCATACTCAATCAATGGCAGGTGGTCATCCCATCTGCCCTTGAAATCAAGTGCACATGTCCTCAATATATCCTCTAAAGTTTGAATAGTTGTCTCAACTTGACCATTTATCTGTCAGTGAAAAGTTGTAATGAGATTAACTTGTGTACCAAGACCCTTCTGAAAAGCCTTCCAAAAATGATAGGTAAAATAGGTACCCTTATCTTAAATCATGGTCAGCGGGACTCCATGTAACTTGACCAACTCCCTGATATAGAGTCTAGCATAATCCTTAGCTGAGTATGAAGTATTAACTGGTAAGAAATAGGTTGACTTAGTCATTTGGTCCACAACAACCGAAATAGAATTATGCTAAAGTCGGTACGAGATAACCCTCTAATGAAGTGCATATTCACCACTTTCCACTTCCAAATGGGGATACTGAATTCTTGAAGTGTACCGCTAGGTATTTGGTGCTCAACCTTAACCTACTATCAATTAGAACCCTTAGCCACAAATTACACAATATTCTTCTTTATACCATTCCACCAATAGACTTTCCACAAATTGTGGTATATCTTAATGTCTCCTAGGTGAATAGAATATCGTAAACCATAGGCCTCTGCTAACATTCAATGTCTCAAGTCATCCACATTCAAAATACATAACCTACCCTAACAATAAAGTAAACCATCTCCCCTTGAGAGAAAACCTTAACCTTCTAGTTTCGAACTGCCTCTTTCAACTTAACCAAAATAGACTCTCTGTCTTGCTTGTCCTTTACCTTGGCAACCAAGGAAAATTTCAAACAATTCTGAACCCAAACACTACCTTAGGCTAATAAAACCAACCGAACTCCCAATTTAGCAAGCTAATGAATCTCATAGACTAACTCTTCCTTATCATACTCAGCATGGGCAACACTTCCTATCGATAATCTGCTGAGGGCGTAGGAAAAAATATTTGCCTTACCTGGGTGATACAAAATACTTATATCATAATCTTTCAACAGTTCTAACCTCCCTTTTTGACAATGATTTAAGTCTTTCTGAGTGAACACATACCGAAGGCTTTTATGATCAATAAACACATCAACATGGACCCGTATAGGTAATGCCTCCAAATCTATAAGGAAAAAACAACATCTACCAAATCAAGAACATGAGTCGCGTAGTTCTTCTTTTGAGGTTTGATCTATCTTGAGGCATAGACTATAACCTTGTCTCATTTCATCAACACATGATCAAGACCAACTCTGGAAGCATCATAATAAACTACAAAACCACCAGAACCCTCTAGTAAAGTCAAAACTAGAGCAGATGTGAGTCGAGTCTTTAACTCTTGGAAACTCTACCCACAAGAATTGTACCACTAAAATCTGACTTTCTTTTGAGAAAATGTAGACATAGAAGAGGCAATAAAGGAAATTCCCTCAATAAACCATTTGTAGTAACTGGCTAAACCTAAGAAACACCTAATATATGAAGTAGAGATGGGTCTAGGCTAGTTTTTTACTGCTTCAGTCTTTTGAGGATCAACTCAAATTTCATCACCAGAAATAATATGACTAAGGAAAACTACTAATTTAAACCCAAGTTCACACTTTCTGAACTTAGCAAATAACTGGTGATCCCTAAGGGTATGAAAAATAATCATCAAATAGTCTGCATACTTACCTTCACTATGACAATAGATGAGGATGTCATCTATGAAGACTATGATGAGCATGTCCAGGTACTACTTGAACACTTTGTTCATCAAGATCATAAAAGTTTCAGGAGTATTCTTTAGTCCAAAAGACATAACTACGAATTCAAAGTGACCATACCATGTTCTGAAGATTCTCTTTGAAATGTCATATTTTCTAACTCTGAGCTGATGACAGCCCAATCTGAGGCCAATTTTAGAGAAACAATATGTGCCCTGAAGTTGGTCAAACAAGTCATTAATCCTGGGGAGAGGATACTTATTCTTAATTGTGACTTTGTTCAGCTGACAATAGTGGATGCACATTCTGAGGGAGCCATTTTTTTTTGCATAAGAAGAGAATTGGGAAACCCCATAAAAAACACTTGGTCTGATGAAACTCTTTTCGAAGAGATATTTTAATTGTTGTTTCAATTTCTTAAGTTCGACTAGAGCCATTCTATAATGTGGGATTGAAATAGGCTGGGTATCTGGGAGGAGATATATTTTGAAGTCATTTTCCTCTTTGAGAGGAACTCTGGGTAGATCATCAGGAAATAATTTTGGAAACTCATTAACTACTCGAACTAACTCAAGTCTTGGATTTTGGAACTTGAGTCCTTAACTCGGAAAAGATGATAGACACAACCCTAAGAGATCATCTTTCTTGCATTAAGATAGGAGATGAATCAACCTATAGGCACTGAGGTACTAGCACTTCCATTCCATGACTAGCTTGTTAGGAAACTAGAATTGAACTATTCTATTTATACAATCAACTGAGTCATAATAAGAATGGAGTCAATGCATGCCAAGGATAACATCGATATTGGTCATATCAACTTTACAAGATCGAATGAGGAGACCTTTTATGATGCTGTGATTGGGAAAGTTTTATACACTTGTTTTTCTATAATGGATGTACCTATGTGAGTAGACACTAAAAAAGGTTCTGCAATAGTTTTGGGATTTGCGCCAAAATATACTGCTATATAGGGAGTCACGATGGGATATGTAGCTCTGGGGTCTAATAATGTATATTCTTGAATGTGAAAGACTTGTAAAGTATTAGTAAATACTTCAGGAGAACCTTCCTAATCCTCTTGAGTTTGAAGGGCATAGAGTAGATTCTGACGCTATCTACTAGTGGTACTAGAGATGGTGCCCTGCTAAATTGTGTGACCTGCTAGAACTGAAGAGAAATTAGTCTGGACCTATTGACGAAGATCTTTACCCCTCTGGGAAACCACTGGGCAATCCCTAATTCTGTGGCCTAGCTTACCACACCCAAAACATGTATCGTTGTCGGCCCTGCATTCACTCTTGTGGTTCATATCATGCCTTTTGCAGATTGGGTTAGTATGCCCAATATTCACACTACCCTGGGACATACATCATGGTACTCTATCAAAAGTGTCTTATCAGAACATAGGCACTAGAGCGCTGGCAGAAGATTGGGTTGGGGATAAATTTTTTTGGCATAATTGAGAATGATTCCTACTATCTGACCTCTACTGAGAAAAGTTAAAACTACCAGTTCTGGCCTTCTTATTCTCCCTTTACCTTTACTTAAGACTCTCTTTCTCAATTTGTTAAGCATGAACCATGAGCTTGGAGAGGTCCAACTCCTTAATCAACATAGTTGTTTTGCACTCTTTGACAATAGTCCCAGAAACATCAGATATAGACTTACTAATTTGGGCCTTGGAAACATCTACCATAATCGGAGCATATCTTTCTAACTGAGTGTACTTTAGTAAATACTCCTTCACACTCATGTTACCCTACTTCAAATTAATAAACTCTTGCACCTTGTCCTCTCTCACCTCAAGCGAGAAGAACCTGTCAATAAAAGCAGTAACAATCTCCTCCCACTCTACAAGCCCTATGTCAGCCCCTTCAATCCTTCTTCTACTGCTTTACCCAGGTGTAATACACCTCTTGCAATTGGTAAGCAACTAAGTAAGCACTCTCACTCAAAGTAACTCCCATAATATCAGTTATATTTTGCACACAATTTAGGAACTATTATGGATCCTCCCCAGACTTGGATCCAGAGAACACCAGGTATTAATCTAAGTGAAGTTTAGGATCCTAGTTGTTGTCGTATTTGCTGCTGAGTTGATAGGGACAACAAATTATTGGTTATTCTGGGCAGCCACAGATTGAGCTAGTGTTGTGAAGGAAGCCCTAAATTTAGCATAACAGGCCTACTTATTTAGAGGGTTTTCGAGAATATGTGGTGTTGGCCGGTCCCCATTCCTCCTTCATTAGTCCTTCCAGGAGGCATTTTCTGTATAGGGTAGAGAATAAATTAAAATAAAAATATTAATAGAGCTTATGCTCCATCACACAATATGAATACTAAAATAAGGGAGACTTTTCTAAAATATTTCATAGCCTCTTGCCCAAAAATATGGCGCACTTCACACTGAAGAAAAAACGCTACTCAAGTGGCTTTTAGATACCCTAGGACACTTTAAACTTTGTACTATGTTACCATGTTTGTCATGACTTGAGACTACCCTCTAGTTGTAATATAGTGCTCAAAGTCACGAGTGACCCCAAGCTAACCCATGACCTGGCACAAGATGTAAATATTAAGAGAATGTAACAAAATACTGTGTGGAAGTCATTTAAAGGTATCTAACGATCAAAACAATATTCAAAAGTAATTGAAGAACATTATAGAAAATATGTTTAACTGTCAAACTGTCTGACAACCTCTAAACTTGATGACTTATTGAGATAGGTCCCCAACTAACTCTAACTGACTAAAATAGCATGAAGTAAAAATACTTGGATGAATAAATAATAAAATAACTAGTCCATGACTGATGAGAACTCACAAATATTACAACTGAGTGACACAATAATGAACTAAGTACGAGTTGGGAACTGAGTATCTGAACCTATGTTATAAGACAACATAGTGAAAAATAGGGTATACTGTCAGTACTTTAAATATACTGGTATGTGAGATGGGAAACTAGTTGAGATACATATATACTGAGCATGAATGCATGAACATGAAAATCGAATGCAAGATCAAGTATAAACATGTACAAAAATAATATGAATAACTGAATAAATTATGATGAACACTTGGTCAAGAAAATCTGTACTGAACACAATCTAAATATTGAATTGGAAATTAAGAAAGCTAGCATGTAACCAACATGCCCCAATCTGAGCTAATTGGGGTCCAACTTGTAACCCCAAATAGAAGGATGCTAGTACCTTACCAAAGGTACCAATATTGGTTATTGTGGACCCACTAAACTGATATCCCGAAGGACTAGGTTGTTAGTTCTCTACTGGAGGGTGACCTCTAGTAGGGTGTCAGTCCTCAATTGATGGGTGACCCCTCATAACCTACGCTGGCAATACAGTTATGAAACTTAGGGACTTCTACTAAAGGTATCAGTCCTCAACTGGCTAGTGAGCCTTTATCCCTAGGTTTACTTGATAGTAAGTATTGCTCCTAACTGAACTGACGCCAGTATTGATAAATGTTTAACATGATCTGATACTACTAAATGCTCAACATTATAATGTTTTAAATTTAATGATACAAGCATGATCTGAATAACTTGTAACCTAAAAATTATAATATACATGAGTACAAAGGTATTGGGTGTTCATAACCCACCAAATCAGTAAGGAAAGTCATGAATAATGCTCAATATTCTAATAACTGATCACTATGAGGACATTTACCTAATCAAACATATGGAAATACAATTCTCATAAGGGAACAAATTTTTATGGTTCATAATCAAAACAATTGAGAGAAAATTTATCAAATTTATGGTTATCTTGGAATCCTATAAAAATAAAAAGGGATTTACAATGCTAAAATTTGGGAGTTACTAGAATCCTTGAAAAAATTCTTGAAGTTGATCTTGTTCCTGAAAAATTCTAGTTTGATTTGAGTAATAAGAGAATCACTTTAATTTGCTAAGAGAAGTAATTTCTAAGGTTATGATAGGATAGAGTAATATTTGCACTTGTTAACTGATGTTTCATAAGGGTAAATGAAACGGGTTTGGTTTAAGAAAGGGTGGAAATTACCAAAGAGCCTCTATTTAAAATGTGCAGGAATTTTTGGTTCAAGTCATTATGACTCACCCCACAACTCATCACATCTTGTTACAAGTCGTGTTCTGAGTCGTAACCTAAGGTCTTGGGATTTTGGGTCCATTCTATTATGACTATGACTACCCTCTAAATGACTTATTATGACTAACTATGAGTCTTTGGGTGGAGTCATAGTCTTAGGTTTGGCTGTTTGTATCATTTACCGTTCAGGTTATAAGTCTACATAATAACTCATGATATCTAATTACGAGTAATGTGCTGGAATCATTACCACTTGCATGGATCCTTGATCATACACTATTGTGACTAGAGTCCTTCCTAACGACTCATTGTCACTGTTTACAAGTCTTGAAATAGGGTCACAGTCACTGGACATAATCCAAAGTCTTTTTTGTTGTGTTAATGACTACTTGTAATGAATCATAACGTCTGATTATGGGTCGTCGCATGAGTCGTAGCCACTGGTAGCTAACTGATACTTAAAGGAAATTTGCTTAACTTTTTGCCACGGTGTCAAATCTAGGCGAGACTTGTGGCATTGGAAAGTTAACTTAGTGGACTGTCTTTTGAGGGATCTAGAGCTTGAATTTTTGTGTATTATATCAAGGTCTTGAGAGGAGATCATTATTTTATATAATTTTAGCAATTTGAAAGGAATTCACTCATGTTCATGCAAATCATGTCTTGAGCTAAAGTTAGATGTGCTTACTGATCCCTTTCCAGAATGTTATTGTAGATGGCCCTTAAGAGGAAAGGTGTATGTACCTAGATTAAATTCTTGGGTAGCATTTTCTCTAGAGTTATTTTGATTTGGTACTTTATGATACATAATAATAGGATTACCCTAAAGTTAGAAATATAAGCCTAGAAATGTAATAGTTCATTCTTATATCAATATATTTCTTGTATTTCAATTATTACAATACACCACTTATGTTTTGCATGACAATGCATTGATCTATGATGAGTAATAGTTCACTTAGTCTAAATCATACTCCAAGAATCTCTGTAGTTCAGCCTTATTTTATACCAATCATGAGTCATGCCTTCATGTCTTCATTACATTTAGTTTCAGTTACTCATGATATGTTCTTAGTGACTAGTGAGATCATACTACACCATGTACATCCTCAGATTAGTTCCCTTAAGCAAGCTCATGCCTAATGCACTATACTTCTCAAAACTCTGTCAATGTCAACTATTATGTAAATCCTTAAGTAAATATTTTATAATGTTCCTCATATTCTAGGTTTTCATATTCTGGTCCTTTAGTTACCCCCTTTATGCTTTGATGGTGATGTTTATGGCATTTGAGTGATATGCTCAAATAATTGTTGATATTCTTGATGGTAATATATTTTAGATATTAGTGACCCTTTTATTTGAAAATTCAGTTATTTCTTAAAGGAAACAAGAAGAAAAGCATTTTGAGGATGGTAGCATTTTGATATGAGTAATAGTTCACTTAGTCTAAATCATACTCCAAGAATCTCTGTAGTTCAGCCTTATTTTATACAAATCATGAGTCATGCCTTCATGTCTTCATTACATTTAGTTTCAGTTACTCATGATATGTTCTTAATGACTAGTGAGATCATACTACACCATGTACATCCTCAGATTAGTTCCCTTAAGCAAGCTCATGCCTAATGCACTATACTTCTCAAAACTCTGTCAATGTCAACTATTATGTAAATCCTTAAGTAAATATTTTATAATGTTCCTCATATTCTAGGTTTTCATATTCTGGTCCTTTAGTTACCCCTTTATGCTTTGATGGTGATGTTTATGGCATTTGAGTGATATGCTCAAATAATTGTTGATATTCTTGATGGTAATATATTTTAGATATTAGTGACCCTTTTATTTGAAAATTTAGTTAATTCTTAAAGGAAACAAGAAGAAAAGCATTTTGAGGATGGTAGCATTTTGATATGAGTAATAGTTCACTTAGTCTAAATCATACTCCAAGAATCTCTGTAGTTCAGCCTTATTTTATACAAATCATGAGTCATGCCTTCATGTCTTCATTACATTTAGTTTCAGTTACTCATGATATGTTCTTAATGACTAGTGAGATCATACTACACCATGTACATCCTCAGATTAGTTCCCTTAAGCAAGCTCATGCCTAATGCACTATACTTCTCAAAACTCTGTCAATGTCAACTATTATGTAAATCCTTAAGTAAATATTTTATAATGTTCCTCATATTCTAGGTTTTCATATTCTGGTCCTTTAGTTACCCCTTTATGCTTTGATGGTGATGTTTATGGCATTTGAGTGATATGCTCAAATAATTGTTGATATTCTTGATGGTAATATATTTTAGATATTAGTGACCCTTTTATTTGAAAATTTAGTTAATTCTTAAAGGAAACAAGAAGAAAAGCATTTTGAGGATGGTAGCTTCTTGCCGATACAGGACTAAATTCTAATTGTTGAGACCAATATAGTAATTTTATTGCTAGTGCTTTATATCTTTAAGATAGGTGTGATACCCCATCCCTAAAAATCTTTTGTGCATCATATGACTTATCCCTTGAGTCAAATGCACATCATATGAGTCGTATGTTCAATTCGTATCTATGACAATGTATGATGGGTGACTTTCTGTTTAAGGTACGACTTAAACCTTGGAGGTTGTAAGATAATCATATGAGTGGTACATGGTAAGTGGTAACCAACTCAGTCTGAGGAGAGGTGAGTTCTTCCTAGGGTACGAGAGGGTGAGTATTAGTCGTATGAAGATTTTATGAGTCATAAGTGTTACTCCAATAATGACCAGTGAATACTCCCTTAGGTTCGGTCCAGCTTACGAGTCTTGATTCCTAGTCATCCCTACCATGCGAGTCATGTGATCCACCCGTAAAGACTAGTGAGAAAATTTTGAGAAGTTAAGGGGATTTTTAGTATTTCCCCTTTTATAATTTCTAACAATGACCTAAAAGCATCAAAGAGGCTCCCCCTCAAATCTTAAACACTTAACACGTTAATCTCCTCTCCCATTATCAAGAACAACAATTAGGGTTTCTTAGAGGAAAGAACAATTACAAGTATTTTTCCCTTAAGATTTTACTATATGTATGTGGGGTCTTTATCAATGGGTCCCTTTCAACCATTGATCCCAAAACCTCTATTTTTGTTAAAAAAAAGTATGAATATTACCCTATTTTATGAAATTATCCTTGAAACTTTTGAATTTAATTCTTGAATTCTTAGTAAATCAAATTCAAATATGTCAATATGTGTTTCCATCTTATTTAAGTCACTCCATATTTGAATTATAATTTACTCATCTTAATTCCCTTGATTTCATGATAAATCCTCAAGTTATGAATTAAACCACGTAAATATGTTGTTTTCTCATGTTTAATCCATCCCTATGTCAAATTCATGTATCCATCACATTTATTAAATTATCACTTGATTTGGGTTTTTGAATTATAACTTCATATCATTGTTTTAAATAATGTATCATATATTGTAATCATTTAGTGGTGGAGAGTTATGAACACCCGATACCATGCATTTTCTTTTCATGATTTTGTTTTAATTAACAAGTCCATCAGACCATGGTTTCATTATTATAATCAAAACATCATGTTCATGTTTAGCATTTACAAGTACAGTTTACCATGTCATGTTAAACGACTAATAACACTAGTGTCATTCAGTTGGGAGTAACCCTTAGCACTGAGTGAATGCATGGATGTCAACCTCCCCATTAGTAGAGGCATGAGTCATGGGTATAAACTCAAAGTTCCAGACCTACGGCGCCACCGTTGATTATGAGGGTACCCCGTCTATAGAGGCATAACACCCTCGTCCTTCGGGACATCAGCCTTTTGGATCCACATTGTCAATAATGTGTTGGTACCCCTAGAAAGATATCAATACCCATCCAACTAGGGTTATAAATTGGACCCCAATAGCTCAGATTGAGGCATGTCGCTTATAGCTAGCTCCCCCAGTCTCAGTGTAGTTTTCTGAATAGATCAGTTTAGATTTGCAAGACCAAGCATACAAATTTCAGATGTTCAGTTATACAAATTTTAGTTATTCAGATTTTATATTATTTCAGTATAAGTTTATGTTTGGTCTTGCATTCTCAATTTTACATGTTCATGCATCCATGTTTAGTTGTCTTATGTATTTCAGTATGTCATTAACTCACGTACCAATACATTCAAAGTACTGATCACATACTCTTCTTTTGCTCTATGTTGTCTTATAACATAGTTTTGGATGCTCAACTTCTCGATTGTACTTAGGAAGTCCATCATTATCCAGTAGTAGTGGTGAGTCCTCTTCTATAGAGGACTTGACGTATTTTTCATTATTTTAGTTTCTATTTATATTCAGCCAGTTGGGGGTTTGTTCCATCAACTCCTCATGATTTCCAAAGGCATTCAGACAGTTAGACAGTCAGTGAGTTTTCAATTACAGTTGTTTCAAACAGATAGACATTAATTCTGTTTTAGATACATTGGATTATATTTCAGTGTTTCAGATTTCAGTATCCTATTAGTTTATCTTCCACACAGATGATTTTATTATTATATTATTTAGTGCTCAGGGATCATACCATACTATGGGTTAGCTTGTGGTGTTTTGTGGCCAGCACCATTGTCGTGACCAGGGGTTATCCTCAGGTCGTGAAAATAGGCTTGAATAAAGAATGTACACACAAATATGCTTGAATTAAGAAACTGCACGCAAATATACTTAGTCTTTGACAACCATATATAATGTAACCCAAGAGAATTAGAAGTTTTAGTCAGTTAGGAATAGTTTCTTAATAGGAGGGGCGTAATCAAGAAGTGTTGTTAGGCTGGAGCTTTGCAATTACAGTGTTTAAGGCATAGTAGTTCAATTCTTTCTTTTGGCCAAATTACTCATGTTTCATTATATCTAACTTTAGTCCAAAGTTTTTCCATGTTCATCTCTAATCCATTCCTGCTCTGTGAGCTCAGATTAGCAGACTAGAATTCTCAGACTATGCTAGGATCCCATTATCAGATATCTCACTCTGATCATGCCCGAATTTCTTTCCCTTGAATGTTATTAGGGCTTCTGATAAGAAGTGTTTTAGGTAATAGATATTACTTTCTCAGTGATTCCCATATATTATATATCCTTTTATATCACTTCGTAGTTCCACATGTATAGTCGTGCCATGAGTGCTTCAGTTGAGTTATAAGATCTTAGTACGAATCAGTAGTTAGAGCCATAAATTCAATTTAGAGAATTAGACAGACAGTTCCAATAGTTTCTCATCCTTTTTTCTAGTCTTACACTCTTAAGTTTTATGTCTATTCCTATTTTGATCCATGGTTTCTAATTATCAACCCTCTTCTTTGGGATTAGTTTGGCTTTAGCTCTTAGAAAAAATTTTGCTCACTTTGAAATTTTAGCCTTAGTTTTATGCATGTTAGTTCCATAAATTAAGTCATTGATAGTATCTCATGTTTCCTTCCAAGTCTAGTTTTCATTCAAGGATGAATGATCACAAGTGGGAGATACTATAACACTTAAGATTTGAACCACTTTTCATTTTTGACTAGACTAGAAACTGAAGAAATTTTGTTTTTAACTAGTTGCAAAATCAAATTCTTGACTGTAGGTTATATGTCGTTAAGTCTAGTTCAAATGCCACTGACAGATCTTCAACCTGAGTTATGTGCTAACAGTTTTGTCCATTTAACTGGACACTATAATGTCTGCATGAACTACCATGCAAAGAGGACATCATTCACGTAGACACATTGGTAAGGCAGTAGCTTAGCCAAGGGTGCCCAAGCAGCCATGCGACCTAGGTCTAGCTGCGTGACCGCATGCACTCTTTGATTTTTTTCTCTCTTTATTTTACATACAAAAAGGATATTTTTATCCTTTAACATTGCCGAAATCATTTTTCAATCCCTAATATATCCCAAAATAATCATATTCATCTCAAATCGCTCAACTCTCTTCTCTTCGAATATTCAATAACTCAAGAAAAGGGTTCTTAAAATCTCAAGGCTCCAAATCTCCCAAGCTTAAGAATTCCTTCAAGAATAAAGTTTTTCACCAAGAAAATATACTTTAAGGTATGTCGGGCTTCAACAAGGATAATTCCTTCATCTTTGTGCCCAAACTTAAGTTTATAAGTTTTATTAATGTCTACTCTTTAGGAAGGCTTTAACCCCAAATATTTTAATTCAAGTTCTCATGTTTCATTAATGAATTTTACGGCGCACTCGATAATATTCATGAGATTGTATGTTTTAATTGTATTTTTATTAACATGTTTTCAAATCAGTGTTTAAGATCTTATGGAATGTTCAGAAAAATTCCAATAAATTGGTATTAAATCTTTGGAATGTGCAATAATTACTTGTCCTTAGTATTATTTCAAGATTTAATGCATAAATTGAAAACAAGTTGTTTCCTTTGACATGATTTAGACCAACTTTCAATTAAGTTCATGACATGAATTTGAATTTACAAGAATTTCATGTTCTTAATATGATTTAACATAACTTAGCATGATTTGGATTAACTTAATATGATTTATCACGAGCAACCATGAATTTTAAGCACGTACATGATATAAATCTAGTTTGCATAAAATTACTATATATTTGTATAAGTTAAGAGACTTGGAGGTTTAACCACAAAAATTAGCATGAACTACACAAGATGATATGAACTTCAAGATTTGGACAGAACTAGATGAGTTTAACATAATTTGACCTTATGGTCTCAATTTACCTTAAACTCATAATTTGTAAGTGTATGATTCATGATTAGTATGATAGTCAGGTATGCCATCAATGCTTATGTAGTATGAAGTCTCAACTATGTTACAAATTTTATTCTGGGTTTTATTTGATTTGTAAAAGGTATACCGACATCTATATATGCCATGAATAATTTATGAAACAGTAAAGACGAATGACCATTTTTCATCATGTCTGGACTACGGTTATTAGTTTACTTTAAATTTATTTCAAGATTTTTTTCATGATGAATTTTATATATTATGAGCAGTAGTATGGTTTTTGGGAGTTGTATATAGAATTAAGTGGAAGAGTGTTTAGCGTATTCTAGTCCTAGAAACTACATACCACTGTAGGTATGATATTATGTTTTGCCCCAAGTGAGCCTATGCATGATCATGCCAAAATTATGGCTTTAAACCCTGGAAATTTAATTTGTGGCATTTGAATAAGGCATATGTTGGATTTCATGTTGCTCATGTTATTTATGTTAGTTAAGAGAATCTCACACGGAAAGACAAAATTTTAACTTAGTATACGGTGGTTCATTGCATTATTTTTTTTTATTATGCTTTCTAGTTTATTTCATGTTTAATGTGAGTCATTCATACTTATTAGCATGCCCAAGTTCTATGCATAATTTCTAAACAAGTATAATTGGTTCACTACAAAGGTATTAATATTTCCTTATCGTGTCAACTCTTACTATGTTTATGTCATTCATGTACAATTGTGAACTATTTAAACTTGTCAGCATGTTTTCAACTCTATGCATGATTTATTACGTCTATTTTACGTATTCATCACCCATTAATTTCCCTATGCTTAGTAAATTTTATCGTGCTGACCACTCATATGTTTGTGTAGCTACATTGTTTCATAATGTAGGTACTAGTTCTAGATTACAAAATCACGTTCAAATAGATCACGACTTCCAGCTAGAAGGTTATGGGTTCTCTTTATTTGAGGACTCAAGTTAATTTGTCATTTTAGTATGTTATTTCTGCTTGTATGCACCGATTAGGGATAGTTGGGGATCATGTCCCTTCTACCTCTAGTCAGTATTAACAAAGGCTTCAAAGAAAGTCAGTTAGAGTTTATGTATCTATTTTCAATTTTCTTTTTGGATAATTAGTGTTGTAAGCTTTTCACAGTAATGTACTGAAATTTTTTATCTCATGATTATGCTTTCCCTTAGGTAGTTTAGATTTTATTCATTCTTAATCAGTTGCTCATACATTATACTAGTACCATGTGTTATCTTGGGATTACTTATAGTTCTAAGAACTGTGTTACATCAAGGGGGTAGTCTCGGGGTGTTACAATGCACGAGGATGTTTTCCTCCAAGTTTTTCAAGCTCAACCATTGTTCCTTAATGATAGGGAATTGACAAAGAACTTTAATCTGGTTGAGGACATGGTGGACTCTTTGTGGATGTGGAGGTTGCTTGGCTACAACAGTGGGGGATGCTTGACTATCTTTTTATTAGTTGAGGAAACTTTAAAAGTACAGAGAAGCTTGTGGATAGGTGTAGCGGCTCCCTCCACAGAGGAATCTTAATTGTACTTTTCAGAGTTTGAACTTTGTTTTGAGTTCTTATCTACAGAAACTAGGGCTTTAGACTTGCCCTCATCAAATCTTTTATTCTTATACACCTTTTATGTGTTTGACCATCTTGGATTGTCACTTCTTGAGCAATCTTTGAGGCAGGAAGAGATTTGGAGTGCTTCTTTGATACATGTTTCATTTGAGGCATATTTGAACATAAGAATAGCAATGGGATCGACCAAAGTTAGCAAAACAAACACACAAACTTTTTAGAATGTCACTTCACACTAATCGATGCACTTACAAATAGGTGGGCGATACAAAGCACCATTGTCATATCACATAGAAAAGATGGGGTTACTTTGGTGAAGAAAGGTGAGAATTTGGCAATACACTAAAGTATTTGGTGATACTTCTTGAGCTCGCTAATTTACCAAGGCATCTCCAAATTTCACCTAAATTTTTAAAATTTTACTGTGACTTCCATCAATTAAGGGAGTACTTAGGCAATGCACCATGAAATTTGGTGCATCATCGAGGTTCTCGACCCCATCATTAATTATCATCATACCCAACCTAACTTCAAGATTCAAGCTATTCTTTAATTGTTATTTTCTAATTTTCAACCATGGGTGCTCAAGCTTCCCTAGGTTTTACATTTCACTACACTACAATGATTTGTCCCTTAAGAATGACATCACCCAATATATCATTGGGCAAAATCAGTTTATTTCAAACTAAAAAATAATGATTTCAATTATTATTTTTTTGTATCCAAATTCATAAACAACTAATTCAAATGCAAGCATGCTTCAAGTTTTTAATATTAACAATCAATTTCAACAATATCATCATATACTAACATATTCAAAATTTCAAAATCATTAGCTTATCAACTAAATATCAACAATGAATGAACTAGAATTTTTAAACAACATAAACATTAAAAATGCTTAATCAATCAAACACAATTCAATTAAAGTGAAAGGAAAATTCACAACTTCAAACCTTCTAGAAAAAACATGAGGAAGAAGACAACAACTTCATAATCATTGTGTGTGTGTGGTGGTGGTGCAAAAAATAAACAGAGAGATTTATGTGTGAGTATGTGAGTACAAATAGTAATTAAGTTATGTGAGTGAAAGCATAGAGGGATGTGGGAGATGAATGGATTTTGAATAAAACCAAGGGTCAAAAGATAATGAAAGGTCAAGGATAAAGAAGTCAAATTGTACATGTTTAAACCCAACCATCTTAGTGATTCTTTTTCCTTCGCAGAACACATTGGTGATGCACTAATTTGGATCTCTATCACCAAATCTTACAACTCACAAGACCTGAGATCACCTTTTGGCAGAGCATTTTGGTGATGACCTAACTATCTCGAAATACATTGACATGCCCCAATTTTCACTAAAAATTAGCGAATTAAGCAAAATATTAAAGTTGGGAAAAATCTATAGTGAGGGGCTTTTAGCTATGTTTCGAAATCCTCTACGCATCACCAATGCCTTCTTCCTGAATCACGGTGCATAATTTACCAACTTTTTCTTCTCCAACTTAGATCATGTCATGTTTCCAAATTTTCAACTCCATCGTTCACCTGCACAAGTCAAAAAATGTTATTCCAAATGACAAAAAGTAAACTTGGGTTACCTTCCAAAAAGAACCTTAGTTATCATAATGGAATGATGTTTTTCTTTATTACTCATGCATCATCGAGGTAAATCACCTCATATATATCAATATTTTGGAGCAACCTATGCTGATGCTTAAGTTTTTTCCAATTCACGACATATTAAGATCTCGAGATATTCTCCAATTCAACCACTTCACTAGGAAAATATTGCATCACTTTGAAGGGACCAACCACTTGTTTTGAGCTTAACCAAAAATAACTTACGCCTAAAATTAAATAATAAGACATCATCACCTACCTTAAGCTCCCATTTTAGAATCTTAGAATCATGCCACATCTTCATACGCTCCTTGTAAAGAGTGGAGCTCTCATAGGATCATAAAAAAATTCATCAATCTCTTTAAGTTGGCTTTCTCTCGACTTATAGGCATCCTCCTAATTCATATTTAATATCTACAAGGACCACAACACCTCATATTCTAACTGAAGGGAATAAGCCATGCTTTAACAAACACCAATTAATACTAAAACATACCAATGGGAGTTTTATATACGGTCCTATAGGTCATAAGGCATTATTAAGTTTGTATGCCTATTTAGTTCTACTCGCATTTATGGTGTTTGCTAAAATATCCTTTATCTCCCGATTAGACACATCCACCAATCCATTGACTTTAGGATTGTATGAAGAAGCCACTTTATGGTTGATTCCATATTTGATAAGCAAGTACCAAAATGATTGGTTGCAAAAATAAGAACCCCCAAACTCATGATAGCACGAGGAGTGCCAAACTAGGTAAAGATGTACCTCTTTAGGAGTTTAGTCTCACTCTTAGCTCCATTATTTAGAAGTAAAATGGATTTAACCCACTTGGAATCATATTCAAATTCTAAAAATATGTAATGGTTTCCATAAAAACACACAAAAGGTCCCATGAAGTCCAAACCCCACAGAACGAATAATTCCACATCCATGCTTGGTTGCAAGGGTATTTCATGTTTCCTTGAGATACCTTCTTTCCTTTAGCATTTCTTACAGATTCTCACTAGATTATGTGAATCAAGATACAACGTTGGCCAATATTCCACTTTGGAGATCCTTGGCAGATGTACGTACCCTATCATGATGGCCCCCAATTGGTGATGAATGACATACTTCAACAATGGATCTCATTTCTTTCTCCATAGCATAATGTTGAATCACTATATTTGCATACTCATTACAGAGGTAGGGTTTATCCCAATAATATCATTTTATTTCATGGAGAAATTTCTTTTTCTAATAAAAATTTAGGTCATTAGGGAGTGTTCCACACACTATATAGTTTACAAAATAAGCATACCAAGGAACCACCTTCTTTGAAAGGGCCATGACAAGTTCATTGGGAAAATTATCTGTAATCTCTAGTTCATTCTTTCTCACATCATCTGATTCAAGTCGAGACAAGTGTTTTACCACTAATTTTCACACCACTTTGAATCTTTAACTTTAAAGTCAAATTCTTATATGAGCAAGATCCATCATATCAATATAGGTTTTGTTTATTTTGTGGACACTAAATAATGAAGAGATGTATGGTCCATGTTCATAATAACTTTTTTACCAATCAACTAGGCATGAAACTTTTCAAAAGCATAGACCACAACAAGCAATCCTTTCTCCATCACCATATAGTTGCATGGGGCATCATTCAAATACTTTCTAGCATAATAGATTAGGTGAAAAAGTTTGTCTTTGTTTTGAACCAACCCCACACATAATGCCAACCTACTTGCATCACATAACAATTCAAATGGTAGTTCCTAATCTAGTCCCACATATTAGGAGTCAACATAAGCTTCTCCTTGAGATAATTAAATGCTCTCACATAATCACCATTAAATTCAAACTTCACTTTTTTCAAGAAGCTTACACATAGGATTTGTGATCTTTAAGAAGTCTTTAATGAATCATTTATTAAATATGGCTTGCCCAAGGGAACTTATAACATCTTTTACATAGATAGAGGGAGGTAACTTGGCAATAACCTCTATTTTTTCTTGATAGACTTGCATGAACCAACTTGAGATTTTGTGTCTGGGCGTAATACCCTATTTAACCATGAAATGGCACTTCTCCTAATTAATTACAAGGTTGTTTTTACACAATGTTCAAGTACTTTACCCAAGTGCTCTAAGAAAGATTCAAATAAGTCGCCAACAATGTAAAATTCATCCATGAAAACTTTCATGGTGTCCTCCATCATATCCAAAAATATAGACAACATGCACTTTTCAAAGGTGGTGGGTGCATTGCATAGCCCAAAGGACATGCTTGAATGCGAAGGTACCATAAGTCCATGTTAAAGTAGTTTTCTCTTGATACTTAGATGTGATACAAATTTGATTATAGTCAAAATATCCATCAAGAAAATAATACCACCCACTCCCATCCAACCAACCTAGCATTTGCTCCATGAAGGTATGGAAAAGTGGTCTTTTCTGATTAATTAATTTAATTTTTAGTAATCCATACACACCCTCCAACTATAACACCCCATATTTTCCTATCATAATCTAAGTCTCAGTGCATGAGTATTCATATATTAAAATTTTGAAACTCATTATTTTTTAATTTAAAGCCTGTCATTGCGTAGAAAATTCAATTTGCTTTCCAACGACATAAAATTTACCCAAATTCGATAATCGGGTAAGAAGTTATGATGATTTTAAGTTTTAATCATTAAACACCTTCATTTTAACCCTCAGCGTGTGGCGTAGGAATCCCAAATGACAATTGTCAAATTCCAGTGTGACTCCGCGATCATGGCGCATCGCGGAACAGGCCAAATTCCTATTTTTCAATTTTCAATGGGTTTTTGCGATGCTGGCACGGTCGCAGAGGTAGCCAAAATGGCATCCAAAGCTATACGGCGATGACACCGTGTCGCAATGTTTGTCTAGGTCCCAGTTTTCCATTTCACAGTGTCTTGGCCGGATAGTGGCGCGTCGCGCCAAGGCTAATAATCGGGTTTTTTAGTTTTCAGCTTCCGTTTTTAAATTCATCCAAGGGTAATTGTGTCTTTTTCCATGATCCTAATTAACCTAAAACACAAAATTTAGCCTCAATTGACCTAAATAGTCATTCATTATTCAACTCTTCTTCAAAATTAATGATCCGCTTTTCAAAAAAACAAGAACCCTAGCTCTTAAATTCAAGGCAATTTCTCAAGAACTCTCCGTCAATCCTCCCAAATTCACTATCTCAGGTATGTTAGATGTTCATCCATGGATTTCTTTCATCCATGGAGCTCAAGTAACATTTTTAATTATAAAGTTATGATCTTTTTAAGTTATTTGGATTTTAATCATGATTTCATCCCTTAATCTCCATGAACTTTGATTTAATACCATGTTTTAATGAATTTATTATTGTTATTCGATTCCTCATGTTTTAGTGTTATCATTTGTTGAATTAAATCATGACTTAGTGTTTTCCATCTAAATTTCATGTCAATTATGCCGGTCCTTTAGTTATTCTATGATTATTTTAAATCATGAACTATAAGTATTTGATAAAATGCCTACAAGAGAAATTGATTTAATAAGAATCTTCATGCTATGTCTTTCAATGTTTTACTGTCATGCTACTACTATTTTTTTGAGTCCTGGGGGTATTGAATACCTGAAACGTAGTTGTTTACTTAATGTTGTCTCAGTATCTTCAGAATAGCTTCAGATTATATCTTGAGAATTATTAGAAAAGTCAGTTAAACTCAGAATAGTCTAGCATTTCAGTGTCATTCAGTTGGGAGTAGGATTTAGCACTGAGCGAGTGTAGGGATAGCAGCTTCCCTGTCAGATAGGCAGAGTCGTTAGTAGCAGTCCCTATACTCCAAAACTACGTAGACAACGGAGGATATGATTAGTCACCCGTCAAATTAGGCTTGACTATGTCGCAGTGGGTTACCTGTTAGTTCAGTCTTGATACCCTTAGTCCTTTGGACATAATATTAGTTTAGTGGATCCACACAGCCAATGTTCGTACCCGTGGCATGGTATTAACACCCTTCCAACTAAGGTTACAGGTTGAACCCCGATTAGCTCAAATTAGGGAATGTCGGTTAGATGATACCTCCCATAGTCTCAGATATAGTCTTAGCCCTAGTTACAGTTCAATTCGTAACTCTTAGTATTGCTTGACCAAAGCATACAGATTTTAGTTAATTTCAGTATTTCAGTTTGCAGATTTCATCTAGTTCATGCCATATGCTTGGTTATGTATCCTCGGAGTCTATAGATTTTCATGTATTTTTAGTATTTTACAAACTTTAATGCATGTTTAATATCTAAAGATTTCATGTTCTCTATTAAGTATTCCATATTTTTTCACGTATATTCAGATAGACCATTGCTCCTATTCATGAAACCTTTCATGTTAGCCTACCTCATTTAGCATACCAGTACATTCAAAGTACTGATCTCTTACCTTTTTTTGCACTATGATATCTCATATCATAGGTACTGACGCTCAGGTTTTAAATCGCATTTACTCCCTTAGATTCTTAGTAGTACAGTAGCAGTGGTGAGTTCTTATCACCCAAGGATAGGCTATCTTATTTCATGTCTTTATTTCATTAGTCAGTAGAGTTAGTTGGGGGCTTGTCCCATCAACTCTCATTCAGTTGGTCTTAGAGGTTTTTCACATATTACAGTTAGTTAGTTGTTCAGTTTATCAGTACTTTATCAGATTCAGACAGTCATTTTCCTAGATTTATATTTTAGTTTGAATTCAGATATTTAAAACCTTATGGAACTTTGGTTATTCTTCTGCATTCATGATTATATTATTCAGTGATCATAGCAGGTACCATCTCATGGGTTAGCTTGTGATCTCTCGAGACCGTAAGCATCGTAACAACTAGTGGGTAGTCTCGGGTCATTACAAACTTGGTATCAAAGCCTAAGGTTTTAAAGTGTCCTAGGAAGTCTGAAAGCCATGTCGAGTAGAGTCTTGTGCATGGGTGTGTAGCGCGCCATACTTATGGATAAGAGGCTACAATGCATTTAGGAAAAAGTTTCCCTTCTTTCAGTATTCATGTTGTGCAAGTGAGTATGAGCTTAAGTTAAACTCTCTGTCTAATCCATTTCCTCCTTCCATTTACAGAACATGCCTCCCAAGAAGAACGGAAGAAGAATAGGAACTCAACCAGCCCCTCAGCCCGTCCAGGCAAATCCTCTGGAAAAATATGTCTCTCACGCAGAATTTAGGGTTGCGTTCACTACTCTAGCCAACTCCGTAGCAGCACAGAATGAACGGCCAACATCTATTTCAGCCAACCCAGTGGCCAATACAGATACAACTAGAATTCAAGATTTTACCCGAATGAATCCTCCTTCTTTCACGGGATCCAAGTCTGCAGAGGATCTATAAGAATTCTTAGATATGGTTTAGAAGGTCACAGATGCTATGGGGGTGACGTCTAATCAGACTGTTGAGTTAGTTGCATATCACATATAGGATATAGCCCATACTTTGTTTAAGCAGTGGAAAGTTGATAGAGGTATTGATGCAGGGCCTATAGAATGGGAAGAGTTTCCCATGACTTTCTTGGACAAAATCTTTCCATTAGAGTTGAGGAAGGCTAAAGTGTTAGAATTTATTAATTTTAGGCTAGGAAGCATGAGTGTGAGGGAGTATTATCTCAAGTTCAATCAGTTAGCTAGATATGCTCCTCATGTGGTGGCTGAAAGTAGGTCCAAGATAAGTAAGTTTGTGTCTGGCTTGTCTGATAGTGTGGTCAAGGAGTGTAGGACCGCAATGCTGATTGGTGAGATGGTCTTGTCTATACTAATGGTCCATGCTCAACAGATAGAAGAGAAAAATATTAAGGAAAGGGAGAGAGAAAATAAGAGAGCTAGGATGGGTAGATTTAGTTTCAATTAACCAAAGTCAGAGTTTGATAACTGTCCTTAATTTCATCATAGGTCTTCATCCCTAGTACCTTCTTCAGCCAATGCCCCAGTACCCAAATTCAAAAATGATAATAAGGATAGGACACCAGACTCTAATTCCCAGGTCAGTATTAGCAGTGCTCGTACAAATCCTTGTAATACCCCGACCGTTTTGTAAGCCCAAATTTGTGTTTTGAGCGAATGGGAAAGACTTCCAAAGTGAATGATGTTTAAAACGTGCTATATTTCCTTAATTTCTACTTTTTATCATGTGGATATTTTAATAATCTTTCCGTCAATACCAATTTTGTCAAAATCGAAGATCGGAGAAAGAAGTTATGACTATCTGAATTCCTAGTCGTGAAACATCGTTATTTAGACCCTCAACTTGTCGTAGAGATGAGTAATATCCCAATTGTCACTTTCCAGTGAGCCTTTGTGATATTACCACTTGCGCTAAGGCTTAGTATCAGGATTGTCAAATTCCAGTGCACCAACGTGATTCCACCGCGTCGCGGTGCCCTTCCAGGTCATAACCAAGGTGGCAACGCGATTTCACCGCGTCGCGACACTGAACAGTTTCCCAATTTCTAAAATCCAGTGAATGACCATGATCATGGCGCGTCGCACCAGGGCAAAAAATCAGGCTCCAATTTTAGAATTTGCTCTAGCGCATTTTGTTCTTTCCGCCCAGTTTGTCCCTCTATATGTAGATTTAAGTTGAGATGAGAAATCCATTCTTCTCCATTTTTCTTCCAAGAAATATCTAGAACTAGGGTTTCTCTCTTCCAAATCCAAATCAAATCTTCTCCAAGAAATTCAAGATTTTTTCCATAGATTTCACGAAGTTGTTCAAGAATTAAGTTCTCCAAGTCAAAGGCATCAAGAAACTTAGCTCAAACGTGTGAAGAAGAGTTTCCAATCAAGTCTTTTCATCTTAAAGTTATAATCCAAGGTATGTGGGATTCTGAACAAGGACAATTCTTTCATTGTTGTTCCTAAAGCTTTGATTTCTATCATGGATTTATATGATTTTGCAAGTGGGTTTATGCCCAAATTACTTCATCATGAGATTATGCGAACATAAATTGTTCAAGCTTTGTTATACATGATTATTTTACTATTCCCAAGTTATGACTTGATATTTAATATTGTGAATTTCATATTTCTACCATGAGTTGATATTTCAAGTGCCTTCAAGATACGTGTCAAGATTTAAGCTACCTTAAGACAAATTGGATTATTGAGTATATTGATTCATGAGATTGAGTTGTTACAATGAGTCTTGATATTTTCTCAAATTTAATGATGTTGCCATGATTTAATCAATTGATACATTTTGATATTGAGAAAGATTTATTTGATTTGAGTCAAGTTAGGAATCCACAAATTTATTATGATTTGATAAATGAGAAAGAAATTTGATTTGATCTTCATGATAGACCCTTGTGATGTCTGTGGTGGATTTCCTAACGTGTTCTGAACTTGTGTCTGGTAGTAGTATTTAGAACCGAGCGAGAAATGTGGTATTTCCCCGAAACTACGTGCCACCGTAGGATTAATATTGATAATTGTGGGCCAGAGGCCGAGTATGAGATTGTGATCACTAAATTGAGGTTGTACTCTCTGGCAAGAGTACGACGCTCCCACCAATTTGGGGTTCTCTCTTTAGGAGGGTAAAATGTTGGACTCCATATAGCTCACATGGTTTAAATCGGTTATAAGAAGCTCTCATGTCCATAAGAGTTGAGTTTCTTGAATTATTGAGTCACTCCGAGTCTTGAGTTGAAGAGTTGAGTTGTTTATGATGATTTATGAGATTTTTATCATATGGTTTATTTACTATGAGATCATGAAAAGTATTCTTCAATCTAACTCAAGTCAAATAAGCCATCATTGTACATATACATATTTTCATAAAATTAATGATGATATTTACATTGTTGCATTCACCCCCACATACTCAGTACATTCCAAAGTGCTGACCCATATATTTTCCTATGGGCTACATTTTCTCGTAATGTAGTTTCAGTTACTCAGCCGCATCCACGTTAACGATATTTAAGTGCCTCAACTAAGTTCAATTAGTAGTGAGTTCTCATGGTTCGAGGACCGTGTCTATATTTTTGGTGATATTGTTCTGTTATTATAGCTTTCAGTACTGTTTGAGTCAGTTGGGGGTTTGTCCCAATGGCTCTTTAGTCTTGATTAGTAGAGGCTTTATCAGACTAGAGTATCGGTATACATAGAATATCAGTATTTTGATTATGCAAGCCAGTATATCTTTTCTCTTAAGTATGTCCATGATATGATATCCTTTCTTATTTTGCCATGACTACCATCAAAGTGAGTTCAAAAAGGGATGACAGGCTTCAAGGGTTAGCTTGAGGCCACGTGTGGCCTTAAGTACCGTGTGACGTCTTGGGATAGGTTCTTGGGGCATTATAAGCTTGGTATCAGAGCCTAAGGTTTAAAGAGTCCAAGGGAGTCTGACAAGCCACGTTATGTAGAGTCTTGATCATCGGTGTGTAGCGTTCCACATCTATGAGTAAGAGGCTACAGACCGTTTTAGGAAAAGTCATTTCTTTCTTTCTAAAGTTTATCGTGCCTACAACTGTCTCTTTATCTGTGATTAACTTATGCTCTCTTATACCAGAAAATGCCTCCTCATCGAGCTCGTAGAAACAACGAGCAACCTCAACTCGTTGATCCCTTGAATGATCATATGTATTATGCGGAATACCGGACAGTTTTTCAGGTGCTAGCCCTGGCAGTAACCGCCAATGTTCATGCTAAAACCCAGGCTACTGTTCCGCCTCCACAGGAGAATAATTCTGCTGCAGCTCAAGTTCATGACTTTATGTGGATGAACCCACCTGATTTCTATGGGTCGAAGCTAAGTGAAGACCCACAGATGTACTTGGATGAAGTGAGAAAAATCACCCAAATTATGCACGTGACTGAGAAGAAGAGTGTTGAATTAGATGCCTTTTGAATGAAAGATGTTGCATAGGACTAGATGGAGATATAAGGGAAGAGTAGGGGGAAGGATTCCACTCCCATGACTTGGCAGTTATTCTAGGATGCATTCTTGGACAGATTCTTTCCTCTTGAGATGAGGGAAGCAAAGATAAAGGAATTCATGAATTTGAGACAAGGCTCCATCACTGTTAAGGAGTATTGTCTTAGATTCAATCAGTTATCCAAATATGCTCCTAGTATAATGGCTAACTCAGGACCATCATGAGCAAGTTCGTGATCGACGTGTCGAGTTACGTTGTGAAAGAGTGTAGATTTTATATGCTTAATAGGGAGATGGAACTTTCTCAGTTGAGGATATATGTCGAATAGATAGAAGCTGATAAGGTGAAAGAGAGAGAGAGAGTAAGAGGGAATAAAAAAGCTAGATCAGAGCAGCAGGGATTCGGTCAGTCCAGATTCCATGAAGGGAACCACCCTCAATTCTAGGGACGTCTATTTATGCCCACTCCTTCCTCAGTTAGTGCTCCCGCAGCTAGAAACAGGCATGAGCAGGGGAACAAGCCTATCCCATCCAAGTCTCAGGAAAGTATAGGTAATCAACCTCGTTCTCCTTTATGTGCCAAGTGTTGTAGAGATCATTTTGGTGAGTGTTTTGTTGATCATAGGGGTTGATTTGGTTGTGGCAAGTTGGGCCACCGACTTAGAGATTTTTTGTATGCTAGACAAGGTAGTCGAGATGCTCATCTGCAAAGTCAGGCTTTCAGTGCCCCTACTCCCGTAGTCCATCTAGTTCCTCCTTAGGGTGCCTCTTCTAGTACTGTTGGTGGTTCATGCCAGAATCGCTTCTATGTTATACCACCTCGCCAGAAGCAGGAGGACTCTCTAGATGTTATCACTGGTATGCTCCGTGTCTTTTATTTTGATGTGTATGTGTTGATGGACCATGGGTCAAGCTTTTCTTATGTGATTTTGTTGGTGGCTGTGAATTTTGATATCAGTGCTGAAAATATTCCTGAGCCTATCCTAGTTTCTATCCCAGTAGGTTAATCTGTTGTTGCTAAACAAGTGTATAAGAAGTGTCTTATCACTGTCCTTTACAAAGTCTTGTTTGCAGACCTGATTAAACTAGACATGGTCTATTTTGACATTATTCTGGGTATGGATTAGCTTCACTCTTATTATGCATCTATAGACTGTCGTACCCGTGTAGTCAAGTTTCAGTTTCCCAATGAGCCAGTCTTTGGGTGGTCCGAGAATTCTGTATCCCTTGAGATTTATTTCATATCTTACCTTAAACCCAGAAAATTGATATCCAAGGGTTGCATCTATCATTTGGTTTGAGTTAAAGACAGAAAGTTTGAGACACTAACTATTCAGTCTATCATTGTTGTCAATGAGTTTCTTGATGTTTTCCTAAAAGATCTCCCAGGGGTACCTCCCGATAGAGAGATAGAATTCGGGATTGATCTTCTTCTCAACACACAACCTATTTCTATTCTTCCATATCGTATGGCCCCCAAAGAACTTAAGGAGTTGAAAGAGAAACTCAAAGATCTTCTTCATAAGGCCCAATGTGTTTTCTTGGGGCGCACCCATTCTGTTCGTGCGAAAGAAAGATGGTTCATTGCATATGTGCATTGACTACTATCAGCTCAACTAGGTCACAGTCAAAAACAAATATCCTCTTCCTAGAATTGATGACCTGTTTGATCAGCTACAAGGTGCCAGTTATTTATTGAAAATAGATTTTAGATCTGGTTATCACCAACTTAAGGTTAGATAGTGTGATATTCCAAAGATGTCTTTCTGCAGCCGTTATGGTCATTTTGAGTTCCTGGTTATGTCTTTTGGGCTAACTAATGCCCCAGTAGCTTTTATGGACCTCATGAATCGGGTTTTTAGATATTACTTGGATATATTTGTCATTGTGTTCATGTTGATGTCTTTACGGATCATAAGAGATTGCAGTATGTTTTTACTCAAAGAGAGTTGAATCTTTGATAAAGAAGATGGTTAGAATTGTTGAAGGACTACCGTATGAGCGTGTTGTACTACTCGAGCAAGGCCAATATAGTGGAGGATGCCCTTAGTAGGTCGTCTATGGGTAGTGTAGCGTTTGTAGAGAGAGATAAGAAGGAGTTAGTTTGCGAAGTACATCATTTGGCGAGGTTGGGTATTATATTGCTTGATTCAGCTAAGGGTAATGTTTGGGTCCATAGTAGTTTCGAATCTTCTTTAGTTTTGGAGGTTAAAAAGAATCAAGATATGGATTCACATTTGGTCAAACTAAAAGTGTCAATTATAGGCGAAAAGGGGAAGGTTTTCTCCCAAGGGGGAGATGGTGTATTGAGGCTTCAAAATAGGTTGTGTGTGCCTGACATTGATGATTTGAGACAGAGAATTATGGCTGAAGTGCATGGCATTCAGTATTCTATTCATTCCGATGCTACCAAGATGTACCGCGATTTGCGGGAAATCTATTGGTGGAATGGTATGAAGAAGGATATAGTGAAGTTCGTAGAGAAGTGTTCAACTTTCCAACAGGTGAAGATAGAGCACCAGAGACCCGGTGGTATGATGCAAGAATTTAGTATTCCTACTTAGAAGTGGGAAGAGGTGAACATGGATTTCGTGACTGGTTTACCTCTCTCTCATCGTCATCCTGATTCAATTTGTGTCATTATAGATAGGTTGACTAAGTCCGCGCATTTCTTGCCAGTGCATACATCTTTCACTGCTGAGGACTATGCTAAGCTGTACATCCGAGAGTTAGTCAGGTTGCATGGAGTTTCATTGTCTATCATCTCTGATAGAGGTACTTAATTTACTTCTTAGTTTTGAGAGACTTTCAGAAGGGTCTTGGCACCCAAGTTCATCTTAGTTTCGCTTTTCATCCACAGACAGACGGTCAGGATGAGAGGACCATCCAGACATTGGAGGAAATGTTGAGGGCATGTGTTCTTGATTTCAAAGGAAGTTGGGATGAACATTTGCCATTGATTGAATTTTCTTATAACAACAGTTTTCATGCTAGCATTGGAATGGCTCCATTTGAGGCTTTATATGAAAGGAGATGTAGATCACCCATAGGTTGGTTTGAAGTGGGTGAAGCTACTTTGATTGGACCTGATGCTGTATTTAAAGCTATGGAGAAAGTTAAGCTGATTCGAGAAAGGTTGAAGACAACCCAGAGTCGTTAGAAGTCTTATGCAAATGTAAGAAGAAGAGCTCTTGAGTTTGAAGCTGATGATTTAGTGTACCTGAAAATTTCACCCATGAAAGGGGTGAAGAGATTTGGTAATAAAGGAAAGCTTAGTCCCCGATATGTTGGTCCTTACAGAGTTTTGAATCGTGTTGGGAAAGAAGCTTATGAGACTGAGTTGCCTACGGAGTTGTCAGCTGTCCACCCTGTTTTTCATGTTTCTATACTTAAGAAACACATTGGCGATTTTGTTGTTGTTGTTGATCTATCGGAGAACATAGATATTTGGGATAGCCTTTTTTATGAAGATATTCTAGTTGAAATCATAGATTATCAAGTCCGTAGATTAAGGAATAAGAAAGTTCCTTTGGTTAAAGTTCTGTGGCGAAATCAATCAGTTGAGGATGCTACTTGGGAAGAAGAAGTAGATATGCGAGTTAAGTACCCCCATCTCATCTCTGCAAGTTCAAATCAAGATGAAGGTATTATTTTTTCCTTAATTCAGTTTCCTCCTAATCCAGTGTATTCGGTTATATAGTTGTCTTCCATCTTGATTCGTGCATTCAGTGAAGTATTTGAAAGTCTAGAGTAAAGTAAGCCTGTTGAATAGATTATTTCAGTAGGGCATTTTCAAGTGTCCTCTTTGAACTTGAGTCTAACTAGCAACATTCGAGGACAAATGTTTCCAAGGGGGAGATATTGTAATACCTCGACCGTTTTGTAAGAATAAATTCGTCTTTTGAGCGAATGGGAAAGAATTCCAAATTGAATGATGTTTAAACTGTGCGGTATTTCCCTAATTTCAACTTTCTATCATGTGGAGATTTGAATAAGTTTTCCGTCCATACCAATTTCGTCAAAATCGGAGATCAGAGCAAGAAATTATGACTATCTGAAGTCCCAGTCATGAAACATTGTTATTTAGACCCTCAGCGCATCGCGGAGATGAGTAATATCCCAATTTTCACTTTCCAGTGATCCTCCACGATAATATCACATTGCGCCAAGGCTTAATATCAGAATTGTAAAATTTCACTACACCAACGCGATTCCATCACGTCGCGGTGCCCTTCCAGGTCATAACCAAGGTGGCAACGCGATTTCATCGCATCGCGCCACAGAGAAGTTTCCCAGTTGTCCAAAATCTAGTGAAGGACTGTGATCATGGTGCGTCACGCCAGGGCCAAAAATTGGGCTCCAGTTTTTGAATTTGCTCAAGGGCATTTTAGTCTTTCCGCCCAGTTTGGCCCTCTATATATAGATTCAAGTAGAGAAGAAAAATCCATTCTTCTCTATTTTTCTTCTAAGAAATAGCTAGAACTAGGGTTTCTCTCTTCCAAATCCAAGTCAAATATTCTCCAAGAAATTCAAGAATTTTTCCATAGATTTCACCAAATTGTTCAAGAATCAAGTTCTCCAAGTCAAAGGCATCAAGAAACTTAGCTCAAAAGTGTGAAGAAGAGTTTCCAATCAAGTATTTTCATCTTAAAGTTATAATCCAAGGTATGTGGGGTTTTGAACATGAGCAATTCTTTAGTTCATGTGCCTAAAGATTTGATTTCTATCATTGATTTATATGATTTTGCAAGTGGGTTTATACCCAAATTACTTCATCATGAGATTATGAGAATATAAATAGTTCAAGCTTTGTTATACATGATTATTTTACTATTCCCAAGTTATGACTTGATATTTAATATTGTGAACTTCATATTTCTACCATGAGTTGATATTTCAAGTTCCTTCAAGATACGTGTCAAGCTTTAAGCTTCCTTATGACAAATTGGATTATTGAGTATATTGATTCATGATATTGAGTTGTTACAATGAGTCTTGATATTTCCTCAAAGTTAATGATTTTTCCATGATTTAATGAATTGATACATTTTGATATTGAGAAAGATTGATTTAATTTGAGTCGAGTTAGGAATCCAGAAATTAATTATGATTTGATAAATGAGAAAGAGATTTGATTTGATCTTCATGATAGACCCTTGTGATTTTGGTGGTGGATTTCCTAACGCATTCTGAGCTTGTGTCTGGGAGTAGTATTTAGCACCGAGTGAGAAATTTGGTATTTCTCCAAAACTATGTGCCACCGTAGGATTAATATTGATAATTGTAGGCTAGAGGCCGAGTATGTGATTGTGATCACTAAATTGAGGTTGTAATCCCTGGCAAGAGTACGAAGCTCCCGCCAATGTGGGGTTCTCTCCTGAGGAGGGCAAAATGTTGGACTCCATGTAGCTCACATGGTTTATGTCGGTTATAAGAACCTCCCATGTCCATAAAAGTTGAGTTTCTTGAATTACCGAGTCACTTCGAGTCTTGAGTTGAAGAGTTGAGTTGTTTATGATGATTTATGAGGTTTTATCATATGATTTATTTACTATGAGATCATGAAAAGTATGTTTCAATATAACTCAATCCAAGTGAGCCATCATTGTACATATGCATATTTTCATGAAATTGATGATGATATTTACATTGTTTCATGCACCCCTACATACTCAGTACATTCCAAAGTGCTGACCCACATATTTTCCTGTAGGATACATTTTCTCGTAATGTAGGTTCAGGTACTCAGCCACTGCCACGTTAGCGATATTTGAGTGCCTCAACTACGTTCCCTCAGTGGTGAGTCCTCATGGTTAGAGAACCGTGTCTATATTTTTGGTGATATTGTTCTGTTTTTATGGCTTTTAGTACTGTCTGAGTCAGTTGGGGGTTTGTCCCAATGGCTCTTTAGTATTGATTAGTAAAGTCTTTGTCAGACTAGAGTATTAGTATGTACAGAATGCCAGTATTTTTATTTTGCAAACCAGTATATCTTTGCTCTCAAGTATGTCCATGATATGATATCCTTTTTTATTTTTCCATGACTACTGTCAAAGTGAGTTCAAAAATAAATGACAGGCTTATAGGGTTAGCTTGAGTCCACGTGTGGCCTTAAGTACCGTGTTACATATCGGGATAGGTTCATGGGGAATTACAATCCTCTATGTCAGAAATTCGGCAGATACCATCAGGGTGAGTGTAGAGCGGGTAGTTATATGTGATTTGGGTGTGGCAAGCCAGAACATTGGATTTAGGCGTGTTGGGTAGTTTCTTAGAAATGTAGGAATACGCACGCACCAACAGTGCCAGTCCCATCAGTCGTCAGTTCCATCCGGCCACCCAACTCAGCAAGGTTAGTTAAACCATATTCTGATCTTGAGCGATGCTTACACCAGTTGAGAAAAGGAACATTACTTCCTTAGTGGATACCTCAAATTCAGCAAAAGGAATACATTCTTGCATCTATGGATGAAGATCTACCTTCCCACAAGATAGTACGTGAAGTGGAAATACCACTCACAACTAATGTGACCTCCACTATCCGTAGACCAGATACTGGAGGTAGATTTAAGCTGAAGTAGAATATTGTGTAGCTTTTGCACAACAGTGGAAAATTTACTGGCTTGACACACGAGGATCCATAGGTCTATTTGTAGAACTTTTTGGAGATAAGTGATGCATTCATCTCCACTAGAGTCTTTATGGATTAAATAAGACTAATACTCTACCCCTTCTCACTTTTAGGAGTATCTAAGAAGTGGTTGAACAACTTCTGATATGTATGTCGTATATAATAATATGGATTTAAGATGCCTCATACTAAAAACCCTAAGCCTAGTTTAATTTTTCGCCAATAATAGCTACTATATCCGGTGAGAATGTCCCACCAGAGGAGTTAGTGATTCAGAAGGATGAGGATAAGAAGAAAGTAGATGGTAAGGAGACAAGCTATGATAATTTATTCAAACCTAAAGTGTACGCACATGATAATATTAAGGTTCCTCCAAAACCAATTATAATGTTGCATGGGGAACCTAGTATTACGTGGAAATCATTAGAGATGAAAAATATGATTTTACAAGAGAATTTGCAATACACCATTATTGGTAAGTTCCTTATGGAAGACCTGATATTATAGAGTTGAGAAAATCAGTACTAATGCAGTGGGAATAAAGGGAGAATGCACAATAGGAGTGTTGGATGCTAGACATATAATGATTAGATTGAATGGATTAGAGGATTATTTGTAGTTGCTATCAATGCCAGTTTTTTATATTAAAGCAAAGGACTTGTACTGGAAAATGAGAACATTAAAGTGGGATCCATGGTTTGAGCCTAATATTTAAACTACTATAGGGGTCGCATGGATTTCAATGCCAGATCTCCTACCAATTTTTTTGAAAAAAGAGGTAATATTCTCTATAGCTTCTACTGTAGGAAAACCATTAATAGTGGATATGGATACAAGGAATAAAACAAGACCTAGTTGTTCAAGAGTAAAAGTTGAAGTGGTTCTGATAGCTAAATTACCCCAGAGGGTGAAAATCAATGAACAGAATAAATTTACAAGGGAAATAAAGTCAAAATAGATTAGTATACAATATGAATATATGCCTAAGTACTGCAAAGAATGTTGCTTGCAAGGTCATGATGAAGAAAGCTGCTTGAATATCCAGCTGGAGTTACATGATAAGGTGCACGAAGAAAGTGAAGAGAGGAAGAATGAAAGAAGAAAAGGACAAGATAATAGGCAGAAGGAGGTTGAGAAAGGAAATACAGAAATACAAACTAACAGTAATGGTTACAAAGAAAAAGCTAATACAGGAGAAATAGGTATGGTAATATTGTAGGAGAAGTAAAAGGAGAAAATCAAGAAAAAGTTTCTATGTCCAATGCTTTTGTAGCCTTAAATGCAGAGGAAAAGATCAAGGTTAATAAAGAAAATCAGGAGAAAATCAAGGAAAGTACAAAAGATTGGGTCAATAAGAGTTTTGGCACGAAAAATTCAGATGTAGAAAAACCAGATGTAGTTAGTCAAATAGCAAAGCAAACAATTCAAATTCAGGGAGATGGAGGTACAAAACTGTCATGACCCGAGGCTTCCCCCTAGTCGCGACAATGATGCTTACGATCATAAATGACCACAAGCTAACCCATGAACTTGTACCTGATGTGAGAACTGAATAAAATATGAACAAAATACATGTGCGGAAGATAAACTGAGAAAGTAATGTATATCAGAATTCTAAAATACGTAATACTAAATATCTAAAACAACTGATAAGAACTGGAAGTAGCTAATTGACAGTCTAACTGACTGTCTGAATATCTGAAAGCCTCTAAACTGATTGAGGGTTTGATCGGATAGAACCTCAACTAACTCCGACTGACTGAACAAAGTGAAATATTAAATTAACTGAATAAACATAATATGTCCTTGATGGATGAGGACTCACCACTATGGTTGTTGGATTACGCTGAGTTGTCTAACTACTGATGGGTAATTGTGTGTCCAAACCTATGATATAAGACATCATAGAACAAAGAAGAGTATGCGGTCAGTACATTAAATGTACTGATATATGAGATAAGGTTAGGATGATATACATGGGGTACTGTACATATAAATTAAGAAAAAACTGAATAGCATGAGATGACTGACTATGAATGCATAAAAACAATATTATCTGAGGATGCAGGTCCAAGCATAAATCTATAATCTAAAATAATTATGAAATCTTAAAAGACTGTAAACTATATAACTGAATAACTGAAAGTCTGTACACTTGGTCAAGCAACCTGAACTGAGAATACACTGAAATACTGTACTGAGACTATGGGAGGTATCATCTAACCGAGATGCCCTAATCTGAGCTAATTGGGGTCTAACCTATAACCCCAGTTGGAAGGGTCTCGGTACCGTGCCATGGGTACTAACAATGGCTATATGGATCCACTAATCTAATATCCCGAAGGACTAGGGAGTCAGTCCTAAATTGGCGGGTGACCCCTAAGAGTGTGTCAGTCCTAAAATGGCGGGTGATATCTCATAATCCTACGCTGGCTATGCAGTTCTGGAACTTAGTGGTTATGACTAAGGACCTAGTACTAACTAGTGGGTGATCCTGCATCCCTAGGTTCGCTCGGTGCTAAATCCTACTGCCAATTAAACTGACACTAGTACTAAACTGAACTAAATTTAACTAAATGCTATTACATAGCTGATAGTTCTCATTATAAATATGAATATCTAAATATACTAATAAGATTCACAGATAATTATCTGAGTACTTGAAAAAGTTAAATTCATATAAATCACATAAGTATCGGGTGTTCATAACCCACCAGCACTGAATGGAATTAACTATAATGGAATATAGAAACCTTAAAAACCATAGTAGAGGATAATTGTTCAAAATCCCAACACTTGGGCATTTCATCAAACACATGAGATACATGAACTTAAGCATGGGAATGAGTAAAGCATGAAAAAATAACCTTATTACAAGACAAACCATAATTTAGGGATTTAACATGAAGCTTTCAATATTCAAAATATGTAGGGGTTCATTCCACGGGTGAAAGAAACCCATAGAGGAACATCATGCATACCTCACTAGATGATTTCATGAGGATTCTTGAGAATTTCTTGAGGTTTGAAGCTTGAATTCCTTGATTGCTTGAGAATGGGTTAGGATTTATTCTTGAGGAAAAAAAGGCTTGTTTTGACTGAATTTGTGATAAAAAGAATAAATAATGCTCTTTGGGGAGTTAAATTGCATGTTATGCACTGATTGGGTGAAGGGAAATGACCCAAATACCCTTAATTATCAAAGAACAAAAAGTTGGATGGGTGAGGGGGCTGCATCTTGGGCTATAGTGCGGTACAATAGAGGGGCGCCGTGACTCCAGTGCGATGCGATGAAGGGGACGCCGCGAGCTCATCCCCACATTGCTATTATTTTGTATTCCCAAACATGACCTTATGCTCGTTTGGAAATTCTGAAACTCACCCGAGACGTACTTTGAACTAGCCCGATCATGAATCAACTTAAAAATCGACGTTCTGAGGTCGGAAAGATCAAAAATAAAATCCTCAAAGTTTAGGGGCATTGGAATTGACTAAGTCACAACACTTAGTGAAATTTCTAAGTCTTGGACCCCTTTAACATGAAATCATGAGTTGAATTGAGCTAGGATCTTACGAGGTATTACAATATCTCTCCCTAAGGAACATTTGTCCTTGAATTGGACTAGTTTAGCTAAGAGTACTTGAGGAACTGAGATCATAAACTGAACATGCATGGCTGAACACATGATTGCATAACTAAGTATGAAACATGATACATGAACTAAACTAAATTATGCAATGAAATGAGATTGATTACATAGCTGAAACTGAGAATGAAAAAGAGCCAGTCTGAGTTTAATCATTACCTTAAGATGAATTTAAGTTCATCAAGAAAAGATGAGGGTACTTGGTTCTCTTATCTGCTTCTCCTTCCCAAGTGGCTCCCTCAACGGACTGATTTCGCCAAAGAACCTTGACCAAGGGAACTTCTTTGTTCCTTAGTCTATGAATCTAACGATCAAGGATCTCAATTGGGACTTCTTCATAAGAAAGGGTATCCTGAACATCTAAATTTTTAATGGGACAACAACAGTTGAATCACCAATACACTTCTTTAAGAGGGAAAGATAAAACACTGGATGCACTGGCTCTAAAGCTTCCGGCAACACTAGCTCATAAGCTACCTTCCCAAAATGGCTCAAGATTTTATATAGAACAATACAACAAGGACTGAGATTCCCCATGCCAAATTTCTTCACTCCCTTCATGGGAGGGATTTTCAGATAAACCAAATTGCCTACCTCAAACTCAAGATCTCTTCTTCTCACATATGCATAGGATTTTTAATGGCTTTCGGTTGTCTTTGGCCTTTTCCAGATCAATTGAACTTTATCCATCGCATCAAACACTGCATCTGGCCCTATCGAAGCAACTTCACCTACCTCAAACCAACTAATAGTAGATCTATATCTCCTTCCATAAAGTTCCTCAAATGGAGCCATCTGAATACTGGAGTGATAGCTATTGTTATAGACAAACTCAATCAAAGATAAGTGATCATCCCAACTACCTCTTCAGTCAATAATACATGCTCTTAACAAATCCATCTGAACCATTTGGAAAGGTTAATACTAGAGTGGAAGTAAGTCGAGTCTTCAACTCCTATGAATGCTTTATGCATGAATCTGACAACCAAAACTTGACTTTCTTCTGAGTCAGTCAAGATATGGGGGATGCAATAGAAGAAAACCCCTAAAAACCTTTTGTAATAGCTAGCCATACCTAAGAAACTCCTGATATCTAATAGAGAGATGGGTGTGGATCATTTTTTCACTACTTTTGTCTTCTGGAGGTCGACTCTAATGTCATCACCAAAAATAATACTGCCAAGGAAAGCTATTAATCTTAGCTGAAATTTGCACTTACTGAATTTAGCAAACAACTGATGGGCTCCAAGAGTCTGCAACATAATTCTGAAATGATCTGCATGATCTTTCTCACTACGGGAATAGAAAAGAATAACATCAATGAAGACTATAACAAACATGTCCAAGTACTTCTTGAAAACTTAGTTCATCAAGTCCATGAAAGTTGTAGGGGAATTCGTTAGTCCAAAAGACATAACTAGGAATTCGAAGTAACCATACTAAGTCGTGAAGGTTGTCTTCAGAATGTCACATTCTCTTACTCTAAGCTGATGGTAGTCAGATCTGAGGTCTATCTTAGAGAATTATCCGGCACCCTGAAGTTGGTCGAACAAGTCATCAATCTTGGGGAGTAGATACTTATTCTTGATTTTGACTTTGTTCAACTAATAGTAATCACTGCAAATTCTGAGAGAACCATCTTTCTTACCCATGAACAAGACTAGTACGCCCCATGGTGAAATACTCGACCTTATGAATCCCTTGTATAAGAGATCTTTCAAGTATTGTTTCAACTCCTTAAGCTCAGTTGGAGCTATTCTGTACGGTAGAATATAGATAGGCTGGGTATCTAGAAGGAGATCTATTTCAAAGTCAATTTCCCTTTCGAGAAGAACTCCGGAAAGGTCTTAAGGGAACACATCTGGAAATTCCCTTACTACTGAAACTGACTCGAGACTGGGAGTCTCAGAACTAGATTCTTTGACTTGAATAAGATGGTACACACACCCCTTAGATATCATATTTCTTACTTTAAGATAAGAAATAATTTGATCCCTAAGTACTGAAGTACTACCCCTGCATTCAATGACTGGTTCACTGGGAAACTGAAACTGAATGACTCTTTTCCTACAATCAACTGCGGTATAACATAACTGGAGCCAATCTATGCCAAGAGTAACATCAAAATCAGTCATCTCTAACTCTACGGGATCAACTGAGGTGACTTTCTGGGATATTATGACAGGGAAGTTCCTGTATACCTATCTAACTACAATAGAGACACCTACTGGAGTAGACACTAAGAAGGGTTCTACAAATATTTCAGGACTGATGCTAAAGTTGATGTCTATATAAGGTGTTACAATTGAGAGTAAAGATTCGGGATCTAATAAAGCTTAAACATAGAGATGAAAAACCTGTAACATACCCATAACTACATCAGGAGAACTTTCCTGATCCTATCAGGACTGGAGTACATATAATCTATTCTGGTGTTGACCACTGGTGACACTGTAAGTTGCACCCTACTGAGTTGGGTAGCCTGCTGGAGCTAATGATAAATTGGACTGGCCTTGTTGGCTCAAATCTTTTCCCCTCTTAGAAACTACTCGACACTCCCGGATCTGGTGTCCTAGCTTTCCACATCTAAAGCACATATCACTACCAGCTCTACACTCACCCTTGTGATTCCTGCCATATTTTCCACAAAGAAAATTAGTACAACTAGTGTTCACGTTGCCCTATGACTTAGAGCCTGGTGCTCTATCTCGGCTGTTATTCTTGAACTTTGGCACTAGTGCACTAGCTGAAGATGGACATGGATCTAAAGACTTCTGGTAGAACTGAGAATGGTTTCCACCCTCTGACCTCGGCTGAGAAAAATTAAAACTACCTCTTTTGGCCTTCTTATTTTCCCTCTCTTTCTTCTTAACCTTATCTTTCTCAATCTACTGAGAATGAACCATAAGCCTATATAGGTCCATCACCTTAATTAGCATAGCAGTCTGACACTTCTTGACCATACTATCAGATACACTAGAAACAAACTAACTCATTCTAGACCTATTATCAGCCACCATCGAAGGACCATACCTTGCCAACTTAGTCAACTTAAGGGAGTATTCCATCACACTCATATTACCCTGCTTCAAGTTAATGAAATCCTGTAACTTAGATTCCCTTCACTCTAAGGGAAACAACCTACCTAAAAAAGGCATGGAAATCTCCTCCCACTCTACAGGCCTTGCATCAGCACTGTGGTCCTCCTTCCACTATTTATAATAGGTGTGAGATAGATACTACAAATGATAAGAAGCCAAATCTACACTTCACTCAAAGTGACACCCATAAAATCTTTCACTTTCTGAACCATACAAGAAATTCCTACGAATACTCCTTAGACTTGCATCCCAAAAACAAAAGGGGATTCATTCGGGTGAAATCCTGAATCTGAGCTGTGGTTGTATTTACCACTGGATTACCTGGTAAAATAGCCTACTAATTGTTCCAAGCAACTACTAAGTGGGATAAGGTAGTGAAAGCAGTTGTGGATTCAGCGAGAGAGACATGTTTGTTCAGAGGATCTTCCTAAATAGGCGATGGTGCAGGCTGGTTCTTGTTCCTTCTTCCATTATTTTTTTGGGAGGCATTGGCTATAAATAGAATAAAGGATGAGTTAGAAAAAGAGTTATAATAGATATCATGCTCATTTGCATGACATGAATACTGAAAGAAGGGAAACCTTTCCTAAAATGTCTTGTAGCCTCTTGTTCATAAATGTGGCGCGCTTTACACCCATGCACAAGACTCTACTTAACGCGGCTTTCAGACTCCCTAATACACTTTAAAACCTGTCTTTAATACTATGTTTTGTCACGACTCGAGGCTACCTTCTAGTCACGACAACGGTGCTTATGGTCACAAGTGACCACAAGCTAACCCATGAGTTGGAACATGTTGTTAGCACTGAATAAAATATGTACATATTACATGTGCGGAAGATAAACTGAGAAAGTAATGTATATCAGAATACTGAAATATGAAATACTAAATATCTTAAACAACTGATAAAAACTAGAAGTAACTAATTGACTGTCCAACTTACTATTTGAATATCTGAAAGCCTCTATATTGACTGAGTATTTGATGGGACAAACCCCCAACTAACTCCGACTAACTGAACAAAGTAAAATACTGAATTAACTGAATAAACATAATATGTCCTCGATGGATGAAGATTCACCATTACGGCTGCTGGATTACTCTAAGTAGTCTAACTACGATCGGGAAACTGTGTGTCCTAACCTATGATATAATACATCATAGAACAAAGAAGAGTATGTGGTTAGTACTTTGAATGTACCGGTATATGAGATAAGGTTAGGCGGATATACATGGGGCACTATGCATATAAAATAAGGACAAATTGAATAACATGAGATGACTGAAAATTTATGCATGAAAACTATAATATCTGAGGATAAAAGACCAAGCATAAATTTATTACCTGAAATAACTATGAAATTTTCGAAGACTGTAAACTATATAACTGAATAACTGAAGTCTGTACACTTGGTCAAGCAACCTAAACTGAGAATACACTGAAATACTGTACTGAGACTATGGGAGGTATCATCTAATCGATATTCCCCAATCTGAGTTAATTGGGGTCCAACCTGTAACACCATTTGGAAGGGTGTTAGTACTGTGCCATGGGTACTAACACTGTCTATATGGATCCACTAATCTGATATCTCAAAGGACTAGGAAGTCAATCCTAAACTGGCGGGTGACCCCTAAGAGAGTGTCAGTCCTAAAATGGCGGGTGACAAATCATAATCCAACATTGGCTATGCAGTTCTGGAACTTGGGGACAGTGACTAAGGACGTATTCCTAACTAGCGGGTGAGCCCATATCCCTGTGTTTGTTCGGTTCTAAATCCTACTCCAAACTGAACTGACGCTAGTACTGAACTGAACTGAATTTAACTGAATATTATTACATAACTTATAGTGCTCATCATAAATATGAATGTCTGGGTATACTGATAAGATTCATGGATTAACTATCTAAGTACTTAAAAAATCTAAATTTGTGTAAATCACATAGGTATCGGGTGTTCATAACCCACCAGTACTGAATGGAATTAACTAAAATATCATTTAGAAGCTTTAAAAACCCATAGTAAAGGATCATTATTCCAGAACCCAAAACTTAGGCATTTCTTCAAACACACAAGAGGCATGAACTTAGCATGGGAAAGAGTAAAACATGCAAAAATAACCTGATTACAGGACTAAAAATAATAAATTGGGGATTTAATGTAAAGCTTTCAACCTTCAAAACATGGAAGGGTTCATTACACTTGAAAACACTCATAAGCTTAACTTAAAATTGAACTAACAAGAAATTCATGGAGATATTTCAAACCCATGGATGAACATCGCACATACTTCACTAGATGATTTCATAAGGATTCTTAAGAATTTCTTGAGGTTTGAATCTTGAATTCCTTGATTACTTTAGAATGGGTTAGGTCTTATTTTTTAGGAAATGGAGGCTTCTTTTGAGTGAATTTGTGATAGAAAGAGCAAATAATGCTCTTCGGGGAGTTAAATCTCATGTTATGGACTGATTGGGTGAAGGAAAATGACCCAAATTCCTTTAATTATCAAAGAACAAAAATTTGAATGGGTGTCGTAGGCTCTAGTGTGGTGCAATGGAAAGGGTGTCGTGATCTCATCCCAGTGCTGGTACTATTTTATATTCCCAACCATGCCCTTACACTCGTCCAAAAATTTTAAAACTCACTTGAGATGTACTTTGAACTACCTCAATCATGAATCAACTTAAAAATTGACATTTTGAAGTTGAGAAGATCAAAAATAAAATCATCAAAGTTTATGGGCATTGGAAATGACTAAGTCCCAACACTTAGTGAACTTTCTTAGTCTTGGTACCCTTTTATATAAAATAATGAGATGAATTGAGATAGGATCTTACAGGGTATTACAAAATCCCTGCTGATAGAAATAAGAAAGAAAATAAGAATACAAAGTTAGGAGAGAAACATCAGGGAGAAGAACATGAAGGGAATACTAAAGATACACGTTATCAGCAAAACGAATGCCAAAATCATAAAACAGAAAGTGAGTTGATGATAGTAGAATAGGAAAACACTAACAAGGAGGTCATGGTGCAAGAAGACATTATTCCTTTAACAATAACTACAGGAAAGCAACTGGAATTTACTAATGCAAATAAGGTAGATATGGATAATGAAGATTTACAGGATAATATAGAATAGGTGGCTATAGAAGGTGATTTGTCTCCAAAGAAAATTCACATATTGAGTGCTAAGCATGGAAAACAATAGAAGAAAGGTAGAAATTCAGGAGGAAGTACAATGCAGACACGGACTCAGTCAACAAAATCAAAACCAAAATAAATGCTTTGATATGGAATATCAGATCTGTGAATACTCAGAAAGCATTCACAAGGCTGATTAAAATGCATAAGAGACATCAATTTTGTTTTATAGACCTCATGGAACCATTTTAGGAAAGCTAAAATATTGAGGATTACAAAAGAAGATTAGCGATGCAACATGCAACAACCAATATTTTAGGCAAGGGCATTTATCGATTCTGCAGTACAGTATAGTGTGATTAGAAATGAGAAACAACATCTCATATTAAAATTGGAGAATCAGAATACTGGAATAACAGTAAATTTTAAACTGGTTTATACAAAGTGCAGTCAAAATGAAAGGTTACTATTATAGGAATCAATGGGAGATTTAGCAAATGGCATTTAGGAACCTTGGTTAGGAAGGTGATTTTAATATGATTAGGGATGAAAAAGAAAAGCTGGGAGGGATACCTGTTAGAGTGGCTAAGACAAAAAATTTCAATAAGTGTATAAGCATGTGCAATCTAGAGGAATGTGTATAAAAGGGCAGCAAATATACCTTGTGGAATGAGAAAACTGATGAAGAATGCATTTTTAAAAAGCTAGATAGGGTATTGTGTAATGATAGGATATTTGATGTATTTCCAGTCTTGGACGTGGAACACTTGGTAAGAAGTTGGTCAGATCATGCTCCTTTGTTACTTTATTTCAATAGCATAAGTCAGCAAATTGTTAAACCCTTTAGAATTTTGAATTTTTTATTGAATGAGGAATCATGCATGGAAGTAATAAGACAGAGCTAGCAGACTGAAATAGAGGGCATCCCATTTATTATCTTTCATTAGAAACTGAAGAAGAAAAAAGTTGCTTTAACGGGTTGTAGTAAACAGAAATTAGGAAATATCTTTCAGGAGATAGTTACATTCGAGGAGATATTAAAAGTAAGGGAGAAGAAGTTTGAGTAAAACCCTTCATAAAGTAATTGAGATAGCTTACTAAAGGCACGGAAAAAATTAAGTATACAGCTATGAAGGGAAGAAGATTTTTAAAGACAGATGGCAGGATTTGAGTGGTTCAAGGTTGGATAAAGAAATACCAAATTATTTTATAATATAGTGAAAGGAAGAAGGGCTAGATTAAAGACTAGAAGAATACAAAATGAAGAAGGTAGTAAGATAGAGGATCAAGCTGAAATTGTAGAAGCTGCAGCAAACTTCATTCAAAAACAATTTGCAAAATAGAAGGATGAAATGGATTTCTCAATGTTGGAAGTATTGCCTACAGTGGTATCAGAAGAATGGAATAAAGAGCTGAAGAAAATTCCAAGTCTGGAAGAAGTTAAAGTTATATTGATGGGATTAAATAGAGATAGTATAGGAGTTCCTGATGGCATGACTAGAGTGTAGGAGGTCCTGATAGCATGACTAGAGATTTCTACCAAGATGCATGGGATGTTATTACCAGTGATCATTATCTAATGATGACAACTTACTTTTGTAAGTATGAACTTCCAAGATTCATTACACATACTAATTTGGTTCTTTTACCAAAGAAGTTGGTAGTGAAAACATATTCAGATATGAGACTTATATCTCCTAGTAATTTTGTGAATAAAATCTTTTCAAGATTAATTCATGAAAGAATTAAGAGGATTTTTCCTGATATAATTTCTGAAAAACAAGATGGTTGTGTACACGGAAGAAGTATTATTGAGAGTATATAAGTAGATATAAGTAGTACAGGAGATAGCATCAGAAATAAGAAAAATTGGCAAACCTCCAAATATGGTGATCAAGCTAGACATGAGGAAAGCTTATGATAGGGTAGAGTGGTGGTTTCTTAAAAGAGTCCTAAGAAATATGGGTTTTTGTGAAGAAATTATTGACATGGTGTTCAGGCTACTTGCAAATAATTGATATTCAATTTTTTTGAATAGGCAACCTAAAGGTCTTTTTAAATCCTCAAAAGGGTTGAAGCAAGGGAATACATTATCTTCTACTTTGTTTATAGTAGCAGTTTGAAGTCCTTGTTACTCTAGAAGAAGTTCAAGTTGTTTGGAATTCCAAGGGGAAGTCCTAAAATTAACCATTTAGCCTTTGTGGATGATTTGATTATATTATGTAAGGCTGAGATAGGGACACTATAGATGGTAACAACTACTTTGGATAAATATCAAAGGGTTTCTGGTCAGAAGATCAATAAGGATAAAAGTGCTTTATATATGCATAAGGGAGTTTCTAATGGTACAATAGTAATGGTTGAGGTAGTTATAGGGATACTAAGGCATGATTTTCCATTTAACTACTTAGGGTGCCCAATTTTTTACATGATGAAGAAGAGAGACTACTATTAGGCTATAATGAATAGAATAAGTAGCAAGCTATAAAGTTGGAAAGGTGATTTATTATCTTATGGGGGGAGGGCTATTTTAATCAGGCATGTCATACAAAGCATCCCTATACATTGTCTGTCTATTGTGAATCCTTATCGAAATGTCATGAACACAATACAAAAAATATTTTCTCAATCCTTTTATAGTAATACAATAGGGGGAAGAGAAATACATTGGGTAAAATAGAAGAGCTTGTGGTTTCCAGAAGAAGAAGGGCAGTCTGGTTTCATAAAATTACAGGATGTATCTACTGCCCTCTTTTGTAAGCTTTTGTGGAAGTTCAATTTTACATAATCCATTTAAAGTATATACATGTATAATAAGTATTGTAAGAAAGATCATCCTAAGGAGGTAATGTGGAAAACTAATGGAGGGGGATCTCAAGTTTGGAAGAAAATGCTACTTGCTAGAGATCTTATTAAACATATTATTATTTGGCAGATTAGGAGATGGAATTATAATATATGGTTTGATAACTGGAGAGGATTAAGGGATATGTATTCCATAATGCAGAAAAATATGGAGTGGGATGCCATATATCAATAGTTGAAGGATCTGGTACTAGGTAAGTATGGAATGAGGAGTTGATAAAGACATTATTTTCATAGGATATTACTCATCACATACTCTACAAGATAAATCCACCTAGGAAAACAACGGAAGGTGGTAAAGTTTTATGGAGTATTGATTCAAAAGGCATGTTTACAGTGAAGACAACTAGGCAGTATGTTAGACAAAGAGAATGCACTAATGATACTTATAAGGATATATGGTTGAAAGTTGTGCCTTTTAAAATATCCTTTTTTTATGTGAAGAACGTGGAAAAGGAAGGTTCCAGTGGATGATAATATCAAGAGGTGGGGAGTAAAAGGTCCATAAAGGTGTTGGTGTTGTACCAATCCAGTATAAGAGACTATGTCTCATGTGTTCCTGAGATCTAATATTGCTAACAGGACTTGGTCCTATTTTGCTAATTTTACAGGTATAAATATTAAGGGACTAAGTCTAAGAGAAATAATTCCTAAATGGTGGAAAGAAGAAGTAAAGACAAGGGAGAAGGTTTACCTTAAAGCATTATCAGTTATCATTATCTAGGAATTATGAAAAGGGAGGAATGGCAAGAAGCATGAAGGGAAAGAGGTATCTACTCACAGAATGATATTCAACATTACAACGAATATAAGGATGTTATTAAAAGTAAGAAAACCACGGATGGACTTCTTCTCTGATTGTCCAGGGATTTTAAGTGATTTTGCACACCTAAAGCCTACAATCAGAGTTACTACTGTGTTGTGGGAGCTGCCTAAGATAGGATGGGGGAAGTATAATATGGATGGAGCTTCAAGAGGAAACCCAAGAAATATTTCATATGCTTTTTATCTAAGAGATGAACAAGGGGATGTAATGCATGCTGAAGAAGCTATAATAGAAGATACAAATAATATGAAACCTGAAGCAATTGCTATTCTATATGCTGCAAAGCATTGGAGTCTTACCAAGTATGATGATGTGATTATTCAAACAGACTCTTTGATAATGCACAAAATTTTAAATATGGAATGAGACTATCCATGGAGTATAGCAGATTGTGTACACCAAATTTGGCAATTGATGTCAAACAAACAAGTACAATTCCAACACATACATAGAGAGGGAAATTAGCTAGATGATGTTTATTTCTAATTGGGCACTGGATAATAGAGACTGCATATTTATATCTTTTTAGTAGCTACATGCAATAGGTAAGAGAATAGTTAATAGTGATAAACTACAATACCCTAATCTGAGATTATCACCATCAAAAGGGTGAGGGGGATGGGAAGGTTTTATCTAATTTTTCATACGTATTATATGTAAACATCAGAAAGACATCTAAATACAGTGATGTATCTATTTAGCCTAATCTACATCAGTCAACAAAAATGACTCTCAACAAAAGAGGAGGGTCTAATGGTCAGTTTGATCCTCAAAAACCTAAAGAACATATTACTTTCCTAATATTAGTGGTTTTGAGCATCCCAATATCTCCCTACCAACCATATTTGTAGATTAAGGGTGCAAAGAGTTAACAAAATATCAGTTGTTGAAATTATCAAAAGGAAAATTATAGAAATTAGCTTACTTGGAAAAGGTAATATTGTTCTTGTGATTGGATCCCTCGATGTATCACAAAAATCAGTAAAATGTCCTATCTACTAGAGAAAATAGCTGAAATGGAAAAAGAACATGCAAACATATCAAGGACACAAAATTCTAAAAGCTGAGAGAAAAAGGGTAGAAATGGAAAGAAATTACATATGCAAGCTGGAAGAAGAACCATGCAAGATCAACCAAGGTACTGTGCCGATGAACCAGAGCTGAAGAAGGGAAAAATGTTGGTTGACAAAGATAAATAGTGATAAGAGGCTGAGGCAGCTAAAGATAATGAGAAAGAAACTCATTTCGAAAACCCTACCATACTTAAATGTCCTTTTCTTTCTTTTCTTTTCTTTTTATTTTTTTCCCGAATTGGATCTGGTAGGGCTTTATTTTATTTCAATTGGACTTTTAAATCAATGGGTTGGTCCATCTTTGTTAAGTCACTTATGCATTTTTATTTTTGATTAATAAAATCCCCAAAATTTAACCAAAAAAAAAGAAGTCGCTGAATGCAGAGCCAACTAGTTTTATCACTACATGGGATGACTTGGTTTCGAAATTCCTTATCCATTTTTTCTCATTCGACAAGACTACGAGGTTGCACAGTGAGATATTGAGATTTAATTAGAAACTAAATGTGAATCTATATCATGGTTGGGAGAGGTTTAAATCACTTCTTAGGGACTATCCACATCAATAATAGTCTAACGATGTATTGGCTCACACATTTGTAGAAGATCTTGATCACAATATAAAGATTTTTTGCTAGATTCATCTATAGGTGGTCAAGCATTGGAGAAGACATATGATGAGCTCTATACCTTGTTGAACCGAAGAACACAAGGTAATCCTGAATGGTTGGTGACATCTCCATAGGTGTAGTGAAAATATCTATAGGGATGATAGATGCTTATAGTTTCACATCCTTAGCCACCTATTTGTATTCTCTTCAAAATCAAAAGATGACACAGTTTAGCCAACTGGGTGTGAATCAGTCCAAGGCACAGGTGAATGCAATTCAGCAAGAAGTCCAAGAAGGATTCTTATTTTAAGAAGTTCTTTGACACGTTCAAAGATTTCACATTGATCTTGCTTTGTTAGATGTTATGTAGGGTATGCCAAGCACTTGAAGGACGTGGTGACTAATAAGACTAAGATACATGATATTAAGATAGTGGTACTTACTGAAGAGTGCAGTTTGGTGGTGATGAGGAAGATGCCTAAGAAATTGAAGGACCTAGGGAGTTTCACCCTACCCATACAAATTGGTGATAATGATGTGGTCTATACTCTAAGAGATTTGGCAGAATGTATAAACTTGATGCCCTTGTTAGTGTTTAATACTCTTGGTTTAAGAAAGGCAAGTCCATGTTCTGTGGTGCTCCAAAAGGCCGATAGAACCATAGTTCATCCCAAATGAATCATTAAGGACATGCTCATTAAGGTTGGTAATTTTATTATCCCTGTTGACTTTATTGTTCTTGACTATTATGCAGATGACAAGGTGCTGACCATTTTGGGATGTCCATTCTTGGCGATAGGAGGAACACTGATTGATATGAGAGAGGTCACTCTAATGATTAGATTGAATAATGAAGAAATGGTCTTTAAAGTATATAAACCACTCAATCCACCTTTCTATTATAAATACTTATGCATGATCACATCCTTGGAAGTGAATGAATGTAGGGTGATAGAGTGCAAACCACTAGTGACCTATTTAAACTGTCTCACAATGTTGCCCAAACCACTACTCAAGCCTAAAATTTAAAAAATTTAAAAGATCTTGAAAAGGTAAAGGTTGAAAAAGATGCAGACCTTGAGAGTACATACTCAAAAGGTCAAAAAGTGAGAAGATGGCCTCTGAGTAGGAGGAAAAGTATAAAGAAAATGGTTGAGATATAGTAACATGGGTCGTGTTGTGATACTAATTCAGGAATTGCTTGGGAGTCAACCCAAGTAAGGTAGGTATTTTATTTTCATATTTTAGTTTTTACTTCACTTGAGTTTTTGTTTTTGTTGAGTCACAAGTTGATAGAAAATCTAAGTACCAACAACCTGAGCTTAGAAGCATGGTAAAGATTGGGTGTGGGGTCCACTAACCCTATTAATGATTATAGATGCTACTAGCTAGGCTTAGGGGCCTCAAGGAGTATTTCTATCCTTAATTTTGAGTATACTTTGGGGGAAAAGTGTTCTATTAAGTGTAGGGTGGGGAATCTTCCCATGGTTACGGGTGAAGTGCTTCTATAGGATTTATGTCTTAGTTGTTTTTGACTAAATTTGAAAAAACTAAAAAAAGATTTTTTCTCTATTTATTTTGTTTCTTTTTGTGTCAGTCTAGTAGATGCACACTTCACCTGCCCCTTGATTGTTCTTTTCAATTTTTCTAAGGGGGCACCATTTTAACCCAATATCCCTTTTTCATTTATAGGAGAAAATTTTAAAATTTTTATCATAGGAATAAGTGGCTATTCTTTCTAGTTGCTACGTATGATTATGTATTGCAAGTGGTTCTATATGGAAATCATATTGAATGTGTTGAATGACTATTGTTGAGACATTTAGGCTCATGTTTATGACTCTTAAGCAATGTTGGCTTAATTCTAAATTTGTGTTATTGCTTGGTTTAGAGTTTCTGATGAACCTACTTGATTTGAGCATGTGCCATATATTAGTGAGGTTGTTTGTATATTTTTGTTACATTTTGGTGTCTATAACATGACTGGTGTGTGTGCAAAGTGAAATAAAGAGTGTGGGTTTATGAGATAATATAGGCATTTCTTTGATAGCCATGTTTCATACCCTCCATTTATCTGCCCTCGTGCATAATCTTGGTTAACCTCATTGATACTTTATACTATATTCTTTGGTAGCTTCAAATATATATCCTATTCTCATTCTTTGCTTGATCGTTATTTAATTCAAAACTCCTAAGCACTTGAATTGAAAAAATAATTTTGTTAAGGAGTTTGAAATTTAAGAAGGAAAGAGGTGAAAGTGAAGCCCCAAAAGAGTAGGTATTGGTGATGACAAAGTTGATATATGTGTGTCAAATTAATCATGTGCTAATAGAGAATACTCCTTACATAATATATGTAAACTAACTTAAAGAGATGGGGCAAAAAAAAAGAGATGTGTGAAGGTAGAAGTGGTGAAAGTTTGGTTGTTTAGAAAAGAATTTAATTAATAAGTGTGATATATTAAAGCATTTAGAGAAGATAGTTACTATTCTAGGTCAAAATAGTTCATACCCGTCCCATAGCCTATATTACAACCCTTAAAGTCCTATTTGATCCTCGGCCTTAACATTTTGATATTAGTAGAGTACTACACTAAGGACAAGCTTATGGTTCATCTTGTGTGACTTGTGAATTATTTATAGAGTTAGTGTAATTTGATTCATATACCCATTTTTATAATAATTTAATCTATATGAGTGAATATGGGGAACTCTCTTATGGTGAGGGAACGTTTGATGATAGTTAGGTAACTTATATAGTATCTTTCATTAAGTAATATGCATGAGTTTTCCAACTTTGTGGAGTCAATTCTTGAGATTGGGATGTTCTGGGGAAGTATTTATGAGTTCTCAGTGTTTGTAACATGCTTGAGTATGAAACTTGTTATATGTGTAGTTATTGTAGTTCTAGATTGAGTGTCTTGCTTGTAGTAGTAATGTTGGAGTCTTGCTTATATGATGCTTAAGGTAAAGATTTATTCGAGAAAGAACAAGGCATTAAGTATGGGGTGATGATCGTTGGTAAATTTATGTACTTAAGTGTTGTTATCTATGCCTAATTAGCCTAGTTTTGAGGATGTTTTGTGTGAGTAATGAGTTAATCTCTATATATATGAGAATATAAGTGTTAAGTTATGTGTTGATAATGTTTATGGTGTGTTCAAGATGAATTTGGAAGAAAAACATTCATTTAGAGTTCAAAAGAGAAAACTAGTATTCTTAGCTTGAGCTATGTGTTGTTCTATTTCTTCTCAATGAATTCTATTGCATTGTGAGCTCTAATTCATAGTTTTTAAATGTTATAGGAATCTTGGTAAGATTATAAACATGATAAATTAATTTTATACAAGTTATAATTGAAGAGGAAAAGATACCATGAAGCAAGGACTAAGAGGACAAACGTGTGAAGAAAACTATGACCAAAGCTGAAATTTTTGGGCTTAGGGGCATGCCACGCTGCCTAGACACCACTATAAGGGGGTTACATGAACTTAGTGTTGCACCAAAATGTTGCTTCTAGTAATCCTCTATGTTTTTGTATGCCACTCTGCCTAGGCACTGTGATAGGGGAGTGGCACAGTGGTAAGTTCAAATCGGCCAATTGTGACCTACTATAAATAGGACACTCCAATTGTTTTATAAACATATTGGACAACTTGTGGGTGGTAGAATAAACTTGAGGAGGTTTCATTAGGGTTTTCAATCCTTTACTTTAGTTTGCTTTTGGATTATTTTATGGATTTGATCATTATAATTATTTGTAAGTCCATGAGTGGCTAAACACTGTCATTTGGGGTTAAGGCTAAGAACATGATTACTTTTGCTATTAATTGAGTTGGTTTATGTTGATTATCATTGTTGGTTGTTCATATATCTTTCTTTTAACTATTCTATAGATTTGCGACCCTTAGGATAAATGTATATTTCTATCATTACCTCAGAATGAGGAGCGGTTAATAGAACGTGGGATATATGGGATGGGATCATAATCACTAAATGAATTGAAGTTATGATTTGTTTTTAGGATATGAATATACCTAATTTTTTCCTATTGGTTCATATATGGAAAGAAATATAAATGTGTTTATCTTAGTTCTTGCATCCCCCTCAATGATGTAGTTGAGAGGCTAAGGTAGATAGTTGATTAGAGGTTCGAAAGACTGTAATCATGTTATCTCCCCATTATTGTTCAAGAACATTTACTTTACCGTATTGTTTACATTTACTTTTAGTTTTAACTTTGCAAAGTCTAGTAGTTACTTTAGCACTTGTTTAATATCCATAGTTTTATTAGAATTAGATAGTGGTTAACACAAGTCCCTGTGGGATTGCTACTTGGCTTTCATAGTCCATTTTACTACTTGGTGGACCACTTACACTTGCATGTGCGCTTGGGAGTAACAAGTTTAATGAGCGACTTTATGTCTAGGCCTATGGGCATGGAGTTAGGATGGATAAAATATCGATAAGATAAAAAGGATATAATTGAGTGTTGTTGTATTTTGTGTGGATTCCTAGATGGGTGTGAGTATTTGTATGACTTGATTTTTTAAAAATTTATTATGTGAATATGGGTAATAATAGGGGAATTAGGTGAACATATAATCTATTATACTAGTCTTTAGTACATTAAAAAGGGTGAATCTGATGTTGTGTGCTTTGGGAATATGACTTATTCTTCTTGAAGGATAGTAGGAGAATTGATTGTGATAAGTGGATGTAATGGCATAACTTAAGAACCTATAGTCATGTTTTGCTAAGTTATAGGAAATAAGATGTGTAAAGGTATATAACTTAAGCTAGAATTATAAGTTGAATAGTGTCTTGAACTTGGTGGCAACTTGAGCGAAAGAATTACTAGTTACCAACTAAATTTACCAATTTTAATAGGAATAAAGAGGGTTAGATTGTGATTGAAGAAGTATATTGAATTACACTGCAGATTTTAATATTTATGGAATGTGCATTCCTAAATTAATACTTGATTGAATGGTCTTCAGATATGTTTGTGATTGATTATTAAATTTAATAATGCTTTTTTGAATAAGTGGTGAATTGGTCTTCGAGCATACTTCTGATTTCATATGTTAGTGGATATTCATTGTTTATCAGGAATGATGAACTTGTTAATTATTGAATACAAGTTTGGAAATTAATAACCTATAATAAGATTGGTAGAAAGGACCTTGTTTGATATATAAGTGTGATTGATTTATGTCACTATGTGATTGTACTATTTGTGGTGTTGTTTGTTATTGTTAGATAAATGGATAAAGGTTGATCCACATGGAATTTGTAGGTTTCAGGGAGTATAAGGGTGGGGTTGTTGGAATAAGGGTGGTCTAACACTTGGTATGGGATAATGGTGGTATGAACTAGTTGTCTAGGATAGGGTGTCACGTCGACACTGATAATTGGTATAGTAATATATCGACATTGGAACATAGATGGAAAGTCATAACTAAGTGTCCCTGCTAACCCTGGTATGTGTTTACACAACAATTTGGAGAGTTTTAGAGTTTATTAAGCGGATTAGGTTATGTTGATGATATATTTTGGTTACTTATGTGGACATTATGTTGATGCTTCTGATTGTGCATTGCACCAAAGTTCTAATATAAGGTATGTCATAAATTATGTATAAATATTATCATATGTATAGAACTATATAAGTGATGTGCATTGTAGTGTCTGTTTTCGCAAAGTTATTGATGTTTTAATAATTGTCTTGGTTGTTGCAATCCCAATTGTTAAAGGTAGCAGAATAAAGAGTGACAATTGTCACAAAATAAGACTAATGAGAGAGAGAGAGAGGTTTAAAGTTATTGTAACAAGGTTATTACATAAGTAATGTGGATTATGTTGATTCATGGATTTATGCCAGATAGTCATGCTAAAAGATTAAATTAATAATGTTATAAAAAAGACAGTAAGGTTGGATGTCGAAGTAAGTTAAGCATGTTCATTTATTAAGTCTATATGCTTGTCATGATTTATTCTTGTTTCCTATATGTTGTTATATATTTCTAGCCCTGGTCAACGATGATACCTACTAATATGTTTAGTTGTACTAATACTATATTTCCTATATCATCTTTGGGGCTATAGCCATGTTATAGGTCAGTTAAAGTTTTTATAGGTGTAGGTATGATTATTATTTAGTAGCTCCTAGTATTCTACTCTTACATAGATATTGTGTCTTGAGTCATCCTTCTTTGTTTAGTGCTCTTGCACCTATTTATACTAGGTTCTAGGGATTTGTGTAATTAAATTCAGAAATGTACTTTGCAATAAGTTTTATTTTAAAAGAAAGAGTTATTATTTAATATTTCTTATAGTTCAACAATGTTTTCTGCAATGATTAAATATTTGGTGGTAAGGGTTCTCTGATCTAGGATATAGTTATGTAGGTGCCCACATGATCTGTGATTTAGGTTGTGACAGTCCCTGCTGACCCTAATATGTGTTTACACCTTGCATTGCATATGAATTCATTAGTTGCATTGCACATATGATTGTTCATTGGCTATTGGTTGATTGGACTTCTTGAGTGCGAGTGATTTGATATAAATACCTTTAAATGTAATGATACAAAAAGGATAGCCGATGATTTGTAAGTTGATGGTTATGACTGTGCATTCTAGTAAAGTGTGAATATATGGTATGTCCTCAATTGTGTATAAATCTTATTTTCCTATGTGTATACTTATATAAGTGATGTGTATTGCTCTCTTCTTGGTAAGTTGTTGCAGCTTATTTATTTGTCTCTATTGTTGTAATTCTGATGGTTAATGGTAGTAAAATAGGGCAAAAGGTCTACTACCAAAGAGGATTAATGAGGCAGAGAGAGGGAGAGGTAAAAGTCTAGAGTTGTTGTAACAAGTGAAATATGGGTTAGGCTGATTCATGGAATTGTGTTAGTTGGTCATGCACTTAGGATGATTTAATAATTTATTGATAACAGGAAGGTAGTAAGATTTGAAGTTAAAGTAGGTTAAGTTGGATAAGTTATAAAGTGTATATTTTCATGATTTATTCTTGATTGCGATATGTTATTATATGTTATTAACCCAGATCGCTTGATGATTCTTACTAGTACGTGTGGTTGTAATGATACTATACTTACTATATATCTTTTTGGGGATATAGCCATGTTGCAAGTCAATTAAAGTTTCTATAGGTATGGCAACAATTATTCTTCTGCAACTCTTTTTGTTCTACTCTTACATAGATGTTGTTTCTAAAGTCACTATTTATTTATTTAGTGCTCTTATACCTATTTAGACTAGGTTCTGGGAGGTTTTTTATTAATTCAACAATTTAATTATTATAATAAATTTTTTATTTAAATAAAAGGTTATTACTTACTGATGCTGAAGGATTCTAAGTTATATTCTACAATTTTAAAGGTTGGGTAGGTGCATGTACGATATGTGATTTGGGTCACGACAGCCTTACAACCAACAAACCCACTATTAGAACTCTGCAACACTACCTGAACCGGTATGCTATGGTAATCATGAAAGCCTCTGCCTAAAGAATCCCTACCTCGGGATGAATGACCACTAAAATTGCCCTATCAACGTGACCTCTTACAACTATTACCCTAAGCAGCCTAGTGAATAATCTTAATACACTTGGCATAATGCACAATACTCTGAGAAGAGCCACCTGAAGTTAATAACTAAGACATTGCCAACTGAAGAGAATTATCTAATCCCTTAATAAACATTATGATTTTCTCGGCCTCTGTAGAGATACTAGCCATAGAATACCTGGATAAATCATGGAAATGGGACTCATATTCAGTAATTCATGGAGCCCTTCTTTAAATCATCAAACTCATCCAGCTTATCCCTCAAGCTAAAGTGCACTTATATCTTAAGGAAAATCTCTATAAATTTGGTCCAAGTCAAAAGAGGATAACCCAGTGGCCTACAACCAACAAATATCTCCACTACTGTCTAAGCACATTCCTTAACTGAAAGGTAGTGTAATCAAGACCATGAGACTCAAGCAAACCAAGGTTATGAAACCTTTCCAAACAATTTATCAAGAACTCATATATATCATAATAACTACCACCACTGTACTCGTGAGGTTCCAACACTACAAAAAATAGGTTAAATTATGGAGGTTTATTTGTGGGAGTTATTTTAACCTCCGCAAAATTATAGTAACTACGAGGGGTAAACCGCATGCCGCTACAAATTTTATATTTTCAGGGGTTTTAAACCCCGCTGTCCATTAAAAAAATAGCAGGATATGAATTACTTTAGTGTTGCCTATATTTTACTAAAAATTTCACTCTCAAATTTTTCCCCAAATCAATTTCTTTTTCCCAAAAACCATTTTCTAATCGTCGGCTTCTTATGGTAGATGCTAAGGGCTGAATTTATTTATTTTTAAAACCTCTCTATCCTATGATTTTCTAATTGATTGTACATTATTAATAAAGGTGGGAACAACAACAAAAGGAAACGTTGTAAGGGTCGCCCTTTAGATATTTACCAAATTGAAGGCAAATTCGAGTGTTGAAATACATAATTTGAGGTAAGTTCTATGGAATCAACTTCTTTGAGTGTTGAAATACATAATAAGAGTGTTTAAATACATAATTTTCAAATTCAAACTTGTTGTTCTTTGTTCTTATTTTCTTTAATTTTGGTGGTAGTTGTATAGTATGTGGATTATGATTTAATGTTTTATAGCATATAATATGTATTTTCAATGCTCTGTGGCAATTTTAGGTTGTTCAGCTATTTTTAGTTTTTAGCTTTAATTCTAGCAGTTTTTGGTCTCTTTCACAATACATTTCTCTCTTATCTCTCCCCAAAACCCATCTTTCAATTTTCCCCCCAAATCAATTTCGTTTCCCTAAATTAATTAGCATAGATTTAAAATTTCTTCATTTGAAATTATTACTGATTTCATGTCCGAAACAACCCATATCTCTCTCATTTTTCCGTCGGCCAGCTTTTGCACCTCTGTTAGCCATTGCTACTCTGGCGTCTCAGCTTTAGCACCTCCGACTGGCCATTGCTACTCCGGCTAGGTAATTGTGTGTATCTTTTCCCAAAATTTTCACCTTCTTTAGTTGTGATATACCGGGGAAGCATACAATTTTTCGATAGCGTGCAGATGAGTCATCTTTAAGGAGTTGTAGCATGAGGTACTATTGCAAGTCCTGTTGTTGGTGGAAGGTGGCAGGTATCCCGTGTAATTAATCTGTACACCATGGTCATCACAAAAAAGGGAACAAAGGTTTGTTCCCATAGTGATTTGAGAGTTGAGAATCACAAATTCCAAGTAGTGAATGATTCAACTTTAGTTTTTTGGTTTTTTCTTACTGTATACTCAGGTAAATTGTTGAATTTTTGTCTATAAAATGCTAACTTTCTCAACCAAAAAAAAAGAGAATTCGATAATCCTGATTCTACTTAGGTATTTATTTGAGACCAACAGTGAAAAATATGATAGAACTACACTAGATTTGTTGAAACCATTTCCAGAATTTAATGTCAATCAACATATGATACCATCCTTTATTAGTTTGTTTGTATCTTGATCTAAAATTTTTATCTAGTCCACCAGAGTTAGGACCAAAATATGTGAAACAAGTCTCTGCACAACTACTTTTGCATATAGTAAACAGTAAATGACATCTTGAATCGATGAAGAAAACATAAATCCAAGTTCTTGATATTATACAGAAGAATTCTAAGAAGTTTTATAAAGAACATCTTGGAATTATTTAAGCTCCTCTTATATTTGTAGTGAGGTTAGTTTCTACTCCTACTGAAGCTTTTGTTGGATTCAACGAGATGGTTAGTGGGACACAATGGAAGTATTTCTAGTTGAGAGGGTTAGGAGGTATTGGGAAGACTAGTTGTGCTACTTCTCTAGCAATAAAATTTGCAAATTGTGGTCACCTGAATATTTTGCTATTTTAACTGATCCCTTTCACTCTTTGAATGACTCTTTTGATCAGGTACCTACTGCATATTTCTCTTCATTCTATCAAAAGAGAAATTAATGTATATAACATTTTGTTCTTTCGGTAGGATTTTATTTGAGGGGCACTTGTTCCAGTTCAAGGAGTTGATTCTCCATTATATGAACTAGAGGTATCTTGATCTTGTTATTTCTGTGTTGGTACTGAAGTAAAGTATCTACTTGTTTAGGAATAATAATCATATAATAAATTGATATTCAAATAGATAAACCTTGAGAAAATTTTATGTTTTTGCTCTTTGCAGTTCTTAGTGAAAAAAGGGAATATAGTGACACATCATATTGATTATTGCATTCCCAGCATAACTAAAGAATAGTAAGTTTCAATAAAATCTCTCATTTGATGGTAAATTTCACTTCCCAGAAGTACATGATATCCTGATGATGAAATTCTTTATGTATTATTAAACATAATCGTTGTTCCTCTCATTTATTGTTGTGAATAGATATTCCCTATCCTCTAGTCTGTGGGTACAGTAGAAATTAGTACACATCATATAGTAGATTCAATTTAAAGAAACATATAGTTGTGTCTGGGTAATACAACAACAACATACCTAGTAGATTCCCACTAGTGGATAATAATGAAACTAATACAATAATATAGAATTAGTAGTATGATAGCCATAATATGATTCAAAATATTAGTGTTGATGTTCCATAGACTGTAATTAGGAAATCATCTAAAATGCAGGATGGAATGCAGATCACTCTCGCAAGAATGTAGAAATCCAACCCCTTTTACAGTAAATCTAGAAGGAAATCCACCTATGAGAAACTCAACTCAAAAGATTAGTTGAATTGAGAAATTTTAAGGAATGAGTACCATTAAATGACATAAAATTAGATTCTACTAGGTAGTGAAAAGCCAAAAGCAAATGAAGAAAATTACAACGAGAAAGAAAATGTCAAATGCTTCATGTTAAAAGTAATGTTCTTGGATAACTGCTCTATCCTTCGAGCATGCTTCATCACAAAAGTCCAAGACTTTTTTTATCATAGTAGTAATTGGTACACATCATTTGTACTTTTCATTTTGGTGAAAATTTACACATTGGAAAATAATCTCTAATACTCGACTAATGTTGCCTATGTTATTATTTTGGGGTATTCATCATTAGTGAAGTTCAGACAACTGATTTCTTGTCCTAAAGAATGATAATAATTCTTTCTTATCTTCTGGTTTGAGTGTATAGTATCTTATCCTTTCCTGTCTTCCTCTATTATAAAAAAGAAGGTAGATTCCATAGAAAATACTTTTGGTTAATTTTTTAAATGAACTTCTTGGAATTCCTTTGTACATGTTGTGATAAAATGTTCTACATTAATGCTTCTAATCCTTCTGTTAGATTTCTTTATTTTGTTTTCTCGTTTAGTTCTAATCTTGTTTGGACTGATTATGATATTTGGTTCAGTTTGCCACTAGAAAGTAGAAAGCTTGGCATTCTTATTAAATAGGAGATGGTATTATCTCCACTGTCCAAACCAAGACTCTCTCTATTTTAGTTTGACACTTAATTGATCTTGTTATGTATGTTTGAAAAAGTAGATGCTAGAGCTTCAGTTCACTACTAATGTTAGAGCTTCAGTTAACTGCTAATCATTTATTTCTGCTAATCATTTGTTTCTAATTTGACAAAGTGTGTCTCAAGAATGATACTAGTAGCTTATTGCAGTAGATTCTTGTTATACCCCGAGAATCCAAACCGATAGTAGAACCATGCTTCAAGCTCATGAGAAATAAATTATAGTGATTGGGTAGTTTTATGATCAAGTTAGATGTATATTAAGGCCTCAAATACGTCCTAGCTAATAGAAAAATCAAAACATCCCTTACCGATTGAATTCTTGAGAAGGATATTGTCATAGTCAACTTCAAACAAGCATATATTTTGTTATACTATGAATTTTTGAGCTCATGACTCACCAACATATAGATAATTGAATTAATTTTCCAACGATACCAATTTTTCCAAAATCTGGTATCGGAGTAAAAAGTTATGGACATTTTACTAAGAGCTGTCAGAACCGTCCAGGTACGACGGGTAGGTTGACGGACCATCGATCTAGAGACGGACCATCACCTAAACCATCGCAGCTAACGCAGTAAGTCAATCTTTAGGCTATGTTGCGACAGACAAGTTAATGGACTACTGAACTTGCGATGGACCGTCGTCCAAGTATCACTACTAAGGTAGTGAATCCCTATTCTAGTCCACGTGCGGTGGTCAGAACGATGGACCATTGAACTAGCGACGAACAATCGCATGAGCTATTGCAGATCCCGTTCAGTAATTTAAAGCCATTTTTAAAAGGGTATTTGGGTCTTTTTCCACCCATTTTAACCCCTAATTATACCAGACAATAGCTCATAACTTCATTATTCATTCACAACATCCAATTAAGGTTTCTCTCAAAGTTCAATCCCCAAGAACAAGAAATCCTAGGTGCTTAATTACAAATCAAGAATTCAAGCTTTCCTCCACAAATCTTTAAGAAATCATCCACCCAGGTATGTCAAGTGTTCATTCATGGATTCTTTCATCCATGAAGCCCAAGAATCCAATTTTAAATTATAAATTGTGATGTTTATGTTGTGGATTGATTACAATCATGTTGATGTTGTGTATCATACCCAAGTTGGAATCGTTAAATGTGTTTTCATTAATTTATGCTAGCATGTGGATTGAAATCTACTAAATTATATTGATTTATGCAACCATGATGAATTAATTTAATGTCCAAGCCTAAGCTTATAGTTATGCATGCAAGATGTTTGATAAAATGCCTAACAGAATAGGAAACATGCCTTATAACTCAATTGTGACCAAAATGATGAACCTATGTTTCACCCTTAAGTTTAAATGACTCCCAAGTTATTGTTATGATTTGTGGTGGATTGATGTAATGCTCATGAGATTAGGATTATGAAATTATGACATGTTTACATGCACTTCTATTCATGTGTGAGCTTGTGGAATGAAAATACTTCATGAATATCCCTAATGATTGTACTATGAATTGTTGACTATGGTCATGTGTCAAGAAGTGCCATGTCTTGTAAGTTTTATGCTATCGAGTCCTGGGGGTACTTGTACCCGACAATTTAGTTGTGTACCTAAATCCAGTGTCATGTTTTCAAGATATTCACAGTCAAGCCATGTTTAGTAGAATTCAGTCAGTCTCATAATTCAGGAAAACTCAGTAATCTGAAAAATCTCGGTAATCTCAGTTAGTTATCAGATCTCAGAAATACTCTGTTAGTTAACAGAACTCGGTAAACTCAGCCCAATTAGTTCAGTATAATTAATTCAGTGTCTAATCATATGGGAGTAGGATTCAGCACTGAGTGAGCCCAAGGATGGGAACCCACCTGTGAGTAGAGGGTGTGATTCTTAGAAGAAATCCTTGTGGTCCAGAATTACGTAGCTAGCGTAGGTTGACATATCTAACCTGTTAGATGAGGGTTGATGAGGTGTATTAACCTATTAAATAAAGGTCCCACCGTTCTCCTTAGAGTACCTATTAGATGAGGGATCACTCAAAACTTGTCCTTACCAGTGGTGCGGTATTGACACCCTTCCAATTGGGGTTACAGATTGGACCCTAACTCAGCTATAATGCTTTATTTGGGGCATTTCTGTTAGATGACTACTTCCCATAATTACAGTCTCAGTCTCAGTCTCAATAATAGAACTCAGATAGTTCTACCAAATTCAGGACTGTCAGATACAGTCACCCATTTCACTATGGAACTCAACTAGTTCCATCAGTAATAGGATTGTCAGACACAGTCATTGAGATAATAGTATATTAGATATACGAAAATTATGTTATCAGTATTCAGATTTAGTGATGTCATGATCTCAGTCACAGTTCACGTATTCATGCATGTATTTTCACGTTCATGTTATTCAGTCAGTTAGAATTGTGTATGCATATAAACCCCTTGAATTTATCCTTCGTCACTTGCATACCAGTATATTCAATCGTACAAACATATTTTCAGTATGGTTTTTTATACTATAGGTTCAGAAGCACGAGTTCCAGAGCATCCTTAGTAGATCAGCCATTCAACAGACAGACTGGCAGTGAGTCTTTATTATTTGAAGATGTTATTATTTGACTATTTCATTCTTTTAGTACTTGGTTTATTTCAGTAGTTGGAGTTATTTGAGGACATGTCCCATCAACTTCTTATTTAGATAATTTAGAGGATTTCAGACTAGCATGTTCAGACAGTTATTTCAGTTATTTTGGTATTGATCTACCATTTCTACAGATGTTACCTTTTATCAGATTTTTGAACCTTATGGACTTTAAACCTTTTATTCTGTATTTATACAGTATGTTGTACAGTGCTCAGTTACAGATGTCAGTCATGGGTTAGCTTGTGGTCCTTCGGGGTCATGAGAACCGTGTGGCATTTCAGGTACAAGATTTGGGGCATTACAAACTTGGTATTAGAGCCTAAGGTTCAATAGTGTCCTAGGAAGTCTAAAAGCCACATCTAGTAGAGTCTTATGCATGGGTATGTTGCATGCCAAATTTATGTATAGGAGGCTATAAGATGTTTTAGGAATTATTTCCCTTCATTCAGTATTCATGTCGTGCCAATAAGCATTAGCTAGAATCTAACTCTCAGTGTAATCCATTTCTCCCTTTTGTTTTTAGATCATGCCTCCTAAAAGGGCTAACAAAAAGAGAACCGGGAATCAGTTAGCACCACAGCCCATCCAGGCAGATTCCCTAGATGAGCATGTCATTCATGGTGAATTCAGAACCGACTCTATTACTTTATCTTACTTAATAGTAGCTCAGAGAAACCAAAAGGTTGTTTTCCCACCTAGGCATATAATTCATGCCTGGCAGAGTGAGGTGAGGAAACGTAGGAACAAAGAAAGAAAGACAAAAAGAAAATAAGAGATCTAGAACAGGAAGCTTCAATTTCAATCATCCTAAGTAAGAGAGTGGGAATCGTTCTCAGTTCCACCAAAATTCCTCAGTTCCAACTCTACCCCCAGTCAGTGTGCCAGCACCTAAGTTCAGAAATGGTAGCAGTGATAGGTCTCCAGGCTCTAAGTCTTAGGGAAGTATAGCATTTTCCCAAATTAATCCTTTTTGCCAGAATTGTGGTAAGAACCACAAGGGTATTTGCAGATGTAACGCCTCGAATCTAGTACCCGAAATGTTACACGGTGCTGATGACCCCGAAGGATAACTAGCTAATCCATGACTAATATTTGTACCTGTAAACTGCATAATATAACATAATAATGTAGAAACATGCACTGAAAGGCCATAAGGTTCAATCTAAAACATGACATGAATAGTATAACATCTGTGTCGGGTAATAAAATACCCAAAACAAAACTGGAAATACTGAAGTCTAAAAAGTGATAGTCTAGAAAGCCTCTAACATGACTAAACTGTCTGAGTAAGGAGTTGATGGGACATGTCCCCAACTAACTCCAACTAATAAAGTAATTAATGAGATAATAAGGAAATAATCATGTCCTTGAAGGATGAGGACTCACTTCTAACTCTGACCGCTGAGGATGGAATCTACTGCTGATCTTGGAATCTACTACTAATAATATGACATAACTAATATAACTGATAACTAATAACATGAGTGACTGTAGCTGATAGTCCTGAATCTGATGGAACTATCTGAGCTCCATACTGTATCTGAGTTGCTTGTATCTAACAGTCCTGAAGTCTGAAAAACTATCTGAGTTCTTTTATTGAGATTGGTACTGAAACTGTGGGAGGTATTTATTGAACCGACATGCCCATAATACGCCATTATGGCTGAGTTGGGGTCCAATATGTAACCCCAATTAGAGGGTGTCCATACTACATAACCAGTAAGGATAAGCTGTAGGTGACCCTTATCTGATAGTGTCCCCAAAAGAGAATGGTGAGGCCCTTATCTGACAGTTCTTATCCACCTCATCAACCCTCATCAGACAGTGTTGATGTCTCAACTTATGTTGGATACATAGTTCTGGAATGCAAGGATGACTTCTAAGGATCACACCTTTATCTGATAGTATGTGTCCCTATCCTTGGGTTCACTCGGTGCTAATCCCTACTCCCATCTAATTAGACTCTGAACATGATTAACTAAACTAAACTGAACATGGAATGAGTTACTGAATTCTGTTGACTGATGAAATACTACAGATATCTAACAACTGACTAAATTCATTAGATCATGGAGATTTCCTGAGTTATAAGACTGTCTAAAGTCTAAGGACTCATAGCTTGACTGAGAGTATCGTGAAAACATGACATTGCTCTAGGCCCACAGCTAATATTTTGGGTACAAGTACCCCCGGGACTCAATTAAAGGAAACTGAAAAAGCATGGCTTACTGGAATACATGATAATCACCATAATTCATAATTTATTTATTGAAGCATTTAATCAGGCAGGTGATAAGCATAAACATGTACATACAAGGGGATTTCATGATATCATACTAGTTGGGAACTTTCCTTCATCTAGGTATTTAATCAAACACATGATAGGCATAGTATGTGTAGACAACATTATACAACAATTAAACATCATGGTTCAATTCTAATTACACTATTCAAGGGTTTAATCATAGGTTTACATGAACCTACATGTATACTAATCAATTCCACATGAAATTTATCACCACATATGGATAAAAATTCAATTAGTCATTAACAACATGAACACTAGCAACCCAACATGAAATTCATAAAGAAAATCCATAATCTTGAACTTAGAAAAGGGATTCTTGGGATTCATGGATGAAAGAAGTCCATAAATGAACACTATGCATACCTGGGTTAAGGTTCTTGATGTTCTTGAACTTAAAAAATTGAAAATCCCTTAGTTCTTGAAGAAGATTGGATTTTTGTTCTTGGAGATTAATGATAGAGAGAAACCCTAATATTGGTTGTGAAGTAATAATGAACCAAATGGCTGAAATCGGATATAATTGTGTATATATGTAGGTGGATGGTAAATGAGAAAAATACCATTTTAAAAATGTTTTTAATTTTCTAAATCGGTACCTGTGACGGCTCTTGAGATGGTCCATCGCTAGGGCGACGGTCCATCATTTCAACCGTCGTACATGGACCAAGAAAATGGCTTACTGCCTAAGTAGCGACGGTCCGTCGCAAGTTCGACGGTCCGTCAACCTGAAATTTGCACCTTATCTAGAAGGTGGCCTTACTGTTTCCCTTATCACGGCCTGATCGATGGTCTGTCGCTAGTTCGACGGTCCGTCGACCTCACCGTCGCATTTGGGTGATTTTACTGCCTTTTGTATTTTGGCCATAACTTTCTCCTCCGATGTCAGATTTTGATCAAATTGGTATTGATGGAAAGCTTATTCAATTTTCCACATGATAGAAAGTGAAAATATTAAGAATACCACATGTAAAAAAAATATTCATATTCTAAAGAAAGTTCTAAGATCCTTAAGATGATTTCAAGCTAGGAAAAAGGCACGGGTATTATAGCAGAGCTGGTTGTGAGGTGTGTTTTGGATGTTGAAAGCCTAGCCATAGATTTAGAGAATGTCCCCATTCAAAATTTTAGGGTCAATAGAATCGTTCCTCAATTCAATCCGATCGCCCGAATCAGCAGGGTGCCACTTCCAGCGCAACCAATGGGCAGCGCCCAAACTGACTCTATATTTTTCAGTCCCAAAAAGATCAGGAAAATTCTCCTGAGGTGGTCACTGGTATGTTAAAGCTATTTCATTTTCATGTTTACTCTTTGCTTGATCCAGTAGTTTTTTTTCCTTTTATTACTCCTTATATAGCAGTTGATTTCGGAGTCGGTCCCTAAATTCTAACAGAGCCCTTTTTAGTCTCTACTCCAGTGGGTAAATTCATCATAGCCCGATGGGTATACAGGAACTTTCTGGTGATGGTATCTCATAAGGTCACTTCAGTAGACTTAGTCGAATTAGAGACGAATAATTTTGATGTCATTCTCGGCATGGAGTGGTTTTATTCCTACCATACCACAGTCGACTGCAGAAATACAGTTGTTCAGTTTCAGTTCCAAATGGACCTATCCTTGAGTGGAAGGGTAGTATTTCAGCATTCAGAGGTCGGCTTTTTTCCTACCTACGGGTTAGGAAAATGATATCTAAGGGATGTGTCTATCATCTTGTTTGAGTAAGGACTCTAGTTTTGAAACTCCCAATCTTGAGTCAGTTACAGTTGAGAGTGAATATTTAGATATCTTTCCCAAAGATCTTCTTGGAGTTTCTCCTAAGAGGGAAATAGACTTCAGCTTTGACCTTTTTTCAGATACTTAGACCATATCTATTCTGCCATATAGAATGGCATCAGCAGAACTCAACAAATGTGATATTTTGAAAATAGCTTTCAGAACTAGGTATGGTCATTTCGAATTCATAGTGATGTCCTTTGGTCTAACCAATGCCCTAATATCTTTCATGGACTCGATGAACCGTGTATTTAACCAGTACTTGGATATATTTATCATAGTTTTCATAGATGACATTCTTGTCTACTCCCGCAGTGACCGTGATCATGCAAACCATTTCAGAAAAGTGTTATAGACCCTCAAAACCCATCAGTTATCATGATATCTATTCATATACTACATGTCACCTCTATGATTATCACTCATATTCGGGCACATTAATGAGAATCATGTACGCTCACAGTTCCTTGTATAAGGAGTTTCAGTTCACTTCGTGTTATGAATCATGTCCCATGAGTACAGATACTTTAGACTCAAGTAATGCAGATCATGACTCATGCACTCATGTCATGCTTTACATTATCCTCAGCCCACATGGCTCATTCTCCACTTTGAATGATCATCCAAACTCATATTATGTCCCATATACCCTCAGTTTAGATCCCTCGGTGAAATCTATGTTGTTGATGCTCTATCCCTCAGTCCTCAGTTACAACATCAATTCAGTAATCAATATTCAGTAAAAGACTTAGATAGTCTTGCAGAACCATGTATTTTAGCTATCAGTTACTTAGCCAACAAAATTCAGTATCAGTCTAAACCTCAATTATCGGTATTCGGCTAAGAACCCAATATTTAGTTCCAGTATGAGTCTAGTTGCAGCCTTAGTTATAGTGACAGCTTTAGTTTAGTAATTAGATCAGAATCTCAGTCTAGATTTAGGTTTGCTTAACCATAACATACGGTTATTAGCTATTCAGTTATTAGTATTTCAGTACCTCAGTTTACAGAATGTTTCCGAATCATGTTATACGCTTGGTCTTGCATCCTTAAGATAATACAGTTTTCACTCATTCATGCTCAGTTATCTTATGTTATCCAGTCAATCATTACCTTCTATGCATAATGCTTTATAGTTTCAGTCCAGTTATTCAGACTAAGTATAGTTCAGTCTTACCTGATAGTATTCAGCTATCATCCATGTAGCTAATCAGATAAGTTAGTATGTTTATGCATTTGTGCTCAGCACCCATGTAAATCTTTTTAGTAGTCTCAAGTGATGTGTTGTACTAAGGCATAGAGTATAGTGGAAGGAGTATTCAAGGGATATATCTAAGCCTGAAAATTTTAGATGCAGTGCATAAGGATTAGTCACTCTATTTTAGATGATGTTTCATAGGCATTGCCTCCTAGTATAAGAATCCCAGCTATGTGGTGATCCCCTATTCAGATGTCCTGCTTAGACCAGGCCAAGATTTTCTTTCTCCCTACAGTCACTAGAATACTATAGAAAGAGTGTTATAGAAATACTCCAGTCGAGTATAAGTTTTCAGTATGAGTTAGTACGCAAAGGAATCAATTCAGTTTAGGAGTCAGACGAACAAGTTCGTATGGTGTGGCTTCCTATTTTTCCATCTAGTCGTACTATCTGAAGTCTCATGAATGTAACTATTCAAAGATGGATCAACCAGGTAGTTGCGTGTCCAGCTCAATTCATATTTCATGCCTTAGTTTCAGAATCTAGATATTCAGCCACAATTCAGTTCGTAGTTGCCTTATGCATCACCTCAGTTTTCTCATAGCTAAAAAAAAAAGGAAAATCAGCCCAACATTCTTCAAGGGACATAGTGTCCCAAGGGGGAGATACACTATAATCCCCTAAACTTTCATGAAATAAACATGCCACTCTCTCTTTACGTAATGAAACCATTTTGGAGTAATGGGTACCCATAGGTTGTCCCTCTATCTCCAATCTCAGTCATAAGCCATGTACTCAATGGCTCCTCTTAGTTCACGATAGTAAGTCCATGTCACACGTTACAGACATAGTCATGTTCTTATGTTCCTGTTCATGCGTGTTCAATAAAGGATCTCGAGTTGACATCAAATAAAATTTAGTATTTTGAAAATCCCTCCCATAAAGGGAGTGAAGATATTTGGCAAGAAGGGAAAACTCGGTCCTCGATATGTCGGTCCCTTCGAAATTCTCAGTCGCTTAGGCAAGATCTATCTTTAGTTCATCCAGTCCTTTATGTCCCCTTGCTAAATAATCACATAGGTGATCCAGCAGTTGTAGTCCTAGTTGAGGGCGTAGATATTCAGAACAGTCTCTCATATGAGAAAATTTCAGTTGAAAATTCTTGATTATTAGATTCGTAGACTGAGGAACAAAGAAGTCCCTCTAGTTAAAGTTCTTTGGCGGAATCAGTCCATTGAGGGAGCTTCTTGGGAAGTAGAAGCAGGTATGCGGACCAAGTATCCTCACCTCTTCTCTGCTAATTCAGACCCAACCCAAGGTAATAGCTTTCCTTAAGCTCATTCAAATTATGGTTCAAATTTCAGTTACAAACTATGCTCAATTTTTGTTTCAAACTTGGTATCTTTACCCTTAAATGTTCAGTCGCATGTTCATGAGTCAGTTGAGTCATGAATTCACGAATTAGATATGCGTGATCAGTTTATCAGTACTCTACGTCATGCATTCATATATCAACTCAATGATAAAACCATGCATCAGATATGCATGATCAGCATGAATCTCAGTAATATCAGTCATATATACATGTTTTAGATGTTCACGTCCTTTAAGTAAGTTCAGTCTATTAGAAATCTCAGCTTAGTCAGTCCCATTCGAGGAGGAATGTTCCCAAGGGGGAGATATTGTAATACCCCGAGAATCCCAACCAATAGTATAACCATGCTTCAAGCTCATGAGAAATAAATTATAGTGATTTGGTAGTTTTATAATTAAGTTATATGTATATTAAGGCCTCAAATACGTCCTAGCTATTAGACAAATCAAAACACTCCTTACTAATTGAATTCTTGAGAAGGATATTGTCATAGTCAACTTCAAACAAGCATATCTTTTGTTATACTATGAATTTTTGAGCTCATGACCAACAAACAAATAGATAAGTGAATTAGATTTCCAACGATGCCAATTTTCCCAAAATTCGGTATCGGTGTAAAACTTTATGGACATTTTACTAAAAGCTGTCAGAACCACCCAGGTGCGACGGAAAGGTTGACGGACCGTCGATCTAGCGACGGACCGTCGCCTAAACCATCACAGCTAAGGCAATGAATTAATCTTCTGGTTAAGTTGCGAAGGATATATTGATGGACCGTCGAACTTGTGATGAACCATTTCCCAAGCCGTCGCTACTAAAGTAGTGAGTCCCTATTCTGGTCCACGTGCGATGATCAGAACGATGGACCATCAAGCCAGCGATGAACCATTGCATATCCCATTTTTTAAAAGGGTATTTGGGTTTTTTCCACCCGTTTTAACCCTTAATTATAGAAGACAATAGCTCATAACTTCATTATTCATTCATAACATCCAATTAGGGTTTCTCTTAAAGATCAATCCCCAAGAACAAGAAACCCTAGGTTCTTAATTCCAAGTTAATAATTCAAGATTTCCTCCATAAATCTTTAAGAAATCATCCACCCAAGTATGTCAAGTGTTCATTCATGGATTTATTTCATCCATGACGCCCAAGAATCCAATTTTAAATTTTAAATTGTGATGTTTATATTGTGGATTGATTACGATCATGTTGATGTTGTGTATGATACCCAAGTTGGAATCGTTAAATGTGTTTTCACTAATTTATGCTAGCATGTGGATTCAAATCTACTAAATTTTGTTGATTTATGCAACCATAATGAATTAATTTAATGTCCAAGCCTAAGCTTATAGTTATGCATGCTAGGTGTTTGATAAAATGCCTAAGAGAATAGGAAACATGCCTTATGACTCAATTGTGACCAAAATGATGAACCTATGTTTCACCCTTAAGTTCAAATGACTCCCATGTTATTGTTATTCTTTGTGATGGATTGATGTAATGCTCATAAGATTAGGATTATGAAATTATGACATGTTTATATGCACTTCTATTTATGTGTGAGCTTGTGGCATGCAAATATCCCCAATGATTGTACTATGAATTGTTGACTATGGTCATGTGTCAAGAAGTGTCATGTCTTGTAAGTTTTATTCTATTGATTCCTGGGGGTATTTGTACCCGATAATTTAGCTGTGTTCCTAAAGCCAGTGTCATGTTTTAAAGATACTCTCAGTCAAGCCATGTTCAGTAGAATTCAGTCAGTCTCATGACTCAGGAAAACTTAGTAATCTCAATAATCTCATAAATCTCAGTAATCTCAGTCAGTTATCAAATCTTAATAATACTCCATCAGTTAACGGATCTTAGTAAACTCAGTCGAGTCAATTCAGTATAATTAATTCAGTGTCTAATCAGATGGGATAGGATTCAGCACCGAGTGAGCCTAAGAATGGGAACTCACCTGTGAGTAGAGGGTGTGATTCTTAGAAGAAATCCTTGCGCTTCTAAACTATATAGCTAACGTAGGTTGAGATGTCTAACCCGTTAGATGAGGGTTGATGAGGTGGCTTAACCTGTTAGATGAGGGTCCCGCCATTCTCCTTAGAGTACCTATTAGATGAGGGATCACTCATAACTTATCCTTACCAGTGGTGCGGAATTGACACCCTTCTAATTGGGGTTACATATTGGACCCCAACTCAGCTATAATGTTTTATTTGGGGCATATCAGTTAGATGACTTCTTCCTATAGTTACAGTCTCAGTCACACTCTCAGTAATAAAACTTAGATAGTTCTACAGAATTCAGGACTGTCAGATACAGTCACCTAGTTCAGTATAGAACTCAGCTAGTTCCATCAGCAATAGGACTATCAGACACAGTCATTTAGATAATAGTATATCAGATATACAAAACTTATGTTATCAGTATTCCGATTTAGTTATGTCATGATCTCAGTCACAGTTCACGTATTCATGCATGTATTCTCACGTTCATGTTATTCAGTCAGTTAGTATTGTTTATGCATATAAACCCCTTCCATTAATCCTTCCTCACTTGCATACCAGTACATTCAATCGTACTAACATATTTGCGCTATGGTGTTTTATACCATAAGTTCAGAAGCACGAGTTCCAGAGCATCCTTAGTAGATCAGTCATTCAACGAACAGACTAGCAGTGAGTCCTTCTCATTCGAGGATGTTATTATTTGACTATTTAATTCTTTCAGTACTTAGTTTATTTTAGCAGTTTGAGTTAGTTGGGGACATGTCCCATCAACTCTTTATTCAGATAGTTTAGAGGCTTTCAGACTAGCATGTTCAGACAGTTATTTCAGTTGTTTTTGTATTGATATACCATTTCCCCAGATGTTATGTTTTATCAGATTTTTTAACCTTATGTCCTTGTAACCTTTTATTCTGCATTTATACAGTATGTTATGCAGTGCTTAATTACAGATGTCAGTCATGGGTTAGCTTGTGATTCTTCAGGGTCATGAGCACCATGTGGCATTTTGAATTCCAGATTCGGGGCTTTACAATTCTAGAGCTTCAGTAGATGCTAGAGCATCTCTACTAGATATTATTTGACAAAGTAGATGCTAGAGCTTTAGTTCGGTGCTAAACAGTACATTATTTACTGCAGATATTCTAAGGTTTAAGCACTTACAGAAAAAGAAAAATTAGATCTGTCGGTATCTACATCACAAGGTACTGAATCAGCACCTTTTTTCAATATAAAAAACTATTAAACTGAGGATCTATTAGAAATAATCTGTAGAGATAGTGGTGAGGTCTGCATATATTTTACCCTCCCCAAATCCCACCTGTGGGATTTCACTGTGATATTGTTGTTGTTATTTGTTTGGTAATAGAAATTATCTAGTTTATGGGAGAATAACTTTTAAATTTCAAAATTTTCTTCAAGCATGTTTATGAGTCATTGATTTATCTTTAAATTTTAAAATCTGAGAAAAGAACAATATTTGGAACTGAAGAGAAAATATTGCAGATGCACAAAAATACGCATGAAAGTGTTAGTTTGAGATAAGAGTTATTGTATGTTTAACATTACCATTGTGATTATTCATTTTAAAAATACATGTGTTGAACAAAAATACATAATATTTGGTGTTCTCTTGCTGCTAATTGTTACTAATAGCTACTCTCTTTATCTGAACTTACGTAACATATTTTTCTTTTATCTCGTATAAAAATATTTTCTTATTTTGAAACAATGTGGCAATAAAAGAAAACAAATGAATCATCCGATGATATTTTTAGTTGTATGCAGATATAAATATTTTATAATAAGGCTTGAAAGTTTATCTGGTTGATTTTTATACTTTGCATTTTTATGTAGCCTAGTGATGCAACAATTGGACCTATTTCACCCATGGATGCAAGGAGATCACGTGATGATAGTGACCGTAATGACAGTCGTTGATTTCATTGTAAATTGGATTGGATATTCAATTATGATGATGTAATTGTGTGGTTGAAGGGAATCTTAGAATAATGAAGGTTTTGTGTTTAAATTTGATTTTGAAGTTTGAAGATACTAGTTAATGTTGAAAATTTGGAGTTTGAAGATGTTAATGTTGAAAATTTAATTTTCAAGTTTAATGTTCAATGTATTTTTGATATGTTTATCAATTACAATGTTTAATTAGTCATGTTGTGTCAATGATATACGAATTGAACAAATATTGGATTATAGGTTATGCCTAAAGGAACAATTAAATTTGAGCAAAAATTAAAATTTATAATTAGTTATTGAAAATTGATGGGCCCCACTAAATTAAAAAACATAAAAAAAATGCAGGGGTTTTAAACCGCCATAATTTTTTAATAAAAATTTATTATAAAAAAAATCAATTTAGAGTAATGGGGGTCGACCGCCATAAAATAACTGCCACAAATTAATTATGGCGGTCAGAAAAAAACTGTTGCAAATTGATTATGATGGCTCGTATTGTGGGGGGTTTTGGGAACCCCCAGAATTGAAATTTGTAGGGGTTTAAAACCCCCACAGACTTTAAAATTAGCCCTCATAATTTGACTCATTTTTTGTAGTGCAATGTCTGAATCTTTCAAACCTTTTGTGATCTAAGCAAACATCACTAAACTAGAACTATAGGTGAAACAACTAGTCTAGCAAGGAACACATTAGTAAGTGGGGCCACAATAGTTGTTGGTTGTGCCCTTAGATTTTGAAAACCTAGAATAGGAACCTACCCTGGAAGTTGAACACGCTCTCTAATCTGTGAAGTATCTGGTGTACCAAGTAGCAGTAAAACCCTAAGGGGTCAGGGAAGATCCCACTCCCCCTTGATGATAAGTGGGCTCAATATGATTAATCATCTTGGGAGAGGATGGTCTAGCATGTCCTCTTGCTAGAGACACTCTTCGTTCCCTGCATCTACCATGTTCTTGGTCTTAAACCCTATGTGTACCCTGACTAGGTCTCCTGCACAGAGTTCTGGCTCGGCATCACCAATAAATCCTAATCGATTTCTCACTATCTATATAGGAAGATAGAGATATAATTTCAAAACACCGAGTATGAACAACACGCACGATAGGAATCAAAATGGAGTATTTTCTTAAAATTGACTCATAATCTCCTATAGATATATATGGACATCAATATATCAATATGCAGAACTCTATAAGATGTTTTGATCTTTACTAATAAGAGTGGTGAATCTAGTGCTCTAATACCAATTTGTCATGATCTAAAATGTGAGGTCATGATCGAAACTACCCCAACCCAACCTTCATAGGTAATCCCAACACCAAACATGAAATAAATGTGGAAAAGACAACAAATAAGAGAGTATGATATGAGACTTTAGAATGAAGTTAAATATGATACAATATCAAGAAACCTTTAGAAACATACATGTGCAAATCTCCCAGAAACTAATTCCATAAGTAACGAACAACTCTAAAACTGACATAAGTATGAAGACATATCCAACTATATGAATACATATCCAACTATATTTGAAAGTAAAATAAAGACATTGAAACATAGATGAAGTCATCAACTATCTCCGAACTGGGAGATCACCATTACTTTGAATAGCTATCAATACTGCACAATATAGGTGAAATTAAATTGGAATTTTCACCAAAAGAGTACAGAAAAGTAGGAGTGATTATGGTCCATTTATACTCATTGGGCATCATAAGTCAACCAAGAAAAGTATAAAACTTATCATATAAAGAAAACAATGAGCAATGCTTCTACATGCTATAGAAAAGTTCCTAATAATGGCTCAATCCATACAACTCCTAACAGTGTAATAATAACACAATTTTAACAATAGAAAAAGAAATATCAACACAACATATAAAAAAGTCCAATCCATGATATCATTGAAATAGAAAAGATGAAAAGTAGTCTAACACAATGATACGATATGTATGCAGTACTCAAGTTCTCACCTCGTATTCATACTTTGAGCCTAGGCTTCTAGGAGAGGACATATATAGGTGGTTCTCGACTCGTTTACTAATCATAATCTCATTAATCACTTTACCGGCACTTATATCAGCTAATAATAACAACATACCAAGTAAAATAAAGTGTATGCAAGTCTTACTACTACCTTCGAGAGGTTATTTATGAAAGACCCTTATCTGAAGTATAGCAAATCCAAGTACAGACAAAGAAACACAGTGCAGATAACATGGAAATACGAGACATGTAGAACTATCATAAAAAATAAAATTCAACCACAAGGTAGTGTGATAATTAAAAAAAATGACAACAAACATAGATATCTATGGATAAACCCTATACTACCACACTACGAATAGTGTACAACAACACTTTTACCCAACTAACCTTTTAATCTAATGTGTGTCCTTCATCCCTCTATTTAAGGATATGTCCTTGATAACCTGAATATGTGTCATGACCTATCGAATTACCTTTTTCTAATACTTTTTCAGCCTACCTCTACCCCTCTTCAAACCTATAATATTCAACCTCTTGCACCTCCTTATTGGGTCATTTAAATCATGCCTTATTATTTGTCCAAACTATTTCCATATTTCTTTCCTCATCTTGTCAACCACGAAGGCCACTCTCACCTTATCTTGAATATCCTTATTCCTAATGCTATCAAACCTAGTATTCCTATATATCTATCTCAACATCCTTATTTCTATGACATACATCCTTAGAAAATATGGATGTTTGACAAGACAAAACTTTAACCCATACAAGAACGTCAGTCTAACCATCACTTTATAAAACTTACCTTTAATTTTTAGTGGTATCATCTTATCACACGGGACTCTAGAGGCAAGCCTCTACTTCATCCATAGAAGACCAATATGATGAGTGACATAACCATCAATATTCCCACAACCTTGGATAATAGAAAAAAGATATTTCAAATTGGCGCTCATATGGAGAGATTGTGTACATATTTCCATTCCTTCCTTTTGTAACCCCTTACTAAATTTGTACTCTAAATACTCTATTTTGGACCTTCTCAACTTAAACCCTTTAGCCTCCAAAGTTTGTCTCCATATTTCTAACCTATCATTCACTCTGGTATGTATCACATCAATCATTGTTATATCATCTACAAATAACATACACCAAGGCACTTCATCTTGAATGCGTTATGTCAATACATCCATCACTATAAAAAGGTGGAATAGACTAAGAGTTGATCCCTGGTGAAACCTCAATTCAATAGGGAAATGCTCTGAGTCCCCACTTATCTTTCTAACTAATATTTTAGCTCCATCATACATTCCATTTATCTCTCTAAGGTATGCCACTGGTACACCCTTAGCCTCTAGGCATATCCAAAGGACCACTCTCAAAACTTTGTCATAAGCCTATCCAATTTGATTCTCAAAATATCCATACCATTCTTCACCCTTATGTCTACCACATACTCATAATTTTTCATAGTGTGACCCTACCACCAACTTCTTAATTTGACATCATAAAGGGCCTAATTTTTAACTAGTTGCTCCAGAACAGCTGTTGGTATCAAGGAGCATCCTACAGGCGCCAACTGATATACAACCAAAGATGTCATTAGATGCTGAGTAGAATTGGAAGAACCGCCAGGTTCAGAACCCAAAATCTAAAAAATTTGAAAAGCCCCCTTTGTATCTTGTGGATAAAAAATATGTAAAGGACCCATTCTATAGCCATCAGGTTCCTTAAATACTTAATTAGTGTAATGTTCATATTCCTTACATCCAAATAAACTTTTCAACTACCAAAGTATAAGGCACCAGAGAATTCCATGAGACCTGAGTAACCATGCACGAGAAGGGAAAATTAGTGTTAAACTACAACTTCTTTTCTTGAATCTCTTCCAGAATAATCTATGAAATGTTCAGCTTTAACTCATCCATAAAACCTATTAATATGCCTACATTTGGTAGCATCGAGTATATCGCTATTGGCAGTTGGTGCTAGTAATGTCATATTATAGACCACTAAGATTTGGCAGTGAAGTGGTCCTACTTATAGTCAAACCATTGACCCAAATTAATTTCTCTTTATCTTTTGTAATATAGTCCGCCAACCACTTGTAATCTATCTTCTTGTCTTTGGTAATCAGACCATTTCCAATAAGCCATCTGATAATCATAACTTGAGGTCTCATCAGCTAGATTAAAAGCATTACCAAACTAGGCTTTAGAAATAACCTTCACTAAAATGGCAATTTCTTTGCCCTACATTTTCACCATGTTAAGCCTATGTTGATTTCTTATATATTTCTTCTTCCTTAAAAAAATCATATTCTTGATCATAGTTGAATAGTTGGCATACGACTCTAGCTCCATTTTTGAGCTATAATTGCAACCTTGATTTCCTTGCCTAAAGTTTCAATTGTCTTGGTTAGACCCTTGTCCATTAAATTGAAACCATACCACCTGGTTGTCTAGATACTTATCTTTCTCCTCAAAGTCAGACTCATCATGCCTTGGTGCCTTACCTTGAGAACCAACTGTGTTTATTTTTTCTGATTCTTGGGATGCTTTAAACTGATTAGTGAAAAAGTTATTCTCCACTCTTCATTATTCTACCTCTTGAGCGACTAGATTACCTAATACTCTCTGGTGTTAAGATGCCCTAATAATATAAGTGCATGTAGGCATATCTACATCTTTAATATGCTAACCCCAGTTGCTCTTAGTGATCCAATAAAGAATATCAAAAGTTTAATCTCAATGCAACCTCATAAAAACCTCACCATTGATATTGTCTACTATAAACTTGTTTATGGAATTAAAATCTCTATAGAAGATCTCAAGAAATGTCCAGCTCGATATTCTATGGTTAGGGTCATTTTGCAGCTTCTTCTTAAACCTCAACCAGGTCTCATATAACACCTTTAAATAGAGCTGCCTAAAGTTATATATCTCATTTTTCAACTATAGCATCTTTGTAGGTATGAAGAATCTATCCTAAAACTGATTCCTCAACTTATTTCACATAGTGATAGATATACGTGAAAACTCTATCAACCATAATATTATTTTTCCTATTAAAGAGAAAGTTAAAACTATAGTCTAATCACCTCTTAGATCACTCCAGGTAGACTATGAGAATTTCAAATCCTTATAAATTCATCACATGCATGTTTGCGTCAGCAGTAGCAAGACCTATAAACACCCCCTTTAAGTTTAGCAATTGTATCATAACATTGGTGATGTCAAATTTCATTTTAGGAGACAATGCTGGTGGAATAATAGAACCTATCTTAATCATCTCAAGAAAGTATAGATCATCCTCAGTATTATCGAATTGAGAAACATATGGTTGTAGAGACTAATGCCCCACATAACAATACGTGCCCAAACACTCTTTTAGAATCAAGTCTGTGAACACTACTTTGTTAATCCATCATGGTTCCCACAAACCTAGTTGTGGTATTTAGTTACTCAGAATTGCAATTTGACAAGAAGAATTATGATAAGAAAGAATAATTATGAACTTACAAGAATAAGATGAAAACTCCAAATTCTCACTTGGAATTAAAATGCTTAAAATTGATGTTTGTGAATTCAAGAACAAGAATATGCCTTGAAAACTTAGAATAATGTCATAAAATGTGAAAGGGTATAAAAGACCTAACAGGAGTATTTATAGACTAATAAAAACCTATCCTAAACACACAAGGATTTCCTAAGTTGGTGCCTCAGATGAAGGAACCTCAAATTGTAGTTACATCCCACGATCGTCCTTGGTGATCGTGGTTTTACTCTTAAGTTTTGCCTTGTTTAGATCATGGTTGGTACGTGTAATTCCCCTTACTATTCTTAGCTCATTTCAGCTTCTTGCTGCATACATAAGGGTCTTAAGGCCTGAAGATTTCACTAAGTTTTTGGGACTTAGTCAGTCCGTAAGGCTTCTAAACTTAGAGGATTCTTAACTTGGTCTTCCCGACCTAGAGATGTTGGTTTTAGAGTTAATTCATGTTTAGGGGTGTAAGGAACATGTATCGAAGAAGTTTTGGATTTTTTGGGTGGAGTTTTGGGTCATGTTTGGATCACAAAACCAGTAGGTTATCATGATAATCCCACATCACTATGTTATTCCCGTCTTCATGCAGACTACCTCATGGTGCGGGAAATGCACTACCATGATAAGACCGCATTGCGGTCATATGGTTACGCCAAGTTTTAAATTTAAATGACTAGGGGGAAATTGGGTCTTTTCCTCCTCAACCCAATCATTCATAACACGACTTGGGCATCAATTAAGGCATAATTTTACCCTTCTTTCCCAATTATCCTCCCAAGAAAACCATTTCCTTTCCCTAAGAACACAAATTTAGTTCCTTTATCCCCCAAGAAATCAAGAAATCAAGTTCCCCAAGTTCAAGAACCTTCAAGAAAGCATCAAGATTGGTGTTTCTCTTTCAAGTTAAAAGTTTAAGGTATGTGGGATGTTCATCCATGGGTCTCTCTTTCACCCATGGAGCCCGAGAACCATCTTTTCAATTTAAGAATGGATTTTTCTATCATTATTGTATTTTATATTGCTTAAGATGGGTTTAATTAATGTTTTCATGGTAATTTAAATGCAATTCAGTTCATGTATGATCCCATGTAAGATTTGAATTCCTTATGCTATGAATTTCAGCTTCCCATGTCCTAGCCAAGTAAATTTCATGTTGTTGAATTCTCATGTTTAAAATACTCCCATGTACAAGTCCATGCTTTCCACATGTTTAATGAAATACCCATGTTTTGAGTTGAACCATGATTCTATACTATAGATTAAGTTTAAATATCATGTTTTAAGGATCATTCAGTGTTAGTAGGTTATGAATACCTGATACCTACGTGTTTTACATGACTTTCAAATATTTAAGTATGAACAGTTAAACCATGAGTATTCATATTTACTCAGTTATTATGATTAGAATGAAAATTTTTAGAAATAATATTTAGTTAAACTTTGTTTAGTTCAGTACCAGTGTCAGTTCAGTTGGGAGTAGGATTTAGCACCGAGCAAACCTAGGGATGGGGGCTTACCCGCCAGTTAGGACTGGGTCCTTAGTAGCAGTCCCTAAGTTCCAAAACTACATAGTAATTATAGAATTATGAGATGTCACCCCCCCAATTTAGGACTGAATCCCTAGTCTTTCAGGACATCAGATTAGTGGATCAACACAGACAGTGTTAGTACCCGTGGCACGGTACTGATATCCTTCCAACTGGGTTACAGATTGGACCCCAATTAGCTCATATTGGGGAGTGTCGGCTACATGATACCTCCCATAGTATTAATACAGTATTCACTATATATATATTTAGTTCAGATTTTCTTGACCAAAGCATGCAGATTTACAGTTATTCTACTATTCAGATTTCAGTCTTTCAGATTACAGATTATTTTAGAAATATGTATATCCTTGGTCTTAGATTCTTAGTATTACAGTTTTCATGTTTTTATTCTTAGTTATTTCATGTTTTTTAGTTAGTCCTTATCTCATATGCACCATACCCATGCATTTAAGCTAGACCTCATCCCATATACAAGTACATTAAAATTACTGATCGCATACCCTTCTTTGTATTATGATGTCTTATATCATAGGTTTAGAGGCTCAATTTCCCTACAACAGTTAGATATCCATCGCTACTCAGCAACCATAGTGGTGAGTCCTCATCCATTGAGGACATATTATCTCTCATTCAATACTTCAGTATTTCATTATGTTCAGTCAGTCGAAGTTAGTTGGGGGCTTGTCCCATCAACTCCTCAGTCAGTTAAAGGATTTTCAAATAATCATACAGTTATTTAGATGCTTATCTATTTTTTTAGTCTTCTCAGTATTATCAGTTGTTTTGAGTTGATAGTTAGATTTCAATATTTCAGCTGATATTTTAGACTTATGGTTTAACCATATTTTCAGTATTCAAATTTATATTATTTTAGTAGTTTATCTTATGCATATGTGTATGATTAATATTTCATTCAGTGCTCATAGAAGGTACCAGCTCATAGGTTAGCTTGTGATTACTTGTGATCGTAAGCATCGTTGTCGCAACTGGGGGTAGGCCTCGGGTTGTGACAAAACTTAGTTTCAGAGCCTAAGGTTTTACAGTGTCCTAGGGTATCTGAAAGGCGTATTTAGTAAAGTATTGTGCATGGGTATGATGCGCGCCACACATATGGACAAGAGGCTATGAGACATTTTAGGAAAAGTTTTCCTTCTTTCAGTATTCATTAGTATGAATGAGCATGGTCTCTATTTAAACTCTCTTTATAAATCATCCTTTACTCTATTTATAGACTATGCCTCCCAGAAGAAATAAAAAAAGAAGGAATGGGGACCGGCCCGCACCTCTGCCTGTTTAGGAAGATCCCCTGAATTAACATATCTCTCACGTCAAGTTCAGAGCTGTTTTTACTACTTTAGCCCATTCAGTAGCTTCTCATAATAACCAGTGAGTTATTTCCCCAGCTAATACAGTAGCAAATACAGCTGTAGCTAGGATTCAGAATTTCACCTGAATGAATCTTCTTTTGTTTTGGGGATCCAAATCTAAAGAGGATCCATAGAAATTTCTTGAAATAGTTTAAAAGGTGACAGATATTATGGGCATCACTTCGAGTGAGAGTGCAGAGTTGGCTGCATATAAGTTGTAGTATGTAGCTCATACCTAGTTTAAGCAGTGAAAGGAGGATCGTGGTATTGATGCAGGGCCTATTGAGTGGGAGGAATTTTCCACGGCTTTTCTAGATAGGTTCTTCCCATTATAGTTTAGGGGGGCTAAGATTCAGGAGTTCATTAATTAGAAGCAGAGCAGCATGGGTATGAAGTAGTACTCACTTATGTTTACTCAGTTGGTGAGGTATTCTCCTAATGTGGTTGCAGACAATAGGTCTAGAATGAGTAAGTTCGAGTGTTGTATAGCTGATAGTATGGTTAAGGAGTGTAGGACTACCATGTTAATTAAGGAGATGGAATTTTCTACACTTATGGTTTATTCTCAACGGATTGAGAATGATAAGCTTAAGAAGAAAGAGAGAGAGAATAAGAAGGAAATAATGGCTAATTTTAACTTTTATCAGCAAAGGTCGAAAGTTGGTAACTCTTCTCAGTTCTGTCAGAAATTTTTAGCCCCATTTTCATATTCAGCTAGTGAGCTAGTGCCTAAATTAAGAAAATATAGCTGGGATGGGGCGCCAGGCTATAAGTCCTAGCGTAGTATGAACAATGGACGTAGTAATCCGCTCTGCAGGAAATGTGGCAGGCATTATCAGGGTGTCTGTAGAGCTGGAAGTGATGTGTGTTTTGAATGTGGTAAGCTAGGCCACAGAGTCAGAGATTATCCAAAGGCTAGTCAGCAAGGTCAGTCTAACCATCCTTCAATTCTAGCCGGTTACCCAACTCAGCAGGGTGCCTCTTCCAGCGCAACCAGTGGGCAGTGTCAAAATAGATTGTATGCTTTCCAGACCCGGCATGATCAGCAAATTTCTACTGATATAGTTATGGGTACGTTGCAGGACTTTCATCTCCATGTTTATTCTTTATTAGACCCTGGAGATTCACTCTTCTTTTTAACTACTGAAGTCAATTTTGGTGTCAGTCCCAAATCTTTAACAGAACCTTTCTAGTGTATACCCTAGTGTGTAAATCTATTATAACCAAATGGCTATACAAAAATTACTCAGTCACAGTATCTCAGAAAATTACCTCAGTTGATCTTGTAGAGTTTGAGATGATTGATTTTTATGTCATTCTCGGCATGGATTCTCTCCACTCATGGTATGCCTCAGTTGATTGCAAAAATAGAGTTGTTTAGTTTTAGTTTCCCAATGAATCAATCATTGAATAGAGGGGTAGTACATGTGTTCTTAGGGGTCAGATCATTTCTTATCTTAAGGCAAGAAAAATGATATCAAAAGGGTGTGTTCACTATCTTGTTTGAGTCAAGGACTCTAGTTCTGAGACTCTGAGTCTTGAGTAAGTTTTAGTAATAAGGGAATTTCCATATATGTTCCCTGAAGACCTTTCTAGAGTTTCTCTCAAAAGATAAATTGACTTAGGAATAGATCTCCTTCCAAACACCCAGCCTATCTTCATTCCGCCTTATAGAATAGCTCCAGCTGAGCTTAGGGAATTGAAAGAACAGTTGAAGGGTATCTTAGAAATTTATTCAATAGTCCTAGTATTTCCCCATGGGTCTCTCCAGTCTTGTTCGTGCGTAAGAAAGACGGTTCTCTCAGAATGTGCATCGATTACCGTCAGTTGAACAAAGTTATACACAAGAATAAGTATCCACTCCCCAGGATTAATGACTTTTTCAACCAAATTCAGGGTGCCATTTAATTCTATAATATAAACCTCAGATCTGGCTATTATTAGCTTAGAGTTAGAGAAGGTGACATTTCAAAGACAACTTTTAGAACTCGGTTTGGTAATTTTGAATTCCTAGTTATGTCTTTTTGACTAATGAATGCCCCTACATCTTTCATGTATTTATATAATAGAGTGTTCAAGCAGTACCTGGACATGTTCATCATAGTCTTCATTGATGATATTCTTATCTATTCCCGTAGAGAGAATGATCATGCAGACTATCTCAGAATTGTATTGAAGACTATTAGAGCCCATCAGTTGTTCGCCAAATCTAGTAAGTGCAAATTTTAGCTATGATCAGTATCTTTCCTAGTCCATATTATTTTCGATAATGGTAATAGAGTTGACCCTCAAAAGACTGAAGCAGTGAGAAACTGGTGTAGATCCATCTCTCCATCAAATATCAGGATTTTCTTAGGTTTGGCTGGCTATTACAAACGGTTTTTTGAAGGGTTTTCCTCTATTGCATCTCCCATGTATCGATTGACTTAGAAAAAGGTCAAATTTAAGTGGTCAGATTCTTGCGAGAAAAGTTTTCAGAAGTTGAAGACTCGACTCACTTCATCCCAGTATTGACTTTGCCAGATGGTTTAGGTGGTTTGTAGTTTACTGTGATGCTTCCATAGTTGTTATTGGTTGTGTATTGATGCAGAGAGGTAAGTTCATTGCTTATTCTTCTAGATAGCTTCATCCCCATAAAAAGAATTATCCTACCGATGATCTTAAGTTGGCAGCTTTTATTTTTTCCTTGAAAATTTGGAGAAGGAGATGGAACTAATGACTTAGGATGAAACTGAGAATGGTTTCCTTCTTCTGATTTGGGCTGAGCAAAGTTAAAACTACCTGTCCTTGCTCTCTTATTCTGTCTCTCCCTCATATTAATATTTTTCTCCTCTATCTGTTGAGCATGATTCATGAGCTTTGCTAAAGTTATGTCACTACTCAGCATGGCAGATATGCACTCATTAACCACACTATAATTCACCCCTGAAATGAACTTACTAATCTTAGCCCTGTTATCTGCAACCACATAAGGGGCATATATGGATAATTGAGCAAACATAAGAGAATACTTTTTCACCATCATGTTGCACTGTCTGAGGTTGATGAATTATAACACCTTAGCTTCTCTAAGATCTTGGGGAAAAAATCTATCAAGAAGAGTAGAAGAAAACTTCTCCCACTCAATATACCCTGCATCATCTGGCCTTTCTGACTTCCACTGCTTGTACCAAGTGTGAGAAACATTCTTTAAATGATATGAATCTAGCTCAGCACTCTTACTAGGAGTGACCCCCATGATGTCAGTAACCTTCTGGACCTGATCGATGAATTCCTGAGGGTCCGCATCTAACTTATACCCAAGAAAGGATGGAGGATTCATTCGGGTGAAGTACCGAATCCTGGCTGCATCCGAATTGACCACTGGGTTGGTCAGAATGATAGATGGTCGTTCATTCTGAGAAGTAACTGACTGAGCAAGAATAGTGAATGCAAGTCTAAACTCTGCATGAGAAACATGTTCGCCCAAAGGTTCTTCAGGCTGAGGGGCTGACTGATTCCCATTTCTTCTTTTAGGAGGCATGTTCTATAGAAGAAAGGGAGAAACGTATTAGACCGAGAGATTGACTTAAGCTTATTCTCACTGGCACGATATGAATATTGTAAGAAGGGAAACTGTTCCTAAAACATCTTATAGCCTCCTGCACATAAATGTGGCATGCAACACATCCATGTACAAGACTCTACTAGATGCGGCTTTCAGACTTCCTAGGACACTATAGAACCTTAGGCTATGATACCAAGTTTGTATTTCCCTAAATCTGGTACCCAAAATGCTACATAGTGCTCATGACCCCGAAAGACCACAAACTAACCCATGACTGATATTTGTACCTGTATACTGCATAATATACTTTATAATGTGGAAATCTGAACTAAAAGGCCAAAAGGTTCAAAACTGAGACAGTATCTGATAAAATAGAACTTCTGGGTGGGGTATGAAATACCCAAAACAAAACTGAAATAGATTATCTGAACATATTGTAGTCTAAAAAGCCTCTAAAACATGATTGTCTATATAGGGAGTTGATGGGACATATCCCCAACTAACTCCAACTAATAAATTAATTAATGACATAAATAAGTAATGATCATGTCCTCAAAAGATGAGGACTCACTTCTAACTCTGACTGCTGAGACTGGAATACTATTGGTGATCTGGAGCTCGTGTCTTTAAATCTATAGTATAAAACACCATAGCGCGAATGCGTCAGTACTTTAAATGTACTGGTATGCATGTGAGGTAGGCTAAATGCATGGGGTTCATATGCATGAACAATACTGACTAACTGACTAATATGAGCGTAAAAATACATGCATACATACAAAGTAACTAAAACTGAAATCATGGTAACTTGAGTTTACTGATAACTAACATGACTAATGAATGAGTTCTGATAATTAATATAACTAATAACATGAGTGACTGTATCTGACAGTCCTAAATCTGATGGAACTAGCTATGTTCTGTACTGTATCTGAGTTGACTATATTTGACAGTCCTGAATTCTATAGAACTATCTGAGTTCTATTACTTAGACTGATTGGCTATATCTGACAGTCCTGGTTCTGTACCATGAAACTGTGGGAAATAGTTATCTAACCGACATGCCCCAAATGAGGCATTATAGCTGAATTGGGGTCTGATCTGTGCCCTGATTGGAAGGGTATCAATAACACACCACTGCTAAGGACAACATGTGAGTGACCCTCAACAAAAGAATGATGGGAACCCTCAACTAGCAAGTTAAGACACCTCATCTACCCTCAACTAGTAGGTATGATGGCTCAACCTATGTTGGCTACGTAGTTCTAGAACGCAAAGATTTATCCTTAGAATCACACCCTCTACTGGCTAGTGAGTTCCCATCCTTGGGTTCACTCGGTGCTAATTTCTACTCCAATCTGAATAGACACTAAACATGGGTTACAGAACTGAACTGGACTGAGTTAACTGAGTAACTAAGTTTCGTTGACTAACAGAATATTATTGAGATTACTGAGTTTTCCTGAGTCATGAGACTGACTGAATTCTACTGAACATGGCTTGACTGAGAGTATCTTGAAAATATGACATTGGATCTAGGCATACAGCTAAATTGTCGGGTACAAGTAACCCCAGGACTCGACGGAAGGAAACTGACAAAGCCTGACTTTCTTGAATACATGACCAACATCAACTATCCATAATATAATAAGTTGGGGATTTCACGAAGTACATGGTTATCATACCATCTAACATGGACATGAATGCTTATAATCATATCATAATCTTATGTTCTAATATCATGGGCATTCCAAGAACATACATACTTCACAATGATAGCATGGAAACCATATAAACATAAAAGGATGACAAACATGTCACATTTAGTTTATGTTTTGGGCTATAAGGCATGATTTCAACTCTTCCAAGCATTTTATCAAACACCTTGCATGCTCAATTTAGGGAATATGTGAAATCATCAAATTACACATCATAAGCATCTAAATTCATAGATTATATCTTGCATGTTAACATAATATCATAAAAACACACACAAAGATTCCAACTTTGAAATCAATCAACGTCAACAACATGATTACAAATAACTCACAACATAAATACCATGATTTATAAATAAAACAAGTTTCTTGAGCTTCATGGATGGAAGGAATCCATGAATGAACAATGTGCATACCTTGGTTCATAAATACATGAAGATTGACGGAGAAAATTGTTCATTTTGAATCTTCTATGAAAAGCCCTAGGTTGTTTCTTGAGAGTTTTTTGAGAGAAGAGAGTATATTTTGGATTCCCAATAGCTGAATTTTGTGTTAAAAGGCTTAAATAGGGCATGGAAATTGACCCTTTTAACCCTAGATATGTCTTGTAATTTCAATAAAATTTTCCTGAACTGGACCCCTGGCGCAACGCTGCGCTATCGCGCCGTGTCACTGGAATTTGACAATTGGGAAACTGTGGGTTGGCGTGATGTGGAGCCACCATGTTTCCACTTCCTTTATGACCTGGAAGTTTGGAGCGACGTGGGGGAAATCTCGCTGAGACACTAGAAAAGGACAATTGCCCTTGTAGCTTGTGGCGCGGCGCGTCACAAACCAATATGGCGCTATTTTACGATGGTAACTTGAAATAGTCATAACTTCTTACCCGGTTATAGGATTTAAACGAATCTTATATCGAAGGAAAACTTATTTAATTTCCCACTTTCCAAAAAAGCGAAAATCTTAAAAATACCACGTTTACAAAAGTGGATTCATCTTTCAAAGAAAGCTTCTAACCTTCTTGGGACAATTTCAAGCTAGGAAAAAGTATGGGGTATTACAGAATCCTTCTTCAATTTAACTACTAAATGTTGGCTTTCTAATTCCACCCACAATAGCTTGGCACAACCATGATCAGATCCAATCGAGTAATGGGTCGTCTGGTGCCTTGAATGCATAATTTCCTACCCTTCTGCCTCTCTATTCTGTTTTACCTACAAATACCCCATAAACACATCATAACAACATTAAAGTATATTTGTACTTACAAATATTCATAGTTTTATACATGAAAAGTGTCATAAGTTCATGGAACATCATGTATCTATGTTTTAGACACTATGTTATGGAAGGTAACCTAGTGATTATACTTCTTTGGGAAGAATGGATTGGCTATCACCATGTAGAAGGCCTTAGAAAAATCCAAGAGCGAGGTTCCACCATCGTTTCTATCTTCAAAACCAAAGCCTCCATGAACCCCATCAAAACTCACTAGAATTTACTCTAGTATAGCTATTGAAATCTCCACCAATAAAAATCTTCTCGGTGTCTAGTATCTTTCTCACCACCTCATCGAAATATTTCCAAAAGAGTTTCTTGACCTCCTCGTCCAAGACAACTTGCAGAGAATATGCACCAATAATTTTTAAAGTATGTCCTATATCAACTAGCTTAATCATTATCATTCTATATTTTTAATCCTTCTAACCTCTATCACAAACTCCCTAAGGTCTTTGTTGACTAAAATTACTACCCTATATTAGAGATTTAAAAATGGTAAGCAACCATTCACAAAGAATTCCAAATTCTATAATAATATCAATTTCATGAAAATGAGTGATAAGGAGTATGAAAGATCATGGAAACATCAACAATACATTATAATCTTCTCAACAATGATATAAAAAAACTCAAATTACTTAAATCTCAATAATTCATGATATAATCCACTCATGGAAATACAAAGGCAAAGAATCATATTATACATAAAATATGTCAATCCTATCCATGACAGTATCACAATAGTAATAAAGAATAGTCAATGCTCAAACAAGCCCAGAACTAGCGCCCGTACAGGCATTTCAATGATAATATTCTCTCAAATCAATAATAAGGTTCACACAAGCCCCCACATGGGTAATATGATAGTAATAATGATTTCAAAAGATGGGCACAGTAATTAAATACCGAACCCTTAGCATACCTTACAAGAATGATTAACTACCTAGCCAGTATTAAAAAAGTTAAGCCGTAATCTTCCTTAAAAGTTGAAAACATACACTCGAGCACTTCAACATGAAGCATTTTCCCTTTGTGTGGCCTTAGAAAAAAACTAATCTATCCAAAATAGATATTGTGTGTAATTAGGAGTCTAATGACACTCATATTAGCATATTGTAATTCTGAGACCAAAATTAATTCAAATATTAACCCCAAAAATAAAAGGGCAAACTTGGAATTCAAATAAATAATGACATTATCCATACTTTAAGGGTAATAAATATGAAACCCCATCAAAAATAAAGCTTGAAATCATTACAAATCCAATTTCTCACTTCACCAGGTAAAACCCAAAATCTCAAGTTTAAAATTAAAGTTATTAAGATGGTTTAGCAATAAAGTTAATGGGTAATGAAATAAAATAGGTTTAGAAGCTTACCTAAGCAAATTTGATTTAAAAAATCCACTTGAAATTGCATAAAACTGTAACACCCCATAAATTTCTAAGACTCTATTTTAGACTAACCAGAAATTTAGTATGACCCCAGGCAACGAGTCATCATCAGTTCCAATGACTAGTTGTAAGAACCCACAAAATACAAAGATTAACTCAGTCCTTTAAAGCTTGTTAAGGGGTCCCAAACTTAGAAAATTTTAGCGAAGTATTAAGACTTAGTGTTATTTTAACCTTCGTAAGTTGGAAACTCTATTTTGTGACCTTTACGACCATTAAATAGCGATCTTTAAGTTGATTCATGATCAAGAATGTCAGTAGGTGTTCCCGGATGAGTTTTAGATTTTTCGAACAGCGTTTGAAGCACGTTGGGAGTCCATTCCAGTGTATCGACACGATTTCAATGCTCCGCATCACCCATTGCATCAATGAATATTTTCCCTTAGCTCCCAGTGCAAATTCAAATGAACTGACACGGACTCGATGCGATGCATTAGCCATCGTGTCGATGACAATAATGCAACACATCGGTTTGCGCATCGTTAAACCAGTTTTTAGAAATTGAAAACAGTGTCCAGGGGGGTATTTGGGACATTTTCTCCACTTTGACCCAGCTCCTAAAACATGAAATTTAGCCCCTACAAAGCAAGTTACACTCTTTTCTCTCAAATTTCTCTCATGAACAAAACCCTAGAACATCAATTTCAAGATCAATTCTTAAGAACACTCCCTCAATCTTCAAGAATTTAATTGCTAAGGTATGTGAAGTGTTCATTCAAGGGTTCCTTCCACCCTTGGAGTCCTAAAAACAATTTTAAAACTTCAAGTGTATTGATTTCATGAATTCCATGTTGGGTTTGATTATATTCTTGATGATAATAATTAATTGGGGTTCTAAATCCATGTTTCACTACAAGTTTCATGCAGAGTTAATTAATATATGTATAGTATCATGTGAATTCATGTTAGACACTTGAATGTGTGAAATTTGAATTAAAGTTATGATGCCTTCATGTTGTTTAGTATCATGTGCATAGATTGTGCTCTCCAAGTTCTTGATAAATTACTCATGTGAACAAAAAAGGGGAAAATCATGTCATGCTAGCTTATGTGCAAGTTATATCATGCAAGTGTTTGATAAAATATCTCTATGAATGAGTTATGAACAAGTGTACATGGTTATGTTTTTCAAGTCTATGCTATGATTTACTTTTCATGCTATCGAGTCCTGGGGTATTCAATACTCAAAAACTTAGTTGTTTATCTAGAGCTACAGTAGTTACAGAACAGCCTCAGTAGTGTCACGAACAGTAGTACTCAGAAAATAGTCATAGTTCTAGTATAGTATTCATTTTAGGCCTCAGTAAACTCAGTCAGTTAATAGAATTCCATAGTATTCAGTCAGTTAATAGAATTCAGTAGTACTCCATCAATTAAAAGAACTCAATGGACTCATTTCAATTCAGTTAGACAGTACAATTAGTAACATATCAGTCAAGCCTAGTATCGACTAGAAATCAGTTCAGTGTTTATTCAGTTGGGAGTAGGATTTAGCATCGAGAAAACCCAGGGATGGGGGCATTCCTATCAGCATAGGGTTTGACCCTTAGTAGCAATCCCTGTGTTATAGAACTAGGTAACCAGCGTAGGTTAAGATATCTTTCTTCCGGACTAGGGTTGATGCATCTCGTATGAGTTTTCCTGCCAGCGAGGGTTGATGAAAGAGTTTTTTGTTAGAGAGGGTTAACTCACAGCTTGTATTTACCCGTTGAATGATACTGACACCCTTCCAACTGGGGTTACAGGTTAGACCCCAAATCAGTTCAGAGAAGGGGCATGTCGGTTAGATGATTACCTCTCACAGTTTTAGTTTCAGATTTAGTCTCAGTATAGAACTTAGTTTAGTTCTATAGATTCAGGACTGTCAAACACAGTCACCCTGCTTAGTATAGAACTCAATTCAATTCTACAGAATCAGGACTATCAGAAAAAGTCACTTAGTTATCAGTAATATAGTATTACTAAACTCAGATATCAGTAAATCAGTATTCAGAACTCAGTATCCAGTGTTATCATGATCTCAGTTATAGTCTACGTATGCATGCATGTACCCTCATTTAGTTATGTTCATGTTACTCAGTAAGTATTTGTTCATGCATATGAACCCATGCATATCAGCCTACCTCACTTAGAATACCAGTACATTTAAAGTACTGACGTATACTTTTTTTTTTGCACTATGATGTTTTATATTATAGGTTTAAACGCACGGGCTCCCGATCATACTTAGAAGTTCAAATTTTCATCAGTTAGAATTAGTGGTGAGTCCTCATAGTTTGAGGACATGATTTTTATTTTAGTATCTCAGTTTATTTTAGTAGTCAGAATTATTTGGGTACTTATCCCATCAACTCCGTATTCGTACAGTAGAGGCTTCTCAGACTAGAGTATTTTCAGACAGATGTTCAATTTCAGTACTTATTTTAGATTTGAACCTTATGGAAAGTTTCTACCTAATTTTTTCATAATTATAGTATTACTATTCAGTTATTATAGCAGGTACCAGTCTTGGGTTAGCTTGTGGTCCTTTAGGATTATGAGCATCGTGTAGCATCCGGGGTACAGACTCAGGGCGTTGCACTAGTTGGGTGAGACATCCTGAGGACATAGCCAAAAAGTCCTAAAGATTTAAAATCATTCCAATAGAAGCTATACTCGGAGACCAGCCCTTTCCTCCAGTTATGATGAGTCACTAGGATAGACCATACCAATCCATAAGGATGAAAGAAAATCATCCTTGTGGCCATGACGATTCATAGTCAGTACCTACGAGTCATTATCTTCACCTATTCTAAGAAAGTCTTGAAAGTTGACATTTGGGTCGAGTCCCAACAGGTCAACACAATGACTCATCATCAGTGACAATGAGTTGTTGTGTCCAATCGACCCCAGAACTGAAAAAATTTCCCAGTTACATGAGTCTTACAACGAATCATTTTTTGATATGATGACTTATCAAATGACATATAAAGGTCGGGTATTGAAGAAATAGTTGTATTTTAATATGTGATGAGTCTTCATCTTTCAAGGATGAAGCTTATTATTTTTTTTCCTTATTTTCAGTTATTTCAGTTTTCAAACAGTTAGAGTTAGTTGAGGACTTTTCCTAACAACCCATCTTTTAGTAGAGGCTTTCAGACAGAGAGATTAGTTATCTCAGCTTATGTTAGCTTTCAAACTATTGATTAATTTACATCATTACCAAACTTTATTATTTCTCCAATTATTTTCCGCATTTTGTACTTTTTCTCTATTTATAATATTCTTAGAGTCATGACATACCATGGGTTAGCTTGAGGTCATATGTGGTTCTAAGTATCATAGTGTGACTAGGGTGTATTCTTGGGTTATGAAAAACTTGGTATCAGAGCATCAGGTTAAAATATCCTAGGGTGTTTGAAATCCACATTAAGTAAAGTCTTATTCATGGGTTTAATATGTGCCACACTTATGTGTGAGAGGCTATGTATTACGAAATTTTACTTCTTTTATGTTTCTATTGTCCAATAGTTCTATATAATCTTCTTCTTATTCATGGTCTATGCATTTACAAAAATATGCCTCCTAGAAGATAAAATGAAAGGATAAACCAAAATGGAAACCAGCAAGCACCACCATCCCTAACGGATCCCTTGAATGAGTAAGTTATGCATGCCGAATCCAGGGTTGCTTTTTAGGTTCTTACTTGCACAATTACCACTCAAATCAATCAGTAGGCTATTGCACTAGTAAATTTGAATAGGAATGCAATACCAACAATTTTCCAAAACTTCACTCAGATGAATCTCCAGAGTTCCATAGTTTTACGGTGGAGGATGATCAATTGGAATTTTATTAATGAGATTCTAAAAGTCAATCATATTATCGGTATCACTCCAGCTAAAAGTGCTGACCTAGACACCTATCAGTTGACGGGAGTGGAACTTGGTGCAAATAATGGAACAAATATAGATGTGTAGATATAGGCCCAGTGGATTGGGATGAGTTCGTGACTATATTTCTAGAAAGGTTCTTTCCCTTGAGTTAAGGGAAACTTAGGTTGATGAATTCATCTATAGTAGCTAATTCATGAGCCTGCATGAGTAAGTTGTTTTAGGTATGTATGAGACAGTGGTCAAGAAATGTAGGACTACTATTCTAGTCAAGGATATGATCATATCGAGACTTATGACACATGCTTAATAGATAAAGAAATAAAAAAATAAGATCAATGAAAGGGACACTACGAGGGCTAGAATGAGAAATTTTGACTATTCTTAGCAAAAATTAGGCAGTGATAATCGCTCTTAGTTTCATTAAAGGTCTTCAGCTCAATCCTTATCCTCTGCTAGTACCCTAGTACCCAAATTCAAATAGAATCATTGGGATAGGGAACTAAGTTCCTCTAAGTACCAAGGCAATGTAACTAGTGGACGTGTTTTTCTAGTTTGCAAAAAGTCTAGTAAGAACCATAAAGGGGAGTGTATGACCAGCAGTGGTGGTTGTTTTGATGCATAAAACCAGGTCAAAGGTTGAGAAAGTTCCTAGTGTCCTCTCAAAGGGGAAAAGATATTTACTAGAAGACCTAGTCTAGTTCCTCAATAGCTACATCATGTCGCCCAACTCAATAGGGTGTCTCATCTAGTGTAGGTGGAAAACAACGTTAGAAAAGTTTCTATGCATTACTAAGTAGACAGGCTCAAGAGGATTCCCCTGATGTAGTCACTAGTACATTACGTATCTTCCCTATTGATGTATATGCCTTGTCAGATCCTGAAGCCATACCTTCTTTTGTGACTCTTTATATTATAGTAGACTTTGGTGTCTATCCTAAAATCCTTTCAGAACTCTTCTCCTTCCCTACTCTTGTTATAGATTCGATCATATCTTATAGATAAACAAATGTTTATTAGTCATAATTTTTCAAAAAAATCACCTCAGCCGATCTAGAAGAGTTAGATACGAATAGTTTGATATTATTCTTGCTGTTTATTGTCTATATTCCTATTATGCCTCAGCCAGATGTAGAAATGGAGTAATGCAGTTTCAGTTTCTAAATGAACTAGTCATAGAGTGGAAGGGTAGTATTTCAGCACTTATAGGTCAGTTTGTCTCTTACCTTAAGGCCAAAAAAATGAACTAAAAAGGGTGAATATATCATCTTATTTGAGTTAAGCATTAAAAGTCCAAAATCCCAATACTTCAATCAGATCCAATGATTAACTTTTTCGAAAAGTGTTTCCTAAAAATCCACCTAGAGTCCCTTCCAAGAGGGAGATAGACTTTAACATAGACCTTCTTCCAGATACCAAGCCCATTTTCACTTCATATTTACATAATGGCCCCATCTAATCTTAAATAATTAAAGGAATGATTGAAGTACCTCTAAGAAAAAGGTTTCATCAATCCTAATCTCCAAGGGTTCATCTCTTTTTGTGTGTAGGAAAAATGTTTCCCTTAGAATATGCATCGATTACCATCAATTAAATAAAATTCAATCAAGAATAATTATCTAATTTCCAGGATTGATGACTTCTTTGACCAGCTTCATGATGCTAATTGTTTCTCAAATATAGACGCCGGACTTGAGTATCATAAACTTAAAATTAGAGAATGTAACATTCCAAAGACAAACTTTAAAACTCGATATGGTCACCATGAATTTATTGTTATGTCTTTTGGACTAAAGAATGCACCTGCAACTTTTATGGACTTGATGAAAAATGTATTTAAGCATTACTTGGATATGTTCTACATTGTCTTATAGAAGACATCCTCATTTATTCTCAGAGTGAAGATGAACACACAGACCATTTAAGCATTCTCTTGTTAAATCTCAAAGATAGACAGTTATTCACAAAGTTTAGCAAATGTTAATATTGGAGGAAAGCAGTGGAATTACTTGGTCACATCATTTTTTATAAGGACATTCAGGTTGTTCCTCAAAAAACCAAGCAGATAAAAACTGACTTAGACCCATCTCTTTGTTAGACTTAGCCATTTACTATAGGTGGTTTGTTAAATGATATTCATTTATTGCTTCTTCTATGTCCAAATAGAAAAAATTCAAATTTTAATAGTCTGATTCTTATGAGAAGAGTTTTCAAGAGTTGAGGACTCGAGTCACCTCCATTCTTGTTTTGACTCTACCAAAGACTCCAGATGAATTTATAGTTTATTTTGATACATCAGAAGTTGGACTAGGTTGTGTGTTGATGCATCATGGTAAAGTTATTGTGTATGCCACTAGATAGCTCAAACCTCATAAGAAAAATTACCCTACTCATGATCTTAAGTTTGCAGCAGCCATTTTTGCCTTAAATATTTAGAGGTATTATCCTAATAGAGTTCATATGGGTGTGTTCACAAATCAAAAGAGCCTTAAGTATGTGTTCAATCAGAAAAATCTAAATCTTTATCATAGGAGATGGCTAGAGTTGATCAAATATTATGTTATGAGTGTCTTGTACCATCTACGTAAAGACAATGTGATGATTGATCCTCTTAGCGCACTTTCTATAGTTGTGTTTCTTATGTAGAGAATGAGAAGAAAGAAGTGGTTTGTGATGTTCACATGCTTGTTAGATTGGGATTTCAGTTGGTTGATTCAGTCGAAGGTAGTGTCATGGATCAGAATGGTTCAAAATCTTCTTTAGTAGTTAAGGTGAAGGTCAAACAAGATAGCAATCCTATTTTTCTTAAGTTGAAGGAAGCAATTCAAATTTAAAAGATGAGATTTTCTCCCAAGGAGGAGAGGGTGATCTTTATTGTCTGGTCAGACTATGTATTCCAGATGTAGATAACTTGAGACAACGAATTCTGATAGTAGCGCAGATTCTCAGTATTTAATTCACCCAGGAGCTACTAAAATTTATCGTGACCTATGAGAAGTCTATTGGTGGAATTGAATGAATAAATACATCACAGAATTTCTAGATAAGTGTCCAAATTGCCAGTAGGTTAAGGTTGATCACTAGATACAAGGTGATATGACTTTGAATATCAGAATTCCTACTTGAATTTCATTATGGGATTTCATTGTAGTTGCTGACAACGTAATTTGATTTTTATTATTGGCTGAATAACTAAGTCAGCACATTTCCTATCGGTTAGCACTTCAGATCTAACTAAGGATTATGCTAGACTTTACCTTAGAGAGTTGGTCAAGTTATATGGAGTCCTATTGAAAATCATCTCAGATAGGGATACTCAATTTACTTCTCAGTTTTGGAAATCTTTTCAAAAAAAACTCAATACCCAAGTTCATCTTAGCACAACTTTTCACCTACAAATAGATTGTTAGAAAGAGCAGACCATTCAAACTTTGGAAGAAATATTGAGAGATTGTATGATTGATTTCAAAAGTAGTTAGTATGATCACTTGCCTTTGATTGTGTTTTCTTATAATAACAATTAGCACTCCAATATTTTGATGGCTCCATGTAAGGTACTTTATGGTAGCAGATGTAGATCTTTTATTAGTTGATTTAAGGTAAGTGAGTCTATATTGATAGGGAACAATTCAGTCTATGAGGCAATAAAGAAGGTTTAGTTGATTAAATAAAATCTCAAGATAGCTCGAAGTCTTCAGAATTCAATGCAGTTATGAGGATAAGGGATTATTGATTTAGTCTACTTGAAAATTTCACCCATGAAAGGGGTGAAGAGATTTGGCAAAAAAGAAAAATCAGTCCCAGAAATATTGGTCCTTATAGGATTTTAAGGCATATTAGCAATGTCGCATATGTATTAGAATTGCCTATAGATTTAATATCAGTGCATCAAGTTTCTTATGTGTCTCTATTGAAGAAATGCATTTGTGATCCAGCTTTAGTTGTGCCTTTAGAGAGTGTGGGCTTAAAAGATATCCTCTCTTACAAAGAGGTTCTAGTTAAGGTTTACGACCATCAAGTTCATAAGTTGAAGAAAAAAAAAGTTGCTTCAGTGATAATCGATTGGAAGAGTCAGCTAGTTGAGGGAGCTACTTAAGAAGCAGAAGTAGATATGATGACCAAGTACCCTCACCTTTTACCTTCAAACTTAATTCTAGCTTGAGGTAATAGTTTTCTCCAGTATTCCTCATGTCAAGTTTGTATGTATACTTCATGAATTCAGTCTAATCATGTTTCAATCAGAAAATTAGCTATTATGGAAACAATTAGCTTTTAGAACTCAATGTTGGGATTGCAGCTATTTCCCCCATCTTTTCAACCTAATTAGTCTTAATTCGAGGATGAATGCTTCAAAAAGGGAAATAAGGCAACACCCCATAAGTTCTTAAGGCTCCATTTTGGACTTTGCAACAAAAACAAGTTGGAAACTAAAAAGTTTCAATAATACGATCAAGGAAATGAGTTTTCATTAGTGCCAACGACTCATTGGCTGAACTGTTTTGAGGACATAACCAAAAAGTCCTAATAATTTAAAATCTTCCAAATGAAGACAACTCCAGGAGATGAGACAACGTCGGTCATGATGAGTCATCATTACAAACTGTACTAAGTCCAGAAGGGTGAAAGAAACTCATCCTAGTGGCCACAACTCTTGGAGTCAAGCCGTAACCACCCTACGAATCATTGTCTTCAACCATTCTAAGAAATTTTAAAAGTTGACATTTTCGTCCAGCCGCAACGAGTCAACATAATGACCCATCATCAGTAATTATGAATCACTGAATCCAGTCACCCCATACCCGAGCGAAATATCCGAGTCAAATAGATTCTGATGGTAAGTCATTGTCAGACACGACAAGTCATCATGTGACCCGTGATGACAGGGTATAACTAAAATAGTTACGTATTCATAAGGGCATTTTCATACTTTCCCTATTTCCTAGACCTATACTACATTGTTTTAGAGGTATTTAGGAATGGGTTAAAGGGACTTACGCATTGTCTCAAAACTCATGCTCCCCCAAATACTTAGAAATCATAATAGAAGGCAATTATTTTCTCTTAATACCAAGAAAATAGAGTTCTTCACTTTCAAGCTCCAAGGTCCAAGTTATAGACAAGGATTTCACTTCTAGGTATATGGAATTTCATCAATGGGTATCCTTTAACCTATTAAGTCCCTAAGTTAACTCAACTTTTCAGCAAATCCATTATCTAGAAATTGATGTTTTCATTAAGAGCATGATTCTCCTTATATTTTAGTCTTTCTAATTGATTTATAAATCCATGTTTTCCTGTGAACTTGAGTAACTTTACAGACTTGTATTTGTATAACCCTCAGTATATTGATATTCTGTATTTTGGAATTTGCATTGTGTGAATTCATATTGTATTCAGAACATAGAAATTATCTTAAATTATTGTATTCTTCAAAGAGGGCGAGTTATGAACGCTTGATGACTTAGCATCCCATAAAATTTTAGTTCAGTATTTAGTCCTTCAGTTCCATAAATTTTACAATGCTTTTAGACAAAGCATTTATCATCCAATCTTAAAACATTGGTATTATTGAGATATTCAATACATCAATTTATTTCAATTTAAAGTAGTATGTAGCACCGAGCGAATGCAGGGATGGAGGCTCACCCATCAATTAGGCTGAGAACTTTAGTAGAAGTCCCTAGGTCCCAAAACTACATTGCCATCATAGGTTCTAAAGGGATACCTGCCAGATTAGGCTGACACCTTATTCCTTTTGGAAATTAATTTAGTTTAACCACGTCAATCAGTTTTCATTCCCTTGGCAAGGTACAAAACATCCTTCTAACTGGGGTTATAGGTTGGTCCTCATAGCCTAGATAGGATATGTTTATTAATATTATCTCATACGGTTCAGACTTAGTCATTGCATGACCCTAGATTCAGTCTATTCAGTTAGAGTATTTATCATTTATGGTTATTTACTTGGGTCATTGTATCAGCTTATATTTATCTATTTCATGTTCATCATATTTCAGTTATATATTTTATTATGCGTATCTCACATGCTCAGTATATTCAAAGTATTGACCGCTTACTTTTTTACACTATATTATGTTATAATATACGTTCAAATGCTCAGCATCCAAATCAAGGTTAGCATGATACCATACTCAGCTCATCAATAGTGTATAGTGAGTCCTCATCTTTAGAGGATGAGGCTCATTATGTTTTTTCCTTATTTTCAGTTATTTCAATTTTCATACGGTTAGAATTAGCTGGGTACTTCCCAGCAACTCATTTTTAATAGAGGGTTTTAAACACACAGATTAGTTATCTCAGCTTGTGTCGATTTTCAAACTATTTATTGGCTTACAACATTAAAGAACTTCATTATTTCTCCAGTTATCTTTCCCATTCAGTACTTTTTACATATTTTAAGTGTTCTTAGAATCATGACATACCATGAGTTATCATAGGGTCATTTATTCTCTAACCACCGCATTATGACTAGGATGTAGTCTCGGGTCGTGATAAAATCTAAGGTACCAAGATCTAAAAATGGTGAAAATTTAAATCATGAACATGGGGTTTAGATATTGTTACGATGAACAATGTCTTCTAAGCGTGAGAACCCATCCCACCACGTGCGGATAAGGATACCCGACCCAACACAACATTTGTCCTTCACGTGAGCAAAAGATTAGCCATATGCATGATGACCAGTGAATGCTTCACTACACACATGATGAAGGATTACCTAGTGCACCAGTGTCACAACCCAAGACTACCTCCTAGTCGTAACATGGTGCTTAAGGAAAAAAGTGATCCCAAACTAACCCATGATCTGGTATCTACTATGAGCACTGAATAAAATAATGATAAAACACCATATGTGGAAGCTAAACTGATAGAAATGCTATTAAGATGTAATACTGAAATGATAACCTACATGACTGAACAATTGATAAAAACTAAAAACAAGTTTGACTATCTGAAAGACTCTAAAACATGAAGAGTTGATGGGACAACCCTCCAATTAACTCCGACTGACTAAAATAAAGGAAATACTAAAAATAACTGCAACTAACTTATCATTGGAGTATGAGGACTCACCACAAATATTGTTGGGTGGCATTGATCTAACTAAGGAAGATCAGGGAACAGAAGGTCCAAACCTATGTTATAAGACAACATAGCACAAAAAAGAGTATGTGACCAGTACTTTGAATGTACAAGTATGTTAGATACGGACAACATAGATACATATAAGTACTGAGCTTAAATGCATGAACAAGTGAAATGAAGGCAAGACTAAATAAAACATGTGTTGTAATAATCTGTAATCTGAATAACTGAATGACTGATAAACTGAAAACTTGGTCAGGCAATCCTGATCTGATATGGTTTGAATACTAAACTGAGACTGTGGGATTTAACTACAACCGACTTGCCCTAATTGAAGCTAATTGGGGTCCAAATTATAACCTCAGTTGGAAGGGTTTAGGTACCTTTCCAAGGGTACCAACGCATGGATGAAGATGTGGATCCACAAATTTGATGTCCTGAAGGATAGGGGTGTCATACCTCTAATGATAGGGGACCCCTCATAATCTATGATGGCGACGTAGGTATGGAACTTAGGGACTGCTACTAACAACTTATGCCTAACTGAAAAGGAAGCCACTATCCCTGCGTTCAGTCGGTGCTAAGTGCTACTCCCAAAGAAGGATCTCAACTAGGACTGATTCCAAAGAATCATGAAACACTAGATGCACTGATTCCAAATCTACAAGCAACACTAACTCATAAGATATCTTCCTAAAATGGTTCAAAATCCTATATGGGATAGCATAGTGAGGACTGAATTTCCTCTTTTTACTGAATCTCTTCACCCCTTTCATAGGTGAAATGTTCAAATAAACTAAGTCACCAACATCAAACTCAAGATCCTTTCTTCTCACATCTGCATAAGATTTCTAATGACTATGGGTTGTCTTCAGCCTTTCTCGAATTAACTAGACTTTCTCCATCATCTCATATACTAAATCTGGCCCGATCAAACAAGCCTAACCTACTTCAAACCAACCAATATATCTACACCTTCTTCCATAGAGAGCCTCAAATGGAGCCATTTGAATATTGGAGTGATGGCTTTTGTTTTAGGCAAACTCAATCAAAGTCAAGTGGTCATCCCAACCACCCTTAAAGTGGATAACACAGGCCCTCAACATATCCTCTAAGGTCTGAATGGTCCTATCTTCCTGATAGTCTATTTGAGGATGAAAAGTTGTACTGATATAGACCTGGGTACCAAGACTCTTCTAAAAAGCCTTCCAAAAGTGAGAAGTAAACTGAGTACCTATATCTGAAATGATGGTCATTGAAACCACTTGCAGTTTTTCCAAATCCCTAAGACAGAGTCTAGAATAATCCTTAGTTGAATACAAAGTATGAACTGGTCTGAAATGGGCTGACTTGGTTATTCTATCTACAATGACCTAAACAAAATCATGCTAATGATGTGTATGAAGTAACCCTATAACAAAATCCATGTTCACCACCTCCTACTTCTAAGTAGGGATGCTGAATTCCTAAGGCGTACCACTAGGCCTTTGGTGTTCAACCTTAACCTACTGATAATTCAAACACTTAGCCATAAATTATGCAATATCTTTCTTGATACCATTCCACCAATAGATTTTCCACAAATCACGGTACAACTTAGTAGCCCCTGGGTGAATAAAATATTGCACACCATACACTCTTCTACTATTTTCTATTTCAAACCATCCACACTCCAAACATATAACCTTCCTTGACAAAGACGCATAGAATCTCCCCCTTGGGAGAAAACCTCAACCTCCTGATCCAAAACTGTCTTATTCAACTTGACCAAAATAGGATCCGTGTCTTGATTTTCATTCACTTCGGTCACCAATGAAGATTTTAAACTATTCTGAACCCATATACTACCTTCGGCCAAACCAACCAAACACCTAATCTAGCAAGCTGATGAACCTTATGAAGTAACTCTCTCTTATCCTCCTCAACCATACGCAACACTTCCCATAGACAATCTACTAAAGGAATCAGCCACTACATTAGCCTTACCCATGTGATACAACACACTCATATCATAGTCTTTCAATAATTAGATGCACCATCTCTGATGAAGATTTAAATCTTTCTGAGTTAACACATACTGTAAACTCTTATGATCCATGAACACGTCAACATGGACTCCATAAAGGTAATGCCTCTAAATCTTTAAGGAAAATATAACTGTTGTTAACTCCAGATCATCAATCAAGTAATTCTCCTCATAGGGTTTAAGTTGTCTAGAGGCATGGGATATGACCTTACCTTACTGCATCAATACACTACCAAAACCAACTCTAGAAGCATCACAATAAACTACAAACCCATCTGAACCCTTTGGTAGAGTCAACACTGGAGTGGAAATGAGTTGAGTCTTCGACTTTTGAAAACTCTTCTCGCATAAATTTGACCACTAAAATTTGACTTTTTTGGGTTAGTCAAGACATAGGGGAAGCAATAGAAAAAATCATTCAATAAACTACCTATAGTAACTAGCTAAACTCAAGAAACTCCTAATATTTGATGAAGAGATGGGTCTAGGACAGTTTCTCACTACTTCAGTCTACTGAGGATCTACTCAAATGCCATCACCGAAAATGATATGACCAAGGAAAGCTACTAATCTCAACAAAAATTCACACTTGCTGAACTTAGAAAATAATTGGTGGTCCTTAAGGGTCTACAATACAATCCTTAAACAGTCTATATAATCACCTTCACTACAAGAATAGACAAGAATATCATCTATGAAGACTATAACGAACATGTCCAAGTCTGCTTGAACACCCTGTTCATCAAGTCCATGAGGGATGCAAGAGAATTCATTAGTCCAAAAGACATAACTAGAAATTTAAAGTGACCATACTGAGTTCTAAAGACTGACTTTGGGATGTCATATTCTCTGACTCTAAGCTGATGATAGCCGGATATGAGGTCTATCTTAGAGAAATAGCTTTCACACTAAAGTTGGTCGAATAAGTCATCAATCCAGGGGAGAGGATACTTATTCTTGATTGTGACTTTGTTCAATAATGGTAGTCGACGTATATTCTAAGGAAATCATATTTCTTATACACGAAGAGAACTGGATCACCCCACAGAGAAATACTAGGCCTGATAAAACCCTTATCTAATAGATCTTTCAACTGTTCTTTCAGTTCTTTAAGCTTGACTGGAGCCATTCTGTAAGGTGGAATTGAGATAGGTTAGGTATCTAGGAGGATATCTATTCCGAAGTCAATTTCCCTCTCTGGGAAGAACTTTTGGGAACACCTCTGGAAATTTATTTACTACTAGAACTGGATCAAGACTTAGAGATTCAGAATTTGAGTCCTTGATTCGCACGAGATGGTAAATACAACCTTTGGAAATTATCTTCCATGTTTTAAGATAGAAGACAAATTGACCTATAGGCACTGAAGTACCACCCCTTATTTCAATAAGAGGCTCATTAGGGAAATGGAACTGTATTATTCTGTTTCTACAGTCAACTAAAGCATAGCACAAGTTGAGCCAATCCATGCCGAGAATAACATTGAAATCGGTCATCTCTAACTCTACAAAGTCAACTGAGGTAACTTTCTAAGACAATGAGATGGGAAAATTTTTGTATAACCATCTGGCTATAATAGAACTACCAGTGAGGGTAGACACTAAGAAGAGTTCTGCTAAGATTTCAAGACTGACGCTAATATTTGTTGCTATATAGGGAGTCACAAAAGAAAGTGAAGCTTCAGGGTATAACAATGCATTAACATAAAGATGAAAAGCTTGTAACGTACCCATAACCACATCAGGTGAACTTTCTTGATCCTGTTGAGTTTGGAGAGCATAAAGTCAATCCTGACACTGCCCACTGATGGCACTGTAGGTGGTTCTCTATTGAGTAGGGCGACCCACTGGTGTTTCAGAAGGATTAATCTTGCCCTACTGATGATTATTTCCACCCTTCCATATACCCAATGGGAGATACCTTATGTTGTGGCCTATCTTGCCACACCCGAAGCATGCATCACTACCTACTCTACACTCACTCTGATAATTCTTATGACACTTCTTATAGATTGGGTTTGTGTGGCCACTATTCACACTACCCTGGGATTTATATCCTAGTGCTCTATCTCGATTGTTTTGTCTAAACTTTGGCATGGGATAACTAGCTGAAGATAGGTCTGGAGCTAAAGATTTTTGGTGAAACTAAGAATGATTACCACCTTCTGACCTCTGCTGAGAAAAGTTAAAGGTACCTATTCTATTCCTCTTATTTCCCCTTTCCATCTCCTTATGCTTATTCTTCTTAATATGCTGAGCATGGAACATCAACCTAGAGAGATCTATCTCCTTTATCAGCATCATTGTTTGACACTTCTTGACCACATCTTCAAAAAACCCCGACATGAACTTACTTATCCTGGACCTAGAATTGGCCACCATAGTTAGAGCATACCTCGCCAGTTAGGTGAACTTGAGTGAGTACTCTTTCACACTCATACTACCCTGCTTCAAATTGATGAACTCCTGAACCTTATCCTTCCTTAGCTCAAGTGAGAAGAATCTGTCTAAGAAACTCGTAGAAAACTTATACCACTCTATAAGCCCTACCTTAATACCTCTATCATCTTTCCACTGCTTAAACCAAGTGTGAGCTACTCCTTGTAACTAATAAACAACTAAGTTAGAACTCTCACTCGAAGTGACACCCATAATGTCTTTCACTTTCTACACACTATTTAGAAACTCTTATGGGTCCTCCTCAAACTTGGATCTAGAAAATAATGGAGGATTCATTCGAGTGAAATCTCAGATTCTAGCTATAGCCATATTTACTACTGCGTTAACTGGGGAAACAACCTATTGATTATTTTGGACAGCCATGGATTAGGCTAAGGCTATGAAAGAAACCATAAATTCCACATGGGAGACCTATTCGTTCAAAGTGTTTTCGAGAAAAAGTAGTGGTATGGGCTGATCCCCATTCCTCCTTCCATTAGCGCTTATAAGGGGTATTTTCTATAAATAGTAGAGAATGAGTTAAAAGGAGAAGTTTAACAGAGCTTACGCTCTATCGTATGACATGAACACTGAAAGAAGAAAAACTTTTTCAAAATGTCTCATGGCCTTTTATCCTTAAGTGTGGCGCGCTTCACACCCATGCACAAGACTTTACTCAATGCGGTTTTCGGACACCCTAGGACACTTTATAACCTTAGGCTCTGATACCAAACTTTTCATGACCCAAGACTACCCCCTAGTTGTAACATGGTGCTTAAGGCCACAATTGACCCCAAGCTAACTCATGATCTAGTATCTGTTGTGAGCACTAAATAAAATAATAATAAAACACCATATACGAAAGCTAAACTGATAGAAATACTATTAAGATATACTACTGAAATGATACCCAACATGTCTAAACTACTAATAAAAACTGAAAACAAGTCTAACTATCTAAAAGACTCTAAAACATGAGGAGTTGATGAGAAAAACCCCCAACTAACTCCAACTAACTAAAATAAAGGAAGTAATGAAAATAACTGCAACTAACTTGTTCTCAAAGGATGAGAACTCACCACAACAGCTGTTGAGTGGCACTTAGCTAACTAAGGGTGATCAGGGAACTGAGCATCCAAACCTATGTTATAAGACAACATAGTGCAAAAGAGAGTATGGAATCAGTACTTTGAATGTACTGATACGTAAGATAGGGAAAACTGAGATACATACAAGTAATGATCTTAAATTCATGAACATGTGAAATTAATGAAGACTAAGTAAAAATGTGTTGCAATAATCTGTAAATCTGAATAACTAAATTACTGATAACCTGAATACTTGGTTATGCAATCCGTATCTAATATGGTCTGAATAATGAATTGAGACTGTAGGAGCTAACTACAATCGACATGCCCCAACTTGAGTTAATCGGGGTCTAACCTGTAACTCCAGTTGGAACGGTGTTGGTACCTTGCCAGGGGTACTAACACATGGATGACAATGTGGATCCACAAAGATGATATCCCAAAGGATGAGAGTGTCATGCCTCTACTGATGAGGGATCCCTTATAATCGATTGTGGCACCATTGGTTTGAAACTTAGGGACTGCTACTAACGACTCATGCCTAACTAATGGGGGAGTCTCCATCCCTGTATTCACTCGTGCTAAGTGCTACTCCCAACTGAATTACACTTGTATTATTATCTATTTAACATGATTTGGTACTGATAAGTGCTCAAAATGAATATGATAATCTAAATATAATGATACAAATATGGTCTGAATGACTGGTAACCTGAAAATCTAAAATATGTATGGCTATCCAAGAATCAAGTGTTCATAACCCTCCAGCATTAAATAATACTTTAAATACAATAACATCATTTAAAAAAATTGTCAGGAGATTCATGATTTAGAGACACAAAGCATAGAGTATATCAATAACTGATAAAAACAATGATTTTAGGTATGGGAAAATGCTCAACCTTTAAGGACAATATGATCACATAATTAAATTCATAAATTGATATGAACATGATATGGGTAACTGAAATTATAAAGAATATAAGGAAATAGTTCACATGGGAAACACATTGTCATGGTTTGTATTCAAAACTATTAAGAGAGAATTGAGTAAATTCATGCTTTACATTGAAATTTCTGAAAAAAGGGTAGACGAATTTATACTTGAAAGAAAAAAGGTATTCTTGGGACTCGATGAGTAGAAGGGACCATTGATGAATACCCCACATACCTGAGTTGCTTGAATTTGTGAAGAAAAGTTGGAATTGGGACCTTGAATGGTTGAATTCTTGGAAGAAGCTTTAAATTTTGTGTATTAACGCAATCAAAATACAATTATCTCCAAGAACAAAAAGTCCTTTATGCTTAATACCTTTATTTTGATCAATATCAGCCTTGATTCGACCCTTTATTCAAGTAGATTTTTCTTCGGCAAATTGCTTGAGGCCAATGCTTTTTTGAATCTAATTGTAGATATTATGCTAGTCATACCTCTATTTTTTTTAGCCTTTGTGTTGGCAAGCTGCTGGAAGTTTTAGATGAGATCCTTACTAATATCCTTGAAAATTTATGATTTATTTGAGAAAAAATTCTATAATAAATCAAATCAGATAAGTTTTACCATCTGAAATCTCGATTCAAACATTGAAATTCTTGGATAGTCACAAGAAATCTGGCTTAACTTATTTCCTTATTTTCTTGCACTTTTCTTTTGAGTGAAAGACCTTATTAGGCTCCTTTTGTGTATATAGAAATTTGGTTAAGGACAAACTCTTATTAGAAAAGAATTTAGAAAAATTATTTCAGAGAAAGTGCTTTGTTGCTTGGTGTAAAACTAGGAGATGTGGTAGAAAATGGATGATCTATTCTCTTATTTTTAGAAAAAAATCATCTTGGATATTGTATAATGCTTACTCAGAAACTCTTCGTTTACATTGTAGTAATATTTTTTTATTCTTTCTTCATCTTTGAATTCCTATCTAATGATCATGGACATAATCCTAGACGTGATGAATAAAATAAAAAGGATTTTCCTTGCGTGATTTTAAAATTTTCTTAGAAGTTGGTCTATTCCACACAATTAACTAAGAATAAGTAAAAAGCATTTCGAAATTTTAAAAAAAATCAAGTCATCAATAGAAAGAGAGAATGGGGGGTGATCATACGTTGTTAATTAATGATGAACGGGGCAAATAATTAATGCCTCTCTTGGGTTTTTAAGTCGTGAATTGGGTGTTTAGGAAAAAAGAAAAGAGAACAAAATTTCCCTTTAACTTTAAGAAATATATCCAAAAATACACAGCCTCCGTGACACGTTACGTATCACAGAGGCTATACTCCATGACGCACAACGTATCGTAGAGACTACCCTCCGTGACACGTTGAAATCGGGGAGGTTTACTGCCTCTGTGGTCCAAAAATACCCCGAACCTCTTCCAAAAATTTTAAAACTCTTCCAGATGAGCCTTTTAACATCCCTAAACATATTTCAACTCATAAATCAATGTTTTAGACTCGAGAAGGATAAAAATAAAATACTTGAAATCTTGGGATCTTAAAATAGCCATGTCACTTGTACTTAGTGTAAACTAAATGGCTTTGCAATTTCTAAATATTGGACGGATAGCTGGAAACTCGTCTAGAATCTCGCGAGGTATTACAACCATCTGAAGCTCAAGTCTAAAATTAATCTAAACGGATCTCGAAATTCGTTTGGAAGCCCACAAAAATAACATGACAATGCTACTAGACTAATTTTGACATTTTGTACTCAATGGAACCATAGGATTTACCAAAAAGAGGTCCTTATCAACAAGCCTTGAGAACCCCTTTAGACCAAAATAACTAGTTTCTACTTAAATACTCAAAACTCATAATAAATCTCAAAACCCATACCAATCACGCGACTAACCCATGATGGACGTTTAGAATCAAATGGAACCGATGAAACTCTCATCCGACGCTTGAATCACAAAATATTAACTAAAGTCAACTATATCATTATAAAGGCTAATTAAAATCTCAAACTCAAATTACTCCCAAACACTTCATAACCGTGCCAACCATCCCCACAACTCTTAAGTGATATAAAGCAACATTGGCAAATGCAAAATAGTTAAAACACAAAAAAGCTAAAAATCATCGTGAGGATCGTTACAGAAGCCTTACCATGTTGGATTATTACTTCACTTTCACATGACCTAATCCCATGTATTAACTATATAAACCAAATAACCAAAAAGTAAAAAGAAAAAAGTATATAGATATATAGATGTTGGATTTATGAGATTTGGATGATGGAAAGTCTCCTTATTATTATTCATAATTCTTTATATAGATACTCGTACAAGTATGAAATAACGATGAACATTTACAAAAATGGGACAATTCACACATAACTTTCCATAAACAACAATTAGACAAGAAGGGGAGCCTTGGCGTGACCTATAAAGTCATTGCCATGTGACCAGGAAGTCATGGGTTTGAGCTATGCAAATAACCTCTTGTAGTAATTCAGGGTAAGGCTTTGTATAAAAACCCTTGTGTATGGACCTTCCCCGACACCATGCATAGCAGGAGGTTACTGCACCGCACTGCCTATAACACTTGCACAAGAATGATAGTTGTCTATTTGAAGCTTCAAAACACAGTAAGTGTGACTAAAAATGTGCCATCCTCTAATGACCATCAAACAAATGGTTGTGACAATAAGAGTAGAAGGAACTCCAAATTTGAGATGACTCCAGAAGGAGAAATTGTAGCCAAAGTGTTGAGCCCGACGAGCCTGCTCATACACTATTAGGTTAGCTGTTGAGCCTAAAAGTGAAAGGTTCCCAGTCACAGTGCTGACCCATGCTAAGATAAGCCATGCTTTTTGCTCACTAGCAGGAGATATTGCAGCTGCTGATGCAGCAACTCGTCCTTCTAGCAACAAGACTGAGGACAAATAAATATGTCATATTATTAAGATTTAACTTATATGCGGTCTCTAATCTGTGTAATTAAACCTGGATCAAGACAAAAACATGATTGCCTGTTGAAATTTTCTTGTTTGGAACTAAGATGCACTTTGTTTCCTTTTTTATCTATATTTTCAATTTAAACAAGTAAGAGAAAATACTTCTTGAATTAGGACATACAGTATGATTTTACTACACACTTAAAGAAGGGGAAACATTAACTTTTGGATTGGGGGTTCTCAATTAAACTAGTACCAACAAGATAAGAAAGAAGATTTGTAGATTGCATAAAGGCAGTTAATCTCACAAGAAATTAACCTTCCGTGATAATTATGTAGGAATCATCTCAAAATTTCTTATTGATTTTTAGATTGAACATTAAGGTATACATCGGTTTGCAACTAACCATTATTTTTCTTCATTCTCTCTCCTTCTTCCCTCTTTTTGGTTTGATCTGCTTTTTTTCTCCTTACACTTTCTTGGTCTTATAACTCTTTTTAATTCCATTAGAACTTTCTGAACATGTAAATTCCTACTTATGGTCACTGGTTTGAAGAAAATGTCACTCTTTACTAACCACCTTCGCCTACGTGTTTTATTTTTTGCACACATATATTAGCTAATAATTGTATCTTGTAAAGTTTATAATTGGTGAATAAATGAATATGAGCGAATGAAGTAAAAAAAATAGGGTTGATTTAGGAATAACGGCTCAAGAAATGCAGAGATACATACCGGTAGGCACATTTAAGGCCAAATTTGATAGGACCAGTATGATCAATGCAAGTACTTCTATTCTTGTAGCATTAATCTTGGAATATGGCTCCATAAAATCCCAAAGAGCACTTGGAATCCCAGTTTTCTTAAAGCCACAAACAGTGATGAACATACCACAAAAGAATATCAAAAGTAAATAGGAAACCTGTACAGTCAAATGAACAGCATTAATAAGCTTGGCTCTGTCTAGTTTGTGTACTGCGTTATTTCGTTTTGTTACCTTTATTTCTCTTGTTTGTTGTGTAACACTCTTATTTTGCATTAATTTGTTGTTATTGATCCCATATCTCTTTATCCCCTTTTTCAAACTATTTGGCAGGTTTTATTTAAGCTAAGGGTCTATCGGAAACAACCTCTCTATCTCTATGAGTTAGGGGTAAGGTTTGTGTACACTCTAACTTTCCTAAAATCGACTTGTGAGATTACACTTGATATGTTGTTGTTTGCATATGAATACATAGGTTTGTAAATATGTGCATATGTTTAGTGTATAAAAATGATGAATAACAATAGAATATATGTGTGTATTATTATTATTATGTATATTATTATAATTGTGTATATATTATTAATAATAATAATAATAACAACAACAACAATAACAATAATAATGCGAGTTTGTGGGTAGGAATTTTATCAACACTTAATAGATGACAGTTAAATTGTATGTTAGAACTTGAAGAGGGGGGAAAACAAATCTTCTACCTTTTTTAAGCTTGGCCTGGCATCTTTGAAATCAAGAACCACGAGTACTAGCGCTGCAGTGATAGCAGTCCAAGACATATTCAAGACTATTAGCAATGCTATTAGCATGCCAATGTGTTGCAAATATATATATTAGCTGCAGTTAGATTAGAGGAGTTACCCTTTAGCTTAGCACTGTTACTATTACATTGATTCCATTTGTATTGTAGGGTTAGTTCATCGGTTGGTTGGTTGGTTAGTTAGTGAGAGGAGTGAGCTATCAAAGAGAATGTTCTAGAAGAAATTAGTTATTAGATATTTTGAATCACACTCACAGCCTATATAAGGCACAGCAGCTCATATTGTAACATAAGTTTTAAAAGCAGTTATAATTTTAATTCTTCTTATTCTCTTCTTAGATCCATTAATGGAGTCTTAGCAAGCATTTTCAAATGGTATCATATCCATGGAGAGGATTTGGATTCCTTCTCATCTGTCTACTATGTTTTCTGTATTTCGTTTGAATTCAATTCCTTGAAGTTTTGATTCATTTCCTCTGGTTGTGTCTATTATGGAGCCAATCAAAATTGATATGAATGATCCATGGTACATTAGTGACTCAAATAGTTGAGTGTAGTGCTTGTACCTATCAAGTTAACTGGATCCAAAAATTATAGCTTGTGGAGTAGATCAATGCGAATTGCTCTTATAAGGAAGAGAAAATATGGATTTGTTACTGGAGCTTGGGAGTAAACAAATATACAGAGATGAACTTCATGAACAATGGGAGACCTGCAATGTGATTATGCTTTCATGGATTATGAATAAATTAAGTGAAAATTTACTAAGTAGAATTGTCTATTCTACTAGTGCTTATGTTGTCTGGGAAGATCTTAAGGAACGATTTGATAAGGTGATCGTATGTGCATTTACCAATTATATCATGAAATTAACATGCTTTATCAAGGTACTAATTTTGTTTCAGTCTACTTTATAAAGTTGAAAAGCTTATGGGGTGAGTATGATGTTTTAGTCCCAAATCCTAGCTATGATTTACCTAAATCTAAGAAGTATGTAGATCATTGTATGAACTGAGATTGCTCCAATTTTGAGTGGATTGAATGAGTCATATGAATAGGCTCACAGGTAAATCCTGTTGAAGAGAGACACTACTACTATCAACCAAGCATATGCCATGATTATAGAGGATAAATTTAGCATTCATCTTGTATGATTGTTGTACATGAGAAACTGGAACCACTAGCTATGAAATTGTATCAAAATAACAATTCTAGACATGGAAACTCAAATTATAGAGAAAGGAGTATGAATATTATCACCTCATAGGTCATACCAAGGATAATTGCTACAATCTAATAGGACACTCCACTGATTGAAAGCAAAAGAAGACATCGGGATACGATGTTAGAACTAACAAGTTCTATTATAGTGGATATGTCCATGTAGGACCTAGTCACAACTACTCTGGTAATGGTGGAAGGAAATCACATAACAATGACCAGTTCCATAGTGTAAATATAGTGACTGGACAATCAGATATGGATAGCACTAGTCAAGAGATGCATCGTCTACAATTGGCTAAGGGGCATACCTGAAGGAGAATATAATCAAATAATGACTATATTGAGAAAAGACACCAAGGAAATGAAACAAGTCAACATGACAGGTATTACTACTTGTTTTCTATCCAAAAGTTGTTCTCATAGTTAGGTTGTGAATTCAGGAGCTACACATCATATGTCTACAATAATACATACGTTAAGGATGGAAAAGGTTCATGTCAGTATCACCATGACAAGTTGTATTTACCCAATAAAGCTACAGTAGATATATCACATACTGGATAATCCTACATTGTTGGATATGAGCTGATTAAAGATGTTCTGTTTGTGCCAGAACTTAAGCTTAACCTGTTGTCTGTAGCTAAAGTAACCAAGGAATTATCTTGATTTATTTCCTTTTATCCTAATTTTTGTGTGTTTCATAACCTCTTCAATGGAAAGGTAAAGGGGATTGGTAGACAAGAAGGTGGACTCTATATCTTCAAGAATAATTGAAAGGAAAGAACTAATAATGCAGTGAACAGGCATGATAAGATTATTGTAGAAGTTGTTATTCACAATAGCACTCTCAATGTACAGTATGTCCACTTGCTAAATAAACCAGACTTTCCTTTTCTGTTAGTGAATCTAGATCATTTGCTTGCTTTGACCTTGAACATATCGATCTCTGGGGGGCTTACAAAACTTCTACTTTTGATAATAAATACTATTTCCTGACTATGGTGGATTATCATAGTAGATATACTTGGATTCATCTGTTATAGTTGAAGTCTAAAACAATAGTAGCCATTAAAAACTTTGTTTCTATGATCAAAACACAATTTGGTGTATTGATTAAGGCTATAAGGTATGATAATAGGATAGAGTTTCTTAATTCACGGTGTAAGATGTTGTTTTAGTCTCTTGGAATTTTACATCAAACTAGTTGCCCTAATACAACATAATAAAATAGTGTGGTGGAGAGGAAGCATAGATAACTTTTAAACATAGCAAGGGCACTCAAATTTCAATCTCATATACCTACCAGGTATTGGGGATTGTATGTGAAAGTAATTATTTACTTGATTAATAGGTTGCCCTCTTCAGTTCCTAAAGAACCTAAACTATCTCATCTAAGATTCATAGGTTGTTTATATTATATGACGATAGTTCCCAAGGGAGATAAGTTCTCTAAAAGGGCCAAACGTACTGTATTAATGGGATATTCTGACACTTGGAAGGGTTATATTTTGCTAGACATCTATATAAAGAAGTTGATAGTAAGTAGAGATGTTACCTTTCAAGAGGATATCTTTCCCTTTGCACAATTAAAGCACATGCAGACTACAGATGACACTCACAATGATATATGCATGTCTGTTTTTTGGTCTCAATTGATAGAGACACTGATGGTGACAGTGACACTCATAAGGATGTCTATAATGAACCATCTACACGTATTGAAGATGCTAGTTCTATCCCTGAGATATTACCTATCGCAGATTCAAATTATGATGCAGTTAAGAGCATCAATGCATATTCATCTAGTGAAAATACAAACATGACCACTACATCAAGTAGACCATCTAGAGTTAGTAAACCCCCTATATGGATGCAGGATTATGTTAATCGTACAAGAATCTAGAAATGTAAATATCCCCTAGCTCACAATTTGTGTTATAGTAAAATAAGGAATGCTTATCAAAGATACTTACAAAATTTCTCAAATAAAACTAAGCCTCAATATTTCAAGAAAACTATTAAGGATGATAGATGGGTAGCGACAATAGAGTTGGAGATTTAGGCTCTAGAAGCTAACAACACATCGATAGTTGTAGATTTACCAAAGGGTAAAAATATTGTTGGTTCCAAATGGATCTACAAGATCAAATACAAGGCAAATAGTGAAGTAAATAGGTTTAAAGAAAGATTGGTAGCCAAGGGTTACAATCAGCATGAGGGATTGGACTACCATGAGACATACTCACCTGTTACAAAGATGGTAACAATGAGGTATGTCATTGCAGTAGCAGTATCTAAAGGTTGGTATTTTCAGCAAATGGATGTCTACAATGCCTTTTTGTAGGGTGACCTTGAGAAAGAAGTTTATATGAAACTACAAGAAGGTTTTAGAAGACATGGGAGAAGAAAGTTTGAAAATTTCTCAAGTCATTATATGGACTTAAATAAGCTTCCACACAATGGTATCTCAAGCTTACTTTTGCATTGATTACAACTAGATTTACTCAAAGTGCACATTCTCTTTTTACTATAAAGAAAGCATGTGATATAGTGATTTTTCTAGTGTATATTGATGATCTACTTATTACTGGGAGTAGTGATGCCTTAATTATTGCCATAAAAAAGGTGCTTCAGTAATAATTCAAGATAAAAGATCTAGGTGATCTCAAATATTTCTTGGGGATTGAAGTTCTCATGTCAGATTTAAGAGTCATTCTAAACCAAAGGAAAAACATTCTTGAGCTTATATCAGACAGTGGACTCAGTGGTTCTAAGAAAGCTCACACCCCTTTGGAATCAAATCTTAGACTAACTACTGCAGAGTATGATTGATCCACTGGTGTAGATGGATATGTGTTACTATTAGACATTTTCTCCTATCAAAGACTAATGGGAAAACTCATATATGCTACTATCACTAGACCTGACATGTGTTTTATTGTACAAACTCTTAGTTTGTTTATGCAACAACCTAAAAGATCTCGTTAGGAAGCTGGCACTAGAGTAGTAAGGTATCTCAAAGGTACAGTTGGCAAGGAGTTTGGTTAAAAGCTCAATTGGTTAAAAGCTCAATCTTCCACATCCTTACTTGTTGGTGTGACTCAGACTGGGATGCTTGTCCCAATACTAAAAGATCAATCATAGGTTATGTGGTTTACTTTGCTGATTCTTTCATTTCTTGGAAGTTCAAGAAATATCACATTGTATCCAGAAGTTCTATTGAGGCTGAGTACAGGAGCATGGCCATAATTCTAGGTGAATTTACTTGGTTAGTTGGATTGTTTCATGATCTCAGTGTTCTTATTAACATGTCTATTCCATTGTTTAGTGACAGCAATTCAGCTAGCCAACAATCATGTGTTCATGAGAGAACCAAACACATTGAAATTGATTGTCACTTTATCAAGGATAAGATTAAGATTGGTTTGATCCATGCTAAACATGTTTCTACTCATGATCAAGTTGTTGATTTTCTCACTAAAGGTCTAAATTAGGATCAACATTCATATCTACTTAGAAAGCTTGGTGTGCTCAACATTATGCACTGTGCTTAAAATCATGTACCTTATAGATTATGGGGGAGTGTTCCAAATATATATACTAGCTGCAGTTATCTTAGAGGAGTTACCAGTTAGCTTAGCTTAGCACTGTTACTGTTACATTGATTTCATTTGTATTATAGGGTTAGTTTCTCGGTTAGTTGGTTGGTTAGTGAGTGGAGTGAGCTATCAAAGAGAATATTCTAGATGAAGTTAGCTATTAGATATTTTGTATCCACTCACAGCCTATATAAGGCATAACAGCTCACATTGTAACATAAGTTTTAAAAGTAGTTATAATTTTGTTTCTTCTTCTTCTCTTCTTAGCTCCATTAATGGAGTCTTAGCAAGCATTTTTTCACATAATGGTAACAAGAAAAACATATGTTTCCATGGCACATTTTTCCATACATTTGGCAAGTCCCAATTTCGTTATAAGATGTGAAGTTCCCATCTTCATATTCATCAACTGATGAAACTCTTTTTGAAGACACATTCTCTTCGAGTAATGATCCATCATTTGATCCTTCTTTTGAGGCATTTGAATTCCTAGAGAAATTGAGCCCCCCACTAGAGACCTTTTGTTTTTAATAGTAAACTTGAAGCAAAATCGTAAATTAGTGTGTACCTTAAACTCGCAACGGAAATTGATTTTGCAACTGAAAGGATCTGCCCCAAGTCTACTTTGAATCTCTTAGAAGCAAATTCATAGAACCACAAACTAAATGCCTTAAAATTTCTCTACTTTGCTGTTGTTTTTCATTTTTCTTTTTTTACTGTTACTGACTTTTACGTAGAAAGAGAAGTTGTAATATATTGGGGAAGTGGAACAATAGTCGTTCTCCCCAAGTTTTAAAAATTAAAACATATCTCTTCTTTTCCCCCCTTATTTTGTTAGATAATCCAAAAAAAAAAAATTGGGTCGGGTCGGTCCACATGGGCGACCCATGACCCGTAATTCAACATCTCCTACTTTGCACATGGTGGACAAGACCCGAAGCAGTATGACATCAAAAATGTCATCTATTCATACGATAAATAGTTCATGCAACCTGTGAGCATCTCGAGCTTTACCCATAAGGTTTCACAAGCTACTTATAGGAATCTAATCACATGTGGAAAGAATTCTCTATTAATATGAGGATCTTAATACTCACAATACCCCATACATCATTCACTACTTCATTAGTTGCTTATCCGATCCCTCATCCTCTTAAAGAGGTGAACTCGAGTTCATGATTAACTTTATATACACAATTACACTTGACTCTTATATGGTTAGTGTAATAGCCAGCTTGTGTAAATAAGTTAATATATTCATTTTAATCGTCTTTCCTTTCAACTCGAATCTATCTTTTCCAAATCAATTGCTTTCCTAGACATGCGTCGCATTGCTAAATCTTTAATGGCTATTAGTAACATGCTAAAGTAGCAACACCAATCAAAACTTCAAGAAATAGTCAAAGGTCTAAGGGTATTTCAATGAAAATTAAAATAACTTATATTAGGGTCTCACACAATAAAGAAGCACGGATTCATTTTTTCATTAACCCATTGGTCGCTAAGCACACGTGTTATGAAACACGTGCTACGATGTTCTCACCTTATATTGGTGTGTGTGTCTTATTATTTTAGCCATTCAACATTGTACAGATCTAGGTCTAGACACTTTTAAATGTCTAACCTGAGTTTCTTTCTTTAATAATCCTCAAATACATATTCTTAGAGAAACTCACATTTGGCTTTACAAAATCAGTCATTATCGTATGGTGGAACTTTTCTCTTCACATTCCTCGACGTAAGAGGAAATTTCTCGTGTGAGAGAGTCAATCTCGCGACTTGTTCGATACACTGTATTAATAAAATACATTTTCACATGCATATAAGATTGAACATAAATTCAAGATTCTTATTTGATAATAATTACAATCAAGTCATCTACAAGACATAAACATAATCATATCCTATGTAATCCTAGATCCATAACATGTTTCTCAAACAAGTCTCTAGATATCGCCCTAGTAAAGGGATCAACTATCATTTCTCGTTTAGGAATGTATTGTAAATTTATTTCTCCACTTGCTACTATGTCTCTTATAAAGTTATACTTAATATCAATATGCTTGTCTTACTGTGATATTTAGGATCCTTGGTATATGCGATAGCTGCTTGACTTTCACAATATAAAATCATGAGACACTTAGAATTCTTTTCGATCTTCAAATGCTCAAAGAATCTCTTCAACCAAACAGCTTCTTGTACTGCAGATGCACAAGTCACAAATTCTGATTTCATAGTTGATAGGGCTGTACAAGTTTGTTTCTTAATTTTCCACGAAATTTCACCATTATTTAGCAAGAAGGCATAACCAAAAGTTGATTTTCTATCATACCGATCACCAGCCCAATCAGCATATGTATAACCTCTTATGGATAAATTGGATCCACTATAGCATAGTGAATAATCAGCAGCTCTCTTCAGGTATCGAAAAAGTCTTTTTACTACTTTCCAATGATCTCTTCTAGGATTAGATTGATACTTGCTAACCAGACCTACGGTATAACAAATGTTTGGACGAGTACACATCACAGCATACATCAAGCTCCCAACTGCACTAGAATATGGTACTCGAGACATGTCTTCTTTTTCTTTTTCAGTCTTTGGACACATTTCAAGGTTTAAAGATTCACCTCTTGCTATAGGAGTATCCATGGATTTGCAACTATTCATTTGAAAATATTCCAAAATTTTCATTATGTATGTTTCTTAAGATAGACTCAAAATTTTCTTGGAATGGTCTCTTTAGGTTTTAACACCCAATATATAGTCTGCTTCACCCATATCTTTCATGTCAAATAACTTTGAAAGCCATGACTTAACAGTTTTTACATACTCTAACTTATTTTCAGCTAATAAAATATCATCCACGTAAAGAGAAATAATCACAAACATTTTATTGGACTTTTTCACATAAATGCAATAGTCTTCATCGATCATGGTGAAATCAAATGAAATCACTTCCTTATGAAATCTCAGGTACCACTGCCTTGAAGACTGGTTAAGGCCATATATTGATCTGTTTAATTTACAAACCTTCTTTTCTTTTTTTTTAACAATAAAACCTACAGGTTTTTCCATGTAGATTTCCTCATTTAGTTCTCTATTGAGAAAAGTGGTATTCATGTCCATTTAGTGTAATTCTAAATCTAAACGTGCAACTATATCCAAAAGCAAGCGAATTGAGGTAAATTTTACAATTGGTGAAAAATTTTCCTCGTAATCTATTCCAGTTTCTTGAGTAAAACCTTTTTCCACCAATCATGCATTATGCTTTTCTATTGACCCATCTGATTTGCGTTTAACTTTGAGAATCCATTTTTTCCCAATAGCTTTACGCCCAGAAGGAAGGTCAACTAGATCCCAGACTTTATTGATTTTCATGGACTCTAATTCTTCTTTTATCGCTTTTATCCATTCATTTTTTTCAGGACTTAATAGAGCCTCATACGCAGAATTAGGTTCAACCAATTCTGTGGGAGATACTAGGAAGACATAATCCTCAATATCATATGATCGTTTAGGCACACCTTTTATGGTACTCTTACGTAATTGAATTTTAGATTCCTCAATAGGATTTTGGGATTCACAACTCCCACTTGGACCAAGAATCATTTCTTGTTCAATTGAATTATCAAGTATATCTGATGACATTATTTGATCATCTGAATTTAGCTATTCATAAAGAGGCTCATTTTCCTTTATTTCACCCCTTCTTGAAAAATCACTTTCCAGGAATGTGACATATTGTGATTCAATTTTAGTAGTGCTTCCATCTTCTAATTCACCAATGAACACATATTCTTTAGACTGTTCTGTGTATCTTATAAAAATACATTTCTTTCCTTTTGGACTTAGTTTTCCAAACTTACCAAAATGATCTTTAATATATGCAGCATAACCCCAAGGTCGTAGATCATTAAAGTTTACTTTATTACCAGTCCATAGTTCATAAGGAGTAGAAGATACCAATTTAGAAGGCACTTTGTTCAATGTGTTGGCCGCAGTTAATAATGCAACTCCCCAGAAAAAGATTGGTAAATTTGTCTGCGCCATCATGGACCTTGTCATATCCAAAAATGTTCTATTTCTTCTTTCGGCTACACCATTTTGTTGAGGTGTATAAGGAGTAGTTAATTGTCTGATAATGCCTTTTTCAATACACAGTTCTTCAAACTTTTTTGACAAATATTCACGACCTCTATAGGTTCTTAATGTCTTTATACTTTTGTCTAATTGATTCTCAACTTCATTCATATATCTTTTAAAGAATTCAAGTGCTTCTGATTTATGAGATATCAAATAGACATAACCAAAGCGCATGAAATTGTCAATAAATGTAATGAAATATGAAGCACCAGTCCTTTCCCTCACATTCATTGGACCACAAATATCAAAATGGATTATTTGCAATGGGAATTCAGCTCTTTTAGCCTTCTCAAATGGTTTGCGTGTAATCTTTCCGGCAAGACAATTTTGATAAGTTGCATTTCAATTTTGGAGAAAGAACCTAGTTGTCCTTTCTTTGCCAATCTATTTATTCGGTCTTGCCCTATATGACCCAATCTAGCATTCCATGTAAGTATATCAACATTATTATTACTAGAATAACCTGACATTACACAACGGTCAACATAATAGTCATAAGTTGAAGGATTACAATCTAAAATAATAAAGCGATCATAACGATGTCCAAAATCATAAAAACATTATCTAGAGTAATTTTTACACAATTACGACTAAAAAATAAATAAAAATCAACATCTAAAAGAATAGACACAGATACTAAGTTTCGTTGAATTTCTGGAGCATATAGGACGTCATGCAACATTAAAGATCGGCCTCCACGCATATCTACTTTGAAAGTGCCAATCTCTTTGACTTTAAGTCTTGCATTATTTCCTACATAGATCCACCTTGATCCAGGTAAAACTCGACGAAACTTCACAAACGCTTCTCGATCTCGACTCACATGGTTAGTGGCTCCTGAGTCTACAATCCACATAGGATAAGATTCAGTTAATAAAGTAGTGCCAGAAACATATGTAGCACTTAGAGTTGCATTTAAAAATGCTTCCTTTTTCTGCTCAGGACATTCATGAGCAAAATGCCCCAGATTTTGGCAATTGTAGCACTTCATCTTACTCTTGTCTTTCTTCTTGAAAAACCTTTTTCCCTTCTTGGAATTTTGGCTTGTTCTTTTTCTCAGAGGGTCCTTTTTCAGACTTTTTACCTTTTCTGTTCTTTTCCCATTTCTTCTTATGCTTGAATCCTGAAGAGTTCTTACCACTTGATTCTTCCATAAAGGCATTAGAAGCAGCTTTAGCAGCACTAAACCGCTCATCTTCAAGTTTAACGTGACGGGCAACATTAGAAAAAGTTTTGATGCTGTCATTGTGGGTTAAGTTGACCTTTAAGTGTTCCCAACTATTGGAAAGTGATCGGATCACTTCTTGAACCTGCTGCTCATCTAAAAGAATGTGACTAGCCCTTTTGAGTTGAGCTATCATATTCGACATCACCCTAAGGTGTTTTTTGATGAGCTATCATATTCGACATCACCCTAAGGTGTTTTTTGATGTTCTGATCATGACGTTTCTTGTAAGTGTCAAACTTGATAGTCAGTTGTCTGAGGCGGGTGACAGAAGTAACCCCATATATTCCTCATAAGTGTTCTCGGATGGCATTGGCAGTAGAAAATTCCTCACACTCATGTATGAGGTCATCAACCACAGAACTTACAATGATTCCACGTGCAATGGAATCAGCCTTTTTCCAAGCCTTATAAGCTTCAAGGTCTCTTCTGTGTTGTGCAGTGTTACCCTCTTCTGGTAGAAATATGACATGGTTAATACCTTCAAGAGAATTTTGCTCTTCAAGCACATAACATATTTTACGACTCCAAATGCCGTAGTTGCCTCCATTTAGTTTTTCTCTTTTATTCAAGTTAGCAATTATGCTTTTTGATGCCATGTCTGTTATTAAGAGACAATCACACAAGTATTTTATCAATTATGCATGCAAGTTACACATTCAAGCAAATCATTTCACATAAAGATTTTATGTTTAGTGTAAAATCGAAAGGATACTTAAGAATCCAATCATCATATACGAACTAAACACTTAACCAAAATTAGAAATTAATTTTTTAATGTGCATTAGAATGATAGCTTTCAATTAAGTCGTTTAAAACTCAAAAAAATGAATGAAATTCATATAAAAGGAGATAAACAACTTAATATATATATAATATAAAGTTAATAATAACTTCATGTTACAAGTCAATCTAAAAATAAAAGTCATTCCACAAATATTCTAGACGACTTATATACACCCAAAAAGGCTCGCTAGGCCAAATTTCATGATAAATATCAATTAATCTCTCACCCCAAGGGTCACGAAGAGAATTTGCTAAAATATCTAATGCTTCCCAGTCTGATATTTCTACATAGTTTTCTAGTTCTACATGTTTCATTTCAAACATGTGTATAAAACTAGCAACACTAATGTTAGAGGTCATCTTAAAAGACTTGAATTCTTTGAGTTTCTTCTCTAATTCCCTTCGCATAGCCCTTTCATTCCGTAACAAATTTTGTGTCGCTCTAGAAACACCATTTTGTATGATCTCACGACCTCGAAAATATGTTCTTCGACGACGTGCTTTTCCACTTTATTTTTTTGCTCCCACTTGGAGTGATTTGAGTTTGTCCCCGTTCAGTCATTTCTGAAATAGGAACCAAGAAACAATAAGAATGATTATGTCATTCAATGTGACAACTTATGTCGCAATTTATTGTAGAAGTCAAAATCTGTTTATAAAAAATTAGTAACTATTTTAGACAAGAATTACATCAAGCCTAATATATACCCTCATTAAAAAAAAATAAAGACATAATATTTTACACTACATTATTTTCCATTTTTTTTATTAAAGCAATTATAATGCAACAGTAAATACCTTTTTATATATATGTACTACAATTTGTACTTTTACTATATCAGTACCATACAACAACCAAAAAAATTAAATAAAGGGCTCAATTCAACAATTTGTACACTTACTGCACTATACATATATTAATTCCCTTTTCCCAAAAACAATGCTAAAGGGAACATAATTAATTTGTTTTTTAAAGTCAACCACAAACAACAACAAAAACTTTTACTTGCTTATTAAAAGAAAAAAATGAAAGGAAGAAACTTTCTTTTCCTTCTATTGAAGAACGCACTGTTCCTCTCCTTCTGAAGCCGCATGAATCAACCTTTATATTTTTTTTCTTAAATATTACAAAAGTATTTAACAGCATTTGAAACCACAACAACAATCACAACAACAAATTAAAGTGAAAGGTCGAATTTTAAAAAAATTAACGCGTCTGACTGAAACAGCGGTGTGTCCAACCAAATTTTAGCGACGTGTTTGACAGGCGTCTGACAGAATTCGCCAAAAAAAAACACCGTCATGGCGGCGCTTCTAATCAGATCGAAAAATTCATACAACCAATTATGAAGATTTTTCTCACAGGTATGTTCATACACAAATTTTTCTTAAACTTGAAAATTAACGTGTAACAACGGGGCAATAAATCCGTCTCTGATGCCATTGATAGTAAATTTAGAGCAAAAATATAAATCAGTGTGTACCTTAAACTCGCAGCGCAAATTGATTTTGCTGGATCTGCCCCAAGTCTACTTTGAATTTCTTGGAAATAAAGTTGTAGAACCATAAACTAAATGCCTTAAAATTTCACTACTTTGTTGTTGTTTTTTATTTTTATTTTTATTACTGTCACTGACTTTTACGGAGGAAGAGAAGTTGTAATATATTGGAGAAGTGGAACAATAACCATTCCCTCCAAGTTTCAAAATTAAAACTTATCTCTTCTTTTCCCCCATATTTTTTCAGATAATCCAAAAACAAATAAAATCGGGTTGGATTGAATCGGTCCACATGAGCGACCCATGACCCGTAATTCAACAGTATTTCACTTTCTCCAATATTGGCACAATTCCTAAGCATCTCGGCGTGACTTGTGTGACCATTGACCCTAGGAGAGCTCTTGATAACCATAGAATCCAAGGTACTAAAAGAAGGACCTACTTTGACTTGGCACAAAGTTTAAGAAAATAAAGAAGACTTTTGAATCTTGTGGCCTTAAATTAAAGTTGTGTCAAATGTACCAAAATGTTCTTTAATCTTGTGGTCCTAAACATGTCATATAGAAAATTGAAATTAAAGTATTGCCAAAAAGGAAAAGGGTCATTCTTTTTTAAATAGACTAAAAAAAAAAGTAAGTCATTCTTTTTTAAATGGAGGAAGTATTATTTAATTTTTAAGAATTCAAGGAACTAAGATGTGACATTGTCACTGGAGAAAAACGATGGGAAACTACTTCTTGTGGAACTTCTGCAGCAGCATCTTCTACATCCTTCTGTACAGGCAACTACTTACAATACATAAAAAGCAGCAACAAAGTTAACAAAGTTCCCAAAAGATATCTTGTTTTGTACTGCTGTGACTAAATTTTGTGGATTTCCAATTGGAGTTGCTGAAGATCCAATATTTGCACTTGATGTAAGAGCTAATAGAAAAGGATGGGGTAGGAGATTTTGTTGCCTAGTTATTTTCAATACAAATTCTGTTAAAACAATACAAGAAGTGTCATTGGTAAACAAGGCACTCGAAATAGCGGAAATCAAGCAAATTCGACAAAGCAAATCTTTGGCGCCCTGGCTCTTCCATGCTAACAATTTACCCAAGTATTTATACATGTCTGCTCTTTCTAGATAAACACTAACAACCATAGTCCCAAATAAAAGGCCTAAAATTGGAAGATTGATAGCACCATATGCTTGATCTGAAGTTAAGACTTGAAACATGACCATAATCATATCTCCAAGGAGAGAACCTGCAGTCTTTCCGATCGGCATGAAAGGGACAGCAGGGAAAACTGCTAGTACCCAAAATATAGCGAAGGAAATTGAACCAAGAACCACTTTAATAGTTGGTGCCATAGCTATCTTTTGTACCTAAAGAAAGTGAAGTCCAAAGCTTCTTTTATGTTCAGATTTGTCAGAACATTGGCAACTCGAACATCAGAAAAATGAGTAGAGCATAAAAAAGAACTCACTTGTAGCAGAGTAAAAGCAATTGCACTTTACACTAGATCAGCCAAAAATGTACAATTAGAGCAAAATAGATTGTGGATGTACTTTTGACATTACTCTGTGTTTGTGAATATGATTTAGCAGCAAACACTTTTGAGTTGAAAGTTAAAAAAAAATTAGTTCTCTCCTCCTTTTGGTTCACTGCTAACTTATCAGCAAGTAAAATAAACACCGACTCTACGTCACGGTATCACGGATTGTGTTTGGTACGAAAGAAAATATTTTTGATGAAAAATATTTTCATAAAAAATATGGAAAAGACTCAAATATGTCACTGAACTATTAGAAATGGCTCATTTATGCCATTCGTTAAAAGTTAGGCTCATTTATGCCATCGCCGTTACAAAACCGGCTCATCCTTGCCATTACTTTTTAACAACCAGTTTTTAAAAAAAGTCTTGCCACGTGGCAGCTTATTAGAGGGCCACGTCATTTTTATTTTTTTTTTTAATTTTTTTTAAAAAAAAATTTAAAAAAAAAATAAATTTTGTTTTATCCATTAGAAAGAATCCATGCAACTTTTTGATCCATTGAAAATTAGTTTGATCTATGCTTTTAAAATTTGATTAATCTTTCATGAATATATTCTTAAAACATTCTCGTTCGATTCGTTTTTTTTGTCATTTTTGACATATTAAGATTGTTTTCATATTTTACCTTTAATATTAATTTTTTTTCTTCAAATTAATTTCAAATACAATAGTAAACATCATTTAATAAATATATTATAATAAAATAGTTATTTTAATTGACGGGCGAGTAACTAAAAGGGAATGGAGAGAGTATACACTCCACGCTTTTTATCACTTTATTTATTTATTTATTTTAAAAGATTCACGTAAACTAAAACTTTTTTCATTTTTCAATTGAAACTGAAGGGATATATAAACATCAAATATTATTATTATATTATTAATAGTTAGCTTCTCATTTTGCCAACTCTACGTATACTATATATGTCATCATGTTGTCTCCTTCCTATTTTTGCAATGATAAATGATGATGCATAAAGTATTACGTACAAATGTTGAATGCTGATTAGGGGAGGCTCAACCCTTTAGGAGAAAAGGCGGCTGCCTAAGACCCCAAAATTTGAGGGGCCTATTTTTGTTTAGAAATAATAAATTACAAATTTTAAGAAATATATTAAATACTATTTATAGAAAAAATAAAATTTAATATACAAAAATAAAACGGAAGGCCTCCGTTTGATTTTTGCCTTAGGCCATAAATTTGCTTGAGCCGCCCCTGATGCTGATGACGTCATTTTATGCTTAATAAAAAAATAAAAAATAAAAAGTTACTTACATTCGACTGACAAAATATTTCATGTATGCTAAGATATACTATATGCTTAATTAGAATAGCGTTTGGTTATAAATTATAGTAGTAGATTTTTTAAAAAAAAATCTTTAAATATTTATTTGATCATGAAAAATTAATCAAATTTTAAAAGCATAGATCAAATTAATTTTTAATGGATCAAAAAATTGGGTGGATTCTTTTTAAAGGATCAAAAAAATAATTAAAAAGAAAATTAAATTTACAAAAACAAAAAAAATTAAAATGACGTGACCCTCTAATAAGCTTCCACATGGCAAGGCTGTTTTTAAAAACCGGTTGTTAAAAAGTAATGGCATGGATGAGCTAGTTTTGTAACGGCGATGGCATGAATGAGCTAGTTTTGTAACGGCGATGGCATAAATGAGCCCAACTTTTAACGGATGACATAAATGAGTCATTTCTGATAGTTCAGTGGCATATTTGAGCCTTTTTCCTAGAAAATATTTTCATGAAAAATAAGTTGATTCCTTATTTATTTTGTTACGTTTGGTTGGTGAGTGAAAAATATTTTTTAAAAATTATTTTTTAATTTTTGATTGATCAATGAAAATTTTTTTTTAAAAAAATAAATTTTAGTATTTAACTAAAGAATAGAAAATATATTTTTAAAAAATAATTTTTTTACAGTGTAACGTTCTTCAGCAAGAATAACTTGAATGAGGAGTAAGCTATCACAAGGCAGAAAAAGCACATAACATAGGAAGAGATAAGAATGGGGAGGAAAATATTTTCTAAGAAAATAAGTTGTTTCTTACTTATATTCTTATGTTTGTTACATAAGTAGAATTTTTTTTCTAAAAGTATTTATATATTTAATAAAACATAATGAGAATGAATAGGATAAAAACGGTGAGATAAGAAAAAAAGTTTTGAAATTAATTTTTTTAAAAAATAATTAAATCCTTACTTTTTGAGTAAGGGGGCTGGTTTGGGAGAGGGGGAGGGGGAGGGGAGCGAGGATAGGATAAGAAAAAAAATTTAAGTTAAAAAAAGTACTTAAAAAAAATAATTTTTTTTTTTGGGGAGGGGGTAAGGAGGGGGTCGGAAGCGAGCGTGGGATAGCAAAAAAATTAAAGTTTAAGAAAAATACTTGAAAATTTTAATTTTATTTTTTTTGGGGTGGGGGGAGGTTGGTAAGGATGGGGATGGGGTTGGGGTCGAGAAGCGAGAGTGGGGTAAGAAAAAAAATAAAGTTTAGAAAAAACACTTGAAATATTTAATTCTTTTTTTGTGGAGGGGTAGGGGGTGGGGATGGTAGGGATAGGGGTGGTAGGGGTTGAGAGTAGTAGGGTATTGAGGGTGGGTGATTTTGAGTGTTGCATGAATATTTCAACTTGAGAGTGAGGTTGAAACAGAGTTTTGAAAAATATTTTTCTTATATTTTATGAGAAGTCATTTTCCTTAGATTTGAGGAAAATAAGTTGATTTGAAAAATATTTAAACCAATCAAAAGATGAGAAAATTGGAAACTATTTTTCGAAAAATATTTTTTTTCATACCAAACACACCCCAGGTGTTTACTCGTTATATAATTAAGGAAAAAGATTCAAATATATCAGTCAACTATAAAAAATGACTCATTTATATCATCCGTTAAAAATTTAATTCATTTATATCATCACCGTTACAAAACAGATTCATCCATGTCATTATTTGCTAATGTTAATTTTTCAAAAATAGCCTTTACCACGTGACGTCTTATTACAGGTTCACGCTATTAATTAAAAAAGATTAATAAAATTTATTTATTTTCTCTAACATCTTGTTCATATTAATCGATGCCTTGAATCTTTAAGGAAGATCACCCATAGTCATAGCATTGAATAAGAAATCCCTGAAGCATAAATATTAATCAATAAAAATGTATGCAACAAAGAATGATTAACTAGTCATTTTGAGGTTTGTAAAGCTTGTCAAATGAATATTTTAGGCCTCACTTGTTTTTGCAGTTATTGGAGTTTGCCTCAAGAATATTTCAAAATATATTCGGCTGCTTAGTTAACTTAATTGGGACAATCACATAATTTTAATTAATAATGTGGACCTCTAATAAAACGTCATGTGACAAGACAGTTTTTAAAAAATCACCATTAATAAGTAATGATATGAATGAACCTGTTTTATAATAGTAATAAGATAAATAAGATAAATTTTTAAAAAATAGTATAAATAAGCTATTTTTAATAGTTGAATGAAATATTTGAGTCTTTTTTCAATATTTAGTTAATCTGTCACTAACTTTATCTTGTTATACAAATGTATTTTCTGCTTCAACTATCGACTCTGAAGTACATCTCCAGGTAGTGGTAGGGGGAGATGCCAAGCGGCAAATTTTTAATTTTTTTTTTTAAAATCAAAAAACCCCAAGATGCGCCACTTTATTATCAAATAAAATCAATATTTAGAAAGGTCGGCAGTCCAATGCATTGATCCAAACTCAAAATAAATAATTGGACCTAGTACAAAAATAGGATAAATTATATAAATGATCATTATAATGAATGATTTTATATTTTTATTCTTTATAAAAAAAATTAATAAAATTATTTATTCTTTATAAAAAACAATTAATAAAACTTTTTTTTTCTTCTTTTTTATATGTAGAATAAATACTTATCTGCCCCTCTATATTTCAAATACTTCCAAGTAACTTCATACTTATTTATTTTTTAATTTCTAGTTCTTTCTCTTATTTTATTTATTTTTATTTTATTTATTTTTTAAATTTTTATCAACCCTTACTTTTTTTTTCTTTTCTCCTCTCAACTTCTATTTTTATTTTTCTTTTCTTTTTATTTTACTTTAACTTTTTTCTTTTTCTTTTTCTTTTTCTTTAGTTTTTTCTCAATCCTTACTTTTTTTGTTTTCTCCTCTCAACTTCTATTTCTTAAAAAAAAATCTCTATTTTATTTTTCTTTATTTTTTTCTTTTCTATGTTTTAAAAAAATTTCTCAACCTTTCTTTTTGTTTTGTCTTTTTTTCTCTCCTCTCAACTTTTATATTTTTTTCTTTTTTTCTTTTTTTCTTTTTTTCTTTTTTTCATTTTTTCGCTATTTTTATTGTTTTTCTTTTCTTCGATTCCTTTCAAACGGTAAGTTATGACCCATAGGTAAGAGTTGACATTATCACATTGTATCTTGATTTATGATATGTTCTATAAATCTTGCTTTAGAGGCAAGACTTACGACTTTCAAACAAGAAGTTAATTTTCATGCAAGAGTTGGCACCCTCACATTGTGTTTTGATTTATGAGATCTTCTATAACTCTTACTTTAGATGCAAGACTTAACCCAAGAACTTTCGAAAAATGAGTTATGCCCCAGGGGTAAGAGTTAACACTACCACATTATATTTTGATTTATGATATGTTCGATGATGCTTGTCTTATAGGCACGACTTATTCCAAGGATTTTCAAACAACAAATTACTTATATTAGGTAAGAGTCAACACTAACACATTGAATTTTTTTCTTATGAAATGCTTATAACTTTTGCCTTAGAGGCAAAACATAGTCCAAGGATCTATCAAACAACATGTTATGCCCCATAGACAAGAGTTGGCACTACCACATCGTGTATTGATTTATGAGATGCTCTATAACTCTTTCCTTAGAGGCAAGACATAGTCAAAGGGATTTCAACCAACAAGTTACACGCTATGAGTAAGAGTTGACACTACCACATGGTGTTTTGATTTATGAGATGTTCTATAACTCTTGTCTTAAAGGCAAGATTTAACCCAAGAATTTTTAAACAACAAGTCATGTCTCATGAATAAGAGCTGGCATTATTGACCTGTCAGAGATGAAGCGGCCCGACGAGGATGGAAGGACTAATGACCCGAATTATTGCAAGTATCATAGGCTTGTGAGTCACCCTCTGGAAAGGTGTTTTGTCTTTAAAGACATAGTCATGCAATTGGCAAATGAGAAAAAGATCTTTTTCGATGATGAGATGGCTAGTTCTCGTCAAATCTCTATCATTTTTGGCTCATTCGATCCAGTTCAAATATGCATCAAAGAATGTAAGAAAGAATCATTAGAGCATGATAAGTCTTCAGTTGACGAAGATGATGATGCAGGTTGGACTCTTATGACTAGGCACAGACACAAGAAGACAAGTCTACGAAAGGAGTCATCCAAGTAGCCAACTAGAAGGAGGATGGTGAAGAAAGTGAGGAAATAGAGGTTGGTTGAGCATACAAAGAAGATAAGGGTAATTGGGCTTCACCACCAAAAACTACGACGTTCGGTGACTTTGAAAAAAATATTACCAAGTTGGTTCTGTGCAAAGACTACGCAAGTCAACCTTCTGGCATCATGTTTTAATACTAGTAAAGAAGGGGAAAAGGGTGAAAACCTACCCTTGGAAGTTCCTCTATTTTCTGAAAAGCCTACTGAGCCACTTATCCAAGAGGCGCATGTATGTGATACAAAAATCACATTTACAAATAATAATCTTTTGCTTGGGAAACCCTACACAACCATCCCTTGTACATGGTGGGTCAAGTTCTAGGAAAGAAAATAAATAAAATCTTGATTGATAAAGGATCCAGAGTCAACATCTTGCCTATCCGCATAATGAAGGAACTTGGCATCACTACTGATGAACTGGCCAAAATTCGTTTGATAATTCAAGGCTTCAACCAAGGGGGGCAGAGGGCCATGGGATCTATCAAGTTGGGGATTCATATGGATGATTTTCGATCAAATGCATTGATGCATGTGATTGATGCCAAAACTTCATACAATATATTGCTTGGTAGGCCTTGGGTACACGAGAATAAAATTATCTCTTTCTCTTACTATCAATGCTTGAAGTACCTCAAAGGAGGAGTGGAAAGAAAGATAGTTGCTGACGATAAGCCATTCACTGAAGCTACGCCACACTTTGCTGATGCAAAATTCTACTTAAAGAATTATCTTGTGAACGAGAAAAGGGTTGATGATGTCACCAAGACCAAGTGTGTTGATCTTGCATCTAAAAAGGTTGCGGTGACTGTAAAAAAAAATGCCACCAAGAAGCCTCTCTCAACTTTGAATAAAGAAAGTGTCATACCTACGAAAAAGAAGGCAACTCTTGTTCTTTGCTACATACCAAAAGTAAAAAAATAAAAGGATTATTCATCTGATGCCAAAGATAAAGTGCTAGGAGGGCTAATTCTACCTATAAAGCGGATTGAAACAATAAACCCATCCTTAGAGATACTGGGAGAATGTGTGGCTCAAAGTCCACCATAAGAGGTAACACTCCTTATGAAGCGTACAAAAGAGGGTTTCAATACAAATACATACAAGCTATTTGTAAAGGCTGGATATTATCCTAATGAGCCATCAAGGTTGGGAAAAATTCCATCGGAAGGTATAACCTGGAAGTCACGTGAAGGCCTAGAATACACGCAGGCATCTCCAATTCATATCTCCATAAGAAGGGCAGTTAGTAACTACATCACTGTAGAAGAGGAGTCTACTACGTTCAACAAAAGGCTTTCTGTCTTTGACCGACTTGGAGAATCAACCGCGAGAAATTCAGTGTTCGAGAGGTTGGGTCCTCTAAATAAAAAGAGAATTAAAAAACGTCGGGGAAGTCATCAAAGTACAGCAATACACTTTTCACCTAATATCCATAAGGATTTACAAAGTTTGATTCCTTCTAGAATGAAACGAAAGACGAAACTGGTGGTTTCATGCAATGAGGTGTTAAAATCTAAGGCAAATATTGTGGTTTATGCCGAGAAGCGTGAGGAAGACAAAAAAAGTATTGGCTCCTCATATCCTGTAACAACCCAAATAATAATGATATCTAATCTCAAATAAAAGTTGACGAAGATATGGAAGATACTTTCCGGTGTTACCATATATCCATCAACGACGATGATCCACATGAGGGGGAAGAAGCTGTAGATTCCCCATCACAACTTGGAGAAGGAGTGAAAGCCACAATACATCTTTTAAAGGAAGTTAGTCTTAAAACCAATGAAGACCAAAAACCAACTTAGCTGAGTGCATTTCTAGAACTGGTGGAGTAAATCACTTATATGGATATGCTCAAAGAATATATGGATGTCTTTACTTGGAGTTCTAAGGAAATGCCTGACTTAGATCCAAAAGTAGCAGTCCATCATTTGGTGGTCAAGAATGGTGCTCATCCTGTTAAGCAAGCCCAAAGGTGATTTAGGCCAGATTTGGTTCCATTGATCGAAAAAGTACTTTCAAGGTAGTACTTTCAATCTTCCTTCTTTTTGAGATGGCTAAATGGTTGGAATTTTTCGGACAAGTTTGAGATGAACTTTCTTAAATATGCTAGCCTTTCTTGAAGGCTTTTTAACTCGTGAATGTTTCGAGGATCGGACATCTTTAAAATTGCATCGACCTTGGCTTGATCAATTTCAATTCCTCGGTGTCGTACGATGAAGCCAAGGAACTTTCCAGAAGTAACTCCAAAGGCATATTTCAATGGATTCATCCTAAGTTGATATCTTCAAAGAAACTCGAATACCATTCTTAGGTCTTTTAAATGGCCGTCCCTCTTTTTTGACTTCACCACTAGGTCATCTACATAGCATTCAATATTTGTATTGAGTATGCTATCAAAGATATTTTGCATAGCCCTTTGATAAGTGGCACCAGCGTTCTTTAAACCAAAAGGCATCACCTTGTAGCAATAAATACCTTTGGGCGTATGGAATACAGTGCGCTCTTCGTCTTTTAGCACCATACGAATTTTATTATAGTTGGATGAACCATCCATAAAGGACATTTCCTCATAACCAGTGGTGACATCAATCATCAGTTCTGGTATGGGGATTGGAAAATCATCTTTGGAGATAATGAACTGTTATAAGAGCTCTGAACAAAAAAAAACCCTTAAACCATACTCTCTAGCGGACCGATATGTTCACTACTTTCGATGGGGTAGACCCACCATAAAACCATAAATCTATGACAAAATCTCCAAATAAGCAATCATATGTTAATTTATTGAAGCCTAAGAATCTTATTGTTAATGAAAGTCGAGTACCTCCTAAGCCAGTAGTAATATTTGAAGGGGAACCAAGTATAACATGGAAATCATCAGAGATAAAAAGTTTAATCATGCAGGAGAATTTACAATATGCTATCATAGGTAAATTCTCTTACGGAAAACCAGATATTGTAGAGTTGCAAAAATTAATTCCGAGTCAATGTGCTATTAAGGGAGAGTGTAATATCTGAGTTCTTGATTCCCTACATATTCTCATTAGATTGGTTGTTATAGAAGATTATGTTAATTTACTTTCAACAACTGTATATTATATTAAAGCCAAGGATCGATATTGGCAAATGCGAATGTTAAAGTGGAATTCATGGTTTGAACCTGGCGTGGAGACTACTATAGGGGTTGCATGGATATCAATGCCTAATTTGCCTCCTAACTTTTTTGCTAGAGAGGCAATTTTCTCGATCACAACAGTTGTTGGAAAACCACTAACAGTTGATATGGAAACTAAGAACCAAACAACACTAAGTTGTGCAAGAGTTAAGGTGGAAGTAGACTTGCTAGCCAAATTGCCTCAAAGAGTGAGAATAAATAAAGAAAATGATGTTACAGGGGAAATAAAGTTTAAATAGATTCAAATTCAATATGACTACATGCCGAAATATTATAAGAAATGTTGTTTACAAGGTCATGATGAAGATACATGCTTGAATAAACATCCTAAATTACATGAGAAAAATATGGAGGAGCAAAGGAAATGACTAAGTCAACAGAATGAAGGAGATAGAGAAAAAGAGGAAGGAGATTGTACTAACATTCACAAAATGAGAATTAATTATAAGCAGAAATGGCTTACCAGGAGACTATTGCATAAGTGCCTCGGTGAAAAGGCCCATACTTAAAGAAGACCATTACATCTTGAAGAAAAATTGATTGGGTCTCAAGGTAACGGAAGCAAAGTTAAACTCTCGCACCTTAAGCCGATGTCTACCATCTTCAAGAAAAATTGGTTGAATCTTAAGGTGATGGAGGAGAAGTTAAACTCTCGCACCTTAAGCTGATATCTACCGACTTCAAGCAAAATTGGTCAGGTCTCAAGGTGACGAAGGCGAAGTTAAACTCTTGCACCTTAGGCTGATGTCTACTGTCTTCAAGCAAAATTAGTCGGGTCTTAAGGTGACGGAGGAGAAGTTAAACTCTCGCACCTTAAGCCGATGTCCTTAGTCTTCAAGCAAAATTGGTTGGGTCTCAAGGTGATGGAGGCGAAGTTACACTCTCGCACCTTAAGCCGATGTCCACCGTCTTCAAGAAAAATTGGTTGAGTTTTAAGGTGATGGAGGCCAACTTAAACTCTCGCATCTTAAGTTGCTTGTTGCATATTACTATATGTTTCAACCCTACAAAAAAATATAGGGGAAATAAGAAAGAAAGTAAAAATACAAATAGAGGGGATGTTACCTGTCAGAGCGCTACGACCTTGGAAGTTGTATATCACCAACTTAGATTAGGACAAGATATTTTAATGAGAATAAAGCCCTCAGAATCTAGTTTCCAGCAATCAAAATGCTCTTTGGTGGTGAAGGTCCCACATCAAGATATAAATGATTTGGTGAGGCGATGCAAATCTGAAATCCTCTGTCGTACAACATATAAGATCGACTTCAAAAAAATCATCTAGAACAATCCAAAAAGTGTTGAAATCCAAATTTTGAATATGTTAGATATGCATGTTTCCGACATTTATAGAATCAATCATATCATAATTTTGATACTCCCACATTGAGATATGATTTTCTTGGTGACGTCGCATTAATCTGAAATTGCTGATGCATTAAAACTCAATGTTGATTTAGGGATAACACCTAAAATAATCTCGAAGGTATTAAATTATGAATTCTAGATATATTTTATATCTTTGTTTCTAGTTTCACAAAAATCAAGCGGCTTACAATTTCGTCATTCCTGCTTCAAGATATGAAAGTTTTAGTAAAGACGCGCAAATCTGAAATTTTCAGCATGATAAAATTCAGGTCTAATTTCAAAAAATTACTGAGAATTATATTGAAGTAATTTAAAGCTGAATTTTGTATATGTTATAGGACTCAAAATCTAGTTTCTGGAATATTAAACAGTTTGTGATTTTGATAATCCTACAATAAGATATGAATTTTCTACCACTAAGATTCTGTGCTGAAAAAAATTGACGAAAATAAAAGAAAAGTAGGAGGGAAAGAAATTACCTCAATATTATTCATGGCTTGGAAACCCCAAAATTGATATTGAAAAGGTGAAGAACCTACATCCTTTTATAGAGTTAAAGTATGGATGTTTACTTCTCCAATACAAATTGAAAGAGTTTCTATATCCAATACAAATTCAAATTGGAGATTGTTTCCTTCTCCCATACAAATTCAAATTGAAGGTTGTTTCCTTCTCCCATACAAATTCAAATTGGAGGTGTTTCCTTCTCCAATATAAATTCAAATTGAAAGAGTTTTATTTCTGGTTAAGTAAGACGGTCAAAGTTTTTTAAAATCTATTTGGAATGAGATATCATGCCTCACCAACTGGTCTTACGTGTATAGATTCATGAAAAAAAATAAGAGATTTTTTAAGAGGCAATATCAATATGTAAATTGCATGGTTCAACTTTATAAAAATCGTTAAAGCACGAAGAAAGTATGTTTAAATAAATCATACTTCAAGTCTTGTCTCAAAAAGATTAGATACCTCGACAAGTCTTGAAGTAGGGGACATTTGTAGACAATGAAATTTTATTAAATTGAAATCCGTATAAAATTTGGATTATGTTAAATTCAAAATATATTAGTCTCAAATAAATATTACGGATCAATATAATTGGATTAATTATTTAAATCCAAACATGTATGGATTTAAATAAAGTCTAATCTTTATTGGTTTAGTCCATTAATTTGGGCTGCAAATAATGAGCCCATTTTACTAAGCTTATGATATTGTCATATTCTAGAGGCTCAAAGGAGCGCCACATGTCGAATGATGTGGCATGCCAAGTCAAGTAAAGGAGCCAATAGAACCATGCCATATGTCAAAATGATGCAGCAGTACTAGTGAAATCAAAAGCCTATAAAAAGCGCCATGTCAACTAAATTTGATTGATCAAAAGAAGTTCATCTTCATCATGACTCTTCCCTTTCTACAACTATAAATAGGGATCTCATAATTTAGAAAAGGAGGAAGAACTCTAATAAGAAGCAAAAGAAAGTTCGTGGATCAAACATCGTAATTTCTCTACAAAGCTCAAGCATTCAAATAAAGTTCATCAAGATTCAAGATCAAGATCGCAAGATTCAAGAACAAGCCCAAAAGCCTTTGAATTCAAGAATAAGTTAGGATCAAATCCATCAAATTTACAAATCAAGATCAAATTATAAATCAAGCTCGAAGCCCTTGAATTTATATTTGAAAAGGCGAATCAGAGGATTCATAGAGATTGTAACACTCACATTGAAATTAATAAATTAATTGTTGCAATATTTTTCTTGTCTCGATTATTTATTTTTCAATCTCGAAAATTTTATTGTCCAACAAATTCTAAAAAATGAAGCATACCAGTTTGTTTGCAACAAATTTTTATAGTGACAGACATAAATTGTAATCACAAATAAAAATATGAAGAAACATTATTTTTTATTGATAAACAATGTGGGTACAAATATGTTGTTACCTTATTTCTTGTCTTTGGATTTTCTCCGTAATTCGAGGGCCGTCAGTGGCGTGTTTCTCAAACGTAGAAATAGTTAAATTTGATCTCAATGGAAGGAGGATTTGTGGATATTTTGATGTATTTGATTATCAAGAAGAGAGAATTTTGATCTCTTTATGAATATTTTATCTATTTCTAAGATATTGGAGATCTGATCATTTTACGAGTACCCATGAGTTTATGGGATATTCAAGATATTTCTGAAAGGGAATAAACCGCCATTTTTATAGGCATAATTTAGGATTGATATATAGTAGCCACCAAACTAGATTTAAAGTAAAGTAGCCCCACAAAAAAACTAACAAAAATTGAATTATTCTTGTAGAGTCCACAAAATTTCAATTACTACAAATATTTATACTATCCAATGATTTAAATGAGTAACTTTGCAGTACTGTTTAATAATTTAATAATAATGAAATTAATATCCTGAAAAGTAAGATATCCGACTACATGATGGTGCAAAAATTATGGTAATCTATTAAGTTTGTTGTTCCTTGATTTTTTTTTTTTAATATTACTTTCTAAACCTCATCATCTCACGAAGAGGAAATCGTGGAAGGATAGAAGCTTCGGAATATTAGAAGAATGCATAGTAAAATGATTCGGAGTATTACTTTACTGTATATAATAAAAGACAGTTTAGCAGCTGAAGAAGCTGAAGCAGGCAACAGGTTGATCTGTCTGCTTCAGCTGCTTCAACTATAATTTTATTATATCATATTAATTAATTATTATAAATTATTTATGTATTAAAAATTAGTAATATTTAATAAAAAATTAAAATAGATATTTATGATATGTCTGCTTCAGCTGCTTCAATCGTAATTTTACTGTATCACCCCTAATTAATTATTATATCCTTAATTAAATATATGTCTGCTTCAGCTACTTCAATCGTAATTTTACTATATCACACCTATTTAATTATTATACTCTTAATTAAATATGACAAGTCATTTACATAATAAAAAATTAATAATATTTAATTAAATAATAAAATAGATACTTATGACATGTCAGCTTCGGCTACTTCATTCTAAATTCTACTGTATCACCTTTAATCAATTATTATAAGTCATCTAAGGATTAAAAATTTAATAATATTTAATAAAAAAATTAAAATAGACATAAAATAAAAATTAACTATTGATGTTTTAAATTAATTTGATGACTTATATGAGACCCTATTAATTTTTTTTTACAAGTATTTTTTTAAAAGTAATTCTCCTATATAATAAGTGACAATGAAGCCGCTGAAGCAGACTGCTCATGCTCAACATGCCTACTTCAGTTGCTTGAACCGTAATTTTACTATACCACCTCTAATTAATTATTATAAGTTATTTATGTATTAAAAATAATAATATTTAATAAATAAAGTAAAATAGACATTAATGACATGACTGTTTCAGTTGCTTCAATCGTGATTTTTACTAGTCACTAATAATTAATTATTATAAGTCATCTAAGTATTAAAAAATTAATAATATTTAATAAAAAATAAAATAGATATAAAATGATGATTTAACTTTTGATATTTTAAATTAACTTGGTGTCTTATATGGGCCCACTTAATTTTTTTCATGATAATTTTTATAATAATTTTACAATGTCACTTTTAATTAGTAGAATAGAAGAGAAATTATTATAAATCACAATAATTTAAGACTTAAATCATTTAAAAAATATACTCCTTCTGTTTAAAAAAGAATGACCTACTTTTCTTTTTAGTCAGCTTAAAAAAGAATGACCCCTTTCCTTTTTTATAATACTTTAATTTCAACTTTCCACATGACATGTTTAGGACCACAAGATTAAAGAATATTTTGGTACATTTGACACAACATTAATTTAAGGTCATAAGATTCAAAAGTCCTATTTATTTTCTTAAACTTTGTGCCAAGTCAAAGTTGATCATTTTTTTTAAAATGAAGGGAGTAATTGACTATCAATGCCACAAAAGTTTAAACAGGGAGAGTAACATATATTATTTAAAAATTACATAAAAAGTGTTAAAAATTATAATAGTTAACAGCTTAAAATATCTACAAACATATTAAAATTATGATTAACTATCTAAATTTTATTTGTGTCACATAAATTGAGGCCAGAAAATAATTTACATTGAGCCCGTGCTAGCACGGGCCTTCAGTATCTAGTTAATCAATAAATCAAAGAATAATGTGGTGACATAACAATGTTAGCTTTCTGAAAATATTTTGATAAGGAATTATTGAGAAATTGAAAAAACATTAGCATTACTATTTTACTATCTAATAAGAGGGAAAGACAAGAGAAACAGATATCTGACCGTTAATATGCCTGCTTATGTTGTCTGTTTCAGTTGCTTGCTTCGTGATTTTTCTATATCACTTCTAATTAATTATTATAAGTTATTTATATATTAAAAATTAATAATATTTAATAAAAAAATAAAATAAATATTTATGACATGTCTGCTTCAGCTGCTTCAATCGTAATTTTACTAAATATCACTTCAAATTAATTATTATAAGTCATCTAAGTGTTAAAAAAATAATAATATTTAATAAAAAAGATAAAATAGATATCAAATGATAAGTTAAGCAGGCAGGTGGCCGTCAATATGCTTGCTTATGTTGCATGTGTCAGCTGCTTGCCGCGTGTTTTTTCTACATCGTCCCTAATTAATTATTATATGCAATTTACATATTACAAAATTAATAATATCTAATAAAAAAGTAAAGTAGACATTTATTACATATTTGCTTCAACTGCTTCAATCGTAATTTTACTAAATATCACCTCTAATTAATTATTATAAGTCATCTAAATGTTAAAAAATAATAATATTTAATAATATATATATATATATATATATATATATATATATATAAAATGTAAGTTAACTCTTGATGTTTTAAATTAACTTGACGTCTTATATGAGGCCCACCTAAATTTTTTTCATAAGTAATTGTTTGGAAAAATTATAGGAAGTGACAAACTTAAGACCATAATTACAATAAATGACAACACTTTCACAAAATTACACTTTGTAGCAAAAATAGCATTTATTTTGCTCATAAATTTAAAACACACGTGTTTCACTCCCTCTCTCCTATTTTCACTCCATTACTTTATGTCTCTCCTATTTTAACACGATTACTTTACCTCTCTCCTATTTTCACTCCATTACTTTACCTCTCTCCTATTTTCACTCCATTGCTTCACTACCTCAAAAAAAGTTTTACAGTATAGTTTTCAACAACTAAAATCAAAATCAAATCAACTGAAGATTTTTATCTTCATGAGCGAAATTCAAAATAAATCATCATTGGTGTTACATGTATTGAATCAAAAAATTATTTTTGAATATCAATTTCAGCAACTTGAACCGATTTAATGTTGTTTGATATTGTTTATATGTCTTTAATCATTTTTTTCGTCAACTTTTTTTAGCAAATAATTTTTTGAATATTTCGTATATGAATTAAAAAAAAATAAAGGTGACTGTACTATTTCATCGAATTAGATGAAAATTGAATTGATCGAGTTATTATTTGTTCAAACTCGATTTTGATACGTTAAATAGTAATATTTTTTTTTTGAATTTCATCGAATTATATAGTCGATTAATTTGTTTGTATATTCGGAATAGTGAAATTGTAATCTACTAATTTTTATTTGTATATATTATTTGCGTTTGTATATGTTGATTATGTTTGTATATTTACAGGTCTGCATATGTATTTTAGTTGTATTTGTCAATTTCTGCATATATATTTTTTTGTTTGGCATATGTATTTTAAAGTTCTGCATATGTATTTATAGGTCGTTATATGTATTTTTCAAACTTTTTAGCTTTGTATATGTATGTTATGCAAATATATATGTTTATCTTTCATAACACGTATGAAAATACATTTTTATTGAAATCAAATGCATATATATTTACATAGAATTTTTAGGAAGTACATATTCGTAAATGCACATGTATTAATTATTTGTAATGTAATTATATATTTTTTCTGATTATACATTTACCCAGATATGTATTGTTATTTACATATAATACTTCTAAAATGGTCACATTCATACAATACATTTTTCAGTATTTTGATACTATATGTATATGTATATAGTTGTCATTTTTGTTATAGGAATTTTGTGTTCTATATGATTATATTTACATATGAGTCAGATATGTATTTCTGTAAATACATATGCAGGTATATATGTATGTTTTGTACTGTAAATACATATGCAAATCTGTATATCTATTTATTTTGTATATTTTTTTGAATATGTATATGTGATATAGATACTTGTCTTCTAAAAATAAAAGCTAGAGATAAAAGAGTAAAACACACACACAAAAGAATAGAAAAAGATAAAAACGAAAAAAAAAAGTGAAAAAAAAGAAAAAATAAGAAAAAGAAATAGAAGTGTAAAAATAAAATCAAAAAAATAGAATTTTTAGGAAGTACATATTCGTAAATGCACATGTATTAATTATTTGTAATGTAATTATATTTTTTTTCTGATTATACATTTACCCAGATATGTATTGTTATTTACATATAATACTTCTAAAATGGTCACATTCATACAATACATTTTTCAGTATTTTGATACTATATGTATATGTATATAATTGTCATTTTTGTTATAGGAATTTTGTGTTCTATATGTTTATATTTACATATGAGTCAGATATGTATTTCTGTAAATACATATGCAGGTATATATGTATGTTTTGTACTGTAAATACATATGCAGATCTGTATATCTATTTATTTTGTATATTTTTTTGAATATGTATATGTGATATAGATACTTGTCTTTTAAAAATAAAAGCTAGAGATAAAAGAGTAAAACACACACACAAAAGAATAGAAAAAGATAAAAACGAAAAAAAAAGAAAAAAATAAGAAAAAGAAATAGAAGTGTAAAAATAAAAGCAAAAAAATAAATAAAAATAATTTAAATAAGATTAATTTATGAAATAGGAATCTACTAATTTAAATAAGAGTAATTTATTGAAAAGGAATCTACTGCTTTAAATAACAGTAATTTATGAAAAAAGAATTTACTGCTTTAAACACATGGAATAATTATTTCTTATTTAACTCAACTGATTTGAGTAAAAGAAGGACAGTAAATCTTGTTAAATATGTATTTTAGTAGTAACACTTTTATAAAATACAAAATACAAGTTGCTATTTCAGGTAATTATGAAATAACTTAAGTTTGTTACTTATGAAATTTTCCCTATTTTTTATTGTAATTTTATTCTATCACTTCTAGTTAGTTGTTGTGAGTCATTTAAGATATGTCTGCTTCGATGCCTCAATTGTGATTTTACGATATAACTCCTAATTAACTATTATGGTTATCTTAGCATTATGTCACTTAACTTGAAACAGAAGAAAAAGTATTATAAATCGCAATAATTAATAATTTAAATTATTTAAAAAATATAATTGACTATCAGTGCCACAAAAGTTTAGACCAGGAGAATAATATATAGTTTTTGAAGATTACGTAAAAAGTATTATAAATTACAATAGTTAACATCTTAAAATATCTAAAAAAATATTCTACATACTTGAAAAAAATATGTAAAAAATACTATAAAACACAATAATTACCAATTTAAAATATAAAAATTTAATTAAATTTAAATTTTATTTATATCATACAAATTAAAATTAAAAAAATAATATTGGGCCCGTGCTGACATGAGACTTTGTGTCTAGAGAGAAACAATTATTGGTCGAGACTTGATTGTCAAGTCAGATGTTAGGGGGACCATAAATTAGAGCAGATAGATGAACACGCAGGATGAATAGGTCCACCTCCGGTTTGTGCAAGACGGGGATTTGGGCCACAGGTGAAAAAAGTTTTAAAATGAGGTGTAGGTGACATAAGTCTTAATAATTGAGTGGAGGTGACAATTACTTTATTATGGATTAAGAAAGTTTGGTAAGTTTAAGAATAGCCCACAAGTTTTTAAATTTACACTTTGATCCAAATGTTTACCTAATAAAATGAGAAACGGAGGGAAAAAATGCCTTTTTCTCTCTTCTCATCCGTTGTTGTTTTCTCTCCCTTAGCGATTTTTGTTGTTCATTGTGGCTGCTCCTTTATTGATCATCTTCTGCTTCATTATCATCATGTTCTACTTCATTATCATCTTCATCTTCTCCTTGTTGACCATTGTCATTATTGTTGTTGTTGTTGTTACCGCTACTATTTCTATTTGACCAATTTATTTAGGTCAAATCTTGTTTCGTACATCACTTTCCACTTTGGCATTACTTAATAGGAGACTTTGATAAGTCAAATTATGATTTTTAGTTGAATTTTTCATCAGGGTAACTGCTATTGTGTTGTTTTTCCAACAATGGATAGAACCCAATCATGAATCCAACATAAAATCCATCTGTTTAAACAGATAAATCATCTGTTGCGATAGATGAGACATCTGTTTCAACAGAAGACTGATATGTTGAATTCATGTTTAATGTTCTAAAAGCCATAACATGAATCGAACAGATGGGTCACCTGTTGCAACAGATGATTTATCTATTTAAACATATTAGTTATCTGGTACAACGTGATAAATATCTATTGCAATAGATTATTAACCTGTTGCAACTGAACCTGAACTCGATTCCAACAGACGTATTGTCTATTGCAACAGGGTAAATAGATGCAACAGATTATTAACCTGTTGCAATAGAATCCAAAATCGATTCCAACAGATGATAAATATCTATTGCAACATATTAGTAACCTATTGCGATAGAACCTGACCTCGATTCCAATAGATTGTAGTCTATTGCAACAAGTAAGTCATCTGTCCCAACAAGTTAATTATCTGTTGGAATATGTCACTCATCTATTGGAATCATCTTTAAAGGTGCCTTAGTACTGTAACATCAACCGCAACAGATATATTGTTTATTGCAACACATGATTCACCTGTTACAACAGATGACTCATTTGGTGAAATTAACTTCAGGAGCGTAACATGAATCCCAATAGGTAAGTAATCTGTTGCAACTGATTACACATCTGTTGGGATTCATTTACGGTACTATGAAATCACTATTAACTTTTTTTAACAAATGACTTTATTTAGGTACCACTAATGGAGGGACCAATAACAATAGGGGTAGATTTTCATGGTCAATGGATCGAGAAGAGCAATCAATATATATGGTGTTGGAACGAGGGTGAAATACTAGAGACGATATCTATGACAGTCCAAAGTGATGTTTTGTATGGTGATTTTTTGACTTTAATCATCAGTTATTATGGACTGAATTGTCTATCGGAAGAACTCGTCATCAGCAATATGCATAGCTCCTTTAAAAATTAGAGGGTACTGTCTTTCAAGATAACCGATCAGGTTTGGTTACGTGCTTATCTTAGTAATTCATTCAGGCTGGTGTTAAGGGTGTACGTCGTTTAAAAGATGAGAGTAAATGATAACCAGAACGTAGAAGAAGAACAATAACAAGACATCTTTGATGATAGGATGGATGATCTAGATATGAATAGTCTAGATGATGATCAAACACCTACGCCCGTTGGTGCGACCAATACGATGTGCAGTTCTTCTCAATCGACATAGTCTGGAAATCTTCAAGACGACGGGACCGACTTTTTTTATTGTAATGTCATTCAAGGACAAGAATGAACTATCGACCACTTTGTTTATTTCTTGCTTGAAAAATGATTTCAGAATAAAGAAGGTGATTAATTTGAGCAGTGTCTTTTGCTTCAAATATGCTAATTCGAACTGCAAATGGTGGTTGAGAGCGGTGAAGTATGCAAGTTCCGACAGATTCGTCATTCATAAACATGAAAAGCATCACACGTGTGGTTCGGATCACATCTCGGGCCAAAATCCTCATGCCACGGCAAAGGTCGTCAGTGAATATTTCAGGAGTAATTTCCCCGATGGAAAAGGCCCTTCAACAAGGGTTATGGCCAATCAACTCCTTACGGAATTAGGTGTCCTGGTCAGTTATTGGAAGATATATACGGCCATGAGGATCTCCAAGGACTTGGTTAGGGGGACACTCAAGCATGGGTATGCAGTCCTGGATGCCTACCATTACATGATTGAGTCCATAAATCCCGGAAGTAAGACGACATTGCAACTTGATGAAAACGGAAGGTTTAAGTACTTTTTTGTATCCTATGGTGCTTGGATTCAAGGTTTTTGACATTTGAAAAAAGGCATAGCCGTCGACGGTACCTTCTTGAGGAGCAAGTGTAATGGAGTTCTGCTAGCGGCGGTGGCACAGATGCGGAGAATCACATCTTTTCTATAATTTTTTGTGTAGCAGACAAGGAATGTGATTCCTCTTATGGATTTTTTTTGAACAACTGCGAAGCTACGTCGAAGATACCAAAGAGTTGTGTTTTGTATCAGATAGGCATCCAAGTATTCCAAAGATAGGTTCATGTTTTTTTTTTCCTTCAGCTTACTTTGATTGTTGCATAAGGCATTTTGGAGAGAACATTCGAACCAACTATCACAAAGAAAGGGTCATGGCCCTTTTTTATAAAGCAGCTAAAACATATAGTAGAGAGGAGTTTTTAGACCATTTAATGAAATAACAGATGTGAATCCCAAGGTAGCAGAATTTCTCATACGTGTTGGTTTTGAGAGATGGATCCGAGCATTATGTCTAGAAAATAGGTACATAAATTTTAATGTCTTGTTTGAGTTACAAGTTTAGTATGATGTCGTACTAAGTGATTCTTTTGTATAGGTACAATATTATGACATCAAACATAGCTGAATCGGTGAATTCATTGTTTGACGATGAAAGAGAATTTCCCATCAAGGCTATGTTTGAAAAAATAAACTACAAGTATGGCGAATTTTTTAATGAAAGGCGTAAGCAGTTCAAGTGCCCAAAAACAAGAACCCGATTTGCTGTCGAAATCAAAAAAATAATATCAACGAACGACAGTTTGGGGAATAGGTTATTACCTCATAAAATAGAAGATTACAAATTCAGTATCACCGGTCATGGTGATGTTGCCACAATCAATCTTCAAATAAGATCTTGTACGTGTAGAGTTTTTAACTTGGACAAAATACCCTATCCATATGCTATGACAGCTCTTTGTTCTTAATACGGTCATAAATATTGAACTAAAGTTTATGAGCAATCCTCTCAATATTATTTGGTGAAAAAATATAAAATAGCATATAGTGGGCATATTACTTTGGTGCCTCCCGAAGAATCTTGGGTTGTTCCTGCAGAGCTTATGAGGAGATTAATACCTTCTTCATGTATTGACCCAAGCACTATCAAATCGGGAAGAAAGCCATATAAAAGGAGGTATGGAGTCGGATAATTATTTTCATCAAGAAGAAACAAGTGCTCCATATGTAAGCGCGTTGTTCACAAAAAAACTACATGCCCGGATCGTAATCCACCATGATCATTATAATTCCAGGAACTTGTATAGTTGTTTGTTGTGGACCTTTATATATTTAACTCATTGTTGTGAACGTAATGTTATCATTTATTATATATAAAATATCTTTTTAATAACTTATGCATTAATAAAAAGAGGCAAAACATGAACTAAAAAATACAGCAGACCACAAGTATTTTCAAAAGATTACCCATCTGTGGCAACAGATGGACATTAGCTGGAAGAACCCAACATATTTAGTTCCATAAAACTGGAATGTTTTCCTCTAACAGATGATAAATTTGTAGCAACAGATGGATAATCTGTTGAAAGAAACCCAACAGATGATCAATCTATTCCAACACATGGTCCATCTATTGAAAGAACTCAAAAGCCAAAATTGCTATTGCTATTGGATTCAAAATTGCTCCTTACCTCCAACCATCGACACGTTAACATGTAAAATATTTAAAAGAAGAAATAGACAGAATAAAAATTGTATAAGAATTAAAAATCCAAAATCGCCTAAAAATAATTTTTTCATTAAACGAAAAATAAAATACATTAGGCATAGATCCTATATAGGAAAATTAAAATACATACGCTAAAAGAAAAAACACATTCTAATTATTGTTATATCATTATTAATGATAGCCGACCAATCAACTTGCAACAATAGAGCCCTCATCAGCCTCTGCATATTTTTGAACATCGTCGCTCTCACGGCGACCAACTCCCTCTGCATGTCATTAACCTGCCTCTAAAGTTTCGTACTGTGTCACGCAGAATATCATCGTTCAAACTAGTGGCATTTTTTTCTATGAAAAGTCATGAATTTTTTATTTACATTAATACTTCTCACCTCTTAAAAACAATTTTGAGAAGACTTGATAACAACCGTTATTATTGAGCTATTGCAACAGAGCGTCCATCTGCCGCAACAGATTTACCATCTGTTGTAATATATAGATTATCTGTTGCGATAGATAGACCGTTGATGATAGGCGAATTTACACTCCTATAGAACTATATTTTGCCCATATTTTAGCCTAGTTTTGAGAACAAATTATATATTTCATGCACTTTTAGTCCTTTTTCCTGTAAGTGAGCTAACGAACATGATTAGCAAAGTTTTAGGTATAAATGATGCAGAATTCAGCATTTCATGGATAACTTGACGCCAAAGAAAGCTTTACGAAAGGAGAAAAGCCAATCTTGGACGCCAAGGACTAAAGATGGCGCATGGAAAATCTGTCCCGGGCTAAAACAACATTTCTGAAGACTTTGGGGACTAGCAGTAATTTATTAGGATTAGGATAATGATACATTAACCTAGTACAATTGGGTTAAGTATTACATTAGCTTGTTAGGATTAGGATAATGATACATTAACCTAGTACAATTGGGTTAAGTATTTCATTAGTTTAGTAGGATTTGGTTAAGCATTTCATTAGCTTAGTAGGAATAGGATATGGGTATTATAAATACCCTATTTTGCTAGAGATTTTGGAGCATCTCATCTTACTTCTCAACATCGAAATTCTACTTTTTAATTCCGAATTAATTCTATTTTTCTTCTTCTACTCATCTATTCTTAAATTCCGCAACAAGAGAAACGTTACCTTGCTAAGGAATTCACGCCTAAACGCCTACCACACCATTATCAACGTGAAATCATAATTGTGGGAAAACAACAATGTCAATTGTGATTTCCTTCGCACTCATGGGTAACTAAACCTCTCTGTTGGGGTTATAGAAGCCGAATGAGATACTATCTATTGCTATGAGTTTGTGAATTCGTGACACGTATATTGCTTATATCATTATTCTCTTCATCTTAATCTAAATTCTTTGTGGTTGCAAACGCAAGAATACGCCAGTATAACATTTAACTTGTTCGAAAGAAAGGTTATCTGTCTGGAAAAGAGATAATGTCAAGGTAGTAGGGTCCCATCCCCTATTAAAAAGTTAGTGTCGTAACTGGATTAACCTCTTGGAGAATTCATACCGTTAGACACGCTTTAAGCTCGAAAGAGTTAAAGTGAAATAATCCTCGAATAGGTCGAAAGACGCCTGGATTTACCATCGAATACAATTCTCTAAAAGCACATGCATGTCTGAATTCAACACACTCATAGTCAATAGAGACGTATAACTCAGAAGGTGGACATAACCCCAACTCCTCAATTCTCATTGTTTCACAACCTACTAAACATTCCTTCTTTTTACTTTGCTATTTTCAGTTTTTGCTTTAATAATTTGGTTACACATTACAAACCCCCCTTCTTACGAGACTTGCACTAAAAGTCTAGTAATCGTTGCTTACTTGTTGACCAAGCTATTCCCTATGGGATCGATACCCAACCCAGGTTGGGTTCTATATTTGCTAACGACCGCTTTACACTCCTAGGAGAGCTGTAGATTGAGCGTTATAAAAAATTGGCGCCGTTGCCGGGGAATACAAGTGTCAATTAAGTTCGTGATAATTACTAGACCCTTTGGTCAAAGATTCTCGTACTTTTACTTTTACTTTTTGTTTTTGTTTACTGCAGGTTTTTATTCAGTGCATGCCCCATACCCGAAGTTCTGGTCAACCGTTATTACCTATCAATCCTGAACCACAACGTATTCGCAGAATGGAGGCACAACACGCAATTGAAAGGATGGCTGCTCAACAGAAACAGGCGAGACTAGCTGCGCTAGCCGCCGCTCAAGTGCATCAACAGAATATTGATAACCCTGGGCGAGCAACAAATCCTGACGATGAAGATCTAGGTGATGACGAGCTACTAAACCCTAGGCATGCCGCTGAGATCGCAACACCTGCCAACAGAAGAGATCGTCAAGCTAGGTTTAGGCCTGAACGCCAACCCATGCAACCAGCTTTCGACGAGGATGATGATGATCTTGATGGAGCCGGAGCCACAGGAGCTATTATTCCCCCACCATTAGTGCCCGGATCCAAGTTCAACATCACAAGCACCATGATTCAGCTATTGCAACTCAAGGGATTATTTGGTGGATTAGCAGGTGATGACCCGAATATGCATCTCATCAACTTTATTTCTACATGGAAGTCATTTGACAATCCTGGTGTTGGTCAGAATGCAATTCGATTACGTCTATTTCCATTGTCTCTGTCTGGGGAGGCAACTCTATGGTTGAATGGGCTGACTCCTGATTCTATTACAAATTGGAGGCAATTGAGAGACGCTTTCCTAGAAAGATTCTTTCCGCCATCCAAAAGAGCACAATTAAGAGATGAAATCAGCAACTTTCGTCAGCTTCCCACTGAAGCTCTTCATGAAACATGGGAGAGGTTCAAGACAAAGCTAGTGAGGTTCCCAAACCATCATATGACTAATGTTCACCTAATGGAGATATTATACAGAGCCTTGAATTCAATAACTAAACCAGTGGTGGATAATGCGGCTGGAGGATCATTTATGGATCTCACCTTTGGTCAAGCAAGCAATATGCTAGATCGTATGACGAAACAAAGTAGAGCTTGGCATACCAGGGATTCTGAGGTAGCAAGCCCCACTTTATCTATTGGCATGACTGCAGACCAAAGAAGAAGACAAGAAGAACGTGATCAAGATATGGCGCACATGAAAACACAAATGGATCTTCTTACAAAGCATTTATTATCAGGGAAGACCGAAAAAGTGAAAGCTGTTGCGTCAAAAGGAAGAGACGAATCTGATTCGGAAGAGGAAGCCAACTACTTGAACAATCAGGGGGGTTTCCGAGGCAATGCCCAAGGAAACCAAGGTCGGAACTATTATGATAATTCTGGAAACAAGGACCAAGGTAGTTGGAGAAAAAACAATGAAAAGAGTGGTGTGTATGTTCCCCCTGGAAGACGTGACACCACCACATCTAATTCTGGAAGTATGGAAGACATGATGGCTAAACTATTGAAAGGAGTGGAAGCAACGAGCGCGGGAGTAACGGAGGTAATTAATGATTTGTCCTCTATGAAGCAATTAGTTGATTCTCATTCCACTTCAATAGAGCAAATAGAGCAGCAATTGAGCCAACTTTCAGCAACACTCAATCAAAGAAAGGCTGGCACTTTACCTAGCGATACTGTGCAAAACCCAAGGAATGATGGGTCATGCATGGCCATTACTACCAGAAGTGGTAAGGTGCTAGAAACTTCAGCAAAAGGCAAGCAAGTGGTTGACGAAGTAGTGGACATTGATGATACGACGAAAGGGGAAGATGCCGCAGCAGCTGATCCTGACGTTCATAACGTCACCCCTCACGATTTGCAACCTGAAAAAGCTGAAAAACGGAAGCAAGAGGAGAAGAAAGCCATAGAGAGAACAATTCCATACCCACCCCAAAGATTGAAGAAAGTGGCGGATGATACGAAGTTCAGCAAATTCATGACTATGTTAAAACAGCTGACCATTAATGTTCCATTGGTGGAAGCACTTGAACAAATGCCTGGGTATGCGAAATTTATGAAGGATCTTTTGACAAAGAAGCGGGCAGCAAGTTATGAGCTGAAAGATGATGTCCATCACTGCAGCGCAATCGCTACCCGATCAATAGCTCAGAAGAAGGCTGACCCCGGAGCTTTCACTATTCCTTGCACCGTTGGATCTTTGAATTTTGCCAAAGCATTATGTGATTTAGGAGCCAGCATCAATTTGATGCCATTATCTATCTATAAAAAGTTGGGGTTGGGTGATCCTACTCCAACCAATATGAGGCTCGTTATGGCGGATAGGTCGGTAAAACGACCTGTTGGTATCCTATGTGATGTCTTGGTAAAGGTTTCTTCATTCATCTTTCCAGCAGACTTTGTTATTTTGAATTGTGAAGCGGACTCAGAGGTTCCCATAATATTGGGATGCCCTTTCCTTGCTACAGGAAGTGTGCTCATTGATTTGAGAGCTAATGAGCTTTCATTTCGAATAAATGACGAAGTGGTTCGCTTTGATGTTTGCAAATCAATGAAGCAACCCAAAGATCCAAGTGTATTTTTGGTGGCTGATGTTTTCTTTGATGATCCGGAAGAATTACTTAAAGAAGAGCAAATTATTGCTGACCCTTTGGCGGTTGTGCTCATGAATGAAGAGAGTAAGGATGCTGAAAATTGCAAAGAAGCTATTTGTGCTCTATAAGGATTAGGGACATATCGTTATGCTCCCAAGAAGCTGGACCTTGATCTCAAAAATCGACCCACACCACCAGCTAAGCCATCTATTGAAGAGCCACCCACGTTAGAATTGAAGGAGCTGCCAAGCCATTTAAAGTATGCATTCTTAGGAAGCGGCAGCACACTTCCAGTCATTGTGGCAGCAGAGTTGGGTGAGCAACAAGTTGCAGCTCTTATTACTATTCTACGGAAGTATATTAGCGCCATTGGATGGACCATTGCGGATATTATTGGTATTCCACCTGGGATTTGTACTCACAATATTCAGCTTGAAGAAAATTGTAAACCAACCATTGAGCATCAAAGAAGTCTAAACCCACCTATGCAAGAAGTGGTGAAGAAAGAAATTATCAAGTGGTTAGACGCAGGGGTTGTGTATCCAATCTCTGATAGTACATGGGTAAGCCCGGTACAATGTGTTCCCAAGAAAGGAGGCATGACGGTGGTCGCGAATGAGAAAAATGAACTTATTCCACTCAGACCCGTCACTGGATGGAGAGTATGCATGGACTACCGGAAGCTGAATTCTTGGACGCTCAAAGATCACTTTCCAATGCTATTTATGGACCAAATGCTAGATCGATTAGCAGGGAAAGGATGGTTTTGTTTCTTAGACGGTTATTCAGGCTATAATCAGATTTGTATTGCTCCTGAAGACCAAGAGAAGACAACGTTTACATGCCCATATGGTACGTTTGCCTTCAAGCGTATGCCATTCGGGCTATGTAACACACCAGCCACCTTTCAACGTTGTATGATGTCCATTTTTTCTGATATGGTTGAAGACACTTTGGAGGTATTCATGGATGATTTTTCAGTTGTTGGTGAGACTTTTGAAGCGTGCTTGACAAACCTAAGTATGGCGTTGCAAAGATGTGTAGAATTCAACCTAGTGCTGAATTGGGAAAAGTGCCACTTCATGGTAAAATAAGGTATTGTTCTTGGGCACAAAATCTCCGAAAGACAAATTGAGGTTGATAAAGCGAAAATTGAAGTCATTGAGAAGCTACCGCCTCCAATTTCGGTGAAGGGTATTCGTAGTTTTCTCGGCCATGCAGGCTTCTATCGTCGGTTCATCAAAGACTTCTCCAAAATTGCTAGTCCATTGTGCAAACTCTTGGAGAAGGATGCGAAGTTTGACTTCAATGATGATTGCTTGAAGGCATTCGAATGCCTCAAAGGAAAACTCATTGAAGCCCCTATTATGGTAGCACCAGATTGGTCTCTCCCATTTGAAGTCATGTGTGATGCTAGTGGTGTAGCCGTTGGTGCTGTACTTGGTCAGAGAAAGGAGAAGCTATTTCATCCTATCTACTATGCGAGTAAGGTCCTAAATGAAGCCCAAAGGAACTACACTGTTACTGAACAAGAGCTCCTAGCGGTTGTGTATGCGTTTGAGAAGTTTTGTGCCTACCTATTGGGTACTAAGGTGATCGTTCATACAGACCATGCAACTCTTAGGTATCTAATGACAAAGAAGGATGCAAAACCAAGACTAATTCGATGGGTATTGCTGCTGCAAGAGTTTGATTTCGAAGTTAAAGACAGAAGAGGTTGCGAGAACCAAGTGGCCGACCATCTCTCTAGACTCGAGAACGAGCATGTGGCGCAACCTGAAATCGAGATTGACGATGCATTCCCTGATGAGGAGATCTTAGCCACGATAATAGAAGAGTTACCATGGTATGCCGACTTTGCAAACTTTTTGGTGAGTAATATGATACCTGCAAATTTATCTTACCATCAAAAGAGGAAGTTTATGCATGATGTACATCACTACTTTTGAGATGAGCCATATTTGTTTCGACGATGCGCGGATGGTGTTATCCGACGATGTATATCCCATGAAGAGGTTCCAAATATATTGAAAGCATGCCACACTTCCCAAGTTGGGGGACATCACGCAGGTAATCGGACAGCAAGAAAGGTATTGCAAAGAGGATACTATTGGCCTTCGATATTTAGAGATGCTCATTACTTTGTTAGAAGATGCGACCAATGTCAGCGACAAGGTGCTATTTCAAAACACCATGAGATGCCCATGACGAAAATCCTTGAAGTAGAGCTCTTTGACGTATGGGGTATTGATTTCATGGGTCCATTCGTAAATTCATTCGGCATGAAGTACATCTTAGTTGCTGTGGATTATGTCTCGAAATGGGTTGAAGCTGTAGCATTGGCCGACAATGAGGGAAAGCGTGTTGTAGCGTTCTTGAAGAGGAATATCTTCTCTCGCTTTGGAGTACCACGTACTATCATAAGCGATGGAGGATCTCACTTTTGCAACAAGCTATTCAAGTCCGTGTTGGCAAAATATGGTGTCAAGCAACACAAGGTAGCCACGCCTTATCACCCACAAACTAGTGGACAGATAGAGGTTTCCAATCGAGAGATTAAGCAAATACTTGCGAAGACGGTAAATGCTAATAGGAAGGATTGGTCTCGGAAGCTGGACAATGCACTATGGGCGTACAGGACTGCATTCAAAACGCCAATCGGCATGTCCCCTTATCAACTAGTTTATGGGAAGGCTTGTCACTTACCCATTGAGCTCGAGCACAAGGCATTGTGGGCGCTGAAGCGATTGAATCTGAATTGGGATGATGCAATGAAGCTGAGGATGGAGCAACTGAACGAGATGGATGAATTCCGTCTACATGCTTATGAAAGATCAGACCTCTACAAGGAGCGGATGAAAAAGTATCATGATCAGCGGATTGTTCGTCGAAACTTTCAAAAGGATGATATGGTACTTCTCTTCAACTCCAGATTGAAGCTCTTCCCAGGTATGTTAAAATCCAAGTGGTGTGGTCCATACAAAGTTATCCAAGTCTACTCGTCTGGAGTAGTTGAATTGGAAGATAATAATGGTGTTATCTTTAAAGTGAATGGCCAACGTGTGAAACCTTATATCGGTCCTCTTGATTCGACAAACTTCATGGCCATCACTTATCTCGACGAAGTCTAAGTACTCGAGGTAACTATGTCGTGCCGCGACAATAAATCAAGCGCTAGATGGGAGGCAACCCATCGTTTATCGTTTTTCATTTTTCATTTCGTTCTAGTATGTGTTTTGCTTTTGATAAATAAAAATCCAAAAATAAGAGTCGTTCCACGACCAAAACTAAGGCGCTTGATGGGAGGTAACCCATCGTTCTAATCGTTTTTAGTGTTTTTGAGCAAATGTAGGTGCAAGAGGTGTAAAATGAGGTGATTGGTTTCAAAGTTTGATTTGGACGTATTGCATGGTAAAGGTGGTAAGTTAGGAATTAAGATGCATAAGGCTATGGATTGAGCATTGCTCATGACAAAATAGGCATTGAGAAAGGCTAGGCCTAGGTAAAACTAGGCCACGAACAAGGCATGGCCTATACTATAGCCCAAGGTCTCGGAATCTAGTGTGCTATAGCATAGGCGCCGCCCATGCTCAAGTATGCCATAGCATAGGCGCCGCCTATGCTATAGCATTTGGTCTCTGAATCTCATATGCCATGCTAAAGGCGCCGCCTATGGTCACTAAAGGCATTGCACTAGGCGCCGCCTATGCTCACTAAAGGCATTGCACTAGGCGCCGCCTATGGTCACCATAGGCAAAGCTAAAGGCGTCGCCTATGGTCACTTTTTGTCTCCAAAACCGATTTTAAATGGGTCAAAACCCGACCCATTATTTTCCTATATAAAGGAGACTTAGTCCTAAAACATAAACACATTTAAAACTTGACCTAGGCGCCGCACATACTCTCCAAATCCTCTCAAAACTTTTCTTTTTGCTCTCCCACTTCACAAGAACATCTCCAAAGGCTTCAATCACGTAAGTACTCTTTTGTTCTTCATCTATTTTTCGTAAGTGCTACATTTCTATGTATATTATGAATTGCTACATCTTGAAGAAATATTGGTAATGTTAATGTGTTTGAATTGTTGATACAAAACCAAGTGAGTGAACATGAACGTTAGGATACTCTTAACTTGTTTCCGACTTGAATTTCAGTTTGATGCATTGTTATGCTACTTGCGGAATTGCTACAGTCATGAACATTGCATACTCTTGTCACTTGAATACTTACATGTTAGAATGTCCCGTTCATCGGAATAAGACTTATAGTTGCCCACCGACATAGGCGATTGTGATTATTGATAGAAACTATACCATGATGTAATCCCTATGTAGAAGTCTTGATATACCTAACATGAAAGTATTGTAAAGGTTGCAAGAAGTGATACATCTCTGAATTTCTTGTTAGAATATAGCCCCTAAAACGTATGTCGATGAAGTCTGAGTAATCGACCACTTTCACTTCACTAATTCGTATCAACAAACTAAGTGTGGGGTGGTACCCCTACTGCTTATGTATAGATTGTATCCATTGAGATTATGCTAACGTGAACTCTATTTCAAGTCTCAGGTACAATGGCACCCAAAGCGAGACAAGGCAAGGAGAAGGCTACCACTTCCCAAAAGGGCAAGAAAAGAGGCCGCAAGGAGCAAGGAGAATCATCCTCAATGCAACTACCACGCCGAATGTTTGGAATAAAATGGGTTCTTGAGGAGGAAGCCAAGGAATGGTATAGGAACAACAAGGAAAGAAAATATGTTCATGTCGACGTGATAAACAAGGAAAGCCTAGCGAAGAAGGAGCCGCGCATGTTGGCGAAGATCATGGCATTAAATCTGGATTTCATCTTCCGCGACATGGGAGAATGTAATCTTGATTTGACAAGAGAATTTTATGCCAACTGGTCTCCGAAAACCACAGGCAGCGAAGTCAAGATTCGGGGCCAGGTGTTACAACTCAATGCGGATTTCTTCAACTCCTTTCTTGGCCTGCCTTCAGTCGATCCAGCACCATTCAAAGAGCTGTACAATAGACCTCCTTATAGAGCAATTCGACACACACTCTGTGGAACAAGATCCATGGCACGCTGGAGTAGACACAAGGACACTGGTCGACACAACACTTTCCCATATGCTTCTTTGAATAGGGAAGCAAGGATATGGTTGCGCATGATCAACTGTTGCCTCATTCCAGGGACGCAATACACAAAAATAACAAGGGATAGAGTGTGCTTGGTATACGCAATGATGACGAATATCCCTATCAACATTGGGGTAATCATCCGATCTACAATGCGGAAGGCTAGGCTACACAAACGATCCCATTTCAGCTTCAGAAATCTGTTGACTGCAATCTTGAGGAATGAAGACATCGAAGAGGAACCAGCTGACCATAAACTCCCACACAATCCGAAGAAGGTTGACCTCACAAAGGTCAAAGATGCTGAATCAACACATGGCACCAACCTTACTACGACAGAGAGACATGCTCGGGATGAGAGTTTCTCTCGCCATATGTACGGCATGATGAGGTTTACAATGATGAGTGGAGGTCGTGTTCCCACTGCTGCAGAGCTCCAACAGCTGGACCATGACTATCCAATGAATATTCATGCACGGGAGATGTGTGGAGTAGGTACATACTTTGAGGAACCTCTCGATGACGACGTGCCAATTGATGATGATCGACGAATGCCAGACTCTAACATGAAGGAGAATTCTGACTCCGATGACTCCGACGAAGGGGGTATGACCCCCGACATTGAGGACGAGTCCGACTGACCAGGTTCTTCGTATTTATTTTCCACTGAGGACAGTGTCCCAAATAAGTGTGGGGTGGTGGTATTGCATGCTATACTTCTCTACTCGCATCTATGTTTGTTTGCTTTGTTTTTGTTTCGTTTTTCATTTTTCTTAAGTTTTTTAGTAGTAAATTTTTTTTTTAGCTTCACATGAAATTATTTTGATAGGGAGCATGAAATTATGACAAGAGTTTGTGCTAAAATCATGACTATTGAGACATTTAGGCTCTAATTGTGACTCACTATGTGATATTGTTTGGTTTAATTCCTTCACCTGTTGGGACAAAAGTCTATACTACTCTCAATAAAGTCGACCATGTGCCTTGTGTGTGTGAGCTAATAGTATATTCTGTGCTTGTGGCTGATGCTAGAACTTGCCTGGTATGTATGTAAAGCGAAAATAAGGAGTGTAAGTCTAGGATATGATTTAGGCATTTCTTTGGCAACCTATGATTATTTACCTTCTTTTTACCTACCCATGGACATCATCCTAGTTTAACCCTTTTGAGCCTTTAGCCTATTTTCTTTGACAAACCTCGTATGTAAGCCTAATCCATTTTTTTCAAGACCATAATTTGATCCAAATTCCTAAGTGCTTTAAAGTGAAAAAGTCATGTGACAAAATAAGAGGAAATTGGGTGAGTATGATGTTTTAGAATGCATTGGTGCTTGAAATGGCTATGAAAAAGAAGTGCTATCATAAGAGGTATGTTATCAAAAGAAAAAGGAAAGGAAAACTGAAAAGTTAGTTATGTTTAAAATTGAAAAACAAAAGAAGAGAAAAAGAGTGGTAGAATAAAAGAAAGTAGAAAGGTTGTTTGAAAGAAAAGTGTTAATGATACAATGTGATGTATTAAAGCGCTTAGGAACATAGTCACTATTTCTGGCCAAAATAGTCCTACCTGTCCCTTAGCCTACATTACAACCATCAAAAGACCTAGTTGATCCTAAGCTTGGCATTCTGACATTTAGTGGAGCATTACACTAAGGGCAAGCCTATGGTCATCAGTTTCTTCATATGAATTCTTTGTGAGAGCGAGAGCAAGGATATTTTGATACCCATGTTTGAAAAATATGCTATACTTGTGAGTGATTATGGGTAATATATTGTGAGACACACATGGTTGATGAGTTTTGGGTCGTCGCGTATGATTCTTTGTGCCTTAACCTTTGAATATGAGTTGACCACCATCACGAGTCTATGCTAGAGGTTAAACTGTTTCTACTAATGATCGAAAAACTACTCTTTGTTGATAATTGTTGTGCTTGTCTTGACGAATATTTTGTGTTGTTGCTGTGAAACCCTAAGTTGATGTTTAGAGGGACATGATATTTTGTTCGAGGACGAACAAAGCTTCAAGTGTGGGGTGTTGATGATAGGCGAATTTACACGCCTATAGCACTATATTTTGCCCATATTTTAGCCTAGTTTTGAGAACAAATTATATATTTCATGCACTTTTACTCCTTTTTCCTGTAAGTGAGCTAACGAACATGATTAGCAAAGTTTCAGGTATAAATGATGCAGAATTCAGCATTTCATGGATAACTTGACGCCAAAGAAAGCTTCACGAAAGGAGAAAAGCCAATCTTGGACGCCAAGGACTAAAGATGGCGCATGGAAAATCTGTCCCGGGCTAAAACAACATTTCTGAAGACTTTGGGGACTAGCAGTAATTTATTAGGATTAGGATAATGATACATTAACCTAGTACAATTGGGTTAAGTATTACATTAGCTTGTTAGGATTAGGATAATGATACATTAACCTAGTACAATTGGGTTAAGTATTTCATTAGCTTAGTAGGATTTGGTTAAGCATTTCATTAGCTTAGTAGGAATAGGATATGGGTATTATAAATACCCTATTTTGCTAGAGATTTTGGAGCATCTCATCTTACTTCTCAACATCAAAATTCTACTTTTCAATTCTGAATTAATTCTATTTTTCTTCTTCTACTCATCTATTCTTAAATTCCGCAACAAGAGAAACGTTACCTTGCTAAGGAATTCATGCCTAAACGCCTACCACACCATTATCAACGTGAAATCATAATTGTGGGAAAACAACAATGTCAATTGTGATTTCCTTCGCACTCATGGGTAACTAAACCTCTCTGTTGGGGTTATGGAAGCCGAATGAGATACTATCTATTGCTATGAGTTTGTGAATTTGTGACACGTATATTGCTTATATCATTATTCTCTTTATCTTAATGTAAATTCTTTGTGGTTGCAAACGCAAGAATACGCCAGTATAACATTTAACTTGTTCGAAAGAAAGGTTATCTGTCTGGAAAAGAGATAATGTCAAGGTAGTAGGGTCCCATCCCATATTAAAAAGTTAGTGTCGTAACTGGATTAACCTCTTGGAGAATTCGTACCGTTAGAAACGCTTTAAGCTCAAAAGCGTTAAAGTGAAATAATCCTCGAATAGGTCGAAAGACGCCTGGATTTACCATCGAATAAAATTCTCTATAAGCACATGCATGTCTGAATTCAACACACTCATAGTCAATAGAGACGTATAACTCAGAAGGTGGACATAACCCCAACTCCTCAATTCTCATTATTTCACAACCTACTAAACATTCCTTCTTTTTACTTTGCTATTTTCAGTTTTTGCTTTAATAATTTGGTTACACATTACAAACCCCCCTTCTTACGAGACTTGCACTAAAAGTCTAGTAATCGTTGCTTACTTGTTGACCAAGCTATTCCCTGTGGGATCGATACCCAACCCAGGTTGGGTTCTATATTTGCTAACGACCGCTTTACACTCCTACGAGAGCTGTAATTGAGCGTTATCAACCATATATAGGGGATATTTTGATTTCTCCTAACAGCTGATTCATCAATTGTAATAGATGAAGAATTCAATTCATCAGCTATTTTGAATGTATTAGATAAAAAGTCACGACTCTACACCTTTTTTTTAATAGTCATCACATGCGTGCAGATGAATAAACAATGTCTGGTCTATCACAACAGATTAACTATCTGTTGCAATATATGGATTATCTGTTGTGACAGATGGACTATATGTTGGAGGAGATGTTTTGATTTCTTCCAATAGCTGATTCATCAGTTGCAACAGATGGAGTTTTCGATTCATCAGCTATTTTGAATATGTTAAAAAAAGTCATGACTCTTCACACCTGTTTTTTAATAGTCATCATATGCGTTCAGATAAATAAACAATACTGTAGTGTCTTTGATGGGGTAGGAAGAATAAGGTGCATGCAATGGATCCACTTTTATGCGTGGAAGTTATGTATTATTGATCAGTCTACCGCAAAAGACACACATAAAGTGCAATGATTTTGTGAATGTAGTTTTTTATCGATTAGACACTGATCCTTCATAAAAGATCCTGCATTGTACAGTTTAGTTTGATAGGTGCAAACTGATAAGACCAAAGGGTTCCAAGACCATGGTGTCGATACCCTGTTACAATTTAATAATGGTCTTTTCTCATGTTTTTCTGTCAAGATTGGGGAAGGGTTCATGTTTTTGGAGGCAGTGTAAATATCCAATAGTGATTGGACCGGTTTCAATGGACTTTTTGAAATGCCTCCGAAGCCTCGCACTGCAGCAAACAACGATGGAACCAATAGAAATTACCCTATTCCAAATTTATATAGATGGATTGCTAGAAGAGACTTTTATACAGAGAAGGTTCTTAGGAGAATACCTGTATGGGAAGGGGGGGAGGGGGTGGAGAAGGACATATATCATCTCAGACCTTGTTTAAGAGGAAGCACAGGGAGAAAGAAAGGAAATTCTAGCGAATTTGGCCAATGAAATTGACATGAGAAACAACAAAAACTGGATGAGCTTCAAATGTGAAAGTGTATCCAAAAATCAAAATTCATCAGTTGTTGAAAAAAAAAGAATGGTCAACAGGACTGGAGATGGACACTTTGCTCGAGAATGAAACTAGTGAGCGTGGCCTCAATGAAGACTCTCACAAAGTGCAGGAACAGAACTCTAAGGAAAAAGTTTCACAAGCACACAAAATTGATACGATTGTCGGTCAGAATTAAAACCTGAACCAACTACTCCTAAATTTAAAATACGGGATCAAGCTATAGTGATAATTTCTCAAGTTAAACTTGCATGCCATGCCTTGTATTTGTGGCTATGATCAGGATGATGTCAGTAGAAATAAAAAGGTCTGAAGTTGGGCAGAAATCCCATGCCTTGTTGTTTCCACTGCCTTTGACCTGAACAGATCCATAAACAGGAGGCAAAGGATGCAAGTTTAACTTGAGAAATTTCCACCTTGGCTTGATCCCCGTATTTTTAATTTAGGAGTAGTTGGTTTAGGTTTCAATTCTGACCGACAATCATATCAATTTCATGTGCTCGCGAACTTCTTCCTTAGAGTTCTGGTCCTACACTTTGTGGGTCTTAATTGAGGCCACGCTCATTAGTTACTATCTCTAGTAAAACGACTAGCTCCAATCCTCTTGACCATTCTTTTTTTACTTCAACGACTGATGGATTTTCATTTTTAGATACGCTTTCACATAGCAGTTCATCCAGTTTTTTCATTTTTCATGTTAATTTCATCAGCCAATTTTGCTACACTTTCCTTCCTACCCTGTGTTTCCTCTTAGACAAGGTATGAGATAATATATGGCCTTCTCAACCTCCCCCTCCCCGCACAGGTATTCTCCCAAGCACCTATGGCTGTATAATAGTCTCTTCCAGCAACCCATTCGTATAAATTTGGACCAGGGGAATTTCTATTGGTTGCATTGGTGTTTGCTGCAGTGCGAGGCTTTTGAGGCCTTTCAAGAAGTCCATTGAGCCTTTAAAATCGGTCCAATCACTATTGGATATTTACAGTGCCGCCAAAATCTTGAACCCTTCCCCAAACTTGACAAAAAACATGAGCATAAACGGTTATTAAATTATAACAGGGTATTGACACCACCTACTTGGTCCCTCAGCCTTACCAGTTCGAACCTAACAATCTTAACTGTAAAATGTCATATCTTGTTTGAAGAATTAACGCCTAATAGCTAAAGAACAAACATTCACAAAATCATTGTACTGGATGTGTGTTTTCATGATAGGTTGATCAGTAATACATACCTCCCACATATGAAGTGGTTCCATCTGTAAGAAGCTTATTCCTCCAAACCCATCTTTACTCTAGACTCTAATGTTGGTTGGGCAAAAATAAATCCAGTTTCACTTTTTTTTTTATCTACAAATAAGAGAAATACATTTGATGTCAAACAAGAGAAGAAGAAAAAGAACATTACAAAAGGGTAACACAAAATTAAGTGAATCAACAGATGACCAATCTGATGCAATAGATTGTCATCTGCTTAACCGGAGGTATCTGTTGCAATAGATGGATGACATGTTGCAAAGATGAGTCATCTGTTGGATAAATCAAACCATCCTTTCTACTGATTTGATTTCTTCAAATAGTTGTTTTGTCTGTACAAAAAGGTAACACAAAATTAAGTAAATCAACAGATGACCAATCTGATGCAACAGATTACCCATCTGTTCAACCGATGAGATATTTTACAACAGATATAAAATAATGGTTCGTTCATTCAAGGCTTAAAAGTCACTTTTTCTTCAATTTTCTTAATAAATAGGAAACTGGAAAATAGGTAAATCATCAATAGAAATAGATGTAAATATCTAATTTAAATGACATACAAAAAAGAAGACGAGATGGAAAGAGCAATAGTGAACCATACCTGCAATGTCAAAAAGCAAAGGGATCAGAACATCCAGTTCAGTCGAGAAAAGATATTGATCGGTTGAGATACAAAAGGATCCTCATTCGAAAGAAGAGAGAAAAAAGAGGCAAACAGGAAAGAAAGAGATAAAGAAGAAAGAGTGATAGATAAGTTGAGTTGAGTCTTGAGTCTTACTTATGTTATCGCTGAAGGAGTGAGTATTCTTCTAGATATGGGTTTTAAATATTTATTAATATGTTTAACTTTTGAGGGGCACGAGGAGACGGTGACATTGAAAAGACCAGATAAGATTACTCACTCAGGAGATTTCTGGTTATCCAAGTATATTTTTTACCACCTTAGTATTTTAAATTTTTTTATATCTGATAGGAAATACCTAAATTGCTTTTAAAAAAAGGGTCTTAAAACATCTAAGTGCAACAAATAACAATTTCTGTTTGAAAATATCCAAAGCTCGATACACAATATTGAAGTGTCTATTAGTAATATAGTAATACACTCTATTTTCTATGTATTAGTAATACAAAGACTTTAAACGCATGTATTAACTTATTAAATGACCTTAATACCCCTCAATTTCCCTCTCAAAATATTTCACTATTTCTTTTCCCGCCATTTTAATTTGCACTAGTGAATCTTTTCAAAATATTTCATAATTTCTTTTCCCACTATTTGAATAAACAAAAATGAATGGTTGATTTAAATAACTATAACATATTTTTTCTTTGCTTCGAGAGTCTTTAAAAAGATTTAAAAAAAATTGAGATTATTTTTTAATATTACGTCTTATATTTTATTTTTGTTTCAACTATGTTAATCCGTCGGCGTAATATTTTTGCGCAAAGATGAAGGTCTTGCAATTAATACTAAACCTCTATATAATAGTTCAACAATATTAATTATGTTTGAAATAACAAAAGAACTTTGTTGCAAAAAAGTGTACAAAATCAAAGAAGGGTATTTTTGCAACCAAGAATTTATTTTATAGAAATTATGTAAGATGTATTATTTCCTATACATCAAACCATACAATGTATAAGAAAGAAATAATACATGGATAACTAATACAAGCATAAATAATACAAGTATTACTAATGCAAGCATTACTAATACGGTATATTTTGCATTGTTCTTATACACTCTACCAAACAACCCCTGATTGATTAATCTAGGACCAAGGGTAAGTTCTCATAGGGTCAACTACAACTTCAATTATGTCTTTGGGCAATTGAAATGATGAGACATATTGCATTCCTTCCGACCAGAGTCGTCGATTGAACCAATTCTTACTACTTCATATGTTAGACCAATACCTCAATTGATTAATCTAGGACCAGGGGTGAGTTCTCATAGGGTCAACTACAACTCTAATTGAGTCTTTGGATAATTGAAATGCTGAGATGGTATTGCGTTCCTCCCGACTAGAGTCGTCGATCGAACCGATTTTTACTACCTCATATGTTAGACCAATACCTCAATTGATTAATATAGGACCAAGGGTGAGTTCTCATAGGGTCAACTATAACTTCAATTGATTTTTTGGGAAATTGAAATGATGAGACGATATTGTGTTCCTTCCGACTAGAGTCGTCGATCGAGCCGATTCTTACTACCTCATATGTTAGACCAATACCTCAATTGATTAATCTAGGACCAGGGGTGAGTTCTCATAGGGTCAACTACAACTTCAATTGAGTCTTTGGTCAATTGAAATGATGAGACGGTATTGCGTTCCTCCCGATCAGAGTTATCGATCGAATCGATTCTTACTACCTCATATGTTAGACCAATACCTTATTTGATTAATCTAGGACTAGGGGTGAGTTCTAACAATAGATGGGTAATCTGTTGTGACATGTGAAAATCCATTTGATAATTTACAACAGGTGGGTAATCTGTCACAACAAATTACTTAATCTATTTGATAATTTACAGCAAATTAGTATCTGATGCAATAGGTTGAACATTTGTTTTTATACAATTTCAATTGAGTTCATATACCTAAATTGATTAAATTAGGACCAGGGGTGGGTGATTTCATTGGGTCAACTAAAACTTCAATTGAGTCTTTTGGCAATTGCATGATGAGAGGATTAAAAATTATGCATTTTAAAAAATAATTGAGATCATTCGGACCAAACTAACATTTTCAAAACTTGTCATTCTTTTTCAAAAGACAAATCAACCCATACAAATCATCCATTTACGAGAAAAATGTTTCATCATATCAAATCTCGAGTTCTCGCTCTTTTCTCTTTCTTTCTCACTCAATTATACAGTACAGACAATAACTATAACTACTCAACAAATTGCTCTGCCCTTCACAACAAATTAATTTTCTTCTCATTTTCGACCATATAGGTGTTATTTTAGACTTTATTCTTGCTTGTATCATTCATTTTCTCTGTCTTCGTAGGTAACAGAGTTTGAGAAGAGTTCTATATTTGTTATTTTTTTCTAAAACATAAGGTCTTTTAAGTTAATGATGAAAAAGAAAACTTTTAGTTGTATTATCTTCGAGAATAGGTTTATAATTTTGAGTTTTGATGGTAAAATCATAAAAAGAACTTGAGAAAAACCTAGTTTATGTCGCAGTGTTCCATTGACTGTCATGGTATTGTTGGATGGTGTTTGTGATATTTGTGGTGGTGATGGTGGTGATGGTGGTTGTCGTCGTCGTGGTACTGGTGGTGGCTGTTAGTGGCATTGGTTGTTGGTGTTTGTGGTGGCTGTCGGCGGTGTTGGTATTTGTGGTATTTGTGGCATTGGTTGGTGGTGTTTGTGGTGGAAGTGGCTGTTGGTGTGTCGTTATTGTTGTTTTTTGTAATGTATTTTTTAAAATTTATGCATACATTAATTTTAATATATTTTTTGTTTTTCTGTTGTTTGTAGGTAAAACATGTCTTCCAAAAGAAAAGAAAGTGAAAGTGGATCAACGTCTGACCATCTCAAAAAAAGGCTATAGTACAGAAGAATTTGGAGGAGCTTCTTGAACAATCTCAGTCAAGGAAATAAAGTGAAGATGAGGAGAGATATGAAAACATTGAGGGAGGTAGACAAAGGTCTGTAGACGGTGCTGAAGAAAATAAAAGTGAGAAAGAAGAGGAATTAGAGAGTGAGAAAAAAAAGAGAAAGAGAAAGAAGATGATCATCAACATGATGATAATGGATAACCAATGGGGCATGAATTAATTTCGACATCCCAGCATGATCCTATCAAAATTTTTTAGTATTGACAAGTTTAAAGTTGTGATGCCGATAAATGACAAAAAAGTAGAAGAAGAACTAACTTGTCAAATTGTACTTAAATGTCAGATGGGGAGTAAATTTACTGATTTTAGGAAAATTATGAAGGACAAAAACATATACGAACTTTTTAAGAAGAGATGCTTTGGATGCTTTCTTGAGCTGGTTGAGGACGCCCCTGCCCATTTCCCAATGAGGATGGTATATGGTCTTCTCAAGCGCAGTATCAAGTATGTGGCGGGCAATAAAAACATGGATGAAATTTGGATCAACTACTGTGGCATGCCGGTTTGTTTTGGCTAGCAAGAGTTTGCTATAGTGACAGGCTTGAGATGCCATCATCTAGAAGAACCACTTATCGCCAAGGGAATACCTCACAAAACATGCAAAGCAAGAAAATGCAAGGAAAAAATAGATGGGTTGTTTGACATTGCTCGACGTGGCTATAAAGCATCGAATTTGTTGACAGATCTCATGGATAAAACCATACCTAAGAAGTACAGGGAGCAATTGTGCTTAGTTTGGTTTGCCCATTCGGTTATATTGGAAAGAGACGTCAACAAGGTTATAGAAGATGATTTGTTGGCGCGTGCTAAGGATTTTGATAAATTCAATAATTATCCCTAGGGATATGACAACTTCTACTTGACTGTCCAATATTTACTGACAAAGCTAACCTCAGGGACGACCACATTATACAGCTTTCCTTGGGCTTTCACGGTAAAATTAATCACTATTTCAACTCATCCATAAGTTATATTGAATATAGTTATTATGACTTTTTTTTTGCTTGCTTCCTGTTTACATTTTTTAGGATTGGACATTTGAAGCTATTCCTCCTCTCCGAAAGCAGGCAATGGATTACCCGAATGAGGTTTTTCATCCAAGGATGTTTAGGTGGTTGGATGCAAAGAACAATACCAAAATTAAGGAGGCTGATCTCTTTAACCCTCCAGATGATACAATACATCTTCTTCATGTAAAATAATTTTACTCAATGAAAGATATTGAGAAGATGTTATAGCTGGTGCCACAGATGTTATATCTGATGTACCAGATGGGACATCTGTTGTAATAGATTACCCGTCCTATGGCAATTGATGCAACAGATGGATAATCTGTTGTGACAGATGATTGATATCTTGCATCAGATTGCCCATCTGTTGCTTTGGTTATCTGAACCCGGCTCCTAACAGATTAACCATCTACTACAAATTATGAAACAAGTGTGTAATCTGATGTAACATATTATTAATAAATATATAAAAATCATCTATTGCATAATGTGTAACCCAACAGATTACCCGTCTTGTGCAACTGGTGCAACAGATTGTTAATCTGTTGCGATAGATGATTGATATTTTGCATCAGATTATCCATGTGTTGTTCTGGTTCTCTGAACCCAACTCAAATGGATTTTAACCATCTACTGCAAACTATGCAATAGATGTATAAGCTGATGCAACATATTGTTAATCTATTACAGAAGTTGACTATTAAAATGTTAACACAACTGTGAAATTATTATATTATATGATTTAAATGTATCTGTCTTTTTTTCTAGGTTGTGCATCCATGGATCGTACCTACTAAGGATGAGTCGTTGATGACTTCTTATATTACTCTAGGTTATGTTGATACTATAGCAGACCCAACAATGGAGTTAATAAGGAAGGAATTGGCTAGAGCAACAGCCATAAGAAGAGCAGTTAGGCAAGGTCAGCCTAATGTTGAGTCTCTTCATGACCAACCTACTAAGGAAGATCCGGGTGCTTCTTCTGGTGGAGTTGTTGGTGTTGGTGGCAGGCATGATGATGCTGCTACCACTTGTGATGATGAGAATGTTGATGCTCAGGAATAAATAAATTTTTTTGAAAACACCCCTTTTCACCCATACACAGGTCCCTCTCACCCCCCTTCACCCTCGTGTTCTCATTGCGAATGTGAAGAGTGCAAGGACAACCAGGATAAACTTTTTGAAAAAGTAGAGGTTATCTCTAAAGCTGTCGAGGAATTCAAATCCAAAAGGGGTGTCATACCATCCAAGAAGTTGAAGGAGCGATATACTGCTACATTATTGGTTAGGATGAAGAAAAGAGCAATAACCGACGTACTCTCCTGTCATAAATAAAAAATAATTGCAACTCCTCTCTCTCATAAAGCTATTGAAGTTCAAGGGATATTCAAGAAGAAGTTGGAAATATACATAAAACTTGGTGCCAAAGAGAAGAGGGATCTGCGACAGTCCAAGAATGCCAAGCCAGGCGCACCAGATTACCCCAGGCCTCTTTTTTCACCCCAAGACTTCCAGACTATGACAGATATGCGTATGCAGTACGAGGACAAGGCAAGTTTACTTTTCCTAACCTAGCCTTCTAATCTAATCTACCCCATGAAGAAGAAGCTATGCAACATATGTGAAATTTGTTGCAACAGCTGGGTATTCTGGTGCAACTGGTAGTGGTTCTGTTGCAACTTACTATCCATCTATTGCATAAGTTGCATTGGATTATTGATTCAAAGAACCCTATGCAGCTGATGGACCATCTTTACAATTACTAACCTATTTAATATTTTTTTCTTATATCACAACATGTTGACAAAATTCTCTTCCTCATGAGGGAAAGGCAATTAACGTACCCGGACGCTTATGATGCTGCTGATAGGATAATGGACCTTGACTTCTGCAAGAAGCTCAAGGATAAGTACAATCAACTCAATAATTCTGCATTAGAATATGGCGCGAGATTTGATTCCTTAGCTTTTACGTTGGACTGGGATGAAGAAGAAATGATTAAATATGTTAGAGGGGAGAGGCCAAATCCATACGGTAAGAGATGGACCAAGGCAAAGAGGATTCTTGAAGTCATTAGCATAAAGTTCATACATTATTGGGCTGTTGAGATACTACTCGAGGAGGGAAAGATCAATGTTTATGACTGTAACGAACCTCTCGTCTACGATGTCGATCTTTTTCTCCTCGTGGAGGCACTGATGGAGCTGTTGCCCATCTTATTGAGGGAGAGTAAACTGATGAATCATTTTCCAAAGAAAGCATTGATAAAGAAATCATGGGATTATGGTAGTCAAAACAGTGGCATGATCCTTCCAAAAAATGATGTTGGTTACATAAGCGGGTCGCACGCTCTTGCACACATCGAATATTTGTTGACTGGCACAGAAATGGCCGAGCCAATGACCTTTCTGTGTGACAATAATATGGAAAACCTGCAAGAGGTCTGGGCTTATGGGGTACTAACTGGACGCTTGGAGCCTGTGTATATTGAAGAGCCTGTGAAATAACAATTTTTATTTCAAGTCACACTCCACTTTACTTTAAATCACATGTACATGTAGAGGAAATAGTTTTTTTCTGATAGAGTAAAAGTTGAGTTTTTTATAATGCAATAGATTGTCAATCTATTGTAAAATATATTTTATCTGTTCTGGCAGATAGTTTATCTGTTGCAATAGGTTGGTCATCTGTAGCATTATGTCGATGTTATTTCTATCTTATCTAAGTCTAATTTTTTACAACAGAGGGAAGACCTGTTTGATAATTTCCAACAGATGACCTAAAATTTACAACATATGCCTAAATCTGTTTGATATTTTGCAGCAGTTACACGCTTGAATATCCATGTGCACGACAACACCAAACAAGTAGCAAATACACTACCATGAAAATTTCAGCAATTAGGATTGAAAATCCATGTGCCCAACACCACCAAACCAGTAGCAATAACGACAATAATGTAGTACCTTTTCGCTTAATTTTGTATCTCTTCAGAAGCCTTGACTTTCTTCAACAAACCCCAGATTACACGATTTTCTTGTGAAGGGTGTCGTTCTTCATACCAATCAAAGTAATCGCATCCACTCAATTTCTATAAAAATAAGAACACAATTATAAAACAATTACAAGTCAATAATTAATCAACTAATTAAATAAAAAAATATTACGTTTGAAATCTTACAAGTAAAAAACCTACGATCTGGATTTTGTTGAATCCAATAAGTCTTCAATAGAGATTCATAACCACACTTAAAATATCAAAAATCGTTATCACAAAAAATAGTGGAAGTGCGCTCGACATAATGAAGAAAAAAAGACCAAATGCAAATAATTTGAAGAATTTGGATAGATTAAAAATAGATGACGACAAAGAAGAAGATTTGGGAATTTAAGGTTAAATTTTAGGAAGAAGATGAATATATAAGACATTGGAGGAAAAAATGACCGTTGGGGGCAAAATCAGACGCCAAGTCAGCAAAAAGTGCTAACCTGACACAGTTGTGCCTATTTTATTTTACGTGTTTAAAATGATCACAGTCTACGTGATGCCTATTTTATTTTAGGTATTTGAACTAAACACTATCGATGAGTTTCGCCTTTTTTATTTCAATTCACTTTCACTTTTTCACATGTAGTGGCAATTTTTGTATGTCCAATGAAACTTGAATTTTTATAATGCAACAGATTCTCCATCTGTTGTAACAAATATTCTACCTATTCTGACATATAGTTTATCTGTTGTAATAGGTTGGTCATCTATTGAATTATATCAGGGTTTCTATCTAAGTCTATCTGTTGCAGCAGTGGGAAGACCTGTTTGATAAATTCCAATAGATTACCTACCTGTTGCAACACATGTCAAATATGTTCGGTATTTTTCAACAGATGTGACTTCTGTTGCAACAGATACATTATCAGTTGAAATATTTGAATCTAGTATTCCATTTCAATTAATAAGTTCAAATCTAAGGAAAAAATAAAATTCATAGACAAATAAAATAAATCGAGCCTTAAGAAATTAGCTGAAATAAAATCAACGAATAAATAAAATGTAAAAAAATTATTATAGGTACAGATCTCACCAAATACATCAACAATTTAAGTATTGATGCCAAGGAGTCCTAAGGAGGGGTGAGGTTATTACTTTGACAGACTTAAGCTATAAAGATCTACTCAATATGGACAAGTTTTTATTCATACGGTGCTATGAAATTCGTCTTTGCTCGTCGTGGGTCTTTATTGTCTATTATGTACGGTTTCTGCACTTTCTGTTCTCCGTATTTCCATAAAAAGAGTAGAGTAGTATATTGTCAATGCTGTTCAGCAGTAGTTTCTACATCCACCTGGAAAGCCAGAATTGGTCAATGCTAATCATGGAGATACAACAAAATAAAAAAGGATAACTCATCTGTTCTAGCATTTTACTATGCATGTGTTTAACTCATCTGTTATAATTATACTTACTGCATCCTTCGAGGGGTTGAAGAGATCAAGAAATTTTATATTTTTATAAGTTTTGGCAGAAAACCATCTCAAGATTCTTGGACAAGAAACTTCTTCCTGGTATTTCACCTGTTGTCTCAAATGAGGAATGTCTTCAAACGTCCAAGCCTATAAAATAACGCCAATAAATCAAAACTATTATTGAGTGAAAAAATGAATGATATTATAATAAAAGAAAGAAATGAAACATTTACCATGAAAGCTCATGGAAAGCCATATAAGTTGACTGTCTTTGGCACTAACGTAGTCAACAAATATTAGACAGTCATTTTAAAGCTTTCATAACCCCAAGGATAGCTGTTAAATGCCTCAATATCCTTAGAGTGATTTATTAAACCAACGCTTATGTTGTTGTTAATGTCTCTTGCCCAAACAATATTATGTACAAACCAAACCAAGCACAATGACTGCTTGTGCTTCTTTGAAAGTTCTTTACCTTTCAACGCTTCTATCAATTTTTTTTTTGTTGAAGCTTGGACAACCAATGGACACCAGGTCATCATGATCACACGACTTGCCTTTGTCTTTTTTGAGTATGCGGGGTGCTTTTTTTGAGTTAGAATAGGTATAACTTAAGAAAGAGGATAACATTTTAGTTCAATAACTATGGTAAACTCCTTCCAACCAAAACAAACAGGCATTCCACAGTAATTTATCCACACCTTATCCCTCTTATTTTTGTTTTAATACATAAACTTATGCTTGAGAAGTTCATATACCATTTTCATTTGGAAACGAGCATTGTTGTCCTCCAGCAAATCAAGATATTTACCAAAGCAGCTGTCCCTGAAATAAGCATTCAATTTTTGTTCTCGAAGTATTTTTCTGAAGGAATTAAAAGATTTTCCCATGGCTGACTTAACCATAAAATCACTTATTAAATCTGTGGAACCATCGCACTGCATTCTCACAGGATAATGATCAATGCTGAAGATTTTGACCAAATTTTCAGCGGAAGGGCTATTAGCATTTGGATTATCTCTTTTGAAACATTCCTCCTCCACGTATTCATCATATTCTTCTCCTGATTGAGATAAAGCTTGTAAAGTAAGCTCATAGAGTGGTGGATGTAGCCTAGCTGTTTCACTTGTTCCTTTACTTTGACTTGATTCAGCTTCTGTTCTTTTGAGATCTATAATCTAAAATTAACAGGAACATAAAAAATTATATTATAGTTATTAATGCATCGTTAAAAAGGATAATAGTAAATCTAACAAGCAAAACAGTAAAATAATAGCTCCAACAGATCACTTATCTGTTGCACCAAGTAGTAGATCTGTTGCAGCATATAACAAACCTAATATAACAGATGAGCAATCTTTTGTAACAATACAAAATGTATCACTCATATTTTAAGACAGATGAATGGTCTGTGCAATAGATCACACATTATTGCAACATGAGTGATCTGTTGGAACAGTTAAATAACCTATTGCAGCGGATGAGTAATCTGTTGTAATAATGCAAAACACATACTCACCTGTTGAGAAAAATGAATAGTCTGTGCAGCAGATCACACATCTATTACAACATCATCTATTGCAACATATGAGTGATCTGTTAGAGCAGTTAAATAACCTATAGCAATGGCTGAGTAATCTGTTTCGATAATACAAAACATATCACTCATCTGTTGAGAAAGATGAATGGTCTGTGCAAAAAATCACACATTTATTGCAACATATGAGTGATCTTTCAAAATAGTTAACTAACCTATAGCAACGACTGAGTAATCTGTTGCGACAATAAAAAATACATCACTCATTCATCGAGAAAGATGAATGGTCTGTGCGATAGGTCACACATCTATTGCAACACATGAATGATCTGTTGGAACAGTTACCAACGGTCAATATTATTTAGATTTCTTCCAATATTGGGTCGTCTATCACGACAGATGAATGATCAGTTGGAAAAATCATGTCTTGGCTATATCCTGTTGGAAGAGTTGATATGATTTTATCCAACAAAAGCTTCATCTGTTGCATCATATCATTAATCTGATGGTTTTTTCGTTGCATCAGATGGTTAATCAGTTGAATCTAATTTTTTATCTGATGCTTAATCTATTGCAACATGTGGTTAATCTTTTGCATCAGATAGTTAAACTGTTGCATCATATGATAAATATATTGCATCAGATGATTAATCTGTTATATCAGAATTGTAATCTGAGGATGGTTGATCTGTTGCACTATCTGATAAATTTGTTGCAACAGATGGTTAATATGTTGCACTAGATGGATAAAACAAAAAATAGTAGCACGATTTTGTTCAATAGAAAAACAACAATATCACCATTTTTACCAAGAATAAGAATAGAACAAATCAACCCAAATCGTTGTTTTATTTTTATAAACACAAACAACAAAAATCAAACTTCAAAAAAAGGCAACAAACAACAAAAAATCAAAATTCACTAAGAAAAGAGAAGAGAAGAAATACCAGAAATTAGGGTTTTGTTCAGACCACATTTCAAATTAAAGCAACAAATATTAAAATTATTAACCAATACTACAAGAGAAGTTGACTTACGTTCCTCGTTTTCTTCAAAACTAAAAAAGCCATAAATTTTTTTCTTTGAAAGAAGAAAAGGAACGATGATGAATTTGAAGTTGTTGTGGCCGGAGAGCAAGGCTATCACGTCGATTGAAGGTTGAAGAATTCAAAGCTGTTGTGGCTAGAGAGTAAGGCTGTCACATCTATTGAAGGTTGAAGTCGAAAAGGAACTCAAAGCCCAACTATTTGTTGTCGGATGCTGAAGTCGCCGAGGATTGAAAGGAGAAATTTTTAGAACTGTTGGTTGGGAAAGAGTTGAGATAAGGTGTCGAGAGAGAGAGAGGAGAGAGACTGGTTGATTTGGATTGAAGAAGGGAGTGGGTTGTGTTGATTTGTATTTTTGAAATGATTAGAAAGTTTTAAAAATATTAATCAAGTCCACAATTAACTTAATCAAGAATAGAAATTAAAAAACAGTAAATAATAAAAGTAATTTTATCATATTAATTTTTAAATATAATAAATTTGACATTTTAAAAAATATATTAAATAATAAATCATATTTAATAAAATAAATAGAAATAGATAATTTATTCATTGATTTTATAAACTTGACAAGTATAATCGGATATCTCAAGTAAAAAATAGATAAATAGAAATGGATGGAGTGTGTAAAATAAAATATAATTGGAAAGTTGGGATATTGCAAAAATATTTTCTAATACACTCATGAATCTTTCCAAACTCATACTCAAATATTCATACTGCTCCAAAGTAAAATAATAATTAAAAAAAACATATTGAATACATTATCAATTATCATATGTGGAATGAATGTTATGATCCATGGTAAGGTAATAAGGTATATATATGGGTTAAAATGTGAATTTTAAAGAAGGCCATACCAAGAGATGACGTGTGGCTGTCAGTCTAAACTGACTCAGCAGAATCGGATTTGATGAAGATTCAAGGGTTGAGATCGTTGGAACATGGTTCTAGCTCATCCGACACCTGCTGTAACTAGGGGTGTACATAGGTCGGGTTGGTTCGGTTTTTCATTAAAATATAACCAAACTAATAACGTCGGTTTTCTAAATCTATAAACCAATAGACAATCGTTTTTTTTTGTTTTAGTCGGTTTTTTGGTTTTTTGGGTTTTTTACAATTATAATGTGATTGAAGAAAAAATTAAATATTTTCACTAAAAATATAAAAAAACAATGGTCATAGAGTAGTTTCAATAAAAATTAAGTTGACAAATTACTAAGACATCTAAACTACTATCTCTCAAAGTAATATTTTGTGGATATCCGGTGGTTCAATTTCTAAGTCACTAGTCATAGTAGCTTGTATGAAAGTTCCTTTCACATAAAATGTGAGCATACAAAAGAATGAAGAATTGGAGACAACTTATTAAAAGCTTAACTCCATAAAATAATTAACTATAACATAATTCCATAAGTAAAAAGAGAAAGAAGAAAAACAACCTAAATTACAACTTGACGAATGAGGAGAATGAGAAGAGTAAGATGAAAGTAAGATGAGGAAATAATGAGAACTCTATGAAAACATGAAAAGTAAAATGTAAAGTGAAGCAATTGAAGAGTTTTAGGTTTATATATTAAATTGGGCTTTGTATTAATTTATTATTAATGGAAAAATATTATAATTAAAGGCCAAGAATATATATATCTATTTTCTGAATATAAAAAAGTAATGAAAGTAATTAAAAAGTAGATTATAAGTAATTTTTTTTTACGTATAAGAAATTAAAATTATATATTTATTATGTCGGTTCGGTTTGGGTTTGGTTTGATTTTATTTTTGTTAATACTAAATCAAACCAAGAATGATCAATTTTTTTTCCAACACCAAATCAATCAAACCAAACCATAAGTCGGTTTATTTTCTCGATTTGGTTTGATTCATCAGTTTGGTTTGACTTATCGGTTCTGTTTGTACACCCCTAACTGCAACAAAGTCGATTTACCTCACACCCTAGTAAAGAAACTGGTAGTGTTTACGGTACATTTGGGACAATTGAATTCATAGATGGTTAAGAGCACGTGTTACGGCTTATTTTGTGTTAGTAGCAAAAGTTTGCAAAATAACAAGTAAAGATTGCCAAAAATGTAACCAATAAATAAGTTAAAAGTTAGAAGACAAATCTTAGACACGACATGGAACGTATAATCTAGATTCACAGGCCACGAGCTGGCTTCGATGGAAAATAAGACTAGACTAATCAAAGGAAAAATGAAACAGAGAAAGCTTGGAGACAAAACTAACAAATCATTATTGCTTAGAGGTAAAATGACAGGGGAGCAAGTGATGCTTTATAATAGGGAAGGAGCACCTATTAATAGTGTACAAGGTTGGCCTATGACTAATGGGAGCATGCCACCCATGCCTTAAGATACTACAACTAATAATCTGGCGCCATTTGTTGAAGGAACATTGGGGAAGTGTCGACCAAATATTCTATATCTAATGCAAACCTGTTGATGATCGTGTACACATCTAAGAGGTCTGACACATTGGTCTCCCACTTTTCCTTTAACATGTAGTTGTGATAACTGGTGTGTCATGACTCAAAACTACCCTTAGTCGTAACACGATACTCGGAGTCACAAGTAATCCCAAGCTAGCTCATTGCCTGACAAAACACAAAGAATACTGAAACACATAATAAGATACTGAGCGAAAACTAAATTGAGATGAAAGAATAATAATAAAAGCAAAATCAATACTGGATATCAATATTGAGACTATCTGACATAATCAACATGCTGAAAATATAACTATCTATCTGAAAGCCTCTAAATCATATGAGTTGTTGGGACAATCCCCCAACTAAGTCCAACTGTCTGAAACTAGAGTATTACTAAAAAAAATCCTGATAATTTGTTCTTGAATGATGAGGACTCACCAAACATTGCTGCTACTGATATGCTGTAGAATGTACTAAACGCAGTTTAGATGCTGAATGTCAGAACCTATATCATAAGACAATATAGGTCAAAAAAAGTACACGATCAATACTTTGAATGTACTGAGTATGTAAGATGGAAAATAACTGATATAGGCTAATCCTAATTCATGCAATATGGTAAAATAATGCAAGACCAAGTAACATGTACTGTGTGATAAGCTGAATAACTGAGTACAAGGTCATAGAAGTATTTGAATTTGAACTACGAACTATGGACTGTTGGAGTTATCATTAACTGACATACCCTAATCTAAGCTAACTGGATTCCAACCTATAACCCTAATTGGATGGGTGTTCAATACCTTGCCAAGGGTACAAACACTGACTGGCGTGGATCCACAAAATTTATGTTAGAAAGGACTAAGGTGTCAAGTCTGTTATGACGGGTGACCCTTTATAACCTATAGTGGATCCATAGTTCTGGAACTTAGAAACTTCTACTAAAGGTCTCAGCCTAACTGAAGGGAGATCCTTTATCACCTCATCCACTCGGTGCTAAGTACTACTCCCAACTGACACTGATAATAAAAAATTCTTAAAAATAATAATATTCTAAAAATAAAAAAATAAATGCATAATTTGAAAGTATTCAATAACATATAAGCTGGAGAATCTAGCATTCAAAAGTGATAAGCTGGATAATCTACCATTCATGAGTGTATGCATGAAATCCTAGGTCATTGGGTGTTCATAACCCACCATTTCTAAAGAATGCAACTATAATCTGAACGTAATAAGAAATTTCATACACAAGCCCAAAATTAATAATTTATCACTATAATGAGATTTTATAGTTATGAGTATGGACAGATTCTAAAATTTATGGAAATACATATATTCATGATTTAGTCCAAGCAATAAATTGAAAACTTAAAGAATTTGCACTTTACATGGAAACCCTAAGCTTGAAGGGTGAATTAAACTTGGGGAATTGAGTTAAGTTTGGGACTCAATGGGTGAAAGAAAATCCATTGATGAAATTTCACATACTTGAGATTGAAATTCTTGATGAAATCTTTGGATTTGAATTTGAAAGTTGGAAAGCCCTACTTCTTGCTTGGAGAAGAAAATCACCCCTTTCTCTTACAATTTTCTAAGTGTTAAGTGAATTTTGAGGAATGGACGACTTAAGGATGTTTTATAATAATTATTCAGCCCTTGTGAAGCTTAAACAAAATATATTTGGTGTTAAAATAGTGAGAAAAGACCAAACAACCCCTTAAAATCGTCTGAAAAACTCCTGGAAGCAGTCCTGACGGCTCAGGTGATGAATCATAGTGTTTGGCTACAAGTCGTAGCCTGAGTTGTAGCCGAAGGACACAAATTTTGGCTCCCACTTCTTCCACTACGAGTCACACTATGACTAGGATCTGACAATAACTCGACGTTAGAGTCGTCGTCACTGGCAAATTTGATAGTGTTTCTGTAAATTTGCCATCGCTATTTACTCCAATTCATATTAAGGTAAAACTGGATACATTGAAAAGATAATTAAATTATATATCTTTTGGTTGGTATTTATATCAAAAACACTTATTAATCCAGAAGTTATGCGTGTTTTAAGTTAAATATAGCAATATTCTTCTCTGGAATTCAATCGGTAAGGGATATTTTGACTTGTCTTTAAGATAAGAGTTATTTGTGGTCTTAATATATGTATAAATCACTTATAAAACTACCAAAACATGATGTTTGAATTTTCATGAACTTGAAGCATGGTTCTAATATTGGCTTGGATTTTCAGAGTGTTACAATATCTCCCCCTTAGGGTCATTCGTCCCTGAATGAAAACTAACTAAGCTGAAATGTTAAGGGGAAAAAGTTGTAATTACCATACTAAATTTCTACAAGACGAATAATGAGTTGATAACTGAGTTTGTAACTGATATATGGACTGAATGAAACTCATGAATGCATGTTATGACATGAAAATAGTTGAGTGGCCTAAAATAGAAAGAATTAATTAAGAAGAAACTATTACCTCGAGCTGGGACTGAGTTCGAAGAGAAAATATGGGAGTACTTGGTCATAATATTTTCCACTATTTCTCAAGTATCTCCCTCAACTCACTGATTTCTCCATAAAACCTTTTACCAAAGTGACCTTTTTATTTCTCAGCTTACAAACCTAACGATCAAAGATCTCATTTGTGACCTCTTCATAAGAGAGACTGCCTTTTACACACGCACTCTTTAAAGGATCAATTGATGTTGGGTCACCAAGGCATTTCTTTAATAAGGAAATATGGAAGACTGGTTGGACTGATGCTAAATCTGCAGACAATTCCAATTCATAGGCTACATTGCCATAGCGACTCAAAATCTTATAAGGACCAACATAGCGGGGACTGAGCTTTCCCTTCTTACTGAATCTCTTCACCCCTTTCATGGGAGAAACATTCTAGAATACAATGTTACCAATAACAAACTCAAGCTCCCCTCTCCTCATATCTGCATAGGATTTTTGATGACTCTGAGCAATTTTTAGCCTTTCTCTAATCAGCTGAATTTTTCCCCTCGCCTCATGGACTGAATCTAGCCCTATAAATATAGCTTCACCAACATAAAATCTAACAATATGATATCAACATGTCCTACCATAAAGTGCTTCCAACGGGGCCATCTGAATACTAGAGTGGTAGCTGTTATTATAAGAAAACTCAAAATAATCATCCCACTACCCTTGAAATCAATCACGCATGCTCTTAATATGTCTTCTAAGGTTTGAATGGTCCTGTCTGCCCGACAATCTATCTGGGGGTGAAAATCCATATTAATATGAACTTGGGTACCAATACCCTTCTGAAACGTCTTACAAATACGAGAGGTAAACTGGGTACCTCTATCTCAAATGAGAGTCGAAAGAAATCCATACAATTTCTCCAACTCCGTAAGATAAGATTTTAGCATAATCTTCGGCTGAATCTAAAGTGTTAACTGTGAAGAAATGGGCTGGCTTAGTCATTCAGTCTATGATAACCCAAATAGAATCATGTTGTCGACGAGTTCGAGGAAATCCTATTATATTGTCCATATTCACCACTTTCCACTTCCAAGAAGAAATGTTGATTTCTTGAAATGTACCACCAGGTATCTGGTATTCAACCTTAACAAACTAGCAATTTGGACACTTAGCCATTAATTTTACAATATCCTTTCTCATGTTATTCTACCAATAGACTTCCCATAAATCACAGTACACTTAGTGGATCCTGGGTGAATAAAACATCGAGTACTGTGACCTTCTATTAGCATCTACTGTCTCAAGTCATCTACATTCGGAACACATGGTCTATCCTAACAACGAAGAACACCATTCCCCATTGGGAGAAAATCTCAACCTTCTGACTGGACCGCTTCTTTCAACCTAAGCAAAATAGGACCACTATCTGGTTTTTCCTTCACCTTAGCTATCAGCAAAGATTTCAAACCATTCTGAACCAAGATTTTACCTTCAATTGAATCCAACCAAACTCCTAATCTATCAAGATGGTGAACCTCATGAACTAAATATTTTTTCTTATCCTCAATGTGAGCAACACTTCTCATAAAAAACCTACTAAAAGAATCAGCCGAAACATTGGCTTTAGTTGGATAGTAAAAGACATTTATATCATAATCCTTTAACAACTGCTACCTTCTCTAACGAAGATTTAAATATTTCTAGATGAACACATACTAAAGACTCTTGTGATTAGTGAACGCATCAACATGAATCCCATAAAGATAATGCCTCCAAATCTGTAAGGAAAAAATAACTTCTACTAATTCAAGATCATGAGTCAAATAGTTCTTCTCATGAGGTTTGAGTTTTCTAGAGGCATATGCTATAACCTTGCCCGCTACTTTAAAACACAACCAAGTCCAACTCTTAAAGAATTATAATAAATGACAAACCCATCTAAATCCTCTAGTAGAGTCAAAACTGGAGTGGAGGTGAGTCAGTCCCGAAAACTCTTTTTGCAAGAATCGGACCACTGGAATTTGATTTTCTTCTGAGTCAGTATGGACATGGGAGAAGAAATAGAGGAAAATTCTTCACCAAACCATCTATAGTGACTAGATAAACCTAAGAAACTTCTGATATTTGATGAAGAAATGGGTCAAGGCCAGTTTCTCACCGCTTCATTCTTTTACAGTTTAACTCGTATGTGTTTATTGGAAATAATATGTTCAAGGAATGCTACTAATTTTATATAGAATTCACACTTGCTAAACTTAGCAAATATCTAGTGAGCTTGAGAGTATTCAAGACATCCCTCAAATGGTCCACATATTCATCCTTACTTCGAGAATAAGTGAGGTTGTCTTCTATGAAGACTATATCGAGTATGTCTAAGTACTTCTTGAACACCCTGTTCATCAAGTCCATAAAATCTGTCGGAGCATTCGTTAGTCCAAAAAACATAACAACAAATTCGAAGTGACCATACTAAGTTTTAAAGGTTATTTTTGGAATGTCATATTCTCTAACTCTAAGCTAATGAGATTCAAATCTAAGGTCTATCTTAAAGAAATAATTAGCACTTTAAATCTGGTTGAACAAGTCATCAATCCTAGGATTGGAATACTTATTCTTAACTATGACCTTGTTCAATTCATAATAGTCAATGCACATTCTGAAAGAACCATTTTCTTACGCATGAAAGGAATTGAAACACCCTATGAAAAGATACCAGGCCTGATAAATCCCTATCTAGGAGATCTTTCCATTGTTCCTTTAATTCCTTAAGATTGGCTGAAGCCATTCTATTGGGTAGAATTGAAATAACTTGGGTACCTGAAAGGATATCTACTCTAAAGTCAATTTCCCACTATGGTGGAACTCTCGATAGATCTTTTGGAAACACTTCAAGAAATTTATTTACCATAAGAACTGACTCAAGACTTAGGGTTTTAGACTTTGAATCCTTAATCCGAACTAGATGATAGATGTACCCTTTGGAAATTATTTTTCTTGCCTAAAATGAAGAGACTAACTAACCTATATACACTGAAGTACTACCCTTCCACTTTTTAAGACTGGATCATTTAGAAACTAAAAATAGATTACACTATTTCTATAATCAACTAAGGCATATCAAGAGTAGAGCCAATCCATGCTAAAAATAACATCAAAATCTATCACATCTAACTCTACAAGATCGACAGAGGTGACTTTCTAGGATACTTTGATTGGGTAATTTTTATACCCGTCTAGCTATGACTGAACTATCCACTGGAGTAGAAATTGATAGGTTGTAAGAGGATTTCAGGGATGACACCAAAGTTTACTGCTATATAGGGAGTCACCAAAAGAAGTGTAGCTCTAGGATTTATCAATGCATAAACGTACTAGTGACCACATCAGGAGAACCCTCTTGATCCTATCGAGTCTGAAGGGCAAAAAACCTATTCTGATGTTGCCTACTAGCTGCACTAGATGTGGAACCCTGCTGAGTCAGGTGACCTCCTAGAGCTGCTGAAGAGTTGGATTGACTATTGATGAGCATCCCTATCTCTCTATGAAGCAGTGTGAATTTTCTCAATCTATGGCCTGACTTGCCACACCCAAAACAATAATCACTACCGGTCGTACACTTACCCTTGTGGTTTCTACCATATTTTTTTACAAACTGGGTAAGTACAAACACTATTCACACTATCGTAGGACTTAGAGCCTGTCGATCTATCTCGAGTATCTTTCCTGAACTTGGGTACTAGAGCACTAACAAAAGATGGGGTTGGAGCTAAAGATTTCTAGTGGAATTGAGAACGATTACCACTGTCTGACCTCTCTTAAGAGAAATTAAAGCTACCAATTCCGCCCTCGTACTCTTATTTTCATTCTTTTTTATTTTCTCCTCTTTAATCTATTGAGTATAAACCATCAATCTAGAGATGTCCATCTCCTTAACCAACATAACCATTCTACATTCCTTGACCACGTTCTCAGAAACACCTTAAAGTCAGCAACCGTAGCCAAAGCATATCTTATCAACTAAGTAAACTTAAGAGAATACTCTTTCACACTCACGTTGCACTGCTTTAAGTTTATGAATTTGTAAGATACCATAAAATCTTTAGCTTAATTCAGTTCTCTAAGCTTGTTAAGGGGTCCCAGACGCAGAATATTTTATCTAAGTATTCAGACTTAGTGCCATTCTAGCCTTCAAAAGTTGTTGATCTTATTTCATGGCCTTTACGTATATTATAGGTGGATATTTCAGTTGATTCATGATTAGGAATGTCCGTAGGTGTTTCCAAACAAGTTTTGGATTTTTTGGACTTCGTTTGAAGATCCTTTGGAATCCAAAAATAGTGGATCAATGTGATCTTGGTGCGCCACGTTGACTATCACATTGATAAATGTTTTACCCAGCTCCTAGCGTCAATTTCCAGTGAGTCAACACAGACTCGATGCAATGTATTGGCTATCGTGTCGATATCAATGACGTGGTGCATCGTTCTGTGCATCGATGGTGCAATTTTTCGTTCATTAAAATATCGCATCCTTGGGGGTATTTGGATATTTTCCCCTCAACCTTCAGCCCCCAAAACATGAAATTTATCACCTTAGAGAGCAATTAAACTCATATTTTCTCAAAATTGCTCAAGAACAAAACCCTAGAAGATTTAATTTCAAATCAAGAACTCAAGATTTCCACCATCAATTTTCAGAAACTCCTTAACTAAGGTATGTGAAGTGTTCATCCAAAGGGTCCCTTCTACCCTTGGAGTCCAAGAAACTATTTTTAGACTTCAAGTATATGAATTTCATATTGGATTTGATAATATCAATGTTTAAAAATGATTAATTGGGTTTCAATTCCATGTTTCATGATCAATTTCATGTGGGATTAATTGATTTATATGTGTTACCATGTGAAATCATGCTAACGCCTTCAAATGGTGAATTTAATATTGAAATTGTGTGCTCACGTGTTGATTAGTACTATGTGCATAATTTATGACTTTAAAGTGATTGATGAATTTAACATGTGAGTTGAATAGTGAAGTTATATCATGTTAGAAAGTGTTTAAGTTCATGACATACACGTGTTTCTTAAAATGCCCCAATGAATGAAGAATGATCATATGCTTAGTTTAAATGTTTCAAGTTTATGCCATGTCTCTTTCTTTGTACTATCGAGTCCTGGGGGTACTTGTACCCGACAATTTAGCTGTTTACCTAGAGCCAGTGTCAGTTATAGAATAGTATCAGTCATGTCACAATCAGTAGTACTCTCAGTCAGTTACAAAACTCAGTAGAAACTCAGTAGACTCAGTATTCTTCCAGTCTAGTTCAGTACTCAGTCCAGACCTAAGTAAACTCAGTTAGTTAACAGAATTTAGTAGTTTTTAGTAGTCCACGGAACTCAGTGTACCCAGTTTGGTTTAATTAAATAGAAATATCAATAACAACTCAGTCCAGCCTAGTACAGACTAGAAATCAATTTAGTGTCTATTCAGTTGGGAGTAGGATTCAGCATAGAGTTAACCAAGGGATGGGGGAATTCCTTCAAGTAGAGGGTTTAACCCTTAGTAGCAATCCCTGCATTACAGAACTATATAGCTAGCGTAGGTTGATATATCTTCCTGCCAGATATATGCAAGAGCTTCCTGTCAGAGAGGGTTAACTCACAGCTTATCCTTACCCTGACATAGTATTGACACCCTTCCAACTGGGGTTATAGGTTAGACCCCAATAAGTTTAGAGAAGGGAATGTAGGTTAGATGATTACCCTCCACATTCTCAGTTCCAGTCCCAATCTTAGAATAGAACTCATTTCAGTTCTATAGATTTAGGACTATCAGACATAGTCACTCAACTCAATCCGTAACTCAGTTTGGTTCCACAGTATTCAGAACTGTCAGATACAGTCATTCAGATAATTAGTAATAGAGTATTCATATACTCTAATATTGATTATCAGTATTTAGATTCAGTACTCAGTATTAGCACTATCTCAGTTACAGTCTATGTATTCATATATGTACTCTTACTCAGTCATACTCATGTTATTCAGTTATTATTGTTCATGCATATGAACCCATGCATTTCAACCTACCTCACTGATCATACCAGTACATTCAAAGTACTGACACATGTTTTTTTTGTGCTATGATGTCTTATATCATAGGTTCAGATGGACGGGATCCAGAACACCCTTAGCAGTTCAGATTTTTAGCTTTCAGAGTAGTGGTGAGTACTTATAGTTTGAGGACATGCTTATTATTTATAGTAATTTAGTTTTATTTTAGTATATGGAGTTAGTTGGGGGCTTGTCCCATCAACTCCACAGTTCAGACAGTTAGAGGCTTTTCAGACTAGAGTATTTTCAGATAGTTGTTCAGTTTTTCAATACTTATATTCAGATTCATTTATTGATATAAACCTTATGGAATATGTTTCCACCTATTTCAGCAATCATTATAGTATTTATTACATAATTATTACAACAGGTACCAGTCATGGGTTAGCTTGTGGTCCTTTGGGATTGTGAGCACCGTGTAGCATCTGGGGTACAAACTCGAGGTGTTCCAAACTTGGTATCATAGACTAACGTTCAGTAGAGTCCTCAAAAGTTTGAAATCCATATCTAGTAGAGTCTTGAGCATAGGTATGTTACGCGCCACACTTATGGACAAGAGAATACGAGATGTTTTAGGAAAAGTTTCCCTTATTTCAGTGTCCATGTCGTGCGAGTGAGCATGAGCTCCAGTTACACTCTCTTTTTAATCCTAGATTCTCTTCCATTTGTAGAATATGCCTTTAAAGAGGACTTAGAGAAGAGGAATAGGAGATCAGTCAGCCCCTCAGCCCATCCATCCATATCCTTTAACCGAGCATGTCTCCCACGTGAAGTTCAGAGCAGCCTTCACTATCCTAGCTCATTCTATAGCATACCTGAATGAATGCCCAACTGCCTTTCCAACCAACCCAATGGAATATACTGCTGCTGCTAGGATTTGGAACTTCTCCCGAATGAACCCTCAATCAATTACAAGGTCTAAGTTAGATGAGGACCCTCAGGAATTTCTTCATCAGGTGTAGAAGGTTACTGATATCATGGGGGTGACTGCTGTTGAGTGCGCTGAGATGGCCGCATATCAGTTACAGGATGTCGATCACTCGTGGTTCAACCAGTGAAAAGCTGAAAGGACCATAGATGTAGGGCCCATAGAATGGGAGGAGTTTGCAGTTGTTTTTCTAGATAGGTTCTTCCCTCTAGATTTAAGGGAAGCGAAAGTTTTGGAGTTTATAAACCTGAAGTAGGGCAATATGACAGTGTAAGAGTATTCTCTCAAGTTTACTCAGTTGGCCAGATATTCCACGCATGTTGTGGTAGATAGCAGATCTAAGATGAGTAAGTCTATAACAGGGGTGTCTAGCAATATGGTCAAAGAGTGTAGAACCGTAATACTGATAAAGGATATGGACATATCCAGGATTATGGTCCATTCTCAGTAGATAGAGGAGGTCAAGAATAAAGAGAAGGAGAGAGAAAGTAAAAGAACGAGGATAGAAATTTTAAGTATCGCTCAGCCTAAGTCAGAGGGTGGGAATTATTCTCAGTTCCGCCTAAAATTGTCAGTTCCAGCTCCGTCCTTATTCAGTGATCCAGTGCTGAAACTCAGAGATGGCAATATAGATAGGGCATCGGGACCTAAGCCTCAGGGCAGTGTTAGCAGTGCCCGATCCAATCCCCTTTTCAAAAAGTGCGGCAGAAACCACTAGGGTATCTGTAGAGCTAGCAATGATGTATGTTTCAGATATGGCAAGCTAGGCTACAAATTCAGACAGTGTCCTCAGGTGGGCTCGCAGAGTCAGCATACCCGTCCCCCAGCTTAGTTCGATCGCCTGAATCAACAGGGTGCCTCATCCAGTGCCACTAGTGGGTAGCGCCCAAACAGACTCTATGCTCTTCAGTCCCGACAGGATCAGGAAAGTCCTCCTAATGTGGTCACTGGTATGTTACAAGTTTATCATTTGCATGTTTACGGTTTTCTAGATCTAGGAGCTTTCTTGTCCTTTATTACTACATATATAGTAGTTGATTTCAGAGTCAGCCCCAAAATTCTAGTAGAGTCGTTCTTAGTCTCTACCCCAATGGGTAAATCTATTGTAGCCCGGCGGGTATACAATAACTATTTGGTTTTGATATCTCAGAAAGTCACGTCAGCAGACTTAGTCGAATTAAAGATGACTGATTTTGATATCATTCTTAGCATGGATTTTCTTCATTCCTGCTATGCCTCAGTCGACTGTAGAAATAGAATTGTCAAGTTTTAATTTTCGAATGAACCCATTCTAGAGTGGATGGGTAGTACTTCAGCACCTAGGGGTCAAATTATTTCTTACCTTTGATCTAGAAAAATGATATCAAAGGGGTGTGTCTACCATCTCGTTCGATTCCAAGACTCTGGTTCAGAAACCCCTACTCTTGAATCAGTATTAGTAGCATGTGAATTACAAAATGTGTTTCCCAAAGATCTTACAGGAGTTCTTCCTGAAAGGGAAATTGATTTCAGAATTGATCTCCTTCCAGATACTCAGCCCATATCTATTCCTCCATATAGAATGGCACCCGAAAAACTCAGAGAATTAAAGAAGCAGTTAAAGGATCTCTTTGATAAGGGATTCATTAGACCCAGTGTGTCCCCGTGGGCACACTTGTTTTATTCGTGTGTAAGAAATACGGTTCCTTCAGAATGTGTATAGATTACCATCAGTTCAACAAAGTTATGGTCAAGAACAAGTATCCAATTCCCAGAATCAATGACTTGTTTGATCAACTTCAGGGTGCCAGCGATTTCTCTATCATAGACCTCAGATCAGACTTTCATCAACTCAGATTTAGGGAATATGGCATCCCAAAAATAGTTTTCAGAATTCGGTACGGGCACTTCAAATTTTTAGTCATGTCCTTTGTTCTTACCAATGCCCCAATAGCCTTTATGTACTTGACGAATCGTGTGTTCAAGCATTACTTGGACATTTTCATCATAGTCTTCATAGATGACATTCTTGTTTACTCCCGTAGTGAACATGATCATGCAAACCATCTCAGAATAGGGTTGCATACTCTCAGAAACCATCAGCTATTCGCCAAATTCAGTAAGTCCGAATTTTGGTTAAGGTCAGTAGCATTTCTTGGCCATATTATTTCTGATTATAGAATTAGAGTTGATCTCCAAAAGACTGGGGAGTGAGAAACTAGCCCCGACCCATCTCTCCATTAGATATCAGGAGTTTCTTGGGTTTGGCTGGCTATTACCGATGGTTTGTGTAGGGATTTTTGTCTATTTCATCCCTTATATCTAGATTGACTCAGAATAAAGTCAAGTTTTAGTGGTCAGATTCTTGTGACGATTTTGAGTTAGCAGCAGTAGTGTTTGCCTTAAAGATTTGGAGGCACTATTTGTATGGTGTGCACATTGATATGTTCACTAATCATAAGAGCCTGCAGTATGTGTTCTCTCATAAATACCTAAATCCCTGTCAGAAAAGGTGGCTGGAGTTGTTGAAAGAATATGACATGAGTGTCTTGTATCATCCCGACAAGGCCAATATAGTGGTTGATGCTCTCAGTAGAATATTTATAGGGAGTGTTGCTCATGTGGAGGACAGTAACAAGAAGTAAGCTCAGGAAGTCCATCAGTTATCCTGGCTAGGTGTCCGCTTAGTTAATTCAGCAGAAGGTAGTGTATAGGTGCAGAGTAGTTCAGAATCATCCCTAGTTTCTAAAGTGAAGGAAAAATAGGATAAGGATTCCAATCTAGTCAAGTTGATAGAATCAGTCAGAGATCAGAAAGTTAAGGTTTTCTCCCAAGGGGGAGATAGTGTGCTGCATTGCCAGGGTCGACTATATATTCCAGGTGTAGATGACTTAAGGCTATGAATTATTGCAGAAATGTATGGTGCTCGCTACACGATTCATCCAGGGGACACTATGATGTACCCTAATTTGTGAGAGATCTATTGGTAGAGTAGGATGAAGAGAGATATTGCAAAGTTTGTGGCTAAGTGCTCGGCATGTTAGCAGGTTAAGATTGAGCATCATAAGCCTAGTGGGTCCATGCAGGTGTTCAACATTCCCACATAGAAATGAGAAGAAGTGAAAACAAACTATGTGATGGGATTGCCTCGTACTCGTCATCAGCATGATTCGGTTTGGGTCATTGTAGACAGGATGAACAAATCTGCTTATTTTTTTCTAGTCTATACCTCATATTCAGCCAAGGATTATGACAAACTCTATATCAGAGAGTTGGTCATATTGAATGGTGTTCCGTTGTCTATCATCTCAGATAGAGGTACCCAGTTTACATCTTATTTCTGGAAGGTATTCCAAAAGGGTCTTGATACCCGAGTTCATCTCAGTAAAACCTTCCATCTTCAGATAGATGGTCAAGTGAAAGGACTATCCAGACCTTAGAAGATATTCTGCGAGCGTGCATGATAGATTTCAAAGGTAGTTAGGATGACCATTGGCCTTTGATTGAGTTTTCATATAACAACAACTATTATTTTAGTATTCAGATGGCTCTGTTTGAGGTGCTTTATGAGAGGAGATGTAGATCTCCTATTGGTTGGTTTGAAGTGCATGAGGCTGCAATGGTAGGGCCTGACTTGGTATTTGATACTTTAAAGAAAGTCCAGTTGATCAGGGAAAGACTTAAGACAACTCAGAGCCGACAGAAATCGTATGCAGATGTGTACAGAAAGGATCTTGAGTTTGATATTGGTGAATATGTGTACTTAAAAATCTCTCCTATTAAAGGAGTAAAGAGATTTAGGAAGAAGAGGAAGCTAAATCCCCGATATGTCGGTCCATACCGAATTCTCAGCCATTTTGGAAAGGTAGCTTACTAGCTTTAGTTGCCTTAATATCTATCTTCAGTGCATCCAGTGTTCCATGTCTCCTTGCTAAATAAATGAATAGGTGACCCAGCAGTCGTATTCCCTGTAAAGGGCATAGATATTCAAAATAGTCTCTCTTATGAAGAGATTCCAGTCAAAATCCTTGACTATCAGATTCATAGACTGAGGAACAAAGAAATCCCTCTAGTCAAAGTTCTTTGGAGGAATCAGTCCGTTGAGAGAGATACTTGGGAAGCAGAAGAAGACATGTAGACCAAGTATCCTCACCTCTTCTTCTCAGACTAAGACCCAGTCCAAAGTAATAGCTTTCCTTAAGCTTATTCAATTTCATATTCAGATTTCAGTTACAAACTTGGTATCTGTTACCATTGCATGTTCAGTCATGTATTCATGCATCAGATATGCATGTCTAGTATAAGAAACTCATCTTATCTATAATTCCATTCATGCATTCATGAATCATGTTCAGCTATGTGGTCATGCATCAGATATGCATGTTCAGCACGATAATTCAGTGTATCAGTGATCTCAATCATGAAACCATGTTTTAGTTGTGCATGCCCAGTGTCTAAGTTTAGTCTTTCAGTATTCTTAGTCTTCGCAGTCTCATTCAAGGATGAATGTAACCAAGGGGGAGATAATGTAATACCTCGCAAAACCTTAGCTTAATTCAGTCCTCTAAGCTTGTTAAGGGGTCCCAGACTTAGAATATTCTAGCTAAGTATTCAGACTTAGTGTCATTCTATCCTTTGAAAGTTGACGATCTTATTTAATGGCCTTAACGTTTATCATAGGCAGATATTTAGGTTGATTCATGATCAGGAATGTCCGTAGGTGTTTTGGAACAAGTTTTAGATTTTTCGGACTTCGTTTGAAGCTCCTTTGGAATCCTAAAATAGTGAATCAATGCAATCTTGCCGTCGACTATCACATTGATAAATATTTTCCCCATCTCCAAGCATCAATTTCTAGTGAGTCGACGCAATGCATTGGCTATTGCATCGATGCCAACGACGCAGTGCGTTGGTGTGCGCGTCGACGGTATAACTTTTCAGTCATTAAAAGACCGTATACTTGGGGGTATTTTGGTATTTTCCCCTCAACCTTTAGCCCCCAAAACACAAAATTTATCACCTTAGAGAGAAATTAAACTCGTCTTTTCTCAAAATTGGTCAAGAACAAAACCCTAGAAGATTCAATTTCAAATCAAGAACTCAAGATTTCCACCATCAATGTTCAGAAATTCCTTAACTAAGGTATGTGAAGTGTTCATCTAAGGGTCTCTTCCACACTTGGAGTTCAAGAAACTATTTTTAGACTTCAAGTATATGAATTTCATAGTAGGTTTAATAATATCCATGTTTAAAAATGATTAATTGGGTTTCAAATCCATGTTTCATGATTAATTTCATGTGGGGTTAGTTGATTTATATGTGTTACCATGTGAAATCATGCTAAAGCCTTCAAATGGTGAATTTAATATTGAAATTGTGTGCTCACATATTGATTAGTACTATGTGCATAATTTATGCTTTTCAAGTGATTGATGAATTTAACATGTGAGTTGAATATTGAAGTTATATCATGTTAGCATGTGTTTAAGTTCATGACATGCAAGTGTTTTTTAAAATTCCCCAATGAATGAAGAATGATCAAATGCTTAGTTTACATATTTCAAGTTATGTCATGTCTCTTATTTTGTGCTATCGAATCCTGGGGGTACTTGTACCCAACAATTTAGCTGATTATATAGAGTCATGGTCAGTCATAGTACAGTAACAGTTACGTCACTATCAGTAGTACTCTCAGTCAGTTACATAACTCAGGAAAAACTCTGTAGACTCTGTATTCTTCCAGTCTAGTTTAGTACTCAGTCCAGACCTCAGTAAACCCAGTCAGTTAATAGAATTTAGTAGTTTCCAATAGTACACGGAACTCAGTGTACCCAGTTCTATTCAGTTAAATAGAAATATAAATAGCAATTCAGTCCAGCCTAGTACAGACTAGAAATCAGTTTAGTGTCTATTCAGTTGAGAGTAGGATTCATCACCGAGTTAACCCAGGGATAAGGGCATTCCTGCCAGCAGAGGGTTTGACCCTTAGTAGCAATCCCTGTGTTACAGAACTACATAGCCAGCATAGGTTAGGATATCTTCCTGCCAGATATATTGAGGGTTGATATATCTTATTCCAGTTATCATGCCAGCGAGGGTTGATGAAAGAGCTTCCTGTCAGAGAGGGTTAACTCACGACTTTTCCTTACCCGTGGCACGGTATTAACACCCTTCCAACCGGGGTTACAGGTTAGACCCAGATCAGTTTAGAGAGGGGCATGTTGGTTAGATGATTACCTCCCACAGTCTCAGTTCCAGTCTTTTTCTCAAAATAGAACTCAGTTTAGTTCTACAGATTCACGACTATTACACATAGTTACTCAACTCTGTACGAAACTTAGTATGGTTCTATAGTAATCAAAACTATTAGATACAGTCATTTAGATAATCAGTAATACAATATTCATAAACTCAGATATCGGTTATCAGTATTCAGATTCAGTACTCAGTATTAGCATGATCTCAGTTATAGTCTATGTATTCATGCATGTACTCTTACTCAGTCATACTCATGTTATTCTGTTATTATTGTGCATGCATATGAACCCATGCATTTCATCCTACCTCACTGAGCATACCAGTACATTTAAAGTAATGACACATGTTTTTCTTTGTGCTATGATGTCTTATATCATAGGTTCAAACGCACGGGCTCCACAGTACCCTTAGCATTTTAGATTTTCAGCTTTCAGAGTAGTGGTGAGTCCTCATAGTTCGAGAACATTCTTATTATTTACAGTACTTTAGTTTTATTTTAGTAGATGGATTTAGTTGGAGGCTTGTCCCATTAACTCAACAGTTCAGACAGTTAGAGGCTTTTCGGACTAGAGTATTTTCAGACAGTTGTTCTGTTTTTCTGTAATTATATTCAAATTCATTTACAGATGTGAACCTTATGGCATATGTTTCTACTTATTTCTATAATTATTATAGTATTTATTACACAGTTATTGTAGTAGGTACCAATCATGGGTTAGCTTGTGGTCCTTTGAAATTGTGAGCACCGTGTAGCATTTGGGGTACAATCTCGGGGCATTACAGAATTCTTGCACCTTGAATTCTCTTAACTCAAGTGGGAAGAACCTGTCTAGAAATGTAGAAACAAACTCATCCCACTACCGATCCTGTATCTGAATCTTTATCATTCATACATTGCTTGAATATGTGTGAGTCACTCCTTGCAATTACTAAGTAGCCAAATCAGCACTTTCAGTTGAAGTGACACCCATGATTTCAATTACTTTTTGCACACTATCTAAGAACTCATGTGGATCTTCTTCAGACTTAGACCTAAAGAATACTAGAGAATTCATCCGATTGAAGTCTCGGACTCTAGCTGCTAATGTATTCACAACTGGATTGGCTAGTACAACTACTTACTGGTTATTCAATGAGGTAGGACTGAGCTAATGCTATAAAAGTATCCCTAAACTCAACATGGGAGACTTGTTCGTTTAAAGGGTTTGATGGAGCTGGTGGTGGTGTTTGCTGATTCCTATCCTTTTTTCGTTAGTTCATTGAGAGACATTTTTTGTAAATATGTAGAAGATGATTTATAAGAATATTTTAACATAGTTCACACTCTATCACATGATATGAACATAAAAAAGAGAAATTTTTACTAAGATGTTTCATAGATTCTCACTCATAAGTGTGGCATGCTTCACACACATGAACAAGAATCTACTTAACATGACTTTTAGACACCCTAGGACACTTTTAACCTAATGCTCTGATACCATGTTTGTCATGACTCGAGACTTTCTTATAGTAGTTACATGATGCTCAGAGTCAAAAGCGACCCTAAGCTAACCCATTGCCTGGCAAAACACTAAGATTGCTGAAGCAAATAATGAGATACTGAGAAAAAACTAAAGTGAAATAAAAGGAGTATAATAAAAGAAAAATCAAAACCGAGACTACCTTATATAATCAACATGTTAAAAATATAACTATCTATCTAAAAGCCTCTAAATCATATAAGTTGTTGGGACAAGCCCCCAACTAACTCTAACTATCTGAAACTAGAATATTATTGAAAAAAATCCTGATAATTGGTCCTCCTATGATAATGACTCACCTAACACTGTTGCCACTATGATGTGGAATCATACTATGTATAGTCTAGATGTTGAACGTCAGAACCTATATTATACGACAATATAGCATAAAAAAGTATGTGATTGGTACTTTAAATGTATTGAGTATGTGAGATGGAAAATAACAGCTACAGGATGATCATAAAGCATGTGATATGGTAATCTAATGCAACACCAACTAACATGTACTATATGATAAAGCTGAATAACTGAATATAAGGTCATGCAAGTATCTGAATCTAAACTAAAATCTATGGACTATGGGAGTAATCATTAATCAACATACCTCAATCTGAGCTAAATGTATTCCAACTTGTAACCCCAATTGGATGGGTGATCAATACCTTGCCAAAGGAACGAACACTGACTGACGTAGATTCACAAAACTTATGTCAGAAAGGACTAAGGTGTCAAGCCTAGTATAACGGATGACCTTTTATAACCTATGGTTGCACCATAGTTCTGAGACTTAGGAACTTCTACTAAAGGTCTTAACCTAACTGATGGGTGAGCCTTCATCCCTGTAATACCCTATATTTTTGGGCTACACTTTGAAGCATCGTTCTTACATATGTTGAATCTAATTTCATGAAATTCTTTTGAATACATATGTAATGATCTTTATTCTAGTGTATGAAGTTATTTTGAGGTGAAAAATCTTCATAAGAATCGCTTAGAATAAAGTTGAGCTAAGATCCTTTAATTTGTCCATAGTTTGGTATTCGATTCTATAAGTGTCTAATTTTAATGAGTATAACTTCTTATATACATAGAAATTTGAATCTAAGGACCCACCAAATTGTAGATAATTGAGTAATCTTTCCAACGATACCAATTTTACCTCAATCCGATACCCGAGCAAAAAATTATAGCCCTTTTTGTGAGAGAGGTAGTGAGGGTGCGTGATTATCCCGCAACGCGTGCTCCGTCGCCTGCACCTATTTTTTAGTTTCTATTTCTGTATTTTTAAGGGTAAATAAGTCTTTTCTTCCATTCTAACTCGTCCATAACAGATAATTTCAGCCCTCAAAAGAATTATACACACTATTATTTATCTTTTCTCTCAAAAAAAAACCCCTAGCCTCTTTAAGATTCAAGCCCTTCCTTCAATAAAACCAAGAACTCAAGTGTTCCATCCTAAGAAAGTTGTTCTCTTTCAAGATTTAAGTTTCAAGGTATGTTAGATGTTCATCCATGGGCCCTTTTAATCCATGGAGTCCAAGAATCCATCTTTTATTTTTTAAACTATGAAATTACATGTTTATAATGATTTATCTCCATGAAGATTTTGTGAATTTTGATTATACATGATGTTTACAATCCATTTTTGTTGAAAGTAGCCCTTACACATTTTAAGCATGAAATTTCATTGTTAAATCCCTAAGTATGATTTTAGTATTGCAATTATGCTATTCCCACGTGTTTTACTCATTCCCATGTTTAAGTCCATGAATTTCTTACCATTTGAATTTTACGTTAAGATTATAAATTGTTTAAAGTGGAATGCATTATAGTATGTTTTAAATATTGTGGTTTCCATATCATGTTCATGAGAATTCAGAATAAATCCTCAATTTATAATTTTGTCATGTGATCATGCTATCTCATCATGTTTAAAGGTATTCCCATGTTTAAATTCATATCTCCCATGTGTTCGATGAGATGCCAAAGTGATGGATTCTGAGTAGTGGTTTCCTTTTATGGTTTTCAAAGATTTCACGTGTTCCTATTATTGTGTTATTGAGTTCTGGGGGTTATGAATACCCAAAACTTAACCGTTTACTTAGTTTCAGTATTGTTAGTATGGTTTCATATAAGGTATGGGCATTATCAGTTCAGTTAGTTAATACATCAGTCAGTTTTAAATCAGTTCAGTAATTAGTGTTGGTTCAGTTAGGAGTAGAATTCAGCATCGAGAAAACCTAGGGATGGGGTCATCCCTGCCAGCTAAGGGTATGACCCTTAGTAGCAGTCCCCGAGTTACAAAACTAAGTAGCCAATGTAGGTGGATATGTCTTCCTACCGGACTAGGGTTGACATCCATATATATATATATATATATATATATCTTGAGTATTTCTGCCAGATTAGGGTTGACCTAACCATTGTTAGTAACCTATGGTGTGGTACTAACTCCCTTCCAACTAGGGTTATAGGTTGGACCCTAATTAGTCTATATTGGGTTATGTCGAATAGATGATAGCTCCCACAGTTTTAGTTCTAGTACTCAATTCAGAATTTAGTTCAGTTTTTCTTGACCATAGCATATAGTTATCAAATTTCAGTATCTCAGTTTACAGACTAATTCAGAACTTGTTTTATGCTTGATCATGCATTTTCAATCTTTACAGTTTTCATGCATTCATTCTTACTCAGTATCTCATGTTGTACATTCAGTCAATTATTACTCACGTACATGAACCAATGCATATTAGCCTAACCTTATTTAGCATACTAGTACATTCAAAGTACTAATCGCATACTCGTTTCTAGTGCAATGATGTCTTAAATTATAGGTTTGGACGCTTAGATTCTTGATCTTACTTAGATTTTTCAGGGTATTAGCAGTAGCAGTAGTGGTGAGTCCTTATTCTTTGGGGAAGAATTACCTTATATTCAGTTGTGTTACTAGTTCAACCATTTAGCCAGTTAGAGTTAGTTGTGGGCTTTTCCTATCAACTCCATAGTCTGTCAGATTTAGAGGTTTTCAGACATTTTTAGTCAGTTAGTTGCTTTCAGTTTTATCTGTCTTCAGATAATTGTTTTTAGTATTACAATTCAGTATTGTTTCCCATATTTGAAACCTTATGGTGTTCCAGTGAAATTTTATATAGGGTTTTTGTTATTTTATTCAGTGCTCACAGTAGGTATCAACATGGGTTAGCTTGTGGTCCTTTGGGGTTATAAGCACTGTGTGGTATCTAGGGTATACTCTTGGGGAATTACAAACTTGGTATCAGAGTCTAAGATTTTAAAGTGTCCTACAGAGTCTGAAAGTCGCGTTGAGTAGAGTCTTGTGCATGGGTATGAAGCGCACTACACTTATGGACAAGAGTCTACAAGAAATATTAGAAATAGTTTCCCTTATTTCAAATCTCAGATCGTTCTATAAAAAGGTCCTCTAAGAAAGTTATACATATTCTCTTCTTACTTTATTCATGCCAGTCCTACATTGTTTACAAGGTAACAGAGACAATCAAGCTTAAATCCTTACAGATAGAGATTTTCTCAGATAGTCCCCACAGACAGTTATGGGATTGTATGCATGCTTGAAAGTATCCCATTATTTCATTTATGTTCTAACGTATGAAAGATTTCATCAATGATTCATTAAAATCGTGCATTTAGCCAAAGTTAGATGTGCTTTTAGATCCCTCCTCAGAATCCTATGATAGCATATGACCTAGAGTTAGAAGTATGAACCCAAAAGTTTAGCAGCAGTAAAATGGGGATAGTGTTATCTGAATTTAGTAGATTTTTTATTGCATCCATGGGGCTAGTTGTATGATATATGAATTAGTAGGCTTAAAACAGTGTATGCAAGAAAAGAATTTAGGTTTGTTGATTTGAAAGTATATGTTGTTGGTGTAATGGTAATTCCCATGGTGTAGGGAAAATATAAGTTTAGAGAAGTGATAATTGTAGGCTATAATGAAAGTAGTATGGTTCATTGAAGGTTTGGGGATATCCATGTTAAGTGTTAGAATCTAAGTTTGAATCTTTGAGGATTGAGCTAACATAAAGGAAAGTTAAGAATTCCAAATTAGTCAGTGGTTAAGTTGTTATATGATGATTATTGGGGGCTATAAAAAGCCAAGAGTTGCATCTCAGAAGAAAGAACTAGCAACGGGTTATACATTATCAGGTGTAGTCTTTAAGGGTGAGCTTATCATTTATGCATATTATTATACCCCAAATTCTAGAGTAAAGTGGTGGCAGTTCAGTTTAGAAATATTGATTGAGTAGTTACTAGACCTAGAATGATGGCTTTAAGCTAAGGGAGAGATGATAGAACAAGTAACCAAGTCAGGCTCTCAGATCCTAGTAGTGATACTAGTATGTGTAGAAAAGCAGCAGAAGAGAATGATGCCCAAACTATTCTTATCTCAGTTCAAGGTTTCTCAGTCATTACGATATCTACCAATGCCTTACATGTCAATTCCATAATCATAGTTCATGTTCATGCACATCATAAAGAATCATGTACACTTCTAGTCCCTAGTATAAGGAGTTCCAGTTTATTCAGCAGTAAGAACCATGTTCCATGAATTTTGAAACTCCAAACTTAGGTTATGCAGCTCATAACTCATGTATTCATATTTTACAGGATGTTCAGTTCCAGTACCGATGAAACACTTTTAATGATTAGCGAAATTCATATTTATGTCATGGAAGTCCTTGGTTCAGACCTCTTGGATGAATTCATGTCATTTATACTCTATTCCTCAAGCCTTAGTTGAGTGTCTAAGTTATTCTTTCATTCTTCAGGTCCTCATGTCCTAACCTTTCAGTGACCTCCCCTATGAAATGATAGTAATGATGACCAATTGCTATATGGGAGAGAGTAAACATTTTTTTAGTTGGCAAAACACATTGCAACTTACTATTACATATTAAAAGGGGGTCCAAGACTTAGAAAATTTCACTAAGTGTTGGGACTTAGTCATTTCTAAAGCTTCCAAACATTAATTTTTAAGTTGATTCATGATCGGGGTGGTCAATAGCGCATCTCGGGTGAGTTTTGGAATTTTTGGACCAGCGTAAGGGTGTGTTTGGACTTCCAAAATAGTAGCACCACTGGGATAATCCCACATTTCTTACCCCAGTCCACTGATGGGGGTGCCCGCGGTAGAGCCCGTGGCACGTGGTCCAGTCCGGCAGACCAGAGCCCGCGGCACGTGCTCCATCATGGCCTCCTCAATTTCCATCCTTCATTCACATTATGGTTAGTTGAAATTTTGTGTGTGTTTTATTGTTATAGTGTATGGAGGTTGTTAATGATAGAGGTTTGCAGGATATTAAGAAGATGTTTTTTTGGGTGTTTGTTTAGAAAAGCATATGTGGTTATGAAGATAGGCTTGAATGTCATATTTGTATATGTGTGGATGAATGCATTGCACGTGGCTGAATGTCTAGTAAGAGGTTGAATGTAGTTTCTAAAGTGGAAATAATTATTCATAAAGTGAGAAGTTGTGAAAATGCAGGGTGTATTAAATTCATGATTCAGACTAGTATTACTCGATTATGAGTGCATTTTGTAGATTCAAGTAGGCTTGAACAGAGTGAGAGGATTTAGTTCAACTCAGACTTTAGTAGGTAGAGTTATCAATGCTTATGTGAAAATCTTTAGTAGCCTCAGGTGAAGTGTAGTATTAAGGTGGAAGATATAGTTGAGGGAGTATCCGAGGGTATTTATAAGCTTGAAAGTAGCAGTTGCATTGTCTAAGGCATAGAAATTCTATCCTAGCTTATGTTTCGTAGTCCTATGTTCCATATTATAGAATTCTAGCCATGTTGCAACTTTTTCTTCAGATATCTTATTCAAACCGTTCCCAAGATCCTCTACTATCCAGTGTTATTAGAACTTCTTAGAAAGAGCGTTGAAGGAATGCTCCAATTGAATATAAGTTTTAAGTATGAATTAGTCCGTAAAGCCAACAATCTAGCCTAGCAGTCAGACAGACAAGTTCCTATTATTTTCTATCTTCTAATCTAGCCTTCCTATCTAAAGTTTCATGAATATAGCTATTCCATGAGGTAAAATATTTACATCCATGTAAATTGTGAATTCAGCTCAGTTTATGCATCATGCATCAGTTTCAGATTCCAGATATTCAGTCATGATTCAGTTCATAAGTATCCCATGCATCATCTCAATTTTTCCTTAGTATTTCAGCCAAGTCAGATCATTTGGGGGACAAACTATCCCAAGGGGGAGATGTTATAATACCCCCAAGTTTTTCATGTACTAAATCTCTTTATCTTTTTTCACGAAGCCAGATCCATCTTGAGGTAATGGTTACGTATAAGTTAACTCTTTCATTTCTATCTCAGCCTTATGACCATTCTCATGACCTTGCATGTATTCATGAAATCAGTTCAGTTCATGTATTATGCCCAGAATCAGTTATGCAGTCATGTTCCAAGTCACGTTCCAAGTCATGTATGTTTAGAATATGATCTGAATTGCCTTAGTACTCTCATCTAACCAGTCTCATCGTCCAAGAGGGAGATAATGTAATACCCTATATTTTTGGGCTAGACTTTGAAGTATTATTCTTACATGCGTTGACTCTAATTCCATAAATTTCTTTTGAATACATGTGTCATGATCTTTATCCTAGTGTGTGAAGTGATTTCGAGGTGAAAAATGTTCATAAGAATCGCTTAGAACAAAGTTGAGCCAAGATCCTTTGATTCGTCCAAAGTTTGGTATTCTATTCTACAAGGGTCTAATTTAAATGTGTATAACTTCTTATATACATAGAATTTTACATCTCAAGACCCACCAAATTGTAGATAATTGAGTCAGCTTTCCAACTATACCAATTTTGCCTCAATCTAATACCCGAGCGAAAAGTTATACCCATTTTCATGAGAGAGGCAGTGAGGGTGCGCGATTAGCGCGCGACGTGCGCTCCATCGCCCACACCTATTTTTCAATTTTTGTTTCTACATTTGTAAGGGCAAATAAGTCTTTTCCTCCACCCTAACTCATCTATAACAGATAATTTCAGCCTCCAAAAGCATTATACACACTATTATTCATTTTTTCTCTCAAAAGAAACAACCCTAGCCTCTTCAAGATTCAAGCCCTTTCTTCAAGAAAATCAAGAACTTAAGTGTTCCAATCTAAAAAAGTTGTTCTCTTTCAAGATTTAAGATTCAAGGTATGTTAGATGTTCATCCATGGACCCATTTCATCCATGGAGTCCAAGAATCCATCTTTTATGTTTTAAACTATGAAATTACATGTTTATAATGATTTATCTCTATGAAGCTTTTGTGAATTTTGATTAAACATGATGTTTACAATCCATTTTCGTTGAAAACAACCCTTACACGTTTGAAACATGAAATTTCATTGTTAAATCACTAAGTATGATTTTAGTATTGCAATTAAGCTATTCCCATGCGTTTCACTCATTCCCATGTTTAAGTCCATGAATTTCTTACCATTTGAATTTTAAGTTAAGATTATAAATTGTTTAAAGTGGATGCATTATAGTATGTTTTGAATATTGTGGTTTCCATATCATGTTTATGAGAATTCGGAATAAATCCTCATTTTTTAATTTTTTTCATATGATCATGCTATCTCATCATGTTTAAAGGTATTCCCATGTTTAAATTCATGTCTCCCATGTGTTCGATGAAATGCCAAAGTGATGTATTCTGAGTAGTGGTTCCCTATTATGGTTTTCAAAGATTTCACGTGTTCCTATTATTGTGCTATCGAGTCCTGGGAGTTATGAATACCCAAAATTTAACTATTTACTTAGTCTCAGTATTGTCAGTATGGTTTCATATAAGGTATGAGCATTATCAGTTCAGTTAGTTAACATATCAGTTAGTTTTAAATCAGTTCAGTAGTCAGTGTTGGTTCAGTTGGGAGTAGAATTCAACATCGAGCAAACCTAGGGATGGGGTCATTCCTGCCAGCTTAGGGTGTGACCCTTAGTAGCAGTCCCTGAGTTATAGAACTACGTAGCCAGTGTAGGTGGATATGTCTTCCTGCCAGACTAGAGTTGACATATATATATATATATATATATATATATATATCATGAGTCTTCCTGCTAGATTAGGGTTGACCCAGCCATTGTTAGTAACCAGTGGCACGATACTAACACCCTTCCAATTGGGGTTATAGGTTGAATTGGGTTATGTCACTTAGATGATAGCTCTCACAGTTTTAGTACCGATACTTAGTTCAGAATTTAGTTCAGTCTTGCTTGACCATAGCATATTGTTATCAGATTTCAGTATCTCAGTTTACAGACTAATTCAGAACTTGTTTTATGCTTGATCATAAGTCTCAGTCTTTATAGTTTTCATGCATTTATTCTTACACAATATCTCATGTTGTACAATCAATCAGTTATAACTCACGTACATGAACCCATGTATATTAGACTAACCGCATTTAGCATACTAGTACATTCAAAGTACTAATCGCATACTCATTTCTTGCGCTATGATGTCTTATATCATAGGTTCGGACACTCAGATTCTCGATCATACTAATATTTTCCATGGTATCAGCAACAACAGCAGTGGTGATGGGATGAGTTACCTTATATTTAGTTGTGTTAGTAGTTCACAAAATTTATCCAGTTGGAGTTATTTGGGGGCTTGTCACATCAACTCCATAGTCAGTCAGATTTGGAGGTTTTTAGACATTTTCAGTCAGTTAGTTGCTTTTACTTTTATCAGTCTTCAGACAGTTGTTTTTAGTATTACGATTCAATATTGTTTCCCGTATTTGAAACCTTAAGGAGTTCCAGTTAAATTTCGCACTTGTTCTTTGTTATTTTATTCAGTGCTCACAGCAGGTACCAACATGGATTAGCTTGTAGTCCTTTGGGGCTGTAAGCACAGTGTGGTGTCCAGGGTGTACTCTCGAGGCGTTACAATCTCTGCATCCTCTCGGTGCTAAGTACTACTGCCAACTTAATGACACTGATAACTGAAAATGCTCAATAATAGTAATATTCTTAAAATCAAAAAATGCATAATCTGAAAATATTCAATACTATGTAAGTTGAAGAATCTAGCACTCATAAGTGTATGCATGAAATCCTAGTTCATCGGGTGTTCATAACCTACCATCTCTGAAGAATACAACTAATCATGACAATACTATAATCTGAATGTAATAAGAAATTTCATAACTCATGCCCAAAATCACTAATTTATCAATATAATAAGATTTTTATAGTTATTAGTATGGAAAGATCCTCAAATTTATGGGAAAACATATATTTATGGTTTAGTCCAAGCAATAAACCGAAAACTTAAAGAATACATACTTTACATGGAAACCCTAAGCATAAAGGGTGAATTTAACTCAGGGAATTGAGTTAACTTTGGGACTCAATGGCTGAAAGGAAACCCATTTATAAAATCCCACAGACCTGGGGTTGAAAACCTTGGATTTGAAGCCAGAAGTTGGAAAGCCCCACTTCTTGCCTGGAAAAGAAAATCTCCCCTTTCTCTCTAAAATTTCTAAGTGTTGATTGAATTTCGAGGAATGGAGGACTTAGAGGTATTTTAGAATAATTATTCAGACCTTTAAGAGCTTAAACAAAGTTGTTATTGTGTTAAAATAGTGAGAAAATGCCAAACAACCCCTTAAAAATCATCTGGAAAACTCTTGGAAGCAATCCCAACGACTCAGGTGACAACTTGTAGAGTCTAGCTATGAGTCATAGAAAATGGTCTCAAATTTTGGTCCCCACTTCTTTCACTATGACTCGTAGTGTGACGCAACGATTCGTAGAGTCTGACACCGACTCATCGTAACTGCCAACTTTAATAGTGCTTCTGTAAATTGGCCATAACTTTTTACTTCAATATCAGATTATTGTGAAAGTAGATGTGTTTGAAATCTAATTCAATTACATATTTTTGGTGGGTCTTGATCTAAAAAAACTTATTATCCTAGAAGTTATGCTTGTTTTAAGTTGACTATAACAATGTTTTTCTCAAAAATTCAATCGGTAAGGAATATTTTAACTTGTCTATAGTCTAGAGTTATTTGTGGCCTTAATATATGTATAAATAACTTATCAAACTACCAAAATATGATTATTTTTTTTTTACCAACTTGAAGCATGGTTCTAATATTGGCTTGGATTTTCGGTGTGTTAAATGATGGCCCTACATCTTCCTTTCTTGATCTGAAAGGACATCTTTCCTCATATTCTACCCTGATATCATTCTCGAGGCAACAAGATAATATACAAGGTTTTCAATTTTTCCTGGCCTGAGGTGGTACATTTACAGCTAAACATATTTCACCCTCTTAAGGACTATCACTCCATCTTTGGGCGCAACATTTTCTTGCGGGAAAATGACGAAAAAATGAACGATCCCCAGACCTGGTTTGCATGAAGTTTTGTCTAATTTTTCCCATATGCCCTTTTATGATTGTTATAGTTAACCCCAAAATGTGTCTAGATTCAATAGAGGTGCCTTTCCATAGGCCATTACTTTGACTTGCTCCTCCTACTATATAATTTTTACCAACCACACTGAATCTTACTTAATCCCTTCCAAATCTAAAAATCCTTTTCACTATATATTTCCTTGCCTTATGTTTGCTTCTTCAGCAATGCAACACAAGCTCTCAAAGAGGATATCTTCTAGGAAAGAAAAGATCAGTGAGTTTCTTCGTGGGTCCCTTATTAATGACATAATGCCTAACCTCTTTAAATTTGAGGAGGATTTTTCCATACAAGCAGGCGATGACTCCAATACTAAATTAGTTCCCATGTATAGACTAGGCTCACAGGTGAAGGAATACACCTTCCCTCGAGTGCTCAAGTGTGTGGTTGAGCTTATTTGGGATTTTATGTGGAAGCCTCCCAGTCCATTGACAACTTCATTTCTCAGAAGTTAAGTTTATTATTTGTTTATACATACCTATTTAATACGGGCCATAGCATCTCAATTGACGAGGTGATTTTGACTCTAACATTTTTTGGTTATCCCTTAGCTAGATGAACTTGGGAGTATAACACACTATTGTTTATCTTCACACTCTAGCTTCTACATCGAGCGTTAATTTTACTTTAACCCTATCTTCTTCTAGTTTATTCTCCCTCTTGCTATGAGGGGGATTGTTAAGTAAATTCACGAGGCAGGAAGCCAATTATAAATAATATAGATGGTCTGCAAGATTGAGGATGAACAGATCACATCATAGTTGTATCCCTTAAGGGCCTCCCGGTAGTGTGTTTGGCATTTTCTTGCAATACCCATCGTAATCTACTGTTCACATTGTATTTTTTCTTACTTTTTTCCTCTTCCTTCTTTTCATTTTATTCTATGACATTGTTCCTCTCGCATAGAATAAAAAAGGGTTCCCAACGGGGCATTCATTCAAATCATCTGGGGTCGTCTATAGGATCTCCTTTATAATCCCTATCCTTATCCTATCTTTGAACCGATGATCTCTCTCAAAGCATGTTTCTTTGGGCAAGCAACGAGAGGGGGTAAGAACTATTTTTGGGGAAAATATCAATGATCATGGGTTTGGGTAAAACTAATCTATATCCCTCCTTAACAGTCCTACAATCTGAGTCTGTTTTTCTTGCCAAGATGATTCCTTATGCCTCAAATTGCACCTATTCCCCTTTTGAGTTGGCTGAGGAGTCCTTGTAGTCCCGGATGCACTTATCAAGTTCTTTATTGAACTTGAAAAGGGTACCTCCTCTAGTAGAGAGTCACACTGGGGCATGCTCCCTGGAGACTAATCAGATAATTAGTTATCCCTCAATTTTTTTAGAACGACCCTTCCTTTCTTTCATGATTCTTCTTCCCTCGAGGCGTCCCTTCCATATAAGGCATTGCTCATTATGAACAGGGTGCCCTTCTTCAGGGGTTTTCACACCATGGAGCATTGTTGAATGATGAGTCTTCTATTTTTCTAGTCGTTTAGCTCAGCACGTGCCTCTTAGTATTATGTATTATGCTTTTCAAGTTTGTACTTTGTAATTATGTACCCCCTTTGGTGTTCTATTGTAATAACAAAAAAGACAAATTTGGATATTTGTTTTTGTATTTTTGAGACTTTAATTTTTAACTATGTCCTTCTCAAGCAACTTGTCTCCTGTACCGATCACGAATGCTTTGCCTTTTTATTTCCCTTTTTAATGATTAATCCAATCCTATTAATATATTCAGCCTTTCTAGCCTTACGTTTTAAAAATGGTACTGGCCGTTAGATGCAACTTATCATCCTACAAAGCAAAACACAAAAATAAAACACGCTAGAAGAGAGTGGCGCCAAATTTTACCATCAACTTGGAACAGTTGAATTTGTATATGGATCAAGGGCATGCGTTATGGCTTAACTTTGAGTTAATAGAGAAAGTTTGTAAAATAACAAGTAAAAAAGATTGAAATAGTGTAAGCAATAAATAAGTTAAAATTATAAAACAAGTCTTGGGCATGACGCGGAGCGTATAATCAAAATTTGTAGAGCACGAGATGGACTTGACCAAGAAATAGTACTAGACTAAGCAAAGGAAAAATAGAACAGAGAAAGCTTTGGAACAAAGCTAACAAATATTTATTGCTTAGAGGTAGAGAGATGGGGGAGAAAATGGTGCTTTATAATGGAGAGGGAACACTTATTTATAGTGTACAAGGTCAGCCTATGACTAATAGGAGCAAGCCACTGGAGCCTCATAGTATTTTGACCAATAATCTAGCACCGTTTATTGAGGGACCACTGGGGGAGTGCCTACCAAATATTCTATATCTGATGCAGGCTTGGTGAGGATCATCTGCACACCTGAGAGGCATGACACATTGGTCTCCTACTTGTCCTTTAACACGTATGTGATAAATGGTAGTCTTACATTATCCTTTCTTGGTTCTAGAGAACGTTTTTCCTCAAATTCCAACATATTATTAGGGTGACCCAACTATAGATAAGGTTTTCAGTTTTACTTGGCCTGAGGTGGTACATTTATAGCGAAACCTATTTTACCCCATACAGGTAGGTAATTTGCAGTTAGTCATGATAAGCTTCATCAAACCAACTTTGAGAAATTGCGGACTCATTTTTGTATTTACATACTCAAACATGTAATAATTTCAACATCCAAATAATGATCACTATGAGGGAATGAATATATGCTAGATGTCACTTAGGGTTTAGCCTACTAATATATGATTTTGATCATCACTATTATTAAGTTTATATCTTGTAACGAGAAACAAACCAGCCAATTATTTTTCATACCAGACTATATAACAACTCTGTCGACTGTTGTTTTACAATTTGTTCTTACTTATTATTTCAATTATTGTTATAAGAAAGTCTACAGACATCAAGAATTTAGTATTTACGTATTCCCTTGATCGTTAAATATAAATTATTATTTTCCTATCAAAATGGGTAACTCTTTCATTTCACAAGTAGATCTTAGAGACTATCCAAAAAGTGGGGACTATTTACATTAGTCAAAATACGGATTTGATAGAAGGGCATATCAAGAGATGACATGTGATAGTCTTAGTCTAGTTAGATCCAGGTTACTATAGACGTTTACGATCAAGATTCTTGGCCACACCTAGTTGAGATCATTGGGCGTGATTTTAGTTTATCCTAGACTTGGTGTACAGAAATTGATTTACCTCATATAAAAGTAAAAGTGACCAGTAGATATTCTGTGGCTGGTCATAATAAGCTTTACCAATTAATTTATTCTAAGAAATTCAACAGTAGATATTCTGTGGCTGGTCATAATAAGCTTTGCCAATTAATTTATTCTAAGAAATTCAATTAGTTATATCTTCATCATTTACGCACTTACACTCATACGATTTCATCATAGAAATAGTATTCACTCTGAGAGGTTGATTACCCACAAGACGTTAGTTAAGGTTTAGACTTTAAATATACCCCTTCCCGAATACTTGTAATTTATCTAATTTTTATATCACTATTGTTAAGTTCATTTCTTGTAATGATAAATCATGAAACCAATTACATTTTTGCCCAAATCCCCTAAGAGTTTTTCTGATTAGATGTGAAAAAGGCCTTCTTGCATGGGGAATTTCATGCCGAGGTGTATAAAAAGAAATATCATGATACAACGTTGGGTTTGTTATTCGGGGGAATAAGGCACGTGAGCATTCTTGGAGTATTAGTGAATAAGAATTTCACTACTTTCTTGTTAGCCTTATTCTACAATTTGTTCTACTTGTTTTTTCAATTGTCATTATAAGCAAGTCCGCAAGCATCAAGAAACTAGTATTTGGTCTAATGGTTTGCAAGAGTTGACCACGATAACTGAGACCTAATTCAATACCAGGTCCTTGTATGAGGAAAATGAAGAACAAAACGAAAATATAGTAAATAGCAGTAAAGTAAATGACAAAGGATGTTTACAAGAAAACCTCTGTACTCAAGGGAGTAAAACCACGACCTACCCTAGTAGGATTTCACCAACCACTTCATTAATCACTAAGCAATAAATTTGATTACAGTTCTTAGACAACCTAGGAATTAAACTCTTAATTCCTACACACTAGCAATAACTCTATTGCTATATCCCTTTCCCAATAACTCTACTTGAAAGACACTATTTAGCTAACTCCAGCTAACACAACTCACCATGAATTGAATCACAAAAAATACCCACAAGAATCTCTGAAAGATAAGTAAGTTTACTATTGTAAGATCAAAATAAATGACTCAATTAACCTAGAAACAAAGACATATTTCACTATGAGCAAGGGTTTCTAAATTGCTAATCTTTTCAATATCAGATGCAGTGTAACTTTTGCTTGAGAGAATAATTTTCTAGATTTTGCAAAAACTGGAGATTATCTCATCAAGATAAAGAATATATATGATGAGAATTGGAAGAGAAGCCTTCTCATTGGTGGACATTAGAGCTGACCACTGTATATCACCTCCCACTAACTTGCTGACACTTCCAGAAGGTACTGTACAGCTGGCACATAAGACAAATGTGAGTAACAACATATTGGGACACCAGTTGACATAACTGGTCCTTAACTAGGTTTTCCAATCATCAAAATATGATTTATAGTAAGAAAGTTCAAAACCGAACATTTTCCCTCTTTTTGATTAAGAGAAACACATCTTCACACGTCCCCTTTACACCAGTATCATCTTGAAAAAACGTTTCCCCTTTGCATCATCTTAAACAAACCAAATCTTCCCCCTTTCACCATGATCCTGCTCCCTTTCTCACAAAATTACACTAATTTTCCCTTTTTGGCATAATTAAAAAGTTAAAGCAATGAAACAAGGCAAGGTCTAAGTAGTAAATAAACCAAGATACAGAAGATAATATACAGAGGGAGACATAAGCATGAGGCACTGTGTTTCCCTACATATGTGTACCTGCAAAGGTACATGGATTAGATAAAACAATGTGAGAGTACTTACTTCATATACCTACCTACTTTTCATAGCCATAATATTGGAAATGAATTAGTGTAATTTGATCAGATCGTGCCTTGCTCGAATCCTCTAAAAAAATTTCCTTCTAAGTGCCTTAGTGAAAATATTAGCAACCTGGTCCTCCATTCAATAAAACTGCAAGAAGATAAGCCTTTTCTCGATATTATCCTTTAGAAAGTGATCTGAATATCAATATTTTTGGTCCTATTATGTTGAACATGATTCTTTGCCATATTAAAATCATTAGTGTCGTCATAAATAATGGAGTACTCTCAGTATCACTCCAAATTCCTCAAGATATTGCATAATCTATAAGAGTAGAGCACAACATGAAATAACAACTACATATTTAGCTTTGGTTATAGTAAGGAAAATTGAGTTTTGTTTCGTGGTTTCCAAAAAAAATCAATGATAAGCCATGAAAATGGAAAATTCTAGATTTTCTCTTCTTATCAACAAGAAATCTATTATAATCAACATCAACACACCCAATTAAATCAAAGGTATCTCCAAAGAAATAGAAAAGAACAAGATCAATTGTTACTTTATATATCTCAAAATTCATTTGGTTGCCTTAAGTGAGACTCCTTTGAACATTCTTGGAATCTTGCACATGCCAACACTAAACACAATATCTAGCCTACTAACAGCCAGATATAAGAAGAAACCTATAATACTTTGATACATAGTTTCATTTACAAAGGCTCCAGATTCAGCCTTATCCAATTTAGTGGTAGTGCCAATTGGAGTGTCTATTAGTTTAACATCCTCCATCTTGTATTTCTTCAAAAACTCAAAAATATACTTTCACTAACTGATTAGAACTTCATCAGATACTTGATTCACCTGTTCCCCAAGAAAGAACTTTAGCTCACCCATCATGCTCATTTTAAATTCACTTTTCATGAGCTAAGAAAAGTCATCATACATAGAATTTACAATTGAATATCATCCACATAAGCCTACAAGATGAGTAGACTCTTCCCTCTGGATCTTAAGAAGAAAAAGTTGTCAATCTTTCCTCTCATTAGCCCATTATTTAGTAAGAATTTGGATAACCTTTTATATCATGATATTGGTGCCTATTTTAATCCATAAATAGATTTGTCAAGATTGAACACATGATTTTCAAACTCATGACTTTCAACCCTAGAGTGTGCTTCACATATACCTCTTTCTTTAGGTACCCATTCAAGAATGCACTCTTTATATCTATCTAAAATTGTTTGAAATCCATGTAGAATGCAAAGGTAATAAGAGTATAAATAGATTCCATTCTAGTAATTAGAGAAAATATTTTATCATAATCTATACATTCTTCTTAATTATTACCTTGCATAACTAAGTTAGCCTTGTTCCTGACCATAGTTCAAAACTCATCCAATTTGTTTTATACACCTACCTAGTTTCTATAACAGTTATATCAGAGGTTTAAGGACCAAATGACATACCTTATTTCCTTCAAACTGATAAAGCTCTTATATTGCAATTATCCAATCTTTATATTTTAATGCTTCCCTAATATGTTAGGTCTCAATTTAAGACAAGAATGTTTTGAAGAAAACCATGTTTCTTGTGTTAGATCGAGCGCATTCTGCAGTCAAGTGGGGAAACTAATTTTTCCAATCGATAAGACTTTAAGTGCCTCTAGTTTAACAATTGCAATTTAGTTTATTGTCGACTGGTATTTGATACCTTTATGGTGCTTATTCGTATTCTCTTAATAGTAAGTGAGGGATTACTGATTTCCTTTTTAGATGGATCAACTATTAGAGTATCTAAAACTTGATTTGATAAACATAAGTCCACAGGTAATTAATTCTTACCCTATTTATTTGTCGATAAATTTATATTTTTTATGTTTGAAAAATCAACTGATTCTCTTAAGCTTTGCAGGAGTTCTTCTATGTCTACTTTATTAAGGCTTTTCTTTTCACCTAGCATATTCAACTCATCAAAAATTACATGGTCACTTTCTTCTAAACATTGAGTCTATTTATTAAAGATTGTAAGCTTTTCTTTGACATGAATAACCAAGGAAACCTCCCTTATCACTACAAATATCAAACTTCCCCAAGTTATCCTTGCCATTATAAGGATAAATCGCTTGCATCTAACAACCTAAGATAAGATACCTTAGGTTTTCTTCCAAACATCAGTTCATAAGGGGTTTTATTTAGTAGGGACCTAATCAAACACCTATTCATCACATAACACGCAGTTTTCACTGGTTCTACCAAAAAACTTTTGCATATACAACTAGAAATCAATATTTTCCTTGTAATATATTTAAGATTCCTATTCTTTATTTTCACAACTCTAGTTTACTGAGGAGTTGAGAAACTATGACTTCTTCCACTTTAAGCACATAATTTATCAAAGTTGGCACTTTTAAATTCAGTTTTCTGATCTACAGGATGTTCACTATCTTATTGTCCAACATAACTTGAACTTGTTTGGAAAAGACAATGAACAATTAAAGTGTTTTATCCTTACTTTTTAAAAATAAAGTCTAAGTGTACCTTGAATAGTTATCCACGATTACAAAAATATATTTCCTTCCTCCACGATTGGGATTCCTCATAGGTCCATAAAGATCTATGTGAAGAAGATCAAGTGACCTCAAAGAGCTTACTTCTTTTATTGACTTAAAGGAGGAAAAAACCTTCTTTCATTTAACACAAGCATCACACGCTTTGTAATTTACAAATTTTCTATTGGATAGTCCACACACTAGTTCCTTTGACATTAGCTTATTGAGTAGTGAAGAGCTCATGTTCCCCAACCTTTTGTGCCATAGATCATCATCATTTACAAAAACATTTAGACATTTTAAATCCTCACCATAGATAGAATCAAGATCTACCACATACATATTTTTACACTTTATAGCTACCAAAATCAGTTCACTAGTATTAACTTTTGTGATAGTACATGAATCAGATATAAACTTCACCTCATTTCCTTTGTCATATATTTGAGACACTCAATAGATTATACTTCAGACTATTCACATAGTAAATATCTCGATAATATGATCAAGAGACTTACCAATCTAACCAACACAAAAAATGTGTCCTTTATTTTCATCCTCAAATGACACACTACCTCCTTAAAATGCTTTGATTAAGAGGAAATCCTCAGTTTTACCAGTCATAAGCCTTGAGCAACCACTGTCCATGAACTATTTGATTTTGTTGACTGATTTCTATCACCTTTACCTGTATGTATAGTCATTTGTTAGACTTGGGAACCCACATGAATATAATGACTTGGTTTGTGAAATTGTTACTTTGATATGATTTGACCACTTTGAATTTTTCTATAGTATCTATATTTTTATTTTGAACTTTGGAGATGCTCGGTATGGTTTTTGATGTGATTGAGAATGTATTGGGAGAGTTTGTAGTTTTTAGAGGCTTAAAAAGCCATATAATTAGCTTCAGTCAATATTTGTTGTTCTGGATGTCAGACAACAATTTAGATAGTTCCATTAGGTATGGAATGCTAAATTTGGGTTATTACAGATGTTGGTTTAGATCTAAAATATTTATTTTGCATTGTGACCCTTCATTTGAAAATATACCTAAAAGGTGCCCTAAGGATTACGTTATTGGAAACAACTTTTTTTTAAAATTCAACATAGCCATTGATTCTGGAAAGTTAAAAATAGCCTGGTAGTATATACGATTTATTTTTATGAGGTCTCAAATGAATCTCGAAGGTACATTCAGAGACTTTGTAACATGCAAATTCAACTGGTGTACAACTAATAATTGATGCATAGAACCTTTTTTCACAAAAGTGATCCCTTGTCTATGAACGTAGAGAATGAAATTTTCCATTAATTCCGATCATGAGGTGGTGGTTGTGCTTTCCAGGGGAAATCGATTCTTGGTTGGGTTTTTGTCTTTTTATGAGCTCGACGTGATTATTACAAACATGAAGCCTCATTCATCAGTCTTCATAAATATGAAGCCTTGGCTGCGAAGGTGAAGGTCATTTTTGGTTGGGTTATCTGTTGACCCTTACAAATGTGAAGGTTGACCTCATTCGTAAGGTATGGTTCACAGAATAGTAAAAATATCCCATTTTCATGAATTTGTTCCATGTTTGGATCTCCAAGCTTAGGAAAAGGCAATTTGTGAGGTTTTATTCATCGTGTTTCGTGTGGATAATTAAACTCATATTCTCATTATTTTCCATTGATTACATCTTCAAAAAGATATTTTAATATTTTAAATAGATTTTTGAGGATTCTTTTGGTAAAGCTTAAAAGTAATTTTTATTCATTTTGATGCTTTTGTAAATCTATTTTTGTATGAGTTTTCAATTGTAGACTCCTATAACCTTGGAGAATGTGTTTTCAAAATAATTTGAATTTCACCCCTTTTATTTTTGAACTCATTTTATAAGTTTATTTTGGATACAACTTAAATAGAAGCAATATGAGTATCATTAGCTTTCTTTTAATGTGTCGATGCTATATTTGAATGTTGTAGTTGATTCGAAGGCTGTTCTAAAGAGGAACACTCAGTGTTGGAGGACTTTAGACTTGGATTTTGTCGTATGGGGTAGCTTATTGCTTAACTTTTTTCAGACTGGGCTGGGTAGTTTATGAATAAGTAAAGCATGCTATGAGTTAGAGAAATTAATTATGGGATATAATTTTTTGAGTTATTATATATTATTGCATGATGCTTGTATAAGGGCTTATTTTTATATTGTTGTTGTCTTGCAATATTATATACTGCGTGTTGCCCATGTGGGGGGTTTTATTTGTCCATTTGACTGCCTTATTTCTCAATGTGATAGCCGTGTGTGGGTTTGAATATATATATTATAGGCCTTATTGAGCACTATTTTCCTGTATCATGATAGAAATTCCTTAGTTAAGGGTTGATATAATATTATTGATATTTTACATACATGTTTATTCCAATGGTACCCAACTAGGACTGATATCGTGAATTATTGACATATTTAGTTGATTTCTGAGCTCACTTGTATATGTATTAAGTGGATTAGAAATCTTTATATTATTTTATTATGAACATTTTATCCTCATTACATACATAAACATTCATTATATATTTATACCATTGAGGAACATTAGGTTTTAAAATAAAATGAGATACTTTTTAAAATACCTAGATCGAAGGGCATATCAGTTGGCTAGATTGAGACATAAGATTCAGATTGATGAAAATTTCAAATATTATATAGGTTTTGAACTCCCCCATATCCTATTTATGGAGAATTAAGGCTCAATAAGTGTATATCAGAAGTCATACAATGACTTCTAACTATTCACTTTATCATTCATTACATTGCATTTGCACATCATATGTTGTTTTTACGTGTTACTTGTTGTGTATTTAGATCCTATATGCACTTTTGTGTATGGTAGACCTTTTTGATAATATATATATATATATATATATATATATATATATATATATATTAGAATTGTTAGTGGAGAGAGTGTGAGCTACCATTTGAAAACTGTTCTACTTGCAAGTTGCATGCTCACAATATTTTTTTTACTTATCTTATTTTCTTATTTTCTCAGTTGGCCTATGATAACTATTGAGTTCAAGTACAACGTACTTAATCCTACTGTGCCTTTTCAGTATAGATACTAATATGAGTACCATACGTGGAAGCTGTTCTTTGTGTGGAGATTTTAGATTTTCAAGGTACTGATGCACTCTAAGGTTTGGAGATCATTCATACCTCATCTATCTTTATTTGTCTTTACTTATGACTTAGCGAAATATTATTTATTATTCAGCATGGAATTGATAGTTAGATGCTCTACACTTATGTCATCAAATTTTGGGATTTATGATATTTCTTTTGGACATCCACTATAATTCTACTTATATTTGCCTGAGTTCACTCTAGAAGTCTCTCTTAAACTATCTTTGCTTTAAAGTTTTTTTTTTTCATTTTGTGTTTTGATTACTTATCAAGGTTGGGCCCTGATAAGTTCTATCATGATCGGGGTTATTGGGTCATGAGAAATTTGTACTAGAGACAAATTCATTGATCTCAAAAGTGTAAGGAAAATATGTCTATTAGAGTCCAGTAGATCGGTACGTAGATGTCCATGTCCCTCTTCAAGAGGTTTTATGATATTTTTAGGAAAATCTTCTATATTTTGATTCCTTGTAGTGCAGGTTGTTTATACCTACCATTCTAAACTTGAATTCTATTCTTTCTACTCAGATGGAAAGGACAAGGTGTAGAGATGCTGGGGATACTAAGTCGACACCCGATGTGGGAGCCCCAGTTCAAGGATGAGGCAGGGGTCATGATCGATTGAGAGGTAGAGGATGGGCACGAGGAGTTTCCATATCAAAAAGATATGCTAAAGAGGCATGTTCCAATCCTGAGATTATGTATTTTAAAGATGACTATTAAATAGAGGGTGCAGGGAAACTTAATTTCCATAGAGTTTAGCTGATACCATAATGTTTCAGGATTTGTTAATTTTCCTTTTGAGTCATTTGAAGGGTGTTACTTTGAGTGTAACTGGTATTTCTCAAACTTCGAGTGGTATTCTAACATTTGTACCCATATCTGCTTATAGTATTCCTACTTTTGGGGTACAACCATCATCTATGGTACCTATGTGTGTGGACTTAATGCTTGTCAGACTTACTTTTTCTTTAGTTGCTTCAAGTGTGGTGATGTCTTTTAATAAGTAGAAGAGGTTTAAGAGGTTTATCTGCATATCTCCTCCCAATTTTAATGGAGTGTTTGGCGAGGATGCCTATGAGTTTGTAATTGACAACCAGGAAAAGTTATATAATCTTGGATCCCTTAAGTCTAATAGTTTTTCTTATATTAGTTAACGAATATAACTAAGGATTAATAAAGGTCTTTATCCGATTATAGTATTTTGGGTTTACCTGTTGTGACTTGGGCCTAGTGTTTTTAGGCCTTCTTGGAGAGTTTTGTCTCTAGCTTGAGATATCAAATGCGTGATAAGTTTGATCACTTAGAGCAGGGCTTCATGACTATTTTTAAGTTTTAGGAATGTTTCCATTCTCTATCCTGGTATTCAATAACTAGAATTTCAAAGTGACAGAAATGATTTGTAAGTTTGTGAAGGGTTTAGAGGGTCCTTATTAGTTGGCTACTACTCGGATGGTTGTTTTAGGAGCTTATTTTCAAAGTATTATTGAGCTTTCCAATTTAACTAAGTCAATTACCCAGGCTATTTAAGGAGGCACCAAAAAGGTGCATAGTCAGGGCGAGTTAAGTAGTCGCGCCTCTCATAGTAAAGATATTTTGAGTAGAGTTCCTATGGTTATCATGGTAGATTAGTTAAATCTACTTTACAGGTTTTAGGAGGTAGACCTTTAAGTTCTATGGCTCCAGGTAGCTAGGCATTAGGTCATGCTAATAGAGGTTCCAAGTTTAGTTCTTGGGGCCAAGGCAATCATCCCAATTCATATGTGCCCCCTCAAATTGGGTGAGTTCATAGAGGATATTTTATTTGTGATGAGGTTGGCCATTTGTCCTAGGATTATCTGCAATATATGTATGGACCCACTCAGCAAGATTCTCAGTATAGTTTTTCCCTACTTCGATATCTGCAGTGAGAGATAGTTCACAAATTTGTAGAGGTAGTACTTATGGTGCTAAGATAGAGATGGGGGAGTTTGTGGTGGTGGTTGTGGGGTTACTTAATCCAGTTACGGAGTAGTCAATGTTATGATATACTTGGAAAACCCAAGGTAAAGGCTTTTGATGTAGTAATTATAGGTATAATCCCAGTTTGCTGTAGATATATTTTCGTGTTATTTAAGTATAGGTCTATATTCTCCTAAGTGTATACATATTTTGCATCTAGTTTTGATGTTGCATATGATCCCATTACTATTCCTTTTTATATTTCCACCTCCGTAGTAGATTCTTTAGTGGTGGATCAGGTGTATCGATTTTGTGTGGTTACTTTTACGAGTTGTGAGTCTTGATTATCCTATATATGGTTGATTTTGATATTGTTTTAGATATGGATTAGTTATCTCCTTATCATGCTATTTTATATTGTTATGCCAAGACCACGACCTTAGCTACACCAAGTATGGCAAGGTTAGCTTCATCCCTATGTTCGCTCTGTGCTAACTCCTACTCCCAACTCAATTGACACTGATACTGGTGAAAGGCTAACATGGTGATACTGACATATGCTCAACATGATGATATTCTGAATTCAATGATACAAACATGCTCTAAATGGATTGTAACCTGACATTAATGACATATATGAATATCTTGGTATCGGGTGTTCATAACCCACCAACACTATCTATTGTAAACTGATCTTGGAAAATATTGAACAATCCATGGTATGGGAAAATCATGAATAACATCCTGTATTTCAATAACTAATCATGATGTATACATTTTCATTGTCAAACATATGGAAACACAATTATCATGAGGGAATATATTTTCATGGTTTAGAATCAAAACTATTGAGAGGGGATTCATAAAATTCATGGTTAACTTGGAACCCCATAAAAGAGAAAAGAGTTTTACACTTGAAATTTTGGAGAGTTCTTTGGACTCAATATGTGGAAGGGACCCATTGATGAATATACCACATACCCGCAGTAGAAGCCTTGAAGAAATCTTCTTAAGAATTGGACTTGCTTGAAGAGCCCCAGTTTTCTCTTGAGAAAGAAATGAATCGCCTCTTTGATTTCTCTTGGTTTTAATTGATGATTATGTTATGAATTAGGCCTTTTTGGGTCTTTTATACCACCTTTTGGGAAGCCAAAATGACATGGGTTTGTCTTTTAAGGGAGTAGAAAAAGACATAAAAGTCCCTAAATAAGCGTCCAGGAAAACACGTTCCCAGTCATTACGACTCACCTCATGACTCATTACGACTGGTCATTAGTCATGATTTGAGTCATAACCTAGGGTCATGGGATCTTGGGTACATTCTGGTCTAACTATGACTGCCTCCTAATGACTTATTACAAGTCGTTGGGGGAAGCCATAGTTTGAGGCTTAATTCTTAGATCCTTTACTGGTAAAGATATGGGTCCACAGAATGACTCGTAAGGTCTGACTACAGGTCGTGTGCTAGACTCTAACTATTAGAAGGTATTCTTGGCTAAACACTATTGTGACCCTGAGTCCCTCCTCGTAATGTCTGATTATGAATTATGGAGTGCAGTCATGGTCACTGAGCTGAAACTTGGGACCCTTACTGTTATGACTATGAATCCTTGCAACGACTTGTAAGGTTTGGTTATAGGTCGTCAGGTGAGTCGTAGTTACTAGTCATCTAATAGATTCCTAGAAGAAAATTGTCATAACTTACTGGCACGATGTTGGATTTGGGAGAGACTTGTGGCATTGGAAAGCTAACTTCATGGGCTATCCTTTGAGAGGTTTAGAACATGGAAACTTGGGTTATTACAAGCATTCATGGAGTTGTTGAATTAGGTATTTCAACTGCATCTTAACTCCTTTATGATTATATTAATAAGTGACATCATGATTTAATCTAATAATGAGGTCGATCATGTGAAGCATTTAAGTATTATAGTTCAGAGAATACACAATGAAAAGTTGTTTGCCAGGTTTTCCAAGTATGAGTTTTGGTTGGATTCTATCTCTTTTTTGGGTTATATAGTGACCAAGGATGGTATTTTGGCTGATCCAGCTAAGATAGCAGCAATTCATGATTGGGCCGAAACTACTTCTCCTACCGAGATTTGGAGTTTTGTTGGTTTAGCAGGTTATTATTGGAATTTTATAAAGGGTTTCTCATCTATTGCGGCTTTTTTTACCAAGTTGACTTAGAAAAAGGTATTTCTATGGTCCGATATGAGTTAGAAAATATAATACCCCGAGAACTCTAACCAATAGTTCCACCATGACTCAAGCTCATAAGAAATAAATTATAGTACTTTGTTTGTTTTTGATCAAGGTTGATGTGTATTAAGGCCTCAAAGATGTCCTAGCGATTAGGTGAATCAAAACATCCCTTACCGATTGAATTCTTGAGAAGGATTTTGGCATAGTCAACTTCAAATGAGAATATATCTTGTTACACTAAGAAATTTTGAGCTAATTACCCACCAACAGATAGATAATTGAATTAGCTTTCCAACGGTACCAATTTCACCCAAATCCGGTATCGGAGAAAAAAGTTATGCCTATTTAACTCCAGCATGTCAGCCTGGAAACTGTGTGACGACATTTTGTGACGACTTGTCACAAGTCTGACGGATTGTCACAAAATGTCGTGACCTTAAGCAGAAAGTCACAAATTCCAATATTTTGTGATGACATTTTGTGGTGACTTGTCACAAGTCTGACGGCTTGTCACAAAATGTCGTTAACCTTAAGAAGAAAGTCATAAATTCCACCCTTTTGTGACGACATTTCATGACTACTTGTCACAAGTATGACGACTTGTCACAAACCTCGTCGGCTATTCTTTTTCAGCAATTAAAGGACGTTTTTGCAAGGGTATTTTGGTGTTTTCCCATCTTTTGGAGGCCCCTATATATATGAGAATCCCCATCCAAACCCTAATTTCTTTATTTTCTCTTCCAATTCTCTTAAGAAAATATATCTAGGGTTTCATTCAAGAACATTATCTTGCAAAAATCATCCATAAATCTTCAGGATTTCTTCAAGAACCAAGTTCCTCATAGTGTGGGCTTCGAGAATCATTTATTACAAGTGCGGATAGAGTCTCAAGAACTAGAATTCATCCAATTTCAAAGAGTAAGGTATGTGGGGTTTTGAACAAGAGCAATCCTTTTGTTCTTGTGCCCAAAGCTTTGATTTCTATTATGGATTTATATGATTTTGCAAGTGGGTTTATACCCAAATTACATCATCATGAGACTATGAGAATATAAATTGTTCAAGCTTTGTTATACATGATTATTTTACTATACCCAAGTTATGACTTGATATTTAATATTGTGAATTTCATATTTCTACCATGAGTTGATATTTCAAGTGCTTTCAAGATATGTGTCAAGTTTTAAGCTTCCTTATGACAAATTGGATTATTGAGTATATTGATTCATGATATTGAGTTGTTACAATGAGTCTTGATATTTTCTCAAAGTTGTTGATGTTGCCATGTTTTAATGAATTGATACATTTTGAAATTGAGAAAGATTAATTTGAATTGAGTCGAGTTAGGAATCCACAAATTAATTATGATTTGATAAATGAGAAAGAGATTTGATTTGATCTTCATGGTAGAACCTTGTGATGTTTGTGGTGGATTTCCAAATACATTCTGAGCTTGAGTCTGGGAGTAGTATTTAGCACCGAGCGAAAAATATGGTATTTCCCCCAAAACTACATACCATCGTTGGATTGGTATTGATTTTGTGGGCCAGAGGCCGAGTATGAGATTGTGATCACTAAATTGATGTTGTACTCCCTAGCAAGAGTACGGCGCTCCAGCCAATGTGGGGTTCTCTCCTTAAGAGGGAAAAACATTGGACTCCATGTAGCTCACATGGTTTATGTCGGTTATAAGAACCTCTCATGTCCATAGGAGTTGAGTTTTTTGAATTACCGAGTCACTCCGAGTCTTGAGTTGAGTTGTTTATGATGATTTATGAGGTTTTTATCATGTGATTTATTTACTATGAGATCATGAAAAGTATGTTTCAATCTAACTCAAGCCAAGTGAGCCATCATTGTACATATGCATATTTTCATGAAATTGATGATAATATTTACATTGTTGCAGACACCCCTACATACTCAGTACATTCCAAAGTGTTGACCCACATATTTTCCTATGGGCTACATTTTCTCGTAATGTAGGTTCAGGTACTCAGCCGCATCTGCGTTAACAATATTCGGGTGCCTCACTACGTTTCCTCAGTGGTGAGTCCTCATGGATCGAGGACTGTGTCTATATTTTTGTGATATCATTTTGTTGTTATGGCTTTCAGTACTGTTGAGTCAGTTGGGGTTTTTTCCCAAAGTCTCCTTGATTTCGATGTATAGAGGCTTTGTCAGACTAGAGGGATGATATGTACAGATATTCAATATATATTTTGGTTATACAGTTTAGTATTCTCCAGTATCTCTCTTGAACCCGATATGATATATCTCTTTATTATGCATGACTATTGTTGAATTGAGTTCCTTGAGGTAGTGTCTGGCTCCGAGGGTTATCTTGGGGCTACGTGTAGCCCTGAGCACCGTGTGACGTCTCGGGATGGAAATTTCGGAGCGTTACAAAGCTTGGAATAAGAGCCTAAGGTTTAAGGAGTCCTAGGTCCTAGGGAGTCTGACAAGCCGCGTTACGTAGAGTCTTGATCATCGGTGTGTAGCGCGCCACATCTATGAGCAAGAGGGTACAAGACGTTTTAGGAAAAGTCGTTTCTTTCTTTCTAAAGTTTATCGTGCCTACAACTGTCTCTTTATCTGTGATTAACTCGTGCTCTCTTATAACAGAAAATGCCTCGTCGTCGAGCTCGTAGAAACAACGAGCAACCTCAACCTGTTGATCTCTTGAACGAGCATGTGTCTCATACGGAATTCTGGGCAACAAAATAGAACCAGTTATATTTTCAATAAATAAAGAAGAAATAACTATATTTTCAATAGATAAGGTAGAAATAATAAACAAAAAATTATATAGATAACTTTGAGCTAATAGATAAAAATAGTATAATAACCCAAAAACCGTTAACATATAACTTTGATGATTTAAAAGAATTTAAAATGCATATAGATGAATTATTAGAAAAACAATACATACAAAAGAGCAATAGCAAACATAATAGTCCAACATTTATAGTAAATAAACACAGTGAACAAAAAAGAGGAAAAAATAGAATGATTATTGATTATAGAAACCTAAATGCAAAAACTATGACATATAATTATCTAATACCAAATAAGATATTAAAAATAAGACAAATACAAGGATATAATTACTTTAGCAAATTTGACTGTAAATCAGGATTTTACCACCTAATGTTAGAAGAAGATTCTAAAAAATTAACTGCATTTACGGTACCACAAGGATTTTATGAATGGAATGTGTTACCATTTGGATATAAAAATGCACCAGGAAGATACCAACACTTTATGGATAGTTATTTTAAACAACTACCTAATTGTATAGTATACATAGATGATATACTATTATATACAAAAACTAAAGAGGAAATTTAAAATTACTAGAACAATTTGCAGGTATAATAGAAAATTCAGGAATAAGTTTAAGTGAAAAGAAAGATGAAATTATGAAAAATCAGATAAAGTTTTTACGAGTACAAATAGATAAAAGTGGAGTAAAAATGCAACAACATATAGTACAAAAAATAATAAATTCAATAGAAGAATTAGATAAAAAAAAGAAATTACAATCATTTTTAGGATTAGTAAACTAAGTAAGAGAATATATACCAAAATTAGCAGAAAAACTAAAGCCATTACAAAAAAAAATTAAAAAGGATGTAGAGTATAAATACAATGAAGAAGATAAAAAACAAGTTCAAAAAATAAAAATACTTTGTAAAGAATTACCAAAATTACAATTTCCAAATGAAAATAAAAAATTTACATATATAGTAGAACCAGATGCAAGTGAATATAATTATGGAGGAGTACTTAAATATAGATATGAAGAAGAAAAATTAGAACATCATTGTAGATACTACTCAGGTATATTTAATGAAACAAAAATAAAATTAGAAATAAATAGAAAAGAATTATGCTCATTATTTAATTATTTATTAGAATTTGAGTCATATATTGTATATAACAAGTTAATTGTACCAACAGATAATACACAGGTACATTGGTGGTTAACAAAGAAAATACAAAATTCAGTTACAACGAAAGAAATTCGGAGACTAGTATTAAATATATTAAATTTTACATTTACAATTGAAGTAATTAGTACTAACAAAAATGTTGTTGCAAATTACATATCAAGACAAAGCTGCACAGACTAATATAATAGAAAATAATGCTTTAGAAAAGATACTTAAAACCCTAACTACAGTTTCACTGAAAGTGGACAGTATGGGTAATGAAATAGAAAAGCTAAAGACTAATGAAGTTAAACTGAAGTCTGAAGCTATGACTCAGATAACACAGCAGTGTGTAGAGCTATGTCGATCGGAAGACAATAAAATTCCAGAGTTAAAAGAAGACGTTGGGACACTCCATAAAACCAATAACGTTTATCAATATACAACTGTAGGTACAAGCAAAGGAGTGAGTGGACAAAGATATCAGAACATGAACATGAACAAGATATTTGAAAAACCATTTATACCAAAAACACAAAAAGACTCCTTGTTCATACCCGCACAAATTACGACATATCGAGAAAGTTTAAACCAAGATAGAAAAGCCTATAACCATATAACTCGAGCATACATAGAAAACATCCACAAAATACAGACTTACCTAAACCTTAAACCCAGAGCCACAAATATCCAAGAACCAAACACAAACTATATAACTCAAAAATTACAAGGTTACAACAAGTTAATCGCACTACCGAAAACCAACCTAAGATTAGTTAAAACTTGTTTCAGCTATGGATTATTAAATACCGTATATACCCAAGAAGGAGATAAACTAACAGCTATACCAAAATTATATAGAGCATTCGCCACCTATAAGAAAATAACCAAAGGAAATCTATTTTTTATAAAGTTTTATATTGCACCAGCAGAGATATTATATGACAAAATTAAATCAGTTATACAAGTTGTAAAAATAGGATTAACCAAAGATATAATTATACCGGAAGATATTATTCAACAGCCAGAGATACCTAAATTTGAGATACTTGATTTTTATGCAAATAAATGAATTATTGGAATATCTTCAATTGTTCAAGAATTAGCAAATAACTACCTAAATGGGAACCCAATATGGAGTTATTATTCAAGAGGTCATCAAATGATTTATTCAAATTCAAGGGAGCTACGACAGTCAGATATGGAAGAAGCTAGACAAGGGATTTTCACACGACTCAATCTAGAAAAACAACCAACTGCAAGAGCAATGAAGAAGGAATTTATTTCAGAAGAATTATTAACAAGATATTGCAAAATAATAGGACACAAATATCCAGACCACCTATGCTCAAAATACAATGGAGAAAATAACGTGATTTCAGAAGTTTAGCTAGAATGAAAGAAGATAAGAACGAAGAAGGACAACTGGAAGATATAAGGCAAAAGATATAAAGCAACACGAACCGATGGAAAAAAGGACAAAAGCATTACAATTAAGGAAGCGACATATGACTTAACAAGTTAAGTTTTTAACATACGTAAATATAACATTATGTAGCATTATAGTCTTTTTGACTTTTTTGTAAAGAGTACCATTATTGTATGGCATAGTCTTTATTATTTTTGTCTTTTATAGGATAAGATTTCTTACTTTCATTCCTTTTAGGACAAATGTAAAGTTAGGACATTATTAGTCTTTTATTTTCTTGACAGATGTAAAGTGAATAGTGTAAATAGTTTATGCATTTTCATCTTTTAGGATTATAAATATGTAAGCCATGAGGCGATCTAAGGCAAGACTTTCATGTGTTGAAAGCAAGCCTTCTCTCTTGTACATAATTTTTTTTTTAATATTTAATAAAAATAGCTATATTTCTAAGGAAAAGCTATGGATGAGCAAAGCACCGATTTATCAAATCTACTAGAACAGGCATTTTCATTTATAATTATGAATAGCTAAATTCATAAATTCCTGATAATCATGATATAATAAAATAAGATCTTGTTAGTTACTTTATAGTAGAATTATTCGAAGAATAGCATGTTAAGAAGTTTATTAGCAAAGTGGAAAAAGAGAAAAATTCTCAAGAACTATGCCATCCTAAAGGTGAAACCGGTGAGTCAAAGAAGCCGTGATAGGGGAGTAACCAGAGTAGAGGCGCTATTTAGGGAAAACGTATCCAGATTACCATGTTAATAGTGACCGAAGAACATGTTATGTAAGAATAATCTAGTATATAGTGATCTAAGATGATCATATTTTGTTTGTATATGGTTGAAAGGAATATTTTGAAAATAGCATCATATAAAATAAAATGACTACCTACTTATCTGATGGAATGATAGATAAATTTAAGATACTTGTTTTGTACGTACTTAAGGATATAGAAATAGTAGATATAAGGAAAATTATATACGAAAAGGTATTTCATTTTAATGAAGAGTTATTAAGTTCTATAGAAAACTTACACTTATATAATGATAGCTCCTGCTCATATTTAGATTGTTATTATTCATATGGATATTATACAGATTAAAAATGTTAGAATATATAAGAAGAGTTAGAGAAAAATAAAGTTGGCTATACGAAGAAATTAATTATAGAAACCAGCTTAGAAGAGGAAGAAGACAATTAAAAGAAAGATTAATTTGGATAGATAAAACCTTGGAACAACTAGAATTAAAAGATAATTTAGATTATGATTTAGTCATAGAATTATTCATAGAAGAAAAAGATAGGATAATTAACGAAATAAATAACCTAGAATTTAATATCAGATATAGTATAATTAGAATAAATTATTACAAAGAAATTTGCAGTATTACAACTACTATAGGATAAAATCATAAACTACGAATACTTAGAATATTGGAGACAAGATATGGAGCAAATAAGATTAATAGAAACACTTATGAAAAAGAATCTACTTGACTACATAAAAACTAGAAATGTGGAACATATAGTATACCTTAAAAATAATATAGAAGAATTAATAAGGTTAAAACAAATAACTAAGGAATGCTATGACATAGCATTTCAATTAACATGATAGAACTAGTAAGTACTAGTTATCTACAAGTTATCCACGCAAGTTACCCGCACTATCTGCACCCCCCTACAATCCACCTAAAGTTAGAAGAAGATTCAAAAAAATTAACTGTGTTTACGGTACCACAAGGATTTTATGAATGGAATGTATTACCATGTGGATATAAAAATGCACAAGGTAGTTATCAACACTTTATGGATAGTTATTTTAAATAATTACCTAATTGTATAGTATACATAAATGATATACTACTATAGACAAAAACTAAATAGGAACATTTAAAATTATTAGAACAATTTGTAGGTGTAATAGAAAATTCAGAAATAAGTCTGAGTGAAAAGAAAGCAGAAATAATGAAAAATCAGATAGAGTTTTTAGGAATACAAATAGATAAAAGTGGAGTAAAAATGCAACAACATATAGTACAAAAAATAATAAATTCAAAAGAAGAATTAGATACAAAAAAGAAATTACAATCCTTTTTAGGATTAGTAAATCAAGTAAGAGAATATATACCAAAATTAGCAGAAAACCTAAAGCTATTACAAAAAAATAAATAAAAAGGATGTAGAGTATAATTACAATGAAGAAGATAAAAAACAAGTTCAAAAAATAAAAATACTTTGTAAAGAATTACCAAAATTATAATTTTCAAATGAAAATAAAAAATTTACATATATAGTAGAAGCAGATGCAAGTGAATATAATTATGGAGGAGTACTTAAATATAGATATGAAGAAGAAAATTAGAACATCATTGTAGATACTACTCAGGAACGTTTAATGAAACCGAAATAAAATGGAAAATAAATAGAAAAGAGTTATGTTCATTATATAAATGTTTATTAGAATTTGAGCCATATATTATATATAAAAAATTTATTGTACGAACAAATAATACACAAGTACGATGGCGGTTAACAAGAAAAATACAAAATTCAGTTACAACGAAGGAAATTTGGAGATTAGTATTAAATATATTAAATTTTACATTTACAATTGAAGTAATCAAGACTAACAAGAATGTTATTACAGATTACATATCAAGACAAAACTAACCAAACTGATATTACGAAAGATGATACTCTAGAAAAGATACTCAAAACCCTAACTACGCTTTCACTGAAAGTGAACAATAGTGGTAATGAAATAGAAAAGCTAAAGACTAATGAAGTTAAATTGAAGTCTGAAGCTATGACTCAGATAACTCAGCAGTGTGCAGAGCCATGTCGATCGGAAGACAATAAACGTCCAGAGATAAAAGGAGACGTTGGGACACTCCATAAAACCCATAACATTTATCAATCTAGTTCTATAGGTACAAGCAAATGATTTAGGAGGAATACAAATATGAACTTGAACAAGATATTTGACAAGCCATTTATACCAAAAACACCAAAAGACCCCTTGTTGATACCCCCACAAACTACCACATATCTAGATAGACTAAACCAAGATAAGAAAGCCTATAATCACATATATAGAAGTGAATTAAGTGACTTTAAAATGGTTTAGTGTAGTTACTTGAAAGGTGAACTTGTGTTTTGGAATTGGTTAAGTGTTGTCACTTGAAAATGTGAATTCATGTCTTTAAATTGGTTTAGTGTTGTCACTTAAAATGTGAATTCATGACTTAAAAATGGTTAAGTGTAGTCACTTGAAATGTGAAATAGAGATTTGAAAATGGTTAAGCGTAGTGTAACGCCCCGAGAACCTATCCCGAGATGTCACATGGTGCTCAAGGCCACACGTGGCCTCAAGCTAACCCTCTAAGCCTATCATCACTTTTAGAACTCATTATAGCACAAATCATGCCAAAATAAAGAGGAATAACCATGTCATGAACATACTGAAATACGAAGTAATACTTCCCTGTACAAACAAAATACTGAAATCTCTGTACACACTGGTACACTAGTCTAACAAAGCCTCTACTACATAGGATTGAGGAGCCATTGGGACAGATCCCCAGCTGACTCATACTGAACTAAAAGTAAACAACCATCTATTAATAAGACAAATTTGGAGAAACAGGTCCTCGAACCATGAGGACTCACCAACCGCAGAAATGTAAATGAAGGTACTCAAAGATCACTATCGCTGCTGAGACTGAGCACCTAAACCTATATCATGAGAAAATATAGAAGACAAAAGAGTATGTGAGTCAGTACTTGGGAATGTACTGAGTATGTGGGGGTGGATGCAACATTTTAAATAATATCATAAATGTATAAGAAAATCATGTATGCTGACAATAATAACTCTTTTCGCTTGAATTATCTAAAACATCATTTTCGGAAGTCATTAGTAATAACATATGCTTCATAAATCTCATAAATCATTTAACTCAACTCAAACTCTTTGACTCATGACTTAGAGTGACTCGGTAACTCATGGTACTTAGATCATTATGGACGTGGGAGTTTCTTATAACCGACATAACTACACCATGTGAGCCGCATGGAGTCCAACATTTTATCCTCCTAAGGAGAGAACCCCACATTGGCGGGGGTGTCGTACTCTTGCTAGGGAGTACAATGTCAATCTCATTATAACAATCCCATACTCGGCCTCTGTCCCACAATTATCAACATCAATCCTACGGTGGCACGTAGTTTTGTGGAAATACCATATTTTCTGCTAGGTGCTAAATACTCCTCCCAGACTCATCTCAGAACGCGTTAGGAAATCCACCTTAATCAATATCAACTCATGAGTCTATTTTAGAGACCAAAACTTAAATATATATCTCATCTGTAAATCATAAACATCTTGTGGATTCCTAACCCGACTCAACTCAACACAGTCTTTCTCAATGTCAAGTATATTTGTTTTTCGAATTATTTTCAAATATCAAAAGCTTCAAGGAAACATCATAGGACTCATTCTTGACTTTCAATCTCAAATATCGATATATATTCAATAGTCAAATTTCTCATGAAAAGGCATAACTCATGACACTTGTCTTAAATCGCTTAGAAATTATCAATACGTAATGAAAATATACAACTCATGGAATAAATTCTCAATTTAAGAAACATGATGGTGAAATAATCATAAATATCAAACTTATTCAACTCAAATCTCATAAATCATAAATAAAGAAATTTGGGTGTAAACCCACTTGCAAAATCATGTAAATCAATAATAGAAAGTAAATCTTTAGGCACAAGAACGAAAGGAGTGTTCTTGTTCAAGCTCCACATACCTTGGATTATAATTTTGGAGATATAGAAACTTGTTTGGAACTTCTGTCACACACTTTTAGACCAAGATTCTTGATTCCCTTGACTTGGGGAACTTAATTCTCGAACAACTTGGAGAAATCCATGGAAGATCCTTGAATTTCTTGAAAGAAGATTGAATTTTTTGGTTTTGGAAGAAACCTTAATTTCTAGATATTTCTTGGAATAGGAAAGGAGAAAAATGAATGACTATTCTCTACTAGTATATATATAAGACTATATGGGGCGGAAATGACCAAAATACCCTTTTAAAAAAGCTATAATTCGCTGATCGGGGCCTGTGATGGTCGATCTGACGGTCCGTTAAGTCTCCTAATGGTCCACCAGATCGTCCGTCACTCGAGTACCAAAACTGGAACGTTTTGCCTCAACGTGACGGTCGAAGTGACGGTCTGTCAGGAAACTGACGGACCACCAAGTCGTCCGTAAATCGAGTACTAAATCTAGGCCATTCTGTCTCGACGTGAAGGTTGAAGTGATGGTCCGTCAGGAAAATGACGGACCACCAAGTCATCCGTCACTCGAGGGACAGAAATGAGATATTCTGTCTCGACCTGATGGACCCCTTGACGGTCCGTCAACTTTTAACGGTCCACCAACTTGGCCGTCGCATGATGGCCTAAAAAAGGAGTAACTGCCTTGTATTGATGGGGCACTTTACGGTCCACCAAGGACATGATGGTCCACTAGGTCGACCGTCAAACCTGGGCGATCCGATACCGTTTAGTAAAATGGCCATAACTCCCTCGTCCGATGTCGGATTTTAATGATATTGGTATCGATGGAAATCTTATTCAATCACTTTGGAATTCATACATATCCACTTAAAAGACGGATTTAGGCGTAAGAAACGACTGGGATATTACACGTAGTCACTTGAAATATTAATTAGTGACTTGAAACTGATCAAGTGTAGTGTTTTTAAAGCTTAAATATAAACTAGTTACTTGAAAATGATTAAGAATAATGTTTTGAATGTGAATTTGTTACATAAAAATGGTCAAGTGTAATGTTTTGAAATGTTAATTAGTTACTTCAAAATGATCAAGTGTAGTCACTTGAGTAGTGAATTAAGTGACTTGAAAATGGTTTTGTGTAGTTTCTGGAAAGTGTACTTGTGTTTTGGAATTAGTCAAGTGTTGTCACTTGAAAATGTGAAGTAATGTCTTGAAATTGGTTTAGTGTTGTCACTTGAAATGTGAATTCATGACTTAAAAATGGTTAAGTGTAGTCACTTGAAATGTGAATTAGAGAGTTGAAAATGGTTAAATGTAGTCACTTAAAATGTTAATTAGTTACTTGAAAAGAATAAAGTGCAGTATTTTGAAATCTTAAATGTAAACTAGTTACATGAAAATGATGAAGAATAATATTTTGAAATGTGAATTAGTGACTTTAAAATGGTTAAGTGTAGTGTTTTGAAATGTTAATTAGTTACTACAAAAAGATCAAGTGTAGTCACTTGAGAAGTGAAATAGAGATTTGAAAATGGTTAAGCGTAGTCACTTGAAATATTAATTAGTGACTTGAAACTGATCAAGTGTAGTGTTTTTAAAGCTTAAATATAAACTAGTTACTTGAAAATGATTAATAATAATGTTTTGAATGTGAATTTATTACATAAAAATGGTCAAGTGTAATGTTTTGAAATGTTAATAAGTTACTTCAAAATGATCAAGTGTAGTCACTTGAGTAGTGAATTAAGTGACTTGAAAATGGTTTTGTGTAGTTACTGGAAAGGTGTACTTGTGTTTTGGAATTAGCTAAGTGTTGTCTCTTGAAAATGTGAATTCATGTCTTGAAATTGGTTTATTGTTGTCACTTGAAATGTGAATTCATGACTTAAAAATGGTTAAGTGTAGTCACTTGAATGTGAATTAGAGAGTTAAAAATGGTTAAATGTAGTCACTTGAAATGTTAATTAGTGACTTGAAAATGATAAAGTGTAGTGTTTTGAAATCTTAAATGTAAACTAGTTACATGAAAATAATTAAGAATAATATTTTGAAATATGAATTAGTGACTTCAAAATGGTTGTGTAGTGTTTTAAAATGTTAATTAGTTACTACAAAAAGATCAAGTGTAGTCACTTGAGAAGTGAAATAGAGATTTGAAAATGGTTAAGCGTAGTCACTTGAAATGTTAATTAGTGACTTGAAATTGATCAAGTGTAGTATTTTTAAAGCTTAAATATAAACTAGTTACTTGAAAATGATTAAGAATAATGTTTTGAATGTGAATTTGTTACATAAAAATGGTCAAGTGTAGTGTTTTGAAATGTTAAATAATTACTTCAAAATGATCAAGTGTAGTCACTTGAGTAGTGAATTAAGTGGCTTAAAAATGGTTTAGTGTAGTTACTTGAAAGGTGTACTTGTGTTTTGGAATTAGTTAAGTGTTGTCACTTGAAAATATGAATTCATGTCTTTAAATTGGTTTAGTGTTGTCACTTAAAATGTGAATTCAAGACTTAAAAATGGTTAAGTGTAGTCACTTGAAATGTAAATTAGAGAGTTGAAAATGGTTAAGTGTAGTCACTTGAAATGTTAATTTTTGACTTGAAAATGATAAAGTGTAGTGTTTTGAAATCTTAAATGTAAACTAGTTTCTTGAAAATGATTAAGAATAATGTTTTGAAATGTGAATTAGTGACTTTAAAATGGGTAAGTGTAGTATTTTGAAATGTTAATTAGTTACTACAAAAAGATCAACTGTGGTCACTTGAGAAGTGAATTTAGTGACTTTAAAATGGTTTAGTGTTGTAACTTGAAAGGTGAACTTGTGTTTTAGAATTAGTTAAGTGTTGTCACTTGAAAATGTGAATTCATGTCTTGAAATTGGTTTCGTGTTGTCACTTGAAATGTGAATTCATGACTTAAAAATGGTTAAGTGTAGTCACTTGAAATGTGAAATAGAGATTTGAAAATGGTTAAGCGTAGTCACTTGAAATGTTAATTAGTGACTTGAAACTAATCAAATGTAGTGTTTTTAAATCTTAAATATAAATTAGTTACTTGAAAATGATTAAGAATAATGTTTTGAATGTGAATTTGTTACATAAAAATAGTCAAGTGTAGTTCTTTGAAATGTTAATTAGTTACTTCAAAATGATCAAGTGTAGTGCAATACCCCGAGACTCTAACCAATAGTACAACCATGACTCAAGATCATGAGAAATAAATTATAGTGATTTTTTTATTTTCTTATCAAGGGTCATGTGTATTAAGGCCTCAAAGATGTCCTAGCGATTAGGTGAATCAAAACATCCCCTACCGATTGAATTCTTGAGAAGGATTTTAGCATAGCCAACTTCAAACAAGCATATCTCTTACTAAAATAACAATTTTTGATATCATGACCTACCAAAATATATATAATTTAATTAGCTTTCCAACGGTACCAATTTCACCCAAATCCAGTAATGGAGCAAAAAGTTATGCCAATTTTACCCTAGCGTGTCAGCCTGAAAATTTCGTGACGACATTTTGTGACGACTTGTCACAAGCCTGACGGCTTGCCACAAAATGTCATCACCATAAGAAGAAAGTCAGAAATCCAATATTTTGTGATGACATTTTAAGCGACTTGTCACAAGTTTGACGGCTTGTCACAAAATGTTGTCAACCTTAAGCCGAAAATCATAAAATCCACCCTTTTGTGACGACATTTCGTGACAACTTGTCACAAGTATGACGACTTGTCACGAATTTCGTCAGCTATTTTTTTCAGCAATTAAGGAATATTTTTACAAGGGTATTTTTGGTCTTTTCCCATCTTTTGGAGGCCTGTATAAATATGAGGATCTCCATCCAAACCCTAATTTCTTCATTCTCTCTTCCAATTTTCTTAAGAATATATATTAGGGTTTCAATCAAGAAAATTTAATATTCCAAAAATCACTCATAAATCTTCAAGATTTCTTCAAGAATTAAGTTCCTCATAGTGTGGGCTTCAAGAATCATTTATTACAAGTGCGGATAGAGTCTCAAGCACTAGAATTCATTCAATTTCAAAGATTAAGGTATGTGGGGTTTTGAACAAGAGCAATCCTTTCATTATTGTGCTCAAAATTTTGATTTCTATCATGAATTTATATGATTTTGCAAGTGGGTTTATACTCAAATTACTTCATCATGAGATTATGAGAATATAAATTGTTCAAGCTTTGTTATACATGATTATTTTACTATTCCCAAGTTATGACTTGATATTTAATATTGTGAATTTCATATTTCTACCATGAGTTGATATTTCAAGTGCTTTTAAGATATGTGTCAAGCTTTAAGCTTCCTTATGACAAATTGGATTATTTAGTATATTAATTCATGAGATTGAGTTGTTACAATGAGTCTTGATATTTTCTCAAAGTAATTGATGTTTCCACGATTTAATGAATTGATACATTTTGATATTGATAAAGATTGATTTGATTTGTGTCTAGTTAGGAATCCACAAATTGATTATGATTTGATAAATGAGAGAGAGATTTGATTTGGTCTTCATGATATACCCTTGTGATATTTGTGGTGGATTTTCTAATGCGTTATGAGCTTGAGTCTGGGAATAGTATTTAGCACCGAGCAGGAAATATGGTATTTCTACCTAAACTACGTGCCACCATAGGATTGATATTGATAATTGTGGGCTAGAGGCCGAGTATGAGATTGTGATCACTAAATTTAGGTTGTACTCCCAGGAAAAAGTACGACGCTCCCGCCAATGTGGGGTTCTCTCATTAGGAGGGTAAAACATTGGACTCCATGTAGCTCACATGGTTTATCTCGGTTATAAGAACCTCCCATGTCCATAAGAATTGAGTTTCTTGAATTACCGAGTCACTTCGAGTCTTGAGTTGAAAAGTTGAGTTGTTTATGATGATTTATGAGGTTTTTATCATATGAATTATTTACTATGAGATTATGAAAAGTATGTTTCAATCTAATTCAAGCCAAGTGAGCCATTATTGTACATATGCATATTTTCATGAAATTGATAATGATATTTACATTGTTGCATGAACCCCCACATACTCAGTACATTCCAAAGTTCTGTCCCACATATTTTCCTATGGGCTATATTTTCTCGTAATGTAGGTTCTGGTACTCAACCGCAGCCGCGTTAGCAATATTCGAGTGTCTCAACTACGTTTCCTCAATGGTGAGTCCTCATGGTTCAAGGACCATGTTTATATTTTTATGATATCACTTTGTTGTTATGGTTTTCAGTACTGTTGATTCAGTTGGGGTTTGTCCCAATGACTCCTTGATTCTGATGTGTAGAGGCTTTGTCAAACTAGAGGTTTGATGTGTACAGACATTTAATATATTTTGGTTGTACATTCTAGTATTCTCCAGTATTTCTCTTAAACTCGATGTGGTATATCTCTTTGATGTGCATGACTATTGTTGAATTGAATTCCTTGAGGTAGCGTCTGGCTCCGAGGGTTAGCTTGGGGCTACGGGTAGACCTAAGCACTGTGTGACATCTCGGAATAAAATTTTGGGGCGTTACAAAGCTTGGTATTAGAGCCTAAGGTTTAAGGAGTCCTAGGGAGTCTGACAAGCCGCGTTACATAGAGTCTTGATAATCGGTGTGTAGCTACGGAACGTATTTGGAAAAGTTGTTTCTTTCTTTCTAAAGTTTATCGTGCCTACAACTGTCTCTTTATCTACGATTCACTTGTGCTCTCTTATAACAAAAAATACCTTCTCACCAAGATCATAAAAATATTGAGAAACCTCCACTCGTTGATCTCTTGAACGAGCATATCTCTCATGTGGAATTTTGGGCAGCTTTTCAGGCGCTAACCCAGGCAACTACCGCCAATGCTCAAGCTAATACCCAGGCTACTGTTCTACCTCTGCAAGAGAATAATTCTGCTGCAGCTCGAGTTTGTGACTTTATGCTGATGAATTCGCCTGAGTTCTATGGGTCAAAGTTAGGTGAAGACCCACAGATGTACTTGGATGAAGTGAGAAAGATCACCTAGATTATGCACGTAACTGAGGAAGAGAGCGTTGAGTTAGCTTCCTATCGAATAAAAAATGTTGTATATGACTAGGTGGAGATGTGAGGGAAGAGTTAGGGGGAGGATGCCGCTCCCATGACTTGGCAGTTATTCCAGGATGTGATCTTGGATAAATTCTTTCCTCTTGAGATAAGGGAAGCAAATATAGAGGAATTCATGAATTTGAGACAAGGCTCCATGACTGTTAAGGAGTATTGTCTTAGATTCAATTAGTAATCCAAATATGTTCCTAGTATGATGGCTGACTCCAGGACCATTATGAGTAAGTTCGTGACCGGTGTGTCGAGTTACGTTGTGAAAGAGTGTAGATTTGCTATGCTTAATAGGGAGATGGACCTTTCTCGATTAATGATACATGCCCAAAAAATTGAAGCTAATAAGGTGAAATAGAGGGAGAGAGTAGGAGGGAATAAAATAGCTAGATTAGATCAGCAGGGATCCGGTCAGTCCAAATTCCATGGAGGGAACCGCCCTTAATTCCAGGGATGTCCATTTATGCCCGCGCCTTCCTCAGTTAGTGCTCCCGCACCTAGAAGTAGGCAGGAGCAGGGGAACAGGACAATCCCGTCCAGGTCTCAGAAAAGTATAGGTAACCGACCTCGACCTTCTTTATGTTCCAAGAATGGTAACGATCATTTTGGAAAGTGTTTTGTTGATCAGAGGGTTTTCTTTGGTTGTGGAAGGTTGGGCCACCGACTTAGAGATTGTCTATATACTAGAATGGGGAGTCGAGATGATCATCCCCAGAGTCAGGCTACCAGTGCCCCCAATCCCGTAGTCTGCCTAGTTCCTCCTCAGGACGCCTCTTCTAGTACTGTTGGCGGTTCGTGCTAGAATCGCTTCTATGCTATACCACTCACCAGGAGAAGGAGGACTCTCCAGATGTTGTCACTAGTATGCTCCATGTCTTTCATTCTAATGTGTATGTATTGATGGACCCCAATTTGAGTTTTTCTTATATGACACCTCTGGTTGCTGTAAATTTTGAAATAGACCTTGAACGGATTCCTGAGCCTATTCTAGATTTACCCCGGTAGGAGAATCTATTATTGCTAAGCGAGTGTATAAGAAGTGTCCTGTCATTGGCCTTCATCGATTCATACGTGTTGATTTGATTGAGCTAGATATGGTTGATTTTGACATCATTTTGGGTATGGATTGGACTCACTCGTTCTATGCATTTATAGATTGTCGTACCCGAGTGGTTGAGTTTTAGTTTCCTAACGAGCCTATTTTTGAGTGGTCCGGGAGTTCTGCAACTCCGAAGAGCCATTTCATATCCTACCTCAAAGCTAGGAAGTTGATTTCCAAGGGTTGCATCTATCACCTAGTTTGAGTTAAAGACCTCAAGTCCGAGACTCCAACTATTCAGTCAGTTACCATTGTTAATGAGTTTCCCAGAAGATCTCCCAGGGGTCCCACCTGATAGAGAAATAGAATTCGGGATTGATCTCCTTCCCAACACTCAGTCTATTTCTATTCCTTCGTACCGTATGGCTCCCACAGAACTTAAAGAGTTGAAGGAGAAACTCAAAGATCTCTTATACAAAGGCTTTATCAGACCCAGTGTTTCCCCATAGGGTGCACCTGTTCTATTCATGAATAAGAAAGATGGTTCATTGCGTATGTGGATTGACTACCATCAACTCAGCAAGGTAACTATCAATAAAAAGTACCCTCTTTCTAGAATCGGTGATTTATTTGATCAGCTACAAGGTGCAAGTTATTTTTCAAAGATAGACCTTAGATTCATCTATCATCAGCCTAAAGTGAGAGAGTGTGACTTTCCAAAGACAGCCTTCCAAATCCATTATGGTCACTTTGAGTTTCTTGTCATGTCCTTTGGGTTAACCAATGCTCCAGCAGCCTTCATGTACCTCATGAATCGAGTGTTCAAGAAATATCTTAATATGTTTGTCATTGTATTCATAGACGATATTCTTGTGTATTCCCGTAGAGAGGATGATCATGCCGACCATCTTAGAATTATCTTGCAAACTCTTAGAGATCATTAATTATTCGTTAGATTTAGCAAGTGTGAATTTTGGCTAAGGTCAGTTGCTTTTCTGGGTCACATTGTTTCTGCCTAAGGCATTAGAGGTAAAGGAGAAGCAAGACAGGGATCCTAGTTTGGTCAGACTGAAGGAGTCAGTTAAGGACTAAAAGGCAGAGGTTTTATCCCAAAGGGGAGATGGTTTGTTGAGATTGTAGGGTAGATTGTGTGTTCCCGTTGTTGATGATCTAAGGAAGAGAATTATGGTTGAAGCGCATAGCGCGCGATATTCTATTCATCCCGGTGCTACTAAGATGTACTGCGATTTGTGGGAAATCTATTGATGGAATAGTATGAAAAAAGACATAGAAGGATTTGTGGCAAAGTGTTGTACTTGTCAATAGGTTAAGGTAGATCCCCAAAGGCCCAGTGGTGTAATGCAAAATTTTAGCATTCCTACTTGGAAGTGGGAAGAAGTGAATATGGATTTTATAATTGTTTTGCCTCCTTCTCGTCGTTATCATGATACGATTTGGGTTGTTGTAGACCGGTTGACTAAATCAACTCATTTCTTGCCAGTGCATTTATCTTATACGGCTGAGGATAATTCTATATTGTATATCCGTGATTTAGTCAGATTGCATGGAGTTCCTTTGTCTATCATCTCAGATAGGGGTATTTTATTTACTTCACAGTTTTGGAGAGCCTTTCAGAAGGGTCTTGGTACCCATGTTCATTTGAGTTCCACTTTTTATTCGCTCACTGATGGTCAGGATGAGAGGACTATTCAGACTTTGGAGGACATGTTGAGGGCATATGGGCTTGATTTCAAAGGTAGTTGGGATTAACACTTCCCATTGATCGAATTTGCATATAACAATAGTTTCTATGCTAGTATTCAGATGGACCCATTCGAAGCTTTGTATGGGAGAAGATGTAGATCACCTATAGGTTGGTTTGAAGTAGGAGAAGCAACTGTGATTGGGCCTGATGCTGTGTTCGAGGCTATGAAAAAATTTAAGTTGATTCGAGATAGATTGAAGACCGCTCAAAGTCGTCAGAAGTCGTATGCAGATGTGAGAAGAAAAGATCTTGAGTTTAATTGTAATGATTTGGTGTACTTGAAGGTTTCACCCATGAAAGGGGTGAAGATATTTGGGAAAAAGAGAAAGCTTAGTCCCCGTTATGTTGGTCCATACAGGATTCTGAGCCATGTTGGGAAAGTAGCATATGAGGTGGAGTTACCTGTGGAGTTGTCTAGTATTCATCCGGTATTCCATGTTTCTATGATTAAGAAGTGTATTGGTGATTCTTTTATGGTTGATTCTTTCGAAAGCTTAGATATTCAGGATAGCCTTTCATTTGAGGAGATTCCGATTGAGATTTTGGATTTTCAGATCCGTAGGCTAAGGAACAAAGAAGTTCCTTTGGTTAAAGTGCTTTGGCGAAATCAATCTTTTGAGGGTGCTACTTGGGAAGCCGAAGATGATATGCGAGCCAAGTACCCTCACCTCATTTCTGTGAGTTTGGAGCGAACAAAAGGTACCATTCTTTCTTAATTCCGCCCATTCTTATTAAAGATTCAACTGTGTGTCTACTTCCATCACTAATTCGTGCATTTTGTATAGTATCCAAAGGTATAGAGTGAAGTAAGTCCTTTGAGTGAGTCGTTCCAGCTATACGTCCTTATTTTTTCTTGTTCTTGGCCTATCTGGTAACATTCGGGGATGAATGTTTCACAGGGGGAGATATTGTAATACCCCGAGAACTCTAACCAATAGTGCCACCTTGAATCAAGCACATGAGAAATAAATTATAGTTCTTTGGTTGTTTTTTTATCAAGGGTGATGTGTATTAAGGCCTCAAAGATGTCCTAGTGATTAAGTGAATCAAAACATCCCTTACTGATTGAATTCTTCAGAAGGATTTTGGAATAGTCAAATTCAAATGAGAATATCTCTTGTTACACTAATAAATTTTTATCTCATGACCTACCAACAGATAGATAATTAAATTAGCTTTCCAACGGTACCCATTTCACCCAAATCCGGTATCAGAGTGAAAAGTTATGCCTATTTTACTCCAGTTCCAATGGTACCCATTTCACGAAATGAGTCTTGATATTTCCTCAAAGTTATTGATGTTGCCATGATTTAATGAATTGATACATTTTGATATTGAGAAAGATTAATTTGATTTGAGTCGAGTTAGGAATCCACAAATTGATTATGAATTGATAAATGAGAAAGAGATTTGATTTGATCTTCATGGTAGACCCTTGTGATGTTTGTGGTGGATTTCCTAATGCCTTCTGAGCTAGAGTCTGGGAGTAGTATTTATCACCGAGCGGGAAATATGGTATTTCCCCCGAAACTACATGCCATCGTAGGATTGGTAATGATTTTGTTGGCCAGAGGCCGAGTATGAGATTGTGATCACTAAATTGAGGTTTTACTCCCTGGAAAGATTACGACGCTCCCGCCAATGTGGGGTCTCTCCTTAGGAGGGCAAAATGTTAGATTCCATGTAGCTCACATGATTTATGTCGGTTATAAGAACCTCTCATGTCCATAAGAGTTGAGTTTCTTGAATTACCAAGTCACTCCGAGTCTTGAGTTGAAGAGTTGAGTTGTTTATGATGATTTATGAGTTTTTTATCATATGATTTATTTACTATGAGATCATGAAAAGTATGTTTCAATCTAACTCAAGACAAGTGAGCCATCATTGTACATATGCATATTTTCATGAAATTGATGATGATATTTACATTATTGAATGCACCCCCACATACTCAGTACATTCCAAAGTGCTGACCCACATATTTTCCTATGGGCTACATTTTTTTGTAATTTAGGTTCAGGTACTTAGCCGCAACCGCGTTAGTGATATTTGGGTGCCTCACTACGTTTCCTCAGTGATGAGTCCGCGTGGATCGAGGATTGTGTCAATATTTTTGTGATATCGTTTTGTTGTTATGGCTTTTAATAATGTTGAGTCAGTTGGAGGTTTGTCCCAAAGGCTCCTTGATTTTGATGTATAGAGGCTTTATTAGTCTAGAGGGATGGTATGTACAGACATTCAATATATATTTTGGTTGTACAGTTTAGTATTCTCCAGTATCTCTCTTGAACCCGATGTGATATATCTCTTTATTATGCATGACTATTGTTGAATTGAGTTTCTTGAGGTAGTGTCTAGCTCCGTAGCTTGGGGATACGTGTAGCCCTGAGCACCGTGTGACATCTCAGGATGGAAATTTCGGGGATTTATAGAAGATTTTCCAATGCTCAAAGAGTTGTTGATATTTTGACTTTGCCTAAAAATGAAATAGGTTTTATCGTGTTTTGTGATTCTTTTAGTGTTGATTTAGGTGTGGTGTTGATGCAAGAGGGTATAGTGATTTCTTATGCCTCTGTCAGTTGAGGCCTCATGAGATAAATTACCTACCCGTGATTTGGAGTTGGTAGTTGTGGTGTTTGCGTTAACGTTGTGGTGCCATGAGCTGAGGTGGTTTTATGCATCTTAGTGTTGTTATCCTAGCTTATTTAGCCTTATTTGAGGGAAATTCATGTGCTTAATGCGTAAATGATGATATAAATAAGCATCTAAGTGCATAAGTATGTGATTACAATGTTTAAGGTGTATTTCAAATGAGTTTGTACTTAATTTCATCATTTAGAGTTCATATGAGAAAACTAGTGTTACTAGCTTGAGCTAGGTGTTGTTCTAGTTGATTGCGATGAATTTTAATGTGTTTAATGAATTACTAATGGTATGATTGTGTAATTATGTGTGGAACAACTTTTTACAGTGTTTAAAGTGCAATTGAATCAAACCAAGAGTCAAGAGTAAGTGAAAGATAAAAAGGGGCAAAACTAGTATTCTTAGCTTAAGTTTCGAGTTCGTCGTCTCGGATGTAGTGTTGTTTTGAGCTCTAATTTGTTGTGTTTAATTCTATAGAATGCTTGGTGAGTTGATTATGATGCTATATAAAGGATATACAAGCTTCAAATCAAGTGGAAACATCACAAAAAGGCTTAGAATGGAGCAACGAGACCATAAGACACAACTTGACGAGAATAGGACACCTGGGATATCAAGACAGTGTCGCGAAGCTAGATGCAGAAAAATAGCCCCTCATTGTAGTGAGGGATAATTATCAAGTGGCACAATCTAGTAGCTCGCTGTGATAAGGTCGTGTCATGGATCTAGATGTGGAAAACTAGCCCCGCATCGTGGTGAGGTGCAAACTTTGGGAAATCGATTCCCATTATAAAAGAAACACGTTAAATCAATTGAAAAAAACTTGGACAGCTTTGATACATGGAGAGGTTCTGGAAAACACTCCAATTAGGGTTTTCCTTCTTTTACTTTATCTTTTTAATGGTTTTTATCTTTTATTCAATTATCTTGATTACGACTATGTCCACGAGTGGCTAAACGCCCCCTTTCTGGGGTTAAGGCCAAGAACATGTTTACTTTAGCTGTGAATTGAGTTTGTTTGGATTTATTATCATATTTGGTTGGTTTTTTTTCACTATTTTAAGGATTCATGACCCTTAGAATACATATATTGTCGACCTTGTAAACTCGAGAGGGGGAATAGGAAAATAGAATGTGTGGATGAATGGAGTAAGGTTCTTATTCTTTTATAAAATATGAAATTTGAATTAGCATCTAGTATAAGTATATACCTAGAATCCTTGCTTAGTTCACATGTAGGATGATATATTAGTGTATCAAAATGGATTATTGCATCCCCACTCAATGATGTAGTTGTAATGTCCAGTTAGGTAGAAGGTTAGAGGTCGGAAGACCATGATCATACAGTAAACCCTATGAATCAACAACCAAGATAAGTTGTAATACCCTAATTTTTCATTTTTATAAACCTCTCATATTTTCTCATGAGATCAGGTCCAGTGCAAAGTAATGGTGACTCATAAGTTGACACTCTTATTCCTATCTTAGCAATATAGGTATTTTCATAAGAATTCGTGCACTTGAAGATCAGTTCAGTGGCTCATTATGTTTGAGATTCATAGATTCAATTTATATCAGTTGTACATGATAGCTAAAAGACCAAGATTCCTCTGTGTTTGAGTTTAATTATTCACAATCTAGAATTCGAATCGTCGTTTCTACGCGTCTAAAATCTAATCCAAGTGAATCTCATGTGAATATAGTTTTTATGATCATTATACCAGTCTATGAAGTAGCTTTGAGGTTAAAAATGTTCATAGCAATGACATAGAACAAAGTTGAGCTAAGACCAATTGATTCTTCCAAAGTTTGACATTCGATTCTACAAGGGTCTACTTCAAACGAGTATAACTCTTTATACACATGGAATTTTTTATCCTAAGATCTATCAAATTGTAGATAGTTGAATTATCTTTCCAACGATACCAATTTACCCGAGCGAAAAGTTACAACTTTTTTACTGAAGAGCTGTAAGCCAGGGCGATTAGGCCCGCGCCGCGCGCAGATCACGCGCCAACACAGTTTCAGACGCGAATTTCAGTTTTTTTTTATGGGTTTAGGGGCGTTTTGTTCATTCCCCCTCACCCAAAATACGTCCAAACCCTATATTAAAGCCTATTAGAAGCATTATATGTTATATTTCATCAAATTTCCTCAAAAAGAAAACCCTAAGCTCCTACATCCAGCTTCAAGAACCTCCAAAGTTCACCATTAATTCTGCAAATTTATTCAAGATTTCAAGTTCCTAGTTCAAGAACTCCAAGAACCATCATTCAAAGGCACGATTAACATCTCAAAAATGAGTATCGATCTAAAGTTCATCATTCAAGGTATGTGACGTTTTTCAACAAGAACTCTCTCTTTCGTTCTTGTGCCCAAATTGATTTTTCTTTTATGAATATACATGTTTTGATATGAATTTGAAGCATGAATTTATACCCTATATAATTTTACATGAGATTATGATACTCTCTATGTTTTGAAATTTGAATTGAATGAGAATGATGACATTTTTGTACATAAAGCTGAATTTTCCAGATTTTAAAGTAAGTTATATATATTTATGATGAAAAGCATGAATCTTGAGAAAATTTAATATGATCTTGATGTATGAGACCTTGAGTCCTAATTGGAATTGTACTTTGAGAAATTATGTGCTATAAGCACAATGAGATTTGAATCCCAAAGATAATTTTCTTTACAAAGATGTATGATTATAAAGCTGAAATTTTAAGTTTTAAGTGATTATTTTTGTGCTTATGTCATAAAGTATGAAACTTTGAAAGGTTTTATGGTGATATTGATGTATGGGTTTTTGGAACCCTATTTGAGATTATTATTTTGAGAAAATCATATGTTATAAACACCTTGAGTTTAAATAATTTGAGATGTTTTGAATGATTTGACCTTTTGGTCTTAATGGAGTTGTTTTGAACTCGAGTGTGAAAGAAATCCCCAACGTGGTTAATTTTGATAAATGGGAAGCATGATGGCTCCTGATGTATATTTATATATTACTGAAATTATTTTGTTGTGGATTTTCTTTGAAATGATCTGACCTAAGTCCGGGAGAAATCTTTAGCACCGAGTAGGAGGTATAAAGTGACCTTACTTCCCTAGAACTACGTGCCCCCGTAGGAGTGAGCCTGAGGCTGATTTATATAGTGATCACTAGTTTGTGTGGATTTGATATCGATGGTCCTACTCCGATGGCAAGGATAGAATGGCTCTCCCCAATGTGGGTTATACGTTGGACTCCATGTAGCTCACATGGTTTATGTCGGTTATAGGATCTCCCAATGTGTGTGTGTGTACTCTTCTATCTGAGATGAAAACATATTTTCTTAAAAGGCTGAGTTTGAGAAAGTCATTATTCTTAAAAGATTTAAGGAATATATTCTAATGAGAATTGACATGAGATTTGATTGTTTTGATGATTTGAAATTGAGATGAAAGTGAATTGAGAACGTATTGTAATGACTCACTTAATTTACTTTACATGTATTATCCATCCATGATTTTGATGATTTAATTCGAGCTAAGTGAGTCATCTATATCAGCATGCATAATTTTATAAACTGTGATGATATTAAGATATTATTTTATATATGCATTGCACCCCTATATGCTCGGTATTTTTCCATGGTGCTGACCCACATATTCGTATGTGGGCTACATTTTCTCGTAATATTGGTACAAGGTATAGTTGCTCTTTCGGATCCAGTCAGTTCGTGGTATCCAGTCAGCAGGTGATGAGTCCTTTTGATTCAAGGGCTTGGGTTAGTTATGCAGAGTTTATAGTGTTGTATTTTCTTTATTCTGTCGTATTGAGTTGGGGTAGTCGGGAGTCATGACCCGGCTACCTACAGGCAGTACTAGTAGAGGTTTCATAGACAGTCAGTAGAAGTTGATGTATTTTATTTCAATTTTGGTTATAAAGGCAGAATTATAATCCTGTAAAATTCTATTTTTGTATCGATCAGATTCAGAAAAGAGTTAATTTCTGCTGATTTGTATGGATTTGTATTTTTATTCAGTTGTTTATGAGTTATGTCAGTAGAAGGGTTAGCTTGGGGTCACTTGTGACCCTAAGCACCGTGTGACGTCTCAGAACCCGATTTCGGGGCGTTACAAACTTGGTATCAGAGCACAGAGTTCAAGTGTCCTATGGTGTCTATGAAGTCGTGTCTATTAGACTCTTGCAGAACGGTACGGAGACGTCTATACTTTTCTTCGAGAGGCTACAGGGAATTTAGGAAATGTTTTCCTTCTTTCAAGTCTAAGATCGTGCTATAAAATGGTTCTCCAAGAAGCTTATATAGATTCTCATCTTACTCTATTCTGGCCAACTCTGCCTCATTTTCAAGGTATCAGAAACAATTAATCTTAATTCTCCGTAGATAGTTATGGTATTGTAAGAGAGCTAGAAAGTATCTTGTCAGTGCTTTTGAGTTTCAAAGATTGAAGTACTTTAGTCATGTTCATAAAAGTCGTGAACTAAGCCTAGGTTAGGTGTGCTTTCAGATTCCTCCTCAGAATCTACAATGTTAATCTATACTTCTCCCTCTATGTATTATTTTTGAGATAACATGATTCACAAGCTCCAGTTCTTCCCCAGGTAATGCTTCTATATTTTCTAGAAGAAATTTTAAAAGTTACACAAAGGGCTTGAGAGGAGCTCTCTAGTGTGTTAAGTTCCTTAAGTTGAAAGTTATGCCCTCATTCTTATGAGTTATTTAATTAAGACAGAGTAAGGTGTATTCTTAGATCGTTGAATATTGTGTGTCAAGTTTCTATCTCTTGTATTATATAATCTTGTTATCATTATGTTTGTGAAAAATCAAAGTCTAGTGAAGCCGTGTGGGGATCTTTCGATTCACTAGCATAGCTTCTTTGTTATTCATCTCATTTTCTTGATCAAAACAAAAAAACAAAGTCTAGTGAAGCCGTGTGAGGCCTATTTCGATTCACTAGAAACTTGTTATTTATCTTGTTGTTCCTGTGTTAGTTGAAAGTGTGGGTTCAAAAGTGTAGTGACAAGAAAGGTGGTAAGGGAGATTTATTGAATATGTATATCTGAATTTTTTCTTTTGATTGAATTAGTAATGAAGTGATATACCCTTGTTTGTTAGTTTAGTGAAAGTTAGAGGAAGAGTTATTAGTTAAGGTGGATTGTTGTTTGCTTAGGGTAAGGAAAGAGTTATTGATGGTATTTGTGGTGTTAGAAAAGTATAGGTTATTGATAAAAGTACTTGGTGCATGAGTGTTGTTAATTTAGGCTTTCCTGAGGTGGAAAGAGGGAGTTTAGTTGAAACTTATAGAGCTATGAAAGAAGTTTAGGTGTATAGATGGGTAAATAATAATGATGTGTAGAAAGAGGATGTGTTAACGGATTGTGCATAAGTTAGGCCATATGATTATAATCAATTGTCATTTTATAGGGGTTCTAGTGTACTAGTGTTTTCTAATACTGTGTTCTATAGTTTCTAAGTGAGAATTGTGTGTAAGGTGGGTTGTTAAATCATGCTTAGCACTAGACATTATGTTTGATCGGTGGATGGTCATCAAGGTGGATGTAAAGATAGTGAAGCTAGTTGTATGAAAGTAATCTAGTGGGATTGAACAGTGTATGTAAGAGTTTATTTATCGAAAGTTAGTATGATGTTCCAGGTATGATGTAGAGGTGTGCCCAAGGTGATATGGGGCTTCCTTATTTATCGAAATTTGTTAAGTATTGTGTGGTTAGTTGTACCCTTGAGTTGATAAGTATGAATGAGGTGATGTGGTATACGAGGTTCTTGTCAATTAGCTTATGGGTTATAGGTTGATGATGTTGGGTATACTGGTGTAAGTTTAGGGATGTGATATTAGTTGACTACAAAGGAAGCATTAGCAGAGAGTTTTACACTTTCAGGTGTAGTCCTTTGGGATAATTTCTACTATTTACGTGTAATGTATGACCCCATAAATTTCGTCGTTGTTAAAGCCTTCAAAATGAGTCAAGTTGAGCTTAACACTTAGAATTTTTAGCTAAGAGTTTCAACACTTAGTTTTATTTTGAACCCTTTATCTTTGTTGATTTTTTTGGTGACCTTCCCGACATTTGTTTCTTGAAATTTTTGTTGTGATACGATGGGGCAAGTTTGTACCATGTTTCGGGTGAGTTTTGGAATTTTTGGACGATCCTAAGACCATGTTTGGTTTTCATTCCAGTAGCACCCCGCGATTAGAAGGCACCGCCTGGGGTAGTGCACCGCTCTAGAACGGGCACCGCCTGCTGGATCGCGCCAGGCCAAATTTCAGCTTCTTTTTTTTTTCATTTCATTAAGGGAAAATGAGTCTTTTTACCATCCCCAATCCATCTAAACATAAGATTTAAGCCTATTCTAAACACATTAGACATGTTTTCATTACTTTTCTCCCAAGCAATGCCTTAAGAACTCCAAAGCTCTTCTTCAAAGAAGTCCAGATCCTCCATTGTTACTCCAAGAAAGCTTTGTATTAAGGGGTTCCTCAGTTTTATAATGATGGCTTAAAGATAAGGAAGAGATGATAGAATGAGTAACAAAGTTAGACTTCCCAATTTTAGTAGTGATGCTAGTGTAATGTAGAAACATCAAGAGAGTGAGGATGGGTCTTAACCCATTTTTATTTTAGTGTGGGTATTTTAGTTATTCTAATATCTACTTATTCCTTATGTGTCAGTTCAATGATCATAGTTCATAATCACGTGCTTAATAGAGAATCATGTATCTTTCCAGTTCTTAATATAGGGAGTTCCAGATCATTCAGAAGTCGGAATCACCTTCCGTAAGTTATAAATTCCAAAAATTTATGTCATGTATCTCCTGACTCATGTACCCATGCAACACTTTTAACGATCAGTGAAATTCAGATTTATATCAGATATGTCTTCAGATTAAATCTCTTTAATGAATCCATGTCGTGAATCCTCTACTCCTCGGGCCTCAGTAAGGTGTTAAGTTATGCTTCGTATCCCTTCATGTTTCGAATCCCAATATTCCAACCTTTCAGTGACCTTCCCTTAGATCAAGATAGTAATGATGGATGATTGTGTAGATAGAAATAAGTAGTTGTGCCATGTTGGGAGAAGTTGTTGTATGGTTGTTTTATGTAAGTCCATGAGTGGAGAATATTAAGGTAAAGTCTTGTGTATGATTTGTTTAGTTAAGAATAGTTTATGTGTGTCTTCCGAAAAATTGAATGGTGTAGATGTTGATATGAAAATAGGCTTGAATGTCATGTCAGCATGTAAGAAGTTGAATTTAATAGTTGAAGTGATGAGGAAAATCATCCTAGAGTGAGTAGTTATGATAGTGCTCAGAGTGTTGAATTCATGGCCCAGATTTGTATTATGGTGTGGAGTTACATGTAGCACCTTGTGGTTTCGAGTTAGGCCTTACCATAATAAAGGGAACTAGTTTATTTAAGACTTTAACAGACGAATTCATCAATGCCATATGAAAATTTTAAGTTGAATCAAGTGAGTGTGATATTTGAAGGGAATAGCCTAGTCGAAGAAGAATTTGATCAGTGTTGCTAAGCTTGAAAGTAAGAAGTCGCATTTCTTAAGGCCTAGTAATTCTATCCTAGCTTATGATTTATAGTCTGATGTTTCAGGTCACATAGGGATAGCAATGTTGTAATTCCTTATTCAGATGTTTTATTCAGATTATGCTCAAAGCTCTTTACTCCCTAATAGTATCAGTTTCAGATTCAGATATTAAGCCATGATTCAGTTCGTGAGTATCCTGTGTATCATCTCGATCTTCTTTAGTATTTCAACCAAATTAAAATCATTCAGGGACGAACTATCCCAAGAGGGGGATATTGTAATACCTTAAGTTTTCATTTTTATAAACCTCTCATCTTTTCTCATGAGATCAGGTCCAGTGCAAAGTAATGGTGACTCATAAGTTGACACTCTCATTCCTATCTTAGCCATATAGCTATTTTCATAAGAATTCGTGCACTTGCGGATCAGTTCAGTGGCTCATTATGTTTGAGATTCAGTGATTCAGTTTATATCAGTTGTACATGATAGCTCAAAGACCAAGATTCCTCTGTGTTTGATTTTAATTATTCACATTCGAGGACGAATGTTCCCAAGGGGGAGATAATGTAATACCCCGTATTTTCATGCTAGAATTCAAATCGTCGTTTCTACGCGTCTAAACTCTAATCTAAGTGACTCTCATGTGAATATAGTTTTCATGATCATTATCCTAGTCTATGAAGTATCTTTGAGGTTAAAAATGTTCATAGCAATGACTTAGAACAAAGTTGAGCTAAGACGAATTGATTCGTCCAAAGTTTGACATTCGATTCTACAAGGGTCTACTTCAAACGAGTATAAGTCTTTATATACATGGAATATTTCATACTAAGACCTATAAAATTGTAGATAATAGAATTAGATTTCCAATGATACTAATTTCGTAAAAATCCGATACCCGAGCGAAAAGTTACAACCCTTTTAGTGAAGAGCTGTAAACCAGGGCGATTAGGCCCGCGCCGCGCGCAGAAAATGCGCCAACACTGTTTCAGATGCGAGTTTCAGTTTTTTTATGGTTTTAGGGGCGTTTCGGTCATTCTCCCTCACCCAAAATCCGTCCAAACCCTATATTAAAGCCTATTAAAAGCATTATATGTTATATTTCATCAAATTTCCTCAAAAAGAAAACCCTAAGCTCCTACATCCAACTTCAAGAACCTCCAAAGTTCACCATTAATTCTGCAAATTTATTCAAGATTCCAAGTTCCTAATTCAAGAATTCCAAGAACCATCATTCAAAGGCACGATTAACATCTCAAAAACGAGTATCGATCTAAAGTTCATCATTCAAGGTATGTGGAATTTTTCAACAAGAACTCTCTCTTTTGTTCTTGTACCCAAATTGATTTTTCTTTTATGAATATACATGATTTTACATGTTTTGATATGAATTTGAAGCATGAATTTATACCCTATATGATTTTACATGAGATTATGATACTCTCTATGTTTTGAAATTTGAATTGAATGAGAATGATGACATTTTTGTACATAAAGCTGAATTTTCCAGATTTTAAAGTAAGTTATATATATTTATGATGAAAAGCATGAATCTTGAGAAAATTTAATATGATCTTGATGTATGAGACCTTGAGTCCTAATTGGAATTGTACTTTGAGAAATTATGTGCTATAAGGACAATGAGATTTGAATCTCAAAGATAATTTTCTTTACCAAGATGTATGATTATAAAGTTGAAATTTTAAGTTTTAAGTGATTATTTTTGTGCTTATGTCATAAAGTATGAAACTTTGGAAGGTTTTATGGTGATATTGATGTATGGGTTTTTGGAACCCTATTTGAGATTATTATTTTGAGAAAATCATATGTTATAAACACCTTGCGTTTAAATAATTTGAGATGTTTTGAATGATTTGACCTTTTGTTCTTAATGGAGTTGTTTTGAACTCGTGTGTGAAATAAATCCACAACGTGGTTGATTTTGATAAATGGGAAGCATGATGGCTCCCGATGTATATTTATATATTACTGAAATTATTTTGTTGTGGATTGTCTTTGAAATGATCTGAGCTATGTCCGGGAGAAATCTTTAGCACTGAGTGGGAGGTATAAAGTGACCTTACTTCTCTAGAACTACGTGCCCCCATAGGAGTGAGTCTGAGGCTGATTTATATAGTGATCACTAGTTTGTGTGGATTTGATATCGATGGTCCTACTCCGATGGCAAGGATAGGACGGCTCTCCCCAACGTGGGTTGTACGTTGGACTCCATGTAGCTCACATAGTTTATGTCGGTTATAGGATCTCCCAATGTGTGTGTGTGTACTCTTCTATCTGAGATGAAAACATATTTGCTTAAAAGGCTGAGTTTGAGAAAGTCATTATTCTTAAAAGATTTAAGGAATATATTCTAATGAGAATTGACATGAGATTTGATTGTTTTGATGCTTTGAAATTGAGATGAAAGTGAATTGAGAACGTATTGTAATGACTCACTTGTTTTACTTTACATGTATTATTCATCCATGATTTTGATGATTTAATTCGAGCTAAGTGATTCATCTATATCAGCATGCATAATTTTATAAGTTGTGATGATATTAAGATATTATTTTATATATGCATTGCACCCCCATATGCTCAGTATTTTTCCACGGTGCTGACCCACATATTCGTATGTGGTCTACATTTTCTTGGAATGTAGGTACAAGGTGTAGTTGCACCTTTGGATCCAGTCAGTTCGTGGTATCCAGTCAGCAGGTGATGAGTCCTTTTGATTCAAGGTCTTGGGTTAGTTATGCATTGTTTATAGTGTTGTATTTTCTTTATTCAGTCGTATTTAGTTGGGGTAGTCGGGAGTCATGACCCGGCTACCTACAGTCAGTACTAGTAGAGGCTTCATAGACAGTCAGTAGAAGTTAATGTATTTTGTTTCAATTTTGGTTGTAAAGGCAGAATTGTAATTCTGTAAAATTCCATTTTTGTATTGATCAGATTCAGAAAAGAGTTAATTTTTGCTGATTTGTATGGATTTGTACTTTTATTCAGTTGCTTATGAGTTATGCCAGTAGAAGGGTTAGCTTGGGGTCACTTGTGACCCTAAGCACCGTGTTACATCTCGGGACCCGATTTCGGGGCGTTACATAAGTAATCTATCGAATAAATTTCAATAGCATAGTATGATTGTTCATAGTGCCTTAACCCTGGGTTTTCATCCATTGCTTGTCCAAAGTCTTTACTGTTCAACATTATTTTAGTTTACTTTTAGTTTACAAACTTTCTAAACTCTTTTGGTTACGTTTGCACTTGTGAATCTCAATAGTTAAACTAGAATTTGATATTTGTTAACACAAGTATCTGAGGGATCGATATTTGACTTTATTTTAAGGCCACTATATTACTTGGTGAGACCACGTACACTTGTATGTGCTCTTGGATGCAACATGTTATTGGTACCGCTGTCGGGGACTTTTAAATTGGCAACTATTTTTGTTTTAGTTTTAAATTTTAGATTTCTTTGGTGCTTTACTATTGGTCTTGGGATTGATTTTGTAGGAAACAGGTGTACAAGCTAGTAAGATGGAAAAGGATGGGGAAATGGTTTAACCAATCCCCGAACTCGAGTAGTACTTCCATCAATGAAGGAGAGAAGCAATCCTACTCCCAAGCATCCCACAATTTCAAGAGGAACAAGACAATCCTTATCTAATGGCTGAAGATCAACTAGCCCGTAGGACAGTTCATGAAGTGGCTATTCCACTTCCTACAAATTGACCTCCAATTTTCAAAAATAGGCTGTTGGAGGAAACTTTGAGCTAAAATAGAACATGGTGAAGCTTTTTATCAACAGTGGATAATTTGCGGGACTTTAACATAAAGATCCATAAGTCCACCTGTGAAACTTTTTGGAGATCAGTGACACATTTATCCCTATGGGTGTGTCAACTGACTATGTTAAGATGACATTTTTCCCCTCTCTACTATTGGGGGAAGCAAAGAAGTGGTTGAATGCTGAGCCGGTAAGTTCAATGACAACCTGGGATGACTTATCCTAGAAATTCCTCATCTGATTCTTTCCATCTGGCAAGATTGCGAAACTACGTTGTAAGATTGTGAGCTTCAAACAGAGGGCGATTGAGAACTTATATCATGTTTGGGAGAGATTCAAAGCTCTTCTTCGGGACTGTCCACATCATCAGCAGTCCAATAAGGTATTATCTCAAACTTTTTTTGAATCACTTGATCACAACACAAAAATTATGCTAGATTCAGCTGCAGGTAGTCAAGCATTGGAATTAACATATGATGAACTCTATACTTTATTGAACCAAATTGTGCAAGGAAATCCTGAATGGAATTCTGACTCAAGAAATGCCACAAAGAATGTTGCAAGAGTATTGGAAGTAGATAATTTTACCGCTATATCCACTCAGATTACTGCATTACAGAATTAGTTAACAACTCAATTTAGTAATATAAAGTTAGGGGTTATAGAACCTGCAACAACAGTGAATGTGATTCAGTAGACAAGTATTTGGTGTGTGGTTTGTAGCACTAGTGGTCATTCTACAGATATGTGTGTTGTCAATCCTGAGTCAGCAATGGAATGCCCAACATCATCAACTATTTCAGTAACCACGGGCTCAAGCAAATCAAGCCAGTAGCAATATGGAAGAGATACTAAAACAAATCTTAGCTGCTCAAGCACAATTGGCAGCAGATATAAAAACCCAAAAAGTGCCTACAAGGATCTTGGAGTTATAGATAGGTCAGATAAAAGCAGCACAGAATACCAGGTCTCAAGGTGGTTTTCCAAGTGGTACTAAAAATCCTAAACAAGTTATGGTAATCACTTTAAGAAATGGTAAGAAGCTCAATACAAAACCTCCAAAGAAAACTAAGGAGGTAGATGATGATTTGGTTCCTAAATAGGTAGATGACAGAGTTGTTGAAAATTCAAGAAATTGTGAGTACTCGAAAACCAAAGTTGCTGAACATCTGAAAGAGAGACCACTACTACCTTTCCCACAGAAGTCTACTAAGGCAAAGAAGGAGGCATGCTTCAAAAAGTTCTTTGACACATTTAGAGAACTTCATATTAACCTTTCTATTTTGGATGTTTTGTAGAAAATTCCCAAGTATACTAAGTACTTGAACGATGTGGTCACTAACAAAGTTAAGCTGTAGGATATTGAAACCATAGCACTCACTGAGGAGTGTAGATTTGTGGTGATGCAAATAATGCCTAAAAAGCTCAAAGTCCTTGGGAAGTTCACCCTCCCTATTCAAATTAGGAATAGTGAGGAGGTCCACACACTTAGTGACTAGGGGAAAGCATAAATTTGATGCCCCTTTATTTGTTTGATACTTTGGTCTTAGGGAAGCCGAGACCGAGCTCTGTGTTACTGCAATTGGAAAATGGGACATAGCCCATCCTGAAGGAGTTATAGAGAATGTTCTCATCAAGGATGGTAAGTTTATTATTCCTACTAACTTTATTGTTTTATATTTTCAAGCAAATAAAAAAGTACCAGTCATCTTGGTACGTCCATTCTTGGCATCGGGAGGAGCTTTGATAGATGTGAGAGAGAGCACGCTCACAATGAGGTTGGATGATAAAAGGCGGTATTCAAAGTGTACAAACCGCTCAATACACTATCCCACTACAAAGATTTATGCATGATTATAGTGATTGAAGGGGATAAGTATAGGGTGGTGGAGTTTATTCCACAAAAGACCTCTTCATAATTCCTCATTAAGCAGCCCAAGCCACAAATACCATAGCCCTACATACTAGAGATTAATGAGCCCTTAAAGGCTAAAGTTGAGAAAGTTGTTGACCTTGAGAGTTCACACTCAAGAGGTCAGAAATGAATAAGAAGATGGTGTCCGAGTGTGAGGAAGAGGATAAAGAAAAATGGATGAATTGAGGTGGGTCGTGCCGTGATACTAAATCAGGAGCTGCTTAGAAGGCAACCCAAATTAAGTTAAGGTAGGTTTTATTTTTAGAATTTCTTAGTTTTTACTTCACTAGTTTTTGTTTTTGTTGAGTCACAAGTTGATGGGAAGTTTGATTACCAAAAAACCTGAGCTAAAGAGTATGGCGAAGACCGAGTGTGAGGTCCCTCGGACCCCCTTGATACAAGAAGATGCTACTAGCTAGGACTATAGGCCTCAGGGATTATTTCTATCTCTACTTTAGAGTATACTTTGGGTACAAAGTAGATTTTTAAGTGTAGGGTGGGAAAATTACATTTTTAAGGTAATTTTAAAATTTTTTGTTAAGAATAAATCTGGTATTTCTTGTTGGTGCTATATTTGTCTACATGATGCAAGTGTTTTGGTTGTAAAGAGAATGTTGATTGTGTGAATTGCTACTTTTTAGACTCCTAGGCTCATGTTTATGACTCTTGTACTTGTTGGCTTAATTAGAATTCATACTATTATTATTTATTTGGTTAAGAGTCTATGATGATCCTACTTGAGTTGAGCATATGCCATGTGTGATGTGAGATTGTAGTATATTCCTTGTTGCATGTGATGTCTAGAACGTGACTAGTGTGTGTGCAAAGAAAAATAATGATTGTGGGTTTAGGAGATGATATAGGCATTTCTTCGCTAGTGATGTTTTATACCTTCTTTTTACCGACCCTTGTGCATAATCCTAGTTAGCCCCATTAAGCCTTTAGCTTTTTCTTTGGTAGCCTCATATGTAGCCTAATCCCCTTATTTGATTGACATTAATTTGATCCAAAATTCTAAGCACTTTAGTGTAAACTTAATTAAGTTAAGGAGTGCGGAAAAATATAAAAGGAGAAAATGTGAAAGTGAAGCCCAAAGTAGTGGCTATTGGTGTATAAATTTGATGTGTTATAGTTGGGGGTGAAAAAGAAAATGTGTGCTCAAAATTAAATCATGAATTAATAGAAAATACTCCCACTATATTGTATGTGAAGAACTTAATGAGATGGGGTAAAATAGAAGATGTGTAAAGGTAGTAGAGGTGAAAGTTGGTTGTTAGATATTGATCTTAATTGTATAATGTGATGTATTAAAGTGCTTAGGGAAGATAGTTACTATTCTTGGCCAAAACAGTTCCTACCCATTTCTTAGCCTACATTACAACCTTTAAAGTCATATTTGATCTTAAGACTTAACATTTTGATATTAGTGGAACACTACACTAAGGGCAAGCCTATGGTTGAATATGTGTAACTTATGAATTCCCTGTGAGAGTAAGCTTAATTTGATTCTTGTACCCAATTGGTTAAAAGTAGCATTTATGTGAGTAACTATGGGTAACTCTCATGTTTGATTAATTTTGGGTAAATTATATGATGTCTTTGAATGAACAATGTGCATTAGTTTTCTAACTTGGTGAGTCAATTATTGAGGCTAGGATGTTTTGAAGTAATGTTCTTGAACTTTCAATTGTGTACATAACATGCTTAGTGTAGAAACTTGCATTCTGTGTAGTCATTGTAGTGCTATCTTGAGTGTCTTGTATGTATTAGAAGTGTAGAGGCACCTCATCTTATGATTCTTACAGTGAAGAGTTTTTCGAGGACGAACGAGGCTTTAAGTGCGGGGTGGTGATCTTAGGTGATTTTATGCATCTTAGTGTTGTTATCCTAGCTTATTTAGCCTTGTTTGAGGGAAATTCGTGTTCTTAGTGAGTTAATAATGATATAAATAAGCATCTAAGTGAATAAGTATGTGATTACAATTTTTAAGGTGTATTTCAAACAAGTTTGTACTTAATTTCATCATTTAGAGTTCATATGAGAAAACTAATGTTACTAGCTTAAGATACGTGTTGTTCTAGTTGATAGAGATGGATTCTAATGTGTTTAATGAGTTCCTAATGATATGATTGTGTAATTATATGTTCAACAACTTGATTATAGTGTTTAAAGTTCAATTGAATCAAACCAAGAGTCAAGACTAAAAGAAAGATCAGAAGGGGCAAAACTAGTATTCTTAGCTTAAGTTTCTAGTTCGTCTTCTTGGATGTTGTGTAGTTTTGAGATCTAATTTGTTTGTGTTTAATTCTATAGGATTCTTGTTTATTTGATTATGATTATATATTAAGGATATAAAAGCTTCAAATCAAGTGTAAACAACACAAAAAGGCTTGGAATAGAGCAACAAAAGCATAAGACACAACTTGATAAGAATAGGACACCTGGGATATCAAGACCACATCGCGGAGCTAGATGTAGAAAACTAGATGTGTGTATTAGTGAGGGGTAATTCTTGAGTGTCACAATCCATTGTCTCACCACTATAAAGCCGCATCGCGGAGCTAGACGCTGAAAACTACCCCGCGTCGCGGTGAGGTGCAAAATTTGGGAAATCGATTCCTATTATAAAAGAAACACTTTAAAACAATTGAAAACACCTTGGACAACTTTGAAACTTTGAAAGGGGCTAGAAAACACTTAAATTAGGGTTTTTCTTATTTTACTTTAGCTTTTTAATGGATTTTATCTTGTATTCAATTATCTTGATTACGACTATGTCCATGAGTGGCTAAATACCCCCATTCCGGGTTTAAAGGCCAAGAACATGTTTGCTTTCACTTTGATTGAGTTTTTTTGGATTTATTATCATATTTGGTTGTTTTTTTATCATTTTTTTCACTATTTTAAGGATTCTCGACCCTTAGAATACATATATTGTCAACTTTGTGAACTCGGGAGGGGGAATAGGAAGATAGAACATGGGGATGAAAAGAGTAAGGTTCTTATTCTTTTATAAAATAAGGAACTTGAATTAGCATGTAGGATATGGATATACCTAGAAGCCTTTCTTGGTTCACATGTAGGATGATATCTTAATGTATCTAAATACATTAATGCATCCCCGCTCAATGATGTAGTTGTAATGTCAAGTTAGGTAGAAGGTTAGAGGTCAGGAGACCATGATTATATGATAAACCCTATGAATTAATAACCAAGATAAGTAATCTAATGAATGAATTTCAATAGCATAGTATGATTGTTCACAGTACCTTAACCCTGGGTTTTTATCCATTGCTTGTCTAAATCTTTACTTTTCCGCATTATTTTAGTTTACTTTTAGTTTACAAACTTTCAGAACTCTTTTGGTTTCATTTGTACTTGTGAATCTTAATAGTTAAACTAGAATTTGATAGTTGTTAACACAAGTCTTTGAGGAATCGATATTCAACTTTATTTTAAGGCCAATATATTACTTAGTGAGACCACATACACTTGTGTATGTGCTTGGGAGCAACATGCCATTACTTGTATAGAGTTATTTGTGAGATTTTCTCGGATTATCATAGCCTTTAGTACTTCTTCAATCAATCAATAGGATTTTAATATGATACATTGGCATTAGATTGAGCTGCTTAAGGATTATAATATTACTATTCTTTTATCATCCGAGCAAGGCTAATGTGGTTGTTGATGCCTTGATCCAGAAGTCAACTAGTATGGAAATTTTAGTTTATCTCTTGATCCAGGAGTGACCTGTGGTTTTAGAGGATAAGTCTTTAGATAACTAGATGGTTGGGCTTGATATTTCGAAACCTGAACATATTTTTTCCTTTGTTGACTCTGGATCTTCTTTGATGGAGAAGATCTAAGCTCACCTATTTGATGATGAAGTTTTGAGGGTGATTTGAGATAAGGTGTTAAGTGGCGAGGCTAAGGCAACATCTCTTTATTTTGATGGGATTTTGAGGATTGGAGGTCAAGTTTGTGTGCTGAGAGCAGGTGGATCGATGAGATTAATTTTGAAGAAAGGGAATTGTTATAGATATTCTATTATCTAGGGGTGACCAAGATGTATCATGATTTGAACCAGCATTACTAGTAGGGTGGTATGAAGAAGGATGTGGTGGACTTTCCCTGTACTTATCGTTGTTCTAACAACATTTGGGTCATTATAGATTGATTGACCAAATCAACCCATTTTGTACCTATTCAGATTTTGTTCAATGCCAAGAGGTTGGATCCTATCTGTGTTCGTGAGATAGTTCATCTTCATCAGGTACCCATGCTCAATATTTAAGACAATCTCATTGTTCATTTCTAGTTTCTGGCGGAAGTTGTAAGAGGAGATAGATACTCAGGTTGACCTTAGGACAACTTTCCACCCCCATACCGATGGTTAGTCAGAGCAGATTATTCAAATTTTGGAGCATATGCTCCACGCTTGTGTTATAGACTTTAGAAATTAGTGCAAACAACATTTGGCCTTAGTAGATTTTTCTTATAATAATAGCTATCATTCGAGTATTGAGATAATATCTTTTGAGGCATTGTATGGCAGGCATTTTAGATCTCCTATTAGCTGGTTTGAGACATCAGAGGTTAGACCCCTGGTACCGACTTGCTTTGTGAGTCTTTGAACAAAGTGTAAGTGATTCAGGATAGGCTTCAAGTATCCAGAATAGGCAAAAGAGTTATGCGAACCACAAGTTTTGTGCCTTGATGTTTGGGATTGGTAATTGAGTCTTTCTTCGTATGTCACCCATGAAGAGCATGATGAGGTTTAGGAAGAAATGCAAGCTTAGCCCTAGGTATATCGGGCCATTAAATATTCATCGGATGGTCAGGGAGATTGCTTATGAGTTGGCCTTAACCCCAGACTTTTCAGCTGTTCATTTAGTTTTTTTTATGTATCAATGTTTCTGTACTATATTTTGAATGAGTCTCATGTGATTTGTTGGGAAACGATTTAGTTGGATGAGAGATTGACCTTTATAGAGGAGTCAATGCCCATCTTAGCCATATATGTGAGATGATTGTGTTTCAAAGATATTCTTGTAGTTAAGGTTTAGTGGAGATACTATCCTATTGAGGAGGCTACTGGAGAGGATGAGTAAGGCATGCATAGTAGTTACCGTCAACTCTTTACTGATTAAGGTATTTTCTTGCCTTTTAATTTGAGAACGAACTAGAGTCTTAGTGTTGGATGAGGTAATGATCTAATTTGTCAAATATTGCTTTTGATGTGATTTGACCATTTTTCCATTTCTAGTAGTTGCTATATGTTTATTTTAGGATGTGGGCATGGTTGGCATAATTCCGAGGGGATGGTTGGCACAATTCCCCATACGATTGAGAATGTTTTGAGAGAGTTTGTAATTTTTAGATGCTTTAAAAGCTATATAGTTGAATTCGGTCAACATTTATTATTCTGAGTTCCAGATGGCAATTTGAACAGCTCCATTATGCCTGAAATATCAAATTTTGGTTAGTGGTGAGGTTCGTCGAATTTGGAACCATTATTTTACATTTTGACCTTTCATTTGAAACTTTGACTAAAAGGGGTTCGGGGGTTAATTTATTGAAAACAATTATTTTTCAAAAATTTAACATCGTCATTGAGTCCAAAACGTCAAAAATAGACTGGTAGAATAGGTAGTTTATTTCTTTGAGGTCTCGAACGAATCCTGAGGATCCATTTATAGACTTTATAACTTGCAAATTTAGCTGGTGTACACCTGAAATCTGGTACATGGAACCTTTTTTGCAAGAACGGTCTTTTGTCCACGAATATAGAGAAGGAAATTTTCTATTAATATATAGATGCTACATTTGAATGTTTTAATTGATTTTGAGGTTGTTCAAAAGGGTAAGGCTCTATTTTGAAGGACTTTAGGCTTGAATTTTATCATATCGAGGTAGGTTATGACTAAACTTTCTTCAAAATGGCTTAGGTAGTTAATGAATAAGTAAAACATGCTATGGATTGAAAAAAATAATTGTGGGATGTAAATTTTTTGAGTTATTATATATTTTATGGTGCCCAAGTAGGGACTTATTTTCTGTTGTTGTTGGCTTATGATGTTATACACTCTGTGTTACCCGTGTGGGGGCTTTATTTGACATCATTGACTTTATTTTTGCATTTGATTGCCTTATTTCTTAACGTGATACCCGTACGGGGGCTATTATAGATATTACAGGCCTTATTGAGCACTGTTTGCCTGTACCATAATAGAAATGCCCGAGTTATGTATTTAAATGATATTAATGATGTCTTATATGCATGTTTATTTCAATGGTGCTCAACTAGGACTGATATCATGAATTATTGACATATTGAGTTGATTTCTGAGCTCACTTGTATACAAATTGAACGAACAAAAAGTAATTTCGAGAAGAGATGTTAGGGTTATAAATTTAATTTTTTTTATTTACGTCATGTCCTATACATACATAAGAGAGTTACTCTTTCCATCTCATTTTAGTTTATCATTTTACTATAAATATATGTCCAAAATTAGGTGTCCACTTACTTAATCAAGATATAATTAATTAAATTTTTCTTATTTTACCCCTACAATTAATATTCTTTGGAAGCCTAAACAAATTAATGTGAGCATATTATCCATAAATGATCCTGATATGCATCCATATGAATGAACGGTAAATTAGTAAATTAACTATCTTATTTATAATTTTTTAATACCGCGTCAAATGAAAAGTATCCATCTAAAATGGTATGGAGGGAGTAAAATGATGCAAAATCAATAAATATTGACCTGGTTACATTGCTAATAAAATTGATGAATATACAAAGCGCAAACCACAAAAAATGTAGGAGCCTTAGAACATAATTACATGGTGTAACATATGTTTCAGAAAATACATTATCTGCTTATATCTCAACTACATCGGTTGAGATAGTGTATCTATGTATATTTATATACACGTTATATACAAGAAAAAAATGTGTATATAAAGATACACAAATATTTGTTATGTTAAGCGTTGTTAAAATGTGTATCTTTGGATTCTCGTGTATCTGAAGATAAGCATTGTTTTGTAATTTTTTAAAATTAGGTGTGATTAAGTAAATTAAGAACTGATACTTATCTAATTCTATAATTTTTCCATATATTCATTTCTATACGTGAGATGGAGGGAAACTATGGTTTGGAGCGATTCCAAGTTGGCTGCTTTTTCCTCGGCTTGTCGATATAGCGCATCTTACATGGCGCTTCATCAAGTAAAGGCTTGTGATAATACTCTTGTGGAACTAAGCTCTCTTAAGATTGCGCGAAAAAGTTCTTCTTTACTGAGAAGATTGACATGACTATTTCTATAAGTAAAAGAATGTATGAAGTTATTGACTTTTTGAAGTCAATAAAACATCATATAATAAATCGATGGATTAGATGGAAAGAGCAACTAGATTAGTAATAGAAAGGGTGACTATAATTGATAGATCTCTTTTACCCAGGGGTCTAACAGACACAAATGGCTAAGGTTGACAAGGCCTAATTTTGTCGATTCCTATGGACCAACACATTCTTGATGCCCATCATTTTTCAGGGAGAACTGCCATAGGAAATATTACGTGACGTAGAAAATATCTATGCATAATTATATGGTATAGCCAATGTTTAAAATAGTTATCATTTAATTTACAGCTAAGGTTTAGGTTAAATAGCTAATATCCATATATTTTGTATTTGTATATTTAAGCAAATTTTGGGGACCAAATACAATCTACTTCTTTTGTATTTGTATATTTAAGAGAATTTTGAGGCTCATATATATTTGAAGTTGTACATAAAGCAAACTGTGGGGCTCATATACAAATTTTCAATTTATATTGACATATTTAAGCAAATTTCGAGGTTCGTATATTTTTTCAACCATTTGTATATTTTAAGTGAATATCACGACTCATATATGTTTCAAGCCTAAAGTAGCTACTAAATTATAACTACATTTTGTAATTACACAAACATTAGTTGTGAAGTCTTATTTATTACCTAAGTATTAGCTATTTCTGAAATTTTGCCAACTACATAATGACATAAAAAAAAAAATCTTTACATATGGTTTAGCCATTTTGTTAAAGGGATAACTACACAAAATGTCTGTGAGAATTAAATAATTATGTATATGTTGCAATCCTTTTTGTATTAATATGATGAACGATTAAATCTTAAAATATTGGTAAAAGTTCATGTATTTTACTCTCAAAAAGCAAAATGTGACAAGTAAAAGAATAACAAAAAGAGTATGGTAAGAAATAAAGGTTATCTACAAAAAATCACCAAAAGTCAAGCTGTTACACAAAAATTTATCATTATTTGTTTTTATGAATAATTTTACTTAAAACTCTTGGTTTGTTATCATTTAAATGTTTTGAAACTTAGGTATGTTGGATATTTCATTATTGGTGAAAACACTTAAAATTTGATCAAGTTTAAAATAAAATGGGTGGAGATCATCGATCCTAGCCTGAATCTCCAGAGTTTGCGGTGCGGGTCCCAAAGCACTGAGGGCTCGACTTTCACCCCATTTGATGTTTTACATGACTTTGCTAACATGTGTGATGCACGTGTAGTTGCACCTGTTTGTACACTAATATTAATACATATATTTCACATAAAAATATTCATTAAGGTCTTAATATTTCATTGTATTGATAGTGTATAATCCTCTCTTACATGAACCTGATCAAAATGATAAAGTAATAGCATAACATGAGGAAATATCTTTCCACAAATTTGACATGCTACTATATTAGTATAAACCACCATTTCATTTTTGCTTAAGTGACCTAATGTTCATATAGAGATACTCTTAATCCTTATTACTTGCTTGAACTAACGAAAAATTCTAATTGTGTGGAAAGGCTAACATTTACAGATGGATTTATATCTGTAAAGGAAGGAAAAACCTATGTAAATAATTAATATTAGTAGATTATCGCAATCTTGTAATTCCTAGATAAGCTCAATTACATGATGAAATGGACTAAAATGACTCTTAGTAATTATTGGAGTAGGAGTTTTAGGACATACGATAAAATCATAAACTATTAACATCGTGTTAAATGTTAAAGTGGAAAATAAAGATAAATGTTGATTTATCAATTTGAATAGTAAATTAAGACACTATTCTGATTCACTTTATTAAAGATTAATATTTACTAGCCAGATGTTTATAAATTGACTAACCTAGACTAAGAAAGTTCTCCTCTCATTTCAAGCAATTCTAGCCCTTGTAGCACCTGGTCAACACTAGAATTTTTGTGTTTTTACATACCCTTTTGGCATTTATTTACCTTGTTTAAATATCGTATTGAGAATTATCTTTCTTGATACTCTTAGTTTATGATCATTTACATTTTTTAAGACTTACATAAGGTGTTTTTGTGCATAACAGGTGAAAACACTTAAAATTTAACTAAGTTTGAAATAAAATGGGAGGAGCTCATCGCTCCAAACACAAATCTCCAGATGTCGCAATGCGAGTCCCAAGGAAAATGGGCTTCATTTTCACCTACTTTGATATTTTACATGACTTGGCAAACACGTGTTTGAACAATAGTACTATAATAACCCTCTAGGTCATTTTCTTAGTTTTGTATTTTTTTTTTTTAATTTTGTATCATCCCACAATAGCTATAGATCATTTATGACTTGTTGGGATCGTCTATTTTGTTTTTGGCTAGTTTCTTTTGGTTTTAAGACCATTTTCCTATATTGGAGCTTTTGAAAGAGAGAACTAGTCTTGGACCCTAGAAAACAACCTCAAATGAAAATTTTGACTATATCATTAACTCCGGAAAGTGTATCTGTCATTTGCGTTAGTGGGGAGTATGCCGCATTTGTGAAGGGCCAAGACTTTTACATTCACATTCCCGAGCCATCCTATTGCATTCACGATGAAGGACTAGTATAACCCAGTCCATTTCCTTCTTCACAATTGCAACCCTTCGCTCGCGTTTGTGAAGTGAATTTTTGTAGTTTCTGACGTTCTTGACCATAGGGTACTACATTCGTGATCGGTACCCCCCTGTCAGTATATTGTCCTCTCTTCCGTAATTTTTAAATTATTTTCCTGCCTATTATTGTCATTATTAGACCTAGGAGCTCAAGGAAGTTTGGGAATCGATCAATTGTAGTTGGGGATGAGTAAAGGACATTGAAATGGTTATTTTCCATTATTTTTTTTGTAAATTTTGGGCCTAAATCCTTTTTTGAATTCTTGTTTTCCCTCTTATTTTAATAATCTCTTAGGTATAATTTGAGCCGCTTTGTGTTCCATTGTTCTCAAATTTCAAGCACACAATCCTTGTCCCTTGAAGGGCCTCGTGGTAGAACCAACTTTGAAATTTTATTTGTGGGCCTATGAGCCTATTTTTAACCTCATTTTAGGTTTGAAGTTTTATATTACAATATGGGTCTTATTTTATTGGTATTTATATGAAGAATATGATTTTTATAGCTTGATGTCATTTAACGATCATAGAGTGAATATGAGCATTTTATGGACGATTCAAGACTGCAGTTTGGTAATAAAGTTATCTCTAGTCTAGTATTCTCTATGAGATTGTATATTGTATATATCATATTATAGACTTGTTTAGATATATATTGACATGAGGGATCCTTTGGTTAATACATACCTTATTACTTATTTAATTGGATGATTGTAATATCCCGAATTTTCAACCTCTAGACCCCTTAAAATATAGGCCACTAAGTTAGCTTTCTAATGCTTCAAGCCTCATTTCAATCTGATGTCGTGGCAAAAAGTAGTGGAAGATTTTTCTAAGGGCCCGACACGCTAATGCAACAATCACTCAGTCGTGACGAGTCATTGCCATACGTGGCGAGTCGTTATGAGTAAATCGTTGCCATTCCAGTGAAAGCCCCATGTTTTGTCCCAGTGCCTAAGACTCCTCTTTCAAACCCATAATCAGTGGCTACAAGTCATTAGGAGAGACCCATAGTCACAACAGTATCTAACCACAAATCCCTTCTAGTGGTTATGAGTCTAGAACATAGCTAATAATCAGACCTTACGAGTTATTGTGCGGACCCATAGCCTAACCAGTAAAGGATCAAAGATTCAAGCCTTAGACTACGACTTTACCAAACAACTTGTATCAGTCGTAATAAGTTGTTAGGCGTCAAGTTGTAGTCATAACAGAATGTATCCAGAATCCCAAGATCCCATGTTATGACTCAGACTCTACAACTCATAAACAGTCGTAACGAGACATGAGGTGAGTCATAACGACTGGAAACATATTTTTCTGCACGTTTTTTCAAGAACTTTTATTTCATTGCCCACTCCCTTAAAAGTCAAATCCACATCATTTTTGCATCACAAAGGGTGGTATAAAAGACCCCAAAGCCCTAAATCATAACATAATTATCACATTTACCCAAAGAGAAATCAAAGAGATGATTTCTTTCTCCCTCAAGAGAAAATAAGGGTTCTTCAAGCACGTCCAATTCTCAAGAAGATCTCTTCAAGGCTTCTACCTCAGGTATGTGGGATATTCATCAATGGTCTCCTTTCATCTATTAAGTCCCAAAGTTCTCCATAATTGTAAGTTTAATTCCCTTTTTGTCTAGGGTTCCATGAGAAGTATGAATTCATAATTTATTTAGTTAAAATCTCAAGTTCTTCTATGTAAACATATTCCCTCATGATAATTGTGCTTCTATATGTTTGATAATGCAAATGTGTACATCATGACTAATTATTAAAATATTGGGTGTTAATCATGATTTTTTCCTATACCATGGATTGTTCAATATTTATCAAGATCAGTTTGCATTAGATAGTTCTGGTGGGTTATGAACACCCGATACCTAGATATTTTATACATATATGTGTCAGATGTTGAGTTACAAGTCATTCTGAACACACTTATATCATTAAATTCAGAATACTATCAAGTTGAGCATATGTCAACATCAGTCATGTGAAGTCCTTCATCAGTATCAGTGTGAGTTCAGTTGGGAGTAGACTTAGCATTGAGCAAACCTAGGGATTAAGGCTCACCCGCCAGTAGAGGACTAAGACCTTTAGTAGAAAACCCTAATTTCAGAACTATATAGCTAGCGTAGTTTATGATAGGTCACCCGCCAGTTGGGGACTGACACTCTCTTAGGGGTCACTCACTAGTAGATGATTGACACCCTAGTCCTTTAAGACATCATGTTAGTGGATCCACACAGCCAGTGCTAGTACCCGTGGCAAAGTACTGATACCCTTCTAATTAGGGTTACATGTTGGACCCCGATTAGCTCAGATTAAGGAATGTCTGTTATATAATAGCTCCCATAGTTTTAGTTCAGTATTCAGATCATATCAGTTTAGGTTTTCTTGACTAGGTATCCATATATCAGTTATTTGGTAATTCAGATCATATGATTACATGTTTATACTTGGTCTTGCATTTGATATTTATGTTTATGCATTCGAGTTCTGTGTATATGCATATCCGGTAGTCTTTATGTCACTTACTAGTACATTTAAATAACTGACCGCATATTTTTTTTTGCGCTATGATTTCTTATAACATAGGTTCAGACGCTTAGCTCCCCGATTATACTTAAACAACGTGTGTGCCATTCAACTGTAGCATTGGAGAGTCTTCATTAAACGAGGACTAATTATATTTTTATCATGCTTTCCAATATTTTATTTCATGATTAATTCAGTAGCCAGAGTTAGTTGGGGACTTTTCCCAACAACTCATCATCGTTAAAGGCTTTCAGACAATCAGATAGTTAGTTATATTTTCAGTGATGTGTTTCACATTCCTTTATTTTTTTACTTAACTTTTTAAACTTTTAATTAAATGACATTCACAAGTATTTTGTTACCTTCTTTTTACTATATATATCTTGTTCCAGATCATGGGTATTCTTGGGGTCAATTGTAGCCTTATGCACCGTGTTACGACTTAGGGGTACTCTCGGGTCGTGAAAAACTTGGTATCAGAGCACAAGGTTTAAAAAGTCCTAGGATGTCGGAAAGTCGCATTAAATAGAGTTTTTTTCATGGGTGTGAAGCATGCCACACTTAATGGCGAGAGGTTATGTGATGTTTTAGAAAAGTTTCCCTTCTTTTAAGTATTCATGTAGTACAATGAGGCATGAGCTCCATTAAACTTATCCTTCTAACTCATTCTCTACCATTTTGAAAAAATGCCTCCCAGAAGGGCTAATAGAAGGAGAAATAGGAACCATCCTACACAACCTGTTTAGGAAGACTCTCTGAATAACAAGGTCTCCCATGCCGAATTCATGGCCACTTTCACAGTTTGGGCCCAATCTACGGCTACCCAGAATAACCAGCAGGTCGTTTCCCTAGCCAACCTCGTACCAAATAAAACAACATCCAGAATTTAGAAATTCACTCGGATAAATCTTTCAACATTCTCTGGATCCAAGTCTAAGGATGATCCACAAGAGCTTTTGGAGTGTGATCATAAGGTGAAAGATATCATGGGTGTTACTTCAAGTGAGAGCACTGACTTAGCTTCTTACTAACTGTAAGAAGTAGCTCATACTTTGGTGAAGTAGTAGAAAGAGTATAGAGGCACTGATACAGTTCCTGTAGAATAGGATTAGTTTGCTACTGCTTTCTTAGATAGTTTTTTCCCACTCGAGTTGAGGAAGGCCATAGTCTAGGAGTTCATTAATTTAAAGCCGGGTAGCATGAGTATGAAGGACTATTAAATCATGTTCACACAGTTAGCATGGTATGCTCTGACCACAGTGACTGATTCCATGGCCAAGATGAGCAAGTTTGTATCTGGTGTTTATGAGGATATAGTCAAAGTGTGTAGAATAACTATGCTGATTAAGGAGATGGTTCATGCTCAACAAATTGAGGAAGAGAAGCTCAAAGAAAAGGAAAGGGAGAATAAGAGGGCCAAAATCAATAGTTTTAACTCCTCTAAGCAAAGATATGATGGTGGAAATCGTTCTCAGTTCCATTAGAACTCTTTATCCCAACCCTATATTTTAGCCGTGCTCCAGTGAGTAAGTTAGGACAGGGCAATCGGGATAGAGCACAAGGCTCTAAGTCCCAAGGTAGTTTTTAGTAGCTGCACCAACCCTATTTGCAGGAGATATGGTAAAAATCACAAAGGTGAGTGTATGGTCGAACGTAACACGTGTTTTAGGGTTGGAAAATTAGGCCATAGGATTAGGAAGTGTCCTGTGGTTGCCCAGAAGGGTAAGGATTTTCATCAACAGGGTCTGACTAATTCCTCTTCAGCTCCAGCAGGTCACCCAACTCAACAAGGTGCCACTTTTAGTGCCACCAGTGGGAAGTTTTAGAATTGGCTCTATGTCTTGTAAACTCAAAAGGATCAAAAAAGTTCTCCTAGAGTGGTAACAAGTACGTTACAAGTCTTCCACCTACATGTTTAGGCTTTATTAGATCTCGGATCCACATTATCCTTCGTTACTCCCTATATAGCAGTAGACTTCGTTGTCAGCCCAGAAATTCCTACAGAGTCTTCTCATTATCTACTCCAGTCAGCAATTTTATTATAGCCAAATGGGTATAAAGAAATTTCCCGGTCATAGTATCTTAGAAAGTTACTTCAGTTGATCTCAAAGAATTAGAGATGACTGATTTTGATATCATTCTTGGCATGGATTGGCTCCACTCTTGTTATGCCTCAGTTGATTGTAAAAATAGAGTCATCTAGTTTTAGTTTTCTAATAAGCCAGTCATAGAATGGATGGGTAGTACCTCAGTGCCTATAGGTTGATTTGTCTCTTACCTTAAGGCAAGAAAGATGATCCCCACAGGTTGTATCTATTATCTTTTCTAAGTCAGGGACTCAAATTTTAAAGCTCTATGTCTTGAGTTAGTTCCTATTGTGTATGATTTTCTAGAAGTGTTCCCTAATACCATTTCTGGTGATTGTATTCGAGTTTATCCCCAAAAGGCCAAAGTAGTAAGAATCTTGCCCAGACCCATCTCTCCAATGGATATTAGGAGTTTCTTGGGTTTAGACGATTACTACAAATATTTTTTTGAGGGATTTTCTTCTATTACCTCTCTTATGTACAGAATGAATTAGAAGAAAGACAAGTTTCAGTTGTCAGATTCCTTCAAGAAGATTTTTCAAAAGTTAAAGACTCGACTCACTTCTGCTCTGTTATTGACTCTACCCATAGGTTTAGATGGGTTTGTAGTTTATTGTGATGCTTCAAAGGTTAGACTTAGGTGTGTGTTGGTGAAGCGAGTTAAGGTCATAGCTTATGCCTCTGGAGAGCTCAAACCCAATGTGAAAAGCTACCCGACTCATGACCTTGAGTTGGCGGCAGTTGTTTTTGCCTTACAAATTTAGAGGCATTACCTTTGTGGTGTCCATAGGGATGTGTTTATTGATCAAAATAGTTTGCACTATGTGTTCGCACTGAAAGATCTAAATTTTCATTAGAGAAGATGGCTTTAATTGTTGAAAGACTATGATATGAGTGTATTGTATCACTCGAGTAAGGTCAATATTGTGGTTGATGCCCTTAGAAGGCTATCTATAGGAAGTGTTGCCCATATTAAGGATAATAAGAAAAAGTTAGTTTGTAAGGTTCATCAGCTGGCTAGATTGGGTGTTCTACTAGTTGATTCAACCAAAGGTAGTGTTTGGGTTCATAATGGTTCATAATCTTCCTTGGTTTCCAAGGTGAAGGAAAAGTAAGATAGAGACCCTATTTTACATAAGTTAAAGGATGTAGTTCAGGATCAGAAGGTTGAGGTTTTCTCGTAAGGCGCAGATGGTCTTATTTATTATTAGGGCTGGCTATGTGTTCCAAATATTGATAATTTGATAAAACAGATACTAGCCAAGGCTTATGGTTCCTAATATTTGATTCACCCAGGAGCCACTAAGATGTATCGCGATTTGCAAGAAGTATTTTGGAGGAATAGTATGAAGAAGAATATTGTTGAATTTGTAGTTGTGTCCAAATTATTAGTAGGTTAAGGTTAAGCATTAGAGACCTAGTGGTACGCTTCAGGAGTCCAACATTCCTACTTGAAAGTAGGATGTGGTGAAAATAGATTTTGTTATAGGGTTACCTCATAAGCATCATCAGCATGATTCGATTTGGGTCATCATGGATAGGATGATCAAATTAGCCTATTTCTTTCCAGTTCATATTTCATATTTAGTCGAGAATTATGCTAGACTTTATCTTAGGGAGCTAGTGAGGATGCATGGGGTTTCATTGACAAATATTTCAGATAGAGATACTCAGTTTACCTCTTATTTTTGGAAGACTTTTCAGAAGAGTCTTGGTACTTAAGTTCATATCAGTACAACTTTTCACACGCAGATGGATGGCTGGGAAGAGAGGTCCATTAAGAACTTAGAGGACATGTTAAGGGCTTTTGTCATTGATTTGAAGGGTAGTTGGGATGATCACTGATCTTTGATTTAGTTTTTCTATAATAATAATTATCACTTCAATATCTAGATGGCCCCGTTTAAGGCTCTGAATGGTAGGAGGTATATATTTGCTATTAATTAGTTTGAGGTAGGTGAGGCTGCTTTGATAGGGCCAAATTCAATACATGAGGAAATGGAGAAAGTTCAGATAATTCGAGAAAGACTGAAGAGAATCAAAAGTTGTCAGAAATCCTATGCAGATGTGAGGAGAAGCGAGTTTGAATTTGATATTGAGGATTTTATGTATCTAAAATTTAGCCCATGAAAGGGGTAAAGAGGTTTGGTAAGAAGAGTAAGATGAGTCACCACTCTGTTGGCCCCTATAGGAGTTAGAGCTGATTTGGGAAGGTATATTATGAATTTAGAGTTACCTGCAAAGTTAGCATCAGTGCATCTAGTATTTCATGTCTCTCTATTAAGGAAATGCATTGGTGACCCAACTTTTGTCATTCCTTTACAAAGTTTGGGCGTGGAAGATAATATCTCCTTTGAATAGATCCTAATTCAGGTTCTTGACTATCAAATTTATAGGTGAAGAAATAAAGAGTTTGCCTTAGTAAATGTTTTTGTGCAGAAATCATTCCATTGGGGGAGCTACTTGGGAAGTAGAAGCCAATATGCGAGCCAAGTATCCCTATCTTTTCTCAACGAATTCAGATTCAGCTTAATGTAATGGTCCTTTAGATCAATTCTCTCATTTTCTATCTCATCTATCTAACCATCCTCATGTCATAATATACATTCATGAATTTAGTTCAATCTGTGCATTATGTTTTCAAATTCTCTTCAGTGCATGATCTCAGTCTTCCTAGTACTCTATCTCAGCTAGTATTATTCGAGGATGAATGATCCCAGTGGAGAGATATTATAATACCCCAAATTTTCAAGCTCTAGATCCCTTAAAATATAGGTCACAAAGTTAGCTTTCCAATGCTTCAAGTCTTGCCTAAATCCGATGTTATGGCAAGAAGTTGTGGAAGAATTTCCTAAGGGCCCAACACGCTGATATAACAATGACTCAGTCATGATGAGCCATTCCTATACATGATGAGTCGTCACGAGTGAGTTATAGACATTCAAGTAAAAGCCCTATGTTTTGTCCTAGTACCTATGACTCCTCCCTAAGACTAGTAATCAATGGCTATGAGTCGTTAAGAGAGACTCATAGTCACAATAGTTTGTAGCAAAGAATCCTTTCTTGTGGTTAAGAGTCTAGCACACGACTCGTAGTCAGACATTATGAGTCATTGTGTGGACCCATTTCTTGACCAGTAATGGATCCAAGAAGTAAGCCTCAGACTACGACTTCACCTAATGACTCATAGTCAATCATAATGAGTCATTAGGTGGAACGTTGTAGTCATAACAAAATGTATCCATAATCCCAAGATCCTAGGTTACTACTAAGACCAAAACTCGTAACAAGTAATGAGTTGAGTTGTAACGACAGGGAGCATGTTTTCCTGCACATTTTTCCAAGGACTTTTATGTCTTTGCACACTTTCTTAAAAACCAAACCCACATTGTGTTGGCTTTACTAGGGGTGGTATAAAAGATCCCAATGCCCCATATCATAACATACTTATCAATTTCACCCAAGAGGAATCAAAGAGATGGTTTCTTTCTTCCTCAAGAGCAAACTAGGGTTCTTCAAGCAAGTTCAATTCTAAAGATGATCTCTTCAAGGCTTACTTAAGGTAAATGGGATATTCATCAATGGGCTCCTTTCACCCATTAAGTCCCAAAGTTCTCCAAATTCTTAAGTTTAATTCCCTTTTTGTCTAGGGTTCTACGAGAAGTATGAAATTCATAATCTATTCTATTAAACTCTCAAGTTCCTCCATAAAAATATATGTGCTCATGATAGTTGTGCTTCCATATGTTTGATAATGAAAATGTCTACATCATTCCTAATTATTAAAATATTGGGTGTTAATCATGATTTTTCTCATACTATTGATTTTTTAATATTTGTCAAGATCAGTCTATATTGGATAGTTCTGGTGGGTTATGAACACCCAATACTTAGATATTTTATTCATATATGTGTCTATTGTCAAGTTACAACTTATTTAGAACACACTTATATCATTAAATTTAGAATACTATCAAGTTGAACATATGTCAGCATTAGTCATGTTAAGCCTTTCATCAATATTAGTGTCATTATAATTGGGAGTAGGACTTAGCACCGAGAGAACATAGGGATGAAGGCTCACCCTCCAGTAGAGGACTAAGACCTTTAGTAGAAGTTCCTAAGATCTAAAACTATGCAACAAATGTAGGTTATGAGAGGTCACCCGCTAGTTAAGAAATGACACTCTCTTAGAGGTCACCCGCTGTTAGTGTATTGACACCCTATTCCTTCGGTACATCATGTCTGTGGATCCATATATCCAGTATTGGTACCCGTGGCAACGTACTGACACAATTCCAACTAGGGTTATAGGTTGAACCCCGCATAGCTCAGACTGGGGCATGTCAGTTATATGATAGCTCCCGCAGTTTTAGTTCAGTATTTAGATCATATTAGTTTAGGTTTGCATGACCAGGTGTGCATATATAAGTTATTCAGTAATTCAGACCATTTCAGTACATGTTTATACTTGGTCTTGCATTTGATATTTATGTTCATGCACTCATGCTCCATATATACGTATATAAAGTAGTCTTTATCTCACATACCAGTGTATTAAATCTACTGACTTCATATTCTCTTTTGTGCTACATTTTCATATAACATAGGTTTGGATGCTCAGCTCCCCGATCATTCTTAGACAATGTGTGTGCCACATAGCTACAATATTTGTGAGTCCTTATCAGTCAAAGACTAATTATAATATTTATCATGTTTTTTTGTATTTTATTTCATGATTAATTTAATAGCCAAAGTTAGTTTGGGACCTATTCCAACAACTTATCATGTTTAGAGGCTTTCAGACAGCCAGACAGTTAATTATGTTTTCAGTGATGTGTTTTTGACTTAACTATTTAAATGCTTACTTAATGACTTTCACACAGTATTCTGTTACTTTTTGTTCAATATTTATAGCTTGTGTCTAATCATGGGTTAGCTTGGAGTCACTTGTGGCCTTAAACACTACGTTACGACTAGGGGTATTCTCGGGTCGTGACAATGAAATTCCTCAATTAGATCCTCCTAGTTGCTTTATGCCCTGTTTACCTTAGTATCCTAGTTTATTATTTAGATACTGGTGATTATGATTTTATTATTTAGATACTGGTGATGGAATGCATGCATTTAGACTATTTATGCTCATTTAGTGGTAGAATTCTAGTCAAAACCTTGGTTTTACTACTATTTTCTAGAAAAAAATTATTCCCACTTTTTTAACTTCAAAATTGATCCTTTGAAATGAAAGTCATATGACCATTATTTTTAAATTATGATCTTTTGATTTATGCATATTACTTTGGAAATTAGATCGAGACTAATTCTATTCCATTATTGATCCACCCTCGTTTTGCCACTACTTATTTACATCAATAGAGTAGATTTAAAACCTTTATACATCATTATGCCATTTTAGTCCTAGGTTTGATCTCGAGCAATGGATTTGCATACTTATACTTAATTACCTTGTGGTTTAAGTTCAAGAACAATTACTATACTTTTATTTCTCTCTGGTACTAGATAGAGTAGATTTGTTTTATGGTTACTAGAAATTCTAGTTTGAGATCAGGCAGTATATATGGGTATCCCGAGTCCCAAATTGATTCCTCTATCTAGGGATAATGTATCAAAAGATTTGATGTTTATAGATACTGCCTTGAGAGATGGTGAGCTGAAGAATGTGTATATACTTAGTATAGTTTCCACTAAATTTATATCATATTATTGGTTTACATTTCATCTAATCGTTCATATGCATTGCCTCTCACCATTATAATTATTTGGGACCTATATTTATTGATCTTATGAGGGGCTGGATAGGTATAGATTATGGTTATTGTTTACTGAATGATTGTTTGTACCTTTTTGTCTTATAGGGGTCCAGTTAGATTATTGGTTTTTGGGAATATCTAGTTACTTATTTATTTGTTATTATAGCATAACTTGTATCAAGTTTTTTATGGATCGGTACCCGAGGTTTCCGGTATGTTTCTGACTCCTTTTTTTCCTTATTCTGAAAAGATTTATTACTTGTAGATAATCTCCTGATTACTCACATTTTTTATTAGAGACCCTAATTATACTAGAGGTAGCTCACTTATTGTTTATGATTTTGGTTATATTATACTAGCCCCCGTAGAGTTGTAACTTCATGTTGGTTTATCTGTATAGCGCGGTCGTATATCCACTCTTCTCTAGCCACTATTTATATATCATTCTCTTCTTTCCTACTATTTGTATATTGTATATCTCCTTCTTTATTATACTATCGTATATGGACTAGCTATTTATGGAATTACGCTTCATAAATGATTACCGAAAGTATTTGATAGTTTACCTTTACTTTTTTGGTAGCATTATTATGTTTCATTTCCTAAATAGTTGCCTGTTACTTATATTCCTACTTCATATGTTATTTATACTTGCATCATAGTTGAAGCTCAGTCGGTCGACGCCTATTGAGTACCTCCTGTTTGGTACTCATACTGCACTTCTGCAGCCTGTAGATTATAGTACAAGTTGTCATCGTTGATGTATGTATCATGAAGAGCAACCATGGATAAGAGATTTAGGTTGAGCTCTTGATGTTCAGAGTTGTTCCTTCTCTCCATCTTACTGATAAACTGATCTCTATTTTTGTATTTTAAAGATAGCTTTATATATATTTACTCTCTATTCCACTTTATACCCAAGTTGTATTAGAGTCTCTTTACTGATTTTACCAGGTTTTAGGGTTGTATTTAATTCATTCTTTTCTTCTTTATCTTTTATTTTTGCTTTCATTTTTATTGTTAGTCTGTTACAAGCTATTTCAGACTATATATAAGCTTACCTACTGACGAGTTATGATAGGTATCATCATGACCTAAGAAATTGCATCATGGCATATACTAAAACAAATATTTCACATAAATATGTTCATTTATGGTCTTACCATTTCATTGTATTGATAGTGTATTGCCCTCTCTTACATGAACCTGATCAAAATGATTATTAATGGCATACATGAGAGAATATCTTTCCACAAGTTTGACATGCTACTATAAGACACCATTATATTTTCTCTTAACTGGCCTAATTTTGATATAGAGATACACTTCATTCTAATTACATGCTAGAACTAATGAAAAATTAGAATTGTGTTGATAAGGCTAGCGATTATAGATGTATTTATATTACTAAAGGACATAAAAACCTATGATTTATATTACTAAAGGACATAAAAACCTATGTAAATAATTAATATTATTACGTTATTGTAATATTCTAATTCCTAGGAACAAACAATTCACACAGAGAAATAGATTAAAATTTCTCATTTTCCTATTTTATGACACTTAGTAATTAATAGAGTGGGAGTTTCAGGAAAAATGGTAAAATCATAAACTATTAATGTCTTTTAGATGTTAAAGAGGAAAATAAAATTAAATGTTGATTTATTGATTTAATTAGTAAATTAAGACACTAATTTGATTCACTCTATTAGACATCATCATTTACTATCCAGATAGTAGTAAATTGGCTAATCTGGACTAAAACAGTTTCCTTCTCTCGATTAAGGCAAATTCTAGCCCTTACAGCGACTGGTCAACACATGAATTTTTATGTATTACACACCATTTTTCCATGTATTTCTCCCTATTTATAGCCTTCGTTGAGTATAATCTTGTTTAATACTCTTAGTTTATGCTCATTTTCATTCTTGAAACTTACAATAGATATTTTTTACATTGTAGGTGAAAACACGTAAAATTTGTTGATATTTAAAATAAAAGGGAAGGAGCTCATCAGTCTAAGCCCAAATATCGAGTCCTAGGGTAACAAAGACTGGATTTTCATCCCCTTTGATGCTCTACATGACTTGGAGAACAAGAGCAACGCATGTGTAGTTGCACATTTTTGGAGACTAGTACTAAAACAAATATTTCATACAAAAAAAATCACTAATGGTCTTACTATTTTACTGTACTGAAAGTGTATAATCTTCTCTTACGTGAACCTTATCAAAATGTTAGTGTAATGGCATAACATGAGGAAATATCTTACCACAAATTTAACATTCTACTACATTAGTATGAGCTACCATTATGTTTTTCTCTTATGTGACCTGATTTCGATATCAAGATGCACTTAATTCTAATTACATGCTAGAACTAATGAAAAAGTATTACTGTGTGGAAAAGGCTAACGATTATAGATGTATATAGGAAGTATAAACCTGTATAAGTAATTAATATTACTAGATTACTGTAATCTTGTAATACCTAGGACCACACAATTTACACCAATAAATAGACTAAAATTTGTCATTACCATATTTTATGACTCTTAGCAATTGCTAGAGTGAGAGTTTTAGGACAAACGGAAAAATCACACACTTTTAACATCTTATTAGCAGTTATAGAAGAAAATAAAATTAGATATTGATTATTCAATTTTAATAGTAAATTAAGATACTAGTTTGATTTACTTTACCAGAGATTATAATTTACTAGCTAGATGGTTGTAAATTAGCTAACATGGACTGAGAAATTTCTATTCTCTCATTTCATGCAAACCATAGCTCTTATAGCGACTTGTCAACATTTGAATTTTTGTGTATTTACACTCCTTTTTGTCAGGTATTTTCTTCGTGTTTATACATTATATTTAGAATAATCTTGCTTAATAAGAATAAGATATTTTTTGCGTTGAGGTAAAAGCACTTAAAATTTGACTAAGTTTGAAATAAAATGGGAGGAGCTCATAAATCCAAGCCCAAATCTATAGAGGTCACGGTGTGAGTCCCAAGGCAATGAGGGCTGCACTTTTACTCCCTTTGGCGTTTAACATGACTTGCCAAACATGTGCAACACACGTGTAGCTGCATATAATCAGAGGCTAGTACTAAGAAATATATTTCACGCCAAATTATTCATTTATTGTCTTATCATTTTATTATATTGATAATGTATAACCCACTCTTACATGAATCTTATCAGAATGATAAACTAATGGGACAACAAGAGAAATATCTTGACAGAAATTTGACTTGCTACTCTTTTCTTTTTAGCTAGTTCAAAAAAAAATGACATATTTTTATATTTAGAAATAATTTAATTTTAAAATTTTTAATTTACCTTTAATAAAATTATTTATAACAACACAAATATCTATGACTTTTTTTTTTCCAAAGTTTCAAAAGTCTTGTTTTCTTTCTTAGAACTCCCAAATGAGTAAAACTTCATCACATAAATTGAAACGGAGGGAGTACTATATTAGTATAAGCCACCATTAGATTTTGTCTTAAGTGACATAATTTTGATATAGAGATACACTTAATTCAAATTGCATGCTAGAGATAATGTAAAACTATAATTCGGTGGTAAATTCTAGCGATTTTAGATGTATTTATATCTGTAATTGATTTGCACCCCTTTTGATGCTTTACATGACTTGGCGAACACGTGCAACACACGTGTTCGAAGTCTAGTACTAAAATAAATATTTAACACTAAAATATTTATTTATGGTGGTACCATTTCATTGTATTACAACAACAGCAACATACCTAGAGTATTCCCACAAAGTGCGGCCTAAGAAGGGCGAAGTGTGCGAAGTCCATACCACTACCTCAAATTAAGTAGAGAGGCTATTTTCAACAGACCCTCAATTTAGGAAAAATAACAGTATAACAAATAAAAAGTTAAAATGAACAAAAAAATGGAATAACACACCTCAAGATAATAAAAGAAACAATACAACCACAGAGTGATACTATAAACTATCTATCCGAAATCACAAACATTACCAAAACACCAAGAACAATAAGCTAGAAGACACATACAAAAGTACTCTTCCCCACTAGTATGGACACACTCCTACTCACAAGCCCTGTACCCTAATTTGCGTCCACCTTCCTATCAAGGATCATGTCCTTCATAAGTTGTAACTTTTCTATGTCATGCCTTATCACCTCCCCCTAATATTTCTTTGGCTTACCTCTACCCCACCTCAACCTTCCATAGCCACCCTTTCAAACCTCTGTTCTAGGGAATTTATTCACCTCCTGATCACAAGTCCAAACCATCTCACCTCACTTTCTGCATCTTGTCTTCCACCAAATCCACTCTAACTGTCGTCCAAATAATCTTATTTCTAATCCTATCTCTCCTAGTATGTCCTAACATCCACCTCAATATCCTTATCTCTATCACCTTCAATTATCAGATGTGGGAGTTCTTAACTAGACAACATTCTGCTTCATACAATATAGTCGATTAGACTGCCACTCTATAGAACTTATCTTTAAGCTTAGGAGGCACCATCTTATCACGCAAGATTCCCAAAGCAAGCACTCATTAAAATCATCCACTACAACATTTCTGACTTAAGGCCACACTAAATCTGGACAACACTTATAAAGTGTTGCCTAAAATAGTTTTGGGCACACTTTTAAAATGTAGCCTTAAGTTTTAACTTTAAGATATAATAATTTTGACAACGCTTGTAAAGCATGATTTTTAATGCTATAGACTATATTTTATAAGTGTTTTCATATCGTTATATTATTGACAACACTTTTTATAAATACGGTTACACTTTTAGAATGTGGCTATTTTTATTATTTTAAAATAAAAATTTATACGTGTTGTCTTATAACTTTTATAAAATTTACATCAAAATATGGTATTCCATCCAATATTTTTAAGATCAAAATATTATATTCCCTTCAATATATTTTATTTCCTCCAATTTCTAATTAAAAAAGTCATAAAACATAATAACATTCATATTAAATGTTGTATAGGATTTATTCTCATCCATGATATTTTAGTGTGGAATTGAAATCACATAGCAAGGATTTTTTTCACCAATTCTTAGAACATCTAGGGATAATTTATTACTAGGAATAGTCCATGATGGTTCATTAATGTCCATTGATTTAGATTTCTTCTCCCTTTTCAACTATGAAAAAGATTGAAAGCGGCCCGAAAGCCCCCAAAGAATGAAAACGGAATTCGATTCAATATTATTTCCTGAATAAAGATATAAAGAACGTTTGTATCCTTAGTGATATATTTAAGAAATTAGCAAATAGGGTGCAGACAGCTAAGTATGAAATTTCATAATCAGGCTGGCGTCCACATAGGAATGTTATGTCTTTTATCTGCCTGCCTTTATAGACTTACGTTAGTGTAAAATCACAAATTTTTCTTACTGGATTGACCCCGAAACTCCCCCCCCCCAATTGAAACCACCCTACCGCCACCACCCAATATTGCTCGTTTGACCTCATTTCTCTCACTGAAAATGGAATCAGATTCCTTCAAACTGTTTACTCTGTGTGTGTTTTTCTTGATTTGATCAATTGATTTCTTGTTGTGGGTCATGATCAATAATTCCTTGGATTCATATGGTTAGCTTTAGTTTTAAATTTGTGAATTTTTTTTTGCTTTATTTATCATTCGTTTTATCAGTTTTTAGTTTCTTTATTTAGTTGTTTATATTGTCCCCTACTAAAAATTTGATCTTTTTGCTTCTCAATTATTGCCCAAAAGTTCAAAACTTTATATCTTTTTTTCGGAAACTAGTTTCTTGATTATGAGTTTTAAGATTGGAAATTGATGAGTTAAAGAAGGGATAATTCTTCTTTTTTTTCTTTCTCTCACTACAAAATCGCACACAAATTCCCTTTCTTGCAAAGTATTTTCTTCCATTCGTCACTGAACCCAAGGCATCAACTACATCCAAACCTGCAAACTAACTCAAAGAAAATAACGTAAGTTTCATATTCCTCATACTATTTGTCTTTTTTTCTACTAATAAAAGGTCAACTCCTTGGCCTTACCTTGCTCCATCAATGTTTGAGTTGGTTGTGAGCAGAATTAAGTTTAAAATTAGAGACATTTAGCTTTAGTTGGTGCAGTTAAGTAGAATTGCTTTGCTAAATTCCTTTGACTCTGCTACTTTTTTTATTTTTTCTATCTGTTATTTATGATTATTGATGTTTTGGTTTGACTGTATTTGATAAATTTGATAAGAAATGGTGTTGCGTGTTTTTCTTCTGATTTCAAACGTTGTGAAGAATATCATATCTATTTCTATGCTAATTACTTGTGACTGCTATACTTTCATATTCTTCATTAGTTGAAAAAGATGGATATTCTTCGTAAGTCAATCCAATATCGTTGTGGCCTCCAATGCTATTTATAATCCCCCAACAAAGTACAGGTATACGAAGCACCATGCCTTTATTTTTATGATATAGTAATAACTAAAAGCACCAGGACATGAATATACATTTATTTAAAATAAAGAAAAAATAGTTTGTTTTAATTAGATCCTAAGCAAGATTATAGTAAAGCTTGAAGAATAAAAGAAGGTATTTGTATCTTCTTTTCCCTTATTGGTATTACATAAGTGAAGTGAAGGAAGATCCATAACACATCTTTCGGGTGGAACCTAGTTATCAGTGTTAATTTTTGAACACTTATCATTAGCAATAAAATTAAAGAAATGACTACACCCTTATGCGCTATAATCTGAGAGAGGAACAAAATTAAATCAACTAAAGTACCTTTTTTCCTGTTCATTGAATGTTCAAATCATTCTACTAACCTTTTTTCTTTCCAGATATCTACTAAATAGAAGCACCATTTATTTTTTAGTACTATGTTGTAAACTTCACAAGTACTTCCAACCAATAAGTAACAAGATAGTTACTGAAACTGTAAGAGACTTAATGAAAGGGCAGAATAAACTTCATTACCAACACTTACTATTCAAGCAATCAGGTCAACTGACTGTAAATAGCATTTAACTATCGGTAACATGATTGATTGAAAAAGATAAATGAACATAAGTGAGGTTACCACATAGTTGTTGGTTCTTGACATCAATGAAAACCCCATTTTTCTTCCTCTTTCACAATGGGATACCACAATGGGCTTTAGGAAGTGAGACTACTATCCCTCCTATATTTTTATACCCTTTCCTAATTTATTTTAAAATATCATATAGATGGAATAATTCAAAGCAAGTCAGTATAGCACACAAGGCTTTGATTTAATAGAAGAAATTTAATCATTTTTCATAATAACATGATTGAAGGATCACATTTGTAATTAACCAATATTTGTGTTTACTTAAAAGGTGTGTTAATTTTGTGAAATTGTTTCCTATGGTCGTAGTGTGGAGGGAAACCTAGTGCCTTGCAGAAAGTTTTAGAGATGAAATCCATATAGTGGAATTTTGTAATTTTAGTTAGGAATCTAACTAGGGATAACATTGTAAATGAATATTAACAATTGTGAAGTATTAGATGATGAAGATATGGCTTAATACCAAAAAAGTGAATTTACCAGCCTTGTATGAAAGTTGAAGGGTGTGGCTTGATAGGGTATGATATGGGTTGGTGAGTCCCATGTTGGTTGATGGTAATGGTAGAAAGTGTCCTTAAGTGACAGTATCTCTATTGGGTATAACTTATGCACCTCAATAATGTTTCCATATTCCTGTTACAGTAGTTAGTGGGGTTAGGGGGGCTATTAGTGAAGAGGTAGAAGCATTATAACTACTCATTAGTTGGGGGAGGGGGGTTTAGAGAGGTTATTAGTGAAGGGGTGGAAGAGTCTATTATTGTAACTATTTCATATAGTAGTAAATCATATTACTTGAATACAATAATTCTCTTTTCTCAGTTGACGCCTACACTTGCATTAACAAATACCTCCTACAAAATTTTTAGTCGATTGTATTACTTGAATACAATAATTTTCAATAGTTATTAGTATTAAGTCGCTCATGTATTAAGGCTAGAATCTAACGATCAAGAAGTTGCACATAAGTAACAATTATTTAGTTTAATGAGCTACATTGTTGTTTCATCAAGTAAATGTTTTATGATTTTCTATTATTTTGAATTCATCCTTTAACTGTGCATAAGTAACTGAAGTACTTCTCACAGAAACACTATGTTATCAATATGTTTTGGGAGATTGTACAAAACTTTTCTCTGGAAAATCAGAGAAAATTTCTAAAGTAAGTTTTACCTTTCTTATATGCCACCGATTCATTCCCTTTTAGTAATAGGATACTGCTAATGCTACACAGTAGTAGGTTTCTCTGTTTTTGTTCTTGATGATCTCTTTGCTGAATTTTCTATTTTTTTTCATTAGCTTCATCCGTTTCTATTTGTTCGTGTCTGTATTCTTGGCTGTAAAATGGTGTATCCCCTCTATAATCAAAATAAAAGAATTTCACCTCACCAGATCAAGAACTATAAACAAAATTATTATGGTTTTAAGATCTATTTAAGATCTTTCTTTCTTGATTTATAATAATGTCAGTGAAATTTCACAAGTTGGGTCTCGTCATAAATAATTAGTAATTTATATAGATCATAGAGGCAAGACTATGTGCACGTTATCCTCCTCATACCTCGTGGTATTTAGGTTGGGGTTATGTGTTGATGTTAGAATCATTGATTCTAGTGATGATGGATCATATTTTAAAGAATAAGAGGACATTGGTGATACCAAGTGTGAAGGATAAGGCGAATTAAATTGTGGAGATGACACCAAGTTGCATAGTTTCTTGCAGCATTTGGTCAATTTTGGAGTTGTTAAGAATGAGGATTTTGATTTGTATAGAAAACTTATTGTTGGATCTTCTTGGTGGAAATAGATGCTAAACTTGCTATCTCTCATGGACTTGGTGATAAAATGCCAGGTAAATTGTTGTGTTTTATTTATACCTTGTTATTTATGTTGTTGCTTTGGCTTGAAATATATGAGTAATTTGTCTTCCATGGTCTTTATGTTCTGATAAACTAGCTAGGAATTTCGGAGTAGTTTTTCATGTGATGGGTTGCATAACTATGTGATTTTGAGGGAATTAAGTATTATTGTGTGTAAATAAGGTCTTTTAAGTTTGTAAAATCTAGCTTAGTTTCTCTAATTGAGAGGTCATGTAGTGCAATATCTATCATTTTGCCCTTCTTTTTTCCAGTTCTGAGATGAGATTCCTTCTGGAATGTTTTCTTAAAGCTAAATTAGACTGTATCATAATTATATCTACTGTTGGTGTTGGGAAATCTTTCTTTTCAAAGGAACATGTATATTTGTTTGAAGCACAGAGCAGCTTCTAAGGTGCCTCCTAGAAGTTAAATTGTCTTCACCCTTTCATTTTATGCTAATATGCTCTGCTAAATTATTGTGATCTGTGGGTGTTCTTACTTTATGAGATATTTCTTATCTTCACTATCTATGAGAGTTCCATTTGGTATTAAGGCATTCTATCTTGGTCGATTATCTCTTTGTCATGGAATACTTGTCTAGTAACTTCAATTGCTTTTGTTTGTGGTTGAGTTCAAGTTTTGTATTTTCAAAACAAATATCTAAAATATGTTTCTCGAGATCCAACTTCTTCACCCCTGATCTTCATTGCATTGTAAAAACATGCATTATCCTTGCTTCTTCTGTGGAAACATAATGTATATTCTTCTGAAAATCAATAGGCTTGTCCGATTACATGTCAAATGTTAAGTAACAATTTTTATAGGCCAATTAATCTAGATTGGTTATAGCATTGAGTGGTTTTTCTAATAAGTGGCTCAGTTGTCTTGTCCAGGAACATTACTAGTTGCTGGCTATATAAATTACTAGATCGCACTTTTATTAAATTCAATCAATTAATAGAGAATAACTCCAGATAAAGGTAATTGTGTCCCTGATCATGTTCAAAATAGTACTTCTTATATTTCACCATGTTGGTAAGTGGTTTCTTCTATTTCAATATGATGACAACATCATGTAAACTTTAAATAATATAATTTCAAGTCCTGTAGAATTTCAAGAAACTAAGTTGTCTATATACACTTTATCTCTTAAATATAGAGTGCGTATTTACTATCTTTATTCTCTATGTTTCATGTTGTTATGTAAATAGATTAGAGTTTCCATGTTGTCAAGGATGGTACTTGTTTGTATAGTACAGAGAGTTTTATACTTTTAACAAGTTTGATCAGGTGCCCATAAATATTTTGTCTATGGAATTTTAAGATACTTGTTCTTTTTTTATCTTAAATAATGATCTGACATGTGGTATATGAATTGGATTTGTCTGTTTGCTAGATCATTATACCTGGCACAGACAACTGACACCCTTTCCTTATTTTCAAACGTGGTTTAGTTTGGTCTGTGAAAGTGAAAATAAGTGTCTTCTCTTGAGTAAATTGAGTCATAAAATCATGAATTTTCCTCTATATCTGGTATACATTGCCAATAATTAATGCAAGGAAAAAAGTTACATATGAACTAATCTTGAGTAACATATTGAAGCTGAGTTGTAGCTTTTGTGCAATTTTAGAACTTCTTTATAGATCCTCTAGAAGTGGTCTACTTTTCTTTTATACTAGATTGTTCTTTTTCTCATTTTACTGAAAGATTAGTTGGCTAAATGAAGTGTCACTCCTTAAGTTAGTTAACCGAAAGTTATAGACCAAGTCTACTATATAAATTAAGTGTTGCCCTCACGATCTTAGGTGCAATATGTGTTGCTGAAGCCTGAACAATAACATCTGACTAAATATTATGCAAGTTCTAGCTATGAAAAATAGGGCGGAAAATTATTTACTTAGTAAAGTTGTCTATGATTTAGTAAATATAATGTCTTTAGAGGTAGTAAAAATTCAAGAAATGGGATGACATTGTTATTGTAGGGACACTCACATTGTGAGAAAACTTGGTTTGGTAATGTTTGTTAACTTTGTTAACTACGGCTGTTAACAAGTCACAAGTTAAATATCATATGATAAAGAAATGCCAAATATGTTATTTAGTGGTAAAACCTCGATTACCTACAGTGAAACTTCTATTCAAGGATAGACTAAATATTGTGCTTTGTATAATTTGTATTTTCTTGAATATGCAACATTATTTTTCTTTTGAATATCATTCTACTATATGTTAAATGTCTCTTTATTCTATTTTTTCTTCTTTTTCTCCAAGGTCGAGTTATATTCGGGCGATGAAATTTTTCATAAAAGGACAAGATATTTGATAAATGTATGTTTGATAGAAATATGCAGTTCAATTGTTGTAATGAATTGCATGTACTTAAACATCACATTGTGTTGGAATCATGATGATCTTTAATATATTGAGATACTTATTTTTATTGCAATTAAGGTAATTCTACTCATTGTGGAGAGAAATTAAGGTACTGTTTCCTGTATAAAATATGTTGGAGAACTATCATTTTTTGTGTTGTTATCTGCATTACTTTGTTGTTGTTACTATTTTCCTATAAGTAGCTATGTGTTATCAACAACATCTTGTTATCGAGAAAAATTAGTAACTTAAAGTTCTCATATTCAATAACCATTTTCTCATATTGCTTGTTTTACTTTTTTGACAGTCTGAACTTCAGAATTGTAATACCCCCGTATTATTATTAGCTCGATTCAACTCTTAGGTGCATGCTTAAGGGACCTAAGGATTGAATTTTCACTAAGTATTGGGGATTTAGTCATTTACAAGACCCTTAAACTCTGAGAATTTTTATTTTGACCTTTTCGATTCTGAGACGTTAGTTTTTGAGTTAATTCATGTTCAGGGATTTAAGAAGTATGTCTCGAAAATGTCTCTTTATTCTATTTTTTCTTCTTTTTCTCCAAGGTCGAGTTATATTCGGGCGATGAAATTTGTCATAAAAGGATAAGATATTTGATAAATGTATGTTTGATAGAAATATGCAGTCCAATTGTTGTAATGAATTGCATTTACTTAAATATCACATTGTGTTGGAATCATGATGATCTTTAATATATTGAAATACTTATTTTTATTGTAATTAAGGTAATGCTACTCATTGTGGAGAGGAATTAAGGTACTGTTTCCTGTATAAAATATGTTGGAGAACTATCATTTTTTATGTGTTGTTATCTGCATTACTTTGTTGTTGTTACTATTTTCCTGTAAGTAGCTATGTGTTATCAACAACATCTTGTTATCGAGAAAAATTAGTAACTTAAAGTTCTCATATTCAATAACCATTTTCTCATATTGCTTGTTTTACTTTTTTTGACAGTCTGAACTTCAGAATTGTAGTACCCATACTATTATTAGCTCGATTCAGCTCTTAGTTGCATGCTTAAGGGGCCTAAGGCTTGAAATTTTCACTAAGTGTTGGGGACTTAGTCATTTACAAGACCCTTAAACTTTGAGAATTTTTAATTTGACCTTTTCAATTTCGAGACGTTAGTTTTTGAGTGAATTCATGTTCAGGGATTTAAGAAGTATGTCTCGGGAGAGTTTTGGATTTTTCGGACGAGGATTGGGTCACTTTTAGATTTCAATTCCAGAACCTCACTGCGATAGTGGTGCGTCGCGGTGGGTATAGCGATGGGCACATCATTGCATCGTGGTGAGGGTGTTTTCGTGATGTTCTTGATTTATAATTTGAGTGCATGTGCCATTTTCCTTATCCTAGTGTATGAAGTGCTTATTAGGTGAAAAGTGTTAATAGAAACTACTTAGAGCGAAGTTGAGCTAAGAGCCTTTGATTCGTCCAATGTTTGGTATTCGATTCTACAAGGGTAAAATTTGAACGTGTATAACTTTTGGTATATGTGGTATTTTTCATCTCAAGACCCACCAAATTGTAGATAATTGAATTAGCTTTCCAATTATACTAATTTCTCCCTAACCCAACTCCCGAGCGAAAAGTTATGATCATTTTTGTCAGAACTAGTAGCTCACCGCGATTAGACCGCATCGCGATGAGTCTTCAAAACGCAATCTAGGTATGAATTTAAATGTCTTAGGGGCAGTTAAGTCTTTTCCCCTAAGCCAAGTCTTAAACACATGAGTTAAGATGTCGGTTTAATCATTATTTGCTCATTCTCCTTCACTTTTCTCTCCAAGAAACCCAAACCTAATCCTAAGAACATCAAATTCAATTCATCCTATTCAAGAAAAATCAAGATTTTAAGTTTTCTAATTCAAGAATCTCAAGAAAGCTTTCAAGATCATCTCCATGGCTTTAAAGGTCAAGGTTTCTCCACCAAGTCAAGTCTATTAAGGTATGTGGGAGTTCATCCATGGGTCCCCTTTAATCCATGGAGCCCAAAACCTTTTTCTTTAAATTAATGAATGAATTTTTCAATCATTATGTTATTTTAAATGTTCAAGAAATATTGAATTTCATGTTTTCATGGTGTTTTTAATTCAATTCTGCCCATGTTTGATTCTATGCAAGATTTTGAATTCCTCATGCCATGAATTTGAGTTTCCCCATGCTTTATTCAAGTGAATTACATGATATATCCTAAATTTATGATTTTTAGCAATATTTTTATATTTTAAATTGATGTTTTCCACATGTTTGATGAAATTCCCATATCATGTTCAATTAATTTGAAGATGAATTCTCAAGTTATGAATTTTACCATGTAACTCTATTGTTCCCTCATGCTTAAGACATTCTTATGATTTAAGTTATAATATTTACACGTATTGATGAAACGCCCGTGTCCTATTTCACACGAATTCCATGTAAATCCCCTAATTCATGATTTTAGTCATATAATCATGCTATGCTCCCATGTTTAAGACATTCATATGTTCAAGTTCATGATTCCCTAGTGTTTGATGAAATATTTATGTTTTGGGTCTTTGAACCAAGATTTCCATACTTCAGTTTTAAGTACTGATATCGTGCTTTATGGTCATTCAGTGCTGGCAGGTTATGAACACCCGATACCTGTGTGATTTACATAAATTCAGCTTTTTAAGTATTCAGATAGTTAATCCATGGATCTTATCAATATACTCAGATATTCGTATTCATGATGATCATTATTAGTTTATATGTTAATAATTACCTCAAAATTCGTATGCACTATTATTTTAAAAATACCATGACCTGACCTTATCAGTTATCAATTATCAGTGCATGCACCAGTTAGTATTTTCGTGTCTTTCAGTTGGGAGTAGGATTTAGCACCGAGTGAATATAGGGATGGCGTATCCCCCATTAGTTAGGCATGAGACGTTAGTAACAGTCCCTAAATTTCATACCTACGACGCCACTATAGATTTTGAGGGGTCCTCTGTCAGTTAGGCATGATACCCTCAACCTTCGGGAGATCAGTTTAGTGATCACTATAATTCAGGTTCTATTCCGATGGAAAGGATAGAACAACCCTTCTTAACATGGCATACGTTGAACTCCATAATAGGTCACATAGTTTTTGTCAGTTACATGATAGCTCTTACGGTCTCAGTCAGTATTCAGTGTATTTTCAGTTCAACTTTTCTTGATTAAGTGTACAGGTTTTCAGATACTCAGTTTTACAGCTTTCAGTCTTTCAGATTTTAGATTTATCTCAATAATGTAACATATATACACTTAGTCTTGCATTCTCAAATAATACAGTTTTCATGTATTCATGCTCAGTTATCTCATGTTGTTTAGTTATTCCTTACCTCATATGCATAGTAGAATGCCAGGTAAAGCTGCACCATTGGAAAAACTGTCTCTACAGTTTCAGTCTAGTTATCCAGACTAAGTACAGTTCAGTCTTACATACCCCAGTATTCATACAGTACCCATGTTTTATTAATTTCCAGGTTCAGTTCTACTTATATTATAAAAGTTAAGATTTAAGAAACTAAGTATAGTGATTCACCAGCTTATCAGATTATGTTTGGTACTTATGTTTTAAGATACTTCAGCTTTCAGTTTATTTCAGTCTCTTGGTGAGTCTACTTACACCTAGTCATGCATGTTTTAAGGCTACATATGAAATCAGTTTTAATTATCGCATTCACCCCCACTTACTTAGTACATTCCAGAAGTATTGATCCACATATACGTCTATGTGGATACATTATTTTATAATGTAGGTACTATCTGTAGCCCACACATCGTGATCAGGCAGTTTCAGTTTCCAGCCAACAGGTGATGAGTTCTCCTATTTTAGGGACTTCAGTCAGATATTGTTCATGTGCTTTACTGTACTACTTATATGTATTGATTAGTGGTAGCTGGGTTCATGTACTAGCTATCTATAGTTAGTATAGTATAGGATTCATAGATGTCAGTCAGTGTCAGTCATGTAATTTCAGTTCTCTTAGATTTTATCAGATTATAAATTGTATCAATAATATGATTTCTCTCAGATTTTGTCATGATTATATTTTCGTACATCAGAATGGCTATTTAATATATTATAATTCAGTTGCTTAATAGTATGCCAGTTCATGGGTTAGCTTGAGCTCACCTGTTGTTCCAAGCACCGTGTTATGACTAAGGGGTAGTCTCGGGTCATGACAAGAATCATCAAATTACTGAAAAAACACCATATGATGCATTCATGGTAGTGTTTGGAAAGTAGAAGCCTAGTCGAATTAGAGGCTATGGTAGATCAGTGATAGCAACTTCTCTAAAAAAAGATAAGAAAATGAACAAGCTTAAAAAAAATATTCCTTCACCTGATGCGAGTAATGCACAAGCTATTTGAGGAAAAATTCTTTCAAATTATTCTGGCTCAGCTCATACTTCGGTTCATGAAAAGGTATTTTATCTTACAAATTCACAAGAAACTTAAATCCTGAACTTTTAACCTGATTGAATGAACAAAAGAAACTTTGGATTCACACACTTCCTCATTCAAGATTGAAAAAATATTTGAATATTTGTGGAGCATAATTTTACTTCTAATTATTTGTTTTATTTTGAATGTGTCGGAACAATGTGGGTGATCAAATTTGAATGGTGACCACCACAACTCAACTTGATCTAGATTGAAGTGAATGAAGAAGAATTTTTGGACTATTTTTATATACGTTTAAGTACATTTGATTTTGTGTGGAACTTAGTACAAATCTTTAAAATATTATTTTCTAATTAGTATGTGTGCTAAAAGATATGTTTTTTTTTAAGTTCATTGCAAATCTATGCATTTGAATTATTTAGTAGCTAATAATGTGATTAGTGATGTATATGTTTCAGCCAAAATAATCTATACATTTTGGTCAAAATAATTATTTTTCAATTATAAATTACGTACTGACATTTTATGTCTAATGTCATTTATGTAAAACGTGTCATATATTTACCTAAAACATGATTACACTTTACAAATATTGTCATAGAGGATGTATAAAATGATATGATTTTTAAGTGTGACAATAAAGAAGTCACATTTTTAAAGTGTTGTTATAGAGGTGCTATACTAGGCTACACTTGAAAAGTGTTGTTGTAGAGGTTCTATATAAGGCTATGCTTACGAAGCGTGCCCGATAACAAAGTAAAGGAAACACTTAAAAGTGTAGCTTTATCAGATAAAAGTGTAGCCAATTAGATGCTGCAAAGTGTAACCTTTGCACTTTAATGACCATGCTTTTTAAATGTAGCTGATATGGCAACACTTGAAAAGCGTGGCCTAAAGTCAAAGGTTACACCTTCTTAGGACACCCCCTAAAAAGTGTTGTTTAAAGTACAAAAGCGTAGCCTTTGATCAAAGACCACACTTTCAGCTATTTTAGGCCACACTTTACAAGATTGGCAATAGGACTAAAATGTTGTAGTGATCCTACACCAATTTAGTGCATGACATGCTCGTCAATCTCTCCATCCCAATGAATTATAGACCCAACATACTTGAAACTATCTCTCATTCAAATATCTTAGGAATACAACTTCACTACCACGTCAGCCTCATGCGTCAAATCACTAAACTTACATTCTAAGTACTTTTTCTTAGTCTTGCACAACCTTAACATTTAGACTCTAGAGTTTGTCTCTAAATGTCTAACTTATCATTAACTCCTTCTCAGATCTCGTCAATTACCACTAAATCAATAGTAAATAACATACATTAAGACACCCCCCCCCGAGTGCATCACATCAATACATGCCTCACCAAGGTGAATAAGAAGGGACTAATACTCGATCTCTGGTGCAACCCTATCCAAATAGGAAATGTTGTAAATCTCCTCATATTATCCTTACATATGCCTTTGCTCTATCGTAAATGTACTTAATAAACCTAGTGAATGCAACGGGCATACCTCTAGCCTATAAAATATCCATTGAACCATCTGAGAGGCTTTATTGTATGCCTTTTCATGATCAATGAACAACATATAAAAATATTTCTTTCTTTTTTAATATTACGTCACTAATCTTCTTATGAGGTAAATAGCTATAGTAGCCGAGTGACTTGACATAAAATGAACTGATTTTCAGAAGTAGTCATAATCCTCCTCTGTCTCAACTCTACCACCCTTTTTCCAAAACATTATAGCATGAATCAACAAGTTGATACCCCTATAAATGTTGCATACCTGATTGTACCCCTTGTTCTTCTATAATAGTGTCATCGAACTTGATATCTTCGAGCTTTGGGAAACTTGGTTGTATTAAAAATGATGTTAAAAACCTCATGAACCACTCCATACGTACCCTTCCAGTGCTCCTCTACAATCCACTGAAATCTCATCTTGCCCAATCGTCCTACCCCTATGTATTCTATCAATAAAACCATTAACCACGTCAACGTTAATATGCCTGCAATAACTGTTATCATGGCACCTCTATTAATTCTCCAAGTCCCCAGAACAAACCTTTGTCTCCCTCGTCATTCAAAAGTCTATGGAAATAAGACTGCCACTTTTTCCTAATGGAGGCATCCTCCACTAAGATTTTACCATCCTCTCCCTTGATGTACTTTACTTGGTAAAGGTCATGGGTCCTACACTCCCTATCCTTGGCATGACTACACAACATTTTATCCTCGTCTTTCTCCTTTAAAGTTGTATAAAATCTCTCAAAAGTAGTTGTTTTAGCCGCCGTAACCCCTGACTTAACAACTTTCCTAACTAACTTATACTTCTCCCAATTCGTTTGCTTCCCCTAGTCATCCTTTCTCTTATCTAACTTGGCATAAGTTGTTGTCTTAGTCTCCATCTTCTTTTTAACTTCTTTATTCCACCACTAATCCCCCTGAGGATTGACAAATCAGCCTCTTAAGATAGCCAATAACTCTCTAGTTGTCTCCCTGATGTAATTAGCAGTCGTCTCCCACATACTATCCATATTCTATCAATTCTTCTAAGCCTCTTTAGTCGCCAACTTCTTCTCTATCGTCAAAGCAAGGGCCCAAGTCAAGGTACCCTCTTAATCAAGGGTTGATTCTCTATACCCCACATCTTTCTAACTTTCTTGATTTCTAATCACATGAAGCTTATGGTTGGTCAAAAGATTCTCACTAGGTATGACATTATTATCTTTATATAACGCTCTAGTACTCTTTCTATGGACCAAAAAGTCTATCTGAGTCTTGACCACCGATCTATAAAAGGAAATAAGGTGCTACTCTTTTCAAAAGATCAAAATTGCCACTACCAAGCTAAAGGCCCTAGAAAAATCCAAAATTGAGGCTTCTCCTTCATTTATTTTACCAAAACCAAAACCTTATCATCATTGCATTTTGATAATGACCAGATACTCCCATTGAAATCACCTCCTACAAAGGCTTCTCAATGCTTGAGATGCCTCTCACCACCTCATATGAAACCTCCTAAAAGCTTTTCCTCTCCTCCTCATCCAATCCCTCTTATTGCATAGACCCTAATAATATTCAACGTAAACTCTCCAATGATCAACTCAATCAACATCAATCTATCATTGATCCGCTTAACCTCTATAACATGCCCCCAAAGCTCTTCATCTACTATTATGCCTACCCTACTCATATGAGTCATATTACTAGAGTACTGCAACCTATATTCGTCCACATCTTTCGCCTTAGGACCTACCAATTTGGTCTAATAGACACAAGCTATACTAATTTTCCTCTTTCTAAGAATCTTCATGAGCTCTATCGACTTACCTTTAAAAGTTCGATATTATTACATGAATCTTCATCTCATTGTATTGATAGTGTATAATCCTTTCTTACATGAACCTGATCAAAAAGATAAATTAATGGCCCACATAGGAAATATATTTCCGCAAATTTGACAGTCTACTATAGTAGTATAAGCGATCATTATATTTTCTCTTAAGTGTCCTGATTTTGATATAGAGATTCACTTAATTCTAATTACATGGTAGAACTAATGAAAAACTATAATTGTGTGGAAAAGTCTAGTGATTATAGATGTATTTATATCTGTAAAGGATGGACAATCCTGTGTAAAAATACATATTATTAGATTATAGTAATCTTTTAACTCTTAGAAATACACAATTCACACAAAGAAATAAACTAAAATTTGTCATTATCCTACTTTATGACACTTAGTGATTGCTAGAGTGAGAGTTTTTAGGACAAAGGGTAAAACTATAAACTATTAATGTCATATTGGCTGTTAAAGAGGAAAATAAAATTAATTATCGATTTATCAATTTGATTAGTAAATTAAGATACTAATTTGATTCACTTTATTTGATATTATTATTTATTAATCAGATGGTTGTAAATTTGCGAACCAGGACTATGAAAGTTCTCTCTTCATATTTCAGGTAAACTGTAGCCATTATGATAACTGGTCGCACTCAACTTTTTGTGTCTTTACACACTTTTTTGTCATGTATTTTTCCTATTTATATATTGTATTGAAAATAATCTTGCATAATACTCTTAGTTTATATTCATTTACAAGTTTTAAAACATATGTACGATGGTTTTTGTATTGTAGGTGAAAACATATACAATTAGACTAATTTTGAAATAAAATGGAAGGAGCTCAACAATCCAAGCCCAAATCTCCAGAGGTCGCTGTGTGAGTCCCAAGACAAAGGAGATTAGAAGACATGGAGAACACGTGTAGTTGCACGTGTTCGAAGACTGGTATTAAAACAAATATTTCACATCAGAATCTTCATTTATGATCTTACCATTTCATTGTTTAGATATGTATAAGCCTGTCTTATACGAACTTGATCAAAATGATAAAGTAATGAGACAACATGAGGAAATATCTTGCCACAAATTTTACATGCTGCTATATTAGTGCAACCATTATATATTTTTTTAAGCGACCTGATTGTGTAGAGATACACTAAATTTTAATTACATGCTAGAACTAATGAAAAACTCTAATTGTCTGGAAAGTCGTAGCAATTATTGATGTATTTATATTTGTAAAGGATGGATAAACTTGTCTAAATAATTAATCTTATAAGTCGTATATATATGGATTTACTTGATTAATTTATTAATTATAATTTATTTGATAAAATTAGATTTAGATATTCCCCAAAATATTATTTAAATGAACAATGTACAAAAATATAAAGAATTAAAGCAAATAATATCTGAAAAACGTAAAGAATTAAAAATAAGGATAGAAAGACTAAAATATAACATAATTGCCGGAGTTAGTAAAAACTCAATAAATGCACAAAAAGAAGAAATATCAAATTTAGAATCAACAATAGATAGTCTAGAATATACATACCAACATGATTTTATAACAATTAAATAAAAAATGAACAAATAAGAATTTATAATAGATGAAAAAATATATGAAAACCATGAAGGATTAAAAATAAAAATAGTATTTTCTAATCTAGGAAGAAGGTATAAGAAAATAGGTGAACATTTATATTTAATGTTAGAAAAAAAAGAATTAAAATTAGAAGATAAATTGACAGGTATGGTGAGAATAGAAAAAGAAAACGAAGAAATAGATAGAAAAAAGGAAATAGAAAAAATAAAACAACAAACTACAGAAGAAATACGAAAAATAGAAGAAACTAAAAATAGTAGGATTGCTGAATTAGAAAAAGAACTACAAATGTTAAAAGATCTGTATGAAAAAAGACAGAAAGAAAAAGAAGAAAAAAATAAAGAACAAAAATTATTAAATGAGATAAATCAATTTAAAAAAAATTAGAAATAAACAATAAAGAAATAGAAACCAAGGAATTAGAAATTAATACAATAGATGTTGAAGAAACAGATAATTATGATTCGGAAGATAGTGAAACATATACAGAAATTTTGCTTCAACGCATGAAGGCTTGCTTCTCTTCTGCCTCCGATGCCTTCTATTTATAATGAAAAAGTTTCTCTAATTTTACACGTTTCTAAAACTTTTTACAAAAAGTCTTCTACCTAACCTACTTTACTATACAAAAGTCTTTCTAAAAAGACAAAATCTATTAATGCTTAGACTAATAGTCAAACTATACAATAGTTTATAATAATTTACGTAAAGAAAATTGTGAAAGTTTGTTACATGTCGCTTTCACAATTTAATATCTTGTCTTTTATCTCCATTATTTTTCTCCGTAGCTATCTTTTTTGTAGTATCTGCTGTTTTTCTATCTTCTTTTCAGTGTAGCATCACATCTGGAATAAAGTTGTGCCTGTCACTACATCTGCTGCATATGTGGTCTTTATATTTTTTGACCAATTTTTTCACAAAATTGATCCATAGCTTCTTCTGAAGTAAAATATTTATAGCAAGATGTAAAAATCTATACGTATTAACTACAAAACACAAAATAACAGAAAAAAATAAAATTAATAAAATATAAATAGAAAGTCCTTTTGAACAATTCGTAAAAATAATTGATAATAATGATTATAGTTACAAAAATATAGACATTGAAGAAGATTTAGAAATAATAAATGATAGAATAAGTACAACAAAAAGAATAACTTATGAAAAACCAGAACCATCAAGTTCATCAAAAAGAACAAGTTATGAAACAAGTTCAATGGTTAATTTAAACCAATATTACATAACAGGAACAATAAATGAAAAGAAATATTTAATACTCTTAAATACAGGACAAGAAGAAAATTATATAGCAAAATATCTAGTAAAAAATGAGGAAATAAAATCTGATAATAATATATGCCCAGATCTACCAAGAAGCATAATAAACACTAAAAATATAGCAAAAAAAAGAAATAACAATAGGAGTTAGAAAAATGAAAATAGAATTTGAAATAAAGGAAGAAATGCAAAAAGCAAACATAATATTAGGAATTAAATGGCTAGAACAAGTAAAATCATACAATATAGAACATACACAATTATCTATAACATATAATAGAGAAAAATTATTCTTAAGAAGAGCTTTAACATGATATGAAAATATATGTATTAATGAAGATAGTAGTAGAAGAATATTATAATAGATATTATACGTCTATGATAGATACAGGAGAAGAAGCTAATTTATGTAGATATAATTGTTTACCAGAAAGTAAATGGGATAAATTAAAAACACCAATAATAGTTAAAGGATTTAATAACGAAGGAAGCTTAATTACTTATAAAGCTAAGAATGTAAAAACACAAGTATGAGATAAAATATTAACAATAGAAAAAATCTATAATTATGAGCTAACAAAAGATATACTTTTAGGAATGTCATTTTTAGATAAATTATACCCACATATAATAACTAGAACAGATTGGTGATTTACAACACCATGTAAACAGAAAGTAAGAGCAAAAAGAGTTACTAATAAAATAAGAAAGAAAACTGATTGGATAGAAGGAAGTGAAAAAATTAGAAAATATAAAAAATACTGAAGATACAATAGAACTGGTCGTATTTTCAATAAATAAAAAGGAAATAACTATATTTTCAATAAATAAGATAGAAATAATTAAGAAAAAATTAGAACAATTATATAGTGAAGATCCATTAAAAGGATGGGAAAAACATAAAACCACTATAAAAATTGAATTAATAGATAAAAATAGTATAATAACCCAGAAACCATTAACATACAATTTTGATGATTTAAAAGAATTTAAAATGCATATAGAAGAATTATTAGAAAAACAATATATACAAAAAAGTAATAGTAAACATAATAGTCCAGCATTTATAGTAAATAAACATAGTGAACAAAAAAAAGGAAAAAGTAGGATGGTTATTGATTATAGAAATTTTAATGCAAAAACTATGACTTATAATTACCCAAAACCAAACAAGATATTAAAAATAAGACAAATACAAGGATATAATTATTTTAGTAAATTTGATTGTAAATCAGGATTTTACTTGATTCCTTGAATTATATATCCAAACTGGCTTTTTATTTGAATAATTATTAAATAACTCTGATAATATATTGCTTATTCCAATAACTCTTTTGTTGCGGTAAAATGTTGGTATCTGCGTTTTTGGTATCTCGGTCTGTTCACATATTTCTTCTGGAATAATATAATCTCTGGTCATACCCATTTTGACCACATTAATAGTCTGTTTAATTTCGTTAAACAATATTTCTGCTGGTGCGGAATAAAATCGAACATAAAATAATTGTCCGTTGGTAATTCTCTTGTAAGTCATAAATTCTTTGTGAATTTCTGGGATTCCTGCTAACTCTTCTCCATCGGTTGTGTAAATCGTAGATAATAATCCATAATAGTAACATGATTTAATAAAATTTGGGCTTGCACCTGGTAAGACAATAAGTTTATTGTAATTTTGGCATTTCTGGGTAATATATCCATTTTGTTATGCGGCTAGCTCTTCACTTTGAATAGGTTTGGTATTTAATAAGGTTTGTAAGGTGTGTATGTTGTCAATGTATTTACGAGAAAAATAATTGTATATCTATTTTTCTTGGTTAAGTGATTCAGAATAGGTATGTATCTGGGGAGGTGCAAATGCTTCTAACATAATATCTTTTTCTTGGTTTTTTATATTTATATTTTGATTTTTTGTATTTCTTATATTTCTTATGTCTTTTTCTTTTCTTATAATATCTTTCTTCGCATCCGAATTGAGGTGCTATTTTATCTTTGCAACATGCTAAATTTCTTATTAATGTTTTTTCCATTTTTATTTCTTCTCTATATTTTTCATATAGGTTTCTATACCATTGTTGTAAAAATTTTATTCTTGCTCCTAGAGTATCTACTATTTTTGTTTCATCCCAACTCTTTATTATTTTTGAACTAAATGGTTCAGGTAATTTACTAAAATATAATTTTCTTATTTCTTTACTTTCTTCTGTATTATATGCCCATTTATAATAATATTCTTTAAATGCGCAAGTATATTCATCTATGTAGCACATATTACCTATTGCTAACTTTAACATTAAATTCCTATTTGTATCTTTCTCTTCATTTTGTTCTTCTTCTGTTGTTGTCATGCTACTAAATTCGTCTTTTATAGCTGTTTCATATTTTTTTAATAATTCTATAGGTGTTAATTTAGTTGTAGTTGGTGATGATGTTCCTTCTGTAGGTTTGTCAGTTCTTAATACTCTTTTACTATTTTCAGTTAGATTTAAAAATCATAATTTCACTGTTCCATTAGTGTTCTTTCTATATATTCTGGTGCATCTATTACATTTATATTATTATCTAATAATTGTTTTGTCATATATCCTATCCATAATTGTATTGTTTTTTCTGTATCTATTACACAATCTAAGTATAAAAAGTTATAATTTTTATTAACTATTTGTTTTGGTGTCCATTTGTCATATTCATTCTTTAGATTATATCTTTTAAACTTATTCTTATAATATGTAGGTTTTCTTATTTCTGATGTTCTAGGTATTATATTTTCATCTTCTTTTTTATCAAGGACAAGAAACAAAAAAAAAACTATTAACGTCTTATTAATTGTCAATGAGAAAAATAAGATTAAATGTTTATTTATCAATTTGATTAGTAAATTACGACACTTCATTGATTTACATTATCCAAGATTATTATTAATTAACCAGGTGGTTGTAATTGTCTAGCCTGGCCTAAGAAATTCTCCTCTCGTTTCATGCAAACCCTAGCCATTATAGTGACTAGTCAACCCTTAATTTTTTGTGTATTTATACACATTTATTCCATGTGTTTTTTCCTATTTACATAATCTGTTTCAAATAATACAGCTTAATACTCTTAATTTATAATCATTTACATGTTTTGAAACTTATGTGAGGTATTATTTCATTGTAGCTGAAAGCACTTTAAATCTGACTAAGTTTGAAATAAAATGGGAGGAGCACTACTTAAAAAAGGCCAAAAAGCGACGCAAAAAAAAGCGACGAACTGAGTTGCTTTAAAAAGCGACAAGAAAAGCGACACTGTCCGTCACTTTTTTAGTTTAATTTTAATTTTTATTTCTTTTATATTAAAATCGACGGCAAACGTCTTAATATTTGTCGCTTTTTTTCCCGAATTATTGCACCAACTAATTAAAAAATAATTTATATTTTTTTAATAAATGCGATGGATGGCGTCATAGTTTATTTACAAATAATAAAAATTAGTTTTTGAAAAGCAACGTGGTCTGACGATTTTTAGATTTGATTTTTATTTTTATTTATTTTTATTAAAAGCGACGGACAATGTCGCTATAATTTTTATTTTTTAAAACATTAATTCTAGAAAAGCGACGTTGTCTGTCGCAATTTGTAATTATTTTTAATTTTTCTTTATTTTTTACAAAAAACGATGGACATCGTTGCTTTTGTTAAAACTAAATAAATTTTTTTTTGTTGAAAAGAGACGTTGTCCGTAGCTTTTTAAATTTAATTTTTATTTCTGTTTATTTTTATTAAAAGGGACGGAAAACATCGCTAAATTTTTTATTTTTAAAAATATTAATTCTAGAAAAGCGACGATTTCCGTCGCAATTTGTAATTATTTAAATTTTTCTTAATTTTTATAAAAAGAGACAGACAACGTCGCTTTTGTATAAAAATTATTTTTTTGAAAAGTGACGTTATCCATCGCTTTTTAAATTTAATTTTTATTTTTATTAAAAACGACGGATAACGTCGCTATAATTTTTATTTTTTAAAATATTAATTCTAGAAAAGCGACATTATTCATCGCAATTTATAATTTTTTTTTTCTTTTACAAAAAGCGAAGGACAACGTCGCTTTTTTTAAAACCAAAGAAAAATTATTTTTTTGTAAAGCGATGTTGTCCGTCGCTTTTTAAATTTAATTTTTATCTTTATTTATTTTTATTAAAAGCGACGGACAACGTCGCTATAATTTTTTATTTTTTAAAATATTAATTCTAGAAAAGCGACGCTGTCTGTCGCAATTTGAAAATATTTTTAATTTATTTTTATTTTTTATGAAAAGCAACGGACAACGTCGCTTTTGTTAAAACTAAATAAAAATTAACTTTATGAAAACGATATTGTCCGTCAATATTTGATATTTTTAATTTACTATTTAAATAATTTTTTATATTTAAAAAATTAAATGTATTCAATTATATATTGAATACATTGGTATCATATGATCAATTGATCAAAAAAATAATATACTGTTGAAGTTATAATATAATAATATAAGCTAAATTAAAAAATAATTTTTCGTTGTATGTATACAAAACGTTGTATTATTAGGTAATTTACATGTGTATGTGATGTATGTAGTACATATTGTGAATTTTATAGTCAATCAAATATATATATTGAATACATTGATATCATACGATCGATTGATCAAGGTAATAATATATTGTTGAAGCTATAATATAATAATATAAGCTAATAAATTAAGCGATAATTCAACAGAGTAAAAATAAAATACGTTGTATTACGAGGTAATATACTCGTGTATGTGATGTATAAAGTACATATTACAAAGTTGATAGTCAATCAAATATATATACATATATATATATATATGTATATATATATATATATGTGTGTGTGTGTGTGTATGTATGTATAAATACGTATCTCTCGTATAGTGATGTGCATTGTAGTTAAAAGATAGCTAATTGAATCTATATATCCAAATATTTTGAATAATACGTTATATGATTGAGGTAACAATACACTATTGAAATTATAATATTGAAGCCAATTAACCGACAATTCATCATATTAATACGTTGTATTAACTTAATCAAAATCTCCAATTCAATCTTTTTTTAACCTAATTTCTAATCCCAATTTGACTCATCTCCTCAATTTTAATGTCAACCGTATTCATATTTGATCAACGGTCAATATTAAAATTAATTTTCACAATTCTTTTTCTTGAAATTAGGGGTGTGCATCGGTCCATTCAGTTTGATTTTATATATTATCGGTTTGGTTTATCAGTTTTTAAATAAGTTAAACCAATAATCAAATCAATAAGGTATTTTTTTAATTAATTTTTAGTTTATCGATTTTTAGTCCTTAACGATTTGGTTTTCGATTTAACCAATAAGAAAAAATGCATAAAATATAAATGGTAGCAACTAATTAACAAGAAAAAAAATAAAATCTTAATTGCAGCAAAATTTCTACATGATGTGTTTTATTTTACAAGAATATTATTATTTTTCTCATCATTATCACATTTATTAAAATAGCGGGCCTAATTCAATTCAATTCAATTTCTCAATGTGTTTATTTTCTAGCCATCTTGTACACAATAAATATCAATTTTAATCAAATTGATATTAATTCCATTTTGACCCATTTTAAAGTAATTTAATCTTAGTCGTTGATCAAAATTGATCCAATGGATGATGTTGACACCCAATTTTGACCTCTCGATACTATTTTTAGGATGCTATTTTCTCAAAATTATTTGATTTCAATTATTAATATTTTTTGTACACATTATTTTTATATTAAATACATATTGACGTGTCACATTCATAATTTAGAAAAATGCACAAATTATTTTAGTATCATTTTCTTGCATTAGACAGATTTTTGACGTGTCACATTCATGATTTTGAAATATACAAATTATTTTGCAGTATCACTTTTACAATTCATTAATTTGAATATAATATTTCTCCACATAATTTTATTAATTCTTTTCGTAAATGTGCACACTCACAATTCACAAATGCATTGTCCATTATTATTATTATTATTATTATCATCATCATCATCATCATCATCATCATCATCATCATCATCATTATCAACGATTTTATATAATATTTTTTTACGTAACATTAATTTGTACATTCTTACTTTATTTTTTGACGTCTTATTTAATTAACAACATAGTTCTATTCAATTTATTATAATTATAGCCAATTTGTGACTAGATTAAAATTTTATTCAATTTTTAACTCTTTTTAAAATAAGTTTAATCACAGTCGTTGATCAAAATTGATCATACGGTTGAGATCCCACCACCCTTCCCTTTCCTTTTAAACAAAACATAAACCCTAATCTCTCTATTTTTAAAAAAAATAGCCGCACCCCCATCTCTCTACCTCCTCTCTCTTACCAACAGACATGGCCGTTGTTTTCTCTGTCGCCAGCCATTAACCAAACCAGCACCGTCCCAGCCGCCTGAGCGCCGCTGTCCAACGCCAGCAGCAGCCGACGAAGCAGCCATAGTTGTTGCCGCTGCCTCGATCCCTTCCCCATGCCGGAGCGCCGCCGCCCAACACAAACCAGTGATCCGCTTGGCTTTGGTAAGAGCTATCTTCATTTGTTCTTTAGTAATCTGTAGCGAACTCCATTTTCAGGATATATTAATTCTTTTGGTATTTCACTTTTCTGAGATCTAACAACATGCTAAATAAAGAAAACCATCTTTTGGTACAGTTCTAGCACAGGAGCAACTAGTAATGCATAGAAAAATTTTGGGATGCCCTTGGGCCTATTTATGAAGGATGTGGTTAAAATTCATTGACATTTTTTTTTTATATCCTTTTGTGCAAATGTATCACCTTGTCAAGTTGTTCAACTGTACAATTATTTTGTTCCGAATATTATTCCTGAAAATTATTGTTATACCACTACTGTTAGAGGTGCATTTATATAAGTTGTTTTTAAATTGAATTCCTTGAATATTCAATTATTGTGGTTCTATAACTTTGATTTGATCTTATAACATATTAAACATCGAAAAGATGCTTCATACATCATCCACAAAAGAATGAAGTGATATTTTCATCAATATCAAGTAGTACAAAACATAGAAGAGATTGAAAAGAAGTAGGAAAATGGATTTTTTCAATTTTAAAAAAGCAACATAGACTTTGGCCCTCTTTTAAGCCTATGTTTAAGGTCACATTGTCACTTTCTATTTACACCATGTGTTAGTAGTAGTAGTAAATTGAGAAGCATCTTTCAATGTCTACTCGTCCTTGTACAAGAAATAAAATAGATAGATCCTTTATCTTTCACCTCAAAGCTTTTGAATGAAAAAAAAAGTTTAGCAAAAATGACTTTGATATGAGTCTACTAGTTCAAGATGTGGAACTTTGTCTGCCTCACATCAAATAGCTACTCTCTCTGTTCACTTTTACTTGTGATATTTCTCTTTTCAAAAGTTAGTTAGACTAATTTTCAGAGGTAAATTAAAAATAGATAAATTTAATATCTAAACTTTAGATATTTTCAATCTCTTCTGTTTAGTCTTTTCTTGTTTGTTTTATGCAATAACTTCCTTTTCTCGTAAAAGGCATCAATGATGAATAATCCAATTCGTTATCCTTGTACTTTGATTGTTAAATGAAGATAATAATGGGGGAACATTATCTGAGATGCTTTTCTTTTCCTTCTTTCTTTGCTTGCATGGTATTTTTTACTCCATTCAGAATCATTCTATTGGAAAGATTTATTTATTTCCTAATCAAAATCATTGATTTTTTGCAAACGTGTTAACGGTGATTTTTGTAAAATTATTTGTAAAATAACTAGTGACTTGAAAATGGTTAAGTGTAGTTATTTGAAAATACTTAAATTTAGTGACTTGAAAATGTGAATTAGTTAATTGAAAATAGTTAAGTGTAGTGACTTGAAATGCTAATACATGACTTGAAAATGACTTGAAATGTGTACTAGTGACTTGAAATGTGAATAAGTTATTTGAAAATTATTAAGTGTCGTGACTTGAATATGATTAAATGTAGTTACTTGAAATTGAGAACTTGGGACTTGAAAATAATAAAGTATAGTGACTTGAAATGCTAGTACATGACTTGAAAATAGTTAAGTGTAGTTACTTGAAAATGGTTAAGTATAGTGACTTGAAATGTTAATTAGCTATTTGAAATGGTTCGAGTGTAGTGACTTGAAATGTGAATAAGTTATTTAAAAATTATTAAGTGTTGTGACTTGAAAATGGTTTAGTGTAGTTACTTGAAATTGCAAGCTTGTGACTTGAAATCGGTTACTAGTGACATGAAAATGGTTAAGTATAGTTACTTGAAATGTGAATTAGTTACTTGAAAGTGGTTAAGTATAGTGACTTGAAATGAATGATTAAGTGTAGTGACTTGAAAATGGTTAAGTATAGTTATTTTAAATGTAAAGTAGTTACTTGAAAATGGTTAAGTATAGAGACTTGAAATGTGAATTAATTATTTGAAAATGGTTAAGTGTAGTGACTTGAAATGTGAATTAGTTATTTGAAAAATGGTTAAGTGTAGTGACTTGAAATGTCTACTAGTTATTTGAAAATGATTAAGTATAGTAACTTGAAATGCTAGTACATGACTTGAAAATGGTTAAGTGTAGTTACTTGACTTGAAATGTTAATTAGCTATTTGAAATAGTTCTAGTGTAGTGACTTAAAATGTGAATAAGTTATTTAAAAATTATTAAGTGTAGTGACTTGAAAATGGTTTAGTGTAGTTACTTGAAATTGCAAACTTGTGACTGGAAATCAGTTACTAGTGACTTGAAAATGATTAAGTGTAGTTACTTGAAATGTGAATTAGTTACTTGAAAGTGGTTAAGTATAGTGACTTGAAATGAATGATTAAGTGTAGTGACTTGAAAATGGTTAAGTATAGTTATTTTAAATGTAAAGTAGTTACTTGAAAATGATTAAGTATAGTGACTTGAAATGTGAATTAATTATTTGAAAATGGTTAAGTGTAGTGACTTGAAATGTGAATTAGTTATTTGAAAATGATTAAGTATATTGAATTGAAATGTGATTTAGTTAATTGAAAATAGTTAAGTGTAATGATTTAAAATGTGTACTAGTGACTTGAAAATATTTTAAGTGTTGTGACTTGCAATGTGAATTAGTTATTTGAAAATGGTTAAGTATAGTGACTTAAACGTGTAGTAGTGACTTGAAAATGGTTAAGCGTAGTTACTTGAAATGCCTACTAGTTATTTGAAAATGGTTATGTATAGTGAAATAAAATGTCAATTAGATATTTGAAAATGGTTTGAGTGTAGTATCTTGAAATATGTACTAGTAACTTGAAAATATTAAGTGTAGTCATATGACATATGAACAAATGACTTGATTTTTATATGTTTTGATATAAACTTGCATACAGATGACATTCGGTGGTGAAGGTGATTGGCCTCATCCTGATAAGAGTTCGAAGTCAACTGCTAAAAAGAAATCTCAGACACCTGTAGACTCCAATGGAAAAACTTTAGTATTGTTTAAGTGTTTTGGTGGTTGTTGGATTAATTATTAAGTGTTTTGTATTTTGAATTTGGTTGTTTAAGTGTTGTTGATTTGAACTGCTTAAATATTTTGATAATGTAGTGCGTTGTATTAATTTTAAAAATGTGTGTTGCATGAGGCTGTATATATTGAATTGCATTTTTATTTGGAAGGTGGGATGCAAAAAATGCAGATTTTTGCATCAAAAAAAAATATAGAAAAGCGACGGTCAGCGTCGATTTTTGTCTTCATTATAAAGAACAAAAAGCGACGACTCTTCATTGTGAAGAACAAAAATCGACGGCTAACGTCGCTTTTTTTATTCAGTATGAAAAACAAAAAACGACGGCAACGTCCCTTTTTTTCTTCATTATAAAGAACAAAAAGTGATGTCCAACGTCTCTTTTTTCTTCATTATGAAGAACAAAAAGCTACGGCCAACGTCGCTTTTTTCTTTCATTATGAAGAACAAAAACCGACGGTCAACGTCGCTTTTTACTTCATTATGAAGAACAAAAAGCGACGGCCAACGTCACTTTTTTCTTCATTATGAAGAACAAAAAGCGACGGCCAACATCACTTTTTTAAAAAATAACTAAATTTTTTTTCTCTAAAAGCAATGTTGTTCGTTGTAATAAAGCGACGCAGACCGTCGTTTTTAAAAAATAACGCCCTTTTTTGAGACGAAAAAAAAGCAACGGATTTCCGTCGATTTTGCCCAAAAAACCGACGCTGGTCGTCGTTTTTTGGCATTTTTTAGTAGTGGAGCTCATCGATCCAAACCCAAATCTCATGAGATTTCTATGCAAGTCCCAAGGCAAAAGAGTCTTGACTTTCACCCCCTTTAATTTTCTACATGACTTGGAGAACACGTGCAACACACGTGTAATTGCATGTGTTCGGAGACTAGTACTAAAAATAAATATTTCATACTAAAATATTCTTTTATGATCGTACCATTTCATTGTATTGATAGTGTATAACCCTCTCCGATATTAACCTGATCAAATTGATAAATTAGTGGCTCAACATGAGAAAATATCTTGCCGCAAATTTGACATGCTACTATATTATTAATGTAAGCCACAATTCCATATTTTTCATAAGTGACCTAATTTCGATAAAGAGATATACTTAATTACATGCTAGAATTAATGGAAACCATAATTGTATGGAAAAGGCTAGCGATAATAGATGTATTTATATCTGTAAAGGACAGACAAACATGTGTAAATAATTAATATTGTTAGATTATCATAATCTTGTAGTTCCTAGGAAAACACATTTATACTAAGAAATAGACTAAATTTTATCATTATCCTATTTTATAACACTTAGTAATCACTAGAGTGTGAGTTTTAGGACAAATGACAAAATCATAAACTATTAAGGTCTTATTAGCTGTTAAATTGGAAAATAAAATTAAATGTTGATTTTTTTAAATCAAAAAATATTTTGCACACACTCCTAAAGCTTTTGATTCAAATCACACTCTTTAAACCTTTCTAAAGTAGCCACCCTCAACTCAGGCTATTTGTCCGAGTTGAATAGCATAATGTTCAAAGAAGGACTAGGTGCAAGAAAGAGGTTTAATATTAAAAATACTCTTCATACCTCTTTTCACTCATTAAATCTTTTTATAGTATCCACCCTCAACTTAGACAATATGCCTAAGTTGAGGTGCATGATGTCCAAGGAGGGACCAGAGCCAAAATAATAATTTAACAATAGAGAAGGAAAGTCTGGCAATTGTTGAACAAAAATGCTATAAGCTCAAATAGGGATCAAGGGACTTTATACATATATATACATTATTTGGTCAGGTTCCTTAAGACTAAATGGATTTATTTGAAACACGGCTTGTGATCCTATCCTATTCAACAAACTACTACTTAATAAAATGAACTAGGCAAGTTATGGCTGCATACACAGAGTAATAATCTACACAAGCTCCTCACACACATGGCATTGAAATGATACTCATGCTACTAATTATTAGATTCTTTCATAAGCTTAGACATGGTTTACTTTATCTAGAGATTGCTAGTGTCAAGCATAGATCCATAATAGTTAATCATCAACATACTATATGCATGATCAAGATTTTTTAAGTGTCCTTATTTCACCAAATTCCAACCAACAACTAATCATTCCTTCATTTTCATAATAACAAGACAAAAGTAGAAAAACATTGGAAAATAACACGATTTGAACTAGGGCCTAGTCATGCCGGGCTTCTCAAGTCCAATCAGGATCGGATACCAACTCCATTACCCAGTCGTAATCGTCCTACACCCTATGTCGGATGAGTTTCGACTTTATAACATGATTAAACAATAATACCTCATAGACATTAAGCAAAGTCTATAATAATAATACAATAACCTCAAACAAATATTCAACCGATGCCAACCCCAATGCCAATATCAATACCAAGGCTGACACCGATACTAACACCGTCCATGCCCATAGTTGTCTAACAAATCCTCTATCCAGAATCAATAATATCCGATCGGGATATGTCCCCAACCAAAGGCAAAACCAAACCAAAGAGATAACAAAAACAAAAGAAGTTCATAGAATGAATGGAGCCTTTCGGAGTATGAAAGCTCACCACTTCAGTCTGACTCAAAGTCGTCTCCAAATCTAAGTCACTGAGTAGGAGGATTGATATTATGGCCGATTCCTGATTTGCTTGGGGATATAACTCTTGAAGATTATTAGCGGAGTGAATGGTAGCATGTAATCAGGCATAAAGATAAAATAATTCCATCATTCAAAACCAAAGTAAATAACCATATGCAATCACATAGGTACATATACATATAGCATGCTAGGAAAGGGAAAAAGGTTTAACATGTATTTAAAATCTTAAACTGGGATATGTAGCTTCGTCATCCTAAAACCATCCACGGGCTATATAGGTTCAACTCCCCTTTCTGAAAAGGCCCTAGTGCATCTTAGCCACACGACCTGGAGAATAAAACATGAGATGACTAGTACATCTCCCAAAATATATGTATGACATCATACATACGGTTACCATGACAAAACCTCACATTAGCAAACATAAGTTTCCAGTATTGATTTCCTCGGGACCTCCACTTTCTATGGCTTCGCTAACACTACCCTCATTAAGCCCATATTAAAACCAATTACACATTTCAACCATTTACCAAGGAGATTTTTGTTAAGGAATTAACCATTGGTATCGTCATACAAAAATTAGAGCTTGCAAGTCTATCCTTTCATGCCATACCAAAACCATTAAACCATGTTGACTCCCATGTTTCCAATTAAACCAAAAACATCGTCATCAAGGCCTTTCCAAACCATCTAAACCAACAAAACCAATTTAAATTTCACTACCTCTTATGCAGTGCAAAGATTTCAAGAATTGCCACACTATGTGAAAAAATCATTCTCATTGTCATTTTAAAAAACAAGTTGAGGGCACATATGATCCAAAACCATAACCAAGTAATTTAGGGGAATCCAAAGTGGCCTAAATCCATTTACCATAACCATGCATTCCACAATGTCAAAATTATATTAAAAGAATAAAAAAACATCATTAACCATGAGAAACTTTATTCAACCATTGTAATACCCCGATTTGCTGAACCGAAATGCTACACGGTGCTCATGACCCCGAAGGACCACAAGCTAATCCATGATTGATATCTGTACTTGTATACTGCATAAAATACTGAATAATGAAGAAACATGCACTGAAAGGCCATTACGTTCAATACTGAACATAACATGGATGAGATAACATCTGTGGGGTAATACAATACCAAAAACAAAATTATAAATACTGAAGTTTGAAACATAATAGTCTGCATCTAGTCTGAAAGCCTCTACTGTCTGAATAATCTGAATAAGGAGTTGATGGGACATGTCTCCAACTAACTCCAACTAACTCCAACTAATAACTAATCAATGAAATAGTGGAGAAATAATCATATCCTCAAAGAATAAGAACTCACTTCTATTCTGACTGCTGGGACTAGAATCTACTGCTGATTTGGAACTTGTGTCTCTGAACCTATGGTGTAACATAAAAAGAAAGCACCATAGCACAAATACGTCAGTACAATAGAATGTACTGAGTATACATGTGAGGTAGGCTAATGCAAGGGTTAACATGCATGAATAATGCTAGTTGACTGTCTAACATGAATGCGAGAATGCATACATAAATACATAACTGTAACTAACACTGTGATATCATGATTACTGAATCTGAATACTGATGACATGACATACTAATAACTGATATAACTGCTAGCATAAATAGATGTATCTGAATGTAACTGATAACATGGATGACTGTATCTGACAGTCCAAAATCTGATGGAACTATCTGAGTTCCTTACTGTATCTAAGTAGACTGTATCTGACAGTCTTAAATCTGAAGAACTATCTAAGTTCTTTTACTGAGACTGGTACTGAAACTGTGGGAGGTAGTATTTAACCGACATGCCCCTGATACACCATTATGGCTGAGTTGGTGTCGAACCTGTAACCCCAATTGGAAGGGTGTCAATACCGCACCACTGGTAAGGACAAGCTGTGGGCGACCTTTATCTGATAGTGTCCCCAAAAGAGAACGGTGGAATGCAAGGATGACTTCTAAGGATCACACCCTCATCTGATAGTGTGTGTCCCCATCCTTGGTTTCACTCGGTGCTAATTCCTACTCCCATCTGAATGGACACTGAACATGATTTACTCAACTAAACATGAGCTGAGTTACTAAGTTTCATTGACTGATGGAATACTACTGATATCTGACAGCTGTCTGAGTCATGAGATCATGGAGATTTTTTCCTGAGTCATAAGACTATCTGAAGTCTAAGGATTCATAGCTTGACTGAGAGTATCGTGAAAACATGACATGGCTCTAGGTACACAACTAATGTTTCGGGTACAAGTACCCTCAGGACTCGATGGAAGGAAACTGACAAAGCATGACTTACTTGAATACATAATAATCATCATAATACATTTACTTAAGCATTTCATCAAACATGTGATAAGCATAAACTTGTACGTGCATGGGGATTTCATGATATCATGCTAATTAGACACTTTCCCTTTATCTAGGCATTCAACCAAACACATAGTAGGCATAGAATGTGTAAACAACATCATACAATCATTAACTGTCGTGATTCAATTCCAATTTAATCATTTAAGGGTTTAGTCCTAGGGTTTCATGAATCTATACCGATACAAATCAAGCCATATGGAATTTAACACTCATTCATGGAATACAATTCAATTACTCATTATCAACATGAACAAAAAAAGCCCAATTATGAAATTCATAAGAAAATCCATAACTTGAATTTAGTAAAGGGATTCTTGGGCTTCATGGACGAAAGGAGTCCATGAATGAACACAATGCACACCTTGGTTCGTGATTTTGTGAAGATTGATGGTGAAACCTTCTTGAGTTTGAATCTCCCATAGAAACCCTAGCTTGTTCTTGAGAAAAACTTGAGAGAAAATAGTATATTTTGGGTGAAGAATAGCTAAATCACGTGTTTTTGGGTTTAAATAGGGGTAAGAAATTGACCCTTTTAACTCTGGATGCGTCTTTTAATTTCAGTAAAATTTTCCCGAACTGGGCCCCTGGCGTGATGCGGCGTTATCGCGTCATGTCACTGGAAATTGACAATTGGGAAATTGAGGGATGGCGCGACATAGAGCCATTGCATTGCCCCTTCCTTCGTGACCTGGAACTTTGGCGCGATGCAGGGGAAGTCACGCTGAGACACTGGAAAAAGGAAAATTTTGAATTTGAGTGCTGACGCGATGCACCATAATCGCGAACACCTACTGGAAATTGCCAAATGTCATTTCCTCTTGTGGCGCGATACACCACTGACTAATATGGTGCTATTTTACGACGTGAACTTGAAATAGTCATAACTTCTTAGCCGGTTATCGGATTTAAGCGAATCATATATCGATGGAAAGCTTATTGAATTTTCCACATGAAAAAAAGTGAAAATCTTGAAAATTCCTCATGGAATAATTTTCCTTCACTTTAGAAGATAATACTAGGCATTCTTGGGATGAAATTTGCTAGGAAAAGTGCGGAGTATTACAACAATGAACATCCAAACCCCCCAATCATTATTTCAAACCATAACATTGTCATGAAAATAATACATTAAAACTCATGTTATTTGTAAAATAACAATGAAGGAGGAGTAACATGCCTTAGACACCAAGGAAGACGAAGAGAAACCACCCTTCAAAGGATTAATTGTTTATCTTTAATAAACCGTAGCTTTTTGATTGAGAGAGAGAGTTCGACAGAGATTTTAAAAGTGTTTTATTGAGAATAATAGGTTAATGAAGGCAACCAAGGTGTTTTATTTCATGGTATCAAAGGGAGTTACAAAGGGGAAATATACAGAGTGCCCCCAGCTTAAAATTTTAAAATTACCACAGGTGGTTATGAGTTTACCCTCCAACTCGTCACCACAACATACGACTAGTACCATCTAACCATCACTAGAATAGAAGGTTAGACACCACACTGTCCATCATATGACACCCTTTCCCCAACTCGTGACCAGACCATACGACTAGTGTGTTCCAGTCGTACCCAAGACAGAAACCAAAGGGATTGATACTGGACAACATACGACTCGAGCTTACTACTCGTACCCTATTCTCCTGGCTTTTTGTGAGCCACTCATACTCAGAGCCAAGTCAAGTCACTAAGTTACTAATTTGATTAAGGGACCAACAAAATGAACCATCACCACCCTTAATGCCCTATACCCACCAAACCGTAACCACAACAGAAACCCAACCACACTTTATGGGTCTCCTAACGACTAGCGTCCCCTGACCCGTACCCATACAATATGACCTATATGGTAAGTCGTTAAAAAGAAAGTGAGCTCAAAGCTGAGGAATTTTCCAAGGGTCAAAACCCAGGGTGTTTCAATTCTACCCCGCTTGGATCATTCATCCTTAAATAATGGGAAAAGGTAGTGACTAGCATGATTTAAACCCCAAAAGTGTCTACTCTTACCTTTAATACAGAAAATAAAGATACTAAGGAAATTAATTTTTCCTTTAACAAATTCAAAAATCAAAGATGTTCAGAGCAACATATACCTTGAGCACGATTTTCAAGAATGAGAAATAGGAATAGATACTTGGACTTCATGTCCTCTTCAGCTTCTCATATAGCCTTTTCCACCTTGTGGTTCTTCCATAGAACCTTTACCTAAGCTACGTCCTTGGTCCACAATCGATAAACCTACCAATCCAAGATCTCAATCAAGACCTCCTCATAAGATAGAGAATGCAAAATACCAATATACTTGATAGGCATAATTTGTGATGAATCACCCACATACTTTCTCAACATAGAAACATGGAACACTAGGTGAATGGAGCTCAAACTAGAAGGAAACTGCAACTCATACGTAATATTACCCACCCTTCTCAAAACTAAGTACGAACCAACATACCGGGGACTCAGCCTCCCCTTCTTCCCAAATTGCATCACTCCATTCATGAGAGACACCTTCAATAACACCCTATCCCCAACCTCGAACTCCAACTTCTTATGCCTCATATTTGCATAGGACTTTTATTGACTTTGGGTAGCTCTAAGCCTATCCTAAATCACCTTCACCTACTCCATAGCTTGGTCAACAAAATCTAGGCCAAACATCTCTGCCTCTCAAACTCCGAACCACCCAATAGTAGATCTATACCTCCTACCATACAATATCTCAAATGAAGCCATTCCAATTCTAGAGTAGTAGATATTGTTGTATGTAAAATCTATACAAGGCAATTAATCAACCCAACTACCACCATTATTAATCACACAAGCACAGAGCAAGTCTTCTAATGTCTGAATAGTCCTTTCTATTTGCCCATCCAACTGCGGGTGAAAAGCAGTGTTAAGACTCACCTTGGTCCCCAAAACTTTCTGAAACGACCACTAAAAGTGCAATGAAAACTGTGTGCCACGATCTGAGATGATAGAAATAGGTACCCCATGTAACTTCACAATCTCTTGGAGATAAACTCTGTATAATCCTTAGCCGAGAAATTAGTCCTTACTGGAAAAAAGTGAGCAGACTTAATCATGCTATCCATGATGACCCAAATCAAATTGAACTGACTTCAAGAGAGAGGATGATTGGTAATGAAATCCATGTTCATCGCTTCCCACTTTCACACAGGCAACCAAATTTCTTAGTACAATCCTCCAAGCCTCATGTGCTCAACTTTCACTTATTGGCACACCATGCACTTAGCCACAAAACTAGCCACGTCCTACTTCATATTATTCCACTAATACATCTCCTTAAGGTCATGATACATTTTTGTTGAACCAGGATAAATAGTATAGTGCGACTCATACGCCTCAACCAAGAACCTCTCTCGTAAACCATCTATATCGGGAACACATAACCTCCCTTGGTACCTGATAACGCTCAATCTACAGCTCTCGTTTGAGTGTAAAGCGGTCATTAGCAAATATAGAACCCAACCTGGGTTGGGTGTCGATCCCACAGGGAGTAGCTTGACCAACAAGTAAGTAAAATTACTAAACTTTTAGTGCAAGTCTCGTAAAAATGGGGGATTCTTGTCTTGCAAGTAATGTAAACAAAAGCTGAAAATAATAAAGTAAAAAGAGAGAGATTGTTACGTGGGTTGTAAACAATGAGAATTAAAGCGTTGGGGTTATGTCCACCTTCTGAGGTATACGTCTCTATTGGCTATGAGTGTGTAGAATTCTGACATGCAATTGCTTATAGAGGATTGTAGTCGATGGTAAATCCAAGCGTCTCTCGACCTAAACAAGGACTATTTCACTTTAACTCTCTCGAGCTTAAAGCGTATCTAACGGTACGAATTCTCCAAGAGGTTAGTCCAGTTACGGCACTAGCTTTTTAATAGGAAAGGGTGTCCTACTACCTTGACATTATCTCTTTTCCAGACAAATAACTTTTCTCTCGAACAAGTTAAATGTTAGACTGGCGTATTCTTGCGTTTGCAACCGCAAAGAATGTAGATTAAGATGAAGAGAATAATGATATAAGCAATATACGTGCCTCGAACTCACAAACTCACAGCAATAGATAGTATCTCATACGGCTTCCATAACCCCAACAGAGAAGTTTAGTTACCCATGAATGCGAAGGAGATCACGATTGACATTGTTGTTATACCACAAGATTGAGTAATTTCGTGTAGCTTAGGTGGTAGGCGTGAGGCGTGAATTCCTAGGCAAAGTAACGATTCTCTTGTTGTGGAATTTAAGAATGGAAGAGTAGAAGAAGAAAAATAGAATTAATGGAAAGATTAGAAGAGTTTAGAAGATGTAAAAAGATGATAGAAGATGAGAGGGATGGAAGGAAGTATTGTGTTCTCTCTCCTTCCTCCCTCCTTCTTCAAAATCTCTAGCATGATAGGGTATTTATAATACCCATATCCTAATCCTACTAAGCTAATGAAATAAATAACCAAATCCTACTAGACTAATGAAATCCTTAACCCAAATGTACTAGGTTAAGGTAACATTATCATAATCCACATAAAATAATGAAATACATAACCTAATTGTACTAGGTTAATGTATCATTGTCAAAATCCAGCTTTGTGTCTGTAAGTCCCCAAAGTCTTCAGAATTGCTGTTTTAGCCCGGGACAGATTTTCCATGCAGCAGGTTTGGTCCCCCAAAGTCTTCAGAAATGCTGTTTTAGCCCGGGACAGATTTTCCATGCAGCAGTTTTGGTCCTTAGGCGTGTAAACTCCCTTCCCTTCCTTCGTGAGCTTTCTTTAGCGTCAAGTAAGCCATAAAATGCTGAATTATGCATCATTTATACCTGAAACTTTACTAATCATGTTCGTTAGCTCACTTACAGGAAAAAGGACTAAAAGTGCATGAAATATATAATTTGTTCTCAAAACTAGGCTAAAATATGGGTAAAATATATTGATATAGGTGCGTAAATTCGCCTATCATCAACACCCCACACTTAGAGCTTTGTTCGTCCTCGAACAAACTATCATGTCCTTCTAAACGTCAACTTAGGGTTTTACAGCAACAACACAAAATATTCGTCAAGACAAGCACAACAATTATCAACAAAGAGTATCTTTTCGATTATAAGTAGAAACAATTTAACCTCTAGCATAGACTCGTGATGGTGATCAACTCGCATGCAAATGTTAAGGTACAAGGAATCATATATAACTACCCAAAACTCATCAACCATGTGTGTCTCACCATATAGTACCCATAATTACTCACAAATGTAGCATATTTTTCAAACATGGGTATCAAAATGTCCTTGCTCTCACTCTCACAAAGAATTCATATGTAGCAACTGATGACCATAGGCTTGCCCTTAATGTAATACTCTACTAAATGTTGGAATGTTAAGATTAGGATCAAGTAGGTCTTTTGATGGTTGTAATGTAGGCTAAGGGACGGGTAGGACTATTTTGGCCAAGAATAGTGACTAGGTTCCTAAGCGCTTTAATACATCACTTTGTATCATTGACACTTTTTTCTTTCAACCTTTCTTCTTTCTTTTTTTTTTTTTTTTTTTTTACCACCCTTGTTCTCCTCTTTTTTCAATTTTAAGCACAACTCACTTTTCAGCTTTCTTTTCCTTTTTCTTTTCACAACATACCTCTTATGATAGCATTTTTTTTTCTTTTTCATAACACATTCAAGAACCATTCCAATTTATAGCATTATACTCACCCAATTTCCTTTTATGTTGTCACATGACTTTTTCACTTTAAAGCACTTAGGGATTTTGGGATCAAATTACGGTCTTGAAAGAAATGGATTAGGCTTTCATACAAGGTTGTCAAAGAAAATAGGCTAAAGGCTCAAAAGGGTTTAACTAGGATGATGTCCATGGGTAGGTAAAACTGAAGGTAAACAAATATGGGTTGCCAAAGAAATGCCTAAATCATATCCTAAACTTACACTCCTTATTTTCGCTTTGCATACATACCAGGCAAGTTCTAGCATCAGTCACATACATAGAATATACTATTATCTCACACACACAAGGCACATGGTCGACTTTATTGGAGGTAATATAGACTCTTGACCCAACAAGTGAAGGAATTGAACCACACAATACCACATAATGAGTCACAACTAGAGCCTAAACATCTCAATAGTCACAATTATAGCACATACTCTTGTTATAATCTCATGCTGCCTATCAAAATAATTTCATGTGAAGCTAGAAAAAATTTACTACTAAAAAAAATGAAAAAAAAAATGAAACAAAAACAAAGCAAGCAAACATAGATGTGAGTAGAGAAGTATAGCATGCAATACCGCCACCCCACACTTAGTCGGGACACTGTCCTCAGTGGAAAATAAATACGAAGAACCTGGTCAGTCGGACTCGTCCTCAATGTCTGGGGTCATACCCCTTGCATTGGAATCATCATCAGAGTCGTCATCCTCAGAAGTTCCTCATAAGTATCCCACTTAATTCCAAGCGTGAGTCGAGGTATTTGCAGCGAGGAGGGTTCTCCTTGGTCCTTGCGACTTCTCTTTTTGCCCTTTTGGGAGGTGGTAGCCTTCTCCTTGCCTTGTCTCGCTTTAGGTGCCATTGTACCTGAGACTAGAAATAGTGTTAGTGGTAGCACAATATCAATGGATACAATCTATGCACAAGCAGTAGGGGTACCACCCCACACTTAGTTTGTTGCTACAAATTAGTGAAGTGAAAGTGGTCGATTACTTAGACTTCATCGACATGCATTTTAGGAGCTATATTCCAACGAGAAAAATCAGAGATATATCACTTCTTTCAACCTTTGCAATACTTTCATGTTAGGTATAACAAGACTACTACATAGGGATTACATCATGGTATCGTTTCTATCAATAAATTGAACCTCCTATGTCGGTAGGCAGTTATAAGTCTTATTCCGATGAACGGGATATTCTAACATGTAAGTATTCAAGTGACAAGATTATGCAATGTTCATTACTATATCAATTCTGCAAGTAGTATAACAATGCATCAAAATCAATTTCTAGTTGGAAACAAGTTAAGAGTATCCTAACGTTCATGTTCACTCACTTGGTTTTGTATCAACAATTCAAACACATTAACATCACCAATATTTCTTCAAGATATAGAAATTCATAATAGACATAGCAACGTAGTACTTACGAAAAATAGATGAAGAACAAGAGAGTACTTACGTGATTGAAGCCTTTGGAGATGTTCTTGTGAAGTGGGAGAGCAAAAAGAAAAGTTTTGAGATGATTTGGAGAGTATATGCGGCGCCTAGGTCAAGTTTTCAATGTGTTTGTGTTTCAAGACTAAGTCTCCTTTATATAGGAAGAGAATGGGTCGGGTTTTGACCCATTTACAATCGGTTTTGGAGACAAAAATGCTACATATGCGGCGCATTGTCTATGGCATAATGGGACATATGCACCGCATAGTCTATGGCATTTGTAGACATATGCGCCGCATAGTCTATGGCATATGAGATACTGAGACCAAATGCCATAGCATAGGCGGCGCATAGTCAAAAGCATACCTAGGAATAGGCGGTGCATAGTGTATAGCACACTAGATTCCGAGACCTTAGGATATAGGATAGGTTGTGCATCGTTCTTGGCCTAGTTTTACCAAGGCCTAGCCTTCCTCGAAGCCTATTTTGGCGTGAGAAAGGCTCAATCCATAGCCTTATGCATCACCCTTCCTAACTTACCAACTTTACCATACAATGCGTCCAAATCGTCAATTGAAATCAATCTCCTCGTTGACTACTTCTTGCACCTGTATTCACTCAAACAAATGAAAACGATTAGTACGATGGGTTGCCTCCCACCAAGCGCCTTAGTTTTGGTCGTGGCACGACTCTTATTTTTGGATTTTATCAAAATCAAATCAAGTACTAGAATGAAAGAAAACGATAAACTATAAATGAAAAACGATAAACGATGGGTTGCCTCCCATCTAGCGCCTTATTTATTGTCGTGGCTCGACATAGTTACCTCGAGTACTCAGACTTCGTCGAGGTAAATGGTGGATCGTTTTCTGAAAGGATTTAGACGACAATGAGGCTTACCTGTGGGCATGCGATCTTCTTCACCAATTATATCATCAATAGTCCAACCCATAGCTCTCTTGTATCTCTTCAGAGTAGAGATGAGAGCTTCTACGTGCTGTTCACTTAAATCATTTGCACTCTCCGGAAGTATATTTCTACTTTCCAAGAACACATACCTTAGATAATCGGGGAGCTCTTGCGATTCTAGCATTGGTGTCTCGTCAATGGGAGTCTTCGCTGTTGGTTGATTCTTGAGATCACAATCCGGTTGCTTAGGAGTATAAGACTCTATTTTTGTTAGAGCACCCATAAGTTCTTCTTCATTATCCTCATGCTCAACTTTCAGTGGTGCAACAGACAATGGCTCAACAGTAGGCTGTTTCTCTATAGATAATGCTTTCATATCCTCATGATGAACATCAGCTACAGATAACTCATTCATATCGCTGGGCTGCTTCATGGCTTTGCATATATCAAAGCGGACCACTTCGTCATTAATTCGAAACAAAAGCTCATTATCTTTCATGTCAATAAGCACACTTCCAGTTGCGAGGAAGGGGCGTCCCAAGATTATGGGAACGTCAGAATCCACCTCACAATCCAGAATAACGAAGTCTGCAGGAAAGATAAATGAAGATACCTTCACCAACATATCATTCAAGATACCCACAGGTCATTTTACCGTCCTATCAGCCATCACGAGCCTTATATTGGTTGGTGTCAGATCGCCTAACCCCAACTTCTTGTAGATCGATAATGGCATCAAGTTGATGCTGGCTCCTAGGTCACATAATGCGTTGGCAAAGTTCAAAGATCCGACAGTGCAAGGAATAGTGAAAGCTCCGGGGTCGGCCTTCTTCTGAACTATCGATCGGGTAGCAATTGCACTACAATGATGCACATCATCCTTCAGCTCATAACTTTCTGCCCTCTTCTTAGTCAAAAGATCTTTCATAAACTTCGCATACCCAGGCATTTTTTTCAAGTGCCTCCACCAATGGAACATTAATGGTCAGCTGTTTTAACATAGTCATGAATTTGCTGAACTTCGTGTCCTCAGCCACCTTCTTCAATCTTTGGGGAAAAGGTGGTGGTGGGTATGGAAGTGTTCTCTCCATGGCTTTCTTCCCCTCTTGCTTCCGTTTTTCCATTTTTTCAGGCTGCACGTCACTGGGCGTGACGTCCTTGACGTCAGAACTGGTTGTTGCGGCATCTTCTCCTTTTGCGTTATCATCCATATCCGCAACTTCTTCAACCACTTGCTTGCCTTTTGCTGAAGGTTCCAGCACCTTACCACTTCTGGTAGTGATGGCCATGCATGACCCATCATTCCTTGGGTTTTGCACAGTATTGTTAGGTAAAGTGCCAGCCTTTCTTTGATTGAGTGCTTCTGAAAGTTGGCTCAGTTGCTGCTCTATTTGCTTGATTGAAGTGGAATGAGAATCAACTAGTTGTTTCAATGAAGACAAATCATTGATTACCTCAGTAACTCCCGCGCTCGTTGTTTCCACTCCTTTCAATAATTTAGCCATCATGTCCTCCATACTTCCAGAATTAGATGTGGTGGTATCACGTCTACCAGGGGGAACATAAACACCACTCTTTTCATTGTTTTTTCTCCAACTACCTTGGTCCTTGTTTCCAGAATTATCATAATAGTTCCGACCTTGGTTTCCTTGGGCATTCCCTCGGAAACCCCCCTGATTATTCAAGTAGTTGGCTTCTTCTTCCGAATCAGATTCGTCTCTTCCTTTTAGCGCCACAGCTTTTACTTTGTCGGTCTTCCCTGATAATAAATGCTTTGTAAGAAGATCCATCTGTGTTTTCATGTGCGCCATATCTTGATCACGTTCTTCTTGTCTTCTTCTTTGGTCTGCAGTAATGCCTATAGATAAAGTGGGGCTTGCTACCTCAGAATCCCTGGTATGCCAAGCTCTACTTTGTTTCGTCATGCGATCTAGCATATTGCTTGCTTGACCAAAGGTGAGGTCCATAAATGATCCTCCAGCCGCATTATCCACCACTGGTTTAGTTATTGAATTCAAGGCTCTGTATAGTATCTCCATTAGGTGAACATTAGTCATATGATGGTTTGGACACCTCGCTAGCTTTGTCTTGAACCTCTCCCATGTTTCATGAAGAGCTTCAGTGGGAAGCTGACGAAAGTTGCTGATTTCATCTCTCAATTGTGCTCTTTTGGATGGCGGAAAGAATCTTTCTAGGAAAGCGTCTCTCAATTGCCTCCAATTTGTAATTGAATCAGGAATCAGCCCATTCAACCATAGTGTTGCCTCCCCAGACAGAGACAATGGAAATAGACGTAATCGAATTGCATTCTGACCAACACCAGGATTGTCAAAAGACTTGCATGTAGAAATAAAGTTGATGAGATGCATATTCGGATCATCGCCTGCTAGTCCACCAAATAATCCCTTGAGTTGCAATAACTGAATCATGGTGCTTGTGATGTTGAACTTGGCTCCGGGCGCTAATGGTGGTGGAATTATAGCTCCAGTGGCTCCGGCACCATCAAGATCATCATCATCATCATCGAACGGTATTTCACGTTGTGCATCCATTGATGTAGTTGAACAAAAAACCTGCAGTAAACAAAAACAAAAACTAAAAGTAAAAGTACGAGAATCTTTTACCAAAGGGTCTAGTAATTTTCACAAACTTAATTGACACTTGTATTCCCCGGCAGCGGCGCCAATTTTTGATAACGCTCAATCTACAGCTCTCGTTTGAGTGTAAAGCGGTCATTAGCAAATATAGAACCCAACCTGGGTTGGGTGTCGATCCCACAGGGAATAGCTTGACCAACAAGTAAGTAAAATTACTAAACTTTTAGTGCAAGTCTCGTAAAAATGGGGGATTCTTGTCTTGCAAGTAATGTAAACAAAAGCTGAAAATAATAAAGTAAAAAGAGAGAGATTGTTACGTGGGTTGTAAACAATGAGAATTAAAGCGTTGGGGTTATGTCCACCTTCTGAGGTATACGTCTCTATTGGCTATGAGTGTGTAGAATTCTGACATGCAATTGCTTATAGAGGATTGTAGTCGATGGTAAATCCAAGCGTCTCTCGACCTAAACAAGGACTATTTCACTTTAACTCTCTCGAGCTTAAAGCGTATCTAACGGTACGAATTCTCCAAGAGGTTAGTCCAGTTACGGCACTAGCTTTTTAATAGGAAAGGGTGTCCTACTACCTTGACATTATCTCTTTTCCAGACAAATAACTTTTCTCTCGAACAAGTTAAATGTTAGACTGGCGTATTCTTGCGTTTGCAACCGCAAAGAATGTAGATTAAGATGAAGAGAATAATGATATAAGCAATATACGTGCCTCGAACTCACAAACTCACAGCAATAGATAGTATCTCATACGGCTTCCATAACCCCAACAGAGAAGTTTAGTTACCCATGAATGCGAAGGAGATCACGATTGACATTGTTGTTATACCACAAGATTGAGTAATTTCGTGTAGCTTAGGTGGTAGGCGTGAGGCGTGAATTCCTAGGCAAAGTAACGATTCTCTTGTTGTGGAATTTAAGAATGGAAGAGTAGAAGAAGAAAAATAGAATTAATGGAAAGATTAGAAGAGTTTAGAAGATGTAAAAAGATGATAGAAGATGAGAGGGATGGAAGGAAGTATTGTGTTCTCTCTCCTTCCTCCCTCCTTCTTCAAAATCTCTAGCATGATAGGGTATTTATAATACCCATATCCTAATCCTACTAAGCTAATGAAATAAATAACCAAATCCTACTAGACTAATGAAATCCTTAACCCAAATGTACTAGGTTAAGGTAACATTATCATAATCCACATAAAATAATGAAATACATAACCTAATTGTACTAGGTTAATGTATCATTGTCAAAATCCAGCTTTGTGTCTGTAAGTCCCCAAAGTCTTCAGAATTGCTGTTTTAGCCCGGGACAGATTTTCCATGCAGCAGGTTTGGTCCCCCAAAGTCTTCAGAAATGCTGTTTTAGCCCGGGACAGATTTTCCATGCAGCAGTTTTGGTCCTTAGGCGTGTAAACTCCCTTCCCTTCCTTCGTGAGCTTTCTTTAGCGTCAAGTAAGCCATAAAATGCTGAATTATGCATCATTTATACCTGAAACTTTACTAATCATGTTCGTTAGCTCACTTACAGGAAAAAGGACTAAAAGTGCATGAAATATATAATTTGTTCTCAAAACTAGGCTAAAATATGGGTAAAATATATTGATATAGGTGCGTAAATTCGCCTATCATCAGTACCATAAGGTACCACCACCACTAATATCAAAGGCCATCACCTTCTGCCCACCTACATCACTTTTGATCCTCATAAACATAGGATCCAACACTTGATTCTCCTTTACTTCAGCAATAAGAGAGGACTGCGCCACCTCCTACACAACCACACCAGTATCCTCAAAGTTCAAGAGACGAACTCCAATGTTATCCAAATGGTGAATATCTTTCACCAACTCCCACTTTCCTTCCAACTTGAGCTAGATTTCCCATAGATAACCTGCTAAAAGAATAAACAACCATATTTGCTTTACCTGGATGGTAGTGAAAACTCATGTGATAATCCTTAAGCTACTCAATCCATCTCTTTTGCCTGAGGTTAGGCTCTTTCTGAGTAAAGACATATTGTATGCTCTTATGATCAGAGAATATATCTACATGCATGCCATATAGATAGTGACACCATATTTTCAATCCAAACACCACAACAAATAACTCTAAGTCAGGAGTTGGATAATTCTTCTCATGCACCTTCAACTATCTAGAGGCATAAGCTGTCACCTTGCCATGCTGCATCAAGGCACAACCAAGACCCACATAGGTGCATCATAATATACCACAAATCCATCTGTTTTGTTCGATAACATCAAGACCAAAGCTGAAGTTAGCTTATCTTTCATCTTCTCAAAACTACCCTCACAAGAATCCGACTACAAGAAGTTTATCTTCTTCTGAGTTAAGTTAGACAATGGGGCAGATATAAAAGAGAAACTCTCCACAAACCTCCAATAGTAACCAAATGAACCCAAGTATCTTAGAATATCAGTTGGAGTCATGGGTCTAGACACTTCTTAACCACTGCAACTTTCTGCGGATCCACCATGACCCTTTCACTAGAAATGACATGACCCAAAAAACTGAAAGCATTCAACTAGAACTCACATTTTGAGAATTTGGCATACAATTATTTCTGTTTTAGGGTTTGTAACACAATGTAGAGGTGATTAGCATGATCCACCTTACTCTGTGAATACACCAAAATATTATCTATGAATACAATAATGAACAAATCCAGAAATTGATGAAAGACCCTATTCATTAAACCAATGAAGGTCATTGAGGCATTAGTTAACCCAAAATACATAACTAGAAACTCAAAAGGCCCATACCGGGTACAAAAGGCAGTCTTAGGGATATCTACCCCCCTAATCTTTAACTGATGATACCAAGACAAAAGATCAATCTTGGAGAAAAACTTAGCACCCTGAAGTTGATCAAATAAATTATCTATCCTTTTAAGTTGTTACTTATTCTTTACCGTCACCTTATTCAACTGCCGGTAATCAATACACATCCAAAGGTAACCATCCTTCTTATGCATGAAAAAAACTGGTGCATCCCATTGAGACACACTAGGATGGATGAAACCCTTGTCTAAAAGATCCTTTAGTTGCTCCTTAAGCCTCTTTAACTCAACTAGAGTTATTATATATGGGGGAATAAAAATAGGATGAGTGATTGAAACAAGATCTATCCCAAAATCAATCTCTCTATCAGGAGGAACACCAGGAAGGTCCTCAGAAATACCTCAAGAAATTCATTCACCAACGAGACAGAATGTAAAGAAGGACCATCTAAGTTAGAATCTTTAACCTAGACTAGATGATAGAGAAACCCCTTAGAGATAAATCTCCAAGCTCTAAGATACAATATAAACTTCCCCTTCGGATCTAGGTAACTACTCTCTCACTCAATAACTGATTCATTAAGGAATTTAAAGACAACTTTACAGCTTCAACAGTCTAAAGAAGCATAGCACGAGTGTAACTAATCCATCCACAATATGACATCAAAATCAACCATGACTTATTCAAACACATCCACCAAGGTTTCCCGATCACCCATAGACACCACATAGCCCCTATAGACTTTTCTAGCCAACACAAAGTCACCCACTAGGGTAGAAATTGAAAAAGGGCCTGTAATCTACTCAGGACCAAAACCAAAATGCACAGCCACATATGGGGTCACATAAGAAAGAGAGGACCCTAAATCAAGAAAATGGTACACATCAAAGAAAAAAAGTTTCAAAATACCAGTAATGACATTAGGTAATGCCTCAGACACCTAACAAGTAGTGAGAGAATAGAGTCAATTTCAATCATTGCCAGAGCTGAAAAAGAGGCAACAAGAACATTATTTTCCCCAGAAGCAACCTTACTAATAGGAAAGTTTCTAATCATGTGCCTATAATTCCCCAAGATCCCATCTCGAGACATCACACGGTGCTTATGATCCCGAAGGACCACAAGATAACCCTTTACTGATATCTGTACCTGTACATTGCATAATATCTGAAATAAATGCGAAAACTAGCCATATGGTTCAACATATCTATGAATACTCAAAATATAGAAAACTGAATACTAATACATCTGACATCTGTCTGAAAAGCCTCTGTACTGTCTGAGCTATGGAGTTGATAGGACATATCCCCAACTAACTCCGTCAACTGAAAATATAAATAAAATCTTATGGAAATAATAGTAAACTGAAACTTATCCTCGAAAGAAGAGGACTCACTACTATGACTACTGCTGCTAACTGGGACGGAACTGCTGAGGAAACTCTGGGTCTTGTCCTCTGAACCTATGGTGCCAAATAAAAGACCATAGCGCAAATGAGTCAGTACAGGGATGTACTGAGTATGTAGATGAGGTAAGGCTAAATGCAAAGGCTCATGCTGCATAATATCTAAACTGGATAATCATGAAAATGTCTCACGAGAGCACATACATGAATACACAGACCATAATCACAATCATCACAACTCTAGATACTGAAACTTGGATACCACTTTACCACAGAATGAACTCACTATTAACACTGAGATACTAAATCACTAATTCATCTGGTACTGATAACTTAGGATCTGGATGCACTTGTATCAAGGACTGAATTCTGAGCTTTTTTGCTTCCGACTGATAGGATTTGAGATCAACCTCTCTAACAGATAATATTCATAAACTATTATCAATGATAAGAAATATGAATATATCTGAATATGACAACAAGGATAATCAATAGAATCTGAGACTGTGAATCAAGCTTGTCTGGCGGCATATCTCTGAATATGATGTCAAATAACTCTATATGAGAACAAGCCTATCTGATGGGATGGTCCATGAATCAGTTAAAATATCTGAGTTCCTCATAAAGATAGATGACTGTATCTGACAGTCCTGATTTCTGAAGATTGATACTAAAACTGAAACTGTGGGAAATAGTCACTTAACCGACATGCCCTGACCTACCACAGGCGGGGTCCAACCTGTAACCCCAGATGAAAGGGTGTCAATACCGTGCCATGGGTAAAAATTTCTCTGGTCAATCCTCTCTGACGGATGACCCTCAACAGGAAGTCGACCTAAGGGAATATAATAGTCAAATACTCTCTCTCTGGAGGTGACAATCTTTACTTATAGAGACTCCTGCATCCTGCAATGGCTACGTAGTTCTGGAGGTCAGGGATTGCTACTAACGACTCCGGCCTCTCTCTCGCTGACGGGAGGAGCCGCCATCCCTTCCCTCGCTCGGTGCTAGTTTCTACTCCCAACTGAAAGACTCAAAACTGAATCCTCAACTGAATACAATTGAACTGAATCTGATACTGATCATGTTTCTCAAAAGATCTGACTGAGTTATGCTGAGATCACTTAGTTCCGTATCTGACGGAAATGGAATTGAATCATGGTATCTGAATGACGATACAAAGTTTGAATAGATTATTCGAATCACTTCTGAGATCAGAACTGAACACTTGAATACTATTAGATCTGAGCTGATTGCAGGACTAAGGCTAGATTACTAGAGATACGAAGATTACAGAGATAACTGAGATTACTACGATTACTTAGATCACGAAGCTTTCTTAAAGTCTGCAACTATCTGAGGATACAAAGTTCTATAGTTTACTAAGTTCTGAGGATCATGGCTCGACTGGATTTATCGAGAAACTGACATGGCTCTAGACAATAGCTCTATTATCGGGTATAAATACCCCCAGGACTCGATAACATAAAAGTAAAACATAATCATTCTTAACTAGTCATCACCACAATCATTTTTTCATCATCACGGTCATTCATTCATCATCACAATTACTACAGAGTCCCTTCAAACCTTTAAGAATCATTAACATCGGTTCACCATCATATACTAGCCTAGGAAAGACATTCTATAAGATTATACCCCATTCAATAAGGTCTTACATCAAGTACTTCACACCTAAATCAATCTTGACATGTATTTGGACATCATATGATTTGGGGAAAACTTCATACTATCATGTCTCAACTTACTTGCTAACCACTTGACATGTATTAAAAGCTTAACATATATCAAAGAGCACATAATTGGGGAATTTACTACCATCACATCTCCACTTGTTCACTAAGGTCCTTCAACAATCATTAGACACGCACGGGTTCATACTTATTTGTGGATTTCCCACTATCATGGAATAATTCATCCATTTGAGCATTTTATCAAACACTAGGCATGCATAAACTAACTCACAATTTGGGGTTTCATCTTCAACATACTACAATGGACCTTATGCTTCACCTAAGATCTTATCAAACCTATGGGGGATATGCTCTACTTATTCCACCATTTCTACACCCAAATATCATGAACACATCACATAGAAAACAACATAAGGAAGATTCATCACAAATATCACATGGATTCCACATTCAAGGGTCAAAGATCATAAACCTTATAAACAAACATGAATCAAAACTCAACATCAACTGGAACATCAATTTCAACCAAGATGAATCATTAACAACTCATAAACATAAAATCTTTGAGTTTTAGAAAAGGGTACTTGAGCTTCTTGGATAAAAGGGACCAAAGAATCAACATCTACATACCTTGGGGAAACTCTTTTCTTGAAGGCCTTTGGAGAGATTTTTGATTTCTCTAGATCTTTCTTGATTTTTGCTTGAAGAAGAGAGGAGATTTTAATTTTTTTGGAAACCCTAATTTTTGGAGTGAAAAGAGAGAAAATGAGGCCAATTCTCGTGTAAAGGGGGTATATATAGGGGTTGGGAAAAGATGCTTTTCGTCCTTGGAATTAAACTAAAAATCCTAATTTTTCATGCTGGCGCGACACGCCATAATCGCGCTAGTTCACTAGAAAATGGACAATTAGAAAACTGCACGACGGTGCGACACGGTGGAAATCGCATTGCCATCTTGGTTGGGAACTGGAACTATACCGCGATGCGGTGGAATCGCAGAGGCTCACTAGATTTTGACGATTGCCATTTTGGCTGGCTCCGCGATGCGCTAAGGTGTCAGGTGGCACACTATCTCACTAAAATGGCTCTAACTCTTCACCCGAGTGTCCGATTTGGGCGAATTTGGTATCGATGGAAAGCTTATTCAATGCTCTACATGACAAAAAGTATAAATTAGGGAAATTCCATATGATTCAAAGTATTTCATACTTGGGAAGATATTTTTGAAACTTTTAGAATCATATTTCTACATTACTGAATACGCTCTAAGGCTCAGACTGGAAGAGAAATTTCAGCATATTACAGTGCCTTGGCTGACCATAGTTGAAAAACTTATCCTTTTCTTCATCACAGTAACCCCGATGCAATCGATCACAAAATTTGAGAGAGGATATAATGGAGCTGACTGGCCCCCACTAGCCTTAGATTAAGTACCTTGTGCCATAAAGTTGTCTCTACCATGATAATACCTATCGCCTGACAGCTTTGGGTAGGGAGAACTAGCCATTGAGAAAGACCCAGAGTTTCCCCACCTGTTCTTGGGCCACTTCGCACCATCCTTGCCACTTTGTTGTTGGCCACCACCCAACTTAGAAAATCTAAAATTATTGCTCTGCCTTTCCCCAGTCTTCCCCAATCTATGTCCTTGTTCAACAGGGATGCCTTACTCTCTATAATTAAGTCCCGAGACAACCCAAAAGAAAACTTCCTCATTCTATACCTCTTGCTAGAAACTAACTCCGGAGCATATCGAGATAACTGGTGAAACTTTAAGGCATAATCCTTGACTGACATCTTGACTTTCTTCAAGTTCACAAACTCTTTCGCCTTCTCTTTCTTCAACTCCTGAGGAAAGAAGCAGTCCAGAAAAGTACTAGAGTAATCATCCCATAAGGCTGACTCAACATCTCACTCCTTGACTGCTCTTATTCCTCATACCATTGGTATGCTACATCTTTCAGTTTATAGGCAGAAAATTCCACACCCTCTACATTGGTAGAATACATAACATGAAAGATGTTTTCTATCTCATCAATAAAATATTGAGGACCCTCCTCTACCTTAGCACAAGTAAACACAGGATGGTTCAACCTCATAAACTAGCCAACCTTTGTGTCCTTAGATGATTGAGTAATAGAATCACCATGCTTGGATTGAGAAGCTACCAACTATGACAACATATGAAATGACTGACAAAACTTAGATTCGCCACATCAACCTAAGGAGCTCGTGAAGGGATGGAGGGAACCGGTGGAACTCTAGGAGGAAAATTAGGAACTGGACCCTTAGATTAGGTATGGACCCCATAAGTTGAATGGGTCCCATCAACATTATCCTCAGGTGGGGTAGAGGAGTTTCTGTGAGCTTTAGATAATCTAGGTAGAATGAACTAAGAAGCGAAAAAACAGGTATTTGAGAAGATTTCAGGACCTTTGACTCTATATCTTAATAACAAATCACAAGAAAGATAAACATTCCTAAATAACTTGTAGCCTCTCCCTTATGAGTGTGGTGCACTACACACCCTTAAAAAAGACTCTAATCGATATGGCTTTGTCGGACACCCAATTGACCATGAACCTAGAGATATGATACCTATCTGACATGACCCAAACTGGGGCCTAGTCGTGTCAGGCATCTTAAGTCCAACCAGGACCAGAGACCTACCTAATTACCTGACCGTAACCTCCCTACACCCTATGTTGGATGAATTCTGACCATATAATAAGATTAAACAATAATATCTCATAGAAATTAAGCAAAGTCTACAATCATAATCCATAAACCTTAATAAAAGATCCAACCGGTTCTAACCCAATGACAATACCAATACTAAGGCTGACATTAATATCGAAACCGTCGATGCCCATAGTTGTCTGACAAACCTCTATCTAACATTAATAACATCTGGTCAAGACAAGACATCGACCTTAGCCAAAACCAAATAAAATAAATAATAAAAAGAAAAGAAGTCTCTAGCATAAAATGGAGACTTATGGAATATCGAAGCTCTCCACTTCACCCTGACTCAAAGTTGTCCCTGAATCCAAGTCACTAAGGAGGAGGAATAAAAGTATTCTAGTTCCTGCATCACGTGGGAATACAATGCTCAAAGACCGTTAGCAGAGTGAACGCTAGCATGTACTTAGGGATAAAGATAAAATAATGACATCATTCAAAACCAGAGTAAATAACTATATGCAATCACATAGATATATATATATATAACGTGTCAGGAAGGGAGATAGGTTTAGCATTCATTTAAAACCTTTACCTGGGATGTGAAGCTTTGCCATCCTAAAACCATCCATGGGATATATAGGTTTAGCCCCCTACTGAAAGGGCCCCGATGCGTTTTAGCTTTACCAACCAAAGAATAAAACCTAAGATGACTAGTACATCTCCCAAAACATAAATTTGACATCATTCACATGGTCCCCTTGACCAAACCTCACATCGGCAAATATGAGTTTCGAGTATTGGTCCCCCTAGGACCTCCACCTTTTATGACTTTGCTAACACAACCCTCTTTAAGCCCATATTAAAACCAATTATATATTCCAACAATTTATCAAGGAGTCTTTTGTTTAGGCATTAACCGTAGTTATCTTTTTACCAAAATTAGATCTTGCAAGTCTATCCTTTTATGTCATACCAAAACTATCAAACCAAGATGACTCTCAAGATTCCAATTAAACCAAAACCATGGCCATCAAGGCCTTCCAAACCATTTAAACCAACCAATCCATTTAGTTCCATTACATTTTATGCAATGCAAATATTTCAAGAATAGACACACTGTGTGACCATATCATTCTCATTAGATTGAGGGCACATATGTTTTAAAACCATAACCAGGTAATTTGGGGGAATCCAAAGTGCCCCTATATCCACTTACCATAACTATGCATTCTATGATGTTAAAATTATATTAAAAGCATGAAAGAAACATCATTAAACCATGAGAAACAATTAAACCATGAACATCCAAAACCCCCAACCATTATTTCAAACCATAACAATGTCATGAAAATCATACATTAAAATGCATGATTTTTTTTAAAAAATAATGAGGGAGGAGTAACATTCCTTAGACATCAAGGAAGACGAAAACAAACCACCCTTGAAAGCCTTAATTGATTATCTTGAATAAACCTTAGCCTTTTGCTTGAGAGAGAGTTTGAGAGAGATATTAAGAGTGTTTGATTGAGAAAAATAGGTTAAAGAAGCCTCCAAAAGTGTTTTATGTCGTGGTATCAAAGGGAGTTACAAAGGGGAAATGTATAAAACACCCCCAACTTAAAAATATAAAATTACCGCAGGTGGTTACGAGTTGACCTTTCAACTCAATAGCACAACATACAAGTGGTACCATCCAGTCATTACCAGAAAAGAACCAAGTGGTACCATCCATACCATAACAACTGATAACTGACTAACTATCTGAAAGTGTCTGAAAGGCTCTAACTGACTGAATGTGAAGTTGATTGGACAAGTCCCTAACTAAATCTGGATGACTATTGAACTGAATCACTAAAATAATCATAAATGGTCCTCGAAATATAAGGACTCACCACTGCACTGCTGTTGATGCGTTGGAAGGTCTAGGTGCGGTCGGGAACCTGAGCGTCCAAACCTATGATATGATATATCACAGTGCAAGAAACGAGTATGCGGTCAATACTTTGAATGTATTGGTATGCTAGATGAGGTTAGGATGATATGCATGGGCTCATGTACATGGATAATAACTGACTAAATAAATAACATGAGATAACTGATACATAGTATGCATGAAAGTTGTAAAATATGAGGTTGCATGACCAAGCATATAATATGATACTGGAATAGTCTGTAAACTGATCTTTAATGTTGAAGGAAATAGGGTTTTGTTCTTTAGACAGTTTGTGAAAAGATTAGTGATTTTTCCCTTTTGGGGCCTTAATGTCGTGTTATGGCTGAGAAAAAGTGAGGGAAAAATACTGAAATACCCTCTTAGACCCAAAATTAATTAATCTAAATGTGGCCAGTGATGCGATAAGCGATGCGTCGGTTTCTCAATTGGTTCATTAGGAAACGCGTCTCATTGAACCCCACCAACATGATAAGCAGTGCACCGCAGCCATATCGCACTAACTCGCTTGTTTGAGCATCCAAACATGCCTCAAAACTCGTTTGAAAATTCCAAAACTTACCCAAGATATATTATCGACCACTCTAATCATGAATCAACTTAAAATTGACGTTCTAAGGTCGGAAGGTCGGAATTAAAATTGTCAAAGTTTATGGGGCTTTAGAAATGCCTAAGTCTTAACACTTGGTCAAATTTTCTAAGTCTTGGACCCCATTAACATACAAGAGTGAGATGAAAAGAGTTAGGATCTTATGGGGTCTTACAATATCTCCCCCTTGGGAAAATTAGTCCTTGAATGAGACTGGTTAATCTGAGTATTACTGAGGTACTGAGATTACATGTTGAATATGAATAACTGAAAAATGATTTCATGACTGAGTCTAAACATGGTGACTGACTGAACTGGTTCATGAATGCATGCAATGACATAAATATGATCATATTACTGGAACTGAGAATGGAAAAGAGATAATCTCAGGGAAAACTATTACCTTGAATAGAATCTGAGTTTGCAGAGAAGAGGTGAGGGTACTTGGTTTGCATATCTACTTTTGCTTCCCAAGTGGCTCCCTCAACAGACGAATTCCGCCATAAAACTTTGACCAAGGGAACTTCTTTGTTCCTTAGTCTCTGAATCTAACGAGCTATGATTTCAACTGGGATCTCTTCGTAAGAAAGGTTGTCTAGAACATTTGTACTTTCTAAGGGAAAAACTACAGATGGATCACCAATACACTTCTTTAATAAAGAAACATGGAATACTGGGTGAACGGATTCCAAATCTTAGGAACCTCAAGCTCATAAGCTACTTTTCCAAAGCAGCTCAAAATTTTGTGAGGGCCAACATATCGGGAACTAAGCTTCCCCTTCTTGCCAAACCTCTTCACTCCCTTTATGGGAGATATTTTAGAATAAACCAAGTCTCCAACTATGAACATGAGATCCCACTCACGCACATACGCATATGATTTCTGGCAACTTTGGGCTGTCTTTAGCCTTTCTCTAATTACCTGAAATTTATCTAATGCATCAAATACTGAATCTGGCCCTATCAATGCGGTCTCACCTACCTCAAACCAACCAATTGGAGATCTATATCTCCTCCTATACAGAGCCTCAAATGGATCCATCTGAATACTGGAATGATAATTGTTATTGTAAGCAAACTCAATCAATAGAAAGTGATCATCCCAACTACCCTTAAAATCGATAACACAAGTTCTCAACATGTCCTCTAAGGTCTGAATGGTCCTCTCTGCCTGGCCATCTGTCTGAGGGTGAAAGGTTGTACTGAGATGAACTTGGGTACCAAGAACCTTCTGAAAAGACTTCCAAAAATGAGAGGTAAACTGAGTACCTCTATTTGAAATAATGGACAACGGGACTCCATGCAGCCTAACCAACTCTCTAATATAGAGCTTGGCATAATCCTCAATTGAATAAGAAGTATGTACTAGCAAGAAATGGGATAATTTGGTCATTATATCTACAATAACCCAAATCAAATCATGCTGGCATCGTGAACGAGGAAACCCTATCACAAAATCCTTATTCACCTCTTCCCATTTCCACGTGGGGATGATGAACTCCTACATAGTGCCACTAGGTCTTTGGTACTCAACCTTAACCTGCTAACAATCAGCACACTTGGATACACACTCTACAATATACCTTTTAATACCACTCCACCAATAAATTTCCTGCAAATCACAGTACATCTTAATAGCAACTAGGTGAATAGAGTAAAGTCCACCATGTGCTTCTCCAAGAATTCGCTGTCTTAAACCGTCTACGCCCGACACACACAGTCTGCCTTGGCAGCATAAATCTCCATCTCCCTCTTGGGAGAAAACCTCTACTTTCTAATCTCTGACTGTCTCCTTCAACCTAACTAGACTGGGATTCCTAACTTGATTTTCTTTAACTTCAGCAACCAAAGAATATTCTGAACTATTATGTACCCATACACTACCCTTAGCTGAGTCAACAAAACAAATGCCTAACCTATCCAACTGATGAACCTCCTGAATCAACTTTTTTTTATCATTCTCAACATGAGCAACACTACCCATAGACAATCTACTAAGGGAATTTTCCACTATATTGTCCTAGCCCGGATGATACAAAACACTCATATCATAATATTTCAATAATTTTAACCACCTTTTCTAACGAAGATTTAACTCCCTCTATGAAAACACTTACTTCAAACTCTTGTGGTCCATGAACACATCAACATGTACCCCATACAGATAATGCCTCCAAATTTTTAAGGCAAACAATACAACTGCTAACTCAAGATCATGGGTAGGATAATTCCTCTCATGGGGCTCAAGTTGTCTAGAGGCATAGGCTATGACCTTACCTCTCTGCATCAAAACACAACCCAAACTAACCCTGGAAGTATCACAGTAAACAACAAACCTATCTAAACCATATGGCGGGGTCAAAATTAAGGTTGAGGTGAGTCGAGTTTTCAACTCCTGAAAACTCTTCTTACAAGAATCTGACCACTGAAACTTGATTTTTTTCTGAGTCAATCTGGACATGGGGGATACAATAGATGAAAACCCTTCAACAAACCGTCTATAATATCCATCCAAACATAAGAAAATCCTAATATCTGATAGAGAAATATGTATGGTCCAGTTTCTCACTACTTTGGTCTTTTGAGGGTCGACCTAATGTCATCAATAGAATTTATATGGACAAGGAAAGATATTGATCTTAACCAAAACTCGCACTTACTAAATTTGGCAAACAACTGATGGGCTCTAAGAGTCTACAATACTATTTTGAGGTGGTCTGTGTGATCGTTTTCACTATAGGAATAGACTAGAATATCATCAATGAAGACTATGACGAACATGTCCAAGTACTATTTGAACACTATGTTCATCAATTCCACGAAGGCTTTTGGGGAATTTCTTATACCAAAGTACATGACTAAAAATTCAAAGTGACCATACCGAGTTCTGAAAGCTATTACTAAAATGTCACAATCTCTGACTCTAAGCTAATGATAGCCGGATCTGAGGATTATCTTAGAGAAATAACTGGAACCTTGAAGTTGGTCGAACAAGTCATCAATTTTGGGAAGTGGGTATTTATTCTTGATTGTGACTTTGTTCAGTTGACGATAATTGATGCACATTCTAAGAGAACCGTCTTTCTTTGGCACGAAAAGGACTGAAGCGCCCCATGGAGAAATACTGGGCCTGATGAATCCCTTATCTAAGAGATCTTTCAACTGTTCTTTTCATTCCCTAAGCTCTGCTGGAGCCATTTTGTAGGGCAAAATAGAGATAGGCTGGGTATCTAGAAGAAGGTCTATTCCGAAGTCAATCTCCCTTTTGGGAGGTACTTCGGGAAGATCTTCGGGAAACACATCGGGAAATTCCCTCACTATTAAAATTGATTCAAGAATTGGAGTCTCTGAACTAGAGTCCTTAACTCAAACAAAATGGTAGACACACCCCTTGGATATTATTTTTCTCGCTCTAAGATAAGAAAAAAGTTGGCCCCTAAGTGCTGAAGTACTAACTCTCCATTCAAGAATTGGTTCATTTTGAAACTGAAAATGAATAACTCTATTTTTGCAATTAATTGAAGCGTAGCATGAGTAGAGCCAATCCATGCCGAGAATGACATTAAAATCAGTCATCTCTAATTTCATAAGATCAATTGAAGTGACCTTCTGGGATATTGTAATTAGACAGTTCCTGTATACCTGCTTGACTATAATAGAGACACCTACTGGGTTAGACACTGAGAAGGGTTCTGCTAAAGTCTCAGGACTAACACCGAAATCAACAGTTATGTAAGGGGTTATAAAAGAAAGAGAAGCTCCGGGATGTAATAAAGCATACACATGTAAATGAAAGACTTGTAATGTACTAGTAACCACATCAAGAAAATTGTCCTGATACTTTCGAGACCGAAGTGCATATAATCTTTTTCGGTGTTGACTACTGGTCGCACTAGAAGTGGCACCCTACTGAGTCAGGTGACCAGATGGAACTGGGGGATGATTGGACTTACCCTGCTAACCACTATTTGCGCAGTCCCTAACTCTGTGTCCTGGTTTTCCATACCTAAATCATACATCACTATCATATCTACACACACTTTGGTGATTTCTACCATATTTTTGGCAAAGAGGATTTGTGCAACCACTATTCATACTACCTTGGGGTTCAGGGCCAGGTGCCATATCCCAATTATTATATCTGAAATTTGGTGCTAGTGCACTAGCTGAAGACGGAGATGAGGCTAAAGATTTCATACAGAATTGAGGACAGTTACGACCTTTCATCCTGAGCTGAGTAAAATTGAAGCTACCCATTTTGGATCTCTTATTCTCCCTATCTCTTTCCTTAAACTTCTGCTCCTTAATCTGTTGTGCATATACCATCAACCTAGACAAGTCTATCTTAATCAACATCGTGTTCGTACACTCCTTCACCATGCTATAAACTATGCCAAAAACATACTTACTCATCCTAGACCTATTATTAGATGCCACATTTAGTGCATACCTAGTTAGCTGAGTAAACTTAAGAGAATACTCTTTCACACTCATGTTTCCCTGTATCAAATTAATAAACTCCTGAACCTTAGCTTCCCTTAACTCCAAGGGAAAGAACCTATCTATAAAGGTTGTAGCATACTCCTCCCATTCAACAGGCCCTGCATCTGCTTCTCTATCTCCCTTTCACTACTTATACCAGGTTTGGGCAACAACCTGCAACTGGTAAGTAGCCAACTCTACACTCTCACTAGAAGTCACACCCATAATGTCAGTTACAAACTAAACCATGTCAAGGAACTATTGCGAATCCTCATCAGACTTAGATCCCAAAAATAGAAAAAGGTTCATTTGAGTGAAGTCCCAAATCCTAGCTGCGATAGTATTAGCCACCAGAACGGCTGGGATGGTAGCTGGCTGATTATTTTTCGGTTCTATTAAGTTAGCTGAAGTAGTGAATATATCTCTGAATCAGCATAGGAAACATGCTCATTCAGGGGATCTTCCTGAATAGACAGAGGTGCAGGCTAGTTCCTATTTCTACTCCCATTAGTCCTTTTGGGAGGCATGTTCTATAAACTGAAAGAAGATTGAATTAGAAAGAGAGTTTAAATTGAGCTCAAGATTATTCACATAACATGAATACTAAAAGAAGGGACACTTTTCCTAAAACATCTTGTAGCCTTTTGTCCATAATTGTGCCGCACTTCACACCTATACACAAGACTCTACTCAATACAACTTTCAGACTCCCTAGGACACTATGAAACCTTAGGCTCTGATTCCATGTTTGTAACTCCCCGAGAGTACACCCTGGATGCCACACATTGCTTATAGTCAAAAGTGACCACAAGTTAACCCATGAGCTGGTACCTATTGTGAGCACTGAACAAACTGATAATAAAGGATACACATGTGCGAAAAACAAAGATGGATATGCCATAAGCTTTAAACATTTAAAAAATATTTCTAAATTAATATGCCTAAAAACAAATATCTAACAATAATACTGTAAAGACTATCAATCAGAACTGATAACTGACTAACTATCTGAAAGTGTTTGAAAGCCTCTAACAGACTGACTGTGGAGTTGATGGGATAAGTCCCCACTAACTCTGTTTGACTACTAAATGAAAACACTGAAATAAACATAAACGGTCCTCAAAATATAAGCACTCACCACAGCTACTATTGTTGAAGAGCTGGGAGATCTAGGTTCGGTAGGGAACCTGAGCGTTTGAATGTACGATATGATACATCATAGCACAATAAATAAGGATGTGGTCAGTACTTTAAATGTACTGGTATGCTAGATGAGGTTAGGATGATATACATAGGCTCATGTACATAGATAATAACTGACTGAATGAATAACATGCGATAGTTGATACATGGTATACATGAAAGATATAAAATCTAAGGATGCATGACCAAGTATATAACATGATACTGGAATAGTCTGCAAACTGAAATACTGAAATATTGATACTGAACAACTAATAACTGTATGCCATGGTCAAACAAACCTGAAACTAAACTCTGAACTGAATACTGGACTGAGATTGTGGGAGCTATCATCTAACCAACATGCCCCAATATGAGCTAATTAGGGTCCAACTAGTGACCCAGTTGGAAGGGTGTCAGTATCGTACCAAGGGTACTAACACTGGCTGTACGGATTCACTGAAGTGATGTTCCGAAGGACTAAAGAGTCACCCTCTACCGGTAGGTGCTCTAGTGAGATGTATGTCAACCCTCAATTGGCAGGTTAACATTTCAAACCTATGCTGGCTACGTAGTTCTGGAATGCAGGGATTGATACTAAGAGTCACACCCTCAAATGACAAGTGATCCCCCATCCCTGGGTTCGCTCGGTGCTAAATCCTACTATTAACTAAACTGACATAGATTTCTGAACTGATCTATGTTTGACTGATATGATAACTGACTGAACTGATAATACTCTAATATATCCAAAACCATTTTGAAATTACTGAAACTAAGTAAACAACTAAGTTTTTGGGTATTCATAACCCCCAGGACTTGATAACATTACCAGTGGAAACATACTAAAGCTTCAAAATCATGATAAATAGTCATTGTTCAAAATTTATCTCTTAGGCATTTCATCAAACACGTGGGAGTCATAAAGATAAAGCATAGGAATAGTTAAATCATGGCATAATAGCATAATTTTAATATAAAAATCATGGTTAAGGATATAACATGAAAATATCATCTTTCAAACGGATCAAAGGATAATTCCATCAAGAACACATATAAACATGATATAAAATTGAAATTCATGGATAAAATTAATGAAAATATGCAAAGGTCATGATTATAAATTTTAAAGCGGATTCTTGGACTCCATGGGTTAAAAAGACCCATGGATGAACATCTAACATACCTTAGTTAAAGAATTCGTGAGAGTCTTGGTGAATTTCTTGAAGATTGATCTTGAATGTTGAAGGAGCTAGGGTTTTGTTCTTGTGAGAGTTTGTGAAAAGATGAGTGATTTTGCCCTTTTGGGGCCTTAATCTCATGTTATGGCTGTGATAAAGTGAGGGAAAAAGACTAAAATAACCTCCTAGACCAAGAATTAATTAAGTTGAATGTGGCCAGTGACACGATAAGAAATGCATCGTGTCTCTCAGTCGACGCATTAGGTGACGCGTTGCATTGAACCCTACCAACGTGATAAGCGATGCGCCATGGCCATATCGCACTAACTTCCTAGTTTGAACATCCAAAAAAGCCTCAAATTTATCCAAAAAATTTGAAACTTACTCGAGACATGCTATCGACCACCCTGATTATCAATCAACTTCAAAATTGATGTTTTAATGGAAGAAAGGCTGGAATTCAAATCATCAAAGTTTAAGGGGCTTTGGAAATGCCTATGTATTAACACTTAGTGATTTTTTTATTGTCTTTTCACTACCTTCAGTCACATCGTTGCCTTTCTCTTTCAATGGTTGGCCCATCAAAACAACTAAGTCATCCTCTTCTTCTATCTTCATAATTCTTGGATCAAATGCACCTAGAATGGGTTGGATTTTCAACTCAGCTATGTATACCTATTCTTGCTTCAGCTCAGCTGTGAACTTAGGTAGGTTTGGAATTAAAAGCTCCCATAACTAGTGGCTTACCTTTTAATTTATGTCATCTATTCTAGCATAAATATTCTGATACAGCTTCAAAGCCTCTACCATAATTTTTTCCATAAATGGATTGAACTACTTTGCTAATACTTTGTGTTGTTGTTCAATCTTCTTTTGATATTTCACTACTTTAATAATGTTTTTTGGTGTTAACCCGTTCTCCGAGTAGACTTATGACATGGACATTATATCAATCATCTTAACAGTAGGAGGCAGAAGTTTAGACGTACATACTTCAGAAATGCCCTATAGGTCAACTATGGCAAGAGGTAATGGCATACCTAAAGGAATCTTAGATTCTTCCAAAGTAGCTTGAGAGTGGAATGATGGTGTCTTGTGCATTCTCATCTAAAATTTTATTTTATCCCTTATTCTCTCAATATCCTACTACTTTGAAGCCTTAACCTCATTATCCATACCTTTGATGATTTGCACCTTTGCCTACTTACATAGTTCAATGGTGAGATATAGGAAAGGTTAGGCACTATTAGTCTTGCGTGCTCGATAAAAATATTTCATCAGTAATAATCTACCAAAAATCTATCTTCAGCCTCTCGATCAAACTATCTATCAAGATTGTTTTTGTAGATTATGATTTGAATCACCCCAGTCGGCATCAACCTAAGTTAAACAACAACCCAATATTTTTCCTTAAGACTAAATAAGGATTTGGTAATCCTCTCTCTATTTTCAACAAAGTTGGCTCACCATTATCAGTCAACATGGATGCTAGCCATGGCCATTGGTTGGGTGTGGTTGTCATCCAATGCTTAAGCTTTAGAGTGATTGTAGGAGCGCTGTACAACTGACTAAAAAGAATATGGTTGATAGTATGATCAGAAATATCCATTATCACTCCCCTAACTAGGATTGTTGTCTTGTTCTACATGTCTTCTGCCTACGTACCCTTCCTGTAATCCATTTAGAATATCACCTAGTAGTTAGTGAAGAATTCCATAACAATTGTTGGATAATACGAGACAAGAGGTTCGATCAAACAACCAAGCTCATACTCATTGAACTATCTCTTGAGATTTGAATATTCTGGAACCTTCAACCTAATTAAGTCTCTAACTTTAAGGTTTTTGCTTTGTATTACATCACCTTCTTCTTGTTTAGGTTCTTTTTTTGGACTGGCAGTATCCCCTTCTTCACTTTCCATATTTGGGTTAGAGTTGGAACTTTCATTTCTCTACCTATCATAACTAAACTCAACACTCAATTAATCCTCCTTCTCTTCGTACTAGCAGGTAGGTCTATACTTTTTCTCACTGTGCCTCGTGTGGTAGGTTGGAGCCTTTGGGTCGCCCTCAAGTTCATCTCGGATTCTCGATGTCTAACCTCATAAGTTAGCCATGTTCTTCTCACACCTCTTTGTAAAGGTAGATTTTGTGTGACTGTACCTATAATAGCCCAAATGATGGACCAACAACATGTTGACAGTCCATTAAATTGGTCATATTGCCATTCTATCAAGTAGCCTTAAGTGTTCTTCTATGATAGCTTGGATGATGGTTCTTCACTGAAGTGACAATCCATCATTTAATTCATTATAGCATTTCCAAAATGACCCAAATTCCAGCCTAATTAGGATGACTTGATGGTCCATTATCCTCTCCATCGCTCTTATCAAGAATGTGACTATTTTGGATTTCTTTGATGGTTTAGGATTGATGGCCCGATAAGGTTTCGAGGATCCATCAGCCCAGTCCTTTAGGATGATTAGTATCTTTCCTCTCCGCCATTATCAGTTATGCATATTTAACACATAAATTACATATACTTGATAATAATAACAAAAATAAATCTTAAATAAAATTTTTTAAAACAAATTATGGGTTGCCTCCCACTTTATCTTGATTTAATGTCGTGCCACAACTCGGCTATGTTGATTACTCAGACTTTATCAAGAAACACTGAGGTAACAAACTTCACTTATTCGTGGTGGCCCACATAATTCTTCATACATTGTCCATTAACTTTGAATAACTTCCTCTCCTTATTTTCAAGATTTACCACACCAGATGCAAAGACTTGAGTTACTTTGAACGGACTAGGCCATTTTGATTTCAGTTTCCTTGGAATAATTTGAATCTTGAACTAAATAATAATACTAAATCCTCTATTTGGAAATCACTCTTTTCAATCTGCCAGTCATGGTATAACTTCATCCTCTCTTTATAAAGGTTATACCTTTCATAAGCCAAGAGACAAAATTTATCCATTTCATTTAGTTGATCCAATCTCAAGAGAGTTGCATCTTTCCAACTCAAGTTCAATCATTTGATTACCTATAATGCTTTATGTTCAAGATGTATCTGTAGATGAGAAGCGTTGCCTAACACCAATTTGTATAGTGACGTACCTATTAGCATTCTAAAGGCGGTATCATAGGCTAAAAAGGCATCATCAAGCATTTGTGACCTACCACTTCGGTTTTCATTCAAAAATTTAGAAAGGATAACCATAATTTCCCTATTTGACACTTCCAGTTACCCACTCATTGGGGGTGATAAGGAGTAGCTACCTTGTGTTGTGCCATACCATATTTTCCTAATGTATTCCTAAATACCTTATTGCAGAAACAGGAGCCCCTATAATTTATTGTTATATGTGGAGTACGAAAATGTGAGAATATATTTTTCTTCATGAATGACACCACTCTTTTTTCTTCATTATCTGTCAGTGTCGCCGTTTCTGCCTCTTTGGACACATAGTCCAAATTGACCAGAATATAGTTATATCCATTAGAACTCACAACTGTGCCCATGAAATCAATGTCGCACATATCATAAAAATTTACCTCTAGCATAGTCTATATAAGCATCTCTTCTTGCCTAGAAATCACTCCTTTCCGCTGATATTGATCATAAGTTTTGACAAAATTATAAATGTCCTTGTGAATAGTGAGCCAGTAGTACCCACTTTGTAGAATCTTCCAGGCTATGTGGTCTCCCACATGATGTTCTCCAATAAGATGCGAATGAAAAGTCTATAATATATTTAACATCTCTATCTCTAGTACACATCTTTAGATAATATTATCTGAACAAATCTAAACAAATAAGGCTTACACCAGAAGTACCTATTTACATCATGGAGGAACCTCTTTTGTTTCTAGAAATTTGAATCTTTCAAAATATTATTACTCACAAGGTAATTTGTGAATTCTACATACCAAGCAAAAAGGTAAAGAGTAGCTGCAAATACCTATTCATCCAAGAATAAATCATTAATCTCCAACTCATCTGATATGCTCCCTTCATTCTCTAATCTGGATAGGTGGTCAGCTTCTTGATTCTCACAACTTTTTTAATCTTTGACATCAAAATCATATTGTTGTAGCAATAACACCCAACTAATTAACTAAGGATTGGTATCTTTCATTGCTATCAAGTACCAAAATGCTGAGTGATCTGTGTAGACCACAACCTTAGTTCCCTACAAGCATGCCATAAATTTCTCGATGGAATATACAACGACAAAAAGCTTTTTCTCAATGATAGTATAGTTCTTCCGAGCTATATTTAATTCCTTAATTGCATAGTATATTGGGTGAAAAACTTCTCTTTTTTTCCCCAAGAGTATCTCCATGCGCCACTCCAATTGCATCACGTATTAATTTGAAGGGTTTGGACAAATTTAGTGGAATCATGATAGGTACTGCTACTAACTTCTCTATAAGGAATTGGAAAGCATTCAAACACTATCATTCCAGTCACATTTTACCCCTTTCTCTAATAGTATGCACAACGAGTTTGCTATTTTAGGTAAGTCTTTGATAAACCTCATGTAGCATCTCGTATGACCCAAGAAACTTCACAAAGATTTCACCAAGATGGGTAGAGGTAGCTTTTAGATCACCCTGATTTAGTCTTAGTCAATTCAATCCCCTTTGATGAGATCCGGTGGACCAATACAATGCCTTCCCTCACTATAAAGTGGCACTTTTCCTAATTTACAACATGATTGAACTCTTGAAAATGTTGTAATGCATTGCTCAAGTTCATCAAATATTCATCAAATTATTCTCCCACCATCAAGAATTCATCAATGAAAACTTACAAGTTCTGCTCAACAACATCAGAAAAGATAGACATCATACACCTTTGAAGGGTAGTTGACACATTACACAACCCAATTGAGATTTTCTTGAATGCAAAAGTCAAATAGGGACATGTGAACAGTCTTTTCCTGGTCTTCAGGTGCAGTGGAGATTTGGTTGTATCTTGAGTAGCCATCCTAAAAATAATACCAACCTCATCCAGCTAGGCTATCCAACATTTGATCCATAAGTGACATTAGGAAGTTGTCTCAAAGTGTCCATGTATCATACTTCATGTAACCCATACACACTCTCCACCCCATGACTGGCCTAAGAAGAATTAAATTATTTTTCTTGTTGGCCACGATAGTCATACCTTATTTCTTTGGTACATATTGGACAGGACTTACCCACTTGTTATCTGAGATAGAATACACCACTATCGCATTAAGTAACTTTATTATCTCCTTCTTCACCACCTTATGCATAGGTGGGTTAAGCCTCTATAATGTTTGATAGTGGGTGTACAATCTTTCTCCATCTCAATATTGTGAGTGCATATACCTGGCAGAATACCAATAATATCTACAATCGTCTACCCTATTGCTCTCTTCTATCTTCTCTGTCTTGAAATAAGAACTTCAATTTGTTGTACCAGCTGATAAGCTGTAATGATCACTGGCAATGTATTACTCTCTCCCAAAAACACATATAAAAGATGATCTGGCAATCTTTTAAACTCCAACACGGGTGGTTCTTCCTCGGATGTCATCGTTGGCGGTGTTGGTGTGTTTTTCATGTCCAAATCCAATATATTTGAATCATAGGATTATGAACCCATTCTAGTTAATGAATACCCTATTTTGTTATACACCTCAATTCAATTGCAATCAAAGTTCATTAATACTCCTGCTAAAGTCTCAACGATGAGTCTCTCATTAATAAGCACCACTATATCACTCTCCTCTATTACATAAATAACTGACACCATATTCATATCCTTGGGTTGTTTAATTGGTTAACAGACTTCAAAATTCACTTCATTATCATTGAGCTTGAATTTCATCTACTTCTGCTACATATCCACTAAGATTCTCTCGGTGCCTAGAAATGGTCTACCCATGATTATGGGTACCTCAAAATCGACATTGCAATCAAGAATTACTAACAAACCTCGAAATTGGGCCATGTCGTAGGGGCACCTCAAGCCCACATTAATCAGAGGTCGCCCCAAAAACCCATCATAATCATCACAACAATAACATGGGTTGGGTGAATCTCGATCGTATAATAAGGTAGCAAAAAACAGACTACAAGTCATAACTCAAACAAGTCTAAACACTTCATTATATTCATCAACTAACCAATACACCTAAGTCCACAGCCATCCACAATACCTCTATACAAAGCAAAGTTTAGAAATGTATATGTCAGGCCAAGACCTCGATAATAGCCAACCCAAGTAAAATGACTAAGTCTAAAGATAGGAGACCAATGATCAATGTCTTCCGAAGAAAGGAAGATGACCACTCCAAAGTCAATGCACAAACCGCTTCGATCACCTAATCACTGTGCTGGAAGAGAAGATGATGCTCTGGACCCTATGTCGTGTGGGGACATAGCATATAGAGACAGTTAGCATTTGGAATTCTAGAATATAACTCAAGGATAAGGATAAAATAGCATCATCATTCAAAAACAAGCAATATATCATATTCAATCACATTCATAACCTTATCCATATATATATATATATAGACATATCACATGGTAATCAAGGGGATAAGATTTATCAACAATTTGGAAGCACTCATTCGTCATACATGCAATTGAGGACTCCAACCTTCAACACTTATAGATTCAAGCTTTTCTCATTAGGCGTAGGACTATAACCATATTCATGTATCATCAAGTAAGGGACTCTAACAACATATACATCCATTTAAGTGAGGATTATAACCACTCACATATATTCATTAAAGCAAGGGACTCTAACCACATGCTCATACATTTGTCAAGGGACTCTAACTTAATTCCACATTAGAAAGGAGACTATAACCCCAAGCCAATTCATCATGCAAGGGACTTTAACCATGAACGATTTTATTAAGCAAGGGACTTTAACTTCAAGACATCTCGACTATCATTAGTCGATATTAGGACTCTAACCTTTTATCCATGCATCAACATACATTCAATTCTACACATAAGGACTTTAACCCATTTAGCCAATTCAACATCATACATGACCACATGGTCCTAATGGGAGCCTTCATTGCTCAACCATTTCAATAGGCCAATGAATTAATTCAACTTATCATACAATTTAAACTATGGTCCTCAAGACCTTTACAAGACAATCATATTTCATTAGAAATTCTATACCATAATTTAGTCCCATACACAATTCACGTTCATTTTCATGTTTGAGACTTTAACCCCTTTTTTATTCATCAAACCATTAAGGTCATCAATTCCACAATACATGGCTCAGTTTACCTTCACAATACCATTTATCAATCATTCATACATATTGGGCAATTTCCCTAGTTCAAAGCATCATCATCATGTAACTAGACATCTCCCTTAGACATTTTCACTAAAAAACATTATGTACAGCCTTTACCAAGGCCAATTTCATAATAGAAATCATCAAGACTAGGGTTACTCAAGACCCACATGTTAGACCTCTTACAATAAGCATCACGTTTGCAAAACACCATCAATAACATGAATAAACGTAAGTCTAACTAAGAATCATCATTATTCATCATTAGGCAACAAAACCCTTTTCATTTGATTTCAAAACCACTATGTACACTTACTAATCCAACTGTGAAATACACGGGTTTAGAGTTATTTAGAGAGGGTAAGAGGTACATGCCTTAAACAAGATGAATCACCAAGTATATTGACTTTACTTTGCCTCTTGAAAGTCACCCTAGAAACCTTAGCCTCCAATCTTTAGAAGATCAGTTTGAGAGAGTGTCTTAGGATGTTTGATTCACCCTAATGGATGTTTAGGAGGCTACACACTCTTATATAGTGAGAGGTCTTAGGGTTTTATATATGGGAAACAAACACAAGGCCCTTAGTTAAAATATGAAAAATGACCTCATCTAGGGGTATGACTCCCTCATACTACTCACTAAGGAACCGTACCCTAGGGTACGAATGGTACCCTGACTCGTACCTTAGGCTCCTCCTAGGCCTTCTACACTAGTTAGGGTACGAGTGAACACCCATGAGTTTTATCTAAAGGGTACGACTCATGCCCTAATTGTATGCATAACTCGTATAAAAAATAATCCACTTGAGTTGAGACTTCACTCCATACAATTTTATTTTGTATGACTCACATGCATTGGTTATGATTGAGGGGTGGTCATGTCATATAGGAGGAAGTGTACGACTCTATCATAATGGTCAAAATACGAGTGGGGGAAGGGGAGGAGGATACAACTCGTATCCAAGGGTATGACTCAATCATCTAGTCGTACCCACCCAGTGACATCAAATGCTAAAGTTTTGTAAAGGGTCTAAAGTCAAGGTGTTTTAATTCTCCCCCACTTGAATGATTCATTCTCAAATAAGGGGTAAGGCAAACATAAACACAAGTTAACACATCAATAAACATCAAATCAACCTTTGAACAATGTTAAAGCATGCATTCAACAAACAAACAATCACATCATGCTCATCATCAATCCATCATCATTTCATCTACTTCGGGACTCAAACCCATTGCTCATCAATACTTACTCATTTCAAAACCTAGGGACTTCAACCCATCGATTTTTAAGGATATAAAACAACTCAAATAATTGGGGACTTTAACCCATCGTCTATTGAATACATGAATCAACTCAAGGTACTAGGGACTTAAACCCATTACAACAAGACATACATAATTTCAATGCATTAGGATCTTGAACCCATGGTCTAACATGACACAATCAATTCAACCTTGGGGACTTTAGCCCATTATCCAAATAAGACATAACTCAATTTCAAACATTAGGACTTCAACCCATTATCTATCAAACACATAAATCAAGTCAAGAGAATTAATACATACCTCCATCACAAGTTTAGGGAATGGTAAACAAATATGGATACTTGGACTTTATGTCCTCTTCCGCTTCCCATGTAGCTTCCTCAGACTTTTGGTTCTTCCATAGAACCTTTATCGAAGCCACTTTTTTTGTTTGAAATCGGTGAACTTACTGATCCAAGATCATCACTGGGATCTCCTCATAGTATAAAGAGTCCACAATACTGACATCATTCAAAGGAACAACCAATGAAGGATCACCCAAACATTTATGTAACATAGAGACATGGAAAATTGGGTGAATGGATTTCATACCAAAAGGCAACTCTAAATCGTAGGCAACATTCCCAACCCTCTTCACAATCAAGTAGGGACCAACATACCGGGTACTAAGCTTGTACTTTTTACCAAGCCGCATCACTCCCTTCATGGGATACACTTTCAAGAATAACCAATCGATAATACCAAAATCTAAGTCCCTATGCCTCACATCCGTATAGGACTTTTGGCAACTTTGACCGATTTTCAACCTATCATAAATCACCTTCACCTTATTTAAGACTTGATGATCTAGATTGGGGCCAAGAAACTTACCCTCGCCAACCTTGTATCACCCAAAAAGATATCAACATCTCCTATCATACAATGCCTCAAAAGGTGCCATGCCAATACTAGAGTGGTAACTATTATTATAGGCAAACTCAATAAAAGGCAAGTGGTCATACCAACTACCTCAATAGTTAATCACACAAGCCCGTAACATATTATCCAAAGTTTGGATGGTCCTTTCTGCTTGCCCATCTATTTGGGGGTGGAAAGTGGTACTAAGACACACTCTTATCCCCAAACCCTTTTGGAACATCATACAAAAATATGATGAAAATGGTGGACCGTGATCCAAAATAATAGAGACTGGAGCACTATGCAACTTCACGATCTCCACATGATACAACTTGGTAAAATCTTCCCCCGAGAAATTTGTCCTCACGATCAAGAAGTGAGCGAACATGGTTATTTAATCAACAATGACCCAAATGGAATCACATTCACTCCAAGATTTAGGAATACCGGTAGCAAAATCCATATTAATTGCCTCCCACTTATATTTGTGTAATGAAATTTCTTGATACAAGCCCCCAAGCCTCATGTGCTCAACATTCACTTGTTAACACAACACACACTTGGCCACATAGCTAGTCACATCAGGTTTCATATTACCCCACCAATAGAAATCTCTAAGATCATGATAAATCTTGGTCGAACCGGGATGTATAGCATACCGGGATCCATGAACCTCAAACATGACCCTTTTCCTCAATCCATCAACATCGGGAGCACATATTCTATTTTGTTATCTCAAGATACTATCACCACCAATCACAAAGTCCACAACTTTATGTTTACCCATATTACTCTTGATCTTCATCAAGTCGGGGTCCAAAGCTTTCTTTTTCTTTATCTCAACAACCAAAGATGACTTAGATACCAAAAGCAAAAATAAACCACTATCCTCGGAGTTCGCAAGTCAAACTCCAAGATTAGATAAATGATGAATATCTTTCACCAATTCCCACTTCTCCCCATCTATATGGGTGAAACTCCCCATGGATAATCTACTAAGAGCCTCAACGACTATATTTGCCTTATCGAGACGGTAATAAAGACTCATACCATGTTCTTTCAATAGCTCGAGCCACTATCTTTTCACGAGATTTAACTCGTTTTGAGTAAACATATATTGGAGACTCTTATGATCGGTAAAGATGTCAATATAAACCCCATATAGGTAATGTCTCTAAATCTATAATGCAAAGACCATTGCTAACAACTCTCGGTCATGGGTAGGGTAGTTCTTCTCATGAACTTTAAATTGTCTAGAATCATAGGCTACCACACTACCATGTTGCATCAACACACAACCAATATCGACACGAGAAGCATCATAATAAACCATAAAACCATCACTACCCTCGGGCAAGGTTTAAACCAAAGAAAAAGTCAATTTATCTTTCAAATTCTTAAAACTACACTCACACGCATCAGACCATAAGGAATTGACCTTTTTGGGGTCAATTTAGTCAAGGGGAAGCTATAGTAGATAAAATCTATACAAACCTAATATAGTAATTGGCTAGACCCAAGAAGATCCAAATATCGGTTGGAGTCGTAGGTCTAGGCCACTTCTTAACCACCGCGGCCTTTTGGGGTTTACCATGATTCCTTCACTAGAGATGACATGACCAAGAAGAGCTATGAATTTCAACCAAAACTCACACTTGGAGAACTTCGCATACAAATAATGGTCCTTCAATGTTTGTAATACGACACGAAGGTGATCTATATGATCTGTCTCACTCATAGAAGAAACTAAGATATCATCAATGAAGAGAATGAAAAACATATCCAAGAATAGACGGAAGACCCTATTCATCAAGTCTATGAATGTCGTAGGGGAATTAGTCAACCCAAAAGACATGACAAGAAACTAATAGTGACCATACCGGGTTCTAAAGACAATCTTAGGGATATTTGCATCCCTAATATTAAGCTTATGATAACCCAATCTAAGATCAATCTTAGTGAAACACTTTACATCCTGAAGTTCATCAAACCAATCATCGATCCTAGAAAGAGGACATTGGTTCTTTATGATCACTTTGTTCAACTGATGATAATCAATGCACATATAAAGAGAACTATCCTTCTTTCACTTGAATAATACGGGAACACCCCATGGTGACACACTAGGGAAGATAAAACCTTTATCTAATAGGTCTTTCAATTATTCCTTAAGCTCTTTTAGCTTTATCAGAACTATTCTATAAGGAGGGATAAAAATCAAACGAGTGTCCGGAATAAGGTCAATCCCAATATCAGTTTCCCTATTGGGAGGAACACTTGGAAGATCATTGGGAAATACCTCAAGAAACTCATTAACCATGGGAACAGATTCTAGAGAAGGCTCTTCTGAGTTAGAATCTTTAACTCAGACCAAACGATACAAACACCCTTTTGAAATCCACTTTTGGGCCTCTAGATAAGAAATGAATCTTCTCGTAGGCACTAAAGAACCACCTTTCCATACAATGACCGTCTTATTAGGAAATTAGAACATGGCCCTGTAGGTCTAGAAATATAAGGAAGCATAGCAAGAGTACAACCAATCCATCCCCAGAATGACATCAAAATTAACCATGTTCAACTCTATCAAGTATACAAGAGTATCTCTATCACCAAACAATATCTCACAACCCTTATAAAACTTTCTAACTACCTTAGGGACCCCAATTGGGGTAGAAATAAAAAAGAGAACTGACAGACTCTTGGGACCACAATCAAGATGCACAGCCATATACGAGGTCATATAGGAAAGAGTAGACCTTATATTAAGTAGACAATACATATCACGGGAGAAAATTTCAACATACCCATGACAATATCGGGAGATACCTTAGAATCATGGCGAGTAAAAGTGTATACAAGCAGTTCCAGCCAACGCCGGTGCTAGAAATAAAAGAAAAGTCAGACATAGAACCTTTTGGTTTGGGAGTAGATGGAGTAGAAATAGGATCCCTATTGGCGAAAGAAGCTGCTAGGAAGGGTGTAACACCCCGTATTTCCCTAGAATAATATAAGTCCTAATACATGAGTATTCATAAGTAAAATTTTCTAAACACTCATTATTTTTTAGTTTAAAACCCTCCATTACATAGGAAATTCAATTAGCTTTCCAACGATATAAAATTCGTCCAAATCTGATAATCGGGTAAAAAGTTATGGCGATTTTAAGTTTCAGTCGTTAAACATCATCATTTTAACCCTTAGCGCGTCGCTGAGACAGTTCAAATGACAATTGTCAATTTCTAGTGTGACTCCATGATGTTGGCACATCGTGGAGTAGGCCAATTTCCAGTTTGGTAATTTCCAGTGGGCCTCCACAATGGTGGCGCATCACGGAGGTGGCCAAATTGGCACTTCAAAGGATTAACATGATAGCTCCGCGTTGCGATGTTTTTCCAGGTCCCAATTTTCCCTTTTCCAGTGGCTTGGCATGATAGTGGCGCATTGCACCAAGGCTAAAAATTGGGATCTTCAGTTTTTAGGTTATGTTTTTAAATTTGTTCAGGGGTGTTTGGATTTTTTTTCATGGCCTTAATTAACCTAAAACGCGAAATTTAACCCCTAAACACCCTGAGTAGTCATCATTATTTCAATTCCTCACATAATCAAAGATCCCCTTTTCAAGAACAAGAAACCCGAGCTCTCTAATTCAAGACCAATCCTCAAGAACTCACCCAGAACTTCAAGAAATTCACTATCCCAGGTATGTTAGATGTTCATCCATGGATTCTTTTCATCCATGGAGCCCAAGTAACCCATTTTAATCACCAAGTTATAATCTTTTCAAGTTATTATGATTTAAATTACGATTTCATCCATGAATCTCCACGTACTATTGATTTTATACCATGCTACCATGAAAATATTGTTATTATTCAATCCTCTATGTTTTAACATTATTACTTATTGAATTAAACCATGAATTAATGCTATTATGATGAATTCATGCTATTACTACAAGTTCCATGACATTCCTATGATTGTTTTAAACCATGAACTACAAGTGTTTGATAAAATGCCTACAAGAGTGATTTATTTAATAAAACCCTACATGTTTTGATCTCCAAGTTTAAGTGTCATTTTACTATTATTGTTTTGAGTCCTGGGGGTATTGAATACCCAAAATCCATAGTTGTTTACTTAGTCTAGTCTCAGTACATTATAGAATAATCTTCAGAACATACTATGAGCATTATTAGAATAGTCAAATATCAGTCAGTTAAACTCAGAACAGTCTAGTATTTTAGTGTCTTTCAGTTGGGAGTAGGATTTAACATCGAGCAAGTGTAGGGATGGCGACTTCTCCGTCAGATAGGAAGAGTCGTTAGTAGTAGTCCCTATTCTCCAGAACTACATAGACAGTGTAGGATATGAGAAGTCACCCATCAGATTAGGCTTGACTATCTCGCAGGGGTCACCCGTCAGTTCAGGCTTGACACCCTTAATCCTTTGGACCTTATATCAGTTTAGTGGATCTACACAACCATCGTTAGTACCCGTTGCACGGTATTAAAACCCTTCTAACTCGGGTTATAGGATGGACCTCGATTAGCTTAAATTGGGGAATACCGGTTAGATGATACTTCCCACAGTCTCAGATACATTCTCAGTTACAGTCTCAGTTCTGTTATACAGTCTTAGTGTTGTTTGACCAAAGCATGCAAATTTAAGTTATTTCAGTTTATATATTTTACCCAGTCCATGTTATATTCTTGGTCATGCATCCTCAGTGTCTACATATTTTCATGTATCTTCAGTATTTACAGATTATCACGCATACTCGGTATTTATAGATTCTCCATATTTTCAGTACCGATAGATTTCATGCTCTCTATTCAGTACTCCATACTTTACATGCATATCCAGTTAATTATTAGTACTATTTATGAAACCATGTATATCAGCCTACCTCATTTAGCATACCAGTACATTCAAAGTACTGATCGCATACTTTTCTTTTGCGCTATGATGTATTATATCATAGGTTTTGATGCTTTGTTCCCAGCTCGCGATTCGACATGTCTCATTTAGTAGTTAGTTGGAGTTAGCTGGGGCCTGTCCCATCAAATCATATTCAATCAGTCAGTTTTAGAGGCTTTTCATACATTAGAGTCAATTATTCAGTATTCATACATTACAACTGGTTATCTAGTTTATCATTATTTTATCAGATTCAGTCAATTATTTCTATAGACTCATATTTTGGTTTTGAATTCAGTTATTAAAACCTTATGGCATGTCAGTATTCTTCTGCATTTATGATTATGTTATCTAGTGCTCACAGCTGGTACCAGCTCATGGATTAGCTTGTGGTCCCTCGGGACTGTAAGCACTGTGTGACGCCCAGGGTATACTATCGAGGCGTTACAGAGGAGCACTCAAGCTGCATGTGCCCAACCCGACTACAATGGAAACATTTGTTTCTCCCCTTCTTACACTGACCACGATGACTCTGACCATAAAATCTACAAGGAGGGCGAGGTGGAGCCGATTGGGCACCACTAGCATAGAATTGGGCACCCTGTTCTCGAGATCCACCACAAAACTGAGTCTGACGATCACCCAAAAACTTTGGGTAAGGAGAGTGAACACTATCCAAGGAGAAAGAACTCAAACTTCCTCACTCCTTCCGTGGCCACTTGCCACCATCACCACCACTATGCTCAGAAGGCGTAAATTATTTTCCTTGCCTTTCACTAAGCTCAACTTGCTTCTTTTTATCTTCTTATACTTATTGCAAATAAACAATCAATGCAGAAATATCCATGTTCTCAATCAACAATGCCACCTTCCTCTCAAGGACTAACTCACAGGACAGTTCTGGGAAAAACTTATGCATTCTAGCCCTCATGCTAGAAACTATCTTGGTAGCATACCTTGAAAATTGATGAGATTTTAAGGCATACTCTTGAATGTATATCCTCCCTTGATTCAAGTTCACCAAATCTTCCACCATTTACTTCCTCAACCCTTGAGGAAAGAATCAGTCTAAGAAAGCCTCAGATAAATCCTCCTACATGGCGGGTCTAAGATCAACACCTCTAGATAACTCCCACCCCTCGTACCATTGGTACTCTATATCCTTCAACTGGTAGGAAGCTTACTCAATGGCGTTAATCTCAAAAGCATGTATGATTCAAAAAATCTTCTCCATTTCATCAATAAAACCTTGAGGATCCTCCTCAATCTTTGTACCGGAGAACATAGGAGGGCTCAACCTTATAAATTGTCCAATTTTTGTGGCCTTGGAAGAAATGGTAGCTGGAGAACCATGTGCCACTTGAGAAACTACCAATTGAGTCAAGAGGTTGATAGAGGGACAAAACTCAAGATTAGTAGCATCTCTTTGAAGAGATGGAATAGAAGGGTTACTCTCATAGTCAGGGTTGGTGGGGATAGATGGGACCCCACAAAGAGGGTCGGATGCCACAGCCCTTTCCCGGGTCCAAACTCCAGAAGTTGGATGAGCTTCATCCATAGGACCCTTAGAAGGGTTTGCCTGAGTCTTATATCTCCTTGGAGGCATGATCTGAAAGATAGAAAACTAAAATCAAAGGAATCCAAGACCTTAGACTCTATAGCTTGAGATAGAAACACAAGAAAGGGAAATATTTCCTAAAATGTCTTATAGATCCTCATTTATAAGTGTGGCGTGCTTCACACCCGTAAAAGAAACTCTACTCAGCATGGTATTGTGGAAACCAAACAGACCATGAACCTAGGATTTGATACAAACTTAACATGACCCAAAATCAGGCCATGTCATTGGGGAGCCTCAAGCCTATATGAATCGGAGGTCACCCCAAAAACCCATCACAATCATCACAACAATCACATGGGCCGGGTGAATCCCGACCATACAATGAGATAAAAGAAAACAAACTAAAATTCATAACTTAAACAAGTCTAAACACTTTATTACATTTTTTAACTAACCAATACACCCAAGTCCACAATCATTTACAATACCTCTATACAAACTGAAGTTTAGAAATGTATATGTCGAGACAAGCCCACGACAATAGCCAACCGAAGTCAATTAACTAAGTATAAAGATAGGAGATCAAGGATGAATGTATTCCAAAGAAAGAAAGATCACCACTCCAAAGTCAATGAATGAACCGCTTCAATCACCTAATCACTGCGCAGGAAGAGAAGATGATGCTCTGACCCCTATATTGTGTGGGGACATAGTGTCTGGAAATGGTTGGTAGTTGAAACTCTAGCATGTAACTCAAGAACAAGGATAAAATAACATAATCATTTAACAACAAGCAATATATCATATTCAATGACATTTATAACCTTATCCATATATATATATATATATAGAAATATCACAAGGTAATTAAGGGGAAAAGATTTATCAACACTTTGGAAGCATTTATTCATCATACACGTAATAGAAGACTCCAACCTTCCATATTTATAGATTCAAGAATATCTCATTAGGCAAAGGACTCTAATCATATTCACATATCATAAACTAAGGGACTTTAACCATATACAAATCGATTTAAGTGAGGGACTAACCACTCACACACATTTATTCAAACAAGTGACTCTAACCACGTGCTCATATATTTGGAAAGGGACTCTCTTCGATCTCATGAGATCTCATTATGCAAGGTACTTTACTTACAAATAATTTTATTTGGCAAGGAACTTTAACCTCAAGCCATCACGACTATCAATAGTCGACATTGGGACTCTAACCCTTTGTCCATTCATCCACATACATTCAATTCCACACATAAAAACTTTAACCCATTTAGCTAATTCAACATCATATATGACCACCTGGTACTTATGGGAGTCTTCATTGCTCAACCATTTCAATAGGCCAATGCCTTAATTCAACTCATTATACAATTCAAACTATGATCCTCAAGACCTTTACAAGCCAATCATATTTCATTTGCAATTCTATACCACAATTTAGGCCCAAACATAATTCACGTTCATTTTCATGTTAGGGACTTTAACCCCCTTCTTATTCATCAAGCCATTAATGTTATCAATTACACAATACATGGATTAATTTACCTTCATAATAAAATTTTCAAGAATTCATACGTATTGGTAAATTGTCTTAGTTCAAAACATCATCATCATGTAACTAGATATCTCACTTAGACATTTTCACAAACACATTGTGTACATGCCTTTACCAAGCAATTTTATGATAGAAATCATCAAGACTTGGGTTACACAAGAACCATATGTTAGACCCCATACAACAAGCATTCACGTGTGCAAACTACCATCAATAACATGAATAAATATAAGTCGAAGTAAGAATCATCATTATTCATCATTAAGCAACAAAACCATTTTCATTTGAGTTCAAAACAGCCATGTAAACTTACTAATCCAAGTGTGAAATACGTGGGTTTAGATTTATTTTGAGAGGGGAAGAGGTACATGCCTTAAACAATATAAATCACCAAGAATATTGACTTCACTTTGCCTCTTGAAAGTCACCCTTTAATCCCTAGCCTCCAATCCTCGAAAGATGAGTTTGAGAGAGTGTCTTTGGGAGTTTAATTCATCCCAATGGATGTTTAGTAGTCTACACACACTTATATAGTGTGTGGTATTAGGATTTTAGATATAGGAAATGACCGCAAGGCCCTTAGTTAAAAGCTGGAAAATGACCCCGTCAGGGGTAGGACTCTCTCATACGACTTACTAGGGAACCTTACCCCAGGGTACAAGTAGTACCCTAAATCTTACCCTAGGATCCTTATAGGCCTTCTACATTGGTTAGGGTAATATTATACACCCTTGAGTTGTATCCAAAGGGTACGAATCATGCCCTAACCATATGCACAACTCGTATAAATAATAGTCATCTTGAGTTGAGCTTTACTCCAAACAATTGAGTTGGGTTCGACTCGTATGCATTGTATATGATTGAGGGGTTGTCATGTAATATAGGATATGGTGTACTACCCTATAATGATGGTCAAGGTACAAGTGAGGGGAGGGGAGAAGGATACGATGTGTATCCAAGGGTATGACTCAATCATCTTGTCGTACCCACCATAGTGACATCAAATGATGAAGTTTTATAAAGGGTCCAATGTCTAGGTGTTTGAATTACAGATTCCATGGGAAATATTAAATTTGTCATCTTCACCAACAGAACACATAGAATACTCATTGGCCTCTTAATTGAAAAGCCTGTCATCAACAACTGCATAGACGTCGGTTTGGGAGTTCTCAAACACAATTATTAATAAATAGCGAACGACATCAGATTAATACTTTCTCCAAGATCACAAAGTGCTTTATAAAAACTAAGGCACCAATTGTACATGGTATAGTGAATTCTTCTGGTTTGGATTTTTTTGAACCAGTGATCTCATGGCCATGCACTATAGTGATAAAGGTTATCTACTGGCTATTAGCTTTATGTTCTCTTCTTAGTAACCACTTTTTCATGAACTTTGAATATCTTAGCATTTTCTCCAAATCATCAACCAACATAACATTCACTAACAACTTCTTCAACGTGGTCATGAACTTAGTAAATTTTCCATCTTTTTCTTTTTTCTTCATCTTGTGTGGAAATGGAGAAGGAGACCTAGGAATTTTTATTAGTGGTGTCTCCACCTCCTTTCTCTTTTTTTTTGAATCAACTAATTATCATCTTTCAATATAGAAGGTTGTTCCACAATGGATTTTTTCTTACCAAATTTTTCCAACTTTTCAAACTTAATTGTTTCACCTTCTATCTCACCATTATTAACCATAACCTCATCTTCTGATACCACATAATATACCTGTGAATGAACCACTGGATATGTCCCAAGCAATATTTTTCCCATATTTTTGGTAATAGATAGATATGTACCATTATTCCTTGAGTTCTGCATCATATCACTTGGAAACATTCCTCTTTTACTTTATTTGAAATGGTAGACAACTAATTCATTTGGTATCCCAATTGCTTAATAGGGTGGAATAGAAATCCACCAATTGGCTTACCATTGATATGTGACTTTTTATCTCCTTGAAACCTTCAGTCGACTCCACCCTTTTTAGAAATTTATATATCATAGATTCTATACACATTTTTTTGAATTAGTAGCAATATTGTCATAGCTCCTAGGCAATACATACGACCCATTTTTGTTGCCATTACTTGTAATGACCCTCCAGGTCATTTTCAAAATTTATATGCATTTACAATATTTTGAGCCATCCCATAGTGGCTACAGGTTATTTATGACTTACTAGAACTGTCGGTTTGGTTATTGGACGGTTCATTAGGATTTTAGGCTCATTTTTAATTTTGAAGCTTTCACTATTTAGGATCTGGTGTCAGATCAACACTCCTAGTTGATGGCCTCAAATGAGAATTTTTGCAGTTTTGTCAGATGTGGAATGTTGATTTTAGGCTAGTGAGACCTTAATTTAGGTCCCGAGGCTTCCAAACTCATTTTGGTCTATTCAACGGATTATGTGAAAATGGTACTAAAGGTATGGGCCCCATATTTAGTCAAAACAATCTCAAAAAGTTTTGATAGCTCCGTTTAGTCCAAAATATTGGATTTTGTATGGTAGCATAGTGTGATTGGCCACACGGGGTTTCAAAGAAATCCTGGGCACCTGATCAAAACCTATTTTAGATTTAGAAAAATCTGATGCATCAGGTTGTTGATGTATCGCTTAAGCGATAATTTGACTGCTTAAATGGTCTTTGGTTACGTGACATATAGTCTCATTAGTGACCTTTACCATTTGGTTAAGGGTCACTTAAGTGATTGATGTTTTCTTAAGTGAATATCGCATAAGTGTACTAGACGTTGCTTAAGCAATACCCAACCCACTATGTCAGATCACTTAAGCAATTAAGGGGCTTCTTAAGTGGTTTCCACTTAAGAGGCAGGGTGACCGCTTAAGTGGCACATGGTGGATTTTTGTTCCTATTTTATTTACACAGTTTTCCACCATTTCTTTCACCATTGTAATACCAACTTGAGAACTCAAAGAGAGAAAAAAGTGGAAAATCATCCATTAAAGCTAAGGTAAGCTATCTTTATGCTCCTTGTTCATTTTTCATGAATTTTTCCTTCAATTTCAATCTTAATTCATGGTAAATTCTTAGAAAATAGGTCTTAAATTCCAAATATTTAAGGGTTTATTTGATACCCAATTTATGCTCCATTTGTTTTAAACTTTTGAGCACATAATCTATGTCTTTTGAGACACCTCATGATGGATTTTAATTTTGGATTCCATTTGCTGGCCCCGCGTGCCTATTCTTGACTTGAATTTTAACTCGACCCTTAATATTGAAATATGGATCTATGTTATTCCTAATTGTATATATATTATGATTTTGATAGCGTGGCATCATTTTATGGATCATGGAGCGCAGACGGATGATTTATGGGCAATTTAAGGATTTGTAATTCGGCATTGAGGTATGATTATGTCTACTCTTCTTCTTGAGATAATGTATTATATATGTTGCATGTAAGATAAGGATGTTAGGATCTAATAATGTGTATAACTCCGTGGATTTGCCTAATTTATGCGTTTGGGTATATAATAGTGAATCAACCCTTAAGATGGAATACGCATTATGCTTCTAGGATCTTATTACCCTAGGTTTCTAGTATGTTAGGCATAGTTGAGGCTACTAACCATTTAGTATAAGGTTTACTACCTTACATGGTGGATTGTGATGGTTTCTCCGATGATGATATGGTTATGGTAGTTATATATTATTGGGCCCGAGTCGTGATTATGATATTAGTTGGATTCTAGAAACTGATTTGTCCTTGTAAAGGATGTGGCCATAGTTTATAGATGTTTTGAGGCTTATAATAATTTTATTTAGATGCAGGTGGTGTCTTGCATAGATTTTGTACATTCATGCTCACTTATTGGTGCTATTTTAACTAAAAATATGGTTTTGCTACTATTTTCTTAAAAAAGAATTTATTCCCACTTTTTACTTTAAAATGCATTTTTTCATAATGGGAATTGTACAACTTTAATAAATTTCTTTTAGATTTTGAGAATAAAAGTGATATTTTAGAGAATTGACTGAGATAAATTCCCATCCATAATTTTACTACTAATATTTACTTTGGTCAAGAGAGACTCCAACCCCTTTTACAATTTTATGGCGATTTAGCCCTGGAGATTACCCTGAGAAATGGATTTATAAAATTACACTCTTTTATCCATGGTTCAAGTCTATTCATATATATATATATATATATATATATATATATATATATTTACACATACCCATATCTCTCCAGTACTGGATAGAGTAGGTTGGTGATGATGATGAGTATTAAAAATTCTAGATCAGGACCAGGTCGGTGTATACAGGTGCTCCAAAACCCTTTATATGTGAGCCATCGTGCTGGAGAAGAGAGGTCATCGTAGGTCCTTTCTTTGTGATCCATCGAGTTGGAAGAGGTGCATATACTAGGTTGCATTATGGTACTCGGTTCAATTATAGTTATTTGGGTTATTTTTTGCATTCATCCTTGCATATGCAATTTCCTATCATTAGTATGGCCCTATATCTATTAGCCTTATGGGAGGTTATATAGGTTTAGCTGATGAGTATTACTTATGGTGCATTGTGTTTTGATTAGACTTTCTGAGTTATGGGGCTTGGTTTAGGTGTTGTTTGTCCAAGCTAGCCGATTACTGTATTATGTCATTATTATGGTTGGTTCGTGTCAAGTTGATTATCGGACTGGTACTGATATTTGAGGTATGATTTTGATTTTTTTTTGGTTATTTTATTATGGATAATTATCTCTTGTTTGTACGTATGGATTAGGGATCCTGATTATGTTAGATCTATTTCCTTCTATGATTAGGTGGACTTAAAATGCAATTATGACTAGTTTAGGTTCTACCTTTAGGAAAGCCTTGTTTTAGTACATATGTATGTATGTGTGTGTGTATACATATATATACATAGTTTTGGTATTACCATATCTTTCTCTCTTCCTTCATTATTCATGTTGCATATCCTTTCCTTGGCCTTGTATACTACTATATATCCTTTTTCTACTCTTTATTTGTATATTTTCAAGCGATATACTCTATAGTTCTAAGGTCCCCGTGTACGGCTAGAGCAGGATAGTTAATCCTTGACACGAACCAAAATTGGGCCATGTCAAGTGGGCATATCAAGCCTAACATTAGCCGTAGATTGCACCATTAACCAAACCTAACAATCCTATCAATCCATAAGTGTTAGATTAACTTCAAACATGTAATAAGATAGCAAAAACATGATTAATATCACAACTTATACAATGTCTAAACATTTCATTTACATTAACATACTAACCGAAATACCCAAGTCCACAGTCATCCACAAACCTTTACATACATCCGATGTCTATATATATATCGGGACAAGTCCCCGACAATAGCAAAATACCAAACCTAAACAAGTATATGACATATATAAAGAGACTATGAAATGTATGCCTTCAAAAGAATGGAAGCTCACCACTTTAATGTCAACACACGAACTACTCGAACACCTATCACTGCGCAGAAAGAAAAGAGGAAGCTCGGGCCCCTATGTCGCGTAGGGACATAGCGTATGGAGATGGTTAGTGGTTAGAACACTAGCATTTAACTCAAGGATAAGGATAAAATAAAGTCATTATTTAAAATCAAGTTAAATCATCCTATTCAACCATATTCATATTCATAGGCATGCATGTGTGTGTGTGTGTATATATATATATATAACATGTTCATAATGTGCCAAAGGAAAACAAGACTTAACAAACATCATTGATACATTTAATCATGAGTCACGAAGTGGAGGACTCTGACCTCCCACCCTTATAGATTAAAATATTTCATCTTAGGCAAGGGACTTGAACCACAAGCCATATCATTGGGCAAGGGACTTGAACCACAAGCCTTTTCATTGGGCAAGGGACTTGAACCAAAAACCATTTCATTAGGCAAGGGACTTGAACAGTAAGCCGTTGCATTGGGCAAGGGGCTTGAACCATAAGCTATTTTATTGGGAAAGGGACTTGAACCATAAGCCATTTCATTGGGAAAGGGACTTTAACCACACGCCATTTCATTGGGCGAGGGACTTGAACCACAAGCCATTTCATTGGGCGAGGGACTTGAACCACAAGCCATTTCATTGGGCATGAGACTTGAACCACAAGCCATTTAATTAGGAAAGGGACTTGAACCACAAACTATTTCATTCCGAAAGGGACTTGAACCTCAAGCCATTTCATTGGGCAAGGTACTTGAACCATAAGCCATTTCATCAATATTCATTAACTTCAACACTTACGGACACTAGCCCATTTAACCAACCGATCACCATATATGACCACGAGGTATTCATGGAACCATTTATCAATAAAACATGTTAAAAAGCCTATGCCTTAATTCAATTCTTCATTCAATTCAAGTTATGGTCATCGAGACCCTTACAAATCCTTCATTCCTCAATAACAATCTTATACCACACTTTAGTTCAAACATAATTCAATTTCATAGTTAGGGACTTTTCTCTTTTTTAACCATCAAACCAATAAGGTCATACATTAACTAATCACATGTCTAACAATGCCTCCACAATAGAATTTACCAACCACCCGCACTTATTGGGCCATTGCCCTAGTTCAAACATTACCAACATGTGACTAGTGATTTTCTTAGACATTTTCACAAATACCTTATGGGAATGCCTTTAGCAAGGCCAAAATCAAAGTAGAAATCATCATTATCAGGGTTTCTCCAGACATATTAGTTAAACCACAAACAATTAGTTCCTACGTATACAAATCACTACTAATATCATGTAGAAAAACAAGTCTAAGCAAGAGCAAACATTGCTCATCATTAGGCAACAAAACCATTATCATTAATTTAAAAATCAATATTTACAATTATTAATCCATGTTTAAAGTACATGGTTTTTAAGTTATTTAACAAAGGAGAGAGTCACCTACCTTAAACAAGATGATCAACCAAGAAACTTGACTCCTCTTTACCTCTAGATGAACACCCTTGAAACCCTAGCCTCTAATTATTTTGAAGAAGTGTAAAATGTGTTTTTGGAATGTTTTGATCTTCCAAAATGAATGTTTAGGAGGCCACAAGACATTATATAGTGAGGGGACTTACGGGTTTTGGGTGGAAAATGATCATAAATCCCTTAGCTAAAAGCTGGAAATTGAACCCGTTTAAGGGTACGACTCATTAACCAAACCCTAACTCATACCCTACGCTTCACCAAGGACCCATACACTGCCCAAGGTATGATTACACTTCAGTTGACTCATAGCCACAGGTACGGTTGGTACTCTAACCCATACACACAATCCATATCCAAAATAGTCCACTCAAGATCAAGTTCAACACTCTATACGACTAGGTAGGATACGACCCGTCCTCTAACATACGGCCATAGAGAGGTTACGTTATATCTTAGATAGTATGCTAGCAATCAAGACTACTCAACATATAAGAGGGGAGGGTTGAAGGGTACGAATCATACATTAGTGTATGAGTAGCATGCCTAAATCGTATCTTGGTTAAAATGCTTAATTCAAGAGATTTTTCTAAGAGTCCAAAACCTAGATATTTCAATTGTCCCCCACTTGGATCAGTTGTACTCGAATGACGGGTAAGGCAAGCATAAACACAAGTTAACAGATTATTTCACATCAAACCACCCATTTTTACAAGTTAGAAAACAAGGCACACAACGAGGATACAACAAACATCATGATCATTATCAACTAATCGATCACTCAATTGACCTTGGGACTTGAACCCATTGTCTAGCAAAGACATAAATCAAAGTGAGAAGTTTAACACCTACCTCAATCATGATTTTTTAAAATGGAAAAAAATGTGGATACTTGGACTTCATGTCTTATTTCGCCACCCCACTATATTCCTCCGACTTTTGGTTCCTCCATTGCACCTTCATCGAAGCAACTTCTTTCATTCACAACCGGCCAATTTGCCAATCTAAGATCCTTGCCGAGACCTCCTTATAGGACAAAGAGTTCAAAATACCAACATCCTCTAAGGGAACAACCAATGAAGGATCACCCACACATTTACGCAACATAGACATAGAAAACCGAGTGAATGGAGTTCAAACTCAAAGGTAATCCAACTCATAGGCAATAGTGCCAACCCTTTTCAAAATCAAGTAGGACCAACATACCAGGGACTAAGCTTCCTCTTTTTATTGAATCATATTATTTCCTTCATAGGAGATACCTTCCAGAATACCCAATCACCAACATTGAACTCTAAATCCCTACGCCTCACATCCGCATAGACTTTTGAAATCTTTGAGTGGTTTTCAATCCATTATGAATCACCTTTACCTTATCTAAGGCTTAGGGAACTAAATCAGGGAGAAGAATCTTACCCTCACCAACTTCATACCATCCAATAGGAGAACGACATATCCTACCATATAATGCTTCAAAAGGCGTCATACCAATGCTCGAATGGTAAATATTGTTATAGTTAAATTCAATGTAAGGCAAGTGGTCATACCAACTACCATCGTAATCAATCACACAAGCGTGCAACATATCTTCCAATGTTTGGATGGTTTTCTCTGCTTGTCCATCTGCTTGTGGGTGGAAAGTGGTACTAAGGAAAAAAATAGTCCCCAAACCTTTTTGAAATGACTTCCAAAAGTGAGATAAAAATAGAGTACCATGATCCAAAATGATAGAAACCAGAGTACCATCAAATTTCATAATCTCCACAAGATACATCTTAGCATAATCCTCCGTCGAATAATTTGTCCTCGTCGGCAAGAAGTGAGCGAACGTGGTCATTCTATCCACTATGACCCAAATAGAATCATATTGATTTCAAGACCGGGGAAGAGCAGTAAAAAAACCATATTAATCATCTCCCACTTTCATTCAGGCAATGCATTTTCTTAGTACAAGCCTTCTGGCCTCATGTGCTCAACATTTACTTGTTGACACACCATACACTTGGACACATAACTAGCCATATCATATTTCATATTATTCCACCAGTAAAACTCCCTAATATCATGATACATCTTTGTAGAACTGAGATGAATATCATAAAAGGATACATGTGCCTCGGTCATAATCCTTTCCTACAATCCATTGACGTCGGGAACTTATAGCCTACCTTGGTACCTCAAGATACTATTACAACCAATCACAAATTAAACGATATTTTTTTAACCCACATTACCCTTAATCTTCATCAAATTGGGATCCAATATTTGATTTTCCTTTATCTCAACAACAAGAGACGATTGTGATATCTGGTGCACAATTACACCACCATTCTTGGAGTCCATGAGATGAACTCAAAGATTAGACAAATGGTGAATGTACTTCACGAATTCCCGCTTATCCTCATCCACATAGTCTAAACACCCCATGGACAATCTTCTAAGAGCATCAGTGACTACATTAGCTTTACCCGTATGGTATTGAAGACTTATATCATAGTCCTTCAATAATTCAAGCCACCTTCTTTGCCTGAGATTTAACTCTTTCTGAGTAAGCACATACTGGAGACTCTTATTATCAGAAAAGATGCCAACATGAGCTCCATAGAGATAATGTCACAAAATTTTCAAGGAAGAAACCATGGCTTACAATTCCAAGTCATGAGTAGGGTAGTTCTTCTAATGAACTTTCAATTGACTAAAAGCATAGGCCACCACCCTACCATGTTGCATCAATATACAACCAAGCCCAATGCGAGAAGCATCAAAATACATTACGAAACTATCATTTCCCTTGGACAAGGTCAAAACTAAAGCCGAAGTCAATTTGTTTTCCAAATTCTCTAAACTACCCTCACACGCATCCGACCATAAGAACTTGACCTTCTTCTGGGTCAACTAGTAAATAGGGCATCTATAGTCAAAAAACACTCCATAAATCTCCCATAGTAATCGACTAGACCCAAGAAGCTCTAAATATCAGTTGGATTCGTAGGTCTAGGCCACTTCTTAACTGCCGCAACCTTTTAAGGATCTACCATTCCCTTCACTAGAGATAGAATGACCAAGAAAAGTCACAGTCTTCAATAAAAACTCATACTTAGAGAACTTGGCATACAAACGATAATCCTTCAAAGTTTGTTACACGACACAGAGGTGATCAACATGATCCACCTCACTCATGAAATATACTAAGATATCATTGATGAAGACAATGACAAATAAGTCCATGAAAGAATGAAAGACCCTGTTCATCAAATCCATGAATGCTACTGGGCATTGGTCGACCCAAAAGACATAAATAAAAACTTGTAGTGACCATACAGAGTTGTAAAGGAGGTCTTAGGGATGTCCACCTCACTAATCTTAAGTTGATGATTACCCAACCTATGATAAATCTTAGAGAAAAACTTTGAACCTTGAAGTTGATCAAGTAAATCGTCGATTCTAGGAAAAGGATATTTATTCTTTATGGTCACTTTGTTCAACTGATGATAATCAATGCATATACAAAGGGAACCATCCTTCTTGCGCACAAACAATATGGGAGCACCCCAGGGAGACATACTAGGATGGATAAAACCTTTACCAAAGAGATCCTTTAATTACTTCTTAAGACTTTTTAGCTCCATCGGAGCCATTCTATAAGGAGGGATAGAAATCGGACGAGTGTTCAGAATAAGATCAATCCCACAATCTATTTCCCTATTGGGAGGAATACCGGGGAGATCATCAGGGAAAACCTTGGAAAACTCATCAATAATGGGAAAAAAATCTAGAGAAGAACCTTTAGAGTTAGAATCTTTAACTCAGACCAAATGATACAAACACCCCTTTGAGATCAACTTTTGGGCATTAAGGTATCAAGTGAACTTCTCCTTAGGAACTAAATAACCCTCTTCCCATACAATAAATATCTCATTAGGGAATTTAAGCATGACCAAATATGTCTGAAAATCTATGGAAGCATAACACGAATGCAACCAATCCATTCCTGAAATAACATCAAAATCAACCCTGTCCAACTTTATCAGGTCTACAAAAGTTTCTCTCCCACTAACAGATACTACACACCTCCTATAGACCCTTTTAACAACCACAGAGCCTCTTACCAAGGTAGAAACATAAAAAGGATCTAACAGACTCTCGAGACCAAAGCCAAGATACACAACCACAAACAAGGTCACATAATAAAGAGTAAACCATAGATCAAGCAAAGAATACACATCATGAGAGAAAAGTTTCAATATACCCGTGACAATATCAAGAGATGTCTCAGAATTATAGCACGTAGAAAGTGCATACAAATAATTTCGTCTAGTGCTGGCACCGAAAATAAAAATTAAAGCAGAAATAGCACCCTTCAGTGCAGGGGTAGATAAGGTAGAAATAGGGGCCCTATTAGCCCAATAAGACACTAAAGAGGGGCCCTCTTGCTATATGTGACAAATCTAACAACATCTAAAACATTTGTTTCTCCTCTTCTCACACTAGCCACGATGATAATAACCACATAATCTACAAGGGGGCAGGATGGAGCTGACAGAGCCCCACTAGTCTTAGATTGGGCACCCAGGGCACAGAACTCACCACTAAACTAAGAGTGATAATCACTCGACGTCATAGGAGAAAGAAATCGAACTCCACCACTTCTTCCTTGGCCACTTGCCACCATCTCTACCACTTTGCTCAGAAGGTCTAAATTTCTTTCCTTTCTTTTTACTAAACTCAACTTGTTTCTTTTTCTCTTCCTCTACTTGTTGAATTTACACAACCAGCCTAGGGATGTCCATGTATTTGATCAATAATATCGCCTTGCTCTCAAGTATCAACTCATGGGATAAACTCGAAGCGAACTTATGCATTCTATCCCTCATGCTAGAAACCATTTTGAGAGCATACTTAGATAACTGATGGACTTTCAAGGCATACTCCTTGATAGACATCCTCCCTTGTTTCAAGCTCACATACTCTTCTTCTTTTACTTCTCTTAATATCGAGGAAAGAAGTGATCCAAGAAGGCCTCAAAGAAATCCTCCCACACGACAGAACTAGCATCCAAATCTTTAGAGAGTTTATACCCCTCATACCATTGGTACGCTACATCCTTCAATTGGTAGGAAGAAAACTTAGCGGACTCAACCTTCAAAGTATGCATGATCCGAAAGATCTTTTCCATTTTATCAATGAAGCTTTGAGGATCCTACTCAACCTTGGTACCTATGAACATAAGAGGGTTCAACCTCTTAAATTGGCCAACTCTTGTGGACTCAAAACAAACAGTAGCTAAATCACCACACTTTGATTTAAAGGCTACCAATTGAGTCAAGAGGTTGATAAAGCGATGAAACTCACCATTAGTAGCATCCCCTTAAGGTGATGGAATATGAGGGTCACTCTCATAGTCGAGGTTGGTGGGGACAAGTGGGACCCCACAAAGATTGTTAATGTAACGCCCCGATTTGCTGAACCAAAATGCTACACGGTGCTCATGACCCTGAAGGACCACAAGCTAACCTATGACTGATATCTGTACCTGTACACTGAATAAAATACTGAATAATATGGAAAACATGCACTAAAAGTCCATAAGGTTCAATATTGAACATAACATGGATGATATAATATTTGTGGAGTAATACAATACCCAAACAAAACTGTAAACACTGAAGTCTGAAACATAATAGTCTGCATCTAGTCTGAAAGCCTCTACTGTTTGAATAATCTAAATAAGAAGTTGATGGGACATGTCCCCAACTAACTCAAACTAATAACTAATCAATGAAATAGTGGAGAAATAATTATGTCCTCAAAGGATGAGGACTCACTTCTATTCTGACAGCTGAGAGTGGAATCTACTATTGATCTGGAACTCGTGTCTCTGAACCTATGGTGTAACATAAAAAGAAAGCACCATAGCACAAATAAATCAGTACAATGGAATATACTGAGTATACATGTGAGGTAGGCTAATGCAAAGGTTACCATGCATGAATAATGCTAGCTGACTATCTAATATGAATGCGAGAATGCATATATAAATACATAACTGTAACTAACACTGTGATATCATGATTACTGAATCTAAATACTGATGACATGACATACTAATAACTGATATATCTTATTGCATAAATAGTTGTATCTGAATGTAACTGATAACATGGGTGACTATATCTGACAGTCCTGAATCTGATGGAACTATCTGGGTTCCTTACTATATCTGAGTCGACAGTATTTGACAGTCTTGAATTAGAAGAAATATCTGAGTTCTTTTACTGAGATTGGTACTGAAACTATGGGAGGTAGTATTTAACCGACATGCCCCTGATCTGCTATTATGGATGAGTTGGGGTCTAATCTGTAACCCCAATTGGAAGGGTGTCAATACCGCGCCACTGGTAAGGACAAGCTGTGGGCGACCCTTATCTGAAGTGTCCCCAAAAGAGAATGGTAGGGCCCTTATCTGACAGTGCTTATCCAGCTCATCAACCCTCATCGGAGAGTGTTGATGTCTTAACCTATGCTGGCCACATAGTTCTGGAACACAAGGATAACTTCTAAGGATCACACCCTCATCTGATAGTGTGTGTCTCCATCCTTGGGTTCACTTGGTGCTAATTCCTACTCCCATTTGAATGGACACTGAACATGATTTACTAAACTGAACATGAGTTGAGTTACTAAGTTCCATTGACTGACGGAATACTACTGATATCTAACAACTGACTGACTCATGAGATCATGGAGATTTTTTCCTGAGTCATAAGACTATCTGAAGTCTAAGGATTCATAGCTTGACTGAGAGTATCGTGATAACATGACATGGATCTAGGTACATATCTAATGTTTCGGGTACAAGTACCCCTAAGACTCGATGGAAGGAAACTGACAAATCATGACTTACTTGAATACATAATAATCATCATAATACATTTACTAAAGCATTTCATCAAACATGTGATAGGCATAAGCTTGTACGTACATGGGGATTTTATGATTTCATGCTTATTAGACACTTTCCCTTCATCTAGAAATTCAACCAAACACATAGTAGACGTAGAATGTGTAAACAACATCATACAACAATTAACTATCGTGATTCAATTCCAATTTAATCATTTAAGGGTTTAGTCCTAGGGTTTCATGAATCGACACCGATACAAATCAACCCATATGGAATTTAACACTAATTCATGGAAAACAATTCAATTACTCATATCAACATGAAAAAAAGCATCCCAATTATGAAATTCATAAGAAAATCCATAACTTGAATTCACATAAGGGATTCTTGGGCTTTATGGACGAAAGGAGTCCATGAATGAACACTATGCATACCTTAGTTTGTTATTTCGTGAAGATTGATATTGAAACCTTCTTGAAATTGAATCTTCCATGAAAACCCTAGCTTGTTCTTTAGAGAAACTTGAGAGAAGAGAGTGTATTTTGAGTGAAAAATGGTTGAATCACGTGTTAAAGGGTATAAATAAGGGTAGAAAATTAACCCTTTTAACCCTGGACGCATCTTATAAGTTTAGTAAAAAATTTACCGAATTGAATCCCTGGCGCGACGCGACGCTATCACGCCGTGTCACTGGAATTTGACAATTGGGAAATTGAGGGATGGCACAACGCGGAGCCATCACATTGCCCTTTCCTTCGTGACCTAGAACTTTGGCGCGACGCGGGGGAAACCACGCTGAGACACTGGAAAAAGGACAATTCTGAATTTGAGTGCTGGTGAGACGCACCATAATCACGGACACCTACTGAAAATTGCCAAATGCCATTTTCTCTTGTGGCGCGTCGCGCCACTGACTAATATGGCGTTGTTTTACGATAGGATCTTGAAATAGTCATAACTTCTTATCTGATTATCGTATTTAAGAGAATCATATATCGATGGAAAGCTTATTGAATTTTCCACATGAAAAAAATGAATAGATTGAAAATTTCTCATGGAATAATGATCATTTAATTTTGATGCTAATACTAGACATTCTCGGGATGAAATTTGCTAGAAATCTTCGGGGTATTATAGTTAAATACTGTAGCCCTAAACTGGGTCTGAACCCTAGAATTTGGATGATCTCCTTCCATAGGTCCCTCAGTCGATGCAGAAGGGTTTACCTGAGTAGTAGATCTCCTTGGAGGCAAGATCTAAATAATAAGCAAATAGAAATCAGATGAGTCCAAGACCTGAGACATTATATCTTGAGATTGAAACACAAGAAAGGGAAACATTCCTAAATTTCTCATGCCCACTCTCTTATAAGAGTGGCGCACTTCACACCCATAAAAGAGACTCTACCGGACATGACTTTGTGGACACTCAACTGACCATGAACCTAGGCTCTAATACCAACTTAATATGACTCAAAATTGGGCTATGTTGTGTGGGCATATCAAGGCCAACATGAGTAGGTGATCACCTTGTTAACCCAACCTAACCATCTTATCAATCCAAAAGTGTTAGATGAACTGCTAACATGTAACAAGTTAGTGAAAACACGACTAATATCACAAATTAGACAATTTCCAAACATTTAATTTACATCAAAATACTAACCGACATACCTAATTCCACAGTCATCTACAAACCTCTACATAAATCCTATATCTATATATATATCGGACAAGCCCCTGATAAATACCAAACATAAATAACTCTATGATATAGATAAAGAGACTATAAAATATATGCCTCTCGAAGAATGGAAGCTCAACACCTCAATGTCAATACACGAATTGCCTGAACACCTTTCACTGTGTCGAAAGGGAAGAAGAAGCTCCAGACCCTATGTAGTGTAGGGACATAGCATTCAAAGATGATTAATGGTTAGAACTCTAGCATGTAACTCAAGTATAAGGATAAAATAAAGTCATCATTCAAAGTCAAGTCAAATCATCCTACTCAACCCCATTAATATTCATGGGCATGCATGCATATATATATATATAGCATATTCATAATGTGCCAAAGGAAAACAAGACTTAACAAGCATCGTTGTTGCATTTAATCATGAGTCACAAAATGGAGGACTCTGACCTCCCACCCTTATAGATTAAATTATTTCTTCTTAGGCAAAGGACTTAAACCATAAGACATTTCATTGGGCAAGGGAATTGAACCACAAGCCTTTTCATTAGGCAGGGGACTTTAACCATAAGCCATTTTATTGGGAAAGGGACTTGAACCACAAGACATTTTATTGGGCAATCGACTTGAACCACAAGCCATTTCATTGGGCTAGGGACTTAAACCAGAAACCATTTTATTAGGTAAGGGACTTAAACCACAAGCCCTTTAATTGGGCAAGGGACATGAACCACAAGCCATTTCAATGGGCAAAAGACTTGAAATGCAAGCCATTTCATTAGGCAAGGGACTTGAACCTCAAACCATCTTATCAATATTCATTTACTTCACCACTTAGGTATACTAGCCCATTTAACCAACCCATCACCATATATGACCATGAGGTCTTCATGGAACCATTTATCAATCAAACACTATAACAAGAATATTCCTTAATTCAATTCATCATTTAGTTAAAGTTATGGTCATCGAGACCTTTACAAACCCTTCATTCCTTATTAACAATCTTATACCACACTTTTATTCAAACATACTTCAATTTCATGTTTAGGGACTTTAACTCCTTTTTAACAATCAAACCAACAAGGTCATACATTAAATAATTAAATTTCTACCAATTCCTTTACAATACCATTTACCAACCACTCACACTTATTGTACCATTTCTCTCGTTCAAACATTACCAACATATGACTAGATATTTCTCTTAGACATTTTCACAAACACCTTGTGGGCATGCCTTTACCAAGGCAAAAATCAAAGTAGAAATCATCATTATTAGGGTTTCTCAAGACACATTTGTTAAACCAAAAACAACTAGTTCCAACTTGTACAAATCACTACCAATATCATGCAAAAATACAAGTCTAAGAAAGTGCAAACATTACTTATCATTAGGAAATAAAATCCTTATCATTCATTTTAAAATCATCATTTAAAATTATCAATCCATGTTTAAAATACATTATTTTATGTTATTTAACAAGGAATATAATAATATGCCTTAAAAAAGATGATCCACCAAGAAACTTGACTTCTCTTTGCCTCTAGATGAACACCCTTGAAACCTTAGCCTCCAATCTTGTTGAAGAAGTATAAAATATATTTTTAGAATGTTTTTATATTCCAAAATAAATGTTTAAGAGGCTACAAGAAATTATATAGTGAGGGTTTTGGGGTGTAAAATTACCATAAAGCCCTTAGCAAAAAGATGGAAATTGAACTTGTATGAGGGTACAACTCATTAACCAAACTGTACCCTAGGGAATGAGTGGTGCCCTAAATCATACTCTAGGCTTCACCAATGACCCATACACTGACCAAGGTATGAATAAAATTCACTTGACTAATATCCAAGGTTATGATTGGTACCCTAACCCGTACACAAAAACCATACCCAAAACAGTCCACTCTAGATAAAGTTTAACACTCTATACGACTAGGTAGGATACCACTAGTACCCTAACATACGACCATAGAGAATTTAAGTCGTGTATTAGATAGTATTCTAGCAATCAAGACTGTTCAACATATGAGAGGGGAGGGTAGAAGGGTATGACTCGTACACTAGTATATGAGTGGCAGGCCTAAATCGTATCTTGGTAAGAATGCTCAATTCAAGATATTTTTATCAAATTCCAAAACCTAGGTTTTTTATTGACTCCTTATATTTTTTATGTTAGTTCCTTCTTATTGGGTTGTAGTTTACATTCGTTCTAGCATGTTATTTATATTTGGATTATCTTTGGAGCTTAATCAGTGGTTGCTTATTGAGTATTATGCATTTGGTACTCATCTATACTTCTACAATATGTTGATTATAGTATGGGGTATTAACTTTATTGTGTGCGTTGTATGGATCAGCTATGGTTTGGAGACTTAAGGTGACCTCCTGGCCTTTGGAGTATTACTATTCTATCTCTTATATACTAGTCTAATCTCTATATTGTATTTGTGATGTGTTGTATGAGCTTATTTATTTAGTACTTCATTTTTTAGTATTATTTTACTAGAAACTCTTGCACTTATCCTACTAGGGTTTGGGACTATTTATCTATTTTATCCTTATTCTACATATATTCCATTTTCTCCCTTTATTTCTCTTGGTAGTCCATTACTAGCGATTCCAGTCTGTGTGTTGTCTTACCTACTGGTGGGTTATAGTAGGTGCCATCATTACTTAAGAAGTAGAGTTATGACCAATTGGTATTATAGCCTAGGTTTGCCAATATATTGATATAAGAGCTTAGTGTCTAGTTGAGTCCTGCAGATTGATGTAAAAACGTCCATAACCTATCTTCTAGAGGCTATAGGGCATTCTTAGAAAATTCTATTCTTAACTTCTTATCATGTTCCCATATTTTCATGAGCCTCAAGCACATTTGTTGACTTTATTCTCTCCCAGATGGGTAATGCAAGGATGTCGATAGATGAAAATATGACTTTGACATGTATTCCTAAAGCTTCAGCACAATATTAGACTAGAGAGTCTAACATGTATATCAAATATCTTCAGCATCAACCAGAGGACTTAGCTCTTACCTAAGCTCTGATAGAGTTTCTGACTACTTTATTCTTTCATGATTCAGCTCTGGGGATCCCAAGTATTTTTATGGATACCTCATAGCCAAGGATGACATCCTATTCATCGAGTAGTTCTCAAACTAGAGTTATATTTGTTAGTGTTCATTAGTGTTCCTTATTAGTTTTAGAGTACGAGATTAGGTTTCTTAAGTTGGACAGACATATTCCTATGCTATATCCTTCAAAGCATACGATGGTGCATAGGTTTGTTAGAGGATTAGAATTCCTACTCTATTTGGCATTGGAGCACTTGATACAAACTGGGTCTTTCTTCTCTAAGGTTGTTGATCATGCAATGTCCATAAAGAGAGCATGTATTGAGACTTTCGATAGTATAAATAAGAGTCTATGTCATTAGTACAATGCTATTGGTATTTCATCTAGGAGTGAGGATCCTCCCAATAGAGGTAAGGTTTGCTTGTAGCCTATTGATTCTACACAGATAGAATCTCCGACTATGGGCGGCTTTAACATTAGTCATGATGGTCTTAGTGGAAAGATTTCTCATCGGGCCTTATAGAGTATTTGGTATGGGTATTTAGGTCATGGTGGCTATTCTGGATCAGGAGAGTCGGCATGTCGACGTATCTCTAAAACTTACCACGATTGTAGTGAGATTGGTCATTGGTCTAGAGAGTTCCCCAAATGTGAGTTGGTTGCTCAAACGGAGTTAGCATATGTTCCCCTCCAACCTAGGGATCCATTGTTATGTTATGATTGTAAGGAGAATGGTAATTTAAGTAGGGAGTTCCCTCTGCATTAGTTGGTTAGCCAGTTGGGGTCAGCTTATATTTCTCATTCGATTAGGGCTTTAGGGATTTTCCATGACTGCAAAAAGATCACTCACTGGTCCAGAGAGTGTCCCCATGTTGGGATTATTAGTCACTCATCTCATTCAGATAAATATCATGGTATTATGTCACCTTGAATTAGAGGCAGTGCGCTTAGTGCCTCAATTGATGATTCAGATGCTCAATCAAAGTTTTGACTCATTCAAATTCATACTCATTTGAGCATGTCAGGCATGTGACTTTGGATTCTACCACGATAGGTGCGCTTGTATTTCCTGCCTTTACCTTTTTTCATTTGAGTTTATTGAGGTTCTCATACCCGTAAATGATTTTATGTTATGGTAGACTTATATATTATTGTGTGCCTTGGTATAGACTTCAAAATTATCTGACTACCCCCGTAGGTGATTTTTACTAGTAGTGTATAGACTGGATCAGTTTTCATATTTCCTGGGGGTGTAGCATTTGGGTTCGATTCCCATTTTTCCTTTGCATAATGGACTTCTTGTGGCCTTATAGTGGTACTCATTGCCAATTTTATTTTTCTACTGCCTACTTGTTATAGTGATGTTTATATTTCTATTGTTATTTTTATTATTGTCATTATTTGTTGTTTATCGATCCTCACTTGGTAGATGAATGGCTAGACTAGCATTATGTAGTTAAAGCTCTTTTTCTCGCTATTATTATTCATTGGCTTTGGAATCTAGCTTGGATGGATAATTTATCTCTTATAGCAGGGTAAGGTTGGACATTTCCCCTTTTGTTGGGTATGATAGATCGGTTGTTGAGTGGATTATAGTAGTAAAGGTAAGTTGACCTTCCATGGTTCTGTTATGGTTCTCGTGTTGGTAATTGGGTTATGTAGACCATTTTATAGGTTGACCAATTTTGGGTCCATTATTTTGATTTGATTAGTTCATCACCCGTAGTGGGTTTGATGTTAATGTTGAGAGGTCTTGTATTTTCTTTTTAAGTTTTTTGGGTCTGTTTCCTGGTGATAACTTTGATTTTAGTATTGGTGTAGAGTTTGGGTACTTCGTCATTGTCGTGATGTGGTTTTTGTTCTAGTGAAGTCAAGAAAATTGGATATAGATAACCTTTCCTATGAGGACTTCTTAAGTTGGTGAATTGAGTATTCATTCTGGAGGTAGAGTATTAGATCGACCAATTTTTTGCTAAGGTTTCATTTCTTTGAGTTGATAAAGTTTTGGCTATTAGGAGTATAGTTTATGGCCTTGGTGAGTTCTCAATCATGCTTGTTTTTTCATGCCATCCAATAGATATGGAGTTATTTGTTAATATTTTCAATCGGTTTTGTATCATCCATTGTGATTTTAGTCTTCAGATATGTTTTAATTTTAGTTTCGGCATGATCTATTTGGATTTGTCTGATTTGGATACAAAGGTCAATTGGGTATTTGGCATTAGATCAGACTCGTTAGCTCAGTTTTGGATTTGACGCCTTAGAATGGTAGTTTGGAGATTATGACGGATTTGGGTGTAGATGCCTACCCATCTTCAGGTGATCGAGCGGATCATCCTTGGTGTCAAGATTTTAGTAGAAAGTTGTAGATCTTGTGTCACGACCCAAACCGGGGCCTGTCCATGATGGGTATCTCAAGTCCCATGTGGACCAGAGATCAGCCCCTTCTCTTAACCTAGTCAGCTCAACAACCTCAAGTGTTGGATGAATTCCGATCATATAATAAGATAGCTAAGAATAAGACTAATAGCAACTCATGATAAGTCTATACCTACCACCGGCAACCGAACAACCGTCCGCTGCCAAACTCCAACAAAAACAACTCACCCAAGTACACAGTAATCTAACAAAGGCTCTATAAATCTGAAGTCAATAAAATGCCGGGACATGTCCCTAATAATAGCCAAAAACGTAGGCTAAACCAAGTCTAAGACAAAAGCAATAAGGACCATGAAATGACACTTTCCGAAGTATGGAATCTCACCACTCCAATGTCAACTCACGAATGACTCAAACACCTGATTACTGCACAAAAAAAGTAGAAGAAGTTCCGGTACCTGTATCCTATGGGGATATAGCGTTCGGAGGCGGTTAGCAGTTGGAGCGCTAGCATGTAACTCAGGGATAATGGAATAAAATATTGTCATCATTAAAAACAAAGTCAAATAATCATATGCAATCACATACGTACATATACATACATATATATATATACATATACATACATATATATATATATATTATATATGTATACCATGCTAGGATAAGGAACAAGGCTTAGCATGAAGTTTGTAAACCTTAACGGGGGTTGTGTATCATAACTGCAATAAAACAAGGCACCCACGGGATATATGGGCCAAACTCTCCCCCAGCTAGAAGTTCCCCATTGTATGTAGCCACGCGAACCATAGAATATCCATATATGTTTAAGCCTTTATGGGGGACTCGAACCTCCCGGCATAATCAAGGTGACTTAAGAACCAATGTATACAATATGGGGGACTCAAACCTCACATTCTTATATCCATTCGGGGGACTCGAACCTCCCAGTCATATAAATACCTGCACCGACTAGCATGCTTTCCAGTGTTAGTCCTTTGGACTCCACTTTCACAACTTGACTACACATCCTGCTTTAAATCCTAAATTAAAATATACATTTCAAAGACACATCCATTAATCAAATTACTTACCAAAGGCATCTTGTTGGTATCGGCATACCTACCCCACTTGCAAGAGTACAACACACCATAGCCATTATTAATCAACTTTAGGATTCAAACCCATTCAGAAAATTATACCACCAAGATCATGATTCAAATCAATTTATGGCAAACAAGGCCTTCATGAAACTCTTTACCAATCAACAACATTAATAGGCCAATGCCTTAGTTCAAAACACAATTCATATGTGACAAGATTCTTCTCATTGACATTTTAACAAACAGGTTGAGGGCATACCATAATCAAACCATTATTCAAGCCAAAAATCATAAAGTTAGGGTTAAACATGATCCCTTAGTTTAAATCACAATTCCAAAGCACCCACATGTGCAAAACCATTATCAAAATATGTATAGTAATTATTTAAGACATGAGAAAACAATATTCAACATTGTGCATTCAAACCCTCAACCAAGGTTTTCAAAACCACCATTAATGATTCATAAACTATGTTCAAAACACATGATTTTTTGAGCTAACAATAAAGGAATAGTCACATGTCTGAGATACGAAGATTCATAGAGAGATTTTGATCTTTGTACCTCTAGATGACCACCTTGAAGAAACCCTTGCCCAATCTTTCTTGAGAAGTTTTAGAGAGAGTTTAGAGATTATTTGATCTTCTAAAGTGTAGAATAAATGCCCAATAAGTGTTATAAGATGTGGAGTCTTAAGGGCTTAGGGTGGGAAATGTCCAAACTACCCAAAGCTTATAAGTTGTAGAAAACTCATAGGTGGGTACGATTGGACTCACCAACCCGTCACCACAACTTATGAGTAGTATCCTCAAGTCATCACAAGATCAGAAAGTTGGACACCATATTCTGTCCAACATACGACTCCCTGCCCTTACTCGTCAAAACACCATACGACTAGTACCATCAAGTTGTATCCAAGGCTAAACATTAAGGGCTAGACAGTGGACAACATTTGATTAGCCCTGTCCTCTTATCATATCACCATACGACTCGTATGGTGCCTCTCATAACTAGGATAGAATTTCGGCCAACAATACACTGACCAACATACAAGTAGGGTCCCTAGATCCATTACCACACCATACGACATATGGTATGAGTCGTATAATAAACAGAAGGTTCAAGAATCTAGGATTTTTCAAAGGCCAAAGTCCGAGGTGTTTTAGTCTCCCCCAATTAGGATGATTTGTCCTCGAATGATGGGACAAGGAAATACAAGCATGATTTAGACACTACACGCCTCTACTCTTACCTTTAACCAAGTTAGAATACAAAGATGCCAAGGAAATCAATCTTTTCTTTAACAAAGTTAGAAAACAAAGACGTTGAGATCAATACATACCTCAAGCACGAATTCTCGAAATCAAAAATAGGAATAGATACTTGGACTTCGTGTCCTCCTCGACTTCCCAGGTAGCTTTCTCAAACTTTTTGTTCCGCCATAGAACCTTTACCAAAGCCACGTCTTTCGTTCATAATCAATGAACTTACCAATCCAAGATCCTCACCAGGACCTCATCATAGAACAAGGAATCTGAAATACCAAGTTTCTCCAAGGTAACAACCAATGAAGGATCACCCATGCATTTCCACATCATGAACATATTGAATACTAGATGAATAGAACTCATTCTAGAGGGTAAAACCAACTCCTATGCAACGCTACCAACACTTCTCAAAAACAAGCATGGGAAAACATATCGGGGACTAAGCTTCCCCTTCATTCCAAACCGCATCACTCCCTTCATGGGAGATACCTTTAAGAACACCCAATCTCCAACCTCAAATTCCAAATCCCATCGCCTCACATCCGCATAGGACTTTTGGAAACTTGAGCCAAATTTGTGCCAAGCATTTTTGCTTTACCATCCTCAAACTACACAATAGGAGATCTACACCTTCTACAATACAATGCCTTAAACGAGGCCATACCAATTCTAAAATGCTAACTATTGTTATAGGAAAAATCAATGAGAGGAAACTGGTTATATCAACTACCACCAAAGTCAATTACAAAATCTTGCAACATATCTTACAAAGTCTGAATTATCCTTTCAGCATGCCCATCCGACTACGGGTGAAAGGCAGTACTAAGATTCACTTTGGTCCCCAAACCACACTAAAATGAATGCCAAAAATACAACAAGAACTGAGTACTAAGAAGTTAGTGGAATTAGTCCTCATTGGAAAAAAGTGAGCGGACTTAGTCATCCTATCCACGATGACCCAAATGGAGTAACACTAATTCTATGACCGCGGAAGAGCGGTAACGAAATCCATATTAAGTACCTCCCATTTTTACATTGTCAATTCAATCTCTTGAAGTAGCCCATCGGGCCTCTTTTGCTCCACCTTTACCTGCTGACACAACATACACTTAGCCATAATGTTGGCTAAATCCTATTTCATATTATTCCACTAGTATATCACCTTAAAATCATGATACATCTTTGTTGAACCGACATGAACTGTATACCATAAATTATGAGCCTCAACCAAAATCCTGCCTCTCAACCCATCCACGTCGGAAACACACAACCTCCTTTTATACCTCAAGATAACATTTCCTTCAATATCAAAAGCCATCACCTTCTGCCAACCCACATCATCCTTAATTTTCATTGAGAGAGAATCTAATACCTATTTCTCCTTTATTTCTAAACTAAGAGATGATTGCGCCACCTATTTCACAAAAACACCACCATTCTCAAAGTCCAAGAGACAAACTCTGAGGTTAGACAAATAGTGAATATCCTTCACCAATTCCCGCTTATTCTCATCCATATGAGCTAAAATCCTCATGGATAACATGCTAAGGGCATCAGAAACTACATTATCCTTACTTGGATGGTAACAAAGACTCATATCATAGTCCTTCAACAACTTAAGTCACCTCATTTGCCTAAGATTAAGCTCTTTCTGAGTAAACATGTACTGTAGGATCTTATGATCAGAAAAGATATCAACATAGACTATACAAATAATGATCCCTAATTTTCAACATGAATAGAACAACCAAAATCTCCAAGTCATGAGTCGGATAATTCTTCTCATGTAGCTTAAACTTTCTAGAAGCATAAGCAACCACATTTCCATGTTACATCAAAACACAACCCAAACCAACCCGAGAAACATCACAATAGATAATGAAACCCTCGGTACCCTCAAGTAGAGTCGAGACTGGAGATGAAGTCAACTTATCTTTCAGCTTCTCAAAAACTACCCTCAAGCATCGAACAACAAGAACTCTACCTTCTTCATCGAGCAGCAATAGAAGAAAAACTTTCCACAAACCTCTTTTAATAACCTACTAAACCCAAGAAGCTCTAACTATTGGTTGGAGTCATGGGTGTAGGACACCTCTTAACTACAATAACTTTTCATGGATCCACCATGATCTCTTCACTAGAAATGACATGACCCAGTAAAGTGACAACGTTCAACCAGAATTCACATTTTAAGAATTTGGCATACAACTGATGCTCGTTCAGGGTCTGCAACACTTTACGGAGGTGATAAGCTTAATCCTTCTTACTCTTAAAGTATACCAGAATATCATCAATGAAGAAAATCATGAACAGATCTAGAAACTGGCGGAAGACCCTATTCATTAAAATCCATGAATACCGTAGGGGCGTTAGTCAATCCAAATGACATCACGACGAACTCAAAATGCCTATACCGGGTATGGAAAGATTTCTTAGGGATATCCACCTCCCCAATCTTTAACTTATGATACTCGGACCTTAGATAAATCTTAGAAAAAAATTTAGCACCCTAAAGTTGATCACATAAATTATCTATCCTAAAAAAAGAGTACTTAGTTTTTCCATCACCTTATTCAATTGCCGGTATTTAATACACATCTGATGGTAACCATCCTTCTTATACACGAATAACACTGGTGAACCCCACGGACACACACTAGGGAAGATGAAACCCTTGTCTTAAAAATCCCTTAATTACTCCTTAAACTCCTTTAACTCAACTGAAGCCATACTATATGGGGGAATACATAGAGGATGAGTGTGAAGAACAAGATATATCCCAAAATAAATCTCCCTATTAGGAGGAATACCAAGAACGTCTTCAGGAAAGATCCTGGGAAATTTATTCACAACCGGGATAGAAAGAAAAGAACCGTCCAAGTTAGAATCTTTATCACAGACCAGATAATAGAGACATCCCTTTGAGATCAATCTCCGAGCTCTCAGATATGATATAAACCTTCCTTAATGAGCTAGAGAATCACCCTCCCACTTAATGACCGACTCATTTCAAAATTTAAAAATGACCTTATGATTCTAGTAGTCTAAAGAAAAACTACACGAGTTCAGCTAATCCACCCCCAATATGACATCGAAATCAACCATGTCTAATTCTAATCGATCCACCAAAGTATGTCGACCACCAAAAAATACCACACAATCTCTATAGACTCTTTTAGTAACCACAGTGTCTCCTACCAGGGTAGACACTAAAAAAAGGTCTGAAATACACTTGGGACAAAAACACAAATGCAAAGCCACAAATGGGGTCACATAAGAAAGAGTATACTCCAGATTAAGTAAACAGGACACATCACAGGAAAAGAGATTCAATGTATAAGTAATGAAATTGGGAGATGCCTTATAGTCCTAACGAGAAGCAAGAGCATATAAACGATTTCGACCAGTGCAGGTACCAAAAGCAGAAGCAGCACCCTTAAATGTAGAAGATAATGAAGAGGAAATAGGAGCCTTATTGGTACAATAAGAAACCCTAGAAGGACAATCATGCTGCATATGGCCAATATGCCCACAATTAAAATATTGGTTTCTCCCCTTCTCACATTGGCCATAGTGTGGCTGAGAATAAAATCTGCAAGGAGGATATAATGGAGTGGACTGAGCCCCACCTGCCTGAGATTGGAAACCCTGTGCCTTATACCCTCCATCATGCTATGAGAAATAATCACCCAATAGCTTTGGGAAAGGAGTAATAGTCATAGAGAATAAACTAGAACTCCCTGACTTCTTCTTAACTACTTTTCCCTATCTCTTCCACCCTATTACTGGCCTCCACCCTGATTATAAAATCTAAATTTCTTACTCTTCCTCTCACCAATCTTAGCCTGCTTCTTCTTTTATTCCTCAACTTGTTTCATATAAATCACAAGTCAAGAAATATCCATATCCTTATTCAACATGGCATCCTTACTCTCCATAATAAACTCACGGGACAACCCAAAAATAAACTTATGCATTTAGACCTTATGCTAGACACTAACTCAGGAGCATACTTAGACAACTGATAAAATTTTAAGGCATACTCCTTGACCGACATTCTACTTTGTCTCAGATTCATAAATTCCTTTAATTTCACCTCCCTCAACTTCTAAGGAAAGAAGTAGTCCAAAAAGGCATAAAAAAAGTCATCCCATAATGTAGAGTCAGCATCACTTCCCCTAGATTGTTCCCACTATTTGTACCACTGGTACGCCACATTCATCAATTGGTAGGAAACAAATCCACTCCTTTAACATTCGATGCATGCATAATCCAGAATATTTTCTCCATCTCATTAACAAAAGTGAGGATCATCCTCAACCTTAACACCAGTAAAAGCTAGAGGAATCAACCTCATGAATTAGCCAACCTTTATGGACTTTAAAGATGAAGTAATAGAAGCACTACGCTTAGGTTGAGAAGGTACAAACTAAGACAACATATGAATAGATTAATGTAACTTAGTGTTCATCATATCTTCCTGAGGATCTCAATGAGGGATAGAGGGAATCGGTGGATCTCCAGGAGGACAATTAGGAAATGGACCTCTAGATCGAGTTTACACCCCATAGGCAGGGCATGTCCCATCAACAGGGTCACCAAGTGGAACAGAGGAGTCTCCATGAGCTTCAGATTGTCGGGGACGTATGATCTAAAAAAGCTATCAAATAGGAATTAATGAAATCAAAGACCTTAGACACTATAGCTCAAAGTAAGACAACAAGAAAGGGAAAGATTCCTAAATGTCTCATAGCCTCTCTTGTATAAGTGTGGCACACTAAACACTCTTAAAAGAGAATCTACTTCACACGACTTTGTGGACACCCAATTGACTATAAACCTAGGACCTGATACCATTTTTTTCACAACCCAAATCGGGGCTTGTCCATGATGGTTATCTTGAGTCCCACATGGATTAGAGATCACCCCTTTCTTCTAATCTAGTCAGCTTAACAACCTCAATTATCAAATGAATTCTAAATATATAACAAGATAGTGAAGAATAAGACTAATAACAGTTCATGATAAGTTTATACCAACCACCGATAATCAGGAAACCATCCATCATTAAACATCTATGCAAACCAACACACCCAAGTCTACAGTAATCCAACAAAGTCAATAAAATATTGGGACATGCCCACGACAATAACCTAAAATATAGTCTAAAACAAGTCTCATACATAACAATAAAGACCATGAAATAATGTTTTCCAAAGTATGGAAAATCACTACTCCAATGTCAACTCACGAACCACTCGAACACATGATCACTTCCTAGGAAAAGTAGAAGAAGTTTCAGTACCTGCTTTGCATGGGGATACAATGTCTGGAGATGGTTAGTGGTTGGAGTGCTAGCATGTAACTCAGGGATAGAGGAATAAAATAATGTCATCCTTCAAAACCAAGTTAAATCATTATATCCAATCACATACTTATATATACACTAAGCCGGGATAGGGAACAAGACTTAGCATAAACTTTGAAAACCTTCACCTAGGTTATGTATCATAACCGTCATAAAATAAGGCACCCATGTGATATATAGGCCCATCTCTCCCTAGTTAGAAGGTCCCCAATGAGGGTAGCTGCGCGAACCAGAGAATATCCATATCCGTATATTCCTTTATGGGGTACTTGAACCTCCCGGGATAGTCAAGGTGACTTAATAACCAATGTATACAATATATGGGACTCAAACCTCCCATTCATATATCTATTTAGGGGACTCAATCCTTTTGGTAATATAGACAACCACACCGGCTAGAGTGGTTTCCAATGTTAGTCCTTTAGACTCCACTTTCATGGACCAACTATACCTCCCATTTTAAAGCCCAAATTAAAACATTCATTCACATACACAACCATTAATCCAATTACATACCAAAGGCAATTTGTTGGTATCGGCATACCTGCCCCACTTACAAGTGTACAACATGCCATAGCCATTATTAATAAACATTAGGACTCAAACCCATTTAGCTAATTAAACCTCAAAGTTTATGATTCAAATAATTCATGACCATCAAGGCCTTCAATAAACCCTTTACCAATCATCAATATTTATAGGACAATGACTTAGTTCAAAACACAATTCATATGTGACAAGATTCTTCTCATTGATATTTTCACAAACAGGTTGAGGGCATACCATAATCAAACCACTATTCAAGCTAAAAACCACCAAGTTAAGGTTAACTATGAACCAACTTTAAATCACAATTCCAAAGCACCCATATGTGAAAAACCATTATCAAAACATGTATAGTCATAATTTAAGACATGAGAAAACAATACTCAATATTATGCATGCAAACCCTCAACCATTATTTTCAAAACCACCATTAAGACTTCTTTTCCTTACTCATCACAACATCGTATGACTAGTACCATCAACTCGTACCCAAGTCAGAACATCAAGGGATAGACACTGGATAACATACGATTAGCCCTACCCTCTCGTCATATCACCATACAACTCATATGGTGCCTCTCATAATTAGGATAATGTTTTGGACAATAACACATTGACCAACATACAACTAGGGTCCTTAGACTCGTCATTACACCATATGACTTATGGTGTGAGTTGTATAATGAACAAAAAGTTCAAGAGTCAAGGATTTGGAAAGGGCCAAAGTTTAGGGTGTTTTATCTTGGGTGCAACTTTTCTTTTTAGATTAGTCTCAGTTGGGATTTCATTAATAAGATAGTTAAGAATGCTCTATGTCTAACTATTTGGTTTTCTTCAGTTCAAATGGATTGTGGTTGATAGGTTTTTAGATTAAATTCCATGTGCAGGGTGTTGGTTCCTTTAGACTTGACCTTGATTTTTAGTTTTCATTAGAATTTTGGGATGATCTATTCAGAAGTAGTAGTATACTCGAGTTGCATTCAGCAAGGATTCATCTAGAATTGATGAGGCATCTCTGAGCGAATTATTTCATGGTGAGTGTTTGGTCTTCCGACTATTGTCTATCAATTTTAATGGTCATCTAGACCAATTGTAGCATTGGCATAGATTGCAAACAATAGTCATCTCTATTTATGTGCCCAAGTAGCACCTTATGGTCTTTTCTCATACTTGTCATTATTTTTTTCTGGTTGATCATCTTCCGTTCTTTGAGACTACTGTGATGGGATTGTATGGACAAGGCTCGAGTGAGTTTTTTCTTTATTTAGAGTGGGTAGAAAGTGCGGAAAAGAAAAAAAAGGTTATATTTGGATTTTAAAGTTTGTTGCATGACCCATGCAATGGTTGTCTTTGGATTGGATGAGTTTTGCTTGGTTGTTCTAGTATTCGTATGATATTTGAATGTCATGGTTTAAATTTGCATACATTATCCTTCCTCGATTCAGTTAGAGGCTAATTAGTGGTTGAGGTAGAGTTTTGGCTGCTTGAGAAGAGAATAAAAAAAGTTGGTTGAGAAAGCGATACCCATAGCAAAATCTCTTGAGAGTGTTGTATCTTCTTGGATGTTATCTAAGAATTCATTCTTGGAGAATTCAAGCCTAGTACCTCCTTTCTTTGATCTTTTGTGATCTTTTTGTCCATTTGATTTTTACAAATAAAAATCCTTTTAGTAGTGGATATTGTAATGACCCTCAAGGTTATTTCCTTAATTTATGTGCATTTCAAACATTTTGAGCCATCCCATACTGGCTATAGGTCATTAATGACTTACCAAAATTGTCGGTTCAGTTATCAAATAGTTCATTTAAATTTTAGGCTCATTTCTCTATTTTAGAGCTTTCGTTGTTTAGTATTTGGCCTTGGACCAAAACTCCTAGTAGATGACCTTCAATGAGAATTCTAACCATACCATCAGCTCCATTACATTGATTTTAGGCTAGGGGGACCCTTGGTTTAGGTTCTGAGGCTTCCAAACTCATTTTAGGCTATTGGGTGAATTATGTGAAAAATGATACTATAGGTGTGGGCCCCACATTTTATCAAAATGATCTTGGATGAAAGTTTTGATGGTTTTATTGAGTCTGAAAGTTTTGTATGGTTTCATAGTTTGTTTGTGTGCATGAGGTTCTTAACGAATCCCAAGAACCTGATTGAAGTCCATTTTGGACTTAGAAAAATCTAATGCATCAAGTTGCTGATGCAACCACTTAGGCAATTATTTGACCACTTAAGCGGTTTTTGCTTATCCTACATAGGGACGCTTAAGTGACCTTGACCATCTAATCAAGGGATTCTAAATAAATCAATGTCCTATTAAGCAGATATAGGTTAAGTGGCTTAGCCATTGTTTAAGTGATACCCAACCCACTGTGTTAGATTGCTTAAGAGATCAAGAAGCCGCTTAAGCGACTTGGTGGCTGCTTATGCTACACTTGGTAGATTTTTATTCCCATTTTCTCCACCTAGTTTTCCACCATTTACATACCAACTCGAGAACTCAAAGAGAGGAAAAAGTTAAAAATAATCCATTGAAGCTAAGGTAAGCTAGACTAATACTCCTTGGTCATTTCTCATGAATTTTTCTTTTAATTTCCATCCTAATTCATGGTAAATTCTTAAAACGTCTTAAATTCCTAATCTTTAATGGTTGATTTGAGACTTGATTTATCTTTGTTTTTGCTAAACTTTTGAGCATACATTCCTTGTCTTTTGAGAGACTTCTAGATTGATTCAAGTTTTGGATTCCGTTTGTTGGCCCCGTAGACCCATTCTGTACTGAATTTTAAACGGACCCTTAATATAGATATGGGTCTTATTTTACTCACAATGGAGTATAGATTATGATTTTGATTGCATGGCAGCATTAGAGGATCATGGAGCAATAACTGACGATTTGTATGTATTTCAAGGATTTGCAGTTCGGCGTCGAGGTAGGCTTTTGTGTACTCTTCTTTATGAGATAGTTTATTATATATGTTTCATGTTAGATAGGGGTTTTAGGATGTGATAATGGATAAACCTCCATGACTTAGCCTAATTTATGAGTTTGGAGATAGAACGGTGAATCGACTCTTAAGATGAAAAACATCTTATGCTTCAATGATCCCATTACCCTAGGTTTCTTGCATGTTAGGTATAGTTAAGACTAATAATCCTTTAGTATAGGGTTTACTACCTTACGCAGTGGATTATGATGGTTTTCTGAATGTTTCTACGGCTATGCGGGTTATATATTATTTAGCCCAAGGTTATGATTATGATATTAGTTTTTTTGGAACCAAAATAAATCTGCCACTTAAAAATTTCATCAAACAAACTTCCACTAGAGATAAGAACTCTATTAGAGTAATAGTAACACGTAACAGTAACACTAACTAATGAGAACTCTCAAGTACTGTATCCCATATTCCTAAGGATAAACAAAACAGAATTTTCCCAAAGCCAGACATATCATTGGTTTTTTTTAACCTAGAAATGAGCCCTATAATATGCAAAACCAAAATTAATTGAGTTAAAATATAGATACCAGACACTGAGTGAGAATTAAAATACAAAGTGATAAACTGTTTATGTACATGAACAAAGCCACAAGGTTCTTTAAAATTCTAAACTGTAGAATGAAAAACTTAAGGTCATTTGGTTGGAAAACAAGTTATCCCGAAATTAGTTATCCCACCCTGAAGGAGGGATAAGAAAAACACTATAATCTTGAAATAACTAATACCAGGATGAGTTATCCCATAAATTTTGTCCCAACCAAACATGGGATAAGCTTTTCTTCTAAATTAATCCCGGGATTAGTCATACTTATCCCTCTCACCAAACAACCCCTTAGAGCCTTGGACAAAATTTCTTTCTCCCCTTGTGATTTGAACCATTCTTTTCCGCTCCATTTACCACTAGGCCAAACCTAGGGGCGCACCCCATCATGAAAATACAAGTAGCTCCTTTGTGTTTGGTAGTCTAGGATTCTCCACTTCATTTACCACAAGAACAAACCTAGGAGCGCACCCTATCACGACACAACAATGGGCATTATCTTAGTCTATAGACAATTTGATAGTTATAATTATATTATATAGATACTGGTTGTGGCATGCATGGATTTGGCACATTCATGATCACTTAATGGTGTGAGTCCAACTAAAAATATAGTTTTACTACTATTTTTCAAAAAAGGTATTTATTCCCACTTGTCACTTTAAAACAGATTCTTTCATATTGGGAATCCTGTGACTTTAATGAATGATTTATGAGCTTTTGGGACTAAATATAATGTTTTAGAGGTTTGACCAAGATAGGTTTTGGTTGATGGTTTTATTACAACAATTTACTTTGGTCAAGGGAGAATCCAACCCTTTTAACACTTTTATGATGATTTAGTCCTGGAGTTTTCTGTAATGCCCCAAATCTGGTACCCGAAATGCTACACGGTGCCCATGATCCCGAAGGACCATAAGCTAACCCATGACTGATATCTGTAAATTGAGCACAGAATAATAGTAATAATATCATAAATGCGGAAACATGAACTGAAAGGCCATAAGGTTCAATATTAGTACATAACTAAAAAATATGGTATAACAATACCAAAACAGCTGAGATAATTGTCTGAACATACTATAGTCTTAAAGCCTCTAAACTGTCTGAATAAAGAGTTGATGGTACATGTCCCCAACTATTTCCAACTACTGAAATAAACTAAAAACTGAAATAGTAATGTGATTATCATGTCCTCGGAGGATGAGGACTCACTGCTAACTTTGATCACTGAACTGGGATGCTATTGCTTCTAAAACTATGGTATAAGACACCATAGTGCAAATACGTCAGTACTTTGAATGTATTGGTATGAAAGTGAGGTAGGCTGAATGCAATAGGTTCATATGCATGAACAATGCTAACTAACTAACTAATATGAATGTGAGAATATATGCATGCATACGTAACTATACCTGACATCGTGATAGGACTGGATGCTATGTTTTGACGACTGCATTTACTAATAACAAGGAATTACTGATATCGGAGAGACTGATACTATGTTACTGATACATGAATAACTATTTCTGACAGTTCTGATTAAAAAGAACTTGTCTGGTTGACTGTGTCTAACAGTCCTGAAGCTAAATACTGATAAAATAAGTTTTGATAACTGATATAACTGATAACATAAGTGACTGTATCTGTCAGTCCTGAATCTAATGGAACTAGCTGAGTTCCGTACTGTATCTAAGTAACTGAACCTGAGATCAGTCCTATCTGGCGGGTGATCCCTAAATCTGATGATACCATTATTGGTTGACCATAGTTGAGATCAGTCCTTTCTAATGGGTGATCTCGAAGTCTATTTATAATGATAAGGAGTGACTGTATCTGACAGTCCTAAACCCAACTAACAGTGGGATGTATTCATCTAACCGACATGCCCCATACTAAGCTAACTGGGGTCTAACCTGTAAACCCAACTGGAAGGGTGTCAGTACCACACCGCTGGTAAAGACAACTATTGTGGAGTCAGTCCTAATGTAGCGGGTGACCCCTGGGATTAGTCTTATACATTTAAATATGCTAACGGGTGATTCCTGAGTATGTCAGTCCTATCTAACGGGTGACATATCCTAACTACGTTGGCTCGTAGTTCTGAAACTTATGGATTTCTTCTAGGGATCTCAGTCCTATCTAGTAGGTGAGTACCCATCCCTAGGCTCAATCGGTGCTGAATCCTACTCCCATCTGAAAGACAATGAACATAATTTACTGAACTGAACATGGACTGAATTACTGAATTTTTTTTGACTGACGGAATGTACTGAGTTTTGAGGACTGACTGAGAATACTGAAGTTACTGAGATTGACTGGGAATACTGAGGTTACTGAGATTACTGATTACTGAGATCACTAAGATTACTGAACTACTGAGATTACTGAGATTTTTGAGATTTCGTGAGTTACATGACTGACTGAATTCTATGGATCATAGCTTGACTGAGAAGATCATGAAAACATGACATGGCTCTAGGTACACAGCTAAATGTTCGGGTACAAGTACCCCCAAGACTCGATGAGAAGAAACTGACATGGCATGGCTTACTTGAACACATGACCAACAACATAATTCATAATTCATATATTGAAGCACTTCACCAAACATGTGACATGAATAAGCTTGTTCATACATGGGGATTTCATGATATCATACTAGTTGGGTATTGTTCCTTCATCTAGGCATTTAATCATACACATGATAGGCATAGCACATGTAGACAACATTATACAACAATTAATCATCACGATTCATCTCTAATTTCATCATCTAGGGTTTATTCATAGGTTCACATGAACATACATCTATACAAATCAATTCCACATAAAATTGATCACCCAACATGGATTTGAATTCAACATAAACAAAACAAACCCAATATGAAATTCATAAAGTAATCCATAAACTTAAACTTAGAAAAGAGATTCTTGGGCTTCATGGAAGAAAGGAGTCCATGAATGAACACTATGCATACGTTAGCTTGTGATTCTATGAAGATTGATAGAGAGATTCTTGAAGTTTGACGGTGAATTCCCTTGGAATTGAACCTTCTATGAAAACCCTAGGACTTGTTCTTGAGAGTTTTTGAGAGTAATTGAGTATAAGTTGCTGAATTATGGCCAAATCTCGTGTTATAAGTCTTATATAGGATGAGAAATTGACTCTTTAAACCCTAGGACAAGTATTTAATTTTTGAGAAAATTTTCTGATTTTCATCCTTGGCGCGACGTGCCACTATCGCGCCAAGTCACTGGAAAGTGACAAATGGGAAATTGTAAGGTGGCGCGATGTAGAGCTATTGTGTTGCCACCTTGTCTACGACCTGAAAGTTTGTCGCGATGCACCACTATTATGGAGCAATACTAGAAATTTACAATTACCATTTGAGCTATCTCCGCGACGTGCTAAAGACTCAGGTGATACACTGTATCATTAAAAAGGCTCTAACTCTTCGTCCGGGTGTCATATTTGGGCGAATTTGGTATCGATGGAAAGCTTATTAAATTTTCCACATGAAAAAAAATTAAAATATTGAAAATACCATGTGTAAAAAAGTGGATTCATCTTTCAAAGAAAGCTTCTAACATTCTTGGGAAACTTTTCAAGCAATAAAAAGTATGGGGTATTACATTTTCCCTGAGCAATGGATTTACAAAATTACACTCTTTTAACCATGGTCAAGTTTGTGTAATTATATATATATTTTGGAGTACGTTGGTGATGATGATGAGTATTGAAAATCCTAGATCGAAACCAGGTCAGTGTATACAGGTGCTTCGGAACCCCCTATGGGCCCCTACATTTGAGAGTCATTGTTCTGGAGAAGAGAGGTCGTCATAGGTCCTATTTCTATGATCATTCAATATGGAGGAGGTATATAAACTGGGTTATATTATCATATTTTTTTAAGTTATAGTAGTGGAGTTTATACTTGGCATCCCTCCTTATGTGCATTGCCTATTACTGGTATGTTCCTATATCTATAAACCTTATAGGGGTTTTATAGGTATAGGTGATAAGTATTTCTTGATGTGTGTTATGTGTTGATGGACCTTCTAGGTTATGGGCTCGATTTAGGTATTATTAGTCTGAGCCAGCCCATTTAGTGTATTGTGTTATTATTATAGTTAGTTCTTGACAAGTTGATTGGACTGGTACTAAGAATTGAGGTATGATTCTGATTCTTTTCTTTGCAGTTATTTTATTATGAAAAACTATCTTTTCTTTTGACGTATGGATTAGGGAACCTGATTATGTTAGCACTAGTTCCTACTATGATTAGGTGTCTTGAAAATGCTGGTATGAATACTTTAGGTGGTACCTTTGGGCTATCCTTGTTTTAGTATATGTATACATACAATACATATACATGTACATACATACATATATACATATATATATATAATTATGGTATTACCATATATCCCTCTCTTCCTTCATTCATTCATGTCGTATATCCTTTCCTCTATCGTGTATAGTATGATATATCTTTTATCTGCTCTTTGATTCTACATTGGTCAGTGATATACAGTATAATTCTTAGGTCCCAGAGTATGTCTAAAATAGGATTGTCAATCCTTATTACCTCCTTAGCTTTACAATGTTAGTTCTAGTAGATATTTAGGTGTAGTTTACATTTTGGCTTGCATGTTATTCATATTTACAGTATCTTTAGAGATCAGTCGATAGTTTCCTACCAAGTACCATGTGTTTGGTACTCACACTATACTTCTACAACATGCATATCATAGTATGGGTTATCATCATTTTTGTATGTGTCGTGTAGAGGAACTTTGGTTTGGAGACTTAGGGTGACATTCGAGTATTACAGAGTGATCTCCTGACATTCGAGTATTGCTATTCTCCCTCTTATGTAATACACTAATCTCTATGTTGTATTTGGAGATGTCTTATACCACTATATTCATTTAGTAATTCATTTTGTAGTCTTATTTTATTTGAAGCTCTTGTTGAATCCACCGAGTTTTGGGAAAATTTATGTATTTTCCTTTTTCTAGATTTATTCGGCATTCTCCCTTTAATTCTCTTAGTAGTCTATTACTAGTGGTACTAGATACTGGTTGGATTTCCTACTTGTTGGTTGAAGTTACGGTGTGATATAACTCTTACAATTTCCTTTTTCACGATCTATATTACGAACATTATCATAATATTTCTCACTTTGGTAGTTCCAACCTTAATTTCCTTGGCAATTATCCTAGAAATCCCCTAGTTATTTAAATAGTTATCCTCTTCTTCAGAATCAAATTCGGCATCTCTACTGTGGACCTTACTGCCTTGACCTTCTCAACGTTACCATACAATAAGTGTTTGGTGAACAAGTCCATTTGCGTATTCATATGTGCCATGTCTTGGTCATATTTTTTTCCTTCAAAATTGTTCCACTGATATGCCAAATGAATTAGTGTTTCTTGCTTCCTTAGAATCTCTAGTAGCTAAGCTCTACTTATCTTTGGCAACCTATCGAAGATCTCATTTACCTTAGTAAATATACAATCCATAAAAGTGCCACCCACAACATTATCCACTGTTGGCGTTGTGTTTGAATTCAATGCTCTGCAGAATGTCTCCATCAATTGTTCATCGGTAATCATGTGGAACAAGAATTGAATCAACTTATTTTTAAATCTCAACTAGGTTTCATGAAGATCCTCATTTGGCAGATGCCTAAAATTACTGATCTCGTCCCTCAACTCTAACATCTTGGAAGACGAAAATAACTTATCTAGGAAAGTTCTTTCTATTTCCTATAGTTTAATATAGAATCAGGTTCCAGCTTAGTCAACCACAAAATTTCCTCCCCAAATAGAGACACTGGGAACAAACTCAATAGGATAACATTCTACCCAAATCTAGGATAGTCAAAAGACTTGCAAATATTGAAAAATTTCACCAAGTATTTATTCAAATCATCATCGAGTAGTTGTCAGAGTGAGCAATTATATCATCATGCTTGTAATATTGAAATTCTTCCCCAGAGAAAATGAGGGGGATCACAATTACTCTAATAGAACCAACTCCGTCCAAATCAACATCATCATCATCTAAGGCAAATTAAGCCACAGGTTATTGGCATCCTCTGCCTCATGCTTGATGATTTCTATTGGCTGGTGAAATATTGTTTGGACATTACATGTTTAATAGGTCAACAAACTCACATGTCCTGGGTACTCATCCTTATCATTTGACACATGATCAGGACATCAATATTCTATTGGTTTAACTAGGCTACAACTAGTACAACCTATCTTTATGGATCTTGTTGTGCTTCCATGTTTCCCCTCAATGTTCTTTCATATTTATCCTTTGCGTTCTAAGGATTTTAGGATCTAAAGTTAATAGAGGCATGATTGACCGACGGGTTTGAGGTATACACCATCAATAGCCTGCAAACAAAAAGAATAAATAAAAAGTAAATTAGAAAACTAGACTAAGAGTCAGTTAACAAACATAAACTTAATTGACAATCTTATTCCCCAACAACGGGGCCAAAATGTGATATGCCCTAGATACAACTCCCTTTAAAATATGTTAGCGATTATTGATAAATATACAATCGAACAAAGGTTGGGGTCAAAATCCATAGGAAATAAAGTGCTAATTAAGTTGTACGTGAATTAATTCACCATGAATCATTAGTTTCCACAACATATGGGGGCATTGTTATAATATTGAATTAGTAACTGAAGGATGTTTAAATGTTGATGTAATATTTATAACGTGTTATCAATCAAGAAACAACGAACTAAGATTATATTCATCTTGGTGTTTAAACACTTCAGTACTCTAGGGTATGTGAGTTTATACATATTCATGCAATTACAGGAAAATTGAGATCAATTTTCCATCCAAGTGTTTCCCAACATTCAAAGATGGTTTTCACTTTAATTCTTTCAAACTTAACATGATGAAATAATAATTCAATGTAATCCCAAAGAGATTAATCTGGTTAAAGCATTAATCTTTTATTAGAGGTTGAAAAATCTAAATTCTTGTTACTATTCTCTTTTCCCAAAATTAACTTATTTATTCATGCAAGCTAAGTTTTAGGAATGTTCTAAATCTTTCAACCAATAGAACCCATTAAACTTAAGAGAAAAGAAATATAATCATAAGAACATCACAAACTCAATAATCCATAACCTAGAAGTGAAACTCCACCAAGGATCCCATAACCCTAGTTATGGAGTTTTAGACACTCATGGTCAAAAAGTTGATGAAAAATCTTATTTCATTAAGGGTAAATTAGAAATTTTAAAGCCAAATTATTTCTAAATGTAGAAATATATCATTTGTTAGGACTGACTAAAAAAAAGTGTGTCATATAAATTGGGACATAGAGAGTAGCATGTCAAATTTGTGGCAAGATATTCCCTCAAGTTGTGCCATTACTTTATTATTTTCATCGGGTTCATGTAAGAGATGGTTTTACACTATCAACATAATGAATGGTAAGACCAAAAATGAATAATTTGGTGTAAAAATATTTATTTTCGTACTAGTCTTTGAACAAGTGAAACTACATGTGTTTGCCAAATAATGTAAAACATCATAGGGTGAAAATCAAGCCCCTTGTGCCTTAGGACTCTCACCGCGACCTCTGGAGATTGGGTCTTAAATCAATGAGATCCTACAAGTTTATTTCAATCTTAGCCAAATTTTATGTGTTTTACCTACAATGCAAAAAATACCTTACATTATGTTTCTTGTAGTTTTTGGTTCCATGTATTTTTATGATGTTTCTGATTTCAGATAGATAGCTTATAGTATTAATCTGTGGGTGTTTTGTTATTTCCAAGTACGTATCATCCGCTACGTTATTTGTCGTCTCTGCGACCGCCAAATGTGGATTGAAAGGAAGTTGGGAATGGACATAGATCTTTCCTCCTATTCAGAGTGTTGGAAATATAGCAATGTTTTTTATATTTTGGATTTCCCAATCATTAAAAGCAACAAATAAGTTGGATCTTCTAGAATTAGATCATCTAGAGTAGCTACTTACCTTACTGGTGTCCGAAGAAGTCTGTTGGTATACATGTACGAAGTCACTTTAGGATTCATTTTTCGATTCAGTTGATGTTCCAACATCCCGAATTGAGGTAGCTTCATCTTTTGCTTGCCATTAGATTGGAAGCCGAAGGCATTGAGAACTACATAGATCTGAGACTTTCTTTCCTTATTCTGGAAGGGCATGAATGAATTTCTTCACTTCGATTCCGCCTAAAAGGTGGGAGAACAAGAGTTGTCACGATAGAAAAGAGACATAAATACCTAGATGATTTTCGCTTGAAAATAAATAGAGCACAGGCTGCCATTACCCAAATGAAAGTAAAAAGACTTCTAGCTCATAGTTCAATTGGACAAGGATTTACTGCTTTCTTAGTTAGAAAAAGTATCTAGTGGTGTGCTATCCCATTTTGTTATTTATTTTTATTATTTTACACTATTATTTGTCTTGAGCAAGGGATCTATCAAAAATAGTATCTCTACTTCATCTGAGGTAGTGGTATGAACTACGTACGTTTTATCCTCCTAGACCCCACATTATGAAAATACACTGGGCATGTTGTTACTGTTGTAATATAGTAAAATGGTACGACCATAAATAAATATTTTAGTGCAAAATATTGAAATATTTATTTTAAAACTAGTCTCTCAACACGTGCAACACACATGTTCGCCAAATCATTTAAAACATTAAAGGGGTTGAAACTCAAGCCCTATTTTCCTTGGGACTCGCACTACGACCTTTTGATATTTTTGCTTGAATTGATGAGATCCTTCAATTTTATTCCAAACTTAGTCAAATCTAAAGTGTTTTTACTTACAATGAACAAAACACCTTACATAAGTTTCAAAACTTTTAAATGACTATAAACTAAGAGTATTAAGTAAGATTATATGCAATAAAATAAAAAAAAAAAATATATGGTAAAAAGGAGTGTAAATAAAGAAAATATCGTGTTCTAACCAGTTGTTATAAGGGATAGGGTTTGCATGAAATGAGAGAAGAGAGTTTTCTTAGTCCATGTTTGCTAACATAAAATCATCAAGTTAGTAAATGAAAATCACTAATAAAGTGAATAAAATTAGTATCTTAATTTACTAATCATATCGATAACTGAACATTTAATTTTATTTTCCTCTTTAAAGATAATAAAACATTAATAGTTTATGATTTTACCGTTTGTCCTAAAAAACCCACTCTAGTGATAACTAAGTGCCATAAAATAAGATAATGACAAATTTTTGTCTATTTCTTAATTTGAATAGTGGTTCCAAGGAATTACAAAAATTATGATAATCTAACAATATTAATTATTTACACAAGTTTGCCTGTCCTTTACTAATATAAATGCATCTATAATATCTTAGCTTTTCATGCTAGCATGTAATTAGAATTACATGTATCTATTTATCAAAATCAGATCATTTAAGAGAAAATGTAATGGTGGCTTACACTAATATAGTGCTCCCTCTATCAAAAATTGTGCGATATATTTTGACTCGACACTAAATGATTTTATAAATTGAAGATTAGAACTTTCAATATAGAAATTTAGGATTTTGAATCCAAGTTCAAACAAAAGTTACTATGTTCCAAAAACTCCAAAACTCGTTTCTAAGAAATGGAATACGTTAAAAAAGTCAAGTCAACTCTAAATAAAAGATGCAGATTCTAACCCAAAGCTAAGTATGTATAGGCTCCAACAAAGTGGGATTTGAATTTCAAATCTGGGGTGCCATGTCATAGTTGATGTTTGAAGAGACGGTCTATTAGGTGGGCAATGGTTCGTCGAAGAAACTGTCACCTATTTCCAGAATTGATTTGCCTTATATGAATCTCTATGGCTTCAGTGATGATCTATCGTTGGTCTGATGGACTGTCACCAAATCATCACTTGCCTTATAATTTAAATTGATTTAGTTTTATTGTGACGACTATGGTGATGGCCCGTCGTAGACTCTATGGCCCGTCTGCTAAACCGTCAAACAACTTCTTCTTCTTCGCTTCTCTAGTTCTTTGTGACAGATAGTTCAATGATCCTTCTAGGCATTGACGGTCCATCAGGCTTCATGGAACAGGTCTCTCTAGCTTAAACATATGATTTTTCATGCCTTGGAGTTTGATTAATGAGAACAAGCATAAAACACTTTAAAAGCGCTAATGGTTGCTGGAAAACATGCAATTACTCCTCATTGAAAATGTAAAATATACCTTCATGAGCCGGTAAGTCATTTAATCACTTATGGACTCTAGGGTATGTGAGTTTTTAGCCATACATGTAGGGAGATTGAGGTCAATTTTTTGACTAAGTGTTTCCCAACCTTAAAAGATGGTTGTCACTTTAATTTTTTCAAATGTAAATTGATGAAATAATAATTTAATGTAATCCCAAGAGACTAATCCAATTAAAGCACTAATATTTATTTAGAGAATGAAAACTCTAAGTTCTTATTACTAATATCTATTCCCAACATTAACTTGTTTATTCATGAAAGCTAAGTTTTAGGGCATGTTCTAAAGTTTGCAACCAATAGAACCCATTAAACTAAATAGAAAAGCAATAATCACAAGCATAGTACAAACTCAATAACCCATAACCTAGAAGTGAAACTCCACAAAAGATCTCATAACCCTAGTTATGGAGTTTTGGTCACTCATCATCAAAAAGTAGAAGAAAAAGCTTGATTTCATAAATAGTAGATTAGAATTTACAATATAGAAATTCAGGATTTTGAATCCAAGTTCAAACAAAGAATACTATGTTCCAAAAACTCCAAAACTCATTTTTCAGCAATGGAATATGTTACAACTCCCTATAAAAGATGCCTATTCTAACGTTAATCTAGGTATTTATAGGCTCTAACAAAGTGGGAATTAAAATTCAGATCTAGGTTGTCACATCACGATTGACGATTTAAGAGATAATCTGTCAGGTGGGTGATGGTTCTTTGGATGAATAATTTCCAATTACTAGAATTGGTTTATCTTGTGTGAATCTCGACAGATTAAGCAATGGTCCTTCACTGGTCTAACAGGCCATCGCTTAGTTCATCACTTGTGTTGTATTCCATTAATTTTGTTTTGTTATGTCAACTAGGGTGACGGTCTGTCGCAGACTCAATGGCCCATCAACTAGACTATCACCTAGCTTCTGCTTCTTTACTTCTCTAGTTCTTTGTGACGGATAGTTCAATGGTCCGCCAGGGCACTAATATCCTGTTAGGCATCACATTGTAGGTCTCTATAGCTTGAATTTATGATTTTTCCCTCCTTTGAGTTTGATTCTAGAGAACAAGCACAATAAATGTTAAAAACACAGATAGTGGCTAGAAATCATACAATTATCCCGCTTTGAAAATGTCAAATATACAGTCACGAGACGGTACATCACAAATCAATCACCAAAAGCTTATGGTGGGTCAATATATTTTACTAGGTATGAGCTTACAATCTTTATATAATGCTCTATACCTCTTCCTAAGGACCAATAAGTCTATCTGAGTCTTGTCCACCCATCTTCTAAAGGAAATAAGGAGATACTCCTCATTTGGGTATCTCAAATTCACTACTATCAACTCAAAGGCCCTACAAAATCCAAAATTAAGGCTCCTCCTTCATTTATTTTACCAAAATCGATACCTCCATGCATTATCATAGACTCATGATAAAGACCCAATATGCCAATTGAAATCACCTTCTACAAAAGGTTTCTCCATGCTCCAAATATCTCTCACAACCTCATCTGAAACCTCCCAAAAGCTCTTCTTCTCCTCCTTGTCCAATCTCACTTATAGTGTAGGCCCTAATAACATTCAACGTAGATCTCCAATGATAAACTTAATCAACATCAACCTATCATTGACCCGCTTAACCTCTACTACATGCCCCCAAGTTCTTTATTGACTAAGAAACCTACCCCATTTCTATGACTCATGCTACAAAAGTACCACAACATATACCCATCCTCATTATTTTGCTTAGAACCTACCAATTTGATCTCGTGGACACAAGCTATACTAATCTCCCTTTCCTTAAGAATCTTCATGATCTCTATGAACTTACCTTGTAAAGTCCTGTATTATTACATGAATCTTTATTTCACTGTACTAATAGTTTATTAAATCCTCTCTTACATGAACCTGATCAAAATAATATATTAATGATACAATATGGCAAATATTTTTCCACAAATTTGACATGCGACTATAGTAGTATAAGCCATCATTATATCTTCTCTTAAGTGGCCTTATTTTGATATAAAGATTCACTTAATTCCATTTAAATGAGGGAACAAATGAAAAACTATAATTATGTGGAAAAGGCCAGTGATCATAGATGTATTTATATCTGTAAAGGACAGACAAACCTGTGTAAACAATGAATAGTATTAGACTGTTGTAATCTTGTAACTCTTTAGAATACGCAATTCACACCAAGAAATAAACCAAAATTTTTCATTATCCTTTTTTATGACGCTTAGTGATTACTAGTGTGCGAGTTTTTAGAAGAAATGGTAAAACATAAACTATTAATGTCATATTAGCTATTAAAGAGGAAAACAAAATTAAATGTTGATTTATCGATTTGATTAGTAAATTAAAATACTAACTTGATTCACTTTATATAAGATTATTATTTATTAAAAATATTGTTGTAAGTTGGCTAACCAACAATTTTATGTGTTACACACTTATTTATAAACTCTTCTCTCGTTTCAGGCAAACCCTAGCCTTTAGGGTAACTAGTCAACGGTTGATTTTATGTGTCTTTACAAACGTTTTTGCCTTTTTTCCCCTATTTATATATTGTATTGAAAATGATCTTGTTTAATACTCTTCGTTTATGCTCATTTATAAGTTTTAAAACTTAAGTATGGTGGTTTTTGAATTTTAGGTGAAAACACATAAATTAGACTAAGTTTGGAATAAAATGGAAGGAGATCATGAAGCCAAGCCCAAATCTCTAGTGGAAGCGGTGTGAGTCCCAAGGCAAAGGGGGCTTGATTTTCACCCCTTTGATTTTTTACATGACATGGAGAACACGTGTAATTGCACGTGTTCGGGGACTAGTACTAACGCAAATATTTCACACCAAAATTTTCATTTACGATCTTACGATTCCATTGTATAGATATGTAAACCCTCTCTTACGTGATCCTAATAAAAATGATAAAGTAATTACACAACATGAGGAAATGTCTTGCATCAAATTTTACATGCTATTGTATTAGTGCCACTATTATATTTCCTCTTGAGTTACCTGATTTTGATATAAAGATACCCTAAATTCTAAGTAAATGCTAGAACTACTGAAAAACTATAATTGTCTGAAAAATCTTACACTACTAAAAAAGCTCTAAAAAGAGACCTAAAACAAGAGACCTCAAAAGTAGGTCACAAATAAGAGACCTCATGAGGTCGCTTATTCCCTCAATTTTTTTAAAAAAATTATTTTAAAATAAAGAGACCGTATGATGTCGGTAAATGCTAACAAAAATTATGCGACACAATAATAGAGACTTCAAGAGGTCGAAAATACAATGCGAAAATGAAAATAAAATACGGGAAAAATTAGCGCCAAAATAATTAAAATTATCAGTAGAATTTTACACATTGCGACCTCATGAAGTCGCTAGTATTTTAATATATTAATATTTATTATTAAAAATAATTATCTATAACTATTTTATGAAGTAAAAAAATATTTATTTTTATGATTAAAAAGAAAAAAAAATGCAAACAAGGTCGGCTCCCGCTCTTAAATCCAACTCTCTCAAAACTCTTCCTCTCAAATTCGGAACTCTCTCTCAAATCCACACCTGTCGGTTCTTCCATGTAAGTTTGCAAGCTTTAATTTTTCCTTATTCATGTATAGAATAGAATGAAAATATATGTGTCTCCTTTAATTTCCCCCAAAATGTGAAGATTGTTATGAATAATTGGGAGTTTTTGTTGTCTTGAACTATGTTTCTATGTTTTCCGTCTTCCTTGATTTTATTTTAGAACTGCATTTCATATTTATGCTTTTTGATCGAATAGTTGAGGGTTTATTCAATTTCAGAACTAATTTTTTATTTTTTGTTGTTCTTACTGATTTCAGAATTCCCACCTGGTGGGAATATACTGGGTATGTTGTTGTTGTTGTTATTGATTTCAGAATTGTGTTTAGTTTTTTATTCAAATGGTTATATAGTTTTATGCAAATACACAAAAGAGGTCGGATAGGGGGTGGTGTGAGGGTGGTTAGACCTTAGCTGATATAGAAACACTGATTGCTAGAATATGTGCACGCTTTTTTGTTTGGTACACCAAGCAAATGATGCTATACTTCGGCGAGATGAGATCAATCTTATGAGATAGTTGAAATAAGGTGGACCCCTGCGTCTCTATTTATTGTTATGATGAGTTTTTCCAGAAAAGTTTCCAGGTGAGAATGTTATATAGTTAGTATGAGAAAGAACATACTAAAACGTAGAAGAGATGATCTTTTTTAGTTGCCAAGGAAATTGTACCATTTACACAATAGTTTGTTTCATAATTTCGTTGCAAAGTGGTTCTCTTGAATTGTTTGTATCTCTTAGAAGATGGTGCAGAACAAATTAAAGATTTCTCTTGGTTGGTATATAATTTTAATCTGTTCACATTGACAAGTTTTCTATGGGCAAGAGAGCTCAAGGTCCCTTAAGCTTTATGCTAATTGACATGTTAAAGTTTTGTAGCTAATGTTGCATGAGATCTTATAAAGCTTTTCGAATTTAGTTTGTTTTAGATTGTAAAGGCCTAACTAGTATTTCTAAAACATGTTTGGCCAATAATAATATAGATGTTCTATATGTGATTTTATTGTTCCTTCTTCAAGGATAAAATTTAAAAGGAAAAAAATGAACTGGGGCAAATGTGGTCCTTCCAAATGTGATTGCAAAAATGAAAACTAATAAGATTCAGGTCAAAAGATTTCATTCTTGTTTCTATGGTAAATTCGAGTTTAATTTGTAAATTTTTAGTTTTAAATTCATTATTGCTAAAATCTTACTCTTTAAAGTTTTGGCCTTTGAACTTATTTTTGAGAATTTGCAAAAGATTTGTGAAGGGATATTTTAATAGAGTTGGGGAGTTAGTTGAGGTTTATGAAGTTGTTTCTTCAGATCATAATGGGAATATTCCCTTTCATAAGGTATTTTTCAGCACAATTTGGTAGATGTATAAGTGTTTAGATTGCATTTTTGGTTGATATAGTTTGCTTAATTTTGATATAAGTCATACATTCATGATTAATTGTATAACCTTTTTTTCCATTTGATTGTCTGGTTTTGACACGGAGTTGAACAAAGTGAAAAAAACTTTTGAATCTAGCGGTGTTATGCTAAAATTGTAGAGCCCTTGTCTTTTTTTTTCTCCCTCTTTTTTAATTTGATTGTCTGGTTTTGACTTAGCATGGAGTTTAAGAAAGAAAAGAAAGATTTTTGAATCTGATGGTGTTAAACTAAAGATATGTACAATGTACCAACATGTCATATGATAGTGTGGTCTTAAAAATTTCAAGTGGAAAGTTAGAATTAAAGAGTTGCGTAAAGAGGAACTCTTTTTGAAATGGAATAAGAAGGAAAGTAAACAAACAAATAGAAACAGAGAGAGTTTGTAACTTGGACATAAAATAGCGAAAGAGCCGACCATTTGCCTTAACATTCCACAGTTGACTGGTCTGAATTAATTTAGTTACATGGAATCACGAGTAGTTATTCTTTTCTTGTGTTGTCGTTTATCATTTTGTTGCTTTTGACCTTTTAGCATTTATTGGAAACAACCTCTCTACCTTCATAAGGTAGGGGTAAGGCTGCGTATGCACTACCTTCCCAGACCCCACTTGTTGGACTACACGAGGTATGTTGTTATTGTTGAACTTTTAGCATTTGAAAAGGAAAAACTAAAGAAGGAAAGAAACAAGAGAGTACTGCCTAGTTTTCAGCGTTATTTATTATGTTATTTGTTAGTTAGTTACCTTACTGAGAGTTTTTATTTTCCCATGATATGTTCTTAGTTGGTTGGTAGGCTCGATAATAGTGCAGTCTCGGCCACTGGTTCCAAGTTGGCTTTTAAGTCAAATGAAGAGATTGGAGTTCAAATAAAAACTATTCCCCTTGATGAAGTTATTCAAGAAACGGAGTGTGTCCTGCTAATAAAGATAGATGTTCAAGGCTGGGACTATCGTGTACTTAAGGGAGCATCAAATATATTGTCAAGGAAGAAAGGTGAAGCACCTTACCTAATCTACAAGGAAGATGAGCGATTGTTGCAAGACCGCAATAGTAGCGCCAAGTGTTTTCTCTTCTCTTCTCTTTACTTTCATGTTGTTAATTAGTTGACAGGGTCGGAACTTTCTGACTAAGAACATCCTATATTCTCTCCATTGAAGTCCATTCTTATTCTTAAACTACTTGATCATGCTTCTAAGATGAGGGTCTTAAGGTTAGGCGAACAACTAACTAAGAAAAAATAGTGTGTTTTTCAAGAGCAAGCATAGAGAGTTACCTGTGGCAGAACTTGTAAGTATGGTTTTGGGAGGCGTGAGCAACCACCCTGTTAATTATTTATGTTGGATATCCCACCCTTTTTTTTAAAATGGGGGATTCATACATACTTAATGATCATAGTAAGCTGTATTAAAGAGTTAAAATTGTATATTCACAAACAAATTTGTTTGGACAAAAATCTGACATGTCCTTGGTGAATTTTTTGTGACTTTTGGCTGCTTGAAAATCTTTCAATTGCTATTTTTGCAATGGATTCTTTATGTCAGTTATCAATGAAGTTCTTTGAGAGAGAGAAGAATTGGCTAACTATAATTTTCAGAATAAGTTTATGAAGCCTTTTATAATTGTTATGCGCAAGAGTAGTACTGTGGAGATCAGAGAATTAATCACCAGATGTGTCTCTCAAATGGTTTTATCTCGAGGCAATCATGTGAAGTCCGGATGGAAGAACATGTTCATGGTATCAAATTTATCCCTTATCTAGCCATTATTTATTTTGCAATTGTTATAGTATAAACCATTTTTTGATTTTTGCTTCATTATGGATTGCATGTTAATACTGTGTATGCGTTCTTTTCTTAGAATCTTTGGTTGTTAAAATGTATACACACAGTTAGACTCTTTGGACACATGTTAGTTTGGTGTGATCCTATTGATTCTAGTCTTTAGTTAGACATGTATATATAACAAATTTATGTTGGAAGAAAATGCTAATCTTAATTCTAGAAGGATATACCTTGGAGTAATTTGATGAAGATTGGGTAAGATATTTTAATTAGGAAAAATAACCAAATAATTACTCCATTTGATAAACGTGTTATCGTTATAATTCAAGAGTTGTCAAAAAAAGCTTGTTATTTTTCTCACAGTATTTAATCAATCTAAAAGGGCAGCCCAGTGCAATAAAGCTCCAACTATGCGTAAGATTTGGGGAAGGGCCGACCACAAGGATCTATTGTATGAAACCTTAACTTACTTTTCTGTATGAGGTCAGTTTCATGACCCAAATGCAGGACCCTCCATTATTACGACTTGAGAATAAGGCTTATCAAATTTGCCTATCATTTTTATAAAATCTTGTGTAAGATAAACCTACTGGTTTTGAAGATTCTGAAGTGGAAACTTACCTTGTCAAACTTTGTAGTGAGGTCTTACACTTCTATATTGAAATTGCACCTTCAGGACAAATGTCTGAGTTATCTCTTGGTGCACAACTTCATTGGATAATTCCCCTGGGTTCTGGTAGAAGAAGAGAGTTGGTTGCACGTGCATATCTTATTATTGCAACTCTCCAGGAAATTTGTAGTTTAGGATATGCATTACTCGAGAAAAACTTATTTGGCTTCCCATTACTTTCAAGCTTGATAACTTATGAGCATGGCTTAAATGAGATCCAGTTAGCCTTGAGTGATATGCTCATCTCATCTATGGGTCCTATTTTGCTTTGATTATGTTAAGCTTAGGGTACTCATTTGTTTTTTTGACAATATATGGTAATATTTCTTGTATTTTTGCAAATTTTGCTATCATCAATTGTTGCAGAAAGTTAGACCCGATGCTTCAAAAGCTAGTGATTGTTTATATACCCAGGCATTTAGAACCTTCTGCAGCATATTAAGGGGCTTAACTCTTTGTAGAGTCATTAGATGTTAGCAGGAGTTCTGATATTGTATATGTAGCATTTTCCTCTATAATATACGAGCAATTTCATGCCCAAAGATTGCTTGTTCTGTATTGGCTCAGAATTATGTTGTGGGCTTTGTTTATTTGATTAGTTGTAGAGATTTGGCAATTAATGTTTGATTTTACAATTCTAAAGCAGTATAGGACATCCATGGCGATTTCATTGATTATAAGAGAAAAATGTTAGTGTTTGATGCACAGGTATGTGTATTCTAGATTGATGGTTACTTGTTTTAGAAGTTTATTTCTGATGGTAATGAAAATAGTTCTCTTTCATAGGATGAAGAGTGACTGGGGTTTCTGAACCTAACGAAGCTAAGGTCTCGTAGGCTAGGAAAAGACAAAGAGATATGCAATATGCAGGAATGAAGGCCCAATTTGATGCATTACTTGCTTCGCGGTAGATTTCCCCTTGTCCCGGTGATGCAGTTCATCTTCCTCAACCTCTTCAGTCTCTACCTATTTCACATGGAGTATATGATCAATACAGAGATGTGAGTAAGGAGTCCAGCAGTAATGAAGATAATGAGGATTATTATGTGGACAATGCACCTCCATATTGTTAAAGTTGAGTGTTGTGTTAGATAATCTAAACTATGTACTCTATGGTGATTTATTTTAATTATTAAGTGTTTTTGAATGCATCATAACTTTGAGTAGTCTAATCAATAGTATTGTATAAATAACTTGAATTCTATGTTCTTTTGTTCAATTTCAAGGATACTTTAAAGTTGATTTTCATTTAGTATTCATCGGATTAGTACTTGTGTTGTAGTTTGATTGACTAGTGGGAGCTCTTGGAACTCGATTTAGTTGATTAGATTGTATGTACTATTGAATTGAATTAAAATGACAGGTATTGTAAAAGCTGTTATTGCCATCAATTTTTTATTGTAGAAAAGAGACCTCATGAGGTCACTATTTTGCATTTTTATTTTTCAAGAAATGAACAAAAGCGATCTCAGGAGGTCTATTTTTCGCAAATTTATTATCTAGGCACTCAAATAAGAGACTGCAAGAAGTCGCTTATCTTTTAAATAAATATTTATGATAAAAATAAAAAAGTAATAGTCACCTGATGAGGTATCTTTTAATTAAAAAAATAAAAAAATAAAATCAAATAGAGACCTTATGAGGTCTCTTTTAATAAAATAATAACAATTATTAAAAAATAGTTTAGCGACCTCATGAGGTCTCTTTCTAGAAAATTTTAAAAATAATCTAGTGACCTCGTGAGGTTGCTTTCAAACGACCTCATGAGGTCTCTTACAAAAAGCGACCTATGTTTTAGAGACCATCAGTTGAGGTCGCTTTTTAGGTCTCTTTTTACAGCTTTTTTAGTAGTGAATTAGCAATTATAGATGTATTTATATCTATAAAAAATGGTTAAACTTGTTTAAATAATTAATCTGATCAGATTATTGTAATCTTATAATTTCTAGGAACACACAGTTTAGACAAAACATAAAATTAAATTTGTCTTAATCCTATTTTATGCTAACCGTAGCCCTAGAGCGTCTGATCAACACTTAATTTTTTTTGTGTATTTGTACACCTTTTTGCCTTGTGCTTTTCCCTATTTATATATTTTATTTCAAATAATACTACTTAATACTTTTAGTTTATGATCATTTACATGTTTTGAAACTAACATAAGGTATTTTTTCATTATAGGTGAAATCACTTAAAATTTGTCTAAGTTTGAAATAAATTGGGAGGAGCTCATCGATCCAAACCCAAATCTCAAGAGGTTGCAGTGCAAGTCCCAAGGAAAAATGGGTTGTATTTTCACCCCCTTTGATGTTTTACATGACATGATGAACACGTGCAACCCACATATAGTTTCATATGTTCGGAGACTAGTACTACTACAAATATTTCACACCAAAATATCCATTTATGTTTGTACCATTTCATTGTATTTATAGCGTATAACCCTCTCTGGAATGAACATGACCAAATTGATAAATTAGTGGTACAAAATAAAGAAATATCTTGCCAGAAATTTACATGCATTAATATTAATATAAGCCACCATTTCATTTTTTCATAAGTGGCTTGATTTCAATATAGATGTCACGACCCGAGGCTACCCCCTAGTCGTAACATGGTGCTTGAAACCACAAGTGATCCCAAGCTAACCCATGAACTGGCATACTACTTGAACAACTAATTTAATATATATTAAGTAGTTAGTTCTGCTGTGCGGAAATATAAGCATAATGAAATCTGAATAAGTATGTAACTGATGAAATTTTACAATCTGATAAAGCTGAGAAAAGAACTTAAATTACATGAATGACTCTGATTGACATCTATGAAGCCTCTACTATACTGACTATGGATAGTTGGTACATGCCTCCAACTACCACTAATCAATACATATGAAAAATAAAAAATACAACACAGTACCGAAACTAATTTGACTGGAGTTTCTGAAATAGGAGAACTCATCACCTGCTGGCTAGAAGCTGTAACTGTATGATTATGATGTGTAGGCTATAATTAGTACCTACAGTATGATACAATGTAGCACATATATATATATATGTGTGTGTGTGTGTGTGTGTGTGTGTGGATCAGTGCTTCTGGAATGTACTGAGTAAGTAGAGGTGAATGCAATAAGTAAAACTGATTATATATGAAATCTTAAAGTTAAAGCATGCATGCTAAGTGTAAGTAGACTCACCAAGAGACTAAAATAAGCTAATACTGATATAGCTTAAAACATGATTAACAAAAAACATATGATAAGCTGGTGAATCCCTACACTTAGTTTCTTAAAAACATTACTTTTATAATATAAGTAGAATTGAAGCTGAAAAATAGTAAAACATAGATACTGTATGAATAATGGGTATGAAACTACGTGATGAAAACTAACATTACATGAGGAGCTGAATATACAAATATACTAAGCACGAATGAATAAACTTACAAAACCAAACATAACATATACTAAGTTGATCTGATTAATGAGTGACTAATAGCTGAATACTGAATAACTGATGTCTGAATACTGAATAACTGGTATTTGGATACTGATACTAATTAACAGATATTGTTTAACTAATAACTGAATATTGATCACAAAAAATTGAAATATACTTAGTGTAAATAACTGGACCGAAACTGTGGGGTACTGTACATATGAGATATGGACTAATTGAACAACATGAGATAACTAACCATGAATGCATGAAAACTATAATAACTAAGAATGCAAGACTAAGTGTATATATGTTATGTCACTGAGACAATTTGTAATCTGAAGGACTAAAATTTGAATAACTAAATATCTAAAAGTCTGTACACTTAGTCAATCAAACCTAAACTGATAATACACTGAATATTACATTGAGACTGTGGGAGCTATCATGTAACCAACATAAACCATGTGAGCTATCATGGAGTCCAACGTCTGACCAATGTTGAGGAGGATTGTTCTATCCTTGCCATCATAATAGAACCTGAATTGAGTGATCACTAACTGATGTCTCAAAGGACTAAGGATTCACCCTATATGTAATACCCTAGAAATTTTTTTTGTTGAAATTTTGTGCATAAACGTGTTGGGATCCTATCTTCGAGAATGATTTATAATTTTTCTATGTGTCATTTCTTGGATTTCGACCCACCATTTCGTAGAGCATCAAATAATATTTCTAACGATATATCGATCACCCAAAACGGACACTTGAGCGATGAGTTACGACCATTCTGATCAAACTACGACCATTCTGATCGAATTGTGAACAGTAAAATGTGCAGGAAAAAGTACTGAGGCTAGGCGTATTTTTTCTCCAAATTTAAATGATCATAACTCCTTGTACATAATGATCTCGGTGATCTACTATATATCACTGAAAAGCTCTGTGAGTCCTCTTTCCAATGAACTTGGTTTCATCCAATTTTTCTATCGGAGCAAAAGGTTATGGTCAAGCTAGTTCAGTCTATCAAAAGTGAATTTTTGGGTTAACTTCAAACGACCATAACTCCTTGTACATAATGATCTGGGTAAGATACTATATATCAATGGAAATCTCTGAGAGTCCTCTTTCTAATGAAATTGGTTTCATTCAATTTGGATATTGGAGTAAAACGTTATGGCTGATCTACTTCAGCCTATCAAAACAGTCCCCCATGGACAGATTCGGGTTTTATTTGTTTCTTAGGGGCATTTTGGTCTTTCACCACTCTTTTAAACCTCTATAAATACCCCATTCAGCTGAGAAATTATATTATTTTCCTCTCATTTCTCTTATATGTATATATCTATCTATATATATATATATAAAGTTAGGGTTAGGGTATTGAATTGGGGGAAATTAATTGGAGGCTTTGATTCAAGAATTCCTTCCGTTAATCTCTTCCGGCTACGGAGTCTAAGGTATGCAAGTGTTTATCTATGGTCTCCTTTCGTCCATAGAGTCCACAAATCCTTTTTCAAAGGCTCAAGATACATGTGTATATAAATATATATGATTATACTTTCTAAATTTTCATTGTGTATGTGTGTAGTATTCACATGATGGTTGAGATATATGTGTGGGATGATTATGTGTGTTGGTTGAAGTATATGTGTGTAGTATTTATGTGATGGTTGATGATTATATTGTTGAAGTTGATGATATCCAAGAAGGGATCTTTGTATGTTTGTGGAAACTATGGTGGTGTGTGATGTATAAATATATGAAATGGGTGATTAAATACTTGTAATCTTGATGAATCCACCTATGCCTAAGAAGTGCATGTAAGGTGTTTGTGAAAATACCTAAGAGACTAGAGATTTTTTTTTATAACATAATAGGTCCAAAATTAATTGATTATGAATATATGATGATTTAAATTATTAAGCCTTGATTTATACTATTATTCTATTATTTCCTTGTTATGACTTGATAATTGTTATTGGGAATTATATATCCCTACTATTGATTGATATGTCAAATATTTTCTAAATGTGAGTTGGATTGTGAATTGAGAAATGTGGATGTTGAAGTTGAAGGATGATGGTATTGTGGTACATGAAATTGAGCATTAAACCTATGCCCTAAATGGTGCATGTAAGGTGATTGCTAAAATGCCTATGTGAAGAAGAATTAAGTATTTGACATGTTTGTTATCCAAATTATCATTTCATTCCATATCTATATGCTTAACTTATGTCTACCATATGTTTGACAAAATATTTAAGAGAACAGGAAACTATGCATTGTGGTTCATTAGGTCTTAAAAGATAAATTCATGCTTTGTTCCTATGGATAGTTGAGTTCCTTGAATTTGTGGTGCGTTGTGGGTGTATGATGGAATGCCATGATGAATTGTTGAGGTAACTATGATGTTTGTGCGTAGTATTTTCTGTGGACCCAAAGCATGCTCCCCACGTGTTCGATTGGATGCTTATATGAAGAAATGAGGCCATTTGATTTGCTAAGTGTGAAGTCCTCAATTATGTGTTGCGTATGATGGCCTATGGGAATGTTGTGTATGAGTTATCTATCTTGTGTTACTTTATGCTATTGTGTGCTGGGGTACGTATGCCCGAAATAGTCTGCTGGTCTAGAGCCGAGCCAGTTTCATGGTAATCTCAATCGAGCGATGAGCAATGAAATCCTGGTTAGTTTCAAAACTTGGAGAAAACTCAGTAATCTCGGAAATCATTCTTTATCGAATACTCGGGCCATGAAGCTCAGAAATCTTACATATCAATTCACTCCGTTACAGACCTCTGTACATTTTGTGAGATAGTAAGCTTATCTTAAAAGTAAGTGGCATTTAGAAATACTCCGCCAGAGAACAGAATCAAACGAACTCTGTCATATTGATAAAGTATCATAATGTGAGAACAGATTCAGTTCAGTTGAGTACAGTTAAGAACCGGTTAAGTGTCTTTCAGTTGGGAGTAGGATTCAGCACCGAGCGAGCTAAGGATAGGAACATTCCTGCGAGTAGAGAGTTTGATTCCTGGTAGAAATCCTTATGCTCCAGAACTACGTCGCCAGCGTAGGTTGAGACATCTATCCTGCAAGTAGAGTTTTAGATGAGGTGGTTGTCCTGCGAGTAAAGGGTCCCACCATTCTCGTTTGAGGTCCTGATAGTAGAGGGTCCTATGCAGTTGTCTTTACTGGTGGTGCGATATTGACACCCTTTTAGCTGGGGTACAGGTTGGATCCCACTTGTGGTAAGTGGGGCATGTTGGTTAAATGATCACTCCCACAGTTTCAGTAATAGTCTCAGAAAAGAACTCAGTTAATGTGCAGAAGTTAAGGCTGTCAGATACAGGCCTCCCAGTATTGCTATCATTATCATTGAGTAGAGAGACTTCCTGCGAGATGAGGGTTGCTCTCAAACTTATTTACCCATTATCATTATCATTGAGTATAGAGACTTCCTGCTAGATGAGGGTTGATCTCAGATTCAGTTGTTCAGTGTTCCAGAGTTGGTGAATTTGAATATCAAATATCAGTAATATCAGTTATCCAATTTCTCAGTATGGATAAGTACAGATGTCAGCTCTAGTAGCTTCAGATACTTAGTATCTTATTATCAGTATTATTATTTTTGGGTGTCAGTGTTCAAAATGTAACATTCGGTGTCATGATGATTTCAGTTGTACTTTATGCATCCATGTGTGTATTGTTGACCAGACATGTTTCAAAATTGGTAACTGCAGATTTTCTATATATGTTTATTCCAGCGAATACATATTATTCAGATTGTTATGTTTATGCATAAGCCTTATATTTCACCTTACCCTATCCTTGCATACTCGGTACATTCTTTGTACTGACGCATTCGCGCTATGGTGTTTTCCCCACCATAGGTTCAGAAGAGCGAGATTCAGAGTATATTTAGCTGTCAGATCTTGTAGCAGTGGGTGCAGCAGTGAGTCCTCATCATCCAAGGATATTCTATTTCAGTGTTTTGATGATTTAGTAGACGGAGTTAGTTGGAGAATTGTCCCTTCAACTCCACAGTTCAGACAGTGTAGAGGCTTTTCAGACAGATGTATTGATATTTAGTTTTCAGTACTGCATATTTAGATGTTTGAACCTTATGGTCAGATTTAGCCAGTTTCTACATTTATCGTATTATATTATGCAGTGAACAGATACGAATATCAGTGAAGGGTTAGCTTGTGGTCCCTCGGGGTCACGAGCATCGTGTGGCGTTCCGGTTCATGGGAATCGGGGCGTTACACTATCCTGGTAGGTTCTTTCATTAGATATGTGTCAACCCTAAATTGGTAGGAAGACATCTCAAACTTATGTTGGCTATGTAGTTCTGTAACTTAGGGATTGCTACTAAGGGTCATACCCTATACTCACAGAAATACCCCTATCCATGGGTTCGATCGGTGCTAAATCCTACTCCCAACTGAATGACACTGGAATACTAACTGATGTATACATTGTTAACTGATAAGCTCAGGTCATGGTATTTTGAAAACAATAGTGCATACAGATTCTAAAGAGGTTATAAACATATAAACTGTAGTGCTCAATATGATCATGGTGTTCTGAATATGATAATAAAACCATGGTCTGACTGACTTGTTACTTGAAAAATAGAAATATGTAAAATAAATAGGTATCGGGTGTTCATAACCTTCCAGCACTAAATGACCATAAACCACGATATCAACACTTAAAATTGTAGTATGGGAATCATGGTTTAAAGACCCAAAAGTATAGATATTTCATCAAACACTTGGGAATCGTGTACTTGAACATGGGAATGTCTTAAAACAAGCGAAGACAACATTTAACAATTTGATATTATGACATGAAATTGAATTGAACACGACATGGGAAAATCAAAACTTGAGACATAAGATAACCAATATTTTCATAGGATCAAACTGGCACATGAATTGAGTCAAATTACTAAAGAAAAACATGATTTAAACACATTTTGAACATATGCAACTTCATAATAATGGAAAAATTCATACTTTAATTGAAAAGAAGGTTTTTGGGCTCCATGGGTGAAAGGGGACCCATGGATGAACTCCCGCATACCTTAATTGATGAATTCTTAAAGATTCTTGAACTTGGGAAACTTGAAATCTTGAATTTTTGAAGAAATCTTGAAGTTGAAGTTTGAATCCTTGTATTCTTGAGAGGAAAAATCTTGAAATTGTTCCTGAGGTAAAGGGGAGGGTATTTACGTTAGAATTTTTGATGAAGATGGGCAAATAAATTCCCTTTTGGATGCTATAAATCGTCTTTTGGATGTTTGAGGTTGAGGGGAAAGGACCCAAGTGCACCTGGACCCTTAAGAAGCTAAAATAGGAGGGGAATAAGCTCCATGTATCATCCCATATCGTGTGGAGAGAGTGATGCGTCGAGACCCAAATCACGTTGAGAAATTGACACATCGCGGCTAAATGCTGGACCTATACTGCCTCTCACGAAAAAGGTCATAACTTTTTTCTTGGGTATCGGATTAAAGAAAAATTGGTATCATTGAAAATATAACTCAATTGTTTACAATTTGGTTGATCTTGAGAAGCAAAATTCTACGTCTATAAAAATTTATACACGTTCAAAGTAGATCCTTTTAGAATCGAAGACTAAACTTGGTTGAATCAAAGGCTCTTAGCTCAACTTTGATCTAAGTGATTTCTATGAATATTTTTCACCTCCTAAGCACTTCACACACTAGGATAATTATTATGGCACATGTATTAACATACAAATAATGGGATTAAAGTTCACACACGCATGAACGATGCTTTAAAGTCTAGCCCAAAAATATGAGGTGTTACATTATCTCCCCCTTAGAATCATTCGTCCTCGAATGACATGGTTAGACTGAGAATACTGAACAAAGGCAACTAAGATCACATACTGAACATGTATGACTAGGAACATGATTACATAACTGAGTATGAGCATAATACATGAACTGAACTAATTTCGTGAATACATGTAATGACATGAGAATTGTTATAAGGCTGAGATAGAAATAAGAGATTCAACTTATGAGTAACTATTACTTCAAGATGGATCTGGTTTCATGAAGAAAAGTTGAGAGGTTAAGGACATAAAAACTTAGGGTATTACAACAGCCCCCCCTTGGGATCATTTTTCCCCTAAATAATACTGACTTGGCTGAAATACTAAGGAAAGATTGAGATGATCCATGGGACACTTACAAACAAAATCATGACTGAATATCTGAATCTGAAATATGATGCATGAACTGAACTAACTTTACAATTCACATGGATGCAAAAAAATTACCTCTTGGAATGCCCATACTCAAGAAACTTCAGATTGTACGACTAGATCGAATGATGAAAAAAAACATAGGAACTTGTCTATCTGACTGCTAAACTGAATTGTTGGCTATACAAACTGAATTATACTGGAAGCTTATACTCAAATGGAATATTCTGAATAAGATATCTGAGGAAGGAATCTTAATATGTCTATAACTCTATAACATGGGACGTAGGGCTATGGAACATAAGCTGGGATACCATCAAGATGCCTTAAGTAAGGCAACTTATAACGCTTAAGCTTAGCCCCAAGTCTGAGTTGAACTATATACTCTCACTATGTTCAAGCCTAATTCAAAATCACTGGGTACTGCACATAACACCACAACACTAGTTGAACCATGAATTCAATACCCCATGCATTTTCACAACTTTTCATCTCAAGAATTATTCTTTCTACCCCTTCAATAACTAAATTCAACCTAGGAATTCAATAGCACACAATGCACCCATCCTATTATATACCAACATGACATTCAAGAATATAATTACAACTACATATGAACTTCTAGGCACACACCCATAAAAAACATCTTTCTCATATTCTCTAAACCCCCTTCAAAACAATTTTCTTGCACTATTCTTAAGAAAACACATGGAATTCAGAACTAACCATGACATATATCAAAAGTTCTACCTCAATCATCCTTCACACTTATAGCCTGAGATACAAAAAACATGTTATAATCTTTACTAACATAAGACATTTACTCTTTTCTCTCTAAACAATTACTCATCACCACTATTAATTCACAAGGGAAGGTCACTTAAGGATGAGAAAATGAGGACCTAGAACATGAAAAAATGTTATGCATAACTTGGACACTTAACTGTGCCCTGAGGAATAGCATATCAAAAGCATGAATTCATTAAAGAGATCAAAATTGATGACATACATAACATAATCTGAATTTCACTAATCATTAAGAGTGTAACATGAGTACCTGGAACTAAACACACTATAAAACATGAGTACATGAGTCTTGAGCTACATGACCTAAGTTTGGAGTTCATAATTTCATGAAATATGATTGGTACTACTAAGTGAACTAGAACTCCTCATGCAAGGAGCTAAAAGAGTACATGGTTCTATAGGAAGTGCATGAATATGAGCTATTATCATGGAGCTGGAATGTAAAGCATCAATAAATATCGTGATAACTGAAGTATAAAACTTTGCACTGAGATAAGAATGGGTCAAGCATCTTCCTCATCTACTGATGTTCTATAATACTCTAGCATCACTACTAGAATCCAAGAGCCTAACTTGGTTACTTGTTCTATCATCTCCCCCCTAGCTTAAAGTCATCATTCTAAGTCTGCGGGGACATTTTTAAATAACTATAAAATGAACTACAACCATTGTATTCTAGAGTACACGATATAACAATACACATAAATAAAAACTTACCCTGGAATACTACACTTGAAAATGTAAGACCCGCTGCTAGTACTTCCTTCTGATATACAACTCTACACTTTCTATAGCCTATAACTTAGCTGATAAGAACTTTACATGCTACATTACTAGCTTCATTCACACTTATCAACTCAAGGGTACTATCTAAGCACACCCGAACTATCATACTTAAATTAAATTCTTGCATACACTGTTTCAAGCCTACTGACTCACCTTTCATACAACTAGCCCCATGGATACATAATCTATTTAATCCAAATAACACTATCCCAACTCTACTACTGGTAAACTTTTGGATTCATGCTTCTAACTCTAGATCATATGCTATCAAAGGATTCTTAGAAGGGATCTGAAAGCATATTTGACTTTGTCTTAGTACATGATTTTCATAAATATGATTGAAATACTTCATGCCTTGGAAAATAAAGGCACTAATGAGATACTTTCAATCTTTCTTATAATCCCATAACTGTCTGTGGGGACTGTCCGAGAAAAATCTATCTATAAAGACTTAATCTTTACTGGTTCTTTACCTTAAAAATAAGGTAGAGTTAACATGAATAAAGCAAAATGAGAATCTATATAAATTTCTTAGAGGAGACTTTACTGCATGATCTGAGACACGAAATAAGGGAAATATTTCTTAAATGCCCTGTAGCCTCGCCTTTCTATTCTGCAAGACCTTACTAGACACGACTTCATAGATTCCCTAGGACACTTAAACTTTGGGCTTTGATACCAAATTTGTAACGACTCGAGGCATCCCCTAGTCATAACACGGTGCTTGAAACTGCAAGTGATCCCAAGCTAACCCATGAACTGACATACTGCTTGAGCAACTAATTTAATATATATTAAGTAGCTAGTTCTTCTAGGTGAAAATATAAGTAAAATGAAATCTAAATAAGTATGTAACTGACAAAATTTTACAATCTGATAAACAAATTACACAACTGACTCTGGATGACATCTATGAAGCCTTCACTATACTAACTATGGATAGCTGGGACATGCCTCCAACTACCACTAATCAATACATAAGGAAAATTAACAGTACAACATAGTACAAGAATTAAATCTAACTGGAGTCCTTGAAATAAGAGAACTCATCACCTCCGGGATGGAAGCTGGAATTGTATGATTATGATGCGTAGGCTATAACTGGTACCTACATAATGAGACAATGTAACACATAGACATATATGTGAATCAGTACTTCTAGAATATTCTGAGTAAGTGGGGTGGAATGCAATAAGTAAAACTGATTATATATGAAATCTTAAAACATGCATTCTAAGTGTAAGTCAACTCACCAAGAGACTGAAATAAGATAAAATCTAATATATCTTAAAACATAATAAACAAACAAAATTCGATATGCTGGTGAATCCCTACACTTAGTTTCTTAAAAACTTTACATTTATAATAAAAGTAGAACTGAGGCTGGAAAATAGTAAAACATTGATACTGTATGAATAATGGGTCTGAAACTACGTGATGAAAACTAACATAACTCGAGGATCTAAATATAAAAATTTACTGAGAACGAATGCATAAGATTACAAAACCAAACCTAACATATACTAAGCTGATCTGATTAATTAGGTGTCTGATAACTGACTACTGAATAACAGACGTATGAATACTGAATAACTGGTATCTAGATACTGATTACCTGATATCAATATATTGATTAATTGAATACTGAATACTGATCATGAAAAACTGAATTGTACTTAGCCTGAATAACTAGATTGAAATTGTGGGGTACTATGCTTATGAGATAAGGACTAACTGAACAACATGAGATAATTGAGCATGAATGTATAAAAACTGTAATATCTGAGAATGCAAGACTAAGTGTATATATGTTATGTCACTAAGACAATTTGTAATCTGAAAGGCTGAAATCTATATAACTAAATATCTGAAAGTTTATTCACTTAGTCAAGCAAACCTTAACTTAGACCACACTAAATACTATACTGAGACTATGGGAGCTATCATGTAACCAACATAAACAATGTAAGCTATCATGGAGTCCAACGGCTGACCCACGTTAAGGAGGGTTGTTCTATCCTTGCCATCGGAATAGAACGTGAACTGTAGTGATCACTAAATGATGTCCCAAGGGACTAAGGAGTCATCCTATACTGGTAGGTACTCTCATCATATATATGTCAACCCTAAACTGGTAGGAAGACATCTCAAACCTACGCTGACTACGTAGTTATGTAACTCAGGGATTGTTACTAAGGGTCACACCCTATACTGGTGGGAATGCCCCCATCCCTGGGTTCACTCGATGCTAAATCCTACTCCCAACGAAGTGACACTGGAATAATAACTAGTGTATGCACTGTTAACTGATAAGCTCAGGTCATGGTAGTTTTAAAACAACAGTGCATACAGATTCTGAAGTAGTTATAAACATATAAACTATAGTACTCAACATGATTATGGTGTTCTGAATGTGATAATAAAACCATAGTCTGATTGACTTGTTACTTGAAAAATGGAAAAATGTAAAATACATAGGTATCGATTGTTCATAACCCGCCAGCACATAATGACCATAAAGTATGACATCAACACTTAAAACTGTAGTATGGGAATCATGGTTCAAAGACCCAAAATCATAGACATTTCATCAAACACTTGAGAATCGTGAACTTGAACATGGGAGCGTCTTAAAACATGCAAAAATAATATGATTAGATGGCTAAAGTTACAATTCGATATTATGACATGAAATTCCATTGAACAAGACATAGGAAAATTAAAACTTGAGGCATGAGATAACTAATCTTTTCATGGGATCATACTAGGACATGAATTGAGTCAAATTACTAAGAAGAAACATGATTTAAATACATCTTGAACATATATAACTTCATAATAATGGAAAAATCCATACTTTAATTAAAAAGAAGGTTTTGTGCTCTATGGGTGAGAGGGAACCCATGGATGAACTCCCTCATACCTTAATTAATGAATTCTTGAACTTGGAAAACTTGAAATCTTGGATTCTTAAAGGAATCTAGAATTTGAAGCTTGAATTCTTGTGTTCTTGAGATGAAAAAGCATGAAATTTTTTGTGGGGGAAAGGTGAGAGTTTTTACGTGATAAATTTTGGGGAAGATGGGCACATAATTCCCTTTTAGATGCTATAAATTGACCTTTGGATGTTTGGGGTTGAGGAGAAAGGACCCAAGTTCCCCTGGACCCTTATGAAGTTAAAAGAGAGGGGGAATAATCTTTGCGTCGCATCCTATATCGCATTGAGAGAGAGACAAGTCTCTCCCCAAATCGCATTGAGAAACCGGTGTGGCGCGGCCAAATCGCGAACCTTTACTGCCTATCACAAAAAGGGCCATAATATTTTGCTCGAGTATCGGATTAAGGCAAAATTTTTATTGTTGAAAAGCTAACTCAATTATCTACAATTTAGTGTGTCTTGAGAAGCAAAATTCTACATATATCAAAAGATATACACAGTCAAATTAGACCTTTGTAGAATCAAATACCTAACTTGGCCGAATTAAAGGCTCTTAACTCAACTTTGCTCTAAGTGATTTCTATGAACATTTTTCACCTCCTAAGCACTTCAAACACTAGGATAATAATCATGACACATGTATCATCATACAAATCATGGGATTAAAGTTCACACACATAAGAACGACGCTTCAAAGTGTATCTCAAAAATACGCGGTGTTACAAAAGTTATATACTTAATTCTAGTTACATGCTTGAACTAATACAAAACTATAGTTTTATGGAAAAGGCTAGCATTACTTATGTATTTATATCTATAAAGGAATGTAATGACCCTTAAAGTTTTTACCTTAATTTATGTGTATTTTTTATGTTTTGAGCCTTTTCATAGTAGCTACGAGTCATTTATGACTTATCAGAACTGTCAGTTTGGTGATCGGATGGTTCATTTTGATTTTAGGCTCATTTCTCTATTTTGGAGCTTTCGTTTTTTAGAATTTGTTCTCATACTAAAACTTCTAATAAATGACCTCGGATGAGAACTTTGACAATGCCATCAACTTTGGAACACTAATTTTAGGCTAGGAGGACCCTTGGTTGAGGTCTCGAGGCTTATGTACTTGTTTTGGGCTATTAGTCAGATTATATGAAAAATGGAACTATAGGTATGATCTCCACATTTATTCAAAATAATCTCGGATGAAAGTTTCGATGATTACATAAGATCTAGAACATAGTTTACAGTCAAAATTCACTTTTAGATCATGTTCATAGAATTCCAAATGAGTTCTGAGGGTCAAACACAAGCGCGAAAGCGATCAATGAACTTCTTAAGCGACCATCACAGAGTATAATACCCCACATTTGAATTTTTGGTATTTTGGGAGCTAGGAAACCTCGATTTTGATGATTTTTAATTTGTTTTTCTTAGAGAATAATTGTCTATCAATTTAAAACTCTATTTTCCCTATTTCCCAAGAACTTTTATTTATTTTTCATGATTTTCACCCATGTTGAGAATCAAAATCCAATTTTCACCATTTTTGGGGCTTGAGAGTTCGAATTTAGGCAATTTCAAAGGATTTTTTCAGATTTCTTCCATGGGTAAGTTTTTTAATCTTATAATTATCATTTTTCCTCATTTTCATCTTAAAAATAACTTCAAATTCTTTATTTCAAAATGGCTTTTTGGGGATTTTCTTTGTTTTGAACCTCATTTCAAATCCATTTTCACAAAGGGTTTTATTTTTAGACTCACATGAGTATGGGAAACGTATTTCTAAAATAAAATTATGATTTTATCCCTTTTATTTTTAAACTCATTTTGAGGTTCATATTTGGACCCATCTTGAATATAACAATATGGATCTAGTTTGATTCCTAATCAAGTGTAGAATATGATTTTGGTGGAATGATGACATTTAGAGATCAAAGAGCAAAGGTTGATGATTTATGGGTGATTGAAGGATTTTGATCAGGCATCGAATTAGGCTTCTATCTACCCTTCTTTATGAGATAGTGTATTTTATATGTTTCATGTTAGATAAGGATGTTAGGATGTAATATTGGGTAGAACACCATGACATAGCATAATTTATGATTTTAGGGGCTAGAAGGGTAATTGAACGATTAGGTGAAATACTTATTATAATTCTTGGATCCTATTACCCTTGGTTTTCTAGAATATTAGGTATAGTTGAGACTATTAAACCATTAGTAGGATGTTTAATATGATACATGGTGGATTGTGATGGTTCTCTCAGATTATGATGTTCTGGTTATGTTGTATATATATATTATTGGGCAAAAAGCCGATATTATGATATTGGTTGTATTTTGAGAAGTGTTTTATCCTGGTAAAGTATGTGGCCATAGTTTATAAACATCTAAATTCTTATAATATTGATTGGATACTGGTGATAGCATGCATAAATTTGCTACATTTATGTTCACTTAATAGTACTATTCCAACAAATAATATGGTTTTATTACTATTTTTCAAAAAATGAGATTTATTCCAACTTATCACTTTTGAATGAACTCTTTCATAATGGGAATCATACCTCTTTTATTTATGATTTATGAGCTTTTGAGACTAAAAGTGATGTTTTAGAGATTTGACCAAGACAGATTTAGATCCATGATTTTACTACTACTATCTACTTCGGTCGAGACAGACTTTGATCCATTCGACACTTTTATGATGATTTTGATAATATTATTTCCAATTTGAGTTCGACAGTTAATGATAGTATTGATAATATGAGGTCTGATTCAAGTTTGGGAATTGATGATAATATTGATAATATGAGTTTTGATTTGAGTCCGACAATGCATGATAGTATTGATAATATTAGTTCTGGATTGAGTCCGACAATTAATGATCGGTCATGATATTATGAACTTACTTGGCATTTATTCTTGCATGTGCATTGCCTACCACTAGTATGGGCCTATCAGTCTTATGGAGGGTTTCATAAGTATAAGTGATAAGTATTTCTTGTGGTGATGTGTGTTGATTCGATCTTCCAGACCTATGATGGCAGCGATGTATGAAAGGATTAGTTAGGTATTATTTTTCTGGACTAGATAGTTACTATATTATATGTTCTCATACTTTAAAAAAACCCAGTCTAGGAAGCTTGAAAGCTATATTATATTATATGGATATAGAAAATCCGATAAAAAAAAATAAAAAAGGACTGGGAAGGATTAAATGGATGGCTTCCAAGGCTAGGCCTTGATTCTGCCTGTTACTCAGCATAGGAGAAGGGGGCAAAAATGTATACTTTCATGTTCAGGGCATTGTCCGAGTGAGTAGGCAACACCTACCAAGCAACGCTTTCTTGAAAAGGCAGGGCTAGTTGTTTTTCAGTGTCGACCATTTATTTATTTAGATATTAAGTTAAAGAAATCCCATTATTATGTTTAGTTCATGACAGATTGATTATTGAAAGGGTATTGGTATTCGGGGTATATTTCTAATTCCTTTCTTTTAAGGTTATATTAATATGAATGATTATCTCATGTTTAGTTATATGGATTAGAGATCCAAATTATGTAAACATTGTTGCTACTATGATTGGGAGGCCTTGAGATGCTAGTGTGACTACTTAGGTGGTACCATGGGTTTGAGTTGTATATGTATATACATTTATATATGTAGTTATAGTATTACCATATATCCCTTCCTTCCTTCATTCACGTTGTATATCCATTTCTTGGACTTGTATTCATATGTGTATATATATATTCCTCTTCTGTTCTTTATTCTCATATTGGCCAGTGATACACGATATAGTTCTTAGATTCCCGAGTATGTCTAGAATAGGATAAGCATATCCTTATTATCTCCTTAGCTTTACTATGTAGTATCTTAGATATTCGCGTGTATTTTACATTATTGCATGCATGTTATGTATATTTGCATTATCTTTGGATCTCAGTCGGTTGTTGCCTACATAGTACCATGTGTTTAGTACTTATAAAATAGTTCTACAACTTGCAGATTATCATACAAATTATCACTATTATTGTGTGTATCATGTGGAGAAGCTATGGTTCGGAGACATAGGTGAGCTTCTGACATTCGGAGTATAACTTTCCTTCTCTAATATACTTAACTAGTCTCTGTGTTGTATTCAGAGGTGGATTGTATCGGTATATTCTCTTGGTACTTCATTTTATGTACTTACTATGTTTGAAGATTTTGTACTGATTCTGCCAGATTTTGAGACTATATTGTGTACTTTAGCCTTTTTACTATATTTATTCCACATTCTACCTTCATTTTTTGTGGTAGTCCATTACTAGTAATTCAAGACTATGGATTGGCTTACCTACTGGTGGGTTATAGTAGGTGCCATCATGACCTGAGAAATTAGATCATTATAAATTAGTATCTGATCCTAGGTTTATCGATATGTTGATATTAGAGATAAGTGTCTGGTAGAGTCTTCTGGATCGGGGCAGAGACATTCATATCCTATCTTCAAGAGGCTACAAGGCATTCTTAGAAAATTCTGATCTTGACTCCTTTTCATATGTACGTAATTCTATGAGCCTCAAGTATGTTCTTTGACTCTATTCTTTCCTAGATGGACAATGCGAGGTTATCAATTGATGTGGATGGGAATTCAGAACATGTTTCTAGAGTTTCAGTACAATATCAGACTAGGGAGTCAGGGATATATGTCAAAGAGCTATAACATTAGCCAGGTAATTTTGGGTCAGTTCAGGCTCTAGTGGGTTTTATGATTGCTTTATATTTTTGAGGTTTAGCATTAGTGATCTCGTGTCTTTTCTCAGATACCTCATACACAGGGATGACATCAGGTTCATCAAGAAATTCATAGGCCAAAGTTGGTTTTATTGGTGTTTAGCAAGGTTCCTTGATGATTTCAGTGTGCAAGATTGGGTTTCTTGAGTGGGAAAAATATATTTTATGCTATGTCATTTAGAGAATATCATCGTGCATGAATGTATTAGAGGGTTAGCATTACCACTCCATTAGGCATCAGAGTATTTGATAAAAATTGAGTATTCCATCTCTTAAGTTGTTGATTATGTAAGAGACACAGAGAAAACATGTATGGAGACTTATGAAGGTTGTAGTAAGAGTCCATGTCATCAATATAGTGTTATTGGTCTTTCATTCGAGAGTGAGGATTCTCCCAGTGAAGGTCAACTCTGTTTGTATCTTATCGGTTCAATGCAGGTTGTATTTTAGACTATGGGTAGCTCTCAAATTATTTATGGTGATCATTATTGGATGTATTCCTATCGAACCTTTCAGAGTACTTAGTATGGGTCTTTAGGTCGTGGAGATATTTTTTTATCAGTAGAGGTAGCATCTTGGGGCATTCCAGGAGCTTGGTTTGGTTGTAGGGAAATAGGACATTAGTCTAGAGAGTACCCCCAGATGCAAATTGGTTGTTCAGGCAGAGTTAGCTTATGTTCCTTGTAAACTTAGGATTCCTGAGGTGTGTAATAATTACAGGTATGATGGTCATTTTAGTAGAGAATGCCTTCGATGTTATTTGGTCAGCCATTTGGGATCAACTCCTAATCCTTACTAGGTTAGAGCAACAGTGGTTTGCTGCAACTACAAAAAGACTGGTCACTTGTCCAAAGAGTGTCCCCAGTGTGGGATCCCTAGTCATTCAGCTCATTCAGATTAGTCTCGTGGTTTTGTGGCACCTTCAGTAAGAGGCAGTGTGCTTAACGCCATAGTTGATGATTCAGATGCTCAATCTGAGTTTGGAAACTCTCAAATTCATTATCCTCGAGCAAGTCATGCATGTTCCATTGGATTTCACCATGATAGGTGTGCTTTTTTTTCTACCTTTACCCTTTATTTATGTGTATTAGGGTTCTCATATCAATCGATGATTATATGCCTTGGTAGGTTTATATTAGTTGTTATGTACCATGATATAGAGTTCATGATTTTGTGACTACCCCGTAGATGATTTCTTTTAGTAGTGGATGAAGTAGATCTGTATTGATATTTTTTTCTTTATGGGTGTTTTATTTGAGTTTGAGTCCCATTTACTTTTGCATGTTGGCCTTATTATTTCCTAGAGTAGTACCCATTATTAATATTTATTTTTGGTACCACCTATTCCCTTATATTCATATGTATATTATTGTTATTATTGATGTCATTATTTGATGTAATTGATCCTCACTTGGTAGATGGCTAGAATCTTAGGATCTGGATAGAATTTTCCATTCTATGCACTTCATATTCATTGGCTTGGGAAGCTATCTTGGTTGGATGTTCTCTCTCTTGTAGCAAGGTTAGGTTAGTTATTTTCCTTGTTTGTTGAATGAATTATGGTCTTGAAGGTAAGTTGACCTTCCTTGGTTCTGTTATGGTTCTAAAGTTGGCAATTTTATATTTCCCCTTCATGAGTTTAATATTCTTAGACTTGCCTCCTGGGTTGCGAAGGTTTTTTCTTTTACTATTCCAATTTATGTAGCCTATTTCTGAGGTTGACTAGTTTGGGGTCCATTCTTCTATTTTGACTAGTTTGTCACCTGGTAGTGGTTTCGATGTTGATGTCAAGAGTTCTTGGATTCTTCATTCAAGTTTGTTGGGTTTGTGTCCCAGTGATTGGTTTGCTATTTATTTTGGCGTGGAGTTAGATACTCTTTTCTTGTCATGATGTGGTTCTTGTTCTAGTAAAGTTAGAGAGTTGGAGATAGGCGATCCTTCTTATGACCATTTCCTAAGTTGGTGAATTGAATGTTTGTTACCTAGTTGGTGCACTAGATTGACCGATTTCTAGCTAAAGTTAATGTTCTTCGAGTTTTTAGAGTTTTTGCAATTAACAGAATAACTTGGGGCCTTGCTGAGTTCTCGAGTATGTTTTGGTGGTTTATGCAATCCAACAGATATGTAGTTGATTTTTTGTGTTTTTAGACAGTGATTTATCCTCCATGGTGATTTTGTTCTTCAGCTACATTTCAGTATTCGATTCTGACATGATTTATTAAGGATATGTCTGATTTAGATGGTAATATCAATTTGAGTATTTGACATTTGTTCAGGCTTATTGTACCATTTTTAGATTTGGTGCCTTGGAATGGTAGTTGGAGGTTATGATAGATTTGGAGTGTTGATTCTTACCCATCTATAGGATTGGTTTGATAGTTAAGATAGGGCGGTTCATCCATTGATGTTGAGATTCAGCTGGAAGTTGTAGAGGTTGGGTGCAGTCTTCGTTTTCAGATTATTCTTAGTTAGTATTTCATCTATAGACTGGCTAAGCCTACTCTATAGTTCCCAATTAGGTATTTTTGAGTTCGTGTGGATTATGGTTGATAGTTATTTAGATGATAGACCAAGAACACTAATGTTGGGTGTATTTATACACTCTAGCATCATTATCCTAGCATATTTAGCCTTGTTTTGAAAATAATTAGTGTGATTTATGCGTTGAAGATTATATAAATAAGAATTCAAGTGTTCAAGGATGTGATTACAACGTTTAAAAGTGTTTTCAAACAAGTTTGTGCTTAATTGACTCATTTAGTATTTAGACGAGAAAACTACTGTTACTAGCTTGAGCTAGGTGTTGTTCTAGTTAGTCTAGGTGGATTCTAGTATGTTAAATGAGTTCCTTATGGTTTCAATCTATAAATATATATGGAACAACTTGTTTAGAGTGTGCAACATTCAATTAAAATGAGCCAAGAGTCAACAATTCATTAAAGCATAAACTGGTCGAGACGAGTGCTCGGTTGAGTTTCTAGCTTGTAGTTCTTCACATGATGTTGTGTTGAACTCTAATGCTTTGTGTTTGATGTTTTAGGATGCTTGAGGATGTGTTTTTGATGATATTTTGACGTTATTCAAGCTGGTATTGAAGGAAAAATAACACCACAAGGTATGGATAAACGGAGGAGCACTTAACACTTAGCCAAAATTTCGTAGCCAACTTCCAGTGGCAGCCCGTGATATGCCCACATCACCTGCCTCATAACCGTGAAATGGATCCCTCGGTTCACCCTTTGGAGCGGTTCAATGGATCCTGCGGTGCCCCCTAAGTCTGGTGCTATCATGGGCGCGTCGCCCCCTTCATTCCACCCCGGCCAATTTTTGATCGGCTATAAATATAAGTCCCGTACATTTTGAAACACATCTCTTGATGTCTGGGAGCAATTGAGGAGGTTTCTAAACACTTTATTTAGGGTTTTTAATCTTAAACTTTAGTTTTTTAATATATTTGATTACGTTGATAACTCTAAACTCACTCCCATGTTTGAGGGGTGAGGCGGTCGTTGTCAATAACCCAACTAGAGTTGAGGTCGAATCCACAAGGAGTGAATTATAAATTTTAGTTCCTATGGGTGATCTAATTACTAAAATGTTACCCGGAATGATAATAAACAATACATGTAAAAAAATGGGGGGATTGGTTTATATTGATTTTCGACTAACAATGCACGAATATGACAGTTTTGATTTAAAATCAAGATTTAGGAGGATATTGGGATTATGTCCACCTAAAAGTAAAGCATGTGGGTTGATTATGGTTTAGCATGAAGCTTAGTTGTTGACCAAAGGATATGCTAGGTCGAAATTCATTTTAGTCAATCTTTCAATAAAACTACAATGATTTCACCCGTTGGGTCTTTCGAGCACCTAACAAGTGTGCGATTCGTAATCATCCAAAACCTCAATCAAGCATCCCTATTTCTAGGATGATGCTCTTGACATGATTTACACTCCAAATACACTTATTTCTATGATTCCAATAGGTAGTAAATTATAGGCTCAGTTTTCCACCATTACCTTGTCCCCCTATAACCCTTTTGAAAGATGTTATGTGTTACCTCAAGTTCATCTTCATCTCTCATTCAAGAATGATCAAGGGTTTTTAGTGTTTGGGTTTTCACCCATCAAACCCATTTTGAGATTTGGGGTTTTCACCCACAAATTCCAACTCATAAATTTAAGTAATGGTGGAATCCATACTCAATAACTAAGAATCATGCAAACACAACAACACCCACACACAATTACACTTTAGTTCAACATAATCCAAGGACTAATGAAATTAGCTACTCCTATTATAATTAGGGAAAAAACTTTTACCAAGTAATTTTTCCATGGTGTACAAAATAATAGGAGGTAAAATAATCTTTAATTCCACACTTCAATTTTACTAATTTCCTCCTGGAATAAGAATTACAATAGCTACAAACAATCAGTTTTTCACCCAAAAACTTAGGGTTCCTTTTTTTCTTCCCTTCTTACTCTCTTCTTTCCTATCCTAAAAGTGTTTGGATCCTAAATAGAAATCTTGAATTAGATGTCTGAATTGACCAAAATGCCCTTGCTCATTTATCCTGCTAATCCACAATCAAAAAATGTTGACTGTGATTGCGCAACCGCGGTTGCATCTATGATTGGGAGATCGCGGTATAAGACTGTGACCGCATTCCTCCGACCACAATTGCGTTACCCGAGGCTATATATATTATCTGCTAAGCTAACTATGATCGCAATGATCAGACCGTGACCATGGTAACTGAGGCCATTTCTTCTAAGAGTCATTAGTAGTATTTCTTGATTCCTTTTGATCATTTCAAGATCCGATCCACATCTTTCTATCTTCTCAACTCTATGCCTCCAAAAGGGTAGATTTTAGTGAATTAATACTCAATTATGTCTTGTTAATTCATTTAAAGCAAGTTAATGTGCATGAATGATTAGTGAGAATGAGTGGTAAAATCACCACTCATCGACACCCCTAACTTAAGGCTTTTGCTTGTCCTCAAGCAACACTACCTCTTACCAAGAGACGATAAACATTTATGCCCGAACTTCATGCCTTAAAACTCACAATGACTTTGAACTTAGTCATCACCACAAGTAGAATCATTTCACATGTGCTAAGCTATTTTTGCTAAATACCTCATCATAAAATACACTATCTAATGATGCAAAAGACCTTAAAGAGAAACCAAGCAACAAAAATCAATACTTTAGGAATGGCTTCCTTTTGACCACAACAAAGCTATACTCCTTTGCCTCATTGTTTGGGAGGCGACATGTTCACCCACCCCAAATTGTTTCGCATACCAATCCTCACAAGAAAGAAATTTCACACACCAATCTACCAAATACGCAATAAGGAAATTTAAGTGCAAAAACTCTCTCTCTCATAAAAGAAATATCTATGCAACAAATATAATACCATAGGCTTGCCCCTATTTTCACTTGCCACTACAAAGAAAGTAAATGGTCGGAGATCTCAAAGGGCTTTCTAAGCTTTTAACATAGGTTTGGGTTAGGGTAGGATATCATTTTGGAATAATTTGGCTACTACCTTCCATGAACATTAACGTCACACTATTCAATCCTCCTTTTTGACTATGAGCCACTTTTCTTTGTTTTCTATCTCTTATCATGCCTACTTTTTTTTTCTTCCTTTGTTCACCCAATTTCTTTCATCTTTTTCTCTTGTAACTTCCGTTCAATTCATTCCTTTGTTGAACTCTTTTCTTTTCTATTCAATTCTTTTCAAAGTTTAGGTACATTAGGCATATAACTACAACTTCGTGACTCCAAACTTACGTCCATCAATCTTCACCACCCCAACTTAGTATTTTAGCCTCAAGTTACATTTTCAAGTTCAAGGAGGGTATAGTTCAAAAGAGGGATTAAAAAAGGTTCACGGCTTGTAATGAGTTTGCCAAAGAAAGGTCCAAAGGATCAAAGTGGATAACTAGGGATTATATTCATGCTTGGGTAGGATTTTTAGGCTAGAGTGGTTTCTAAAGTCATAAATATGGCCTATGATCATTTCTCCAACCAAATACAATCAAAATTAACTTTGAAAGAATAAAGGGGCAAGTTCTAAATAACACAGGTATACAAGAGATGAATTGAAATAGTTGCAAAATTCACCAAGGGAGATCAATATTCACTCCCTCTAGACACAAATTTAGATTATCTATTTCTATTCACAATTTAAAAACTTATGGAGCCACAAAAAGAGAAAAATATTTGTTTCAACTTTGCTCACGTCCATGCCCTTGATTTTCAATTTTTTGGATGGAGGGGCTTGTTCATTTTTGCATTAGCACCACGCACAATTTTCTAAACTATGGCTACAACCAAAGCCTTAGTCTCACATTTCGGATCTAAATGGTCAAACTACTCATATTGCTACTCATACTTCACCAATGTTGTTGTAATTCCCCATACTTCTACCTAGATTGAAATCGTCCCAAGAATGTTCGAAACTTATTTTGAAATATTAATTCATTTTTGTAAATGTAGAATTTTTAATATTTTCACTTTTTATCATGTGGGAAATTGAATTATCTTTCCAACGATACCAATTTCATCCAAATACGGTATCGGAGTAAAAAGTTATGGACGTTTTACTCAGAGCTGTCAAAATTGCCCAGGTGCGACGGGAAAGTTGACAGACCGTCGATCTAGCGACGGACCATCGCCTAGACCATCATAAACAAGGAAGTGAGGAAACCTTCTGGATAAGGTGCGACAGACAGGTTGACGGACCGTCGAACTTATGATGGACCGTTGCCCAAGCAGCAGTGAGTCCCTTTCTTGGTCCACATATGAAGATCGAAACAATGGACCATCGAGCCAGTGACGAACCATCGCAAATCTCATTTAGTTATTTTAAGTTATTTTTAAAGGGTATTTGGGTCTTTTTTCACCCGATTTAACCCCTAATTACACCCGACCATAGCTCATAAGTTCATTATTCTTTTACAACATCAAATTAGGGTTTTTCTCCAAGATATATCCTCAAGAACAAGAAAAACCCTAGGTGTTTAATTCCAAGTCAAGAATTCAATTTTTCCTCCATCAATCTTCAATAAATCACAACCCAGGTGTGTCATGTATTGATTCATGGGTCCCTTTCACCCATGACGCTTAAGAATCTCTTTTAAAATCCAAGATTTGGGTATTTGTGAATGTTCATGATTTAAATTGAATTGAAATTCATGGACATGATGCTGTGTGGTTTTGATTCATGTTTTAAATTACATTTTTCCAATGATTGACCCTAGTATGTGATGGTTTGCATAATAACCATGATAAGCCCCCTTCAAATTACAAGTTGATTGGTGTATCCATGATTATTAGATGTGTTGATGATTTTATAACCAAAGCATGCTCCCCATGTGTTTAATTAAATGCCTATGTGAAAGAAAAGTGCCATACTAGTATGATAATATGAAATCCCCATTCATGTACAAGTTTATGTATGTCAAATATTTGATGAAATGTCTTACTCATTGAATTATGGATTGTTGATGTTAGTCATGTATTCAAGAAAGTCATGCTTTGTCAGTTTCTTTTCATGGAGTCCTGGGGGTACTTGTACTCAAAAAATATAGTTGTGTGCCTAGAGTCGGTATCATGTTTTCACGATATCCTTAGTCAATCCATGATCCATAGAACTCAGTCAGTCATGTGACTCAGGAAATCTCAGTAATATAGTAATCTCAGTACTATTCTGTTAGTCAACAGAACTCAATTAATTCAGTTAAATAAGTTCAGTAATCCATGTTCAGTGTCTATTCAGATGGGGGTAGGAATTAGCACCGAGTAAACCCAAGGATGGGAACTCACCTGTTATATGAGGGTGTGATTCTTAGAAGCAATCCTTGCATTCCAGAACTACATATCCAGCGTAGGTTGAGACATCATAGCCAGCTATATAAGGGTAGATGAGGTGGATTAACCTGTTATGTGAGGGTTCCCACCATTCTCACTAGAGTTACCTATTTTATGAGGGTTACTCACAGATTGTCCTTACCAATGGCGCGGTATTGATACCCTTCCAATTGGGGTTACAGATTAGACCCCAACTCAGCTATTAGGGCGTATTAGGGGCATGTCAGTTAGATAACTACTTCCCACAGTTTCAATTACAGAATCAGGATTGTCAAATACAGTTATTCAGTCTCATTAATAGAACTCAGATAGTGCTATAGAATTCAGGCCTGTTAGATACAGTCGACTCAGAACAGTATGAAACCCAGCTAGTTCTATCAAAAACTAGACAGTCAGATACAGTCACTCAGTATCAATTATTTCAATTATACAGTTATCAATATCTCATGTTATCAGTACTCAGATTCAGTAATAATGTTATCACGAACTCAGTTACAGTTATTATGTATTCATGCATGTATTCTCATGTTTATGTTGTCCAGTCAGTTTGTATAGTTCATGCATGTGAACCCTTTCATTCAGCCTACCTTCCATGCTTACCAGCACATTCAAAGTACTGACGCATTTGCGCTATGGTGTTTTATACCATAGGTTCAGAAGCACGAGCTCCAAAGCATCATTCGAATTCCAATCTCAGTAGTCAGAGACAGGAGTGAGTCCTCATCCTTCGAGGACATAACCATTCTTTATTATCTCATTAATTAATTTATTAGTTAGAGTTAGTTGGGACCATGTCCCATCAACTCCTTATTCAGACAGTTCAGTCAGTTAGAGGCTTTTCAGACTATCATATTCAGATAGTTATTTCAGTGTTAGGGTATTTCATACCCCATCCATATAATATGATTTATCAGTTATGTTTCAGTTTTGAACCTTAAGGCCTTTCAGTTCATGTTTTCGCATTTATACAGTATATTATGCAGTGTTCAGGTACAGATATCAGTCATGGGTTAGCTTGTGGTCCTTCGAGGTCAAGAGCACCATGTCGCATTTCGGGTACCAGATTCGGGGCATTACTTTTGTATTTCATGATCCCAAATTTACCATTTACAATGTCACAGGTACTCAGGCTTCCCTTCCATTCATGACATTTATGCTACAGGTACTCAAAATTCCCCTGCACCTCTTTCTCAAAAACCAAAATGATGCTTTACTCTTAAGAATTTTATCACTCAATCTATCATAGGGCAAAGTTTGTCTGCAGCTAGGAAACCCACATAGCCTCGCTACACCCCTAACTCAAAGGCCTGAAGTGTCCTCGCTAAAGTATATTTAAGAAGTATAATGGATGAGAAAGACTCCCGTAGATAGTAGGCAGTGTAGGAGTTTGATGCCGCAATTGCGACAAAATGTCCGTGATTGCACTGCCGCGATCGTGGTCTACTATTCGCAATCACGGTAACTTAGACTGAATTCCCTTATTTTTGCTCAATTTTGATTTTCTGCACAGCTGCCAGTTTTCCAGCTCTGTTTTCCTCTATTTTTTTGGGCACACTACCTACGTTAAAAGACCTACAAAACATTAAACCAAACACAAAATGAGTCAAAAATGGGTTTCCTCCCATCAAGCGCCTAATTTAACATCGCGACACAACTCTCTCCTTTTACCACGTAACATCTTTGAATTTAACATGCTCCACCTTGGACACCATGGGGATTTTCTCATTGTATTGATTCACCCTTTGACTATTGACTATAAATTTCTTCCCTTAATTATCTTCCAATTCAACTGCACCACTTGGGTAGACATTAGAAATCACAAATGGTCCCAACCATTTCGAGCAGAGCTTCCTTGAGAAGAGTTTCAAATAGGAATTATTGAAGATTACATTTTCTCCAACACAGAATTCTCATCTTAATATTCGAGCATCATGCCACTTCTTCATTTTCTTTTTATACAATGTTGAACTCTCATACGCCTTCAGTTAAAATTCCTCTATTTTATGGAGTTATGTCACCCCGCGCCCGGATGTTTCTCCCTAATTCATGTTCAACTTCTTTAAATCCCACAAAGCCCTGTGCTCAAGCTCTATAGGTAAATGGCATAGCTTTCCAAACACCAATTAATAGGGAGACATTCCAATTGGGGTTTTTTTGTCCGTTCTATAATCCTAAATCACATCATCAAGTTTTCTTGCCTAATTTGTGTGGCCTACATTCACCATCTTTTTAAGTATGGCCTTGATTTCTCGATTCAAAACCTCCACCTGACTACTCATTTGGGGGTGGTAAGGAGTGGCAACTTTTTTCTTAACACCATACTTAACACCATCCATTCAATGGCGTCTCTATGCATTGAAGGCCAATAAAATCCCCATTGGAGAATCTTGGTGGTAGTTCGGATTCCTCCATGGCGACTGTCGTAAGGCGAAGTATGACAAGCTTCCAAGATATCATTTATTTCAATATCCATGACACACCACCTAATAACTCCATCGCCACTTTACCAAAACAAAAAGGTCTCATTCCAGAAATATTTCTTTGCATCAAACAAAAATCATTTCTTTTTATGGTAACTCAGTCCCTCGGGGAGTACACTACTGTTACATAGTTGGCAAAGTCAGAATACCATGGTGTATTATTCCTCTCTATGGAAATGATCAATTCATTAGGGAAAGCATCATTAATTCCTATTTCCTCATGCTTTTCATTGTTGCCTTCAAGTTGAGAGGGATGATCGGCCACTGGATTTTCACACTCTTTCCGATCTTTCACCTCAAAGTTGAACTCTTGTAATAGAAAAATACACCTAATAAATATGGATTTGCTTATTTCTTGTCCATGATATACTTAAGGGTGGAATGATCTATGTGCACCACTACTCTCGTGCATAGAAAATATGCGCAAAACTTTTCAAAGGCATATATAACCGCTAACAATTCTTTCTTGGTGATGGTGTAGTTATGTTGGGCGTTATTCAAGGTTTTGCTTGCGTAGTATATAGGATGAAAGATCTTGTCCTTATATTTCCCTAGCACTACTCCTAATACAATACTACTTGCGTCGCACATTATCTCAAATGGGGATGACCAATTGGAGCCACGATAATAGGGACCGAAATGATCAATTCCTTAAGATGTTCAAAATCTTTCAAATATGCCTCATCAAAGTGGAATTTAGATTCTTTCTCAATAAGTTTACACATGGGGTGCGCTATCTTGGAAAAATCCTTGATGAAACGTCTATTGAACCCGACATGGCTAAGAAAACTTTGAACACCTTTTATGGGAATGGGAGGTGGGAGCTTGGAAATTACCTTAACCTTTGCTTGATTGACTTGAATTCCCTTTCCTGATATCTTCTGGACTAAGACATTCCCTTCTTTGACCATAAAGTAGAACTTCTCCTAATTCAAGATAAGGTTTGAGTCCACGCACCTCTCAAGAACTTTGTTCAAATTTTTCAAGCATGACTCAAAAGAATTCCACACTACCAAGAAGTTATCCATAAACACTTCCATAGAGTCTTCAACCATATCCATGAATTTTGACAACATGCAATGTTGGAAGGTTGTCGGGGCATTACCCAACCCAAAGGGCATTCACTTGAATGCAAATGTTTCATATAGGCAAGTAAAAGTTGTCATTTCTTGGTCCTCCGGGGTGATATAAATTTGATTGTACTGTGAGTACCATCCAAGAAAAAGTATCATCCTCTTCTGGCAAGTCTATCTAGCATTTGATCCATAAGTGCAATTTTTGTTAGTCCATATACACTCTCCATATGGTGACCGGTCGGATGGGGTTGAGATTATTTTTTTAATTTTCAACTATTGTGGTGCCACCCTTTTTTGAAACACATTGCACCGGGCTCACCCAAGTGCTATTGGATATAGGATATATCACTCCCGCGTTGAGCCACTTTATAATTTCCTTTTTTACCACCTCTTGCATAGGTTGATTCAATCTCCTTTGGTGCTCCACACTTTGTATGTGATTTTTCTCGTGTTTAATTTAGTGCGATCAAATGTCAGGAACTATTCCAATGATATCCATTATCGTCCAACCTATGGTCCAAACTAATTTTTTTACCACCAACTTCAATGCTTCTACTTGAGAGGAGTTGAGGTCACTAGAAATGATGATTGGTAAAGTAACACCCTCCCCCAAGAACACATATTTGAGATGGGGTGGCAAAGTTTTCAATTTGATCTTGAGGGGGTCAAGGATGGATGGTTTTGCGGGAGGACTTTTGCAGTTGTTTAGATCAATATCCAACTTAACTGGGTTCTTGGTATGAAACCCAAGCCCAGTTAATGATGCCACCACCTCATCATTCTCCTCCACTTCATCTCTTTCACAATTCCATAGCACCTCAACCAAAGGATCATTCAACAAGTTCACATCAACATGGTTTGACACTTCACCATCAATAACATCAATCACCAAGATGACTTATAAGTCCATTGGTTGTTTCATGGACTTGTACACGTTGAAGGATACCTCTTCATTATTCAATCTAAATTTCATCTCTCCGGACTCCACATCTACCCAAGCCTTCCCGGTAGATAAAAATAGCCTCCCAAGGATAATAGGAATTTCCACGTTCATTGTACAATCCAAAACAACAAAGTCAGTCGGGAAGACGAATCGGCCCACTTTTACTAGAACATCATGGAGGACTCCCATAGGCTTATTGATGGATCAATCAGCCATGAGCAACTATATTTTGGTGGGATTTTTCTTTCCCAATCTAAGTTTGTGAAATTTATCATAAGGCATGAGGTTCACACTAGCTCCAAGATGACATAATGCCTTAGCAAATGTGAATGCACCAATGGTGCATGAGATTTTAAAAGCACCTGGGTCCTTCTTTTTTTCCACATACGTTCTTGTCTTAACGGCACTACAATGGTGTGTCACTTTTATTATTTCATCCTCCACAAGCCTCTTTTAGATATCAAATTCTTCATAAATTTAGTATACCCCGGCATGCCTTCCAATGCCTCAATAAGAGGAATATTAATAGAAAGGGTACTAAATTTATCAAAAAACTTGTTAAGCTTATCATGCTCTTCTTTTCTCAAGGACCATTTTAGGAAAGAAGGATGAATGTGGTTTGGTGGCATATAAAAAAATTGTCAATCGTTAACTCTTGGCTTTCCTATTAATAACTCACTTAACTTTGGCTCTTCATAATTATACCTTTTTATCTTCGCCTTTGTCTCCTCCCCATTTTGCATTTCTTCGCTTAGCCTCTCTATGAGATACTTTGATATTTAGCTCATTTTTCCTCTAGTTGTTGGATGGCGGTGGAGTGAGGTATAAACTTTTGGTAGAGCATAGAGAATTCACTTCACATATCATTCACTATTTCACCGGTCCTCTAAACAATACTCAAGATCCGCACCAAAATATCTCTATCGATTTATTCTTTCCCTTCATAATGGGCTAGATTTAGACGTTCCTGGTTCCAACCTTGATTCACATCTTGTCCTTATCGGATAAGATGGAAACCCTCCGAGCTCTTAGGTACCTTACTTAACTTGTCACCAATCACCTTCACCTCCGCGTCTTCACAAAGTTCAACTTCTTTTGCACTTATCACACTTACACTTTCCATTTGGTCACCCAATATATGCTCAAGTAGGAGTTTGAGGCATGACATCACTTTGACCATCTTTGTATCGGTTTCTTTATATTTATCTTTTTTATTGCAGAACACAAAGGATGGGGAGGGAGCCCCTATGACCACCTCGGCATCCTTTATGTCCCAACCCTTACAACAAATTTCTACTTGGTCCAAGACTTTTAAAACAATCCAATATGGCTAGTTGATGAATGATCCACTGGATGCATTGTCCACTATGGCCTTATTTTGTTGGTCCTATGCCCTATAAAAGATTTGGAGAAGCATCTTCTCTGGCATATCATGGGTTGGGCATTTTAAAAGCGTTTTCTTGAATCTTCCCAAGCATCATACCACGGTTCTTCATGGTATTAGCGGAAATGAACAATATCCTCCCGCAACTTCAACATCCTAGATGGTGGGAAGTATTGACATAAGAAGGCCTCCATTAGAATTTTCCATAAGTAATAGATCCGGCAGGCAAATACCTTAGCCATCACACTACCTTTCCCGAGAGAATGGGAAAAGACGTAACCAGATAGACTCTTGGGATATATGTGCAACATTGAACAGAGCACAGACTTCCACGAATACCTTTAAGTGGTAATTCAAGTCTTCATGGGCTTCACCCCCGAAAAGTCACTTTAAGTGGAGCAATTTCATTATTACACTCATAACATAAAATACCCCATGCTCCTCGGTGAGGGGAATACAAATGGCACTTTGATAATATCTGGACCCAAGATAATCCGAATCCTCGCGACTCATGATGATTTGGGAATAATAATGTTTACCTAATCAAAGATAAAAAATAAGGAAATTAAATCAAATTCACTGCGGGTGAACCTAAGTAAAAATCACACCGCACAAGCAAAATCTATATTTCACTCTCCGGCAATGGTGCTATTTGATAATGCTCAACTCACTCCAATGCTCGAGGGGTGAGACAATCGTTCTCAACAACCCAACTAGAGTTGGGATCGAATCCACAAGAAGCAAATTATAAATTTCAAGTCCTATTAGTTCTCTAATTACTAAATGGTTACCCAGGATGATAATAAACAAGACATGTAAAATAAAATGGGGGATTCGTTTGTATCAATTTTTTACTAACAATGCACGAATATGACATTTTTTATTTAAAATAAATGTTTGAGAGAATTTTTGGATTATGTCTACCTAAAGGTAAAACATGTGGGTTGATGATGGTTTCGCATGAAGCATAGTTGTTCACTAAAGGATAGGTTAGGTCAAAAGTCATTATAGTCAATCTTTCAATAAAACTACAATGATTTCACACATTGGCTCTATCGAGCACCTAGAAAGTGTACAATTAGTAATCACCCAAAACCTCAATAAAGCATCCCTATTTCTAGGATGATGCTCTTGACATGATTTACACTCTAAATACACTTATTTCTAAGATTGCAAAAGGTAGTAAACCATAGGCTCAATTGTCCACCATTAACTTGTCCCCTTATAACCCTATTTCAAGGATGTTATGGGTTACCTCAAGTTCACCTTCATTCTTCATTCAATAATGATGAAGGGTTTTAGAGTTTGGGGTTTTCACCCATCAAGACCATTTGGAGATTTGGAGTTTTCACTCATAAATTTCAACTCATAAATTCAAGAAATGGTAGAATCCATACTCAAAAACTAAGAATCATTCAAACACAACAACACCCAGACACAATTACACTTTAGTTCAACATAATACCAAAACTAATGAAATTACCTACTCATGAAATAAGGGAAAAGGCTTTTACCAAGTAATTCTTCAATGATGTCCAAAATAATATGAGTTAAAATAATCTTCAATTGCATACTTTAATTTCACTAATTTCCTCTTGGAATAACAATTACAATAACTACGAACAATCAATTTTCACCCAAAAACTTAGGGTTGTTTTTTTCTTCCCTTCTTACTCTATTATTTCCTATCCTAAAAGTGTTTGGATCATACATAAAAATCTTGAATCAACTTTCTGAATTAACCATAATACCCATGCTTATTTATCTCATTAATCTATAATCACGTAACATTGACTGCGATCGCAAAACTGTGGTCGCATCTATGATTGGGCGATTGCAGTATAAGACTGCAATCGTATTCCTCCGACCGCAATCGCATTACCCAAGGCTATATATCTTATCTGCTTAGATAACTACAATTGCAGTGATCAGACTGTGAGCGTGGTAATTGGGGCCATTTCTGCTCTGAGTCATCAGTAGCACTTTCTTGATTCCTTTTGATTATTTCAAGCGCCGATCCACATTTTTCTCTCTCCTCAACTATATGCCTATAAAGGGGTGGATTTTAGTGCATTTAATTGCAATTATGTCTCATTGATTCATTCAAAGAAAGGTAATATGCATGAATAATTAGAGAGCATGAGTGGTAAAATCACCACTTATCATATGTATTCAACTATTTGGATCATGATTATGTGGATTAGCGGCTAAATGCCTCTTTTTAGGGTTATGGCCAAGAACATGAATACTATCATTTTGAATTGGTTTCCTTTGATTTTCTTATCATATTTGGTTTTCTTTTTATCCTTGTTTAAACTATTTTGAGGATTCATGTCCCTTAGAATATATTCATTATCGACTTTGTGATATCTGCTGGAGGAATAGGAAGATAGAACATAGGATAAACAAAGTAAGGTTCTTATTATTTTATGAAATAGGGAATTTGAATTAGCGTCTAGGATAGAGATGCAACTAGAAGCCTTGCTTGGTTCATATGTAGGATGATAGATTTAAGCACCTAATTGGATTATTACATCCACGCTCAATGATTTAGTAGTAATGTCCAAGTTAGGTAAATGATTAGAGGTCGGGAGACCATGATCATGCGATAAACCCTATGAATCAACAACACAGATAAGTGGTCTTACGAATAAAGTTCTATAGCGTAGTATGATTTTTCAAAGTTCTTTAACCCTGGGCTTTACTTTATTGATTGTCTCAAGTCATTTATTTTATGCACTATTTACTTTTACTTTAGTTTACAAATATCCAATCTCTCTTTTGGTTACTTTGTATCAAGTTAATCTTAATAAGTGAATAAGAATTTGATAGCTGTTGGAACAGGTCCCTATGGGATCAATATTAGGATTTCTTTAAGGCTACTATATTACTTGGCAGACCACGTAAACTTGTGTGTGCGCTTGGGCGTTGTCAAGTTTTTGGCGCCATTGTCGGGGACTTGTAATTTGGCAACTATTTTTGATTTAGTTTTACTTTTTAGATTTTTTTGGTGTTTTACACTTGGTCTTGGCTTTGTATTTGTAGGAAACAGGTTTTAGGGACAATAAGTTAGAAAGGGATAGGGAATTGGTTGAGCCAAGTCCCAAACCCAAGAAATGCTTCCATAAGTAGAGGAGAGAAGAAATCTTTCCCCAATGAATTCTGCAATTAGAAGAAGATCAAGACAATCCTGTTGTCATGCCTGAAGAAAAAGCAGCCCACATAACAGTTATAGAAGTAAAAAACCCACTTCTAACAAATTTGACCTCCCCTTTTCAAAAATTGGCTGCTAGAGGTAATTTTGAGCTCAATTAGAATATGGTGCAGCTTCTAATCAGCAGTGGATAGTTCATAGGGCTTTCAAATAAAGATCCACAAGTCTAGCTATGATACTTTCTACAGATTAGTGACACATTTATCCCTATGGGTGTGCCAACTAATTATGTGAGGCTAACACTATTCCTTTTCTCACTGTTAGGGAAAGCAAAGAAATGGTTAAATGTTGAGCCGATAAATTCAATCACATCATGGGATGACTTAGCTCGAAGATTCCTTATCTGATTTTTCCTGTCTATCAAGACTGTAAGACTTTGTAGTGAGATTGTGTACTTCAAACAGAAGCCAAACAAAAATCTAAATCATGTTTGGGAGTATTTTGAGGCTTTTTTTCAGGACTTTCCACACCATCAACAGTCCAATAAGGTATTAGCTCATAATTTTGTAAAGGAACTTAACCATAACACAAAGATTCTGCTAGATTCAGTTATAGGTGGTTAAGATCTGGAAATGACGTATGTTGAGCTGTATATTTTATTGAATCATATTGCACAAGGAAATCCAGAGTGGCATTCGGACTCAAGAAATACTACTAAATAGGTTGCAGGCATTTTGAAGGTAGATCAGTTTACTGTAATATCTGCTCAAATTGTTCCATTACAAAATCAGTTGACTACACAGCTCAACCACATGAAATTGGGTACTACACCACCTGCAGCTGTAGTGAATGCAATTCAACAGACAGGAACTTAGTGTTTGGTGTGTGGAAATAGTGGTCATTCTGCAGATATGTGTGATACAAATCCTGAGTCTGTGATGTTTATGGGCAATGTTAAGAGGCCTAACTATGGGAACACCTATAATATGAAGTGGTATACTCCGCCACTAAATCAGCAATGGAACGCACTGCAACAGCAGTTTCAGCAACCCCAAGCTCAAGTAAATCAGACCACAAATAGCAATTTAGAGAAGATGATGAAATAGATTCTGGCTTCCTAATCAAAATTAGCAAAATATATAAAGAATCAACAGACCACTATAAGGATATTGGAGTTACAGTTAGGTCAAATACAATAGACATAAAATACCAGGCCTTAAGGTAGGTTCCCAAGTGTTACTAAAATCCAAAATAAGTTATGGAAATCACTTTGAGGAGTGGTAAATAGCTTCATGACAAACCTCCAAAGTCAACTAAGAAGGTAGATGCTAATTTAGTGCCTAAACAAGTAAAAAATAGAGGTGCTAAAAATTCGAAAAAGTCTGAGTACTCGAAAGAAAAAGTTGCTAAAGAAGTGAAGAAGATCCCACCACTACCTTTCCCATAGAAGCATATAAAGGAAAAGGAGGAAGCATGCTTCAAAAAGTTCTTTGACACATTTAGAGAGCTTCAAATTAAACTCTCTTTTAGATGTATCATTGGAAATGCCCAAGTATGCTAAGTACTTGAGGGACGTGGTTGTTAATAAGGTTAAGCTGCAAGATCTGAAGGTAGTAACACTCACTAAGGAGTTTAGCTTTGTTGTTACTCAAAAGATACCTAAAAATCTTAAGGACTATGGGAAGTTCATCTCCCCATTCAAATTGGAAACAATGAGGTAGTTCAGGAACTTAGTGATTTAGGGGAAAGTATCAACTTGATTCCCCTATCTTTGTTCAACACATTGGGCTTAGAAAATCATAGACCGAGCTTTCTACTACTGTAACTGGAAAACAGAACCATATCTTATCCTGAAGGAGTGATAGAGAATATTCTCATAAAGGTTGGTAAATTTATTATTCCTGTTGACTTTATTATTTTAGATTTTTGGGAATATAAAATAGTACCAATCATCTTGGGATATCCATTCTTAGCGACAGAAGGAGCTTTGATTGATGTGAGAGAAGGAACGCTCACAATGAGGTTTGATGATAAAAAAGAGGTTTTTAAAGTGTACAAACTACTTAACACACTATCCCACTACAAATACTTGTGCATAATTACTATGATGGAAGGGGATAAGTGTGGGGTGGTGGAGTCTATTCCACAAAAGATCTCTTTAGACCACCTCAATGAGCAGCCCAAGCCATAACCACCTCATCCCAACATGATACAGATTGATGATCCTGAAAAGGCTAAAGTGGAAAAACCTATTGACCTTGAGATTTTCACACTTAAGAGGACAGAAACGAATAAGAGATGAACTCCAAGTGTGAAGAAAGAATGAAGGAATTTGGTTGAGTTGAGTTAGGTCATGCCGTGACACTAAATCAAGTGCTACTTGCGAGGCAACCCAAGTTAAGGTATGTTTTATTTTTAGTTTTTAGTTTCTTTTACATCACTAATTTTTTTTATTGAGTCACAAGTTGATTGAAAGTCTAAGTACCAAAAACCTAAGCTAAGAATCATGGCAAAGACTAAGTATGGGGTCCCCGAACCCTCTTGATGTGCAAGAAGATGCTACTTTCTAGGACTAGAGGACTTAGGGAGTATTTCTATCTCTACTTTTGAGTATACTTTGGGGATAAAGTAGATTTATAAGTGTGGGATGGGAGAATTCCTATTTTTAGATTAATTTTAATTTTTTTATGTTAGGAATAAGAGTAAGATGTTCTTATTGGGGCTATATTTGACTGCATGATGCAAGTGTTGGGTTGTAAAAAGTATGTTTATTGTGTGAATTACTACTTTTGAAGCTCCTAGGCTCATGTTTATGACTCTTGTACTTGTTGGCTTAAATTTTAATTCATGTGACTATTTGGTTAAGAGTCTATGATGATCCTACTTGAAGTTGAGCATGTGCCATGTGCGTGTAAGGTGTTTGTATACTTCTTGTTGCATCTGATGTCTAGAACTTGCCTAGTATATATGCAAAGAAAAATAAAGAGTGTGGGTTTAGGAGATGATATAGGCATATCTATGATAGCGTTGTTTTATACCTTCTTTTTTACCTACCTTTGTGCTTAATCCTAGTAAGCCCTATTGAGCCTTCAGATTTTCTTTGATAGCCTTATGTGTAGCATAATCCCTTCTTTTATATACCTTAATTTGATCCAAAGCTCCTAAGCGCTTTAGTGTGAAATTAGTAAGTTAAGGAATGTGAAATTAAATAAGAAAATGGTGAAAGTGAAGCCCCTAAGTTATAGTTATCGGTGTGTGAAACGTGATATGTGTTGAGGTGGGGAGTTGAATAATGAAAAGAATAAAAATTTGTTCAAATTGAATGAGTTGTGCATATAATACTCCTACCATAATGTATATGAATGAGTTTAATGAGATGGGAAAAACAAAAGATGTGGTAGGCAAAAGTGGTGTAATTTGGTTGTTAGAGGTGAGTTAATTGTAAGATTGTGATGTATTAAAATGCTTAGGGAAGACAGTAACTATTGAGCCAAAATAGTTCCTACTTGTCCCTTAGCCTACATTACAACTATTAAAGACCTATTTGATTCTAAGCTTCATCATTCTGATTTTAGTGGAGTACTATACTAAGGGCAAGCCTATGGTTCATTATGTGTAACTTGTGAATTCCTTGTGAGTGCGAGAGTAACTTGATTCTTGTACCTATTTTGTTACAAATTGCATTTATATGGGTGATTATGGGTAATTATCTTATTATGAGGGCACAAATTTGATGAATGTGGATGATTTGTATGATATATTTTATTAAATAGTATGCATGATTTTGTCAATTTGGTGAATCAATTCATGAAGCTGGAATGTTTTGAGTAGTGTTCTTGAGATTTCAAGTGTGTACATAACATGCTTAGTATAGAAACTTGCAACCTATGTAGTCATTGTAGTACTAGGTTGAGTGTATTTCAAGTAGGAGAAGCGTAAAGTCTCCTCATCTTATGATTCTTAGAGTGAAGAGTTGTTCGAGGATGAATAAGTATTTAAGTGTAGGGTGGTGATGTTGGGTGTATTTATGCACTCTAGTGTCATTATCCTAGACTATTTAGCCTTGTTTTGAGGATAATTAGTGTGCTTTATGTGTTGAAGATTATATAAATAACCATTTAAGTGTTCAGGGATGTGATTACAACATTTAAAAGTGTTTTAAAATAAGTTTATGCTTAATTGAGTCATTTAGAATTTAGACGAGAAAACTAGTGTTACTAGCTTGAGCTAGGTGTTGTTCTAGTTAGTCTCTATGGATTCTAGTGTATTAAATGAGTTCCTTATGGTATTAATTTGTAAATATATATGTAACAACTTATTTATAGAGTGCAACATTCAGTTAAAATGAGCCAAGAGTCAATAATCCATTAAAGCATAAAGTGGTTGAGATAAGTGCTTTGGTTAAGTTTCTAGATTGTAGTTCTTGACGTGATGTTGAGTTGAGCTCTAATGATTGTTTTTTGATGTTTTAGGATTCTTGAGGATGTTTTTTTGAAGATATTTTGACGTTATACAAGCCGGTATTGAAGTCAAAATAACATCACAAGGAATGGATAAACGGGGGAGCACTTAACACTTATCCAAAATTTCGAAGGCAACTTTCTGTGGTAGCCCAAAATATGTCCACGTCACCTGCATCATAGCATTGCAATGGATCACATGGTTCGCCCTTTGGAGTGGTTCAATAGAGCCCGCGATGCCCCCTAAGTCCGGTTCTATCATGGGTGTGTCGCCCTCTTCATTCCACCCCGGCTAATTTTTGCTCGCCTATAAATATGAGTCTCGTACACTTTGAAACACATCTTTTGACATCTAGGAGAAATTGAGAATGTTGCTAAACACTTTATTTAGGGGTTTTATTCTTAAACTGTAGCTTATTAATAGATTTGATTATGTATTTAACTATTTCGATCATAATTATGTCAATTAGTAGCTAAACTCCCCATTTCTGGGGTTAAGGCTAAGAACATAACTACAATTATTTTGAATTGATTTTTTCTGATTTGCTAATCATATTTGGTTTTTTATTTTTCCTTGTTTTAAAATTTTTGAGGATTCATGGCCCTTATGATATATTCATTGTCGACCTTGTGATCTCAAGAGGGGGAATAGGAAGATAGAAAATAGGATAAACAATGTAAGGTTCTTATTTTTTTATTAAATAAGGAATTTGAATTAGCATCTAGGATAGGGATGCCACTTGAATCCTTGCTTGGTTCACATTTAGGATGATATCTTTAAGCACCTAATTAGATTATTACATCCCCGCTAAGTTAAGTAAACGATTAGGGGTCGGGAGACCATGATCATGCGATAAACCCTACGAATCAACAACCAAGATAAGCAGTCTTACGAATAAAGTTCTATACCATAGTATGATTATTCAAAGTGCTTTAACCCTGGGCTTTACTTTGTTGATTGTCTCAAGTCTTTTATTTTATGCATTGTTTACTTTTACTTTAGTTTACAAATCTCCAAACTCTCTTTTGGTTACTTCACATAAAGTCAATCTAAATAAGTGAACTATAATTTTATAGTTGTTGGAGAAAGTCCTTGGGGAATCGATATTCGGCTTTCTTTAAGTCCATTATATTACTTGGTAGACCACATACCCTTGCGTGTGTGCTTGGGTGCTGGCAGGCATGGAATTTGTTCCTTCATCTTTGACCTCAGGATTTTAATTTTCCTTGAGATTTTTGGATGATATACTCAGCGAAAGTAATATGCTTGATCTGGATTCAGCATGGATTTAATCTCGGCTGATAGGACATTTTTTAAGGGATCAACAATAGTGAGAGTTGTGCTTCAAACTCCTGGATTTCATTTTTGAGGATTATCCGAACCAGTTATAGCATTGGCATATATTGCAGACCTTAGTTACCTCTATTTGTGTGCCTGGTGGCTTCTTATGAGCTTATTCTCATGCTTGCTAGTATGATTTTTTGATGGATCATCTTTAGTTTTTTGAGGTTAGTGTGATGAGACTGCGCAGACTGGACTCGAGTGACTTTCTGCTTGGTTTTAAGTGTTAGTAGGATTAAAAAGTCAAAAGAAGGTAATATTTGGATTTGGAGTTGATTGCATCACTTATCCATGGGTTTGACTTTGGCTTGGATGAGTTTTCATTTGATTATGATGGTGTCAGTGTGGTCTTAGTGTGTCATAATTTTGATTTCCGTGACTTCCTCGATTCAGTTAGAGGCTAATTGGTAGTTAAGGTTAAGTTTTGGTTATTTGAGAGTGAAGTGCAGAAGTTGGTTGAAAAAGGAATCCCTTTTGCAAAATCCCTTGGAAGTGTTGTCTCTACTTGGAGGTTATCTGGGAAGTCATGCTCAGAGCAAGCGGTCCTAGTAACTCATCTTTTTGAGTTTTGATGATCTATTTATCCATTGACTTTCCTGGATGACTTTTAGTAGTGGATATTCTAATGATGCTTTAGTTTATTTTTGAGATTTACGTGTATTTTAGACATTTTGAGCCTTCCTACAGTAGATACAAGTCATTATGACATTTTGAAACTATCGGTCTAGTGATCAGACAGTTCATTGATTTTAGGCTCATTTCTTTATTTTTGGAGCTTTCATTGTTTAGGATTTGGTCTCAGACCAAAAATCCTAATAGATGACCTTAGATGAGAATTCTGACAATACCTTCAGTATCGGAACATGCATTTTAGGCTAGGGTGACCCTTGGTTTAGGTCTCAAGGCTTCGAAACTTGTTTTGGGCTATTGGACGGATTATATGAAAATTTAAACTATAGTTGTGGGTCCCATATTTATTCAAAATGATCTTAGATGAAAGATTTGATGATTTCATTTGATCCGAAACTTGGTTTACAATTAAAATTCACTATTGGATCATGTTCATAAGATCCTGGATGTGTTCTAAAGGTCAAAAACAAGTTTAGTCTCTGATCATGTCGCGAAAGCGATCAAAGTGCCTCTTAAGCAACTATCACTGAGTAGAAGACCCCAAATTCATATTTTTGACATTTTGGGAGCTAGAAATCTCTGATTTTGATGATTTTGTATGCTTTTTGCTCGTATAATAATTTTAATCCTATTACCCTAGGTTGCTAACGTATTAGGTATAGTGGAGACTAATGAAACATTAGTATGATGCTTAATATGATACATGGTGGATTGTGATGGTTCTCCAAGATTATGATGTTATGGTTATGCCGTATATATATTATTGGGGAAAAAACTATGATTCTGAGAAGTGTTTTATTCTGGTAAAGGATGTGGTCTAGTTTATAGACATCTAGATACATATGATCGTAGTTCTTGGATACTGGTGATGGAATGCATAGATTTGTTACATTAATGTTCACTTAATGGTACGATTCCGGCTGATAATATGTTGTTATTACTGTTTTTCCAGAAAAAAGGGACTTATTCCAACTTGTCACTTTTGAAAGGACTCTTTCATAATGGGAATTATACCACTTTTATGGATGATGTATGAGCTTTGGAGACTAAATATTATATTTTAGAGATTTGACCGAGATAGATTCTAGTTCACAATTTACTACTACTATCTACTTCGGTCAGCACGACCTCCGACACTTTAGACACTTCTAGGATATTTTTATAATATGAGTCCCGATTTGAGTTTGACATTTGATGATAGTATTGATAATATGAGTTAGGATTCGAGTCGGGCAATTGATGATAATATTAATAATATGAGTTTTGGTTCGAGTTTGAAAATTTATGATTGCATTAATAATATGAGTTCCAGTTCGTGTTTGGCTATTGATGATCAATCATGATTTTTTGAACTTACTTTGCATTAATTCTTGCATGTGCACTGCCTATCACCAGTATGCTTCTATATCTATCAGCCTTATGAGAGGTTGCATAGGTATGGTGATAAGTATTTCTTATGGTGTATTGTGTGCTAATTGGACCTTTCAGGTGTATGACTGCGGTGATATCAAAAGAAAGTCAATGATACCCATATTACCTATTTTTGAGTCGGGGTCAAAACGGATCCCCAAAACGGTTTTAAAAATAGGAAGGGTAAAATTGTAACGTTTTACTAGAAATATGTTTCCGATACTCATGGGAGTCTACAACTTAACTCATGCGAAAACGAGGTTCAAATAAAAGAAAACCCATTTTCAAGCTTTACGGACAAAAAACCCCAAAACTCATTTTAAAAATCAAGAATTTAAAGTTGTTTTGAAGATGAAATACCATGTAAGAAATCTCAAAAACCCCTTTGGAATCGTCCAAATACGAGCTGTCAAGTTCCAAAAATAAAGAAAATGGGGTTTTGATTCTCAACTTGGGTGGAAATCATGAAAAAAATATAAGTTCTTGGGAAATGGATAAAATAGAGTTCTAAATTGATAGATAATTCTTTTACCAAAAAAATGCATCAAAAGGTATCAGAATTGGAGCGTCCTAACTATCAAAATGTCAAATATATGAATTTGGGTCTTATACTCCTATGGTCACTTAAGAGACACTTTGATCGCTTAAGCAACCTGGTAAAAGGGTAAAAGTGTTGCTTAAGAAGCCAAATTTTTTCTTAGGTGACCTGGTCAAATGGTCAAAGTTTTTCTTTCGCGAATACACCAGCACCAGTAATGTCAAAAACTTATTTTTGACTCCCGAAACTCATTTGGCACCCTATGGACTTGATCCAATAATGAAATTTGATTGTAAAACATGTTATGGATCCAATGGAATCATAAAAGTTACAAAAATGGTTATTATCACAAAATTAATTCTCGAGACCCTATTTATACTCTTTTTGAATAAAGGGTTGAAATGGGATATAAAAGTCATGAAACCGAACTAAACCCGCCACTAACTCAAATTTGACATTTCGAATTCAATGGAGACATCATATTTTCAAAAACCATTATTTTCACAATGTTGACCCTCAAAAAAAAAATTCATAACTTCTTGAACTGAGGGTCAAAATACAATAAAAAAGCCCTAAACCATACAAACTATATTACCAAGCCGAAATAGACGTTTTGGATCTGCTGGAGTAGTCCGTTTTGCAATTTGACCCATAGATCAATAAATGCTGACTGAAGTCAATAATAGAGCCTTTATAACTATTAAAAGCAAAAATTTCACACAAATCACACTGAAATACATTGGGAATCGTGCCAATCATACCCACATTCATAAAATACCACAAAGAAACCACGAGGAGGGGAAAAATATTCAAATCACATTGAAACAAATATTTCACAAAAATCACTTAAGTTGTTAAATTATCCACAACTAGAAATCTAGTTCCTTGAGCTAAAGGCAACAAAAATACCTAAATCAGCAAAAACTAGGGATAAGTACCATGCATATCAGACTCGACCTCCCAAGTAGTCTTATCTTTAGGTCGATGTCTCCATTGGACCAGACCTTTGAAATATCTCTAGAATGCAACCACCTAGCATTTCTACCAAGAGTAGAGATGGCCTTTTCAACAAAAGAAAACCTCTCATCTAAGTGGATTGAATCCCAATGGATGACAGAGACTCATTTGAAATATAATGCCAAAGCATGGAAACATGAAAAACTAGATGGACAGTTAATAAATCTAGGGGCAACGCTAACTCATAAGCCACATCCCTGATAGTCCGAAGAATCTGGAAAGGAACAATATATCTGGGGCTAAGCTTTCCCCTCGTCCTAAACCTCATCACACCCTTCATGAGCAACACATGAAGAAAGACTCGATCACTAACACTAAATCTCAAGGTACGAAGTCTACGATCTGTATAACACTTCTGCCTACTTTGAACCACTCGAAGTGTATCCCGAATGGTATGAACTTTATCCAAGAACTCATGAATAAAGTCCGTACCTCAAGGTCTAATCTTAAAAACATCAAACCAGAAAACTAAAGAGAAACGACACCTACCATACCAAGACTCAAAATTAGCAATCTTAATACTAGAACAGTAGCTATTATAATACAAAAATTCTGCCAAAGCTAGATGCTACTCCCACCTACCACCAAAGTCCATCACATAAGAGAAGAGCAATATTCTACAAAATCTATATAGTCCACTTCAAATGACCATCGGTCTGGGGGTGAAAAGTGGTGCTAAGATCAACTCGAGTACCCAACTCTTATTAAAAAGTCTTCCAAAAGCGAGATGCAAACACTGAACCTCAATTTGGGATAATAGATAATTGCACACCATGAAGATGTACTATCTCATGAATATAGATAATAACCAACCTCTCGACACTGAAAAAAACTTAAATAGAAATAAAATAAATAGATTTGTTCAATCGATCCATGATGACCCAAACACTATCCAAATCACGGGAAGTATGAGACAACCTACTCATAAAGTCCATAGCGACCCATTCCTATTTCTACTAAATAATAGGTAACCTATGAATCAATCCACCAGGCGTCAAATGCACGACCTTTACCTACTAGAAACAAGCTACAAAGTCCGCTACATCCCTCCTCTTACCACCCCACCGATAATGCTGCCTCAAGTAATGATACATCTTAGTCATCCCTAGATGGATTGAATACCTAGAAAATGAGTCTCTTCCAAAATCAATCTAATCCAGTCACTCACTCTCAACGCATAAACTCAGCCTCTAATCCTCAAAACACCATCTGAATCAAGTGAGGGTTCCTTAGACTCACCACTTATCCCCTTATCCTGAATCACTCTTAAACTAACATTATTAAATTGATGAGCCAAAATATGCTCTATCAAGGAATGTCTAGACTCTGCAAATGCCAAAATACGTCCAAGTGTTTAAATATCAATCCTAACCATTTAGTTAGTCAAATACTGAACCTCTAAGGCCAAAGGCCTTTCCTAGGTCAAGAGATGCGCCAAAATTCCCATGTTATTTGACTTTCTTCTTAAGGTATATGCAACCACATTAGTGTTGCTTGTATGATAGAGAATAGTAAGGTAATAATCCTTAAGCAACTAAAGTCAATTATCTTGCCTCGTATTAAGATCCTGCTAGGTGAGGAAATACTGAAGGCTATAATTATCTGAGAAGATCTCACAATGGAATCCATACAAGTAGTGCCTCCCAAACTTCAAAGAAAATACAATTGCACATAAATCCAAATCATGGGTACGGTAATTTATCTCATGGTACTTTAACTGACGAGAAGCATAAATACAACACCTAACCCAACACTCAAAGCATCATAAAAGATGGTAAAATCCATGCCCTCCTAGGGAAAAATCAATATAGGAGTTGATGTTAATAAATCCTTGAGCTTTTGAAAGCTCGTTTCACAAGCATCAGATCACTAAAAGAAAATATTCTTCTAAGTCAACTTGGTCAATGGAGTTGAAATATAGTAAAAACCCTCAACAAATCACCGATATTAACTTGCCAAACCAAAAAAACTCCAAATCTTTGTAGGAGAAGTTGGCTTAGCCCAATCACGAACCACCAATGTAACGCCCCATATTTTCTTGCTACACTTTGCACCATTATTTCTATGTGTATAAACTCAAATCCCTTGATTTATATTTTAATAAATGTTTCATGATTATTAGCCTAGTGTGAAGAGTGCTTATTATGAGGTGGAAAAATGTTCGTAGGAATCATTTAAAGCAAAGTTGAGATAAGAACCTTTGATTTGGCCAAATTTTTGTATTCAATTCTACAAGGGTTAAATTTGAATATGTATAACCTTTTACATATGTGTAATTTTGCATCTCATAACCCATAAAATTATAGATAATGGAATTAGCTTTCCAACGATACTATTTTTGCCTTAATCCGATATCTGAGAGAAGACTTATGACCATTTTTATGAGAAATAGTAAGTGTAACACTCCATGATTTTAGCGCTCTAGGAATGCCTTAAAATGACCTTTAGGACACCTATATAGATTGTAAACCATGTATAGCTGGTGTGGGTTGGGTTGGGGTATTTTTGGACATTGGAATTTGGTGTGTGTCTGTAATACCCCGAGAATCCAAACCAATATTAGAAGCATTCTTCAAGCTCATGAGAAATAAATTATAGTGATTTGGTAGTTTTATGAGAGAGTTTGATGTATATTAAGGCCTCAAATAACTCCTAGATATTGGACAAATCAAAATATCCCTTACCGATTGAGTTCTTGAGAAGGATGTTGCTTTAGTCAACTTAAAATGATCATATCTTTCGTTTTACTATGAAATTTTTCACTCATGACCCACCAACAGATAGATAACTTAATTATATTTCCAAAAATACCATTTTTTCCTAAATCTAATACTCGGGTGAGAAGTTATGGCATTTTTTGTGAGAGGTAGTAGCTTATCACGATTATGCCGTGTCGCGCTGAACCCCAAAATCACACTCATCCCTTTCCAGTAGCTCACCATGATTGGATAGTGTCACACCAAAAATTGTAGTGTAATAGGTGCTGCATCACGTAGGAGTGCAAATTCACATTTTTTCATTTCCAGCGACGCAGTGCGATAGCACTGCGTCGCACCAAGGTGCAAAATTAGGATAGTCCTTTTTCCAGTGGCGCAATGCGATAGCACCACGTCTCACCAGAGTGTAAAACTGAGATTTCCAATTCTAAGTTTTAAATTTCCAAGGGTATTTTAGTCTTTTTTTCGAGCCCCCAATTCATGAAAATAAGAGATTAAACCTATTCTAAGCCTAGTACGCTCATTATTCACCAAAATTTCTCTCCAAGAAAACCCTAAAGCTTCACCTTTCAATATCAATTCCCACTAAAATCCACCAAGAACTTTCAAGAGTTCATCAATTGAGGTATGTTAAATGTTCATCCATGGGTCCTTTCCACCCATGGAGTCCAAGAACCCAATTTAAAATTCAAAGTTGTGATTTTTACAAGTTATTGTGATTTGAACCGCGAATCCCCTTGAGTTTTGATTTTTGTACCAAGTTTACATGTGATTGCTTTTGTTATTAATCCCCACACACGCTTGAAAGGTGTTGTTCATTGAATTAAACCTTAATTGGTGATTTTGGTAGTGAAATCATGCTATTACAACAAGTTCTAAAACTATTTCCATGCTTAGCTTGAACCATGAATTACAAGTGTGTGATGAAATGCCTACAAGAATGAGTTTTGAATAAATTCTTACATATCATGTCCTTAAAGTTTTAGTACAATGTTTCTATTATTATCATCGAGTCCTAGGGGTTTGAATACCCATAATTTAGCTGCTTACCTTGTTTTTTAGTATTTATAGAATGGTTATCGAATAGTTACCAGCCCTATCTTTTTAGTCAGTATTTTAAATAGTTAGCATAGTCAGTCCAATATTCCAGGTCTTTCAGTTGGGAGTAGGATTTATCACAAAGCGAATGCAGGGGTGACAGCTTCCCCGTCAGTTAGGCAGAGTAGTTAGTAGCAGTCCTTGCATTCCTGAACTACGTAGCCAGCATAGGATATGAGAAGTCACCCGTTAGTTTAGGCTTGACTCTGCCCAAGCGTCACCAGTCAGTTTAGGCTTGACATCCTGATTGTTCAATAGCTTAGTGGATCAATGCAGCCATGTGTTAGTACCCATGGAATGGTACTGACACCCTTCCAACTGGGGTAACATGTTGGACCCCAATTTGCTCATTGGAGTATGTTAGTTATATGATAGCTCCCACAGTCACAGTCCAGTATTCAGCTCAATAATTAGTTTTAGTTTTGCTGACCCTAGCATATAGATATCAATTATCTAATTATCAGTATTCAGTATTTTATTTTACAAGTTATATTCAGAACATGTGATGCTTGGTCATGCATTCTCAGTCTTTATAGATTTTATGCATTTTACTCTATACTTCATGCTATTCACTCAGTCAGTTATTACTCATGCACATAAAATCATGCATATTAGCCTAACCTCATTTATCATACCAGTACATTCAAAGTACTAATCGCATACCCGTTTCTTACTCTATGATGTTTAATATCATAGGTTTAGATTCTCAGTTCCCTGATTATGTATAGACATACTAGATTATCAGTTGTAGCAGTAGTGAGTCCTCATACTTTGAGGACATGGTTTATTTATCTCAGTTTACCTTACCAGTTCAGTATTTTATTCTATTTAGTCGGAGTTAGTTGGTAGATTGTCCCATCAACTCCACAATCAGCCAGTTAGAGGATTTCAGACACTTTTAATCAGTTATTCAGTTATTAGATGCTATTGACAGTCTTACAGTAACTATTTTCAGATAGATATTTTCAGTATTTTGATTCAGTATCCTTTTTCGTATTTAAACCTTATGGCATTTTCAGTCAAGTTCCGCACATGTTCCCTGTTATTTTATTCAGTGTTTACAGAAAGTACCAGGATGGCTTAACTTGTGGTATTTTGGGTCTTTAGACACCGTGTGGCATCCAGGGTGTACTCTTGGGGCGTTACAAACTTTGTATTAGAGCCTAAGGTTTTAAAGCATCTTAGGAGTCTGAAAGCCATATCGAGTAGAGTCTTGTGCATAGGTGTGTAGCGCTCCGCACTTATGGACAAGATGTTATAAGACGTTTTAGGAAATGTTTCCCTTTTTACAATGTTCATATCATGCAAATGACCAAGAGCTCAAGTTAAACTCTCTATCTAATTCAACTTTTCCTTCCATTTACAGAATATGACTCCCAAAAAGATTAACAAAAAAAGAACCAAAAACTATCCAGCGCCTCCTCCCATTCAGGAAGATTGCCTGAATAAGAATGATTCTCATGCAGAGTTCAGAGCTGCATTCACCACTCTAGCTAACTCCATAGAAGCCCAAAATATGCGGCCAACTATTGTTCAGGCCAACCCAATGGACAATAGTACCGTAGCCAGAATTTAGGACTTGGCTTGAATGAATCCTCCTATATTTTTGGGATCCAAGTCCGAAGAGGATCCACAGGAATTCCTAGACTTAGTGCATAAGGTAACATATATTATGGGGGTGACTTCCAGTGAGAGTGCTAAATTGGCTACTTACCAGCTGCAAGATGTAGCCCATACTTGGTTTAAGTAGTGGAAAGGGGATAGAGGCGCAAATACTGGGCCTATAGAATGGGAGGAGTTTTCTGTAACTTTCTTAGATATATTCTTCTGATTGGAGCTGAAGGAAGACAAAATGTTAGAGTTTATCAATTTGAGGTAAGGCAACATGAATGTGAAGGAGTATTCCCTTAAATTTACTTAGCTAGCTAGATATGATCCTCATATGGTGGATGATAATAGGTCTAGGATGACCAAGTTTATGTATGAGGTATCAGATAGTGTGGTCAAGGAGTGTAGGACTGCAATGTTAATTAAGTAGATGGACCTGTCTAGGTTGATGGTCCATGCTCAACATATTGAGGATCAAAAGACAAAGGAGAGAAAAGGAAAGCAAGAGGGCTAGGACAGGTAGTTTTAACTTTACTTAGCCAAGTTCAAAGGGTGGTAACCATCCCCAATTCTATCAAAAATCATCAGCTCCTATGCAAAAGTTCAAAAATGATAATCGGGATAGGGCGACAAGATTTAAGTCCCATGGCAATGTAAATAGTGGTCGCACGAATCCTCTTTTTCAAAAATATGATAGGAACCATCAGGGAGAGTGTAGGGCTGGAAGTGATGTATGTTTTGGGTGTGGTAAGTTAAGCCATAGGATTCGGGAGTGTCGAGTGGTTGCTCATAAGGGAAGAAATATGCACCAATCGAGCAAATTTCATCAGTCATCGACACCAGCTGGTTGTCGAATTAGCAGGGCGCCACTTTCAGTGCTACTAACGGTCAATGTTAGAATAGGCTCTATGCACTTCAGTCCTGACAAGATCAGGAAAGTTCTCCTGATGTGGTTACTGGTACGTTGCAATTCTTTCATTTATATGTTTATACTTTGCTGGACCCTAGAGCTTCTCTTTCTTTTATAACCCTTTATATAGCAGTCAACTTTGGAGTCAGTCTCAAAACCTTTATAGAGCCTTTCTCTACCGAAACTGGAAAGAAATGATACTCAAAATACATTAAAACCAAGTACATCTCAAAAGTGCTTATTAACAGGGAAAGCTTGCAGCACGAGTATCCGATCATGGTTTGACGATTAGAGCAATTACATATGACATTTGTGTTCGATCAGCTTACGAAGTGCAACCTATACCTCGTCAGGGAATTTTATGCCAACTGGGACCCTAGGGACCCAAACCATGGGTAAAGATTCGATTTCAAGTGATGACCTTTACATCCAAGGACTTGGGCTGATGTAGAGCCATTGAGGTAGTTGAATATTACCTCTTCGTATACCCGCCTCCAATACTTATTATGTAGAACCACATCTGCTACTAGATGGACTCAACAATGAGGCACTGGCCTCCATTCGACTTTTTCTTATGCTCAAATAAACAAGGAGGCATGCATGTGAGGGAAGATTGTCTACCATTGCCTCATTCAAGGAAAACATATGACTGATGTCATACATGACAGGGTATGTTAAATTTATGTTCCTATGCATTATGACATTGATATTAATGTAGGTACTGTCATTTTTTCTACAATGAAAAAGGCGTGATACCATGAGGGACTTTGATATGGGTTTGGTGGACTACATACCAGATTCTTGAGAAAGCATAAGGTTAAGGAAGAAGACCTGGTTTACAAACCTGTTGTGGATATGTTCCCTATTGATGTTATGGGAGTTAGGAGTTAAGATGGGGCTTATGGGATGATACTCATTATTCCCAAGCGTCAGGCTTGAAATGACAAGATTACAACTAGGATAGATGGATTGCAGATGCTACAGCTGCGAGTAGGAGGGTGACCAGCAACCAATGAAGAAATTCATGCAGTTGAACTAGATTTCCCTTTTGGTCAACATGCCAGGACTTTACTGTGGATAGTTCAAGACTTTGTTGAGCCTATTGATGATGACGAGACCACTAATAAGGAGAGGCAATTGCTAGATTTCGACATTGAGTCCAAAGATGAAGAACATCCTGATATGAGAGCTAAGGAACATAGTCCAGATGATGATGAAGATGGTGATGACATGGATGAGGCCTGATCGGGGAGTTAAATACCACCTCATTACTTGGTATTATTTGTAAGCACTAGGATAATGTTTTCTTTTAAGTGTAGAGTGGTGGTATCTTGTATCTCATTCTCATTTCTTGTACTTTGTTTTATTTAGTTGGATGTTTTTCTTTTTGGGTATTGGACTTAGTAATTCTTACTATTAGGAATGATACGATCTGTAATAGTTAGTATTTAGTAATGGTTTGCTCATTAGTTATGTGATTAATAGTTACTTTAAAGTTTTTGTTTTTTCCCTCAAGGAAATTCTAAATAAATCATCGTATTTAGTTGCCCTCCCGTATGATGGATGGATGACGACTGTCTTAAGGGAAATTAGTCGTAGGAAATTAAGAAGTGATGAGAATCGAATCACATCTTAAGGAGAAATACTTTGAGTTGGGCCATTGGGACAATGACTTGGAACATATTTTCCTTGAAATAGAAGCATGTCATAAACTAAGAAGGGAGCCAATTTTAGATTCTTAATATCAATAGGTGTAGTTTTCAGTTCATGGGCTTAAAATTTGAATTTGACAAAGTGCGAGATCGATAACCGTAAGGATCTGACTTAAATCTAGCATTCACAAGAGTGAGAGTTTTTTTTAGTTATTCTACATATATGGTGATGTTTACAACTTGCTCGGTGTGCTTACAAAATGAAATAAAGGATATTGGGTGTAGGAAATGATGTAGGAATTTTTGTTGATAGCTGAATTTTTAGACCATGTTTACCTACCCTTGTGCATATCCCTACTTAGCCCCGTTGAGCCTATATCTTGATTTCTTTGGTAGCCTCATATGAAGCCTAATCCCTTCTTTGATTGACTTTAATTTGATCTAAAGCTCCTAAGCACTTTAGTATAAAAATTAATCCAGTAAGGAGTGTGAAAAAAGTTATGATAAGGGGAGAAAAGATGAAAGTGAAGCCCTAAAGTAGTGGTTATTGGTGTGTATAGTAGATGTGTTGTGGTTGGGAGCGAAAAAGAAATTTTGTGCTCAAAATTAAATCATAAATTAATAGAAAATACTCTCACCATATTATATTTTAATGAACTTAATGAGATGGGGTAAAACAAAAGATGTGTGAAGGTAATAAAAGTGAAAGTTGGTTGTTAAAGATTGATCTTAATTATATAATTTGATGTATTAAAGATCTTAGGAAGATTAGCCACTATTTCCTAAATAGTTCCTATCCATACCTTAGCCTACATTGCAATCATAAAAGACCTAGTTGATCCTTCATCCCAACATCTGGCTATTAGTGGAGTAGTAAACTAAGTGGAAACTTATGGTTCTTTATCTATCATGTATGAATTCTTTGTTGAGAGTGAGTGATTTAATTCTGATATTCCAATTCCGTTATATATTTTACGATTGTGAGTGAATGTGGGGAACTTTCATGATGTGAGGGTCCCTGTGGATGATAGTCAGGTGACTTGTTGTGTTTTTAGATTAAGTAATTTAATTAAGTTTGCCAATAAATTGGAAGTTCACTATTGAGGTAAAGATGTTTGAAAAGAGTTGTACCATGTTTATTGAGGTGAATTGACATGTTTTGAGCTAAAAATTCATTGTTAGGTTTGTGAGTGCCCAACACAAGCATTTTGCTTTGATTGTGATGTTAAGCTTAATTTGGTATAGTGTTGATTGAAGTTGCTCGAGGACGAACAAGGTTCTAAGTGTGGGGTGGTGATCTTGGGCGTATTTATATGTCCAATCATCAATATTTACCTATAACAGAACTTGTTCTGTGAGCTAAAATGTGTTATTTTTATTGTATTTGAGCTTTAATTGTTTTCTTTATCTAATGGACAAGATTAGTTTGTGTAGGGATAAATTTTGATGAAATTAGATGCAATTGGATGCATGAACAAGAAGTTTATGATGAATGGGGCAATGGGATTGATTTGCTGAGATAAAGAGACTGGAAGTTGGCTTGAAAAGTAAGGATTGAAGCAAGGAAGAATAAGTCTAGACAACCAAATCCAGTGACTCATCGTAATTAGACCGCATTGTGGAACTAGATGCGGAAAACTAGCCCTACGTCGAGGTAAAGGGAAATCTCTATTGGCAAATTCTAGTAGCTCACCACGATTAGACCGTGTTATGGAGATAGACATGGAAAACTAGCTCCACATCATAGTTAGGTACAAATATCGAGAAATACATTCCAACTATAAAAGGAAATACATTCCAACTATAAAAGGAACAATTCAATTCAATTGGAAACACTTTGGAGACGTAGGCAGAGGCAGGAAAACACTACAATTTCTCTCTTAGGTTTCTTTGAATTTCATTATTTTGAGACTACTCTTTGGTAGGATTAATTATTTATTTTTTATGTTGAATTCAAACATGAGTGGCTAAACACTCTTATTCTGGAGTTGAGGCAAAGAACATGATTGCACTTTTATATTCTCTATCGTAGTTTATTGTTGGATTATTGTATGGGTTGTTCTTAATCGCTTGTGCTTACTATTTTGATGAGTGTCCACCATTAGAATAAACATATATTCCTATGTGAATTCAGGAGGAGAATCATAGGATCGAATGAAGAGATTAAGGAGCAAGGTTCTCATTCTTTTATAAAATAAGGGATTTGAATTAGCATTTAGGATAGGGATATACCTAAAACCCTTGTTTGGTTCACTTGCAGGAAGATAGCTTTAAGCATCTAGTTGGATTATTTCATCCCCACTCAATTATGTAGTTGTAATGTCCAATTTAAGTATAAGATTAGAGGTCAGGAGACCATGATCATACTATAAATTCCATGAATCAATGACACCATAATCAACTAAACTATGATAAAAATAAAGATTTGTAAGATTGTTAAAAGTATCTCAACCCTGGAATTCTCATCAATATTGTTTACAGCCTCTACTTATGTTTCTATTGTCACATATTATTATTTCTTAATTATTTATATTTTATTTTGAATCTTCAAAGTCATCTTGATACTTTTAAAAACTTATTACATTCTTGTCAAAAAAAAAGTTGGTTGAATTGCTAGTTGCATAGTCCTCGTGGCTACGATATCCGACTATTCTAGTCACTATATTACTTGTATGATTGCATGAACTTGGGTGTGAATTAGACCACAACAGTACCCTATGTCAATAAAAGTAAAAGAAATAAAATAAGGGAAAAAGAAAGATACCAAAGCAATGTTGTATCAGGTTGCCTGTCTTTTTGTAGTTGGATGTCCAAGTTTTTGGAATGCCCCAAATTCGACTTGAGCATCTAAATCTGGGTCAATACCAGCAAAAACATCTTTGAACAAGGTTCTAGCACCCTTCCAAATATGTTTGAATAAGAAGACCGAAGCAAATGAAGCATCCCCAGAAGTAAACCAACCCTTTAGACTACTATGAAACACCATCGAATTTCAAAGTAGCACGATCTAATTCAAACATTTCACCCAATTGAGCACGTCTAGCATATTTTTTTTATAGTAGCGGGATTACTATAACTGACGCCGCTGAGTTCACTGTCGTAGAACTCAACAGTTACACCAACCTTTTCAACACTATACTTCGATTTATTCCTTCTAAAAGGAACATTGGCTCTAACAATTCCATCGACATCTACTAAAACGACAAGAAATGTTTCAAAAAAGCAGGCGTACTACATACAAAAAGTTCACACCCTTCTTTATCTCTAAAGATAGGGTGTCCTAACCATCCAATCATTATTCCATCCCCGTTATCCATTGAACCTACGCTGAATAATCCTTCTTTTGCTGGATTATTGCTGATGTAATCATAAAAAGCTAATTTTTCAAGAATTTTATACCAGGTTTCTGATAAGCTTTGATTTTCTGCTAGCCCAGCACTAAATCTTTGATATATTTCTTTCTGGAAGTATCACTGATCCTATTGATAACAATTGCGCCCAAATAATTCAATCGGGATATTTTCCCAACCATACCACATAGTTCTGGCAATGACAAAAGCTGCAAAAAAAATAGCAACAATACCACTGGAAAGGATGATTTCAATATTTCCCATACACAATCCTTTGTATAGACGTTGTGGTGGACGGATGATATGATGGAATAGGCCAGCGAATATGCCTAATGTTGCTACTACAATATGATGATAGGTTATTCCTGCTAGAACAAAAGGATCAAAACCTTCCATGTCCCATGTTGGATTTACAGTTTGTACTTTTCCCATTAGTCCATAAGGATTGGACACCCATATTTCGGGACCATACAAGCCTGTTACATAAAATGCACCAAAACCAAAGCAAGCAACCCCTGAGAGAAATAAATGAATTACAAAGATCTTTGGTGAATCCAAAGAGGGTTTTCCTGTAAGTTCATAACAAAATATTTCTAGATCCTGATACACCCGATGCCAGATAGGTTTCAAAAAACATAAGCCAGAAAACACAATATGTGCTTTCGCTACAGCTTCATAACTCCAAATACCTAAATTTGTTACTGGACCACCTATGATACTCCAACTGCCCCACAAATTGGTTATTCCTAAATGAGTCATGAAAGGCATAATGAACATAACCTGTCTCCACATTAGATTAATAACAGGATCAAAAAGATCAAAAACTGCTAATTTTACAGAGCCATCGAACCGGCCCAAACAGTAACCAGAGTTGTATGCATTATATAAATAGAAAACAACTGACCAAGATCATTCAATACAATGCTATGAACACAATAACAATGCAAACCCATGGAAATACCCCTTATATTAAAGATAAATGGACACTATAATATGACTATTCTATAGGCCACTCTTGTTCAGTCGATTATTTCCAAATCAAGGGTGTTCTATTCTGGTGGTAACAATGGAACAATTCTGTTCGTAGGAACAAAGAGAAACATATTTATTCTATACTCAATAAGTACCAATACGCAATAGGGGAGTTGATCTCATTTTCTATGAACGAATGAGTCCATACTTATTTATCATTAGAAAGACCTATTCATAATAATTTGATTTTATTCATTCTATCTTTATTTATGAATTTTTAGAATCTATGGATAAAATAAATAGGATAAGATCCAATATGAATATTTTAAAGACAATAAAAAATTGTTACGTTTCCACCTCAAAGTGAAATATAGTATTTAGTTCTTTCTTTCATTTAATGCCTATTGGTGTTTTGGAAGTTCATTTACAAGGTCCTGGAAAGGCAAGTGCATTTTGGGTTGATGTATAGTGCGACTTGTTAGATAAATTGGGTCATATGGTATTCCCAGTTCTCTCTTCGAATCGAGATATCCCCTATTTTTCCCAAGAACGATAAAATAATAAATTGAATCATCAAAAAATTTGGATCGTGAAGTGCAATTAGATCAAATTTTTGAGGGGATTCATACTACTATTATAAATTAGAATAATTTATAGTTGGCTTGGTTGGACTAAGAAAATGAAGTATCCAGGCTCCATTTAGAAAAAACCCAATTGAATTGGTAAGATATCTATTATTACTATTCATATTTTTTATTTGTAAAGTGATCCTAATTGTCAAGAAAATTTATCTCAACTCTAATAAGTACTTGTATAAAATAAATTAAAAAAAAAAAAAGAAATACAAAACTAAATGGTAATGGGAGAATTTGTCCTATATGTACAAATCCAAATCGGGTGAATCTTTACCCGGAGTAGAGCATAAACCTAAAAAGATAAAACTTGAACACCCTAGTTTTTACCCTTGGAAATTTCTTAATGTTGAGCTCTCTGGACATCATACGACTTGTGCTTACTTTTCATAAGATGTGGATATAGTTTGAAGTCCTTGGTCGTATGATACTTAGTATGGTTTTGGTTGGTTTCTCTCCAAGGTATGAATGGACATCATATGAGTCTTGTGTTAGGATACGAGTAGTAAGGTCCAAACCATATATTGTTCAGTATCTAGCCTTGACATTCTGCCTAGGGTACGATTTGAGTGGGTACTAGTCGCATGGTAGGGTACGATTCATGCTAAGGAGTCATATGTTGGATAGATTATGGTGTCCAACATTTTTATCAACATACCAATGGAGGGTACCACTCGTATGATATGGGTACGAGTAGAAGGGACAAACCATACCCTCTTGCGCATATTTTTAGCTTTTAAGTTAAGGACATTTTAGACATTTCCCACCCTAAAACCCTTAAGACCCCATGTCTTATAACACATTATAGCCTCTAATAACACACTTTTAAGGATCAAAGCACTCCTAAAACTCACTCTTGAAGATTGGGCTAAGGTTTCTACAAGGTGTTCATCTAGAGGCTCAAGAGTCAAGTTCTTTTCGTGAATCTTCGTGAATAAGGCATGTGACTCTTTACTCATTTTTAGTTCTCAAATATCATATGCTTTAAACTTTGATTGTGATTCATTAATGGTGGTTTCGAAATCCAATGTTGAGGGTTTTGTAGCATATGATTGAGTATTGTTTACTCTTGATTTATATTATGTTTATACATGTTTTGATGATGGCTAGCACATGTGTGTGCTTGGTAATTATGGTTTAACAAGTGGTTCATGGGTAACCCTAAACTTAATGTTTCTTACCTTGGGTTTAGTCTTGATAATGGTATGCCCTCAACATGTTTGTGCAAAAGTACAAGAGAATAAACTAGTCACATGTTAAATGGTATTTTGAAGGAAGGCATTGGCCTAATAAATATAAATGGTTGGTAAATAGTTTTGTGAATGCCTTTTTGGCCATGTAATGATTTAAATGGTATCCTTAATGGTTTAATTGGCTAAAAAGATTTGAGTCCCTATATATTAAATTAATTTATTTCTTTATTAGACAATGGGTTCGAGTCCTTAAAGTTTGAATTGAATTAGTTTCTTTGTTAGACAATGGGTTAGAGCCCCAAAGTCAAATGAATAATTGGTTGACTGATAATGGTAATGGCATGTTGTACTCTTTCAAGTGGTATTGGTATGACAATACCAATGAAGTTCCTTTGGTAAGTAATTGGATTAATTATTATGTATGTGAAATGATGGTTTTAAATTAGGATTTAAAGTGGGATGTGTAGACGGTCTGTGAAAGTGGAATCTGAAGGACTAATACTAGAAACTGCACTAGTCGGTGCGGGTGTCTTTATGATCGGTTGGTTTGAGTCCCCTAAATAAATATATAAATGAGAGGTTTGAGTCCCCCACAGTACATGTATTGGTGCTTAATTCACTTTGATTATGTCGGGAGGTTTGAGTCCTCCATATAATCATATCCGGTTATAGATATTCTCTGATTCATGCGGCTACACGTATTGGGGCCCTTCCAGCTAGGGGAGAGCTGGGCCCATATAACCCGTGGATGTATTGTTATTTGACGGTTATGTTACACAACCCAGGTTAATATTTTCAAAGTTTATGCTAATTTTTTTCCCTACCTCGGTATGGTATATATGTATATGTTGTATTAGTTACATGCAAGTGTTGATTGGTTTTGAACTATTGGCACTATTTTATCCTTATCCTTGAGTTACATGCTAATTCTCCAATCAATAACCTTCTTCGACGTGTATCCCCATACGATGCAGGTGTTGTTCATACAATCACACCTCTTGCTCAGCGATTTGGATTCGTGGACATCTTGTGTTGAGTTGAAGTGGTGATCTTCCATACTTTAAAAGGCGTTATTTCTTTCTTTGAGTTTTCTTATGTCTTTATTGGTTTAGACTCGGATATTGGTTTTGGCTATGGTCGGGGGAATGTCCCGACCAGATATTCTTATTTTATTTTAGAGACTTTAAATGGACAAACTATGGACTTGGGCATATTATGGAAAGGTTATGGATTATGTTATTATTTTATGGTTTATTGATTGGTTGGGTTGGGTATCAAGGGCGATCTCCAGTTGTTGTTGGATTTGGGATTCCCATTATAATAAGACCCTGGTTCAGGTCATGTCAAGTTGGTATGAGAGCTTAGGTTCATGGTAAATTGGGTGTCCACAAAGTCGTGTCAAGTAGAATCTCTTTTAGGAGTATGTAGCACACCATACTTTTAAGAGAGAGGCGATGAGAACCCTGGGTTTTGATCCCTAGAAATTTCCTAAGTTTTGAACTCTGTGAACACCATATGACTTACGCTTACTATTTATATGATTTGATTATAACATGGGGGGCCAAGTCATATGTTAAATAATGTGTCTCACTCATGTACAATCATAGATACGACTAGACTTCATACGAGTCATATGGAGATAGTACGAGTGGTAAGATTCAACTCATATGGCGGACAGTGTCAACATCTTTTGATTCCATCTTGGTTATGACTTATGGGTACTACTTATATGCTATGGGTAGGATTTGGTCAAGGGGAGTCATATGGTTGACAGTGTGTGATGTTTACTATTCTTTCTAGGGTACGAGTGGTAGGTACCACTCTTAAGTTGTGTATATGAGTCAAGGAGAGAGTCGTACCCTCCTGAACACATTTTTTAGCTTTTAAACTGAGGGTATTCTGGACATTTTCCCTCTTTCCCAACTTAAAACCCACATCTTATAACTTTTTAGGGCATCATTAGCTATCAAAAACACATCAAATAGACTCTCAAACACTCCCGAATCCTCAAGGTCAAGAACACTTAGGCTTTTCATCAAGCATATCAATTGGGGATTTCAAGGGTGATTTATGTCCATCTTCTTTGGTATCTAAGGCATGTTACTCCTCTCTCATTGTTAGTTCAACTGAAGGCATGTTTTATGAATGATTTTCATTGCATAATGGTGAATATAACTTTGGGTTTTGAATTATATGTTGGGGGTTTTGGTTATTAATGGTTGATTTATGTTTTCCCATGTTTTTACTTATTTTTTTCATATTTTAAGGGTGGTTTGAACATGTGGTTGCATGAAAATGGTAAATTGATACTTGGTTTTGGTTTTGGAAACTATATGCCCTCAACATGATTGTTAAAATGCCTATAAGAATATTTTTATTACATAGTTGGACTTTTATTGAAAATTTTGCATGGTATACTATGGTAATGGAACCTAAATTGGTTAGATGGTTTTAATGGCTAAATTGTAAGGCTTTGATAGTCATGGATTTGATTTATAACCTTATAGGGTACATGGGAATTCCCTAAATAAATCTAATAATGGAACCTAAGGGGTACATGGGAATCCCCTAAGTGATTGGCTAAGGGCATTACTTGCAAGCTATAGTCGGTATGATGATACCATTTCTTATATCCTTGGTTATTAATATATGGAATTGGTGGTTTCGTTGTGTGCTAATGGTTTTAATTGGGAAGTAATGGCGGGTTTTGATAGCTAACCGTGAAGGTGTGAGTACAATGGGCGAACACAGAAAACTCATGTTTCCCTACATGAGGATTGGTCATGACGACCATATACTTGTGGGGTACATAGAAATCCCCTAAGTTATACTTATATATATGTATCATGTAGAGTAAAGGGTACACGGGAATCCCCTGCCCTTATGATATCTTCGGTTTGTGTGGCTACATATACTAGGCCCATCCAGGGGGTAACACTGGACCCATATAGCTTGTGGGTGGTTCTAGGAAAGTTAATCTACACAAACCCAGGTTAAAGTTTTTAAAGTCATGCTAAACCCGGTTCCCTTTCCCGGCATAGATTATATATATATATAGATGGATGTGCTTGCATAGAGCTAGTTACTTGGTTTCAAATGTTGGCATTATTTTATCCTTATCCTTATTGCATGCTAGAGTTCACCCACTAATCCATCTTTGGGTGTTGTATCTTACACGATGCAAGAACCGACTATACTACTCTTCCTGCTCAGTGATTGGATTTGGGGACAGCTTGTGTTGAATTGAAGTGGTAAACTTCCATACTCTAGAAGAATCCATTTCATGTTATTGATTTCTCTACAAACTTGTGTCATATCATAGACTTTGGTTTCGGCTATAGTAGGGGGCATGTCCCAATCGAGTATTGTTTTACTATTGGATAGAGGCTTTGTGGGACTATTTTAGGTTGGTATCGGCGGTGTTGGTATTAGTGTCAGCCTTGGCATTGGTATTAGTATTGGGGATGACACCAATTGACTATATTTGATTTATGATTTTTCTATTTTTTATCTTATATATATATTAGAAATTTATCCAACATTGGGTGTAGGGTGGCTATGGTTGGGTATTGGGGGTGGTCTCCAGTACCGGTTGGGCTTGAGACAACCAACATGACTTGGCCTTGGTTTGGGTCATTTCAGATACATTTAAAAATATTTTACTTTCTTGTTGTCTTACTTCAAGCTATAGAGTCTATGGTCTTGGATCCTTCTAATTTCTGTTTGCTCATCTTTTAGATCATGCCTCTAAGAAGATCTGATGTTCATGCAAACGCTTCTGTCCCAACTGAGGATAATGTGGATGGAGCTCGTCCAACTTCAAAAGTCTAGACCTAGTCAAGGTTCATTACATCTGACTGTCCTCGTAGGGTTCAACCTATCCCCACTGACCCTACTCTTAAGGGTGATACTCATACTCAGTCACCTCAATGGGAGGCTACTAATGTTGAGTTCTATCGCTTTATTGATATGTTAACTCAGTTAGTAGCTTATCAGTCTGAGTATGGTATTCCTATTACTCCATCTTCTAAGGTCACAAAGGTTGGCCAGTTCATGAGGTTGCATCCTCTTATATTTATTGGTACAAAGGTTGAAGAGGATCCTCAAAGTTTCATTAATGAGATAAATAAGAACATCTAGGTTATGCATGCTTCGGAGGTTAAAGATGTTGAGTTTATTGCCTACCAATTGAAAAATATTTCATACCAGTGGTATGATGAGTGGGAACAGTCGAGGGGAGACGATGCTAGTTCTTTCTTATTTGAGGATTTCTCTAGTATATTTCTGGACCACTTATTTCCTTAGGAGTTGAAGGAGGCAAAAGTGGAAGAGTTTGTGAATTTGAGGCAAGGTAGGATGTATGTCAAGGAGTATGCCTTAAAATTTCATCAGTTTTCCTGGTATGCTCTTGAGTTGGTTTTAAGCATGAGGGCTAGAATGAATAAGTTCGCCTCTGGATTGCCTTGTGAGTTGATCCTTGAGAGTAACGTTGCCTTGTTGATCAAGGACATGGATATCTCTAGGTTGGTTTTGTATATACAACAAGTAGAGAAAGAGAAGAGAAATAAGGCTGAGTTTAGTCAAAGACAGGGAAAGAAATTTTAGGATTTCTGAGCAGAGTGGTAGAGATGGTGGTAAGTGGACAAAGAAGAAGTGGGGAATTCTAGTTCTTTCTCCACGGCTAGTGCTCCTTACCCAAAGCCATCGGGTGACCGTCGGTCTCAGTATGATAGTGGGTTTTTAGCATAGGGTGCCTAATCTCAGGTTAGTGGGGCTCATTCAACTCCATCCCACCCTCTTTATAGATTTTATAGGTAGTCACACCGTGGATTCTGTGAGGAAGAAAAGAACAAATATTTTTATTATGGTCAGATTGGTCATATACAACATGAATCCCATGCTATAATTGCTTCTAGGGCTAACAAGATCCTTGTTGGCTCTTCTTCAGCTCCTGCACCAAATGGTAATGCTTCTGCATCTATTTCTACTTCTAGTACCATCACTAGATGGAATTGGTTATATGCTCTTATATCTCACCAGGATTCTTAGGCATCCTCCATTGTCGTTACTTGTATGCTAAAACTTTTCTCTTGTAATGTGTATTTTTTTGTCGATCCAAGGTCCACTCTTTATGTGACCCTATTTTTGGATGTGCATTTTGATTTTGGTCTTGAGTTTATTTCTGATCCTTTTTTGGTATCTACCCCGATTGATGACTCTTTGATTGATAAAAGATTTTATAGGGAGTGTACGGTATCTGTTAGTGGCAGAGAAATACTTATGAATTTGATAGAGTTAGACATGGTTGACTTTTATGTCATATTGGGGATAGATTTGTTACATTCATGCTATGATTTTCTAGATTATCGGACCCGCAAAGTCATGATTAAATTCCCTAATGAGCCGGTAATTGTATGGGAAGGGGGTTCTTTATTACCTAAGGGGAGATTCATCTCATATTTTGGAGCCTGAAAGTTGATTTCCAAAGGGTGTTTTATATCATTTGGTTCGAGTTAAAGATTCTAACTCGGAAGGTCCTTCTCTAGAATCCTTTCCAATGGTTAATAAGTTTCCTGAGGTTTTCCTTGATGATCTTCCTGGTATTCCTCCCGATAGGGAAATCAATTTTAGGATTGATCTTGTTTTGAACACTTGTCCTATCTTTATCCCTCCTTATAGAATGGCTCCGAATGAGTTAAAGGAGCTTAAGGAGCAATTGAAGGATCTCTTAGATAAAGGTTTTATCCATCCTAGTATGTCTCCTTGGGGTGCTCCAGTGTTATTCGTTCACAAGAAGGATGGTTCCCTTCGAATGTGTATTGATTACCATTAGCTTAATAAAGTGACTGTAAAGAACAGATATCCTCTTCCTAGGATCGATGATTTGTTTGATCAATTTCAAGGTGCAAAGTATTTCTCTAAGATTGATCTTAGGTCGGGTTATCATCAACTTAATATTAGGGAGGTGGATATCCCTAAGACTGCCTTCAGGACCCGGTATGGTCACTATGAGTTCCTAGTTATGTCTTTCGCGCTGACCAATGCTCTAGTGGCAAATATGGATTTGATGAATAGGGTCTTTCATCAGTTTTTGGATTTTTTTCTTCATTGTCTTCATAGATAATATTCTGGTATACTCTAAAAGTGAGGTTGATCATGTCGATCACCTTCGCATTGTGTTACAGACCTTGAAGAATCAGCTTTTGTATGCCAAGTTCTCTAAGTGTGAGTTTTGGTTGAAGGCTGTGACTTTCTTTGGTCATGTTATATCTGGTGAAGGGATCATGGTTGATCCACAAAAGGTTGTCGCGGTTAAGAAGTGGTCTAGACCCGTGACTCTAACTGATAGTTGGAGCTACTTGGATTTATCTGGTTACTATAGGAGATTTGTGGAAAGTTTTTCAACTATAGATACCCCATTGACTAGGTTGACCCTGAAGAAGGTCAAGTTCTTGTGGTCGAATACGTGTGAAGGTAGTTTTGAGAAGTGGAAGGATAAATTGACTTCAGCTCCTATTTTGACCCTGCCTGAGAGTAATGATGGCTTTGTAGTGTATTGTGATTCTTCTTATGTTCATTTGGGTAGTGTTTTAATGCAACGTGGTAGGGTGGTGGCCTATGCTTCTAGGCAGCTGAAAGTTCATTAGAAGAACTAACCTACTCATGATTTGGAATTGTTGGATATGGTATTTGCATTACATATTTGTCCCTATCTCTATGGGGTTCGTGTTGACATCTTTTCTGATCATAAGATCCTCCAGTATGTGTTTACTTAGAAAGAGTTGAATATCAGGAAAAAGAGGTGGCTTGAGTTGCTGAAGAACTACGATATGAGTCTCTATTACCATCTAGGTAAAGCTAACATAGTTGTTGATGATCTTAGCAGGTTATCCATGGGGAGTCTAGCTCATGTGAATGAGGATAAGAGGGAGTTGGTGAAGGACATCCACTGTTTTCCTAGTCTTAGAGTTCGTTTCACGGACTCTGAGAATAGTGGTATGTTCGTGCATCAGGTATCACAGTCATCTCTTATTGTTGAGATAAAGAAAAAGAAAATATCAAATTTTGATTTAATGAAGATTATGGGAAATGTGGGTCATCCAAAGGTTGTTGACTTTGCGATTGGTGGTGATGGTATCTTGAGGTACCAAGGCAGGTTATGTATTTCCGATGTCGATGGATTGAGGGAAAGGATTTTGGCCGAAGCTCATGGATCTCGTTATGCTAATCATCCTAGTTCTATGAAGATGTATCCTGGTCTTAAGGAGTCCTATTGGTGGATTAATATGGCGCGGGATGTGGCTAACTATGTGGCTAGATGTATGGTATGTCAACAAGTGAAAGTTGAGAACATGAGACCCGTAGGTTTGTACCAAGAGATTGAGTTACCCAAATGGAAGTGGGAGGTAATTAACATGGATTTCATTATCGGTCTTCCTTGGTCTCAGAATCAGTGTGATTTAAGTTGGTTCATTATGGATAGGATGGCCAAGTACGCTCACTTCTTGACTCTAAGGACTAGCTATTTGGGTGAGGATTATGCTAATTTGTATCTTATGAGGATCGTGAAGTTGCATGGTACCCCAATTTATATTATCTCGAATCGTGGTACTCCATTCTCATCTCATTTTGGTGGTCGTTTCAGAAAGGTTTGGGAACTATGGTGTGCCTTAGTACTGCTTTCCACCCATAGTCATATGGACAAGCAGAGAGGACCATTCAATCAGCGGAAGATATGCTTCATGCTTATGTGATTGACTATGTTGGCAGTTGGGTTGACCACTTGCCTCTTATAGAGGTTGCTTATAATAATAGTTATCAATCTAGCATTGGTATGGCTCCTTCTGAACCGTTGAATGGTAGGAGATGTCATTCTCCTATTGGGTGGTATGAAGTTGGTGAGGGTAAGATGTTTATCCCTAATTTGGTTCACCAAGCCTTGGAGAAGGTGAAGGTGATTCATGATAGATTGAAAGTCACCAAAAGTCCTATGCGGATGTGAGGCATAGGAAGTTAGAGTTCAAGGTTAACGATTGGGTGTTCTTGAAGGTGTCTCCCATGAAAGGAGTGATGCGGTTTGGTAAGAAAGGGAATCTTAGTCCCCGATATGTTGGTCCGTATTAAGTTTTGAAAAAGGTTGGTAATGTTGCCTATGAATTGGAGTTGCCTTCCAGTTTGAGTGTCATTCATCCAGTTTTCCATGTCTCTATGTTCAGAAAATGTATGGGTGATCCTTCATCGATTGTTCCTTTGGAAGGGTTATGGCACGACCCGAACTAGGGCCTTGTCGTAATGGTCAATCCCAAGCCCAACCAGGATCAAGAACCGCCCACGTTACCCAACCCAAGAACCATGCGCATACCTTGAGTCGGCTGAAGTCCAAACATATTACAAGATAACGTATCCAACCATGTGGTGACTCTGCGATAAGTCTATATCCAAGACCAACTCGACCAAGTCCAACCACCCAATGTCTGACGAAAGCAATGCTAGAACCATAAACCAAAACCAAGATAATAAGCCAATATATGTATGTATATATATATGAAACATGACCAATATATACCAAACCCAAGTCCACAGTTGTCCATACAAAGACTCTAGACCAACCAAAGAGTACCTAATCGGGACATGCCCCCGACCATAGCTAAAAAGCAAAGTCTATGAAAGACAAGAGATATGTAAAGTAAACTATGACATGAAATAGATGCCTTCCAAGCTTTCAAATCTCACCATTTTAATCCAACATCCACTGTCCCTTAATTGGATCACTAAGTAGGAGAAGTAGAATGGTCGGTCCCTGCATAGCGTGGGTATACAGCCGCCCGAAGACGGGTTATTGGGTGAACACTAGCATGCACTCAATATAAGGATAAAATAATTTCATTCATAAAACCAAGTAAAAACCATTTATAATGCACACAACCATGCATATATATATATATATATAACCATGTCGGTAAAGGGAATCGGGTTTAGCATGCCTTTAAAAACATTACCTGGGGTGCGTAGCTTTTCCTTCCTAAACCACCCATGGGCTATATGGGTACATCCCCCTGCTAAAAGGTCCCCAGTGCGTGAAGTCGCATGACCAAGGAAGAAAACCTGGGATGACTATTACATCCCACAAATATAAAGAGTGACATCATGCACACGATCACCTGGACCAAACCTCACATCGACAAATATGAGTTTCCATTTTTGGTCCCCCGGGACATCTACCTTCCACGTCTTTGCTACACACCCCTCCATTACTGTCCAATTAAAACCATTACCAAGAAACCAACCAATCCATTAACCATTTATTAACCATGTCCATTAGTAGTAGTATCATCATAACGACTATACTTGCAAGTATTAACCATAGCCAACCATTTATAGGTTTAAGGGACTTCCAAGTACCCTTCGATTCACTATATTAAATCACTTGGGGAAATCCTGTGTACCCCACAAACATAACCAATTAATCCATAATCGTTATTCAAACCAATTCCATTAATACATTCACTTGGGGGATTTCAATATCTCGTTAACTTTTCAAAATAGGCCAACCATGACCTCCAAAACCTTTACTCTTAAAACCATTCCAAACCATTTTAGACCATGCCAAACATTTAAAGCATTTATATCATTTAAACCATGAAAAACCATCCAAACCCATTTAGGGTTCCATTACCAAACCAAACCATGCAAGAGTTCCAATGAAAGTTCAAAAATAGAGTGAAAACATTCTTTTAGGCATTTTATCGAACATGTTGAAGGCATACCTTTATCAAGACCAAAACAAAGTATAAACCATCATGATTAGGGTTATTCAAGACCCATTTGGTAAACCATAACCAACAAACACCCACATGTGCAAACCATTACCAAAAATATGTAAGAACATAGTTTAAACCAATACCAAACAATATGCATCAAAACCCTGAACATATGTTTCCAAAACCAACATTCATGATTCATAAATCAATGTTTAAAAGACAATACGCATGCCTTTAATTGAAACTAACAATTAGGGAAGGAGTACATGCCTTATACAAGAAGATTCTAAAGAGAAACGTGACTCTTGAGCCCTTTTGGAGAACACTTGAGAAACCCTAACTTCCAATCTTCAAGAGTATGTTTGAGAGAGTATTTGAAGTGTTTTAATCCTTTAACAAGTGTTATGGAAGGCCACCAAGGTTTATATAATGTGAGGACATAAGGGTTTTGAAGTAGGAAATGTCCAGACTACCCTTGACTTAAAATTAAAATAAGTCACAAAGTTGGGTACGACTCACCCATACCATCCGTATCCTAGGGTATGAGTTGGGGGTTACTATATGAATCACACCTCCCTAACTCATACCTAAGGGTACGAGTGGTACTCTCAATCGTACCCACCAACCGTACCATGGGTAGATTCCATAAGACAACTCACTCAAGCACCTTACGACTTAACTTACACCACTAGTATCTTCCTATACGACTCGTACCATGATGAATCATAACTTGGGCAGTAGACAAGCCTTATATACTTCCTAGTGTATGAGTGAACCCCTAAGACCACCCCTAACTCGTATCCAAGGGTATGATTGGTAACCTTGAGTCGTACCATGCCTAGTAAGTCCAAAATCAAGTAAAATTTACAAGGGTTCAAATCCTAGGGTATTTCAGTCTCCCCGACTAGGATTATTCATCCTCGAATGATGAGGAAGGGATAGAGCAAGAACGAGGTAACGCATTAACACACATCAAACTTTCCTTCAACCCAAAATAAAAGATAAGGACATAAACCAAGATGACAAGATCACCATACACCCCAAGCGCGATTTACACCCCAACACCTCCATTTTTACCTTAACTAAGCTAGAAAACAAGGATGCAGGAGGAACCATTCCTCACCTTTAACCAAGTTAGAAACCAAGATGTGATATAGAACACATACCTTACGCACGAGTTTCTGGAATGAAGAACCAACACGGATACTTGGACTCCATGTTATTTTTCGCATCATAAATAACTTTCTTGGACTTTTGGTTTCACTATAGAACCTTTTACAGAAGCCACACCTCTTGTTCGCAATCGTCGAGCTTACCGATTCAAGAATCCTCACTGACACCCCCTTAAAGAACAAAGAATTCAAGATACCAATACTACTCAAAGAAACCAACCAACCAAGGACCATCCATACCTTACCTCCACACAACACATAGACTACCAGTTGAATGGACTCATGCTAAAGAGCTAGTCCAATTTGATTAAGAATTTACCAAGACACATCACCACGAGAGCTTAAGTCTAACTATACACCACTTCCACGTTCAAGCCTATCCAAAGCTAAAAAGAGTTAACTTCGGCCACCGGACCCTACTTCTTACATCTATCCCGAAACACTACTTCGCCTCCATCACCATTATGTTATGGAACCCATGAGTAAAGGACATAGACAAACCATAGCCAACTATCATAACTAAAAACCCCAACCAATGATTGAACACCAAAAACCATACAACTACTAAGCCATGAAGGTAATTCTTAAAACCATGCCTTATAATATCTCTCAAGCATCCAACATGACTATTGGTATACCTATCAATCACAACATTCAAGCCTACCACTTATATACCCACGGCATGATCTATCCATCAAAAGATCTAGCACCCTCTATCATTTCCACAAGGATTTTCCACCACCTATCCTTTTCCTAACCATTTTCATGAAAACAACCTTACCACACTTTCCAAAACCTTAAGATTTAGTAGTCACACTAGACTCTCCCCCACTTAGGGGCTTCTACATTCCCCATTTCAACATATCACCATACTTCCCGAACCGCTATTATCCTAACATGAGAAGAGTCATTTAAGAATCCAAATTACAAGAGTTATCCATGCCTCCCAAGGCAAGATCCTAAAGACAAGACATGACATTATAGGCACGAAGTACTCCACAACAACCACCTAGACCATAATAAAGAAACATCCCAACCAAACCATACCATAAGAGGAGTCCTTAAGATTGGACACCGAAAGAAACACAACCACATATACCATGAGTAACTTAACACAAAGTCAAGGATCATATCCAGGGAAAAAGGCGAATGCAAAATGTGAACCTTAGTCATAAGTTCTATAAGAATGCATGCAACACTAGTAGAGTACCAAGGTAAAAGAGAATCACTAGAATATGCAACCCGACATTCCCTTGAAGTCCACTACTAAAAGAGAATTCTAGATTAACCACCAACCTTCATTTTATTTCACCTACAAGAATAATACTACACTCTAATGGGTGTCACCAAAGACATATACCAGGGACTCTTGGTTCTCCTTTACCCAAAATCTTATTCATCCCAATGCTACCTAGAGCCCAACATAGACATGCAAAAACCATGTGACCAAATTGACTCTAAGGTTTCCAATTAAACCAAAACTATTCAAAATCAAAACATGGCAACCAAAGCCTTTCCAAAATCATTTTAATCCAACCAAAACCAATTCATATTTCTTTAATCATTTATGCAATGCAAAGATTTAAGAATAGTCAAACAATATGACAAAATTATATTTAACAAAAATTTCACAAATAGTTTGAGGGCATATAATTTCCAAGACCAAGTAATTGGGGAATCCTTAGTACCCCAAAATTCATTTAACATTCCCACAATGTTTATAAACATAAATAAGCGTGAATAATGCATAGTAATCCATGGAAAATCAATTAAATGAGTAATCATGTCAAAGCCCTCAATTGTGCCAAAACCCACATTTAAAATCATGAATTTAATAATTAACTGCATGCCAACATAATGTACAAGTATAGGGACAAAGATAGATTCAAGTTCCATGATCTGTCCCATCTAATGACTTAACCCTAAATCCATTCGTTCATCCTGAATATTTGATCTACTAGTTACAACTTTACTACTATTGTATTCCTCAGTCATCAACCTCATCTCATCAATTTATCTCCACAACCCCCTCATTGCTATCCTTGAGCTAACATGCTCTCTTTACTAAGATCAAGCATCTAGATTTAAGCCTAGGATTACCAACCACCATTCAATACTATCAAAATATCCCATATAAAATGGAATATATGTATAAGGTCTACCTCATAAAGACACTCCCAATTCCTTAGTCACCCACCAACAACCTATCCATTGCCATGGAAAACCATTCCTCTTATGCATACAAGAGCCAAAACACTCCACAGAGAAACATTAAAATTGATGAAACCTTCATCTAAGAGATCTCTGAATTTCTTCTTAAGATCCTTCAACTCCACCAAAACCATTCTATAAAGAAGGAATAGAAATTTGGACAAAAGTTTGAAACAAGACCAACCCCAAACCAACCTCCCCATTAGAAAGTCACCATGAGGGTCATCAGAAAGAACCCCAGGAAATTCATTCACCACCAGAACCAAATGCAAAGAATGACCTTCTAAGGTAGAATCTTTAATTCGGAACAAATAATAAAGATGTCCCTTTTGAAACCAACCTCCGAGTTCTAAGATATGATACAATTTTTCCCTAATAGCTAGGGAATGTAACCATCCTTCCACTCCATAATTAACTCACCATGGAGCTTAAAGATAATCTTTTTACAGATCCGACAGCCCAATGACATATAGCACGAGTGCAACCAATATATTTCTGAATGACATTGAAATACACCACATCCAAGTCAAACTATTTCACCAAGACCACTTTATCACCAGTAGATACCACACACCCTTTGTAGACTCTTTTGGAAATCACAGAGTAACCTACCGGGGTAGAAACTGAAGAAGAAAAGAGTCTAAAGTAACCTTGAGACCGAAATACACAACCACAACTGAGGCCACTAAAGAGAGGGAACCCTAAACTAAGTGAACCACACACACCACAAAGAAAGAAATTTTCAACATACCAATGTCGGCATCAGAAGATGCCCCAAACTCTCGAGTAGTAGTAAGAACATTAATATAATTCCGACCTGTGCTGGAACCAAAAGTAGCACCCCTCGATGCAAGAGCTAGAGAAGTAGCAACCAATATCCTATTTACCCAAGCAACAATCCTTATGGAACACTCCCATTGTATATGACCCAATTAACCACACTAAAGCACTAATTTCTTTCTTTCTCGCAACAACCATGGTGCGATCGACCATAAAATCTATAAAGAGGATAGGATGATTCAGATTGGGCCCCTAGTGGCCCAAGACTGGGCACCTTGTACCCTAGAAGGATATACTAATCTAAAAACACATTCCTCCCAATAAATTCAGGTAGGGAATACAAGAGATAGAATGGGAGTTTGGGTCCACCCAACTCTTTCTTTTGAACTATTTACCACTATACCATTAGTCTCCTCTTTGGTCCAGGAAATAAAGACCCCCTTACCTTGACCATTTACCAACCTTACCTCATTCCTCTCCTTACTAATAGAACTTAACTAGCGTGATAGAGTTGTTGCTATCTGGGCCAATAGATTAATTGAATGTCAAAACTCAGCATTAGTAACCTCTTCTTGAGGTAACCAATTATGAGTACCACCTTTTAAGATAGGGTCAGTGAAGATTGGTAAGACTCTATGGGGAAAACCAAAAGTTATGACCCTTGGTCGGGTCTGTGCCCCATGAGTTTGACTAGATCTATTTATGTTGTCCTCGAGTGGGACAGGCATGTTTCTATGAACTTTAGATCATTGAGAAGATATGATCCAAAGAGTTAACCAAGGAAGATTCAAAAAGAAGATCAAGATCTTAGACTCCATATCCCGAAAGTAAGACAACCAAGAAAGCAGAACATTCTTAAATGTCAAGTAGCCTCCTGATTATAAGTGTGGTGCACGACATACCCATAAGCAAGACTCTACTCCACACGTCTTTGTGGGAACCCCATGACACCAAAACAAAGAGATATGATACCAACTTGACACAACCCAAACTAGGGCATTAGTGTAATGGGCAATCCCAAGCCCAACTAGGACGGAGAACCTCCCTCGTTACCCAACCCAAGCACCATGTACATACATTGAGTCAGCTGAAGTCTGAACATAAAACAAGATAGTGTATCTAACCATGTGGTAACTCTAGGATAAGTCTATATCTAAGACCAACCTAACCAGGTCTAACCACCCAATGTTTGAACAAACCAATGCCAAAACCATAAACAAAAACCAAGATAATAAGCCAATCTATGTGTATATATATATGAAATATTACCAATCCATAACCCAAGTCCACAGTGTCCATACAAAGCCTCTAGACCTACCAAAGAGTACCTAGTCGGGACATACCCCCGACCATAGCTAAAAACCAAAGTCTATGAAAGACAAGAGATAAGTAAGGTAAACCATGACATGAAATAGATGCCTTCAAAACTATGAAATCTCACCATTTCAATCCAACATCGACTATCCCCGAATCTGATCACTAAGTATGAGAAATAGAATGGTCGATCCCTGCATAGCCTAGATATACAGTCGCCCAAATATTGGTTAGTGGGTAAACTTTAGTATGCACTCACGATAAGGATAAAATAATGCCATTTATAAAACCAAGTAAGAACCATCCATAATACACACAAACATATATATATATATATGTATACATATATAAAAAAACATGTTGGGAAAGGGAACCGAGTTTAGCATGTCTTTAAAACCTTTACTTGGTTTGTGTAGTATTGTCGTCCTAAACCACCCATGGGCTATATGGGTTTAGATTTCCCTACTGAAAGGTCCCCAGTATGTGAAACCGCACGACCAGGTAAGAAAACCTGGGATGACTAGTAAATCCCCCAAATATAAAGTGTGACATCATGCACATGGTCACTTGGACCAAACCTCACATCAGAAAATATGAGTTTCTAGTTTTTGTCCCCCCAGGACCTCTACCTTGCACGGCTTTGCTACACACCCTGCTATTATTACCTAATTAAAACCATTATCAAGAAACCAACCAATCCATTAACCATTTATTAACTAAGGCCATTAGTAGTGGTATCGTCATACCGACTATACTTGTAAGTATTATCCATAGCCAACCATTTATAGGTTTAAGGGACTTCCAACTACCCTTCCATTCACCATATCAAACCATTTGGGGAATTTCCTTGTACCCTACAAGCATAACTAATTAAGCCATAACCGTTATTCAAACCAATTACATTAATGTATTCACTTGGGGGATTTCCATGTATCCCGAAAGGTTTTCAAAATAGGCCAACCATGACCACCAAAACCTTTACCCTTTAAACTATTCCAAACTATATTAGACCATGTCAAATATTTAAAGAATTTATATTATTTAAACTATGCAAAACCATCCAAATCTATTTAGGGTTCCATTACCAAACCAAACCATGAAAGAGTTCCAATGAAAGTTCAATAATAAAGTGAAAACATTCTTTTAGGCATTTTATCGAACATGTTGAGGGCATATCTTTACCAAGACCTAAACCAAAGTATAAACCATCATGATTAGGGCTATTCAAGACCTATTTGATAAACCATAACCAACCAACACCTACATGTGCAAACCATTACCAAAAACATTGTTTAAACCAATACCAAATAATATGCATCAAAACCCTAAACATATATTTCCAAAACCACCATTCATAATTCATATATCAATGTTTAAAATGCAATACGTATGCCTTTAATTGAAACTAATAATGAGGGAAGAAGTGCATGCCTTATATAAGAAGATTCCAAAGAAAAACATGACTCTTAAGCCCCTTTGGAGAACACTTGGGAAACCCTAACCTCCAATCTTTAAGAGTGAGTTTGAGAGAGTATTTGAAGTGTTTTAATCCTTTAACAAGTGTTATGGAAGGCCAACAAGGGTTATATAACATGAGTACATAAGGTTTTTAAAGTAGGAAATGTCTAGACTACCCTTGACTTAAAATTAAAATAAGTCACAAAGTTGGGTATGACTCACCCAGACCATCCGTATCCTAGGAAATGAGTGGTACCCCAACTCGTACCCAAGACCATGCCTAGACCCTATACACTAGTTTCTATACGACTTACACCACCCTAACTGGTAGATAAGGGTACGAGTGGTACTCTCAACCAGACCCACCAACCTTACCATGGGAAGATTCCACAAGACAACTCACTCAAGCACCTTACGACTTGCCTTACACTAGTCGTATCTTCCTATATGACTCGTACCATGATGAGTCATATCTTGGGATATATCTAAGCCACACATACTGCCCAGTGTATGAGTGAACCCCCAAGACCACCCCTAACTTATATCTAAGGGTACGATTGGTACCCTTGAGTTGTATCAAGCCTAGTAAGTACAAAACCATGGAAAATTCACAAAGGTCCAAATCCTAGGGTGTTTCAGGTTAGGTATTTCAGATTCCTTATCTTATGAGGTAGTCCCAATTGAGAACTTGTATCATCAAGTTCATCAGTTATGGATGAAGGATGTGGTTTCGGCAAAGGTTCTTTAGAGAAACCATAAGGTTGAGACGCTACTTTGGAGGCAGAAGAGGACATGAAGTCCAAGTATCTGAATTTGTTCCCCATTTTAGAAATTCATGCTTGAAGTATGTGTTGTTGTAACACCCCAAGAACCTATCCCGAGATGTCACATGGTGCTCAAGGCCACACGTGGCCTCAAGCTATCCTTCTAAGACTATCATCACTTTCAGAACTCATCATAGTGCAAATCATGCTAAGATAAAGAGGAACAACCATGTCATGAACATACTGAAATACAAGTAATACTTCCCTGTACAAACAAAATACTGACATCTCTGTACACGCTGGTACACTAGTCTGACAAAGCCTCTACTACATAGGACTAAGGAGCCATTGGGAGAGATCCCCAACTGACTCCACTGAACTGAAAGTAAACAACTATCTATTAACAAGACAAAATTAGAGACACTGGTCCTCGAACCATGAGGACTCACCAACCGCAGAAATGTAGATGAAGGTACTCAAAGATCACTATCCCTGCTGAGACTGAGCACCTGAACCTATATCATGAGGAAATATGGAATACAAAAGAGTATGAGAGTCAGTACTTGAGAATGTACTGAGTATGTGGGGGTGGATGCAACATTTTAAATAATATCATAAATGTATAAGAAAAATCATGCATGCTGACAATAATAACTCTCTTCGCTTGAATTATCTAGCACATCATTTTTGTAAGTCCTCAGTAATAACATATGCTTCATAAATCTCATAAATCATTTAACTCAACTCAAACTCTTTGAATCATGACTTAGAGTGACTCGGTAACTCATGGTACTTAGATCATTATGGACGTGGGAGTTTCTTATAACCAACATAACTACCCATGTGAGCCGCATGGTGTCCAAAAATTTTCCTTCCTAAGGAGAGAACCCCACATTGGCAAGGGTGTCATACTCTTACCAGGGAGTACAACCTCAATCTCATTATCACAAACTCATACTCGGCCTTTGGCCCATAATTATCAATATCAATCCTACAGTAGAATGTAGTTTCGAGGAAATACCATATTTCCCGCTCGGTGCTAAATACTCCTCCCAAACTCAGCTCAGAACTCGTTAGGAAATACACCTTAATCAATATCAACTCATGGGTCTATTATAAAGACCAAACCATAAGTATATATCTCATCTGTAAATCATAAACATCTTGTGGATTCCTAACTCGACTCAACTCAACACAATCTTTCTCAACATCAAGTACATTTGCTTATCGAATCATTTCGAATATCAACAGCTTCAAGGAAACCTCTTAGGACTCATTCTTGACTTTCAATCTCAGATATCGATATATATTCAATAGTCAAATTTCTCATGGAAAGGAATAACTTATGAAACTTGTCTTAAATCACTTAGAAATCATCAATACATAATGACAATATACAACTCATGGAATAAATTCTCAATTTAAGAAACATGATGGTGAAATAATCATAAATATCAAACTTATTCAACTCAAATCTCATAAATCATAAATAAAGAAATTTGGGTGTAAACCCACTTGCAAAATCATGTAAATCAATAATAGAAGGTAAATCTTTAGGTACAAGAACGAAAGGAGTATTCTTGTTCAAGCCCCACATACCGTGGATTATAATTTTGGAGATGTAGAAACTTGTTTGGAACTTCTTCCTTACATTTTTTAGCTAAGATCCTTGTTTCCTTTGACTAGGGGAGCTTAATTCTTGGACAACTTGGAGAAATCTATGGAAGATCCTTGAATTTCTTGGAAGGAGTTTTAATTTTTAGGTTGAGATAAAGCCCTAGTTTTCTAGAAAATTCTTGGAGAAATTGGAGAGAAATAGGAGAAAATGATCTTCTCTTTACTACTTTGATGTATATATAAGGCAACAAGGAGAGGAAATAACCAAAATGCCCTTTTGATAAAACTGAAATTCGTTGATCGGGGCCTGTGATTGTCGATCTGATGGTCCATCAAGTCTCCTGATGGTCCACCAGATCGTCCGTCACTCGAGTGCCAAAAATAGAACGTTATGCCTCGACGTGACGGTCGAAGTGACGGTCCATCAGGAAACTGACGGTCCACCAAGTCGTCCATCACTCGAGTGCCAAATCCGGGCCATTCTGCCTCAACGTGATGGTTGAAGTGACGGTCTGTCACTAAGCCATCCATCACTCGAGGGCTAGAAATAAGACATTCTGTCTCGACCTGACGGTCCGACAACTTTTTGACGGCCCACCATCTTGGCCGTCACACGGTGACCAGGAAAAAAAGGTCATTGCCTTGGATTCACGGGACACTTGATGGTCCACCAAGGACCTGATGGTCCGCTAGGTTGACCGTCAGACCTGGGCGATCCAATATCGCTGAGTAAAATGGCTATAACTCCCTCGTCCGAAGTCGTATTTCAATGAAATTGGTATCGATAGAAAGTTTATTCAATGCTCTACATGAGAAAAAGTAGAAATTAGAGAAATACAACATGGTTTAAATATCAATCACCTTAGAAGTCATACATATCCACTCAAAAGATGGATTTAGGCTTAAGAAACGATCAGGGTATTATAATATCTCCCCTTGGACATATTCTTCCTTGAATGTTGCCAGATAGGCCAAGAACAAGAGAAAATGAGGCCATATATCTGGAACGACTCATATCTAAGGGCTCACTTTACTCTAAACTTTTGAGTACTCCCCAAATGAACGAACCATAGAGAGAATAACTATATAGATAAATACATTTGATTAGAAGGAAACTGAATTAAGGGAATAGTACCTTCATCTTGATTTGAACTCGTGGAGAAAAGATAAGGGTAACTGGCTCGTATATCTACTTTTGCTTCCCAAGTGGCACCCTCGACTGATTGATTTCACCATAGAACTTTAATCAAGGGAACTTCCTTATTCCTCAGTCTATGGACTTGATAATCTAGGATTTCAACCGGGATTTCATCATACGAAAGGCTATCCTGAACATCACAACCTTCCAATGGATCAACAACAACAGAGTCTCCAAAGTGCTTCTTGAGCATAGAAACATGAAACACAGGATGGATAGCTGACAATTTTGCTGGTAACTCAACCTCATAAGATGTTTTTCCAACATGATTCAAAACTCTATAAGGGCCAATGTATCGGGGACTAAGCTTCCCTTTCTTTCCAAATCTTTTCACCCCTTTTATGGATGAAATTTTCAAGTACACCATATCACTAACTTCAAACTCAAGAGCTCTTCTTCTCACATATATGTACGACTTTTGAAGACTCTGGGCTGTTTTCAACCTCTCCCAAATTAACTTAACTTTCTCCATAGCCTCAAATAAAGCATCAGGTCCAATCACAGTAGCTTCACCCACTTCGAACCAACCTATGGGCGATCTAAATCTTCTCTCATACAAAGATTCAAATGGAGCCATTCCAATGCAAGCATGAAAACTATTGTTGTAAGCAAATTCAATCAACGGCAAATGTTCATCCCAACTTCCTTTGAAATCAAGAACACAAGCCCTCAACATATCCTCCAAAGTCTGGATAGTTCTCTCAGCCTGACCATCTGTCTGCAGATGAAAAGCAGAGCTAAAATGAACTTGGGTGCCGAGAACCTTCTGAAAGGCTCTCCAAAACTGAGAAGTAAATTGAGTACCTCTATCAGAGAAGATAGACAATGGAACTCCATGCAACCTTACTAACTCTCGAATGTAAAGCTTAGCATAGTCCTCAGTGGTGAAAAATGTATGTACTGGTAGGAAATATGTTGACTTAGTCAACCTGTCTATAACGACCCAAATAGAATCATGATGACGATGAGAGAGAGGCAAACCGATCACAAAATCCATATTCACCACTTCCCACTTCTAAGTAGGAATGTTAAATTATTGCATCACACCATCGGGTCTCTGGTGCTATATCTTTACCTGCTGGCAAGTTGCACACTTTTCTACAAACTTTGCTATATCCTTTTTCATACCATTCCACCAATAAATTTCCCACAAATTGCAGTACATCTTGGTAGCATCGAGATGAATAAAATACCACACGCCATGCACCTCATCCATAATTCTCTGCCTCAGATCATCAACATCGGGCACACACAATCTATTTTGAAATCTTAATACAGTATCTCCCCCTTGGGAGAAACCTCCATCTTTTGGTCTTTGACGGACGCTTTCAATTCAGCCAAACGAGATTCCATATCCTGCTTCTCCTTCACTTCCGAAACTAGGGAAGATTCCGAACTACTCTGAATCCAAATATTACCCTCAGCTGAGTCGAGAAATCTAACACCCAACCTAGATAAACGGTGTACTTCATGAGCTAAATCCTTCTTATCTTCCTCTACATGTGCTACACTACCCATGGATAATCTGCTAAGGGCATCTGTCACTATATTGGCCTTGCCCAGGTGATACAACACACTCATATCATAGTCCTTCAATAATTCTAACCATCACCTCTGTCGCAGATTCAACTCTCTTTAAGTGAACACATACTGTAAACTCTTGTGATCCATAAAGACATCAATATGAACACCGTACAAATAGTGTATCCAGATTTCCAAAGCAAAAACCACTTTATCTAACTCGAGGTCATGGGTAAGATAATTTTTTTCATGAGGTTTCAACTGCCTGGAGACATAGGCTATAACCTTACCCTTCTGTATCAATACGCAACCCAAACCAATTCTGGAAGCATTAAAATATACCACAAAATCATCTACACTATTAGGCAGGGTCATCACAGGGGTTAAAGTGAGTCGAGTCTTCAACTCCTGAAAACTCTTCTCGCCAGAATCTAACCACTGGAATTTAACCTTCTTTTGGGTCAATCGGGTCAAAGAAATAGTAATAGAAGAGAAACCTTCGACAAAACGACGGTAGTAGCCATCTAGGCCCAAGAAACTCCTAATATTAGACGGGGAAATAGGTCTAGGCCAATTCTTCACAGCTTCTACCTTTTGAGAATCAACTCGAATACCTTCAAAAGAGATAATATGACCCAGAAAGGCAACTGACCGAAGCCAAAATTCACACTTGCTAAATTTACCAAACAACTGCTGATCCCTAAGGGTCTGTAAGACAATTCGAAGATGATCTTCATGGTCGTTTTCACTCTGGGAATATACAAGGATATCATCTATAAACACAATAACGAACATATATAGGTACGGTCTAAATACCTGATTTATGAGGTCCATAAAAGTTGTTGGGGCATTCGTTAGCCCGAAGGACATGACCAAGAATTCAAAATGACTATAACGAATGCGGAAAGCCATCTTTGGAATATCACACTCTCTGACTTTAAGTTGGTGATAACCGAATCTTAAATCTATTTTTGAGAAGTAGCTGGTATCTTGCAGCTGATCAAATAGGTCATCAATTCTAGGAAGAGGGTATTTGTTCTTGACTGTGACCTTGTTAAGCTGATGATAGTCAATGCACATGCGCAATGAACCATCTTTATTTTACATTAATAGAGTGGGTGCACCTCGGGGAGGCACACTGGGCCTTATAAAACCCTTATCATGAAGATCTTTGAGTTACTTTTTCAACTCCTTAAGTTCTGCGGGGGACATACGATACGGAGGAATAGAAATAGGTTGTGTATCAGGGAGAAGTTCAATTTCGAATTCTATCTCTCTATCGGGAGGAACCCCTGGGAGATCTTCTGGGAAAATATCAGGAAACTCATTGACAACACTAAGAGACTGAATAGTTGAAGTCTCAGACTTAGTGTCCTTAACTTGGACTAAATGATAGATATAACCCTTGAATATTAATTTCCTAGCTTTAAGATAGGATATGAAATGACTTTTCAGAGATATAGAATTTTTGGACCTCTCAAAGACTGGAACTTGACTACCCGGATACGACAGTCTATAGACGCATAACAAGAGTGAAGTCAATCCATACCCAGAATAATATCAAAATCAACTATGTCTAGCTCAATCAAATCTACAAACATAACTCTATTAAGAACAGTGATAGGACACTTCATATATACTTGCTTAGCAACAACAGATTTACCTACTGGTGTAGAGACTAGAAAAGGCTTGGAAATCTTTTTAGCACTGATTTCGAAATTCACATCCACCAACGGAGTCACATAAGAAAGACTTGACCCAGGGTCCATCAACACATACACATTGAAATGAAATACACGAAGTGTACCAATAAAAACATCTGGTGAATCCTCCTTCTCCTGGCGGGGTGGTATAGCATAAAAATGATTCTGGCATTGACCACCTGCAGTACTAGATAAGGCACCCTGAGGAGGATTAGGATGAACTACAGGGGATGGAGCACTAATAGTCTGACTCTGAGGATGAACATCGTGACTCCCCTATCTAGAATATGGGTAATCTCTGAACTTGTGGCCCAACTTACCACAACCAAAACAACCCCTCTGACCGACTAAGCACTCACCGGGATGGTCTCTACCGTACTTCAGACATGGGGGAGGATGAGGTCTGTTACTTACACTGTCCTGGGACCTGGACATAGTAGGCCTATTACCCTGCTCTGGCCTAATTCTGAATGCAAGAGTGCTGACTGATGAAGGTGCTGGCACAAGAGAATGGCTCTGGAACTGAGGCCAGATCCTTCTAGAAAATCTAGTCTGACTATACCCCTGCTGCTCTGATCTAACTCTCTTATTCCTTCTCTCTCTCTCTCTTTCCTTCACCTTATTGGCTTCAATTTGCTGAGCATAAATCATTAGTAGTGAAAGGTCCATGTCCCTATTAAGCATAGCGAATTTACACTCTTTTATAACATAACCAGATACACCAGCCAAGAACTTACTCATATTAGTTCTAGAATCATCCATCATACTGGGAGCATACTTAGATAACTGGGTAAACTTATGGAAATACTCCTTAACTGTCATGGGGCCCTGTCTCAAGTTCATAAATTCTTCTAATTTCGCTTCTCTCAGCTCCGGAGGAAAGAATCTATCTAAGAAGGCATCCTAGAATAATTTCAAAGTCATAGGAGCATCATTCTCCCCTCTACTTTTCCTCCACATCTCCATCCAATCATAAGCAACATCTTTCATTTGATAGGCAGCTAATTCAACACTCTCTTCCTCAGTCACGTGCATAATTTAAGTGATCTTTCTCACTTCATCTAAATACATTTGTGGGTCTTCATCTACTTTTGTCCCAAAGAACTTAGGTGGATTCATTCGCATAAAGTCATGAACCTGAGATGAAGCAAAATTATTCCCTTGCGGAGGTGGAATAGTAGCCTAGGTGTTGGCTTGGGCATTGGTGTTGACCGCCTGGGCTAGCACTTGGAAAGATGCCCGAAATTCGTCATGGGACACCGTCTCACCTAAAGGATCAATGGGTTAAGGTCGTTCGTTGTTTCTGTGAGCTCTACGAGGAGGCATTTTCTGTCATAAGAGACCATGAATTAACAGTAGAGAGAAACAGTGATAGGCACGATAGACTATTGAAATAAAGAAACAACTTTTCCTAATGCATCCCATAGCCTCTTTCTCATAAATATGGCACGCTACACACTGATGATCAAGACTCTACGTAACACGTCTTGTCAGACTTCCTAGGATTCCTTGAACCTTAGACTCTGATACCAAGCTTGTAACGCCCCAAGAACCTATCCTGAGATGTCACATGGTTATCAAGGCCACATGTGGCCTCAAGTTAACCCTCTAAGACTGTCATTACTTTCAAAACTCATTATAGCGCAAATCATGCTAAGATAAAGAGGAATAACCATGTCATGAACATACTGAAATATAAGTAATACTGCCCTTTACAAACAAAATACAGAAATTTCTATACACGCTGGTACACTAGTCTGACAAAGCCTCTACTACATAGGACTGAGGAGATATTGGGATAGATCCCCAAGTGACTTGTACTGAATTGAAAGTAAACAACCATCTATTAACAAGACAAAATCAGAGAAACTAGTCCTCAAACCATGAGGACTCACCAACTGCAGAAATATAGATGAAGGTACTCAAAGATCATTATCGCTGCTGAGATTGAGTACCTGAACCTATATCATGAGGAAATATAAAATACAAAAGAGTATGGGAGTCAGTACTTGGGAATGTACTGAGTATGTAGGAGTGGATGCAACATTTTAAATAATATCATAAATGTATAAGAAAATCATGCATGCTGACAATAATAACTCTCTTCACTTGAATTATCTAAAACATCATTTCCGTAAGTCATCAGTAATAACATATGCTTCATAAATCTCATAAATCATTTAACTCAACTCAAACTCTTTGACTCATGACTTAGAGTGACTCGGTAACTCATGGTACTTAGATCATTATGGATGTGGGAGTTTCTTATAACCGACATAACTACACTATGTGAGCCGCATAGAGTCCAACGTTTTTCCCTCCTAAGGAGAAACCCCACATTGGAGGGGATGTCGTACTCTTGCTAGGGAGTACAACCTCAATCTCATTATCACAAACTCATACTCGGCCTTTGGCCCATAATTATCAATATCAATCCTACAGTAGAATGTAGTTTCGAGGAAATACCATATTTCCCGCTCGGTGCTAAATACTCCTCCCAAACTCAGCTCAGAACTCGTTAGGAAATACACCTTAATCAATATCAACTCATGGGTCTATTATAAAGACCAAAACATAAGTATATATCTCATATGTAAATCATAAACACCTTGTGGATTCCTAACTCGACTCAACTCAACACAATCTTTCTCAACATCAAGTACATTTGCTTATCGAATCATTTTGAATATCAACAGCTTCAAGGAAACCTCTTAGGACTCATTCCAGACTTTCAATCTCAGGTATCGATATATATATTCAATAGTCAAATTTCACATGGAAAGGCATAACTCATGACACTTGTCTTAAATCGCTTAGAAATCATCAATACATAATGACAATATACAATTCATGGAATAAATTCTCAATTTAAGAAACATGATGGTGAAATAATCATAAATATCAAACTTATTCAACTCAAATCTCATAAATCATAAATAAAGAAATTTGGATGTAAACCCACTTGCAAAATCATATAAATCAATAATAGAAAGTAAATCTTTAGGCACAAGAACGAAAGAAGTGTTCTTGTTCAAGCCCCACATACCTTGGATTATCATTTTGGAGATGTAAAAACTTGTTTGGAACTTCTTCCTTACATTTTTTAGCTTAGATCCTTGATGCCTTTGACTAGGGGAGCTTAATTCTTGGACAACTTGGAGAAATCTATGGAAGATCCTTGAACTTCTTGGAAGGAGTTTTGATTTTTGGGTTGATAAAAAACCTTAGTTTTCTAGAAAATTCTTAGAGAAATAGGAGAAAATGATCTTCTCTTTACTACTTTGATGTATATATAAGGCAACAAGGAGCGGAAATGACCAAAATTCCCTTTTGAAAAAGATGAAATTCACTAATCGGGGCCTGTGACGGTCAATCTGACGGTCCATCAAGTCTCCTGATGGTCCACCAGATCGTCCGTCACTCGAGTGCGAAAACTGGAACGTTCTGCCTCGACGTGACGGTCCGTCAGGAAACTGACGGTCTACCAAGTCGCCCGTCACTCGAGTGCCAAATTTGTACCATTCTACCTCGACGTGAAGGTCGAAGTGATGGTCCATCAGGAAACTGACAAACCACCAAGTCATCCGTCACTCGAGAGCCAGAAATGAGATATTTCTTCCCAACCTGATGGACCCCTTGACGGTCTGTCAACTTTTTGACGGTCCACCATCTTGGCCATCACACGGTGACCAGGAAGAGGGGTCACTAACTTGACTTAACGGGATACTTTATGGTCTACCAAGGACCTGACGGTCCACCAGGTCCACTATCAGACCTGGGCGATCCGATATCGCTGAGTAAAACGGCTATAACTCCCTCATCCAAAGTCGGATTTCATGAAATTAGTATTGATGGAAATCTTATTCAATGTTATACAAGACAAAAAGTAGAAATTAGATAAATACAAAATGTTTTAAATATCAATCACTTTGGAAGTCATGCATATCGACTCAAAAGACGAATTTAGGCTTAAGAAACGATCGGGGTATTACAGTTGTTCTTAATCTCTTTATTTTTTTCTTTGTCAAAGTAAATATAGATCCTTAATGTCTTTGTTTTATAGTACTGTTTAAAGAAAAGTGTGATGGGTAATAATGTGCTAACCCATTCTTGTGCTTGCCTTAACCCATTATCCGAGGACGAATGATCCTAGTGGGGGAGAATTGAAACACCCTAGTTTTGACCCTTGGAAATTTCTTGATTTTGAGCTATCTGGACATCATACAACTTGTTCTTACTTTTCATATGATGTGGATATAGTTTGAAGTCCTTGGTCATATGATACTCAGCATAGTTTTGTTTGGTTTCTGTATAATGTACGAATAGACATCAAACAAGTCATATGTTTGGGTACGAGTAGTAAGGTCCAAATTGTATGTTGTTCAGTGTCTAGCCTTGACATTCTGCATAGGGTATAATTCACTATAAGAAAAGGGTCTATTTAAGACCAACATTTAGGGATGAGTCAATAATTTGGTTTCTAAAAGTATACTTATTAGGACGAGATTAAATTTTGGTCCTTAATAATATATTTTATTGCAAAGGTATAAAATATGGTCTCTAATATTTTTTTAAATGGTCCCAAATATTAATTAGGAGCTTTGAGAGGGAAAAACTAACCCAGAATAAAATATCAAAATTTTACTAATTCGTTATTTCACTAAACATAAAATAAATGCGCCAGTTCTTTTTAGTGTTAATTACTTTACTGAAAAAATATCGCGCCTTTTTGATCAAATTACATCACCAATTTCGCCATAATATACGCATCTAGTCATAATTTTACCTAGAGATCCATCAATATATGCACCAATTTTGCAGTGAGGGAGCAGATTTTCCATTGGTTCTTTAATTTTGTGGTTTATTGCAACTTATAATTTGCCCTAAGCTCAGTTTTTTGTTCGGTATAGTTGTTAATAATTTCTCCTTCAATTCCGCAAATTCAAGGTACAATTTCTATTCTATATAGTTGTTATTTTCTTATAATTTGCCCTAATCTTAGTTTTCTGTTCGGTTTATATAGTTTCTAATAATTGCTTCTTCAATTCTGCGAGTTCAAGGTATGATTTTTTTTCTGTATAGTTGTGCAACTCAGTAATTCAATATGTAAATTTTCAATTTGTGGTACGATTTCTGTTCTGTATAGTTGTTACAACAACAACAGGAATAGCAATGATTTTTGTTGTGTATAGTTGTACAACTTGGTAATTCAATATGAAAATTGTCAATTTGCAGTTGGTAAGTTATCGTCTAGCTAATAGGAATAGAAATGGGGAGTAGCGGGTGCGGATTGGGGTTGGTTTACTGCCATTTACTGCTACACGGGGCAGTCTCCAAGTGGGGCGGGGCTGGGTGGGGTGCGACAGAGCCTCAGCTTCTTAAAATTATGATGGTATGGATATGGAATCACTGATATTGTTGGAATAAGGTTTGGGTGATGGAATAACTGAATCATTGATTAGTGTATTTCATTCATAAACGAGACCAAGATGGACATATACAATATTAGTTCATAATTGCTTAAAGGGGAGAACATTGGATTGTGCATCCAAAAGACTATTGTTTCAAAACTGTTTTACAAATTGAAACCATTTAGTTAAAGTGAATCTAAATAGACTTTTATATGATAAAACATTGTACATGACCAATCCTTTAGGAAAATAATCACTTGAAATTCTTCATAAGATTTCAAAACTTGGAAAAAAAATGTTAAAGTTGCCAGATTTTAGAGTACATAAAGTGTAAGGTGAACTTTTTATCTACTCTGATCTGATAGTTTTTCACATTCGTTGGAAAAAATAAAGAGATATCACTGATTATTGAAGATCAGTGTGTAAAAATGTGATTTAGGGGATTTCAACTTTCTAGATGAGCTATCGGAGTTGGGTTTACTGGGCCTCTTTTTTTCCTTTCCCATTCTTTTTTTGTAAACTGCTTATTTGATAGTTCTAACCTCTCTAAATGTTTTCTCTTACTACTTTAAAAAGTCTTCTAAGAGGAACCAATGAAGAATTTAGCCTCTATTTGCAGTCTGTTGTATTGGTTAACTTATTGCCTGGATACTTTAGAAGTTTTTTTATCATCATTTTGCTACTCTATTGGGGGTAAGAAGTTGTCAGGATACGAGTCACAATATGTTTACTCTTTTTCTTAAAACATTCTGAAAAATTTCTATTGGTAAAAGAAATGAAAACCTTTTTTTTTGTAGGGAGAGATTTCTAAGTTGAATGAAGAAGTGATACAATTGCAAAATCTGGTAAGTGGTTTTAACTTTCATAGCTGAATGCAGAATTTTTAAGTTTCCAATAATCAACCTACTATTTTTAGTTCTTTTAGGGTTTCCATCCTTCTTCGTGCCTTGTTGTGGAATTGGTATGATGGAGCATCTTTTAATACATGCAAGTATAAGTTACAGTTGCAAGAGCTACCTCCTGCACTTCATTCCTCTCATAAATAAGGTTGTGAGATTGTGAGATTACATATGCTATTGTTGTTGTATGGTTTAATTTTTAATTTCTTAAGTAAAGAATCTTACTTTAATATCCAAAGGGAAAAAAGATTAGTATTTGTGGGTTATAATTATTGAGTTTGGGCATTTTTTGGTAGGTGCACTAAATAATTTTGTTGGAATCATTTTCTGTGTGTTGGTTGGATTCTGCTATTGGAACTCTATCTGGATTTTAATCATAGCAATTTTAGCATTAAATTACACAGTGTAAAAGGCTAATGTCAATTCATCTATTTGCTCTCCTCAAAACTACCTTATATTACTAGTAACCTGCTAATAGTAGTAGTGTAGTATATGGAACTATTTAGAAATATATTGCCACACTTGTTGATAATCGAAACCTAAATAATGAACTTCATGAAGAACAAAATTGTCAATGTATTGATCTACAGCCAAAATATCCCCTCAATAAACGTTCATGTAACATCATTTTAATGGCAAACCATAGCCTCATCTTCAATGGTAAAATCTAAACAAGTGACTATAATATCTCCAACTAAGTTAAATAACAAAGCTGCAAACTTTCATCCATGAAACAAATGGTAACATCTTTTGTAGGAAATTGGTGTAATGAAACAAACTGTACCTGTCCCAATGTTTTAGTCTCATTCTTTCTCTTGAAGGATTTTAATTACTTGCTTGCATTTTGTTTGGTGCTATACTACTACCTTTTGATCTTCTATGTATTTCAAGTTAAAAAATTTCCTAGAATCTTTTCATTCTGTTTACAAGTTAGAGATCTCTTTGTATCGTTCTTCTTAATTCATAAAGAAAGAAGAAAGAGAAAAGAAAAAAACCTGTCTTGTTCTTTTAATCCTTTATAATGAAAATTTAGATATAGCTTTTAGGCAACAACTACTACTAAATCTTAAACTACTTGGGGTTGGCTATATGAATCCTCATCATTCATTACTTTATGTCACCCCGTTCAAACCTATCTGGATCCAATATATAAAATTTTAGTTTTTTTAGCACTAGTTACTTATGAAATGTTCAGTGACTACTTTTATTTGCAGATCCATTATGGGAATCAATAAATTTATCTTAAAGTCATTCTTGTGCTGAACGTTGTATCTTCATAGCTCCCTCTATCCTGTTTTAGAGATTTTTTGTCAATTTGGCATTTTTTATTGAGTTTTGAAGCTGGAATGAACAGTCATTAGCTGAATATCCCCCTACCTTTCTAGTCGAGGTTTGATGATTTGATCACTTTGTATTCCTGATTTTACTCTCAAATGTGAGGTTGATATCAACTTATGCTACTATTGCTAATATATGTACTTTTATTCCATGTTGTGTTCCTGTATAAAACAATCTTCATGCTATCCATTGACATGCATTAGACTATTGATTCTAGGGGTGATGTGATCTCAAAGTACCTAGAACATGTACGAACCTTTCTTCATGAGTACCTCATCCCCCTAGTTGGCAATTTTTGTTATCTAGTTCATGAACAGGGTTACTAGTTTAGAGCTGAGTCTTGTCCTTTAAGTTGTGGCATAAGTTATGTTGTTTTTAAGGTTTTCCATAATTTACCAAAGAAGTACACAATTTTTACTAGAAACTTTCCATCTACTCTTTTCTCACTGTATGTTATTGGATTCTTTTGCTTGTTTATCTTCAGTTTCTAGAGTAGCTACTGAGCTGCAGCAGTATTTTGGTTTTACGCTCCATGGATGGAATAGGAGATTATCATTGCAATAGCTAGATGTCTCTTCTCTTGGTGTTACTATTTGAAAGAGGACTTGATTTGCGTGGTTTTTTACTGCTTTTGTTTTGTTACATATGCAGAAACCTTTTACGAGTATATACTAACATCTTTGTAGCATTTATATGGTGAATGTTTTCAATCTTTGACATCTATACCTTTTTTGGCATTCTTTTTTTTTCTTTAAGTTGATGGCATGTTTTAATTTGACGTTTACTTATGGCTAGAATTGTTAGTATATTTTGCACGCGTTACAAGTTTATATTGAATTTATGTATTATGTTTGTTATATGGTGATTGATTCTAAGTGGGGGGTCTATCAAAAAAACCCTCTCTACTTCATCTTAGATAGTGGTATGGACTGCGTACGCTCGACCCTCCCCAAACACCACTAGGTGGGAATAAACTGGGTATGTTGTTGTTGTTGTATATATGAGATATCTATCCACACACGGAATTATTCTGAATGTTGGTCACCTCAGACCTCTAAATGATAAACCAGTATAAAATTAAGAAAGCAAGTAAAGAAAGATAAACTTCTAGTCTATACTTCTCATCTTTCAGTCTAATTTTTATTTAAATAATTTTTTTATCATCAAACATCACTTTCTCAGTCTATTCTTGTCTTTCAGTTTGATTTGTATTTTTTTCACTGTTATTGTTGTTGCAGTAGCGACTTTATCTTAGATGTTTAAATTTTGTTGGTCTGTGATGAATATATGCTTGTTTGGATAGTAAGTCGACAGTTTCAAAAAATGCCTATAAATTTCACAAAAATAATATAGTTCTAATCTGATGAGGAGGTCGTATTATCTTTAAAGTTGAAATACCTGATCTAGTAAGATATAATAATGTGATGGTAACATGTTATGTGAATATAATTATTTTTCTTATCTTTTATTTCTTCTTAATCTATTTTTTATGTATTCTCCAAGGTTATGGAACCTAGTAAGCAATGGATGCAACTTTCTCTTCATAATCAAACTGACAAAATCTACTTAGATGGGGCGAAAAAGTTTGTGAATTATGCTTTTCGTGGAAAAGAAGAAGAATGTGAAATACGGTGTCCATGTTACAAGTGTTGTAATACAACATTAGGAACTCGTAAAATGATTGAGATGCATTTGAAAGTCCATGGAATAATTGAAAATTATACTTTTTGGTTTCACCATGGGGAACAGTTAGGTGAGCCACTATCAGACTCTGAAGATGAGGATGAGGATGAAACAGATGATTTTGAGAGCGAAGATGAAGATGAAGTAAAAGAACTAGTGAGAGATTATATCCTAATGCTAAAGGAGAAGGAGATACACACACTGGTTTTCATGATAAACTTGGGGAGGATCCAAATGCTGATGCTGGAAAGTTTTATTGCCTTCTAGAGGATTTCGAGCAGCCATTGTATCAAAATTCAAAGGCTTCAAATCTTTCATCTTTGATTAAATTGCTTCACATCAAAAGTATGGGCCATTGGAGCAATGAATCATTTACTATGCCATTGAAAATATTAAAAGAGGAGTTGTTGCCTGATGGAGCTAATATGCCAAATTCATATTATGAGGCAAAGAAGATAATTCGAGAGATTGGGCTTTGTTACAATAAGATTGATGCTTGTACTAACGATTGCATATTATATTGGAAGGAGGATAGCTTACTTTATTCTTGTAAAACTTGTAGTTTGTCTATATGGAAAGTAGATGCACATACCGGGGAGACAAATAATAAAAAGGGTAAAAAAATTACCTCAAAAACATTACGCTATTTTTCCTTAAAGCCTAGGCTACATAGGTTATTTATGTCTACAAAGACAGTTTCACTAATGACATGGCATAAGCATGAAAGAACTGATGATGGAATAATGCAGCACCCAGCTGATTCAATGGCATGGAAGTCGTTTGATGAACTATATCCTTTATTTGCAGTTGATCCTCGTAACATTCGACTTTGACTTGCTAGTGATGGATTCCAACCATTCCTAAATTCTAGAACCTCATATATCCTTTGGCTTGTGGTTCTTATTCCTTACTTGGTTGTGTATAAAGCATGAAAAATTTATTTTAGCAATGCTTATTCCTGGTCCAAGTAGTCCCGGAGATGCAATTGATACATATCTTCAACATCTAATAGATGAATTGAATGAGTTGTGGGAAGATGGTATTGAAACCTTTGATGCATCAAATAAGTAAAATTTTAAGTTGCATGCTTCTTTGTTATGGACTATCAATGACTTTCAATCATATGGAAATTTATCGGGATGGAGTACTAAAGGAAAACTAGAATGTCCATCTTGTAATAAAGACAATTCTTCAATTCAATTGTGTAATTATAAGAAGGAGAGCTTTATGGGTCATCGGCGTTACCTACCTTTGAGTCACAGATAGAGGAATGACAAGAAGTCATTTGATGGTACAACAAAGAAAAGTCACCCAGCAAAGATGCATTCTGGAATTGAGATACTTAATCAAGTGCAAGAACTTGAAGGCCAACCATTGACAAAGGATCCTAAGAAGAAGAGGAAGATATCACATGAAAAGTAAAAGGATAATTGGAACAAGAAAAGTATCTTTTTTAAACTTCCTTATTGGAAATATCTCTTGTTGCGACATAATTTGGATGTTATGCATATTGAAAAAAATATATGTGATAGTTTTTTGGGGACATTCATAAATGTCAAAGGAAAGACCAAAGATACAATGAAAACTCGATTAGACTTGCAAGTAATGAACATTACGCCGGAATTGCACCTTATCCTAAGAGAGAATGAAGTCGAAGTTCCAATTGTATACTACACATTGTCTCCTGAAGAAAAGCACAAATTATGTATTTTTTTGAAGAATTTAAAGGTCCCGGATGGATTTTCATCTAATATTTCTCAATGTGTGAACTTGAAAGAACACAAGATATCTGGTTTGAAAAGTCATGGCTGTCATGTTCTTTTACAGCATATACTCCCTCTTGTACTTTGTGGTATGTTGTCGAAAGAAGTATGTGAACCTCTTATTGAGTTGTCTTTATTTTTTTGTGTTCTTGGATCAATGGAATTAAGGATTGATGCGTTGAAACATGTCGAAGAGCAAATTCCCATTACACTTTGCAAGTTAGAAAAGGTCTTCCCTCCTTCTTTTTTTGATGTCATAGTTCACTTGCCTATTCATTTAGCTGGTGAAGCTAAGATCGTTGGGCCTATTCATTATCGGTGGATGTATCCTATCGAGTGATGGCTATATTTTTTGAAATCTCTCATTGGTAATAGGGCATGTCCAGAAGGTTCCATTGCAGAGGACTACCTTGCAAATGAATGTATGACCTTATGTTCAAGGTATCTACATAGAATTAACACGAAATTCAATCAACCAGAACAAAATTATGATGGCGGTTTAAAGAATTCAAATGGAGGTTTATCTATATTTCGTCAACCTAGAAAAATTCTGAGAGCTAGAGATCCGTGTGAGCTTGAAGTAAATGAATTGGAACAAGAACATATATATATTTTAAAGAATTGTGATGAAGTCTTACCATATCTCGAGTATGGAGGGTTCTTTTGTATCATCTTATTTTTCCAATTTCCTTTAAGGTAATATTATTTCTATATGACATTTATGGTTAACCTCAATTTTGTAGAGAGTTTACAAATATGGATATTGCTCATGACTTGTCAGATGCAGAATGGGACTGAGAATTTATTAAATGGTTTAAAAATAGGGTGAGTAATATGGGCAACACATAAACATTAATTTGACTTCTTAATGGTGTATTACTCATTCTGAAGTATTAAATGTAATCTTATGTTTGGGTCGTACAATTGCATAAAGCAGATAATAGTCGGCTCATGGAATATCTTCTCTCACTTTCACGTGGTCCTACCAAATATTCAACACATTGTAATGGTTACATTGTAAATGGATATAGATTTCATGCAGAAGATTATGATCGATCTCTTAGAACTCAAAATTGTGGTGTTGTTGTAGCTAGAAAGAATGATGAAGATAATGAGATGTTTGATTACTATGGAGTTTTAACAGATGTGATTGAATTGAAATTTGTCCTAGATAGAAGAGTGATTTTGTTTCGGTGCAATTGGGTTGATGTGCATGATAAAATAAAAGGAATAAAAAGAGATGAGTATGACTATGTAAGTGTGAATCAGAGTAGATTTTTTAAAACAAATGAGCCTTTTGTTTTAGTGGATCAAGCATCTCAAGTGTTTTATGCTAATGACAATTCCAACAAAGGTTGGAATTTAGTGAGGAAGACTCAACCTCGTGATTCCTATGAGGTTATGAAACAAATGGATGATGATGTAGATGACTTAGAAAGTCCTTCAGATGTTGTAGATAATTTAGAAAGTCCAACACAAAAGAAATGTAAAAGAACTGATCAGGTGAAGTATCTCATAAATTACTTACTACTAAAAACTTCTATTCTTTTACCATTAAAAATTTAACTTATAATACTTTTTGTATAGATTTTGAGATTTTGTGAAGCAGAGAGACTACGTTGACTGTATTCTTTAGTTGAATGGGTAAAAAGTTTTCTTACTATTTTTTTTACTTTTGGCTCTTTTTGCAAGTTCAGTATGAAGACTGAAAATGAGGATGGATCAACTATTAAGAGTACTATCAGATATACTTTCTTCGCACCTGGTGCAATTGGAAAGGGACGAGGGCTTAGATCTTTGATAACAAAAGGAAAAGCTCTAACTAAGAGTTCATTAAGTTCATTTTATCAACCTAATGATCTAGTTAAGCAATACATCTAAGAATTTGAAACAAGTAAGGTTTTTTAATTTATTATAGTTTTAAATTGTATAAATAACTTGAATTAAACACCATAGCTTATTTTTGGTCAACAAAAATAGCTGGTTCTTCTAACTTATTTTTGGTCGTACTTTCTTGTGCTAAAAAATATAATTCTTCAAGTATTAGTAATATGATTTTCTTTCTCCAAGTGCTATTGGAAAGGGACCGGCAGAAGGAGTTACAAACTCTACCATGTGTTCTAGTCAAGTAATGGGAACGACAATACAAAAGAGGTTCGTGGTTTGGGAGAACGAGTTTATGCCAGTTAATACTTTATTACCTCTGTCTACTAATGCGGTTAATCTATATTTACAAGAAGTTGAAACAAGTAAGTTTCTCAAATCAAATTTCTATTGAGGATTTTCTGTCTGTGAAAGGTGTGGTAGCTGTTGTGGAGTTCCTACCACACTCTGTGAAAGTTGTGGTTGATACTTCTTGGTGTAGTCTACTTCTTGTCGTGTTTTGTTTGACTAGTTGTGATAGTTGTGTCACCTGTGGCTGCATCGTGAACCTGAAATGTGGCTCGACTAATCAAGTTGTGCTACTTCACTGTGTCATCTGTTAACAGTGATTGGGAAACTTCCATACCTATAAATTACTTGATATCACTACTAATGTTAACTTACCTGATATCACTTTGACTAGTAGTGATAGTTATGTCACCTGTAGCTGCGTCGTGAACCTGAAAAGTGACTCGTCTGTGGCAGTTATGCTACTTTACTGTTTCATCTATTAACACTAGTTGGGAAACTACCAGACCTATAAATTACCTGATATCACTACTTATGTTAACTTACTTGATATCACTTTGACTAGTTGTGACAGTTATGTCATCTGTGGCTACGTCGTGAACCTGAAAAGTGGCTCAACTAATCAAGTTGTGCTACTTCACTGTGTCATCTTTTAACACTGGTTGGGAAACTGCCAGACCTATAAGTTACTTGATATCACTACTTATGTTAACTTACCTGATATCACTGGTACCTTTTATTTAGCCCATTTCAATTCAAGTGGGAAAACATATTCTGCCCAGACATCCCAGCTCCCAATTAAAAAATAATAGCTGGATATGCCACTCACTCCAGGGTGCACAATGCATGTATTTTCACCCCTCAATCAGAGGTCTTGCACAGAAGTTAAATTTTCTGTATAGACCACGAGTATTGAGAAGCTGATAGACCAATAACAAACTTTCCTGAAACATGTACCAACCACATTAATGACTTCAAATGAAGGGTAGAAAAGATCATTTTTAGGAGTGAAACAATATGGTCCTGCTACAGCTGCCATATTAAACTTAAAATGTTAAGCTCATACAATTGTATATTTGTTTTTGAAGGTTCTATTGGGAAATAGCAAGGAAAAGGACTTACAAGCTCTACCATGTTATCTGGTCAAGTAATGGGAACAACGATGCATAAGAACTCTGTGGTTCATGAGAATGAGTATATGCAAGTTGATACTCCATTTTCTCCATCAACTAATCAAGTTAAGCAACGAACCAAAGAGGCTGAAGCAATTAAGTTTTTTCAAGTCTGTTAAGTTTTTTATTGCATTTATAGTTTAAGTATTAGTAATATGATTTTCTTTCTCTAGTTGCTATTGGGAAGGGACCATATAGAGGAGACGTAAGAATGGGAACGATACGTAAGAAATCCATGGTTCTCTACAAAGCGTATATGCAAGTTGATACTACATTTTCTCCATCAACTAATCAAGTAAAGCAACGAACCAAAGAGGCTGAAACAAGTAAGTTTTTTTTCAAGTCTGTCGTGATTCCGACGATTTCCAAAACTTTATTTTTGTTTGAAAGTGTAGAGTATTTATAGGAATTTTTTTGTTTTGAAAAAATATTTTAATTGAAAAAAACTTTATTTTTTAAATAAAATTGGCCATTTAGCCATTTTTGGCTCCCAACGGTCATACAGCCGTTGGGTCCAACGGCAATAATGGCCCAACGACTATTTTTTAATTAAATGGGATCTAATACCTAGATTTTTGTGCTTCTTGTTAGGGTTTTTTAAGAATAGTGTGGGATCTAATCAAGGAATGCGATCAATGAGTAATAATCCTCTGATTCTTGGGAAAGAGAACATCCAAACTAATATTCCATTGCCTTCGTCTCCTGATAAAGTTATGAAATCCTCCCAAACTGTTGAAATAGGTATGGTATTTACACTATGTATTATTAAATTTATAGAATTGAATTTTATTATTATAGTTCTTACCAAATTATGCTGTTGTAGGATCATCTAATCCTATTAAGGTAAAAAGAGTTCGAGGGAGCTACAAGTTCAAGGAAGTTGCATCACTTGAAGTCGGGCAAAAGCTGAAAGTAACCTTTTACAATAATAGAACGGTTGGAAAAAATAGCAATCTATTTTTGAGACACTTGGGAAAAATAATTCGTGACAGTAACATGTGTCCATTGGTTGTATCATCATGGAGTGATATTAAGAAACAAAATTTGGATCACATGTGGGCAGCTACTGAGGTAACAACTGTAATCGATAGTATGAATGGGCATTTGGACCTTTTTTTGCTTCATTCTAAATAATGTTGTGTATTGATTATTGTAGGATAAATTTTAGAGTGATGATATGAATGATCATTGTGATCATATCTTTGGATGGATGAATGAGTTCTGGAACAAATGCAGAGGACACTTACATAGTAAGTATGTGAAAAATAAGTCAATGGTACATTCTCTTAAATGTAAACCAATGAGAGTGGAGAAAAAGGACTGGGAGTGGTTAGTTAAGGAACATTTTTGTTCCAAAAGTTTTCAGGTATTCCATTTTGTAGCACTATATTACTTACTTTATAATTATGTGTGGATTGGCTTCTTCTTTTAAAAAAAATCAATGGTTCTATTTATATTGCTCTGTATTACCTGTTAGTTCTTCCCTATAAACTTTATTTGTTGATGCAATTTCAGAATTCGTATTTGAATAGATGCTAAGCTTATTATTTAAGAATAATACAGGCGAGAAGCAAAAGGAATACAACAAATTGAGCTAATTTGACAATGCTACATCATATTGGTAGTAAGACTATTCGAGAGATAATGTATCAGCAAGTAGTATAAAAAATTATTTTCATAAGAAAATACTTATGAGGTATTATTTGACATGTTCTCTTTGATGTAAAGGGAGGGAAAGATGGCAATCCTCCAGATTTGGGGACTATTTTCTATGAGACTCGTAAGAAAGGCAACAAGCTTGTTGAACCTGAAGCAATTGAAAAACATGTGTGTTTGGTAAATTAAATTTGTAAATTACTTAAAATTATTATGGGGTTCTGATTGAAAATGTTCTTTTATCTATCGTATAGGCTCTGATTGAAGAAATTATGAAAGCAGAGCCATCTCTACCTACCATAGAGATTGTAGAAAAATGTTGGGGAACTCAAAATCGTAGTCATGTAGTTTGCTTTGGTGGTGGAGTAAAGGCGAAAGATATGAAAGGGGGCACTTCTTCAAAGACTGAATTACTGTCCGCTCTACGTTCAACTCGAGAGGACAATAAATCCTTGATTGAGGAAAACAAATCATTGAATGATCGTTTGTCAACCTTAGAAGATGAGATGGAAAAAATATGAAAAATGCAAGAATTTTTTGCTGCTCAACAATCTCATATCCCTCATACAACCCCGCCCATTTCAACTGAATGACACTGGCTTATTTTTTGGTCCAAGTAAGTAATTCTTTTACTTGGTTATTATTTAACTACATTTTTTCAAGATTATACCTTGAACTTGGTTGGAGAATTATGTTAGGCAATATTTACCTTTATTTTCATGTATAGCATTATTATAAGTGGACTTGGACTTGAGTATGGGGTTTCGGGTGTGGAGGGCTTGAGTATTTCTTGGTGATGCTTGAATTATAAGTAAATGAGTTGCTTGACATAGTGTATTTTTTAAAACAAAGAATATGTATGACTGAACATGTGGATGTACAAGTGATGTTGTGAGTAACAATACACTAAGATGGATTTTTCAGTAGAGATTTGAGTAGAGATTTCCAAGTGATGAATTGAGTAGAGATTTCCAGCCACTTCTGCCACAGTGAACATATAAGTAATGTCCTGCTGCTTCTTTTTAGTAGAAATTTAAGTAGACATTTCTCAGTAACACCCTGCTGCTTATTGTGTGTCTATTCGAGAGATAGCAGACTATTGCTTCTTGTGTGTCTACTTGCTGCAAGTAACAATAGCAGACTTCTACTTCTTGTGTGTTTATTCGAGAGATAATGTATAGTAGAGCCATTATACCTGCTGCTGCTTGTGTGTGTTTTTTAAACTGTTTTGTTGCTTCAATTTCTCTCCAGTAAAACATGTCTCTAGAAAGATTTAGTTTACTTTATTATACTTAAAATATATGTGGTGTAATAAAATAGCTCCAGTTAAAGGTCTTTTTACCTTTAGTTTGGTTTATTTAAGAATATATGTGGTATAAGAAAATAGCAACCTGCTTTTACCTTCCTGAATGACCAAGACCTTCACAAAAGTTAAAACTCAATAGTTACCCACTTTATTCCACTTGTATCAACTTGAATACTATGTCATGCAACTCTATCATGTTATGTTATTATAGCAGGGCCTTTGTCGTGGGTGTTTAACAAGGATTGACTTTTCAAAACTTTGTTCTGACAGATTTTTGAAGATTGAAGTTACAAGAGAATATGCAAGTTTAGATGATGCACAAGCTTATTATTATTTTGCTAAGAGCGTTATGTAAAGCTTGACATCGTATTCTAGCTCGGGATGTTAATTTGTTAAGTTTTTTTGTTTAAAAAATATTGAAACTATTGACAATATTCTAGCTCGGGAAGTTAATTGGTTATGTTTTTATTGTTTAGCAAATATTGAAATTATATTTATTGTACTTTGTTATTTTCAGTAATAATTTTATATTTAACAATGAAATATATACTTTTATGATATTAAGTTTCAGGACGTAACGTTGGTGGTAAATTATAGATACAAATATAATATTGTTTGGTCTAAACGTTAATTTAGGATGAGTTAGTTGTTGGTTTCTAAAGGTTAATCAAGGACGGGTTAGTTTCTTGTCTCTAAGGATTAATCAAGGACGAGTTAATTGCTTTTCCAGATAGACTAATTTAGGACAAGGTAGTTACTCGTCGCAAAAAGGTTTTAGCGACCACAAAATAACTACTTTTAAAAAATGAAAATCATATATTTGGGATGACATATATGGTCCCTAAAAGTATTTTTGAGACCAGAAATGTTACCATCGCTAATGACATTTAACGACCAGTTAGATCACCTTGTCGCAATTGACCTTTAGCGAAAAAGGCTATTAGGATGAGCCGCGACAAGTATTTTCCCATCCTAAAAGGTCATTTGCGACCAGAATTATACTTTTAGGGACGAGATTTCCCTTCCCTAAAGGTTGTTTTTCTTGTAGTTATTTGAGTAGGTACTAGTCGTATGGTAGGGTACGATTCATGTTAAGGAGTTGTATGTTAGACAGATTATGGTGTCCAATATTCTGATAAATATACAAGTGGAGGGTACCACTCATATGATATGGGTACGAGTGGAAGGGGAAAATTGTACCCTCTTATGCATATTTTTCAACTTTTAAGCTTGGGAAATTTTAGACATTTACCACCCAAAACCCTTAAGACCCCATGCTAAAACTCTCTCTTGAAGATTAGGCTAGGGTTTCTACTAGGTGTTCATCTAAAGGCTCAAGAGTCAAGTTCTTTTCGTGAATCTTCCAGAATAAGGTATGTGACACTTTCCTCATTGTTAGTTCTCAAATATCATGAGTTTTAAACATTGATTATGATTCATTAATGGTGGTTTTGAAAACTAATATTGAGGGTTTTGTTGTATATGGTTGAGTATTGTTTACTCTTGTTTTAAATTATGTTTATACATGTTTTTGGTGATGGTTTTCACATGTGGGTGCTTGGTAATTATGTTTTAATAAATGGGTCATGGGTAACCCTAAACTTGATGGTTTTTACCTTGGTTTTAGTCTTGATATTGGTATGCCCTCAACATGTTTGTGAAAATGTCTAAGAGAATAAACTATTCATATGTTAAATAGTGTTTTGAACTAAGGTGTTGGCCTAATGAATATGAATGGTTGGTAAATAGTTTTGTGAAGGCCTTGTTGTCCATGTAATAATTTAAATGGTAACCTTGGTGGTTTAATTGGCTAAAAGGGTTTTAGTCCCCAAACATTAAATTGATTTATGGCTTTACTAGACAATGGGTTTGAATCCCTAAAGTTTGAATTGAATTAGTTTCTGTGTTAGACAATAGGTTCGAGTCCCAAAGTCAAATGAATGATTGGTTGATTGATAATGGTAATGGCATGTTGTACGCTTGCAAGTGGTGTTGGTATGACGATGCCAACGAAGTGACTTTGGTAAGTAATTGGCTTAATGATTATGTATGTGAAATGATTGTTTTTAAATTGGGCTTTAAAGTGGGATGTGTAGCTGGGCCATAAAAGTGGAGTTTGAAGGACTAATACTGGAACCATACTAGCCAGTGTGGGTGTCTTTATGACAGGGTATTTTGAGTCCCCCGAATGAATATATGAATGGGAGGTTCGTGTCCCCCATAATACATATATTTGTGCTTAAGTCACCTTGATTATGTCGGGAGGTTCGAGTCCCCCATATAGGCATATAGGGTTATGGATATTCACTGGTTCGTGCAGCTACACGTACTGGGGTCCTTCCATCTAGGGGAGAGCTAGGACCATATAGCCTGTGGGTGCCTTGTTATATGAAGGTTATGATACACAGCCCAGGTTATTATTTTCAAAGTTCATGCTAATCTTGTTCCCCACTCCTGCATGGTGTATATATATATGTATGTATTGCACTAGTTGATTGGTTTTGAACTATTGGCACTACTTTATCCTTATTATTGAGTTATATGCTAGCGCTCCAACTACTAATCGTCTTCGACATTGTATCCCCACGTGATGCAGGTGTTGGTCATACTACCACACCTCCTACTCAATGATTTGGATTCGAGGACAACTTGTGTTGACTTGAAGTGGTGATCTTTCATACTTTAGAAGGCTTCATTTCTTGCTTTATGTTTTCTTATGTCTTTATTGGTTTAGACTTGGATATTGGTTTTGGCTATGGTCGGTGGCATGTCCCGATCGGATATTCTTGTTTTGTTTTAGAGGTTTTATATGGACAAACTGTGGACTTGGGCATGTTATGGAATGGTTATATAGATTGCGTTATTGTTTTATGGTTTGTTGATTGGTTGGATTGGGTATCGAGGACAATCTCCGGTTCTTGTTGGACTTGGGATGCCCATTATGACAAAGCCCTGCTTTGGGTCATGCAAAAAATAGACCCATTCAGGAACAAAAAACTACCATCACGGTTTGGATTAAATCTCGATGAGAATACATCAATGAGAAGTTAATTCGATAAGTTTAATGACCCTTTCTTATAAATTCTAATTTTATACTAGAAATCAAAAATAAAAATATAAAAAAGGAGTCAGAACTCCTCTTTATTGAAAGATCGAAGAAAATCCATTTTGTTAGAAGTAAGAAAGAACCTTTCTAGAAATAAATAAAGAGGACTGGAATCTATACATTGATTCACAATTTTTTTGAACCGTATTCATCAAAAGGTGCATGTACGGTTCCTAAGGAATACAATTTTACCCTAATCAAATGACTTTATCGAGAAATTTTACTTTTTTAGGCCAAGGTATTAATAGCAAGATTTTGAATCAGCTTATTACTCTTATGGTATATCTTAGTATCGAGGATGATACCAAAGATTTGTGTTTGTTTATAAACTCTCCTCGGGGCTGGGTAATACCTAGGGTGGCTATTTATGATACTATGCAATTTGTACAGCCAGATGTCCATACAGTATGCATGGGATTAGCTGCTTCAATGGGATCTTTTATCCTGATCGGAGGAGAAATTACCAAACATCTAGCATTCCCTCACACTTGGCGCCAATGTGGTTTTTATTTGAGAGAAAAAAAAAGACTATGCCTTCTCCATATGAATACTAAGTAATAATAGCATGGCACTTCGAATTCGATCTGAGAAATTTTTGTATTATTTTTTTTAAAACATTAGATTCTGTATCGACAGAGTAGTATGGGATAAGGGGTATTTTTAATTTTTTCTTATCTATCAGGAGTTCGGTTCAGCGTCGCAAACTTTTTGTTTTCATACCGTAGAGTTCTTAACAATATTTATGTTATGAAAAAGTATGGAAAAAAGATTTTTCCTTATTTGATCGGATTAAATAGAAACTTTGGGATTGCTGAATCACAAAAAAGAAATAAGCATATAAAGCACCGGGGCCATCAGAGTATTTTTTAACTCCTCCGAAAGGAAGGATGGCAATTTGATTATTTACCCCTTGGAGTCAGATAAATTCTATTTTTCTCTTTCTTCAATAGAGATGAGGGGGTGCAATTTTCTTTTAGAGCCATATGCACAAAAGATGTCTACGCGGTTGTTCAATTCTATTTTTTTCTATTCTTTATCTTTCTTTTCTCTTTGCTTTATCATGCGAGATACGAGAAGCTTTTATTTTGTTATATCATTAGGGTAATGATGCATCAACCTGCTAGTGGTTTTTGTATGGCACAAGTAACCGAATATGTCGTAAAAGTGGAAGAACTGCTGAAACTATGTGATACCCTCACAAGGGTTGGTTTATGCACAATAAACGGGAAAACCCTTCTGAGTTGTATCCGAAGATATGGAAATAGATGTTTTTATGTCAGCAACAGAATCCCAAGCTTATGGAATTGTTGATCTTGTAGAGGTTCAATGAAAATAACATGGATTTCGTTGCTTTGCAATTTTATCTTTGAATTGAATCTTCTATTAAATAGAAGTAATTCATCATCAATCAGTTAGGATCATTCTAAACCAACCCATCATATTATGTATACTATTCAACATGCCAACTATTAGACAACTTACTCGAAATACAAGACAGCCAATCAGAAATGTCATGAAAATTCCCGCTCTTCAAGGGTGCCCTCAACATCGAGGAACATGTACTAGGGTGTATGTGCAACTCGTATAGATCATAAGCTAGAATAAAAGAAAGAAAATGACTTTTACAGTTTCAATGAACAGTACCGGTGAATGGGATAGGATGGAAAAGGGAACTCCATTCATTATTTTAAAAAAACTCTATCATATCCCTCTATTGTGTATAAAGTTTATGGTTTTCATTGGTGTAAATCCAATACTCTGAATTTAAGATGATAAGAAATTCTCCATTAGTAACAAATGGTTATCCATTAAGTGGAGAAAATCTTATTTAAAATTCTTAAAATTGGTCTTGGGCCTAACTCACACCCTAAAAGCTAGCTCAAAGGTAGGAGGATTGTCCAAGCCTTATAAAGAGACCACCCATCTCATTAACCACCAATGTGGGACTTTCTTTCTTTATTTAACACCATAAATCACGCTTAGTCCTAGTTAACTGAGTGTGGACAATCTCCCCAATCTCAATTCAGGGGCCCAACATTGGGTGAGATGGGACCTGCTCTGATACCATGTAAAGAATAGATTTTGGGCCTAACTCAATCTTAAAATCTAGCTCATGAGGGGAGGATTGCCCAAGTCTATATAAGGAGACCAATTACCCATCTCTTTTCCGATGTGGGATACTTAACACTCCCCTACATGCCCAGGCCTCTTAACTGGAGCGTGGCCAATATAATATGGGGGACCAACATCGGTGAACAAAGATTTGGGATGGGTCTGGCTCTAATACCATGTAAAGAATGGACCTTGGGCTTAACTCACACCCCAAAATCTATCTCATACGGAGGATAATTTTCCAAGCCTTATAAAGAGACCACCCATCACATTAACTACCAATCTGGGACTTTCTTTCTTTCTTTAACACCACACCTCACGCCCAGGCCTAGTTAACTGGGCATGAACAATCTCCCCGAATCTCAATTCGGGGGACCAACTTTGAGGGATATGGGCCCTACTCTGATACCATGTAAAGAATAGATCTTGGACCTAACTCAACCTCAAAAGCTAGATCATTGCGGGAGGATTGTCCAAGTCCATATAGGAGACCAATTGTAACAACCCAAAATCACCTCCCGAGATGTCACACAGTGCTTAGGGCTACAAGTAGCCCCAAGCTAACCCATTGAACCTATCACTTCTCATAATAACTCATTCAAGAAGAAATATACAAAACACTGGCACTGTATATCAAATGAAAAAAAATACAAAGATAATACTCGGTCCAAACGACCACAATAATGGAAATCTCAACACAACCACAGTCTGATAACTACTATGACAAAGCCTCTAGTACTCCATGAACTAGAGAGCCGTTGGGAAAGGTCCCCAACTGACTCAAACTGAACTGAAAGTAATGACATAAACATTCAAGTATTGAAATATCTGAAGATAGGCCCTCGAACCATGAGGACTCACCACTGGAGAAATGTAGAAAAAAGGTACTCGAAAATCACTGACGAGGCTGAGACTGAGCACCTGAACCTACATTATAAAACAATGTACCACATAGACGTTTATATGGATCAGCACTTGGGAATGTAATGAGTATATGGGGGTGTATGCATTTACATAAAACAATATCAATACTCTTTAATCAATTTATGCAAGCAACTAGGAATGACTCACATGGCTTGAATAAGTCTAAAATGTAAAGCTCATAAATCATGTAGAATGAAGCATGTAACACAAATCTCGTGAGTCATTATACTTTGGCTTTAAAATCTATACGCTTATCTTATTCTCATTACTCATAGACTGAAGGAAACTTTAAAAAATACTTCCAACTCATGCATATATCTTATGGAGAGTAAAACTTCTTAAATGGTCAAGAACTTATAACTCTTTTGAACTCAAACACTTGGAACTCGGAATCATATAACATTGGTTTAAAAATCGGTGATCAACTCGTATTAGTAGACAAAACTACTTTGATCTTTGGAAAATACTCAAAGAAGTTCATACATTTTAGAAAATATCTCATCCCAAAGCTTTTGGGAAAATATTCTATCTCAATGGAAAATACTTTAGTTTAGGGAGGTTCTCTTAACCGACATAAACCATGCGAGATACATGGATTCCAACGTCTTGTCCTCCTAACTAAGAAACCTCACATTGGGGAGAGGTGTCATACTCTTGCCAAGGAGTATAACCTCAACTCAGTGATCACTTATCTCGGCCTCGAGCCCAATCATCTCGGCCTCAGACCCAAAATCTCAACCCACGGTGGCACGTAGTTCAGTGGTAAAAAACCATAGTAACTTACCCAACTCGATGCTAAATACTACTCCCTTTAGTTTATCTCGTTCATCTCATGAAAATCCACTTTCAAAATAATCTTATGGTTCATAAGAACCCAACAATCAAATCTGTAATCTCATATGGTAGAATGTATTTCAAAACTCTATGACCATTAGGTCAAAATATTTCTTAATAATCTCAAAATACTCAAATCATAAGTGTTTATTGCACAATAGTTCATAAAATTGCAAGTCTCAAGTAAGGCTTAATGACCCATAATTCCATCTCAAGTTAAAACTCATCATAATGCATAATAGATAGCATATAGATTCATAAATCATATAGAAATCTGGAATTTACAGAAATTTAGCTCATAATCTCAACATACTCATATACTTCAATATCTCAAACATTTCAACTATTAACTTCTCAAGGATTAAAATCATGGGGTATAGACCCAGCTACAATTTCTTAAGAAAATATGTAAAAATCATGCCATTAGACTCTCAATTCATGAGAAACATCAAAAGCTTGCAACCAATAATAATGGGTGGAAAAACCCAATTCAATTTCATGTAAAATCTCATAAATTGCAGAGAATTTTAGTTTAAATAAGCCTTTAGGCACAAGGGTAAACGGATTACCCTTCTTCAAAACCCTACATACCTTGAATTAGAAGCTTTGGATGAACTCTCACTTTTGGGACTCTATTCGCACTCTTGAATGAGGGTTCTTGAAGCCCTTGACTTGGAAACCTTAAATCTTAACTCAATTTAGAAAATCTATGGTGGATTCTTGAGATTCATGGAAGAGGTTTTGGATCCTTAGGGTTTTTATTGAGAGAAAACTTGAGAAAACTTCATAGAATGCTTGTAAGTGACTTTAATTTGGTGTTTGTACGGTTTAAGAGGCTTGGAAAAAGTCCAAAGTGTCCTTTTTAACTTTTGTACGAAGCTGGAAAATTGAACTGGGAACCCAAATTTATGGGCCCCTGCGATGGGCCACTTTTGCGGTGGCTCACTAGAAATTGACAAATGGGAATCTGGGAGTCACCGTGACATGGAGCCATTATATTGTCCCACTGGTTGGGACCTGGAACTTCAGTGCGACGCATCACAATCGCGCTAGGCCACTGAAAATTAACTACTATGAAATTGGGGTCCTCCGCGATGCGTCACTATCGTGGAGTTCCACTAGGATTTGACAATTGTCAAATAGACCCTCTCCATGATGCGCCAAGCACTAAAATGACGTTGTTTTATGACTAGGGCTTAAATTAGCCATAACTTCTTACCCGAATATCGGATTTGGGCGAATCTTATATCGACGGAAAGCTTATCAAATTTCCCATATGATAAAAGTCTAAATTAGGGAAATTCTATATGGTTAACACGATACTCACTTAGGAAGTCACTTCTCAATCTTTTAGGGACAGAATTACACCTCACTTGACATGCCCTAAGGTTCATTCTATGAGAGAATTTTGTGGGGTCTTACAATATCTCCCCCTTGGAAACATTCGTCCTCGAATGTCGCTAGTTAGACTAAAAGTACAAGAAAAACTGAGTATATATAGCTGAAGCAATTTGCTAAACGGGCTCAGAATCTTTCTAATCTCTTAAATGCCTCGGAAATTGCAAGATCTCATGTAAGAATAGATACATAGCTGCACTTTATAATAGAAGGGCTGAATTAAGGAAGAATAATACCTTCGGCTTGATCTAAACTCGCGGAGAAGAGATGCGGGTTCTTGGCTCGCATGTCTGCTTCTGCCTCCCAAGTAACGCCCTCAGATGACTGGTTCCGCCATAAAACTTTGACCAAGGGAACCTCTTTGTTCCTCAGTATATGGATCTGAAAGTCTAGAATCTCAATAAGAATCTTATCGAATGAAAGACTGTTCTGAATATCAACACTCTCTAAAGGATCTACTACCATGGAATCACCAATGTGCTTCTTGAGTATGGAGACATTAAGGATAGGATGAACGGATGACAACTCTGCGGGCAACTCAACTTCACAGGATACTTTACCAACACGGCTCAAGACTCTATAGGGGCCAACATAACGGTGGCTAAGATTCCCCTTTCTACTAAACCTCTTCACCCCTTTCATGGGTGAAATCTTTAGGTACACCAAATCACCCACCTCATACTCAAGATCCCTTCTCCTCACATCGGCATATGATTTTTGATGACTCTGAGATGTCTTCAACCTTTCTCTAATCAACTTCACCTTCTCCATAGCCTCAAATACTGCATTAGGTCCAACCAAAGCAGCTTTACCCACTTCAAACCAACCTATGGGTGATCTATATCTTCTTTCATACAAAGACTCAAATGGTTCTATCTCGATGCTAGCATGGTAACTATTGTTATATGCAAACTCGATCAGTGGCAAATGCTCATCTCAACTACCTTTGAAATCTAGAGTACATGCCCTCAACATATCCTCCAAAGTTTGGATGGTCCTCTCAGCCTGACCATCAGTCTGTGGATGAAATGAAGAACTCAAATGAACTTAGGTACTAAGACCCCTATGGAAAGCTCTCCAAAACTGAGAAGTGAACTGAGTACCCCTATCCGAAATGATAGACAAGGGGACTCTATGCAACCTAACCAACTTCCAAATATGCAATCTAGCATAATTCTCAGTTGTATAAGATGTATACACAGGTAGAAAATAAGCTGACTTAGTCAATCTGTCCACAACAACCCAAATAGAATCATAATGACATCACGAAAGAGGTAAACCAGTCACAAAATCCATATTCACCTCTTCCCACTTCCAAGTGGAAATACCAAACTCTTGTATCACACCACCAGGTCTTTGGTGCTCTATCTTAACCTGTTGTCATATTGGACACTTTCCTACAAACCCAGCTATATCCTTCATCATACCACTCTACCAATAGATTTCTCGCAAGTCACGGTACATCCTGGTAGCGCCAGGATGAATAGAATATTGTGCACCTTGCGCTTCAGCCATAATTCTCTGCCTTAGATCATCAACACAAGGGACACACAATCTACCCTGCAATCTCAGCACACCATCTCTCCCTTGGGAGAAGACCTCTACCTTTTGGTCCTTAACTGACTCCTTCAGTCTGACCAAACTAGGATCTCTATCTTGTTTCTCCTTCACTTCCGAAACTAAAGAGGATTCGAAACTGCTTTGCACCAAAGTACTTCCCTCAGCTGAATCAAGCAACCTAACACCCACTCTAGCCAGACAATGCACATCACGAGGTAACTCTTTCTTACCTTTCTCAAGATGAGAAACACTACCGATAGACAATCTGCTAAGGGCATCCACCACTACATTGGCCTTGCTCGGGTGATACAACACACTTATATCATAGTCTTTTAACAACTCTAACCACCTCCTCTACGTAAGATTCAACTCCCTCTGAGTAAACATATACTGTAGGCTCTTATGATCAGTAAAAATATCAACATGAACGCCATAAAGTTAGTGTCTCTAGATTTTCAAAGCAAAGACCACAGAAGCTAACTCAAGATCAAGGGTTGGGTAATTCTTCTCATACGGCTTTAACTATCTAGAGGCATAGGCTATAACCTTACCTCTTTGAATCAACACACAACCCAAACTAATTCTTGAGGCATCACAATACACCACAAAACCATATATACCATCAGGCAAAGTCAACACAGGGGCTGAAGTAAGTCGAGTCTTCAACTCCTGAAAACTCTTCTCATAGGAATCTAACCACTGGAACTTAACTTTATTTTGGGTCAACCGAGTCATGGGAGACGTAATAGAGGAGAAACCTTCAACAAAATGACGGTAGTAGCCCGCTAGACCCAAGAAACTTCTAATATCAAATGGAGAGATAGGTCTAGGCCAATTTCTTATAGTTTTTGTCTTTTGAGGATCAACTCTAATACCTTCGGCTGAAAAAACATGACCCAGAAAGGCTACAGACCTTAGCCAAAATTCACACTTACTGAATTTGGCGAACAACTGGTGACCTCTAAGAGTTTGAAAGATAATTCTAAGGTGATCTACATGATCATGCTCACTGCGGGAGTAGACAAGGATGTCATCTATGAACACTATGACAAATATATCAAGATATTGCTTGAACACTCGATTCATGAGGTCCATAAAAGCTGCTGGGGAATTGGTTAGCCCGAAAGACATGACTAAAAACTCAAAGTGACCATAGCGGGTTCGGAAGGCTGTCTTTGGAATATCACATTCCCTCATTTTAAGTTGATGATAGCCAGATCTAAGGTCTATCTTGTAGAAATAACTTGCACCATGCAACTGATCAAACAAGTCATTAATTCTCGGAAGAGGATACTTATTTTTAACTGTGACCTTGTTAAGCTGACTATAGTCAATACACATACGTGAAGAACTATCTTTCTTCCGCACGAATAGAATAGGTGCGCCCCAAGAAGAAATACTGGGCCTTATGAAACCTTTGTCTAAAAGATCTCTGAGTTTCTCTTTCAACTCCTTAAGCTCAGCAGGTGCCATACGGTATGGCAGAATAAAAATAGGATGAGTATCGAGAAGGAGGTCAATCCTGAACTTTATCTCTCTATTGGGAGGTACCTCTAGGATATCTTCCGAAAAAACATCTGGAAACTCATTAACAATATCGACTGACTGAATAGTTGGAGCCTCAAACTTAGTGTCATTGACTCTAACTAGGTGATAGATGCAACCCTTGGATATTAGCTTTTTGGCTTTGAGATAGGAGATAAAATGACTCTTAGGAGATACCAAACTCCCGGACCACTCAAAAAATGGCTCATCAGGGAACTGAAACTTGACCACACGGGTACGTTAATTGTCTAGGTTAATTGTCTGATAGATGAATTATGAATTAATCAAAAACCCTAAAAGATGATATTTATACTAAAGCCTAATTAAGGTAATAAAATAACAAAATCACAGCTGGGCTCAGATTTAGGTGACGGCATATTGGTGTTGATCGTCAGGCTTCTGACGGCGTCTCAGATATGTCGTCAGAAGTCGTTCCTTCTTAACCTGTTCTGCCTCACTCTGATGATGTCCTCCGATGGCTTACCAGAGGAGTGACAGCGTGTAGCAAATGTCTTCAGACCTTCAGCTTATTTCACCATGTTTTATCCCACTTGACGACATCTTCTAACGTCTTACCACACTTATGATGACATATTGAGAATGTCATCACCTTCATCCATCAACTCTTCTTCACTGTTCTTCCTGACGCCTTTTTCTGGTAGCTTACCACATCTCTGACGGCTTGTAAGAAATGCCGTCAGACTCATATCAGCTCACTTGTACCATATTTTACTTATTTTGTTCATCTTTCCTATGTTTTCCTCCCATCCTTGACTTTCCTACAAAATCTTAAGAAATAACATCAAAAACACCAATAATTACTTAAGAACTTACAATTATTTCATGTTAAAAAGTCTTAAATGTGCTACAAAAATCTAGCACATCAACACCCTCAACTTAAAACAATTATTTGTCCTCAAGCAACTACATAACACCATACTACGATGCTTAACCAAGAGGCACATAAGATACCTATCACAGTTGATTATCCAGTTTAGCTCAACACTCATGCCACTCTCCGCATTCAATTACTTATAAATCCAATTGTGAATATCAATGAAGATTAACAATGTGACCCAAAGAAATCAAGAGATGGCATCAATTCAGCAACAATAACAATGCATATGTACAAGTTACACTACCCAAACAAGTAACTAGCTAGCAATGCAACCGATGTGCCCTTACAATAAAGAAGTCCCTCTTCACTCATATATGAACTCAAGCATGTCAATGCAGGGACGATCAAGAGACACTCACTCTCAGAAAGAAATTCCAATCAATACATGTCAAATACCATATGTTTGCCCTTATTTTCATTACCAAGGTGTCCAGACAGGTAAATTAGGATCACTATAGGTCTTTTTTCTTCGGCTTGTAATGTAGGCTAAGGGCTGGAATGATATTCAATGGCATTTAGAATGACTAAGCCTCCTTGGCACTACCTTAACTTTTGGGGTTCACTTATTAACCTTTTTCTTCTTTATCTCCTTTTCTTAATCACACATTATTCAAGATGGATGTGGCTTTTCTTATTCATTTTTTTTCACAACTATTCTTTTCTTATTCTTTTTCACAGCACCCTACTTTTTATTCTTTTTTCTTTTGTTCGACCATTCCTCATACTCATTTTACATCACGCACCCCCTATGATAGCCACCCTCAACTTAGGTTGTTTGCCTAAGTCAAGGTGCACAGTGTCCAAGGAGGACCAGCGCCAAAACAGGTTCATTATGATATAAATGGGAAGGTGATAGGTGTCATAGAAAGAAATGGTCAATTCAGGCTCAAAATAGGGATCAAGAGATATCATGCATAACAGGGAAGGTCATTTAGGCTAAAAGTGGACTAACATCAACAATGGCCTATGATCCTTTCCTAACCCCTATCTTTCAACCAAAGTAAGACTAACCGGACAATTTCTTGATTTAACACACAAAGAGAACTAAGTAGTATCTCACACACACATGGCACAAAGGTGTATCACAAGCTACTACCTATCCGGTTCATACGATTGTTTAGCATTGGATATCAAGTCACTAGTACTAATGCCATAACAAGATGCACAGTGGTCACACATAAATGTATATCACATAGTTATAAAACAGACCAATGGAGAGGTGTTTATCAGTCTCAAAAATCAACAAAAATATGTCAACTATCCTAGATACTTATTTTTCTCCCAATTAACCACAACACATCACAAAACAAAACACAATACGCCTAAACATGCTGGCTCTACTAGGAACAAGACTTCGGGGAAAAGAGGCACGGCAACAAAAACCCCAGGAGGACATCAACACCCACAAGTAGCCCCACCCTCAACTTAATATCATGCATTATTCCCAACACGTCAAATCAAAACAAGAGAGTTAAAAACATACATGTGTCACCATGGGTGCAAAGATCTGATGTCAATCACATAATATGAATACAAACAACAAAATACCTTGGGTTACCTCCCAAGAAGCTCCTAGTTTAACATCGCGGCACGACCCAACTCAGCTTTTTCCTCCACCTTGAGGATATGAATTTCACCCCCAACTTAGAGTCCATCTTCTTACCTCGCTCATAAGAAGGTGGTATAAAGATTAAGAAGTCGAGTAATGGATGATGCATGGTAAATAACTCAGCTTTAAAGTGAGGTGTGTTTTTGTGTTGCTTATCAAGTGTAAAATAAAGAATATAGGATTCTTGTTCCTCATTTTCACAGTCTTTCACTATTTTAGATGATTCCACAGATAAGATATCATCTAAACATAATGTGGAAAAATGCTTCGAGTGTGGCCCAACAAATCCTACTTCAAAATTTACACTATCCTCTATACACTCACTTTTATTCATCTTCTCAATATTTTTACTTTGAATTGGGCTAGAGTCTTCATAAAAGATTGGCTTGGCTTCTTCTTTTGCCTCTAGCACCATTTCCTCAATCTTGGCATCATCCCTCATAGTTGGCTCGATTGGTTGGGAAATCTTCAAGGGTTGATCAACATCAAGCTCATTATCAGTATAGGAATCTTGCTCTTCATCGTCACACTCTTCCATTATTTTAAATAATTCCACAGACAAGATATCATCTAAACTAATGTAGAAAAGTGTTTTGGATGACTTACCTCGATATCCATTTCTTCTATCCTTTCTCTTCCCTCGTTAAATGCCCTAATGTCTTGACGTATGTCACATATGGTATCATTCGTTATATCTATACGATCCAACATTAGTTGAATCATAGCTTCAATTTCACTCTTTCCAGTGTTGTGTTCTTCCTTTTCTTAACCATAAGACCTGTCATACTCATAAGAAGAACTAGAAGTTGGGTTAGCGTAATAGGGGGAGTAGGCATTTGAGCAATCACTCCAATGTTCATCTTGACCACCACATAAAGAACAATTATACTCCCGGTAGGATGGAGATGGTGCACACATCTCTCTCTGGGGAGCATATCTACAGTCATGCCAAAAGTGGGGTCCATCATAATATGAACATGGATCATCCAGATAAGATTTCCAACCATCAAACTCACATTCATTCCATGATGCCATAGTAAGAAATAAGCAAAAATAAAGAAAATCTACCTAAAACACGAAACAAAGGAAATCACAAACAAATATTTACAAGTTCGAATTCAAGCAAGTAAGGTAAAATTCCAAACCAACTCAATACGCCAAATTGTTCCCTAGTAATGGCGCCATTTTTTATAACGCTCAACTTACACCTCAAATTAGTGTAAGGCGGTCATCGTCAATATATTTACCCAACTTTGGAGTCGGGGTCGAATCCATAGGGAATAATGTGATTGGCGATTAAACTAGTTTGAAATTATAGCTACAAGTTAAATTCAAACAAATGATACAAAAATATAAAATGGGGTTTTAGTATTAATGTTTGTAATCAATATAAATAGAAAACCAGAGTTATGATCACCAAAGGTTTTGGGTATTGACAGCTACTAGGTAATGCTAGAGACCCTCGGAATGCGTAGAACAATAGAATATCCCTGACTATGATACTATCTGACTTATCTCTCGACCTCACCAGACAATTTATTAGATAATTCTCTCAAACTTAGATAATTTATCTATATCCTAACAGATGTTATCTCAGGTAGATTAATCCAGTTACGGCATTAATCATTAAATAGAAGGTTGGTAGCTTTCGAGTCCCTGTTGATAATTCCCATCCTCTAGTCTATTTCTCCGTTAGAAGCAAATAAAACCTAAGGTATAATCTAATGTTTGCAACCACTAGATTTCAGTTAAAACCATAGAATTTCAAGATGTTCTACTACTCCTTGAATCCGTTAAACACCTAGCATCATATCAAACCTTAATCCTAGGATCCCATAACCCAGGCTAATGGAATTAACCGCTCATGATTTGATGAAAGAAATCACAAGTTGAATTCATGATGATAATAATCAACTTACGTATAGATGGAAAATAACAAGCAATTTCTTCAATTGAATCACAAAGTAGAAACCCAAAAATAGTTGATAAAAATAAGAAGAATAATTGATGTAAGAGAGCAATGTTACATGCCTCTCTTCCCTAGGTTAATTATCTGATATATCAATTATGAATGAATCAAAAACCCTAAAAGATGCTATTTATACTAAATCCTAATTAAGGTAATAAAATAACAAAATCACAGCTGGGCTCGGATTTAGGTGATGGCATATTGGTGTTGATCGTCAGGCTTCTGACGGCGTCTCAGATATGTCGTCAGAAGTCATGCCTTCTTAACCTGTTCTATCTCACTCTGACGATGTCCTCCGATGGATTACCAGAGGAGTGATGGCGTGTAGCAAATGTCTTCATACCTTCAGCTTATTTCACCATGTTTTGTCCCACTTGATGGCATTATCTGACGGCTTACCACACTTGTGACGACATATTGAGAATGTCGTCACCTTTATCCAGCAACTCTTATTCACTGTTCTTCCTGTTGCCTTTTTCTGGTAGCTTACCACATCTCTGATGGCTTGCAAGAAATGCCGTCAGACTCATATCAGCTCACTTGTACCAAATTTTACTTATTTTGTTCATCTTTCCTATGTTTTCCTCCCATCCTTGACGTTCCTACAAAATCTTAAGAAATAACATCAAAAACACCAATAATTACTTAAGAACTTACAATTATTTCAAGTTTAAAAGTCTTAAATATGCAACAAAAATCTAGCACATCAGTATGACAGTCTATAGATGTACAACAAGAATAAAGCCAATCCATACCCAGAATAAGGTCAAAATATACCATGTCTAACTCTATCAAATCAGCAAGTATGACTCTTTGAAGAACAGTAACAGAAATATCTCTATACAATTATTTAGTAACAACTGACTCCCCTACTGGTGTGGAGACTAGGAAAGGCTCAGGAATCCTTTCGGGAATCATTTTGAAATTCATAGCCATAAGTGGGGTCACATAGGAGAGACTTGACTCGGGGTCCAACAACACATAAACATCAAAACAAAAGATGCGGAGCATACCAGTAACAACATTGGGAGAGTCCTCCTGCTCCTGACGAGATGGTAAGGCATAGAATCTGTTTTGGCGCTAACCGCCAGCAGTGCTAGATGAAGCACATTGAACAGGGGTGGGACGAGGGACAGGAGCTGGTGTACTAGTAGTCTGTGCCTGAGGTCGGGCATCTCTGGTCCCTTGCCTAGCATGTGGACAATCTCTAAGTCTGTGGCCCTACTTGCCATAACCAAAGCAACCCCTCAAATCTGTGAAACACTCACCGAGATGATCCCTACCACACTTAGCACAAGAAGGATAACGGGGCTTGTTACTAACACTGTTCTGTGACCTAGACATAAAAAACCTTCTCCCTTGCTCCTGTCTTCCTCTAGGCGTGGGAGCACTATCTGAAGAAGGAACTGGAATAGACGGACGTCTCAGAAACTGAGGGCGATTTCCTCCATGGAACCTAGGCTGACTATACTCATGCTGCTCAGATCTAGCCCTCTTGTTACCCCTCACTCTATCTCTCTCTCTAATCTTATCCACCTCTATCTATTGTGCATGTGTCATTAACCTAGATAGATTTATATCTCTATGCAGCATCGCAGTCCTACACTCTTTCAGCATCAAACCAGAAACACCTATCACGAACTTGCTCATACTAGCTCGGGTGTCAGAAATCAAATCAGGAGCATACTTGGCTAACTAATTGAACTTCAAGCAGTACTCCTTAATAGTCATGGAGCCCTACCTCAAGTTCATAAACTCCTCAATCATTGATTCCCTCATCTCAAGCGGAAAGAACTTGTCCAAGAAGGCATCTTGGAATACTTGCCAAGTCATAGAAGTAGCATCCTTACCTCTACCCTTCCTCCACGATACAACCCAGTCATAAGATATGTACTTCAACCTGTAAGACACCAACTCAACACTTTCTTCCTCAAAAACATACATCACCTGCGTGATCTTTCTTACCTCCTCAAGGTACAACTATGGGTCCTCAACTACCTTGGACCCATAAAACTCTGGCGGATTCATCCGCATGAAATCATGGCTCCTAGAAGCAGCTACATCACCTCCCTGCTGATTTGCAACTGCGGCGTGGTTATTGTCCTGAACATTAGCGATGGATGCTTGGGCTAACGCCTAAAAAGCCGCCTGAAACTCAATATAAGACACTGTCATATTCAAGGGATCAACAGGTTGGGGTTGCTCATTATCGTTTCTGTGGGCATCCGCTCTTGGAAGAGGCATTTTCTGAAATAGGAGAGCATGAATTATTAGATGAGAGGGACATATGCAAGAACGATGGAATCTAAAAGAAAGAAACAACTTTTTCCTAAAATGTCTTATAGCCTCTTGTTCAAAGATATGGTGTGCTACACACCGATGATCAAAACTCTACTCAATGCGGGTTTTTAGACTCCCTAGGGCTCTTTTAAAACCTTAGGCTTTGATACCAAGTTTGTAACGACCCAAAATTACCTCCCGGTATGTCACACAGTGCTTAGGGCTACAAGTAGCCCCAAGCTAACCCTTTGAGCCTATCACTTCTCATAATAACTCACTCAAGAAAAAATATACAAAAAACTGGCACTATCATATCAAATAAAAGGAAATACGAAGGTAATACTCGGTCCAAACGACCACAATACTGGAAATCTCAACACAACCACAGTCTGATAACTAGTCTGACAAAGCCTCTACTACTTCATGAGCTAGAGAGCCGTTGGGACAGGTCCCCAACTGACTCAAACTAAACTGAAAGTAATGACATAAACACTCAAGTATTGAAATATCTAAAGATAGGCCCTCGAACCATGAGGACTCACCACTAGAGAAATATAGAAAAAAGGTACTCGAGAATCACTAACGAGGCTGGGACTGAGCACCTGAACCTATATTATAAGATAATATAGCACATAGACGTATATATGGATCAGCATTTGGGAATGTACTGAGTATATGGGGGTGTATGCATTTACATAAAACAATATCAATAGTCTTTAATCAAATCATGCATACAAATAGGAATGACTCACATAGCTTGAATAAGTCTAAAATGTAAAGCTCATAAATCATGTAGAATGAAGCATGTAAAACAAATCTTGTGAGTCATTATACTTTGTCTTTAAAATTTGTACTCTTCTCTTATTCTCATTACTCATAGGCTGAAGGAAACTTTAAACAATACTTTCAACTCATGCATATATCTCATGGGGAGTAAAACATCTTAAATGCTCAAGAACTTATAAATCTTTTGAACTCAAACACTTGGAACTCGGAATCATATAACATTGGTTTGAAAATCGTTGATCAACTCATATTAGTAGAGAAAACAACTTCCTTATTCAGAAAATACTCAAAGCAGTTCATCATTTTAGAAAATATTTCATCCCAAAGCCTTAGGGAAAATATTCTATCTCAATGGAAAATACTTTAGTTTAGGGAGGTTCTCTTAACCGACATAAACCATGAGAGCTACATGGAGTCCAATGTCTTGTCCTCCTAAGGAAGAAACCTCACGTTGGGGAGAGGAACCATACTCTTACCAAGGAGTATAACCTCAACTCAGTGATCACTTATCTCGGCCTCGGGCCCAATTATCTTGGCCTCAGGCCTAAAATCTCAACCCACGATGGCACGTATTTCTGGGGTAAGAAACCTTAGTAACTTACTTAACTCGTTGCTAAATACTACTCCCTTTAGTTTATCTCACTCATCTCATAAAAATCCACTTACAAAATAATCTTATGGTTCATAAGAACCCAACAATCAAATCTGTAATCTCATGTGCTAGAGTGGATTTCAAAACTCTATGACCATTAGGTCAAAACATTTCTCAATAATCTCAAAATACTCAAATTATGGGTGCTTATTGCACAATAGTTCATAAAATTGCAAGTCTCAAGTAGGCTTAATGACCCATAGTTCCATCTCAAGTTAAAACTCATCATAATGCATAATAGATATCAATAGATTAATAAATCATATAGAAATTTGGAATTTACAGCAATTTAGCTCATAATCTCAACATACTCATATACTTCAATATCTTAAACATTTCAACTATTAACTTCTCAAGGATTAAAATCATGGGGTATAGAACCAATTGCAACCAATAACAATGGGTAAAAAAACCCAATTTAATTTCATATAAAATCTCATAAATTGCAGAGAATTGTAGTTTAAACAAGCCTTTGGGCATAAGGGTGAAAGGACTACCCTTGTTTAAAACCCCACATACCTTGAATTAGAAGCTTTAGATGAACTCTCGCTTTTGGGACTCTATTTGCACTCTTGAATGATGGTTCTTGAAGCCCTTGAGTTGGGAACCTTGAATCTTGACTCAATTTAGAAAATGTGGATTCTTGAGATTCTTGGAAGAGGTTTTGGATACTTAGGGTTTTTATTGAGAGAAAACTTGAGAAAAACTTTATAGAATGCTTGTAAATGACTTTAATTTGGTGTTTGTATGGTTTAAGAGGCTTGGAATAAGTCCAAAGTACCCTTTTTAACTTCTGTACGAAGCTGGAAAAATTGAACTGGGAACCCGATTTTATGGGCCACCACGACGCGCCACTATCGCGGTGGCTCACTGGAAATTGACAAATTAGAATCTAGGATTCCTTGCTATGAGGAGCCATCACGTTATCCCACTGGTTGGGACCTGGAACTTCAGCCTGACGCATCACAATCGCGCTACGCCACTGGAAATTGACTATTGAGAAATTGGGGTCCTTCGCGATGCGCCACTATCGTGGAGTTCCACTGAAATTTGACAATTGTCAAATATTCCCTCTCTGCGAAGAGCCAAGCACTAAAATGATGTTGCTTTATGACTAGGACTTAAATTATCCATAACTTCTTACTCGGGTATCGGATTTGGGCGAATCTTATATCGACGAAATGCTTATCAAATTTCCCATGTGATAAAAAGTCAAAATTAGGAAAATTATATATGGTTAACATGATACTAACTTAGGAAGTCACTTCTCAGTCTTTTAAGGCCGAAATTACGCCTCACTTGACATGCCCTAAGGCTCATTCTACGAGAGAATTTTGCGGGGTCTTACACCAATTATCCATACCTTTTTTGATGTGGGATACTTAACAAAAAACATTAAACATAAAGATTAGTTAGCTCCAAATCTGGCAAGAACGGGAAAAGAGAGTAAGTTACCCAACAAACTTTCATAATTAAATATCGTTACTGTATAGGTAGATCTGATAGTGAAAACCCTATTACTAGATAATTCATGGGTAGATATAAAGCGCATAAACTATACAAGTTTCCAATAACATCAATTAGTTAATTAAATATATATTAAATTAAAGTATAAAGTAAAGGCTCTAGTGTATAGAGAAGACCTCACCGCTTAAAAAGTAACCACACTATTTATTTTTTTATTTCTTATATTTACTATATTCTTGATACCTAGGAGGATACAATTTCTTATTTCACAGTTAAATACCTAAAAAATAACAAAATCGTGGTTGAAAAGGTTAGAGTAGCCAAAGTCATTGGAATTTTGATTTTATACATTGGAAAATCCATTTTGTTATTAATAGACTAGGAAGGGGAAAAAGAATAATTAAAATAAAGGCAATCAATTAGTTATTCATCAAAGTTTCATTTATTGAATGACAAAAATTATACAGGGATATGTAGCTCAGAGACGTAGAACAAAAATTCGTTTATTAGCATCAAGCTTTCGAGGGTCTCATTCAAGGCTTACTAGAACTATTACTCAACAGAAAATAAGAGATTTAGTTTTTGGCTCATCGGGATAGGGATAGGAAAAAGAGATATTTAAATCGTTTGTGGATCATTCGGATAAACGCAGCAATTTGCAAAAGGGGAGTCTCCCGTAGTTATAGTAAATTAAGACATAATCTATACAATAGACGATTGTTTCTTAACCATAAAATACTTGCACAAATAGCTATATCAAATAGGAATTGTCTTTATATGATTTTGAACAAAATCAACCCAGAGTCTTTAAAAATTCCCAGGCTCTCCTGAGAATAAATGGAAATTTATTCTACAAAACGATTTAGAAATTAGTATGAGGAAATATGCTAAAGTAGTCAAAATGAATGAACACGTTCAATTCAGTAAAAACAAATTTCTTTTTCTCCAATTCATTTATTTCTTACGACACGATACTCAAATATAGATTTGAGTAATTATGATTCAAGTAAAGAAAAAGTAAGCCTATTTATTTCGGGCTTTAAACCCAATAGTTCTAGCGGTCGACACGATTCTTTCAAATTGTTTCTCATTATTGGGAAAAGGTAATAAAGATAAAATACGAGCTTGTTTTATAGCAAGAGTAATTAATCGTTGTTGTTTCAAGGTCAATCTATTCACGTGTCTTGATAATATTTTTCTTTGTTCACTAATAAATCGACTAAATAAACTCATGTTTCTATAATCAATTCGATCCCCCAATTGAATCGCGGGCAAACGCCTACAAAAAGATCACTTGAATTTAAGAAAGGGTTGCTTGGATTTATCCATGGTTTGTTTGTTTAATTTATTCCTTATCCTTAAAATCCTATTTCATAATTCTACTTCATTTTAAATCTACCCAAAATAAAATAAGATTTTTGAAAAATAGGATTTATTTAGTTTCTATTTAAATATGTTATATATAATGTCATTTTCCCCCTTCCTTGAAAGGGTAAGTCACAGGTACTTGGTTCGCTCTATTTTTTATCTCCCCATGAATCATATGTTTGTAATAATATGGATAGAATTTTTTTCAATTCTAATCGATTAGGTGTATTGTGTCGGTTCTTTTGAGTACTATATATGGAAATACCTCTTGATACCTTATCAACACTGTTTCGGACACAACTAGCACATTCCAAAATCACTGTTACTCAGACATCTTTCCCCTTGTCCATGAACCTCCTTTGGAATTTTTATTTACTCAACTCTTCTATTTTCGATTCAAAATGAAGAAAGAATAAAATAGAAGTTACTAACTTGAAATCCAATTCTAAAAGTAAAACATTAAAGCCAAGAAAATAACGTAATAGTAAAGCAAAGTCATAGTAAAATACAATGATTTTTCTAAAGTATATTTCAAATTTAAGTAATCATTTAAGTATCTTGTATAATACTCTTACCCTAGATCCCCATTTTCTATTCTACCCTCATTCCTCTATGATTAATATTCAGTTAATTGAAACTTGAGCCCGAATGTTAAATCCACTTTTTTATTCTTTCTCTTTCCTCCCTTATCCTAAAAGGGAAAAAAAACAAAAAAGAGGGGGAGAGAGATTCATCACCAATATTTAATTGGATCTCTAATTTTTTTCATTCCCTCCCATGACAATAACAAGAATAAAAAAAAAAGAATGTCAACGCATCCGTGAAAAAATGACTAATCTCTATCAATAGACCTGCTAAAGCCCCGAACCATAGTGTACTTAGTACTGGTGCCACAGAGAGGTATGTTTTTAGATATCATATTAAAAAACTTCCTTCTTTTATATTATCTGTTGGAATAGATAATACATATATGATCATATGCATATTAAGGGATGCTTAGAGTTGGACACAAAATTCCTAATTCAAATTAAAATGTACAATTATTTGGGAAATAAGATTTTCCTTTTCTTAAAATAGAAAAAAAATGCATCCCCTTCTTTCTTACCGAGAATTTTTTATGAATACTAATTTATCTTTACGATGGGTTCTGTATTTATATATTTATTTTGTATATAATTTATATAAGTATTTTCTATGTAATTTGTAAGAGAAGACTTTTTCCTTTACAATTATATGTTAAGTGAGACCAAAAAGACGAAATGAGCAGAAAATTTGTATATATCAATGGAAGAAATAACCATGTGGAAAACAAGATAGGAATTCTCTACAATTATATTGTGAAACAATTGAAAGGATATGGCGCAGCTTGGTAGCACGTTTGTTTTGGGTACAAAATATCATGGGTTCAAATCCTGTCATCCCTACCTATTACTGCTCATTTGAGTAGTAACGAGGGATCAATTGAGATTGCTTCAAATTAGACATAATCTTTTATTTTTATCATTCTATTCTAGTATATGCATAAAAAATGTATTGGGTTTATGAAAAGAATCCTTTTGCTTACATTCTTATTTATTCTGATAAGAAAGTGCTCTTACTTTAGTTCGGTAGAACGTGGGGCTCCAAAACCTGATGTTGTAGGTTCAAATCCCACGGAGCATGATTTTTTCTTCTTAGATCGAATTAGAATAAAATAGATTCATTCAGTAACTTTCACAACAATTGGAATTTGACCTCTGGTGCCTTTGAATTAAAGAAAGGAGGAGGTCAATCAAAAAGAGATGTTAATTAATCAAAGGTCCAACTTATCACCACCCCTATATTGTAAATATGTAGTTATGAATAATCCAGCCAAAGTAATAGGAATTAAACCTGACACGATTCCAAATAGAAAAACTTCAATCATTTTTATTTGTTTAAAAGGAGAAAAAAAGGTAATATCGATATCTAAATATTAATTCGAATTGACCTGAATCTCAATGACAATGAACAAGAATTGACAATTGATAACGTAAGTAAATATAGAATACACATAATCCCACATAAGGTTTTTTTTTATGAATTGTTCATTTTAAATATTCAATTTAAATAAGTCGTATCTTGCTCAGACCAATAAATAGAGTTGAGGTCATAGTTAAAGTCGCTAATAGAAAATCAAAATAACTAGTTATAGTAAGCATGAAGGGGCTAAATTTAATGAAATATGTTATTTTTATACATATGTTTAAAAAGCACTTATCCAAGTTTCAAATTTTGCAAAATAAAAATAAAATAGGAGGGTAGACAAACATCTCAACTAAATTCGAAGAATAAGTTGAATGAAAAGTTTTTGATTCATCTATCATTATAGGCAGACAACACTAACAAAGATGAAGTGCCAGACATATAAAATAAATTGATTCATCATCTGTAACATCTATCCATCCCGCAATTTCAATCAACCGATTCATTGAGTAACTCTTGGATAAATTATTAAACTGATAAGAGTTGTATCGTCTAACTTCTTTCAAAAATGAAACTTGAATTTTTATAAAATCAAAATAGAAATGATTTTATAATTTGATCAATTCTTAGATTCTGTTGAATTGTCCCGAATATCCATTTTTATTTTAAAGTGAACAGTTACCTTATAAACTTTTTCTTTTTACTTTTATTTAAATTTAACTCATTAGATTCAGTAATATATTAATTCACATAATATCTTGAATAATGGAGAAGAATAAAAAGTTATCACACAATCACTTGATAAAACCTTTTTTTTTGGACAACTAGATTCTAAAACTAGTAATTTCTATTAGGTTATACATTTTATCCTTCCATGCTGCCCCATCCTTGTAGCTAGATCAAGAAAGAACCTTTGGATCGAGATCCACAACAATGCATCACAACTATGAATTCCAATTATTCTATTTTTTTCTTTCATCGAATATGATCTACTACTCTTATTTCTTACTCGGCCATTAACTTCTTCTTTAAAAAAAAATTCCAACAACAAAACGGCTTCCACAACTATGAAAATAGAATTTCTATATCTCGTATCTACTTAAATTGTGGGAATATGAGAATCTCTTTCGTTGAATTGAAAGAATTTTACATTGAATGAAAGATGGTTTTACATCAAGAATTAAAGGAAAAAAGAAATTATTTTAGTACTTAGTTTTGATACTAATTCAAATTGCGTTGCAATGTCAGAAGAAGGAAATCTATATACACTGATTCGGTAACTGATCTCATTTTTTATGGAATCGATCTTCTTTGACTGTATAAAAATATGTGGAGCTCACCATGTCTGGAAGTACAGGAGAACATTCGTTTACTGATATTATTAACAGTATTCTATATTGGGTCATTCATAGCATTACTATACCTTCCTTATTCATTCAGGGTTGGTTATTTGCCAGCACCGGTTTAGCTTATGATATGTTTGGAATCCCTCGGCCAAATGAGTATTTTACGGAGAGCCGACAAAGAATTCCATTAATAACTAGTTGTTTTGATCCTTTGAAACAACTCTATGAATTTAGTAGATCGTTTTAGGAGGTCCTAGTGACTATAGATCGAACCTATCTAATTTTTATTGTACGATGGTTGGTTTTTCACGGCCTAGTTCTACCTGCTGTCTTTTTTCAGGGATAAATATCAGCAATAGAGTTCATCCAATGATGAACTTAATCTGAATTATAGATCTATGACACAATCAAATCCAAATGAATAAAATGTTGAATTAAATCGTACCAGTCTCCACTAGGGGTTATTACTCATTTTTGTACTTGCTGTTTTATTTTCCAATTATTTCTTCAATTAAGAAAAGGAAAGAGAATAAATAAGATTCTCTTAGCTCATTCATAAATATCTCATAATTTAATTATCCATGATTGTTTATATCTTTAGCATGACCACTTGATGAAATCTGGAGGAAATTGGGGTAAATGGTTGATACTACTGGAAGGATTCCTCTTTGGATAATAGGTACTGTAGCTGGTATTCTTGTAATCAGTCTAATAGGTATTTTCTTTTATGGTTCATATTCTGGATAGGATTCATCCCTGTAGTAATCGAATAAATTGAGTTATCAATATGAAAGTGTAAGGACTCAACGGGATTCCCTTCCTTGTTTGTTTGATTCGAAGGGGAAGGGCCCATTGATTTCTTAAGAATTATACTATTTTTTCATCTAAATTATAAAATGAAATAATAAAATGGATTTCTTTTTCTTTTCAAAAACTACATTTTTCTCATTTTTCTGATCATGTTTTTTTAAAATTCACTTCATTGATTTATTCAGACCACCTCTTCTTTTTATATGATAGTATCTATCGGTACTTTTAAAGTTGGAAGAAAGATGGAATCACTCAATTTCTTGGTTGCTATAATGTATTAGATAGCGTGCAAATCCTTTCTATACTAATCTAATGTAGAACCTTACTCATTATATTACATTACTCTATTTATTTTTTGTTGTTTACCTATTTCATCATCAAATTTTGTATAAGATAAGTTGATTGAAGAAGTTTTATTTAATTAATAAAATTTTCTCTCTTTTTTGTTTTGTTTGTCCACCACTCCATATATTATATGTAAAGAGGGCGTAGGGTAAAGGGTTTCTGATACATCTGGAAAAATCGAAACCAAGACTAGAAATTTTTAACAAACAGGATTAAGAATCATTACTCTTTTGTTTTGACACAAAAAAAAAAGATTTTTCTACACCCTTTCTTGTGTCAAAGATTGGGAAGACAAATAATCCCTTCTAGGATTTTTTATTCCATGCATTTATCCCTCGCTTCCTTATGTCTAGTATTTAGATAAATTTTACTTTCTATTTAGAATAGGAAACTATTGATACGTATTATGTCTTATGGCGGTGAAATATATCAATAGTAGCATAGTCCTACTAATCCAATAAAAACTAAATCAAAATAATGAAAGTCAAATACTCTTTTTCAAATTCTACATTACATACTCTTTTTCTACGGGATGCTGGGAATCCCTTGTACCACATAGTATGTAGATTTTGAAGAAGGGTATAAATAAGACAAAGGAGTTTTTAGAATTTATTTTTTTTATTTTTTATCATAAATAATTGCCAACAAGAATTTGGTTCTTTTTCGGAACTTGATATCGATATATCTGCGAATCTAGAAATTCATTTCAGCCAATTGAACCTTCTCAAACTATTATTTTTAAGAACTAAAAAAATTTGTGCCAAAATAACAGATGTCAAGAAGAACAAAAGTCCTTGTACACGTAATGGATCTTGAAGTACTATTTCAGCATCTCTCTGACCGAATCCGCCTACATTATGATTACTCATTAATGGTTGATCAAATTTTGATAGATTTTCCCTCTAAAACTAGAAGTTCGGGAGGGAGGGATAAATCAACCACTTGACGTCCCTCTGATGCATCTGTTATGGTTATCTCATATCCCTTTTTTTCGTATGATTTTGCTTACTATACCTGTTGTTGTAGCATTATAAACTGTATTATTACTCTTGTTGCTTTTAGGATAAATCTGACCCCTTTTCTTGTTCCAGCCTATGTATATAGGATATTTTAAGAAGTGAACATCCTTTGCAGTAGCAGGTTTCAAGGAAAGAATAGGGAAGATTATTTTACTATATTTTTTACTAGGGACAGGTCCTATTACTGTGTTATTTATCTTTTTGTATCACTTGTACTTTTTTATTTTATTGTATTTGCATAGTTTGATAGTTGTTTACCTTTCTATCCCTATTTACTATTGATTTAGATTACATCCTCGCATTTTAGTTATATTTTTCCTATATTGAGCTCAGTCGGTTGATGATACCTACTGAGTATTGTTGCTTTGGTACTCATACTACACTCTTGTATCTTTATCCTAATGTAGATCCGAGTACTAGCAGTTGGCATTGCCGTGATTCTTATTTTTCAGTACTGATCTGGAGCAGGGTGAGTTTGCTGTCCTCCGAGGCTGATCCTTCTCTATCTATTCCAGTTTAGTCTTATGTACCGAGACTGCTTGTATATATTGTGTATGTTTTTGGATTCTGTCTAATACTATTGGTATCTTTTAGTAGTGGCTCTAGTACCGACCTTACCAGGTCTTGGAAGGAATTCATTTGTATATTGTTGTTTATTTTCTTCTCTCATTTTGATATACTTTATATGTTTCTTTACTATTTTTCACTTAATATTACTACTGTTTTCATTATATGTGGTCTTTTCTGGTTTCTGTCAGTTGGTCGTTACCTATTATTTCAGGCTACAACTTGGCTTGCTTACTGGTGGAATAAAGTAGGCACCATCAAAACTTGAGAAATCGGGTTGTGATATTTCGGCACCTGAAATAGAGTTATATAACTCTGGTTATAGCATTTATTATGGAAGGATTAGTTCACAATGCTATGATTCAGGGTATCTGTTGTAAAGTGAGTAAAATTGAAGAGAGGTTCTGAGTTTTTACCCCGTATCACTGCAGCAGAAAAAGTAACCGTTGCAGTGGCACTGCTGCGACAACCTCCATGAAAAAGAGAGCAAGTAGTTGTAGCAGAACATTAACCACTGCAGCGATATATCCATTACATTGGTAACACATAGTAAAATTTCATTTTATAAAAATCAGAAAATGTTTTCATTCTCCACTTTCTAAAGAAAAAAATGTTATAGAGCTTTGGAGAAGGCAATTTTTAGAGGGTTTGTGGAGTTGTTCATCTTTGTAGGTAAGTAATTAGATTCTAGACTTGAATTTACTTTGTTTAATCCTAAAATATCACAAGAAAACAAACTAATAGTGAGTTTTGGGGGGGGGGGGGGGTTAACCTATTTTGTGGAAGTTGATGAAAATAATGATGGAATTGTCTATAAATTTAGTATGTAATAATCCTAGGGTGTTCAAAAATGTTAATTCATTATGGGTTATGATACCTAATGATTAAAATAGAATGCATTAATAAAATCGGTGTATATTCTTGAGTTGTATAAATCAAGAACAAATTGAATGAGAAAGAAAGTAAAAAAGTGTGGCTTAAGTTGACTTTGAGCAAGGAATTGAGGTATGTTATGATTTTGTTGTATCATCTATTTTGTAGTTCAGAGACGATTTGTTCTATTTTATATTTCGCTTGTACTCTTGTTGTATTAAAAACTTTTGTACTAACTTTATCAGGTTTTGCAAATATATTTACTTTATTTTTTCTTTCATCCTCCTTATTATTTAGTTTTGCTTCCATTTGTATTATTAGTCCACCACCAGCTGTTTCAGACTATGAGTTGGCTTACCTACTAGTGGATTATAGTAGGTGTCATTATGACCTGAGAAATTGACTCATGACAACTCGCTCAATTGTTATTTTCATAGTCATAATATTTATCAACTCATGCATTTTAGCAAGTACTAAAATGGTCTCATTCAATAATTAATAATCATTCATAAAATGAATAGAGTGCGAAAACCTCTATTTATTAAAATCTCCTGGACCTGAATTCACCATACAAAAATATCTAGGAAGTAACTATGTCTGAAAATAATTGAAATGTCCAAAACATAAGTAAAGAATCGTCGTAGTCTTGCAACAAAGAACATCAACATCATAAGAAGCCTTGAAATTTGCCCGGACATGGTGCTCACCCTCAAAATTAGATCTAAATTATTAACTAGAGTCGAGGTCGCGTGTCAACCACAAAAAAATATTCTACACTCAACAAAAAGAAAAGTAAGGTAGCATCAATACATCAACAAGTATTGGTAATCATCATAGGCCAACTACCTCAACAATGTACAAGTAAGCAAGCTAAACAAGTATAAAAACAATCATAACAGGACTCATAACCAATGATACTGTTCAACTAAACACATCATATATCATCAGATAATTATAATTCATAAGTTTACTTTCACATACTTTTATTTTTGGTCATTTTCATCAATAACTCATCATCATGTATAAGAATCATAAGGCACCCAATGCATATGTATGAGTGTATGTATGCAAGATGTGTGCATCATATCTTACCATTCTCAACCTCATTATCAACTGCATATCGTATCAACATGATATCCGGCCTATTATCATAACATATCATATTCATACCGGTGTGGTATTCGACTCATTATCACAAAATGTCACATCCTTACATGTAGTTGGAATATTTTTGGTCCAGTATTTCTAAGCATTACAGGTTTAACTTTACAACTATCTTTGAAGGAAAATAAATAAAATATGAAAGAAATACAAGAAATAGAATAAAGGAGGTTCACTTACAACATGTTTTAAATTGTTATGCTGGTGTGGAAGCCATGTTTGTTGATTTAGGTCATTTCAATAAAAGAGCAATTCAGGTAAGGATCAAAGAACCCTAGTCTCCCATTAGGAATATTAATCTAATTGACGGTATTTCTACACAATGAGTCTTGCTAGTTGGCATTTTCTTTTTTAGTTTATCCATCCCTAGTTCTTAACTACACCGGTGAAACAACTTATCTAGTGAGGTATCCTGAGAATATTGGCAATGTTTATTACAGCTTCTTACATAAATCGATATACTGGCTAATGTTTGTAATCTCAACCCTAGTTGTCATAGTTACTAGCCAGTCCATGATATCAACGACTTTTTCTATTGTAAATCAATCACTTTCTCTTGGATGCTTTCCTCGAGTAAACATTATACATACTTCATCCCAACATGAAGGAAAAATCTAATCTCTAAAAGAAAACTATATCCTCGTGATTCTTTGTGTCCCTCTCATTCTTGGATTCAAAGGAGGTGTTGAACTAGAAAATGACTATGGTAAGCATCATTTGATTTCTTTATGTATATTGACAACTTGAAATCATACTACTTAATAACCAATTATACGCAAGATTTTATAACAAGTACGAATTAATAACCTGTTACAATCAGTAAAATTAATAGTGTAAATATATTCGTATTTAAGTTAAACCAAAACTAGTAGTCCAAACAAAGCGTACTTCGCTGAGAAATAAAACTAACTTTTCTTTTTCAACTACAGGGGTGGTGGTCATCTAGTCATGGTCATATCAACGTTCTTGAATGCATTAGTAATGCTAATCAGATGGAAGACAAATATCATTCTCATTTTGGCATTTTTCTTGCCCTATATAATAGTTGAAGGTTGTTTCATGACATCTTTGCTAAATAAAATACCACAACAAGGATGAGTGCCATTTGCTATTTTTGCTTTCTTCTTGACCATCATGCTATCTTGGACATATGGAAGGAGTAAGAAAATGAACATGAAGCAGATAAAAGAATTAGTTTACCTGCTCTAGATCAAATGTTATCAAGCTGTAGTATATACCGAGCCCCAGGAATTTACTTCTTTTTTACCAATCTTGCTAATGGCATTCAATCCATAATTTGGTATTATATTCAACACACAAATTTTATTTGAGAAATTCTGGTAATTGTCAATATTAGAACTTTTCCCATCAAAACTGTCCTGCTGGAGGAACGTTACAATGTAGGAAAGTTGAGAGTTGAGGGGGTCTATTGGTGTTTGATTCGGTTTGGATATAAGGATTCTCAAAGCATAGATGGAGATGACTTTGTTACTTTGATGATAGCAAAACTCCAATATCAAGCTGAGTCTATGAGTGAAAAACAAAAAATAGATGCAGCTACTGACAGAGGACCCATTTTTATGTTAGGAAGAACCATTCTGAAAGCAAATAAAGGTTGGGTTGCTTGCTTCACTATAGAGTAGTTGTACAGGTTTCTTCAGAAAACAACAAGACAACCATTTCTACACTTCAAATTCCATCAGATAAAATACTTCAAGTTGGTATGCTTTATGAAATCTAAAAAGATGTCTTTATAGCAGAAAATGATGTTGAAAACACATCAAAATAGTGTTTTCCTTTAACCTATTATCGAAACTCAACCTTTTTCAAAATAATAGGGAAAACATGTAATGATTCTTATGAAATAAAATGCAATTCAATAGATTTTCGCTCATGTAGCATGAAAGACTAAAATATGTAACATGTCCAACATAGACCATACTTCATACATCAACAATAATATATCCAATCTAATCATACAAAGTGGAGTCTGAGAAGAGTAGAGTGTACACCAACGGTAGTCCTTAAGTCTACTCAGAACATAGACCATAGAACAATTCAGGAAAAAGTCCCATTTCTATTTTCATATTATCAACAAATTCATGTGCTAGTAAACTTCACTTTAAGGCTATGTCTTTAATCCTCCAAGAAAATGTCTTATGCTTATGCAATTCTATACATAGTAGTCATATATTACTTTCTCAGTGCCAATATAGTTATCATGTTTCACTTTATGAGAATCAATTTGACTAATTTTTAAAGTTAAATTAGATTATTTTAATTTAATATTTTAAAATTTAAATATTCAAAGATTATACAAAAATTACTACAAGTTGAATTCTTTTTCCATTTCATTATGATGAAAAATACATCTTAAAATGTTGGTCAAAGTTTTTATTATTTGACTCTCACTGGGTTCCTTTTAACTTGTTGGTCAAACTTCTTTCAACATTTGGTATAAATGATTTCGGAATGATGTTTTGATGATTTCAATAGTTGAGAATGTATTTTACATCTAATTTGTGTTAGAATTTTTTTCCTTGATTGTTTTATCTTATTTGAGTTTACTTTTCTTGAAAAGGAAGTCAAAGTAATACTATAATTACTTTTACTTTTTTTAACAAAAAACATAATTCTCTTTCATATTTGGCTAACCTCTTCCTTCGAAGAAGGTTTTGTACTTCTATAAATTGAAGATTCCTCTTCTTATGCCACAACACAAAATCATCCACAATATAGTCATTAAAAAGTCTTATTTAGGAGGAGATTACTCCCAATAGGTTTTATGATTTTTCAATATTAGTTTTTAATATGTAGGTAATTTGACCAAATCTTATTAATAATATGCTTTTTAGTATGTTTTTATTGTCATCTGAATAATCGACTCTATGGTTTTGCAAACTATATTAGCTTCTGCATGACTCCTACCAATTTTGAACCTAATAATTTGCACTATTAATTTGTGTTAGGATCTCTTTGAATGAGTTTTGATGCGTGTTTCAAAGTTGGTTGATGCACCAACTATTGCAAGTGGCCTCCTTCTACATAATCACAAGATGGGGACCGCAGTCTTGAAACTCTGTTGAATTGATCATCATATTTGTGAGAGTTGGCCTCACGTAGCAAAAGGGCGTGCTGAAAACGTTGGATTTTATGTCTTACATTCATGATTCGTGATTGTGAGGTTTTGGGTTGGTCATGATCATGATCGTGATGAAGAAATTGCACCCAGACAGAATTAATTTTCAATTTCGAACTTAAACTTTATTTTCTATTCTTAGGAGTTTAGAGCTCATATTAAGGAGTTTTTTTAAGGGTTTCCGAAGTTACTTCTCAGGGTAAGTTTGTAATTCTTATTTTTGCTAATTTTCCAATGATTTTATCGATTAATCGCGCATTTGAAATGAATTTTAGGATTTTTTTCTCCAAAACTTAAGGGAGTGTAGATTGATGATTTGAGCTTTGTTTTCTTTGAAATTTCATATTTGAATTCCTTAATTATTGGGTAAAATGATTCAGAAATAATTTTTGGACTCGTATAAACATATAGCATATTTTTTATAAATTGAAAAAGTTGAGGTCGTCTGAAAGTGGAAGGCCATTGTATGATCTTATGGACTTATATTTCGACTTCGAGGTAGGTTATTCTTCATCAAATTTAGTTTGGTTGGGAACTTATTGTAAAGTATGTTTGGGTTGGTGAAGTATTGGACCGAAGTAACTATTGTGATGGCTATATGTTGTGATATTTATATTATTGCTTCTAAATAGAAACAACTTTTATATATTCACACACAGTTTTTTACCCCTCCTTAGCAGGGGCAGTTCAATCCTTTAAGAAAAAAGGCCACCGCCTTAGGCCCCAACATTTGAGGGGCATCATTTTTTTTTAGCAATAATAGATTATTGATTTTTTAAAAAAAATATTAAATTTCATTTGTAAAAAAAAGTAATTTTTAATATAAAGAAAAGAATTATTAGAAGAAGAATGATATATCTAGACTATTAAAGATTAAATGCATTAATTATATAATTAATTTTAAAAAATTATTAGAAGAAATAAATTATATAACTTTTAACATAGATTTATAAAAAAAAATCTTTAAAACTTGAGGCTTCCATTCGATTTTGGCCTTAGGCCACAAATATGCTTGAGCCCCCCCCCCCCCCCCTGCTCCTTAGGAGCTCTCATCCTTTTTACTCCTTTAATGAATCGAGCTCACAATTTTCGAGTTGAAAGCGATAGGTGTTTGTCATTCAAGCAACTCTCTCTTATTTATTCACAAACATTTAGATCTTAATATTAAATAATAATTTAGATTTATATTCAAATTTTTAAATCTTAATATTTAGATATACATTTCGATTTGGTTATTTTGTGCTTAATGAAAGCAAATAAGGTTTTAAGTATTTGGATCAAACTGTTGTTATTTATTTATTTTTTAAATTAAAAAGTATTCCTCCGTTCAACAATATTTATTTACTATTGACTTGACATATATGTTAAGAAATAATAAATAATAGGTGTAATTTTAATACATTATCTTCTTAATAAAATAAATTTAATACTTTAAAAAATGCATTGAGTAATGATTAATATTTAAAAGTAAGGGTAAAATGGATAAAAATAAATAAATTATACATTGATTTTTCAAATTAGATAAATATTAATTGATTTTCAAATTGGATAAATATTAATTTAATTTTCAAATTAAATAAGTATTATTGTACACCGATTTTAGTAACATGACAATTATTGTTCTACACATAGAGTAATATTTGAAGTTAAATTGAATAATTATATTTAAAAGTTAGAAATTTGTGAAAGAAATCTTGAAAATATGAGTAAAATTTATTTTTCAAACTTCAAATTTATAGTTTAAGTCGGTAAAATAATGAGCTAATTTAATATTCCCTCAATTTCAAAATAAATAATCTACTTTTTTATTTAATTCGTTTAAAAAAAATACCCTTTTTTTTTTCTTACAATACTTTAATTTCAATTTAGATTCAAAAGTTCAACACGTTGGACACATTTGTTTTGTTGAAAATTGAAATGACGAGGAATATTGAAGCGGGGAAATTGGGAATCCTGGTGATGTAACCGTTAGAGACGACCCGATACGTTTGCTTCCACCAAACCAACATCACGACTTTTCGCCACCCTCTTCCGATGGTATTGTCAGAATCAAATGGGAGAGTTCAATTACCGGCCCAAGCCCAAACCCGACCGGTCGTTGACGACGACAAAGATGCTGAAAGTTTGAAGGTGGCGGAAGATCAGAATGGACATCCTTCCATGGGAGTTGAAGTCCGGAGAAATTACATGGGCGATTACCTTGATGTCCCTTTTCGACCTTATCTCATGAAGATTCTACAAAAACAAGGTACGTTCATTCTCAAATTTCCTTTTTTTTTTTTTTGTGATATAATTTACTTGCTCATTGGTTTGATTACATTATCTTAACGTTTGACATTTTTGTTTTACTTTTGATTTGACGTTTTGTGGTTAAAATTGAATATGCAGACGTCTAATAGTAATAGCATTGGAACAATATCTCTTGAAACGTAAACTGAATATCTATCGCTTGTCACTTATCACTCCCTCCTTTTATTTTTATGACCGTGTCTAACTTGGCACATAAAAATAATCTTTGAACTTGTTGAGCTTAAATATGTCATGACATTATTATGGCTATAAGGGTTTGGTTGGTTGAATGTATAAGAATAATGTTGTACAAGATGTATTAGTAATATAGGGATTAGTAATGTGGATATTATTTTTTATCCACTGTTTGATTTGGTGTATTAAGGGATGTTCTGTCTTTAACTGTGCTTATCCGTGTATTAATAGTCTTTGTATTGCTAATATCATGGTTTGCTATGTATTAGTTATACACCCTATAACACTATATGATTGTTTGGTACAGTGTATTGAAAAAATAATGCATGTATTAATTAATATGTACTGTTAATACCTTGTTTGGTATCATTTTTCAGCCTAGATATAACTAATACTTGCACTAGTTATACACTTTACAATGTATTAAGCTATGCATTAGTTATACCACTATTTTTCTATGTATTACTAATGCAAAGAATTTCTACACATGCATTAATTTGGTTAATGACAAAATTACCCCTCAAATTTCTCCTTCCTTTGTACGCCTCGCTTTTTCTCTTGTGAACCTCTCTTTTGTACACTTTGCCATGGAAAAGCAAGAGATATTTTCTCCACATAATCAATCATTATTTGCTTTTCTCCACTTGGTTAGTACTTCCATCAACTCTATCTCTTTAGTTTTTTTTTTTAACCCTTATTTCACAATTTGGTATAATTTTTTCTATGTCAAAATCAGCGATTTATGCCAATTCAAAACTGTTAGTTGGACGCCTTGTTCACTGCTCGTCGGAAGGTATCTCCGCACCTTGTTCTTGCTTCGTTTCGTTGTTTTCACTTTCTAATGTCGTTGGACTGTGTTGTTCATATTTCTCATATGGCTAGGTTTTTATTTGTTGCTTAATACCTTGATCGATAAAGGAGGGTATTTATGTAAACAAATATTTTTTTTATAAAAAATATTCAAGAGATGTTATTTCTAATACATTAAACCAAACAATGTATGAAAATAATACCAGCATAACTAATACCAGCATTATTAATACAAACATTACTAATACATTCTATTTTGCATTAGTTTTATACACCGTACCAAACGACCCCTATAAGATTTACAGCTAATACATATAGTAGTTATACATAGGCTGAAAATCCTACCAAACAAAGGATTAAATAATACCATGTTCAATACATGTATTATATTCTCTAATACATCCAATCAAACGACCCCTAAGAGTATGGTATTAGGTCTAAAATTAGAAGTATATAAAGAATTTTAAAATATAATGTTTACTCTTTAAGCACAAGTAATGTATAAAATAGAACAGAGGAAGAAGCTTATTTTTAACCTTTAGCATTGTGATTAAAAAGGTGGCACAATAACTTTAATTGCAATCAGTCGGTTAGAATAATGCTTTCTCAATGTTATCTAAACATTGCAATGGTATTTTTGAATGTTATTAAAATCCATTGTATCATTGCTTAATCAAGGAAGTGGCGAGGGGTTTATCGATAGGCAAAGCCATGCAGTTTAGAGAAATGTGTGCTTCAAACAATGACCCGCGGATGATCCTTATTAAAAGCAATCGTTTTTTCTGAATCATGGACTTTGTAGAGTTGTATTAATGCTGGCATCTGTCTTATTGTATTTGAACTTTGAAGATAGATTATTTTAATTGCAAATTGATTATTACTGCACTAGTCCATAGATATTTAGTGTTTAGTAGTACTTATTTTCTCTAGTAGTGTACTTTGCTTCAACGAAGCGTGTACTTCGTTTTCTCTTTTCATTTCAAGCCCCAAGGACCTTATCGCTTCTTTGTACTTTTCACTTTTTAAAAACACTGAATTATTTCTAAAGCAACATGTATTGGATGAATAGTAATCTTGTAACATAAAATAATTTAAATTCACAAAAGTAAATAATGGATGTCATGCTTGAAATTAGCTTAAGCCGAAAGGGTTTATAAATAAAATCTTGAATAAAATAACAGGGAAGAAGAATAGGTGAGAAGTAATAGGGAAAAATATTTGTTGAGAAAAGGAGATTCGTCATGATAATTATGGAAATAAGTTTTATTTCATTTGAACCTACATTATTTTGTTTCATTTGAACCTACAAATTTGGTTGCTCAGTCCAGCTCAGGTATTGTTATTTCTCAACGCAAGTATGCTTTAGATATTCTTGAGGAAACAGGAATGATGGGATGTCGACCCATTGACACTCCTATGGATTCAAATGCTAAACTTCTGCCAGGACAGGGGGAGCCACTCAGTGATCCTGGAAGGTATAGGCGGTTGGTTAGAAAGATGAATTATCTCATAGTGACTAGACCTGACATCTCTTTTCCTGTGAGTGTTGTAAGTCAGTTTATGACTTCCCCTGTGATAGTCATTGGGATGCAGTTGTTCGGATTTTGCGATATATAAAGTCATCTCCAGGTAAAGGACTACTCTTCGAGGATTGAGGCCATGAGCATATCATTGGATATACAGATGCTGATTGGGCAGGATCACCCTCTGATAGATGTTCTACATCTGGATATTGTGTTTTAGTAGGAAGTAATTTGGTATCCTAGAAGAGTAAGAAACAGAGTGTGGTTGCTCGATCTAGTGCCGAAGCAGAGTATCGAGCAATGGCTGCAGCAACTTGTGAGCTAGTTTGGATCAAGCAATTGCTGAGAGAATTAAAATTTGGAGAAACTGGTAAGATGGAACTTGTATGTGATAATCAGGCAACCCTTCATATTGCATCTAATCTAGTGTTCTCTTTTCCATGAGAGGACCAAGCACATAGAGATTGATTGTCACTTTGTCAGAGAAAAGATACTCTCGGGAGATATTGTTACAAAATTTGTGAAGTCAAGTGATCTACTTGCAGATATTTTCACCAAATCCCTCACCAGTCCTCGTATTAATTACATTTGTGACAAGCTTGGTACATATGACTTGAATGCACCGGCTTGAGGGGGAGTGTTAGAATATGAATAGGAATAACATATTGAATTCTACTTGGAAAGGGATTGTAATGTAGTGTCCTATTAGGAATAGGATTGGAATGTAGTGTCTATAAATAGGGTCTCAATGTAATAATTTAGAGACAACAATTCAATAATATTTTTCTCCATTATTTCTCACAGTTTGTTCTTTTTTGGATTTGTTTTCTTTTGTTCTGTTGAAACACTTTACTTTTAAGTTAAACGGTGTGTTTATTGTTTCTGGACAGCTTTCAAAAGATTTAATGGATGAACATAGTCTGAAGTGGAGAAATTAGGAAAGCTGTAGAAGCTCTAGGTTGTATCTTGTTGGGTAAATCTGTAATTGGATCATCCCTCTAATGACATTCAGTTGTACGTTGTGTTTTTCTCTTCCATCTTTTGCTAAAATTTAAGAAATGAAATGTTAGTATTTGTTTGCACCATGGTCTGGATTGAATCTGTGTAGCTGTATTGGGAGTAACCTTTTTCTTTAAAGGAAACTTAAGAACTTTGAAGCTCGTCAAAATGAAAATCTTTATTTGTAGCTTGCAGTTTAACCAAATAGTCCTTGTTTTACTTGGTATTATAGTTAAGATGAGGATGTTCTTTGTTCTTATCCCCAAAAGAAGTTGGGGATATTCTTGGTTTCATTCAACGTTTTGTGATCTTTTTTCTTTGCCATTGAGCTTTAAAACCTATTTTTTGGCAATAAATGATTACTTGTTATGTGCATCACAATTTGTTTTCCATTCTCCTGATATTTGAGTCTTCAACTGTGTTTCTTGTCCGCATTTTCCATGCTTGATTTCTTGAATGTCCTCATTAGAGTCAAGTCATCTCTTACTGTGGAATGACATCTCAAGTTGTTTGCATGATTTTAAGTACATAGGAAACTTAAAGTTTAAACAGACTTCCTAGTAGTTCTTACAACCTTTAGTTCCTTTAACATCACCATCGTTTGCATTTTGATATAGAGTTTTATTTGCTTTAGAAAGGTTGTCAATGTTAGGCTTGGTGGAAGTTATCCTAACCTCTAGACTGAAACTTCACCTGAAAGCAAGGCTTGAGAGCAAAGGAACCTTGTGGAAAAATACCCATTGATTCTAATACTAATTCATAGGATAAAAATTTATTCGAACAAATATTCTTTTAAAAATCAAGTTTTAAGAGTGGGGGAGAGAAAAATAGGAGTGCATGCCAAATCTCGGCCATTTTTGATAATTAGCTGATAGTTGGGTCATTGGTAGTTTTAAAAAAGATGCCAAAAGATCAGTCTGCTTAATTATCTTTTTTTTTTTTTTGTTATGAGGAACATAAATTAAAGATCAGTGCCAAAGTAGTCTAGTGGCGGTGAAAAGGCGATAGTAGGCCAGACGGGTATTTATATAAGAATTTTCAGAGGAGATGAGTTCATAATATTACTATAAGCTGAAGACATATAAACATATATCCAGTTGTACAATGCACACTAAAGTAATCCGCAAACTATTCAGTAAGAACCATCTTACAGTTCTTCATACCATACAAAGAGAAACTGAAATCTATCCTTCGACGCTCTTTTTGCAGCAAGTAATACAGGGCTTCAGAGAATTTGCTTGGTATGTTTAGATTGCTATGCAATCACTTTAGCAGTTAGCTTCAGCTGCAAGGCAGATGGGAGTAATAGTTGATTGTCGTTTTTCCTTGATGATGGATGAACAGACGCAACATACACAAGGGGAGGTTCCATGTTACATGACATAGTATTGATTGACAAGACCCATGATAGAGTTTACTATAAGTTGGAGTTTTGGAGATGGATCCTGTCTGGACTAAAATAAGAGCATTTGGAGTGCAAGTTCAGTGACGTAACTCACGAGGCAAATGTGGAAATGAGCATTGATACTCAATTTATTTCTATGAAAGGAAGTTTCAGGTATCCAGGTTCTATAATCCAATGATACAGAGAGATTTACGATGATGTTACACATCATATTGAAGCGGGGTGGATGAAATGGGGTGGGGGGTCCTCGTATTCGTTGTCTTGTGTGATAAGAAGATGTCACCAAGACTTGAAGGTAAGTTTTATAAAGTGGATTGTAAGCAGCCTTACCGTGCATTTTTACGGTAGGCTGTTTCCAAGGCTTGAACCAGACCTCCTGGTAACATGACAGCAACTTTGCCAGTTAGGCTGTTTCCAAGGCTTGAACCAGACCTCCTGGTAACATGACAACAGCTTTGCCAGTTACTCCAAGTGAAACTGTGCCACATAAGCTTTGTGATAATCTGTATATTCTTTTGCAGGTGACAAGAAAGTTCTCTTTGCAGACAGAGTTTTGAAGTTCACAAGTACAGGGAGGATGAAGCGGCGCATTCTTCTTATAACTGATTTTTCCCTTTACATTGTGGACCCAGACATTGATGCACTTAAAAGACGGATTTCCCTAGCAGCTGTTGAAAAGCTCTGTTTGAGTGAACGAAGTGATAATTTCTTAGCAATTATTGTCCCTACTGAATATGATCTACTGATAGCCAGCACTCAGAAGACGGAAATTGTATCTATCTTTGTAGACACTACCAGGAGTCAATCCGACTACGAACTTGAGGTACTATCCTCTAATAGGTAAGTGCAGTGCCATTTTCTCATTGACTCTGAATTCCTGCTCATTCATTCATCTGGCTTATCAGTATTCAAATAGTTCTCCATGCCTAGCTAGAATAATGATTTTTCGATGGACAAGACCTTTGCAAACTGTGCGCAACCACCACCACCACCAACAACAACAAACCCAGTATATTCCCACATAGTGGGGTCTGGGGAGGGTAAAATGTACGCGGTCCATACCACTACCCCCGAGGGAGTAGAGAGGCTGTTTCCGATAGACCCCCGGCTCAAGAAAAACTGTGCGCAACCAGAAAATATTAATCATGCGGACATGTATGTGGATGATAAGATAGTTGAAATCGGTTCTACCAGAAACAGAAAAAGAAAGAGAGTGTTTGGGGCATCTCAATAGATTTTGCTCTTTCATTGTTTTATTTAATCTTTATTCCTATGATGAACTATCTGCCTTTTTTACTCTCCCACTACTTCGTAAAATTTTCCTGTTTTTTTTCTTCCAAGAAGATTTTATTCCTGGGAAAAATATCTTTTATTATTGTTCATACACTTATACTATCTTCGTCTTGCAGATTTGAGTACAATGCAACTTCCGAACTAGTAAAAGAAATTTACTTTGACGAAACTGAAGGTCGATGTTAGTTTAAGCTTATGACATTCTCTCTGCCCTAGTTTTTTTGTGATTCTAAAGTCGCGAACTCTTTTGAATCTCAGATGGTACGAGAACAAGAATAGTGAGAAAATGAATTGCACCCTTAATGTAGCAGTCTGACAACATGAACTGCTAGTGTGCCTGCAACACCCCCCTTGCCTTTCCCACGGAGGAATCAGCTTATATCATTTCATGTATAAAGGTGATTATCGTTCTGAATTGGACCAATTAAATTGATTTTTTTCATCACGTTCAGCGGTTTTATTTTCGCTTGTTTTTGCCGACCTATTCATTTACTTGGCTTGTTGCCTTGATGTAAATTTTCAAACTCTTCTATTTTTATTTTTTTTGTTTAGCTGCAATTTCTTTAGCTTTGCTATTTTCCTGATATTGTTATTACGAGATGCTTGTTGGCATATATGACAGAAACTTTAGCATGCACAAGCTTAGGAAGTTTCTGCCCTTTTGCCTTCTCATTGTTTTCCAAAATTGACTTCTACTCCTACTCTTTCTAGTAGCTTATTGTGAGTGAATAATTTCTCTTCTACAGAATTCAAGCTGCTGAGGTCATGGACAGCTATAGTAATGTTGCTACTATCTCTTTCTATATGCAAGGAAACCTCAAAAGTTTCACATTGGAAACTTCCTGAGTCCACTCCTCAAGAACTACAGGACACGCCCACTTCGCTACCTGTCAGTACCTTTATAGCTGTATAGGTGAGTTTCCCGTGAGAAGTTTAAGCAAAAGCAGTGGATATCATATGCTTGGGACACTTCCGTTGTATCCCTGCAACTTTTGGGGCTCAATATCCTGTCGCCCGCTTGACTGGTGAAACTATAGGACTCATCAGTGTCAAGTTCAGTGGGACAACCAATCCCTTGTAGATAAAAATGTTTTGAGGAAATTGTCTTTTCATGGGCAAGTTTCCTTTCCTCAGACCGTCCACGGTCCACGGACGTGGAGAATGTCTCGACCTATGGCAGCAGCAACTGTAATTGGTTTCCTAGTTCCCCGTCTATTAGAATCCTGCCTCAACTCTTCTTGCCTGAAATTCATTAGTTCAGCACAGACATCATAACATCAAAATACTGGAACACTTAAGTGAACACTGAAAAGATGTATCTCAAGGTTCTATCCTCCAAACCAACAGACGTCAAAAGACAATTTACTGTAACTGGGCTAAAAAAAGTCAAAGCCGAGCTTTCCCTTGGGGAATTTTTCCAACATCTTCTTACCATAGGAACCAATTGCAATTGGAACATCATCTTTATTTTAGTACAGTTAAAACCAGTGTCTCACTTGAATCGACATGTAGAAGTGGAAATTTAAAATGGTAACTTTGACATCCCCAGCTGTTCCTCAAGGCAGTGACGGAAGAAAATGTGAATGATAAATCAGGGAGTATTTCTTTTGATGCTATTCTCCCTCTTAATAATGCAATCGCAAGTTACATTATTGCTAAAATATCAGCAGAACTCATATGGAAATACTAAAAATTAAGAATTTATCTGGCACTAAATCTTGATATGAACTTGATCTTAGTAGAGATGAACAATATAACATTAACGACGAGCCTCTTTTTCACCTTCTTTGAATAGCAAAAAGGATCAGCAGTGTGATCGATTGCACCAAATGCTAGAACACATCATCCAAAGTTCTGCATTAATAACGGGAACTAATTTTGTTAGGCATTGCAAACTTTTACCTATTAAATAGGGCCAATACCCACTTAATTTCTGATAATATAAAATCCCTATTACCAAAAAAAAAAAAAAAAAATTCCCTGGTCTTGCCTCTATTTATTCTATGACCATAGTTTCAAGGTTCCTAGCTAGTTACGTTCCAACATTTATATTTTTACGGCAGAAGTTTTTTGAGTTAAAAAAATTGAACCTGTAAATTGAAATTGTGAACAATAATCGTGGTGGAAATGATCTCTTTTTCTTGAAAAAGAGAGGATACTTACAAAATTATTTACCATAAAGGGACGATTATTTTATTTTTTTCAACCATAAAGGGACGATTAGTTAGATGACAAATTTTTATACTACTACTAGCAATACATAGGTCAAAATAACTATTACAAAAAAAAAAAAAAAAAAAAAAAGAGTGGGAGACATAATCACAAAGGAACTAAGTGTTGCAAAATCAACATTTGAGGTATTTTATCCCTATATTATTTTCTTTTATTTTTTGTTTTGCTATATTGACTTTTTAAATAAATTAGATCAAATTAAGTGACCTTGTTAGTAGAAAACAAGCGTTAAGTGACTTTAGTGAGGATTTTTTTTTTTTGGCAATTAAACAGGTTTTATTAATTACTTCCTCCGTTTCGGAATAAGTGAATTGTTGAGGTATTTATTGGTGTTTCAAAATAAGTGAATCATTGAATTTTTTTTTCAAATTTGTCCTTATGATTTGACAACCAATTAACTTTTAAAAAGGTATTACAAGGTCAACTTTTTCTTTTTTGGAGGTAAAAATGGAAAGTTGTGTTAAATTTATGTCTTTAGTGCTTTTTTCTTAATATATGTGCCAAAATCTAACAATTCATTTATTATGAAACAGAGGGAGTACCAGGGAACAATAATAAATCAGGGAGGAACCAACCAGTTCTTTCCTCTCAAGTACAAACTATTAGATCTCTATACATATTTAAAAAACAAAAAAACCAGGGAGGATTCCTACAGAGAGCAAATAAACTAAAGCATATCCTTGCTATCTCTAATTCTAATACAGGGATTTGTCTTGATTGCATGCATGATCATCCCAAGTCTTGGCTTTACAATGATATACTCTTTGATTTCTCTCAATCCACAAGTCATACACTGTTGCAGGACATCCAGCCTAAGCAATCTTCTTCTAGCACTCTTTCCCTTGACTGCAACACCATCCAACTCCATTCATGCTCCCACTGAAGGGTTCTTCTATACCATCCCGGCACTCGTGAATCCTTTGCCATATATCACTGGTAAAGTCACATTGGAAGAAAATATGATCAGTTGTTTCCTCCTAATTGCAGAAAACACATTTACTATCTACACTGATTTCCCACTGAATGGGTCTATCTTTAGTTCTAAGCTTCTTCTGTAGTGCAAGCCATACGATGAAATCCTACTTAGGACAGGCTACATTGTGATTAATTAGACTTCTCCAGCTGACATTCTCAACTTCACCTCTTAGATTCTTATAAGTAACAGAAATCAAAAACCTGCTCCTAATGCCACCACTTATGTGTGCTCGGTGCTTCCTCACATTAAGGATTTTTCTGACCATCCACGAAACTTGTTTAGGGGCTTCCATCGTGTCAACATTTTGCCTTTCTATATAATAAGCATGGATCCAGGCAATCCACAATTTTTCCTTGTTTTGCCTCAAGATTCAGTACATCTTGCAAATTATTGCTTGATTCCATACCCTTAGATTTAACACATTTTGACAACCAACACTCCTAGGAAGACATACTCTCTCCTATGCAACTAGTGCCCCCTTAGTCACCTGGGCTTCACCTGTCCAAAGATAACTTCTGCAAATAGCTTCAATAAGTTTTATCACTTTTTGAGGAAGTAGGAAAAGTTGTGACCAATAGTCTTGGACGACAAACAATACTAATCTTATAAGTTGCAACCTCCTTGCATGTGAGAGACCTTTAGCCATCTAAACTTGAACTCTAGCGGTGATCCTGTCAACTAAAGGTTGATGTTGTTGTACCATCAATCTTTTGGTAGATAGAGGTACACCAAGATACTTAAAAGGCACTTGCACCAACTCATAACCATGTACTTGCAATATATTCTATTTGGTATTCTCATCTACACCACCAAAGTATACCTGACTCTTATTCAAGTTGGATTTCAAACCTGAAGCTGTAGAGAAGATATCAAACTTGGCTTTTAAATGAAGAACTGACTGACCATCTCCTCTAGCAAACATAAGTAGGTCATCTGCAAAATATAGGTGGGTAATATTTAACTTCTGACACTTAGGATAGTAGTTATAATCAGGCTCTTCCTTCAAAGTGTCCAAACATCTGGTTAGATATTCCATTAGGAGTATAAAATTATTAGGAGACATAGGGTCCCCTTCTCTCAAACCCCTCTCAGCCTGTATATTTTCTGATAGGTTACCATTTATCATAAAGGTATAGCTAATAATATTGATAAACATTATCCACTCCACTATTTGCTGAGGAAAGCCCAACTCATTCAGAAGTTAAAAGACAAAACACCACTCAACCGAGTCATAGGCTTTCTATAAGTCTACTTTGATCATACATCTTGGTGATAGATGTTTCCTGGTGTAGCCTTTGATTAGCTCATGGCTAAGTATAATATTATATGCAAGGGCCCTACCTGGAATAAAAGCTGATTGGTTGCTCCCCACCAGTCCATCAATAACTCCTTTAATCCTCATAAAAATAATCTTGGATATCAACTTGTATAAAGTGGAACATCAGGCTATAGGCTTGAAATCCCTTACTATTTTAGGGTGAGTTGTTTTGGGAGTCAAGGTCACCACAGTGTTATTAACTGCTCTCAACAATTGTCTTTCCAAAAAACTCAGGTACAGCAAGATAAACATCATGTCCTACAATCCCCATGCCTTTTTATAAAAACATGTAGTGAAACAGTCTATACCTGGTGATTTATTATCATCTATATCAAAAAAGACTCCTTCAACTATTCAGGAGTCACTGGCCTGCAAATGTCTCTTCTTTGTGTAGTGGTAAGACAAGGTCTTTTCCTCATAATATTAATGTCCAAAGCTGGTAGTTGTCTTGTTGCATCTCCAAAGAGACCCCTATAAAATTATAAAAAATCGTCTCTATGTCATCAGGTTTACACATAATATCCCCATTATCATTCTTTAGTATAGATATACTATTAGCGCTTGCTGTAACTTTCATATAGGAGAGAAATATTTGTTGCTCCCATCACCAATATTTATCCAGTGAGCTTTAGATTTCTACTTGAGGATCCTTTCTTGAATAGTCATCCATTTATGTAACTCATTCAATGCAGCTTTCTTCTTCTCTAGGAGTGCAGGACCCATTTGCGCATTGAATACTGGTGAGTTGCTCTCTTGTATCCTCTACTTTCTGATCCACACTACTCAACTCCTTCTGTTGTAGTAGTTTGAGGGGTTCCTTGCATGCTTTGAGCTTTGTCCATACCCTAAACATATGAGTACCCTGTATCCTTTGACCTCAAACTGAGTGTACCTTAGGCAAGAATTGTTCCTACTCAGCTGACACATTTAGGAATCTAAAAGGTTTCCTCCCTTGGTGACTACTAGTATTAATCTCCATGTTCATAAGGGAGTGGTCCGAGAAGTAATTCTCCATATAGTAAGCTGTAATATTTCCATATGCTAACACCCAAGTAATATTACACAGTGTCCTGTCTATTCTACTTGAAATATGTTTGTTTGTCCAGGTATGGAATCTGCCAGAAGTCTTCATATCAGTAAGTAGTAAGGTATCCACCACATTTTGGAAGTCCCTCGTTTCATGAACGTCCACCTGGTGCCCTTCAACTCTATCTTCTTATTTTAATGGAGTGTTAAGATCTTTTCTAATACACTATGGCATGCTAACTCCTGCACCAATCCTGATAATTTTTTTCCATAGTTCCTGCATTTCGTCAATGGTATTCCTTCCATACACTACTGTCAGAGCACAACTGAAGTTGGATCTTCTGTCCACCACTTCACATTGAATATATTGTACATTAGTTTTCTTAATAGTAACATTTACCTGGTTATCCTGCCATAAGAACCAGATCATGCCATTATCTACCTCGGTATAATTATGAGCCCATGTCCAATTCTTAGTAATTCTGACTGAACTCTGTTCATATTTATGCTCTTTCACCTTAGTCTCCAAAATACCAGCAAAAACCACTTTATACTTTTTTCAGATAAGACCTAAGGTCTCTCTGTTTGAGGGGCCGATTTATGCCCCTCACATTCCATATTAGTCCTCTCATGTAGGTGATATAGTACCTCTTCTATCAGGAGCCAGGTCTATATCAATACCATCCATACTTACAAAAATCAAAGGGGAAAAGGAATTCACCATCCTTAACGAATTTGTCTTCTGTAAAACTAGTAGTCTAGTCCCTTGTGCCACCTTAGCAAAACTTCTGTTAGAAGGAGCAGCTGGTCCCTCAGAAGTGGAACTAGATGCTTTATCCTGTTGCACTATACCCTCCCTAACCTATTTTAATTTCACCATTTCCTTAGCAGGTTGCTTCCTTTTCTCCCATTGCATATTCACTATAGGTTTTGGTCCTTGGACCTGAGCTTTCACTTGCCTCTGAGGTGGTTGTACCTATTTCTCCTTGCACTCATGCCCAGCCTGAGCACATACCTTACAATATTAAGGTTTTCAATCATATTGTATTTTCTGTTCAAATATCCTGTCAGTTGCATCAGCAACAGAGATCTTATCAGGTATGATCTGTATAACATCCATGTAAACCAACACCCTCGCATAAGAAATCTTGCTTTGGGTTCTGGTATATGCATCAGCATACATAGGTTTTCCTAATCACTAGCTATTCTGCTCAAAGTCTGTGATCCCTAGTGCAAAGGTAAGTTAGGCAATCTTACCCTAATAGGCATAGTTTTAGGCATTTTCTTCTTAAAATCAGAGTTAGGGCTCCAAATCTTCAAAATCAAAGGCATCCCATTAGAGTATGGTCCTGAATAGAGTATTTCATTTTGATCGTCAATACTCTGAAACTTTGTAATGTAGCAACCTGCGTCATGCCAATAGAGATCTGGCCCAGTCACTGAATTCCATTGCCTTTTCACAAATGAGCTCATATATGTGTAATCGGGAAGTTCTCTCATACCATAGATAACAAGAGCATCACTCTAGTCCTTTGTCTGCAATTCCACCTCTGATTCCTAAATCCTTATCATTGGCTTTCCATCAAACACTTGAGGGGCAACACCACTCAATGGCATTCCATTAGCAGCAGCATGATTATGAGAAAATAAACTGGTCCATTTCGATTATTCCAGCTCCTCCGTTTTGTCATGCTCCACTCTCTTCGACTTGATCTCTATTTCCACCTCGACCTCATTCATTTCCACCTTATCATCTTCCTTAGAATTTTCCCCCATTGTTACAGAATCATGAATACCTACTGCTCGAGTTTGCGTTGGGGTTATAGTTAGTTGCGGTAGAGGAAATCGGTCACTATTATGACCAATTTCAGGTGAATTTTGTGTTGTCTGCAACTGCGTTTTACCTTTCGACTGTTGTATAGTCTTCAGTAGTTCCTCTTCGACCCTCCTCGGGCGTCCTCTTCTTCTCTTTGCCATGGAAATTCCATCAAAGCTTCAGGTGGTGAACGTTAGCAAGGAGAGTTTAACGTACGCCACAGAGCTATTTAGTATTACTGTTTGTCAAAGATTCTATTTTTGTTTTGACCAGTGAGGAATTTTCTAATGCTAAATGGCCATTTAAGTTACTCATTCATACTTACAGACTAGGTGGAAGCATAGATGTTAGACGGTATATAGCTTAATTAGATCCTATTTACAGACATATTGATGGAACTAATAATAGTTTGGGAGCATTAATCATGAAGAATTTTTAGTTTGTAATCTGTACTAATAGTTTATATTGAGTGCACACACAAGTATACGTGGTCCACCATGTAGTAAAGGGACCTTATAAAAGTCAAGTATCGATCCCATATGGACTTGTATCAACAACTATCTAATTCAAGATTAACTATTAAAATTTACTTGATGCAAAGGTAACCAATGGAGTTTGAAAGTTGTGACTAACTGTAAATTAAAACAATGCGGTAAAGTAAACAACAACAACAACAAACCCAGTTTATTTCCACATAGTGAGGTCTGAGGAGGGTAAGATGTACGCAGTCCATACCACTACCTCCGGAGAAGTAGCAAGGCTGTTTTCGATAGACAATGCGGTAAAGTAAAGTGTTTGAAAAATCAATGGGGAGAAACTCAGGGTTAATGCTCTGTGAATAATCATACTATGCTATTGAACTTCATTAGTTATGTTACTTATCTTGGTTGTTGATTCACGGGGTTGATATTATGATTATGGTCTTTCGAGCCTCTAATCATCTATCTAACTTAGACCTACAAATACATCGTTGAGCAGGAATCTGAGAACTAAATTAAACGCATTCATATTTCATCCCGTAAGTGAACCAAATAGGTCACTTAGGTATATTTCTATCCTAAATGCAAATTATAACATCATTCTGTAAAAGATTACAATCCTATCTTATTTATCTCTATGTACTATCCTCTTGTGGCTCTTTTTGGGCTCACAAGATGACTATGGATGTATTTTAAGAATAGATAATCCTTAAAATAGTGATGACAAGAATAAAAAAACAATCAAATACGATAAATAATCAAAACCAAGTCAATTCATAACAAGAGTAATCATGTTCTTGGCCTTAACCCCGAAAAAGGGTATTTAGCCGCTCATGGACATAACCGAAATTGTAATGATAGAATACATGTTAAAATCCATAAACAAACCAAAGTAATGGAATAAAATACCTAATTGAAGTGTTCTCCAGCATCTCTCAAAGTTTCAAGGTCGTCCAAGGTGTGTAACATAATGTTTAAGGGTCCTATTTATAGGAGGACACAAGCTGCCGATTTGAACTTACCAACATGCCACAAACCTTATCTCAGTGCCTAGGACCTGTGGCATGTACTTATCATGGTGAAACACTGGAATTGTTCATTTAGGATTCCCCCAAGGGCGTGTCATGGACCCTAACATGGGGCCTAAGCTCCGTGGCACGTCAATGACTCCAAAATGTTCGTTTTTAGTCAAATCTTATTTCGTGCTTTTTTTCATCCTTTACGAGCCTTGTGATGTTGTTTCTACTTGATTTACAGCTTGTGTATAATCCATATATCATTATTATCAACTCACAACGCATCCTATAACATCAAACACTATGTATCAGAGCTCAAAATGACATACAATTCAAGACGATGAACTAGAATCTTAAACTAAAAATACTAGTTTGGTCCTTTTGATCTTTAACTTAGTTTTGACTCTTGGCTTGTTTAAATTGAACCTTAAACATTATAAACAATTTTTTACACACATAATTACACATTCATACCCGTATAAACTCATTACGCACACTAGAATCCATTGAGTTCAATAGAACAACACATAGCTCAAGCTAGTAATACTAGTTTTCTCGTCTAAATTCTAAGTGACCAAATTAATTCCAAACTTGTTTGAAACACACCTTAAATATTATAATCAAGTATTTTAACACTTATATGCTGATTTATATCATTAACAACTCATTAATCACACAAGAAGTCCTCAAAATAAGGCTAAACAAGCATAGATAATGACATTGAGGTGCATAAATTCACCTCAGATCATCACCCCACACTTAAAGACTTGTTCGTCCTCGAACGACTCTATTCTCTAAGCATCATAATCAGAAGAGACTCCACGCTTTTACCATAAGCAAGACATTCAAGCTAGCACAACAATGACTACACAGAATGCAACTTCTTACACTAAGCATGTTATACTCAATTAAAAGCTCTAGAACACTACTCCAAAACATCCTAGCCTCAAGAATTGACTCACCAAGTTGGCAAACCCATATATATATTACTCAATCAAGAGATCATACAAATTATCCAACTATCATCAAATATGTGCCTTCGCAATAATAGAGTTATCCATAATCACTCACATAAATGCAATTTATTCTAAATTAGGTACAAAAATCAAGTTACGCTCACTCTCACAAAGAATTCACAAGTTACACAAGATGAACCATAGGTTTTTCCTTAGTGTAATACTCCACTAATATTAGAATGTTAAGACTTATGATCGAATAGGATTTAAGGGTTGTAATGTAGGCTAAGGGATGGGTAGAAACTATTTTGGCCAGCAATAGTGACTATCTTCCCTAAGTGTTTTAATAAATCACATTTTCCATTTAATCCACCTCTAATAACCACACTTCCACCACTTCTATCTACACACATCTTTTTGTTTTACCCCACCTCATTAAGCTTACTCACGTACAATATGGAAGAGAGTGTTGTCTATTAATTCATGATTCAATTTTTAGCATAAATTTATTTCACTCCCAATCACAACACATTAATTGTACACACCAATAACTATTACTTTGGGGATTCCATTTCTCTTTTCTCCTTCATCAATTTCCAGCTCCTTAACCAAACTAATTTTTTTTATGAAAGCGCTTAGGAGCTTTGGATCAAATTAAGGTCAATCAAAGAAGGGGATACAAGCTACATATGACGCTACCAAAGAAAACAAGCTAAAGGTTCAATGGGGCTAACTAGGAGTATGCACAAGGGTAGGTAAAAGAGGGTATGAAACATGGCTAGTAAAGAAATGCTTATATCATCTCTTAAACCCACACTTTTTATTTTACTTTGCACACACACCAGGCAAGTTCTAGCATCAAATGCAACAAGGAATACACAAAAACCTTACAGCACATATGACACATGTTCAACTCAAGTAGGATCATGATAGACTCTCAATCAAACAATAGCATGAATTAAACATTAAGCCAACAACGTTCAAGAGTCATAAACTAGAGCCTAGGAGTCTCTAAAGTAATAATTCACACAATCAACATGTTCTTTATATTCAAGACAGCTTACATCATGCAATGACACATAGCACAAACAAGAACATATCACTTATCCTACATAAAAATTTAAATTTACTCCTAAAAAAGAAAAAGACTACTGGGTTCAAGGGGCACCCTAGTGAAAAAGAACCGAAAAGAACAACCACGGGGTGGGTGAAGTGTTCACCTACTAGACTAACCCAAATAAACTAAAAACTAAAAAGAGAAAATATTTTTGTATTTTTTTTTAAATTTACCCAAAAACTATAAAAACAACTAAGACTCAAGACCCTATAGCCAAACTTCACCCGAAATAATGGAAATTTCCCACCCCCACTTAAAAATCTACTTTGTCCCCGAAGTAAAATTTAAAGTAAGGATAGAAATACTCCCTGAGGCCTCTAGGCGTAGCTAGTAACATCTTTATACATCAAGAGGGTTCGGGGACCCCACAGTCAGCCTTCGTCATGCTCCTTAGCTCAAGTTTCCAATAATTAGACTTTTTATCGACCTGTGACTCAACAAAAGCAAGAACTACGTAAAGTAAAAGCTAAAAATACAAAAATCAAACACCTACCTTAACTTGGGTTGCCTCATAAGCAACGCCTAATTAGTGTCGCAACACAATCCCTATCAAATTTTTCCTCCATCTTGAGGATATGAATTTCACCCTGAACCTCGCATCCATCTTTTTTATTTGCTCATAGGATGGTGGTACCAAAATCAAGGAACCAAGTAATGGATAGTGCATGGTAAACCACTAGTCATTGAAGTGAGGCATGTTTTTGTATTCCTTATCTGGTGAAAATTTAAGAATATAGGATTCTTGTTCCTCATCTTCACACTCTTCCACTATTTCAGATGACTCCACAGATATGTCATTATCTAAACATAAAGTAGAAAAGTTCTTTGAATGACACCCAACCAATACCACATCCAAATTTACACTATCCATAATACACTCACTCTTATTCTTCTTCTCAATGTCAATCTCAAGAAAAAAATGACAGTTGAATAGCTAAAATTCTAATGTCTCCTCCATAGATTGGCTAGTATCCACCCCATCTAGTGATGTTCCCAACCACCCACTTCCCTGAAAATTTGTACAAATACTCTCCTGGTAGGGTCCTCCACAAAAACAACAAGAATCATCATCACTCGACCACCATCTATCTCAGGCTGACATATCAGGAAGTGTGACAGAAAAGTAATAATAACAACAAACCCATTGTATTCCCATACAGTGGGGTCTGGGGAGGGTAAAATTTACGCAGTCCATACTACTACCTCCGAAGAAGTAGCAAGGCTGTTTCCGATAGACCCCCGGCTGTGACAGAAAAGTAAAAGAAAATAAAAAGGAACAATAATAAACTATGTACAACTCAATATAGCTAAAGTAAAAATAAGATAGTTTCCTATTTACAAGTCATCGGCAACAGCGCCAAAAACTTGTTGCGCCTAAGCGCACAAGCAAGTGTACATGGTCCCATCAAGTGGTAAAGTGGCCTTATAAAAGCCAAGTATCGATCCCATAGGGACATGTATCAAAAAATATCTAATTCAAGTTTAACTATTAATATTTACTAGATGCAAAGGTAACCAACAGAGTTTTAAAGTTATGACTAACTGTAAATTAAAACAATGCGGTAAAGTAAAGTGCTTGGATAATCAATGGGGAGAAACCTAGGGTTAAGGCTCTGCGAACAATCATACTATGCTATTGAACTTCATTAGTTAAGTTACTTATCTTGGTTGTTGATTTGTGGGGTTGATATTATGATTATGATCTTTCGAGCATCTAATCACCTATCTAACTTAGACCCACAACTACATTGTTGAGCGGGGATGTGAGAACTAAATTAAACGCATTCATATTTTATTCTGTAAGTGAACCAAATAGGTCACTTAGGTATATTTCTATACTAAATGAAAATTATAACTTCACTCCATAGAAGATTACAATTCTATTCTATTTATCCCCACTTACTATCCTCTTGTTCCTCCGTACGGGCTTACAAGATGACTATGGATGTATTCTAAGGGTAGATAATCCTTAAAATAGTAATAAAAATTATAAATAAACAATCAACTATTATAAACAATCAAAACCAAGTCAATTCATAACAAGAGTAATCATGTTGTTGGCCTTAACCCCAAAAAAAGGTGTTTAGCCGCTCATGGACATAACCGTAATCACAATGATAGAATACATGTTAAAATACATAAACAAACCAATGTAATGGAATAAAAACCCTAATTGAAGTGTTCTCTATCCTCCCTAAAATTTTCAAGTTCTTCCAAGGTGTGTAACATAATGTTTAAGGGTCCTATTTATAGGAGGACACAAGCTGTCGAATTGAACTTACCAATGTGCCACGGGCCTTATCGCGGTTCCTAGGATCTTTTGCACGTCCTTACCATGGTGAAACACTGGAATTGGTCATTTAGTATGCCCCCAAGGGAGTGTCACGGACCCTAATACGGTTCCTAGGCTCTGTGTCACTCCAATGACTCCAAAACGTCCGTTTTCAGTTAAATTTTGTCCCATGCTTTTGTCCATCCTTTCAAAGCCTTGTGGTGTTGTTTTCATTTAATTTACAGCTTGTTTATCATACATATATCATCATTATCAACTCAAAAATCATACTATAGCATCAAACAACACATATTAGATCTCAAAGCGACATACAATTCAATACGATGAACTAGAATCTTAAGCTAAGAATACTAGTTTTGCCCTTTTGATCTTTAACTTAGTTTTGACTCTTGGCTTGTTTAAATTGAACCTTAAACACTATAAACAAATTTTTCCACACATAATTACACATTCATACCTTTAGTAACTCATTAAGCACACTAGAACCCATCGAGATCAACTAGAATAACACATAACTCAAGTTTGTAACAGTAGTTTTTTCGTCTAAACTCTAAGTGACCAAATTAATTTCAAAATTATTTGAAACACACCTTAAACATTATAGTCAAGTATTTTAACACTTAGATGCTCATTTATATCATTAAAAACTCATTAATCGCACAAGAAGTCCCCAAAACAAGGCTAAACAAGCATATATAATGACACTGAGGTGCATAAATTCACCTCAGATCAATGACACCCAATTTTAGCTCTCCGTGCTTAAAGTAACATCTTCAAGCTTCCTGATCGTTAAAGAATACGAAATATAATTTTCACATTATTTTTTACAATTGTTAACAAATTATTGATAAACAGTCTTATTTTAAAATTTTATCAATTTATTGTCATATGTTTTACTTTTTAATAATATTAGAATTTTTATCAATTTATTATTATTTTCTCAATAATCTACACACGTACACGAAATGACATCATATTTTTTGTAATTTACAATACATCATACTTTCAAGTTAAATACATTTTTAATTTTCATTACATTTTTTGTATAATTACATATCAATACCTACATTTTGTACATTATTTAATACAGCCTGCAAATAAAAAGTTGGATCAATTATTTTAATACACAGAATAATAGTTTGGTCTTGTCAATATCTTGTCACATTTGACAAGACTACACAATGACACTAGCCTTTGAATAATAACTTTACATGTTGGTAAAAGAATGAAAAATCCTTTGGTTAATAACTTAAGGACTAAAAAATGTTCTTAAAGAAAAATGGAGGACATTCTTTTATCTTTTGGTTAATAAGGGGTGTCATGTATTATTATAAATAAAAGGGAGGGGGGAATTTTCTTCTACATATATTTTAGCATACACTCTTTAAAACTCACACATAAAATTAGATTACTCTCTCCTCTCTCTCTCTCATCTCAAATTAGATTTCTCTCCCCTCTCTCTCTCATCTCTTCTCCTCTCCTACACTTCTCTCATGCAGCTCCATCGCTGCTTCGATATCGAAGTTTGACAAACAAGCTCCAGCCACCACCAATCAACCTTTCTTCCCTATCTCCTCTCTCACTCACTTCCCCATTCCTCCATTTTGTCGGAGGCAGTGACCGACGAGCTTCGACAAACTCCAAACCACCACCACACTACCAATGATGAGGCCAACCTTCTCGTCTCTCCCCCTCTCTTTCTTCACCACTTTTTTCCAGAAAGGCCAGATCTGGCCGTATTCGCGACATATCTGACGTTGCTCCAGCAAAAGTCATTGAAGCAACGTCAGTGTCATCACTATTTTGTCTTGTTTTATATGTTAAAAGTGATTTTGATTTTACTTGGACAGATTTGACCAGAGTCGTAAATTCTTCGGTGAACTCCATGAATTCCGGCGAAACTGTGTTGGTTTCATTCATAGTACTACCACTTGTTTTCTACTTATTGAGCTTACATCCTTAACTATTATGGCTATTATTTTCAGATCTTGCAGGTCCTTATTTCCTTTGTAATATTTTTGGATTGTTTTGGAAATTTTCTTATGATTATTGTTGTGATGGATATCTCAGTTTTGCTTCCATATCCCTGCTGACTTTGTTTTGCTTTATTTTTGCTACTGGTTATCTCTACTTTTGACTGGTGGATTGATTTGGCATGCTCTCATATTGACTTTGATAATGTTGTTGTTGTTAACATTGTTCGTTGTATTTTTCATACTTACTCATATTATTTTGCACACTCTCTTTATTACACTTGTAAAAACACTGATAATGAACAATACTGCACAAATGGATTTTTGAGGCCTCCCCATAACAAAAGATGAATTTTACTTTCTCAAGTTTACTTATTTTATATCAAGTACCAATACATGACCAATGAAGAAACTCCCGTCGATTTTTTAGGTCTCCCTAAAAAAACAGACATTACATATACAAATACGTAATAAAAATATATTTGAATGATGACGAATCTTTATGATATTACAACAACACAAAGGGTTTTACGATTCATATCTTGATAAGTCAATTTAGGATGATCGATAAATCGAGCAACCACTTTGTACCCATGGCACATCTAAAACTTAATTTGAGCCTACTTTATAAAAATATTCTATTTTTTATATATACATCTACATAACAAAATTCTATTTTTATATATACATCTGCATATTCATTTTCACACGTATTTTGTACATTTTTATATATCTTTACATAAATATATATATATATATATATATATTATAACAATAAGTTTTATATACATACATCTTTTACAGTATTTATATTTTTCAAAAATAATTTTTTACCTCCTCCCTTTTTGATAAAGTTAATCTAGCCGGGTACCACATTTTGTGGATTCTGGAGGGTGCCTAGCCCCTTTCCTTTGCAATAATTTGAACTCTTACCTAGAATCTAAATTGGTTTTCGTAGACTGAAACATAAGTCATACATGTTAATAATTGAATAGTTTTCTTATTTTTCTTAAAAATTAGGTGGCGACTCTGTATAAAATTCAATTCTTTTAGAGTCCATAGGTCATGTTTTGTTTAACCTTGGCAAAAATAGGGCATGACAGAATAGCTACTCCGATGGGGACTAACAACATGTTCTAACTATGATAGACTCAATTTTTCAATTGAGAGTGGTATTTTTACATTTTGCATATAATAATTATTAAATTCTTTGATTCCTTATCTGTTTCACATTGCAAATTGTGTGGATTTACTCATAAATTCTTTACATTATTCGTACAAATTAGTTTTGTTGTCTTATCAATTCTTTGATTCATTACTTATTTAGTACACTATATCTGTATATTGTGAAAACTGTACACATTATTTTGTACTTTATTTAATCATAACCACGATTCTATTGAGTCTTTAACAGTACACAAACACATATTGAACACGTGAGGGGTGTCCCGCACTCCTCCTAACCTTCTTTGAATTTCTTAGTTTCAGAATTAGTGCAGTTAGGTTAGTGTACTTTTTCACAATTAGTGAGTCCCACTCTAAACTATTTAGGAAATTCTAATTCTAAAGGTAGGTCATGCTATATACAAATTCACAAATTCGTCTGAACTATGCTTTTGACCTAATTTTGTCCTGACAAGATACGTAGGCAACCCTGTATTAGCGTTCGGTCTCTTCACTACTTTAGAATAATTTCTCTGGTATTCAAACCTGGCAATTTTCTATAACAGTTCGAAGACACTCTCTAAAGGTCTTCAAAGAGTGCAAATAAATAGTTCTTCAAATCCAAATCTCAATGACATTAATGCCTAGTCGGCCTAACTCCAAATCCTCACCCCATTTTGGTTTGAGCACACCTAGTTTTTTCTTTCGAATGTCATAAATCATTAAATTAATGACGTATCAATCCTCACTTTCAAAAGCAAGGGTTCAACACTCTTTCAGTCCTGCCAATTATGGAAAAATAGTGCCATAACTTCTTCAATGCTCGACCTTCTCAATCTTGTCAACTTAGTGATGTAGTGTCAAAGCTCTACTCATGCTTGACATCCATCCTCTCAATCGTTTGATTGGAGTAATTTTGATACTACAAGCAGTTCCTTCTTGGTCGGCTTTCACATCATTTTCAAGGATGACCACAACTTTGTGACAATCATACATTACAAATTCACAAATTCACCTGAACTACGGAGACCTAATTCTTGTTCTTGCAAAATGCGTAGTCAACCTTCATTTGTGTACAGTCCCATTTTTTTTTCTAAAAAAAAAATAAAATTTTGAATTAGTTGGTACCAAATCAATTAAAAGTGTGCATGAGAAAGAACAAATTGGTATGATGGGACTGACTTCATGGTAAATCATAGTTTTTTTGATACCTTTTAATCACTCCTGGGTGACACTTGAAAAATTATCTTGCATACATCTAAGGCAAAAACGAAACCAACCACATTGTTTCATGTGTATTGTGTGGTGAGCTTTAGATTAATTCATTGCATTGCATTTTTTATCTAGAACTTTGCCTAAATTTTTGTTGAGGCAAAATTATGAGTTACACTTGGTTTAGGAGAGGATTGTAGGCCTTCTTTGACCCGGTTGTGCCTTCCACAACCTACTAAATGAAATTAGCATTCTCCCCTTTTGCCTAAAACCTTTTACTTGGACAACTGCATCTGCACCTATACAATATTCCCCCTTTGTGCCTAAAACCTTTTCTTTGGACAACCGTATCTTAGCCTGTACATTTTTGAGTGCTTACACGCACTATCCCTCTATTGGCCCCACCTTCTTGAGCACACTAAATATGTGCAAATTGCGAAGGAAGATCCAAGATCAAAGCTGCCAAAGGCAAAGGATATACAATGCCAAAAGAACAAAAGTGAAAAGACGGCTTCAACGAAGAAGGAGCAACCCCTCCTCCCCAAATAAAAAAAGAGAACTTAAACAAAGATGGAGAATCATCAAAAAAATAAAAACATATTTATTAAAAATAAGGGGGGAAAACTCCAGCACAAAATTTAAAAGAAGTCAAAGCAAATACAAAATAAGTGACAAAGAAGCACAACAAAGAAGATTCAATAGCCCTGTCAGTTCGGAGGCTATTACCTTTCAATTGATCCCCAATCGAGATCTTTTAGATTTAATAGCCCCACCAGTCAAGAGGCTGTTACCTTTTAATTGCTCTACCAGTCAAAAGCTCTTAGATTCCAATAGCCCCGCCAGTCGAGAGACTATTACCTTTCAAATAGCTCCGCCAGTCAAGAGCTCTTAGATTTCAATAGCCTCGCCAATCGAGAGGCTATTACCTTTCAAATAGCTCAGCTAGTCGAGAACTCTTAGATTTTAATAACCCTCGCCAGTGGAAAGGCTATTACCTTTTAGATAGCTCTGCCAGTTGAGAGCTCTTAAATTTTAATAGATCCATATGACCTTTTAACTCTGCTAACCGAGAGCCCTTTGATTTTAATAACCCTGCCAGTCGAGAGGTTATTACCTTTCAATTGCTCTGCCAGTAAGAGCTCTTTAATTTCAATAGCCCCAGTAGTCGAGAGGTTATTACCTCTTAATTACTTTGCCAATCAAGAGATGTTTAATTTCAATATCTCCGTCAGTCGAGAGGCTATTATATTTTAATATCCCCTCACTCGAGAGGTTATTACCTTTCAAATAGCTTTGACAGTCGATAGCTCTTAGATTTCAATAGCCCCGCTAGTCGAGAGGCTATTACTTTTTAAATAGCTCCGTCAGTCGAGAGCTTTTAGAATCCAATAACCTCATCAGTCGAGAGGCTATTACCATTCAATTGTTTATCCAGTCGAGAGCTCTTTGATTTTAATAGCCCTGCAATTTAAAAGGCTATTACATTTCAATAACCCCACTAGTCGAGAGTCTATTATAATTGTTCAACCAGTCGAGAGGATATTAGATTTCAATCACCTAATTAGTTTAGGGCCTTAGTCTTCATAGACAATTAAGGACGACCATCAACATGAGACTTCGTAGACAATCAGAGATGTCTTGCACTAAGTCTACAAAGACAATCAAAGGACTTTACCACAATCAACATTAGTATCCATAGACAATTGGAGATATCATGCATCAAGTCTTCATAAACAATCGAAAACATCATTCATCACATAGTCTCTGTAGACAATTGGAGGTATCATTTATCATCAAGTCTCCAAATACAAACGGAGATGTCATGCATTAAGTCCCCGAAGACAACCGGAGGACTTTACAACAATGAGCATCAATCTCCATAAACAATTGAAGATGTCATGCAGAGTTTTCATAGACAATCGAAGACATCATTCATCATATAATCTTTGTAGACAATCAGAGGCATCATTTATCATTAAGTCCCCATAAATTAGAGATATCATGCACTAAGTCACCAAAGACAACCGAAGGACTTTACTACAATCAATATTAGTCTCTACAGACAATTAGAGATATCATGCATCAAGTCTTCGTAGACAATCGAAGATACCATTCATCACATAGTTTCTGTAGACAATTAGAGGTGTCATTTATTAGCAAGTCTCCATAGAAAATTATATATGTCATGCATTAAGTCCTCGAAGACAACTAGAGGAATTTACCAGAATCAACATCAAACTTCATAGACAATCGAAGATATCATGCATTAAGTCTCCAAAGAAATCAAGGGATTTTACAACAACAAACACAGTCTCTGTAGACAATCAGAGATGACAATCAACATCAGTTTTCGTAGACCGTCAAAGATGACAATCAACATCAATCTCCATAGACTATTGGAGATGTCAAGCATCAAGTCCCCGTAGACAAGCAGAGATGTTATTCATCCTCAAGTCTCCAGTAACAATCGGAGTGGCATTCATCCTCAAATCCCCATAGACAATCGGAGACATCATGCATCTTTTCAATAAAAAATATAATCCGTAACAAGATATTTTTAAAATTCCTTTCAAAGAGTCCAATGTTAGCCATAAATCATACACTGAGCAAATTTTGTGAACCGACTCAAAATTTCCCCTATTTTCTCATTTCAAACTACATTGACTTGATTCTCATGACACTCGAGATATATAGGAATCTCTATGCAGAGTTTGGTCATCACAATCGTATAATCATTCTTTCTCCTGAGCAAGTACACAATCTTGCATCCTCAGCATCTCACAGCTCGATACTAGGAAAATTTTGAAAGGAACACTGGAAATATGTGAATACTTCCAATTTTAAATAATCCTGCTCTCAATAATCATCTCACATGATCGTTCACCCTTAATAACAGGGAAAGATATAATTTGCCTATTCTTTTAATCTACACCTGACCTGATCCTCATACAACTCGAGATATGTGGGAAATTCTAAAGTAGAGTTCAATCAAAATTTTTATCAAAAATAATTTTTTTTTTGAAAAAAATTGGCTATATGTCAACATTTTCATCTGAAGACTTCTACATCATCTTCAAATGAAAAGGGACAACTGTTGAGACTCAATTTCGATTCTCCATGCTTAAATTAACATCTTCAGGCTTCCTGGTCATTAAAGGGCACAAAATATAGTTTTCACATATTTTTTACAATTGTTAACAAATTATTAATAATTAGTCTTATTTTACAATTTTGTCAATTTAGTGTCATATTTTTTACTTTTCATAATATTAGAATTTGTATCAATTAATTTTCATTTTCACAATCAACTGCACACATACACGACATGACATCATATTTTTTGTAATTTACAATACACTATACTTTCAAGTTAATCGAATTTTCAATTTTCTTTACATTTTCTCTATAATTACATATCAATACCTATATTTTATACATTATTTAATACAATATGCAAATGATAAATCGGATTAATTATTTTAATACACAGAGTAATAGTTTGGTCATGTCAATATCTTTTCACATCTGACAAGACTACACAATGACACTATCCTTTGGACAATAACTTTTCATGTTGGTTAAAAGAATGACAAATTCTTTGGTTAATAACTTAAGGACTAAAATATATTCTAAAAGGAAAAAAGAGGATATTCTTTTTATCTTTTGGTTAATAGGGGGTGCCATGTATTAATATAAATAAAAGAGAAGATGAGAAATTTTCTATATACATTTTAACACACAAAAAAAATTAGATTACTCTCCTCTCCACCCTCTCAGCTCTTCTTCTCTGCCACACCTATCTCACGCCACTCCATCGCTGCGCCGATATCGGAGTCTGGCGAACAAGCTTCGTCCACCATAAAAAACCTCCCTTCCCTTTCCGCTATCTCTGTTTCTTCCCTTATTCCTCCACTTCACTGTTGCCTCGCTGGAGGCGGTGTCCAGGAAGCTTCGATCGAACTCTTCCAAACCACCATAACACCACCAACGATGTGGCCAACCTTCTTGTCTCTCTCTCTCTACCTTTTCTACTTTTTTACTAGAAAATTCAGATATGGATGGATTTACGACGTTGCTTCAGCAAAGGCCATTGAAGCAACGTCAGTGCCGTCGCTATTTTGTCTTTTTATATGTTAAAATGGTTTTGATTTTAGCTGTACAGATTTGTCCAGATTCGTAAATTCTTCAGTGAACTCCATGGATTCTAGTGAAACTGTGTTGGTTTCATTCACAGTACTACCACTTGTTTTCTACTTATGAGCTTACATCCTTAACTATTATGGATATTATTTTCAGATCTTGCAGGTCCTTATTTCCTTTGTGATACTTTTGGATTGTTTTGAAAATTTTCTTATGATGATTGTTGTGATGAATATCTCAATTTTGTTTCTATATCATTGTTACTGACTTTGTTTTGCTCCATTTTCGCTACTGATTATCTTTAATTTTGATTGGTGGTTGATTTAGCATGCTCTTGTATTGATTTTGATAATGTTGTTGTTGTTAACATTGTTCGTTGTATTTCTCACACTTACTCTTATCATTTTGTACACTTTCTTTATTACATTGTAAAAGCCCTGATAATGAACAGTACTGCACAAATTGTCCAATGACAATATTTCTCCATCTAATTTTTTAGGCCGCCCCATAACAAAAGACGAATTTTATTTTTTGGCGTTTACTTATTTTGTATCAAGTATCAATACATGATCAATGAAGAAACTCTCATCGTTTTTTTAGGCCTCCCCAAAAAAGGACAAACATTACATATACAAATACATAATAAAATATAGATTTGAACAATGACAAAATCTTTATAATATCACGACAACACGAAGAATTTTACGATTCGTATCTTGGTAAGGCGATTTAGGAAGGCCGATAAATAGAGCAACCACTTCGTAGCCATGGCGCATCTAAAACTTAACTAAGCCCACTTAATAACAAAATTCTTTTTTATATATATACATCTACATAACAAAAATTTATTTATAAATATATATATCTACATATTCGTTTTCACACGTATTTTATACATTTTTTATATATCTTTACATATTTTATAACAAAGGTTTTATATACATACGTCATTTATAATATTTATATTTTTCAAAAATAATTTTTTACCTCCTTTCTTTTAATAAATTTAGTCTAGTCGGGTACCAGAATTTTGTAGATTCTGAGGGATGTCTAACCCCTTTCCTTTGAAATAATTTGAACCTTTACCTAGAATTTAAACTTATTTTCCCAGACTAAAACATAAGTCATACATGTTAATAATTGAATAGGTGTCCTTATTTTCCTTAAAAATTAGGTGGCGACCCTGTATAAAATTCAATTCTTTTAGAATACATAGGTCATGTTTTGTTTAACCTTGGTAAAAATAGGGCATGTCACATATCATAAAGGGTATATTTCATTAACTAATTCATTCAAAAGTGAAAAAAATACGAACAGAAATTCCAACATTTTGAATATGTATACAAGGGGTGAGTAACTTGGCAATGTCACCAACAAGAGTGAGAAATTAGGTTAGTCCCACATCGGTAAATAGAGAAGATAGAAGTTGAAGAAGAAAGTATAATAATAGGACAAGTAGGATGAAGCAACATGCTACCTGGATGGGGTCGATGGTTGATCATGAAAGCCCATGGCTTAGTTTGGTGACTTTCATAAACTTATATATATTTGAGAAAAGACATAAAGTCACCATTCAACTTGTTGAGATTTGCAAAAAGAAACTTTAACTTTGCGGGCGATATATTACTCCTCAAAAATTACATAAACCCTCGTAAATAGATTATTTTGATTGAAATTTTCATCAATTCTGAACTAAAAAATGTGTGTGTTGGACATTATCTCTTTAGTTAAATAATTTAAATAATTTTTTGATAAAAATACGGGTTCAACCCTTTAACCCGACTAGAGACCCTTCAAATCCCCACTGATCAGATATCTCACACTTTTCTCTTATCAATTTCTCTCACTTCACTTTTTCTTTTTCTTTCTCAACTGAGCTAAATTCATACTTCCTGGTAGATTGAGCTAAATTAGGAGTTTTTTTGATCAATTTCTTAGGAAAATAGCTATTAAACAAAAAATTAAAGATTTTACAGGTTAGGGTTTTTGCATTTAAGTAGTTTCTCACTTCTGATGGTTTTTCACCTTTGTGATTTTTTTTTGGGGAGGGACATATTTATAGAAATTATTTTAGTGAAAATTGTATTAGAATGAACTTATTGAGTTATTTTGTACTATGTATTTGATGCTTTCTACTTAAGATTTCGTAGTGTTATGTTATATTATTTGTATATGTGCCTATGTTGTTGTTACTGTTAGGGGGTTGTAGTAGTATATATAGTTGCTACTGTATTTTTTTTTTGGGGGGGTGGGGTGGGAGGGGGGAGGAAGGAGGATAAACACACTTGTATTGTTTTTATATGGAAAATATCTGAAAATAGTGCTCTTAAAGTTTTGTTCAACCATTGTGATTTATAATTTTGTTTACTGATAAATGCGTTTGTATGATTGAAATATTGCCTTTTTAGGAATCCTTATAAGTCTTTTGTTTTGATAAATTTAAGATGTTATCATGGGAGTGAAATTGTATTTGATCCCCCACCTGTTTTTATTGGTGGGATTGTGACTGTGTTCTTAAATAGGGATGTTGATATGATGTCCTACTTTGAGTTAAGAAACTACATAAAATATCTCGGATATACAACAGAGAGTAACTTTTTTATTAAATGGTATGGCTATTTGATATAAATTAAATGTGATGAGATTATTTGTGATATTGTCAGCAAGTTAAAAAATGAGAATGAACTTAAGATGTATGTTTCACATGGGGTCAATAAACCTTGTCAGACCCCACTTGAATTGGAGTTTTTCCACAATGTAAGTAATAGTGGGATAGGTAAGGAATCTTTGAACCCTATTGATATAGGTGATGCTTCTAACCCTAATATTTAGTTTTCTTCTCCTACTTTTCCTTCCAACCCTCTTGATGAGCCTTCTCCTTCAACTATACCTTCCAACTCTCTTGATCCTACAATAGATGAGGATTCAAGTAATGATGATTTAGAATTGGAAAGGGATACTAGTGAAGAAAGTGATGTCCATCAAGAGTATATTAATATAAGGACAAGTAAGAGGCATATCAATAGGTCACAAAGAAGAAGTAGAGGTACAACAGATCAATAGATTAATGTTGGTGAAAAAGGTCCTGATATAGGATATAATGAGACAAATATTGGTATTAGGGATTGCCTAGTTGGTAATCTAGGAGGTGATAAACCTTACTATCTAAGTGATAAAACTTCTAGCTTTGAATTAGATAATAAAGTAGGTTGGAGAGATGGTGAAAAGGTTGATCAATTAAACCTGTGAGAAAACATAGTTGTTTCTGATGAAACTTTTGAAAAAATTATTTGAGAATTAGGATTGGTTTTTCCAAATGTAAAGGAATTTAGTTTAGCAGTAACTAGATATGAATTTCAAGAAAATATTCAAATAAAAAAGTATGTGATTGAGCCTGGCAGAGTTAGAGTGAGGTACGGCAAGGAGACTTGTCCTTGATTGTTGTGTGCTAGCAAGGATAAGACCAGTGGAGATTTTATTGTTAAAAAATTCAATCCTATTCAAATTTGTCTGACATCAACTTTTAACCATTTTTGCAACTCAAAGTTTATGTCAAGTAAGTACAAAGACAGAATAAATCGACAGTCAAATATCAGGATTGTCCAGTTATAGAAGATTATTAGAAAGGAATTGTATATCCATATTGGTAGGAAAATTGTGAGAAGAGCTAGGTCTAGAGTGATACAAGAGATTATGGGTGATCACATTGTTGAGTATGGTAGGATTTTTTATTACAAGGATGAGATTTTGAGGACTAATCTAGGTAGCAATTTTGTTGTTAAGGTTGGAGATGCTGATGAGATTGGACAGTTAATTTTTGAAGAATTTTATGTGTGTTTTCATGCTTTAAATAAAGCATTCTTTAGAGGTGCTAGAAGGTTGATTGATTAGGAAGGATGTTTTCTCAAAGGTGTGTGCAAAGGTCAATTCGTGGTGGTTGTTTGCAGAGATGGTAGCAACCAAATGTTGCATATTGTCTGGGCAGTTTACATGGGGATGGTTTCTTGAACTACTGAGAAATGACCTTGAGCATGGAAAAAGTCATCAATTAAGCATCATAACTGATATGCAAAAGGTATGACTCTATTTTTAATAAGTGTTTGCTATTTTTTCTTTAATTCTATAGATTAATATGCTACTTGTTTTGTTAGGGACCAAAAATTATTGTGAAAGAGCTTTTACCACTAGCTGAACACAGAAAATATGCAAGACATCTTCTTGCTAATTGGTGTAAAACCTGGAAGGTGATAGAAAGAACAACATTATTTTGGAGGATTGCAAAATTGAAGGATAATTTAAAAGAAATAAAGTTGTTGAGAAGGGATTGGTTGGATGATATTTTGTAGTACAATTTGGAGACATGGTGCAAAATATGCTTTGTAAAGTATTGCAAATAGGATGTTGTGGACAACAATATGGTAGAGAGTTTTAATGTATGGATATTGCCTGCAAGGTACAAAACAATCATCACAATGCTTGAGGAGATTAGGGTAAAGATGATGAAAAATTGGTGAATTGAGACAGTTTTAAAATACTTGGATCACTGATATTTCTCTCATGGCTTTAAAGATTCTCCAAGAAAATATTGACAATTCAATGCACTGCAAGTTATCTTTAAATGGGGAAAGAAGTTTTGAAATTAACATAGGGGTTTCACATATACTGTGGACATTATTAGTAGGAGTTGCAGTTCCAGAGTTTGGTAGCTTAGGGACATTGTTTGTCCTCATGGTGTTGCTGACCTTTACCATAAGAAATATGGGCCTATTAATTTTATGGACAACTTCTACCACAAAGATACCTACCTCAGTATATATGCTCAATTATTCAGCCAATGAATAATATGAAAATATGGCCAACATCAAATAATCCTACTGTGGAGTCACCAAAGGTCGAAAAGCTGCCTGGTAGACAAAGAAAATTTAGAAGAAAGGAGATTAATAAAAGAATCACTAAAAAACTTAACATATGTGGTGTTTTATGACTTGTAGAAAATGTGGTACCCAAGGACATAACAAAGGAGAATGTCCTACAAGAGATCAGTAGGAAAATCTTCTCAGGAAGATGTATTTTTTTAATCATTATCTAATGTACATTTTGTTAAGTACAAGGATTAATGTTTTAAAATATAAGCTGGAGGTTTTACTGATGGAGAAAGAGGTAGAGCAAGGGGCAGTGGTCCAAGTCAGTCAGCTGAAATATCTTATCAGCCAGAGATATATTTATTTATTTTTCATTATAATTTTTTTTTAAGTATATGTACTAATATGTCAATAATTAGGCCAGCACAAACTTTGCAACTGATGGAGGAAGAGGTAGAGAAAAGGACAATGTTCCAAGTGTTCCAAATATTTCAACTGTTCCAAGTCAATTAGATGAAGCTTCTGCATAAACACAGGTAATTTATGTTATTTTTGAAAACATAGATATGCTGATTTGAGTCTCATTAAATAGGCTTCTATAAGTGGTAGAGTGAGTTCTATATCTTGAGGAAGGGATAGTGGCAGATAAAAAGGGATGACTCAACAAAGACATATGAATGAAGACATAGGTAGAGAAAGAGAACTGACTCAAGAAAGTCAAATTAGTTTTAACCGTGGAAGGGGCATAGGAAGAGGAATGCCTCTTCAAAGACAAGAGCATGAGGACACCAGTGGAGGACATACAAGACCTTTTAAAATATCAAGGATGATAGGGTTGGAATATGCCAAGCTGAAGATGATTTTACCACTCTTAATATAAATAGTGTGTACAATTTTACTTGACTTATTCATATTTATGACCTTTTAATTTTTGTAATTTTTCTGTGTAACCTAAATTGTCAAGTAGAAGAGTAATTACCATTGGTACAAAGGTGACAAAGTGGTTTGATGTAGTAACTGGTGATATTGGTTACACACCAAAACAGAGATTTAAATGGAAAATGAAGTTAGTCATTATCAATATCAAACTTGAAAGAATGAGGGTTGAAAGGGTTATTCAAACCAAGTCTGCAACTCTTGTCAATATCAAAGCAAATCAGTTGAAGTAGAAAGACTCATGTTCCATAGACTTAGGGCATCTTGTTGATGTGATATGTTAGTAGTTTTTAGAGATGGTGTTGTTGATATTATCTTAGACAATTATTTTCTATATATTTTAGTGGTGTTGTTGATACCATTTTGATTTTTTTTTTGGTAGGAATCAAACATTGTTTTGAAAAACTTTGTTTTTTGAGCTACCTTTAGGCATTAACTTTTATTTTGTTAGGTACCAAATAAAACAAGGTCAAGCTTTAGCTGTAGTTCAAATTGAAACAATGATTATGTTGGAATGAAGTCCTTATTTTATTTTATTGTGGTTGCCTTGTTAATTTATTGGCTATGTATGAATAATTGATTTTGAATGCTCACAACAATCATCAATACCATAATATATTGATACAAAATAGGTTGCATAAGCCTAATTCGAATTAATACAAAATATATTGCATAAGTCTTACACAACCAAATAAAATTACATTATGTTAAGCCACTACTATTCCAACAAGAGAAAAGACATAAACACTCTTTTGTAACTCAAGAATAGAGGAATAAAATAATGACATCATTAAAATCAAGTCAAATCATCATATGCAATCACATGTATACATTTATATATATATCGTGTCGGGATAGGGAACAAGGCTTAGCATAAACTTTCAAAATCTTAACTTGGGTTGTGTAGCATAAGTCATAACCGTCCTATAACAAGGCACCCACGGGCTATATGGTCCCAGCTCTCCCTTAGATGGAAGGGCCTCAGTACGTGTAGCCGCATAAATAAGAGAATATCCATAACCGTATATGCCATTATTGGGGAATCGAACCTCCCGACATTATCAAGGTGTCGTAGCACTAGTGTATATAATATGGGGGACTCGAACCTCCCATTTATATATTCGTTCAGGGGACTCAAACCTCCCGATCATATAGACACCCGCATCGACTAGCATAATTTCCAGTGTTATAGTCATCAAGACCTTCATAAAACCATTTACCAATCATCAACATTCATGGGTCAATACCATAGTTCAAAACACAATTCATATGTGACAAGATTCTTCTCATTGACATTTTCACAAACAGGTTGAGGGAATACCATTATCAAACCATTAGTCAAGTAAAAAACCATCAATTTAGGGTTAACCATGACCCATTCATTAAACCACAATTCTCATGCACCTACATGTGCAAAACCATTATCAAAAATATGTATGAACACAAGTGAAATCATGAGAGAACAATGCTCAACATTATGCATTCAAACCCTCAACCATGGTTTTCAAAACTACCATTTATGATTCATGAACAATGTTTAAAACATATTATTTTTATGAACTAACAATGAAGTAATAGTCACATGCCTGAGTTACAAAGATTCACGGAGAGATTTCAATCCTTAAGCCTCTAGATAACCACCTTCAAGAAACCCTAGCCCAATCTTCTTGAGAGTTTTTTAGAGAGTGTTTTGATCTTATAAAGTGAAGAATGAAAGGCCAAAATATGTTGTAAGATGTGTGGTCTCAAGGACTTGGGATGGGAAATATCTAAAATACCCTCAGCTCAAAAACTATAAAAGACTCGTATGAGGGTACGATTGGACCCCTCAACTCGTATCCACATCATACGAGTGGTACCCTCCACTTATAACTTGATCAGAAAGTTGGACACCAAATTCTATCCAACATAAGACTCCTTAGCCTAACTCGTACTATCACCATATGACTAGTACCCTTCAAGTCGTACCCTAAGCAGAACATCAAAGACTAGATGCTGGACAGAATATGGTTTGGACCTTACCTCTTGTATTATGTATATACGACTCGTATAATGTCTTCTCGTACAAAGAATAGAACTTGGATAATATTACACTGATCAACATACGACTAAGGTTCTAGACCAGTATCCACACCGTACGACTAGTATGGTGAGCCGTATGATCAACAGAAGGCTTAAACTGAAGAAATTTTGCAAGGGCCAAAGCCTGGGGAGTTTCAGTCTCCCACCCCCCTAGGATCATTCATCCTCGAATGATAGGGCAAGACAATACAAACACGATTTAGAATCCACATGCCTCTACTCTTACCTTTAACTAAGTTAGAAAATAAACACCAAGAGATTCATAATCTATCACCAACAAAGATAGAAAACAAAGAGGTTAAGAGCAATATATACCTTAAGCACGAGTCTCTAGAATAAGGAATAGGAACGGATACTTGGATTTCATATCCTCCCCGGCCTCCCAAATGGCTTTCTCATACTTTTGGTTCCGCCATAGAACCTTCACCGAAGTCACATACTTTGTTCGCAACCAACGAACTTGCCAATCTAAGATTCTCACTAGGACCTCCTCATAGGACAAAGAATCTGAAATATCAATGTTCTTTAATGGAACAACCAATGAAGGATCACCCACGCATTTCCACAACATGGACACATAGAATACCGGATGAATGGAACTCATGCTATAGGGAAATTCTAACTCATATGCAACATTACCAACCTTTCTCAAAACCACATACAGGCCAACATACAGGGGACTAAGCTTTCCCTTCTTCCCAAACCACATTACTCCCTTCATGGGAGATACTTTTAAGAGCACCCAATCTCCAACCTCAAACTCCAAGTCCCTTTGCCTTACATTTGCATAAGACTTTGGGCAGTCTTAAGCCTATCCCGAATCACCTTCTCCATATCTTGTAAACCAAATTTGAACCAAACATCTCTACTTTACCAACCTCGAACCACCCAATAGGAGGCCTACACCTTCTACCATACAATGCCTCAAACGGGGCCATATCAATACTAGAATGGTAACTATTTTTATAAGAAAATTCAATCAAAGTCAAATGGTTAAACCAACTACCACCATAGTCAATCACACAGGCTTGCAACATAACTTCTAAAGTCTGAGTAGTCCTTTCGGCTTGCCCGTCCTACTGTGGGTGAAAAGCCATACTAAGACTCATTTTAGTCCCTAAACCTCACTAAAAAGTGCACCAAAAATACAATGTGAACTGAGTACCACGATCTGAAATAATCGAGATAGGAACACCATGCAACTTTACAACTTTCTGAAGGAATAACTTCGCATAATCCTCAGCAGAATAAGTAGTTCTCACTGGCAAGAAGTGAGTGTACTTAGTCATCCTATCCATGATGACCCAAATGGAGTCACACTGATTTCGCGGTCGTGGAAGGTCGGTAATGAAATCTATATTAATTACCTCTCATTTCCACACCGTTAATTCAATCTCTTAGAGTAGCCCACCGGGCCTCATGTGCTCCACTTTTACTTGCTGACACACCATACACTTAGCCACAAAGTCGGCTACATCTCATTTAATGTTATTCCACCAATACCTCTCTTTAAGGTCATGATACATCTTTGTTGAATTGGGATGAACTGTATACCGTGATTCATAGGCCTCGGCCAAAATCATGCCTCGCAATCCATCAACACCATGAATGCACAACCTCTCTTGGTACCTCAAGATACCATTTCCATCGATCTCGAAGGTCATCACCTTCTTCCTACCCACATCATCCTTAATTTTCATCAAGAGAGAATACATTACCTGGTTCTTCTTAATTTTTGAACCAAGAGATTATTGCACCACCTGTTGCACCAACATACCAACATGCTCAGAGTCTAAGAGACGAACTCCAAGGTTAGCTAAATGGTGAATATCCTTTACCAATTCCTGTTTATCTTTATCCACATGCAACAAGATACCCATGGATAACCTGCTAAGAGCATCAGCGACCACATTAGTTTTACCTGGATGGTAGTAAAGACTCATATCATAGTTTTTCAGTAACTCAAGCCATCTCTTTTTCCTGAGGTTAAGCTCTTTCTGAGTGAACACATACTGAAGGCTCTTATAATCAGAAAAATATCAATGTGGACCCCATACAGATAGTGACACCAAATTTTTAATGAGAACACCATAGCTAACAACTCTAAGTTATGAGTCGGATAGTTTTTCTCATGAACCTTCAACTGTCTAGAGGCATAAGCAACCATCTTACCCTGTTGCATCAACACACAGCCCAAACCAACCCAAGATGCATCATAGTAAACCACAAAACCCTCGGTACACTCAGGTAGAGTCAAGACTAAAGCTGAAGTCAAATTATCTTTTAGCTTCTCAAAGTTACCCTCGCAAGCATCAGACCATAAGAACTTTTACCTTTTTCTGAGTCAATTTGGTCAATGGAGCAGCAATAGAAGAAAAGCTCTCCACAAACCTCCTATAATACCCGGCTAAACCCAAGAAAATCCGAATATTAGTTGGAGTCGTGGGTCTAGGCCACTTCTTAACCACAACAACTTTCTGAGGATCCACCATGATCCCCTCACTAGATATGACATGACCTAAAAATGTTATGACATTCAACCAAAATTCACATTTAGAGAACTTAGCAAACAACTGCTAATATTTTAAGGTTTGCAACACAAGGCAGAGATGATCGGCATAATCCTCCTTACTCTTAGAGTACACCACGATGTCATCAATGAGTACAATCATAAATAGATCTAAAAACTGATGAAAAACCTTATTCATCAAATCCGTGAATGTCGCAGGGGCTTTGGTCAAGCCAAACGACATCACCAAGAACATAAAATGCCCATATTGGGTATGAAAAGCTGTCTTAGGGATATCCACCTCCCTAATCTTTAACTGATGATACTCGAATCAAAGATCGATCTTAGAGAAGAATTTGGAACCCTGAAGTTGATCAAAGAGATCATCAGTTCTTGGAAGAGGGTACTTGTTATTTATCATCACCTTATTCAGTTATCGATAATCAATACACATCCGAAGGGTACCATCCTTCTTACTCATGAATAACAGCGGTGCACCCCATGGAGACACACTAGGATGGGTGAAACCCTTGTCTAAAAGATCCTTCAACTGCTCCTTGAGTTCCTTTAACTCAACTACAACCATTCTACATGGGGGGATAGAAATTGGACGAGTATTCAGAACAAGAACAATACCAAAATCAATCTCCCTATCGGGAGGGATACCAGGAAGGTCATCAGGAAAGACCTCAGGAAATTTATTTACCACAGGAACAGAATATAAGAAAGGACCTTCCAAGTTAGAATCCTTAACCTGGAATAGAGACAACCTTTGGAAATCAACTTTCGGACCCTAAGATATGAGATGAACATTCCCTTAGGAGATAGGGAACCACCCTCTCACTCAATAACCAGATCATTTGGGAATTTAAACATAACCTTATGGGTCTGACAATCTAAAGAATGATAGCATGAGTGCAACCAATCCTTCTCTAGAATAACATCAAAGTCAACCCTGTCTAGCTCTATCAAGTCTACTAGAGTTTCTTTACTACCAACAGATACCACACATACCTAATAGACTCTTCTGACAACCACCGAGTCTCCTACTAGGTAGAAATAAAAAAGGATCTGACAGATATTCAGGACCAAAACTAAAATGCACAGCCATAAATGAGGACACATAAGAGAGAGAAGACCCCAAATCAAGTAAACAATACACATCATGGGAAAAGAGTTTCAATATACCAGTAATAACATTCGGAGATGCCTCAGACTCCGGGCGAGTAGTGATAGTATAAAGATAGTTTCGACCGATGTTGAAGCCAGAAGTGGCGCCTTTAGTGCTGGAGACGATGAAGAGGCAACAAGAACCTCGTTTTCCCCAGAAACAACTATAGAGGAACAATCCCTCTATATATGCCTAATCTGACCATACGTAAAACACTAGTTCCTCTCTTTCTCACATTGACCATAATGGTGATGACCATAGAATCTGCAAGAAGGGTAGGATGGTACTGATTGGGCCCCACTGGCCTGAGATTGGGCACCATGTGCCATCGAAGCATCACCACCCTTAAAATGACAGTCCGTAAATAGCTTTGGGTAGGGAGCACTAGCCGTCGAATAGGAGTTAAGACTTCCCCATCTCTTCCACTTAGGCCACTTCCCACTCTACTGTTGGCTCCCACTCTATTCTGAAAATTGAGACCTCTTACTCTGCCTTTTGCCAATCTCAGCCTGCTGTTTTTTCTCCTTTTTGACCTGTTGCATATACACAACCAATCTAGAGATGTCCATGTCTTTCATTAAGAAGGAAACCTTACTCTCAAGAATCAACTCATGAGATAATTCCAAAGCAAACTTTCTCATCCGGTCCCTCATATTAGATACCAATTCTAGAGCATACCGGGACAACTAATGAAATTTCAAAGCATACTATTTGACAGTCATTCTTCCTTGCTTTAAGTTAACAAATTTCTCCACTTTATCCTCTCTCAACTCCTGAGGAAATACGCAATCCAGAAATGCACTAGAGAAATCATCCCTAAGGCAGAACGAGCATCTTCATTTCTCGACTATTTTCACTCTTTGTACCATTGGTACGCCACATCTTTTAATTAGTAGGCAGCAAACTCTACAGCTTCAACCTCTGAAGCATGCTAACCCAGAAAATTTTCTCCATCTCATCGATGAAGCTTTGAGGATCCTCATCAACTTTTGTACCAATAAAAATTGGAAGATGAAGCCTCATGAATTCACCAACTTTAGTGGCCTCAGACGAATCCATAGCAGCACCAGCAGAACCAGACTGTTGTGACTGAGAAGTCCCTAACTGAGTCTATAGGGTAATGAAGCGATGGAACTCAGCATTACTAACCTCCTCGGGAGAAGTTTGAGTATAGGTGTCGCCCTCGAGAGTAGGATCAGTGGAGATAGAAGGGAATCCACAAGGATAGTCAAATGCAGCAACCCTTGACTGGGTCTAGACCCCAAATGTTGGATGCGCTCCATCCACATTGTCTTCATATGGGATCAAAGAGTTTGAATGAACATCAGATCTTCTTAGAGGTATGATCTAAAAGACGAGAAAATGTAAATAAGAAGAATCCAAGACTTTAGACTCTATAGCTCGACATTAAGACAACAAGAAAGAAAAACATTCCTAAATGTATCATAGCCTCTCTCTTATAAGTGTGGCACGCTACACACCCATAAAAGAGACTCTACTTGACATGACTTTATCGATACCCAATTGACAATAAACCTAGGCTCTGATACCAACTTTTTCATGACCCAAACCAGGGCCTAGCCGTGATGGGTATCTCAAGTTCCACGTGGATCGAAGATCACCCCCTTCACCAAACCTAAAAAGCATAATAACCACAAGTGTCGGATGAATTTTGAACATATAATAAGATAGAACAAAATAAAAACCAATGATAACTCATGAAGTATCAAAGTCAATATAACCAACAACACACCCAAGTCCACAGTAATCCATAATGCCTCTATAATTCAAAGTCAATATAATATCGGGACATGCCCCCGATAATAGATAAAATCCAAGTCTAACAAAGTCTAAGACATAGAATATAAAGACCATGAAATGAATACCTTCTGAAGTATGGAAGCTCACCACTTCAATGTCAACTCACAAACCACTCGAACACCTTGTCACTGTACAGGAAAAGAAGAAGAAGTTTTGGTCCTTGTATCATGTGGTGATACAACGTCTAGAGATGGTTAGCGGTTGGAGCGCTAGTATGTAACTCAGGGATAGAGTAATAAAATAGCTCCATTATTAAAACCAAGTCAAATCATCATTTACAATCATATGTATACATGCATACATACATATATACATATATTATGCTGGGATAGGGAACATGGCTTAATATGAACTTGTAAAATCTTAACCTGGGTTATGTAACATAACTGTCATATAACAAGGAACCCAAGGGCTATATGGTCCCAACTCTCCCCTAGCTAGAAGGGCCTCAATACATGTAGCCACATAAACCAGAGAATATCCATAACCGTATATTCCATTATGGAGGAGTCAAACCTCCCAGCATAATCAAGGTGTCATAGCAACAGTGTATACAATATGGGGAACTTGAACCTCTCGTTTATATATTTATTTAGGGGACTCAAACCTCTCGGTCATATAGACACCTGCACCAACTAGCACAGTTTCTAGTGTTAGTCCTTCGGACTCCACTTTCATAGCTCGACTACACATCTCACTTTAAAGACCAATTTAAAATATTCATTACATATATACACAATCATCAATCCAACTACTTACCAAAGGCATCCCATTGGTATTGTCATACCAACCCCACTTGCAAGCGTACAACATGCCATAACCATTATCATTCAACTTCGGGACTCGAACCCATTATCTATACAAAAACATCAATTTAATTAAACATTTAGGGACTCGAACCCATTTAGCCAGTTAAACCAGTAAGGTTATGATTCAAATCAATTTATAGTCATCAAGACCTTCAAAAAACTATTTACCAATCATCAGCATTTATGGGCCAATACAATAGTTCAAAACATAATTCATATGTGACAAGATTCTTCTTCTCATTGACATTTTCATAAACAGGTTGAGGGCATACCAGTATCTAACCATTATTAAAGTCAAAAACCATTAAGTTAGGGTTAACCATGACCCATTCATTAAACTATAATTCCCATGTACCCACATGTACAAAACCATTATCAAAAATATGTATGAACACAAGTGAGATCATGAGAGAACAATACTCAACATTACGCATTCAAACCCTCAACTATGGTTTTCAAGACCACCATTTATGATTCAAGAACAATGATTAAAACACATGATTTCTATGAAATAACAATGAAGGAAGAGTCACATGCCTGAGTTACGAAGATTCACGAAGAGATTTCGATCCTTAAGCCTCTAGATGACCACTTTGAAGAAACCCTAGCCCAATCTTCTTGAGAGGTTTTTAAAGAGTGTTTAGGGAGTGTTTTGATCTTCTAAAGTGAAGAATAAAAGGCCCAAAAATGTTATAAGATGTGGGGTCTTAAGGTCTTAGGTTGGGAAATATCTAAAACACCCTCAACTTAAAAGTTGTAAAAGACTCGCAGGAGGGTACGGTTAGACCACTCAACTCGTATGCACGTCATATGAGTGGTACCCTCCATTTGTAACTTGATCAGAAAGTTGGACACCACATTCTGTCCAATATACGACTCCTTATCCTAACTCATACCAGCACCATACGACTAGTATCCTTTAAGTCATACCCTAAGCAGAACATCAAAGGCTAGACACTGGACAACATATGGTTTGGATCCTACCTCTCTTATTATGTATGTATAAATCGTATGATGTCTTCTCATACCAAGAACAAAAGTTGGCCAATATGATACTGACCAATATACAACTAGGGTCCTAGACCCGTATCCACATCATCCAAATAGTATGGTGAGTTGTAGGATTAATAGAAGGCTCAAACTCAAGAAATTTTGCAAGGGACAAAGTCTGTGGCATTTCAATAGTAGGTTTACAACAATATTCATGTTTATTTTTCAAACCTTTATAATATTCAAATTAAGAATATTGACATGATTGTAATACTCAAATATTAAAATCAAATGCTATTATTTTTGTGATATTTTTCTGTCTTGAATATTATCTTCTCAACCCATATTTTATTATCTACAGTAGGGTTTTAATAATATTCAAATTTATATTTTAATCCTTTATATTATTTAAGTTAATAATATTAACATGACGCACGTGCAATGCACGGATACTAAACTGATTATATTAAAAGTGTGAATCCTTAAAAATATTGTTTGAACTTTTACCCTTAATTAAAATACTCTGATATAGATAAAATAGTCATTTTCTATTTTTTAAAATATGAAAATATAGAAAAGGGTGGTGGAGATGAGAGTAAGGGAGGACATGACTATTTCTGTGAACCAATTTCTTTTCATGTGGGACACTCAACTACAAAAGTCATTTATCTTGTAAGGAGACTGGTGAAGTAGTACAAAGAGAGGAAGAAGGACATGCTTGTGATGTTCATTGAACTAGAAAAGGCTTACGACAAAGTCCGTAGAAGACGTTCAATGATGGTTCTTGAAGGATAAAGGTATATATGTGATGTATATTAAGTAGATATAGAACGTGTATAATGGGTCCATGACCCCAAATACGTGTAGTGGAAAGAGAGTCAGAACACTTTGTAATTGTAATGAAGTTGCATTAGTGAAACACCCTAGGTTTGGGACCCTAGAAAATTTCCTGTATTTTTGTTTTTTAGTCAAGGTACGACTAGGGGGTACAAGTCGTAAGCTGGGGTATGGTTGGTAAGGTTGGTCGTACGCTAACCAGTGATGGTTGGTGGGTTGGATTATTTTTTAAAATGGGTACAACTTGGGTTGGTATGAGTCGTATAGTCGGATACGTATCGTATGGTTGGGTTTTCCTTCATTTAATTCGAGACTTAGTAAAGTAAATTGGATCTAAGTATGAGTGTCTCACCATGGGTTGTGAGATAGGGTACGAGTCGTATTGTCCCACTCATATGTTGGAAAGTCTCAACTTCTCTTGATTCTGTTATGGGTACGAGTTGAGGGGGCTAGTCATATTCTTAGATACGGTTTATTTTGCATGGTCGTATGTTGACCAATGTGTGAGGTCTAAGGGAGGTATAGGATACGAGTGGTGGGTACCACTCGTATCAAAAGGTATAACCGGTATGGTTGAGTCATAACCACCTGCGAGGATTTTATGCAGTTAAGTTGGGGGTAATCTGGATATTTTCCCTCTTAACCCAGTATGACCCCACAACTTATATCATACTTGGGAGGTTATTTTCCCTATTATTCTATTCATTAATACTTAGAAAACACTCTCTAATCCTCTCTAAGGTCTTTGGGTAAAAAAAGGCTAGGGTTTTACTAAGGTGATCAATTTGGGGCTTGTGTTGGTGATTTCTCTTCATCATCTAAACAATTTAAGGCAAGATACTTTTCCCTCATTGTTAGTTCCAACTAATGGCATGTATAATACAAGTTTTTCATAGCCTGATTATTGTATAATTTTGGGGATTTCAAATATATGTTGGGGTTTTGGTATTAAATGCTTGGTTATGGTTTTCCCATGTTTTAATTACAGTTTTACATGCTTTAATGGTGGTTTAGACAATTTATTTCATAGGAATGGTTAAATGGTAATTGGATTTGGTTTTGGAAACACTATATCCCCAACATATTTAATAAAATGCCTATGATAATGCTTTTACTATATTATTGAACTTTTAATGGAATTATTGCATAGTATGGTTTGATAAAGGAACCCTAAATGGTTTAAATGGTTTGGAATGATTAAATGGAATGGTTTAGTGGTCATGGTTATGGCTAATTGAAATCCTTGTGGGGTATAATGGAATCCCCAAAGTAAACGTGGTAATGAACAACTTGTGGGGTACATGTGACTCCCCCAAGCAAACATAATAATGGAACACTTGTAGGGCACATGGGACTCCCCCAAGTTAACTTGGTAAATGGGTACACAGGAATCCCTTAACCTCTTAAGGCTTGGCTAAGGATAATACTTACAAGTTATAGTCGATATGAAGATACCACTATTAATAACCTTAGTTAACAATAAATAGAATAATGGATTGGTTGGTTGGAAATGGTTTTAATTGGGAAATAATGGCGAGGTGTGATAGCTAACCGTGAAGGTGGAAGTTCAATGGACAAACACTGAAAACTCATATTTACAGACATGAGGGGTTGGTCATGGCAACCATATATGATAATCATGAGGTACACAGGAATCCTCTACGTACACTATACATATTTATCATGGAGAGCGAAGGGTACTTAGGAATCTCCTACTCTTATGGTATCTCCAGTTCGTACAACTACACACATCAGGGTCCATTCAGAGGGTTACACTGGACCCATATAGCCCGCGGATGGTTTTAGGATGATTAAGGTTCACATACCCAGGTTAATGGTCTTAAAGGCATGCTAAACCCCATTCTCTTTCCCGACATGGTTATATATATATATATATATTATATGTATGATTTGTATGCATATGGTTGGTTTACTTAGTTTTACTGTATGGTATTATTTTATTCTTTCATGAGTACTTGCTAGCGTTCACCCGCTAACCCATCCTCAGGTGGATGTATCCTCACGCGATATAGGGACCGACCATTCTACTCCTCCTACTTAGTGCTCAAATTTGAGATCAGCTTTTGAATTAAAGTTGTGAACTTTCATCTTTCTGTAAGGCTCCATTTCATGTTCATGGATGTTTTTACACACTTTATTTTATTAATGAATATTGATTTTGGCTATGGTTGGGGGCATGTCCCAACCAGATATTGGTTTTTTTTTTGTTAGAGGCTTTTGTGGAACTACTATGGGTTGGTATGGGTGGGATTGATAGTGGTGTCAGCCTTAGTATTAGTATTGGCATTGGAATTAAGGTTGATACTATTGGACTAAATTTCTTAATGTTCCATCATTTTATGTTATATTATGGAACTTGATTTGGTTATTATTATAATTTGGTTTGGTTATGGTTGTTGGTTGGTATCAGATGGTTGGACTCATTTGGGTGGTCACAATCATAGACCTACCCCAGAGTCTTGGGTTACACAATAATGTTATTTTATTGTACATTTGAAATTCATTCAACTCAGGATATGTGTAGGTTGGTTGGGTTAGGTAATGGGGTTGGTCTCCAGTCCTGTTTGGACTTAGGATGCCCATTATGATAAGGCCCTAGTTTGGGTCGTGTCAAGTTTGTATCAGAGATTTAGGTTCATGGTTGTTAGGAGTCCTCAAAGTTATGTCGAGTAGAGTCTCTTTTAGGGTATGTAGCATGGCACACTTATAAGGAAAAGGCTACAATTCCTTTAGGAATGTTTTACTTTCTTGGTATTCTATTTTCAAGCTCCAAGGTCTAAGGCTCTTTCCAATCCTAGTTTGTTCGCTTTTCAGATAATGCCTTAATGATCTAAGACACAAGGTAACTCTTCTGTCCCAACTGGAGACAATGTTAAGGGACACGTACTATTCAAGGGATCCATATTTGGTCTAGGGATCTAGTCCCTAATATTTCTGGAGTTCCACCGATTGCTACTAGTCCTCCTCAGGGTGAAGTGACTAATGCGGAATTTCACCAATTGATTCATGTTATTGCTCAGGATGAGTGGGATGCATCTGGTGTTCCATCTGCTGAGGCCATAAAAGTTTTACAATTTATGAAGATGAATCCTCCTACTTTTACTAGTGTGAAGATGAAGGAGGATACTTAGGGTTTCTTGGATGGAATAGAGAAAATCTTTAGCGTGATGCAGGCCACAAATATGGAAAAGGGTGAATTTTACAGCTTATCAGCTAAAGGATATTTCATACCAGTGGTACGAAGAGTGGCATAGGAATAGAGGTGATGTTTAGAAGTTGTCCTTATGGGAGACTTTCTCAAATGCTTTTCTGGATCGCATCTTTCCTCAGGAGCTGAGGGAAGCAAAGATGGAGGAATTCGTGAATCTTAAGCAAGGAAAAATGTCAGTCAAGGAATATGCCTTGAATTTCATCAGCTGTCAAGGTATGCTCCGGACTTGGTGTCTAATATAAGGGCGAGGATGAGAAAGTTCACTTTTGGGTTATCTCGCGATTTGATCCTTGTAAGTAAAATTGCATTGTTGATCAAGAATATGGATATTTTGAGGTTGGTGGTTCATATGCAGCAAGTGGAGGAAGGAAAGAGAAAACAGGTAGAGTTTGGGAAAAGGCAGGGTAAGAGGAGCATGTTCTCTGAGCAGGGTGGTGCTCAGCAGCAGCAGGTTGGTCGGGATGACAGTAAATAGAAAAAAAAGTGGGGGAGTTCTGGTTCCTTCTCTATTTCTAGTGTTCCTTACCCGAAATAATCGGGTGATAGGCGTCAGTAGGGTGGCGATAATTTTTGGGCACAGTGGTACTCTATTTTTACCCCGGTAGGAGACTCTGTGGTTGCTAAGAGAGTCTATCGGAGAGGGCGTGATATCTGTTGGTATTACATAGACTTTGGTGGATTTGTTTAAAATGGATATAATGGATTTCGATATTATTCTGGGGACTGATTTGTTACACTCTTGTTATGTGTTCTTAGATTGTCGGACCCATAAGGTTATCTTTAGGTTCCCTGGTGAACCGATTATAGAGTGGTGGGGTGGTTCCCTAGCTCCTAGGGGAAGGTTTATTTCTTATCTTAGAGCTCAAAAATTAATCTCAAAATGGTGTATCTATCACTTGGTACGGGTTAAAGATTCTAACTTGGAGGGTCTTTCTTTTCATTTAGTTTCGATGGTGAATGAGTTTCCTGAGGTCTTTCCGGATAATCTTCCTGGTGTTCCTCTGGATAGAGAGATTGAGTTTAGTATTGATTTAATTCCGGATACTCGTCCAATATCTATTACTTCTTATAGAATGGCTCCGGCTGAGTTGAGAGAACTTATGGAGCAGCTTAAAAATCTTTTGGATAAGGGTTTCATTCATCCTAGAGTAACCTCTTGGGGTGCACCAATATTATTCGTGCACAATACGGATGGTTCCCTTCAGATGTGCATTGACTATCGACAATTAAATAAGGTAATAGTTAAGAACAAGTATCCTCTTCTGAGAATAGATGACTTGTTTTATCAGTTGCAAGGTGTCAAATTCTTTTCTAAGATAGATCTTAGGTCTGGGTATCATCAACTTAAGATTAGGGTAAAGGATATCCCTAAAATGACTTTTCATACTTGGTATGGGAACTTTGAATTCTTGGTTATGTCATTTGGTTTGACTAATGCCCCAGAGGTATTTATGGATTTGATTAATAGGGTTTTCAGGCAGTTTTTGGATTCTTTTTGTCATTGTATTCATTTGTGACATCTTGGTGTATTCTAAGAGTGAGGTGGATTCTATTGATCACCTCCATGTGGTGTTCCAGACCTTGAATCTAAGAGTGAGGTGGATTCTATTGATCACCTCCATGTGGTGTTCCAGACCTTGAAAGAACAACAGTTGTATGACAATTTCTCCAAGTGTAGTTTTAGTTAAACGTTGTAACTTTTCTTGGTCATATTATTTCTAGTTAGGGGATCATGGTGGATCTAAAAAGGTGGTTGTGGTTAAAAGGTGGCTTAGACTCACAATTTCAATTGATATTCGGAGCTTCTTGGGTTTGGCTAAACATTATAGGCGGTTCGTGGAAGGTTTCTCGATGATAGTTGCCCCTTTGACTAAGTTGACTCAGAAGAAGGTAAAGTTTTCTTGGTCGGGTGCTTGTGAGGGAAGTTTCGAGAAGCTTAAGGGTAAGCTAACTTCGGCTCCAATTTTGACATTGCCTGAAGGTCTTAAGGGGTTTGTGGTTTATTATGATGCATCTCGGGTGGGCTTGGTTGTGTTTTGATGCAGCATGGGAAGGTGATTTCCTATGCTTCCAGGCAATTGAAGATACATGGGAGGAACTATCCTACTCATGACTTAGAGCTTCGTGCGGTGGTTTTTTCTTTGAAAATCTGGTGGCATTATTTGTATGGAGTGCACGTTGATATCTTTTCTGATCATAAGAGTCTACAGTATGCGTTCACTCAGAAGGAGCTAAATCTCAGGCAAAGGAGATGGTTGGAGCTTCTCAAGGACTATGATATGAGTCTTCACTATCATCCAGGTAAAACTAACATAGTTGTTGATGCTCTTAGCAGGTTATTCATAGGGAGTTTAGCTCTTGTGGAAAACGAAAAACGGGAGTTGGTGAAGGCTATTCACTGCTTGGCTAATCTTGGGGTTCGTCTTCTAGACTCCGAGGATGGTGGTATGATGGTACAGGAAGTGGTTCATTCATCTCTTAGTGCGGAGATTAAGGGAAAGCAAATGCTATCCTATCTTGATAAAAATCAAGAGCGATGTTGGTGGGAAAAGGGTAATAGTGTTTGAGATCAATGGTGATGGTACCTTGCGGTACTAAGGGTGGTTATATGTTCTTGAAGTCGGTGGTTTGCGACAAAGGGTTTTGGCAGAGGCGCATGAATCACGCTATGTTGTTCATCTCAGTTTGACAAAAATGTATCATGATCTCAAAGTGATGTATTGGTGGAATGGTATAAAAAGGGATATGACTGATTTTGTGGCCAAGTGTTTAGTGTGTCAACAAGTGAAAGTTGAGCACATGAGGCCTGATGAGATATATCAGGAAATGGAGTTGTCGAAATGGAAATGAGAGGTAATCAATATGGATTTCATTGCCAGTTTTCCTTAGTCTTGGAACTAATTTGATACAGTTTCGGTCATCGTGGATAGGATGACAAAGTCCACTCACTTCTTGCCGATGCGGACTAACTTTTTGGCTGAGGACTATGCACGGTTGTACCTTCAGAAGATTGTAAAGATACATAGGGTAACTGTTTTGATTATCTCTGATCGTGGTACACAATTTTCATCTCACTTTTAGCGGTCCTTCCAGAAGTGGTTGAGTACTAAGGTTAGTCTGAGTATTACTTTTCATCTGCAGACGGATGGACAAGCAGAGAGGACTATTCATACATTGGAGGATATACTTCAGGCGTGCGTGATTGATTATTGTGGAAATTGGGTTGAGCATCTACCTTTGGTAGAGTTTGCTTACAATAATAGTTATCATTCTAGTATTGGGATGGCCCCTTTTGAGGCATTGTATGGTAAGAGGTCTAGATCTCCTATTAGGTGGTTTGAACTTAGTGAGGTAGATATGTTCGGTCTGGATTTCGTTTATCAGGATATGGAAAAGGTAAATGTGATTCGGTATAGGCTTAAGGCTGCCCAAAGTTGCCAAAAGTCCTATGCTGATGTAAGGCGTAGAGACTTGGAGTTTGAGGTTGGGGATAAAGTTTTCCTAAATGTATCTCCTATGAAGGGAGTGATGTGGTTTGGTAAAAAGGGGAAGCTCAGTCCCCGGTATATTGGTCCTTATGCTATTTTGTGGAGGGTTGGTAACGTGGAGTTGGAGTTGAATTGGAGTTTAGTCCAATTGGAGTTCAGTCCAATAAAAAGGGGAAACTCAGTCCAATAAAAAGGGGAAGCTCAGTCCCCGGCGTATGAATTGGAGTTGCCTTCTAGTTTGAGCTCTATTCATTTGGTATTTCATGTCTCGATTTTCAGGAAGTGTCTTGGTGATCCTTCTTCAGTGGTTCCCTTGGAAGGGTTGGATATCTCGGATTCTTTGTCTTATGAAGAGATCCTGGTTGAGATCTTGGATCGGCAGGTTCATCGGTTACGGACCTAGGATGTGGCCTCGGTTAAGATTCTATGGAGGAACCACAAGGTGGAAGAGGCTAAATGGGAAACGAAAGCGAAAAAGAAGTCCAAATACCCACATTTGTTTTCTGCTTTGGATATTTGTGCGGAAGGTATGTGTTCTTGATCACATCTTTATTTTCTAACTTGGTCAAAAGTTGGATTGATATTTGATAATGCAAATCAATCGTGCTTGTGTTTAACCTACCTTGTCCATTATTTGGGGACGAATGATCCTAGTGGGGGAGACTGAAACTCCTTGGGTTTGGAACCCTTAGGAAATTTACCATATTTTTGGTTTCTGGTCAAGGTGCGACTACGGGGTACAGGTCGTATGCTAGGGTACAATTAGTAAGGTTGGTTGAACACTAACTGTTGACACCTAATTTTTGCCCTCCACAACTAAATTTAATCCTGAGTTTCATCGATTTTTAATAAAATCAAAATATTTATTTCATCCGAATAAAAATTGTTCAAAATATTTTTTGCATGTAATTTTCTCATTTTAAGTAGCGATTATATATTATAGTGTTCAATTATACGAGATTATATAATTTGATTAACTAAATATTTATGCTATGGAATATTGTATTTTAATTAAGGATTATTTTTGAAAATAAATATAATGATTAAAATCTTGATTTTAATATAATTTATTATCAAAATAATTTATTTGGATAAATATGTGTTTGATTTTATTAAATTAAAAATCTCGGAATTAAACGAGATATTAATTCGTATCGAATCTCAATTTAATTTAGTCAACCTATTAAATATGGCCATAATTGAAATCAAGTTGGTCACAATTGCAATGCAATTGGCTAATTAATTTCAATTTCTAACCAAATTTAAATGGATGACTAAATCCTAATTTGGGGTTATTGGGGTTATGATTTAAATAACCCCAAATCCTATTGATACCCAATTACCAAACACAACAGCCGGCCCAAGCCCAACTCTAATTTTCCTTTTCCCTCACTTGTGAATTACAGCAGCAAAACAATAACATCACAGCCCAATTGCAAACCACTGCTTGAGCCCAAAACTATACCAGCTGACCTGGACTAACTATCAATTCTCTTCCTCCTTTAATCAACAACGGCTAAACACAAACAGACAACAATATCGAACAACAACAATCGAATATAATGACACAACAATGTCCAACAACAATGAATGCTCTATCGATCGTAATAATGAAGCATCTGACCCATTCCAACGCCGACAGTGGCAGACCCAACGCCAACCCAAGTCCGGTTTTAATCCAAAAATTAACCCAAAATCACATGTAAACAACACACCACCAAACGGCTTCAAAATTGTACGATTTTCGTATGATTTTACAGCTCATCATCTTATCCCCTTTTCAAATTTCAAATTTTCCCCTTTAGAAATTCCAAAACTACACCTTGTTTTCTAGATCCCATATTGATTGAAGCGGAAAAATCAAACCCTCTTTCCCTTCTATAAAAAGGGGGACTGTGAGCTGAAAAGAGAGAGGGGAATGGAGGAAAATCCTTGAGAAAAGTCTTAAAATATTTCTAAATTGTTGGTTGAGAAGACTCTCAGTCAATTGGAATATTTAATAGAAATGCATGTAACACTCTTTCGAGCCTAAAACTTTGATTAGCATCAAGGTTTTCTTGAGGTAATAGAGTCCGACAGTAAGCTCGAGACCCGTTTTATTGCCTAAAATCCAAAAATTTGTTCGGGGTCCGAGTGGACTTTCCATTTCTTTGCATACGTAACGGGCCAATAAGGTCCGTATCCTCGATTCAACCTCAAAACGGAGTCCAAAAGTTGATCTTATGGCATACCGAATACAAGGAGGTGAAAGAGGAAGAAATAGGCTAAATTCCTATCTTTGAAGCGGCAAAGGAGACTTAAAAGTTTCACTTTTTATTGTCGCCTTCATTTATTTATTTTATTTCATTCAGTTATTTATTTATTTATTTAATTTTGGGCCTCGAAGCCAAAGTTGTAAATTCAATACAGGTGAAGCAAATTTTGGACCAAAAAGGCTCGAAAATATAGATTAGGACACGTGAAAAATGGGTCGAAAGTCCAATTAGATTAGGACAGGTTTCGTTGATTTGGGCCTAATGGCCTAAGTCTTTTACTTCCTCCTCCCTTTCCTCTTTTATGTGATTATTTGCTTTTCATTTGCTTAAACTTGGTTAAATCCCTACTAAGTCGTCCAAATTTGTTTTACACAAATCGTTTTTCTAAAATCAGTCACTTTCCAACAATCAATCTTATTGAATTTAGTCAAAAGATATTTTCAAACAGTCCGAATAACTGCAAGTTAGTGGATGTTTTAGGTGCCTTAAACCTTCCTAAAATGTTAATAGGAACCGCTTACTCAGAATCTTCAAATTTTAAACGATTTTTCTGTTTTGGATCGTTTAAAGTATCTTATAAAGGTTTCTTAATTCCTTTTCAAAATTAAGTGGCGACTCTGAAAGTCAAATTTCCGCAAAACAAAAATGGTGACTCAGCTGGAGATTTAAACTAGGTTCTAACCAAATATTTGATTTCATCTTTTGATTAACTGTCTAATCGCTTGCGTGTTTATATGCTTTAATTTTGCGGAATGTAATTATTGCATCTCATAGCATAATCCCGTATTGATTATTAAATTGTTTTGGAGTTTTGTGGATGTCCTAGCCCCTATTGTTCAACTCCAAATAAAGTGTTGAAAATACGATGGTTTATTAGCACGTGAGGCGTCTGATGGTTGTTCATATTTCCAAACCCAAGTCATCCACTTGGGAACCTGGTTCAAACCCACTCTAGATACCCAGGATAGAGATAAATCAAAACCCTTTTAGGCATAAGCCTAGGACGATCCAATACCCGAAGGGGGTATTAGGCCCATTAGAAAACTTGCCCTGCGTCTATTGACCCCGGGTCAATTACAGATAAATCATATTTATGTGTTGAAGAAATATATATTTGTTTAACCCAATCCATTATTCTTTGGGGATGAGAAAAGGCTTGTTTTGCTTACTTTCGTGTAAGGATACCTCAATCATACACCAATTGAGGGAGAAATTGAAGGAGAAATTGAAGCAAGCAAAGCAAGAAATTGATCAATTTAGACGGTTGTAGCTAGAGCATAGTTATACAGAAATCGCTTGATCATCAATGGATGTCGTCAATGATGAGAAGTGGACAAAACTAAGAGGGCGAAGGTTGATAGAAAAGCATTCAGGAACTAGTATTTCCTATCCCCTGTGCGGTACATTGTTCTTTTTCTCATGTTATTTTCCCTTTCCCTAAAGATTGTATCCCTTTTGTGCAACTTTTGTAGGTATTTATGCCATTTATGTACACCTATGAAGGTTTTTGGGGGATAATGGATTGGTTTTAAAAAAACATATACTTCCTTCAAATATGTTAGGCCAACCCTTGGCTCTAAAGGGTCACCCAATTAAGATACACGTTTATTATAATATGCTTGTGTTATATAACTGTTTATGTGCTTATACATGCTATGTTGATTTGAATCAAAGGAGAATTAATCCAATCCCCTTTTCCATAAAGCATCTCTAGGCAAAAATATACCTCACTATGCAAAACCTGACCAAACATACTCCAAGTCTCCCAAGTTTCTCAGAAAAGTCCGCAGTCATTCTTAAATCTTCCAAAATAATCGCTACCATTTTAGGAAAGTTGACTTTAGAATCATAAAAAGTCGTTATAGTTTCGAACTACGCAGGGCCTGATTTCTCCTCCGTGGGATACGTAGGCAGCCTTTCGGCCTGACCTCTATCTTCAAAAACTCTGTTGTCCTCTACTTTCTTGAAAGAAATAATAAGGTCAAAAAGTAGAAAAGTTGAACCTTCCTGATAAATTCCACCTATCCATATCATTGAGCAAAATTTTGTTCATTGAAATCTTCGAGTTATCATTACTTCATGGATCAATTCGGATGAGATGAGAAATAACTTTATGTGTTTACTTCCTACCTTATCATCTTGCTTTGCTTATTACTAACGGAATCTAACACGTCAGCCTTTGAGTTGTTTTTACTTTGCAGGTAATAGAAACTACTCTGTGTTGGAACAAAATGGCCCTACTTTACCATTTCAAATGAATAAGAGATCCCCTTCTTGACTATAGCTTTGTTACTGGAAAAGAAAAATGACTAGTAGTAAAACTGGACTCTACCAATCATTTTTTCAAACCTGTAAGCGATGGTCTCTAGGATGGAATAAGGAAAATATGAGGGAAGAATTTTCCAAGACAAGCAGGATCATGGAAGATTAATTGGAGGAAATATTATTGAATTGTACCTCCACTCCACTCATGACTCATCACCTGTCGTATAACAATAACTTAAAACCTACCATTGTCATGTCATGTCAAGAACAATATAATTATAGCCCTAGAATAGTCAACAAAAGAGTCAAAGAGTTCGAGAATCAAAGAATCCTAATCTAGAGGAAACCAAGGTGGTTAACTAGGAGGGCAATGACTAAGGGAATTGGACAATTGATCCTTCATTCTATCAAGACAAAGGCAATGAAAATGCCATGTCATCCATAGAAGTGCTTATTTATATCCTAGTAAGATGGATAATAGTTTTCAGGGCCATTTAACCCTAAAAATTCTTTTTATGTACGAACTACGTTTGACCTGAATTCCCAAGAAAGGGATACGTAGGCGGCCTATGTCGGCTTTGGTCAACCTCTTAAGAGAATTTATCTCTTTTTTTTATGTACGAACTATGTTTGATTTGAATTCCTAAGAAAGGGATACGTAGGTGGCCTATGTCGTCTTCGGTAAACCCCATAGGAAACTTTATCCTTTTCTTTCATGTATAAACTATGTGATGACCTGAATTCCTAAAAAGGATACGTAGGCGGCCCATGTCGGCTTTGATCAACCCATTAGATTTTTCTATATATCCTTAGCGTAGTCCTGAACTACATTTGACCTGATTCCTACTTCAATGGGATACGTAGGCGCCCCAACGGCTCAGTCATATAACCCCAGAAAATGGAAACTGGGGAAGAATTTTTGAGAAGGAATCTTGAAAACTCACAAGAGGAAGATCATCTTCTAAAAACAAAGAGAACGAAGACTAACAAAGACTTCGGATCCCTTCAAGGTGAGGTCATCTCAAACAACTGTAAACTGGGGCAGAAAATTTTGAGGAAGGCCTTAAAATTTCCACCAAACACTGAAATATATTTCAAATTCCCCAGCACCAGAGGTCAAGGTCAAAGTTTTTAAAATCGCCAACTGCGATAAAGTCTAGATTGACTAAATCCTCGGCTATGATAAAACTTTTGGTAGAAAGTCTCAACGATGATGAATCCCTGGAATTCCTCCATCAAACATCGGAATACAGTCAGAGCTAAGAGAAAGATGTTCGTCGAGCTTGTACCTGACATAACTGGCAGAGATTTTTCAAAGCTTTTACAAGAATTTTTTGGAACTAGTACTACTTTCGAAAATCTATACAAATCATTTTATTTATTGATTGTCTAGGCATCTATTGGAATGGGGAGTTAGAGTGGAGGTCCCAACATGATGGAGCACCCGAAAGATGGCGAGGATCAAACTAAGGATCGAAGGACACCACCATGTAGTAGTTTCTTTCAAAACTAACTATTTTCTATAGATGTAGGGATCAATACACAAGGATGAAAATCTTTTTCAAAAACCTTCAAGCGAGTTGCGAGCCACACCAAAACATATAATGCTCAAGAACGGCATTTTCAGGTAGCCCCGAAGATGGGTTTAATACCCATTTATTGAGGACCTTTTGAATTGTCTATCTTATTTCTTGAGACCATGAAGGACAAACAAAGGCGCCTTATCTACTTTATGAATATTGTATTTAGAATTCTTTATATAAAAAGAGTCGCTAGCAAAAGAGACTTTGTGTCTACTAAATATTTACCTTGAGTGCAGGTACATTCAAGTTAGTCGGCACAATAAATACAACAATCAAAAGGATCACTCAATAGGAGGAAGAGCAGAAAGTGATCCTCAAAATTTGCCTTAAAGCGAAGCAAACAGTATTTGAGTAATCCCCAATCAAGGGTTTTGCCCCATTCACTTGCATCTAGTGGATATGCTATTTAATTATTTCTTTAAAAAGAGAAGATTAATAGCAGGCTAAGTCATGCGATATTGTGTCTACTAACTATTTACCTTGAGTACAGGTATATGTGGAAAGTAAGACGCAGACAAACGGACTCAGGTGAAACTATTTTCAAATCACCAAAAGAGCCATTTCATATCATCTCATCGTCGAGAGGGCCATTTTATGCCATTTCTAAGAGGGCCATTTCATATCATTGCCAAGAGGGACATTTCATGCCATTTCAAGAGGACCATATCATCTCAGTGATGAGAGGGCCATTTCATGCCATTTCCAAAAGGGCCATTTCATATTATTGCCAAGAGGGCCATTTTATGTCATTGCCAATAGGGCCATTTCATATAATTGCCAAGAGGGCCATTTCATATCATTTCCAAGAAGGTCATTTCATGTCATTGCCAAGAGGTCCATTTCATATCATTGTTAAGAGGGTCATTTCATGTCATTGCCAAGAGGGTCATTTTATACCATTGCCAAGAGGGCCATTTCATATCATTGCCAAGAGGGCCATTACATGCCATTGCCAAGAGAGCCATTTCATATCATTGCCAAGAGGGTCATTTCATGTCATTGCCAAGAAGGCCATTTCATGTCATTACCAAGAGGCCATTTCATATCATCGCCAAAAGGGCCATTTCATGCCATTACCAATAGGGTCATTTCATATTATTTCTAAGATGGCCATTTCATATCATTGCCAAGATGGTCATTTCATGCCATTATCAAGAGGGTAATTTCATATCATTTACAAGAGGGCTATTTCATGCCATTTCCAAGAGGGACATTTCATATCATTGCCAAGAGGGCCATTTCATATCATCGCCAAGAGGGCCATTTCATACCATTGCCAAGAGTGCCATCTCATATTATTTTATTGCTGAGAGGACCATTGTATTTAATATATGTTGACATGCAAGATAAAATACACCGACATCAATGATATCATCAATATGTAATATCTATTAACATACGAGACATAAACGCTGGAGTTGGGGATATCATCAGCATTTAATATCTGTTGACACGTGAGACACAAATGCTGGCGTTGAGGATATCATCATCATTAATATTTGTTGACACACGAGATACTAGACACTGGCATTGAGGATATCATCAGCATCTAATATCTATTGACACGCGAGATAGCATACCCTGGCATCGGGGATATCATCAACATCTAATATCTGTTAACACGTGAGATAGAATACACTGGCGACGAGGATATCATCAGCATCTAATATCTATTAACACGCGAGATAGAATACACTAACGTCGAGAATATCTCATCCTTTTATGAATCAGCATCTGAATGCATCAAAAGCACGTGATTCAAAGGGATGTTTTTAAGTCACTATCTGAAAGCGAACGACATAAGAGACTTCCTAGAAATTGAAAATCTAAAGGTCATCTATAAGTCATATTATTTGAAATAGGATAGTGTGCAAGATTGCCTATGAGTTGATAGCCCATAGGTCATTCGTAAGCTGCAACAACATCCTAATCAAATAGTGTGCAAGGTTACCAAAATTGGTAGTCTGAAGGTTACCCGTAAGTCATAACTAAATCCTTACGGAAGAATATGCGAGATTGTCAAATTGATAAGTCCAAGGGTTCTATATAAGTTGCATCATATCCAAGATCGATTATGTGCAGGATTATCCAAAGACTAGCAATTTGAGACATATCTATAAGTCATATTGTGTCCAAGGTCAGATGATGTGCAGGAATACCTAAGAACTATCGGTTGGAGGGATATTTGTAAGCCATCTTTTATCCAAGGTCGGATGATGTGAAGTATTACCTAAAGGCTAGAAATTCAAAGGATATTTGTAAGTCGCCTCATATCCAACATCAAATAATGCGCGAGATTATTCAAAGATTGACAATTCAAGGGAAATCTATAAGTCGTATCGATACAAAATATGCACAAGACTTACCCGAGGGTCACATGGAAAGAAAAATTGTCAATAACCAGAAAGGTTATCATAGGCAACCAAAATGGTTCACCTCAGCATAATATTACACGGTTGCAGGGACTTTTCTGCATAAAGTGTCATCGGTGTCCAAAAGGATCACCCCACTTTGAAGACATATTCAACCGACAAATAAGATAATTATACAACAAACAAGAGAGTTATTGTGTCTATTATTGCAAGTTATTTCCTTCCAAATAGGTACATGAAAGGGATGACTTCGCTTTTCAGGCAACAACTCACGTGGAGATATGGTAAAAGACTACATACCTCTTTCGTGAATTATGTTTAGCACTAACACTTTTTGTTTGAAATATTGTAGAGAGAATCCAAGAGTGTAAAAATCTCAAATCAAAACCACAGGTGTGTACAACTCCAGATAGGACGCAGCACAACGTGGAACTCTTTCTTAGCAGTAAAACGGGACATAGTCTAAAGAGGGACATCAAACTCTTTAGACGCGAGCTAAAGGATAATTGCCACCACCATCTAACCATACCACTATTAGAAGAAATATGGGTATTTTGGGATATTTTGGTTTCAGCTTCACCTTCGGTATATTTCTAAACTCATACCAAGGGTAAACTTCTCTTTCTTTCAAATTCGAGTGAAAGTGCACCTAGAGTTTTGGAAATTATGTCCAGGTAAGTTCTTGTCTATGGATGTGAAGGATCCCATATTCATGGTTAAGAGGTTACAACCCTCTTTTCATCAACTCGATCAACAAATCGCTCATCCCGAGCCCAAAGATCGTCTAAAATAAAAGATTATCTTTTCTACCGATTGAGTCAAACTACAAGCAGTCTGATTCCCTGAGTCTCGGGGATATGTAGGATGGGATTTATTTTGAAAACTTGACTGCATTCCAACATCCCCCCAAATCCCTTTATTCTCTGGCTTTTCGGTTGCATCAGAAAACTCTAAAACTGATATAGCTTGTGAAATTTTGAAATCGTGCTTTGAATCAAGCTTTATGAACTACAAGTGGCCTAAATTCTCATGTAACCAGAGATATGTAGGAAACTTGATATCAAGGTCCGGCCATGACTTCAAAATTCGTACGAAAGCCAACCTCTTTCAGATTCGAATTTGTGGTTGGACAAAAATTATGAACGTCAACCTCCCTTTGCCAAGGGTTACTTGCAGTCACCCTATCCAAAGGAAGGGGGAAGTTGTTTACACCTAATTTTTTCCCTCCACGACTAAATTTAATCCTGAGTTTCTTTGACTTTTAATAAAATCGAAATATTTATTTCATCCGAATAAAAACTGTTCAAAATATTTTTGTACATAATTTTGTCATTTTAAGTAGCGATTATATATTATAGTGTTCAATTATACGAGATTATATAATTTAATTAATTAAATATTTATGCTATGGAATATCGAATTTTAATTAAGGATTATTTTTTAAAATAATTATAATGATTAAAATATTGATTTTAATATAATTTATTATCAAAATAATTTATTTGGATAAATATGTGTTTGATTTTATTAAATTAAGAAGCTTGGAATTAAACGAGGTATTAATTCGTATCGAATCTCAATTTAATTTAGTCAACCTATTAAATTTGGCCATAATTGAAATCAATTTGGCTATAATTGAAATCAATTTGGTCACAATTGCAATGCAAATGGCTACTTAATTTCAATTCTGACCCAAATTTAAATGGATGACTAAATCCTAATTTGGGGTTATTGGGGTTATGATTTAAATAACCCCAAATCCTATTGATACCCAATTACCAAACACAGCAGTCGGCCCAAGCCCAACTCTAATTTTCCTTTTCCACCACTTGTGAATTATAGCAGCAAAACAATAACATCACAGCCCAATTGCAAACCACTGCTCGAGCCCAAAACTATACCAGCAGACCCGACCCAACTCTCAATTCCCTTCCTCCTTTAATCAACAATGGCTAAACACAAATAGGCAACAACATCGAACAACAGTAGCCAAATATAACGACACAACAATGTCCAACAATAATGGGCGCTCTATCGACAACAACAATGGAGCATCCGACCTATTCCAACGTCGATAGTGGCAGACCCGCTGCCAACCCAAGTCTGGTTTTAACCCAAAATCACATGTAAACAATAAATCACCACCAAACGGCTTCAAAATTGTACAATTTTTGTATGATTTTACAGCTCATCATCTTATCCCCTTTTCAAATTTTCCCCTTTAGGAATTCCAAAACTACCTCTCATTTTCTGGATCCTATATCGAATGAAGCAGAAAAATCAAACCCCCTTTCCCTTCTATAAAAATAGGGGAATGTGAGCTGAAAAGAGAGAGGGGAGAGAAGGAAAATCTTTGAGAAAAGTCTTAAAATATTTCTAAATTATTGGTCGAGAAGACTCTCAATCAATTGGAAGATTTAATCAAAATTCTTGTAAGACTCTTTCGAGGCTAAAATTTTGATTAGCATCAAGGTTTTCTGGTGGTGATAGAGTCCGACAGTAAGCTCGAGTCCCCTTTTGTCGCCTAAAATCTGAAAATTTATTTAGGGTTCGAGGCGACTTTTCCTTTCTTTGCATATGTAATGGGCTAATAAGGCTCGTCTCCTCGAGTCAACCTCAAAATCGAGTCCAAAAGTCGATCTTATGGCATACCAAATACAAGGAGGTGAAATAGGAAGAAATGGGCTAAAGTCCTATCTTTGAAGCGGCAAAGGAGACTTGAAATCTCACTTTTTTATTGTCGCCTTCATTTATTTATTTTATTTCATTTAGTTGTTTATTTATTTATTTAATTTCAGGCCTCAAAGCCAAAGTTGTAAATTTAATACAGGTGAAGCGGATTTTGGGCCAAAAATGCTCAAAAATATAGATTTGGACAGGTGAAAAATGGGTCGAAAGCCCAATTAGATTAGGACAGGTTTTGTTGATTTGGGCCCAATGGTCTAAGTCTTTTACTTCCTTCTCCCTTTCCCCTTTTATGTGATTATTTTCTTTTCATTTGCTTAGACTTGGTAAAATCCCTACTAAGTGGTCCAAATTTGTTTTACACAAATCATTTTTCTAAAATCAGTCACTTTCCAACAATCAATCTTATTGAAGTTAGTCAAAAGATATTTTCAATCAGTCTAGATATCCACAAGTTAGAGGAAATTTTAGGTGCCTTAAACCTTCCTGAAATGTTAATAGGAACCGCTTACTCTGAATCTTCAAATTTTAAATAATTTTTTTGTTTTGGATTGTTTAAAGTATCTTATAAAGGTTTGTTAATTCCTTTTCAAAATTAAGTGGCGACTCTGAAAGTCAAATTTCCACAAAAAACACTAACCAGTGATGGTTGGTGGGTTGGATTGGTTTCTAAAATGGGTACGACTTAGGTTGGTACGAGTCGTATGGTCTAATACAGCTCGTATGATTGGGTTTTCCTTCACTTAATCTGAGACTTAGTAAAGTTACTTAGATCTGAGTACGAGTGGCTCACCATGGGTTGTTAGATAGGGTACGAGTCGTATTGTCCCACTCGTATGTTGGACAGTCTCAACTCCTATTGGTTCTGTTATGGGTACGGGTTGAGGGTGCTAGTCGTATTCTTAGATACAGTTTGTTTTGCATAGTCGTATGTTGAATAGAGTGTGGGTGTCTAAGGGAGGTCTAGGATACGAGTGATGAGTACTACTAGTATTGAAGGGTACGACTGGTATGGTTGAGTCGTACCCACCTACGGGGATTTTATGTAGTTAAGTTGGGGGTAATCTGGACATTTCCCTTCTTAACCCATTATGACCCCATAACTTATATCATACTTGGAAGGTTATTTACCCTATTAGTCTATTCATTAACACTTATAAAACACTCTTTAATCCTCTCTAAGGCTTATGGGTAAAGAAAGGCTACGGTTTTACTAAGGTGATCAATTTGGGGCTTGTGTTGGTGATTTCTCTCCATCATCTACTCAATTTAAGGCAAGATACTTTTCCCTCATTGTTAGTTCCAACTAAATGCATGTTTTATATAATATTTTCATGGCATGATTATTGTATGATTTTGGGGCTTTCAAATATATGTTGGGGTTTTGGTATTAAATGTTTGGTTATGGTTTTCCCATGTTTTAATTATGTTTTTACATACTTTAATGGTGTTTTGGACATTTGGTTGCATGTGAATGGTTAAATGGTAATTGGATTTGGTTTTGAAAACACTATGCCCCCAACATGTTTGATAAAATGCCTATGATAATGCTTTTACTATATTATTAGACTTTTAATGTAACTATTTCATGGTATGGTTTGATAAAGGAACCCTAAATGGTATAAATGGTTTGGAATGGTTAAATGGAATGGTTTGGTGGTCATGGTTATGGTTAATTGAACTCTTTGTGGGGTACAATGGAATTCCCCAAGTAAACATGGTAATGAACAACCTGTGGGGTACATGGGACTCCCTCAAGCCAACATAATAATAGAACACTTGTGGGGTACATGGGACTCCCCTAAGTTAACTTGGTAAATGGGTACACAGGAATCCCTTAACTTCTTAAGGTTTGGCTAAGGACAGTACTTGAAAGTTATAGTCGGTATGGCGATACCACTATTAATAGCCTTGGTTAATAATACATGGAATAATGAATTGGTTGGTTGGAAATGGTTTTAATTGGGCAATAATGGCGGGTTGTGATAGTTAACCGTAAAGGTGAAAGTCCAATGGACGAACACTGGAAACTCATGTTTGCCGACATGAGGGGTTGATCATGGAGACCATATATGATACTCATGAGGTACACAGAAATCCTCTAAGTACACTGTACATATGTATCATGGAGAGCGAAGGGTACTTGGGAATCCCCTACTCTTATGGTATCTCCAGTTCGTGTGGTTACATGCATTGGGGCCCGTTTATGGAGTTACACTAGACCCATATAGACCGTGGGTGGTTTTAGAAAAGTTAAGCTTCACATACCCAGGTTAATGGTTTAAAGGCATGCTAAACCTGGTTCCCTTTTCCGACATGATTATATATATATATATTATATGTATGGTTTGTATGCATGTGGTTGGTTTACTTGGTTATATATATATTATATGTATGGTTTGTATGCATGAAAAAAAAAAGGAAAAGAAGAAAAAAAGAAAGAGAAATAGAGAAAGAAAGAAAATTGAGAGAGAAAATAAAAGAGAGAGGTCATGAATTGTATTTAATTGCCAAGAGTTGCTACGGGTTGTAATTAATTAAAACTTAGTCTAAATAGGTAATTAGGAGTTTATGTTTGCTAAGTCATGTAGTTATCCTTTCTATTAATGCGCATGTTTTTTCTTATTTCTTCAATTATATTTATATTCAATTTTTAAAAAGGAAAACAAATATTCTCCTTCTCTCTCCATAGTTCCTTCTTACTCAATATCTCTATAATTACGGATTATAGTACAATATCTTTAATTTTTAATTCATGGATTTTGAATTTACAATAATTATTGGTGGTAGAATTATCGTATGAAAGTTGATGTCAATAAATATTATATGTTAATAATTTATTTTTAATATGTGAAAATTGTATGCAATCTATTATTCATGTATTATTTTAAATAATTAAGTTGAAATTATTTTATATATAATAAAGCCATATTTTAAATAATTTTAAATTTTTAGGGTCTCAATTTATGAAATCGATATATAATATTCTACATACAAATGATGTATTTTTATAACTATTTTTAGTGTATGAAAATGGTACATGATATGATATCCATTGTTGAAGCCAATTTATATACTCATTTCATACTTAAGTAATGTTTTTTTTAGTTCTCAATGTATGAAATTGATATTAAAATTAATATCGATGAAGTTTCGTATATGGTACATTTGTATGAAATGAGTTTTATAAATGTGACAATTGATAAGAAAATGGTTTTGTATGTTACATAATCTTTCTAGTGTATGTGATGGATATTGAATGGAAAACTATCACCGCACATATTAAAAATAAACTAATTGATTCAAATAAATTTTCGTTGCAATAAAAAAGGTAATCAGTATTAGCCATGGGTGATATTGGTGTTGATTCACCATGTTAATTTTGTTTTTTAACCAAAGAAGATGAAGTCTATTCCAGATGAAGAAGGAGCATAAGTGGAGAATATTTTTTTACCATAATTTACTCCTACACAGTCATTCAGATGAAAGAGAATGAATTTACACAACTATTTAGGAGAGAGGTATATATAAATAATACTATTTTTTAATTTGAAAATAAATTATTACTATATTTTACGAAACTTGCTACAACTTGAAATTAATTTCATAGTTCAATAATTATACAAAAGTATAGCTACAACTTGCAATAGACAATCTAAAAAATACATATAGGATAATTTTTACTTCAAATAACAATAAAAAAACTTGATTTTAATGAACTTAAATTAAATACAATAATAAGATAATATAAAATTAACCAAATTATAGGTGAAAAATATACTCTAAATACAAGATGTCTGTTTTTTTGGTGTGTTGTGATTTGTTTGTGTTGTTTTTGAAATCTTGATCTGATTTTTTTCAGTGTCATTTGGGTGAGGCAAAGGTTAAAGCTTTCTTCAAATGTCTATGGGACATCAAGGTCAAGATGGTGTTCCAGATAATTGAGAAAGCAACTTGTTCGTTTTATTAGAGGTATTCAAAGCCAACTCTTGCTGGCATTCTCCTATTACTGTGTGACATAATAAATGTGTACAAATTGTGAATAATGGTTGAAAAGAAATACATTTTTACAATGAAAAAAATGTGTTTTAGATTTAGATTTTAACCTTCTAAACTAATTTAATCATTAAATTTAATTTAACAGGTATTGATCATAATTGCTCAAGAGATTGATCATAGCAGGAAGAAAAATGCATCTGCTATTGTAGAATTTATAAATGCACATATACCAATGTAAATAGACAACAATCAATATGATATTTGAAATGAATGTCATGTGGGCATCCAATAGTATGATATTCCTGTGGTTGTATAAAACGTACATTTGGGATCTTATGATATGTTCAATATCACTATGACGAACATATCATAAGATCCCAAATGTACGTTTTATACAACCACAGGAATATCATACTATTGGATGCCCACATAACATTCATTTCAAATATCATATTGATTGTTGTCTATTTACATTGGTATATGTGCATTTATAAATTCTACAATAGCAGATGCATTTTTCTTCCTGCTATGATCAATCTCTTGAGTAATCATGATCAATACCTTTTAAATTAAATTTAATGATTAAATTAGTTTAGAAGGTTAAAATCTAAATCTAAAACACATTTTTTCATTGTAAAAATGTATTCTTTTCAACCATGATTCACAAAATTTTGTACACATTTATTATGTCACACAGTAATAGGAGAATGCCAGCAAGAGTTGGCTTTGAATACCTCTAACAGCACGAACAAGTTGCTTTCTCAATTATATGGAACACCATCTTGACCTTGATGTCCCATAGACATTTAAAGAAAGCTTCAACCTTTGCCTCACCAAAATGACGCTGAAAAAAATCAGATCAAGATTTCATAAACAACACAAACAAATCACAACACACCAAAAAAATAGACATCTTGTATCTCGCAGGATAAAGTAGCTTCTCAAAGAGAAATGCATTTTTCATTTATATGCAAGTAATTTGTATTTGTTGCCAACCTGTTGTAAGCACTATGTTAGGTGTAAGATAATTTAATGACTCATTGCAGTCAAAGCAAAGTTAAATTAAGGTATAGTTTTTGGAGAAAATTACAACCATAGAGATGCACATGACCAGCATAAGTAAAGAAAAATACAAAAAGACAATAATCTTTACTTTTCAAAAAGGAAAAAGAAAAATAAGCTAAAGGTCAATACTATAAGTAGGTCAACCCTATAACTGTGAATTAACATCTGCCAACAATGTTAAACAAATTATATAACCACGAAAAGCAAAAAATAAATATTTTGATACTTAACAGAGTTTAGTAAGTGCTGCAGTCAAGTCGAAATTGTACTAAATATGCCCTGTAAGTACCTTCATATGATTGACATTCCTCTGGCTACTAATGTTTCATCGAAAAATCTTCATATATAGATCTGAATACCAAAATCAAAACACCCACAAAAGATTGATCTCCACAGGCTAAGGCTCCTTCAGAGAAGTTTAGATAAGCAAAGAAATAAAGCAGCACTCTTCCTATTAGAAATCATCATTCAATCTAGAGCTTAATTTATCAAAAAGAGTTTTCCTTCTACACTTTCCTTTAGTTCATTTAAGAAAGTCAAGGCAAATCAAACCGCAATCTCAAGGAACCCGATATTGTCCTTCTTTTCACTGTCCTTCTCAGGTAAAATATAGAGATAAAACATCACGTTAAATATCAGCAATAGAGAACCAAAAACAGATTGTATATTGCACAATCAGGCAATCGTTGTCTTTTCAACTTTGCTCTTCTTGCTCGTTGATGTGCTAAAAGGGCTTTTTTTTTTCTCAAGTGGCATCAGTCTATATAATTCACTTCTTCTAACATTTTTGCCGATATATATTTTTTTTTTTTGAAAGTTTGATCAGTTTTAGAATCTCTATTACACGATATTTTTTGTGGCTCAAATATTTTTATGAATTCTTAAAGAAAAAAATAATACAAGTAAAATTTCACTACACATCCATACTGAGTAATAATTATATTTATGAAAGGCATGTGACTTTTAAAAAATATAAGAGACACTCATTAACAGAGAAAAATAAGCATTTCATGTTTCATATTATATTAAAATCATGAAGAAAAATATTTATAATTAAATTAAAAAGTAAAATAAGTTGTACTAACCACACAGTCAAATATATACACGGACGTACAGATAGCTATCACCGAAGAGATGAAAGAGCAAGACGGACAGTTCAAGATGTATATATTTAATTAATTTTATTTTTAAATAAATATGCAAAATAATGTATGGAAAAAATGAGCAGATCTTAAAGTTAGGTATTATTGTTATATTTAAAAAGATGAGCAGATCTAAACTTGGTTTCACTGAAATATATTTTTTTAAAAAAGAAATCTAACTTAGCTAAAAAATAAATTTAGTTAAAAAGCCTTAGATGAAAAAGGAAAAGTAGCAGCATATATTAATCTAATGCCCGACGAACGCAAAAAAACTTAGGCAATTACTGTAAATATTTTGAGAAACAAGACTTATGATGTATCATTATCTGCGTTTTACAGTTTCAAAAGCCAATTACATTATACAAATAAAATTTTATTAAAACACATGCTGAAATTAAATAGTAAAAAAATTTCATTCTACCAAAAAACGTCTATTTATAAAAAAAAATAAAAAAAAGTATCCTTGTTGAAGGAATAAATAATTATTCGGGAGAAAAAAATGAATGAGAATGTATAGAAACTTACATACATACAGATATGTGAGAATTGAAAATTATTGATGAGAGAAGAGTTTATCTTTTTGGATAATATGAAGAGCCTTTTGGCTTTCTATTTGATGAGTCGTCTATTTTCTAGTCTAGTCTAGAGAAGAAATATCATATCAATTCTAAAAGCCGGTGTCAATAATTTTGTGGTGGAAACAATAGCCACCTTGATAGATATTTGTGTGGTAGAATAGTGATTATTATTTTTTAATTTAATTCTAGTGTCAAAAATAATGAATTAATAAGATTTACAAAATTCTTCCCGGTAAACATTGAATTTTTTTCTTCATATATTTATTTCTTATATTTTAAATTTTCTAAGTGAAAATTCTTACTCTGACAAATTTTTTAATATTTCATACTTTTAATATTTTAGTTTTCTGGTAAAAAAATACTATCACGCATGGATTTGATGGGTTAAATTTTAAAGTTGTTAACCTATTTAAAGATATATTTTTGTATTCATTATTAATTTTATTTTTTATTATTATTTTATTATATATAGTGTTATTAATTTTGTGGTGGAAACAATAGCCACCTTGACAGATATTTGTGTGGTAGAATAGTAATTATTATTTTTTAATTTAATTCTAGAGTCATCATCTTGAAATATTTTTTAATGTCCATGTGGTGGAAACAATAGCCACATGGATATAGATATATATTTTTCTACAATTATTACAATAATAATAATAATAATAATAATATATATATATATATATATATATATAATTTCTCTTCTTTTCTTCTTATTTTTTTTTTCACTTTTCATTTTTCAATTACATTTTTTGGCATTAGATTTTTGTTTTTGATTTTTTATATTTTTTTTGTTTCCACCTTTCAGGGTTAACTAGTCAAATGTACATGCGCTGAACGTGTGCTTCATGTCGAATCATCAATCGATATAAAATATATAAAATAAAAATAATTTATTAAAAAAATAACAATTAACTATAAAAATCGAAGATAGGCAACTTTATACATTTCGGCATGCGTGAAGTATAAGTATCTTGACCGTCTCCTACGACGTGAACTATCACATAATAGATAATAAAAAAAATAGATTGTAATAGATTAGAAACTATAACAAAATAATATGATTAAACCTAACATTTACACAAAAATTCTTCAAAGCCCAATCAAATATTCATCTACCACTTGTAAACTACAAAAAAAATACGATAATTGAGATATCATAACAATACTATTAAACTCTAATCTTTACAAAAAATATTCCTCAAAGCCCGACCGAATGTTCATCTGCCACATATACTAAGCAGAAAAACAACAGATAGTAACAGAGCAGAAACTATAATAATTGAGATATTAGAATAATACTATTAAACCTAACCTTAACAAAGAATTTCTAAAAGTCTGATTAAACATTTATTATCAGCAATATAGACTTGAACAAAATATAAGTTACAACAAAACAATATGAAAATTGATTTATTAGAACAATATAATTAATAATATTTTTATAATTATAGCCACACCTCCTGAGCTCATCAAAAAGGTAGTTATAAAAATATCTCTACCACCAAAATTTGTGTACTAGATGTTATTATAAGAACTAGTGTAATCACACGTGCAACGTTTGATTATTTAAAGTTAAATAATTTTGTTTATTGGGGAGATTTTTAATGAAGTAAAATTCAAATCACTTTTCAAAAATCCTTCACACTTCCATATAATAATGTAAACATAAACATATATTTTAGTGTAAGCATATATATATTTTACCACCAAAATTTCTAAATGATTGATGGATCAACAGTAGCTAGCATCCAAAGGTCACAAACTTAAAATCGTGAAAAACCCTCAAAATAGGATATGAGGGAGTTGCTTGGTTACTGTTTTGGAGTGGGTAGCTTGAGGGAGTAATTTGGTGGTTGTTTTGGAATTTTTATGTGAGGAAATAATTTGATAGTAGTGGTAGGTTGGCTGAAAAAGGTGAGTGGGGTTAATGATTTTATAGTAGTAGTAATCGAAAGTTTAGGTGACGTGAGGAAGGGGTAATTAGAGTTTAGGATTAATTACTATTTGGTTTTTGTGTGTTAGTAGGGATATGGTGGTTGGACAGTTTGGATTAGGCTAGTTTGGGGGGGGGGGGGGGGAGAAACGTGGCAAAGGTGTATTAGTTAAGAGTTTGGTTTATTTTAGGTTAGTTTCTTATTATGGAAAGGTTTTATTATAAATATATTTAATTAATTTTCAACTCTTAAATATTAAAAAAATAGTGAAAAGACGATTTTGTCTAAAGCAAAGACTTTTAACGAAGGGCAAAAAGTTCAAACAATATTTCTAAGGTCTTTCACACTTTTAATATATTATATAGATATATAGATATATAGATTATAGATTATAGATATAGATATAAATATAGATATAGATATAGATATAGATATAGATATAGATATAGATATAGATATAGATATAGATATAGATATAGATATAGATATGAGTTTTTCTATCCCCAATAAAATTTGTTGAAAATTGGTTCCTATATAATAGGATTTTTCCTGTATTATATATTTTAGAATTTTTAATAAGTTAGAAGTGGAGGATTCGTAAAATTGATAGGAATTAGAAGCTTCGTTTAATAATATGATGTTTTATTTTTCAAATTAAATTTCTAAATATGGAAAAATAGTTAAATGTTTATACTTATATATTTGAAAAATATAGTTCAATTCGGAGTTCTTTACCTTTTCTAAATAAGTAAAACTAAATATCAATTATAGTTAAATAACAATTAAATGAAGAAAATAGCAAAAAGACGATTTCGTCTGTTGTGCAGTCTTTTAATGAAGGACAAAAAATTCAAATTACTTTCTAAGAGTCTTCACACTTTTAATATATTGTAGATTAGTTGTTTAGTTTCATGTTTATTTGTCCAGATTTTTTACTAGTTATTAATTATAATTTTTCATTCAAAGAAGTTCAATTTACAATTTAGATTTAATTATAGATTATATGATTTAATTCTATTTTAATTTAGTTATCAATTTGTATATATATTTTAAAAATATTTAAGTAATTGTTTTATTTTTTTGGTCATGCGAATTCGATTCAATTAGTAGTTTTTTAATAACGTGTAATTAGTATAGGAATGTAGAATTTTAATAATGACATTATTTTAGCATGTTTAAACTTTAGTTATGTTACGTTTTTTATAAGGGGAAGTTTTAAAAATAACCACAGTTTGACACAAAACCCGCTTTCCATATCCACACTTTACAATATTACCATTTATAACTGTTGTATTCGATTCACAGTCTTGTAGTCACTTTTACTCAGTAGTCTGTATTCATAAAAAATATAAATACACTACCTATTTAGTCGCGCAAAAACACTACCATTTTTTTTTTCTTTTCATGTTTCCCCCTTTTTTCTATTTTTTCCTATTTTTATTTATTTTTTGTTTTATTTTCCTTTTTTCTCCCTTCTATCTCTAGCTTCTATTTCTCTTTCTTTTTTAATTTTATTTTTGATTTTCTTTTTTGTACTTATTTTCTTTCTCCTTCTTTTGTTCTATTTTATATTTTTTGTATTTTCAAAAAATATGACTACTCGAACACAAGTCATGCATGATAACGTAAATACCACAATTATTTATCGTATTTGTATTCACAACATTGTTTATATTATTGTATTCATTGATACAATTGTATTTGTATTTGTATTTTAAAGTTCGCGCTTGTATTTGTATCTTGTAGTTCGCATTTGTATTTGTATTGGTTAGTTCATACCATCATTTATATTTTATACAATTCACACTTGTATTTTGAAGAACTTTTTTGTATTTGTATTTATAATTGATTGCATATTGTATTTATTTTGTGGTTTGACTGTGTTTGTAATCATATTTGTATTTATATTCTATTTTCGTCGATGCATTTGTATTCTTAAGGAATTAATTTGTATTAGTATTTGTAAGTTGATCACATATTATCTTTGTATTACTTTAATTTCATTTGTTTCATTTGTTTGTATTTGAATTTGTAGTTGACAGCATCATTTATATTCTTAAACAATAGAAAAAGAGTTGTTATTTTTTCTTTCTATGAACACTTGTATTTACATTTATTGATACAATTTACATTTTATTGATGCAAATTGAATAATAAAAATAAAAATAATAAATTATACAAATAAAAATATTAAATTATACAAATATAAATGTTACATGTATCAAATGATACATTTTTATACAACTTGAACCATATGCATACAAAATGATACTTGTTTATGTACAAATATAAATAATAAATTTGAAATATGCATTTAATGAGACATTGCATATTTATGCATTTTAGTCTCAAGCAAATACAATTAATCAATATATTTATTTGTATACAAATACGAATGATAAATTATACATATTCATGGCTAAACTATTCAACTATAAATAATAAATTTATTTAAAATACATAGTATGATACGAATAAATATAAACTATAAAAAATATACTCCCTCCGTCCCAAATTATGTGTCCCCATTTGACCGGACACAATATTTAAGAAATAAGTATTGACTTTGTTAAAGTTACAAAATTACCCTTCTTAAAAAAAGAAATAATAGTATTTAAAATCAAGTGAGATCACTTTTAATTAAAAAAATAAATAAATAAAAAAGTAATAGTATTTAAAGTCAAGTGGGACCACTAAGGGTAAAATTGTAATTATGTTTTTAAAAACTTATCAAATAAGAAAAAGCGACATTCTTTTTGAAACGGACCAAAAAGAAAATGACGAAGCATAATTTGGGACAGAGGGAATATTAAATATAAAATATAACAACAACTGAGAAAAAAATATAAAAAAAAAAGAAAAAAAGACAAAAAATCTAAAACGAAAAAGCACAAAAAAAGAATCGAAGAAAGTACAAAAAAAAGACTACAAAAAAAGAGAAATAAAGAAAAAGATGGAAAAATAGAAAAAAAAAAAGAGGAGAAAAAATAAAAAGGAAAAACATGAAAAAGAATAAAAATAAAAATAAAAAAAAATGGAAAAACTAAAAAGAAAGAGAAAAGGAAAAAAAGAAGAAAAACTGGAAAAGAAAAAAAGAAAAAGAAAGAGAAATAGAAGGTAGAGAAAGAAAGAAAATAAATGAGAGATGCTATGAATTATATTTAATTGACAGGATAGACTATGAATTGTAATTAATTAAATAGGGTAATTAGGAATCTATGTTTATTAAGTCACGTAGTTATACCTTTTTATAAATAGATTGCACTAGAACATACTACATATATTGCTACAAAATACGTTGTAGCTAATTATGAATTGTTTACTTAGCATTCGTAGTAATAAGTGTGGCTATACATTAATTAATTACAAATTTTATATGTACGTCACTAAAAAAATTTATTTATTGTTGTGAAATTTTATTATGTTGTGGCTATGATGATAAAATATTACTATGTCATAAAAAATATATTTATATCTTCATATAATCACTGAGATTTAGTAAAATTTTATTTAAATTTGATATAATTAGTTAATAAGAAATGATTAGATACAATCACATTTTTCTGGCAATTAACAACACAATTACCTATTTATTTATTTTATATTTGAAAGTTACTTAAAAGTAAGACCCGCTTATTAAGTTGAGCCAAATAATGGACATTTCTAATCAAATAATATTTTTTTGAAAACAATTGATCTGGGCGAAGCTTGTGTGTGGGGTACATTGGAATTTTCTTTAAATTTGATATAATTAGTTCGTTGAATTTAATATAATCACTTATTCTTTTAAATTATATTAAAACTTACAAGTTATAAGATCGAATTATTATTGACAACTCTAGTTACACTAAATCGGTAAAGATATATATTTTTTCTTTGTTTCCCAAGGTATCCCCACAGCCAGCAGCCGTGAGACTAATCCTCCGTTCCACGGTCAGTGCACTAAGCGGTAGGGAACTGGCCACAGAATTTTCTCCATTTATGTAATACCCCGTACTTTTTCCTAGCTAATTTCATCTCAAGAATGTCTAGTATTAGCTTCTAAATTGAATGATGATTATTCCATGAGGAATTTTTAAGATTTTCACTTTTTGTCATGTGGGAAATACAATAAGTTTTCCATCGATATAAGATTCGCCCAAATCCGATAACCGGGTCAGAAGTTACGACTATTTCAAGTTCCCATCGTAAAACAGTGTCATATTGGTCAGTGACGCGCCGCGCCACAAGCTAAAATGACAATTGTTCTTTTCCAGTGTCTCAGTGCAATTTTCTCCGCGTCGCACCAAAGTTCCAGGTCACAAAAGAAGGGGCAACGCGATGGCTCCGCATCGTGCCATCCCTCAGTTTCCCGGATAATACGGGTAACTATAATAGATCTATTATAGCTCTAATGGATCTATTTTTGTTTGTGCGTGGATATTTCTTAACTTCTCTAATCATTTTTAGTTTTAGTGTATTTATTTTAATTTTATTAATGTTCATATCTTGGGGGTGATTAGATGATATTTGATTAAATGTTTTACTGTAATATTCTTTAGTTTTTTCTCTTAGTCTTTGTAATTCTTGTCTATTATTTTGAAGGTATTCTAAATATTCTATATCTTTTGTTCTAAAATATTCAATTAAATTTTCTTTCATAAGTATTTCTATTAATCTTATTTCTTCCATATCTTGTCTCCAATATTTTAAATACTCATAGTCTATCATTTTACTCTAAAGTAGTTGCTTGTTTACTAATTTCTGTGTAATATTTTATTCTAATTGTACTATAATTTATATCTGAATTAAGGTTGTTAATACTATTAATTATCTCTCATTGTTCTTCTCCTAATGAGTTTTTTTATGTTATATAAACTATTAGCTATACTTTTTTCTAAATTTTCTAAGGTTTCTTTTATCCATATTAATTTTTCTTTTAGATTTTCCATTATTTCTTTGAGTCGATTTCTATAATTAATTTCTTCATATAGGGCACTTTGGTTTTCTCTAATTTTTCTAATATATTCTAACATTTCTAATCTGTATAATATCCATCTGAGTAACAACTATCTAAATATAAGCAGTAGCTTTCATTATATAGGTGTAAATTTTCTATAGAACTTAATAAATCTTCATTAAAATAAAATACCTCTTCGTATATAATTTTTCTTATATCTACTATTTCTATATCTTTAAGTACACACAAAACAAGTATTTTAAATTTATCTATCATTCCATCAGATAAATAGGTAGTCATGTTTTTTCATATGATGCTATTTTTAAAATATTCCCTTCAATCATACACATAACAAAATATGATCATTTTAGATTACTATATACTAGATTATTCTTAAATAACATATTCTTTGGTCACTATTAGCATGGTAATCTGAATACTTTTTCCTTAAACAGCGCCTCTACTCTAGCTACTCCCCTATCACGGCTTTCTTGCCTCACCGGTTTCACCTTTGGATGGCATAGTTCTTAGGAATTTTTCTCCTTTTCCACTTTGCTAATAAACTTCTTAACATGCTATTTTTCGAATAATTCTACTATAAAATAACTAACATGAGCTTATTTTTTCATATCATGATTGTCAAGAATTTATGAATTTAGCTATTCATAATCATAAATAAATATACCTGTTCTGGTAGATTTGATAATTCTGGGCTTTGTTCATCCATAGCTTTTTCTTTGAAATATATCTGTCTTTTATTAAATATTCAAAAGTTTTTTGTTTATAAAGGAGGAGGCTTTCTTTCAACACATGAAAGTCTTGCCTCTAACTGAGCAAATGCTCTGCTATTTATAACCTAAGAATGAAAACGCATATACTATTTTACTTTACACCTGTCCTAATATAACTTTATACGTTTTCTATATACAATTGTCCTAAAAAAGCCAATAATGGCAAGTGCTAAAAGCTAATAAATAAATTAAAAAAAGGTCAAAAAGTCTACCTTAGAAATAGTAAAGCTATTAAATGTTTACATGATTCACGTATCTTATTTTTTACAAAGTTAGCTTTTTCTCCATATGTCGCTTTCTTCCTTTAATATTTTTGTCTCCTTGTCTTTCTATTATTGCTCCGTTGATTTTTATCTTCTAGCTGGCGTCCTTATCTTCTTGGTTGTTTTTTCCTTTTATTCTAGCTGGACTTCTGGGATAATATTATCTCCTCCATTACATCTCGAACATTGATGGTCTGGATATTTATGTCCAATTATCTTGCAATATCTTGTTAATAATTCATCTGAAATAAATCCTTTCCTAATTGCTCTTGCAGTAGATTATTTTCTGGGTTAAGTAACGTCATTATTCATTGTCTAACATCTTCCATTGTCTAACATCTTTCATATCTGTTTGTCGTAGTTCTCTTGAATTTGAATAAATCATTTGATGATCTCTTGAATAATAGCTCTATATTGGGTTTCCATTGATGTAATTATTTGCTAATTCTTGAATAATTGTAGCTATTTCAATAAGTCGTTTATTTGCGTAAAAATCAGGTATCTCAATTTTGGGTATCTCTGGTTGCTGCACAATATCTTCCGGTATAATCATATCTCTGGTTAATCCTATTTTTACAACTTGTATAACTGGTTTGATCGCGTCGTATAATATCTCTGCTGGTGCAGTATAAAACTTTATATAAAATAGATTTCCTTTGGTTACTCTTTTATAGGTGGTGAATACTTTATGTAATTCTTCTATAGTTGTTAGTTCTTCTCCATCTTGGGTATATATGGTATTTAATAATCCATAGTCGAAACATGTTTTTATTAAGCTTGGATTGGTTTTGGGTAGTGCGATTAGCTTGTTGTAACCTTGCAATTTTTGGGTTATATAGTTTGTGTTTGGTTCTTGGATATTTGTAGCTCTGGGGTTAAGGTTTAGAAAAGTTTGTACTTTGTAGATATTTTCTATATATCCTCGGGCTATATGGTTATAAGCTTTTTTATCTTGGTTCAAACTATCTCGATATGTGGTAATTTGTGGGGGTATGTACAAGGGGTCTTTTTGTGCTTTTGGTATAAATGATTTTTCAAATATCTTATTCATGTTCATGTTCTGGTATCTTTGTCCACTAACTCCTTTGCTTGTACCTGCAATTGTAGATTGATAAACGTTATGGGTTTTATGGAGTGTCCCAATGTCTCCTTTTAGCTCTGGAATTTTAATGTCTTCCAATCGACATAGCTCTGCACACTGCTGAGTTAGCTGATTCATAACTTTAGACTTCAGTTTAACTTCATTAGTCTTTAGTTTTTCTATTTCATTACTCATACTGTCTACTTTCATTGAAAGCGTAGTTAGGGTTTTGAGTATTTTTTCTAAAGCATCATCTTCTATTATATCAGTCTGTGTAGCTTTGTCTTGATATGTAATCTGCAATAACATTTTTGTTAGTACTAATTACTTCAATTGTAAATGTAAAATTTAATATATTTAATACTAGTCTCCGAATCTCTTTCGTTGTAACTAAATTTTGTATTTTCTTTGTTAACCACCAACGTACCTGTGTATTATCTGTCCGTACAATAAATTTGTTATATACAATATATGACTCAAATGCTAATAAACATTTATATAATGAACATAATTCTTTTCTATTTATTTCCCATTTTATTTCTGTTTCATTAAACGTACCTGAGTAGTATCTGCAATGATGTTCTAATTTTTCATTTTCGTACCTATATTTAAGTACTCCTCTATAACTATATTCACTTGCATCTGCTTCTACTATATATGTAAATTTTTTATTTTCGTCTGGGAATTGTAATTTTGATAATTCTTTACAAAGTATTTTTATTTTCTGGACTTATTTTTTATCTTCTTCGTTGTAATTATATTCTACGTCCTTTTTTAATTTCTTCTGTAAAGTCTTTAGGTTTTCTGCTAATTTTGGTATATATTCTCTTACTTGGTTTACTAATCCTAAAAATGATTGTAATATTTTTTTTGTATCTAATTCTTCTTTTGAATTTATTATTTTTTGTACTATATGTTGTTGCATTTTTACTCCACTTTTATCTATTTGTATTCCTAAAAACTCTATCTTGTTTTTCATAATTTCGACTTCTTTTCACTTAAACTTATTCCCAATTTTTCTATTATATCTATAAATTGTTCTAATAATTTTAATTGTTCCTCTTTAGTTTTTGTATATAGTAGTATATTATCTATGTATACTATACAATTAGGTAATTGTTTAAAATAACTATCCATAAAATGTTGATATCTACCTGGTGCATTTTTATATCCAAATGGTAATACGTTCCATTCATAAAATTCTTGTGGTACCGTAAATGTGGTTAATTCCTTAGAATTTTCATCTAACTTTAAGTGGTAAAATTCAGATTTACAATCAAATTTACTAAAGTAATTATATCATTGTATTTGTCTTATTTTTAGTATCTTATTTTGTATTGGATAATTATATGTCATAGTTTTTTGCATTTAGATTTCTATAATCAATAACCATTCTACCTTTTCCTCTTTTTTGTTCACTATGTTTATTTACTATAAATGCTGGACTATTGTGTTTACTATTGCTTTTTTGTATATACTATTTTTCTAATAATTCATCTATATGCATTTTAAATTCTTTTAAATCATCAAAATTATATGTTAATGGTTTTTGAGTTATTATGCTATTTTTATCTATTAATTCAATTTTTATAGTAGTTTTATGTTTTTCCCATCCTTTTAATGGATTTTCACTATATAATTGTCTTAATTTTTTCTTTATTATTTCTACCTTATCTATTGAAAATATAGTTATTTCTTTTTTATTTATCAAAAATACAACTAGTTCTACTGTGTCTTCTGTATTTTTTATATTTTCTAACTTTTGTGTAATTTTTTCACTTCCTTCTATCCAATCAGTTTTCTTTCTTATTTTATTAATAACTCTTTTTGCTTTTTACTTTTTGTTTACATGGTGTTGTAAACCACCAATCTGTTTTAGTTATTATATGTGGGTATAATTTATCTAAAAATGGCATTCCTAAAAGCATATCTTTTGATGTTAGTTCATAATTATAGATTTCTTCTATTGTTATTATTTTATCCCATATCTGTATTTTTACATTTTTAGCTTTATATGTAATTAAGCTTCCTTCATTATTAAATCCCTTGACTACTATTGGTGTTTTTAATTTATCCCATTTACTTTCTGGTAAACAGTTGTATCTACATAAGTTTGCTTCTTCTCCTATATCTATCATAGGTGTATAATACCTATTATAATATCCTTCTACTATTATTTTTACAAGTACATATATTTTCATAGTATGTTAAAGTTCTTTTTATGAATAATCTTTCTTTATTATATGTTATAGATAATTGTGTATGTTCTATATTGTACGATTTTACTTGTTCTAACCATTTTATTTCTAATATTATGTCTGTTTTTTGCATTTCCTCCTTTATTTCAAATTCTATTTTTATTTTTCTAACTCCTATTATTATTATTTTTTTCTGTCGTATCCTTAATGTCTATTAGACTCCTTGGCAGATCTGGGCATATATTACTATTAGATTTTATTTCTTCACTTTTTACTAGATATTTTGCTATATAATTTTCTTCTTGTCCTGTGTTTAAGAGTATTAAATATTCTTTTTAATTTATTGTTCCTGTTATATAATATTGATTTAAATTAACTGTTGAAGTTGTTTCATAACTTATTCTTTTTTATGAGCTTGATGATTCTATTTTTTCATGAGCTATTCTTTTTGTTGTGCTTATTCTATCATTTATTATTTCTAAATCTTCTTCTATATCTATGTCTTTGTAACTATAATCATTATTATCAATTATTTTTACAAATTGTTCGAAAGGACTTTCTATTTCTATTTTATTAATTTTATTTTTTCCCGTTATTTTATGTTTTGTTGTTAATACATATAGATTTTTACATCTTGTTGTAAATATTTTACTTCCTGGGGTTAGTTCTATTCCTGATATTTTCCAATATAATACTAATGATTTATCTATATTTTTATCTGTTATTGCTATTGAATAATTCACACTTATTATAAATTTAAATTTTTGGTATATTAAATTTCCTTTTATAGCGGTTATTCTACCTTTTTCTATAGGTTTTATAATTCTATCATCTGCTAAATATAATTCTATTGATGTATCTATTCCTTCTCTAAAACATGCTTTTATCAATATCTCTATTCCTCCAAGGTGTACATATTTTATTGGGTCTTTACTTTTTATATCGTTTATTTCTTTATTAATTATTCTTTTTGTTACTAGTGGTATACTAGCTCTTCCTTTTGCATATCTACAGTCTATTACATATTTTGTTTGGCTTACTACGTAATATTCTTCCTTTTTTCTACTAAATATATTTTTTATTATTGGTATTTTAAATATTTTTTTCTACACTTAAGTCTAACTCTTTCGTCAAATATATTACTGTCAAATATTATTTTTTGATTTGTTCCTTCTTCATTTAAATATTCTTCCTTTCTTATTATTTTTATATCTTCTTCAGTTATTTGGTTCATTTTTATATCTTCTTCATTCATTTGATTAATCTAATTCACTATCTATTTCATTATCTGTTTCATTCTCCGAAATTTCATATATACTATCTTCACTTTCTAATTCATAATCTATTTAATCTATCTGCATATATTCTGTATTTTCTATTTTTATTTATGATATTTGTTTCTTTTTTGGGTTTTTGGGTAGTTTACAATCTCTAGTTAAATGTCCTAGTTTTCCACAATTATAACAAGTACATTCTTTTATAGATTTCTTTTTTCAATATGGTCTTTTATGTTTATAATTTTTTACATAATATCCTTTTCTTGGTTTCTTATATTTATATTTTAATTTTTTGTATTTCTTATGTCTTTTTCTTTTCTTATAATATCTTTCTTCACATCCAAATTAAGATGTTATTTTATCTTTGCAACATGATAAATTTCTTATTAATGTTTTTTTTATTTTTATTTCTTCTCTATATTTTTCACATAGATTTCTATAACATTGTTGTAAAATTTTTATTCTTGCTCCTAGGGTATCTACTATTTTTGCTTCATCCCAACTCTTTATTATTTTTGAACTAAATGGTTCAGATAATTTACTAAAATATAATCTTCTTATTTCTTTACTTTCTTCTATATTATATGTTCCTTTATAATAATATTCTTTAAATGCACACGTATACTCATCTATATAACACATATTACATATTGCTAATTTTAACATTAAATTCCTATTCGTATCTTTCTCTTTATTTTGCTCTTCTTCTTCTGTTATTACACTGCTAAATTCATCTCTTATAGCTATTTCATATTTTTTTAATATTTCTGTTGGTAGTATTTTAGTAGGTGTTGATGTTCCTTCTGTTGTATTATCAGATCTTAATACTTTTTTACTTGCTTCGACTAGGTTTAAAAACCATAATTTTACTGTTTCTATTAATGTCTTTTCTATATATTCTGGTGTGTTTGTTGTATCTATTTTATTATCTAATAATTGTTTTGACATGTATCCTACCCATAGTTGTATTGTTTTATTTGTGTCTATTACACAGTCTAAATCTAGAAAGTTGTAATTAATTATTTGTTTTGGTGTCCATTTATTATATTCATCCTTTGGATTATATCCTTTAAACTTACTTTTGTAATTATATGTTGGTTTTCTTATTTCTAATGCACTAGGTATTATATTTTTATCTAGAGTATTTACTTCTGTATTTATTAGTTCTAGATTTTCTTTATTAATTACTTCTTGTTTTTCATTAATTTCTAGTTTTCCTATGTTTTCTAGAATTTCTATATATGTTTCACTATCTTCCAAATCATAATTATCTGTTTCTTCAGCATCTATTGCATTTATTTATAATTCACTGGTTTCTGGTTCTTTATTTTTAATTTTTAATTTTTCTTTAAATTGATTTATCTCGTTTAATAATTTTTGTTCTTTATCTTTTTCTTTTTGTATCTTTTCATATAAATCTTTTAGCATTTGTAGTTCTTTTTCTAATTCAGCAATCCTACTATTTTTAGTTTCTTCTATTTTTCGTATTTCTTCTGTGGTTTGTTGTTTTATTTTATCTATTTCTTTTTTTCTGTCTATCTCTTCATTTTCTCTTTCTATTCTTACCATGGCTGTCAACTTATCTTCTAATTTTAATTCTTCTTTTTCTAACATTAAATATAAATGTTCACCTATTTTCTTATAACTTCTTCCTAAATTAGAGAATACTATTTTTATTTTTAATCCTTCGTGATTTTCATATGTTTTTTCATCTATTATGAATTCTTCTTTGTTCATTTTATTTAAATCTATATAGGTTATGTTGGTATATATATTCTAGACTATCTATTGTTGATTCTAAATTTGATATTTCTTCTTTTTGTGCATTTATTGAATTTTTACTAACTCCGGCAATTATGTTGTACAGTAGTCTTTCTATCCTTATTTTTAATACTTTACGTTTTTCAGATATTATTTGTTTTAATTCTTTATATTTTTGTAATTTCTGTATGTTATTCATGAACCATGATATTTATTTATTGTACAATGATGTTTACATATACTATGCCTACAATATGTTTGATTGAATGTCTAAATGAAGGAAAAATGCCTAAATAGCATGATACCATGAAATCCCCATGTATGTACAAGTTTATTCTTATCACCTGTTTGATGAAATGATTCAATAAATGAATTATGGAGTATGGTGATTACTATGTATTCAAGAAGTCATGCTTCGTCAGTTTCTTTCCATCGAGTCCTGGGGGTACTTGTACCCGACAATTTAGTTGTGTGCCTAGAGCCATGTCATGTTTTCATGATACTCTCAGTCAAGCTATGAATCCTTACACTTCAGACAGTCTTATGACTCAGGAAATCTCCATGATCTCATGAACTCAGTCAGTTGTCAGATAACAGTAGTATTCCATCAGTCAACGGAATTCAGTAACTCAGCCCATGTTCAGTTCAGTAAATCATGTTCAGTGTCTATTCAGATGAAAGTAGAAATTAGCACCGAGTGAACCCAAGGATGGGGACACACACTATCAGATTAGGGTGTGATCCTTAAAAGTCATCCTTACATTCCAAAACTATGTAGCCAGCATATGTTGAGACATTAACACTGTCCGATGAGGGTTGATGAGGTGGATAAGCACTGTCAGATAAGGGATCCACCGTTCTCGTATAAGGGACACTATCATATGAGGGTCGACCACAGATTGTCCTTACCAGTGGCGCGGTATTGACACCCTTCCAATTGGGGTTACAGATTGGACCCCAACTCAGCCATAATGGCGTGTCAGGGGCATGTCGGTTAGATAACTACTTCCCACAGTTTCATGTTACAGAATCAGGACTGTTAGATACAATCAATTAGTCTCAGTAATAGAACTCAGATAGTTCTTCAAATTTCAGGACTGTCAGATATAGTCAGCTCAGATATAGTACGGAACTCAGAGAGTTCCATCAGAGTCAAGACTGTCAGATACAGTCACTCATGTTATCAGTTATATTTAGATTCAGTAATCATGTTATCACAATATTAGTGTTAGTTGTTATATCTCATGCATGTATTCTCACGCTCATGATAGTTAGTCAGTTATTATTAATGTTCATGCATATGAACCCTATGCATTTAGCCTACCTTACATGCATACCAGTACATTCAAAGTACTGACTCATTTGCGCTATGGTGTCTTATACCATAGGTTCAGAGACACGAGCTCCAGAGCAACAGTAGATTCCAGATATCCACAGACAGAGTTAGAAGTGAGTCCTCATCTTTTGAGGACATGATTAATTCCTTATTATCTCATTAATCAGTTTATTAGTTGAAGTTAGTTGGGGACATGTACCATCAACTCCTTACTCAGAAAGTTCAGTCAGTTAGAGGCTTTCTAGACTATCATGTTTCAGACTTTAGTATGTTCAGTTTTATTTTGGGTATTCTATTACCCCACACAGATGTTATATCATTTAGATCATGTTCGGTATTGAACCTTATAGCCTTTCAGTTCATGTTTCCGCATTATAAAGTATTTTATGCAGTATACAGGTACAGATACTAGTCATGGATTAGCTTGTGATCCTTCGAGGTCATGAGCACCGTGTAGCATTTCGGGTACCAGATTTGGGGCGTTACAAACTTGGTATCAGAGCCTACGGTTCAATAGAGTCCTAGGAAGTCTGAAAGCTGCATCTAGTAGAGTCTTGTACATGGGTGTGTTGCGCGCCACATTTATGTGCAACAGGCTATAAGATGTTTTAGGAACAGTTTTCCTTTTTTTCAGTATTCATGTTGTGCCAGTGAGCATAATCTCAAGTCAATCTCTCAGACTAATCTGTTTCTCCCTTTCTTCTACAGAATATGCCTCCTAAAAGAATAAACGGGAATCAGCCAGCCCCTCAGGCTGAAGATCCTTTGGGCGAACATATTTCTTATGTGGAGTTCAGGGCTGTATTCACTACTCTTGCTCAGTCAGTTTCCGCTCAAAATAAATGGCCACCAGTCATTCCGGCCAACCCAATGGCCAATTCTGCCACAACTAGAATTTGGGACTTCACCTGAATGAATCCTCTGTCCTTTCTCGGGTCTAAGTTAAATGAGGGCCCTCAGGAATTCCTCGATCAGGTGCAGAAGGTTACATACATAATGGGGGTTACTTATAGTGAGAGTCTAGTGAGAGTGCTGAGCTAGATGTATATCAGTTGCAGGATATTGCTCAAACTTGGTTTAAACAGTGGAAGTCAGAAAGGCCAGATGATGCAGGGCTTGTTGAGTGGGAGGAGTCTGCTTCTGCTTTCCTTGATAGATTCTTTCCCCTAGAGCTTAGAGAAACTAAGGTGCTAGAATTCATCAACCTCAGGCAGAGTAATATGATGGTGAAAGAGTATTCTCATATGTTTACTCAATTTGCTAGATATGCCCCTAATGTGGTTGCAGACAGAAGAGCCAAAATGAGTAAGTTTGCTTCAGGGGTAAATGATAACGTGGTAAATGAGTACAGATATACCATGATAAATAGTGACATAACTTTAGCCAGGCTTATGACTCATGCTCAGCAGATAGAGGAGAAGAAAATTAAGCAGGGGGAGAAGCAGAATAAGAGAGAGAAGACAGGTAGTTTCAACTTCGCTCAGCCTAAATCAGAAGGAGAAAACCGTTCCCAGTTTCATCCTAAGTCATCAGTTCTAGCCCCTTCTTCAGCCAGTTCTCCAGTTCCTAAGTTTAGAGAGGGTAACAGAGATAGAGCACCAGTCTCTAGGTCTTAGGGAAGTGTTATCAATGCCCGAACTAATCCCCTTTGTCAGACTTGTGGTAAGAACCACAAGGATGCTTACAGAGCTGGTAGCGATGTCTGTTTTGGTTATGGAAAGCCAGACCACAGAGTCAGAGACTACCCTCAGTCAGGTTATCAGAGTCATCTCTTCTTCTCAGCTCAGTCCGGTTGCCCGAATCAGCAGCGTGCCACCACCAGTACTACTAGTGGGCAACGCCCAAATCGTCTCTATGCTCTTCAGTCCCGACAAGATCAGGAAAATTCCCCTGATGTAGTTACTAGTATGTTATAGATCTTTCATGTGCATGTTTACGCTTTGCTAGATCCATGAGCTTCTTTGGTTTTTGTTACTCCCTATATAGTAGGCGATTTCAGAATCATTCCCAAAATACTAGTAGAGCCCTTTTCAGTCTCTACCCCAGTGGGTAAAACCATCATAGTCCGGCGGGTATACATGAACTTCCCGGTTATGATATTTTAAAAAGTCACTTCAGCAGACTTAGTCGAATTAGAGATGACTGATTTTGATGTCATTCTTGGCATGGATTGGCTTCATTCCTGCTATGCCACAGTTGACTGCAGAAATAGAATAGTTCAGTTTTAGTTTCCAAATAAACCCGTCCTTGAGTGAAAGGGTAGTACTTCAACGTTCAGAGGTCAACTTGTTTCCTAGCTTTGGGCATGGAAAATGATATCTAAAGGATGTGTCTATCATCTTGTTCATGTTAAGGATTCCAGTTTCAAAACTCCCAGTCTTGAATCCATTCCAGTTGTGAATGAATATTCAGATATCTTTCCCGAAGATCTTCCAGGAATTTCTCCCGAAAGGGAAATAGACTTCGGCATTGATCTTCTTCTAGACACATAACCTATATCTATTCTTCCATGTAGAATGGCACCAGCAGAACTCAAAGAATAGAAAGAACAGTTGAAGGATCTCTTAGATAAGGGAATCATCAGACCTAGTGTGTCCCCATGGGGCGCACCAGTCTTATTCGTGCGCAAGAAAGACAGATCTCTTGAATGTGTATAGACTACCGTCAACTTAATAAGGTCACGGTAAAAAACAAGTATCCTCTTCCCAAAATCGATGACTTGTTTGACCAACTTCAGGGTGCCAGTTATTTCATTAAGATAGACCTCAGATCGGACTATCATCAGCTCAGAATCAGAGAATGTGACATTCTGAAAACAACTTTCCGTACTCGGTATGGTCACTTTAAATTCCTAGTCATGTCATTTGGTCTTACCAATGCCCCAGCAGCTTTCATGGACTTGATGAACCACATGTTCAAATATTACTTGGACATGTTCTTCATAGTTTTCATAGTTGATATTCTGATCTATTCCCACAGTGAGCGAGATCATGCAGATCATCTCAGAACAGTACTTCAGACTCTCAGAGATCATCAACTATTCAACAAATTCAGTAAGTGCAAATTTTTGCTAAGGTCAGTAGCATTCTTTGGTCATATCATTTTGGGTAATGGTATTAGAGTAGATCCTCAAAAGACCAAAGCGGTAAGAACTATCCCAGGCCTGTCTCTCCATTAGACATCAGGATTTTCTTGGGTTTGGATGGCTATTACAGATGGTTTGTTGAGGGATTTTCTTCTAATGCATCCCCTATGTCCAGATTGACTCAGAAGAAAGTCAAGTTTCAGTGGTCAAATCTTTGTGAGAAGAGTTTTCAGGAGTTGAAGACTCGACTCACCTCAGCTCCAGTTTTAGCTCTTTTACATGGTCCAGATTAGTTCGTAGTGTATTGTGATGCATCCAGAGTAGGTTTGGGTTGTGTCCTCATGCAGCATGGTAAGGTCATAGCCTACGCCTCTAGATAGCTTAAGCCTCATGAGAGGAATTATCCTACTTATGATCTTGAGTTAGCAGCCATAGTCTTTGCCTTAAAGATTTGGAGGCATTATCTATATGGTGTTCATGTAGATGTGTTCACTGATCATAAAAGTCTTCAGTATGTTTTTTCTCAGAAAGATCTCAATCTTCGTCAGAGAAGGTAGTTAGAGCTCTTGAAAGATTATGACATGAGTGTACTTCATCATCTGGGCAAGGCCAACGTAGTGGCTGACACTCTTAGTAGACTATCCATGGGTAGTGTTTCTCTTGTGAGGACATTAACAAGAAGTTAGCTCAGGAAGTCCATCAGTTTGCCAGACTAGGCGTTCGCTTAGTCGATACAGAAGAGGGTGATATATGGGTTCAGAGTAGTTTAGAATTATCTCTAGTTTATGAGGTGAAAGAAAAGCAAGATAGAGATCCCATCCTTGTCAAGTTGAAAGAATCAGTCTAGGATCAGAAAGTAGAGGTTTTCTCCCAAGGGGGAGATGGTGTTTTGCGTTGTCAGGGTCGTCTCTGTGTTCCATGTTTAGATGACTTAAGGCAGTAAATTCTTGCAGAAGCACATGGTGCGCGCTACTCTATTCATCCAGGGTCCACAAAGATGTACCACAACTTGCGAGAGATCTATTGGTAGAGTGGGATGAAGAGAGATATTGTAGAGTTTGTGGCTAAGTACTCTACATGTCAGCGGGTTAAGATAGAGCATCAGAAGCCTAGTGGTCCTATACAGGAGTTCAGTACTCCTACTTGGAAGTGGGAAGAAGTGAATATGGACTTCGTGATGGGTTTACCTCGAACTCGTCATCAGCATGATTCATTCTGGGTCATTGTAGATAGAATGACCAAATCAGCTCATTTCTTTCCAGTTCATACCTCTTATTCAGCTGAGGATTACGCCAAAATCTACATCAAGGAGTTAGTCATATTGCACGATGTTCCATTATCCATTATCTCAGACAAAGGTAACCAGTTCACCTCCTATTTCTGGAAAGCATTCCAAAAGGGTCTTGGTACCCAAGTTCATCTTAGTACAACCTTTCATCCTCAGACAGATGGTCAAGCAGAAAGGACCATTTAGACGCTAGAAGATATTCTAAGGGAGTGTGCAATTGATTTCAAGAAAGGTTGGGATGATCACTTACCTTTGATTGAGTTTGCATACAACAACAACTATCATTCCAGTATTTAGATGGCTCCATTAGAAGCTCTCTACGGTATTCGATGTAGATATCTAATTGGTTTGTTCAAAGTTAGTGAGGCCTCAGTCATAGGTCCTCACTTGGTATTCGACGCCTTAGAAAAAGTCCAATTGATTAGAGAAAGACTTCGGGATGCTCAAAGCCGATAGAAGTCTTATGCAGATGTTCGTAGAAAAGATCTCAAGTTTGAGATTGGTGATCATGTCTATCTAAAGATCTCTCTCATGAATGGAGTGAAGATATTCGGCAAGAAGGGAAAGCTCAGTCCCCGATATGTTGGTCCTTTCAAGATTCTCAGTCGCTTTGGCAAGGTAGCCTATGAGCTTGAATTGCCTTTAGATCTAGCCTCAGTTCATCTAGTCTTTCATGTCTATTTGCTCAAGAAGTGCATAGGTGACCCATCAATTGTAGTCCCTATTCATAGTATTGATATTCAAAACACTCTCTCTTATGAAGAGATTCCAACCAAAATCTTAGACTATCAGACTCGTAGATTGAGGAACAAAGAAGTTCCTCTAGTTAAGGTTCTTTAGCAAAATCAGTCTATCGAGGGAGATACTTGGGAAGAAAAGGTAGACATGCCTACCAAGTATCCTCACCTCTACTTCATCAACTCAAATCAAGCTCAAGGTAACGGTTCTCCTTAAGCTTACTCAGTTTCACGTTCAGTGTTCTTCAAAAACTTGGTATGCAGTTTCATGCTCATGTTCCCATTATTAACATGGTATCAAGTACCATTGCATATTCAGTCATGCACTCATGTATCAGTTCAGTTATATAATTATGCATCAGACATGCATTCTCATTGTGAGAAACTTAGTTCTTCAGAACACTCAGTCATGCATTCATGAATCAGTTACACATGCATCAGCTATGCATGTTCAGTATTATATGTTCAGTTTGTCAGTCATATTAGTCATGAGATCATGTTCCAGTTATTCATGTATAGTATGTACGCCAGTTGTTTTTTCTCCACTCTCAGTCAGTCTCATTCGAGGACAATGTTCTCAAGGGGGAGATATTGTAATACCCCATACTTTTTCCTAGCTAATTTCATCTCGAGAATGTCTAGTATTAGCTTCTAAATTGAATGATGATTATTCCATGAGGAATTTTAAAGATTTTCACTTTTTGTCATGTGAGAAATTCAATAAGTTTTCCATCGATATAAGATTCGCCCAAATCCGATAATCGGGTCAGAAGTTATGACTATTTCCAGTTTCCATCATAAAACAATGGCATATTGGTCAGTGACGCGCTGCGCCACAAGATAAACTGGCAATTTTCCTTTTCCAATGTCTCAGCGCAATTTCCTCCGTGTTGCGCCAAAGTTCCAGGTCACAAAATAAGGGGCAATGTGATGGCTCCGCGTCGCGCCATCCCTCAGTTTCCCAATTGTCAAATTCCTGTGACACGACGCGATAGTGCCGCGTCGCGCCAAGGGTCCATTTCGGGAAATTTTTATTAAAATTACAAGACGTGTCCAAGGTTAAAAGGGTCAATTTCCCTCCCCTATTTAAGACCTTTAACACGTGATTCAGCCACTTTTCACCCAAAATACACTCTCTTCTCTCAAAAACCTCTCAAGAACAACCTAGGGCTTTTCATAGAAGATTCAGAATCAAGAATTTCCTCCGTCAATCTTCACAAAATCATGAACCAAGGTATGCATAGTGTTCATTCATGGACTCCTTTAGTCCATGAAGCCCAAGAATTCCTTTTCTAAATTCAAGTTTATGGATTTTCTTATGAATTTCATGATTGGGCTGCTCTTGTTTATGTGGATAATGAGAAATTGAATTCTACTCCATGTTGGGTGATAAATTCTATATGGGATAAATTATTATAGATATAGATTCATGCAAACCTATGACTAAACCCTTGAATGATGAAATTAGAATTGAACCATGATGTTTATTTATTGTACAATGATGTTTACATGTACTATGCCTACATTATGTCTGATTGAATGTCTAAATGAAGGAAAAGTGCCTAAATAGCATGATACCATGAAATACCCATGTATGTACAAGTTTATTCTTATCACCTGTTTAATGAAATGCTTCAATAAATGAATTATGGAGTATGGTGATTACTATGTATTCAAGAAGTCATGCTTCGTCAGTTTTTTTCCATCGAGTCCTGGGGGTACTTGTACCCTACAATTTAGTTGTGTGCATAGAGCCATGTCATGTTTTCACAATACTCCCAGTCAAGCTATGAATCCTTAGACTTCAGACAATCTTATGACTCAGGAAATCTCCATGATCTCATGAACTTAGTCAGTTGTCAGATATCAGTAGTATTCCTCCAGTCAACGGAATTCAGTAACTCAGCCCATGTTCAGTGTCTATTCATATGGGAGTATAAATTAGCACCGAGTGAACCCAAGGATGGGGACACACACTATCAGATAAGGGTGTGATCCTTAGAAGTCATCCTTGCATTTTAGAACTATGTAGCCAGCATAGGTTGAGACATTAACACTATCCGATGAGAGTTGATGAGGTGGATAAGCACTGTCAGATAAGGGCCCTACCATTCTCGTATAGGGGACACTATCAGATGAGGGTCGCCCACAGCTTGTCCTTACCAGTGGCGCGGTTTTGACACCCGTAACACCTCAATTTTCTGAACCGAAATGCTACACGATGCTCATGACCCCGAAGGACCACAATCTAACCCATGAGTGATATCTGTACCTGTACACTGCATAATATACCATGAAAATACGGAAACATGTATTGAATGGCCATAAGGTTCAAATCTAAATAAACATCTGATAAAATAATGTCTGAAATAACTGTCTGACAAGCTGTAGTCTGGAAAGCCTCTAAACTATTTGAATAAGGAGTTGATGGGATATGTCCCCAACTAACTCCAATTACTGAAATAAACTAAAAATTGAAATAGTAATGAAATCATCATGTCCTCAAAAGATGAGGACTCACTTCTAATGCTGACCGCTGATACTGCAATCTACTACTGATCTGGAGCTCATGCCTCAGAACCTATGGTATAACATAAGAGAAATCACCATAGCACAAATGCATCAGTACGTCTGAATGTACTGAGTATTCGAGTGAGGTAGGCTGAATGCAACGTGTTATATGCATGAACAATGCTGACTAATATGAACGTGATAATACTTTGAATACTAACGTCATGACTTTACTGATACTGAGATACTGAATAGATGAATGACTATTTCTGATAGTTCAAATTATGAAGAACTAGTCTAATTGACTTTGTCTAACAATCCTGAAACTAAATACTGATAACATAATCTATGACAACTGATATAACTGTGATGATCAGCCTAACTGATATAACTGATACTGAGTGACTGTATATGACATTCTAAATCTTCTAATAATAATTAAGAGTGACTGATCTTAAGATCGGGCCTAACAACGGGTGAACTCTGGAACTGATATGAGAATACTCAACTGAATTTGAGATTGAGATCAAGCCTATCTGATGGGTGACCTATGTAAGTACCGATACTTAATAAATTAATGGGAGACCAAGCCTATCTGACGAGTGGTCTTTGAATCTGTGGAACTATCTGAGTTCCTTACTGAGATTGATGACTGTATCTGATAATCCTGATTTCTGATTTCTACTCTAAAGAATGATACTGAAACTGTAACTGTGGGAGTTCTCACTTAACCGACATGCCTTAAATCTGACTAGTGGGGTCCAACCTGTAACCCCAGCTGGAAGGGCATCAATACCGTGCCACGGGTAGAGACCTCTGCCATGGTCAAGCCTCACTGACGGGTGACCCTGAACAGGAATCCAAGCCTAAGGCAATATATAATTGTCAAGTCTAGCCTTAATCTAATGGGTGACTCCTGTACTTGCGCTGGCTACGCAGTTCTGGAGTATTGGTATTGCTGCTAACGACTCTGCCTCTTTAACGGGGAAGCCGCCATCCCTATACTTGCTTGGTGATAGTTCCAACTCCCAACTGAAAGACTCTAAACTGATTAAATGAGCTGAAATGATTGACTAAACTAAATTGATTAGCTGAACTGGGTTGGACTGAGTTAACTAAACTGATACTAGTGGTATTATTTAGCGGAGCTAAACTAAGTTTACTGAGTTCCCTTGACTGAAGAAACGTACTGAGTTTCGAGGACTGACTGAGAGCATCGTGATAACATGACATCGCTCTAGGCACACAACTATATTTTTCGGGTACAAGTACCCCCAGGACTCGATGGAAGGAAACTGACACTTCTTGATCATAGGAATAACATTCACAATTCATAATACCATAAGTAGGGGATTCCACGCTACACATGATTTCATATTCTTGATCACGAAAGATAATGCATATAATATGTACATAATTGCATGATTCTAATTTTAGGAGCATTCCATAGTATAACAATAAAACATAATAATTTGCATGGAATTCATGTTGAGTCATAAGGGATAAAGCATGGACTTGTCATTTGGGTTCTACTTAGCTATATTACATTATTTCTACTCTATTAGGTATTTTATCAAACACATTGCATGCACTCTTTAAGGCATAGGTGTATTCACTAATTTACACCACATTAATCTACCCAAATTCATGGGTTCCAACTACATGATCATAATCTTCATGAAAATTCGTCAAATTCCCACTCTATAGCACAAACAACATACAACAACATGAATACAACCATATCACCACAAAACATTCATGATTTAGTAATCAAAGATTGATTCTTGAACTCCACGGATGAAAGGAATCCGTGGATGAACACTACGCATACCTTAGAAGGAAGATTCTTGATGATTGACGGAGGAATTTCCTTGAAATTGGATCTTCAAGCTTAATTGTGCAGCCTTAGTTGTTTTTCTCCTATTTTTCCTCTTAAATAACGAACTTAAGATGTTATAGGATTGTAATGTGATTAGGAGCTATATATTTCGTAGGGTTAAGTTTAGGGACGTGTAAGGAGTGTCAAAAGACTTAATTATCCTCAAAATAACTCAAAAACTAAGTGTTTTTGTTGCTGAAATTATAAGTGTGCGTCACACACCTCATTGCACATGCTAAGGTGTGAGCCGCACATTCTAAGGTGTGAGACGCACATGTTATCATACAAGACTAGGTGTTCATCGCATATGCTATCGCACAACTGAGGTTGTGCGCCGCACATGCCATCACACACTTGGTCCAGTAGCCATGTGCGATTTGTTAGGCATCACACTTCTCTTTGCAAGGCCATAAATTCATGCTCGGGTGTCGGATTTTGGTAAATTAATATCGTTGGAAAGCTAATTCGGTTCTATACAATTAGGTGGGTCTAAATCTGCGAAAACACCATTTATACATCGAGTTATGCTCGTTCAAATATGACCCTTGCAAAATTGAACACTAAAACTTGATGGATTCAAAAACTCTTATTTTGCATTACATTAAGTGACTCATATGATCATGCTTAACACATCGTAAGCAATCTTATCACTAGGATACTCATTGTAAGTCATGTACTCAAATATGAATTACAGGATAAGAGGTTTCATACGTAGGAAAAAAAATGGTTCACTTCCTAGCTTAGAAATATATGGGGTATTACAACACCCTTCCAATTGGGATTACAGATTGGACCCCAACTTAGCCATAATGGCGTATCAGGGGCATGTCGGTTAGAGAACTACTTCCCACAGTTTCATGTTATAGAATCAGGACTGTCAGATACAGTCAATCAGTCTCAGTAATAGAACTTAGATAGTTCTTCAGATTTCAGGACTGTCAGCTCAGATATAGTACGGAACTCAGATAGTTCCATCAGATTCAAGACTATCAGATACAGTCACTCATGTTATCAGTTATATTCAAATTCAGTAATCATGTTATCACAGTATTAGTGTTAGTTGTTATGTCTCATGCATGTATTCTCACGCTCATGATAGTTAGTCAGTTATTATTAATGTTCATGCATATGAACCCTATGTATTTAGCCTACCTCACATGCATACCAGTACATTCAAAGTACTGACTCATTTGCGCTATGGTGTCTTATACCATAGGTTCAGAGACACGAGCTCTAGAGCAACAGTAGATTCCAGATATCCACAGACAGGTTAGAAGTGAGTCCTCATCTTTTGAGGACATGATTAATTACCTATTATCTCATTAATCAGTTTATTAGTTGAAATTAGTTGGGGACATGTACCATCAACTCCTTACTCAGACAGTTCAGTCAGTTAGAGGCTTTCTAGACTATCATGTTTCAGACTTTAGTATGTTCAGTTTTGTTTTGGGTATTCTATTACCCCACACAGATGTTTTATCATTTAGATCATGTTCAGTATTGAACCTTATGGCCTTTCAGTTCATGTTTCCGCATTATAAAGTATTTTATGCAGTATACAGGTACAGATACCAGTCATGGGTTAGCTTGTGGTCCTTCGAGGTCATGAGCACCGTGTAGCATTTCGGGTACTATATTTGGGGTGTTACAATTCACCAGAGGTGGGGATCGAACCCCCAAACTCTTGCTTAAGGGATTATTACCTCAGTAAAGATATTATTTCAATGGAACAAGTATAAAGTAAAACTTTGGAAAGTTAATTTGTTTTAATTCGTTATAATTAGTTAGTAAAAAATAATTGATCTTAATCATTTATTTATTTAAATATAAATACACGTTTGTAATAACTATGTTCAATTATTAATCTTAAGTTCAATTAATTATAATTAATTATAAAAGTATTATTAAAAATATTATAGCTATTAAGCTAACTATTGCTATAACTTTTAATTTTAGTACTCGTAGTATATATTATTTAAATAAATATTTCTATAAAAAATTTATAACTTGAAGCAGAATGTTTCTTTAACTACAAATTTTGTTCAAAATAATTTATTGTGACTAAATAGTTACTATTGTTAAAATGATATTTATCACGAGGTATAAACATATGATCAACTACATTTTATTATAACAAAAAAATTGTGGCTACGTCATTTAACTATTGTAATAATAATCTTTAGAATTTGAAACAATACATATTTAGTTAAGCATTATGTTTTAAATAATTTATTACGGCCAAAAGGTTACTCGGGGCTTTGAGCTGTAGGTGACAAAAGAATTTTAAAATGAAGTGTAGGTGACAGAAGTCTTAATTTTTGGGTGAAGGCGACAGTTATTTTATTGTGGATTAAGAAAGTTGGGTAAGTTTGAGAATAGACCAAAAGTTTTTAAATTTACAATTTAATCTAAATATTTACCTAATATAATGAAAAATGGAGGGAAAAAAGGGCGTGTTTCTCTCTCTTCTCATTCGTTGTTGTTTTCTCTCTCTTAGCAATTTTTGTTGTTCATTGTTATTGCTTCTTTATTCATCATCTTCTACTTTATTAGCATCTTCATCTTCTTCTTGTTGACCATTATTGTTGTTGTTATTACCGCTACTGTTACTATTTGACCAATTTCTTAGGTCAAATTTTATTTTGTACATCACTTTCCACTTTGGCATTACTTCATAAGAGACTTTGGTAAGTCAAATTATGATTTTTAGTTGAATTTGTCATCTGGGTCACTGCTATTGTGCTATTTTTTCAACAATACATAGCACGCGAACATGAATGCAACATAAGAGTCATCTGTTTAAATAGATCAATCATTTGTTGCGATAGATGAGACATCTGTTTCAACGAAAGACTCATATGTTGGATTCATGTTTATGGTTCTATAGTATCGTAACATGAATCGAACAGATGGGTCATCTGTTGCAACATATGACCCATCTGTTGCAATAGATTAGTTATCTAGTACAATATGATAAATATTTGTTGCAACAGATTAGTAACCTGTTACAACAGAACCTGAACTCGATTCCAACAGTGTGTTATCTGTTGCAACAAGGTAAATATCTGTTGCAACATATTATTAACCTATTACAACAGAACCTGAACTCGATTCTAACAGACGATAAATATCCGTTTTAACATATTAGTAATCTGTTGCGATAGATCCTGACCTCAATTCCAACAGATCATCGTCTGTTGCAATAGGTAAGTCATCTGTTGCAACAGGTTAATTATCTGTTACAACATGTCACTTATCTATTGGAATCAGCTTCAAAGGTGCCTTAGTACCGTAACATCTATCCCAACAGGCATTTCATCTGTTGCAACAGATATATAGTCTGTTGCAACATATGATTCACCTGTTACAATAGATGACTCATCTATTAAAATCAGCTTCATGAGCGTAACATGAATCCCAACAGGTAAGTAATCTATTACTACTGATCACTTACCTGTTGCAACAGATTACACATCTATTAGGATTCATTTACGGTACTATGAAATCACTATTAACTTTTTTTAACACATGACTTTATTTAGGTACCACTAATGGAGAGATCAATAACAATAGGAGTTGATTGTCATGGTCAATGGATCGAGAAGAGCAATCGATATGTATGTTGTTGGATGGAGGGTGAAATGCTAGAGATGATAGCTATGACAGTCCAAAGTGATGTTTCATATGATGATTTTGTAAACTTAATCATCAGCTATTGTGTAGTGAATTGTCAACCGAAAGAACTCGGCATCAGCTACATGCACAAATCATTTGAAAATCAGAGGGTACTACCTTTCAAAATAACCGATCAGGTTCGGTTGCGTGCTTATCTTAGTGATTCATTCAGACTGGTGTTAAAGGTGTATGTGGTTGAAAAGACGAGAGAGAATAAGATCCAGAACGTAGAAAAAGAAAAAAAACAAGACATCTTTGATGATAGGTTGGATGATCTAGACATGAATATTCCAGATGATGATCAAACACCTACGCCCATTGATGTGACCAATACGGTGGGCAGTTCTTCTCGATCGACACAGTCTAAAAATCTTCAAGACGATGGGTCTGGCTTTTTCAATGGAATGTCATTCAAGGACAAGAATGAAATATCTACCACTTTGTTTATTTCTTGCTTCAAAAAATATTTCAGAATAAAAAAGGTGATTAATTCGAGCAGTGTCTTTTGCTACAAATGTGCTAATCTGAACTGCAAGTGGTGGTTGAGAGTGGTGAAGTACGTAAGTTCTGACATATTCGTCATTCATAAACATGAAAAGAATCACACATGTGATTCATAGTACATCTCAAACCAAAATCCTCATGCCACGGCAAAGGTCCTCGATGAATATTTCAAGAGTTGTTTCCCCGATGGCAAAGTCCCTTCTACAAGGGTTATGTCCAATCAAATCCTTACAGAATTGGGTGTCCTGGTCAGTTATTGGAAGATATATACATCCATGGGGATTTCCAAGGGCATGGTTAGGGGGACACACAGCATGGGTATGCAGTCCTGGATGCCTACCGTTACATAATTGAGTCCACAAATTCCGAGAGTAAGACGACATTGCATGTTGATGAAAATGGAAGCTTCAAGTATTTTTTTGTATCCCATGGTGATTGAATTCAAGGTTTTTGAAATTTGAGAAAAGGCATATCCATCGACAATACCTTCTTGAGGAGCAGGTATAATGGAGTTTTGCTAGCGGCGGTGGCACAGGATGCGGAGAATCACATCTTTCCTGTCGCTTTTTATATAGCGGACAAGGAATATGATGCCTCTTATGGATTTTTTTTGAACAACTGTGAATCTGCGTCGAAGATACCGAAGAGTTGCGTTTTGTTTCGAATAGGCATCCAAGTATTCCAAAGATGGGTTCAATTTTCTTCACTTCAGCTTACTTTGATTGTTGCATCAGACATCTTGGAGAGAACATTAGGATCAATTATCATAATAAAAGGTTGTGACCCTTTTTATAGAGAAGCTAAAGTATATAGTAGAGAGGAGTTTTTATACCATTTCAATCAAATAATGGATGTGAATCCTGAGGTAGCAGAACTTCTAGTACGTGTTGATTTCGAGAGATGGAGCCGGGCATTCTGTCTGGTAGATAGGTACATTCTTATGAATTTAATGTCTTGTTTGAGTTACAAGTTTAGTATGATGTCGTACTAAGTGATTCTTTTGTATAGGTACAATATTATGACAACAAACATAGCTGAATCGGTGAATTCATTGTTTGGAGATGAAAGAGAATTTCCCATCAAGGCTTTATTTGAAAAAATAAACAAGAAGTATGTCCGATTTTTTAACGAAAGGCATGTGCAGTTCAAGGACGCAGGAACCCCATTTGTTGTAGAAATGGAAAAAATAATATCAATGAACCTCAGTCTGGGGAATAGGTTATTATCTCATCAAATAGCAGATTACAAATTCAGTATCACCGGTCATGGTGATATTGCCACGATCGATTTTCAAATAATATCTTGTACGTGCAGAGTTTTTAACATGGACAAAATACCCTGTCCACATGCTATGGTAGAGCTTTGAGCTCAATATGGTCTAAAATATGGACCTGAAATTTACAAACACTCCTCTTAATATTATTCGGTGAAAAATTTACAATGGTATATAGTGGGCATATTACTTTGGTGCCTCTCGAAGAATCTTGGGTTGTTCCTACAGGGCTTTTAGGGAGATTAATACCTCCTCCATATATTGACCCAAGAACTATCGAACCGGGAATAAATCCATATAAGAGGAGGCGTGGAGTCGGAGAATCATTTTCATCAAGAAGAAACAAGTGCTCCGTATGTAAGCGTGCTGGCCACAAAAGAACTACATGCTTGGATCGCAATCCACCATGATCGTTGTAATTGAAAAAACTTGTGTTGTTGTTTGTTGTGGACTTTTATATATTTAACGCATTATTGTGAAGTTAATGTTATTATTTATTATATATAAAATATCTTTTTAATAAATTGTGCATTAATAAAAAGAGGTAAAACATGAACTAAATAATATAGTAGACCATAATTATTTTCAACAGATTACCCATATGTGGAAACAAATGGACATTAGCTGGAAGAACACAACACAGTTCCATCAAACTGGAATGTTTTGCTCCAACAGATGACAAATCTTTCACAACAGATGGATAATCTGTTGACAGAAACCCAATCGATGATCAATCTGTTCCAACACATGGTCTATCTGTTGAAAGAACTCAAAATCCAAATTTTCTATTGCTACTGGATTCAAAATTGCTCCTTGCCTCCAACCATCGACACGTTAACATGTATGTTATGTTTAGAAGAAATAGACAGAATGAAAATTGAATAAGAATTAAAAAGCCAAAGTTGACTAAAAATAAATTTTTCATTAAACAAAAAATAAAATACATTAGGTATAGATCCGATATAGAAAAATTAAAATACATGTGCTAAAAGAAAAAACATATTCTAATTATTATTATCATCATCATCATTAATGACAGTCGGCCAATCAACTCGGAGCAACAGAGCCCTCATCAGCCTCTGTATCTCTTTGAACACCGTCGCTCTCATGGTGACCAACTCCCTCTGCAGGTCATTAACCTACCTCTAAAGTTCCCGCACAGAGTAGAAATGTCCCAAATAGGATCAGCCATATCTATAACATGCATGAATTGACCAATATAAAGAAAAGAGTCTAAATGTAATACAACGTATACTACCAACTGGTATATTTACACAGAAAAAAACTTACCTCAATGAGAAAGAAATATGCTCTTTGAAGAGAAGTGATTGAAGATGTCACACGAAAAGAAAAAATGTAAGAAATAAATAAAGTTAAGTAGAATGAAGATTAAGGAGGAACCTATTTATAGAGGATTGAATCTTGATGTGTCAGGCCAAAAGGCACGACTATTCAGCTCCATTATATTAATTACATTCAAACTAGTGGCATTTTGTTTTCTGTGAAAAGTTGCAACTTTTTCTTTTACATTAATATTTCTCACCTTTTTAAAATGGTTTGAGACTTGATAACAGTCGTTATTATTAAGATGTTGCAACAGATTGTCCATCTATCACAATAGATTTACCATTTATTGCAACATATGGTTTGTATGTACAACAGATGGTCTGTCAAAATAGATTTACCATCTGTTGCAACAGATGATTTGTATGTGCAATAGATGATCTGTCAAAATAGATTTACCATCTGTTGCAACAGATGGTTTGTATATGTAACAGATGAGACATCTGTTGCAACATATGTATTATTTGTTGCGACAGATGGACCATCTATTGGAGGAGATGTTTTGATTTCTTCTAACAGCTGATTCATCAGTTGCAACAGATGGAGAATTTAATTCATTAGCTATTTTGAATGTGTTAGATAAAAAGTCTCGACTCTTCACCTCTTTTTTAATAGTCATCACATGCATGCAGATGAATAAATACTGTCTGGTCTATCGCAATAGATTTACCATCTGTTGCAACATATGTATTATCTGTTTGCGACAAATGGACCATCTATTGGAGGAGATATGTTGATTTTTTCTAACAGTTGATTCATCAATTACAACAAATGGAGAATTTGATATGTCAGCTATTTTGAACGTGTTAGATAAAAATTCACGACTCTTCACCTCTTTTTTAATAGTCATCACATGCGTGCAGATGAATAAATACTGTCTGATTTGTCGTAAGAGATTTACCATCTGTTTTAATATATTAATTATCTGTTGTGATAGGTGGACCATATGTTAGAGGAGATGTTTTGATTTCTTCTAACAACTGATTCATCAGTTGCAACAGATGGAGAATTCGGTTCATCAGCTGTTTTGAAAGTTTTAGATAAAAAGTCATGACTTTTTACCTCTTTTTTAATAGTCATCAGATGCATTCAGATGAATAAACACTGTCTGGCATGTCTTGATGTGGTAGGAAGAATAAAGAGCGTACAGATGAATGGATCCACTTTCATGCGCGGGAGTTATGTATTATTAATCAGGTTACTGTGACAGACACACATAAAGTACAATGATTTTGTGAATGTAATTTTTTACCGATTAGACATTGACCCTTCAAAAAAATCCTGCATTGTACAGTTTAGTTTAATAGGTGCGAACTGATAAGGATGAAGGGTTCTAAGACGATGGTGTCGATACCTTGTTACAATTTAATGATAGTTTATGCTCATGTTTTTGTGTCAAGTTTGGGGAAGGGTTCAAGTTTTTGGTGACAGTGTAAATATCCAATAGTGATTGGACCAATTTTAATGGCGCAATGGACTTCTTGGAAGGCCTCCGAAGCCTCGCATTGCAACAAACAAAGATGGAACCAATAGAAATTCCCCTGGTCTAACTTTATATGAATGGGTTGCTCGAGGAGACTGTTATATAGAAGAAAGTGCTTGGGAGAATACCTGTTCGGAAAGGGAAAGGTGGAGAAGACCATATATCATCTCAGACCTTGTTTAATAGGAAACACATGGAAACAAGTAAGGAACTTCTAGAAAATCTAGACAATGAAATTGACATGAGAAATGAAAAAATTGAATGAGCTTCAAATGTGGAAGTGTATCCAAAAAAAAATCTGTCAGTCGTTGAAGAAAAAGAAGAATGATCAAGAGGACTGGAGTTGGTCACTTTGCTTGCGATTGCAACTAGCGAGTGTGGACTCAATGAAGACTCACAAAGTGCAGTACCAAAACTCTAAGGAAGAAGCTTCGCGAGCACAGGAGATTGGTAAGATTTTCAGTCAAGAATGAAACCTAAACCAACAACTCCAGAAGTAAAAATAAAGGAAGCCAAGGCATTAATTTCTGAAGTCTAACTTGCATGCCATGCCTCCTGTTTGTGGCTATGATCAGGTCAATGGCAGTAGAAACAAAAAGGTCAGAAGTTGGACAGAAATCCCATGCCTTGTTGTTTCCACTACCTTTGACCTGACCTGAGCCATAAACAGGAGGCATGGGATGCAAGTTTAACTTGAGAAATTGCCACCTTGGATTGATCCCTTATTTTTAATTCAAGAGTAGTTGGTTCAGGTTTTAATTTTGACCGACAATCTTACCACCTTTCATGCTGGTGAAGTTGCTTCCAGAGTCCTACATTTTGTGGGGTTTCATTCAGGCCACACTAGCTAATTGCAGCCCCCGAACAAAGTGCACAACTCCAGTCCACTTGAGCATTTTTATTTTTCAAGAACGACTGATGGATTTTTATTTTTTGGATACACTTTCATATTCATAGCTCATTCATTTTTTTCATTTTTCATGTCAATTTCATCAGCCAGTTTCGCTACACTTCCCTTCCTACTCTGTGTTTCTTCTTTAATAAGGTCTGATTTGATATATGGTCTTCTCCACTCCCCCTTCCTACACAGGTATTCTTACAATAACTTTCTGTTGTATAATAGTCTCCTCGAGCAATCCATTGATACGCCTAAATTACACCTTTCTTATGAAAGTGTAAGCGGTCGTTGTCAAATATAGAATCCAACAAAGGTTGGGGTCGAATCCCACAGGGAATACTTGTGCAATTAAGTAAGTTGATTCTTAATAGACTGTTGATCTAAGGTTCCAGAGTGAAGGGGGGTTTTAATGTGTTAATATTATTATTTCATTCTTATATCACACCGAGATTCAACTAATGACAGTTAATACAAGTATAATTTCAATGAGAATAATTTAACTAGAGTTATGCTCACCAAGATGTTCAGACATTTAGGGTTGTGAATTTGTGTTCGATTTCTAACTTTTAATTTCAATTGCAAGAAATATTGAATTCTAAGGATTACCCACTTGTTTCTCAACCTAATGGGTATTTCACCCTTTACATCTTTCGAACTTAAAGGATTCATGTATTATTCAATATAGTTCTCATGAGGATTGATCCCATTAGGGCATTAACCCTTAATCCAAAGGGTAAATCTATGGATTTCATATGAATTACCTCTTTTCCCAACATCCACTTTCTTGTTCAGACAAGTGGTGTTCATGGGATCACTTCTCAAGTTTGCAACCAAGAGATGTCATAATAATGAAGAGAGATTCATGCAATTTAGATAGACTTTAGAAATCAAATGGATTCACAACCCCAAACAACTCTCTACATCAAGGCTCCCATAACCCTAGTTATGGGAGTTTAGCTACTCATCTCCATATAAGATATAAAAGACATATTGTTTTTCATAAATGGCTTCAATAGAGTACTTACAAAAGTTACAATATTGTGCTTCTCAATCTTCAATGGAAAATATGGAAATAATAATCAGATCTCAAGTTCTAGCTTTAAATCTCGAAGAAAAGTGTTACAATGCTCTCAATAGAGGAGAAAGTATGATAGTACTGTCAAAAGTCCTGAAGTAAAACCTAATACTTAGTATTTATATGATTCCAGGACTGGGGTTTAAAAATTTAAACTCGAAATTGCCCCGTCATGCTCAACGGGTCTGACGATGGTTCATCGCTGAGGTGACAGTCAGTCGCATGGACCGTCACAGAACTTGCAGTGGCATAAAATTCTATTTCTTGGTGATGGGTCGGGCGACGGGTCATCACAGGGTCGATGGTCCATCGCCTGGACCATCATAGGACTTCCAGTGACACTGCCCTCTGCTTCTGGGTGACGGTTAGGTTGACTGTCCATCGCCTAAGTCATCGCTGGTCATTTTTCTATTGTTTTGCCCAGTTATTCCAATTTATTCTTTGAGCTTATTTTTAGTCCTGAAAACACTAAAGTCCAATGTTAAATACAACAATAGTTTCTTGAAAAGATACAATTATCCTATGAAAAAGGCCAAAAATATTCCATCAAAAGCTGGAACATCAATACCCTCAACTTAAGGCAATTACTTGTCCTCAAGCAACTCAACACCAAGGTGCATATGTGAATAACATAATGATTGGAATTTCACAGTCAAACCAATATAAGCATATAATTATTTAACTGCCCATTCGGCTATGTGATCTCAACACATATGGATCTACTACTAGCATTTACTACTAATCAACATGTCCACAACCATAGATATAATACCCCAAAGAAATAACTAGACCAGGTATAACTCACATGCCCTCACAGTTAAAGAAATCCACCTCACATCATATAATCAAGTCGTGGACGAAACTAAGACTCTCACTCTCAGAAAAGAAGTTACAAATATAGTGCACACTTATAAGCTTGCCCTTATCATCGAACATTCTCTCATGATTGACTTGCCAAGATCAAGCAGGACTTGATAAGGGTTATAATGAGGTTTTAGTCTGTAACGCCCTAAATCTGGTACCCAGAATGCTACACGGTGCTCATGACCCCGAAGGACCACAAGCTAACCCATGACTGATATTTGTACCTGTACACTGTATAATATGACATAATAATGTGGAAACATGCATTGAAAGTCCATAAGGTTCAATATTGAACATGATCTGAATGATATAACATCCGTGTGGGGTAATAGAATACCACAAAACAAAATTGAACATACTGAAGTCTGAAACATGATAGTCTAGAAAGCCTCTAACTGACTGAACTATCTGAGTAAGGAGTTGATGGGACATGTACCCGACTAACTCTAACTAATAAACTAATTAATGATATAATAGAGAAATAATAATGTCCTCGAAGGATGTGGACTCATTGCTAACTCCGACTTTAAATATCTGGAATCTACTAATGCTCTGGAGCTCGTGTCTATGAACCTATGGTATAAGACACCATAGCGCAAATGCATCAGTACTTTGAATGTATTGGTATGCATGTAAGGTAGGCTGAATGCATGGGGTTCATATGCATGAACAATACTGGCTAACTGAATAATATGAACGTGAGAATACATGCATGCATACATAGTAACTATCTCTGAAATCATGATAACATAAGTATGTTGATGACTAACATGACAAATGACTGAATTTTGATAAGTGATAACATGAGTGACTGTATCTGACAGTTCTAAATCTGATGAAACTAGCTGAGTTCCATACTGTATTTGAGTTGACTGTATCTGACAGTCCTGAATTCTAAAGAACTATCTGAGTTCTTTTACTAAGACTGATACTGATACTGTAGGAGGTAGTCATCTAACCGATATTCCCCAAATGATGCATTATAGTTGAATTGGGGTCCAATCTGTGCCCTGATTGGAAGGGTATTAATACTGCGCCACCGATATGGACAATATGTGAGTGGCCATAATATAACAGGTAACTCTAATGAGAATGGTGGGAACCCTCATATAGTAGGTTAAGCCATCTCATCTACCCTTATATAGCAGGCTATGATGTCTCAATCTATGTTGGCTACATAGTTCTGAAATGCAAGGATTTGCTTCTAAGAATCACACCCTTATTTAACAGGTGAGTTCCTATCCTTGGCTTTACTAGGTGCTAATTTCTACTCCTATCTAAATAGACACTGAACATGATTTACTGAACTGAACATGGACTGAGTTACTGACTTTGTTGACTGACGGAATACTATTGATATCTGACAACTGACTGAGTTCATGAGATCATGGAGATTTCCTGAGTTATAAGACTATCTGATGTCTAAGGATCATAGCTTGACTAAGGTATCATGGAAACATGGCATGTCTCTAGGCACACAGCTAATATTTTGGGTACAAGTACCCCCAGAACTCGATGGAAGGAAACTGACCAAGCATAACTTACTTGAACATATAACTAATATCATAATCCATAATACATTTATAGAAGCATTCCATCAAATCATGTGATAGGTATAACTTGTACATATATGGGGATTTTATGGTATGATGCTAGTTAGGCACTTTTCCTTTATATAGGCATTTAATCAAACATATTGTAAGCAAGGTACATGTAAACATCATTGTACTATAATTAAACATCATGGTTCAATTCTAATTTCATCATTCAAGGGTTTAGTCATAGGTTTGCATGAATCTATATCTATAATAATTTAACCCACATAGAATTTATCACCCAACATGGAGAAGAATTTAATTTTTCATTATCCACATGAACAAGAGTAGCCCAATCATGAAATTCATAAGGAAATCCATAAACTTGAATTTAAAAAAGGGATTCTTGGGCTTCATGGATGAAAGGAGTCCATGAATGACCACTATACATACCTTGGTTCATGATTTCGTGAAGATTGACAGAGGAAATTCTCGATTCTGAATCTTCTATGAAAAGCCCTGGGTTTTTCTTGAGAGGTTTTTGAGAGAAGAGAGTGTATTTTGGGTGAAAAGTGGTTGAATCATGTTTTAAAGGGCTTAAGTAGGGGTGGGAAATTGACCATTTTAACCCTGGACGCGTCTTGTAATTTCAGTAAAAATTTCCCGAATTGGACCCCTGGCGCGATGCGGCGCTATCACGCCGTGTCACTGGAATTTGACAATTAGGAAACTGAGGGATGGCGCGATGCGGAGCCATCATGTTGCCCCTTCTTTTGCGACCTGGAACTTTGGCGCGATGCGGAGAAAATCGCGCTGAGACACTGGAAAAGGACAATTCTAAATTTTGGGCCCTGGCGCGACGCGCCATAATCGCGGACCCCTATTAGAATTTGCCAAATTCCATTTTCTCTTGTGGCGCGGTGTGCCACTGACTAATATGGTGCTGTTTTATGATGGGAACTTAAAATAGTCATAACTTCTGACCCGGTTGTCGGATTTGGGCAAATCTTATATCGATGGAAATATTATTGAATTTCCCACATGAAAAAAGTGAAAATCTTAAAAATTCCTCATGGAATAACCATCATTCAATTTAGAAGCTAATACTAGACATTTTTGAGATAAAATTAGCTAGAAAAAGTATGGTGTATTACATTATCTCCACCTTGAGAACATTCATCGATTCTGGGAAGAGGATACTTGTTCTTGACCGTGACCTTATTAAGTTGACAGTAGTCTATACACATTCTGAGAGAACCATCTTTATTGTGCATGAATAATACTGGAGCACCTCACGGGGACACACTAGGCCTGATGAATCCCTTATATAAGAGATCCTTTAATTGTTCTTTCAGTTCTCTGAGTTCTGTTGGTTCCATTCTGTATGGCGGAATGGATATCGGCTGAGTGTCTGGAAGAAGATCAATGCCGAAGTCTATTTCTCTTTCTGGAGGAATTTTTGGAAGATCTTCGGGAAAAACATCTGAATATTCGTTCACGACTGGGACTGATTAAAGACTGGGAGTTTTGGATCTAGTGTCCTTAACTCGAACAAGATGATAGACACATCCCCTAGATATTATTTTCCATGTCCGAAGGTAGGAAACAAGTTGAACCCTGAAAACGGATACACAACCCTTCCACTCAAGGACGGGTTCATTCAGAAACTAAAATTAAACTATTCTGTTTCTGCAGTCGACTATGGAATAGAAGGAATGAAGCCAATCCATGTCGAGAATGACATAAAAATCAGTCATCTCTAATTCGACTATGTCTGTTAAAGTGACTTTCTGAGATATCATAATCAGGCAGTTCTTGTATACCCGTCAGGATATGATGGTTTTACCCACTGGGGTAGAGACTGAAAAGGTCTCTACTAGAATTTTGGGACTGACTTTGAAATCGACTGCTATATAAGGAGTGACAAAAGACAAAGAAGCTCCTAGATCTAGCAAAGCGTAAACATGCATATAAAAGATCTGCAACATACTGGTAACCACATCAGGAGAATTTTCTTGATCTTGTCAGGACTAAAGAGCATAAAGACGATTTGGGCGTTGCCCACTAGTAGCACTGGAGGTGGCACCTTACTGATTTGGGCGACTGGAATGAGCTGAGGAGCGATTCTATTGACCCTAAGGACCTGGCCGAGGATAGTCTCTGAATCTGTGGCCTATCTTGACATATTTGAAGCAAATACCACTACCAGCTCTACAAATACCTTGATGGTGCTTGCCACAAGTCTGGCAAAGAGGATAGGTGTGGGCACTGCTAATACTGCATTGGGACTTAGAGCATGGCGCTCTATCTTTGTTACCCTCTCTGAACTTAGGAACTGGAGCACTGGCTGAAGAAGTAGCTAGAACTGATGACTTAGGACGAAATTGAGAATGGTTTCCTCCTTCTGACTTAGGCTGAGCGAAGTTAAAACTACCTGTCTTCGCTCTCTTATTCTGTTTCTCCCTCATCTTAATCTTCTGTTCCTCTATCTTCTGAGCATGAGTCATGAGCCTGGCTAAAGTCATTTCACTATTCAGCATGGCGGATCTACACTCATTAACCATGCTATCATTCACCCCTGAAACAAACTTACTTATCATTTCCCTGCTATCTAAAACCACATGAGGGGAGTAAACTGAAGAGAATAATCTTTCACTATCATATTTCCCTGCCTAAGGTTGATGAATTCTAACACCTTAGCTTCCCAAAGCTCTAGGGAAAAGAATCTATCTAGGAAAGAAGACGCAAACTCCTCCCACTCAACCGAACCTACATCATCTGCCCTTTCTGACTTCCACTACTTGAACCAAGTATGAGCAACATCCTAAAACTGATATGTAGCTAGCTCAGTACTCTCAACAGTTGTCACCCACATGATTTTTGTCACCTCTACACATGATCTAGGAATTCCTGAGGGTCCTCATCGGTCTTAGACCCGAGAAAGGATGGAGGATTCATTCGGGTGAAATCCCGAATCTTGGCTGCAGCTGAATTGGCCACTAGATTGGCCAGAATGATAGTTGGTCATTCATTCTGAGAAGCAACTGAGTTAGCAAGAGTAGTGAATACATCTTGGAACTTTGCATGAGAAACATGTTTGCCCAAAGGTTCTTCAGGTGGAGTGGCTGGATGATTCCCATTTCTTCTTTTAGGAGGAATATTCTATAGAAGAAAGGGAGAAATGAATTAGACTGAGAGATTGACTTGAGATTATGCTCACTGGCATGACATGAATACTGAAAGAGGGGAAAATATTCCCAAAACATCTTATAGACTTCTGTACATAAATGTGGCGCGCAACACACCCATGTACAAGACTCTACTAGAAGCTGCTTTCAGACTTCCTAGGACTCTATTGAATCTTAGGCTCTGATACCAAGTTTGTAATGCCCCAAATATGGTACCCGAAATACTACACGGTGCTCATGACCCCGAAGGACCACAAGCTAACCCATGACAAATATCTGTACCTGTACACTGCATAATATGACATAATAATATGGAAATATGCACTGAAAGGCCAAAAGGTTCAATACTAAACATGATCTGAATGATATAACATCTGTGTGGGGTAATAGAGTACCCCAAAACAAAACTGAACATACTAAAGTTTGAAACATGATAGTCTAGAAAACCTCTAACTGACTGAACTATCTGAGTAAGGAGTTGATGGGACATGTCCCTAACTAACTCCAACTAATAAACTAATTAATAAGAGAATAGAGAAATAATCATGTCCTCGAAGGATGAGGACTCACTGCTAACTCTAACTGCTGATATCTGGAATTTACTGATGCTCTGGAGCTCGTGTCTCTAAACCTATGGTATAAGACACCATAGTGCAAATCCGCAAGTACTTTGAATGTACTGGTATGTATGTGAGGTAGACTGAATGCATAAGGTTCATATGCATGAACACTACTGGCTAACTAACTAATATAAATGTGAGAATACATGCGTGCATACATAGTAACTATATCTGAAATCATGATAACATGAGTATGCTGATGACTAACATGACTAATTACTGAATTCTGATAACTGATAACATGAGTGACTGTATCTGACAGTCCGGAATCTGATGGAACTAGCTGAGTTCCATACTGTATCTGAGTTGACTGTATCTGCCAGTCCTGAATTCTGAAGAACTATCTGAGTTCTTTTATGGAGACTAATACTGAGACTGTGGGAGGTAGTCATCTAACTGACATGCCCCAAATGATGCATTATAGTTGAATTGGGATCCAATATGTGCCCTGATTAGAAGGGTGTCAATACCGTGCCACTGATAAGGACAACATATGAATGACCCTAATGTAACAGGTAACTCTAATGAGAATGGTGGGAACCCTCATATAGTAGGTTAAGACACCTCATCTACCCTCATATAGCAGGCTATGATGTCTCAACCTATGTTGGCTACATAGTTTTAGAATGCAAGGATTTGCTTCTAAGAATCACACCCTCATATAACAGGTGAGTTCCCATCCTTGGGTTCGCTCGGTGCTAATTTCTACTCCCATCTGAATAAACACTGAACATGATTTACTGAACTGAACATGGACTGAGTTACTAACTTTTGTTGACTGACGGAATACTACTGATATCTGACAACTGACTGAGTTCATGAGATCATGGAGATTTCCTGAGTCATAAGACTGTTTGAAGTCTAAGGATCATAACTTGACTGAGATTATCATGGAAACATGACATAACTCTAGGCACACAACTAATATTTCGGGTACAAGTACCCCCAGTACTCGATGGAAGTAAATTGACCAAGCATAACTTACTTGAACATATAACTAACATCATAATTCATAATACATTTATAGAAGCATTCCATCAAATTATGTGGTAGGCATAACTTGTACATACATGGGGATTTCATGGTATCATTCTAGTTAGGCACTTTTCTTTCATCTAGGCATTTAATCAAACATATTGTAGGCATGGTACATGTAAACATCATTGTACAATAATTAAACATCATGGTTCAATTCTAATTTCATCATTCAAGGGTTTAGCCATAGGTTTGCATGAATCTATATCTATAATAATTTAACCCACATAGAATTTATCACCCAACATGGAGTAGAATTTAATTTCTCATTATACACATGAACAAGAGTAGCCCAATCATGAAATTCATAAGTAAATCCATAAACTTCAATTTAGAAAAGGGATTCTTGGTCTTCATGGATGAAAGGAGTCCATGAATGAACACTACGCATACCTTGGTTCGTGATTTTGTGAAGATTGATGGAGAAAATTCTTGATTCTGAATCTTTTATGAAAAGCCTTAGGTTGTTCTTGAGAGGTTTTTGAGAGAAGAGAGTGTATTTTGGGTGAAAAGTGGTTGAATCACGTGTTAAAGGGCTTAAATAGGGGTGGGAAATTGACCCTTTTAACCCTAGATGCGTCTTGTAATTTCAGTAAAAATTTCCCGAATTGGACCCCTGGCGCGACACGGCGCTACCGTGCCGTGTCACTAGAATTTGACAATTGGGAAACTGAGGGATGGCGCGATGTGGAGCCATCGCGTTGCCCCTTCTTTTGCGACCTGGAATTTTGGTGTGACGCGGAAGAAATCACGCTGAGACACTGGAAAAGGACAATTCTAAATTTTAGGCCCTGGCGCGATGCACCATAATCGTGGATCCCTACTGGAATTTTCCAAATACCATTTCCTCTCGTGGCGCAGTGCGCCACTGACTAATATGGCGCTGTTTTACGATAGGAACTTAAAATAATTGTAACTTCTGACCCAGTTGTCGGATTTGGGCGAATCTTACATCGATGGAAAGCTTATTGAATTTCCCACATGACTAAAAGTGAAAATATGGAAAATTACTCATGGAAGAACCATCATTTAATTTAGAAGATAATATTAGACATTCTTGAGTTGAAATTAGCTAGAAAAAAGTATGGGGTATTGCAGCTCGGTGAGGGTTGATCATTTGGACAAGTGACTGAAAGTAAAAAACTTCACTCTCTTTACCCTTTTTGGTAGCTACTCACCGGGATTACACTTCCTTACGCTCATTTATAATATTTATTGTCCATCCGGGCCCTTGTCATAACCTAGTATATATATATATATTTTAAAGAACAACAGTATCCGCCACCCTCAACTTATGCTGATGCAGTTAGTTGAGGTGCACAATATCTATTTAGACGTCTATCTAGACCGAGGCCGGATGCTACCTCTCAAAGCAACTCCAACTTGCCCTCCTAGGCCGCCAACAATTCAACAGTTTCCACTCTCAACTTAGGCAATTTTCCTGAGTTAAAGTGCACAATGTCCAAAATTGGACCAGGGCCAAAGCTAAGTGTTAACACCTTCTAGAGAGTGAATCAAACTTATTTGGACAAAACAAATACTAACGAGGCTCAACTGGGTTTACAAAGAAAACAAAATGTTTTTGGTGGGTCATTATTTTGGCTAAGTGGACTAATAAAACAAGGAGGCCTACTATCCTATCTTATTGGGTCAAACACAAGACAACATCCAATGAACCGGGCAAGTTCTAGGTGTACACTTATGCAAGAACTATGCGAATACTCACACACACAAGTACTGAGTTAATTCCTATCTTACTAATTCTTGGGATTCATATCACATAGCTATGCCTTGACTTACTTTACATTCTAATGCCAGTTTTAGAGTCACAAATGGTTGCACAACACTTTACCACTTGGTAAGAAAAAATAATTATACAAAAATTTAAAATATTTTGCCACAATCACTCATCATCCATACATACAAAATGATGCCAACAGAATAGAAAATTACTTATATAAATAATCACTTGACGATATTTACAGCACATCACATAAAAATAAAAATACAATCTAGACATGTCGGTTCTCCTAGATAAAACATGAGAGAAAAGAACATCGGCAACAAAAAACCCCATGGTACAAGTATCACCCCCCTTAAAAAAATGCAATGTCCTCAATGCATAGAAAGTAAGAACAAAGGGGTAAAAATACTTATACAGCCTCTCAGTCAAATGAGGCGTCAGTCAAATGGTATGAGGCTACTTTGGCCTCGTCTTCAGGAACATTGAACCCTATGGTGGTAGGGGTCCTCACATCAATATCCTCTAAAATCGGAGGGATCTCACGATGAATAGGGTCAGAAATTAGCCTTCTACCTGGGGCCGAACTGGTGGAAACACCAGTAGCTTCATCCTGCAGTCTCTTCTTCTTCTTTTCCTCTGATCTCTTTGAACTCTTAAGTGCTTTCTGCATATCATAGTCATATCTTTCTTTCGGTGACATGACTTTAAGTCTTCTTTTCTTAGCTACTCTCTTTGCACCTTTCTCTACTTTTTCATCGGTCTCTACTATTTTCTTACCCTTGTCTTTGATCGTTCTCCCCATTACATCAACAAGACCTTTGTCCTCATCACCTACAATCTGGGATGGATCAAACACGAACTGCTGCAGCTGCCGTTTCAACTATGGTATATCAGTTTGAGCCTGTTTGAACTCCACCATAAATTTGCTGAAATCCAGAATGGACATGGCGTCTAACTTCTTATTGATTCGCTCATCCATATGTCCATTCTTAGTTGAATGTTCCTGAATGAATGTACTACTACCTCTACAATTCTTTCAACAAAGGGTTTGAAATCCACCCCTCATATAGCTAACTACTTTTCAAACCTTTTCTGGGCTTGGATCAGATTTGCAAAGTTCTCCTGGTTCAGCCTGTATTCAGAATATTGGGGTGGGACTGATGCAGAATCTACAGTCCCATCCATAGGCATCAAAGCTGAACCTGCAGATGTGGTAGGAGGCAAATACATAGCAAGAGGTAATGGCATACCTGAAGGAACCTCTGATGATTTAGAAATTGGTGTCAACTGAATCTGATGGGATGGAGGTTTGTTGACTCTCATATAGAACCTTGAGGCATACGTTGTCTTCTCAATATCTTGTTTATGTATTTCTCGAACCTCATTATCAATTCTACTAATTAAAGGGACGTTTGCCTGCCTGCACAAATCTGTGATAAGACATAAAAATGGCAGTGCAGTGGTGGTTCTATGAGCGCGGGTAAATAGTTTACCGGTAATAATATGGATGAAATCCACAGTCAATTCTTCAATAAATACAGCAATAATCACATATCTATTGATTTCTAAGCGATCATCACCACCTGTTGGCATTAGCCTCAGTCTCACAATTGCCCACCAGAACTTAGCCCTAAAGCTTAGGGACGACTTGGATATCATTTCGCGGGGGATGTGTAACCACGCAGGCTCACCTTCCTCTGTCAATATTATGGCCAGCCAAGGACTTTGGTTGGTCTTCGTGAATAATCGATGCTCCAAATCTGTTATTGCACCCGGTATCTGATATTTGGGCCCGAACAAGAATCTATTCAATGTACGCTCCGAGATAACTATGTTGACTTCATGCACAAGGACTGTGTCAAGATTTTTCATGTTATTCACTGATGTTCCTGGGGGACAGTCCTTCTCCAGCAACTCCAAGTAGTTGGTGAAAAAATCACGAACCAGATTCAGTTGATAGGTTCCGAGTGGTCTACTCATCCATGCCAACTCATATTTATTGAATCGACGCTCGAATTATGGATACTCGTTCAGAGTTATAGTCACAATCTGATGTTCCTCAAAAATAAGTCTTTTGACTTCCAACCTATCCATTTTTTGAGCCCTCTATAGAAATGATCCCGAGCACCTTCAACCTACCACCTGATAGCCTCCCACAATTATGGGTCCTTGCGCCGAACCATGTTTGGGTCCTCTTGTTTAGGAACCTCCTCTTGGATGGGGTTAGCTTTTTCAACCCCCTCCTCAACCAAACTCGAACTTGAGATGTTGTTGCTACTACTGTCACCCTCCTTTTTATACTAGGAGGATGAAGAAATCACCTGGAGTCTTTACCGAGTGTTGTGAGCGGATGCATCCAAAACCTGTGATGGCTCTTGCCTGGCTCTTTGGCCTCTATCCCTGCCTCTAGTTGGTGGTATTTTGTTTTCCATATTTCCTATAAATGAAGCATTTATCAGTTCATGAACTCAAACCAGAAGGCAAAAAAAATTTTGACCAACGATGAGTAGGGCGAGGGTCCATCGGGTCTGCGACGGTCCGTCGACCCCAACCGTCGGGTCAATTCTAGTAACTTCAGTTCTGTGTTAGTTGTGAAGGCTTCAAGAACCGGTTTGTTGGGGATCCAATGGTCTGTCGCACAAATCGTCACCTGCCTTTTTCAAAATTTAGACTCATTTTGGCATTCATCGAACACCTGGCATACACTCATTTTAAACACGATTTTCATGACATTTCTTTCATCAATACATCACAATTTTTTCTATTTTTGGTCCATGGGCTACTCAGACTTCGCCTAGGGTAGTGTCTGCTAGGTTTCAACTTAATTTAGACCTACACACATATCAGCAAGAGAAGAGAAAATTGCTTTAATGTCATTTCCTTCACCTACTTCATTTGTTTCTCATGTTGTATAAAGTAGAGAGAGATGAAGAAATCATACCTTAGTAATGCAGTACTTGGTCACTACTCTGACTTGCACTCTAAACGCAAAACAAAGATGAACCTTTTCTTTTATGAAAGAGCTTGTTGTGCTTGTGATGGAAGGATAAAGAGAAGAAAAAAAGTTTAAATAGATAGGGAAAGGAAGAGGAGAGGTTTTAGAAGAAAGTGAAAAGGCTCAGATGCGTTGAGTACATAGAAACTAAATAGTTTCAGGCACTTGAACGGTTGGAGAATTAATAAACCACTATAAATTATCCATTAAAAATCGTTTGGATCTGATAAGAACAAAATTTTCAGCCATTTAAATTGATCCGACCTAACCCGCTCAACTAGGGTTAAGTGCGATTGTTCAAGCGACGGTCCATTGCAAGTGCGATGATATATAGGGTGACCCGTCACCCCTTCCCAGTGACATTACCTTTAACTTATTGGCGACGGTTGGTCTGACGATCCATCGTGCTTACAACAGTCCGTCGATCAATCCATCGCTACTTCCCAGTAACCTGATTTCTGGCATTTGTTACGATGGTCCGTCGAGGCAGCGGCAGACCATTATTTGATCCATCAGTCACCTCGAACTCTGTCATCTTCTATTTCCCTGCATTGTCATACTTGCACACTTACACGAACCCTTCATCTTGTACAAAACAACAAAATAACTTAAACTAATGTTTTTCAACAACACACTGTGGGTTGCCTCCCACTAGTGCCAGATTTATCATCGCAGCACGACTCAATTATCTCGATTACTTAGACTTCATCAAGATAGATGGTAGTAATACTCTTTATAGAGTTCATTGGACCAATATACAGCTTCACACGCTGCTCATTAACCTTGAAGACACTTTCGTCTTCATTTTCCAGTTCCACTACTCCAGATGAGTAAACATGGTTAACTTTAAATAGGCCTGACCATTTGGATTTGAGCTTACCTGTAAAAAGATTGAGTCTGGAGTTGAATAGAATCACCAAGTCACCTTTCTGAAAATCCCATTTTTCAATTCTGCGGTCCTGGTACTTCTTCATTCTTTCCTTGTATAGATCAACTCTTTCATAAGCTTCGAGTCGGAACTCATCCATTTTATTAAGCTGCCGCAGTCTCACATCCGCTGCCTCATTCCAGTTCAGATTAAGCCTCTTTAGTTCCCACAACGCTTTATGCTCCAGCTCAATCGTCAAATGACACATCTTTCCATAAACCAATTGGTATGGTGACATGCCAATAAGTGTCTTGAAAGCTATTCGATATGCCCATAAGGCATCGTCCAGTTTCCTTGACCAATCTTTCCTGCTAGCATTTAAAATCTTGACAAGGATAGCCATGATTTCCCTATTAGAGATTTCCACCTGCCCACTGGTCTGTGGTTAGTATGGGTTAGCCACCTTATGCTACTTAACTCCATATTTTGCCAAGGCAGCTCTGAACATCTTGTTGCAAATGTGTGATCCTCCATATCTTATGATGGTACGTGGTACCCCAAAGTTAGAGAAGATATTTCTCTTTAAGAATGCAACAACCCATTTTCCTTTATTATACGCCAGAGCCACTGCCTCGGCCCATTATGACACGTAGTCAACAACAACTAATATGTACTTCATCCCAAATGAGCTACAAGGGCCCTATGAAGTCAATGCCCCAGACATCAATTAATTCTACCTCTAGCATTTTAGACATTGGCATCTCATGGTGCTTTGAGATAGACCCTTGCCTTTGACATTGGTCACATCTCTTTATGAACTCGTAGGCATCTTTGAACAAGGAGGGCTAATAGTAGCCACTTTGAAGCACTTTTCTTGTAGTCCAATCACCTTCATGGTGACCTCCAACTGGGGAAGCATGACTTGCTTCTAGTATACTCCACATATCTACTTCTGGGATACACCGCCTAATAATGCAATCTGCACACCACCGAAACAGATACTGCTCACCCCAAAAATAATGTGTCACATCATGGAGAAACTTTTTCCTTTGATGAAAGGAATGATTCTCTGACATTACTTCACCTACCACATAGTTCGCAAAGTCAGCATACCAGGGTACTTTTTTTTAGCACTGTAGCTAATATTTTCTCATCCGTAAAGGAATCATCAATCTCTAGCTCGTCCTTGACTTCCTACTCATCTTAAAGTCTGGATAGGTGATCTGCTACCTGATTCTCACATCCCTTTCGATCCTTAACTTTGAAGTCAAACTCCTGAAGTAGAAATACCCACCAGATCATCCTTGGCTTAGCCTCCTTCTTTTCCATTAAGTACTTCAAGGCAGAGTGGTCAGTGTGCACCACTACCTTGGTACCTAACAAATATGCTCAGAACTTCTCAAAAGCGTACACCACTGCTAGAAGTTCCTGTTCAGTCACAGAATAATTCTTTTGAGCCCCATTTAGGGCCTTGCTTGCATAATATATCGGATGGAACAACTTCTCTTTCTTTTGGCCAAGAACAGCTCCAAGTACCACTCCACTGGCATCACACATAATCTCAAATGGCTTCGTCTAATAAGGAGCAACAATAATTGGAGCCTCCACTAGTTTCAACTTAAGGCATTCAAAAGCCTTTCTGCAGTCATCATCAAAAGTAAACATAGCCTCCTTTTCTAGAAGTTTACAAAGTGGGTTTGTAATCTTTGAGAAGTCCTTTATGAATCTACTGTAGAACCCCGCATGACTGAGAAAGCTACGTACCCCATTAACTGAGATAGGGGGAGGTAGTTTCTCAATCACTTCAATCTTTGCTTTATCTAACTCAATTCCTTTAGCCGAAATTTTGTGGCCAAGAATAATGCCCTCCTTCACCATGAAGTGGCATTTTTCCTAGTTAAGGGAAAGGTTGAACTCTTCACACCGCCTCAACGCCCGACTAAGATTCATCAATCAGAGCTCAAAAGAATCATTGACCACAGAGAAGTCATCCATAAACACCTCCAAGGTGTCTTCAACCATATAAAAAAATATCGACATCATGCACCGTTGAAAAGTGGCGGGTGCATTACACAAACCGAAAGGCATCCACTTAAAAGCAAGTGTACCATATGGGAACGTGAATGTCATCTTTTCTTGATCTTCAGGAGCAATAGAAATCTGGTTGTAACTAGAATACCCATCTAAGAAACAGCACCAACCCCTTCCTGCTAGCCGATCAAGCATCTGATCCACGAAAAGCATTGGGAAGTGGTCCTTCAGTGTCCACGAGTTGAGTTTTCTGTAATCCATAAACACCCTCCACCCCATAACAGGCCTGAGTGGGATCAACTCATTCTTCTCATTAGCCACCACTGTCATGCCCCCTTTCTTAGGCACGCACTAAACGGGACTCACCCACTTGCTATCTAAAATGGGGTATACCACCCCTACATCTAACCACTTGATAATTTCTTTATTCACCACTTCTTGCATAGGTGGGTTTAGATAACGCTGGTGCTCAATATTCGGAACACAATCCTTCTCAAGCTTAATCTTATATGTATATATACTAGGAGGGATACCGATGATATCTGCAATCGTCCAACCAATATCCCTCTTATATCTCTTAAGAATAGAGGTGAGGGCATCCACCTGTTGCTCACCCAGATCAGCTGCAATAATAATAGGTAGTGTATTCTCACTGCCCGTTAACACTTACCTCAAATGTCCAGGCAATTCTTTCAGTTCCAAGGTAGGCGGCTCTTCTATAGAAGGCTTGGCAGGTGGACTTGGATGATTTTTCATGTCCAAATCCAGCTTCTTGGGTGCATATGAATAAAACCCCATTCCCGTTAAGGCACGCACAGTCTCCTCATAATTTTTTATACTGTCATGATCAAAATTCATCAATACAGCAGCTAAACTCTCCACGATAAATTTTTCTTCTATAGGTACTTCCTGCTCCTCCTCATAATAGACATCTACAATAGAGAATACACTCATATCTTTATGCTATTTCATGGACTGGCATACATCAAATCAAACTACCTCATTATTCAGCCTGAATAGTAGCTCATTTGCCTTTAAATCAATAAGTACACTCCCGGTTGTGAGGAAAGGTCGACCCAAGATTATGGGCACCTCAAATCCACCCCACAATCGAGAATGACAAAATTCACTGGAAATATGAAACTGGCCACCTTTACTAATACGTCATATATAATCCCCATGGGCCACTTTACAGACCTATCCGCTATAACTAGTCTCATGTTTGTGGGAGTAGGATCCCCCAAACCCAATTTCTTACACACAACAAGTGGCATCAAGTTTATACTAGCTCTCACATCACATAGAACTTTTGCAAAATCAAGAGGACCAATAGTGCATGGGATGGTAAATGCTCTCGGGTCTGCCTTCTTCTGCACCAAAGACCTTGTGGAAATAGTATCACAATAATGGAGATTATCCACCGGATCATAGCTAACCATCCATTTCTTCGTGACAAGGTCTTTCATGAACTTTGCATACCCGGGCATTTATACCAATGACTCTACCAGTGGAAAATTGATCATCAATTGCTTAAGAATGGCCATAAATTTGCCAAACTTTGTGTCATCGACCTTCTTCTTCAATCGATGGGGAAATAAAGGAGGTGGTTATGGCAGAGTGGTAACCACCACTTCAGCCTCCTTTCCCTTGCTCTTCTCCAACTTATCAACCTGCTGATGGTTGGATGGTGTATTATTAATAATCTTATCCAATTTCTCAAACTCTACTAGATGATCAATTTCTGCTTCTTCAACATCATCTGCCACAATATAAACCATAGGCTTGCCCATAGGAGGGCTTGACAAAACCTTACCACTCCTAGTAGTAACCGCCATACACGAACTATCCTTCCTTCATTCGGCTAGATTAAATTGGAGTCCTAGAATTCTGGTCTTGCCCTGACAGGGCGATTTCTATTGACATTCCTATTTGTCGGTGTAGGCACATTATCTGCACGCCTTGGGTTGACCGAATTTAATAAATCATCATCACCTATATCATCATTATCTGGGTTTAGTTCCCTGCCTGCATTGTCTACATTCTGCTGGTTCACTTATGCAGCTGCCAAGGCAGCTAGTCTAGCTTTTTCTTGCTGAGCATCTACTCTCTCTGGGTTCTGTTGACCATCTATTCTGCCAATAAGTTGAGGTTCCAAATGAATAGGTAATAATGGTTCACTCGATCTACATGTACTTGTCATACAAGACAATCAACCTACACAAAAAGAAGCAACAAACAAAAAAGTAAAATTTGGGAAACTTTGACCAAAGGTCAATTAACAATCACAGACTTAATTGACAACCGTATTCCCCGACAACGGCGCCAAAATTTGATACACCCAAATTACACCTTTCTTATGAAAGTGTAAGTGGTCGTTTTCTAATATAGAACCCAACAAAGGTTGAGGTCGAATCCCACAGGGAATACTTGTGCAATTAAGTAAGTTGATTCTTAATGGACTGTTGATCTAAGGTTCCAGAGTGAAGGGGGTTTTAATGTGTTAATATTATTCTTTCATTCTTGTTTCACACCGAGATTCAGCGAATAAAAGTTAATGCAAGTATAATTTCACTGAGAATGATTTAACTAGAGTTATGCTCACCAAGATGTTCAGACATTTAGGGTTGTGAATTTGTGTTTGAATTCTAACTTTTAATTTCAATTGCAAGAAATATTGAATTCTAAGGATTACCCACTTATTTCTCAACCTAATAGGTATTTTACCCTTTACATATTTCAAACTTAAAGGATTCATGTATTATTCAATATAGTTCTCATGAGGGTTGATCCCATTAGGGCATTAACCCTTAACCCAAAGGGTAAATCTATGGATTTCATGTGAATCACCTCTTTTCCCAACATCCACTTTCTTGTTCAAACAAGTGGTGTTCATGGGCTAACTTCTCAAGTTTGCAAACAAGAGATGTCATTATAATGAAGAGAGATTTATGCAATTTAGATAGACATTAGAAATCAAATAGATTCATAATCCCAAACAGCTCTCTACATCAAGGCTCCCATAACCCTAGTTATGGGAGTTTAGCTACTCATCTCCATATAAGATATCAAAGACCTATTGATTTTCATAAATGGATTCAAGAGAGTACTTACAAAAGTTACAGTATTGTTCTTCTCAATCTTCAATGGAAAATATGGAAATAATAATGATATCTCAAGTTCTAGCTTCAAATCTCAAAGAAAAGTGTCACAATGCTCTCAATAGAGGAGAAAGTATGATACTACTGTCAAAAGTCCCGAAGTAAAAATTAATACTTAGAATTTATATGATTCCAGGACTGGGATTTTAAAATTTAAACTTGGAATTTCCGATTCATGTTTGACGGGACAGGCAACGCTTCGTCGCTGAGGCGACGGACCATCACAGAACTTCCAGTGGCACAACATTCTGTTTCTTGGCGATGAGTCAAGAGAAGATTCATCACAGGGTCTATGGTCCATAGCTTGGACCATCACAGGACTTCCAGTGACACTGCCCTCTGCTTTTGGGGGACGGTTAGGCCGACGGTCCATCGCATGGTCGACGGTCCGTCGCCTAAGTCATCGCTTGTCATTTTTCTCTTGTTTTGCCTAGTTGTTCCAAGTTATTCTTTGTGCTTATTTCTTATCCTGAAAACACTAAAGTTCAATGTTAAATACAACAATAGTTGCCTGAAAACACACAATTATCCTAAGAAAAAGGCCTAAAATAGTTCGTCAAAAGCTGGAACATCACCCATCCATATAAATTTGGACCAGAGCAATAACTATATTCATTTCCATTCTTGTTTGCAGAAGTGCGAGGCTTCAAAGTCCTTTCAAAATCCCATTGAACCCTTGAAGTCAGTGAAATCGCTATTTGAATGTTTACACTGACACCAAAAACCTTAACCCTTCTCCAAACTTGATACATAAACATTAGCAAAATCTTCATTAAACCGTAACAGGATATTGAAAACACCTATTTGGACCCTCAGCCTTACTATTTTGAACCTAATAATCTTAACTATAAAAGCCATATCTTGTTTGAAGGATTAACGCCTAATAGATAAAGAGCCAACATTCACAAAATCATTGTACTGGATGTGTGTTTTCACGATAGGTTGATCACTCATATATACCTCCCACATATGAAGTTTTTCTATCTATAAGCAACTTATTCCTCTGAACCCATCTTTACTCTAGCCTTTAATGTTGGTCGGGAAAAAGTTAATCCAGTTTCACTTCCTTTTATCTGCAAATAAGAGAAACACATTTGATGTCAAAGAAGAGAAGAACAAAAAGAACATTATAAAATGGTAACACAAAATTGAATGAATCAACATATGACCAATCTAATACAATAGATTCCCTATTTGTTCAACCGATGAGACATCTGTTACAATAGATGAATGACATGTTGCAACAGATGGGTCATCTATTGGAATAAATCAAACCAGCCTTGCTACTGGTTTGATTTCTTCAAATTGTTGCTCCATCTGTTCCAACAGCTGATTAATCAGTTGTAACAGTTGAGGAAGCTATTGCAACACCACAAATAATAGCATCAACAAAAAAGAAACAACGCCATATGTTCCAACACCATCAACAACACAAACACCACATGTTCCAACACCACCACCGACAACAACAACAGCACCACCAAAGTAACAAACAAAAGACATAAAAAAACTACACTGACAACAAGGCTTTTTAAGTTCTCACAGCAGATGACTTTTTTTGCATATTTTAATAAAAACAACAGTTCGTTCATTCAAGACTTAAAAGTCACCTTTCCTTCAATTTTCTCAATAAATAGAAAATTGGTAATAGGTAAATCATTAATAGCGACAGATGTAAATATCTAATTTAAATAACATATAAAGAAGAAGACGGGAAGGAAAGAGCAGTAGTAAACCATACTTGCAATGTCAAAGAACCAAAGGGATCAAAACATCCAATTCAGTTGAGAAAAGATATTGATAGGTTGAGATCCAAAAGGATCCTCATACGAAAAAAGAGAAAGAGAGAAAAAAAAAGAGAATTGAGAATATAGAAGAGAGAGAGAGATGAGTTGAGTTTCTCATCTCGAGTTTATGGCTGAAGGAGAGAGTATTCTACTCCCTCATTTCATATAAGTTGAGTTGGCCCATATAGACTTGGCACATCCATTAAGAAAAATATTTATTAGGGGTCTATTTTACCAAATTAGCCTTATTAATTATGCTTTGAAAATATAAATTTGAATATATACAACTTGTTTAGTCATTTCATAGTAAGGGTATTATTGGAAGAACATATTAAAATCCTCTTGATTTCATCATTGGGACAACTAAATTGAAACAAATATTTTTAGAAAAAGGGTCAACTAAAATAAAATGAAGGGAGTAGATATGAGTTTTAAATATTCATTAATAAATTTTGAGGGGCACGGAGAGACGGTGACATTGAAAAGACCAAATAAGACTACTCACTGAGGAGATTTTTGAGTTATCCAATTAATATTTTTTACCGCCTTAGTATTCTTTTTTATCTCGAACAGAAAATACCTAAATTTCTTTAAAAAAAGAATTTTAAAACATCAAAGTCATACTTTGCAACAGATGACAATTTTTGTAAGCTCGGTCATCTGTCACAACAGATGATTTACAATAGATGGGTAATCTGTTGCAACTGATGACTTAATCTATTTGATTAATTTCAACAGATAGGTCATCTATTGCAATAGGTTGAACATTTGTTTTTATACAATTTCAATTGAGTTCATATGTTCAACTAATGCCTTAATTGATTAATCTAGAAATAGAGGTGAGTTCTTATAGGGTCAACTACAACTTCAATTAAGTCTTTTGGCAATCGTACGATGAGACGGTATTGTATTTCTCCCGACCAGAGTCATCGATCGATCACTCTGAGCTGAATTAATTCTTACTACTTTGTATGTTCAACTAATTCCTTAATTGATCAATCTAGGACTAGGGGTGAGTTATCATAGGGTCAACTAAAACTTCAATTAAGTCTTTTGTCAATTGCATGATGAGACGGTATTGTGTTCCTCCTGACCAGAGTTGTCGATCGATCACTCTGAGCTGAATTGATTCTTATTACCTTATATGTTAAACTAATGCCTTAATTGATTAATCTAACACTAGGGGTGAGTTCTCATAGGGTCAACTACAACTTCAATTAAGTCTTTTGGCAAATGCATGATGAGACAGTATTGTGTTCCTCCTGACCAGAGTCGTCGATCGATCACTCTGAGGTGAACGATTCTTATTACCTAATATGTTCAACTAATACCTTAATTGATCATAGGGTCAACTACAACAGATGGCAATGCCTATTTGATAATTTATAACAGATGGGTAATCTGTTGCAACCGATGACTTAATATGTTCAATTAATTCCAACAGATGGGTAATCTATTGCAATAGATGACTTAATATGTTTGATTAATTATAACATATGGGTTATCTATTGCAACATATTGAACATTTATTTTTATACAATTTTAATTGAGTTCATATGTTCAACTAATGCCTTAATTAATTAATCTAGGACTAGGGGTGAGTTCACATAGTGTCAACTACAAATTCAATTGAGTCTTTTGGCAATCACATGTTGAGACGGTATTACGTTACTCCCGACCAGAGTCATCGATTGATCACTCTAAGCTGAATTGATTCTTATTACCTTATATGTTCAACTAATATCTTAATTGATTAATCTAGGACTAAAGGTGAGTTCTCATAGGTCCAACTATAACTTTAATTGAGTCTTTTGGCAAATGAATGATGAGACGATATTGCGTTTCTCCTGACCAGAGTCATCGATCGATCCCTCTGACATAAAACAATTCTTATTACCTAATTTGTTCAACTAATACCTTAATTGATCATAGGGTCAACTACAATAGATGGCAACGCTTATATGATAATTTATAATAGATGGGTAATCTGTTGTAATAGATGACTTAATCTATTCAATTAATTCCAACAGATGGGTAATCTGTTGAAACAAATGACTTAATCTGTTTGATTAATTCCAATAGATGGGTCATCTATTGCAACAGGGTAAACATTTGTTTTTATACAATTTCAATTGAGTTCATATATTTAACTAATACCTTAATTGATTAATCTAGGACTAGGGGTGAGTTATCAGAGGGTCAACTACAACTTTAATTGAGTCTTTTGGAAATCACATAATGAGATGGTATTGCGTTCCTCCCAACCAGAGTCGTCGATCGATCACTCTGAGCTAAATTGATTCTTATTACCTTATATGTTCAACTAATACCTTAATTGATTAATCTAGGACTAGGGGTGAGTTCTCATAGGGTCAACTACAACTTTAATTGAGTCTTTTGGAAAATGCATGATGAGATGATATTGTGTTCCTCCCGATCAGAGTCGTCGATCGATCACTCTGAGGTGAAGCAATTATTATTACCTAATACATTCAAATAATACCTTAATTGATTATAGGTTCAACTACAACAGATAGCAACGCCTATTTGATAATTTATAATAAATGGGTAATCTGTTGTAACAGGTTGAACATTTGTTTTTATACAATTTCAAATGAGTTCATATGTTCAACTAATGTCTTAATTGATTAATCTAGGACTAGGGGTGAGTTCTCATAGGGTCAAATACAACTTTATTTGAGTCCTTTAGCAATCGCATGATGAGAGGGTTAAAAATTATGCATATCTTTTATAATTTTTAAAAATAATTAAGATCAATTTGGACTAAATTAACATTTTCAAAACTTGTCATTCTTTTTCAAAATACAAATCAACCCATACAAATCATCCATCTATGAGAAAAATATTTTATCATTTCAACTCTTGAGTTCTTGCTGTTTTCTCTTTCACAACAATACAATAACTACTCAACAAATTACTCAACACTTCACAACAAGTCGATTTTCTTCTCATTTCCGACAATATAAGTGTTATTTTCGATATCATTCTTGCTTGTATCAGTAATTTTCTGTCTTCGTAGGTAATAGAGTTCGAGAAGAGTTCTATATTTATTATTTTTTCTAAAAAATAAGAGTTTTTAAGTTAATGATGAAAAAGAGACTTTTAGTTGTATTATCTTCGAGAATGGGTTTACAATTTTGAGTTTAAATGGTAAAATCATAGGAAGAACTCGAGAAAACCCTAGTTTTTGTCACATTGCTCCATTGACTATAGTGGTATTGTTGGATGGTGTTTGTAGTATTGGTGGTCGTGGTGGTGGTGGTGGTAGTCATCGTGGTGGCATTGGTGGTGTTTGTGGTGGTTGTTGGTGACATTGGTTGGTGGTGTTTGTGATGGCTGTTGGTGGTGTCGATATTCGTGGTGTTTGTGGCATTGGTTGGTTGTTTTGTGGTGGTGCTGTTGATGTGTTGGTATTGGTGGTTTTTGTAATGTATATTTTAAAAATTTATGCATACATCAATTGTAATGTAATTTTTGTTTTTCTGTTGTTTGTAGGTAAAACATGTCTCCCAAAAGAAAAGAAAGTGAAAGTGGATCAACTTCTGACCACCCAACAATAAAGGATACAGTACAGGGGGATTCGGAGGTGCTTCCTGAACAATCTCAGCCAGAAAAAAGTAAAGTTGAGGAGAGATATGAAAACAACATTGAGGGAGGTGGACAAGGGTTTGTAGATGGTGATAAAGAAAATAAAAATGAGAAAGAGGAGGAATTAGAGAGTGAGAAAGAGAATGATCATCAACATGATGATAATGGATCACCAATGGGGCATGAATTAATATCGACACCCCAGCATGATCATGTCAAAACTATTAGAATTGACAGGTTTCAAGTTGTGATGCCGATAGATGACCCAAAAGAACTAACTGGTGAACTTGTACTTAAATTTCAGTTGGAGAATTTTTTTAATTATTTTAGGAATATTATGAAGAAGGAAAACATAGATGGACTTTTTAAAAGGAGCTGCTTTAGACACTTTCTCCTGCCCGAGGACCCCCTGGCCATTTCCAAATGAGGATGGTATATGGTCTTCTCAAGCGCAGGATCAAGTACGTGGGGGATGATAAATATTCAGAAGGGGGCAAAAAGATGGATGAAAGTTGGATCAACTATTGTGGTATGCCGGTTTGTTTTGGCTTGCAAGAGTTTGCCATAGTGATGGGCTTGAGATTCAATCGTCCAGAAGAACCTATCACCAAGGGAACACCCCATAAAAAGTATAAGGTAAGCAGGACAGACAAACCACCACAAGCAAATAGAGGGAAGGCATTGTCCCAGCGACCACCCAGCAAAACCAACAAATGCAAGGAAAAAATAAATGGGTTGTTGGACATTGCTGGACGTGGCTACAAAGCATCGGATTTGATGACAGATATCAAGGATAAAACCATACCAAAGCAGTATAGGGAGTAATTGTACTTAGTTTGGTTTGTCCATTCGGTTATATAGGCAAGAGACGTCAACAAGGTCATAGAAGATGATTTATTGGCGCGTGCTGAGGATTTTGATAAATTCAACAATTATCCCTAGGGATATGACAGTTTCTACTTGACTGTCCAATATTTACTGACAAAGCTATCCCCAGGGACGACCTTATTATAGGCTTTCATTAGGCTTTCATGGTAAAAAATTAATCACTATTTTTACTCATCCATTAATTTATATTGAATATAGTTATTATGAATTTTTTTTGCTTGCTTACTGTTTACATTTTTTAGGCTTGGGCATTTGAAGCCATTCCTCCCCTCTGAAAGTAGGTAATGGATTACCCGGATGAGGTTTCTCATCCAAGGATGTTTAGGTGGTTGGCTGCAAAGAACAACACATGAATTAAGGAGGAGGATCTCTTTAACCCTCCGAATGATGCAGTACGTCTTCTTAAAGTAAAATGATTTAACTCATTGAAAGATATTGAACAGATGTTATATCTGGTGCAATAGATATTATATCTAATGCACCAGATGGGACATCTGTTGCAACAGATTACCCGTCCTGTGCCAACTAGTGAAACAGATGGGTAATCTGTTGCGACAGATGATTGATATCTTGCATCAGATTACCTATCTGTTGCTTTGGTTCTCTAAACCTGACTCTTAACAGATTAACCATCTACTGCAAATTATACAACAGATGGGGAATCTTATGTAGCATATTGTTAATCTATTGTGACATACAGATTATCTCTTGCATAACATGTAACCCAACAGATTACTCTTCTTGTGCCAACTGGTGCAACAGATAGGTAATCTGTTACGACAGATGATTGATATTTTACATCAGATTATCCATCTGTTGCTCTGGTTCTCTAATACAAAAATAAACCTAAAAACCGAAATTAATGACTCAATGAACAAAAATCAGCAACCACACTAGAAGGTAAACAACACATAGAAAGGAGATGAAGAAGAAGATTGCATAAATGTAAAGATAGATAATGAAACATACACCACCTTTAATGATTAGCACCTAATTGTGTATCAAACAACTATACACACTTCACCGTGGATGGATAACACTTCATTCTTAGGTGGACCAAGGGAATTCATACTCCTCAAAACCCATCTTTCTTGCCAAATAGTCAACACAAGTGAACAACCACCTCACTTACATAGAACCTTCAAGTTTTGGTTTCTCTCTCTTAAGGAGAAGACTACAAGCTAAGACTACAATTACAATCTAAAAATTCACTCAATTCATTATGTCAAAACTAAGAAAAATAGAAGCCTATTTGTCTATTTATACTTATTACAAGAAAACACTAAAATACCCTTAATGAAGGGTGCTCCTTTGGAGTGTAAAAAGAGAGTCTTAAAAGACAGCAATAGCCCTAAAATGGGGTGCCTCTTGAGTGTTAAATTATAGTGTGCAAAGTCCATCTTATCCTTCAAGTGAGGAGCCTCTTATGTGTAATGGTTCCCTTCTCCTCCTTCAACTTGACAAGGCTTTAAAAAGGCTCCAAACACTTGCCAATTCCGAAGCTTAAACCTTTGACAATGCATTGTACTCTTTTGTTCTCTTCATGCTTGTATCATCCTCTCTATCTTGAAAGGAATTTGCCTCAAATTTTCACCTTGGAAAATCAAAGAGAGGGAAAACAAGCACACATTCTTCATGGTATGAGGGTTAGCATTAGAACCACAAGTTATATAATCATGCCAGGGAGGTACACTCTTGGAGTACACCCAACCATCCTTTGTTATGAGTAAGAAACATCAACCACAAACATCACAAAGGACACAACCAAGGCAAACATCAAGGAGTGGAGAATATAATCCGAAACAAACACATATTCCATCACTCACCACATTCCTATGAACATGATCACTATGGACCCTACTACTATTAAGGTCTTCATCAAATAAAATCAAAGGACTATATTCATCATCAAGACCTATATTATAAGAAACTTTACTAACTTGAAGGTTTTCAATCACACTATACTCATGATCAAGTAGTGAGCTATCCTTAGGAGCACATGGTTCATTATACACGTCAAGATAGCTAACAATGGGAGAAACATACACATCTATATCATGAAAAACTGAGATCACTTCAGAAGGAATAACCATTAGTACCACACTCATATCATCAATCCTTGGTTGTTCACACTTGACATACACCCACACATCTATGGTATTCGGCATAAAAGACTTGGAATAAAGGGTACCAAGGAAGTGGATAACATCAATATTAAAAGATAATGAGCATGAAAACTACACTTCCAACACCTCACAAGTAACCCAGGGTCAAAGGGAAGTAGTAGACATGGGTCAAGGTTGTAACTACCCACCCTTTTCACTTGAGGATCAAAATCAGAACTTCCAAAGGAAGTACACATAATTTTGGCATACACATGGTCACCTTGAACAATAATAACTTCATCGATTTCATCACATAAGTTCAAAGGATCATACTCATTGACAAGATCAACACCTACTTGAGAAATTTCAAGCATATCATTCACATATTGAAGTATTGAGTTATTGTTAGGAGAACATTGATCATTATACACAACAATAGAACTACCAAGAAAAAAATCACTTACTTCTACACTATGTAATCCCGAATTTACATCACCTTGGCTACTAATAGCCACATCACAATATTTTAAACTTAAGGGAGTGTAGAGTGTACCAATTTCACCTTTATTTATACTAGGGAAGCCCACTTGTTTTTCACAATGGCCAACTATTGTGTGAATACTCTTGTCACTTGGTAATTGAAACTTATTCAAGTTATAAGTGCTAGCACTAGATGGATACAAATTATTCTTACGAAAAGAATCAATTTTTTCATCTAAAGAATCAACTAGTGCTTGCGTACTCACAACAAAAGCTTGGTCCTTATGCAACCTAACAACACCAAGAGCATAAAAAAGGGAAGATTCATACACTTCTTCACTAAGAAAATCCAAAACTACACCACTTTGGCCACTACTAGCCACATCACAATAATTCAAGTTTCTAGGAGTGTAGAAGATAGCTTTATTACCTTGTAGATCATGGGAAGTGTTTTATTCTCTTTTCTTTGCATTATGGAAGACTTAATGTTCTTATGTCAAGGTTTCCCTTTGGGTTCACTTCTTCATCTCTTATCCCAAAATTGGGACTTTCGACCCAGGGCTTAAAGGGAACTTCCTTGGGCTTCTCCTTGGAACTTCTAGGTTCTTGAACCTGAACATGAGAATATAAAATACTAGGAAAAATTCTAGTATTTGGGTTAGTGAAATAATAAGGATTCTTTATGGACAAGACCCACAATCAATTGTGACTTTTCCCTTCCAACTTCATCTATTCTAGCCTCGGGTTCCCCTTCTCTTTTCCTCTTTTCTTCACATTCTTCTTGTATCCCACCACTAAGTTTCTATCCATCTTGAGGCTTTAACTCATTCTCCTTGGATTCTAACTTGTGGAGAGGAGTCATTGGCTTTTGTGAAGTGTAGGGTCTTTGGACTTGTAGTTTTGAGGTGGCATTTGAGTTTGTGGAGGTTTTGGTGGACATAGTCTATCAACCCCCACATTAATTATAATAATGTCACCCCTCATGGATCTTACGTCACCCTTCATGGATCTCAAGTCTCCTTTTATAATGTCAAAATCACCCCTCAAATCTCAGGAAAGGGCATCAATCCGAGCCAACAAGGCTCCCAAAACATCATTCCCAAGTGAGGGAGTACTTGAACTCTCGGGTCCCATGCTCCTTGTGCCTAACAAAAAATCATAAAACAGCAAAGGAAACACCTACAAAATGAACACACAAGTTAGTTCAAAAGCCTCACCACACTCACACTCGGATCTCACCTCACACTTGGTCTCACAAGTATTGAAAACTTGGCAATACTTGGCAAGTGAATTGAGTGGTGAATATGCCTTGGTCAGGAATCGATTTTTGTTTGCTAAGACTCAAATAAAATGATGAACGGACTTGAACCAACAAACTACTACGAATTAAAAACGAGAAAAGGAACACAAAAACCGAAAACACGAAATAAACAAACTCTAGACTAATTATCAACCTAGTAGGTACTTACTAGTTTGTTAATTAGTGATAGAATTTAACATACAAGAAACTAGAATAAAGAATTAGAACCTAGAAAATCTACTTAGGAACTCAATTTGGGCCAAATTACACTTGATGACATGGTACTCTTTGATTGGACGTGGTTTTCAAAATTTCAATCCCAAATTTCTTCAAGTTTCGGCCTACACCTAAGGAAAGAAGAGAAAAATGCTTTGGGAGGGAAAAACAACAAGTTTGGAGTTCTTTTGAAGCTCCAATTGGAATTCAAAAGATTGATTCCCCCCTTTGTACTTGGATTGTACTTGATTTGTACTTGGTTGTCTCCTTTGTTTTCTTCCTTCTTTTGGATGACAATGAATATGCCAAGGAATATTCTTCCACAAATACCAAGTACACTCTCTTTCCTCTCTTTTTTGGATCAAATACCTTCATTGAACATTCTTTTTCAACAATATTGGATGGACATAGAAGAACAAGATGAATATTTAAGGGTTGACCAAAGTTTGACCCTCTATCAAATGAACCCCAAATTTGGATTTTCTTACAGATATAGGTTCCTTAGGCCAAGTTTAACTCAAATATCACAAAATAAGAAACAACCAACATCCAACACTACAACACCACACGTATCTATCACCTTTAAGGATTTAAGATGCCATATCGATGGTGGATCTAGCTCAAAATTTCCCAAATCTTGTTCCAAGAGTAGATCTAGACTCCTTAGGTGCTAGGAAACAAGGATCTAGCACTTAAAACCAAAAGAACACAATAAAATTTAGTATATATAAACTTTAACATACGGATCTACTACAAACAACAAGACCACCATTTTTTTTGAGTTTTTCAGGTTTTTGACTCTTTTTTGTTGAGATTTTCTTAATAAAGACACAAAAACCAAGGATTAGAGTTGTGGGAACAACCCTAAGAAAGGCTATAATACCCAATAATACAAAAATAAACCTAAAAACCAAAATTAAGGACTCCATGAACAAAAATCAGCAACCACACTAGAAGGAAAACAACACATAGAAAGGAGATGAAGAAGATTACATAAATGTAAAGATATATAATGAAACATACACCACCTTTAATGATTAGCACCTAATTGTGTATCACACAACTAGAAACACTTCACCGTGGATGGATAACACTTCATTCTTAGGTGGACCAAGGGAATTCACACTCCTCAAAATCCATCTTTCTTGCCAAATGGCCAACACAAGTGAAGAACCACTTCACTTACATAGAACCTTCAAGTTTCGGTTTCTCTATCTTAAGGAGAAGGATAAGACTACAAGCTAAGACTACAATTATAATTTAAAAATTCACTCAATTCATTATGTCAAAACTAAGAAAAATATAAACCTATTTGTCTATTTATACTTATTACAAGCAAAGATAAAAATACCCTTAACGAAGGGTGCTCCTTTGGAGTGTAAAAAGGGAGTCTTAAAAGACAACAATAGCCCTAAAATGTGGTGCCTCTCGAGTGTCAAATTATAGTGCGTAAAGTCCATCTTGTCTTTCAAGTAAGGCGCCTCTTGAGTGTAATGGTTCCCTTCTCGTCCTTCAACTTGACAAGGCTTTAAAAAGGCTCCAAACACTTTCCAATTCCAAATATTAAACCTTTGACAATGTGTTATACTCTTTTGTTCTCTTCATGCTTGTATCATCCTCTGAACCTGACTCAAACGGATGTTAACCATCTACTGCAAACTATGCAACAGGTGTGTAATCTGATGCAATATATTATTAATCTATTGCGACGTACAGATCATTTGTTGTATAAGTTGTCTTTGTTAACATGTAACCCAACTATGAAAATTATTATATTATATGATTTAAATGTATCTGTCATTTTTATAAGTTGTGTATCCATGGATCGTACCTACCGAGCAGGAGTTGGGGATGACTTCTTTTATTACTCTAGGTCATGTTGATACTATAGCAGACCCAATGATGGAGTTAATAAAGAAGAAATTATCTGGAGTACAGCCATAAGAAGAGCATTTAGGCAAGGTCAACCTAATGTTGAGGCTCTTCATGACCAACCTATTGAGGTAAATTCGGGTGCTTCTTCTAGTAGAGTTGTTGGTGTTGGTAGTAGGTATACTGATGCTACTACAACTCATGATGATGAGTATGTTGATGCTCAAGAAAATAAATAAATATGTATGAAACCACCCCTTTCATAGGTCCCTCTCACTCTTACACAGGTCCCTCCCACTCTTACACCGGTCCCTCTCACCCCTCTTCACCCTCGTGTTCTCGTTGCAAATACAAAGAGTGCAAGGATATCCAGGATAAAATCTTTGAAAAGTTAGAGGCTATCTCTAAAGTTTTTGAGGAATTAAAATCCAAGAGGGGTGTCATACCATCCAAGAAAGTGAGGAAGCGATACACTCCTACAACGGTGGTTATGAGAAAAAAAACAATTAGAAACGTACTCTCCAGTCAAAAATAAAAAAATATTAAAGTTCAGGGGCTATTGAAGAAGGTCGACATATATGCGGAACTTGGCGCCAAAGAGAAGAGGGATCTGCGATGGGACAAGAATGCCAAGTAAGGTGCACTAGATTATCCCAGGCCTCCCTTTTACCCCCAAGACTTCCAGATTATGACAGATATGCGTATGCAGTACGAGGATAAGGTAAGTTTACTTTTTCTAAACTAGCCTTCTAATCTACTCTATGAAGAAACAGCTACATAACAGATGTGAAATCTGTTGCAACAGCTGGGTGTAACTTATTATCTATATGTTGCATAAGTTGCATCACATTATTGATTCAGAGAACCCTATGCAATAGATACACCATCCATTGCATCTTTACAATTACTAACCTATTTAAAAATTGACTTTTGATATCACAGTATGTTGATAAAATTCTCTGCCTCATGAGGAAAAGGAAATTAGCGTACCTGAAAGCTTATGACGCTGCCGATTTGATAATGGACCTCAACTTCTACAAGAATCTCAAGGATAAGTAGAATAAACTAAATGATCTAGCATCATCCTGTGGCGTGGGATTTGATTCATTAGTTTCTACGTTGGACTGGGATGAAAAAGAAATGATAAAATATGTTAGAGGGGAGAGGACAAATTGACATGGAAAGAGTTGGACCGAGGCAAAGAGGATTCTTGCAGTCATGAGTATGGACAACATACATTATTGGGATGTTGAGATACTACTCGAGGAGGGAAATATCAATGTTTATGACTACAACGAACCTGCCATCTATGAGATTATTTTTTTTATCCACGTGCAGCCACTGATGGACCTGTTCCCCGTCTTATTGAGGCTGCGTAAACTGATGTATCATTTTCTAGAGGAAGTGTTGATGAAGAAGTCATGGTATTTTGAAGGACAAAACAAGGGCATGAACCTTCCAAAAAATGATACCAGTTTCGTATCCGGCTTGCACGCGCGTGCACACATTGAATGTTTGCTGATGGGCACAGAAATAATCGAGCCAATGACCTTTCTGTGCGACAATGTTGTGACAAGCCTGCAACAGGTTTGGGCTAATGGGCTACTAACTGGATACTTGGATCCTGTGTAAAAAGAAGAACCTGTGAAATAATAATTTTTTATTTCAAGTCACACCTCGCTTTACATTACATTACATGTACATGTAGTGGCAATAATTTTTTTCTGATGAAAGTTGAATTTTTATAATGCAATAGATTGTCAACCTGTTGTAAAATATATTCTATCTATTCTGGCAGATAGTTTATCTGTTGCAATAGTTTGGTCATCTGTTGCATTATGCCGATGTTATTTCTATCTAATCTGTTGCAACAGTGGAAAAACCTGTTTGATAATTTCCAACAGATGACCTAAACTTTGCAATATATGCCTAAATCTGTTTGATATTTTCCAACAATTACCCTTGAATATCCATATGCTCGACAATACCAAACCAGTAGTAAATACACCACCATGAAAATTTCAGCAATTAGGCTTGAATATCCATGTGCCAACACCACCGAACCAGTAGCAATAATGGCAACAATGTAGTATCTCCTTGATCAATTTTGTTTCTCTTCAAAAGCCTTGACTTTTTTCAACAAACCCCAGATTAAACGATTTTCTTGTGAAGGGTGTCGTTCTTTATACCAATCAAAGTAATTGCATCCACCCAATTTCTATAAAAACAAGAACACAATTACAAAATAATTATAAGTCAATAATTAATCAACTAATTAAATAAAAAAATATTACCTTTGAAATATTACAAGTAAAAAATCTACGATCTGGATTTTGTTGAGTCCAAGAAGTCTTTAATAGAGCTTCATGACCATACTTACAATATCAAAAATCTTTCTCACTAAAAATAGTGGAAGATAAGCTCGACATTGTCAAGCTCAATTGGAAAAAATAAAAAATATATAAATAATCGAGATGAATTTGGATAGAGAAAAAAAGATGAATAAGAAAAAGAAGCTTTGAGAATTTAGGGTTAAATTTTAGGCAAAAGATGAATATATAAGACAATGGGAGAAAAATAACCGTTGGGGGTCAAATCAGTAAAAAGAAATAGGGGTTCAACGAGCCTAGGGTGCATGAATTACACGTTAGCAGCCAACAGGGCAAAAAGTGACAAATTGACACATTTGATGCCTATTTTATTTTACGCGTTTAAAATGAACACTGTCTACTTGATGCCTATTTTATTTTAGGTGTTTAAACTGAACACTGTCGATGGGTTCCATCTTTTTTATTTCAAGTCACTTTTATTTTTTTACATGTAGTGATAATTTTTTATGTCTTACGAAAGTAGAATTTTTATAATGCAATAGATTATCCATTTGTTGCAACAAATATTCTACCTGTTCTAACATATAGTTTATCTGTTGCAATAAGTTGGTCATCTGTTGCATTATGTCGATGTCTCTATATAAGTCTATCTGTTGCAACAGTGGGAAGACCTGCTTGATAATTTCAAACAGATTACTACCTTTTGCAACATATGTCTAAATCTGTTTGATATTTTCCAATAGATGTGTCATTTGTTGCAACAAATACATTATTTGTTGCAATATTTGAATCTAGTATTTCATTTCAATTAATAAGGAAAAAATAAAATTCATAGATAAAATAAAATAAATCGAAACCTTCAAAAATTAGCTGGAATAAATCAACGAATAAATGAAATGTAAAAAAATTATTATGGGTACAGATCTCAACAAATACATCAACAATTTAAGTATTGATGCTAAGAATTCCTAAGGAGGGGTGAGGTTATTACTTTGATAGACTCAAGCTATAAAGATCTACTCAATATGGACAAGTTGTTCTTCATTTGGAGCTATAGAATTCGTCTTTGGTCATCGTGGATCTTTATTGTCGCTTACGTATGGTTTCTGCACTTTCTGTTCTCTATATTTCCATAAAAGGAGTAACATACTGTCAATGATATTCAGCAGTAGCTTTTACATCTACCTGGAAATTGGTCAGTGCTAATCACGGGGATACAATAAAATGGAAAAAGATAACTCATCTGTTCTAGCAAATCAAACAGGTCATCCTCTTATTTTAAATTATCCCAAACAGATTATATTTCTGTTGAAACAGATGAATCAACTATTGGGACAAATTTCTACATGAGGAAGACCTGTATGATAATTTCCAATGGATGAACTATCTGTTGCAATACATGACTCATCTGTTATAGAAGATAGGTCATCTGTTGGTACAAATAAAAGCGGTAGAAAGAGCTATTTGATTTGATAAAATAGATGAGACATATATTACAATAGATACTTTATCCGATGTAACAAGTTAGTCAACTATTGTAATAGATATATATATTTGTTTAATAATTTTCAGCAGATGTATCATCTGTTGAAATAGATATGTGTCTGTTTGTTAGTTGGAACAGGCATATATATTTACCTTCTTCAGCTCGTGCTCTCTCCTTTGGCCATTGTACATTGCTCAATGCAAATTATGGATAGAGGAATTGCAATTTTGCTTTTTTGGATGCTTGATAATGCCTTAAAAATTATTTTCCTTCTTCTCTTAGCCTTACTCTCTAATTGAGTAGATGGATATAAAATCCTATTTGATGGAATGACACCCTTCTTTGATGTCAATTCCTTTACAGAAGCAGTTAATATAGTAATAGAATTAATCACTACATCATGTTTTGCCTTGTAGTCTTGACATTTGCATTCAGAACATTTGTTGGGAGAGGTAAAATCTGTATAACCAGTATGATCATACTCAAAATGGTTTATTTTAAATACTATAAGAAGAGCATCATTATCACCAACAGCAGCACCACTACCACCACCAACAGCTCCATCACCACTAAGACTATCAACAACAACAAGACCACCCTCCAAAATTATTTTTCTTGTAATGGTTGTTGCTCCAAAAAATTCTATTTTTATTCTTTCAATGATTTTAGGATCCGATAAAGTTTGTACAGATCGTAAAGTAAGAAAAAATAGCATCTTCAACTCTCGATTGTTCAGAACTAGTGACGGATGTACAATCTAACATAAATTATTACATATATTAGAATGGTGATTAGACCATTCAAAAAATCATTAATTAAAATAAAAACTTAATTTTAATTATACTTACTGCATCCTTCGGAGGGTTGAAGAGATCAAGAAATTTTGCATTTTTATCAGTTTTGGTCGACAACCATCTCAAGATTCGTGGACAGGAAACTTCTTCCTGGTAGTTCACTTATTGTCTCAAATAAGGAATAGCTTCAAATTGCCCAAGCCAATAAAATAACACCAATAAATCAAAACCATTATTGAGTGAAAAAAATGAATGATATCATAATAAAAGAAAGAAATATTTACCATGAACGCCCATGAAAAGCCATATAAGTTGACTGTCTTTGGCGCTAACAAAGTCAACAAATATTTGACAGTTATTTTGAAGCTTTCATAACCCCAATGATACCTGTTAAATGCCCCAAGATCCTTGGAGAGATTTATTAATCCATCACGTATGTTGTTGTTAATATCTCTCGCCCAAAGAATATTATGTACAAACCAAACCAAGCACAATGACTGCTACTGCTTCTTTGAAGTTCTTTTACCTTTTAATGCTTCTATCAAATTTTTGTTTTTGAAGCTTGGACCAACAATAGACACCAAGTCCTCACGATAACACTACTTGCCTTTGCCTTTTTTGGGTGTGTGGGGTGCTTTCTTTGGGGTTAGAATAGGTATAACATGAGAAGGAGAAGGAAGATAACATTTTAGTCTAGTAACTATGGCAAACTCCATCAAATCAAAACAAACAGGCATGCCATAGTAATTTATCCACACCTCATCCATCTTATCTTTGTTTTCATATATAAATCTACGCTTGAGAAGTTCATATACCATTTTCATTTGGAAATGAACATTGTTGTCCTCCGGCAAATCAAGATATTTTCTAAAGCAACTGTCCCTAAAATAAGCATCCAATTTTTATTCTCGAAGTATTTTTATGAAGGCGTCAAAAGATTTTCCCATGGCTGACTTAACTACAAAATCACCCGTTAAATATGTAGCACCATCGCACTTTATTCTCATAGGATAACGATCAATGCTGAAGGTTTTGACCAACTCTTCGGTGGAAGGGGTGTTAGCATTTGGATCATCTCTTTTGAAACATTCCTCCTCCCCGTGTTCATCATATTCTGCTCCTGATTGAGATAACGCTTGTAAAGCAAGCTCATAGAGTGGTGGATGTAGCCTAGCTGCTTAACTTGTTCCTTTACTTGGACTTGATTCGGTTTCTGTTCTTTTGGGAGCCATATTATCTAAAATTAATAGGAACATAAAAAAAATATATTATAGTTGATTAATGCATCATTAAAAAAGGATAACGATAAATCTAACATGCAAAATAGTAAAATAACAGTTGCAATAAATCACACATCTATTGCACCAGGTAGGTTATCTGTTGCACCAAATAACTAACCTATTGCAACAGATGAGTAATCTGTTGCAACAATACAAAATATATCACTCATTTTTTAAGACAGATGAATGGTCTGTGCCACAGATCACATATCTGTTGCAACATATGAGTGATCGATTGGAAAAGTTAAATAACCTATTGTAATGGATGAGTAATCTGTTGCTATAATACAAAATATATCACTCATCTATTGAGAAAGATGAATGGTATGTGCAACAAATCACATGTCTGTTACAATATATGAGTGATCTGTTGGAACAGTTAACTAACTTATAGCAGCTACTGAGTAATTTGTTGCCACAATACAAAACATATCACTCATTTGTTAAAAAAGATGAATGGTCTGTGCAACAGGTGATGCATCTGTTGCAGCATATGAGTGATTTGTTAGAACAGTTATCAACGGTCAATATTATTTAGATTTTTTCCAACAGAAGGGTCGTCTGTCACGACAGATGAATGATCACTTGGAAAAATCAAGTCTTGGACATATCCTGTTGGAAGAGTTGATATGATTTTATCCAATAGGAGGTTCATCTGTTGCATCAGATCTTTAATCTGATGTTTCCTCCGTTGCATCAGATGGTTAATCTATTGTGTTAGATTTTTAATCTGATGGTTCCTCTGTTCCATTCGATAGTAAATCTATTACATCAGATGGTTAATCTATTACAACATATGCTTAATCTATTGCATCAGATGGTCAAACTATTGCATTAGATGGCTAAACTGTTGCATCATATGTTAAATCTGTTACATCAGATTTTTTTATCCGATGGTTCCTCTGTTGCATCAGATGGTTAATCTATTGTATTAAATGGTTAATCTTTTGCATCAAAATTTAAATCTGATGGTTCCTCTGTTGCATCATATGGTTGATATGTTGCATCGATATCATATGCTAAATCTGTTACATCAGGTGGTTAATATGTTGTACCAGATAGATAATCTGCTGGAGAAAAAAATAGTAGCATGATTTTGTTGAATAGAAAAACAACAATATCACCATTTTTACCAAGAACAAGAAAAAATCAACCCAGCAACGAGCTCAACAAATTAAACATCAAAATTAAACAACAAAAGAGAAGAGAAGAAATACCAGAAATTAGAGTTTTATTCAGACCGCATTTCAAATTAAAACAACAAATAATGAAATTTTTAACCAATACTATAAGAGAAGCTGTCTCAAGTTCCTAGTTTTCTCCAAAACTAAAAAGGCCATAATTTTTTACATGTGAAAGAAGAAAGGGAACGATGATAATTCAAAGCTGTTGTGGCCAGAGAGCAAGGCTGTCACATCGATTGATAGTTAAAGTCAAAAAGGAATTTGAAGCCCAACTATTAGTCATTGGAGGTTAAAGTTGCCGGGGATTGATAGGAGAAATTTGCAGAACTATTGGTTGAGAAAAGTTGTCGAGAGAGAAGAGAGAGACGGTCGATGATTTGGATGAAAGAAGGGTGTAGGTTGGGTTGATTTGTATTTTTGAAAAGATTAGAAATTTTTAAAAATATTAATCAAGTTCACTATTAACTTAATCAAGTTTCCTAATTATGTTTGACCCTTTAAGTTGATCAATATCACCAATCCTTTATTCAAGATTTAAAAAACACTTTTCCTTCAATTTTCTTAGGTTACTCTAGCTATTACTATAATAAATTTTATCATGTTCAAGGTATGTCAAGTCATACTGTAATGCCCCACAAAATTCTCTTCCAGTCTAAGTCTTAGAGCATTTTCAGTAAAGCGGGAATCCGAGTCTAAAAGTTTCAAAAATATCTTCCCAAGTAGGAAATACTTTGAATCGTGTGGAATTTCCCTATTATCGACTTCTTATCATGTAAGAGCATTGAATAATCTTTCCATCGATACAAAATTCACCCAAATCGGACACTCGGGTGAAGAGTTAGAGCCATTTTAGTAAGACAGTGTGCCACCTGGCACTTAGCGCGTCGCGGAGCCAACCAAAATGGCAATTGTCAAAATTCAGTGAGCCTCCGTGAATATGGCACGTAGTACAAGGCTTAATTTCAGAATTTTTTGATTTTTAGGGAGCCTCCGTGATTCCACCGCGTCGCGATATAGTTCCAGTTCGCAACCAAGATGGCAACGCAATTTCCACCATGTCGTGCAGTTTCCCAATTGTGTGAATTCCAGTGAGCTGGCATGATTATGGCGCGTCGCGCCAGCATGTAAAATTGGGGATTTTTCAGTTTAATTCCAAGGGTTTTTTGGTCTTTTCCACTTTTTCCCAACCTCTATAAATACCTGGCCAAGGGATCTCAGCCTTATTTTTCTCTTCCACTCCAAAAACTAGGGTTTCCAAAAAAATTAAATCCTCTCTTCTTGTTCAACAAAAATCAAGAGAGAATCAATAGGGATCAAGAAATCTTTCCAAGAACCTTCAAGAAAAGAGTTTCCCCAGGTATGTAGATGTCGATTCTTGGGTCCTTTTCATCCAAGAAGCTCAAGTACCCTTTTCTAAAACTCAAAGATTTTATGTCTATGAGTTGTTAATGATTCATGTGAATTGAAATTGATGTTCCAGCTATTGTTGAGTTTTGATTCATGTTTGTTTACAAGATTTATGAGCTTTGACCCTAGTATGTGGAATTTATATGATGTTTGTGATGAGCCCTCTTGAAGTGGTTTTCTATGTGATGTGTTCATGTCATTTGGGTGTAGAAATAGTTGAATAAGCAAAGCATGTTCCCCATAAGTTTGATAAAAAGCTTAGGTGAAGCATAAGGGTCACTATAGTATGTTGATTTAGAAACCCCAAAGTATGAGCAAGTCTATGCATGCCTAGTGTTGTTGAAAGACCTTAGTGAACAAGTCGAGATATGATGGTTGTAAATTCCCCAATTATGTGCTCTCTGATTTATGCTAATCTTTTAATATATGCCAAGTGGTTAGCAAGTAAATTGAGACATGATAGTATGAAGTTTTCCCAAAATCATGTGATGACCAAATACATTTCAAGACTGATTTAGGTGTGAAGTACTTGAGGTAAGACCTTGTTGAAGGAAGTATAATCTAGTAACATGTTTCCCTACGCTAGTATATGTTGATGTTTTCTAAATGTTTGACGCGATGCCTTAATGATTGTAAAGGTGAAGGTATGTTATATTTCCTAAATGCTTGAAGTAATGCTTTAATGATAATGATGATGAATGAATGACTATGATGATGAATAAATGATTGTGATGATGATGATGATGAATGAATGGTTGTGATGATGGAGGAATGATTATGCTTTATTTTATGTTATCGAGTCCTGGGGGTATTTATACCTGACAATTTAGCTGTTGTCTAGAGCCCGTATCAGTTTCATAATAATTCCATTCGTTCCATGACTCTCAGAACTCAGTGAACTATAGAACTTTGTATCCTCGGACAGTTACAGAACTTAAGAAAGATCAGTAATCTCAGTTATCTCTGTAATCTCCGTATCGCTAGTAATCTAGTCTCAGCTTTGTACTCAGCTCAAATCTAACAGTATGCAAGTGTTCAATTCTAATCTCGGTAATAACCAAATAATCTAATCAAGCTATGTATCATCAGTCAGATACCGTGATTTAATATCTTTTCCATCAGATACAGAGCTAAGTGATCTCAGCGTAGCTCAGTCAGATCTTTTGATAAACATGATCAGTATAAGATTCAGTTCAGTTATGTTCAGTTAAGAATTCAGTTCAGAGTCTTTCAGTTGGGAGTAGAAACTAGCACCGACCGAGGGAAGGGATGCCAGCTCCTCCCGTTCAGCGAGAGAGAAGCTGGATCATTAGTAGCAATCCCTGACCTCCAGAACTGCATATCTAGAGTAGGATGTAGGAGTCTCCGTCAGTAAAGGTTGTCACCTCTAGAGAGAGAGTATTTGACTATGATATTGCCTTAGGTCAACTTCTTATTAAGGGTCATCCATTAAAGAGGATTGACCAGAGAGAGGTCTTTACCCGTGGCACGGTATTGACACCCTTCCAGCTGGGGTTACAGGTTAGACCCCACCTATGGTAGGATGGGGCATGTCGGTTAAGTAACTACTTTCCACAGTTTTAGTTTTAGTTTCAGATTCAGTCTCAATCTTAGTATCAATCTTCAGAAATCAGGACTAAATCTATCTCTAAGAGGAACTCAGATAGTTCTATTAATTTATGGACCATCCGTCAAATAGGATTGGTCTCATATACAGTTATTTGATATCATATTCAGAGATATGCTGCCAGACATGCTTGATCATAGTCTCAAATTCTATTGAGTATTTTTGTTGTCAGATTCAGATATGATCATTTCCATACCATTGATAATAGGTTCCTTAATATTTCGTTAGAGAGGTTGATCTTTAATCTTGTCAGTCGAGAGCAGTAAGCTCAGAATTCAGTCATCGATGTAAGTACATCCAGTTTCTCAGTCATCAGTATCAGATGAATCAGTGTCTCAGTATCTCAGTGTCAGTAGTGAGTTCAGTCTGCAGTAAGGCAGTATCCGAGTTTCAGTCTCTAGAGTTGTGATGATTGTGACTATAGTCTATGCATTCAAGTATGTGTATGCGTTCTCGTGCAGCATTTTCATGATTATTTAGTTTAGATATTATGCATGCATGAGCCCTTGCATTTAGCCCTACCTCGTCTACTTACTCGGTACATTCTTGTACTAACGCATTTGCGCTATGGTATTTTATTTGACACCATAGGTTCAGAGGAACGAGATCCATAGTATCCTCAGCAGTTCAGTCCTAGTCAGCAGTAGTAGCAGTGAGTCCTCTTCTTTCGAGGACGAATCTCAGTTTACTATTATTGCTTCGGACTTTGTTTATTTTCAGTTGACGGAGTTAGTTGGGGACATGTCCCATCAACTCCACAGTTCAGATAGTTTAGAGGCTTTTCAGATGGATGTATTAGTATTCAGTTTTTTGTTTTGTGTATTCATAGATGTGTTGACCTTATGGCTAGTTTCTGTATTTATTTCAGATATTATGCAGTGGACAGATACAGATATCAGTAAAAGGGTTAACTTGTGGTCCTTCGGATCATAAGCACCGTGTGACGTCTCGGGATGGGATCTCGGGGCATTACACATACTTATGAGAGGACATTATTTTTATCGAAATTAGACCACAGTAGATTCTAATTTTCAAGCATTCAGAAATTTGTCTTAATTCTTCTTTGTCACTTTCTCTCTTCTTATATCTTTTATTTTTTAGAATTATTATGCCATTCGGCTAGTTTTTTTATGACTAATTAATTCTTAAATTATTATTATTATATTTTAAGTTTCGTAATTTGCAAAGAAATTTTAAAAATGTGTGATTACACTGGATATGTTATTATAGATAAAAATTGAAAGAATTTAAAAATTGGACAGTGAAACTAAACTTGTTTGATTAAATTTTATCATTGATAATCCAACTCTCCAATTATAAAGTTATTTGATTAAATTTTATTATTGATAATCCAACTCTCCAATTATTTTGTTACAAAAAATCTTTTAACTATAAAAATTACTGCACAAAAAATTATTTTTATATTTTATAACATAAAAGTATTCTATCTTTAAAATTTGTTAGAGAGAAATTGTATTGTATATTTTTTAGAAAGGTGTTTAAGAAATTCACTATACAAATGCATTATATTAATGTGGAAAAATAGTCGAATCATATTTTCTTTAAAATTAATAATATTACATTAAAATTATTATAAAAAAATCAAACTAAAGAAAATAAATGTAATATTGTATATTCCCTTGTGTGTTACTATCAAAAGATGTGGTGCAGTGATTGAGACTGCTCCTCCCTTAATCGGAGGTCTAGGGGTTTGAGCCCTATATATGAAAAAATTCTTGGCAGGGAGCGCTACCCGTTAATGGGCCCTACCCGACACGAATTTAGATTAGCCGGGCTCTAATGCGGATACCGGACATCGAATAAAAAGAAAAGTTGTGTGTTAAGAGCCAAAATATAAGGGATGTTTCTAATATTTTTCTGGATGTAATTAATTCATTTTGGACATCCTATCATATTTTTGGTATAAAATAATAAAATTCAGGTGAAATTTACTTTTTAGATACCTTGATCAAAATTGAATGACTTTTAAGTGGCTAAAAAGGGAAAATTTGACCTTTATGTAATAATTTTTAAGTTGAATGACTTTTAAGTAAAAAAATATTAAAAGAATAGTAATAAAAAATTATAAAATAAAGAGAAAATGGTCAAAGGCCCCCCAACCTTTACCCCAAATATCAACTACACACTTATACTTTGCGGGTGTCCTATGACCCCTCTGAACTATTTAAAGTGGAATTATTACCCCCTGAACTATTTTAAAGTGGAATTATTATCCCTCCCCCCCCCCCAAAAAAAAAAACTGACAACCAATCATTTGGGATATGGTGTGATGCACGCGCTGCCACGTCATGCTACGTTATTGCCACGTTATTTTTTTCTTTTCTTACTCTAAAAAAGTTAATTATTTCCCATTTTGCTTTCTTCTTCCTCATTTTGCTTTCTTCTTCAACCCAATTTCATTTCCTTTTTTCTTCCCCATTTTGCTTTCTTCTTCAACCCAATTTCTTCTTCCCATGTCATTTCCTTTCTTCTTCCCCATTTTCCATTTTGCTCTATTTTCTTCTTCAATCTAATTTCATCTTCTTGGGTCAAAGATAGAATTCATGGAGAAAAAATGGCGGATTAATGAATTCTTGGGAAAGAGAAAATCAAAAAATGGGTTGGAAATTATCTATGGCATTTGTTGGACAATAAAATTCTCGAGGCCGAAAAATAAATAATTCGAGACAAAAAAAATATATTGCAACAATCAATTTATTGATTTCAATATGTGAGTGTTACAATCTCTATGAATCCTATGATTCGCCTTTTCAAATATAAATTCAAAGGCTTAAAGCTTGATCTTGAATTTGAACTTGATTTGTTGATTTGAGGGTCTTGATCTTGACTTGTGCTTGTATTCAAGGTCTTTTGAGCTTGTTCTTGAATATTGCGGTCTTGATCTTGAATCTTGATGAACTTGCTTTGAATGCCCGAGCTTAGTAGAGAAATTGCGGTGTTTGATCCATGAGTTTTCTCTCGCTTCTTGTTAGATTTCTGGGGGGGTTCCTTTTTCTGAATTATGAGGCCCCTATTTATAGTTGTAGAAAAGGAAGAGTCATGATGAATATGGACTTCCTTTGACCAATCAGATTTAAGTGATGTGGCACCTTTTATGGGTTTTTATTTCATGGGCCTACTGCATCAGTTTGACGTGTGGCACGGTCCTATTAGCTCCTTCACTTGACTTGGCATGCCACATTATTTGACACGTAGTGCTTATTTGGGCCTCTAGAATATGACAATATCTTGGGCTTAGCAAAGTGAGTTCATCATTTGTAGCCCAAATTAATGGACTAACACAATAAATATTGGTCCTTATTTAAATTCATACATATTTGGACTTAAATAATTAATTCAATTATATTAATCCGCAATATTTATTTGAGACTAATATATTTTGAATTTAATATAATCCGAATTTTGTACGGATTTAAATTTAATAAAATTGTATTGCCCACAAATGCCCCCTACTTCAAGACTTGTCGAGACATTTAATATTTTAGAGACTAACCTTGAAGTATGATTATTTAAACATGTTTCCTTCGTGCTTCAACGATTTTTCATACATAAGAACACCTCATTCAAAAACTTTAAAGACGGACCATATTGACATTATCTCTCAAAGCTCTCTTATTTTTTTTTCACGAATCTCTATACTTAAGACCCGTTGGTGACGCATGATATCCAATTTCAAACAATTTTGGAAGACTTTTTTATTGTCCTACTTAACCAGGAATAAAACTCTTCCGATTTAAACTTAGATTGGAGAAGGAAACAACCTCCAATTTGACTTTGTATGGAAGAAGGAAACAACCTCCAATTTGAATTTGGAGATGAAAGTTATTCTAATCTGAATTTATATTGGAGAAGAAAATATCCATCCTACAACTCTATAAAAGGAGATAGTTTCTCAACTTTTTCAATATCAATTTTGGAGTTTTCAAGCCATCAACAATATTGAGGTCATTTCTTTCCCTCCTACTTTTCTCTTATTTTCGTCTCTTTTTTCAGCACAACATGTTAGTGGTAGAAAATTCATATCTAATTATAGAAATATAAAAATTATGAACTGTTAGATATTTCAGAAACCAAACTTTGAGATATATATCATATCAAAAATTTAGATTTAAATTCCTTCAATATAATTCTCGATAATTTTTTAAAGTTAGCCCTGAATTTTATCATGCTGAAAATTTCAGATCTGCACATCTTTACTAAAACTTTCATATCTTGAAGTAGGAAGGATAAAATTACAAACCTTTTGATTCTTGTAAAACTAGACATAAAGATCTATAATATATCCAAAATTCATAATTTAATACAATCAAGATATTTTCAGATATTATCCCGAAATCAACATTGAGTTTTGATGCATCAATAATTTCAGATTTATGCAACATCACCAAAAAAATTATATCTCAATGTGAGAGTACCAAAATTATGATCCTCTTGATTCTATAGATGTCGGAAATACTCATGTATAACATATCCAAAATTTAGATTTTAACACTTTTTTTATTGTTCAAGATGATTTTTTGAAGTCGATCTTATATGTTGTCCGACAGAGGATTCCAGATTTGTATTGCCTCACCAAATAATTTATTTCTTGATGTGGGACCATCACCACCAAAGGGCGTTTTGATTGCCTCAAACTAAATTTTGAGGCTCATCATGGCATCTTGTCTCAATACAAGTTGGTGATATACAACTTTTAAGATTACAACGCTTTGATAGGTAACATCCTTTCTATTTGTGTTTTTGCTTTCTTTTTTGTTTCCTTTTTTTTTTTTTTGGAGAATTAAAATAGATAGCACTATGCAACAATCGGATTAGGATGTGAGAGTTTAACTTCGCCTCCGTCACTTTAAGTTTGACCAATTTTACTTGAAGATGGTGGAGATCGGCTTAAGGTGCGAGAGTTTAACTTCGCCTCAATCACTTTAAGTCCGACCAATTTTACTTGAAGACGGTGGACATCGGCTTAAGGTGCGAGATTTTAACTTTGCCTTCGTCACCTTAAGTCCGACCAATTTTACTTGAAGACAGTGGACATCGTCTTAAGGTGCGAGAGTTTAACTTCGCCTCAGTCACTTTAAGTCCGGCCGATTTTACTTGAAGATGGTACAGTGATTTTCTTTAAGTATGAGCCCTTTTCAAAGTTCAGCTTAAGATGCAAAGGGACAAATCTTGTCCACCTGAAGGCGTGAAAATTTTGATATCCTTTTAAGGATAAATCTGCGAGAGGCCAGCTTAAGGTGCAAAGGGACAAATTTTGTCCACCTAAAGGCATGGAAATTTTGACATCCATTTAAGGATAAACCTGTTAGAGGCCAGCTTAAGGTGCAAAGGGACAAATTTTGTCCACCTTAAGGCAAGAAAATTTTGATATCCTTTAAAGATAAACCTGTTAGAGGTCAACTTAAGGTGCAAAGGGACAAATTTTGTTCACCTTAAGGCATGAAAATTTTGAGATCCTTCTAAGGATAAACCCGTTAAAGGCCAACTTAAGGTGCAAAAGGACAAATTTTGTCCACCTTAAGGGATGGAAATTTCGATATCCTTTAAGGATAAACCCATGAGAGGCCAGCTTAAGGTGCAAAGGGATAAATTTTGTCCACCTTAAGGCATGGAAATTTTGAGATCCTTTTAAGGATAAACCCGTTAGAGGCCAGCTTAAGGTGCAAAGGGACAAATTTTGTCCACCTTAAGGCATTGAAATTTCAATATCGTTTAAGGATAAACCCGTGAGAGGCCACCTTAAGGTGCAAAGGGACAAATTTTGTCCACCTTAAGGCATGGAAATTTTGAGATCCTTTAAAGGATAAACACGTTAGAGGCTAGCTTAAGGTGCAAAAGGAAAAATTTTGTCCACCTTAAGGCATGGAAATTTTGATATCCTTTAAGGATAAACCCGTGAGAGGCCAGCTTAAGGTGCAAAGGGACAAATTTTGTCCACCTTAAGGCATTGAAATTTTGAGATCCTTTTAAGGATAAACCCGTTAGAGGTCAGCTTAAGGTGCAAAGGGACAAATTTTGTCCACCTTAAGGCATGAAAATTTCGATATCCTTTAAAGATAAACCTGTTAGAGGTCAGCTTACGGTGCAAAGGGACAAATTTTATTCACCTTAAGGCATGAAAATTTTGAGATCCGTTTAAGGATAAACCCGTCAGAGGCCAGCTTAAGGTGCAAGGGGACAAATTTTGTCCACCTTAAGGCATGAAAATTTTGATATTCTTTAAGGATAAACCCATGAGAGGCCAACTTAAGGTGCAAAGGGACAAATTTTATCCACCTTAAGGCATGGAAATTTTGAGATCCTTTTAAGGATAAACCCGTTAGAGGCTAGATTAAGGTGCAAAGGGACAAATTTTGTCCACCGTAAGGCATGAAAATTTCGATATCCTTTAAGGATAAACCCGTGAGAGGCCAGCTTAAGGTGCAAAGAGACAAATTTTGTCCACCTTAAGGCATGGAAATTTTGAGATCCTTTTAAGGATAAACCCGTTAGAGGCCAGCTTAAGGTACAAAGGGACAAATTTTGTCCACCTTAAGGCATGAAAATTTTGATATCCTTTAAGGATAAACCCGTGAAAGGCCAGCTTAAGGTGCAAAGGGACAAATTTTGTCCACCTTAAGGCATGGAAATTTTGAGATCCTTTTAAGGATAAACCCGTTAGAGTCCAGCTTAAGGTGCAAAGGGACAAATTTTTTCCACCTTAAGGCATGGAAATTTTGATATCCTTTAAGGATAAACCCGTGAGAGGCCAGATTAAGGTGTAAAGGGACAAAGTTTGTCCACCTTAAGGCATGGAAATTTCAATATCCTTTTAAGGATAAACCCGTTAGAGGCCCGCTTAAGGTGCAAAGGAACAAATCTTGTCCACCTTAAGGCATGGAAATTTTAAGATCCTTCTAGTTGTAGGCCTGGAGAACTTTGGCATTCCAAATTCCATTGAAAGAACTCTCTTTATTTTCGACGGGTTGCCTTCATTGATTCACCGATATTTAGAGTAAGTCCAAAATTTAATTAGAATAGTTTCATACTTGGTATCCATATGGTAGATACTTGCAGGAACATATTTTTTTTGACACTCATGCAATTGAACTCAGAATAAAATTCCAAGCACCTACATACCTCAATAAGAGAATCAAGTCACAATGTAGTTCTGGATAAGTTTTTTTTAGCTGTACATAATTTTAACTCTTGCGGGCCAGGAGTGGACATGAAGTTTATACTCGTACCTTAAGAAGTACACATGCAGTTTATACTCATGCCTTAAGGAGAGTACGTGTAGCTTATACTCGTGTCTTAAGGAGTGTTATCTTCCTTTAGTGATAGTACTTCTTCAAGAACTTAGCGTTGATGGGGCCAATCCTCACGCCATCTACATCGACAAGCTTGTAAGCACCATTTGAATATGCCTCTTGTAAGACATATGGTCCATCCCACTTTGAGGTGAATTTGCCCCCAGAATTATGAGAAGTGATAATGGGTCTCCTTACTGCAAGGACTTAGTCTCCAACTTGGAAGTACCTCAAGCAAACTCTTTTGTTGAAAGAACGAGATTGTCGGGCTTAATAGTATTCAATATTTTGTTGAACCTCCAGTCTCTTCTCATCAAGAGCTTCTAACTCCGCAAGATGCAACTTAGCATTTTCTTCATTGGTGAGCCCTTCTTGAATAGCCAGTCTCAAAGAAGGTATTTGACGCTCAAGTGGCAGGACTGCTTCAACTCCAAAAAGTAAGAGAGTATGGAGTTTCTTATGTTGGTGTATGGTAAGTTGTCCATTACTCCCATAAAGCTTCTTCCATTCGCTCATGCCAGTCTCGTTTGGATTTGGAGATGACTTTCTTCAACAAGTTGCATAAAGTCTTATTGAATGCTTCGGCTAGACCATTGGCAGTAGCATGGTACATAGAAGACTTGAGTTGCTTGAAGCCAAAGAGATCACAAATCTTATTCATCAGTTTATTATTGAACGGCTTGCCATTATCAATTATTATATATTGAGGGATTCCAAAGCAGTAGACAATATTCACTCGGATGAAGTTTGCAATATTTTCTTTATTTACTTCCTTAAGAGCAACAACTTCGGCCCACTTTGAGAAGTAATCTGTCGCAGCCAAGATGTATAAGTGTCCATCAGAAGACTTTGGTAGTGGACCAACAACATCCATTCCCCAAGCATTGAATGGCCAAGATGCTACAGTAGGATGTAGTAACTATGGAGGTTGATGTGAGAAATTTGCATGGAATTGGCAAGCTTTGTATCTTCTAGCATAGTCCAAGAAATCTTTCACCATCGTTGGCCAATAATATCCCATCCTTTTAATGTAAAAATGGAACTTTGGTCCAGATTGATGTGATCCATAAACTCCCGAGTGTGCTTCTTGCAAAGTTGAATTGCTTCTTCCTCTCCTAAACACCGTAATAGAACTTCTTCAAATGATCTTTGGTACAGTGTGTCTTTGTAGTAAATAAAGCGAGGTGCACGACCACGAATGTTAGTCCTTCTCCTTGGATCCTTTGAAAGTATCCCATAACATAAGTAATCAATGATAGGTTGTCGCCAATATTCTTTTGCAGCTTCAGATATGGGAACGAGGTATTTGACTTTACTTTCTTCATCCTCAGTTGATGGCGGTACTACCCATTCTTGGCTGATAGTAACTTGCTTCTGATTTGGAAGAGTCAGGGTTAGGCCAAAGCAGCTAGGGCATCAGCTTTCTTATTTTCTCTCCTTGGCACATATTGGAGGGTTACTTCTCCAAGCCATCCCATCAAATTCTGTGCATAATCATGATATGGTCGTAGCTCAGGCTTTCTGACTTCATAGCTTCCCAAAAGTTGCTTGATCACTAATTAAAAGTCACCAAACACTTGTAATTGCAGTTGTTTCATGTCAACTGCCATCTCAAGTCCAAGTATTAACGCTTGATATTCAGCAACATTATTAGAGCAATGGTTTGTTAGGGTAAATAAGTATGGAATGACCTTTTCTTGTGGAGTGATGAACACCGCCCCGGCACCATCTCCATCTCGATGTGCGGCCCCATCAAAGTATATTTTTCATGAGGGTTTGGGTTCAATAACCATTGCATCTTCATTAGAAAGTTCATTACTCAATTCCCAAACATCAGGTATTGGGTGGTCTGCTAAGAAGTCAGCCAATGTTTGTCCCTTTACAGCCTTTTAGGGAACGTACAGAATCTCAAACTATTGAAATTGAAGGTACCATCTTACAAGTCGGTCACTAAGGACTGGTTTCGACATTACAAACTTGATGGGATTTTCCCTAGACACAAGACGAACAACATGAGCTTAAAAGTAGTGTTTCATATTTTGGATTGAGAAAGCCAATGCCAAACATAACTTTTTGATTGGAGAATACTTCAGCTCGTTTGGTGTCATCATTCTGCTCAGATAGTAAAGAGAGTTCTCTTTGCCTTCACTATTTTCTTGATCCAATAGTGCTCCGACCAACCTTTCTTGTTCCGCAATATAGAGTATCAATGGTTTTCCAGGTATGGGTGCCGCAAGAACTGATGGCTTCATTAAGTATGATTTGATACTCTCAAAGACATTACTACAAGATTGGTCCCATTCGAAGGGAGTGTCCTTGATGAGACGACTAAATGGTAGACATTTTCTAGCTAGGTTTGAGATGAACCTCCTTAAATATGCTAGTCTTCCTTGAAGGCTTTTTAACTCATGAATATTTCGAGGTTCGGGTATCTTTAAAATCGCATCAACCTTGTCTTGATCAATTTTAATTCCTTGGTGTCGCAAAATAAATCCAAGAAACTTTCTAGAAGTAACTCCAAAGGTACACTTCAATGGATTCATCCCAAGTTGATATCTTCAAAGTAATTCGAATACCATTCTTAGGTCTTTTAAGTGGTCGTCTCTCTTTTTTTACTTCACCACTAGATCATCCACGTAGCATTCAATATTTTTATGGAGTAGGCCATCAAATATATTTTTTATAGCCCTTTGATAAGTTGCACCAACATTCTTCAAACCAAAAGGCATCACCTTGTAGCAATAAATACCTTTGGGCGTACGAAATGCAGTGAGTTCTTCATCCTTTGGTGCCATACGGATTTGATTGTAGTCGGATGAACCATCTATGAAGTACATTGCCTTATAACCAGTGGTGGCATCAATAATCAACTCTGGTATGGGGATTGGAAAGTCATCTTTCGGGAAAGCATTGTTGAGATCCCAAAAGTCGACACAAACTCAAATTTGGCCATTCTTCTTCTGTACTGGAACAATACTTGAAATCCACGTGGTATATTTAACTTCATGAATAAAGCCAGCTTCAATGAGTTTGTTAACTTTATTTTCGATCAATGAAACTAACTCTGGCCTAAGCGCCTTTGGGCTTTCTTAACAAGACGAGCGCCATTCCTGACCGCCAACTGATGGACCGCTACTTTTGAATCTAATCCAAGTATTTCCTTATAGCTCCAGGTGAAGACGTCCATATATTCTTTAAGTATGTCCATGTAAGTGATTTTTTCCTCCACTTCTAGAAACGCACTCAGGTAAGTTGGTCTTGGGTCTTCCTTGGTTCCAAGATAACCTTCCTTTAAGGGATCTATTGTGGCCTTTACTCCTTATTTAAGTTATGATAGAGCATCTCCAGCCCCTTTTTCCTCTTGAGGATCATCATCGTTGACGAATATATGATGACACCAAAAGGCATCTTCTATCTCTTCATCAACCTTCATTTGAGACGAGACATCTTTCTCATTCTAGGTCGTAACATCATATGTGGAGCCAACACTCTCTTTATCTCCTTCGTGTTGCTTGGTATAAACCACAGTATGCGCCTTTTCTTTTAGCACCTTGTTGCATGAAACTACCAGTTTCGTCTGTCGCTTCATTCTAGAAGGAATCAAACTTTGGAAATCCTTCTGTATTTTAAGGGAAGAGTACATAATTGTGCTTTGACGACTTCTCTTACGCTTGTTGCTTTTCTTCTTATTTAGAGGTCCCTACCTTTCAAACACAAAAGTTCTTGCAGTTTACCTTTCAAGTCGGTCAAATACAGAAGGTCTTTTATTAGCAGCAGTGGATTCTTCTTCCATGGTGATGTAATTACTGACTACCCTTCTTATGGAGATATGAATTGGAGGTGGCTACGTGTATCCTAGGCCTTCACGTGCTTGCCTGTTTGTACCCTCCGATGGAAGTTTGCCCAACCTTGATGGCTCATTAGGATTGTATCCAGCCTTTACAAATAGCTTATATGCATTTAGGTCAAAGCCTTCTTTCGTACGCTTCGTAAGAAATGTCATAGCTTGTGGTATATTTTGAGCCACAGACTCTTTAAGAAGTCTTGAGGATGGATTTATTGCATCAATCTTCTGATAGGTAAAGTTATCCCCTTTAGCACATTATCTTGGGAATCCGATGGGTGATCTTTCTTTTTCCTTACCTTCAGTACGTAGCGAAAAACGGGAGTTGCCTTCTTTTTCATAGAATCTACACTTTTTTTATTTGAAGTGGAGAGAGTCACCGCGACCTTCTTAGATGTAAGATCATCACACTTGGTCTTGGTGACATCTTCAACCCTTTTCTCATCCACAACATGCTTCTTAAAGTAGAATTTTGCATCGGCAAAATGTGACTCAACTTCAGTAAATGGCTTGTCACCGGTAACTATCTTTCTTTCCACTCCGCCTTCAAGGTACTTCAAGCATTGATAGTAAGAGGATGAGATAATTTTGTTCCTATGCACCCAAGGCCTACCAAGCAATATATTATATGAAGTTTTGGCATCGATCACATGCATCAATGGGTTTGATTGAAAATCATCCATACGAATCCCCAACTTGATGTATCCCATGGCCCTCTGGCCCCCTTGGTTGAAGCCTTGGATCATTATACGTATTTCGTCCAGTTCGCTAGTAGCGATGCCAAGTTTCTTCATCATGTGGATAGGTAGAATGTTGACTCCAGATCCCTCATCTATCAAGATTCTATTGATCTTCTTTCCCAGAATTTGACCCATCATGTATAAGGGACAGTTATGTAGGTTTTCACCAAGTAGAAGATCGCTATTTGTGAATGTGATTTTTGTATCACACGCATGTGCCTTTTCGAAAGATAAAGGAACTTTCATGGTAGATTCTCACCCTTTGCCCCCTCTTTGCCAATATTAAAACAAGATGCCTCAAGGTTGACTTGGGCAGTCTTTACACGAAACCAACTCGGTAAGAATTCCTCTAAAGTCACCAAACGCCGAGGTTTTTGGGGGTGAAACTCTGTCACCCTCGTCTTCTTTAGGAATTCAACCAACTTTTGTTTCCTTGGTTTCTCTACCATTACCTCCTAGTTGGTTGCTCGACTGACTCCTTTCGTAGACTTATCCGCTTATGTTTGCGCCTGGTCACCAGAGTCTAACCTTCATCATCGCCTTCAACAACTGAAGACTTGTCAGGATATAATATTTTCTCATTATGCTCTTCGACACATATTTGGACTGGATCGAGCGAGCCAAATGTGATAGAGATTTGATGAGAACTGGTCGTCTCATCATCAAAGAAGATCTTCTTCTCTCTTACCAGTTGCATGACTTTATCTTTAAAGATAAAGCACTTTTTCAGAGGGTGACTTATGAGCCTATCATATTTTCAATAATTAGGGTCATTGATCTTCCTAGCTTCATTGGGATGCTTCATCTCTGGGAGTTCAATGAGCTTATGCTGAAGGAGTTCATCAAAAATCTCAACTACATCAGAATTAAGGAAGGGATATTCTTTTTCTTGCATTTTCTTTAAAGTTTTCTGATTCGAACGTACTCCAGAAGTCGTCTTCACACTTTGCTTCTCGCTTACCTTTGTGATGAATTTCACAGGAGACACATCAACATTCATAGACTCCTTGTTGTCATTTTGGAGGACAAATTTGACCCATCTTTTGGGTTCCTTCTTATTCTTTCCCCTTCGTGGATTATGGATAGGCATTGATCCCTTTCCAGCAGAAGACATGCTCAGCTCCATATCATGAGCATGGGTATCTATCTCTTCAAAGGATTTAGGATTAATGCCTTACAAGATATAGAGAATCTCCCAGTACATTCCTTAGATGCACATCTCTATTGCAGAAGCTTTTCTGAGCCAATCTTTACAGTTTAGGCTAGAATTTCTCCATCGATTGATGAAGTTAATAACTGGTTCATCCTTTTTTGCCGAGTATTTGTGAGCTCTACCATGCTCACTGTACGCCTTGTGCTATAAAAGCGATTTAGGAACTCGTGCTCCAATTGCTCCCAACTATTGATAGAATTAGGCTCAAGGTCCGTATACCAATCAAAGGTGTTTCCCTTTAGGGAGCGAACAAATTGTTTGACGAGATAGTCACCATAAGTTCCAGCATTATTACATGTCTCAAGAAAGTGTGTGACATGTTGTTTTAGGTTTCCTTTGCCCTCAAATTATTGAAATTTGGGGGGTTGATAGCCGGCAGGCATTTTGAGACTATCTATCCTTGTAGTGTAGGGCTTGGCATATGCAAGGAAAGATTTGGTGACAACATCATATTTGTCTTTGAGGGTCCCTTCAATGAATTCCTTCAATTGCTCAATCGGGATCATTCCCTTAGAAAAAACTTGTACCTCTTTAGTTAGTGGTGTTTGTTTCACAGGATGTTCAGACTCGTGAGCCTCTGAAGCTTTTCCAGGTGCATGGCTAGACTCTCCGTCTATCATACCTTCCACCCTATCCACTATCTTATCAATTCAAGTATCTTGATTCTGAACATATTTGGTTAGGCCATCAATTGCCTTTGCCAGATTCGCAAGCTTCTCTTCTATAGATGAGGCATCAGTTACCATCGCTTGCATAATTACTGGAGATGTTGGAGAGTAGCACGGATTATCGCATAAGTTGACCTTTGAAGTGCTCAACTTATTTGGTGTAGTCGGAGATGATGAGTTGCTTGAACAACCATCGCTCTTCGCGCCAGAGTATTTGGAACCGGAATGCTTAAGTAGAGCTAGAGTCTTCTTAAGCAATTCCACGACACTACTTCCTCATTTCGAAGCATTTGTATTGGACTTCGTTCCCTTTGGGGTTGAAAATCCAACAACTGAAATTGGTGCGGACGACACTGGATGTGTTTGTTGTCCTAGCAAGCCTGCCTTGCTCCTTGTAACAGCTCCTAAGCTTCCAAAAGTAACACCAAGGATACTTTCTACTTCAGCAGAGAACTTTGAGTCAGTAACCTTGGAAGCAGTTAATTGAGAGTTGACCTTCTTAGAAGCCATTTCAGTGTTATCGAACTTTGTAGTTGGAAAAGTTGAGATGAGAGGTAGAGATTGTCCCACTGGGTGTGCCAGAATTTGTTGGATGATAAAATTCTCGAGGCCAAAAAATAAACAATTCGAGACAAACAAAATATATTGCAATAATCAATTTATTGATTTCAATATGTGAGTGTTACAATCTCTATGAATCCTTTGATTCGCCTTTTCAAATATAAATTCAAGGGCTTAAAGCTTGATCTTGAATTTGAACTTGATTTGTTGATTTGAGGGTCTTGATCTTGACTTGTGCTTGTGTTCAAGGGCTTTTAAGCTTGTTCTTGAATATTGCGGTCTTGATCTTGAATCTTGATGAACTTGCTTTGAACCTGAGCTTAGTAGAGAAATTGCAGTGTTTGATCCATGAGCTTTCTCTTGCTTCTTGTTAGAGTTTTGGGGGGGTCCTTTTTCTGAATTATGAGACCCCTATTTATAGTTGTAGGAAAGGAAGAGTCATGATGAATATGGACTTCCTTTGACCAATCAGATTTAAGTGATGTGGCGCCTTTTATGGGCTTTTATTTCATGGGCCTGCTGCATCAGTTTGACATATGGCATGGTCCTATTGGCTCCTTCACTTGACTTGGCATGCCACGTCATTTGACACGTGGCGCTTATTTGGGTCTCTAGAATATGATAATATCTTAGGCTTAGCTAAGTGGGCTCATCATTTGTAGCCCAAATTAATGAAATAACCCAATAAATATTGGGTCTTATTTAAATCCATATCTATTTGGACTTAAATAATTAATTCAATTATATTAATCCATAATATTTATTTGGGACTAATATATTTTGAATTTAATATAATTCAAATTTTGTACGGATTTAAATTTAATAAAATTGCATTGCCCACAACATTGTGGGTTATGTTGGAATTATATATGGCATTGTGGAAATTCAAAGCTTTGAGCTCGCCATTAATGGTGGATCTTGAGCAAAAATAGAGAAAATTGGAGAAATGGGTTGAAAATTATATATGGCATTGTGGGTTATGTTGGAAATTATATATGGTATTGTGGAAATTCAAAGTTTTGAGCTCGCCATTAATGGAGATCTTGAGCAAAAAGAGAGGAAATCGGAGTTCTTGAATTTTTTTAAGTTTTTTGAATCGGAGTTCCTCATCTTTCTCATTCAAGAATTCATTAATCGGAGAAATCTTCTTGTTTTCTTAGTTCAAGTGTTTCTTGGTTTCGGTAATAACATTTTTTAAATTATCAAAAAACACCATTAATGAGTCCTCGCCATTAATAAGTTCAAGAAAGATGAGAAAATAAAATTGGAGATGAGGAAGATGAGGACTCCACTAATGAGTTCTTGAATTTTTATTCTGAAAAAGAGAAGAAGAAGAAGAAGAAGAAATGACGTGGCAATTAGAATTCATTAAGAAAAAGTAATAATTAAAATATTTATTATATTATTAAAAATAATGATGTGGCAATTAGAAAATAAAGAATTTAAAGTGAAATGGAGTCAACTGACGCGCGTCATAGGGGGTGTAGTCACGTCCATTGACAGGTCAGCAACTGGGGGGTAATAAATTCGGTAAAAATAAGTTTAGGGGGGTAATAGGTCACCTTTAAAGGTTGAGTGTGTAGTTGAGATTTCGACTAAAGGTTGGGGGTAATAGACCATTTTCTCTAAAATAAATTTAAAATTGGATGATAATTATACAAGAACTAAAAATATGATAAATCCAAAAATAGATAACCAATTTAAAAAATTATTGCTTGTAAGTAATAAAATTAGTCCTAAGATTTGATAAAACAAAAACAAAGGAAAAAAATTAGTGGATTGGGAAAAATGAGAAAAAGATGAAGTGAGATGATGTGATAGATTCTATCTTACTAAAACTTATTATTCTCTTCGTTCGTTTTTACTTATTACTGTTCCGATTCTCGAGGTCAACCTGCATAAACTTTGACCAATATTTTAAGATATATTTTTCATCATATTAATATGAAAAAGATTGCAACTTATAACATTTTTCATATAGTTTCTGACCATTTAAATTTTAAATATTAAATTATATATCTAAAAAATTTGATCAAAGCTTATGCAGCTTGACCTCTAGAAGGAAAGCAGTGACAAATAAAAGTAAAACGATGGACTATTAAATAAACCCTTACATAGTTAATTATAGTAATGACTATGATTTATCCAACATAAATTTTTGACTATTAAATTTTGGAAATAATATACTACTTTAATTTCCTTTAATTTTAAAAAATAAATTTAAATGTTATTACAGTCTTTTACAATTGTTGTCAAATTTGAATGAAAATTTTGTATCAATTTAGCACTTCCCAAGAACAAAATTCAACTATATGAATGGAATATATACATAGTCTACTGGGTGTTCATTAGGCCCCATCGTCAGGTGACTTCAAAGAACAGATTCCTTTCGTTTCACTGGTTTATTGTGCCTTCCATTCTTCTTTATTTTATATACATTCTTCTTCTTTATTTTATACAAAATCTTTCTTACAGCTTGTTTGGATGGTGGTTTTTCATGGTATGGTTACCATGGTAATCATGTTTGTTTCCATGATTTTCTAAAAATGATGGTATGGTTTGGTACTATTCCATGGTTTGATAACCATGGAATTGAGCAATTTGCTGAACCACCAATTTGGTGGTATGGCATGGTTCTCCTTTTTTGTTTTCCAACTATGTCCTTAATAATTTTATTTAATTCAATTTTACCCTTTTAACCTAATATATTTTGTTACTCAGTTTTTCTGCTCCTTTCTGTTTCCTTATTTCTCTTCTGCGCCTCCCTCTTTATCCTTCCGTCTTCTTTTCTCTTCTACAATTGAGCTCTCAAGTATTTTTTTAAACTTAATTGCTTATTGTTTTCTCATAAAATTTATCATATTTATTTATCAAACATGTTGTAATCTGTTTGGAAATTTGAAAAACACGCATCAACTATATAATTTGTTGTTTGTGTAAATTAAATTGGGCTTTAACTTCATGATTTATTGATGCCTATTCTTCATTATTAAAGCAATATTAAAGTAGCAGACTTATGTTTATATTTGTCTTTTTGTGCATGTATGTTTTTTTATAATTGTGTAATCTCGTAGCTAATTTTTATTCAAATATATACGTTATTTAATTGGTTGATGCATCTTCCTTAATTTTATTATAGATGGCTGGTAAAAATAATCACGATAGTATTGACATATTGAGACAAGTGAGCTCATTAGCTGCATATGTTGTTGTTCAAGTAGTTATTTGATTTTGGACGTATGTTTATGAAATTGAAAATGACCGACGTACGATCACACATGATATACGGCTTGAAAGAGACAAAGTTAGAGATGAATTATTCAGCCATCTATTTTCGACGGAACTTTGCCATAGTATATTAAGAATGACCCCTTCATTTTTTACTGGTCTGTGTGAGATTTTAGTTAGAGATGGAGGTCTTAGACCAACACTCCAAGTTACAGTTGAAGAACAAGTTGCAAAAACACTGTACTTGTTAGCACATAATGTGACAAATCGTGAGCTATCTTTCATCTTTCGACGATCTGGAGAGTCGGTCAGTTGTCATTTTCATGTTGTTCTACGAGCTATCTTGGGATTATATGATAAATTTACTAAACAACCTGATGGCTCCCATGTTCCTTATGAAATTAGTAGCAGTCAAAGATTCTACCCATATTTTAAGGTAAATACAATTCAACATTATTCTAATTTAATCTAATATAGAGAATATTTACAGTATTAATTGATATTATAATCTCAGGATTGTATTGGTGCAATTGATGGAACATATATACGTGTTAAAGTTTCACAACATGAAGCACCAAAATATCGTGGGAGGAAAGATTATCCAACTCAAAATGTACTAGTTGCATGTACATTTGATTTAAAATTCACATATGTGTTAGCTGGGTGGGAAGGTACAGCGTTTGATTCAAGAATCATGAAAGAAGCACTAAATAGTCAAGATGCACTAAAAATTCATGAAGGTAAAATATTATATATATTTATCTAGATTTAGTTATATGATTAGTATATAAGTAAATCTTTTACTTTTTATGTTTAGGAAAATTCTACCTTGTTGATGCCGGACTTATGTTGAGAAGCGGGCTTATTACACCTTATCGGGGGGAGCGATATCACTTGAAAGAGTATTCAAGAAATAATCCACCTCGAAATTCTCGTGAATTATTTAATTTGCGATATTCTTCTTTCCGTAATGCTATAGAACGCGCATTTGGAGTTCTTAATCAGAGATTTCCTATAATTTCTAGCTCAACTGAGTCATTATACGAAATTGAAACTCAAAAGTTGATTATATTTGCATGTTGTGTCTTGCACAACTATTTAAGAGGTGTAGAAACAAATAATAAGTTACTCGTTCAAGTTGATGCAGAGCTTATGAATGATGATAACACTGTGCATGAAGAACCTCCAAATTCTAGAGAAAGTAACGAAGAGTTTAGGAAAGGGGAGTTGATTCGAGATGGCGTAGCAGCTTCCATGTGGGCTAATTATCAAGATTAATTTTCTAGTAAAAAACTCAACTGATAATTTATTTCTAATTTTTTTTTTGTTGATGTTATTTACAAGTAATTTTGAGATGCTGTTTTTTTTTCTACAAACATTGTGTTTTGTTGGTTTACTTTATAATATATTTTGTTATCAATTTTTAAGTGTGACAATATGTTCTTTTTTCAAATTGTATGAATATTTTATGGTAATTCTATAGTGGTTGATATGGAGAAAAAGGCGAAGAAATTCACTTCAAGTGATCTAAACGTGCAAGATAATTTTGTATGTATTTGGACAAATGCGATGGATGACACATTAGTTGATGCCTATTGTCATGAGGATGCACTTGGGCATAGGGTTGGAGGAACTTTTACTACCCACGCAATGGATAACATTGTGAAGGAGCTACGATCCAAATTTCCAAATAAAGTTATTAACAAGGAAAAAATTCATAATCGGATGAAAGCAATCAAAAGACAATTCACCAAGTTTTATGATACATTTCATCAGTCGGGAATGAGCGGATTTGCATGGGATCCTATCACGCATAAGTGGGATGCTGAACCTGAAGTATGGGCTCAACTAATTCAGGTAAAGTTTCATCCCATCATGAATAAGCATGTTATATTTATAGTCATAGCTGAATTTTTATTATTGTGGTATGATTAATTTGCAATGGTGAAATTCTTCAATAAACATGGAAAAGTCACTTTTTTCAACATTATTTTCTTCAATAATATTTTGCACTTATAATATATAGGTTAAGCCACAAGCTGTTGAGCTAAAGAACAAATCACTTCGAAATTATGAAAAACTGGTGACGCTATATGGAAAGGACAGAGCAACTGAAAAACATGCTGAGACTGGTTCAGATATGTTAAAAAGGAACACTTATAAAAAATCCAAGAAAATCAAGTGTTGATTCATTGACTATTGATGAGATAGATGACATGGGTTTTATAAATACTGACTCATTGAAAGACATGGAGGGACATGAACAGGGAGACCAAACTCAAGCATCTAGTGATGTGCCTACACCTACTGTCTATTCAGAAGAACCAACACCTTCAAGAAATAAAAAATCTAAACATGATCATCTTGAAGGCATGACTGACATATTGAGAGGTGGGATGGACAACTTGGCTGGTGCTATTAATCGATTTTCACCCCTTCCGCCTATTTCTAAGACCGAGATATGGAATATGTTGGAGGAGCTGGATTTGGAGCCTGGTGTGAATATAAAGGCTTACATATTTCTTTGTCAAAATGCAAGTGCATGTCGCATACTGATTGGATTTCCAAGGGAACAACGCAAAAATCTTTTATCAGAAATGCTGTCAAAAGACAATTAAGCTTAGCTTTTATGTTTTTTTACTTTATGGTCCTATATAAGATACAACAAAGAGTTTTTGATTCTGCAAACATTGTATCTTGAATGTTGAGCCAAACATGCTCTGGTATGAATGTTGTTCTGGTATGAATGTTGCACTATACTTTTCATGCACTTCTAAAATCATACTAGACTATATTGCTTGCAGGGTTTTTCTGGCGGCATCTTTAAGAAATATTTGTTGTATCGGCGTTTATCTATCTACAAAATCACCTTTTACAGTTGGCTTTTTTTAACTACATGTGTTTGTATATTTGATAACATCAAAAAACACTTGCAGGTGCAATTTAAAGAGAGTATTTCTTCTAATGTTAGAATCAATCATTTGCCTTTTTCTGTATCTAAATTGATCCTTCACTGGCTATCAGACAGTGTATGTTAATATTTGAACTCTGTTGCATGTAAAAATAGGATGTTGCTGCTAAACCTTTACCAGATGAGCAGACAGAGGACGACGAGTGTGATCATTCTTTCATCTTGAAAGATGATATTAGTTATGTGTGTCGTATATCTGGAGTCAGTAAGAGAAGCATTGAAGCTTGGGATCTTGTTCCTTACACCATTATAAGAAGCTTGGAAAAACAAAGTAGTACATTGATCTTGATTATTCTGTGTTAACTCTTTGTTTTCAAGATCATCTGAACTGTTTTTGACCTTGATATTAAAGTCCTGTAACATCTGTCATTTGGTGTGACCCTAGTTTATTGTCGTCTTAGATGAATGTTTATTTGACTTGGAAACAGATGTTTGGTGAGAACTAAAAGGAGTCTATTGCAATGTTATGATTTGAGTGGAGTGAGAATTATGCTCAGCCCGATTTTAAGATGGAAACTGTCAATAACAACAACTGTGAAGATTTGTTCTTGGAATCATCACGTCTTAATGAAGATATGGTGGCTCTGTACAAAAGTTCAGTGAAAAATACATACTTCGACTGAATACTTTTTATGGTATTTTGACTAGTAGTTCTGATTTCTTTTTTCATTTTTCATATAGATGTGTTTGGCTCCTCTATTGCAGATGTGGTCATCTAACCAATGGTAGATCCATTATGCCAATGAAAGATTTATCGTGGACTTAGTTGAGGTGCGCGAAAGCTGGGCCGGACACCACGGTTATCCCAAAAAAAAAAAATTGAAAGAAAATGTTGTTTTATTTTCAGACTGCATGTTAACTATCTGACAATTAGCTTTGCCCAGATTATGTCAAAGTACTGATTGTAAATATTTTTCCATTTCCAAGACTTCTTGTTTTGTGCAAATCTCTTCGTTGGGCCTCCTCTTTAGCCTTATTCGACAAAAGATGTTAGAGATGTAGATCTTTCTTTTCCATTGCTTTTACCTCCTTAGTTGATAATTTGGCTGCAAAGCCAGTGGCCACACGGAGATAGGAATGAATAATGCGAGATGGCTTCCCTGTTCCGGCAAACTCATCCGATAAAAAGGAGTTATAGTAGCTTTCTAGATCACCCGAGTTAGCAAGAACTTGGGCATCTGGCTTATTTATATGGACAAGGTAAGTATGCAAACCGGTTGAACGTTACGCAATTGTCAAATGGAAACTCAACAAGAAAGCTAAAGAGAAATATGTTTGGGAAGGAGATGGCAAATAATTTAAATCCTCAAATACTAGTAAAAATATTATTTGAACCAAATTTCATTTTTTGGGAACGTTTACAAGTGAAATATGTTTCCTAAATACTATGACCAAATACATGGTGAAACTAAGGGAATGTTTACAAGTGAAATATATATTTTGCTTGATGATTTAAACTCTTTTAACAAAAAAAAAAAGAATTTTTAGCGCACAAATTAAGCCATTCAAGAAAATATTATATATATATATATATATATATATATATATATATATATATTAATTTTAATTTTAATTATTTTAGACATAAAAATATATAATAATCAACTCTACATACCCTTAACAGCTTTAAGGATATTTCAGACATTTTGACAAAAAAAAATGCTTAAAAGTACTTGTTTAGTTGTTTACCAAACATATCAATAATTTTTTTATTATTTTCAGCACTATTATCCAAACACATAACTGCTTATTTTTAAAATAAGTTCAGCACTTTTTAAAAGTCACTTTTTTTCAGCCTATCCAAACGGACTCGAAATCAAGAAGCAATTGGTTCTCTTCATTTAGTCCACCAAGTACTAGCCAGAATAATTTTTCGTAAAACAAAAGTACCAAGACCAAAGAACATGGCGCCTGCAATGACTTTTGAATTGCCAGATTTTCTCCTTGTACCTGTTTGTGCATGTAGAAGAATAATGAAGCCAAACCATATGTAACTATCTCCAAGGTTGAATCAGTCCCCACCTTGTTTTATTACAATGCCACTGAAATGAACGTTTGATTCTTCCTCGAGCACGCAAGACATCATTTCCTTTTCTTTTGCTGATGGGAAGGAAAGGTACTGGCAGATAATGTGGTCGATAGAACAAAACAATTTAACGTTACCAAGAATGGCGGAGGCAAAGATGATGCAGGTGACGCAATAGCAAGTACTCAAGCAACTTTTTAACTACCTATTTTAAAAATCAAATTGAGTATATCCAAAGTTAATTTACTACAAACCAGGATATCAGAACACGATCTCTAACTGCACAAAGTTTGAATAAAGCATTGTCAAAACAATTACAACATATTTACAATAGCATTATTTCTGTGGTTTATAATAACATCACATCTCAGCATTAGTAAGATGAATTGTTTAGCAAATGTGGGACTGCCTTGTCTGTGTCATTGTCATTCATTAGCAAGGCATCTGCAGCACTATTTGATGAGAATCCCATTTCTTTCAAGAGAGTATACCCATCAGAAAATTCCTTTACCTGAAAAAAGTTAATGAACATCACCTTTCGTCATTCTACAATGGCAGTTGTCTTTGGAATGTGCAGTTTGTTACAGCTCCTTCCATCTCAAAAATTACATGATATGCCTTTCGAGTATCAAAGTTAAACATCCATTATGGCTTCGATAACTAGATTATCGGACTGCAAACGCTGCAACTTGACTTATTGCTCTTCTTAATTATAATATAGATTCAACATACTTTGTATGTTCAATGTGACAGTTGATAACAAATACTAGGTCATTTCCATTTGGTACATGGTATGATAAACAGAAATTATCATTAATGATGTAGGAGTCATCATTTCTTTAGATCAGCTAATTGACCAGGCTCATAGGCCCTCTTAATAGTAGTCCAAAAAGCACAACTCAGAAATAATTGATTACGACAATCCAAACTGCTGTTTGTTCCCTAGAGCAGAAGGAGCTAGAAAATATAACAGTGCATGCAAAGACTGAAAGAACATGCAGAGAATTAACATAAGAGAATCATGTAACATGACAAAAAATACCTTGGTTGGATTGTCTCCATAATTTGCAACTGCAAGAGGCACAGCCTCTCCGTTGAGACCCAAAGCAATGTATTTGTTTATAACAGGATCTCCAGAGGATTCCTACATTCAAATGAAGTAAAGTGTTAAGCCAATCTCTGCCAAATCAGCATTTTGTAAGGCAAAGAAACTGAAATCACATCATTTACTTACGAAAAAACACTCTGTAATCTGATACCTAGAGGGGAAGTTTCATCAAAAGCAAATTTCAAAGCATATTTGCAAAAAAGAACATAATGATACCCTTTGACAACAGGCTATTGGCCACACAAACATACCATTCATGTGTCCTCAACATATCCCTAGCATGTCGAAGGATGGACACATTTTGAGGTACCTTTTCTATTATTCAAAAGCAGTATTAGGATTTGAAAACTTCTAAGGGAGGAATAAGATCAGACATTTTCGCAATGTGCGGGTCATAGAAAGAAACCATGAAACTTGAAACAATACATGCATTACATAAAACCAATCAACTTAGCTAAGCATGATAGACTAGGTTGTTAAAGAAGAATTTCTTCAGCAGCAAACTAGTCCAGGATCAACTGCATGTCATACAGAGGAATTTAGAAATGGAGTTAACACCAGAACAGTCATTGTCCCCAAGTAACTGAACCAAAAAAAAGAGAAAAGTTTCTTCTTTTTGCAGATAAGTAAATCAGAATAAAAGAAGTTCTTAACAGTGTTATCAAAAGAAAAAAGAGCAAAAAAGCTCTAAGGTCCGTTGGGACTTTAAGTGCAAATAAAGCGTGGAAGTGCGAAGGGAGAAAAACTACAAATATATATGTTTAGTCCAAGACTAATTATTATAACCATGAATGACAAATATAGGAACAACGAATTGAAATTTTTTTATGATAAAGTGAAATATCAACTGTTTAGTGTCGCCTCTTAAGAAGAGGTTCATGGGAGGGGGGAAGTATGACTTAGAACCTTAATGACGACGGTGAAGCGCACATCAATCGACACGAAGCGCTCAACAAGTTTCAAGCTTGCTTCAGGGCTTAAGCATGCTTTAAGCGCTCATTTGACAACACTGGTTCTTAAAGATATCTTAAGAAATAGATCAATGTATCATCTCGACATCAAACACACAGTAAGCTTCATCCATGTCCTCTGTGTATTCTTTATTAGGAATGCTTTGTTGGCATCACTTAGAATATCTATGAGTTCAATTGAACAGGGACTGAAATTGTACGATTGTTGTCACCTAAGATGGTTGAACCGAACTGACTGGCAAAAAGCTGAATCTCCAATTTATCATTTTCAATTTAGATAAAGAATCAGCAAAGCAAACAGTAACTAAAAATAACTTCCTATTAACCCCCGAAAAAAGAGTTGCATCTTAAAAGTTGATTATTTACCTAACTTTTACCTCTATTGGGAGGGGAGTGTAAATCACCCTTTAGGGGATACAATGATATTAAGTAGATACACCACCTACTGCTCGAGCTACTTTAACAGCAAGGTGTTACCACCTCCATCTGTTTGCTACACACAAAGTCCAAACAGTTCCACTTTTTCTCTAATTTATTTCCTTAGTGATGAGTTCTTCATACAACCATTGAGATGGAAACAAAGAGACCATATACGAGTGGAATATTCAACTTACACATCAGTCTTTACGACGTAACTACTATACTCTTTCTGATGAGCAGCAATTTACGGTTCACTTAGGTTCACATGAAATGCACCTGTTTTACTCAAACTAAAACTAAGACCAACACAATCATCATAAAATGGAACCGACCATAGAATCTTGGTCTGATGCTCTGGATGGAAGATTCTCCAGACCTAATCTGCTCCAGTTTTGGCTTTCCTTCTCTGCTTCTGCTAAAATCTTCCTCTCAAGGTCAAAATCAAAATGAAATGTGCTTCGAGGAATGTCTCCTACGTGCGGGACCAGAGGAGGCTATAAGAACCAAAAATGAAAAGAAAAATGTCAGGTCCAAGTATTTTTTTTTTTCCAAATTCGGCAGCAACCGTCAATCAATTAATCAACCAATTACAACATCGCGATCACAAACTAGTTTGGATGGGGACATGTAAGAAAAATACTTCTGCACACCACCAAATCTGTATGTGCATAATATGTGTCTTCTACATAATGGTTTATCACTTAGTATATAATGACTAACCAAAAAACTTTTGAGGGTAAATATGACATCAGGATTTAGGACCGTAAACTTCTTTGCCCATAACAATTAAGAACTCAAAGATCAATCACATTAACGCAAAATTAAATATATACTCAAAAGGTCAATACAAAGACATACAACAGAATCACAGGTTCCATACCGGAGGCAAAATCCGATATTCTGGTTTTATTTCAACTTTGATGCCGATTCCCGCTGCAAAATTAGATATCAACACGTCAATAATAACATCCCTACTATGACTAGCCATCAAAACTGATAACAAATTCAGTGGGAATTGATCCCTCGTCCTCGAGTTAAATAGCTCATTATTCAAAAAATGTCAATAAATAATATTGTAGTATCAATTTTTAAGAAATATATACATAAAACACATAGTTTTACGAGAAACACGAGTTCACGTGTCCCATATTTTAGGCTTAAATTCGGCCCTGCCGCTCAAGTACACATATTTCAATTGCATATACTTATAGACTTATAGCAGGGGCAGACCCACCTGCATTTTTCGGGTGCTCGAGCAACCACTAAACTCGAAGTAGAATAGGTATAATTATATAATAAACAGTGAAAAATGGTAAAATATATTAAAAAGCACCCAGAGAACAAAAGCTGGATGCTCTGGCTTTAGGCATAACTTTCATGTCCCATCCTGGGATCGAATCCCTACAGCTGCACCTTTTAATAATTTTTTTTTAAAGCACCCACAGCCTAAAATTGGTGGGTTCGGACTTATAGCGAGGATAAACATGAAAGAAGGAAGACATACTAGTGGACGATGATGAAGAGGTGGAATGAAACAGGGGATTACGGATGCCGCCAGAGTGTTGACCGACCCGAGGGTAAAGGTTGCTGGAGGGTTGACCGTACATTGGAGGAGCAGTGGTTGCCGGCCGGGCGTACATGGGCGATTGCGTAACGTAAGGCGGTTCCGTTCTCTTCCTCAGATCATATGCCATTAATTAAACAACAAATTTCGTCAACTGATGTGTTAGAAAAAAAAAATCCAGAGCAGTTTCTTTGAATTGCAAGGGCCAACGGGGGACTCCTTCCATTCCTTAAATAGCACGCATGCAATATTATTGTTGGGAAAAAAGGACTTTTTAGATTTGACTTTACTTCATACACGTACTACTCCCTCCTTCCATCTTCAGTTATTCAGTATAATTAAAAGAGAAAAAGACATAAACTTATTTTAATACTTAAATTTAATTTTTATTTATTTTTCTTCTTAATATCTTTAAAATAAATTATTTTCACCCCTCAAAACTGAATATCACTCTCACAACGAAGAATGTGTTACACTCACTTACACATCAATACCACGTTGGAGCCACATCATTACCACATAAGAAATTACTATTTAAAAAAAAAAATTAATCCTTCCCACATTATTTTTATATATATTTTTTTAAAAAATAACAAATATATATATTATTTTATTTATATAAATATATATATTTATTTATATTTATATATATATATTTATATTTATATATATTTATATTTATATATATTAAATAAAAAGTGCACCTCCCACCCCCATTTTTTTTCTTCTTCACACCCCCACCCCATCCTGCCCACCCCGCCCCTCTTTACGTCCCCCGCACCCCCCTAGCTCTCCTCCTCCATCAAACCCACCCCACCTCTATTGTTTTTCAATTTTCCTCCATTAACAACCTTCAATTTCAAATTTCCTCCACCCTCACCCTTCATTTTTCTTCTTCTTCAAACCACCCACCCCCGTCGTCGCCCCCACCCCTTCTATTTCTTTTTCTTCTTCCCGCCAAACCCCTATCCCCACCTCCAAATTTTTTTCATTTTCCTTAATTAACACCATTAGAGAACAATCACAAAAATATCAAATTAAATTTTTTTTCTTCATTAAACACAATCTCAACCTTCAATCAAACTTTCTCAAGTTTTCAACCACCAAATTCACCATTGAAGATGTAAACATAAATAAAGAATAGAGAAGGAACAATGAACTTTAAAAATAAAAGTTACGAAAATTTCTTTCAATTTTGTTATTCTTCGAACTGAATTAATGAAGCAATTTAATGTTTTCAATTTCTTCGTTGGAGAATGTATTAATGGAGAAAAATGAAAAAAATGGAGGATGTGTTTGAGGTTGTTAATGGAAGAATTAATTGTTGTAGAAAATGGGTGTTGTTGTTTGTTGATGTATTGGAGAATAAAATGGTATGGGTGCGGGGTGTAGATGTGTGGGGTGGGGATGAGAGGTGAAGGGGGTGGGGGTATTAAAGAAGAAAGGAGTATTTTCTTTTAAATATATATATATATATGTGTGTGTGTGTGTGTGTAAAATAAGTGGGAAAAGAAGAAGAAAAAACTTAAACGCGCCCTTTCTTTTTTAAAAAAATGTCACATCAGCATTAGGGGGGGGGGGAGGGGAATAATTCACTTTAAAGATGTTAAGGGGATAAATAAACGAAAATTAAGTTTAAGTGTTAAAGTGAGTTTGGAGGACAAGTTCAGGGGGGAAATGTCTTTTCTCTAATTAAAAGATAAAATAATTTGGTAGACACTTATACTATATTCGATTTATAAAGTACATATTCTTACTTATATATTTATTATCTGAACTTTAAACTCATTAAAAATGATATTTTAAATATTTTTTGCACATGTGGCATTAAGTTAATGATTTGGAAAAAACATATGTAGAACACGCCTTTTTCGATGAGTGTAGTTCAAATTTTTAACTTTAAAATATCTTTTTTCTTTAAACTGTAAATTAAAAAAAAAATCTCTTTTTCTTTAATGACCCCTCCCCTCTCCCCCACCCCACCTTCAATGTCCATGGCAGGTCTTACCTCCTTCACTATAGCACCAATTTCCTCTAAACCAATAAAAATCAAACCCCTTTTCTTCCCTTCACTCAATTCTTTCATTTTTGGACTTTATTTTCACTATCATCATCAGCCCGCACCACCACCACCCACCCTCGCACCACCACCAGTCAGTCATTTCCACCTCTCCCCCGTTCGCACCCTCACCCACCACCACCACCACCACCACAAGCCAACCATTCCCCTCCACCTTCCCCCACCCCCACCTCTATTCACATCTTTTTCTTTATTTTTTTATTGTCACACACACACAACCCATTCCCCTTTTTCCTTAATTTTTATTACAAAAAATCTCTCTCACCATCTCCATAAACCCCTAATTCTCATTCTTCCTTCCATGTCCTAAACCCCCCACCCCACTTCACCCCATACCCGTCCACCCATCTGCAAAATCTCACAAAGAAATAATTTTTTTAGTATCATTTTAAAACTTCAATCTTCAACTTAAATTCACAAATTGAAAATCAAATTAAAAAATTATTCTTAAAATTGAAATAAAACTTAAACCTTTGATGAATAGTATGGATTGACGATAATGAATTTTATAAATGTGTTGGTGATAGAGTTGGAGAATTGAGTGATAAAACAAACAACACGGAGCAATCAGGACACGAACATAGTACAGAAAAGAAGAACGTTTCAGTTGATGTTAAAGAAAGAATAAGGTTTGGTTGGTGGGTACGAAGAAGAGAAAGAATGAGAGGTGCGGGGGTGAGGGTGGGGGAGTTTATTTTATTTTTAAAAATATTATTTATATTTTTTATATATTCAGAATATTTAATTTCCTACATGTCATTAAAAAAATGACATGGCATGCCACATGTCGGTGAGTGTATTACACTCATATTAGTTGGATTAAAAAAGTGTTTAAAATATTTTATTTTGATGGGTAAAAGATTTAAAAAATTGGTTTTACATGGGCTCAAGGATCCAGATGACAAATGTATAAGTAAGAATATCCACTTTACAAATCAGACCAAGTACAAGGGTCTACCGGGCTATTTTGCCTAATTAAAAATTGGAGAAAGGACAAAAATGTCCACTTGCTAAAACTAATTCCAACTAAATAGCCACTACAATTTAATTCCCTCTAATCAGCCACTAAACTAATTCCTTTTTATAGTCATTAATTATTTTGCATGCCAGTTACTTCACGTTTTTTTCTAATTTTTTTTTAAAAACGCTAGTTCATTTTTTTTTTAATCTTGCTATTTTTTTTTATAATCCATTTTTTTTAATTTGATGTTTCATTCTATTATAAAAAAATCGCTGTTTTTTTGTGTTTTTCACTGTTTTTATACTTTTTAAAAAAAAAAAAATCTATTCCTTTTTGAAATTAACATAACTACAATTGTTGTACGTTGGAACATGAATTATGCATATTTATGGAATGATGACATTGACTATCAAAAAAGCTATGTGAAATTACTATATGAAGCTTTATTTGATCAAAACAAATACATAGAATTTTGAGGAGAAGATAATGCAACTCAAACACAAAATGAAAAATCTAACTCCAACTTTTTTCAATAGTTCAACTGCAATTTTCCAAATCCAAAAATCAACCCCCGACATTATTGCAAGTCCAAAAGAGAAACTATAAATAAAACAAGTCAAACATCAAAAAGAAAATAGATATACACATTCTATACAATTTTTAACTACAATTATTATTTAGATACATATTTTATACGACTCTATATAGTTTCTACATGCATTCTAAAAATGTATCAATCTAGTATAAGAGAGTATCAATTGAGTATATGGACACTGTAAGTGTATCAATATAGTATAAAAGTGTATTAATGTGGTATAAAAGAGTATCAATTGGGTATAGAGACTGCATGTACTTGCATAGAATTTCCTTTCTCTTTTATAAAAAGTGTATCAATATAGTATAGAAGTGTATCAATATCGTATAAAAGTGTATCAATAGAGTATAACGACTGCATGTGCCCAGTTGGGCCAAATGGCTAAAAAAGAAAATTAAATTTAGCCAACAGGTGACATTTGTCCACCTTTTCAAATTGTGTCCATTTTTTTTAAAAATGGCCACTCCATGTCTTTTTTCCTTAAAAATTTCAAAAGTATACAATTAACTTATTATTAAAAAGAATAAATTACACAAAACTCAAACCTTCGAGACTATATTATCCAATATCCCTTACATTTTTAAAATTTATATTAAATCTCGATTTTTAACTTTACTCTTGATAAATATCAATAAAACCCCACATCCTATTTTTACTCCACTATTAACTCATGCAAGATATTTTTTTCAAAGATTTCCTTCCCTAAAATCTCTCCCAATTTATAATCAATTAAAACATTGTCCATCTCCAAACTATTTTTTTTCAAAGATTTACTTCCCTAAAATATCTCCCAAATTATAATATTAACATACTTTCTTACAACTCTTCCAAATTATAATCATTAGTTAAAACATCTTCCACCTCCATTACTCCATCTTTTTCAAATCATCAATGTACTGCATTAAATTATAAATTTTTTCATTTATTTCAAAAAGGTGAGTTAATTGTTTAAATGAATTTTAAGTTAATCCACTTGATACATATAGAAAAATATTAATTTTTTGGATACATTTTTATAGTGTAACGGTGATTCATATGAATGATACTTTTGTTATCAGTATATGGGTGATACATTTGTTGAGACTGCATGAGTGATACATTTTGTTGTTAGATTATTGGTGATACATTTTATTGACAATGTATGAGTGATACATCTGCCGTCAGATTATTGGTGATAAATATGTCCTAAATATTTCTATATCTATTATATACTTTGATTCATTTATAAATGAGTGATACATTTAACATATGAATAAATGAATTATCTTTTAAATTGTGTTTTTCTCAACACATTTATTTCAACTATAAAAATGTATCACTAATATAACAGATGACCTATTAGAATTAATGCAAACAATATTAATATGAATCACAGAACTTTCACAAACATTTAATGTGAATCATATAAATTTCAAACTCACACTCTTTAAATATGAATCAGAAATTTCAAACTTCAACTTATATGTCAAGTATGCTAGATGTATCATATATATTGAATATCTAATTTTGAAAAACAAATCATAGAAATACAATAAAATGTATCACACATATTTCAGATGTATCACATCGTAATCCTCCGCCGCCAAATAATAATTCAGATTTCAGATGTATCACGTATTCAAATAATAATTCCTCTTCTCCTCCTTCTCTTCTTCATTTAGATCCATCAACGACGTCGTACTAGTCTGCACATGAGCAGAGAACTGTGCATAAACCCCCAAATTATTCTCTAAATTCAAAATTGAAAACTCCTCTAAATCCTTCAATTTCAAACAAAACTCTAATTGTAGCACCGTCTTGCCTTCACCGTCAAATAGAGTTTCGCACCCCCTCCACCGAAAACTGATCCATTAACCAAACTGACGGTTTCAGGCTCTTCACATACTCATTTTCCTTTGTATTCGGGGTGGTGCAATCGGTATCGCCGCCGCTCTCCGCCGTGGTTCCAGTATTATATCGACGCTTTTTCGAGAAACCATAACGAAATCCCTTTCCTCTCGAATGAAACTGCTGTGATGTCATTGTTTGCTACTTTCTACGGCGGTTGAGACACTAAATCGTGGATTCTCTACGACGAGAAAACTGTATTCGGAATCCTCTTCTAGTTCTAAGTCTAATGGTAGAATTTGTTCTCTTTCAGCTCCAAAATTTTGTTTAAATTTGAAAGTTGATTGGGTTATTGCTGATTTTGTGAATCTCATTAATTCACTATCTAACTGGTTGTGCGTAATTTGCTCCACAGAATAAAAGAGAATTTGTTACTTCCTTAAATAAATATCTATTATATTATAAATATATCACTTATATGTATCATAATTTTAAAAAAACGGGATAAAATGTAATTAATTAAATAGTTGGGATAAAATGTACTATCACTTAAAGATTCAGGAATTTATGTAAGTTACCCTTATAAAAATATAGTCTAAAACTTACATTGCAAATTTTTAGTCCTAACATAGTAGCCCATTCTTGATAAGAAACATTTTTGCATTACAATTTGCACAAAATCACATTTCAGATAATCTTTCTTTCACAATTTTATTTTTTATTTTATCTTTTTGCTTACAACAGTGTGTGAAAAATTCAATATACAACATTATATATCGATAGATATACAAAAATATACAAAATTTTGATTTTTCTACACAAATATTTTAAAATTAGATGCACAATCTTATACATTCAACATACAACATTATATAAAATTATAAGAGATATTTATATACTCATATACAAATATTACATGTTATTATACCAGAAATCGATATCGTCTACTTCCTTGAATTCAAGCACCAGATTCATCCAAAAACACCTTAAAAACTACATCAAATCACTTGAAATTTCAAATTTAAGTTTCTCAATATCTAATGAACTTAAAGTTATCAGTTTCCAAAAAAAAAAATCTAATGAACTTTTTCAACAATACCCACTTGAAATGAAGCTTATTTGCAATTCAATTTCACACGTTGAATCTTCGAACTTCAGCAATGGTTGAACATCACTTTTATTTATAATTATGTCAAAGTTTTAATACATGTTAGGTTAGTTTGGTAAATCAACCTATTAGTTTGTCCTGCAGAGTAACATTAATTTGTTGAAAAAAGTTGTGCAGAAAAAAATCTGCATGAAAAAAATCTACAAATTGGTTTTCTTTTAAAAAAAAAACTCCACAATTCGACAAATCTAAACTATATAATTTAGAGCTATCATAAAATTGGAGAAATTTATGTTAGCGTTGAAAATCTTATAGTTTAATTATCTCAAAATAATTAGAAAAAAACCTATATATATATATATATATATATATATATATTATATTGATTATCGCAAGTCATAACAATATTTTATAAATTGCATTACATAACAATAAATTTTTAATAAAGCCTAACATAGTTTTTTTTTTCAAAAAAAAAAACAGGGGAAAAAGAATTGAACAAACCCTTAATTTTCTCCCTCTTCAGCTTCTTAAATAAAGGATTGCTGAGAAATCCTTAATTTCCCCCCTAATGTTTCTTACTTTTTTTTCTGTGTAATCTTAACCCCCCCCCCCCCAATTCCCCACCTAACAAAGTAAAGAAAAAACATGAATAAAATTTTTTATTCATGAATCAGATTTTATACATTAGTCAACGTGATTTTATATAAAATCGTTGTTTGAAATTTTATTCAAAAATCATGTTTTATACCCTTTATGTGTATTTATTAATGAACAATACAACTTGATAAGAAACTAATAATGTTGAAACATACATCAATTTTTATGCAAATTTCAAAATCTAGAAAATAAAAGTACACCTAAACTAGTTAAATTTATCATATTTTAGACATAATCCATACAAAAAACATGTTTATATATATTCACGATTCCTTTTTAGTGAAATAGCAAATTTAGTGAACAACTTTGCATTCATATTAGTTTGTATATGTTGTGAAACAATAAAGAAAGAGAAGAAGAGTAGAGAGAATAGAGAGAGTGATTCTTATTTCTTCTCTTGAGGGATGAATTACAATGAAGGAAGCCCTTCTATTTATAGGGAAATTTGCCCCTAGTTTCACACTAAAAGACAAATACATCAAATCCTGATAGATATCAACTAGATCTTATTAGATCTTGATAGACATTCATTATAATGTAAATTCATTATAACACTCCCCCTTGAATGTCTAGATAGATAATGTGCCTCGTTAAAACCTTACTAGGAAAAAAAATCCAGTGAAAAAAAATTTAGTGAAGGAAAAAGAGTACACATCTCTAACCATACGCATATAGGTTGCCTCATTAAAAACCTTACAAGGAAAACCTAGTGGGACAAAACCTCATAAGGAAAAAAGAGTACAACGCATATTAACTCCCCCTAATGAGAACATCCTTGAGTCTTTGGATCTCGATCTTGTGCAACATCTTCTTGAAAGTTGCAATTGGAGAAGATTTGGTGAATAAATCAGTCACATTGTCAGTTAAACGAATCTGTTGCACGTTAATATCATCATTCTTTTGTAGCTCATGTGTGTTGAAAAGCTTTGGCAAAATGTTCTTCGTTGTATCTCCATTTATGAATCCTCCCTTAAGATGTGCTATGTATGCTGAATTATCTCTGTATAAAATTGTGGGTAGATTGTTATATTTCACACCACATTTTTCTTGAATGAAATGTATTATGTAACTAAACCATACACATTCTCGGCTTGCTTCATGAATAACTATTATCTCAGCATGATTCGATGAAGTAGCTACGATAAACTGCTTTGTATATCTCCAAGATATGACAGTACCACCACATATGAACACATAGCCTATTTGAGACCGAGCTTTATGCGGGTCAGATAAGTACCCAACATCAGCATAACCAATAAGATCGGGACTGCAATCTTTAGAATAAAACAAGCTCATGTGTTTTATCCCATTTTGATGTCTTATAGTAGGAGCAGAAATATACCTTGCTAACAAATTGACTGAAAAGGCTATATCAGACCTTGTAGTATTTGCAAGATATATGAGTGCACCACTTGCACTAAGATATGGTACTTCATAACCAATCTAATTCAGTATATTTCTCATTCGAGCAAATAATCTATTGCTTTGAAAACTCTCCAAGAGTTTCAATAATTTTCAAGCTATAAGCTTATACAATATAAGGATTATCAATAAGTTTCCTAGAAACTTTTATATTTTGAATCCTTAAAGAAGTTTTCATACAAATTTTGTCAAGTGACAATATTCAATATTTTATGTGTGACATCTTCAAGTGTCTTGACTACAAATCAAATAAGTTTTCACTTACCAAGATGCACCCTTTCATATCACTTGATAAATATTTCTACGTCAGCATGCTTAAATAAATGTAGAATTCAGATCCACGTAATCTTACACAATATTGCGCCAATATTGTGTCAAAGATATTGATGATATATCATTTCGTATCGGTTTACAATGCGACATAACATTTTGAGATCTCATCACTTCATTATTTTCAGGTACATAAACCTCTCATAAGGTTTTATGAAGTGTTATGTCGTAGGCTCTTCAAGAACTCATTGCCTTCTTATTACGATTATTTGCTCCTTATTTTTCAAGGACTATTTCATTTGGAATTGATTATTCTACCACGCTTCACGCATGCATAAACTTTGTCCTTTAGGAACATAAAATAAGAGCACTTACGCTTAATATGAGATGCTTTCAGCATTTGACTTGAATTATCTTTTGGATGAGGATCTGGTGATAATTCCTAACATATTTCATAGTGCTTATAATCTCTCCCTTATGTTAGAAAAATTAATATACATCCTCTACTTCTTTGAGGAATTCATGTTTGTGCATCTTGGTATATTCATTAATCGTATATTGCATATCAAAACTATTAGATGGAATAGTTGGTTCATGACCTTGAACCAATTGAGGGGGAGAAATAATCAGAATTTATTGGTCTGATGCATACAAATGTTATTGTATACAACATATCATATTTCAGACCAACACATGAAGCTTTGTTCTCATTAGCGATGGTTTAGCTATTTATCGAAGGCATTCAATGCCAAACCATCATCATCAAGATGAATTGTCTTGATTGCACAATCTGAAAGTTATGTTCTTAACTCAATTTTATTGAGCAAGCAACTTTATGAATGTCAAACTGCAGGTTGACAATAAATGCACATGCGATCATCTTATATTGATGCATCTTAATAGATCACATAACTGGTGAACGGGCCCATATTCACCTTTTATATTTTTTAGATTTTAAGGGATCCAATTCAAAAATTAGTTGATCCAACCAACTTATCATGAGAACAAGCAACATTAAAGTTCATGAAGAATTTTGAAATTCTTCAATATATGTTCAATACTCAGTATGCATATCTTCGGAATATCGCAATCGTTCATGTCAACTTATGAACTTTTAATCTAGTAAACTCCAAGTTTACCATGATATGTGTTTTTACTTTAGTAAATTTTAGATTTACTATTATATGAATAAAATTCAGATTTACCACTTCAGAAGTAGATTTCAAAATAACTTTTCTCAATTATTCAGCCTCTTTCGGAGGTGAGTTGTGATACCATCACAATCAAGTGCACGTTTGCATTAATAAGCTTCACATTCCCCAGGAATGAAATATAATCATGCCTTAAGCGTATCAAATTATGATAGCTTATAACCTCTTTCATGATATTGCTACTTCAGGAGCAAATCAAGGCATACATATGATGTAGAAATTTTTTCTCTAACATATCTTATGATCATAATATGCGTGTGAAAATATCATCACTTTTGATGATCATTATCATATTTTTCCTTCACGCTTATATTCGTGCATTCAATCACTTGTCTTCTTTCAGACATATTATGCACCGTTACCACATACACCTCAAGAATGAAGTAAGTTGTCATATTTCAGACTTATCATATATTGCTACCATATTCACTTCATGGAATGAAGCATATTCAATGGGTCGAATTTCATGACTTTTCACCAAATACCCATTATTTTGCCTTAACCATCATAATATCATCAGTATGGTATATTGAGATTCAAACTCAATATCTTATCCATATAAAAAGGCGTCTTAGGCTATAAATCGTTGGGACTTAAACCCAACATCTTCATCATGATGGTCCATTAATCTTATACATCACGTAAGTCCATACTTGTACAGTAATTTAAATGTTAATAATCCATTTCAAAACTTCAATAACTACATAAAATTTTTAAGTAAAAAAATCTCCACAAAAATTAGTTCAAGATTCACATATAAAAAAGGAAAGAAATAGATTCCATAATAAATATGCATGCTTGCAGTACTAACATACGATTTGTTACCTATATTTTGATTGTAATTTTTTTCAATTCTCAAACTTTGGGTGGCATGTCCATTACCACATGAACATACAACAAAAGAAGTAATGAAGTTGACATAGTGTGACGTACCAGAGAGAAAAATATATGATTATTTATCGATAACAACGTTATTACTAAAGATGCCATTGGTACCAAACCTTTTTAGACGTGAGATAAATTTGCAGACTATATGAAACTCAACTCGTTGGTTAGAGTCATGCTGATAACGTGTTATGAAACAATAAAGAAAGAGAAGAAGAGTAGAGAAAATAGAGAGAGTGATTCTTATTTCTTCTCTTGAGGGATAAATTACAATGAAGGAAACCCTTCTATTTATAGGGAGAATTTTTCCCTAGTTTCACACTAAAAGACATACATCAAATCTTGATAGATTTCAACTAGATCTTATTAGATCTTGATAGACATTCACTATAATGTAAATACATTTATAACAGTATACACATTTTTTACATACAAACTTGCATAAAAAAATAATAATTAAAGAGATACCAATTTATACATAAATTTTAGACACCTAACAAATAAAAACAAACATAAAATCATAGTATAAAAACAATTAATACACACTAAAATATGTATAAATGTCTTACATACTGACATATAACGTAATAAAAAAATAAAATATGTTAGTTTCTATACAAATTTCAGACTTAAAAAAATAAAAGAAAACTAGTTATGTTGTATTTTATACACAATCATTACACTAATGTTGTTTGTATATAAACTATTATAAAAAAGATTAAGTAAAATAATTTATATACATCCATTTCATACATTAAAAAAAATATATTTCATAATAAGGTAAACATACCATATTATATATATCCTATCCACATAGTACACAGTGAAAAAAATCCCTAATATAATACATAATAAAAAGTAGAAAAAAGCTTCTACTACTAACGAAAAATAATAGATTGATTCAAAACTTTAAATTTTTCGTCCATCTCTTTCTTCATAATCCATGTTTTTTTTTCTTAAGAAGTTTCATAAGCTAATTTCCCAAACATAATCGTTGATGAAACTATTTACAATTTCATGACATTGCTAGATACTTTAATATCTGAATGAATTTACTTGAACACTTTAAAGATGTAAATCTTATAAATTTTAATGTTCTTCTTGAACTTTATACAGACGTTTATATGTTTTAACCATCTTCATTTTCAAGCAAAATTTTTTACTTTCATTATAATTTTAGTTGATTTCGAGAAGAGAAAATTTTGATATTTTTTTTATTAGATTTACATCAAGAGAAAGAGAGGGAATAAAGTGATATTTCAGTTGATTATTGATTTGTATCGAAAAAGACTCAATAATTTTGAAATATTGAATGTGATAGAATCTCTCTCTCTCTATATATATATATATATATATGAGATTAAGTAATCTGCTGATGTTGCATGGCTCAGCATTCAGGAATGTCATTTTTCCTTTTTACCATTTTTTTGATATTTTTTCCATACTTCTAATCCTATTAAAAAAACACCTACTTTAATGTTTTAGGTTTTAGAATTTCAAAAGCCACCGTAATTGATCCTCTTAATTACGCCTGCTTTTCTTCCTCTTCTTTTCCCTATTTCAGTTTGTATCCAACATTTTATGTCTTCTTCCTCTTTATTTTTTCACCCCCTTTCAATGTGTTGTTCCTCTTAATCAGAAGGTAAATTTTTCTTTTTGTTTACTTTTTCCATATTTGGTTGTTGGTTATGTATTTTTTTATTTTGTATTCTTCATTTTTGCTAGATAGTTTATGGGCTTTCTTTACTTTCTCCTAATCGCAAAAATAAATTTTCTTTTTTGATTTTATAATGAGTTTGTTTGTTTTCATGTTTGACTAGAAATTTATGTATGTGTGTGTACAGTACCCTAAAATTCTATTTGGTTGTAGCAATTTGATTTTTTTCGTTGTTTTCTGTTGTTTCTATATTCAATTAATATCTACAAAATATATATAAATAAATATTGCTTTAAATGTCTTCCTGCTGTAGCAAATACTGTTCAATGATTTTCTTAGCTTTTTGTTTACATAAAAATCACCCGATTTCTGATACCTATATTGTAGCCTCACTAATATGAATTTAGGTCGATGGGACCATTCGGGGTAGCAATCCCTAAAGAATTTCTTAGCTTCACTATACAATACTTTAGATAATTGTACCTTGATAAAAATACACTTTGCACATAAATTTTCTTAGAAGCTCTTCTTTGTGAATGCTTTAAATTTCTTTAAATTTTAGTCTAATAAACAACTTGTATGTTATGTCAAAATTGAGGCTAAGGAAGAAGAGGAGATATTAACAATGGAATGTGAGGTGATTAATTTCAATTCATGTGTAACGATCACAATATATAAAAAAGAAATCAATCTGGGTTTAGTTGTTTAAGTAGTAGAGCTTTTGAATTGTTAGCCGCATCTTGGCTTACGTTCATATTCTCTTTTCAGTGAGCATCATTGGTATTTATCTATTTTCTTCTTTATTCAACTCCTATGATTTTTGAATGGTGACTTTGCAAGAGTCTGTTATACTTTTGTTTTGAATTTTTCTTATGTTGTAGCTCTTCAAGTTAGTTTATCATCTATATACAAAGAAAGGCCAAGAACATAAAAGAGAAGTGGTAATCAACAAAGCCTGTGTATTGATTCTCATGCTCGGCAGCCAGATCATATAAGTACTATTTTCTATTGATTTATCTGAAGGTAAGAAGCCCTGCTTCGACACAAATACATACTTTAAATGAGTTTTAATTGTTAACCTTTTGTTACATGTTATTTCTTTGACCGACTAATAAGTCAAAGAACACAAAGAACATATAATAGAGTTATACACCAACCACCGCCTACAACCAACGTTATTCTATCAAGTAGAAGCAATGAAGATATATTTACATGTTATTTTGTACAATTATTTTGTAGAGTTTATATTTTAAATAAGAATGCTTCTTATTTTAAATTTGTAGTGCTCAATGAGTAGGTATAGCTATAACGCCCTGAGAACCTATCCCGAGACATCACATGGTGCTCAAGACCACACGTGGCCTCAAGCTAACCCTCTAAGCCTGTCATCACCTTCAGAACTCTCTATGACATGAATCATCATAAAGTAGGGAAGAATAATCATGACATGAACATACTGAGATACGAAGTAATATGGTTTTGTAAAAAGAAAATACTGAAATCTCTGTACATGCTGGCAGACTAGTCTGACAAAGCCTCTACTTCATAGGACTGAGGAGCCATTGGAATAGATCCCCAACTGACTCGTACTGAACTGGAAGTAAACAACCATCTATTAACAAGAAAAAATCGGGGATACAGGTCCTCGAACCATGAGGACTCACCAACCGCAGAAATGTAGATAAAAGTACTCAAAGATCACTGTCGCTGCTGAGACTGAGCACCTGAACCTATATCATGAGGAAATATAGAATACAAAAGAGTATGAGAGTCAGTACTTGGGAATGTACTGAGTATGTGGGGGTGGATGCAACATTTTAAATAATATCATAAATGTATAAGAAAATCATGCATGTTGACAATAATAACTCTCTTCGTTTAAATTATCTAAAACATTATTTCTGTAAGTCATCAGTAATAACATATGCTTCATAAATATCACAAATCATTTAACTCAAATCAAACTCTTTGAATCATGACTTAGAGTGACTCGGTATCTCATGATACTTAGATCATTATGGACGTGGGAGTTTCTTATAACCGACATAACTACACCATGTGAGCCGCATAGAGTCCAACATTTTTTCTTCCTAAGGAGAGAACCCCACATTGGCGGGGGTGTTGTACTCTTGCCAGGGAGTACAACCTCAATATCATTATCACAATCCCATACTCGGCCTCTGACCTACAATTATCAACATCAATCCTACGGTGGTACGTAGTTTCGGAGAAATACCACATTTCTCGCTCGGTGCTAAATACTCCTCCCAGGCTCAGCGCGTTAGGAAATCCACCTTAATCAATATCAACTCATGGGTCTATTTTAAAGACGAAAACATAAATATATATCTCATCTGTAAATCATAAACATCTTGTGGATTCCTAACCCGACTCAACTCAACACAATCTTTCTCAACATCAAGTATATTTGGTTTCCGAACCACTTTCAAATATCAAAAGCTTCAAGAAAACATCATAGGACTCATTCTTGACTTTCAATCTCAAATATCGATATATATTAAATAGTCAAATTTCTCAGGGAAAGTCATAACTCATGACACTTGTCTTAAATCGCTTAGAAATCATCAATACATAATGACAATATACAACTCATGGAATAAATTCTCCATTTAAGAAACATGATGGTGAAATAATCATAAATATCAAAATCATTCAACTCAAATCTCATAAATCATAAATAAAGAAATTTGGGAGTAAACCCACTTGCAAAATCATGTAAATCAATAATAGAAAGTAAATCTTTAGGCACAAGAACGAAAGAAGTGTTCTTGTTCAAACACCACATACCTTGGATTATAATTTTGGAGATGTAGAAACTTGTTTGGAACTTCTTTCTCACACTTTTAGACCAAGATTCTTGATGACCTTGACTTGGGGAACTTAATTCTCGAACAACTTGGAGAAATTTATGGAAGATCCTTGAATTTCTTGGAAGAAGATTGAATTATTTTGGGTTTTGGAAAAACCCTAATTTCTAGATGTTTCTTGGAAGAGGAAAGGAGAAAAATGAATGGCTATTCTCTACTAGGATATATATATAAGACCATATGGGGCGGAAATGACCAAAATGCCCTTTTGAAAAAGCTGAAATTCGCTGATCGAGGCTTGTGACGGTCGATCTGACGGTCCACCAGATCATCCGTCACTCGAGTGCCAAAACTGGAATGTTCTGACTCGACGTGATGGTCGAAGTGACGGTCCGTCAAGAAACTGATGGACCACCAAGTCGTCCGTCACTCGAGGGACAGAAACAAGACATCCTGTCTTGACTTGACGGACCCCTTGATGGTCCATCAACTTTTTAATGGTCCACTAACTTGGCCGTCGCATGATGGCCTGTAAAAGGAGTCACTTCCTTGGCTTGACGGAGCACTTGACCAGGGACCTGCCGGTCCGCCAGGTCGACCGTCAAACCTGGGCGATACGATACCGTTTAGTAAAACGACCATAACTCCCTCGTCCGATGTCGGATTTCAATGAAATTGGTATCGATGGAAAGCTTATTCAATTCTCTACATGACAAAAGCAGAAATTAGAGAAATACAACATGGTTTAAACATCAATCACTTTAGAAGTCATACATATCCACTCAAAAGATGGATTTAGGCTTAAGAAATGATCGGGGTATTATAATAGCGTTCTTAAATTTGGGGACCTAATTTAAAAGAAATATCAATCCAATTTTCTATACACAAATTGACTATTCTAATTCTCTTGCTTCAGAATTTTATATGAAAAAAAAGAGAACATTGACTGTAGATTTGCAGGCATGTTAAAAACTATTGAGTATAAAAAAACTCATCATCTCTATTTGTCCAAAATCAAAATATCCCTTTCTCTCATTACTTCATTTATTTTTTTAATAGTTCATAAGTCTGATAATGTGGTGCAATGGATGGAGTTGTTCCTTTTTTAACGAGAGGTCTCAGGCTTGAATTCTGGATATAAAAAAATTCTTGATAGGAAGCGCTTTCTTCATATGGCCCTTCGTAGCATGAATCGAGATTAGTTCGGCTCCAATGCAGATCCCAAACACTTGAAGAAAAAAAAGTCAATTCCTGCAATCTTTGGATATTAGTAGCTCGGCATAAGTCTGTGATAAGATAACGAAAAGGATAAGTAGTGTCGGTTCTCCACATCCTAATCTTCATCTCATCCGCAATGATTTCCCCAAAGTTCAAGGGGAGCTGTTGTACCATACTTGCTACTGAAATGGCTCGGTCATCACCCAGAATATTGTCTTCCTCAGTGGGCATCAACTAGACACGCACTATACCCCACCAAAACTTTACCTCCTGAGTTAAAGAGAACTTACAAATTCTTTTATTTGGGTTTGTCACCCATACTGGTTCTCCGTCAGCTATGATGTTGGCCAACCACAGATGCTGTTTTTCCCAGTTCTTAATCCGAGCATATAATGATGATGAAGTGGTCTGAGGAGTGAAGTCGAGGCCATGTAAGAATCTGTTGATGGTTTTGATCGAGAAATCAACCCTCACGCCCCTCACATGAACTTTATCCGATAGGGTCTGGTCTGCTACTCGTTCACCTGGCCTGCACATATTTTCTAACTGAGCCTGATAGTTAGTGTAGAACTCTCGAACTAGTGCAGGACAAAATGATCCTCCTCCTTTTGTGGTCCACCCCAATCCATACTCTTGGAACTTCTGTTTTACTTCCGGGTACCTGCTCAGCCCTTTTGTGACAATCATCTTTTCTTCCTGAAGTGGCCTCTGAGATCTTCTTCTGTCATTTTTGTGAAGCCCAGCAGTGTAGATGCTTTCTTCTCTGGGAATCTACCATCTAGCATTGTCTCGCACTTTAGGGTTCTTACATTTGATAAGTGTTCCCCGAGATGGAGACTCTTCATCATCTTGTTGATCAGTGGATGGGGACCCCGATGCTGTTTCCTCAGACTCAGACTCTTCAGACCCTTCCTGCTTCCCTTCTTCAGATTCAGCATGTTTAGACTCATGCTGTTTAGAAACCTCTTGCTCAGAAGCTGTTGTTATTTCAGTGTCATCACTATCCTCCTCTTTAATAGGTCGAGGTGGTGAAGGTTTCTTCGGACTTGGCTTCTTCGTTTGCTTCTTGAGCAAGGGTTCCTTCTTCTCGTAATCAAATTCCTCATTGATGAGCTTATGACGTACACTTTCTTTGCCCACTTTCTTTAGTGCTGTGGGACTCTTTATTTTTGGTGCCATTGTAAAGTTCCTGGAGACAATAGAAGAACATTAGTCAACCCTCAAAAGAACAAACACAAATACATTAATCAATTAAGATCATTCATGCTTCAGGTTCCAGGTGTAACGACAATTCTTGATAAGCCGTCAAGACTGTGATAGCTTATCACAATTGTCGTCAACCTTAGACAGAACCTTCAGTTTTTTTACAACTTTTGACGTCATTTCTGATAAGCCGTCACAATTGTGATAGCCTATCACGAATGTCGTCATCTCTAAATAGAAACCACTTCATTCTTGTCAGCCTTTGACGACATTCCTGATAAGCTGTTATAATTGTGATAGACTATCATGGATGTCGTTAGCTCTTATCAGAACCCACTTTTGATTTTAACTCAATTATTGGTCCCTATTATTGCTCAAAATCCACTTGAATTCCAATTTGTGAGCTGTTTTTTTAAACCTTGGGCCTGCACAGCAAACCTTATGTGCGATTTTAGCTCTTTTCCAAGTTGAACTTGGTTCAATCATCTTGGGGACTTGGTTTATCATATTTCTCACACTTACCATAAGAAGAGAAGAGTTAAAGTTAGAATATACCTATTACACGCACAAGAGGAAGTAGGAAGTAGGAAGAATTTCTTGATTGTGAAGTTCAAACCCACACACAAGGGAACTTGTTTTCTCGGAGTGTTTTGAAAAAAGTAGGAAATAATCTAACTAAGGAAAGAAATAAAACTAGCGGAAATTTGAAAAGGTTTCAAGCTGGGTCGGGTTGGATCTTCTTTAAACTGAGCCCATAATTCAGCTTTTAAGGATTTGGGCTGACGATGATTTGTGACGGCTTATCAAAAGTGTGATAACCTATCACAAACATCGTTACCCTTAACAGATAATGCCTCAAGCTTGACCTATCTAATGACAATTATGATAAGCTATCACAGTCGTGACGGCTTATCATGAATGTCGTCCTGACCTTTCAGTTGACCTCCTCATTTTCCACATTCTCTGTACTAAATCCTAATTATAAAAGTAAAAACACTTGCTTGAACATAAAAACTTTGGGTTGCCTCCCAATAGAGCCTGATTTACTATCGCGGCACGACTTGGTTATCTTGACTACTCAGGCTTTACCAAGACAACCAGTTGATACCCCTTTACCATCATCGTAGAAGACGTCAATGATTGAGAAAACACTCATCTCTTTTCGCTGAATCATGGATGGGTGTATTTTGAAGCGTGCTTCTTTGTCGTTGAACCTAAACTTTATCTCGTTCATCTCCTTGTATACCAGCACTCTCCTAGTGCGAGCAGCAGCCTACCCAAGATGATAGGTACTTCAAAATCCACCTCACAATCTAAGACCAAAAAATCAGCAGGCAGAACAAAATCGGCTACCTTTACCAAAACATCGTGTAGTATGCCCACAGGCCTCTTCACAGACCTATCTTCCATTACCAACCACATATTTTTTAGGGTAGGATCCCCCAAACCTAATTTCTTGTACAAAACCAGTGGCATTAAATTTATACTGGCTCCCAGATCGCATAGTGCTTTTGTAAACTTCAGGGGGCCAATAGTACACGGGATGGTAAATGCTCCCGGGTCTTCTTTTTTCTGCACTAAAAACTTTGTAGAGATAGTGCCACAATGGAGAAGATTGTCCTCCGGCTCATGGTTAACCTTCCGTTTCTTGTTTACAAGGTCTTTTATGAACTTTGCGTAGCCTGGCATTTGCTCAAGTGCCTCAACCAAAGGCACATTAATTGTCAATTGCTTGAGCATTGCCAAGAACTTGCTGAATTTTGTATCATCAGCCTTCTTCTTTAATCATTGAGGAAAGGGAGGTGGTGGTCTAGGGATAGTTTTCAAAATCATTTCCTCTTCCTTCTCTTTTTTCTTCTCCAAAGAGTCAACAGAACTATCCAGCTTCTCAGACTCCACTGGATTACTTTCTTCAGATTTATCAATAATCACCTCATCATCTACAGAGTTACCCATAAAAGGGCCAGGTAATATCTTACCACTCCTAGTGGTAATCTCCATACATGAGCCATCATTCCATGGATTCTGAACCATATCACTAGGTAAAGTACCACTTTTTCTTTGGTTCAGTATTGTGGAAAGTTGGCTCATCTGCTTCTCCAACTTCTTGATAGAAGTGGAGTGTGAACTAACCAACTGACTCAGGGTAGAGAATTCACTCTTCATAGTAGTTACCCCTGAGTTGGTAGCCTCAACTCCTTTCAGTAATTTTTCCATCATGTCCTCCATGGACATCTTACCAGAGCTAGTTGGTGCAGTATCTCAACTTCTAGGAGGAACATACAAACCACTCCTATCATTATTGCTTCTCCAGTGTCCTTTCTCCTTATCTTTATAATCAGGCTTGTCATAAAAGTTCCGACCTTGATTCCCTTGGATATTGCCTCAGAAACCCTTCTGCTTACTCACATAGTTTCCCTTTTCATCTGCATTAGTAGCAACAGTGCACTGATACTCCACGGCCTTAACTTTTTTTAGTATTGCCTGACAATAAGTGCTTGGTCATCAAGTCCATATGTGTCTTCAAATGGGCCATGTCTTGGTCTCTCTCCTCATCTCTTCTGTGCTGCTCCGTGGTCATACCAACAGAAATAGTCAAGATCACAACCACAGAATCCCTGTTATGCCATGCCCGACTCTGTTTGTCCATTCTATTTAACATGTCTGAAGCCTCTAGAAAAGAGAGGTCAATGAACGAACCACCTACAATATTGTCTATAATTGGCTTTGTCACAGAGTTAAAAGTTCTAAATAAAGTCTCTATCAAGTACAAGTCTATCATCTCGTGGTTCAGACATTGTGCCAGCTTCTTCTTGAATCTCTCCCAAGTTTTATGCAAGGCTTCAGTTGGAAGCTGCCTAAAGTTACTGATTTCATCCCTCAACTGTACCTTCCTGGAGGGTGGAAATAATGGTTCTAGGAATGCCTCTTTCAACTGTCTCCAATTGGTTATACAATCGGACTCTAGCTTATTTAACCACACTGTTGCCTCCTCAGATAGAGATAATGGAAACAATCTCAACCGGATCGCATTCTGGCTCACTCCCAGATTATCAAAAGATTTGCAAATGGTGATGAAGTTCACCAAGTGCATGCTCAGATCATCACCAGGAAAGCATCCAAACAACCTTTTCAGATTCAGGAGTTGAATCATAGTACTTGTTATGCTAAATTTTGCACCAGGTGCCAACGGTGGAGAAATGATAGAACCCGTTGCACCTGCTCCATCCATTCCTTCATCATTGTCATCAACCTCATAATGGACAGGCTGTTGACCATACCTTTCTCTGATTGGATGGTTTCTGTCAAAATTTCACTGCACTAGTGCAACAATTTGCCCAGCTCACCTTGGGTTTTGAGGATTCAGTAATTCCTCATCACCCAAGTCTTCATCATCATGGTTCGGGTGATGTACTTGTTGACCCTAGTTCTTTACGTTCACCTAAGCTTTGGCCAAATCAGCTAATCTTTCCACCTCCTATTGTTCAGCCATTCTCCCGATCAGCTGAGGTTCTGGATTAATTGACAATAATGGTTCTCTAAAACTTTTTGTTTTTGGAATAAGCAACAAAGAACCAGTAATAAACAGAAACAATAAATAAATGTAAATCTAGGAAACTAAACTAACAATCAATTAGCTCACACAAACTTTCAATTTACAACCGTATTCCCTGGCAACGACGCCATTTTTGATAACACTCAAACTACACTCTTGAATGGGTGTAAGCGATCATCGTCAATATAAAACCCAACTAGGTTGGGTCGAATCCCACAAAGAATAAGGTATGAAATCAAGTCGGTTGCGATTTAATTCACTGATAGTTTAATGTTTCCTGAAATGGGGGTTTAAGTTTCACAAGTAATTGTTTGACACTTTGATTTTGATGTTTGTAACCAAGATTTTATAAGATGACCAGAATTATATTCACTAGGGCTTACGGTACGTGACAGATGCTAAAGGTGACTCAAGATTCTCATGATGGTTTGGATAACAAGCTATCTTTATCAATGATATGCTTAAATGTCTCTCGACCTATTTAAGCGTCTAATTTCCTAATCCTGTTGAACTTAGGGAATCACTATTGACTGCCCAGATTTTACCTCAGGTTAATCAACCTAGTTACAACACTAATTATTAAATGAAGTATTTCCGAGTCTCTATTGGTAATTCACTTCCTATTGTTTATGATTTCTTTCTCAAGCAAATCAAAGTAGGTATGCCTGCTGTTTGTAACCAGCAAACATCAATTAAAATCTCAGAATTATCAAGAAATCCTAACACCTATTGAATCTTAAGTATTTAGCACCTCTTCTTGACCTAACCCTAGATCCTATAATTCAGGTTAATGAGGTTTATCCACTCATGATGTAAGAAACAAGTACACAAATTGAATTCATAATTGAGAAGATTATCTTACAACTATGATAAAGATCCAAAAAAGTATAACTTGAATTGATTCACAAGATAAAACTCCAAAAATATTGGTCTAGAGAGAGAGAGAGAGAAAAATCATCTATTGCAAAGTATGTTAATTGATAAGTTCTGTATATCTAAAAACCTTAAAAGAAGGATTTAATCTTACATGGAGTCTTGATTATGGGTGTGAAGCGTGCCATATTTATGAGTGAGAGGCTACAAGATGAATTAGAAACTATCCCTTCTTTAATGATTTTATGATTCTTTGAAGTTACCTTTATCTTCTATAACCCATGCTTTCGTGTGAGAAAATTCTTCCTTGCAGAGCTTATGCCCATAAAAATGGGATCCAACCAACGCCATGACCACCTACAGACCCTTTGAATGATAATGTCTCCTATGTCAAGTTTTGAGTTTCCTTTTAGGTGTTAGCTCAGGTTGTAAATGTTAATGATTAGGGTAATCAGCCAGTGGCTGACCTAATTCAGCAAAATTGTTACTTATCTACAGCTAAAACTTGAGATTTCATAAGAATGAATCCACTAGAGTTCTTTGGTTCAAAGGTGAATGAGGATCCATAATTTTTCATTGATGTGGTAAAGAAAATTAATTAGATTATGTATGTCACAAAAGAGAAGATTTTGGAATTGGCATCTTACCAACTGACATATGTTGCTTATGACTGGGTTACCATGTGGAAAAAAGGTAGGGGTGAACATGCAACTCTAATGATTTGGAATATATTTTAAAAAGGTTTCTTGGACAAGTTCTTTCGTCATGAGATAAGGGAGGCTAAGGTGGAGGTGTTTGTGAACCTTAAGTAGAGTTCTGCATCTGTGAAAGAATACTGCCTCAAGTTCACTCAGCTTTCAAAGTATGCACCAGAGTTGTTGCCAGATCTCAGGGCTTGTATGAGTAAGTTTATCAATGGGTATTTGACTTAGTGGTCAAGGAGTGTAGGACTGCTATGTTTAGTTAGGATGGATATTGCTTGGTTGTTGACTCATGCTCAGCAGATTGAGGCTAAAAAATTAAAAAAATAGGAAAAGGAAACTAAAAAGGCTAGGACAGGGCAACTTGAGTATAGTCTGCATAAGTTAGGAAGGGGAAATCGTTCTTAGTTTTAGAGATGTTTGTTAGAACCTACACCATCTTCAGCTAGTTCCACCACACCCTGGACTAAGTAGGAATAATGGGGTAGATCATCGACCGCCAGATCCTACGATAATGTTATGGGGGATCTAATTATCCATCCTATAAGAGATGTGGTAAAAATCATTGGGGTGAGTGTTTGGTCAGCAGGATAGGATGTTTTGGATGTGGGAAGACAAACAATATATTGAGGGATTTACCCTCTGTAAGAGTGGGCAACAGGGATGCTCATCCTAAAGCTTAACCCACTTCTTCAGTATCTCAATCAGGTCCTCCAGTTTAGTAATAGGCGACATATTCTATCACTGATGGCAGCCAATATTTGAAAAGCCTCAGATTTTAGTCCTTGAAAATTCTTTGATCCTTGAGCTCACTGCTCTATTAACGACTTATCATATGAGCCATATGGTGTGGTTACTAGTCTAGGGACCCAAGTCGTAACTAACCCAGTGTGTAATTATCTAGGTTCTGCTTTGAGTACGAGTGACTTACAATGAGTTGTAAGACTATATGAGTCATATGGTTAGGTCACGAGTGGGATAATGGAGTCATAAGATGGACAGTGTATGGGTGTCCAACTCACTATTTAGGATATGACTCATGGCGATGAGTCGTATGATGTGGTGATGAGTCGATGGGTCAACTCATAATCAAGGACAGTCTTTTTACAGTTTTTAGTTGGGGGTACTTTGGACATTTCCCACTTAAAATACTTAAGACCCCACGTCCCTAAAACACTTTGGGATATTCATTCTAAACTTTAAAAGATTGAAACATGCTTTTTACTCTCTCAAAATCCTCTCAAGCAAAATTGGCTAGGGTTTCTCCAAAGTGGCCATCTAAGGGCTCAAGAGTCAATTTTTCTCCGTAAATCTTTGTAATTCAGGTATGTGACTCTTCCCTCATTGGTAGTTTACTAAAATCATATGTTTAAAACATTTTTTATGAACCATTAATGGTTGTTTTGAAACCAAGGTTGAGAGTTTTGAATGCATATAATTGAATATTGTTTTTTATGGTTCAAATTGTGATTATGTATGTTTTAATTATGATTTTTCACATGTGAGTGCATGGGAATGGTGATTTAATTGAAAGGTTATGGTTGAGCCCAAAATTTAATAATTTTGGCTTTGATAATGGCATGCCCTCAACCTATTTATGAAATTATTAATGAGAATGTTATTGTGACAAGTTGAAATATGTTTTTGAACTAAGGTTTTGGCATAACCATGATAATGATTGATGAAGGACTTTGTAAAGGCTTTGATGACCAAAATTAAATTAAATTGAAACCTTAGGGGTTTGGTTGGCTCAGGAGTTCGAGTCCCAAAGTTTTGAATTGATTTTTGTTCTTTTTTGAACATTGGGTTTGAGTCCCAAACTAATGTAATAATTGTCTTAGAATGTTGTACTCTTGCAAGTGGGGTTGTTATGATGATACCAATGGGATGACGTTGGTAAGTAACTGGATTGATGATTATGTCGTTAAATAAATGGGCTTAAGAGTGGGATGTGTAGCCGACCGTGAAAGTGGAGGTCCTAAAGGACTAACACCAGAAATTGTGCTAGCTGATGTGGGTTTCTAAATGATCAGGAGATTCAAGTCCCCCGTATTGGTTATATGAATGGAAGGTCCGAGTCCCCCATATTGTATACACTGGTGCTAAAGTAACCTTGACTATACCGAGAGGTTCAAGTCCCCCATAAAGGCATATACGAATATGGATATTCTCTAGTTCATGCGGCTACATGCATTGGGGACCTTCCAACTAGGGGAAAACTGGGACCATATAGCCCGTGGGTGTCTTATTTTATGATGGCTATGCTACACAACCCAGGTGAAGGTTTTCAAAGTTCATGCTAAGCCTTGCTCCCTGCCCCAGTATGTGGTATTATATATATATACATACTTCATATAATATTATACATTGAATGCTGTATTGGTTTTGAACTGTTATCATGGAATTATTTTATTCCTCTATCCCTTAGTTATATGCTAAAACTCCAACCGCTAACCATCTTCAACTGCTGTATCCCCACGTGATGTAGGAGCTGACCATACTTCCATCTCCTACTCAGTGACTTGGATTCAGGATCAACTAGCGAGTTAGATTAAAGTGGTGAGCTTACATCGTTTGAAATACCCTACTTCATATTGTGGATTCCTTTTCATGTTCTGACGATCTTTAGATATTGATTTTAGTTATTGTTGGAGGCATGTCCTGACATTTTATTGACCTTCAATTTTGTAGAGGCTTTGTTAGATTACTATTGACTTGGGTGGTTTGGTTGGTTATTTAGTGATGAATGGTTGTCCGATTACCGGTGGTTTGTATAGATTTATCATGAATTATTATTAGTTTTATTTTATGTTATCTTGTTATATATTTGGAATTTATCCAACATTTGAGGATGTTGGTGTTGGTTCGGTTAGGTGAAAGGGGTGATCTCTGGTCCACATGGGACTTGAGATACCCGTCACAACTAGGCCTTGGTTCGGGTCATGACAAAGCTGGTATCAGAGCCTAGGTTCATGGTCAATTGGGTGTCCACAAATCCATGTCAAGTAGAGTCTCTTTTATGCGTGTGTAGCGCACCACAATTATAAGAGGGAGGCTATGAGACATTTAGAATTATTTCTCTTTCTTGTTGTCTTAATTTTGGGATATAGAGTTTAAGGTCTTTAATCCTATTAATTTTCATCTGTTCATCTTTCAGATCATGTCTCCAAGAAGATCTGATGTCCATGGAACTTTTTCTATCCCGTTTGAGGACAATGTGGATAGAGCTCATCCAACTTCTGGGGTCCAGACCCGGTGAAGGGTTTCTATATCTGACTGTTCTCGTGGAGTCCCACCTGTCCCCATGGACACTATTCTTGGGGGAAACAATCATACTTAGTTGCTTCATGGGGATGTTACTAATGTTGAGTTTCGATGCTCCATTAACCTATTAACCAATTGGTGATATATCAGTCATAACAATCAAGTCCTTCTAGTGATACAATGGGTTTGTCTGAGGCTATAGAGTTGTCCAATTTATGAGGTGACATTGTCCTATATTTACTATCACTAAGGTTGAGAAGGATCCTCAAATTTTCATTGATAGATGGAGAAAATCTTCCTGATTATGCATTCTTCACAGGTTAAAGGTGTAGAGTTTACTACCTATCAATTGAAAGATGTGGAATAGCAGTGGCATAAAGAGTGGGAACAGTTGAGAGGCGAAGATGCTAGTTCTACTTTATGGGATAATTTCTCTAGTGCATTTCTGGGTTGCTTCTTTCCTCAGGAGTTGAGGGAGGCGAAGGCAGAAGAATTTCTTAACTTGAAATAAGAAAGAATGACAGTCAAGGAGCATGCCTTTAAATTTCATTAGTTGCTAGGTATGCTCCTTAGTTGGTGTCTAGTACGTGGGCTAGAATGCGTAAGTTTTCTTCTGGATTGTCCCGTGAGTTGATTCTTGAGAGTAAGGCTGCCTTGTTAAACAAGGACATGGATTTCTCTAGATTGGTTGTGTATATGGAATAGGTTGAGGAAGAAAAGAAAAATCAAGCAAAGATAGGGGAGAGGTAGAGTAAGAAATTTTGGTTTTTAGAACAGGGTAGAGGCCAACAGTAGAGTGGAAAGTGGTTTAAGAAGAAGGGTTGGAGGAGTCCTAACTCCTATTCGAAAGCTAGTTCTCCTTATGCAAAGCCGTCTGGTGACTAAAGTTCTCAGAGCGGTGATGATTCTAGGGAACAAGGTGCCTAATCTAAGGCCAGTGGGGTCCAATCACCAACATCCTAGCCTTTTTACAAATTCTGTGTTCAAAGCTATCATGGTCAGTGCGAGAATGGGAGGAATTAATATTTTATGTGTGGTCAGATCAGACATATGCAGTGGGATTGTCCCTCTAGAGTTGCTTCTAGGGAAAATAAGGTTCCTATTGCCTCTTCATTAGCTCCTGCACCAAAGGGTGCCACTTCTGGCTCCGGCACCAATCAAAACTACCTTTATGCTCTCAGTACTCATCAGGAGTCCAAGGAATCTCTGGATGTTGTGACTAGTATGTTGAAACTTTTTTCCCATAATGTGTACTGTTTACTTGATCTGGGTCCCACTCTCTCTTATATGACCTTATTTGTGGATATGTATTTTGGTTTCGGTCCTAAGTGTATATCGAACCCCTTTTCTATTTCTACCTCGGTGGGTGAATCTATGGTTGCTAGAAGAGTCTATAGGGGTGTGTGGTATTTGTGGGCGGTTGTGAGGCTTTCGTGGATCTGTTTGAATTAGACATGGTTGATTTTGATGTCATATTAGGGATGGATTGGTTGGACTCGTGCTATGCTTCTCTAGACTGTCGGACCCCGTAAGGTCATGTTTAAATTCCCTAATGAGCCAATTGTTAAATAGGTGGGAAGTTCCCTAGCGCCTAAGGGAAGATTCATATCATATATTAAAGCCCGAAAGTTAATTTCCAAGGGTTGTATATATCATTTGGCACGGGTTAAAGACTCTAACTCTGAAGGCCATTCCTTATATTCTGTTTCTATGGTAAATGAGTTTCCTGAATTCTTCCTTTATGATCTACCCGGTGTTTCTCTCGATAGTGGTATTGATTTGGGGATTGACTTTATTCCGGACTCTCGTCCTATCTCTATTTCCCCATATAGAATGGCTCTAGTTGATTTGAAGGAATTCAAGAAGTAGTTGAAAGATCTCTTAGACAAGGGCTTCATCTGTCCTAGTGTGTCCCCGTGGGGTGCACCTGTCTTGTTTATTTATAAGAAGGATAGTTCCCTTCGAATGTGTATTGATTATCGACAACTGAAAAAGGCGACGGTAAAGAATAAGTATCCACTTTCTAGAACTAATGATCCCTTTGATTAGCTTCAACGTGCCAAATTCTTCTCTAAGATCGATCTTTGGTCTGGGTATCATCAGTTAAAAATTATGAAGATAGATATCCCTAAAATAACTTTTCGCACTCGGTATGGACATTTTGAGTTCTTGATGATGTCATTTGGTTTGACTAATGCCCCTGTGGTATTCATGGACTTGATGAATAGGGTCTTCCATCAGTTTCTTAATTCACTCATGATTTTCTTTATTTATGACATCTTAGTGTACTCTAAGAGTAAGAAGGATTATGCCGATCACCTATACCTTGTGTTGTAGACCTTGAAAGATCAACAATTGTATACTGAGTTCTCTAAATGTGAGTTTTTGTTGAATGCTGTGACTTATCTGGGTCATGTTGTATCTAGTGAGGGGATTATGAGGGATCCTCAGAGGGTTGCTGTGGTTAAGAAGTGGCCTAGACCTACGACTCTAATCGATATTCGGAGCTTCTTGGGTTTAGCCGATTACTATAGAAGGTTTGTGGAAAGTTTCTCTTCTATTACTGCCCCATTGACCAAGTTGACTCAGAAGAAAGTAAAGTTCTTATGGTCTGATGCTTGCTAGGGTAACTTTGAGAAACTAAAAGATTAGTTGACTTTAGCTCCGGTCTTCACTCTGTTTGAAGGCACCAAGGGTTTGGTCGTCTATTGTGATGCATCTCAGGTTGGTTTGGGTTGTGTTTTGATGTAGCATGGCAAGATGGTTGCTTATGCCTATAGATAGTTAAAGGTTCATGAGAAGAACTATCCGACTCATGACTTAGAGTTGTTAGTTATGGTGTTCACATTAAAAATTTGGCTTCATTATCTGTATGGGGTCCATGTTGATATGTTTTCTAATCATAAGAGCCTACAGTAAGTGTTCACTCAGAAAGAGCTTAATCTCAGGTAATTGAGGTAACTTAAGCTGCTTAAGGATTATGACATGAGCCTTCACTACCATCCAGGTAAAGCTAATATGGTTGCTAATGCTCTTAGCAGGTTGTCAATGGGTAGTTTGTCACATATGGATAAGGGTAAACGGGAATTAGTGAAGGATATTCACCTTTGGCTAACCTTAGAGTTTATCTCTTAGACTCTGAGGATGGTGGTGTGTTTGTGCAACAGGTGGCACAATCATCTCTTAGGGATGAAATAAAGAAGAAATAGGTATTAGACTCTCTCTTGATGAAGATCAAGGATGAGGTTGGTAAGCAATAGGTGATGGCCTTCAAGATTGGTATTGATGGTATTTTAAGGTACCAGAAGAGGTTGTGTGTTTGATGGGTAGCGAGATAGGATATTGGATGAGGCCCATGAGTCGCGGTATATGATTCACCTTTGTTCATTAAAGATGTATCATGATATTAAGGATATTTATTGATGGAATAATATGAAGCGAGATGTAGCCAATTTCATGGCTAAGTGTATGGTGTGTCAGCAAGTGAAGGTGTAGAACATGAGGCCCGGTAGGCTAATATAAGAGATTGAATTACTAGTGTCTAAATGGGAGATAATTAACATGTATTTCATCATCGGCCTTCTGTATACACGGAATCAGTGTGACTATATTTGGGTCATCGTGGATAGGATGACTAAGCGTACTCAATTTTTGCCAGTGAGGACTAATTATTCTGTCGAGGACTACACAAAGTTGCTCCTTCAGGAGAATGCAAGAAGTTTCATGGTGTTCCTATCTCTATTATATTAGATCGTGGTACTCATTTCTCATCTCATTTTAGCCGCTCTTTTTAGTCTGGTTTGGGGACTAAAGTGAGCCTTAGCACCTCTTTTCACCTATAGATGGATGGGCAAGCGGAAATAACCATTAAGACTTTGGAAGATATACTACGAGCTTATGTAATCTACTTTGGTGGTAGTTGGTACGACCACTTTCCTCTCATTGAATTTGCCTATATCAATAGTTACCATTCTAGCATTGGTATGGCTCTATTTGAGGCATTGTACAGTAGGAGGTGTAGATCTCCTATTGGGTGGTTCAAGGTTGGTGAGGCAGAGATTTTTGGATAAGATTTAGTTTACCAAGATATGGAAAAGGTGAAGGTGATTTGGGATAGGCTTAAGACCTCCCAAAGTCACCAAAAGTCCTATGCGGAAGTAAGGAGAAGAGAGTTTGAGTTTGAGGTTGGAGATTGGGTTTTCTTAAAGTTATCTCCCATGAAGGGAGTAATGCAGTTTGGAAAGAAGGGGAAACTCAGTCCCCGATATATTGGCCAATGCTTGGTTTTGAGAAGGGTTGGTAATGCTGCATATGAGTTGGATTTTCCCTCCAACATGAGTACTGTTCATCCGATATTCCATGTGTTCATGTTGCAGAAATACGTGGGTGATCCTTCGTTGGTTGTTTCCTGAACATTGGTGTTTCAGATTTGTTGTCCTATGAGGAGGTCTTGATGAGGATATTGGATCAACAAGTCTGTCAGTTGCTGATAAAGGATGTGGCTTCGATAAAGGTTCTTTGGCGGAACCAAAAGTTCGAGGAGAATAATTAGGAAGTCAAGGAGGACACGGAGTCGAAGTAGCCATTCCTATTCCCTATTTCATACATTTGTGCTTGAGGTATGTATGAATTCTTAACATCTCTGTTTTTTGCCTTTGTTAAAGGAAAAATTGATTTTCTTGGCATCTTTGTTTTCTAACTTAGTTAAAGGTGGGAGTAGAGATGTTTGGGGTTTAATCGTGCTAGTTAATGCCTTGTCCCATCATTTGAGGTCGAATGATCCTAAGAGGGGAGACTGAAATACCCCAGATTTTGGTCCTTGAAAATTCCTTGAGCCTTGAGTTCACTGCCCTTTGACGACTCATCATAGGAGTCGTATGGTGTGGTTACGGGTCTAGGTCCCAAGTCGTAACCAACCCAGTATTTAATTGGTTAAGTTCTGCTCTGAGTACGAGTGACTCATTACGAGTCGTAAGACCATGTTACGAGTGGTAGTGTTGAGTCGTATGTTGTCCAGTGTCTAATACCTTTGGGTTCTGTCTTGGATAAGACTAGAACATATGAGTCATATGGTCAGGTCACGAGTGGGATCATGGAGTCGTAAGATGGACAGTGTATGGGTGTCCAACTTAGTCTTTAAGATACAACTCATAGCTACGAGTCATATGATGTTGTGATGAGTCGATGGATCGACTCATAACCAAGGACGATCTTTTTACAGTTTTTAGTTAGGGGAACTTTGGACATTACCCACTTAAAACCCTTAAGGCCCCATGTCCCTAAAACACTTTGGGACATTTATTCTACACTTTGCAAGATCAAAACATCTTCTTTACTCTCTCAAAATTCTCTCAAGAAAAATTGGCTAGGGTTTCTCCAAAGTGGCCATCTAAAGGTTCAAAAGTCAATTTCTCTCCGTGAATCTTCATAATTCAGGCACGTGATTCTTCCCTCAATATTAGTTTACTAAAAGCATATGTTTTAAGCATTGTTCATGAATCATTAATGGTTGTTTGAAACCAAAGTTGAGAGGTTTGAATGCATATCACTAAATATTGTTTTCTATGGCTCAAATTGTGATTATGCATGTTTTAATTATGGTTTTGCACATGTGGGTGCATGGGAATGGTGTGATTTAATTGAGGGGTTATGGTTGAACCCTAAATTTGATGATTTTGGCTTTGATAATGGCATGCCCTCTACCTATTTGTGAAATTATTCATTTATGTGCTGTGGAAACACTACACTTTCAATGCTTAAAACAAAGAATTTATGCTTGGACTTAGGTTATTATTGTAGATATGATGTGGTTATATGGCTGTTACAGGTAAAACAGGTGAATGATGGTTGTGCAATGAAATTATAAGAAAATGCTCAAAAAAACATAAAGTCTGTTCATCATACGAGTCAACATACTAGTCATCAACATAACATACAACTCGTAAGTGAACTCGTAAGCAAGATAGTAACTAAAGCCATACTGAGAAGTTAACTAAAGAGAAGATACGACTAGAGAGTATGAACCATAAGTTATTGATACGGGTCGTGACAAGCAACTATAATGAAAATAAAAACTCAGACAGTCATTTAGAATAGAAGTCATAAAAGAAGATGAGTTAGAAGATCTGAGTAATACTCATAAGGATAAATCGTACAGATACCAGTGTCCAGAGCTTGGAAAGATTAATTCCTAGGTGGTAACGAGTGAAGACCACGGGTTGTATGGTCCAGGTACGACTCGTAAGGCTGAGTCATAAGGATAAAAGAAAGTTGAAGCCTAGGAGATTAGCTACTGGAGAGCATACGAATAGCACTATACGACTCGTAAGAATACCTTATGAGTGGATGACGCGAGTCATACCTTTTGCCGACATACTTTTTCTATTTTATTTTAATTAGGATTTTTGGGTTATTTTGAGATACTATAAGTATCTTAGGGTTATTCCTTTATTAGGTCACATTCTTTAATATACTTTTATGCACTTTTACATTACTTGGAGCATTGAGATATTGTTTTTGAGATTTTTGGGTTTTTATTCAATTGAAGACTTCGGATTTTCTTCTTCTTATTCTTGTACAATAAATTACATGTGTTTTATTTATTAATTATCATGGATTGTTGCATGAATATGAGTGACTAATTTCCATGACTAGGGTGTTGGGAACCCTAGCAGATTAACTATGTAGAGGAAGTGGGAGATTTATCTATTCTAACGTGGTTGCATGTATCTTAATCTTCTTCATATTAATTGACCTCAGAGCACTGCTGAAGCTTGAGGATTTCCTATATTCAAGAACGTCCTCACAAAGGAGTTCGAGATTGGGAAAGGGGATTAAGACAGTAATTTGAGATTCACATGCATTTTATTATTCTACCAACTCATCTAATCAACTTGAGACTCAAAAGATAAAATTTGAATTGATGTCATAGCCAAGGAGAAATAAGGTGACGTCCTGAGACTCATAAGGTAGAGGGTGAGATTTATCAACGCATTCACAAGATGGTTGATAATACATAACTTGTCGACATTACATACACAGCAGTAGAATATGTGGGTTAAATATGCGAAACTTATGGAGTTAAGAAGCCAGGGGAACACAGTCCTAGTGTTCATTTTCTAATGTTTACAAACTCAAAGAATTCAAGGTCGGTGACTACTTACTGTTGAATCCACATTCCCCCATTTACTTTTCCATACTTCTCATGAATTTCATCAAGTTAAGTAACTGTTCAACGTTTTTACTATGGGTTCGACCCCAACATAGTTTGGGTTACTATATTTGGCATCGACCGCAACATACTTCTTTGGAGGTTTGTTTTGGGTGACATCATTAATAAGAATGATATTGTCACAAGTTTGAATTGTGTTTTTGAACTAAGGTTTTGGAATAATCATGATAATGATTGATGAAGGACTTTGTAAAGGCTTTGATGGCCATAAATTAAATTGAATTAAAACCTTAAGGGTTTGGTTGGCTTAGGGGTTTGAGTCCTAAAGTGATGAATTGATTTATATTCCTTTTTGAACATTAGGTTTGAGTCCTAAACTGATGTAATAATTGTCTTGGGATGTTGTATGCTTGCAAGTGGGGTTGGTATAACAAAACCAATGGGGTGACTTTGGTAAGTAACTAGATTGATAATTATGATTGTGAAATAAATGTTTTAAATTGGGCTTAAGAGCGGGATGTGCAACTGGGTCGTGAAGGTGGAGGTCTCGAAGGACTAACACTGGAAAATATTCTAGCTGGTGCGGGTATCTAAATGACCAGAAGGTTTGAGTACCTCGTATTGGTTATATGAATGGGAGGTTCGAGTGCCTTATATTATATACATTGGTGCTTAAGTCACTTAAACTATGCCGGGAGGTTCGAGTCCCTCATAAAGGCATTTATGGATATGGATATTCTATAGTTTGTGTGGCTACATGCACTGGAGCCCTTCCAGTTAGGGGAGATCTGGGCCCATATAGAGCGTAGGTGCCTTGTCTTATGATGGCCCATATATGTATACGTATATCGTATGATATTATGCATTAAATGTTGTATTGGTTTTGAACTGTTATCATGGCATTATTTTGTTCCTCTATCCCTGAGTTACATGCTAGCGCTTCAATCGCTAATCGTCTTCAGATGTTGTATCCCCACGCGATGCAGGAACTAGCCATACTTTCACATCTCCTACTCAGTGACTTAGATTCGGGCTCAGCTAGCGATTCAGATTAAAGTGGTGAGCTTTCATCCTTCAGAAGACTCCAGTTCATATTGTAGATTTCTTTTCATGTTCTGACAATATTTGGATATTGGTTTTATCTATTGTCGGGGGAATATCCTAATATTTTATTGACCTTCAATTTTGTAGAGGATTTATTAGATTACTATGGACTTGGGTAGTTTGGTTGGTTGTTTGGTAACGAATGGCTGTCCAGTTATCGGTGGTTGGTATAAATTTATCATGAATTGTTATTAGTTTTATTTTATGTTACCTTGTTATATATTCAGATTTCATTTGATATTTGAGGATGTTGTGTTGGTTCGGTTAGTTAAAGGGGGTAATCTCTTGTCTATGTGGGACTTGTGATACCCTTCACGGCCAGGCCCTGGTTTGGGTCGTGTACCATTAAAATTGATTTTATGCTTTGTCCACTCACCAAGATCAAGAGATCTTCCAAGATGTAGTCCCTGGTATGCTTCCTGTCTTTACCTTGATGCTTACGTATTATTAGATTTGGGTCAAACCTCTCTTTTGTAGACCCAGTAATTGAAGGAGAGCTCCCCAGATGTAGTCACTAGTATGGTTTGTGTCTTTCACCTTAATGCTTATGTATTGTTAGATCTGGGGTCAAACCTCTCTTTTGTAACCCTTATAATTGTTGTGAACTTAGGTGTAAGTCCCAAGAGTGTTTCTGAACCATTTTCAGTTTCCACTCTCATTAGTGAGTTAGTTGTTATTAGATGAGTATACAAAAAGTTCTCTATTACAGTCCTCGATAGGGTTACTTTAGTAGATTTAATAGAACTAGATATGATAGATTTTAATGTCATTCTTGGTATGTATTGGCTCTATTCATGATATGCCTTAGTTAATTGTTGCACTCGAGTAATGAAGTTTCAGTTTTCTAATGAGTCAGTCCTTGAGTGGGAGGGTAGTTCAGTAACTCCTAAGGATCGTTTTATCTCCTATTTTAAACTTAGAAAGTTAATCTCTAAAGGGTGTATCTATCACCTGGTTCGGGTTAAAGATACTAAGACAGAGACCTTAACCCTCCAGTCAGTTTATGTAGTTAATTATTTCCCTAAAGTCTTCCAAGAGGATTTACCCAAGGTACCTCCCGGTAGAGAAATTAAATACGGGAATTAACCTCTTTCTAGATGCCCAACCCATCTCAATCCCTCCCTACATGATGGCTCTGGATGAACTTAAAGAGTTAAATAAACAACGTAAGGACCTCTTAAATAAGAGATTCATCAGACCTAGTGTTTGTCATAGGGTACTCCAGGTTTATTCGAGCGCAAAAAGGATGGTACTATCATAATGTGTATAGATTACAAATCGTTAAATAAGGTCACCATCAAGAATAAGTACCCTATCTCCAGAATTGATGACTTATTTGACCAGCTTCAGAAGTTCACTACTTGGTTCCCATTCTTTTTCCCCTCAGAGCTAGCTTATTAAAAACATATCTATCTGTAAATGAAAGTTATATCCCCAATTAGATTGGGATATAATCAGTTGAAGGTCAAAAGATATGATATTTTGAAGATTGCTTTTAAAACTCAGTACGGTTTCTTTGAGTTTGTGTTATGTCTTTTGGGATAACAAATGCTTCCACAACTTTTATGGATTTGATGAATAGTAATTTTAGGTAGTATTTGGACATGTTTGTTATTGTCTTCATAGATGACATACTTATCTACTATCAGAGTGAGGAGGAGCATGGAGACTATTTTAGGATAGTGTTGCAGACCTTAAATATAACTAGTTGTTTGCAAAATTTAGTAAGTCTGAAATTTTGGTGGATTCGGTTAACTTTTTGGGGCATGTGATTTTGGGTGAAGGTATTCATGTAGACCCTCAGAAAATTGATGTAGTGAAGCACTGACCTAGACCCATTACTCCATCTAATACTATAAGTATCTTAGGGTTATCCTTTATTAGGTTATATTCTTTAATATACTTTTATGCACTTTTACATTACTTGGAGCATTGAGATTTTGTTCTTAGATTTTTGGGTTTTTATTCAATTGAAAACTTTGGATTTTCTTCTTATTCTTCTTGTGCAATAAATTACATGTGTTCTTTATAGAATATCATGGATTGTTGCATGAATATGAGCGGCTAATTTCCTTGACTAGGGTGTTGGGAACCCTGGCGTATTAAATGCATAGAGGAAGTGGGAGATTTATCTATTCTAATATGGTTGCATATATCTTAATCTTTTTCATATTAATTGACCTCAGAGAACTACAGAAGTTTGAGGATTTCCTGTATTCAATAGCGTCCTCACAAGGGAGTTTGAGATTGGGAAAATGGGATTGAGATAATAATTTGAGATTCACATTCATCTTATTATTCCACCATATCATCAAATCAACTTGAGACTCAAAAGGTGAAAGTTGAAATGAAGTTATAGACATGGAGCAACAAGGCGACACCCTGAGACTCATAAGGTAAAGGGTGAGATTTATAACACGTTCACAAGACGATTGATAATCCATAGCTTGTTGACTTTATATGTAGGGCAGCAGAATAGGTGGGTTGAACACGAGGTACTTACAAAGTTGCGAAGTCAGGGGGAGCACATTCCTAGTGTTAGTCTTCTATTATTTACAAACTCAAAGTATTCAAGTTCGGTGACTACTTACTATTGAATCCAAATCCCTCCATTTACTTTTCTACACTGCTCATGAATTTTGTCAAGTTAAGTAACTGTTCAATGTTTTTCCTGTGGGTTCGACCCCAACTTGGTTTGGGTTACTATATTTGGCATCGACCGTAACATACTTCTTTGGAGGTTAGTTTTGGGAGAAATCAAATTTTGGCGCCATTATCGGGGATGACAGGGTGAATTATTGATTGAAGTGGAGAGGTTCACGAGTTTTATTTTTTGTTCTTGATTTGGCATAATCCGGTGTATGCCCAACACTAGGAGTAGAGTCAATCCTTTACTTCCTATTGATCCAGAGCCAGAAAGAATTCTTCAAACACCACAAAAGATATCGGAACAAGTTTATGATAGTGTTCCTACTGGGGTTCGAGACCCTCAGATTGTACCCCCTACTCTACCTATTGATCCTAATACGGCTCTTCCACATTCCCCAGGTGATCCATAAAATCTTATAGATCGATAGATAGAGCACTTACTAGCGGAAGAAGCAACCAGATTGGTAGAAAAGGATTAGCTAGGCCTCGATAGGAGGCCGAGCATCAAGATAGAGTACAGATTGGGGGAGCTCCATTAATCCCTGCATATAAAAATCTATACCCACATAATGAATATGAGGATATGGGTTATGTTGAACCTACTAAGACATGAGCCATGATTCCTCCCGATCTATCCCCAAAGTTAAGTTTGACATTACTAGTGCAATGATCCAATTGTTGAACTTAAAGGGCATATTTTCGGGATCAATGACTGATGAAGCAAACATGCATCTTGCTAATTTTACTGGGATCTATACGTCTTATACTATTTTGGGGGTAGACCAAGAATCTTTAAGGTTGAGGTTGTTTCTATTATTACGGATAAGAGAAGCTTCACTATGGTTAGGGGAACTTTTGAGAGGTTCAATCACTACTTGGTATGGGTTGCATAGAAAATTTCTAAACAAATTCCTCCCTCCTACAATAATGCTATAGTTGAAAGATGAAATTTACAATTTCAGACAATTACCTGTAGAATCCATGTATGAGGCATGGTTTACATATAAAAAAAAGCTGAGCATGGTACTTAATCACAGAATCACAGGGTCCAACTTGTTGGAAATCTTCTACGGATCATTGAATGCCAGTTTAAGAGCAATGGTATATAAAATTTTGGGAGGTGCATTTATGCGTTTTTGGTGGGATGCTGCACATGATATGCTAGATGATATTTCAGTGACAAATCGAGGATGACACACTAGAGATGCTGAATGTGGTACAAGTATATATGATATTAGAGAATCTAATGATTATGGAGATGGTCATGATTTGGTAGCACAAGAGGTCGCACAACTTCAGACAGATATTGGGCTGCTCACAAATAATTCACAACAATGAGTGCTGGAAAAATAAATGTAGTTGGGGAACAAGGGTCTACTTCTAGGACTGTTGAGACTGAATATGAAGAGGAAGTAAAGTATCTTGATCGGTAGTTGGTGGCTTTCTGATACCAAGGTCAAGGGAATCAAGGTCGGAACTATTACATTGATAGATATAGATATAGAAGTAGAGAGAAAGAGATGTTGATTGGCGGAGAAAAGATGATTACAAAGAGAAGAATGACAGGTATGTTCCACCAGGTGTTCATGATTCAGAATCTATAATTGAGGCAATTTTGTCAAAATTAGTCAAGGGTCAAGAAAGTCAAGAGACCTGTCTTAAGAAGATTAACACAGATCTATCAGGGCTAAACCAGAATGTTGTGTCACATTCTACTGCAATCAAACAATTGGAGCAATAATTTGGTCAGATGTTAGCCACAGTAAATCAAAGGTAGCCTGGCAGTCTCCCTAGTAACATGGTGGTTAATCTAAAAAATAATAGTCACAGCCATGCTATTACTACTTAGAGTGGTAAAACAACCATACACCCATCTGTACCCATTGTAGATGAGAATAAGAATGATGATGATCATGTTGATGTAGAGACTAGTAGCAAGAAATATAAAGTAAAAGACAAGGTTGAGGAGCTTGTGTTAAAGTCCATCTCGAGACCTCTTCCTTCTTTTTCTCAAAGGCTGGAAAAGAAATAAGAAGAGAGTAAGTATATGGAATTTTTATCTATGTTAAAGGAGTTGTCAGTCAACATACCACTTAAAGAGGCATTATTGCAAATGCCAGGATATGGAAAATTCATGAAGGATCTAATCACCAAGAAAAGGTCAGCCATTTATGAGCCAGTCGATAATATTCATTACTGCAGTGCTGTAGCTACTAGAATATTAGTAGAGAAGATGGAGGATCCTGGTGCTTTCACCATACCTTGCACTATTGGATCTTTCAACTTTACTTGGGCATTATGTAATTTGGGTGCTAGTATCAACCTCATGCCATTAGAAGTGTTTAAATAGTTGGGGTTAGGAGATCCTAAACTAACCACCATTAGACTAGTGATGGTAGATCGGACTGTGAAAAAGCCAGTTAGTATTCTATATGATGTATTGGTAAAGGTGGATTTTTTATTTTTCCTACTGATTTTGTGATATTAGACTGTAAAGTGGACTTTCAAGTCCTAATTATTTTAGGAAAACTGTTCTTAGCCAAAGAAAGGATGTTGATTGACTTAGAGCTAGGACATCTGATGATGAGACTCAATAATGAACTGGTGATATTCAATGTATGCAAATCCATGAAGCAACCAGATGAGTTAAGAGTGATATCCGTGATTGATATGTATGATGAGGAAATGGATTCATTCTATGATGTTGATTTAATGACTATTTGGGATAATGCTTCTAATATTGTTCCTATTGAAGAGAGGTTGGGTGTTGAAGCTTTGGCTGTTGTAATCATGAACTTCAACAATGATGTTATTGATGACTATAATGAGATGGTATGTGCACTCTATGGGAGTGGTTCTTATACTTATGCACAATAGAAGCTTGGTTTGGATCTGAAAAATAGGACCACTCTACCTGCTAGCTTATCTATTGAGGATCCACCAGTCTTAGAGTTAAAGGCCCCCCCTTCTCATTTGCGATATGCATTCTTAGGGGCCAATAACACTTTATCGGTAATCATTATAATTGACTTGATTGAGATAGAAATGGAATCTTTATTATCAGTGCTACAGAGATTCAAAAGGGCCATTGGTTGGTCCATTACAGACATTTTGGGTATTCCGTCTGGTATTAATACTTATAAGATCCAATTTGAACTGGATTGTGTTCTAAGTATAAAACATTAACGTTGACTTAATCCTACTATGTAGGAGGTAAAAAAGAAAGAGATAATCAAGTGGTTGGATGCTGGTGGAGTATGTCCCATTACTGATAGTACGTGGGTCAGTCCGGTATAATATGTTTCAAAAAAAGGCAATATTACTGTTATGCCTAATGAGAAGAATGAACTAGTACCGATGAGGCTAGTCACAAGATGGAGAGCGTGTATGGATTACAGGAAACTGAATGCATAGACTCATAAAGACCATTTTACCATGCCCTTAATGGACTAGATACTGGATAAACTTACGGGTAGAGGATTGTACTATTTTTTAGATGGGTACTCAAGCTACAACCAAATCATTATTTCACCTGATAACTAATATAAAACAACCTTCACTGGTCCTTATGGGACCTTTGCATTCAGACGTATGCCTTTTGGGTTGTGTAATTCTCCAGCCACATTTCAGAGATGCATGATGTTAATATTATTTTTCATGGTGGAAGATACCATCGAAGTGTTTATGGATGATTTCTTAGTCATTGGTGATTCTTTTGATGATTGCTTAGTTCACTTGGCAAATGCTCTTCGAAGGTGCGAGGAATAAAACTTGGTACTTAATTGGGAAAAGTGCCATTTCATGGTTAAATAAGGTATTGTTCTTGGACACAATATTTTAAAAAATGGTATTGAGGTATATAGATCCAAGATTGAATTGATCGAGAAATTAACTTCGCCAACTTCTGTGAAGGGTGTTCGAAACTTTTTGGGACATGCTGGGTTTTATAGGCGATTCATCAAGGATTTATCTAAGATTATAAATCCTCTTTGTAGGCTTCTTGAGAAAGAGGTGAAATTTGATTTTACCAAAGCATGCTTGAAGGCTTTTGAATGTCTGAAAGAGAAGTTGATGACTGATCCTATTATCGTGTCCCCTGAATGATCCTTGCCATTTGAGATTATGTTTTGGCCTTTGGTGCGGTACTAGGCCAACAAAAAAAGAATATCCGTCATCCCATCTACTATGCAAGCAAGGCACTAAATCCTACTCAAAAGAACTACACAGTCACGAAACAAGAATTTTTGGCAGTGGTTTTTGCCTTTGAGAAGTTTAGGTCTTATTTGATTGGGACAACGGTAATTATGCACACTGATCATGCAGCATTATGGTACTTAATAACCGAAAAAGATACAAAGCCAAGACTGATTAGGTTGGTCTTATTGTTGCAAAAATTTGATTTCGAGGTCAAGGGCAGAAAAGGCACTGAGAATCAAGTTGCAGATTATTTTTTTAGACTTGAGGAAAAAACTATGTAGAAAGTTGAAGATGGGCTCGAGATTGATAACAGTTTTCTAGATGAGTAGATATTGGCTTCTTCTCAAGATCTAATTCCATGGTTTATTAACTATGCAAATCATCTAGCAAGTGATCTAGTCCCATAAGACCTTTCCTTCCAGCAAAGAAAGAAGTTTATGCATGAGGTAAGGAAATTTTTTTGGGATGAACCTTATTTATTCAGAATTTGTACGGATGGTATTATTCGTATATGTATACCTGAGGTGGAAATGATGAGCATACTTGAGGCTTGCCATTCTTCACCAGTTGGGGGTCATCATGGAGGAACACACATAGCCCAATAAATCTTGTAATATGGGTACTATTGGCCAACAATTTACAAAGACACACATGATTTGCTTCAGCTTGTGATCAATGTCAATGCCAAGGTAACATCTCTAGACACCGTGAACTTTCTACGACTCTAATTTTAGAATTGGAATTGTTTGATGTATGGTTTGTGGATTTCATAGGACCATTTATGAGTTTTTTTTGAGTGGTTGAAATCCCTAATAATGAAGGATGTTGTGTCACCGCATTCTTTAAAAGAACATTTTTTATCGATTTGGCATACCACGTGTAGTCATCAGTGATGGTGGGTTACACTTTTGTAATCGTCTATTCAAGAGTTTCCTTGAGAAGTATGGCGTGAAACACAAGGTGGAAACACCTTATAATCCGCAGACTAGTGGATAAGATGAGGTGTCCAATAGAGAAATCAAGTCTATCTTGGTAAAGACAATAAATGCCAATAGGATTGATTGGTCAAGAAAGCTAGACTATGTATTATGGGCTTACCGAACAGCTTTCAAGACTCCCATTAGTACTTCTCCTTATCAACTGGTTTATGGAAAGACATGTCACTTGCCTGTTGAACTTGAACATAAAGAACTGTGGGCTTTGAAAAAGCTATAGAAGGATACAACAAAGTCAAGGATGACTAAGATGAATGAGTTGGATGAATTTCGAATTCAAGTGTATGAAAGTTTTACCCTTTACAAAGAAAAGATGAATCTCTATCATGATCACAAGATTGAGAAAAGGACATTTTAAAAAGGTGACCGGGTATTGCTTTATAATTCTAGACTTCACTTGTTTTCAAGCAAGTTGAAGTCTAGGTGGTATGGTCCATTTACGGCGACAAAAGTTTATCCATATGGTTCTTTGGAATTGAAGAGGGATGGTGAAGCCTCATTCAAGGTGCGTGGGTAAAGATTAAAGCATTATATGGGTAACACTAAGAAAGTTAGTGTTATTTTTGAGATGGACCTTGGTGAAGTCTGAGTAACCAAGGCAATTACGTTGTGCCGCGATGTTAAATCAAGCACTGCATGGGAGGCAACCCATGAGGCTAGTTGGTGAAATCTAGTACCCAACTTAGCCACATTGTGTCGCGACGTTAAATTAAGTACTGCGTGGAAGGAAACCCATGTTTCTGTACTTAATAATTTATAGGGTAATATGTGTATCAGTGTGCAGGATTAAAGTTTGCAGAAAAGAGCCAAAAATTCTAGAAAACAAGGTCATATGGACTCTTCAAGAGTCGTACCTTCACATGATGACTCGTGAGTAAGAGTCGTAAGGACCTCAGAGTAGATTCAAATCTAGGTAAGAGGACACTAGAGTCCTTACGATTCTCAAAATAAGTCATAACCCTGGTTACAGTTTATCACATTGAGTCATAATGACTCTAGAACCCAGGTAAGTTTCTAGGTCTTTACAAAGAAAGGATAATACCCGTAAGCATTGGTTATGAGTCACACACATGACTTGTAACCAAACTTACCAAGTTGAGGGTCGCGGGTCAACCCAACCTAGAGATACCCTTTAAACTAAATAAGGGCACCCGATTTGGGTATCCGACATCATAATTAATGACCCATCTCCATTGTTGATGATTTCAAAGCTCTAAACACATAAAATCACTCCAAAAAACACACCTAATCTTTGGTTGCTATCATATTTCACGAACTCTTCAAGCATTTGAGGTACAAAAGTGTGCAAATCAAAGAAACCTAAAATTTCAATAGCTCAAGTAAGTCTTTGAACTTAAATTCTTTATATTTTAAGTTGACGTTGAAAATAAGTTGAGATTTTAGAATTTCTTCGAGTTGAATATCTATGTGCATTGATAATTTGAACCCTAATTCTTAGAAATTGAGTTTGAAATGAAATTTGGGAATAAACTTGTAATTTGTGTAATAGAAATGTGTGTTTTGGACTGATATGGGGCGGTAATGCTATATATTGAAGGGTAAAATAGGGATTGTATGTTTGAATCAACTCAAAATATAAAACCTTTATGTTGCAGTGGATACGAGGCTCCTTACGACTTGTACCTACATATAATGAGTCATGACGAGACTCGTAACCACTGAAAACATAAAGGTCTAGCTGGGTGTAGGTTATGATATGGGTACGACTTGCCTATGTGAGTCGTATCCAACCTCCACGACTCATAAACATAAGTTGTAATGACCTGGGGAGATAACATATATTAGAGTTTAGTTTCTGGTCTACTTACAAGTATTGGTAATGAGTCGTAATGTGTCCTTATGACTGGTTAGGAGGACTCGTAAGCTGACCAATGAACATTCATGAATACATTGCTTAACTGATGACTCATACATACAAGCCATATCCAGTGAATAAGACTCAGATCCCCCAGTTATAACATGAACAGAACATACATATTGACACTTAATTTTCTTTGTTTTTCTTTCCTTTCCTTAGTAATTACTTATGAGTGTATGCACATAGGTACTATGGATCCTAAAGGTGACTCTTCAAAGAACAATACCAAGAAAAATGTGGCTCTCAAGGAAAATTTATATTTGGCAGATGAGGAAACAAGTGAGTCAAGTAGGGACCTCGTTGAGTACCCAATGAAAAAGAAATCTGACACCAAAGGAAAGACGACCTCGAGAAAAGAAGGTCATCACACCAGAGGGCGCACCTCTAAAGGGGCCTAAAAAGAAGAACCCTCATACCTCACCACCTTAAAAACTCTCCCAGTCTAAAGAGGACATTGGTGATAATAATGAGGAAGTTGAATCAAGTTCTGAGGGTGATGCAGGGAAAGAAGAGTCGAGCTCCAATGAAGTAGAGTCTGAAAATACATGTGAGGATGAGGAGAACATCACTCCTATTGATGTGTAGGACCCACCTCTACCTATATAGCCTACTTTGGTTCCCACCATTGATAGTAGGGGTATCTCGATATGCAGGAAACGTACAATGATAGGTTAAGAATGCTCCTACTAATGAAAGAATCAAAATAAGTCTCTATCTTGAAAGGAGATTAACCACCACATGCATGTCTAAGTTTCCTAGATTTAAGGCTAGATTTTGGCAGTATGGTTTCCAATAGATTACTATAGTACTAGGGAAGTATAGTCCTGTACTAGTGTAGGAATTTTATACTGTGTATAAGGGTGAGCTGAAGAGGCAATATCCATAAGGAAACTTGTGGAGGGGTGGTGATCCAATCACATCGTTGACAGTTCAGCGTGTGCGGGTAAACATCTCTCTACTGACCATTTCATGGTTCTTGAATGGACTAAGTTTCCAGCCATCAGTAAACACCGGTGATATGGATTACTGCATGGATGAAATGTAGAAGTTTACATGAAAGCAACTGAGGTCGGAAGACAAAATATGACATTTCCAATGGATCACAAGTTTAATTGCTTTAAATGGGGAAGAAGTCGATTGGGTGATAGGAGGACAGGAGTGACCTCACAAATGATTGAAAAGCACACACTGAACTTTTAGTTCATGGCATGGTGGACACTGGCTCAACATAGAATATGTCCCACTACTGGGGACAACGTTCTTAGCCCAATTCATACATTCTCAGCCCAATTCATTCAACATACTAGTCAACATAACATATGGCTCATAGGTGAACTCGTAAGCAAGCTTGTAACTAAAGCCAAGATGAGAAGTTAGGTAAAAAGAGGATACGACTGAAGAGTACGAACCATAAGTTGTAGATATGGGTCATGACAAGAAACTATAAAGAAAACAGAAACTCAGTCAGCCATTCATAGTTGAAGTCACAAAAGAAGATGAGTTGGAAGATCTGAGTATGACTCATAAGGATAAATCGTAAGGATACCAGTGTCTAGATCTTGGAAAGATTAATGCCCAGGTGGTGACGAGTGAATACCATGAGTCGTATGGTCTAGTTATGACCCATGAGGCTGAGTCGTAAGGATAATAGAAAGTTGAAGCCCAGGAGATCAGCTACAGGAGAGCATACGACTAGAACTATATGAATCGTAAGAATACCTTAAGAGTGGACAACACGAGTCGTACCTTATGTTGACATATTTTTCCTATTCTATTTTAATTAGCACTTCTGGGTTATTTTGAGATACTATAAATATCTTAGGGTTATTCCTTTATTAGGTTACATTCTTTAATATACTTTTATGCACTTTACATTACTTGGAGCATTGAGAATTTGTTCTTGAGATTTTTGGGTTTTTATTCAATTGAAGACTTTGGATTTTCTTTTTTTTTTATTGTGCAATAAATTACATGTGTTCTTTATTGATTATCATGGATTGTTTCATGAATATGGGCGGCTAATTTCCTTAACTAGGGTGTTGGGAACCCTGGCAGATTAACTAAGTAGAGAATGTTAGAGATTTATCTATTCTAACGTGGTTACATGTATCTTAATCTTCTTCATATTAATTGACCTCAGAGCACTACAGAAGCTTGGGGACTTCCTGTATTCAAAAGCATCCTCACAAGGGAGTTTGAGATTGGAAAAAGGGGATTAAGATAGTAATTTGAGATTCACATCTATCTTATTATTCCACCATCTTATCTAATCAACTTGAGACTCAAAAGGTGAAAGTTGAACTGAAGTCATAGACAAGGATCAATAAGGCGATGCCCGGAGCTCATAAGATAAAGGGTGATATTTATCAATGCATTCACAAGATGGTTGATAATACATAGCTTGTCGACTTTACATGTAGAGCAGCAAAATAGGTAGGTATGAGAAACTTATGGAGTTTAGAAGACAGGGGAACACAATCCTAGTGTTTATCTTCTATTATTTATAAACTTAAAGCATTTAAGTTCGGTGACTACTTACTATTGAATCCAAATTCCCCCCATTTACTTTTTCACACTTGTCGTGAATTTCAACAAGTTAAGCAACTTTTTAATATTTTTCCTTTGGATTCGACCCCAACATAGTTTGGGTTACTATATTTGGCATCAACCACAACAAACTTCTTTGGAGGTTAGTTTTGGGTGACATCATTAATGAGAATGATATTATCACAAGTTTGAATTATGTTTTTGAACTAAGGTTTTGGAATAACCATGATAATGATTGATAAAGGACTTTGTAAAGGCTTTGATGGCCGTAAATTAAATTGAATTAAAACCTTAGAGGTTTGGTTGGCTTAGAGGTTTAAGTCCTAAAGTGCCGAATTGATTTATGTTCCTTTTTGAACATTGGGTTTGAGTCCCATACTGATGTAATCATTGTCTTAACATGTTGTATGCTTTCAAGTGGGGTTGGTATAACAATACCAACGGGGTACCTTTGGTAAGTAACTGGATTGATGATTATGATTGTGAAATAAATATTTTAAATTGGGATTAAGAGCGGGATGTGCAACTGGGCCATGAAAGTGGAGGTCCTGAAGGACTAACACTGGAAACTGTGCCAGCCGGTATGGATCTCTAAACGACCAAAAGGTTTGAGTCCCCCATATTAGTTATATGAATGGGAGGTTCGAGTCCTCCATATTATATACATTGGCGCTTAAGTCACTTTGAATATGCCAGGAAGTTCGATTCCCCTATAAAGAAATATATGGAAATGGATATTCTCTGGTTCATCTGGCTACATGCACTGAGCCCTTCCAGCTAGGGGAGATCTGGGACCATATAGATCGTAGGTGCCTTGTTTTATGATAGCTATGCTACACAACCCAGGTTAATATTTTTGTACTTTATTCTAAGCCTTTTTCCCTACCCCAGTATATGGTATTATATATGTAAATGTATTTTATATAATATTATGCATTGAATGTTGTATTGGTTTTGAACTATTTTCATGGAATTATTTTGTTCCTCTATCCCTTAGTTACATGCTAGCGCTTTAACCGCTAATCGTCTTCATATATTGTATCCCCACGCGATGCAGTAACTAGCAATACTTCCATATCTCCTACTCAGTGACTTAGATTTGGGATCAACTAGTGAGTCAGATTAAAGTGGTGAGCTTCCATCGTTCAAAATACCCTAATTCATATTATAGATTTCTTTTCATGTTTTGACTATATTTGGATATTAGTTTAATCTATTATCGGGGGCATATCTTAATATGTTATTGACCTTCAGTTTTGTAGAGGCTTTGTTGGATTACTTTGGACTTGGGTGGTTTGGTTGGTTGTTTAGTAACGGACGATTGTCCAGTTATTGGTGGTTGGTATAGATCTATCATGAATCCTTATTAGTTTTATTTTATGTTACCTTGTTATACATTCGGAATTCATTCGACATTTGAGGATGTTGTGTTGGTTCAGTTAGTTGAAGGGGGTGATCTTTGGTCCACATGGGACTTGTGATACCTATCACGGCCAGGCCATGGTTTGGGCCGTGATAGCATTAAAATCAGTTTTATGCTTTGTCCACTCACCGGAAGCAAGAGAGCTCCCAAAATGTAGTCCCCGGTATACTTTCTGTCTCTACCTTGATGCTTACATATTATTATATCTGGGTCAAACCTCTCTTTTGTAGCCCTAATAATTGAAGGAGAGCTCTCTAGATGTAGTCACTAGTATGTTTATGTCTTTTACCTTAATGATTATGTATTGTTAGATCCAGGGTCAAACCTCCCTTTTGTAACCCTTATAATTGCTGTGAACTTTGGTTTAAGTCCCAAGAGTCTTTTTGAACCTCTTTTAGTTTCCACTCTTATTATTAAGTCAGTTGTTATTAGATGAGTATACAAAAGGTTCCCTATTATAGTCCTCGGTAGGGCTACTTTAGCATATTTAATAGAACTAGATATGATAGATTTTAATGTCATTCTTAGTATGTATTGGCTCTATTCATGCTATACTTGAGTTAATTGTCACCCTCGAGTGGTGAAGTTTTAGTTTCCTAATGAGTCAGTCCTTGAGTGAGAGGGTAGTTCAGTAACTCCTAAGGGTCGTTTTATCTCCTATTTTAAATTTAGAATGTTAATCTCTAAAGGGTGCATCTATCACTCAGTTCAGGTTAAAGATACTAAGTTTGAGGCCTTAACCCTCCAGTCAGCTCATGTAGTTAATGATTTCCTTAAAGTCTTCCAAGAGGATCTACCTGAGGTACCTCCTGATAGAGAAATTAAATACGCAAATTAACTTCTATCTAGATACCTAACCCATCTCCATCCCTCCCTACATGATGGCTCTGGCTGAACTTAAAAAGTTAAGTAAAAAACTTAAGGACCTCTTAGTTTAGGGGTTCATCAGACCCAGTGTTTCTCGTAGGTACTCCAGGATTATTCGAGCGCAAAAAGGATGGTACTTTCATAATGTGTATGATTACAAATAGTTAAATAAGGTCACCATCAAGAATAAGTACCCTATCCCTAGAATTGATGACTTGTTTGACTAGCTTCAGAAGTTCACTACTTGGTTCCCATTCTTTTTTCCCTTAGAGCTAGCATATTGAAAAACATATTTATCTGTAAATGGAAGTTATATCACCAATCAGATTGGGATATCATTAGTTGAAGGTTTAAAGATTGCTTTTAAAGATCAGTATGGTTTCTTTGAGTTTGTGTTATGTCTTTTGTGCTAACAAATGCTTCCACAGCTTTTATGGATTTGATTAATAGGATTTTCAAGCAGTATTTAGACATGTTTGTTATTGTCTTCATAGATGACATACTTGTCTACTCTCAGAGTGAGGAGGAGCATGCATACTATTTTAGGATAGTGTTTTAGACCTCAAATATTACTAGTTGTTTGCAAAATTTATTAAGTGTGAATTTTTGTTGGATTCAGTTACTTTTTTGGGGTATGTAATTTAGGGTGAAGGTAGTCATGTATACCCTCTGAAAACTGATGTAGTGAAGCACTGACCTAGACCCATTACTCCATCTGATATTATGAGTTTTCTAGGTTTATCTCCGTATTATAGGTGATTTGTTGGTAGTTTTTCCTCAATAGCTGCACCATTGACCAAGTTGACATAAAATAAGATGAAATTCCAATGGTCAGTCAAATATGATAAAAGTTTTCAAGAGTTGAAGGATATATTGACTTCATCATCGGTATTAGCTTTACCAGAGGGGTTAGATGGATTTGTGGTGTACTATTATGCCTCCAAAGTTGGTTAGGATATCTATTGATACAAAATAAAAGAGTGATATGTTATATCTCTAGACAATTGAAAGATTTTAAGAAGAATTACACCACTCAGGATTTGGAATTAGCAGTTGTGGTATTTGACTTGAAAATTTAGAAACACTATTTATATGGGGTGCATGTGGATGTTTTGACTTATCATAAGAGTCTCCACTTTGTGTTAATGATGAAGGAGTTAAATCTTTATCAGAGAAGGTGGTTGGAGTTGCTAAAGGATTATGACATGAATGTGATCTACTATTTGAGTAAGGTAAATGTGGTAGCTGATGCTTTGATTAGGTTATGTATAGGTAGTGTAGTCCATGTGGGAAATGAGAAGAAGAAGATGGCCAAAGAGGTGCATAGATCAACTCAATTAGGAGTTTGCTTGTATGACACAAATATTGGTGGTTTAATGGTTCAGAACAATTCAGAGTCATCCTTAGTAGATAAAGTGAAAGAGAAATAATGTGATGATTCCATACATATCCATGGATGCAGTTCATCAAAAAAAGGATGAAGTTTTCTCCCAAAGGGAAGATGGTGTCCTCCTCTATCAGGTTTATTTATGTATTTCTAGTGTCGACGTGTTGAGAGTCAGGATATTAGCGGAAGCTCATAGTTCTAAGTATTTGATTCACCCTGGTTTCACCAAGATATGTGGGAAGTTTATTAGTGGAATGGTATGAAAAGCGCCATAGGAGTTTGTGGCTAAGTGTCCCAATTATCAATAAGTTAAATTTAAGCATCAAAGACTAGGAGGTACACTTTAGGATATTGGCATCCCTACTTTGAAATGAGAGGTCATTAATATGGATTTTATTACGGGACTTCCTCATATCAGACGTCAACATAATTTGATTTGGGTCATCATGGATTGAAAGACCAAGTCAACCCAATTCTTGCCAGTTAACACCATAGATATGGTTGAAGATTATTCTAAGTTGTATGTTTATGAGTTCGTATGATTTTATGGGATTCCTTTATTGATTATTTCATCCCGAGGTACTCAGTTTGCTTCTCAATTTTGGTAATTGTTTTAAAAAGGCCTTGGTGAAAAGGTGAAGCTATGACGCCTCAAGTGTTGGCCACTAAAAATTCTGAGTTTTTGAACTCACTGTCCTAACTATGACTCACCCTATGAGTCGTAACGTATTATTGCCAGTCCCCAATCGTAGGGTATCCAATAAAGGTAGCCCAAGTTATTGTCTTGACTACGAGTGTCTCCTAACAAGTCATAAAGACTCTAAATGAGTTGTATGGTCCCATTTATATCCAAACCAGTGTGTGCCCCAAGTATTTTTATTGTGACTACAACTAGGACCCTACGAGTCGTAAGGTCTCATAACGCGTCATAGGGTGTGATTTATAGGGTTACTATAGGGGGTCCTCCAGCTACTGTCTTATCTACGACTCATGGTGACGAGCCATAGTGAGTCCTTATGAGTCATATAGTGACCCGTAGTCACTAGCAATAATTTTTTAGCTTTTAAGTTGGGGGCATTTTGGACATTTCCCTCTTCTTTCACTTAATACCCACGACTATAAAATACCCTTAGGACGTTATTTTCAACACGTTAGCACTCAAAATACTATCTCAAACTCTCTAAATTCTTCAAGGTCAAAATACTTTGTGTTTCCAAGAAGTTGGTCTTCTAAGGGATCAAGGGTTAATTTCTCTCCACAAATCTTGGTATTTCAGGCATGTTATTATTTCCCAACTATTACTTTGTGAAAGCATGTATTTTAAATAGTTCTTCATGTGGTTTTGATATTGGTTTTGGAGCATGGGTTGAGGGTTTTAAATGATTGTTGTTTATGTGAAGTTTTATGTTTACATATACATTGTTTATATTTTAAATAGTGGTTTTGAAATCAATTTGATGCATGGGTATGGTGAATAAACTAGGGGATTGTGATTTCCCTAAATTTCATGAATATTGACAATTTAATTGGTAATAACCCCAACTCAATTTTGTAGAAGTGGTTTTGAGTACAAGTAAAATCGCCTTGAACTATTTTTGGAACAATTGCATGATATAAGGAAGTATTTGGAATACAATAGTTTGATCTAATGAACAAAAACAACCGGTGCTACCTCACCTTTTATTAATGAACAAAGGGAGTTGTTCTCCCGAGTTAATGGAATTGAATTGGCATGTTGATGATACCTTGGAAGTGTAGTTATATGACGATGCCAACAGTGTATGCCTAAATGTGTGTTATGGTTCAGTGAATAGGAATGTGTGATAAATGTTTTAATGGGGCTTAAAAGAGGGTTGTGCATGTAGGCCGTGAAACTGGCGGTCTCGGGGGACCAAAATTGGAAACTGCATTTGCCGAGAAGGGGTCTAAATGGACTGAGGTTCGAGTCCCCTTGCTTGTGACCGGGTCGTTCTAGTCCACCTTATTATATGATTGGGAGTTTTGAGTCCCCCATAATACATTACATGATTAGATGCTTATGTTACTTTTATATGGTTGGGAGGTTCAAGTCCCCCGTGCATATATATTAGATTATTTTCTAGTTTGTGCGGCTACACGCACTGAGGCCCGACCGGGGGGTAAGAGTTGGGGCCCATTTAGCCTGTGGGTACTGATATATGACGATTAAGCTACACAATCTAGGTTAATATTTTAAAGTGCATGTTAATCCTTTTTCACTATCCCAATATTTTATATAAGTATAAATGTATGCACACATGTACATGAACATATACATTGAGTTGAACTGGATTTTGAATTGTCATGTTGAACTTGATTTTTGAATTGTCATTACTTTCTCCTTATCCCTGCGTTACATGATAGTGCTCAACCCACTAACCGTCTGTGGATGCTGTATCCCCATGCGATGCAGAGTCCAAAGATAATCCTACTTTTACTGCGCAGTGCTAGGTTGATCGACTCGGTTCATCGATCATTTTTGATGAATTGGTAGATTCTATTTTCTTAAAGACTTGATCATTCCATCAATTTTCTTTTATAAACTTGAATTAAAGAGTTCAAATTAACATTATCATTGTCATTGTCAGGATTAGGGGCATGTACCGACTTAGATTTTTTTCGGATTTGTAGAGGCCTTGTGGATATATTTCTGCTGATTAGGTATTGATGTTGACATTCTTAGATGTCTTTGAGTTTATTTTCTTTTTATTTTGTTTTTATATTTGTATTTTGGCCGCTGCTAAGAGTGTTATATCCTGTTTGGCTAGGAAATAAAGGGGTGGTCTCCGGTCCTTGGTGGACTTGAGATACCCATCATGGCCAGGCCTTGGTTTGGGTCATGAAAAAGATGGTATTAGATCCTAGGTTTGGTTTCATTGAGTTTCCATAAAGTCGTGTCAAGTAGAGTCTCTTTTATGGGTGTGTAGCGCGCCACACTTATAAAGGAGAGGCTATGAGACATTTAGGAATGTTTCATTTTCTTGTTGTTCTATTTTGAGCTATAGAGTCTAGGGTTTTAAATCTCCTCTAATCCCTATTTTTTGCATTTCAGATTATGCCTCTAAGAAGATCTGATGCACGTGGAAACCCTTTTGTCCCATTTGAGGATAATGACGATAGAGTTCATTCTACTTATGGAGTTCACACCCGGTCTAAGGCTCCATCTCCTGATTATGCTGCCCCATATGAAGTTCTACTAGTCCATACTAGTCCTCCACGAGTTGATGATGATCATGACCTACCAACCTAGGGAGACATTTCTAATGTTAAGTTTCGTCGATCTATTCATCTGTTGACCTAGATAGTGATATCTCAGTCACGTCAGTTGGGTCTTGATAGTATTGCTGTGAGTTCTTCTGAGGTTAATCGAGTCGGATATTTATGAGGCTCAATCCTTCGACCTTTACTGTCTCTAAGGTTGAGGAGGATCCTTAAGGATTCATATATGAGATGGAAAAAATCTTCTGAGTTATGCATGTTTCTGACTCTAAGGGTGTGGAATTTGCTGCATACCAACTAAAAGATGTGGCATATCAGTGGTATGAGGAGTGGGATCGGTCTAGGGGTGATTATGCAAAATTAGCACTATGGGATGAGTTCTCAGGTGACTTTTTGGATCGTTTCTTTCCTCAGGAGTTGAGGGAGGCTCAAGTTGAGAAGTTTATGAATCTGAAATAGGGTAGGATGACTATGAAAGAGTATGCCCTGAAGTCGCCAGTTTTCCCATTATGCTCCTGAGTTAGTGTCTTCTATGAGAGCTAAAATGAGGAATTTTGCTTCTGGGTTGTCCCAGGATATAATTTTTAAGAGAAAGGCCACCTTGTTGAGCAAAGATATAGATATCTCTCGACTTATGGTGTATATACAATAGGTTGAGGAGAAAAAGAAGAAGTAGGGAAAAATTAGGGAGAGGCAGAGTAAGAAGTTTTGATAATTGGATCAGGGTGGAGGCTAGCAGCAGAGTGGTACAGATAGTGGAAAATGGTCTAAGAAGAAGTGCGACAATTTTGGTTCTTATTTTGCGTCTAGTTCTCCATATCCTAAGTTGTTTGATGACCATCATTTTCAAAGCAATAGCAGATTTTGGGCAAAAAGTGCCCAGTCTCAGGCTAGTGGAGCTCAGTCAGCCCCGTCTTACCCCCCTTTCCAATTTTGTGGGCAAGTGCATCATAGATTTTATGAAGAGGGGAAGAATAATTGATTTAAGTGTGGTTAGTTAGTCCACCTGTAACGTGATTGTCGATTAGTCAAGGTTGGTACTAGGGTTGATAAGGTTCCAGTTTCCATGTCTTTATCTCCTGCTCAAAAGGGTGTTGCTTCGAGCTCTGGCACGGGTTGAAATTTCCTTTATGCTCTTGCTACTCGCCAGGAACTTGAGGCATCTCCGGATATTGTCACTGGTATGTTATAACTTTGTTCCCGTGATATGTATTATTAGCTTGATCTGGGGTCTACCCTTTCTTATGTGACCTCTTATATGGCTATTTATTTTAGTTTTGATTATGAGTATATTTCAGATACTTTTTCTATGTCTACTCCGGTGGGTGACTCTATTATGTCTAGAAGGGTCTGTATGGGTTATGTAGTATCTATCCATGGTAGGGAGACGTTAGTAGATCTGATAGAGTTGGGCATGCTATACTTTGATGTGATTTTAGGGATGGATTCGTGCTATGTGTCTCTTGACTGTAGGACTTGAAGGGTCAATTTTCAATTCCCAAATGAACCGGTGGTTGAGTGGGAAAGTAATTCCTTAGTTCCTAAAGAAAGGTTCATTTCGTATCTTAGAGCCGGAGGTTGATCTCCAAGGGATGTCTATACCATTTAGATCATGTTAAATATTCTATTTTTGAGGGTCCTTATTGTAATATGTCTCGATAGTCTGTGAATTTCTCAAAGTATTCCCCGACAATCTTTTTGGTGTGCCTCTTGATGGGGAGATTGATTTTGGTATTAATCTTCTTCTGAATGCTCTTCCTATCTCTATCCCTCCCTATAAAATGGCTCCAACTGAGTTTAAAGAACTTAAGGAGTAGTTGAAAGACCTCTTTGATAAGGGTTTTATTCATATTAGTGTTTCCCCGTGTGGTGCTCCTGTGCTCTTCGTGTATAAGAAGGATGGGTCCCTCTGAATGTGTATAGATTACCCCTAATTAAGTAAGGTGACAGTGAAGAATAAGTATCCTCTTCCTAAGATTGATGACCTATTTGACTAGCTTCAGGGTGCTAAGTACTTCTCTAAGATTGATCTTTGGTCGAGTTATCAATAGCTGAAAACTAGGGAGGTGGATATCCCTAAGCTTACTTTGCATACCTGATATAGCCATTATGAGTTCTTGGTCATGTCTTTTGGATTGACTAATTCCCCAATGATATTTATAGGTCTTATGAATTGGGTATTACATCAGTTCTTGGATTTTTTTCATAATTATATTTATTAATGATATTTTGATGTATTCCAAGAGTGAGGCGGATTATGCCAATCACCTCTATATATTGTTGCATACCCTTAAGGATCATCGTTTGTGCTAAATTCTCTAAGTACGAGTTCTGGTTGAATGTTGTGATCTATTTGGGTTATGTGGTGTCTACTGAGGGGATCATGGTGGATCCATAGAAGGTTGAGGTGGTTAAAAAGTGGCCTAGACCCATGAATCCAATTGACATTTAGAGTTTCACGGGTTTAGCCAGATATTATAGAAGGTTTGTGGAAATTTTCTCATCTATTGCTGCCCCATTGACTAAGTTGACTCAAAAAAAGGTAAAGTTCTTGTGGTCTGATGCTTGTGAGGGTAGTTTCAAGAAGATGAAGGATAAGTTGATTTTGGCTTTGGTTTTGACTCTACCTATGGGTGATGAAGGCTTTGTGGTTTATAGTGATGCATCCCGTGTGGGACTGGGCTGTGTGTTGATGCAGCATGGTAGGGTTATGACCTATGCTTTTAGGCAGTTAAAAGTTCATGAAAAGAATTGTCCGACGCACGATTTAGGATTGTTGGCTGTGGTCTTCGCTATGAAAACCTATCACCATTATCTATATGGGGTTTATGTTTACATCTATCTAGATCATAAGAGCTTGCAATATATGTTTACCCATAATGAGTTAAATTTTAGGCAAAAGAGATAGCTTGAGTTGCTCAAGGACTATGATATAAGTCTTCACTATCATCCAGGTAAAGCTAATGTGATTGCTAATACTCTTAGCAAGTTATCTATGGAAATCTTATCTCATATGGATGAGGACAAGCGAGAGTTGGTGAAGGCTATTCACCTGTTGTCTAACCTTGGGGTTTATGTCTTAGACTCTGATAATAGAGGTGTGATAGTGCAAGAGGTGGTAAAGTCATCCCTAAGTACTAAGGTAAAAGAGAAGCAGGTTTTGGAACCTACCTTGATACAGATTAAGGGTGACGTGGGCCAACAAAAATAATGGTTTTTTAGATTGGTGGTGATGGTATCATGAGATACCAAGGTAGGTTGTGTGTCCCCAATGTTGATGGGCTACGAGAGAGGATCTTGGTTGAGGCTCATGAATCAAGGTACACTTTTTATCCCGATTCGACGAAGATGTACCATGATTTAAAGGAGATCTATTGGTGGAATAGCATCAAGTGGGATATGGAAAATTTTTTGTCCAAGTGTATGGTTTGTCAACAAGTTAAGATGGATCACTTGAGACCTGGTGGGTTGTCTCAAGAGATTGAGTTTCCCGAATGAAAGTGGGAAGTGATTAATATGGATTTTATTACTAGTTTTCCTCGGTCCCGCCATTAGTTTGGTTTGATTTAGGTCATCATGGATAGGATGACTAAGTCTGCTCATTTCTTACCTATGAGGACTAATTACTCTGCTGAGGATTATGTAAGGCTATTCATTTAGGAAATCATAAAGTTTCATGGTAATCCTGTTTCTATTATATCTGATCGCGGTACTCAATTCTACTCGCACTTTTGGTATTTCTTTTAGAGAGGTTTGAGAACTACGGTGAACCTTAGCACCGCTTTTCACCCTTAGACGAATGGACAAACAGAGAAAACCATTCAAACTTTAGAAGATATGCTAAGGTCTTATATTCTTGATTTTGGTGGTAGTTGGGTTGATCATTTTCATCTCATAGAGTTTTCATATAATAATAGCTATCATATAAGCATTGGGATGGCTCCATTTGAGGCTTTGTATGGTAGGAGATGTCGAACTCCTATTGGGTGGTTCGAGGTTGGCAAGGCTGGGTTATTCGGACCTAATTTGATTCATCAGGCTATGGAGTAGGTAAAGATGATTCAAGATAGGCTTAAGACTTCCCAAAGCCATTAAAAGTCCTATGCGTATGTGAGGCAAAGGGTGTTGGAATTTAAAGTTGGCTATTGGGTGTTCTTGAAGGTGTCTCCCATGAAGGGAGTGATGTAGTTTGGAAATAAGGGGAAACTCAATCCTTGTTATATGGACCCTTATTTGATTTTGAAGATAGTGGGTAATGTGGCTTATGAGTTAGAGTTTCCTCCCTATTTGGGTTTCGTTCACCCGATTTTTCATGTTTTGATGTTAAGGAAGTGCGTGGGTGATCCTTCCCTGGTGGTTTTGTCGGGAAATATTGGTATTTCAGACTCCTTGTCATATGAGGAGGTCCCGATTGAGGTCTTGGATTGGCAAATCCATCAGTTATGGACAAAGGTTGCGGCTTCAGTAAAGACACTATGGAGGAACCAAAAGTTTGAAGAAGCTACTTAGGAAGCCAAAGAGGACATGAAGTTCAAATACCCATTCTTGTTCCCCATTTTAGATACTCGTGCTTAAGGTATGTGTTAAACTTACCATCTTTATTTTCTGGCTTTGTTAAAGAAAATTGTGATTTCCTCAACATCTTTGTTTTCTGTCTTTGTTAAAGGTAAGCATGGGTGTGTTTCTGTATTCGATTATTTTGATAGAGGCCTTGACCTATCATTTAAGGACGAATGATCCTAAGAGGGGGAGAATGTGACTCCCCAGGTGTTGGCCACTAAAAAATTTGAGTTTTTGAAGTCACTGTCCTAACTACGACTCACCCTATGAGTTGTAACGTGTCATTTTGGGTCATAGGACCCTAATCCTAGGGTGTCCAAAAAGGTTAGCCCAAGTTACTGTCTTGACTACGAGTGGCTCCTAACAAGTTGTAAAAACTCTAAACTAGTCATATGGCCCCATCCGTATCCAAACAAGTGTGTGCCCCAAGTATTTTTATATTGACTACGACTAGGACCCTATGACTCGTAGGGTCTCATAACGAGCCATACAATGTGAGTCGTAGAGTTATCGGAGGGGTCCTTCAACTACTGTCCTGGCTACGACTCATATTGCCGAGTCGTTGTGAGTCCTTACGAGTCGTATAGTGACCCATAGTCACAGACGATAATTTTTTAGCTTTGAAGTTGGGGGTATTTTGCATATTTACCTCTTCCCTTACTTAATACCCATGATCATAAAACACTATTGGGAAGTTATTTTCAATACTTTAGCACTCAAAACACACTCTCAAATTCACTAAATTCTCCAAGGTCAAGATATATAGGGTTTCTAAGAAGTTGGTCAACTAAGGGCTCAACGGTTAATTTCTCTCCATAAATCTTGGTATTTCAGTCATGTTACTCTTCCTCAACTATTATTTTGTGAAAGAATATGTTTTAAATAGTTCTTTATGTGGTTTTGTAACATGGGTTGAGAGTTTTGAATGATTGTTGTTTATGTGATGTTTCATGTTTACATATGCATTGTTTATGTTTTAAATAGTAGTTTTGAAATCAATTTGATGCACGGGTATGTGTGAATAAACTAGGGGATTGTGATTTTCCCAAATTTTGTGAATATTGACAATTGAATTAATAATAACCCCAACCCAGTTTTGTAGAAGTGGTTTTGAGTACAAGTAAAATTGCATTGAACTATTTTTGGAACAACTGCATGATATAAAGAGGTATTTGAAACACAATAGTTTGATTTAATGAACAAAGGGAGTGGGTGTTCCCCTACCTTTTATTAATGAACAAAAGGAGTTTCTCTCCTAAGTTAATGGAATTGAATTGACATGTTGATGATACCTTGCAAGTTTAGTTGGTAAGACGACACAAACAGTGTATGCCTAAATGTGTGTTATGGTTCAATTTCAATGAATGGAAATGTGTGATAAATGTATTAATGAGGCTTAAAAGAGGGTTGTGTAGCTAGGCTGCAAAGTTAGCGGTCCCAGGGGACCGAAACTAGAAATCGTATTTGCCAGCGTGGGGGTCTAAATGGCTTAGGGTTCGAGTCCCCTTGCTTGTTATTGGGTGGTTTGAGTCCACCTTATTATATTATTGGGAGGTTTGAGTCCCCCATAATATATTACATGATCGGGTGCTTAAGTCTCCTTAGTATATGGTTGGGAGGTTCGAGTCCCCCATGTATATATATAAGATTATTCTCCAGTTCGTACGTCTACATGTACTGGAGATAGACCAGGGGTGAGAACTGAGGCCTATATAGCCCGTGGGGACTGATATATGATGGTTAAGCTACACAATCCAGGCTAAAGTTTTAAAGTGCATGTTAATCCTTGTTCCCTAGCCCAACATTTTATATAAGTGTATATATATATATATATATATATATATATATATATGCATACATTTATGTGGCATGTAAATTGAGTTGAACTTGATTTTTGAATTATTATTACTTTCTCCTTATCCCCGAGTTACATGCTAGTGCTCAACCCGCTAATCATCTTCGGGTGTTGTATCCCCACACGATACAGTGTCCGAAGGCAATCCTACTTTTCCTGCACAGTTCTAGGTGGATCAACTTTGTTCATTGGTCGTTTGAGGTGAAGTTGTAAGCTTCTATTTTCCAAAAAACTTGATCATTCCATCAGTTTCCTGTCATAAACTAAGAATTGAAGAGTTCACATTAACATTATCATTGTCATTGTCTTTGTCATTGTCAGGGTCGGGGTATGTACTGACTTAGATTTTTTTCAAATTTGTAGAGAACTTGTGAATATTTCTGTGAATTGGTTATTGATGTTGACATTCTTAGATGTCTTTGAGTTTATTTCCTTTTTATCTTGTTATATGTTCGGATTTCAGCTGCTTCTAGAAGTGTTATAGCCTGTTTGACTTGTAAATAAAGGAGTGGTCTCTGGTCCTTGGTGGACTTGAGATACCCATCACGGCAGGGCCTTGGTTTGGGTCGTGATAGAATCTCAGTACAAATTTCAACCCATAGACAGATGGTTAGGTCAAGCATACCATCCATACTCTAGAAGATATGTTGAGAGCTTGTTTGATTGACTTTAAGAAATGTTAGGATGAACATCCACCTTTGATTGGGTTTGCTTATAATAACAGTTACCATGGTAGCATTCAAATAGCTCTATTTGAGGTCTTGTATGCCGTAGGTATAGATCACTTATAGGGTGGTTTGAAGTTGGTGAAGTGGCTTTGATTGAGCCAGACTTTGTTCTCAAATCTACGGAGAAGGCTCAGTTGATTTGTGAGAGTTTGAAAATTGCTCAAAGTCATCAGAATGGTATGCAGATGTTAGAAAAAGAGAGTTAAGAATTGCAGTTGTTCATTGGGTATTTTTAAAGGTGTCATTCATGAAGGGAATGATGAGGTTTGGAAGGAAAGAAAAACCCAGTCCATGGTTTATTGGTCCATATGAAATTTTAAAGTATGTAGGAGATGTCTCTTATCTACTAAATCTTTCGTCAGAATTTGCCACTGTTATCAAGTTTTCCATGTGTCTATGTTAAATAAATGCATTGGATACCCATCCTTAGTAGTTCCCACTGAAATTATTGGCGTGAAAGATAGTTCTATGGAGGAATCTGTCAGTTGAAAGAGCAATGTGAGAAGCATAAAAAGACACGATGAGTTGATATCCTCACCTATTTTCCTAGCACAGGTTCATATTGAGGTAAGACATCCCTTCTTATCTATTCTCCTTACTAGTATCATTACTCACATCAGTTTAACCCATAAGGTTTATTTGTAGTCAGTCATTTCAGTTGTATGTTTATTCTTAGGGTGAGTAGTTTCAGTTGCAGAGCATGATAAGCTTCAGATCTCAGTCTAATGCACCCACAAGATAGAGCGCTCCCTATCCCAACCTTCATTTGAAGATGAATGGTCCCAAGTGGGAGACAATGTTATACCCCAAAAATTTAAATGATTTTATTTTGATAGATCTCATGTGTTTTAAGGTGATTTTTGAGTTGAATAATGATAAGGAATGTTAATGGGACCATTAAAAAGTGTTTTAGAATTTTTGAAATGGATTTCAGAGAATTTTCGGACCCTAAAAAAGTAAGGGTCCGTAATTAGGGCATGCCATAGAGGAATGGCACACCCTAATGCAAAAACTAGTGGTATGGTGCGATAAGGGTGTGCCACGTATGTTGGTTGCTACGTTAAGGGTGTGCCACACTTATGTTCTAAGCAACGCTAAATTTTAGTTTTTTCTTTAGTTTTTTTTAGGGTAATTGGGTCTTTTACGTCTTAATTGATCTTTCAACTAGTACTAAATGTAATCTCCCATACTCGAACTCAAAATACATCATTCCTTTTCTCCCAAAGCTTTCAAGAAAACTCAAGGAGGGTTTCTCTCCAAATTTCAAACTTCCAAGGCTTCAATTCAAGTTTCCTCCAAGAAATTCATTAAGTTCAGCTATGTAGGGCTTGAACAAGGATTACCTTTCATCCTTGTGCCTAATAACTTTAGTTTTACTATTGAATTTATGAATTTTCGAATTTGGGTTCATACCCATTTTACATAATTTTGAAGTTATAATGTTTTTTTATGAATAAAGTACATTTAGCATGAAAATTCATGTTTTGCTCATGTTTTTACACCCATAGTAGTTCTCATGAAGTGAATTTCATTTTTCTTGGCAAAAGTACCATAATTTGGTAAAAGTAAGTAATTTCAGCATGATTCTCCCAGTTTACAAGAAGCTTAGACTTACTATTTCAGATTACAGGCTATTACAACATGATCTTGATTTCAGATTTGATCTTATGATCACAGACAAGATATGAAATTCAGATATATAATTACAATTATGAGATAGAAATAAAAGCATATTGTGTTTTCAGACTTATCAGGTCATATGCTTATTTTAAGGTGAACTTCATATATTTTATGAGCAATAGTATGATTTGGCAGTAGTACCTAGCATTGAGGAGTGAGGGTTTAGTGTACCCTAGTTCAATAAATTATGTGCCACCGTAGGTTATTATTCATCTTGTCCAAATGGGCATGTACAAACATTATTCAGCTTGTCCAAACATACATGTATAGATGATTACCGTAGTTAGCCTTCATGCCCCGGAAAGGTATACCGAGGCCTTTCAATGGGTTTTTTTTACATCACACTCCATGTTGCTCGCATGGTTTATGTCGGTTAAGAGAATCTTACATAGAAAATATAATTTTTGAAACTAAGTCTAATGAATCACGAACTCTATTAGATGTTGCTTTATATTTTTATGCTTTATAACATTTCAGCTTTTGGAGTTATTCATGATCATGGTGAATCTATTTACACTTAGCATGCATATTTACAGATTTTGATCTATATCAGTTTTTACTTATTACATTCACCCTTATATACTCAGTACATTTTAGAAGTATTAACCACATATATGTCTGTGTAGCTACATTATTTTATAAGGTAGGTTATGGTGTTCGTCCTCAGCAGTACGATTAGCTACTATCACCACCTCCTACATCCCATCAGTTGGTGAGTCCTCATGTTCTAAGGGACAAGTATATGTTTACTTTCAAATGTTCAACTATTATTATGTTCAGACTTTATGCTTTCAATTTGAATCAACTCGGTCTATTCGTCTTGCTTTTCAGTAGACATAGAGGCTTGTCAATAGTAGTCAGTTGATTTGATTTTCCTTTAGAATTTCTTAAGTTTAGATGATGTTTAGTTCACAGTGTTTAGTTGAAATCAGATTATTATGTCCAGTTTCTATTCATGTTTTAAGTATATTATTTATAGTTCAGTGCTGGGTAGATATCATGGGTTAGCTTTGGGGCTACTTATAGCCCTATGCATTGTGTGACATCCAGGGGTAGCCTCGAGTTGCTACAGTGTTTCTTTCAAAATTCATGGATTATCATAGGGGATGAGGTGATTGAAGCAGTTCTTTAGTTCTTCACAACTGGTTACTTGCTTAAACCTATAAATTGCACACCAGTAACTCTTGTTCCCAAAATAAAAATATCCTTTATCATTAAGGAATGTCAGGATATTTCTTGTTGCAACACCCTTTATAAAATCATTTCTAAAATCATCACCAAAAGAATGCAACTAGTGATTAATTCCATTGTAGATCCTAGTCAAGCAACGTTTGTCCCGAGGAGATTAATCACTGATAACATGCTCCTCAGTCATGAGATAGTTAAAGTGTTGGGTTCGAAATCGAGAGGGTGTCATGCGGAAGCTATTAGTTGCAAACTATCGTAGTGATAATTCGGACGACAAAGAAAAACATACTAAAAACATATTATTGATGTAATTTGGTCAAGTGACCTACATATTGAAAACTAATATCAAAAACATTAAAATCTATTGGGAGAAAATCTCCCCCTAAACGAGACTCTTTAAACGACTACATTGTGGATGCTACTATATTATGGTATGAGAAGGGGTCTTCTATTTATAGATATACAAAATCTTTCCTCCAAGAAAGAGGTTTGTCAAATATGGAAAAATTTTATATTTTCCTTTAAGGAAAAGTAAAAGTATTTATGATTATTTTTATTTTCCTTACAAGAAAAAGTAAAACTTAAATTTGGTAAGAAAATCGAGGCAAAAATCCTAACAAATCTCCCCTTTTTGGCTTGATTTTCTTAACTTGATCCGTCTTTTCTTCATATCACGTGCATGAGCTTTGTTCCTGATATAATCTTCATAGCTGCTGCTTGCCATGGTTAAAAATAAGGTTTAAAATATCATGGTTAAAAATTGGTTTAAAAGTAATATTTTATTTTTATTTTTAAAGATGCAACAGCTGGAGTGTTGAAAATATAGTTGAAACTTGTTCTCCACATGTAGTTCGACAAAAATCTTCATTATCATCCAAATTGTTGCATCTTAATTTTGAAACCGCTTTGAACCTGTTTAATCTCGTCTCACCACACCATTGGACCATTGAACCGTAAGCTCTGATACCACTTGTTGGGTTCGAAATAGAAAGGGCGTCATGCGGAGGCTATTAGTTGCAAACTATCGTAGTGATAATTCAGACGACAAAGAAAAATATACTAAGAACATATTATTGATGTAATTTGGTCAAGTGACCTACATATTGAAAACTAATATAAAAAACATTAAAATCTATTGGGAGAAAATCTCCTCCTAAACGAAACTCTTTAAACGACTATATTGTGGATGCTACTATGTTATGGTATGAGAAGGGGACCTTCTATTTATAGATGTACAAAACCTTTCCTCCAAGAAAGAGGTTTGCCAAATATGAAAAAATTTTATATTTTCCTTTAAGGAAAAGTAAAAGTATTTATGGTTACTTTTATTTTTCTTACAGGTAAAAGTAAAACTTAAATTTGATAAGAAAATCGGGGCAAAAATCCTAACATAAAGGTTATGGTAGAGTGGGGATCAAGATGCATGATGAAAATCAATCTTCAAAAAGCTTATGATTCACTCGAATGGCCCTACATTGAACAAGTTTTATTAACTTTGAATTTTCTTATTCAATTCGTGAAATGGATAATGACCTACATTACAACTGTTTCTTGTGCCATCATTTTCTATGGAAATCCAATAGCTCATTTTGAATCTAAAAAGAAGTTGAAGCAAGGTGATCCGATGTCTCCTTACATGTGTGTGATTGCAATGGAGTACCTCACTAGGCACTTGAAAAGGCTGGCAGATGACAAGTTTTTTAAATTTCATCCAAAATATGCACTGATGATTATTGTTTTATAGAGGAGATCTTCAGTCAGTTAGCTTATTGAATGATAACTTCCTTAAGTTCTCAAGTTCTTCCAGGTTAAAAGATAATGTACGGAAGAGTTTGATTTACTTTGGGGGAGTACCACTAGCCTCGCAGAACCATATCCTTCAGGTCTTGGGTTTTGTCAAAGACGATATGCCTTTCAGATACCTGAGGATACCATTAAGCACTAAAAGAGTTTCTATGTTGCAGTGATAACCATTGGTGGAAAAGATGTTGAGCAGAGTTATCTCTTGGTCTGCTAAATATTTATCTTATGCAGGAAGGGCGCATTTGATCAAAAGTGTGCTATTCTCCATTCGAACATTCTGGTTTCAGTTTTTTGTAATTCTAAAGATAGTGATCAAAATCCTAGAAGCAATTTGTAGAAGATTTTTGTGGACAAGAAATGCAGAAACATCTAAAAAGGCCCTGGTCACCTGGGACACTCTCTGTATTGCCTAAGATAATTAGTGGTTTGAACATCACAAACATGTTACTTTGGAATTAGGTTGCAATAGTAAAATTGCTACGAAATTAGTCTAGTAACAAGGATAAATTATGGATCTGGCGGGTGCATACATAATATAGGAAAGGAAGACAAGTAATGGAATTCCATCACAAGCAAGCCTCCTGGATGCTTCATAAGGTTTTCAAGGCAAAGAAGTACTTCACTGAAGTAGGATATGAGCCTCAGGATATACCAAGAGTCAAATTTTCCATTAAGGCTATGTACTTAAAGATAGTCAGTGATTTTCAGAAGGTTCCATGGAGAAAGTTAGTATATAATAATTATGGTGCTACAAAATGGTTGTTTGTGGTAAGACTAGCCATTATGGACAGATTGTACAAGAGTACAGACTTATAAAATTGATGAATGTCACTCCCGAGTGCACTTTCTACCAGGATCCAGAGAGTAGGAACCATCTCTTTGCTGAATGTCCTTTCTCGACATTTATATGGAAGAAATTATTGGTTTTGCATGGTGTTAATAGGTAGGTGTGAATTGGCAAGGTAAACTTGATTGGTCTTACAGTAACGCAAGGAGTAATGCACCTCATGCTTACATTTACCAGATGACTATGGCTAATTACATATATCAAGTGTCGCAAGAGAGGAATCGAAGAAATTTCAAAATGTTTCTAGTAGTGGACAAATTTTGGTTTGACGCATTGTCCAGGAAGTGATATACTTTGCAAGTTGCAAGCCTAGTAGGTTGTCTAGGAGTTTAATCTTTTGTTTTGCTACATACTGGTGCAAGCAGTATTAGTTTTATATGCATTGTAACTCTCACTTTGGTTAATAAAATCTGTTTATTTACCAAAAAAATATAACGAATTCAATATTTTGAGAAATATATATGTAACATGCCTATAGATAAGAACAAAGATAAAATAATAATTAAATATCAAATTATCTTTTAATTTTTTAAATTAAATAAATAAGAATAAAAATTTATTTTAATATAATGGACAAATAAAATGGCTGAGGCAAAGCCGATCAAGCTGAGCCCAAATAAAGTAAATTTCAACAAGAAATTAAGAAATTTGGTCAATAATAGGTCGTTTGGGTAGTTGTCACCGATTGTATTATATTGTATCATTTTTTAAATAATTATTTTAGTTACTACTTAAATTTTATAATATTTTTTATTTAGTTTTGCTGATCATTTAACTAGAAAAAGTACTTCCATTGATTTGAAGTATATTTCTGCTTCAGTTGCATCTTTCAGGTTATCTGTATCTATCTATAATTTACTTTAAAAGCATGAAGGTCCTTTAAAATACTGATTAAATTTTTTTCCCTATATTAAAAGATTTTAAAATTGATAAATTTGTCATTTTCTACTTTTCTCAAATAATTGTCATCTAATTATTAACCGAATATTTAGGATTTTGAAATTAATAAGGTATAACTATTAATCTTCTCTGTAAAAGGTAAGAGCTCCTAATATTCAGTACTTTAAAATTGTCGAAAAATTTACTTCTTATTTCATTTTTATAAGTCTTTAAAGTCCCAGGTATGAGGCGAACATTACGTGATGTAGGGCTAGGCGTAAGCCTCGAGGCGTAGGCTCATGTATCTTTAACTTTTACTCTTTCTATTTTAATTTATATGAGTTAGTTTGACTTGATACAGAGTTTAAGAGAGAATTTTTTTGAAACATGTGGTTTAAAATAAGTCATAAATGTTTGTGTTGCTATAAATTATTTCATTAAAGATAAAATGGGTATTTTAAAGTAACATTGCTACTAAATATAGAAACATGTCATTCTTTTATGAACTAACTAAAAGAAAGTGAGTCAGAAAAATTGAGATAGAGGGAAAAATACTTTATAAATTAATATGATAATAATATTAAATACAAAAATTACATAAAAATTATAAGAAATTCAAGAAAATAAAAAATTAAGTGGAAATGTACATAAAACTGCCTCATAAAAAATTAATCAATGTCAATAATTGACTTAAAAAATTATTCAACAACGATATCTCAAAAGACCAATTAAACTTTGTAAAAAAGGGTGAGTAGAAATGAAACACCCCGGATTTTTGACCCTTGAGCTTTGAGCTCAATGCCCTGGTTACGACTGAACCCTATGAGTCTAAGGTGTCTTGACGAGTCGTTGGGAAAAGTCGTAACCAAATTAGTAAGTCTGTGGATTGATTTTGCTCTGACTAGGAGTGGCTCACTAAGAGCCGTAAGGATACGTTACGAGTCGTAAGGAATAATCGTAGGGTGTCCAGTGTAAGTCTTAATTTGGGTTCTGTGTTCACTACGAGTGGACCCTATAAGTCATAAGGTCTTATTACGAGTCCTGTGGTTGAGTCGTAAGGATAATAGTGTAGGGTGCCTTGGGGGTACTACTTTGGTTATGACTCATGGTGACGAGTCGTAAGGAGTGGTTACGAGTCGATGGTTGACTCGTAATCAAAGCCGACACTTTTTTAGTTTTAAATTGAGGGCACTCTAGACTTTTTACACTTTAACCCCTTGGACCCCACTGCTTAAAGCCTTCCTTGGGGCTTCATTATCACATCATTCCCAATAAAACACTCCCAATTCTCTCTCAAACCCTTTGTTCAAGTCAAGGCTAGGGTTTCAAAGAAAGTGGTCATCTAAGGTTCTAAGAGTGCTTTCTTCTCCAATTTTCTTGGTATTTCAGGCATAATACTCTTCTCTCATTGTCAATTTTGTAAAAACATATGATTTAAAGTATTATTTATGAGATATTGATGTTGAGTTTTGAACTATGGGTTGAGGGTTTTTAACTTAAATTGTTTAAATGCCTTTTCCATGATATTTACGAAACTATTGTGCTTAAATTGATGATTGGTAAATGCAATGGGGTGCATGGGAATGGTGTATGGAAATAGGGGTATAAAGGAATCCCCAAATTAATTAGTTGGTGCGAAAATTGGTAATAATCTCAACCCACTTGCATAATTGATTTTGGTTTGTGCATTATCACTTGGCCTGAATATTTCGTGAGACTAATGCATAGTTTAAATGGTTAAATGGGTTAGTACATTTTTAAATACCTTGTGGGGTACACGAAAATCCCCCAAGTGATTTTAATAATGGAGTCTGCGAGGTTCATGGGAATCCCCTAAGTGTTGGCGAATAAAATTGCTTGCAAGCATGGTCGGTATGGTGATACCACTTAATAATGCCTTAATATTTGAATCCTGAAAGTGGAGGTTGGATTGTGTGATAAATATTTTAATCGAGCAATAATAAGAATTGTGTTAGCTAGCCGTGAAGGTGTGAGTCCGAAGGACTGATACTAGAAACTCATGTTTACTGACATGTGGGTAGATCTTGATGACCATGTACTTGTGGTGTACAAGGGAGTCCCCCAAGTGTATATTTGTATATATGTATCATGGATGGCTAAGGGTACAAGGTAATCCCAGGTCATCTATGATATCTCTGGTTCGTGCAACTAACACAAACTGTGGCCTGTTCAGGGGGTAATACTAGACGCATATTACCCATGGGTGGATTTGTGACGGTAAAGCTACACAAACTTAGGTTAAGGTTTTAAAGTTAATTCTAAGCCCGTTCCCTATTCCAGTATTATATATATATGTATATACATGGATGTGTACATGTTCTTTGGTTTGACATGGTTTTGAATTGATGGCATTAATTTTATTCTTATCCTTGAGTTACATGCTAGCATTCACCCTGTTAACCGCCTTCAAATGCTGTATCCCCACGCGATGCAGGAACATGACATACTTCTACCTTTCCAACACTTTGACTAAGATTCAAGATCAGCTCATGAGTCAGACTGAAGCGGTAATCTTTCATACTTCGAAAGGACCCGTTTTATGCTTTGGTTTATTTTATGTTTTGACTTTTTCCTTGGACCGGATTTTGGCTATGGTTGGGGGCATGTCCCGACTGGATATTCTTTGATTTTTGTTAGAGGCTTCGTTGGATATTACTATAGACTTGGGTGCGGATGTTGGTGGTTATTTAAATCCTTATATAAAACTCCTTGAATTTTATTCTTCTATCTTGTTATATGTTTGAAATTCATCCGGCATTGTATGTAAGGTGCTTAATGGTCGGGGAAATGGGGGTGGTTGGGGAAACGTGGGTGGTCTCTGGTCCCGATTGAACTCGAGATACTCAACATGGCCAGGTCCTAGTTCAGGCGTGTCATATTGGTATCAAAGACTAGGTTTGGAGTCATTGGGTGTCCAACAAAGCCGTGTCAAGTGGAGTCTCTTTTATGGGTGTGTAGCACGCCACACTTATAAGGGAGAGGCTACGAGATATTGAGGAATGTTTTCCTTTCTTGTTGTTCTATTTCAAGCTATAGAGTATAAGGTCTTAAATCTCCTCTAATTCCCATTTGTTTGCTTTTCAAATCATGCCTCCCAAATGATCCGAAGCTCATAGAAACTCCTCTGTACCACTTAACGACAATGCTGATGGGACACGCCCTGCTTATATGGTACAGACCCAGTCTAGAGGTCCTGATTGCCCTTCTAGAGTTCCACCAGTCCCCTCTAGTCTTCCCCGAGCTCCTCAGGTTGATGTGTCAAATGCAGAATTTCGTCAGTCTATTCATATGTTGGCTCAGTTGGTATCTTCTCATTCTGAGTGTGTAGCTTCTGTTACTCCATCTTCTTAGGCCATAAGGGTTATCCAACTTATGAGGTTGAGTCCTCATGTGTTCACTTGTTCTAAAGTTAAGGAAGATCCTCAAAACTGTATTGATAAGATAGAGAAGATCTTCCAGGTTATGCATGCTTCAGATGTTGGGGGTGTAGAATTCGCTGCCTACCATTGAAGGATGTGGCATACCAGTGGTACAAAAAGTGGGAACAGTTGAGAGGTAAAGATGCTAATTCTGTCGTATGGGATAATTTCTCTAATGCCTTTGTTGATCACTTCTTTCCTCAAGAATTGAGGGAGGCAAAAGCAGAAGAGTTTGTCAATTTGAAGCAAAAAAGGATGACAGTCAAGGAGTATGCCTTGAAATTCCATGTGCTGTCCTGATATGCTCCCGAGTTAGTGTCTAACGTGAGAGCTAGAATGAGGAAGTTCGCTTCCAGGTTGTCCTGAGATTTGATTCTGGAGAGTAAGTCTTCTTTGTAGAACAAGGACATGGATATCTCCCGACTTATGGTATATATGAAACAAGTTGAGGAAGAGAAGAGGATGCAAGTTGAGATTGGGGAAAGGCAGAGTAAGAAATTTCGGCATTCAGAACAATGGGGAGATCAATATCAGAGTGGCAGGGAAGGTGGGAAGTGGTCCATAAAGAAGTGCGGAAATTCTGGGTCCTATGTGACGGCTAGTGCTCCTTACCCAAAGCCATATGGTGACCAATATTTTTAGAGTGGTGATGGTTCTATGGCATCGGGTTCCCAATCTCAGGCTAGTGGGGCCCAATCAACTCTATTATATCCTCCCAGCAGATTTTGTGGTTGACTGCATCGTGGTTTCTGTGATGATGGGAGGGATAGGTGCTTCAAGTATGGTCAGCTAGGGCATATTCTTAGAAATTATCCCGTGGGTAAGGTTGCTTTTGGGGCAAACAAGGTTCATGTGCCTCTTCATTAGCTCCTGCACCAAAGGGTGTTGCTTCTGGTACCGGCACTGGACGGCATCGCTTGTATGCCCTTGCTACCTACTAGGACTCTGAGGTATCTCACGATGTCGTCCCTAGTATGTTATGACTCTTTTATCATGATGTGTATTATTTACGTGATATGGGGTCCACTCTTTCTTATGTGAATCCATTTGTGGCTGTGCATTTTGGTTTCGATCTCGAGTGTATTTTGGACCCCTTTTCTGTTTCTACTCCGGTAGGTGACTCTGTGGTTTCTAGGAGAGTCTATAAGGGTTATGTTGTATCAGTTAGTGGTAGAGAAACTTTGGTATATCTATTTGAATTAGACAAGGTCGACTTTGATGTCATATTGGGGATGGATTAGTTGCACTTGTGCTATGCCTCATTATATTGTCAAACCCGTAAGGTCATGTTTAAATTTCTTAATGAGTCAGTCATTAGGTGGGATGGGGGTTCTCTAGTGCCTAAGGGGAGATTCATATCGTATCTTAGAGCCTAAAAATTAATTTCCAAGGGGTGCCTTTACCACTTAGTCTGAGTTAACGATTCTAACTCAAAAAGTTCTTCATTTTATTTCGTTCTCGTGGTTAATGAATTCCCCTAGGTCTCCCTGATGATTTTCGTGGTGTTCCTTCCGATAGGGAGATTGATTTTGGGATTGATCTTACTACGGACACTCATCCAATCTCTATTCCCCAGTATAGAATGGCTTCTGCAGAGTTAAAAAAGCTTAAGGAGCGGTTAAAGGACCTTCTAGGGAAGGGATTCATTCATCCTAGCATATCCTCATAGGGTGCTCCAGTATTTTTCATGCGTAAGAAGGATAGTTCCCTTCGGATGTGTATTGACTACCGATAGTTGAATAAGGTGATGAAATAGAATAAATACCCTCTTCTATGGATATATGATTTGTTCGACCAGTTATAGGGTGCTAAGTTTTTCTCCAAGATTGATCTTCGATCCGGGTATCATCAGTTAAAGATTAGGGAAGTGGATATCCTTAAGACTTCCTTCAGAACCCTATACGATCATTTTGAATTTTTAGTGATGTCTTTTGGGTTGACCAATGCCCCAACGACATTCATGGACTTGATGAATATGGTTTTCTGTCATTTTCTGGATTTGTTCATCATTGTGTTTATAGATGACATTTTGGTGTACTCCAAAAGTGAGGCGGATCATGCCGATCACCTTCGCATTATGTTGTAGACCTTGAAAGATCAGCAGTTGTATGCCAAATTTTTGAAATGTGAATTCTGGTGGAACGTTGTTACTCTCCTGGGTCATGTTGTGTCTAGTGAAGGGATCATGGTAGATCTACAGAAGGTTGTAGTGGTTAAGAAGTGGCCTAGACCCACGACTCAAACTGACATTCAGAGCTTCTTGGGTTTAGCCAATTATTATAGAAGGTTTGTGGAAAGTTTTGTTAGCCTTCGAAGTCTATGTTTTAATAAGGACAAACTAACAAGTGGATCTTTGCATGACATTGAAGATTACTCATAAAGGAAGCTGGCCCTAGGAATGGAAGGATATTAATTTATAATCCGTGACATCAAAGAAAATAGATCAGAATAAGGACAAACGAAAGGAAAATCTCAGTCCCATAAGTCTCGACAAATCAAATTAATCACGGAGAATATCTAGCCCAAAATCTTGACCAATCAGATCAATAACGACTAAAGAAAAAAAAGAAAAAATCACAAGCATATTTGGAAAAGAATCAATCTATACAAGATCAAAAGGGAAATCAGATCACAGACCTATCTAATATGGACGTGATCCAAAGTCGTATATGGACATATCTGATATGGACATATCAAACAGCTACATTCCACAATCAAGGAATCAGTTTAAATCCTTGATTGAGAAGAAATCTATTGGGTTTCATTATGAAGAGTAGCAGCCAAAGGCTATAAAAGAAGAAGACTGAAGATGGACACGGGTCACGCAACTTCGAGGAGAAAATTCAAGGTGTCTCAATCATAGTCTCACAAGGTTTTGTAACTTTTAGTTTACTATTGTTATATAAAGAGTAGGATCGAGTCAACTTTGTAACATCAACTAAAGCTGTGTCACAAGATCTGAAGAGCAAAATAAGTCTTCAGAACTTATTTCCTATCATTGTACTCGAGCCTGACATTGAACGATCTAAGGAAACTTTGAACCCAAGGAGACTAGAAGTAGGCACCACATTGGTATTCCGAACCAGGATAAATCTTTGTGTTATTACTTTATGTCTGTTATTAATTTTCTTAATTGTTTTAAATCTAATCTGTTTTACAAAGTGCACTGATCTGCAGGCGAGTCGACTGTGAGGAGTCAGTTGTCGACTCATAATTTTTTTTTAATTCACCCCCGTCTAGAATTTCAATTGGTATCAGAGGAGTTCACCAACAATATTGCTTAACCTCAAGTGAGCAAAGATCAAATGGCAATTTATCAAATCCCCAGTGCTCTTCTTTAGGATGGCCACTCCTCCACAATACCACCACACTTTAATGGATAACATTACTCCTATTAGAAAAATAGGTTTAGAATCTTTGTCCAATCAAATGACTTCAAAGCATGGGTTGTTATCAAGAAGGGTCCAAAGACGATTCCAGGACTTAAAGAGAAGTCAAAGGACAAAGAAAGAATCCAGTAGTTCCGATATAGAAGATCTTGAAATCTTTGAGGTCACCAAAGAACAACAAGAGGTAATTTAAACTAATGCACATGCTATAATTTTTCTTCTTTGTGCAGTTAGTGAAGAAGAATACAACAAGATATCAACCTGTGAGACTGCAAAAGAAATGCGGGACAAATTGGAGGTAACCTATGAAGGAACCACCAAAGTCAAGAAGTCAAAAATTGTTGCCCTGGTTAACGAATACGAGCTATTCAAAATGAAAGAAAATTAGGACATTGAAACAATGTTTGCCAGATTTAGTAAGATCATATGTGAACTGAAATCACTGGGGATGATCTATCCACATAGCTTGCAAGTCCAGAAGCTGTTCCAAAGTCTTCCAAAGATTTAGGAAACCAAGGCTATCACTATAGAAGATAGAGCTCTTCACAACATGACATATGATGAATTTCAAGGTAACCTTATTACATATGAAAAAAAATTATATTAACAGGTGCCACAAGGAGGAAAAGAAGAAACCAATAGCCTTCAATACTGCTCCAACCGAAGAAGTAGAAATTTTTAAAGATGCTAATAGATAAGGAATGACCCTTATTAACCATGGAGTACGACAGATCATTAGACAGAGATAACAAAGATCCCAAGAAGCTAAAAATAATGACTCCACGAGAAACGATGATCGCTGCTATCACTGTGAAAGGCCTGACCACTTCAAACACAACTGTCCAGAATTAAGAAGAAAAACATCCAAGAAGAATCAAAATTTTAGAGCCTGGAGTGATGAGGATAAAATCGAAGAAGATATAGAAGTCACCAATATATGCCTCATGGAAACAGATGAATCTAGAGAGGTAAGACAACGCGATTGTCATAACTATAATATCCTTAAATCCAACTTGGATATGATGACCAGTGATCTTCAACAAGTCATAGATGAATATAATAAACTAACTCAAGAGAAGAAAAGTTGTGAAGCACGATTTAAATGAAAACTCAAAGAGGAACGACAAAATTGGCAAATAGAAATTGAAGCATGTCAAATTAAAATTGACCTACTTCATGAAGAGTTTGATGATGCAAAAATAAAATTAAACAGTTTTAATACATACCCAAGCCACAGTTTCGTGAGATCAAATTCCTTCAAAAACTACTCCAGTTCCTCATCAGGGTTATTTAAATTAGCTAAGACCTCTTTCTCCTCTCGAGGACCCATCTATTTTATCTGTGGACAGAGAGGTTACAAATCCTATAGTTGCAGACATAAGCCACAGTTTTGTGAGATCAAATTCCTTCAAAAACTACTCTAGTTCCTCATCAGGGTCATTTAAATCTGCTATGACCTCTTTCTTCTTAAGGACCCATCTATTTTATCTGTGGATAGAGAGGTCATAAATACTACAGTTGCAGGCATAATTCTAAAAGTGTGTGGGTTTGGAAGCCTAAAGAAATCACATCTAACTCGCAAGGACCCAAGACTACTTGGGTAGCTAAACAGAATTAATCTTCTCATTTTGTAAGAAAATGTCCGCGAAAACCATAAAAAGGAAATATAGGCTCCTAATGGTGGATGTTCCAAATACATGATCATAAAGAAAGAAATATCCTCTACTTTAAAGAATACAGGCGAAAGATCAATCAAATGTAGTGACAACGCTAGAGTCAGTGTCACCAGAGTTAAATTACCATGTGACGACTGGTTTGAAATCTCCTCAAATAAAAAAATGGTTCATCAAATATGCCAACCTTGATATCTATCTCTTTGGTGAATGCCAAAAATGGAAAATAAAACATGCAACATGTCATATCGTCAATAGATATTTTACCCATAACAATGTAGTTATGAATAACAGGTGAGTGATTTACAATCCATAGATGATGCTCGCAAAATCTCAAAGCCTTCATAAGATGAGTCGACTATACCTTCTTTAGAGCCGACTTCTACTTCTGAAATGAAGATAGATATATAGCTCAAGGCTATTCCCTCCAAGAAAGTACTGACTTCAATAAAATCTTTGTCCCTGTGACTAGGTTAGAATCAATATGAATTATCAACATCAGTTGCTTCCCTAAAATATTTTTGAAACTACTAAAGCACGCCACAGTCTCAAGCGAGATCGAAAGGTTTGGCATGAGAAATTGAGTACTTCCCTATTTTTTTAAAAAAAATGGGTAATTTTTATACAATTCTAAGTCCTAAAAAATAATTGTTCTTACTTCTTGTTGTACATGTTTTAATATTATTCCTGATTATTCTAACATCTTCGTGTGAGAATTTTGTTATTCTAATGAAAGTTTTTGTCACATGAGTGATGCCCCTAGTTCATAACTCAGTAAGGAGAAAAATTTAGTTGACTCACAAACAACTAGAGCAGTATACATAGCCTTTGGGAATTGCTGTAGTTAAATTCTATGAATCATGTGTCAACTACTTGATTTTATTTTGTTTTTTGAGTTTATTCCCAGAATGTGTGACAATACTGGTATTGTTAGTCTATCTAAATGTTCTGTGTATCTAGGGAAAAACACATCCACAGTAAGCATCATTTTATTCGTAATCATGGATAAAGTGGGATTTAGTTTTTACTCCAAAAATCAGCTGATATTTTTTATAAGAAAAAATTCACTGCTAAAAGAAAGATCTCGTTTTCTTAGAAAAAGATTTGGCATTAATGATTTATGAGTCATATTTTTGTACACAAATCTTTTTACTTAGTCCAATTTTATTTTTACCATTGCTAGAAGAAAGAACTTATTTTCTCAAAAAAAGATTTGGCATTAATGATTTATGAGTCATATTTTTTAACACAAATCTTTTTACTTAGTCCAATTTTACCAAAAAAGAGTCTTTTCAAAAGGAAAGTCATTATTAACTTCACCGTTTCTCACGCCTCCTCTATCGTCCCTTTCTCTTCCCCATGCATTGTCACCTCTATCATTCTCTTTTCTCTTCATACCCCTTCACCTTCCTCCTTTTATCCCTTCTTAACAGTCGTCTCTACCCTTTTTGCTTCTAAGTTCTCGTAATTGACTTTTCTCCTTACTCTCTCATCCTTTAAATTTTATCTCCTCTCCCTTCCATGAAAAAGACTCGCTCTATGGCTAACGTATCTTGAATCACTTCCGATCATCCCTTTTTTCTCTCGTAGTCATCAGACAAATCCTCTTCTCAATCCACTCTACACAAGAGATGACGACCCCCTTCCATCCCTATCTTCTCCATAAAAAAACCTTAACCAAATCCTTCTAACACCCTTCCTCTAGAAGAGATTCAACAATTCAGGACAAACTCTCACAAAGAAAAATTCCACTCCTTTAAAAATTACTCCATCGTACCCCATCGTATCGCCAATCTCAGTCTATTAAAAAATGCCTCTTGCAATGTTAGTCACTTTTTAAAATTTTAAGATCTCACTTCTAGTTTATGAAGACCCTGTCTGCATCTTTTAGGCTAATCTCCAACTTTCCCCAGACAGTGGTAAATTCGAGACTTTTGTGCTAGGCACAAGAATTATCTTGAACAACTTCCTGTTTGAAAATGTTTTTGATACCAAGATTTTTGGTGTGATCCATTTTATGAACAATAATTGTCCCGAGGACTTTGAAGTGGGTTTTGAGAAAGCCAAGAAAATTCTGTCTGACCCTGACTCTGTGTCAACCAACTTTGGTCCCTTATCTTTATGTTTCAAATTTAGCATAATAGCCCATATTATTGCTACCACTCTGATTCTGCGAAAAGGATCCCTAAGTAACATCACTTGTCATGATGTCTTTGTGCTGTACTATCTGGTTAAAAAGATCAAATTCAATTGGGAAACTTGGATACGAAAGTACATGGTTGAGAGTGCAAGGAAAGTCCATGCCTCTGCAAGTTTTCCATACAAGCTGCTCATCATCCGGATCCTTCTGTTCTACTCCATCAATCTCTCTACTTATCCTATTATAGAAGTTTTTGCAACTTATAATTCAAGAACATTTAGCAGCATGGGATATGTCCTGGTGGAATATGAATGGTGCAAGAAAAAATCTGCCTGTGCGAAGGCTGAACCTCTAAAGGTAAGTAAATATGCTTCTAACCCCTCTTCCTCTTTGTTGAAGGAACTCAAAGAACTCAAGGGATGGTTTAAACCCATTGAGGAAGGTATCATGCAACTCCAAAAGTCAACTACTAAACTCTTGGACCTTGGGAAAAGTACAAGCTCTGACATAAGTATGGTCCGTCTGGCACTCAATGGGCTCAAGTCAAAAGGAGTCAAGCTGTTCTCTCGAGTTCTTTCTCGCATGAACTCTATCAAATCCCAAGCCTCTTCCTCGAATGATGATTGGGCTGTCTCTATTCAAACCTCCTACTCCACCTTTGTCAAAAATGTTGAAAACTCCCATGACAAGTTTTGTCATAATATGCATAATACCCTAACATACTTCCTGGCAAAACGGAGAATAATGAACTTTTATTCAAAAGGGGGTTCCTGTCCCTTATGTTGATGGGTTGTAAGACAATCTTTATCACACTATCTAACACTTTTTTGCTCTGCCTAGTTAATAGTTTATGACTGTCCATATTTATCTATTATATCTCGTGTGTTATTCTATCTATGTGCGTTGCTTTTCACTGCTATTCTTTTTTATTATGCCAAAATCAGGAGAAATATAGGAACATCAGGAACATCAAGGAATCTAGAAGCAGCCATCATCCAGGAGGAATAAGAACAAGTCGATGGTCGACTTTTGACACACAAAGGTCGACTGATGCCTAAGAAACTTGGGACAACAAAAATGCTCCGATGTTGGGGGGGGGGGAAATTTGAATTTTGGTACACAAAGGTCGATTGATACCCAAGAAACATGGGACAACAAAGATGCTTACAAGTCAGGAGAAGTAAGCTGACAGATAGGGAAGTCAACTGATGTTCACTCTTGTTTGTCATTATAAAAAATATGGAGATTGTTAGCCTCTAAAGTCTATGTTTTAATAATGGAAAACTAATAAGTGGATCTTTGCAGGACGTTGAAGATTACTAGTAAAGTAAGTCAGCTCCAAGAATGGAAGGACATCAACTTATGATCTGCGACATAAAAGAAAATAGATCAGAATAAGGACAAACGGAAGGAGAATCGCAACCATAAGTATTGACAAATCAAATCAATCACGGAGAATCTCTGGCCTAAAAGTCTCAATAAATCTGATCAATAACGACTAAAGAAAAGGAATAAAAGATCATAAGCACATTTGAAAAAATATCAATCTATACAAAACCACAAGGGAAATTAGATCATGAACATATCTAATATGGATATGATCTAAAGCTGTATATGTACATATATGATATGGACGTATCAAACAGCTTCATTCCTCAATCAAGGAATCAATTTAAATCCATGATTGAGAAGAAATCTCTTGGGTTTCCTTATGAAGAGTAGCAGCTAAAGACTATAAAAGAAGAAGACTGAAGATGGACATGGGTCATACAACTTTAAGGTGGACACGGGTCACAAAACTTCAAGGAGAAAATTGAAAGTGTCTCAATCTTAGTCTCACAAGGCTTGGTAAGTTTTAGTTTATAATTGTTATATAAAGAGTAGGATCGATTCAACTTTGTAACATCAATTAAAGCTGAGTCACAAGATCTGAAGAACAAAATAAGTCTTCAGAACTTATTTCCTATCATTGTACTTGAGCCCGACATTGAATGATTTAAGGAAAATTTAAAACCCAAGGAAACTGGAAGTAGGCACCACATTGGTGTTCCAAACCAAGATAAATCTCTGTGTTATTACTTTATGTTCTGTTATTAATTTGCTTAATTTTTGTAAAATTTAATTTGTTTTTCAAAGTGCACTGATATGTAAGCGAGTCGACTGTGAGGAGTCAGTAGTTGACTCACAAAAAATTTAAATTCACTCCCTTCTTGAATTTTAAGTTTCTCTTCTATAGCTACCCCACTGACTAAGTTGACTCAGAAGAAGGTGATATTCTTATGGTCTAATGCTTGTGAGGGTAGTTTCGAGTAGCTGAAAGTTAAGTTAACTTTAACTTTAGTTTTGACTCTTGCTAAAGGAAATGATGGATTTATGGTTTATTGAGATGCTTTCTATGTGGGACTTATTTGTGTGTTGATGCAACATAGTAGGGTGGTGGATTATACTTCCAGGTAGTTGAAAGTTCATGAGAAGAATTATCTGACTCATGACTTGGAGTATCGGCTGTGGTATTCGTATTGAAGATCTGGCGGCACTATTTCTATAAAGTCCATGTAGATATCTTTTCTGATCATAAGAGCTTACAATATGTGTTCACCCAGAAGGAGTTGAATCTCAGGCAAAGAAGATGGCTTGAGTTTCTGATAGACTATGACATGAGTCTCTAATACCACCCAGGTAAAGATAATGTGGTTGTTGATGCTCTTAGATGGTTATCCATGGGGAGTCTAGCTCATGTGTATGAGGAAAATTGGGAATTAGTGAAAGATATTCACCATTTGGCCAACCTTGGAGTTCGTCTTTTAGACTCTGGGGATGGTGGTGTATTTGTGCAAGAGGTGGTAAAGTCACCCCTTGTTGCTAAAATAAAGGAGAAACAGGTACTGGATCCTATCTTAATGACTATTAAGGGTATGAGGGATAGCAAAATGTTATAGCTTTTGAGATTAGTGGCGATGGTATCGTGAGGTACCAAGGCAGATTATTGTTTCCGACATAGATCGATTGTGAGAGAGGATCTTGGCAGAGGCTTATGAATTGTGTTATACTGTTCAATCTGGTTTGATGAAGATGTATCAATATCTTAAGAAGATTTATTAGTGAAATAATATGAAGAGAGATATGGCTAGCTTTGTGGCTACATGCATGGTGTATCAATAAGTGAAGGTTGAGCACTTACATCCTGGAGGGTTGTATTAAGAAATTGAGTTACCACTATGGAAGTAGGAAGTGATCAATATGGATTTCATCACCGATCTTCCTCGATCTCAGAATCAGTTTGATTCAATTTGGGTCATCGTGGATAGAATGACTAAGTTCGCTCACTTTTTGCTAGTGAGGAAGAATTTCTCTTCTAAGGACTATGCTAAGTTGTTTATTGAGGGAACTGTAAATTTTCATTGGGTGCCTATTTCTATCATGTCAAATCGTGATACTCAATTCTCATCACACTTTTGACATTCATTTTAGAGAGGTTTGGAAACTAAAGTGAGCCTTAGTACTTCTTTACACCCGCATTTAGATGGGCAAGCAACAAGGATTATTCAGACATTGGAAGATATGCTTCGAGATTGCGTGATTGACTATGGTTTTAGTTAGGTAGAACATTTGCCTCTAATAGAGTTGCATATAATAATATCTACCACTTTAGTATTGGGATGGCTTAGTTTGAGGGGTTATATGGTAGGAGGTGTAGATATCATATCTGGTGGTTTGAAGTTGGTGAGGCTGAGATATTTGGCCTAGATTTAGTTCACCAAGCGGTAGAAAAGTTGAAGGTGATTTGGGATAGACTTAAAGCTGCCCAAAGTCAGTAAAAGTCCTATACAGATGTGAGGCGTCGAGAGTTAGAGTTTAGTGATAACGATTGGGTGTTCTTAAAGGTGTTTCCCATGAAGGAAGTAATCCTATTTGGGAAGAAGGAAAATCTTATTCCCTTGTATGTTAGTCCGTACTTGGTGTTGAAGAGGCTTGGTAATGTTGCGTATGAGTTGGAGTTGCCTCTTATTTTAAGATCCATTCATCTGGTGTTTCATGTTTTGATATTGAGGAAGTCCCGGTTGAAATTTTGGATCGACAAGTTCATTGGTTGCGGATGAAGGACATAGTTTCGGTAAAGGTTCTATGGAGAAACCACAAGGTTGAAGAGGCTACTTGGGAAGACGAAGAGGACATGAAGTCCAAGTATCTATTCTTGTTTTTTGCTTCGAATAATCGTGCCTATGGTATGTGTTATTCTTAACATCTTTGTTTTGTAACTTTTTAAAGGTAAGAGTAGAGGTATATGGATTCCAATCATGCTAATGAATTCTTTGTCCATTATTTGTGGATGAATGATCCCAATGGGGGAGAATTAAAACACCCCAAATTTTTGGCCTTTGAAAATTCCTTGAGCTTTGAGCTCACTGCCCTGGTTATGACTGGATCCTATGAGTCGTAAGGTGTCCTAATGAGTCATTGGATGAGTTGTAACCAAATCAGTAAGGTTATGGATTGATTCTTCTCTGAGAGTACGAGTGTCTCACTAAGAGCCGTAAGGATGCATTACGACTCGTATGGTGTAATTGTAGGGTGTCCAGTGTAAGTCTCAAGTTGGAATCTGTGTTGACTACGACTAGATACTATGAGTCATAAGGTCTTATTACGAGTCCAATGGTTGAGTTATAAGCATAATAGTGCAGGGTGCCTTGGTGGTACTGCTTTGGTTACGACTCATGGTAACGAGACGTAAGGTGTGGTTATGAGTCGATGGTTGACTCGTAATCAAAGATGACACTTTCTTAGTTTTAAGTTGAGGGCACTCTGGATATTTTCCACTTTAATCCCTTGAACCCCACGACTTAAAGGCTTCCTTGGGGCTTCATTATCACATCATTCCCAATAAAACACTCCTAAATTCTATCTCAAACTCTCTATTCCAGTTAAGGCTAGGGTTTTAAAGAAGGTGGTCATCTAAGGTTCTAAGGGTGCTTTATTCTCCAAATTTCTTGGTATTTCAGGCATGTTACTCTTCCCTCATTGTCAATTTTGTAAAAAAATGTGATTTAAAGTATTGTTCATGAGATATTGATCTTGGGTTTTGAAATATGGGTTGAGGGTTTTTAATATAAATTTCTTAATTACTTTGTCCATGATATATTTGAAACTATTGTGCTTAAATTGATGGTTGGTAAATGAAATTGGGTGCATGGGAAGGGTGGATGGAAATAGGGGTGCAAAGGAATCCCTAAATTAGTTGGTTGGTATGGAAATTGATAATAATCTCAACCCACTTGCATAATTGATTTTGGTTTGTGCATTATCATTTGGCTGGACTATTTCGTGAAACTAATGCAGATATAAATGGTTAAATGAGTAAGGAAGGTTTTAAAAATCTTGTGGCGTACACAGGAATCCTCCAAGTGATTTTAATAATGGAATCTGTGGGGTACTTGGGAATTCCCTAAGTGTTGGATAATAAAATTGCTTGCATGCCATGGTCGGTATGACGATACCACATAATAATACCTTAATATTTGACTCCTGAAAGTGGTTGTTTGGATTATGTGATAAATATTTTAATTGGGCAATAATGGGAGTTGTGTTAGCTAGCCGTAAAGGTGTGAGTCCGAAGGACTGATACTAGAAACTCATATTTCCCAACATGAGTGTTGGTATTGATGACTATGTACTTGTGGGGTACAAGGGAATCCCCCAAGAATATATTTGTATATATGTATCATGGAGCGTGAAGGGTACAAGGAAATACCCGATCATCTATGATATCTCCGGTTCGTTCTACTAATATGCACTGGAGCCTGTTCAGAGGGTAACACTAAACCCATATAGCCTATGGGTGGATTTTTTATGGTAAAGCTAAATAAACTCAGGTTAAAGTTTTAAAGTCCATGCTAAGCCCATTCCCTATCCCAGCATTATATCTATATGTATATACGTTGATGTGAATGGATGAGTATATGTGCTTTAGTTTGACTTGGTTTTGAATTGATGGCATTAATTTTATCCTTATCCTTGAGTTATATGCTAGCGTTCAACCTGATAACTGTCTTCAAAAGATGTATTTCTATGCGATGCAGGAACTGGCCATATTTCTACCTCTCCTGTACTTTGACTAAGATTCGAGATCAGCTCATAAGTCAGACTGAATTGGTGAGCTTCTATACTTTGGAAGGCCCCATTTCATGCTTTGGTGTATGTCATGTTTTTACTATTTCTTTGGACCTAGTTTTGGCTATGGTCGGGGGGGATATTCTTTGATTTTGGTTAGAGGCTTTGTTGGACATTACTGTGGACTTGGGTGCGGATGTTGGTGGTTGTTTAAATCCTTATATTAGAATCCTTAAATTTTTATTTATCTTATTATATGTTTGGAATTCATCCAACATAGGGATGCAAGGTGCTTGGTGGTTGGGGAAATGGGGGTTATCTCTGATCCTGATTAGACTTGAGATACCCGACATGTCCAGGTCTTGATTTGGGCCGTGTTAAGAAATTTATAAATTAACTTGTTCAAACAAAAACACAAAGATAAAACCTAAAATTAGAGACATCAAACTTGAGCAAATGATTAAGGATGATACATTTTTGCTTTGTAATTTGCACATTAATCATTTTTTCATTTTACCCGGTGAAGAATAAAAATTAGAGCTAAGTAGGCGTTTGACCATGAAAATAAAAAAAAATTAGAGTTGGAGTTGAAATTATGTTTGGCCGTACAATTTTGAAAAAACAAAAAGTGAAATAGTGAGATGGAAAAGTGAAGATAGATTGAGGGTTGTTTTCACTTTTCCAGTTGTATTTGAAAAATTTATGGCCAAACAACATGTTTTTAATAAAGTGAAATTTTATTTTAAAAAAAGTGAATATGTCTCATGGCTAAATGGGGCAAGAATAAGAAATATTTTTATTTTTAAATGTAACATCCCGATTTTCTGTAACCAGAACGTCACACGGTGCTTATGATCCCGAAGGACAATAAGATAGCCCTTTTCTGATATCCGTACCTATTCACTGTATAATATAATAAAATACATGCAAAAAACTGGAGGAAACTTTCCATAAGGTTTAAAATATCTAAAATACATAATTCTGCAAACTGAATACTTATACAACTGTCCGAAAAGCCTCTAACTTTCTGAACTGTGGAGTTGATGGGACATGTCCCCAACTAACTCCGTCTAATAAAATAAACTAAATATGATAACATGCTGAAATAATAATCCATCCTCGGAATGTGAGGACTCACTGCTGGATACTGAACTGCTAGTGCTGATCTGGAACTCATGTCTCTGAATCTATGGTGTCAAATAAAATAACAACACCATAACACAAATGCGTCAATACATTGGAATGTAGTGAGTATGCAAATGAGGTAAGTCTAAATGCAAGAGCTTATGCATGAACATAACTTAACTGAATGATATGCAAGAGCTAAATTAGCATACATAGAGAATCTGTAACTACTGATCATACTGCGCATACTGGCACTGAGCATACTAGGACTAACTCTAGAAACTGATACTGAATATGCTGAAATTCTAAAATATTTGAACATACTGAGATTACGAGTATCTGGAGCTTCAGAAACTGATAGCAACCATATCTAACAGGTTGTCTCCGAATCTACTAATAATAAGAATGATTGATTGAATCTGAGATCAACCTTATCTAGCAGGTAGTCTCTAAATCTGTGGATAATAATACTAATTGATAACTGATTTTTGAGATCGGCCTATCTAGCAGTGGATCTTCGAATTTACAAATAATCATACTTGATGTCCTATATCTAACAGCCTTGAATTCTATACACTGAACTGAGATCTTTCTTGAAGTCTGAGACTGATTCTGAAATTGAGACTGTGGGAAGTAGTCATATAACCGACATGCCCCGCCTAGCAATGTCGGGGTCCAAACTGTGTCCCAATTGGAAGGGTGTCAGTACCGCGCCACTGGTAAAGATAACTTTATGTGACCCTCATCTATCAGGTACTCAAACGAGAACGGTAGAGCCCTCATCTAATAGGTTAAACCACCTCATCTAGCCTCAACTAGAAGGTATAATGTCTCAACCTACGCTGGAGACGTAGTTATGGAGTGCAAGGATTGCTTCCAAGAATCACACCCTCTACTAGTAGGTGAGTTCCCATCCTTGAGCTCGCTCGGTTGTAAATTCTACTCCCAACTGAAAGACACTGAACTGATTCTTAACATAACTTGGACTGAGTTGAATCTTGCTACAGATCATATTACTTTACTGATCTGGATGAGTTTACTTGGTTCCGTATCTGATGGAATACTACTGAATTCTACTTTCTGTCTAAGTGCTATAGATTTTCGTATATTACTGAGCTTTACTGAAGCCTTGACTGAATACTGAATACTGCTGAGATCTGAACTGAGTATTGAGCTTGATTAGACTGAACACTGAGATTACTGAGTTTTCTTACTGTTCTGTCACTGACTGAATTTTACTGATTATAGCACGACTGAGATTATTTTAAGACTGACTCGGCTCTAGGCACACAACTATATTTTTCGGGTACAAGTACATCCAGGACTCGATGGAAGGAAATTGACAGGACTCGACTCTTGAATATATGACCCACATCATATCAACGTCACCACCATAGTCTATCATTCGCAATATGATCAAGGATGTATCACTTCAAGCACTTGGAAATATTTAATATGTAAATTTTTATATAAAGACATGTTATCGTCTCATGAATTATTCAACAAGGAAATCCACATCGTAGTAATAGATTCACCATATACTCAATAAAACATCACTTTAAACACTTGGAAATACTAATATGTATTTGCATAAGGAATACATGCCAATATTTCATAATTTATCCCACGCAATCTTGCAATAAATATGTATCATCCTTTCAAGTATATACAATTGAGGATTTCATGCCAACACACCACAAATCATTCACTAAAGCATTTCAACATGCACTTGGCATGCATTATTCAACACATAAATGAGAATTCTTATTTACATCCTACAATAGCTTTAATTCTTTCACACATGTATTTTATCAAATATGTAGGGAGCATGCTTTGGTTATTCAATAATTATTACTTATAAATATTATGACTCCATCAACCAATTCATCACCCAAAGATTTCAACATACATGGAAAATATAATTATTTACAACGTCATTTAGCATATAACAACATCATGCTTTACTCATCTTAGTCTTACAACAATTTATCACACCAATTAACATAATTACATAATTTGAAATGCTTCTAAAAAAAGGCTTTATCATGAACACAATAAAATCAACACATACTAGGGTCTAAACTTGAGTATTTATCATTACAACATAAATTTAAATTCAATAACATCAAGAACATAGATTTCATACCACATAAATCATAAAACTCATAAAAATAAAATCTTTAAATTTAGGAAAAAGGGTTCTTGAGCTTCTTGGGTGGAAGGAACCCAAAAATCAACACTTGCATACCTCAAATTTATGAATTTGGATGACTCTTGATTACATAAATCTACACGTAAGATTGATAGGTGCTCCTTATAGCTCTCACAATGGGGATTCCGAATCTTAAATTATCTTTGAATTTCTACGGTTGAATTTTGGAAGATCTTGAATCTTTGTCTTGGAGTTGGGGGGGGGGGGTTGTTCTTGAGAAAATTCTGAAAAAGAAATGTATTTTGGATGGAAGTAGGCTGAATTTCGTGTTAAGGGTATATATAGGGGTGGAAGATGACCAAAATGCCCCTAAGGAAACAATTAAGGTCACATCTGTCCCTCGGTTATTGGTTTGATATGCTGAAGTAAATTGGCCATAACTTTTTACTCAGATGTTCAAATTGGATGAAACCAATTGCATTGGAAATAAGACTCAAAGAGATTTCATTTGATATATATCAAATCTAACATTTCATTATATATAGGTATTTATGATCATTTGAAGTTGACCCTAAAATACTGAAAACTGGGCAAAAAGGCTCCAGCCAGGGCGGCGCCCTGCTTAGACCGGAGGTCTAAGCGAGGTTGCGCGGCCCTTTAGCCTTTTGATAATGGTTTGGTAAATCAAACACGACCTTACACAACTCCAAAAATTCCGAAACTCACCCGGTATGCACTACGAACATGCCCTATCACAACACAACTTGAAAATCAAAATTTGGAGGTTGGGAAGGTCACAAAATAATTGATCGAAGTTAGCAAGCTTATGGAATGAATAAAGTTTCAACACTTAGCCAAATTTTTAAGTGCTAAGCTTCTCTTGGAAAGATTAAAAAGGCATTTCACGACTCGAAAAAGTTACGGGATATTACATTTAAGCCTTTTAAAATTTAATAACAAGTTACATTTTATTTTTTTGGGTATTAATTTAAATACTTGTTTTGTAATTTTAATTTTAACTGGGAGCAATTTTATAGGATCACATCCCAAAATAAAACACACCCAATTCCTAGTATACGACCAAACTAACAAGGCTTAGGTCTCACGATACTTTCTCCCCCACAGATTGTCTTGAGATATTTTTTTCTTTGCACTGCTCCGAGGCTCACCCCATGAACTCTTTTTAAAATACTTATTTGAACTATACTAAAAATCCTAGAAATTATGACTTTGAAATGAATAATTTTTACCTTACATACATTTTACTTAACTTAAGGTAGAATAAATAAATAAATAAATAAATAAAAGGATAAAAATATTTAAGAAAGAAGTTCACATTTTTAAGTAACTTTTTAACTCCCTATATGAAAATCTTATCATTTAGATAAATATGATATTTATTTTAATATTAATTTTTATATTTTAATAGTTTCATCATTTTGTAAATAACTTTATTAATTAATGAGAGATACACATGATAAAATAGTATTACTTTAAATGACTGAGTGATGTTCCAAACATTATATAAAATGAAGACATTACTTTAAAAAATTATCATTAAAAATACAGGAGAAAGTCTTAGATTTATACCTTTGCTAAGTAGAAAGGATCAATTTTTCCCTTCGTTATGTTAACATAATAAAAATATTATCCCCATTTGACTAAGTGGTTTGAATATCGCATTCTATAATAACAATAAATCTAAGAACACCGTGCATTGATAGGTGTTGAGGCTTCATATTGACTATCATGAGTTTTTTTTTCCTATAACACCTCAAATTCCAGGCCTACGAATACTCAATGTTCTATACAAAAGCTCAAAAGTCTAAGACATAACGTTCCACACTGTACAACTCAACCTATGAGTTGTAGGTAGCATGCATCAGGCGTACATGGACTCGTGAAGAGAATTAGAGGCTTTGAAAAGGTTCCTTGAAACCACAATTGTGTTTAAGGGTCATACTTTCAATGTATGGGTCGCACTATGGCCCATATTAATCAAACCAAAGAATTATAAATTTTTTCACTAGATATGACTGAAGGTACGAATTGTACCTTGGAACACGACTTGTAGGTTGAGTCTTGGTCTGCTGCATAGCGAATTTTCTACACATCTCATTAAGGATAAATTCATCTTTTCCTTGTCTTTTAACCCTTTTTGTCATAACAGTGTTGATTAGAATGTGAAAGTTTGGGTTAAGTTTTCTCTAGATGAAAATTTTAAAAATTTCAGGCTAGGCTAGATCTAAATAAATTTTTGGTGTTGTGTGGTCTAGATAATTCTAGTGATTGGTGGTGTAACATTTTATAGATTTAACATGATATTATGTTACCCAAGAGGTTTAGTAATCCATAGAAATGTTCGAAATGAAAATCGAGTTAGTAGAACTTCGGTTGTAGTGTATTCTGTAAAGGGGTTTATTCATAATGTCAAAAAACCTAGAGTGTGTTGTGAAATAGACTAGACCTGGAAATCATTCCAAGTTTCTACCTCAATTTTGCTATAACAGGAATGAGGGCATCTACAGTGATCCCACTATAGCGGTACATAGATCGTTGCAATGGAAGTTCAACATTTATCAGACTGATATAGTGGGCGATTTTTGTTGTTGCCCGCTATACCTTGATCTAAGTAGTACAATATCAATTTCTCCAATTTAAAATATGTTTTTCATTTAAAAAATTCTAAGATTCAGCCTAGGGAAAAAAGGGGGCTATTTTCTACAGTTCTAAACTGAATTCTACCATCAAGTTAAGTTATTCCACTAATTCAATGTTAGTTTAACTCCTTTAATCCTTAGAATCACTAGATTATGTTCATGATGGAGATAGTAAATTTGACCTAGGTTGAACGATCTAATGTGAATTGACTATTTATGTTTAGAATTACTTGTTATTAACTTTAGATTTTTAAATTATGCTTTCCAAGGTAGAGGTTGTCACAATAATCCTAAGCTAAGGTGAATTTGAATGGAATTAAAGGATAAAACCTGAGCTAAAATAGTGATTTTTTAGGTTTATAATGCCTAGTTAGAAGATTAAATGGTTGAATATTTCTTTATTTGTTGATTTTAGACCAAGAACAATCCAAAGCAGCAAGAGAAGGCAATGCGACCACATGTAGTGTATTTAAGGTTTTGAGTCAAGATAAGTTATGATTGAATTAGAGTTTAGACTCAGTGTGATTGTACATGTGATCATTATCTAAATATTTGTTTACTTGGTTTCAAGTCATGCTTATAAATTATGCTAAATGACTGTTCTTTCAAATACAAATGTTGATTAATAATGAACCTTACTAGCAAATTGGAACTTGTGACAAGTATAAGGTTATTGTTGTGAATTAATTGATGCTAAATACATAGCCTATCATTAAATAGGTGGATTTGGGTAGTATAAGGGTGGGAAAACACTTGACTTGGGATTAGGGTGACATGATACTTTGTTGTCTTACAAAATTAGTACATCGACTTTGTTTGTCTCCTGTAGGTTATGGCTATTAGGAAACCATAAGTCACATAGCGTGTGTACATTTGGTTCTGGAGAGTTTGACGGGTCTGGTTTATGGATTAGTGATATTTATAGTTTCTTATGCAAATAGATTTAAACTTGATGTTATTTTTTGTTTTTTTATGTAGGCCAACCCTTGAGGAATTTATTTGATAATGAATCTAGTTGATTAGAAATGGTAGAGATAATTTGGGATATAATTTTCTCTTATATACTATTATTAATGTGGCCTTATGAGTCTTAGTTGAGGTGGTTACTACATAAATGATGGTAATTATCATTTGAGGTAAATTGATTTAATTCCATGATTTCACTTGTATGTGTATTAACTATTTATTGACGTTTGGTTAAGTGTTCATGTCCTTTAAATTGAGTTGGCCTATGATACCTACCAGTACGTAGTGGTTTATACTAATACTATTTTATTTTTTTATTTTTGTTAAGTGTAGAGCATAGTCTAATGGCTTCTACAAGACTTTAGTTGTAGGTGATACCAAGTTCTAATTCAAGGGTGATAGCTTTATCTTCAAGCTTTCATGTATTACTCAGACTAGGCCTTGTCCTTATTTTTGGAAATTGACTTATTATTTCATTATTGTTAAGTTTTTTGGGATGTACCCATAGATTTGTTTAGTTGGAGTTGTAGTATGAAGACTTATAGTTTTAGGAATTTTTAGACGTTGTTATTTTCCACACTAGTATTAAACGTCAAAGTATTAACTTTTATTAATGAAATATTGGTTTACTTTTAAAATTTTATAAGTGAATGACATTGGATTTGGGTTAGAAGGTTCTCCCATCGAAGGGTTAGTGTGGGTATGATGTGTTGGGTCATTAAAAACTTGGTATCAGAGCCCTAGGTTCGTTAATCTCATTGTACTAATATGATTTTAGTAGAGTCTTATGAAATGGTACAGAGATGTTTGTACTTTTCTTCGAGAGGCTACAAAACTTAGGGAAAACTTCACTTTCTTATTTCTTTCATGATGACTTGTATTAGGTTCTAGCGTTGTTCTTACTATGTTTATCATGTTTATGCTTTGATGATTGACAAACCTCTTCACTGGAACATGGTCCATGCAATGTTCAATTATTACTTATGTTCATCTATTTTCCTAACTTGGTAGAAGGACCTGTTACAAGAACTGGTGTCCCAGTATACAGTTTTGCAGTTGCATGCATTTGTCTTAAATATATGTTGTCTAGTACTTTTCTCTACAATGCCAACACATTAGTAGAATGAATTTTCAATGGTCCTTCTAGCATCCACCAATGAGGAATCTTCACTCTTAATGTTTATCATATATATATATATATATATATATATGTATATATACAACATCCTCAAGGTGAGAAGATTAAGCTTTTGCAAAAAATTAAAAGAAATTTTCTCAAGTAAAGGCCTCATTGATATTGCAAAAACTCAACAATTCAGGAACTCATTTGATCATAGTGATATATGTTTTCTAATTTCTAGAATTGTTTGAGATTTTGTTTTGATCTTAAAATTTCTGTTTAGCTTTGTTCATTCAGTTTTGAGTTATTTGGTAGATAGAAACAGTTAATGGAGAGCTTACAATTAAGATATTATGAGAGTGCATTGTCGTAAAGTTATCAAGAAATTATAGGAATTATGATGTTAATTCCTTAGTTTTTAATGGTTGAAGGTTGCTCAGAGTTTTTAGTAGAAGTTGTTGGTGAAACCCTACAGGAGTAGGTGATGGTTTTTCTCCCTTGAGCAAGGAATTTTCACATAAAAAACTTGTGTCTTTATTATTCTACAAATTTCTTTTTGAGTTTGTATTATTCTTCAGTATTCTTTTATTGGGACCTGGTACCAAACTCGGTCCATATTATAGTTTTTCACTCTTGTACACTATCAATTGGTATTAAAGAGGTTTATTGTATAATGTTAACACCTAGGAAGGATCCTGTACAGGGTTGTAGCTTCACCTAGTCTTGAGGAAAGACAATCAACTACTCGACCTCCAAGATTTAATGGACAAGTTTATAGTTGGTGGAAGACTCGACTGTATAGTTTCATTATGGCAGAGGATAATGAGTTGTTGGTTTTTACCTATGATGGTCCCTATATTCCAATGGAAGCAACGAAAGAAGGAGATGCCTCACTACCTGTTCCTAAAAGAAGGAAGCATTACATAGAGGTTGATCAAAAGAGAATTGAGAAGAATTACAAAACAAAAAATATCCTCTTCTATGGGATGGTACCTGATTAGTACAACCTTCTCTTCCCGTGAATCTACTAAGGAGATATTAAAGCTCTAAAAAATGGTTATGAGGGAACTAGTCAAGTGAAGCAACCAAAGATTAATATGCTTATTACTCAGTATTTGTTGTTCAAAATGAGTGAAGGTGAATCCATTCAGTGAATGCATACTCAATTCATATCCATTGTAGATGAACTCAAATTTTTAGTAAAAAATATTCAAATGTATAAGTTGGTTAGAAAAATCTAGAGTTTCTTACCCTCTTTATGGAAAAGTAAGGTAAATGCTATTTCAGAGGCAAAAGATTTGCAGAAAATAACCATGGATGAACTTATTGGGGATTTGAAAACTTACGAGATTAAAAGGAAATAAGATTTTGGGATAAATGGTTCCAAGAAGGAAAGGAGTGTGATTTTGAAGACTAGCAAGGGCGATTCAAGTAGAGAAAAATAAAAACATGGCTTATCTCACTAGATGATTTTAGAAAATGGTAAGAACAGACAATTTTTAAAATAGAGGAAAATTAAGCGGGGGATTCACAAAAAATAATGGATGTTTCAATCATCGAAAACCAGGCCACTTCATCAAGGATTGTCCTCTTCTAAAAGGGGATTATAATAAATGTGTCTAGAGAAATCCAAAGAGAACTCAAAGAAGGGACCAGATTCATGACATGTTTAGAAGAAGAGAAGTAGTAGATAAAATGTCATACAAGCCTCGACTATATGCGGAGATACTTCAAGTGGATCCTTACCTAATAATGAAGAGTAGGATGGTTCTATGGTTGCAGTTGAAGATGAAGCTACAAGGTTTTACTCCTTGTTTGTACTTATGGCCAATTCTGACAAGGAAGAAGAGTGTGAAGTAAGTTTTCTTGATGTTTAAGAAAATTTCAAAACTTATTCTCATAGGGAATTAAGATCCTTGATCAAAATATTAATAAATACATACTATGATATGGTAAAATAAAAGAAGTCCCCACTTGATATATAAATGACTATGAGATTATAGAAGCTCTTATTTTCAAAGATGCATGATCTAGAAGAATCCTTAAGATAAGCCAAGTATGAAAATGATGAATTAAAAGCTAAGGTGTCAAACTTCTCGGATGATTGTGTGTGAGGAAGGAAAAAAGCCAACAAGGTTTAGGTTGATCTTGATATGAAACTTAGTAAAATCACTCTTGATCTTGAATCCTCACTAGATGGTAACAAGCACATAAAAAAAAGATGATTGAAATAAAGGAGGAGATTAAAAGATTCTTCAATGGACTACATCATAAATTCTAGGTAGGATGAATAATTTGAAATCAAACTCTAGTAATGGCCTTGGTTACCAAATAAACAAGAATCCTTACAATCCTCATAACAAGTAGGTATTTGCTCCTGATAATTGGCTATGCACTTATTATGGTCAAAATGGCCATTACAAGCCTCTGTGTTGATTCCTTGCCAATGATAGAATAAGAAATCAAAAGTATATTAAATCCATCAAAGACTTAAAGGGACCATGTATTTAAGGAAGAAACTCACATTACCATCCTGGACTAGAAAAACTCTCATTCATCCCTTTTCCCAAAATGAAGAAGTGATATGAAAGGGCAGTTGAGGTGAGAGAAACCAGTCAAATGGGATAAAGAAAGTATAAATCATGAGATTATCTTACTTGTAAATCTTATATCACTTAATATTATTATGAAGACTATGTGTCTTCTGAATTAAACATGAGGTGATCTCTCATGAAGAAGGAATGTGGAATAAGAGGCTAAGTATCATTGTTGTCTAGTTGACAATTTTAGCTTATATTAAGGACCTTATGTGCTTATGAATTGTTAAATTAAAGTTCATAAAGGAAAGAGGAACATGTGTGTGGTTTCTAAATATTACTCAAGGTTGTGAGTAGCGCATGTTTTGACAATGAGAAGAAGTCAACTATCGAGATTGAGTGTAAAGGTAATATACTTCAAAGATGGCTCAATGGACTAAGTGAAATTCAATTTGAAGGGTTCGTGCATGAATTTTTCGGAAAAGCAAAGGAATTTTTATTTCTAATCCTCTCAAAATATCAAGATTAAAATAAGGTAAAAGTTCCCGAAGTAAGAAAAAGGAAAGCCTAATTCAATCTCTTATTCTTATAGGTTCACATTCACGGAGTATTCATACTTGAGTAAGGTTGGAATAGAAATTACGTGGATCAGTCAAATGTATAGACCTGATTCTCTACTTAGGTCAGTGTTCATGCTTCTATATGTTGACTATTAACTATACACTCGTGTTAGAATATTGCTTAAAAATTACCCCATCATTTTTTAAAACACCCTGGGTTTTGGCCCTTGGAAATTTTCTGATCTTTGAGCTTACTGTCCTATTAATGACTTAACCACATGAGTCATATAGTGTGGGTACAGGTTAAATGACCCAAATTGTGAGGTATCCAATGGATGGTGGTTGGTGTTCTATTATGGTAACAACTTGGTGGTACAACTCATTAGGGGTGGTGACGAGTCATTGGGACGATCTTAATCTAATCAGAAACTTAGTGACTTGACTTGGTTCTGAGTACGAGTGGCTCACTAGGAGCCGTGAGGGTAGGTTACGAGTAGTAGGGTCGAGTTTTATGTTGTCCAGTGTCCAATCCCTTGTGTTCTATCTTTGATATGGCTAGACCATATGAGTCGTATGGTTAGTTCATTATTGAGGGTCATGGAGTCGTATGGTGGTCAGTGTATGGGTGTTCAACTATCTAGGTGACGACTCAAGAGTACGAGTCATATATTGTGGTGATGAGTCAAGGGGTCGCCTCGTGACCACATGCATTTTTTACAACTTTAAGCTGGGGGCACTTTGGAAATTTCTCACTTAAAACCCTTAAGGTGCCACGTACCCATAACACTTTTGGATCATTCATTCCACACTTTAGAAGATTAAACACCCTCTTTACTATCTCAAAAAAATCTCAAGCAAAATTAGCTAGGGTTTTTCCAAAGTGGTCATCTAAGGGCTTAAGGATCGATTTCTCTCTGTGAATCTTTTTAATTCAGGCATGCGACTCTTCCCTCATTGTTAATTTACTAAAATCACATGTTTAAATAATTGTTCATGAATCATTAATGGTAGTTTTGAAATCAAGGTTGAGGTGTTTGAATGCATATTATTGAATATTGTTTTCTATGGTTTAAGTTGTGATAATGCATGTTTTAATTATGGTTTTGCATATGTGGATGCATGGGAATGGTGATTTAATGAAGGACCTATGGTTGAGCCCCAAATTTGATGATTCTGGCTTTGACAATGGCATGCCCTCAACTTGTTTGTGGAATTGTCAATGAAAATGATTTTTGTCGCTTAGTTTAATTATTCTTGGAATCTTACATTGCATAAATGGTAAGGGGAACATGAATTGGTTTTGATAGGGTTCATATAGTTTTGGAAAGGCCTTAGTGTCCATGGTTTAATTATAAATGGTTTTTGTTAATTGGAATGATGGAGTCTTACTTGGCTTAATGATTTATATGGCATAAGGTAATAGACTTACAAGATCTAATTTTTGGTATGACGATACCAATGGTTAATTCCTAATAAAAAGACTCCTTGGTAAACTATTTGGAATGTGTAAAAATTTAATATGGGCTTAAAAGGGGTTGAGTAGCAAAGTTGTGGAAGGTGGGAGTCTCGGGGGGACAACACTGGAAACTCATGTTTGCCGATGTGAGGGTTGTCTTGGTGACCATGTGCATGATGTCACCCTTAATATTTTGGAGATGTACTAGTCATCTCAGTTTCTTGTCTCCGGTCGTGTGGCTAACACGCACTGGGGACTTTCAGTAGGGGGATCTGAACCCATATAGCCCATGGGTGGTTTTAGGATGGCCAAGCTACACAACCTAGGACGGCCAGGCTACACAACTCAGGTTAAGGATTTAAATGCATTCTAATCCTTGTTCCCTACCCCTCCATGATATATATATTTATATATGTGTATGTGTGTGTGTTTGCATATAGTTATTTCAATTGGTTTTGAATGATGTCACTAATTTATCTTTATCTCTAAGTTACATGCTAGCATTCACTTCTCTAACCGTCTTTGGGCATTGTATCCGCACGCGATGCAGGAACCAGCTATACTACCATTCCTCCTGCTCAGTGACTTGTATTCGGGGACAACCATGAGTTAGATTGAAGTGGTGAGCTTCCATACTTTGGAAGACTCCATTTCATGCTATGGACTTCTTTTCATTATTGTTATTTCTTTGGTTTTGGTTTTGACTATGGTCGGTGGCATGTCCCGACTGGATATTCTTTGATTCTGGATAGAGGCTTTGTCAGACTATAATAGGCATGAGCGGTGTCGGTATTAGTGTTAGCCTTGGTATTGGTATTGGGATTGGTTGGACATTTGTTTATGGTTATAAAATTCATCTAGCATTTTAAACTTATTATTATTTTATTTTTTCATGTTTTTAGAATTCATCCAACATGGGATGTAGGATGGTTAAGGTAGGGTATTGGGGGTGGCCTCCTGTCCTTGTTGGACTTGAGATACCTGACACGACTAGGCCCTGGTTTTGATCGTGACAGATTGGTATCAGAACTCTAGGTTTATGGTCAATTGGGAGTCCACAAATCCGTGTCGAGTAGAGTCTATTTTAAGGGTGTGTAGCGCACCACACACATAAGGAAGAGGTTACGAGGAATTTAGAAATGTTTCTCTTTCTTGTGCTCTGTTTTTAGGCTGTAGAGTCTAAGGTCCTAAAATCTTCTATATTTCCCTCTTGTTCTATTTTTAGATCATGACACTCAAATGATCCGAAGCTCACGAAAATTCCTCTATCCCACCCGAAGAAAACATTGATGTCACTACCCGAGGCTACCCCTTAGTCATAACAACGGTGCTTACGATCTCAAGTGACCCCAAGCTAACCCATGAGCTAGTACCTACTGTGAGCATTGAGTAAATTGATAATAAACATATGTAAAAAAAATAACTGATAATGACATAACGTTTTAAATACTGAAAATGCAACTGAATCTACAAGTTTGAAAACATATGCGAAAATACTAAAATCCGACTTTTAACACCGATAAGCTAACTGGCTATCTGAATGTCGAAAAAGCCTCTAAAACTAACTGATTGTGGAGTTGATGGACAAACCCCCAACTAACTCCAACTGGCTAAAAAAGAGAAATACTGAAATAACTGAATAAATGATAAACTTGTCCTCTAAAGATGAGGACTCACCATTGCTGTTGCTGCTGTAATGCTGAGATATCTAAGTGCGGTCAGGAAACTGTGCATCGGAACCTAAGATATATGACATCATAGCGCGAAGAAAGTATGTCGTCAGTACTTTGAATGTACTGGTATATGAGATGAGGTTAGGCTGAAATGCATAGGTTAACTGTGCATGAGATAATGACTAACTAAATAACATGAAATAACTGAGTATGCATGCATGAAATAGCTAAGCAAAATGTATAACAACTATAAAATCTGAGAATGCATGACCCAACATATATTATTTCTAAGATAATCTATAAGTTGAAATACTAAAATCTGATGACTGAATAACTGGTAATCTATATGCTTTGGTCAAGCAAACCTGAACTAAATTTAGTACTGAATACTAAACTAAAACTGTGGGAGGTATCATCTAACCTACATGCCCCAATCTGAACTAAGCGTGGTCCAAACTGTAACCCTAGTTGGAAGGATATCAGTACCGTGCCATGGGTACTAACACATGGCTATGTTGATTCATTAATCTGATGTCCCGAAGGACTAGGGTGTCAAGCCTAAACTGACGGGTAACCTCTGAGAGGAAGTCAAGCCTAGATTGATGGGTGACTCCTTAGAGAAAGTCAAGCCTAAACTGATGGGTGACTCCTTATATCCTACATTGGCTACTTAGTACTGGAATACAAGGACTGCTACTAATGACTCTACCTAACTGACGGGGAAGCCGCTATCCCTGTATTCGCTAGGTGCTAAATCCTACTCCCAACTGAAGTGACACTGATTACTGGACTGGACTAAGTTTAACTAAGTCAACAATTGATCATGACAGCTAACTGAATTACAATGCTCATGGTTTATCTGAAACCATTCTAAAGATACTGAAATTATGTAAACAACTAAGTATCGGGTGTTCATAACCCTCCAGCACTGAATGGAAATAACAATAAGAATGTATAAAAGCCTTGAAAACATAATAGGTGATCATTGTTCAAAACCAAATAATTTGGACATTTAACCAAACACATGAAATTCGTAATCACAAGCACGATAATAGATAAATGATGTTATTAAGAACATAGTTACAATAATAAAACCATGAATTAGGGATTAAACATGAGGATTTCAATACTCAAATCATATAAGGCCTCATTCCGTCAAAAAAACAATTGTAACATAACTTGTAAACAAAATAAATAACATCTTCATGGAGACAATTAATCATAAACATGTAAAAACTCATAATTTGATATCAAAAGGGGATACTTGGACTCCATGGGTGAAAAGGGCCCATGGATGAACGTCACACATACCTTAAACCTTAAATCTTGAAAGAGAAACACAAATATTTAAGCTTTCTTGAATGTTCTTGGATTTGGGAACTTGATTTCTTGGTTTTCTTAAAGAGGAGGTAATTGAATTTGATGAGCTTGGGGGATGATTAGGGTTTCTTCTAGAGGAGAATTTGGGAAAATAGGATATAATGCCCTAACTGACGTTTTAATTCGTGTTTTTACGAATTGGATTAAGGGAAAAAGATAAGATTGCCCCTTAAACATTTAAATTCACAAATAAAACATGGATTAAAGTCTCACTGTGATAAGGTGAAGTATTCATCACTATAACCACCGCGACACGCCATTGTCGGGGTGAGCTGCTGGAATAAAAATTGAAACACGACCCAATCCTTGTCCGAAAATTTTGAAACTTCCCTAAGACATGCTCATTACACCCTTAGACATGAATTAACTCAAAAACCTAGGTCTCGGGTTTGGTAAGAGCAATTTAAAAATCCTCGAAGTTAAGAGGACAAAAATAAGACTAAGTCCCCAACACTTGGTGAAATTTTCAGGCTTTAATCCTCTTATGCATTCAACTAGGTGCTGAACTGAGCTAAGAATAATACAAAGTATTACAATATCTTCCCTTTGGGAACATTCGTCCTCAAATGAGACTAATTAAGCTGAGAATACTGAGGAAACTGAAATCATATACTAAACATGCATAACTGAAAACATGATTACATGATTGAGCCTGAAACATGATACATGACTGAACTAAATCCGTGAAAGCACGCAAAGACATCACAATAACAACAAACCCAGTGTATTCCCACAAAGTGGGGTCTGGGGAGAGTAAGATGTACGCAGTCCATACCGCTACCTCTGAAGAAGTAGAAAGGCTGTTTCTGATAGACCCCCGGCTCAAGATAAAGAACAGTAAACAATGGGATGGATGGCATAAAAAAATATCAGGAATAAGAAATAATAAAATAGACATCAAAGAAATACGAAAATACGAGACATAAGGGCGACACAAAAAAAATAGGTACTAAACCATGACATATGACACCTACATAGTAGAACCCTACACTAACATAACAAGGACACCTATGTACACAGACCTAGAATTACTAACCCGACTACAAAGAAAACTCTCCTGACTGCATGCTACAACCCACACACTCACATTAACCTTCTAACCTTATCCACGACCTCCACACCTTCCTATCTAGGATCATGTCCTCCGTCAGCTGAAGCTGCTCCATGTCATGTCTGATCACCTCTCTCTAGTATTTCTTTGGCCTACCTCTACTTCTCCTGAATCCATCCAAAGTAAGCCTCTCATACCTCCGAACAGGGGCATCTGCGCCCCTCCTCCTCATATGTCCAAACCATCTAGTCTTCCTTCCCGTATCTTTTCCTCCACTGAGGCCACTCCCACTTTCTCCCGGATAATCTCATTCCTAACTCTGTATCCTCTAGTAAGCGCACACATCCAATGCAACATTCTCATTTCTTCTATCTTCAATTTTTGAATGTGGGAGTGCTTGACTAGCAAATACTCCGCTCTATACAACATTACCGGACGGACTGCCACTCTATAGAATTTACCTTTAAGCTTAAGGGGCACCTTCTTATCACACAACACTCCCGAGGAGAGACTCCACTTCATCCAACCTTCTCCAATACGGTTAGAGATATCCTCATCAATCTCACCATTCCCCTGAATTGTAGACCCAAGATATTTGAAGTTGTCCATCTTACCGATATCCTATGAGTCCAACCTTACCTTCCCTCCGTCCTCCTGTCTCAAGTCACTAAACTCTCATTCCAAATACTCTGTTTTGGACCTACTCAACCTAAACCCCTTAGACTCAGGGGTTTGCCTCCAAACCTCCAGCTTGCCATTCACACCCCTCGCGACTCATCAATCAACACTACATTATCCGAAAATACCATACACCAAGGCACCTCACCTTGAATGCTCCGCATTAATACATCCATCACTAAAGCAAAAAGAAACGGGCTCAGAGTCGATCCCTAATGCAACCTGGTCTCGACCGGAAAAGGCTCTGAGTCTCCTTTCGCCGTCCTCACCCGGGTTTTCCCTCCATCATACATGTCCTTAATAGCCCTAATGTATGCCACCGGTATCCCTCTCACCTCTAAGTATCTCCAAAGAACCTCCCTTGGGACTTTATCATAAGCCTTTTCTAGGTCGATGAACACCATATGTAAATCCCTTTTTCTTTGTCTATACTGCTCCACTAATCTCCTCACCAGATGGATTGCCTCTATCGTCGAGCGACCAGGCATAAATTCAAACTAATTCTATGAAATGGACACGACCCTCCTCAACCTCCCCTCGACCACTCTCTCCCAATTCTTCATAGTGTGACTCAACAACTTAATACCCCTATAGTTGTTGCAACTCTGAATGTCAACCTTGTTTTTATATAGAGGGATCATCGTACTCTATCTCCAGGCCTCAGGTATTGTCGTAGTCTTGAAAATGACGTTAAACAAATCAGTCAACCACCTTAAACCGGCCTCCCCAGCATACTTCAAAAAATCCACCGAAATCTCGTCAGGCCCCGTCGCCCTACCCCTTCCCATCCTACGAATAGCCTCTCTGACCTCCTCCACCTTAAAACGCCTATAGTAACTGAAATCATGCCTCTCCTTCAAGTGGTTTAGCTCCCCTATCTCAAAGCCTCTGTCCCCATCCTCGTTCAAAAGTCTCTAAAAGTACTCCTTCCATCTCTTCTTAATATGAACATCTTCCACCAAAATAGTACCATCCTCTTCCATAATGCACTTCACCTGATCGAGGTCACGACCCTTACGCTACCTAGCCTTAGTAAGCCTATACAACCTCTTTTACCCTTTTTTCTCCTCTAACCGCGCATACAGGCTCTCGAACGGTGCCGACTTAGGACCCGTAACTGCTAATTTAGCCTCCTTCCTAACTACTTTGTAAGCCTCCCTATTTATCCCCTTTCCCTCCCCATCTTTACTCTCAATCAACTTAACATAAGACTCTTTCTTAATCTCCACTTTCTTTTTCACTTCTTCATTCCACCACTAGTCCCCCTTATGATGACCTTCTCGACCCGTCAAAACACCCAACACCTCTTTAGCAGTCTACGTGATGTCGCTGGTAGCCCTGTCCCATATAGAATCCACATCCCCCTGCTCTCCCGTACCCCCATTCCCATTACCTTATGTTGTATCTCCATTATATTCACTGGTGTCAAGCCTCCCCACTTAATTCTAGGTCGACCATCCTCGGCCCTTCTCTTCTTGAACATCTTGATAGACAAGTCCATCACTAAAAGCCTGTGCTGGGTCGAAAGATGCTCTCTCAGAATGACTTTACAATCCTTACAAAGTCCCTTATCCCCTTTTCTAAGCAATAGAAAGTCAATCTGGGTCCTGGCTATTGCGCTTCAAAAGGTAATCAGGTGATCCTCCTTCTTCGGATAACTCGAATTCACTACCACCATCCCAAAGGCCCTCACAAAATCCAAAAGATCCGCTCCCTCATCATTTTTGTAAACAAAACCAAAACCTCCATGCACATCGTCATAGCAACCCGGTAAGACCCTAATGTGGCCATTAAAATCCCCTACTATGACAATTTTCTCCGAGCTAGGCACGCTACTTACCACCTCTTCCAAATCCTCCCGAAATCTAGCTTTCACCTTCTCATCCAAGCCCACCTGCGGCGCATACACACTACAACCATGAAATGAAAAACCCCCAATGACCAACTTAATTTTCATTAGCCTATCACTGAACCTCTTAACCTCCACCACCTGATCTCTAAGCTCCTCATCCACTAAAATGCCCACTCCATTCTGACACCTCTCACTCCCCGAGTACCATAATTTGTACCCATCTATATCCCTAGCTATAAAGCATGCAAAAACATGAGAATGATTATATAGATGGAACTGAGGATGGAAAAAAGTCAATCTAAGAAAATCTGCTACCTTAAGCTGAGTTTGAGTTTGTGGAGAAAAGATGAGGGTACTTGGTACGTATATCTTCTTTTGCTTCATAAGTGACCTCCTTAACAAACTGATTCCTCTAAAGAACATTGACCAAGGTAACTTCTTTATTCCTTAGTCTACGAATCTGATGATTAAGGATCTCGACTAGGATTTCTACATAAGGAAGGCTATCCTGAACATCTGTGCTTTCTAAAGGAACTACAATAATTGGGTCACCAATACACTTCTTTAATAAGGAAACATAGAACACTGGATGCACTGATGCCCAATCTGCAGGCAACTCAAGCTCATAAGCTACCTTTCCAAAATGACTCAAGATTATGCAAGGGCCAACATATGAGGGACTGTGTTTCTCCTTCTTGGAAAACCTCTTCACTTCCCTCATGGGAGAGATTTTCAAATATACTAAATCCCCAACTGCGAACTCAAGATCTCTCTTACATAAATCTGCAAAGGATTTTTGCCAACTTTGGGATGTCTTAAGCCTTTCCCTAATCAACTGAACCTTCTCCATTGCATTAAACACTGAATTTGGTCCTATCCAAGCAGCCTCACCTGCATCAAACCAACCAATAGGATATCTACATATCCTCCCATAAAGAGCCTTAAATAGTGCCATTTGAATACTGGAGTGATAACTATTATTCTAGGAAAACTCGATCAAAGGTAAGTGGTCATCCCAACTACCCTTAAAGTCAAGAACACACACCCTCAACATATCCTCTAAGGTATGAATGGTCCTCTCTGCCTGACAGTCTGTATGTGGATAGAAAGTTGTACTGTGTTAAACTTGGGTACTAAGACCCTTCTGAAAAACTCTCCAAAATTGAAAGGCAAACTGAGTGCCTCTATCTGAAATGATAGACAATGGGACTCCATGAAACCTAAATAATCCTCGTCTGAATAAGAAGTATGAAATGGCAAGAAATGAGCTGATTTGGCCATTCTATCTACAATTACCCATATCGAATTATGTTGACAATGCATACGAGGCAAACCCGTTACAAAATCCATGTTCACCTCTTCCAACTTCCAAGTAGGAATACTGAACTCCTGCATCGTACCTCTAGGACTCTGGTGTTCAACTTTAACCTACTGACAGTTTGAACACTTTGCTATAAAGTCTATAATATCCCTCTTCATACCACTCCACCAATAAATTTCTAGCTAATCACCGTACATCTTAGTGGTTCCTGGGTGAATAGAATAACATGAACTATGTGCTTCTACAAGGATTAGCTATCTCAAACTATATTCACACAGCATACATAGTCTACCCTGACATCGCAACACACCATCTCTCCTTTGGGAGAAAACGTCTACTCTCTGATCTCTAACTAATTCCTTCAACTTAACTAAACTAGAATCCCTATCTTGCTTCTCCTTCACTTAGGAAACCAAAGAAAATTCTGAATTATTCTAAACCCAAACAATATCTTTAGCTGAATCAACCTACTAAAAGCCTAATATAGCTAGCTGATGAACCCCCTAAATAACTTCTTCTTATCATCCTCACTATGAGCAACACTACCTATAGACAATCTACTAAGGGCATCTTCCACTATATTGGCCTTGTCCGAATGATATAACACACTCATATAATAATTTTTTAACAATTCTAATGACCTTCTCTGATGAAAATTTAAATCTTTTGGTGAGAACACATACTGCAAACTTTTGTGATCCATGAACACATTAACATGAACTCTATAAAGATAGTGCCTCCATATTTTTAAGGCAAATACAACTGCTGCCAACTCAAGATCATGGGTAGGGTAATTCTTTTCATAGGGTTAAAGCTTTCTAGAGGCATAGGCTATGACCTTACCTTCCGTATTGAAAATGATCATGCAAACCTTACCCATCTGAACTATCTAACACAGTCAAGACTAGGCTAAGGTGAGTCGAGTCTTCAATTCCTGAAAACTCTTTTCATAAGAATCTGACCACTAAAATTTGACTTTCTTCTGAGTCAATTGAGACATGGGGGATGCAATAGATGAAAACCCTTCAAAAAACCATCCGTAATAGCCAACCAAACCCAAGAAACTCCTGATATTTGATAGAGAGGTGGGTATGGGCCATTTTTCACTGCTTCGGTCTTTTAAGGTTTAACTCTAATGACATCACTGAAAATAATATGTCCAAGGAAAGCTACCAAAACTCACACTTACTGAATTTGGCGAATAATTGAAAGGCTTTAAGGGTCTACAATACAATTTTGTGATGGTCTGCATGATCATTTTCACTACGGGAGTAGGCAAGACTATCATCAATAAAAACTATGATGAACATGTCCAAGTACTACTTGGACACTCTATTCATCAAGTCCATCAAATCTGCTGGGGCATTCGTTAATCCAAAAGAGATAACTAAAAATTAGAAATTACCATACCGAGTTATGAAGGATACTTTGGAATGTCACATTCTCTAACTTTGAGCTGATAATAGCTGGATTTGAGGTCTATCTTAGAGAAGTACCTGTCACCCTAAAGTTGGTTGAACAATTCATCAATCCTAAGGAGTGGGTATTTATTCTTGATTCTGAATTTGTTCAGATGATGGTAATCGATGCATATCCTGTGAGAACCATTTTTTTTATGCATGAAAAGGATTGGAGCGTCCCAAGGGGAAACACTAGGCCTAATGAGTCCCTTTTCTAAGATATATTTCAACTGTTCTTTTAACTCTTTTAGCTTAGTTGGAGCTATTCTGTTGGGTGGAATAGAGATAGGATGGGTATTTGGAAGGAGATCTATTTCAAAGTTAATTTCCCTTTCGGGAGGGATTCTGGGAAGGTATTCAGGGAAAATATATTGAAATTCCCTCACTACTGAAACTGACTTGAGACTTGGAGTCTCAGAACTAGAGTCTTTGACTCGAACAATATGGTAAACATACCCTTTAGATATCATTCTTCTTATCTTAAGATATGATACAATTTGCACCCTAAACACTGAAGTACTACCACTCTATTCAATAAATGATTTATTAGGAAACTAAAGCTGAACGATACTATTTCTGTAATCAACTAAGGCATAACATGAATGGAGCTAATCTATACTAAGAATGATATTAAAATCAGTCATCTATTACTCCACAAGGTCAACTAAGGTGACTTTCTGGGATATTATGATCGGACAGTTCCTATAGGCCTGCTTGGCTATAATAGAGACACCTACTGGAGTACACACTGAGAAGGGTTCTGCTAAAGATTCAGGAATGACATCAAAATTAATAGCTATATAGGGGGTTACAAAATAAAATGAAGCCTCGGGATCTAACAAAGCATGCACATGAAGATAAACGACCTATAACGTACTCATAACCACATCAAAAGAACTTTCCTAATCATGTCGGGACTAAAGTGCATATAACCTATTCTGGCACTCTCCACTGGTGTCACTAGAAGTAGCTCCCTGCTGAGTTAGGTGACCTACTGGAGATGATGACTGATTGGATTGACCCTATTAGCGTAAATCTCTTCACCTATGAGCAACTACTTGATATTACCTGATCCCGTGGCCTGGCTTACCACACCTAAAACATACATCACTACTAGATTTACACTCACTCTAATTATTCCTACCACATTTCCCACAGAACATATTAGTACGACAATTGTTCATACTACCCTAGGGCTTAGAGCCAGGCACCCTTCCCTAGCTATCATTCCTGAACATTGGTAATGGTGCACTAGATGAAGATAGATATGGGGAAGAAAACTTTTAACAGAACAAAGAACGGTTACCACTCGCTAACTTCGGCTAAGAAAAATTAAAGCTACCTATTCTAGCCCTCTTATTCTCCCTCTCTCTCCTTAAGTTTCTATTCCTCAATCTCTTAAGAATAGACCATAAGCCTATATATGTCCATATCCTTAATCAACATGGCAATCCTACACTCTTTGACCACACTATCAGATATACCAGAAACGAACGTACTCATTCTAGACCTATTATCATCCATTATTGAAGGAGCATACCTCACCAACTGAGTGAACTTAAGCGAGTATTCCTTCACACTCATATTACCCTGCATCAAATTAATAAACTCTAGTACCTTAGCTTCTCTTAAGTCAAAAGGAAAGAACCTATCTAAAAAGGTCATGGAAAACTCCACCCATTCTACAAGACCTACCTCAGTACCCCTATCCTTCTTTTACTACATATACCATATATGAGCTATATTCTACAACTGGTAAGTATCTAACTCTACACTCTCACTCAAAGTGACATCCATGATATCAGTCACTTTCTGAACTATATTAAAAAACTCCTGTGGATCTTCCTCAGACTTGGATTTCAAAAATAAAGGGGGATTAATTCGGGTGAAATCCCTAATCCTAGCTGTAACTGTATTTTTCACTGGATTAGATGGGGAAACAACCTGCTGATTATTCTGAGAAGCTATTGAATGAGCTAAGGTAGTGAATGCATCTTGAACTTGGCATGATACATGCTTATTCAGGGGATCTTCCTGAACAGGTGGAGGTGCTGGCTGGTTCCCATTTCTTTTTTCGTTATTCATTCTAGGAGGCATTTTCTATAATTGAATAAAGGATGGATTAGAAAGAAAGTTTAAATAGAGCTCATGCCCACTCGCACGACATGAATACTGAAAGAAGGGAAACTTTTCCTAAAATACCTTGTAGCCTCTTGTCCATAAGTCTGGCGTGCTTTACATCCATGCACAAGACTCTACTCAATGCAGACTTTTAGACTCCTTAGGACTCTCTGAAACCTTAGGCTCTGATACTAAGTTTTCTCATGACTTGAGGCTATCTCCTAGTCGCGATAATAGTGCTTACGGTCACAAGTGACCCCAAGTTAACCCATGAGCTGGTACTTTCTATGAGCACTAAGTAAACTAATAATAAACAACATATGCAGAAAAACAACTAATAATGACATAAGGTTTTAAATACTAAAAATGTAACTGAATCTGTAAGTCTAAAAATATCTACAAAAATATCAAAATCCGACTGATAACACTAATAAGATAACTGCCAATCTGAATGTCTAAAAAGCCTCTAAAACTGACTGACTGTGGAGTTGCTGGGACAAACCCGCAACTAACTCCAACTAACTGAAAGAAAGAAAAACTAAAATAACTAAATGAATGATAAACTTGTCCTCAAAAGATAAGGACTCACCATTACTGCTGCTACTGTAATACTGAGCTATCTAAATGTAGTTAGGAAACTGTGTATCTGAACCTATGATATAAGACATCATAGCATAAAGAAAGTATCCAGTTAGTACTTTAAATGTACTGGTATATGAGACGAGGTTAGGCTAAAATGCATGGGTTAACTGTGCATGAGATAACGACTAACTGAATAGCATTAAAGAACTTAGTATGCATGCATAAAATATCTGAGCAAATCGCATAAGAGTTGTAAAATTTGAGAAAGCATGACCAAGCATATATTATTTCTGAGATAATCTATAAGATGAAATTCTAAAATCTAATAACTGAATTAGTGGTAATCTGTATGCTTTGGTCAAGCAAATGTGAACTGAATTCTGTACTGAATACTGAACTGAGATCGTGGAGGTATCATCTAACTGACATGCCCCAATCTGAACTAAGCGGGGTCCAAACTATAACCCCAGTTGGAAGGGTGTCAGTACCATGACACGAGTACTAACACATGGCTGTGTGGATCCACCAATCTGATGTCCTGAAGGACCAGAGTGTCAAGCCTAAACTGATGGGTGACCCATGAGACAATGTTAAGCCTAAACTGACGGGTGATTTCTCATAGGAATTTAAGACTAAACTAATGAATGATTCCTCATATACTATGCTAGCTACGTAGTTATAGAATACAGGGACCACTACTAATGACTCTGCCTAATTGATGAGGAAGCCTCCATCCTTGCATTCAACTCGGTGCTAAATACTACTCCTAACTAAAATAACACTAATTACTCAACTAAACTAAGTTTAACTAAGTAAACAATTGACCATGACAACTAACATAATGACAATGCTCATGGTTTATCTAAACCATTCTGAAGATACTAAAATTGTGTAAACAACTAAGTATTGGATATTCATAACCCTCCAACACTGAATGGAAATAACAATAAGAATGTACAAAATCTTTGAAACCATAATAGGGGATCATTATTCAAAACCCAATTATTTGGACATTTCATCAAACATATGAAATTCGTTATCTTAAGCATGGGAATGGGTAAAGCATGTGATTGAGAACATAGTTACAATACTAAAACCATGAATTAGGGATTTAACTTGAGGAATTCAATACTCAAATCATATATGGGCTCATTCCATTGAAATATACTTGTAACATAACTTGTAATAAAAATCAATAACAACTTCATGGTGATAATTCATCATAAACATGTAAAAACTCATAATTTGATATCAAAAGGGGATACTTGGACTCCATGAGTTAAAAGGGCCCATGGATGAACATCACACATACCTTAAACCTTACATCTTGAAAGAGAAACATAAATTTTTAAGCTTTCTTGAAGGTTCTTGGATTTAGGAACTTGATTTCTTGGTTTTCTTGAAGAGAAGGTAATTGAATTTGATGAACTTGGGGGATGATTAGGGTTTCTTTGAGAGGGGAATTGGGGGAAATAGGCATATAATGCCCTAACCGACATTTTAATTTATGTTTTTATGAATTGGATTAAGGGGAAAAGACAAAATTGCCCCTCAAACATTTAAGTTCACAACTAGAATGCGGATTAAAGGCTCACCACAATGCGGTGAAGGCTCCATCACTATAACCACCGCGACATGCCACTATCACGATGAGCTTCTAGAATCGAAATCCAAACACGACCTAATCCTGGCCTAAAAAATCTAAAACTTCCTCGAGACATGCTCCTTACACCCCTAAACATGAATTAACTTAAAAACCTACGTCTCGGGGTTGGGAAGACCAATTTAAAAATACTCAAAGTTAAGAGGCCAAAAATAAAACTATGTCCCCAACACTTAGTGAAACTTTCAGGCTTTAAGCCTCTTATGTATACAACTTAGAGTTGAATTGAGTTAAGAATAATATGGGGTATTACAGTTGATGGGACCCATCCTTCTTTCAGGGTTCAGACCCAGTATAGGGGTCCAATTCCTGATTTTCCTCTTAGAGTTCCATTGGTCCCCTTCATTCCTTGTTGAGCTCCTCAGGCTAATATGATGAATGTCGAGTTTCATCAGTCTATTCATATGTTTATGCAATTGGTAGATTCTTAATATGAGCATGATGTTTCTGTTACTCCATCTTCTGAGGCCACAAGGGTTGGCCAATTCATGAGGTTGAACCCTTTTTTTACTGGTGTTAAGGTTAAGATGGATCCTCAAGGTTTTGTTTATGAGATGGTGAAGGTCTTTCACATTATACATGCTACAAACATAAAGGGTGTGGAATTTGCTTCCTATCAATAGGAAGATATAGCATACCAATGGTATGAAGAATGGAAATAGTATAGGGGTGACGATGTTGAATCATCCCTGTAGGATGATTTCTCTATTTCTTTTCTGAACTGCTTCTTTCCTTAAGAGTTGAGAGAGGTAAAGGCAAAAGAGTTTGTTAACCTAAAACAAGGTAAGATGTCAGTCAAGGAGTATGACTTGAAGTTTCACCAGTTATTGCGGTATGCTCCAAAGTTGGTTTCTAGAATTAGGGCTAGACTAAGAGCATTCACTACTGGGTTATCCTGAGACTTGATATTGGAGAGTAAGAATACCTTGTTGAACAAGGACATGGATATTTCTAGGTTGGTTATGTACACACAACAGGTTGAGGAAGAGAATAAAAAGTAAGCTAAAATGAGGGAGAGGAAAGGCAAGAAGTTTAGATTTCCTGAGAAGGATGGTGGCCAGTAGCAGAGTGGCGGGGATGGTGAAAAGTGGCCTAAAAAGATATGGGGCAATTCATGGTCTTATTCGACGGCTAATTCTCCCTACCCAAAGTTATCAGGTGACAAGCATTTTTATGATGGCTATAATTATAGAGTTCAAGGTGCCCAATCTCAGGCTAGTGGGGCCTAATTAGCTCCATCCTATTCTCCCTGTAGATTTTATAGACGATTACATTAGGGCTACTGTGATAAATAAAAGGACAAGTGCATCAAATGCAATCAGCCAAGGCACATGATTAGGAATCGTCCTATTGGTAAGGTTTCTTCTGGGACAAACAAGGTTCATGTTGCCTCTTCTTCTGCTCTGGCACCAAAGAATGCATCATCTAGCTCTGGCACTAGTCAAAACTAACTCTATGCTCTCATACTCATTAGGAATCTGAGGCATCACCTGATGTCATTACTGGTATGTTGAAACTCTTTTCCCGTGATGTGTATGATTTACTTTATACGGGGTTCACTCTCTCTTATATGACCCTATTTTTGGCTATGCATTTTGGTTTCGATCCCGAGTGTCTTTTGAACCATTTTTTAACTTCTACCCTGGTGGGTGACTCTGTGGTTGCCACGAGTTCTATAGGGATTGTGTGGTATCTGTGGATAGTTGAGAGACTTTAGTAGATCTATTTAAGTTAGTCATGGCTGATTTCGATGTCATAATAAGGATGGATTAGTTGTACTCATACTACACGTCTTTATATTATCAAACTTGTAGGGTCATCTTGAAATTCCCTAATGAACTGATTATTAAATAGGATGGTAGTTCTCTATCTCCTAAGGGAAGTTTCATATCATATCTTAGATCTCAAAGATTAATATTCGAGTGGTGTCTCTATAATCTGGTACGGGTTAAAGATTCTAACTCGAAGGGTCCTTTCTTACATTCCGTCCTGATGGTGAATGAATTTTCTGAGGTCTACCCTGATGACCTTCCCGGTGTTCCTCCCAATAGGGATATTGATTTTTGGATAGATCTTGTTCTGTTCACTCATCCTATTTCTATTAGCCCGTATAGAATGGTTCCAGCTGAGTTAAAAGAGAAACTAAAGGATCTTTTAGACAAGGGTTTCATATGACCTAGTGTGTCTCTGTGAAGTGCACCAGTGTTATTTGTTCATAAGAAGGATAGTTCGATTCATATGTGTATTGATTACTGTCAATTAAAGAAGGTAACAGTAAAGAATAAATGCCCTCTTCCAAATATAGATAATTTGTTTGATCAGCTTCAGGGTGCCAATTTTTTCTTCAAGATCGACCTTTGATTTGGGTATCATCAGTTAAAGATTAGCAAAGTAGATGTCCCAAAGACTGCCTTCCATACTCGGTATAGGCTTTTTAAGTTCTTCGTCATGACTATTTGGTTGACTAATTATAACGCACCGAAATTGGGTCCCGAGATGTCACACGGTGCTTAGGGGCATAAGTGACCCTAAGCTAACCTTTCTACTGGCATAACTCATAAGCAAAAGAATAAAATGCTTAAGTATACATGAGATCAGCGAAAACATAGAACTTATCTGAACTTGATCAATACAATTATGAAAGTTACAAGGTTACAACTCTAGTTTTACAAATGAAACTGAAACTTAATACATTAACTTCTACTGACTGTCTATGAAGAATCTACTGGTACTGATTTCAGATAGATGGGTCATGAATCCTAACTACCCAATCTCAATACAACTAAAGTAAGAAAATACGATACTCCTCGAACTGTATAACTGACTCAAGCCCTTAAATCAAAAGGACTCATCACTTCCTGACTGGAAGCTGCAAACTGACTGAATGCGGTATCTGCGCTATAACTTGTACCTACATTATAAGGCACTGTAGCATATAGAAATATATGAAGGTCAATACTTTAAAGAATGTACTGAGTATGTGGGGGTGAAATGCAACATTATAAATAATATCATAAATGATTACAAAAAGCATGCATGCTGACGATAACGACTTTCTTTGCTTGAATTAATTGAAATATATTCCTTGATACTCATCATTAGTAATGCAAGCATTATATATCTCATAAATCATTATACTTAACTCAAACTCTTTAAATCATGACTTAGAGTGACTCGGTAACTCATGAAACTTGAAATCTTATGGACTTGGGAGTTTCTTATAACCGAAATAACTACACCATGTGAGCCTCATGGAGTCCAACGTTTTTCCCTCCTAAGGAGGGATCCCCACATTGGCAGGGGTGTTGTACTCTGTCCAGGGAGTACAACCTCAATCTCAATATCACGATCTCATACTCGGCCTTTGGCCCACAATCATCAACATCAATCCTACTGTGGCACGTAGTTCTGAGGAAACACCAAATTTCTCGCTCGTTGCTAAATACTCCTCCTAGACTCAACTCAGAATGCGTTAGGAAATTCACCTTAATCAATATCAATTCATGGGTCTATCATGATGACCAAAAAAATAATATATCTCATCGGTAAATCATATACAACTGTGGATTCCTAACTCGACTCAAAATCAAATAATCTTTCTCAACATCAAGATGTATCAATTCAATTAGTCATGGAAACATCAATAACTTTGAGGAAATATCAAGACTCATTATAACAACTCAATCTTATGAATCAATATACTCAATAATCCAATTTTTCATAAGGAATATTAAAGCTTGACACATGTATTGAAAGCACTTGAAATAACAACTCATGGTAGAACATGAAATTCACAATATTAAATATCAAGTCATAATTTGGAAATTGTAAAGTAGTCATGTATCAAAACTTCAAGAAAACATCATAGAACTCATTCTTGACTCTCAAGCTCAAATATTAATATACATATATATTCAATAATCAAAATTTCTCATAGAAAAGCTTAAATCATGACTCTTATCTCAAATCATTCGGAAATCATCAACTCATAATAACAATATTCAACTCATGGCATAAGTTGTCAATTTTAGAAATAAAATGATGAAATAGTCATGTGTATCAATCTTGAATATCTCAACTATCATAAATTATTAATAAAGTAATTTGGGTGTAAACCCACTTTGCAAAATCATGGATTTCAATAGTAGAAATTGAATCTTTGGGCACAAGAACGAAAGAAGTGTTCTTGTTCAAACCGCACATACCTTGAATTATAAATTTGAGAATAAGAGACTTGATTGGTACTTCTTTCTCGCACTTTTAGGCTAAGATTGTTGATGACTTTGACTAGGAAATCTTGATTCTTGAACCTCTTGGAGAAATCTATAGGAGATTTTTGAATTTCTCGGAAGAAGATTGGATTTTTTTTTTGGGTCTTAGAAGAAAACCCTAGCTTCTAGAGAATTCTTGGAGAGATTGGAGAGAAATAAGAGAAAATGATGTTCCCTTTACTACTTGGATATATTTATAATACCAAAATTGGCGGAAAATACCAAAATGCCCTTTTGAAAAAGCTGAAATTCGCTGATTGGGGCCTGTGACGGTCGACCTGATGGTCCGTCAGAGAGACTGACGGTCCACCAAGTCGTCCGTCACTCGAGCACAAAAAATGGGATGTTCTGCCTCGGAGTGATGGTCAAAGTGATGGTCCGTCAGGAATCTGACGGTCCACCAGATCGTCCGTCACTCGGGGGCCAAAAATGGAACATTCTGCCTCAACCTGACGGACCCCTTGACGATCCGTCAACTTTTTTACGGTCCACGACTTTGGACATCACACGATGACCAAAAATAGGGGTCACTTCCTTGGCTTGACTGGACACTTGACGGTCCACCAAGGAATTGGCGGTCCGTCAGGTCCGCCGTCAGGCCCGGGCGATTCCGATATTGTTTAGTAAAATGGCCATAACTCCCCTGTCCGATGTCAGATTTCGATGAAATTGGTATCAATGGAAAGCTTATTCAATGCTCTACATGAAAAAAAGTAGAAATTAGAGAAATTATACATGGTTAAATCATCATTCACTTTGGAAATCATTTCCATATACTCAGAAGACGTATTTAGACTCAAGGAACAATCGGGGGTATTACAATATCTCCCCCTTGGAAACATTCGTCCTTGAATGTTTCTAGTTTCACCAAGAACACAGAGAAAACTATAGATACATTGCTGAAACAACTTGCTAATCTAAATCTATATCTTTCTAAGCTTTGGAGTACTTCGCTGAATGTATAACTCGTGGTGAGAATAGCTATACCGTTGGATCCGAGACTAGTAAATAATAGAATAGAGGACAACTGTAATTCTCAACTAAGTCTGAGCTGGTGTGCCTTATTCTTATAATAAAGAGCGGGCTTATGCTGAGATTGTAGGATTCACTTGATATGATCAGGTTGCAGTCATACTCGTAGACTGCGAAGAGATAATGTATGTAAGCGTAGATCACAAGGAACAAGGCTGAAATTATACAATGGGTATTACATTGTCTGGGTTAGAATACCTGGAAAAAAATAAAGACCGTTCAATGAATACCTACAGACTGAATCATAATTAGATATCCGCATCTGAAACTGATGCCTGATAAATATACTGAACTGAATTCGTAGCTTTTGGGTGCGTGCAACCACTTGCGAATTGACCATACTTATGAAACTTCGAGTGGTAAGACCAGACTAGTTTCGAAAAATGGAAGACCATAGAACCTATCTGCTAAATTTTAAAAGCTGGATTGCCGACTATGCGAACGGAATCGTACTAGATACTCATACTTAAGTGGAGGATTCCTTCAACCCCCTTTCAAAGAATTCTAAGGGTATGAAGGACCAAGGAACTTCGAGCAAGATCTAAAAAAGACATCTGAATCAGAGATCATAGAATTTCCATAATCCCCTAGCTTGGAACATAAACCTGTAAATCATAAGTCGGGATAGAAGTACTAGGCCTCAAGTGATGTGACTTCTTACTCTCAAACTTAACCATACTTCTCGAACTCTCTCTCAACTATACTATACCCTTCCAATACTATATTTAATTGATACAACTTATAATCCTCATATGGTACTGATGCTTCTATCTACTCATATCTCCTCAAACCAAACCCTCTCATTGTTTTCATGCCTAACATAGAACCACCAAATTCATCACATGACACCATTCTGAATCATTTTCTTCCACATATCTACATTTTTACAACTTCTCACTTCAAGAGTAATTCTTATTACCTTTTCGACAACTCCAATCCATCTAGTACTAGTCATTTACTAAGGCACAATGTATCTATCCACACGTACACAAACTCGACCTCCGAGCCCATCTTCATAACCACATATGCATTCCTAATCAAACACTTATAAAGTATAAAGCCTCTTCTTCATGTCCTACACACTCCTTATCAAGAACAATTTTCATGCACTCACATTAGACAAGTACACCCGATATACTCCTAACTAATCAAGTCCTTCACAAATGCTTCACTTTTATTTTCCCCTCAGACTCATGGAATTACACAAAATGAACATACAACAATCTTTCCAATCATAACACATTAAACTTCAACTAACCATGACATGTATCAAAGACTTATCCTTAATCTTACTTCACCCTACTGCTTAGCCAAAGTAAGCATGCCACCCTCTGATGTGGATAAGGAAATATCTTCTCTCTCCTGTCTAAACAACCATTCACCACTACTATCTTGATTAAGGAAAGGAAACTAAAAGATTAGAGCATGAGGATTTGACACATGAATAAATACTATGAATAACTTGAAACTCAACTGAGGCTTAAAGAATAGAGGATTTAACATCATAAACTTATCAAAGAAATATAGCCCGAGGACATGCACGATATAAATCTGAATTTTTGTTGATCATTAGAAGAATTACTTGAGTACTTGAACTGAACATACCACAAGACTTGAGTTCATGAGTCATTATCCGCATGACATAAATTTGAAACTCGCAATTTATGGAATGTAATTCCAACTGCTAAAGATCTAAAACTCCGCATTTTGGGAACTAAGAGAGGGCACAATTCTTTATGATATACAGGAGTTATGATTATGGAACTGAAGCATAAAGCATGAGTAATTATTGGAAAAGTTGAAAAGTTCCGAAATAAAAATGGGTCGAGCATCATTTTTTTTTCCACCGGTACCTTACAACTTACTGGCACATCTCCTAAAATCTGGGAGCTTAACTTGGTTACTCGTCCTATCATCTCCCTCTTAGACTTAAGCCATCACTCTGAATAGGTGAACCACCATATACACACTAATCTAAACTGAAATCATTTTACTCTAGAGTTCGGGATATAATCAATACACAAAAACAATAGAATTTAATCCGAGTGACTACATCTGAAATTATACAACCACTTCCTTACACCACCTTCTGAATTACATCCTATCCCCCTATACCTCCAGTAGTCATCATATGATACCCGCACGCTCACTAAATTCAGATCTACACGATCATCCCCATAGTCGGAGTATACACCACCTAACACTCAACCCTCATTCCTATTAACTCTATTTTTTGCAATTTCAAATCTTAGATTCTAACGCTCAACTTGAATGCTTCCCAACCTTTGACGGATCATACTACTACCGCTATAACCTACTAATATCATGCTTGTAGACTTATATTTCCAAATAATGAGAATCAAACTCACACAAAAAAAGGATTAATATTTTCAATCTGAACCCCTTAACTCCTCCATCAAGAATATCGTTCATTACCTGACTAGTCTTTTCTCCACCTAGTAGATCCACAACGCCGCTATCTACACCACGTGCAATGATCCTCGAAAATAGTACAGACCCATAGCATTTTTGGTAAACTTTCTTATCATGGATACAATATCAAACTTAATACAAGCCGATTAGACTCAAGCTCTTGTATACACTGTTCAAACCTATTAGACCACTTCTCTATAACTAGCACCATTAACCAAGAAATCATCACATCCACCTTCATTGCCACCAATCATCCAAGCTTAATGCCTAGCACTCAACATAACTTACAACTCCACCTCACACACAAAATTTTCACTTGGAAACTATAAAACAAAATATGCATAAATGCTAGCCTACTTAAACCTCATAACAATAATTGTTTATAATCATATGGCCTATCTTATTTACAACCCATCAACACATCCTTCTTCTACCCATCATTACTATCTATCCTCCGTACCTAGATAAACATAGTTCATAGCTCTCTAAGCCTCAAATTAACTTCCTCTTGCAATCCCAGGATCACCCTAGTTAACAACACTCATTTACTAAGTATCTTCATCCATAACCTATACTCGTCTTATTCAACACACCGTCAACAACTCTTTTCGTACTTCAGCAAACTGCTATTTACCTTAACCAATAACTCATTCTCCTTCCTCCATGAGCTAATATACAAGGACATATCACTTCATCACTAACTCTATCATACACAAAAAGGCTCGGATATACATACTTTCAATAAATCACACTTACCATCCTTCTTGCCACCACACCTCTAAACCTAGTTCCAATCAGCACGAGGAAACAAGATACACAAAGAGTCACTAGTGAATCAAAATAAGCCTCACCCGGCTTCACTAGTCTTTGATTTTTGCATTTTGAAAAAGAATTTGAAGTGAATAACAAAGAAATTATGCTAGTGAATCGAAATAGCCCCACACGGCTTCACTAGACTTTTAGTTTCAACAACATAAGGATGACAAAATTACGAAAGGTAGAAACTTGGAATACAATATTTGATGATTTAGGAATACACATCTCACTCAACCTTAACTTAATGACTTGTAAGGGTGAGGACATAACATTAAGCTTGGGGAACTTATAACACGCTGGGAGGCTTCGCTCAAGCCGCTTTGTAAAACTTTTAAAACTCCACACTAGTAAGTCTGAAAGCATTATCAGAGGGAGAAAAATGGAATTCTCTAATCATGTTACCCCAGAAACAGTACATAGATAAAGAATTATAGACTATCAATATGGATTCTGAGGAGGAAATCTGGAAGTGCAACTGACATGAGCTTATTGTATGATTTATAAGCAAAGCATGATAAGGCACTAATAGGATACTTTCTTGCTCATTTACAACTTCATAACTATCTATGGGGACTGTTTAAGATAGTACTATCTACAAAGAATTGAGTTTGATTGTCTCTAATACCTTGAAAATAAGATGGGGATGCCTCGAATAGGGTAAGATGAGAATCTGTATAAGTTTCTCAACAAACCTTTCTATAGCACGATCTAAGACTTTAAAGAATGGAGACCTTTCCTAAATGCCTTGTAGCCTCTTGAAGAAAAGTACAGACGTCTCCGTACCGTTCCACGAGACTCTACTAGACACGGCTTCATAGAAACCCTAGGACACTTGAACTCGGTGCTCTGATACCAAGTTTGTAATGCCCCAAAATTAGGTCCCGAGACGTCACACGGTACTTAGGGGCATAAGTGACCCTAAACTAACCCTTCTACTGGCATAACTCATAAGAAACTAAATAAAATGCTCAAGTATACATGATATCAGTGAAAACATAGAACTTATCTGAACTTGATCAATACAATTATGAAAGTTACAAGGTTACAACTCTACTTTTACAAATGAAACTGAACCTTAATACATCAACTTCTACTTACTGTCTATAAAGCCACTACTGGTACTGATTTTAGATAGATAGGTCATGACTCCCAACTACCCAATCTCACTATAACTAAAGTAAGAAAATACGATACTCCTCGAACTGTATAACTGACTTAAGCCCTAGAATCAAAAGGACTCATCCCTTCCTGACTGGAAGTTACAAACTGACTGAATGTGGTATCTGTGCTATAACTTGTACCTACATTATAAGGCACTGTAGCATATAGAAATATATGGAGGTCAGTACTTTAAAGAATATACTGAGTATATGGGGGTGCAATGCAAAATTATAAATAATATCATAAATGATTACGAAAATCATGCATGCTGACGATATCAACTTTCTTTGCTTGAACTAATTGAAATATATTCCTTGAAACTCATCATTAGTAAAGCAAACATTATATATCTCATAAATCATTATACTTAACTTAAACTCTTTAAATCATGACTTAGAGTGACTCGGTAACTCATGAAACTTGAACTCTTATGGACTTGGGAGTTTCTTATAACCGACATAACTACACCATGTGAGCCTCATGGAGTCCAACATTTTTCCCTCATAAGGAGGGATCCCCACATTAGCAGGGGTGTTGTACTCTTTCCAGGGAGTACAACCTCAATCTCAATATCACAATCTCATACTCAGCCTTTGGCCCATAATCAACAACATCAATCCTACGGTGGCACGTAGTTTCGGGAAAATATCAAATTTCCCTCTCAATGCTAAATACTTCTCCCAGGATCAACTCAGAACGCGTTAGGAAATTCACCTTAATCAATATCAATTCATAGGTCTATCATGATGAACAAAACAATAATATATCTCATCGGTAAATAATATACAACTGTGGATTCCTAACTCGACTCAAAATCAAACAATCTTTCTCAACATCAAGATGTATCAATTCATTTAGTCATGGAAACATCAATAACTTTGAGGAAATATCAAGACTCATTATAACAACTCAATCTTATGAATCAATATACTCAGTAATCTAATTTGTCATAAGGAGGATTAAATCTTGACACATGTCTTGAAAGCACTTGAAATACCAACTCATGGAAGAACATGAAATTCACAATATTAAATATCAAGTCATAATTTGGAAATTGTAAAGTAGTCATGTATCAAAACTTCAAGAAAACATCATAGAACTCATTCTTGACTCTCAAGCTCAAATATTAATATATATATTCAATAATCAAAATTTATCATAGAAAAGCTTAAATCATGACTCTTATATCAAATCATCCGGAAATCATCAACTCATAATAACAATATTCAACTAATGGCATAAGTTGTCAATTTAACAAATAAAATGATGAAATAGTCATGTGTATCAATCTTGAATAGCTCAACTATTATAAATTATTAATAAAGTAATTTGGGTGTAAACCCACTTTGAAAATCATGGATTTCAATAGTAGAAATTGAATCTTTGGGCACAAGAACGAAAGAAGTGTTCTTGTTCAAACCCCACATACCTTGAATTATAAATTTGAGAATAAGTGACTTGATTGGAACTTCTTTCTTGCACTTTTAATCTAAGATTCTTGATACCTTTGACTAGGAAAGCTTGATTCTTTAACCACTTGGAGAAATCTATGGGAGATTCTTGAATTTCTTGGAAAAAGATTGGATTTTTTTTTTTGGGTCTTGGAAGAAAACCCTAGCTTCTAGAGAATTCTTGGAGAGATTGGAGAGAAATAAGAGAAAATGATGTTCCCTTTACTACTTGGATATATTTATAATACCAAAATGGGTAGAAAATACCAAAATGCCCTTTTGAAAAAGATAAAATTTGTTGATTGGGGCTTGTAATGGTCGACCTGACGGTCCACCAAGTCGTCTGTCACTCAAGCGCCAAAACTGGGATGTTTTGCCTCAGAGTGACGGTCGAAGTGACGGTCCATCAGGAATCTGACGGTCCACCAGATCGTCCGTCACTCGGGGGCCAAAAATAGAACATTCTGCTTCGACCTAATGGACCCCTTGACGGTCCGTCAACTTTCTTACTGTTCACGACTTTGGACGTCACACGATGACCAAAAATAGGGGTCACTACCTTGGCTTGACGGTACACTTGACGGTCCACCAAGGACTTGGCGATCCGTCAGGTCCGCCGTCAGGCCTGGGCGATTCCGATATTGTTTAGTAAAATAGCCATAACTCCCCCGCCCGATGTCGGATTTCGATGAAATTGGTATCGATGGAAATATTATTCAATGATCTACATGAAAAAAGTAAAAATTAGAGAAATTCCACCTTTCCATTATCATTTACTTTGGAAGTCATTTCCATATTCTCAGAAGATGGATTTAGACTCAAGGAACAATCAAGGGTATTACACTAATGCCCCAAAGGAATTCATAGACTTGATGAATAAATTCTTCCATCAGTTTTTGGATTTGTTCTTCATTGTGTTCATAGAAGATATTTTGGTGTACTCTACGAGAAGGTGGATCATGACGATCACCTCCATATTATGTTGTAGGCCTTGAAAGATTAGCAGTTGTATGCTAAGTTATTGAAATGTGAATTCTGGTTGAACGTTGTCACTTTATTGGGTGATGTCATTTCTAGTGAAGGGATTATGGTGGATCCACCAAAAGTTGTAGTGGTTAAGAAATAGCCTAGACCTACGACTCCAATAGATATTCAGAGCTTCGTAGGTTTATCCGGTTATTATAGGAGGTTTGTGAAAAGTTTCTCTTCTATAGTTGCCCCGTTAACTAAGCTATCTTAGAAAAAGATGAAATTCTTGTGGTTTGATATTTGTGAGGGTAGTTTTGAGAAGCTGAAGGATAAGCTGAATTTGGCTCTGCTCTTGACATTGTTTGAAGGCACAGATGGATTTATTGTCTATTGTGATGCATCCCGTGTGGGTCTTAGTTACATTTTAATGTAGCATGGCATGGTGCTAGCTTGTTCCTCCAGATAGTTGAAGGTGTATGAGAAGAATTATCTAACTCATGACTTGGAGTTATTGTCTATGGTATTCACATTGAAAATTTGGCATCACTATTTGTATAGAGTGCATATGGATATCTTTTCCAATCATAAGAGCCTGCAATATGTGTTTACTCAGAAAGAGCTGAACCTTAATCATAGGAGATGGCTTGAGCTGCTCAAGTATTATGGCATAAGTCTTCACTACCATTCAAGTAAAGCTAATGTGGTTGATAATTCTCTTAGTAGGTTATACATGAGGAGTCTAGATCATGTGGATGAAGGGAAAAAGGAGTTGGCAAAGTATATTCACCATTTGGCTAACCTTGGGGTTTGTCTCTTGGACTCTGAGAATGGTGGTGTATTTGTGTAAAGGTGGTGCAGTTATCTCTTGGTGTAGAGATAAAGGAAAAAAAGTGTTGGATCCTGTCTTGAACAAGATCAAGAGAGATGTAGGAGGGAAACAAGTGATGTTCTTTGAGATTTATGGTGATGGTACCTTGTGGTACCAAGGGAGGTTATGTGTTTATGATATAGATGGTTTGTGAGAGAGGATCTTGGTTGAGGTGCATGAGTCGCATTATGCTATCCATCCCAGTTCAATGAAAATGTATCATGACCATAATGAGATGTATTGGTGGAAATAATATAAAAAGGGATATGGATAGTTTTATATCTAAGTGCATGGTGTGTTAGCAAGTGAAAGATGAGCACTTGAGGCCTAGAGGATTATATTAATAAATTAAGTTTTCTGTGTAGAAGTAGGAGGTAAACAATATGGATTTTGTTGTCGGTCTTCTTCGGTCTCAGAATCAGTTTGATTTGGGTTGGTTTATCTTGGATAGGATGAAAAAGTCTGCCCATTCTTTCCAGTGAGGAAAAATATATTTGGCAGAGAATTATACAAGGTTATATCTCTAAGAGATTGTAAAGTTGCATGGGATGCATATTTCTATCATCTCGGATCGTGGTATGCAGTTTTCATCAAACTTTTGGCAGTTATTTCAAAAATGTTTGGGAACCAAGGTGAGTCTTAGTACTGCTTTCCACCCGCAGTTGAACGGGAAAGTGAAAAGGACTATTTGTCATTAGAAGATATGCTTAGAGCTTACATGATTGGCTATGGTAGCAGTTGGGTTAAACATTTTCCCTTTATAGATTTTATGTATAATAATAGCTACCACTCTAGTATTGGGATGACTCTATTTGAAGGCTTGTATGGTAGAAGGTATAGGTCTTTTATTTGGTGGTTCGAGGTTGGTAAGACGGATATGTTTGGTTTGGATCTGGTTCACCAAGCCACGGAGAAGGTGAAGGTGATTTGAGATAGACTTAAAGCTGCCCAAAGTTGCCAGAAGTCCTATACAGATGTGAGGTGTAGGAAGTTAGAGTTTGAGGATGGGGATAGGGTGGTCCTGAAGGTGTCACCCATGAAGGAAGTAATGCAGTTTGGGAAGAAGGGGAAGCTTAGTCCTCGGTATGTTAGTTCGTACTTGGTTTTGAGAAAGGTTGGTAATATTGCTTATGAATTGGAGGTGCCTTCAAATTTGAGATCCATTCACCCAGTGTGCCATGTGTCGATGTTGAGGAAATATGTGGGTGATTCATTACAAATTATGCTTATCAAGAATGTTGGTATTCTGAATTCCTTGTCTTATAAGGAGATCCTGGTTGAAATCTTATATCGACAGGCTCATTGGTTGTGGACCAAGGATGTAGCTTCTTTAAAGGTTCTGTAGAGAAACCACAAGGTTGAAGAGGCTACTTGGGAAGCTGAAGAGGACATAAAGTCCAAACATCCATTCTTGTTTTCCACTCTGGAAGATCGTACGTAGGGTATATGTTATTCTTAATATCTTTGTTTTCTAACTTAGTTAAAGGTTAGAGTAAATGCTTTTGGGGTTTGATCGTGATAGTTAATGACTTGTCCAATTATTTGGGGATGCATGATCCAAGTGGGGGAGATTTGAAACACCCTGGGTTTTGGGCCTTGGAAATTTCCTGAGCTTTGAGCTTACTGTTCTATTGATGACTTAACCATATGAGGTGTATGGAGTGGGTACGGGTCAGCTTCCCCAAATCATGAGGTGTCCAGTGGATGGTAGTTGGGGTTTTGTTATGGTAACAACTTGGTGGGATGAGTCATTAAGGGTGGTGATAAGTCTTTGGAATGATCCTTAATCAAATCAGAAACTTAGTGACTTGACTTGGCTCTGAGTACAAGTGGCTCACTAAGAGCCATGAGGATAGGTTACGATTGGTAGGGTCGAGTCGTATGTTGTCCAGTGTCCAATTCCTTGGGTTTTGTTTTTAATACAACTAGACCATACGAGTCATATGGTTAGGTCATGATTGGGGGTCATGAGTGGTATGGTGGACAGTGTATGGGTGTCCAACTCACCGTCCTGGTGATGACTTAAGAGTACGATTCGTATGTTGTGGTCACGAGTCAAAGGGTCGACTTGTAAACACCTGCATTTTTTACAGCTTTAAGTTGGGGGCAATTTTGACATTTTTCAATCAAAACCCTTAAGGTGCCACACACCTTTAACACTTTTTGGTCATTCATACCACAATTAGAAGATTAAACATCCTCTTTACTCTCTCAAAATCCTCTCAAGAAAAATTGTGACTCTTCCCTCATTGTTTGTTTACTAAAAGCACATGTTTAAAGTATTGTTCATGAATCATTGATGGTGGTTTTGAAATCAAGGTTGAGGGGTTTAATGCATATTATTGAATATTGTTTTCTATGATTTAAATTGTGATTATGCATATTTTAATTATGGTTTTGCATATGTGGGTTAATGGGAATGGTGATTTAATAAAGGTCCTATGGTTGAGCCCCAAATTTGATGATTCTGGCTTTGATAATGTCATGCCCTCAACCTGTTTGTGGAATTGTAAATGAGAATGATTTTTTTCACATAGTTTGATTATTTTGGAATCTTACATTGCATAAATAGTAAATGGAACATTAATTGGTTTTGGTTGGTTTCATATAGTTTTCGGAAAGGCCTTAGTCGCAATGGTTTGATTATAAATGGTTTGGTTAATTGGAAATGATGGAGTCTAATTTGGTTTAATGGTTTATATGGCATAAGGTAATAGACTTACAAGCTCTAATGTTTTGTATGATGATACCAATGGTTAATGTCTAATAAAAATACTCCTTGGTAAAATATTGGGAACGTGTAAATAATTTTAAAAGGGCTCAAATGGGGTTAGTAGCAAAGTCGTGGAAGGTGGGGGTCCCGGGGGGACCGACACTAGAAACTCATGTTTACCAATGTGAGTGTGGTCTTGGTGACCATGTGTATGATGTCACACTTCATATTTTGGAGATGTACTAGTCATCTTAGGTTCTTTTCTTTGGTCGTGCGACTAGCACACACTAGGTCCCTTTCAGCAAGGGGAGCTGAACCCATATATCCTATGGGTTCTTTTAGGACGGCCAAGCTACACAACCCTGGTTAATGATTTAAATGCATTCTAATCGTTTTTCACTGCCCCGCCATGATATATATGTATATATATGTTTTTTCATATGGTTATTTGATTTGGTTTTGAATGATGGAATTACTTTATCTTTATCTCTGAGTTATGTGCTAGCGTACACTCGTCTAACCATCTTCGAGCATTGTATCCCCACACGATGTAGGAGCCAACTATACCACCATTCCTCCTACTTAGTGACTTGTATTCGGGGACAACCTTGAGTCAGATTGAAGTGGTGAGCTTCCATACTCCGGAAGACTCCATTTTATGCTATGGACTTCTTTTCATTATTGTTATTTCTTTGGTTTTGGTTTTGGCTATAGTCGGGGGTATGTCCCAATTGGATATTCTTTGATTCTGGATAGAGGCTTTGTTGGACTACTATGGGCATGAGCGGTGTCGGTATTAGTGTTAGCCTTGGTATTGGTATTGACATTAGGACTGGTATTTGTTGAACATTTTGTTATGTTTGTTTGGTTATGGTTATAAACTTCATCTAAAGTCTTTAAATTATTATTGTTTTATCTTCTCATATGTTCGGAATTCATCAAACATAGGATGTAGGGTGGTTAACAGTAGGGTATTGGGGGTGGTCTCCGGTCTGGGTTGGAATTGAGATGCCAAACACAACTTGGCCTTGGTTTGGGTCATGTCATTTTGAGTACTCTCTATGATCATTCCTCATTTATTTTCAAAAATAAAGGACATATTGTGAACCTTTCTTTTCTAACAGACAAATCCTCATCATCTATCCATTTTTTTTCCCTTCCTATACCTATACTCTCTCCTCAATCCTTTTGTACCCTCCCTCTGAAAATAGACCTGGTGACTTAAAGACTTTCATAAAACCCTTCTCTTGAGCCACTCAGAAAGATCCTATCTTTTTTTCTATGATATGAAATTTCACCCCATAGTCTTACCAAAGTGAGTAATAAATTTATTTCATAATGCTTCTCTGGATGAAATCTCTTCTATAATGTCTCACTCTTTCAACAACTCAATTTGATCTAAAACATACCTCCCTCAATCATTATATGCTCATAACTTCAACCTTACTTCAGTTTCTAAAATAAAAGTTTACTCATTGAGTAGAGGTATCAAAGTGGAAAAGGTTGAAAATAACTCTGACCTATCTTGTCATTGTAAAGTAGAAGAGGATAGTTATGTCAATTTTCAGTTCATCAATAACATCTCTGAAATCTCTAGTAAATCTAACAAGGGTAACACTATCCTTTATAAAGTAAGTTATTTTATGGAACTCACTAAGGGACCAGGCGTCTTTATTGTCCAAAATGGAACAAGCTTTATCCAACAAAGAAAATGGAAGGTCCATACACAATCTCATGAGTACTATATAATCCCAAAAAGTAATTCATTACTGCTAAAGAATTCTTTGAAGCTATCTTTGACAAAAGAATAGATAAACCTTTTGTGTTGCATATTCACTCTATGGTTGCTCCCATTAAGTATGTAAAAATAATAAATAAAGAACTTCAAGTCAGGAGTAAAAGATTGGACTAGGATTTAATGAAAGAGAATATTAGTCCCCTGGAGAGAAAGTTATCCTAGATGAATCAAGGAAAGGGTATGTCAAAAGGAAAAAAAAAGGAAAGGTGCAATGATCCCAGAGTTAAAGTCAGAGAAAAGAGATTATGACATTCATAATCAAACTATGCTCTTTAGAAGAATATTTGATCCTACTATTGCATCCAAGTTTGGGATGATCTCCCTCATTGGCCTTGTTGATACTCAATAATGGATACACTTATTCGAATCTATAGGTATTGCATATGTTACTGAGTTTAGGGGCTTCTACAATGATCTGGTGCTTACTGAAAATGAATTGTCTCTTTATTCCACTATAAATGGAATCAAGTTCACTTTGACAATCTCACTGCTTGGAGAGACTCTTGGTGTGATTACTTTTGGGTTAGATACTGTGAATGACATGTATACTTAAGTGACCTTCCTTTATAATTTTTCCAAATCAAAGAGACTAGTGGAAAGCTTTAGATTACTTAAAAAGGAAATGGCGCTTAAGTTTTAACTTCTCTTTAAACTAGTTAGCAAAGTACTACTTCCATAAGCTGAGGGTCTATCATGTGGTTGTATATCAGATCTTTATCTAATGAAAGCTCTTAACTCATGCACCCCAACCAATTTGCCTAAAATCATGATTGAGCATACTAAGATCTATAAGTTAAAGGAAGTCAATCACAATTTTTGATCACTTAGAGATAAAACCAAGATCTAGTTTTCATACCATTAGAGAAAAAAGGAAAAAATTCATACTCACTACCCTTACAGAGTTTGAATATGGTAAGAAGTAAAGAGGAGCTATTTCCTTGTCTGTAGTATAAAATCTTATTACTTCCCAAGAAATGAGTAATCTGAAGATAAAGGTGTTGTCAACCATAGTTGCAGAAAAAGACAAGAGATTGAACCATTAAAAGTTTAATTTATTGATGTCACTGAAGAACTTTTCCTATACCTGGTGTCTCAAATCAAATTAAGATGGAGATCTCATCTAAAAGAGGAGAATACGCAACTTAAGAATGAGAATGTTGAGTTAAAAATTAAGAATACGACATTTATTGATGATAATGATGCTACAATCATACTTCTATGAAATAATTTTATCACCTATTTTATAGTTGTGTATCTACTTCCCATCCTAATTGATTCTCCGTAGCCATCCCATCACTCTATAGTAATACCTTTATATTGTTTTGTCACTAGTGCATGATTAATTTCCTTTGTAGTACTTGAACCCTAAATTATCTAATCATTCAACATGTTTTCTTATGAATGTGTTCTTATCCTTATCCTTATCCTTATCCTTGTTGTGATTTCTCATTATGTATAGTTCCTAACTTAGTGATCCCTTTTTAATGATACCAAAATAGGGAATGAGGATAGTGAAAGGGGGAACTGGTATGAGTGTGACTAGTGACAGGGGGAACTAGTTTGATTGCTTAAGAGGAAATTAGTGAAAGGGAGAACTGGCACTGGGTGTTGGCTTGAATAGCGACATGGGGATCTTTAAATAATTGCAATGTGATACAAAAGGCTCTATGTTTGACATCATTAAAAAGGGGGAAATGTAGGGTTTCAACTTTGATCTTGTTATGTCTGCCATGTTTATATTTTACAAACCTCATTACGAGAACCTGTTCTATGAATTTTCTGATTATTACTTATGGTTATCTCTTTGATTAACCTAGTGGAAGGACTAGTTATGAGAACTGGTGTCCCGTTATATGGTTTTATAGTTGCACTCATTTCTCTTATGTGCCAACTGTCATCACTTAAGTAGAATAAATTTACACTGGTACTTCTAGCACCCATCAATGAGGAATCTTCTCTACCAATGATCATCATATATATACAACATCCTTGAGAAGATAAGCTTAAGCTTTTGCATAAAATCAAAAGAAATTTTCTTAAGCAAAGGCCTTATCCGATATTGCAAATGCTCAGTAATTCAAGAATTTATTTTCTCATAGTGATATATGTTTTCTTGTTTCTAGAATTATTTGAGGATTTGTTTTTATTTTAAAACTGTAAACTCACATATCATTTTTGAGATTTTAGTGAGTAGTCTGTTCAACCTTGTTCATTTTGTTGAGTTATTTGGTATCTAGAAATAGATAATGGAGAGCTCACAGTTGAGATATTGTGAGAGTGTGTAACAGTAAGGTTATTACAAAGTTGCAAGAATGAAGAGACTAATTCCTTGGTTGTAATAGTTCAAGGTTGCTCAAAGTTTTTAGTGGAAGTTGTTGGTTAAATCTTACTGGGCTAGGTCGTCTTTTTCCTTCCTTAAGTAATGAGTTTCCGTATAAAAAAATTATGTCTTTACCTCCCTAAAAATTCCTGTTTGAGTTCATCATACTTTTCTTCTACATTCTTGTATATGGCCCTAGTACCAATCAGGTCCATATTCTAGTGGTGGACTCTTGAAAACCATCAACGTTATTGCAATTGATATCTAGTGATCTAAACTGGTGTCTAACTTTCTTCATTGAATTTCTCATAGATGGTTAGAACAAGATCTAATAGAGATTGAATGAAGGTTCTAGAGCCAATTACTCTACTTTCTAAGGCCACAGTTAGGGGTCAAGGATGAGTAGGGAAAGATAAAAAGGAAGAAGAAGGGGAAGGAGAGGAGGTAGAGCATGAGGTTCTATGGTTTGATGGCATTTTTTATGCTTAAAACGAGAAAAATATGCAAGAACATAGATGTATTTATGGATATGATGTGTTTGTTTAAGTGTTTTATATGAAAACAATTCTTGGGGGTAAATGGATGAAAATTCTATACTTGTCTAAGTGTTTGCATCTGGTTCCTATCTATGACTCACTGGGTCACACTACGAGTCTTGGCATGAAATATCGCATAGACAGTGTCCAACCTTTTAAAATTATGCAACCAAGGTATTGGATACCATTCACACTATGAATCATCAGGAGCGGTGATGTGTCTTCACTTAACATGTCCTGAATAAATAAGCTAAAAGTCCCAAAGATGTATAATTCCTTACCAGTGGAAATGAATCTATGCTATGAGTCATCAGAATAGGGGATGAGTCATAGCTTGAATCTCCTAGAGTAGATATAACCCAAGTCCTAAAATTTCACAAAAGTTACTCTAGTGGATACAATTGATCCAACTATCCATTCGGAGTTGCTACAAACCACCTTGAAGAACTTTCACCAGCTAACGCAGAAACAAGCCAACAGGCTACAAATGCATCTAATGTGTCGTGGCCTTACCCAATGATTCATTTCCACTGCCGATTCTGTTTTCCAATTTTCTTTAGGAAATGATTTCTTTTATATCTTTAAATACTCCAATTAGGGTTCATGTTTGAGTTTACACACTAATTATCTTTGTGAGGCCTTAGAACATACACATTGATTTGTTCTTGGGTTTTCAAGGATTAAATTCATCTAATGATTGTTTGTTCTTAAGTTTTCCTTCAGAATTATCTACTTAACTTCATAAGTTTATAATTATTAATTCTTCTACAGCTTCTAAGCGTGATCCATCAAGCATGAGTAGCTAAACCCCACAACTAGGATCGAGGGAAATATGGTAAATTAACAATGTAGGCTAAGAACTTAGTTATTCTTGAATGATGTTTATGCATGTATTGTTTCTCCCTTTATATTGATTATTTGTTAACTGTTGCAAATGTTTAAAGATGCCTTAATTTTACTTGCTGGACTGAGGGCCTAACAAATGGGAAAAAGGGATTAATAATGAAGATTTAACGCTACCAACCATTATATAATAACTAATCCCTATCTGAGAATTGTTAATTTAAGAATAAAGGTAAGGGTTAGTAAATAAAATACCCATAGATAGACCAAGTTGCATGGTGATTTTCATTTATCTAGGGGACCAACTGATGTTCCATGGTTTAATGGAACTTTCGATGGTTAAAACTATGAAAATATGAAAATACATAGGCTGTTTTGTTAGATATGACGTGTGCTTTATATGTGTTGTAGGAAAAATTAGGTTGGAAGTGGCGTGGAACAAAAATCAAAGTTATGCACAGGACTACGAGTCATTATCTGACTATACAACTCGTAGCCCAAGTTGTGGGGTTAACAGTGAAGGTTGCTGACTAAAGGATCAAAGTTGAGGCTAACTGCAACTCGTTAGGAGTGACAAAGAGTTGTGGTGTAAGTCATTATGAGAAAATGAGAAAAAGTCTTGAAGACAACCATGTTTAAGCCCCAATGGAAATGGATGAAGCCTACGAGTTTTTATGTTAGGATATGACTCATAGTAAAGAGTCATTCTGAGAACATAGAAAAGTACTATAAAGTGAAATCCACTGGAGTGATAATGATTTGCAGCCAATGACTCATTGGGTCAGATCGTGAGTCGTCTTCTCCCAACATAAGAAGATGTAACGGCCTGGGACTACCCTCTAGTCGACACACTGTGCTTACAGTCCCGAGGGACCACAAGCTAACCCATGAGTTGGTACCTGCTGTGAGCACTGGATAACATGATCATAAATATGGAAGAATACTAACATGCCATAAGGTTTTAATAACTAAATTTAAAACTGAAATATGAGTATATAGAAACAACTGACTGAATCTGATAAAACAATGATATACTGGATAACTAATTGTAGTATCTGAATACTAAATAACTGACTCTAATGTCTAAAATGCCTCTAAAATTGACTGACTAAATATGAGTTGATAGGACAAGCCCCCAACAAACTCTGCTAACTACTGAAATAGAGATATGAAGTAAAATAATTTGTCCTCAAATGATGAGGAATCACCACTGCTGTTGTACTGCTGATAGCCTGAGAAGTGAAGTCTAACCGCAGTCCAGAAACTGAGCGTCAGCACCTATGATATAATACATCATAGCGCAAAAGAAAAGTATACGATCAGTACTTTGAATGTACAGGTATACTAAATGAGGTAGGCTGATAGACATGGTTTCATGAAAACAACTAATAGTTAACTGAATATTCATGTAAAACATGGAGTATCAAGTAGAGAACATGGATTCTGTAGATACTGAAAATATAGAGAATGTGTAAATAACTAGTATGCATGACAGTCTGTAAATACTGAAGATACGTGAAAATCTGTGGACACTCGGGATGCATGACCAAGCATATAACATGGACTGAGTAAAATCTGTAAACTAAAATACTGAAAAATACTGATATCTGTATGATTTGGTCAAGTAACTCTAAGACTGTATAACTGAACTGAGACTGTAACTAAGACTATATCTGAGACTGTGGGAGGTATCATCTAACCGACATTCCATAATTTGAGCGAATCGGGGTCCAAACTATAACCCTAATTGGAAGGGTGTTAAATCATTCCACGGGTACTAACGATGGTTGTGTGTATCCATTAAAATGATATAATATCCAAAGGACTAAGGAAGTCAAGCCTGAACTAACGGGTGACCCCTGCGAGATAGTCATGCCTAATCTGATTGGTGACTTCTCATACCCTACGCTGGCTACATAGTTCTGGAATATAGAGACTACTACTAACAACTCTACCTATTTGATGGGGAAGCCTCCATCCCTACACTCGCTTGATGATAAATCCTACTCCCACCTGAAAGACACTGAAATACTAGACTGTTTTGAGTTTAACTGACTGATATCTGACCGTCCTGATAATGCTCATAGTATGTTCTGAAGACTATTCTGTAATGTACTGAGACTAGACTAAGTAAACAACTATGGTTTTCGGGTATTCAATATCCCCAGGATTCAAAACAATAGTAGTAAAATGGCACTAAAGCTTGAAGGACAAAACATGAAGGCTTTTATTTAAATCAATCACTTGTAGGTGTTTTATCAAACACTTGTAGTTCATGGTTTAAAACAATCACATGAATGTCATGGCATTTCTAGTACTAACATGAATTCATCATAATAGAATTAATTCATTCTTTAATTCAATAAGTAATAATGTTTAAACATGGAGGATTGAATAATAACAATAATTTCATGGTAGCAAGATATAAAATCAGTAGTGCATGGAGATTCATGGATGAAATCTGATAACGCTCAATCTACAGCTCTCGTAGGAGTGTAAAGTGGTCGTTAGCAAATATAGAACCCAACCTAGGTTGGGTGTCGATCCCACAGGGAATAGCATGGCCAACAAGTAAGCAAGATTACTAAACTTTTGGTGCAAGTCTCGTAAAAAGGGGGAATTGTAATGTGTCCCCAAAACAATTAAATAAAAGCTGAAAATAGCAAAGTAAAAGAGAAAGATTGTTACGTAAGTTGTAAGCAATGAGAATTGAGGCGTTGGGGTTATGTCCACCTTCTGAGGTATACGTCTCTATTGGCTATGAGTGTGTAGAATTCTGACATGCAACTGCTTATAGAGAATTGTATTCGATGGTAAATCCAGGCGTCTTTCGACCTATTCGAGGATTATTTCACTTTAACTCTTTCGAGCTTAAAGCGTGTCTAACGGTACGAATTCTCCAAGAGGTTAGTCCAGTTACGGCACTAGCTTTTTAGTAGGGAATTTTAGGGGGTGACCCTACTACCTTGACATTATCTCTTTTCCAGACAAATAACCTTTCTTTCGAACAAGTTAAATGTTATACTGGCGTATTCTTGCGTTTGCAACCACAAAGAATGTAGACTAAGATGAAGAGAATAATGATATAAGCAGTATACGTGTCGCGAACTCACAAACTCACAGCAATAGATAGTATCTCATACGGCTTCCATAACCTCAACAGAGAAGTTTAGTTACCCATGAATGCGAAGGAGATCACGATTGACATTTTTGTTATACCACAAGATTGAGTAATTTCGTGTAGCTTAGGTGGTAGGCGTGAGGCGTGAATTCCTAGGCAAAGTAACGATTCTCTTTTTGTGGAATTTAAGAATAGAAGAGTAGAAGAAGAAAAATAGAATTAATGGAAGAATTAGAAGATGTAAGAAGATGATGTTAAAAGTAGAATGAGAGTTGTAATTCGAAGTTGTAAAATCTGTAGAAAAATAGGGTATTTATAATACCCATATCCTAATCCTATTAGATAAATAAAATATCTAACCAAATCCTACTAGGCTAATGTAATACTTAACCCAATTGTACTAGGTTAATGTAACATTATCATAATCCAAATAAACTAATGAAATACATAACCCAATTGTACTAGGTTAATGTATCATTGTCCAAATCCAACTAAGTTACTGCAAATCCCCAAAGTCTTCAGAAATGTTGTTTTAGCCCGGGACAGATTTTTCATGCAACAGTTTTGGTCCTTAGGCGTGTAAACTCCCTTCCCTTCCTTTGTGAGCTTTCTTTTGCATCAAGTAAGCCATAAAATGCTGAATTCTGCATTATTTATACCTGAAACTTTACTAATCATGTTCGTTAGCTCATTTACAGGAAAAAGGACTAAAAGTGCATGAAATATATACTTTGTTCTCAAAACTAGGCTAAAATATGGGCAAACTATATTGATATAGGCATGTAAATTCGCCTATCATCAACACCCCACACTTGAAGCTTTGTTCGTCCTCAAACGAAATACCATGTCCTTCTAATCATCAACTTAGGGTTTCACAGCAACAACACAAAACATTTGTCAAGACAAGCACAACAATTATCAACAGAGTAGCTTTTCGATTATAGGTAGAAACAATTTAACCTCTAGCATAGACTCATGATGGTGATCAACTCGCATGCAAACGTTAAGGTACAAGGAATCATATATAACTACCCAAAACTCATCAACCATGTGTGTCTCACACTATAGTACCCATAATCACTCACAAGTATAGCATATTTTTCAAACATGGGTATCAAAATGTCCTTGCTCTCACTCTCACAAAGAATTCATATGTAGCAACTGATGACCATAGGCTTGCCCTTAATGTAATACTCTACTAAATGTCAGAATGCTAAGCTTAGGATCAGGTAGGTCTTTTGATGGTTGTAATGTAGGCTAAGGGACGGGTAGGACTATTTTGGCCAGGAATAGTGACTAAGTTCCTAAGCGCTTTAATACATCACTTTGTATCATTGACACTTTTTTTTTCTTTCAACCTTTCTTTCTTTTATTCTACCACCCTTGTTCTCCTCTTTTGTTTTTCAATTTTAAGCACAACTCGCTTTTCAGCTTTCTTTTCCTTTTTCTTTTCACAACATACCTCTTATGATAGCACTTTCTTTTTCATAACACATTCAAGCACCATTACAATTTATAGCATCATACTCACCCAATTTCCTCTTATGTTGTCACATGACTTTTTTACTTTAAAGCACTTAGGAGTTTGGATCAAATTACGGTCTTGAAAAAAATGGATTAGGCTTACATACAAGGTTGTCAAAGAAAATAGGCTAAAGGCTCAAAAGGGTTTAACTAGGATGATGTCCATGGGTAGGTAAAAATGAAGGTAAACAAATATAGGTTGCCAAAGAAATGCCTAAATCATATCCTAAACTTACACTCCTTATTTTTGCTTTGCATACATACCAGGCAAGTTCTAGCATCAGCCACACACATAGAATATACGATTATCTCACACACACAAGGCACATGGTCGACTTGCTTGGAAGTAATAAAGACTCTCGACCCAACAAGTGAAGGAGTTGAACCACACAATATCACATAATGAGTCACAATTAGAGCCTAAACGTCTCAATAGTCACAATTGTAGCATATACTCTTGTTATAATCTCATGCTGCCTATCAAAATAATTTCATGTGAATCTAGAAAAAACAACAAAAACAAAAAACTAAAATACGGAAAAAACAAAAAAAAACAAAATAAACAAACATAGATGCGATAGAGAAGTATAGCATACGATACCGCCACCCCACACTTAAACGGGACACTGCCCTCAGTGGAAAACAAATACGAGGAACCTGGTTAGTCAAACTCTTCCTCATTGTCGGGGGTCATACCCCCTTCATCGGAATCATCATAAGAGTCGTCGTCAGAGTTCTCCTCCCCGTCAGAGTCTGGCAAGCGTAGATCATCATCAGTCGGCACATCATCATCTAGAGGTTCCTCAAAGTATACGCCCACTCCACACATCTCCCATGCATGCATGTTCATGGGATAGTCGTGGTCCAGCTGTTGGAGCTCTGCAGCAGTTGGAACACGTCCACCACTCATCATAGTAAATCGTGTCATGCCATAAAAATGACGGAAGAAACTCTCATCACGAGCATGTCTTTCCGCAGTAGTAATGTTGACACCATGAGTTGTTTCAGCATCTTTGACCTTAGTAAGGTCAACCTTCTTTGGGTTATGTGGGAGTTTGTGGTCAGCTGGTTCCTCTTCGATATCCTCCTTCCGCAAGATTGCTGTCAACAGATTTCCAAACGTGAAGTGGGACCTTTTGTGGAGTCTGGCCTTCCTCATGGTAGAGCGAATGATTGCCCCAAAGTTGATAGGGACATTCGTCATCAAAGCATAGACCAAACACACTTTATCTCTTGATATCTTGGTGTATTGAGTCCCAGGAATAAGGCATGAGTTGACAATACGCATCCATATTCTTGCTTCCCTATTCAGTGAAGCATAGGGGAAGGTGTTGTGTCATCCTGTGTCTTTATGTCTGCCCCACCTTGCCATCGATATACTTCCACAAAGTGTGTGTCTAATTGCTCTATAAGGAGGCCTGCTGTACAACTCTTTCAATGGTGCTGGGTCGACCGAAGGTAAGCCAAGAAAAGAGTTGATCTAGTCCGCGTTGAGCTGTAACACTTGGCCCCGAATTTTGACTTCGTTGCCTGTTGTTTTCGGCAACCAGTTGGCGTAAAACTCTCTTGTCAAATCAAGATTACATTCTCCCATATCGCGGAAGATGAAATCCAGCTTCAATGCCATGATTTTCGCCAACATACGCGGCTCCTTCTTTGCTAAGGTGTCCTTGTTGATCAGGTCGACATGAACATATCTTCTTTCTTTGTTGTTCCTGTACCATTCTTTGGCTTCCTCCTCAAGAACCCATTTTATTCCAAACATTCTGCGGGGTAGTTGTGTTGAGGATGATTCTCCTTGGTCCTTTCTACCTCTCTTCTTGCCCTTTTGGGAAGTGGTAGCCTTCTCCTTACCTTGCCTCGCTTTAGGTGCCATTGTACCTGAGACTAGAAATAGTGTTAATGGCAGCAGAATCTCAGTTGATACAATCTATAAACAAGCAGTAGGGGTACCACCCCACACTTAGTTTTGTTGACATAAATCAGTGAAGTGATAGTGGTCGATTACTCAGATTTCGTCGACATACGTTTTAAGGATTATATTCCGATAAGAAAATCAGTAATGTATTACTACTTGCAGCCATTGCACTACTTTCATGTTAGATATAACAACACTACAACATAGGGGTTGTAACATGGTATGGATGTTTTCAACAATCGCAACCTCCTAAGTCGGTAGGCAACTATAAGGCTTATCCCGATGAACGGGATAGTCTAGCATGTAAGTATCCAAGTAACAAGATCATAACATGATAGTCAATGTTCATCACCATAGCAATTCCGCAAATCGTATAACAATGCTATTAAAACCAAATTCAAGTCGGAAACAAGTCAAGATTTTCCTACGTATATGTTTACTCACATGATTTTGTATCAACGATAAAAACACATGAACATCACCAATCAATCTTATACGATGTAGAAATTTATAATAGCCATAGCAACGTAGTACTTACGAGAAATAAATGAAGAATAAGAGAGTACTTACTTGTTTGAAGCTTTTGGAGATGGTTTTGTGAATTGGAAGAGCAAAAAGAAAAATTTTGGGATGGTTTGGAGAGGGAATGCGGCGCCTTTAGGTTAATTTCTAGTGTGGTTATGTTTCAAGACTAAGTCCCCTTTATATAGGAAGAGAATGGGTCGGGTTTTGACCCATTTACAATCGGTTTTGGAGATAAAAATGCTACATATGCGGCACATAATGCTTGGCATAGTCATGGTATATGCGGCGCATAGTCTATGGCATTTAGGGACATATGCGCCGCATAGTCTATGGCATTTAGGGACATATGCGCCGCATAGTCTATGGCATATGAGATCCTGAGACCTAATGCTATAGCATAGGCGGCGCATAGTCAAAAGCACACTTAGGACTGGGCGGCGCATAGTGTATAGCACACTAGATTCCGAGACCTTAGGCTATAGGATAGGTTGTGCATCATTCGTGGCCTAGTTTTACCTAGGCCTATCCTTCCTCGATGCCTAGTTTGGAATGAGCAATGCTCAATCCATAGACTTATGCATCACTATTCCTAACTTACCAACTTTACCATACAATGCGTCCAAATCGTCAATTGAAATCAATCTCCTCGTTGAATACCTCTTGCACCTATTTTTGCTTAAAACCAAATGAAAACAATTAGTACGATGGGTTTCCTCCCACCAAGAGCCTTAGTTTTGGTCGTGGAACGACTCTTATTTTTGGATTTTCATTATCAAAAGCAAAACAAGTAAAAAAAAGAACGATAAAACGATAAAACGATGGGTTGCCTCCCATCTAGCGCCTTTTTTATTGTCGTGGCTCGACATAGTTACCTCGAGTACTTAGACTTCGTCGAGATAGATGATGGCCATAGAATTCATCGAGTCAAGAGGACCGATATAAGGCTTAACACGTTGGCCATTCACCTTGAAGACAACACCATTATTATCTTCCAATTCAACTACTCCAGACGAGTAGACTTGGATAACTTTGTATGGACCACACCACTTGGATTTTAACTTACCTGGGAAGAGCTTCAATCTGGAGTTGAAGAGAAGTACCATATCACCCCTTTGGAAGTTTCGTCGAACAATCCGCTGATCATGATACTTTTTCATTCGCTCCTTGTATAGGTCTGACCTTTCATATGCATGGAGACGAAATTCATCTAGTTCGTTTAGCTGCTCCAACCTCAAATTCTTCACATCATCCCAATTCAAATTTAATTGCTTCAATGCCCACAATGCCTTGTGTTCGAGCTCAATGGGTAAGTGACAAGCCTTCCCATAAACTAGTTGATAAGGGGACATACCAATTGGCGTTTTGAATGCAGTCCTATACGCCCATAGTGCATCGTCCAGCTTCCGAGACCAATCCTTCCTATTAGCATTTACCGTCTTCTCAAGGATTTACTTGATCTCTCGATTGGAAACCTCTACCTGTCCGCTAGTTTGTGGGTGATAAGGTGTGGCTACCTTATGTTGCTTGACACCATATTTTGCCAACACGGACTTGAATAGCTTGTTGCAAAAGTGAGATCCTCCATCGCTTATGATAGTACGTGGTACTCCAAAGTGAGAGAAGATATTCTTCTTCAAGAACGCTACAACATGCTTTCCCTCATTGTCGGCCAATGCTACAGCTTCAACCCATTTCGAAACATAATCCACAGCAACCAAGATGTACTTCATTCCAAACGAATTCATGAATGGACCCATGAAATTAATACCCCACACATCAAAGAGTTCTACCTCAAGAATTTTGGTCATGGGCATTTCATGGTGTTTTGAAATCGCACCTTGACGCTGGCATTGGTCACACCTTCTAACATAATCGTAGGCATCTCTGAATATCGAAGGCCAATAATAACCACTTTGTAATACTTTTCTGGCCGTCCGATTGCCTGCGTGATGTCCTCCAACTTGCGAAGTGTGGCATGCTTCCAAGATATTAGGCACCTCTTCATGGGATATACATCGTCGAATGATACCATCCGTACATCGTCGAAACAAATAAGGCTCATCCCAATAGTAGTGTTGTACGTCATGCATAAACTTCCTCCTTTGGTGGTAAGATAAATTGGCAGGTATCACATTACTCACCACGAAATTTGCAAAGTCGGCATACCATGGTAATTTCTCCATTGTTGTCGCTAATATCTCTTCGTCCGGGAATGCATCATCAATCTGAATTTCAGGTTGCGCCACATGCTCATTCTCAAGTCGAGATAGGTGATTAGCCACTTGGTTCTCGCAACCTCGTCTATCTTTGACTTCGAAATCAAACTCTTGCAGCAGCAATACCCATCTAATCAACCTTGGTTTTGAATCCTTATTTGTCATTAGATACCTAAGAGCTGCATGGTCTGTATGAACGATCACCTTAGTACCCAATAGATAGGCACGAAACTTCTCAAATGCATACACAACCGCTAGGAGCTCTTGTTCAGTAACAGTGTAGTTCCTTTGGGCTTCATTTAGGACCTTACTCGCATAGTAGATAGGATGAAATAGCTTCTCCTTTCTCTGACCAAGTACAGCACCAACGGCTACACCACTAGCATCACACATGACCTCGAACGGGAGAGTCCAATCTGGTGCTACCATAATAGGGGCTTCAATGAGTTTTCCTTTAAGGCATTCGAATTCCTTTAAGTAATCGTCATTGAAGTCAAACTTTGCATCTTTCTCCAATATTTTGCACAATGGACTCGCAATTTTGGAGAAGTCTTTGATGAACCGACGATAGAAACCAGCATGGCCAAGAAAACTACGAACTCTTTTCACCGAAATTGGAGGAGGTAGCTTCTCAATAACCTCAATTTTTGCTCGGTAAACCTATATTCCTCTTTCAGAGATCTTGTGCCTAAGAACGATTCCTTCTTTTACCATGAAGTGGCACTTCTCCCAATTCAGCACAAGGTTGAACTCTACACATCTTTGTAATGCCATGCTCAAGTTTGCCAGGCATGCTTCAAAAGACTCACCAACAACTGAAAAGTTGTCCATAAATACCTCCAAAGTGTCTTCAACCATATCAGAGAAAATAGACATCATACAACGTTGAAAGGTAGCTGGTGCGTTACATAACTCGAATGGCATACGTTTGAAGGCAAACGTACCATATGGGCATGTAAAAGTTGTCTTATCTTGGTCTTCGGGTGCAATACAAATCTGATTATAGCCTGAATAACCATCCAAGAAGCAAAACCATCCTTTCCCCGCTAATCGATCTAGCATTTGGTCCATAAATGGCATTGGGAAGTGATCCTTGAGTGTCCAAGAATTCAGCTTGCGGTAGTCCATGCATACTCTCCATCCAGTGATGGGCCTGAGTGGAATAAGTTCATTCTTTGCATTCGCAACCACCGTCATACCTCCTTTCTTGGGAACACATTGTACAGGGCTTACCCATGTACTATCAGAAATAGGATACACAACTCCTGCGTCTAACCACTTGATGATCTCTTTCTTCACCACTTCTTGCATAGGTGGGTTTAGACGCCTTTGATGCTTAATGGTGGGTGTGCAATTTTCTTGAAGCTGAATTTTATGTGTACAAATCCCAGGTGGAATACCAATAATATCCGCAATGGTCCATCCAATAGATCTAATATACTTGCGTAGAATAGCAATAAGAGCTGCAACTTGTCGCTCACCCAAATCGGCTGCCACAATGACTGGAAGAGTGTTTCCGCTTCCTAAGAATGCGTACTTCAAATGACTTGGCAGCTCCTTCAATTCTAACGTGGGTGGCTCTTTAATAGATGGCTTAGCTGGTGGTGTAGGCCGATTCTTGAGATCAAGATCCAGCTTCTTGGGAGTATAGTGATATGTTCCTAATCCCGATAGAGCACAAATGGCTTCTTCAGAATTTTCAGCATCTTCACTCTCTCCATTCATGAGCACAACCTCCAAGGGATCATCAATAATTTGCTCTTCTTCAGGTAGTTCTTTCTCATCATCAAAGAAAACATCAGCCACCAAAAATACACTAAGATATTTGGGTTGATTCATTGTTTTGCAAACATCAAAACGAACCACTTCGTCATTTATTCGGAATGAAAGTTCATTAGCTCTAAAATCAATGAGCACACTTCCTGTAGCAAGGAAAGGGCGCCCCAAGATTATGGGAACCTCAGAATCTGCTTCACAATCCAAGATGACAAAGTTTGCTGGAAAGATAAATGAAGAAACTTTTACCAAGACATCGCATAGAATACCAACAGGTCATTTTACCGACCTATCTGCCATGACGAGCCTCATATTGGTTGGAGTAGGATCTCCTAACCCCAAATTCTTGTAGATCGATAATGGCATCAAATTGATGCTGGCTCCTAAGTAACATAATGCTTTGGAAAAGTTCAAAGATTCGACGGTGCAAGGAATAGTGAAAGCTCCGGGGTCGGCCTTCTTCTGAACTATCGATCGGGTAGCAATTGCACTACAATGATGCACATCGTCTTTCAGCTCATAACTTGCTGCCCTCTTCTTTGTCAAAAGATCCTTCATAAACTTCGCATACCCAGGCATTTGTTCAAGTGCCTCCACCAATGGAACATTAATGGTCAGCTGCTTTAACATAGTCATGAATTTGCTGAACTTAGTGTCATCCGCCACCTTCTTCAGTCTTTGGGGAAAAGGTGGTGGTGGGTATGGAAGTGTTCTCTCCATGGTTTTCTTCTCCTCTTGCTTCCGTTTTTCTATTTTTTCAGGCTGCACGTCACTGGGCGTGACGTCCTTGACGTCGGTACTGGTTGTTGCGACATCTTCTCCTTTTGCGTTATCATCCATGTCCGCAACTTCGTCAGCCACTTGCTTGCCTTTTGCTGAAGGTTTCAGCACCTTACCACTTCTGGTAGTGATGGCCATGCATGACCCATCATTCCTTGGGTTTTGCACAGTATCGCTAGGTAAAGTGCCAGCCTTTCTTTGATTGAGTGCTGCTGAAAGTTGGCTCAATTGCTGCTCTATTTGCTTGATTGAAGTGGAATGAGAATCAACTAGTTGTTTCATGGAGGACAAATCATTAATTACCTCAGTAACTCCCGCACTTGTTGCTTCCACTCCTTTCAATAATTTAGCCATCATGTCTTCCATACTTCCAGAATTAGATGTGGTGGTATCACGTCTACCAGGGGGAACGTACAAACCACTCTTTTCATTGTTTTTCTTCCAACTACTTTGGTCTTTGCTTCCATATTTATCATAATAGTTCCAACCTTGGTTTCCTTGGGTATTCCCATGGAAACCCCCTGATTGTTCAAGTAGTTGGCCTCCTCTTCCGAATCAGATTCGTCTCTTCCTTTTAGCGCCACAGCTTTCACTTTTTTGGTCTTTCCTGATAATAAATGCTTTGTCAGAAGATCCACTTGTGTTTTCATGTGCGTTAAATCTTGATCACGTTCTTCTTGTCTTCTTCTTTGGTCTGTAGTCATGCCTATAGATAAAGTGGGGCTTGCTACCTCGGAATCCCTGGTATGACAAGCTCTACTTTGTTTCGTCATGCGATCTAGCATATTGCTTGCTTGACCAAAGGTGAGATCCATAAAGGATCCTTCAGCTGCGTTATCCACCACTGGCTTAGTTATTGAATTCAAGGCTCTATACAATATCTCCATGAGGTGAACATTAGTCATGTGATGGTTTGGGCATCTCGCTAGCTTTGTCTTGAACCTCTCCCATGTTTCATGAAGAGCTTCAGTGGGAAGCTGACGAAAGTTGCTAATTTTATCTCTCAATTGTGCCCTTTTGGAAGGCGGAAAGAATCGTTCTAGGAAAGCGTCTCTCAATTGCCTCCAATTTGTAATTGAATCAGGAGTCAGCCCATTATACCATAGTGTTGCCTCCCCAGACAGAGACAATGGAAATAGACGTAATCGAATTGCATTCTGACCAACACCAGGATTGTCAAAAGACTTGCATGTAGAAATAAAGTTGATGAGATGCATATTCGGATCATCGCCTGCTAGTCCACCAAACAATCCCTTGAGTTGCAATAACTGAATCATGGTGCTTGTGATGTTGAACTTGGCTCCGGGCGCTAATGGTGGTGGAATAATAGCTCCTGTGGCTCCGGCTCCATCAAGATCATCATCATCATTGTCGAAAGCTGGTTGCATGGGTTGGCGATCGTCTAAACCGAGCTTGTCAACCTCTTCTGTTGGCAGGTGTTGTGATTTCAGCATCATGCCTTGGGTTTAGTAATTTGTCATCACCTAAATCCTCATCGTCAGGATTTGTTGCTCGTGCAGGGTTATCAATGTTCTGCTGTTGAACCTGGGCTGCGGCAAGGGCAGCCAATCTTGCTTGTTCCTGTTAAGCAGCCATCCTTGCGATTTCAGCTTGTGCTTCCATTCTACCAATGCGTTGTGGTTCAGGATTGATTGGTAATAACGGTTGACCAGAACTTCGAGTATGGGGCATGCACTAAAATAAAAACTTGCAGTAGACAAAAACAAAAACTAAACGTAAAAGTACGAGAATCTTTGACCAAAGGGTCTAGTAATTATCATGAACTTGATTGTCACTTGTATTCCCCGGCAACGACGCCAATTTTTGATAACGCTCAATCTACAGCTCTCGTAGGAGTGTAAAGCGGTCGTTAGCAAATATAGAACCCAACCTGGGTTGGGTGTCGATCCCACAGGGAATAGCTTGGCCAACAAGTAAGCAAGATTACTAAACTTTTGGTGCAAGTCTCGTAAAAAGGGGGGATTGTAATGTGTCACCAAAACAATTAAATAAAAGCTGAAAATAGCAAAGTAAAAGAGAAAGATTGTTACGTAAGTTGTAAACAATGAGAATTGAGGCGTTGGGGTTATGTCCACCTTCTGAGGTATACGTCTCTATTGGCTATGAGTGTGTAGAATTTTGACATGCAACTGCTTATAGAGAATTGTATTCGATGGTAAATCCAGGCGTCTTTCGACCTATTCGAGGATTATTTCACTTTAACTCTTTCGAGCTTAAAGCTTGTCTAACGGTACGAATTCTCCAAGAGGTTAGTCCAGTTACGGCACTAGCTTTTTAGTAGGGAATTTTAGGGGGTGACCCTACTACCTTGACATTATCTCTTTTCCAGACAAATAACCTTTCTTTCAAACAAGTTAAATGTTATACTGGCGTATTCTTGCGTTTGCAACCACAAAGAATGTAGACTAAGATGAAGAGAATAATGATATAAACAGTATACGTGTCGCGAACTCACAAACTCACAACAATAGATAGTATCTCATACGGCTTCCATAACCTCAACAGAGAAGTTTAGTTACCCATGAATGCGAAGGAGATCACGATTGACATTATTGTTATACCACAAGATTGAGTAATTTCGTGTAGCTTAGGTGGTAGGCGTGAGGCATGAATTCCTAGGCAAAGTAACGATTCTCTTGTTGTGGAATTTAAGAATAGAAGAGTAGAAGAAGAAAAATAGAATTAATGGAAGAATTAGAAGATGTAAGAAGATGATGTTAAAAGTAGAATGAGAGTGGTAATTCGAAGTTGTAAAATCTGTAGCAAAATAGGGTATTTATAATACCCATATCCTAATCCTATTAGATAAATAAAATATCTAACCAAATCCTACTAGGCTAATGTAATACTTAACCCAATTGTACTAGGTTAATGTAACATTATCATAATCCAAATAAACTAATGAAATACATAACCCAATTGTACTAGGTTAATGTATCATTGTCCAAATCCAACTAAGTTACTGCAAATCCCCAAAGTCTTCAGAAATGTTGTTTTAGCCCGGGACAGATTTTCCATGCAACAGCTTTGGTCCTTAGGCGTGTAAACTCCCTTCCCTTCCTTTGTGAGCTTTCTTTTGCATCAAGTAAGCCATAAAATGCTGAATTCTGCATTATTTATACCTGAAACTTTACTAATCATGTTCGTTAGCTCATTTACAGGAAAAAGGACTAAAAGTGCATGAAATATATACTTTGTTCTCAAAACTAGGCTAAAATATGGGCAAACTATATTGATATAGGCGTGTAAATTCGCCTATCATCAAAATCATAATTTAAAATATTATAACTTGGTAATTAAAATAGGTTAATTGGACTCCATGGATGAAAGGAATCCATGGATGAACATCTAACATACCTTAATTGATGAATTTCCTGAAGTTCTTTGTGAGTTTTTGAGGATTGGCCCTGAAATTAGAGAGCTAAGGTTCTTCATTTGGGGAGAGAAAACTTCTTGATTTGGGGGGAAATAATTAAAATAATAAGTTTAAAAACATTTTTAGGTCTTAAAATCACACCTGGGCGGATTAAAATTAGGGGAAAGGACTGTTTTACCCTTGGGCAAAACTTTTAATTTTCATGAAATTTTCCCGATTTGGAACACTGGCGCGACGAGCCACTATCACGCCAGACCACTGGAAAATGAAAAATGGGACCTGGACAAACACCGCAATGTGGAGCTATCGCGGTAAACCTTTGGATGCTAATTTGTCCACCTCCGCAATGCGCTAACATCACGGAGGCCAACTGGAAATTGCCAAATGGGAAATTATCCTACTCCGTGACGCGCCATGATCGAAGAGTCACACTGGAAATTGACAATTTTCATTTGGACTATCTCCACAATTCATTAGGGGTTAAAATGATAGGGTCTAATGATTGAATCTTAAAATCTCCATAACTACTTACCCGGTTTCGAATTTGGGCAAATATTATATCGTTGGAAAGTTAATTGAATTTCCTATGCAATGACAGGATCTAAACTAAAAAATAATGAGTATTTAAATATTTATATATATGAATACTCATGTACTGGGACTTAGATTATGCTTGAGAAATACAGGGCATTACAATATCTCCCCCTTGGGATCATTCATCTCGAATGAAATTGTTAAGATAAGGAAACTAATGGACTAAGCTTACACACTGAACATGCATATCTGATGCATAGAATGCATGACTGAACTGATTTATAAATGCATGATTGACATGAACATGATGTGTAACTAAAACTGAGCATGATAGAGGAAAAATCTTAGGAAGATTTGGTACCTTATACTGAATCTGGATTCGCGGAGAAAAGATGAGGGTACTTGGTCCGCATATCTGCCTCTACTTCTCAAGTGGCTCCCTCAATGGACTGATTCTTTCAAAGAGCTTTGACTAGTGGAACTTCTTTGTTTCTTAGTCTACGAACTTGATGATTAAGAATTTCTACTGGAACTTCCTCAAAGGAAAAATTATTCTGAATATCTGTGCTTTCTAAAGGAACAACTACTGCTGGATCACTAATACACTTTTTCAACAACGAGACATGGAACACTGGGTGTACTGAGGCTAGATCGGAAGGTAACTCAAGATCGTAAGCTACCTTTCTGAAATGAATGAGAATTCTGAAGGGACCGAAATATCAGGGAATGAGTTTCCCTTTCTTGCCGAATCTATCCACTCTTTTTATGGGAGAAATTTTCAAGTACACAAGATCACCAGTCTCAAACTTGAGGTCCTTTCTCCTCACATCAGCATACGACTTCTGTCGACTCTAGGCATCCCTAAGCCTTTCTCTAATCAACTTAACCTTATCTAACGCATCAAATAGCAAGTCAGGCCCTACTACTGTGGCCTCACCTACTTCAAACTAACCAATAGGAGATCTACATCTCCTAATATAGAGAGCTTCATAAGAATCCATCTGGATACTAGAATGATAGCTGTTATTGTATGTGAACTCAATCAAAGGCAAGTGGTCATCCCAACTACCCTTGAAATCAACAACGCATGCTCTCAGCATATCTTCAAGAGTCTGAATGGTCCTTTCTGCTTGACTAGCTATTTGAGGATGAAAAGATGTACTGAGATGGACTTGGTACCAAGACCTTTTTGGAATGATTTCCAAAAGTGAGAGGTAAATAGGGTACCTCTATCAGAGATGATAGACACTGGGACTTTGTGTAACCTGACCAACTCTCTGATATAGAGTTTGGCATAGTCCTCGGCTAAATAAGAGGTATGGACTGGCAAGAAATGAGATAATTTGGCCATCTTATCTATGATGACCCAAATAGAATCAAGCTGATGATGGGTACAAGGAAAAATTGTCACAAAATCCATGTTCACTTCCTCCCACTTCCAAGTGGGAATACTGAACTCTTGCACAGACCCACTAGGTTTTTGGTGCTCAATCTTAACTTGCTGGCATGTAGAACACTTAGCCACAAACTCTACAATATCTCTCTTCATCCCACTCCACTAATAGATCTCCCGCAAATTGCGGTATATCTTAGTGGCCCTTGGATAAATAGAGTAATGCGCACCATATGCTTCCTCAAGAATCTATTGCCTCAAATAATCTACATTAGGCACACACAATCTACCCTGACAATGCAAAACAATATCTCCCCCTTGGGAGAAAACCTCCCCACTTTTAATCTCTAATTGATTCTTTCAACTTAAATAGACTGGGATCTCTATCCTTCTTTTCCTTCACCTCAGAAAATATAGATGATTCTGAGGTACTCTGCACCCACACACTTCCCTCTACTGAGTCGACTAGGCAGAAACCTAGTCGGACAAGCTAATGGACTTCCTGGGCAAACTATTTCTTACCATCTTCAACATGAGCTACACTACCCATGGATAATATACTGAGAGCATCAGCCACTACATTGGCCTTACCCAGATGGTACAGAATACTCATATCATAATTCTTTAATAATTCTAACCACCTTCTCTGATGCAGATTCAAATATTTCTGAGATAACACATACTGAAGGCTTTTGTGATCTGTGAACATATCCATATTCACCCCATACGAGTAATTCCTCCAAATCTTTAAGGCAAACACTACAGCTACTAACTCAAGATCATGAGTAGGGTAATTCTTCTCATGGTGTTTAAGCTGTCTGGAGGCATATGCTATGACCTTACCTCTCTTCATGAGGATACAACCTAAAACTACCCTGGATGCATCACAATACACAACAAAACCATCTGGTAGAGTCAAGATTGGGGCTAAGGTGAGTCGAGTCTTCAACTCCTGAAAACTCTTCTCGTATGAATCTAACCATTAAAACTTAACTTGCTTCTGAGTAAATCTGGAGAGGGAGGATGCAATAGAAGAAAAACCTTTAACAAATTGATGGTAATAGACAGCTAAACCTAAGAAACTCCTGATATCTAATGGAGAGATAGGTCTAGGCCAGTTTCTCACCATCTTGGTCTTTTGAGGATCAACCCTAATGCCATCAACGGAAATGATATGGACAAGAAAAGCTACTGATATTAGCCAAAATTTACACTTACTAAATTTAGCGAACAACTGATGAGCTCTAAGAGTTTGAAGTACTATTCTGAGGTGGTCTGCATGATCAGTTTCTCTACAAGAGTAAACAAAAATGTCATCAATGAAGACTATGATGAACATGTTCAAGTACTACTTGAACACTCGGTTCATCAAGTACATGAAGGATGCTAGGGAATTGGTAATACCAAAGGACATGAATAGAAATTCAAAGTGACCATACCGGGTTCAGAAAGCTATTTTTGGAATGTCACATTCTCTAACCCTGAGATAATGATAGCTTGATCTGAGGTCTATCTTTGAAAAATAGCTGGCACCCTAAAGTTGATCAAATAAGTCATTGATTCTAGGAAGTAGATATTTATTCTTGACTGCGACTTTGTTCAACTGACAGTGTTCTGTGCACATTTTGAGAGAACCATCTTTCTTACACACGAATAGAACAGGTGCACCCCACGGGGAGACACTGGGTCTGATAAATCCATTATTTAGGAGATCCTTTAACTATTCTTTTAACTCCTTGAGTTCTGCTGGAGCTATTTTGTATGGAGAAATAGATATAGGTTGAGTATCTAGAAGAAGGTATATTTCGAAGTCAATTTCCTTTTTGGGAGGAACACTGGGCAGATCTTTAGGAAATACATCTGAGAATTCATTTACTTCTGGAACTGACTCAAGAGTTAAAATTTCTAAGTTAGAGTCTTTGACTCACACAATATGGTAAATACACCTTTTCAATATCATCTTTCTCCCGCTAAGGTATGAAATCAACTGACCCCTAAGAGTTGTGGTACTACCCCTCCATTCAAGGACTGGTTCATTGGGGAACTAAAAATGAACCATTCTATTTCTATAATCAACTGAGGCATAGCATGAGTGGAGCCAATCCATGCCGAGAATAATGTCAAAATATGTTATCTCTAACTCCACGAGATCAACTGAGGTAACTTTATGAGATATTACGACCGAATAGTTCCTATATACCTGTCTGGCTACAATGGAAATGCCTACTGGGGTAGACACTGAAAAGGGCTCTGCTAGAGTTTCAAAAATGACTCCGAAGTTGACGGCTATATATGGAGTTACAAAAGAAAGAGAAGCTCCAGGGTCTAGCAAAGCATAAATATATAAGTGAAAGACCTGCAACATACCAGTAACTATGTCAGGAGAATTTTCCTGATCTTGGTGGGATTGAAGAGCATATAATATATTCAGACGCTGACCACTGGTAGCACTGGAAGCGGCACCCTATTGAGTTGGGCGACCGGATGGAACTAGAGACTGATGGGACTGGCCATGTTGGTGCACATCCCTACCTTTCTGAGAAACTACCTAAAACTCCCTAATATGATGGCCGAGCTTGCCACACCTGAAACACACATCACTACCCACTCTACACTCACCCTGATGGTGTCTACCATATTTCTAACATAGAGGATTAGTACGAGCACTACTAACACTGACCTGGGAATTAAAGCCTGGTGCCCTATCCCTATTGTCATTTTTGAATTTAGGTACTGGGCACTAACTAAAGAGGGTGTTGGGGATGTAGACCTCTGATGATACTGAGAATGGTTACCACCTTCTGACTTTGATTGATTGAAATTAAAACTACCCATCCTATTTCTCTTATTTCCTCTTTCCCTCTCCTTAATATTTTTCTCCTCTATTTATTGAGCATGGGCCATCATCCTAGACAATTCTATCTCACTAATAAGCATTGCAGTCCTGCACTCCTTGACCACACTATTAGATACGCCAGATACAAGCTTATTCATCTTAGACCTGTTATCAGCTACCATATGAGGAGCATACCTATCTAACTGGGTAAAATTGAGGGAATACTCCCTCACACTCATGCTACCCTACCTCAAGTTAATAAACTCTAACACTTTGGCATCTCTTAACTCCAATAGGAAGAATCTGTATAAGAAAGTTGTGGCAAACTCTTCCTACTCTATAGGCCCTACATCAACACCCCCATCTACCTTTCACTTCTTAAACAAAGTATGGGCTACATCATGTTACTGGTATACAACCAACTCAAAACTCTGACTAGATGTCACCCCCATAGCATCCATGATCTTCTGAACCATATCTAAGAATTCCTGTGGATCTTCTTCAGACTTGAATCCCGTGAAAGAATGAGGATTCATCCAGTTGAAATACCAAATTCTGTTAGAAGCAGTATTGGCCACCGGGTTGGATGGAACATCAGCAAGCCATTTATTTTGTGCTACTATGGAATTAGCTAGAGTAGTGAACGCAACCCTGAATTCTGCGTGAGAGACATGCTCGTCCAGAGGATCTGCCTGGATGGGCTGAGGGGTTGGCTGGTTTCCTGTTCTTCTTCTATTCTTCTTGGGAGGCATATTTTATAAACGGAAGAAAGAAATATATTAGACATGGAGTTTAACTTGAGTTCATGTTCACTCGCACGACATGAATACTGAAAGAAGGAAAACTTTTCTTAAATGCCTCGTAGCCTCTTGTCCATAAGTGTGGCACGCTACACACCCATGCACAAGACTCTACTCGATGCAACTTTCAAACTTCCTAGGACACTTTAAAACCTTAGGATCTGATACCAAGTTTGTAATGACCTGGGAATATCTCCTAGTCATCATACGGTGCTTACATTCTCAAGGGACCACAAGTTAACCCATGAGCTGGTACCTGCTGTGAGAATTGGATAACATGATCATAAATATGAAAGAATACTGACATGCCATAAGGTCTTAATGAATAAATTTAAAATAAAAATATGAGTCTATAGAAACAACTGACTGAATCTGATAAAATAATGATAGATTGGATAACTAACTGTAGTATTTGAATACTGAAAAACTGACTCTAATATCTGAAAAGCCTCTAAAACTAATTGACTAAATATGAGTTGATGGGACAGGCCCCTATCTAACTCTTCTAACTACTAAAATAGAGATATGAAGTAAAATAATCTATCCTCGAATGATGAGGACTCACCACTACTACTATACTGTTGATAGCCTGAGAAGTGAAGTCTAAGCACGGTCAAAAAATTGAGCATCAAAACCTATGATATAACACATCATAGTGTAAAAGAAAGGTATACGATTAGTACTTTGAATGTACAGGTATGCTAAATGAGATAGGCTGATAGACATGGTTTCATGAACAGAACTAATAATTAACTGACTATGCATGTAAATCATGGAGTACTGAGTAGAGAATATGGAATCTGTAGATACTGAAAATATGGAGAATATATAAATATCAAGTATGTATGATAGTCTGTAAATACTGAAGATACGTGAAAATTTGTGGACATTGGGGATGCATGACCAAGCATATAACATGGACTGAGTAAAATCTATAAACTGAAATACTAAAAAATACTGATACCTGTATGCTTTGGTCAAACAACTCTAAGACTGCATAACTGAACTCAGATTGTAACTGAGACTATATCTGAGACTGTGAGAGGTATCATCTAACCGACATTCCATAATTTGAGCAAATCGGGGTCCAAACTGTTACCCCAATTGAAAGGGTGTTAAATCGTGCCATGGGTACTAACGATGGCTGTGTGGATCCACTAAACTGATATAATGTCCAAAGGACTAAGGGTGTCAAGCCTGAACTGATGGGTGACCCCTACAAGATAGTCAAGCCTAATCTATTGGGTGACTTATCATACCCTATGTTGGCTACGTAGTTCTTGAGTATAGAGACTACTACTAACAAATCTGCCTATCTGATGAGGAATCCACCATCCCTACACCCGCTCGGTGCTAAATCTTACTCCCAACTAAAAGATACTAAAATACTAGACTTTTTTGAGTTTAACTAACTGATATCTGACTATCCTAATAATGCTCATAGTATGTTCTGAAGACTATTCTATAATGTACTGAGACTAGAATAAGTAAACAACTATGGTTTTTGGGTATTCAATACCCCCAGGACTCAAAACAATAATAGTAAAATGACACTAAAGCTTAAAGGACAAAACATGATGGCTTTTATTTAAATCAATCACTCTTGTAGACATTTTATCAAACACTTGTAGTTCATGGTTTAAAACAATCATAGAAATGTCATGAAACTTGTAGTAATAGCATGAATTCATCATAATAGCATTAATTCATGGTTTAATTCAATAAGTAATAATGTTTAAACATGGAGGATTGAATAATAACAATAATTTCATGGTAGCATGATATAAATCAGTAGTGCATGGAGATTCATGAATGAAATCATAATTTAAAACATAATGACCTGAAAATATTATAACTTGGTGATTAAAATGGGTTACTTGGGCTCCATGGATGAAAGGAATCCATGGATGAACATCTAGCATACCTTAATTGGTGAATTTCCTGAAGTTCTTGGTGAGTTCTTAAGGATTGACCTTGAAATTGGAGAGTTAGGGTTCTTGATTTGGGAGAGAAAACTTCTTAATTTGGGGGGAAATAATTAAAATAATGAGTTTAAAAATGTTTTTAGGGATTAAAAGAACACCTGGGAGGATTAAAATTAGGGGAAAGCATTGTTTTATGCTTGAGCGAAACTTTTAATTTTCATGAAATTTTCCCAATCTGGACCACTGGCGCAACACGCCACTATCGTGCCAGGCCACTGGAAAATGACAACTGGGACCTGGAAACTTTTCGGTTGGTAATAAGGCTCCGATTTCTTCATTCTTTGTTCCTGCACAAAAGGATGTTATTTCTGTATCAGTTTCTACTTTTGGTCCTGGCGCTGGTTTTAACAGGTTATATGCTCTTTCTACTCGGCAGAAATTTAAGGCATCGCCTGATGTCATGACTGGTACATTACAACTCTTTTCTCACGATTTATATTGTTTGATTGATCTGGGTCCACTTTTTCTTATGCGATCCCATTTGTGGTTGTGGATTTTGGTTTTGATCTCGAGGTTATTTTAGATTTTTTTTCCTTTTTCTACCTCAGTAGGTGACTCTGTGATTGCTAAACGGGTCTATGGTATCTATTGTTAGTAGGCAAGCTTTGGTGGATTTGTTTGAACTTGATATGGTGGATTTTGATATTATTTTAGGGATGGATTGGTTTCACTCTTGTTACACATCCTTAGTTTGTCGGACCCGTAAGGTTGTCTTAAGGTTCCATGGTGAATCGGTTATTGTGTGGGAGGGTGGTTCCCTAGCTCCTAGGATAGGTTTATTTTATATCTTAGAACTCAGAGGTTAATCTCTAAAGGGTATCTCTATCATTTGGTCCGGGTTAAAGATTCTAACTTAGGAGGTCCTTCTTTACATTTGGTTCTGGTAGTGAATGAGTTTTCTGAGGTCTTTTCAGATGATCTTCCTAGTGTTCCTCTGGATAGGGAGATTGAGTTTGGTATTGATTTAGTTCCGAACACTCTTCCACTATCAATTCCTCCTTATAGAATGGCTCTGGCAGAGTTAAGGAAACTCAAGGAGCAACTTAAGGATCTTTAGGATAAGGGTTTCATCCGTCCTAGTTTATACCTGTAGGGTGCACCAGTGTTATTCATGCAAAAAGGGATGGTTCCCTTCGGATGTGTATTGACTATCGATAGATGAATAAGGTAATAATTAATAACAAGTATTCTCTTCCAAGGATAGATGACTTGTTTGATCAATTGCAAGGTCCCAAATTCTTTTCTAAGATAGATCTTTGGTCTGGGTATCATCAACTTAATATTATGGAGGTGGATATCCGTAAGATGATTTTTCGTACTTGATATAGGCACTTTGAGTTCCTGGTATGTCATTCAGTTTGACTAATGCCCCAGCGATATTTATGGATTTGGTGAACAGGGTGTTTAGGTAATTTTTGGATCTTTTTTTATTGTATTCATTGATGATATTCTGGTTTATTCTAAGGGTGAGGTGGATTATGCCAATCACCTCTGTGTGGTGTTGAAGACCTTAAAGGAGTAGCAGTTATATGCTAAATTCTCCAAATATGAGTTTTGGTTGAACGCTGTTACTTTTCTTGGTCATATTATTTTTGGTAATGCGATCATGGTGGATCCACAAAAGGTGGTGGTGGTTAAAAAGTGGCCTAGACCCACGACTCCAACAGAAAATTAGAGTTTCTTGGGTTTGGTTGGGTATTATAAGAGATTCATTAAAAGTTTCTTAATGATAGCTTCCCCATTGACTAAGTTGACTTAGAAGAAGATAATGTTTTCTTGGTCAGATGCTTGTGAGTCGAGTTTTGAGAAGCTAAAGGATAAGCTAACCTTGACTCTAGTTTTGACATTGCCTGAAGGTAATGAGGGGTTTGTGGTTTATTGTGATACATCCCGGGTGGGACTTGGTTGCATTTTGATGCGTATGGGAAAGTGATTACCTATTCTTCAAGGCAGTTGAAGGTGCATGAGAGAAATTATCCTACTCATAATTTGGACATTTTAGCAGTAGTTTTTGCTTTAAAATCTGGCTACATTATTCATATGGAGTGCATGTGGACATCTTTTCTGATCTTAAGAGTCTACTGTATGTGTTCACTCAGAAGGAGCTAAATCTCAGGCAGACGATATGGTTTGATCTTCTCAAGGACAATGATATGAGTCTTCACTACCACCCAGGTAAAACTAATATAATTGTTGATGCTCTTAGCAGGTTGTCCATAAAGAGTTTAGCTCATGTGGATAAGGAGTAGCAGGAATTGGTAATGGATATTCACCGCTTGGCTAATCTTAGAGTTTGTCTCTTGGATTCCAATATTAGTGGTGTGATGGTACAAGAAGTGGTTCTGTCATATCTTGGTGTAGAGATCAAGGAAAAGCAAATTCTAGATCCTATCTTGATGAAAATCAAGAGTGATATTGGTGGGCAAAGGGCGATGGTGTTTGAGATCAGCGGTGATGGTACTTTAAGGTACCAAGGGAGGTTATGTGTTCCTGATGTCGATGGTTTGCAACAAAGGATTTTTGTTGAGGCGCATGAATCGCGCTATGTTTTTCATCCCGGTTTGAAAAAAATGTATCATAATCTCAAGGAGATGTATTTGTGGAGTGGTATGAAAAAAGATGTAGCTGATTTTATAGCCAAGTGTATGGTGTGCCAATAAGTTAAAGTTGAGCACATGAGGCCTGGTGGGTTGTACCAGGAAATAGAATTACTGGAATGGAAATAGGAGGTAATCAATATGGATTTCGTTATGCTATTCCTTTATCTCAGAACCAGTTTGATTCAGTTTAGGTCATTGTGGATAGGATGAAAAAGTCCACTCACTTCTTGTTAGTATTGAGGACTATGTGAGGTTATATCTTCATGCGATTGTGAATCTGCATGGGGTACCTGTTTTGATTATCTCTAATCGTGGTACGCAGTTTTAATCTCATTTCTAGCGGTCTTTTCAAAAAGAGGCTGGGACTAAGGTAAGTCTGAGTACTATTTTTTATCCGCAGATGGATTGGCAAGCAAAAAGAACTATTCAGACATTGGAGGACATGCATCGTGCGTGTGTGATTGATCATGGTGGAAATTGGGTTGAGTATCTACCTTTGGTAGAGTTTGATTACAACAATAGCTATCATTCTAGCATTGGGATGGCCCCTTTTGAGGCATTGTATGGTAGAAGGTATAGATCTCCTATTGGGTGATTTGAGCTTGGTGAGGTGGCTATGTTTGGACCGGACTTGGTTTATAAGGCTATGGAGCAGGTAAAGGTAATTTAGGATAGGCTTAAGGCTGCCCAAAGTCACCAAAAATCCTATGCAGATATAAGGCGTAGAGACTTGGAGTTTGAGGTTAGGGATAAGGTGTTCCTGAGGGTATCTCCCATGAAGGGAGTGATGCAGTTTTGTAAAAGGGGAAGCTCAATCCTCGATATATTGGTCCTTACGTGTTTTTGCGGAAGGTTGGTAATGTGGCTTATGAATTGGAGTTGCCTTCTAGTTTGAGCTTCATTCATTCGGTATTTTATGTCTCTATATTGAGAAAGGGTCTTGGTGATCCTTCTTTGGTAATTCCATTGGAAATATTGGGTATCTCAGATTCTATGTCTTATGAAGTGGTCCTGGTTGAGATATTAGATCAGTAGGTTCATCGGTTATGGGTCAAAGATATGGCCTCAGTTTAGGTTCTATGGTGGAACCATAAGGTGGAAGAGGCTATATAGGAAGCAAACATAAAGTCCAAATATCTGTATTTGTTTTCTGCTCTAGATAATCGTGCAGAAGGTATGCGTTCTTGATAACATCTTTGTTTTCTAACTTGATTAAAAGTTGGATTAGTATTTGATAATGTAAATGAATCGTGCTTGTGTTTAACCTACCTTGTTCGTTATTTGGGGATGAATGATCCTAGTGGAGGAGACTAAAATACCTTGGGTTTGGTCCCTTAGAAAAATTTTCTGGATTTCTAGATTTTGGACATCATATGACTTATGGGTACCAGTAGTATGATGGGGTACGGTTGGTATATTCTAGGTCGTATGCTAACCAGTGTTGGTTGGTGGGTTGGATTGGTTTCTATAATGGGTACGACTTCTTAGATATGAGTAGTATGGTTGATGATGGGTCTTATGGTTTGGGTTTTTCCTTGACTTAATCTGTGACTTAGTAAATTAACTTGGATCTGAATACGAGTAGCCCACCATGAGCAGTAAGATAGGGTACGAATCATACCATTGACTCGTATGGTAGACAGTGTTAAAACTTCATTTGATTCTCTTCTTCCAGGGATACAATTTGGGGGTACTGATCGTATGGTTGGGTACGACTTGGTTTGGGGTAAGTCATATGCTAGACAGTGTTGGGTCCAAAGGGGAGGCCTAGGGTACGAGTGGTTGGGTACCACTCGTATGGAAGGGTACGGCTGGTATGGAAGAGTCGTACCATCTGACGGGAATTTTAAACAATTTAAGTTGGGGGTAATCTGGACATTTCCCCAGTTAACCTCTTAAGGCCCTATGACTTATATGACTATTGGAACATTATTTACCCTATTATTCCGATCTTAAATACTTAAAAACTCTCTCTAATTCTCTTTAAGGCTGTTGGGTAAAGAAAGTGTAGGGTTTCATCTAGAGGATCAATTTGGGGCTTGTACGAGTGATTTCTCTCCATCATCTTTGTAATCTAAGGCATGTACTTCTCCCTCATTGTTAGTTCCAACTAAAGACATATTTTATACAATGTTTTTATGGCATAATTATATGTATCATTTTGGGTTTTCAAATATATGTTGGGGTTTTAGTATAAAATGTTTGGTTATGGTTTTACCATGTTTTAATAATGTTTTTACATACTTTAATGGTGGTTTGGACAATTGGTTGTGTGGGAATGGTAAATTGGTAATTGGCTTTGGTTTTGGAAACACTACGCCCCCAACATGTTTGACAAAATGCCTATGATAATGCTTTGGCTATATTATTGGACTTTTAATGGAATTATTGCATGGTACGGTTTAGCAATGGAACCCTAAATGGTTTAAATAGTTTGGATTGGTTAAATGGTAATGTTTTGTGGTCAAGGTTATGGTTAATTAAACTTTCTTGATGGGTACAATGGAATTCCCCAAGCAAACATGGTAATAAACATCTCATGGGATACATAGTATTCCCTCAAGCTAACATAATAATGAACACTTGTGGGGTACATGGGATTTTTCCAAGTTAACTTGATAATGTAATCTATGGGTACATGGGAATCCCATTACATAAAAGGTTGGCTAAGGACATTGCCTGCAAGATATAGTCGGTATAACTATACCACTACTCATAACCTTGGTTAATAATGATGGAATAATTGTTTGGTTGGATGGTAATGGTTTTAATTGGGAAATAATGGTGGGGTGTGATAGCTAACCGTGAAGGTGCGAGTTCAATGCACGGACATTAGAAACTTATGTTTGCCGACATGAGGGTTGGTCATAGCAACTATATATGATACTTTGAGGTACAAAGGAATCTTCTATGTACACTGTACATATGTATCATGGAGAGTGAAGGGTACTCAGGAATCCCCTACTCTTATGGTATCTCTAGTTTGTGTGGCTACATGCATTGGGGCTCATTCAGGGGGTTAGACTAGACCCATATAACCCGTGGGTGGTTTAAGGACGGTTATGCTACATATACCTATGTTAATGTTTTTAAGGGCATTCTAAACCCGACTCTCTTTCCCTATATATATATACATTATATACATATATACATATATATATATGGTTTGTATGCATATGGTTTGTTTATTTGGTTTTTGTGGATGGTATTATTTTATTCTTATCCTGAGTTTATGCTAGAGTTCACCTGCTAACCCATCTTTGGGTGGTTGTATCCCCACGCGATGCAGGAACCAATCATTCTGCTCCTCCAACTTAGTGATCAGATTTGGGATCAACCATTGGATTGAAGTGGTGAGCTTCTAATTTCCGGAATGCTCTATTTCATATCATGGATGTCTTTCCATACTTTAGTTATTTTATGGATATTGGTTTTGGGTATGGTTGGGGGCATGTCCCAATCGAATGTTGTTTTTCTTTTGGTTAGAGGCTTTGTGTGACTACTATGGGTTGGAATGTGGGTGTCGGTATTAGTGTCAGCCTTAGTATTGGCATTGGTATTTTCACTGATACCTTGGACTAGATTTAAGATCGTTCCATCCTTTTATGTTATGTTATAGGCATGAACTTGGTTTTTATATTGGTTTGGTTATGGTTGATAGTAGGTGTTGAATGGTTGGACTCGTTTGGGTTGGTCATTGTTATAGACCTATCCTAGAGTCTGGGATCATAATAAGCACTATCTTGTTATACGTTTGAAGTTTATCCGACTCAAGGTATTCGTATTTGAAGGTTGGGTTGAGTTACGGGGGTGGTCCCCGGTCCTAGTTAGACTTGGGATGCCCATTACGACAAGGCCCTAGTTCGGGTTGCGTTACCCTGGTTCGAGTCATGACAACCTAAAACTAAGAGACAAGGCAATCCCTTTCTCTTACTTGATCCTGAGCCCGAAAGAATCCTATAGCCGAATCATAGAATGAAAAAACATGAACGTAAATCTCATCTTGAGGGGCTTCAGAATAATCCGCACGACTTGCCTCCTCCTTCTCCTGGTACAATTCAGAAGATGATTGATTGAACCACTGATCAATTATTAGTATAATCAAATGCTTCTAATGCAAGGAAGGATACGAATTCCCATTGTATCACTCAGGAGGTAGAGCTGGCGAGGTAGAGACAAGGAGCAGATTATTGAGCCAAACTCGAAGGAAAGCGAGATAGAGGTCAAAGGTATAGATCTCAAGTACTCCTATCCTATTAATATTTGACACCATATGATGATCTAGAAGAGGACTTGTGAGATATTCAGCCTACTGAGACAGGAGCTATTATTCCTCATGTATCACCACCGGTGTGAAGTTCGACATTACTAGTGTTATGATCTAGCTGTTGGGTCTGAAAGGTGAGTTTGCAATCTTGCTGACTGATTACGCAAACATGCACCTCATTGATTTTATTGTAATTTGAATTTCATACACTATACCTAGGGTAGATTAGGAATCTATGAGACTCGGGTTGTTACCTTTCTCTCTAACTTGTAAAGCAACATTATGGTTAGGGAAACATCCTCGCAGGTCTATTACTACTTAGAATGAATTGCGAAGGTAGTTTTTGGACCATTTATTTCCTCTATATAGAATGCGATAGTTGAAGAACGAGATATATCATTTTAGGCAGTTGTATTCTGAATCAATGTATGAGGCATGGTTTTAGTTTAAGAAGAAGTAGATGATGGTGCCCAATCATGGGATTGCGGGAAGAAACTTGTTTGAAATATTCTATCGATCCCTTAATTCCAGTTCCAAAGCTATGGAAGATACTATTACTGGTGGAGCATTCATGCGCCTGTGTTGAGAGGTAGCATCGGTGCTATTAGATCAGATCTTTCTCACTAATTAAGGGTGGAACATTAGAGACGCAGAGAGAGGCACTGACACTTATGCTATTGAGGATTCAAGAGAGTAGAGATTTGTAGATGACACAGTGGAACAAGAGGTTCCTCATCTAAGGGTAGAGCTTGGGTTACTGACAAATTAGTTTGCGATGATGACTTCTGTGAAGGTGAATGTCGTGGGAGCACAAGGTGAGGCCTCTAGATCATATGATTCTGATTTTGAAGAAGAGGCAAAGATCTAAATATAGAGTTGGCGGGTAAGGGAACCAAGGTTAGAACTATTATGGGGATAGATACAGGTATTGGGGCAGAAAGAGATATGGTGACCGGAGGCATAAAGATGATTATATAGAGAAGGGTGGTGCATATATTTTGTCAGTAAACTATGACACTGAGTCAAGGATGGAGATGTTTCTGACTAAGTAGGTCAAGGGTTCAGAAAGTCAGGAAAGTTTCCTTAAAGAGATTAAGGCAGACATTTTAGGTTTGACCCAGAAAGTAGAATAACATGATACCGTGATAAAGCTATTGGAACAACAATTTGGTCAGATGTCATTGACTTTGAATCATTGTCAGTCGGGTTCCCTTCTGAGTAATACTTTTTATAACCCTAAGAATGATAGTCATTATTGAGACATCACCACTTGTAGTATTAAGGCGACCATTGATCCTCCCAAGCTTGTAGTCTGTGAAGCTAGGGATGATATTATTGATGTGGATGAGGCACCTGAAGCAGTGAAAAGTTGGTGACTAATGTTGAGTCAACATAAAAATTAACAGGTGTTGATAAAAGTGTTGATAATGATAAATTAAAGGTGAAGCTATTTAAGCCTATGTTGAAGACTATTTTACAATCCCCCCCTCGTTTCATAGAGAATATGGAAGAAATAAGTGGAAGGGAAGTATCAGAAGTTCTTATTGATGTTGAAAGGATTGTCTGTTAACATTCCTCTTGTAGAATCATTAGAGAAGATGCCTGGTTATGCTAAGTTTATGAAGTATTTAGTTACAAGAAAGTAGAAGGTCAGTTTTGAGGCAGCTAATAATGTTCATCATTGCAGTGCTGTCACTTCTCATTTGTTAGATAAGAAGAAGGAGGACCTCAGAGCATTTACTATTCCATGTACCATTGGGTCCTTCAACTTTTCTTAAGCTCTATATGATTTGGGATCTAGTATTAATCTGATGATGTTATAGTATACAAGAAGTTGGGGTTGGGAGCACTCAAACCTATAATGAGGTTATTGATGGATGACCGAACTGTGAAGAAATCGATTGGTATTTTGTGTGATGTTTTGGTGAGGGTGGCATCCTTCATATTCCAGTCAATTTTGTCATCCTTGACTGTAAGGTGGACTTCAAAGAACATATTATCTTGGGAAATCTTTTCCTAGCTACGGGTAGGGCCTTGGTTGACATGGAGATGGGGCAGATGAAGTTTAGACTCAACAATGAGTAAGTCTCTTTTAATGTTTGACAATCTATACGACAGCAGAAGGATATGAAAGTGGTATCCATGATTGACACTATTTATAATGATGAAGTTATTGTGCCAATTGAATAAAGACTTAGGGTTGAGGCATTTGCAACAGTTATTATTAACTTGGGCAGCGATGATATCAATGAGTGTGATGAGATGGAGAGCATATTATATGGTATATGCTCTTATAATTATTCTCCTAAAAAAGTTGATCTTGATTTAAAGATAGAACCACTCCTCTAACTCGACCATCTATTGAGAAGCCATCTATCTTTGAATTAAAGACCCCCCACCTCACTTGTGATATGCATTTTTTAGGGCCGACAATCCTTGTCAGTCATTATTGCAGCTGACTTATTAGAGACACAGGTTGAGGCATTAATATTAGTTTTGCAGAGATTCAAGAGGGCCACCAGATAGACCATTGCATACATTATGAGGATTCTACCCGGTACTTGTACTCATAAAATATAGCTTGAGTCAGATTTCATTCTCATCATTGAGCATCAGTGCTAGTTGGATCCACCTATATAGGAGGTTGTGACCAAAAAAATTATAGTGGGTAGATGTTGGAATGCTTTGCCCCATTGTGGCCTACAAATGGGTTAGCCCAGTTCAATGCATACCAACGAAGGGTGGGATTATTGTGGTCCCTAATGAGAAGAAATAATTAGTGCCCATAAGGCCAATTATTGGATGGAGAGTATGCACGGATTATAGGAAGCTGAATACTTGCACTCAAAAGGACCATTTACTTAAGCCTTTCATGGATCAGATGCTTGACCGACTAAAAAACATGGGTTGGTATTGTTTTCTTAATTGATGCTTGGGATATAATCATATTTAAATTTCTCCCAAGGACCAGAAAAATACTACTTTTACTTGCCCTTATGGGACTTTTGTGTTCAAAAGGATGCCATTCAAATTATGCAATGCTCACACCACCTTTCAGAGATATATGATACCCATATTTTCTGACATGGTGGAAGACACAATAGAGGTATTCATGGATGATTTTTTAGTAGATGGGGACACCTTTGATGATTGTTTCGCCCATTTGTCCAACGCATTCCAAAGATGTGAGGAGTGAAACCTGGTCCTGAATTAGAAGAAGTGTTATTTATGGTAAAGGAAGGTATTGTCCTTGGTCACAAAATCTGAAATTGGGCTATTGATGTGGATAGAGCGAATATTGAGGTGATTAAAAAATTACCTCGACAATTCTTATTTAATGGTATCCAAAGGTTTTTGGGTCATGCTGGCTTTTATAGGAGGTTCATCAAGGACTTCTCTAAAATTTCTAATCCTCTATGCAAGCTTTTAGAGAAGGAGGTGAAATTTGTATTTGATGATGCATGTCTCAAGGCCGTTGAGTGCCTCAATGAGCATTTGATCTCGACTCCTATTATTGTATCCCTAATTGATCTTTATCATTTAAGGTTATGTGTGATACTAGAAAAGTGGCCTTGGGTGCTCTGCAAGTCCAAATACGCAAGAAAATCCTTCACTTGATCTATTATGCTAGCAAGGCATTAAATCTCATATAAAATAGCTATACAGTCACTAAATCGAAATTGCTTAATTCTGGTCCTATCTGATAAGGACCAAAGTCATAGTTCACAAATATCACCCAGCTTTGAGATATCTAATGTCGAAGAAGGATACTAAACCGAGGTTAATATATTGAGCCCTCTTTTGACAAGAATTTGACTCTGAGGTGAAATATCGAAAGGTCACTAACAACCCAATCATTGATCATTTGTATCACCTTGAGGATGAGGCAATGCATAAGTTAGAGGATGAGCTTGACATAGATGATACTTTACCAGAGGAGCAAGTCTTGACAGCATCTCAAGACTTAATCCCCTGGTTTGCTGATTTTGCCAACTTTTTGGTAAGTTATCGTGTTTTGGAAGATTTTTCATTCCAGCAGCATGAGGTGAGAAGATTTTTCTGGGATGAGCCTTATCTCTTTGGAATTGTATGGATGGAGTAATTCGTATGTGTATTACTGAGGTGGAGATGATGAGCATCCTTGAGGCTTATCATTCCTCACCAGTTGGGGTTTATCATGGTGGAACCCGCACAACCCACAAGATTCTACAATGTGGGTATTATTTTCCAACTATCTTCAAGGATTCTCATGACTATGTTCAAGCTTGTGACCACAGTCGGTGTCAGAGAAATATTTCACAGAGACATAAACTCCCCAAGAAACCTATCCTAGAGTTGGAGTTGTTTGAGGTATAGGGAATTGACATCATGGGTCCATTTTTCCACTCCTATGGGGTGAAGAACATTCTAGTGGTAGTCGACTATGTTTTGAAGTGGGTGGAAGCGGTTGTGCTTCCTAACAATGAGGGTCAAAGTGTCACGACGTTCTTGAAAAAAACATATTGCATCAATCCACGTGCTATTATCATTGATGGTAGGTCTCACTTCTGCAATTATTTTTTTCAAGGCCCTATTAGAAAAATATGGTGTGAAGCATAAGGTGCAAACACCTTACCACCCTCAGATGAGTGGGCAAGTTGAGGTCTCCAATAGAGAGATCAAGTCCATATTGGTGAAAATTATGAATGCCAATAGGATTGACTAGTAAGGAAGTTAGACGATGTGTTGTGGGCCTACCAAACAACTTTTATAACATGACCCAAACTAGGGCCTAGTCGTATCGGGTGCCTCAAGCCCAACAGAGATCGGAGACCACCCCCAATACCCGACCATAACCGCCTACACCCCATGTCGGATGAATTTCAAACATATATATATAACAAGACAAAATAGAAAAATCATAAATCAAATACAGTCAAGCGGTGTTAGCCCCAATACCAATATCAATGCCAAGGCTGACACCAATACCGACACCACTCATACCAACCCAAAGTAGTCTCACAAATGCTCTAACTAAAAACAAATATCATCTGGTCGGGACATGTCCCCAATCATAGCCAAAACCTACATCCAAGAAATAATCAAAGGTATGTATAAAAGTCCATAACATAAAATGGAGCCTTCTGGAGTATGGAAGCTCACCACTTCAATCCGACACAAAGTTATCTAATCACTGAGTAGGAGGAGTAGTATGGCCGGTTCTTGCATCGCGTGGGGATACAATGCTTGAAGATGGGTTAGCTGGTAAATGCTAGTATGTGCTCAGGTTTAAGGATAAAATAATGCCAACATTTAAAACCACGTAAATAACCATAGAAAATCACATCTATACATATATATAATCCATGCCGGGAAAGGGAACCGGTTTTAGCATGCATTTAAAACCATAACCTGGGTTTGTGTATCTTTACTGTCGTAATCCACCCACAGGCTATATGGGTGCAGTGTTACCCCCTGAACGGTCCCCAATGTGTGTGGCCGCACGAACCGAAGATATCACACGGGTTGGGGATTACCGTGTATCCTTCACCCTCCATGATACATATATACAATAATAAACTTAGGGGATTCCCGTGTACCACACAAGTATAAGGTCTCCATGACCAATCCTCATACCAAAAAACATGAGTTTCCAGTGTCTAGTCATCGAACTTACACCTTCACGATAAGCTATCACAGCCCGCTATTATGGACCAATTAAACCATTAGCAAATAACCAACCAACCAATTATAAAAGTTATTAACCAAGGCTTTGTGAAGTGGTATCATCATACCGACTATAGCTTGCAAGCAATGTCATTAGCCAACACTTAGGGGATTCCCATGTATCCCACATGATTTCCAATTACACAAAAACCATGGCCACCAAGGCCTTACAAAATCATTTAAAACCAACCAAACCAATTTAAGTTCCATTACCATATTATTCAATGCAATAGTTTCAATAAAAGTCAAACTCTGTGACAAAACCATTCTTATAGGCATTATATCAAACATGTTGAGGGAATATAGTTTCCAAAACCAAAACCAAGAAACAATTGACCATTCCCATGAAACCGCATGTTCAATTCCAAAATTTTAACACAAAAACCATAAGAAAAAACTGGGAAAAAATTATTCATTCATTAACGACCAACCCCCCCCCCCCCCCCATCATATAATTCAAAACCAAACAATACCCATAATTAAATCATGAAAACCATTCATTAAAACATGAATTTAATTGAACTAACAATGAAGGAGGAGTAACATTCCTTATATACAAAAGAGTACAAAGAAAAACCACCCTTAAGAGCCTTAATTGACCACCTTGAAGGAAACCCTAGCCTCTTCTTAACCCAAGAGCTTGAGAGAAATTGAGAGTGTTTAAAGTATTTTTGATTGAGAATAATAGGGTAAATAATGTCCCAAAAGTGTTTTAAGTTGTGGGGTTGATAACGCTCAATCTACAGCTCTCGTTTGAGTGTAAAGCGGTCGTTAGCAAATATAGAACCCAACCTGGGTTGGGTGTCGATCCCACAGGGAATAGCTTGGCCAACAAGTAAGTAAAATTACTAAACTTTTGGTGCAAGTCTCGTAAGAAGGGGGGGATTCTTGTCTTGCAAGTAATGTAAACAAAAGCTGAAAATAATAAAGTAAAAAGAGAGAGATTGTTACGTTGGTTGTAAACAATGAGAATTGAAGCGTTGGGGTTATGTCCACCTTCTGAGGTATACGTCTCTATTGGCTATGAGTATGTAGAATTCTGACATGCAATTGCTTATAAAGGACTGTAGTCGATGGTAAATCCAAGCATCTCTCGACCTAAACAAGGACTATTTCACTTTAACTCTCTTGAGCTTAAAGCGTGTCTAACGGTACGAATTCTCCAAGAGGTTAGTCCAGTTACGGCACTAGCTTTTTAATAGGAAAGGGTGTCCTACTACCTTGACATTATCTCTTTTCCAGACAAATAACTTTTCTCTCGAACAAGTTAAATGTTAGACTGGCGTATTCTTGCGTTTGCAACCGCAAAGAATGTAGATTAAGATGAAGAGAATAATGATATAAGCAATATACGTGCCTCGAACTCACAAACTCACAGCAATAGATAGTAACTCATTTGGCTTCCATAACCCCAACAGAGAAGTTTAGTTACCCATGAATGCAATGGAAATCACGATTGACATTGTTATTATATCACGATATTGAGTAATGGCGTGTAGATCAAGTGATAGGCGTGAGGAGTGATTCCTTAGCAAGTAACGATTCTCTTGTTGTGGAGTTTAAGAATAGAAGAGTAGATTAGAAGTGTTTGTAGTGGAAGATGAGAGGGATGGAAGAAAATTAATTGTTGAATGATGAATGTCAAATTCGAAGTTATGAGAAGATTCTCCCAAATCTCTAGCATGATAGGGTATTTATAATACCCATATCCTACTCCTACTAAGCTAATGAAATAAATAACCAAATCCTACTAGACTAATGAAATCCTTAACCCAAATGTACTAGGTTAAGGTAACATTATCATAATCCACATAAAATAATGAAATACATAACCTAATTGTACTAGGTTAATGTATCATTGTCAAAATCCAGCTTTGTGTCTGTAAGTCCCCAAAGTCTTCAGAATTATTGTTTTAGCCCGGGACAGATTTTCCATGTAACAGTTTTGGTCCTTTAGGCGTCCCACTTCCTTCTCCTTCGTTCGTGAGCTTTCTTTTGCGTCAAGTTATCCATAAAGTGCTGTATTTTGCATCATTTATACCTGAAACTTTCCTAGTCATGTTCGTTAGCTCATTTACGGGAAAAAGGACTAAAAGTGCATGAAATATATAATTTGTTCTCAAAACTAGGCTAAAATATGGGCAAAATATATTGATATAGGCGTGTAAATCCGCCTATCATCAACACCCCACACTTAGAGCTTTGTTCGTCCTCGAACAACATATCATGTCCTTCTAAACATCAACTTAGGGTTTTTACAGCAACAACACAAAACATTCTTTAAGACAAGCACAACAATTATCAACAAAGAGTAGTTTTCTGATAATAAGTAGAAACAATTTAACCTCAAGTATAGACTCGTGATGGTGATCAACTCGCATGCAAACATTAAAGTGCATAGAATCATATACAACTATCCAAAACTCATCAACCATGTGTGTCTCACCATATAGTACCCATAATCACTCACAAATATAGCATATTTTTCAAACATGGGTATCAAAATGTCCTTGCTCTCACTCTCACAAAGAGTTCATATGTAGCAACTGATGACCATAGGCTTGCCCTTAATGTAGTACTCCACTAAATGTCGGAATGTTAAGATTAGGATCAAGTAGGTCTTTTGATGGTTGTAATGTAGGCTAAGGGACGGGTAGGACTATTTTGGCCAAGAATAGTGACTAGGTTCCTAAGCGCTTTAATACATCACTTTGTATCATTGACACTTTTTTCTTTCAACCTTTCTTCTTTCTTTTTTCTACCACCCTTGTTCTCCTCTTTTTTCAATTTTAAGCACAACTCACTTTTCAGCTTTCTTTTCCTTTTTCTTTTCACAACATACCTCTTATGATAGCATTTTTTTTTCTTTTTCATAACACATTCAAGAACCATTCCAATTTATAGCATTATACTCACCCAATTTCCTTTTATGTTGTCACATGACTTTTTCACTTTAAAGCACTTCGGGATTTTGGGATCAAATTACGGTCTTGAAAGAAATGGATTAGGCTTACATACAAGGTTGTCAAAGAAATAGGCTAAAGGCTCAAAAGGGTTAACTAGGATGATGTCCATGGGTAGGTAAAACTGAAGGTAAACATGTATAGGTTGCCAAAGAAATGCCTAAATCATATCCTAAACTTACACTCCTTATTTACGCTTTGCATACATACCAGGCAAGTTCTAGCATCAGCCACATACATAGAATATACTATTATCTCACACACACAAGGCACATGGTCGACTTGATTGGAAGTAATATAGACTCTCGACCCAACAAGTGAAGGAATTAAATCACACAATATCACAACTAGAGCCTAAATGTCTCAATAGTCACAATTGTAGCACATACTCTTGTTATAATCTCATGCTGCCTATCAAAATAATTTCATGCGAAGCTAAAAAAAATTTAACTACTAAAAAAAACAAAACGAAACAAAAATGAAACAAAAGCAAACAAACATAGATGCGAATAGAGAAGTATAGCATGCAATACCACCACCCCACACTTAGTCGGGACACTTTCCTCAGTGGAAAATAAATACGAGGAACCTGGTTGGTCGGACTTATCCTCTATGTCTGGGGTCATACCCCTTGCATTGGAATCATCATCAGAGTCGTCATCCTCAGAAGTTCCTCATAAGTATCCCACTTAATTCCAAGCGTGAGTCGAGGTATTTGCAGCGAGGAGGGTTCTCCTTGGTCCTTACGACTTCTCTTTTTGCCCTTTTGGGAGGTGGTAGCCTTCTCCTTGCCTTGTCTCGCTTTAGGTGCCATTGTACCTGAGACTAGAAATAGTGTTAGTGGTAGCACAATATCAATGGATACAATCTATGCACAAGCAGTAGGGGTACCACCCCACACTTAGTTTTGTTGACACAAATCAGTGAAGTGAAAGTGGTCGATTACTCAGATTTCGTCGACATACATTTTAGGAGTTGTATTCCGGCAAGAAAATCAGTGATGTATCACTACTTGCAGCCATTGAATTACTTTCATGTTAGATATAACAACACTACTACATAGGGGTTACCACATAATATAGTTACTTTCAACAATCACAACCTCCTATGTCGGCAGGCACTATAAGTCTGAACGGGATAGCCTAACATGTAAGTATCCAAGTAGCAATTTTAAACAATGTTCAAGACTATAGAAATTCCGCAAATAGTATAACAATGCTATTAAAACCAAATTCAAGTCGGAAATAAGTCAAGATGATTCTAACGTATACGTTCACTCACATGATTTTGCATTAACATTCCAAACACATGAACTTCACCAACAATCTTTCAATATGTAGAAATTTATAATAGACATAGCAACGTAGTACTTATGAGAAATAAATGAAGAATAAGAGAGTACTTACTTGCTTGAAGCTTTTGGAGGTGGTTTTGTGAATTGGAAGAGCAAAAAATAAAATTTTGAGAGGATTTGGATGAATATGCAGCACCTTTAGGGTATTTTCTATTGTGGTTGTGTTATAAAACTAAGTCCCCTTTATATAGAAAGAGAATGGGTTGGGTTATGACCCATTTACAATCGGTTTTGGAGACAAAAATCCCACATATGCGGCGCATACTGCTTGGCATAGATATGACATATGCGGCGCATTGTCTAAAGCATAATGGGACATATGCGCCGCATAGTCTATGGCATTTATAGACATATGCGCCGCATAGTCTATGGCATATGAGATACTGAGAGCAAATGCCATAGCATAGGCAGCGCATAGTCAAAAGCATACCTAGGAATAGGCGGCGCATAGTGTATAGCACACTAGATTCCGAGACCTTAGGCTATAGGATAGGTTGTGCATCGTTCGTGGCCTAGTTTTACCAAGTCCTAGCCTTCCTCGAAGCCTATTTTGGTGTGATAAAGGCTCAATCCATAGCCTTATGCATCACCCTTCCTAACTTACCAACTTTACCATACAATGCGTCCAAATCGTCAATTGAAATCAATCTCCTCGTTGACTACTTCTTGCACCTATATTCGCTCAAACAAATGAAAACGATTAGTACGATGGGTTGCCTCCCACCAAGCGCCTTAGTTTTGGTCGTGGAACGACTCTTATTTTTGGATTTTCATTAATTAAAAACAAATCAAGTACTAGAATGAAAGAAAACGATAAACGATAAATGAAAAACGATAAACGATGGGTTGCCTCCCATCTAGCACCTTATTTATTGTCGTGGCTCGACATAGTTACCTCGAGTACTCAGACTTCGTCGAGGTAAATGGTGGATCGTTTTCTGAAAGGATTTAGACGACAATGAGGCTTACCTGTGGGCATGCGATCTTCTTCACCAATTATATCATCAATAGTCCAACCCATAGCTCTCTTGTATCTCTTCAGAGCAGAGATGAGAGCTTCTACGTGCTATTCACTTAAATCATCCGCACTCATCGGAAGTATATTTATACTTTCCAAGAACACATACCTTAGATAATTGGGGAGCTCTTTCGATTCTAGCATTGGTGGCTCTTCAAGGGAAGTCTTCGCTGTTGGTGACGGTTGATTCTTAAGATCACGGTCCGGTTGCTGGGAATAGGACTCTATTTCTGTTAGAGCACCCATAAGTTCTTCATATTCTTTAGCATCCTCATGCTCAACATTCAGCAGCGCAACAGACAATGGCTCAACAGTAGGCTGTTTCTCTACAGATAATGCTTTCTTACCTTCATAATGAACATCAGCTACAGAGAACACATCCATATCTCTTGGCTGCTTCATCGCTTTGCACAAATCAAAACGAATCACTTCGTCATTCATTCGAAATAAAAGCTCATTATCTCTCATGTCAATAAGCATACTTCTTGTTGCAAGGAAAGGACGTCCCAAGATTATGGGAACTTCAGAATCCACCTCGCAATCCAAAATCACAAAGTCTGCAGGAAAGATGAAGGAAGAAACTTTCACCAACACATCATTCAAGATACCCACAGGTCGTTTTACCGACCTATCAGCCATCACGAGCCTCATATTGGTTGGTGTCGGATCGCCTAACCCCAACTTCTTGTAGACGGATAGTGGCATCAAATTGATGCTAGCACCCAGATCGCACAATGCCTTAGCAACATTCATAGATCCAACCGTGCAAGGAATAGTGAAAGCACCAGGGTCTGCCTTCTTCTGTACTAAGGACCTTGTGGCAATTGCACTGCAATGATGAATATTATCTGTCGGCTCATAACTTACTGCCCGCTTCTTTGTCAACAGGTCCTTCATGAATTTAGCGTACCCAGGCATCTTTTCTAGCGCCTCTACCAACGGAACATTAATGGTCAGCTGCTTCAACATGGTCATGAATTTGCTGAACTTTGTATCATCTGCCACCTTCTTCAATCTTTGAGGAAAAGGTGGTGGTGGGTATGGAATTGTTCTCTCCACGGCTTTCTTCTCCTCTTGCTTCTGTTTTTCATTTTTTCCAGGCTGCACGTCGTGAGGAGTGACGTTAAGGACGTTAGGATCGGCTGCTGCGTCATCTTCTCCTTTTGCGTTATCATCCATGTCTGCTACTTCGTCAACCACTTGCTTGCCTTTTGCTAAAGGTTCCAGCACCTTACCGCTTCTGGTAGTGATGGCCATGCATGACCCATCATTCCTTGGGTTTTGCACAGTATCGCTAGGTAGAGTGCCAGCCTTTCTTTGATTAAGTGCTGCTGACAGTTGGCTCAATTGCTGCTCTATTTGCTTGATTGAAGTGGAATGAGAATCAACTAGTTGTTTCATGGAGGACAAATCATTAATTACCTTAGTAACTCCCGCGCTTGTTGCTTCCACTCCTTTCAATAATTTAGCCATCATGTCTTCCATACTTCCAGAATTAGATGTGGTGGTATCACGTCTACCAGGGGGAACGTACAAACCACTCTTTTCATTCTTGTTCTTCCAACTACCTTGGTCCATGTTTCCAGATTTACCATAATAGTTCCGACCTTGGTTTCCTTGGGTATTCCCTCGGAAACCCCCCTGATTGTTCAAGTAGTTGGCCTCTTCTTCCGAATCAGATTCGTCTCTTCCTTTTAGCGCCACAGTTTTCACTTTTTCGGTCTTCCCTGATAATAAATGCTTTGTAAGAAGATCCATCTTTGTTTTCATGTGCGCCATATCTTGATCACGTTCTTCTTGTCTTCTTCTTTGGTCTGCAGTCATGCCTATAGATAAAGTGGGGCTTGCTACCTCAGAATCCCTGGTATGCTAAGCTCTACTTTGCTTCGTCATACGATCTAGCATATTGCTTGCTTGACCAAAGGTGAGGTCCATAAAAGATCCTCCAGCTGCGTTGTCCACCACTGGCTTAGTTATTGAATTCAAGGCTCTATACAATATCTCCATGAGGTGAACATTAGTCATGTGATGGTTTGGGCATCTCGCTAGCTTTGTCTTGAACCTCTCCCATGTTTCATGAAGAGCTTCAGTGGGAAGCTGATGAAAGTTGTTGATTTCATCTCTCAATTGTGCCCTTTTGGAAGGCGGAAAGAATCTTTCTAGGAAAGCGTCTCTCAATTGCCTCCAATTTGTAATTGAATCAGGAGTCAGCCCATTCAACCATAGTGTTGCCTCCCCAGACAGAGACAATGGGAATAGACGTAATCGAATTGCATTCTGACCAACACCAGGATTGTCAAAAGACTTGCATGTAGAAATAAAGTTGATGAGATGCATATTCGGATCATCGCCTGCTAGTCCACCAAATAATCCCTTGAGTTGCAATAACTGAATCATGGTGCTTGTGATGTTGAACTTGGCTCCGGGCGCTAATGGTGGTGGAATTATAGCTCCAGTGGCTCCGGCTCCATCAAGATCATCATCATCATCATCGAATGGTATTTCACGTTGTACATCCATTGATGCACTAAACAAAAACCTGCAGTAAACAAAAACAAAAACTAAAAGTAAAAGTACGAGAGTCTTCGACCAAAGGGTCTAGTAATTATTACGAACTTGATTGACACTTGTATTCCCCGGCAGTGGCGCCAATTTTTGATAACGCTCAATCTACAGCTCTCGTTTGAGTATAAAGCGGTCGTTAGCAAATATAGAACCCAACCTGGGTTGGGTGTTGATCCCACAGGGAATAGCTTGGCCAACAAGTAAGTAAAATTACTAAACTTTTGGTGCAAGTCTCGTAAGAAGGGGGGATTCTTGTCTTACAAGTAATGTAAACAAAAGCTGAAAATAATAAAGTAAAAAGAGAGAGATTGTTACTTTGGTTGTAAACAATGAGAATTGAAGCGTTGGGGTTATGTCCACCTTCTGAGGTATACGTCTCTATTGGCTATGAGTGTGTAGAATTCTGACATGCAATTGCTTATAGAGGATTGTAGTCGATGGTAAATCCAAGCATCTCTCGACCTAAACAAGGACTATTTCACTTTAACTCTCTCGAGCTTAAAGCGTGTCTAACGGTACGAATTCTCCAAGAGGTTAGTCCAGTTACGGCACTAGCTTTTTAATAGGAAAGGGTGTCCTACTACCTTGACATTATCTCTTTTCCAGACAAATAACTTTTCTCTCGAACAAGTTAAATGTTAGACTGGCGTATTCTTGCGTTTGCAACCGCAAAGAATGTAGATTAAGATGAAGAGAATAATGATATAAGCAATATACGTGCCTCGAACTCACAAACTCACAGAAATAGATAGTAACTCATTCGGCTTCCATAACCCCAACAGAGAAGTTTAGTTACCCATGAATGCAATGGAAATCACGATTGACATTGTTATTATATCACGATATTGAGTAATGGCGTGTAGATCAAGTGATAGGCGTGAGGCGTGATTCCTTAGCAAGTAACGATTCTCTTGTTGTGGAGTTTAAGAATAGAAGAGTAGATTAGAAGTGTTTGTAGTGGAAGATGAGAGGGATGGAAGAAAATTAATTGTTGAATGATGAATGTCAAATTCGAAGTTATGAGAAGATTCTCCCAAATCTCTAGCATGATAGGGTATTTATAATACCCATATCCTACTCCTACTAAGCTAATGAAATAAATAACCAAATCCTACTAGACTAATGAAATCCTTAACCCAAATGTACTAGGTTAAGGTAACATTATCATAATCCACATAAAATAATGAAATGCATAACCTAATTGTACTAGGTTAATGTATCATTGTCAAAATCCAGCTTTGTGTCTGTAAGTCCCCAAAGTCTTCAGAATTATTGTTTTAGCCCGGGACAGATTTTCCATGCAGCAGTTTTGGTCCTTTAGGCGTCCCACTTCCTTCTCCTTCGTTCGTGAGCTTTCTTTTGCGTCAAGTTAGCCATAAAGTGCTGTATTTTACATCATTTATACCTGAAACTTTCCTAGTCATGTTCGTTAGCTCATTTACGGGAAAAAGGACTAAAAGTGCATGAAATATATAATTTGTTCTCAAAACTAGGCTAAAATATGGGCAAAATATATTGATATAGGCGTGTAAATCCGCCTATCATCAGGGGTCAAAAAGGGTTAAGAGGGAAAATGTTCAGAATACCCCCAACTTAAATTGTAATAATCACCGCAATAGGGTACGACTCCCCCTCTTGGCTCGTACACACAACATACGAGTGGTACCCATTACTCGTACCCTAGACAGAATGTTGGATATCACACACTGTCCATCATATGACTCCCTTACCTAAGTCATACCTTCATCATCTGACAAGTGCCTTAGAACTGTACCCTAGGCAGCCTACCAAAGGCATGACATACAGATCAACATATGAGTGGATTTCCTCACTCATACCATGGTTTCCAATCGTATCTTGGATAGTAACCAACCAAAACCACATTGAGTAACATACAACCAAGACACCTAAACCGTATCCACATCATATGACTATTAACCCTAAGTCGTATGATGTCCAGAGAGTTCAAAACTCAAGAAATTTCTAAGGGTCAAAAGCCAAGGTGTTTCAACTCTCCCCCACTTGGATCATTCATCCTCAAATGATAGAACAACGCAGTACAAGCACAATTTACTCCCTAACACCTCACTATGACCTTTAACTAAGTTAGAAAATAAAGATGCAAGGAAGTCAATCGTTCCTTTGACAATGTTTGAAAATAAAAGTATAATGAAGAACGCATACCTTATGCACAAATTTCCGAAGAAAAAAATAGGAACGGAGATTTGGACTTCATGTCCTCTTCCATTTTGCAAATAGCCTCTTCAACCTTGGGGTTCCTCCATAGAACCTTGACCAAAGCTATATCCTTGGTCCACAACCGACGAACCTGCCAATCCAAGATCTCAATTGGAATCTCCTCATAAGATAAAGAATCTGAAATACCAATATCCTTGATAGGCATGATTTGAGATGGATCACCCATACACTTCCTCAACATAGAAACATGGAATACTGGGTGAATGGTGCTCAAACTAGAACTCAACTTCAACTCAGGTGCAACATTACCAACCCTTCTTATAAGTAAGTATAGACCAACATACCGGGGACTAAGCTTCCCGTTCTTACCAAACTACATCACTCCCTTCATGGGAGATACCTTCAAGAACACCCTATCCCCAACCTCAAACTCTAACTCTCATCACCTCACATCCATATAGGATTTTTGGCGACTTTGGGAAGCCTTAAGTCTATCCTAAATCAACTTCACCTTCTCCATGGCTTGGTGAACCAAATCCGGACCAAACATCTCCGCCTCACCAACCTCGAACCACCCAATAGGAGATCTACACCTCCTACCATACAAGGCCTCAAACAGAGCCATCCCAATGCTAGAGTGGTAGATATTATTATAGGAAAACTCCACAAGGGGTAAGTGTTCGACCCAACTACCACCATAGTCAATCACACATGCATGAAGTATGTCCTCCAATGTATGAATAGTCCTTTCTACTTGCCCATCCGACTGCGGGTGGAAAGCTATACTAAGACTCACTTTGGTCCCCAAACCTTTCGAAAATGACCGCCAAAAGTGAGATGTAATCTGCATACCATGATCAGAGATGATAGAAATAGGCACCCCGTGCAACTTAACAATCTCATGAATATACAACCCTGCATAATCCTCAGTCGAGAAGTTAGTCCTCACTGGCACAAAGTGAGTAGACTTTGTCATCCTATACACGATAACCCAAACTAAATCAAATTGATTCTGAGATGGAGGAAGACCGATAATAAAATCTATGTTGATCACTTTTCAGTTCCACTCAAGCAACTCAATTTCTTGATACAATCCCTCGGGCCTCATGTGCTCAACTTTCACTTGTTGAAACACCATATACTTGGCCACAAAATTTTCCATATCTCTCTTCATATTATTCCATCAATACATCTTCTTGAGGCACGATGCTTTTTGATCAAACAGCGATGAACAACAATGCACGACTCATGCGCCTCAGTCATGATCCTCTCTCACAAACCATTGACATTGAGAACACATAATCTCCCTTGGTACTACAAAGTACCATCACCACTAATATTGAAGGCCATCACCTTCTGCCCACCAATATCACCCTTGATCCTCATCATCTTAGGATCTAACAGTTTCTTCTCCTTGATTTCAGTACCCAAAGAAGACTACACCACTTTCTGAATAAACACACCACCATCCTCAAAGTCAAAGAGGTAAACTCCAAGGTTAGCCAAACAGTGAATGTCCTTCACTAACTCTCATTTCTCCTTATACACATGAGCTAGACTCCCCATAGAAAACCTACTAAGATCATCAGCAACCAAATTAGCTTTACTTAGATGGTAGTAAAGACTCATGTCATAATCCTTAAGTAGATCAAGACATCTCCTTTACCTGAGGTTAAGCTCTTTCTGAGTAAACACGTATTGCAGGCTATTATGATTAGAAAAGATTTCCATATACACTCCATACAAATAGTGACGCTAGATTTTTAATAAAAACACCACAGCTAACAATTCCAAATCATGTGTAGGATAATTCCTCTCATGCAGCTTCAGCTGTCTAGAGGCATAAGATATCACCTTACCATGTTGCATCAAAACACAAGAACTTCAGTGTCATCAAGAAAAGTCAAAACTAAAGCCAATGTTAGCTTATCCTTCAACTTCTCAAAACTACCCTCAAAAGTATCAGACCACAAGAACATTACCTTATTCTGAGTCAACTTAGTCAAAGGGGAAGCTATAGAAGAAAAGCTCTCCACAAACCTCCTATAATAACCCGCTAAATCCAAGAAGCTCTAAATATAGATTTGAGTCGTGGGTCTACGCCACTTCTTAACCACGACAAACTTTTGCGAAAACACCATGATCCATTTACTAGAAATGATATGACCTAGAAAATTGTCAGCGTTCATCCAGAATTCACATTTTGATAACTTGGCATACAACTGTTGCTTCTTTAAGGTCTTCAACACCACACAGATGTGATCAGCATGATCCATTTCACTCTTAGAGTATACCAAAATAGCATCTATGAAAATAATGAAAAATAAATTGAGAAACTGACCAAAGACCCTATTAATCAAATCCATAAATGTCATCGAGGCATTAATCAACCCAAAAGACATAATCAGACACTCATAATGGTCGTACCAAGTACGAAAGACAGTCTTAGGGATATCCTTCTCCCTAATATTTAACTGATGATACTCGAATCGGAGATCAATTTTGGAGAAAAACTTAGCACCCTACAACTGATTAAACAAATCATTTATTCTCAAAAGAGGATACTTATTCTTTACCGCCACCTTATTCAACTATCGATAATCAATACACATCCGAAAGAAACCATCCTTCTTTCTCACGGATAACACTGGTTCACCCCACAAGGACACACTAGGATGGATTAAACCCTTATCTAGTATATCCTTCAATTGCTCCTTAAGCTCCTTCAATTCAGTCAGAGCCATTCTATATGGAGGAATAAAAATTGGATGAATGTCCAAAACAAGATCAATCCCAAACTCAATCTCCTTATCCAAAGGAACACCAGGACGGTCATCAGGGAAGACCTCTTAAAATTTATTCGCCACTGGGATGGAATGCAAAGAAGGACTCTCCGAGTTAGAATTTTTAACCCAGACTAAATGATAGAGGCACCCCTTGGAGATTAATCTCCGAGCTATAAGATATGATATGAACTTCTCCTTAGGAGCTAGGGAACCACCCTCCCATACAATAACCATCTTATTAGGGAAATCAAAGACAACCTTACGAGTCTGACAGTCTAGAGATGCATAGCACGAGTGCAACTAATCCATCCCTAATATGACATCAAAATCCACCATAGCTAATTCAAAAAGATCCTCCATAGTTTCTCTACTATCAATAGATACCACAGAGCCCCTATAGACTCATCTAGAAATCACAGTCACCTACCAAGGTAGAAACAAAAAAGGGTCTGAAACACACTTAGGACCAAAACCAAAATACACAACCACAAATAGGGTCACATAAGAGAGAGTAGACCCTGGATCAAGTAAATAGTACACATCATGAGAAAAGAGATTCAAGATACCAGTCATGATATCAGGCGATGCCTTGGACTCCTGTCAGGTAGTGAGAGCATAAAGACAGTTCTAACCATTGTCGGAGCTAGATGGTACACCCTTTGGTGTCGGAGCTGAAGAAGAGGCAATAGGGACCTTGTTTTCCCCAGAGGCAACCTTACCAACAGGATAATTTCTAAGTATATGGCCAAGATGACCGCACTTGAAACACCTGTCCCTTCCCTCATCATAGAAACCTCAATGCAAATAACCACAGAATCTATAAAAAGGATATGATGGAGATGACTGAGCCCCACTGGCCTGAGATTGGGAACCTTGCACCCTAAAGTTATTGCCACATTGGAAACACCTATCACCCGATGGCTTTGGTTAGGAAACATTAGTCGTCGAGTAGGACCCAAAATTACCCTACCTATTCTTGGGCCACTTAACACCATCCCTGCCACTCTGTTGTTATCCACCACCCTGCTCAGATATTTTGAACTTCTTTCTCTACATCTTCCCTAACTCATCCTACTTCTTTTTCTTTTCCTCTACCTGTTGTATGTATAATACCAGCCTAGAGATATCCATGTCCTTGATTAACAAGGAAGCCTTACTCTAAAGGATCAACTCATGAGATAATGCCGAAGCAAACTTTCTCATCTGGGCCCTCATACTAGAAACCAACTCCATAGCATACCATGATAACTGGTGAAACATCAAGGCATACTGCTTGATTGATATCTTACCCTGCTTCAGATTAACAAACTCATCCACTTTTGCTTCCCTCGACTCCTGAGGCAAGAAATTGTTCTAGAAAATCATTGGTTAATCCTCTCATAGTGATGACTCAGTACCATCACCTCTTGGTTATTTCCATTCCTCATACCATTGGTATGCCACATCCTTCAGCTAGTAGGCAGCACACTCCACCCCTCTATATTTGTGGCATGCATAACTCAGAAAATCTTTTCCATCTCATCCAGGAGACCTTAAGGATCGTCTTCTACCTTAACACCAGTAAAGGCTGTAGGGTTTAATCTCATGAACTGGACAACCCTTGTTTCCTCAAAAGATAGAGTAACAGGAACACCACGCTCAGAATAAGTAGCTACAAACTATGACAACATAGGATGGACTATCGAAACTTAACATTCTTCACTTTAGCCTAAGGAGTCTGAGAAGGACTAGAGGGAACTGGTGAAACTCTAGAATAATTCAAAATATGACCCCTAGACTGAGTATGGATCCCATGAGTAGAGCGTGCCCTATCCATATTGTCCTCAATTGGGACAGAGGGGTTTCCCTAAACTTCAAATCATCAAGGCATGATCTGAAAAGCATAAAAATGAGAATTAGAGAAGAATTTAAGGCTTCAACTCCATAGCTTTAAAATACAACACAAGAAAGAGAAATATTCCTAAATGCCTTGTAGTTTCTCCCTTATGAGTGTGGTACTCTACACACCCTTAAAAGAGACTCTACTTGACACGGCTTTATGGAATCCCAATTAACCATGAACCTAGGGCTTTGATGCTAATCTGACAGGACCCAAACCAGGGCCAAGTCATGCCGGGTGCCTTAAGCCCAATCGGAATTAGAGACTACCCCAAATACCTAACCATAACCGCCCTACACCCTATGTCAGATGAATTCCAAATATATATATATAACATGACAAAATTGAACAATCATAAATCAAATATAATCAAGCGGTGTCAGCCCTAATACCAATACCAATGCCAAGGGTGATACCAATACCTACACCACCCATGCCAACCCAAAGTAGTCTCACAAAGCCTCTAACCGAAAACAAAGAACATCTAATCGGAACATGCCCCAGATCATAGCCAAAACCAAAGTCTAAGAAAAAACTAAAAGTATGTAGATAAGTACATAACATGAAATGGATCCTTATGGAGTATGGAAGCTCACTACTTCAATACGACACAAAGTTGTCCTTGAATCCAATCACTGAGTAGGAGGAGAAGTATGGTCGATTCCTGCATTGTATGGGGATACAGCGACCGAAGATAGGTTAGTGGGTGAACACTACAATGTACTCAGGAGTATGGATAAAATAATGTCAATATTTAAAACTAAGTAAATAACCATATGCAATCACATCCATACATATATATATAATTTATGTCGGGAAAGATTATCGGGTTTAGAATGCATTTAAAACTATAACCTGGGTTTGTGTAGATTTATGGTCATAATCCAACTACGGGCTAAATAGGTCCAGTGTTACCCCCTGAACGGGACCCAGTGCATGTAGCCACACAATTCAAAGATATCAAAGAGGCCAGGGATTCTCGTGTACTCTTATCCCTTCATGATACATATATACAAGTATAAACTTATGGGATTCCCAAGTACCCCACAAGTATAAGGTCTCCATGACCAACCCTCTTGTTGGAAACCATGAGTTTCCAGTGTCCGTCCATCAAACTCACACTTTAACGGTAAACTATCACAACCCACTATTATGGCTCAATTAAACCATTAGCTCATGAACAACAAATTCTAGAAGGTATTAATCAAGGATTTATGAAGTGGTATCATCATACCGATAATATCTTCCAAGCGATGTCATTAGCCAATACTTAAGGGATTCCCGTGTACCCTACATGATTTCTAATTACACCAAAACCATGGCCATAAAGTCCTTTTCAAATCATTTAAAACCAACCAAACCTATATAAGTTCCATTACCATATTATGCTATGCAAAAGTTTTAATAAAAGTCAAACTATGTGATAAAACCATTCTTATAGGCATTTTATCAAACATGTTGAGGGCATATAGTTTCCAAAATCAAAACCAAGAACCAATTGACCATTCCCATGAAACCACATGTTCAATTCCACAATTTTAACATAAAAACCATAAGAAAAACATGGAAAAACAATATTCATCCTTTAACAACCAAAACCCACAATATATAATTCAAAACAAAAAAATACCCCCAATTAAATCATGAAAACCATTCATTAAAACATAAATTTAGTTGAACTAACAATGAGGGAAGAGTAACATGCCTTAGATACCAAAGAGTACGGATATAAACCACACTTGAGAGATTTAATTGACCACCTTGAAGAAAACCCTAACCTCTTATTAACCCAAGTGCTTGAGAGAAATTTGAGAGTCTTTAAAGTGTTTTTATTGAGAATAATAGGGTAAATGAATTCCCAAAAGGGGTTAAGAGGGGAAATATCCAGAATACCCCCAACTTAAGATGTCAAAATCACCGCAGGTATGACTACCACCTTGACTCGTACACATAATATACGAGTGGTACCCAACACTCGTACCCTAGAAAAAATATTAGATAACACACATTATCCATCATACGACTACCCTTACCTAATTCATACCTTCAAAATAGGATAAGTACCTTAACACTATACCCTAGGTAGCCTACCAAGGGCATGAAACATTGATCAACATACGAGTGAATTTCCTCAATTGTACCATCTTCATACGACTCATATGGTGTACATTCATATCTTGGATGGTAACCAACCAAAACCACACTGAGTAATATATGACCAAGGCCCCTAAACTGTACCCATATCATACGATTAGTAAGCCTAAGTCATATGATGTCCAGAGAGTTCAAAACTCAAGAAATTTCTAAGGATCAAAATCCAAGGTGTTTTATTTTAAGACCCCCATAGGTGCCTCCCCATATTAGCTTGTGTGTAGCAATACATTCCACTTTCTAGTTAAACTTAAGCATAAGGCACTATGGGTATTGAAAAAAGTCAATTTGGAGTGACATAATGCAGCTAAGTTGAGGTTGAGAAAGGTGAATGAGTTGGATGAATTCCAGGTCTGTGCTTATAAGAGTTCTACTCTATACCAAGAAAAGATGAAACTGCATCATGACAAGAAAATCTAGAAATAAGAAAAATGATACCTAAGTTAGTTAATCCGTTTGATTTGTTTGTGCTTAAATAAATATGTTAGAAAAATGATACCCCTACAAATATATTATTTGTAAGCTATGTTATATGTATAGATATGTGACCATTGTAAATTTTGTTATGGCATTAGTATTATGGACATAATAATCATAGCTAACATTTGCATGAACCAGATAGGTAGTAGCTTGTGATGCAACTTTGTACCATGTGTGAGTGAGACGCTACTTAGATCCTTTTATGTATGAAATCTACTACTTTCCCGGTTAGTCTTGCCTAGGTTGTAGGAGTCGGTTAGTAAAGGACCATAGGTTGTTCTTAAAATTAGTCCACTTTTATCCAAATGACCTACCAAATGTGAATAAGTAATCCCTTGATACCTATTTGAGCCTATAGACTATTTTTCTTATTTCACCTTTCACGTTCGCATTTGAATTATAATGAACCATTTTTGGCCCTGGTCTTCCCTGGACATTATGCACCTTAACTGAGAAAATTGTTTAAGATGAGGATGGTTGTCATAGGAGTGTGTGATTAGAAGTAGGTATGAAGAAAGGCGTGAATAAGAGAAAAGAAAGTAGGTTACGAGTGACAGAAAGGAAAAAAAATAAAAAAGAAAAGCAAAAAGAAAGAGAGAGAAAAAGGAAAAGAAATAATAAATAAAACCACACCTAAACTAAATAAACAATAAAAGAAATAAAAGGGAGAAATAAAGGAGGAATGAAAGAAAATTGGTTGGGAAGTGGACCCCAAAATCTAATCATAGTGCCAAGGAGGCTTAGTTAGTAAAATTCCCAAATACACCATACCAACCCCAAACCTACATTACGAGTCAAGTAAAGTCCTATAGTGATCCTAACCCGACTATCTGAAAACTAAGGTAAAGAAAATAAGGGCGAGCCTATTATATTCTACGTACATTGTTGGAACTTGTTTGTGAGTGTGAGTGTCTCGTGATTGTCCTCGTATTAACATGCATGACTTATCTGAGTGAGTGGAACTTCTTTGTTGTGAGGTCTTATAGGGTGTGTTGCTAGTTGTCTATCTGTTCGGGTAGTGTAATTTGTGCATATGTATGGTTGTTTGTTTCTAAGGTGACTCCATGGCTTGATTCCCTAGTGTCATATTATTGTTCTATATTGAGACACACAATTGGTTTGAAAAAGGTAAAATAGGAGGTAGTAATGTTTTTTAGCTTAAATTGGAATTAACTACCATAGGTATCTTAAGTTTTTCTTAGTTAACCATCCTGGTGTTGAGGTTCTTCTAGAATATCGTTTACACTTGTATTGTGATCTTCTTCAGTATATTAGATTTGTAGTGGTGTCCAACTCTAAGAACCCATTTGTATTTGATATCGTCTTCACAAGATATTGAGATCGGGAAAAGAAGATTGCAATAGTGATTTGAGGCTATCAACTCTCGTCTATTAACTTGAGACCCACGAGATGATAGGTAAACTGGGATCAAAGACAAGGGTTAGTAAGGCAACACCTTGAGACTCACATGGTAAAGGGTAAGATTTACCAATGCATTTACAAGATGATTGGTAATACCTAGCTTGTTAGATTCTGCATGTGTGGTGGTGAGATAGTTGGATTGAGCAAAAAAAGCCTACTAAGTTAGGAAGCCAGGGGGAACACAGTCCTAGTATTTATTTATATTGTTTATAACCAAAAGAATTCAAACCTTGTTACTTTTCCTAATTACTGCAACGCGCCCCCTCCTCACTTTCCTGTACTTTTGTCTACTTCAGCAAGTTCGAGAGATGAGTTCAACCTATTCCCTGTGGGATCGAATCCGACCTAGTAGGGTTACTATGATTTGACAGCAACCTCATTTTATTTTCTTAGAGGGTATAGTTTAGGCTACATCACCAACCATTTAAGTGATCTTAACTTACCAATATTGTATGTTAATCACCAGGATAATCATGAGGAACACATTCCTAATTCATTCTCTCATTGATCAAACAGCAATTTAAATTAACACTTTGTTAATTGGTTACTTATTATTTGTAATTATTACATGTTACAAGAACCTACCTTTCAAACATAACTTACTAATTAGTTCAAACAACTACATCAACTGAGCTCCTAGACATATTACCTATGTGATCGACCCCAACCTCAGTTAGATTCTATATTTGACAGTGATCATATTATACTTCTTTTAGAGATGTAATTTGGGAAATATTAAATTTTGATGTGGGGGTGTACCACCACTTGGGGGGTTTTCATAGTCGTACTTATTTTTCCCCGGGTGTGCTATCATAGTAGCCCCGACATGTTTAGGATTTTATTTTTGTTTTTGTTTTGTTGATGTTGTTGGTGTTATGTTTGATTAGGAGAAAAAATATGGGAACCTTAGCGCAATAAATTTTTGTGTTGTTACGGGGAATATGGTTTAGGATTAGTTCAATTATGTCTATATAATTGTTAGTTATTATTTCCTAATTTTACTTTTTTTCTATTTTTGTATTAAGGGTGAACATTGGTGCATGCCCAGCACACAAAGTCCAAGCAATCCTCTAATTCCACTTAATCTTAAACTTGAGAGAACACTAATAAATTTAAAGAGAATGGATCCACAATGAGTTCTTAATCAAGGAGTTCACACGTCTGTGGATGATGCTACAACTCATATGTAAAAATAGCAAAGACAAAAAGCTTCCCAAAAGGCATCAGTTAATGCACAAGCTAGACAAGAAGAAACAAACTTTCTAACTACTACTGAAGATCAAACAAGACAAAGAAAAAATTGGGGACATGAGCGTCCCTATTGTTATGTTCCCAAATTTAATAATGAAGATCATGATGCTGATTATGGCTATCATGGTGAAACAAGTTCTATTATTCCACTCGTATTATAGTTAGAAGTAAGTTCGACATTACCTGCACTATGATCCAGTTGTTGAACTTGAAAAGAGTATCACTGGCTTTCCTACTGCTGATACAAACTTGCATAAAAAAACTTTGTAGGGATTTGAAAATCTTACAACATACTTGGTGTGGACCAATTTACTATTAGACTATGGCTATTTCCTTTCTCATTGGCTGTTGAAGCTATTCTATGTTTGACAGAGTTTCCAAGTGGATCAATAACTACCCGATAGGTGTTAAAGACATAATTTTTGGAGACATTTTTCCCACTATCCAGAAAATATTATTGTTGAAATATTAAATTTAAAACTTAGGCAACTACATTCTAAGGCACTGGATGAGACATGCTTGAGGTCTAAGAAGAAACTTTAACAAGTTTAAAATCATAGATTCCCTGGTGACAACTTACATAAAATCTTCTACATATCTTTGAATTCTAACAACAAAGCTATAATTAACATTGTGATAGGAGGTGCATTTGTGAGTCTAACTTGGGAGCAGTCTTTAGAAATACTGGATAGATCAAAAAACCCAATAGGGGTTGGCACATATAGGAATCTAATGTATGCTAATACAATTATTCAATAGGAGCATTGCTAGAGCAGTGAATGAGAGATGAGATAGTTGCCTAAGAAGTAGCACCGTCGAGGATTGATTTTAGCTTACTTAGAAAAAAATTGCAACAGCGAGGGTAGAGGAGGTCAATACCGTTGATTCCCAAGTTAAAGAAACTAGACATAATGATTTTGTATCTGAGGAGGAAGCAAAATATCTAGATAATCAGGTGGAAGGTTTACAAGCCAAAATCTAAGGTAATAATTAAGATAATTGGAACTCTGGTCAAGAAAATCAAGGTTGGAACTATTACAAGGACAAAAACTGAAACCCTTTTGGGTATATATATATAGGATTAGAGGTAGAGATGGTGATTGTAAGAGGAAAGACAACTAAAAAAATGACAGAAGTGGCTTATACATTCTGCCAAGTAGTTATGATGTTAAATCAAATTATTCTAGAGTAGAAGAGCTGCTCTCTAAATTGTTGAAAGAGGTAGAGAAAATGGATGAAAGCCTCAAGGAGATTCGAGTGGATATTTTTGGGATAAATCAAAAGGTGGAGTAATATTTTACCATTTTTAAGTAACTTGAGCAGTTGTTGGGTAAAATTTCTGTGGCATTGAATCAACATCAAAAAGGTACACTTCCAAGCAACACTATCCTATATACAAAGAATGATAGTTTTTAGTTTATACGATTACACCATAACAACAAGGACATGATTTGATACCTGGTCCTTGTATGATGAAACCAAAGAACAACAAAAACACAAAGTAGCTAGAAGTAGAGTAAATGAAAAAGGATGTTTACATGGAAACCTCCTTGATCAAGGGAGTAAAATCATGCCCCAGTAAGATTTCATTTAAAACTTCTCTAATCACCAAGTAGAAATTTTGATTACAAACTTGTGCAATCTAGGAATTACACTTTTCATCCCTAACCCTCCTTTGGAGCAACTCTACTACAACACCTCTTCACATTAACTTTATTATGAAAACCCCCATTAGCTAACTCTAGGTAAACATAGTCTAGGAATTATTATCTTAGTCCATAATCCCTTTGCAGTAACTCCACTCTAACACCTCTTCATAATAGTTCTATTATGAAAACCACAATACCTAACTCTAGATAATCACTAGATTGAAATAAAAATAGTAAGATAACTACCCATACAAAACCTCAAGATGAGGAGTGGGTTTACTATTTTAAGTATGAGATACAAAGACTTAATAAACCAAGAAACTAATATATTTTCCACTATGAGAAAGCTAATTTCTAGGTTGTTGAATCTTTGTCTCGATGGTGAGAACAACTATTTTTACAAGAAAAAGGCCTTTTTGAGATGTGCATACACATACAAAAATACACACACACACACACATATATATATATAAGGATGATCAAGAGAGAAACGACTTCATCGGATGACAAAAGGGGCCACTCCAGTGCATGATTATATCTATTGGCATGTAAGTACAGTGCCCGCTAGCACAAACAAATAAAAAAAAGTTATCTATATGATTAGTGCTATACAGATTAGATACTAGTTCCCTTCATCAAGTTTGTCAATCATCAAAACAATACAAAATATAAGGCACTAAATCCAACATTTTCCACCCTTTTTATAATGACAAACCTAAGAAGAAGATTCATACCTCTCCTTATCAGGAGGGATACTTTTTCTAGACTAATTCCCCCTTACACTATGCCCTTTCATTATTTGTTCCCCCTCGCACCAAGCCAGGACATATTTGTTCTCCATCTTCACATACTAAAACCACAATCACAACTTTGTCTTCCCCCTTTTTGTATCATAAAAAAGACGAAGTAAAATAAGCGTACTAACACATAATGAAGCAAAAATTCAGATAAGAGTAGGAAAATATGATTAGTTACTAGATAGAGCAGGAAATAAGATAAAATAGTTAATATCCAGTTCTTACTAAACTAAAATTAAATAGTACATATGGCTAGGAGTTAACAAGAGTTAACAAATAAGGACAAAAACATATGAGATTTTTTAAGAACTTAGGAAAAGAAGGAATATTTGAACATGACTGCATCAAGGTGTCTCATAGTAGTACGATTATCATCAATGATCGGTTGACTTATCTCATCAACCTTCACCTTGAGCTTGCATTCTCAGCAGCAAGTTGGTTATTTTTGTCTTTAAGATTTGTTGAGGCACCTGAACCAGTACTAGTTGCTTGAGTAGTTTGAATAAGTTGATCCTTTAAGATAGTAATTTCTACTTCTTTCTCATTCGATAAAGCATACATTTTCTCCAACTCTATGGTGCCCTTCTCTTGCATGGTAATCAAGATGAAAACTATAAATGCTAGCCCTGGTCCTCATTATTAGGCATATGCTTACATTCTTCTAAAGTGGTGAGAGTGAAGGTTTGTTTCATTGTAGAAAAGATCCCTGAGTTGGGATTTAACACAAGAAAGAAGAAAACCATACCCTAGACCATGTTCCTTAGAGTCTCATATTGTTATGCCCCATAAGTTCAACGATTTTATTGACATAGATTCCATATGTTTTAACATAATTTTAAGGATGAATAATGATTAGAAATGTTAACGGGACCATTAAAAAGTGTTTTGAAATTTTTGGAATGAGTTTCGGGGCATAAAGAAACTCCAAAATAGTAAGGGTCTATGTTTAGGTTGTGCCATAAAGGCATGGCACACCCTGTAGCAAAAACCAGTAGCTTGGTATGATAAGCGTGTGCCACACCTGCTGTTGTCATGATAAGGGTGTGCCACACCTATTGGTTGACACAAAAAAGGCATGATATGCCACTGGCTTAGCATATAAAGGCATGCTACGCCAATGGTCATCGCGACATTAAATCCCATTTTCTCCAGTTTTTCTTGATAAATTGGTATTTTACATCCAAATTAGTCCTATAACTAATAATAAGTGTATATTTCCAATCCATAACTCAAAATTCACCATTTCTTCTCCTCTTAAGCTCTCGAAAACACCAAAATGAAGGGTTTTTCTCAAAATTTCATCTCAAGGACTCTAAATCCATGTTTCCTTTAAAAAATTTGCTAAGTTCAGGTATGTGGGGTTTAAATATGGATTTTCTTTCATACTTGTGCCCAAAAGTTTAGTTTGTTTATAAATTTATGGATTTAATGATTAGGGTCCATACCCACTTTTCATGCTTTTGAAATTATGATGCTTCCTTAAGACTTAAAACTTTTTTTACTTTTTTTAGTACAAGAATTTATATTTACTTATGTTTTTACTCCCATGATTGATATTATGAATTTAATTTTAGCATTTTGACAAGAAATTCCATGAGTTGGTAAATATACAAGATTTTACCTTGATTTATTCAATTTATAATTAATTCAGACTTAGTATTTTAGACTACAAACTATTATAACATCATTATGATTTTAGTTTTGATTATATGATCCAAGACATCATATGAAATTCACATATTTACTCATGAGCATGATTTAGCAATAGAAACATGATTGGTTTTCAAACTTATAAACCTATATGCGTACTTTATAGTGAATTCATATATTATGAGCACTAGTATGTTTTGGTAGTAGTACTTTCAACCAAGGGAGGTGTCTTTAGCACACCCAAATGCTCAGAATCTATGTTCCACCGTACGTTAAAGGGGTCCTCGCCAGAGAGTGTCTCTCTTTCCCTAATGGGCTCAGTTTAGTGATTACTCTAGTTAAGGTTCTATACCGATGGCAAGGTATGGAGCAACCCCCATTAACATGGGTCAACCATTGGACTCCATGTTACTCACATAGCTTATGTCGGTTATAAGAATCTCCCATAGAAAAGATGAATTTAGAAAATAGGTGTAATGACACACTGATCTTACCAAATTTATGCTTTACTATGTATGTTTTTAGTACTTCATTTTATTCATGATCATGGTAAGTTTGTATACACTTGGAATGCATGTTTTTCTTAAGATTATGATACCTATCAGTTTTACTATATGCATTCACCCCCATATACTCAGTACATTCCAAAAGTACTGACCACATATATGTCTGTGTGGTTACATTATTTCATAATACAAAATATGGTGTTCGTCCTCATCAATATTATTAGCCACAATCACCACTTCCTACCTCTTGGCATTTAGTAAATCCTTATGTTCTGAGGGGCTACATATGGTTGCTTTTTGATGTTCAGCTATTAGTAAGTTCAGACTTTATGTTTCCTTTTGGGTCATCTGGGGTCTGTCCTAGTGTATTTTTAGTATGTTTAAAGGCTTGTCAAAACTTATTAGCTTCTTTTAGACATTCATGAGTTTCAGTTAATGTTTAGTTTATGGCACTAAGATTGTTTACCCACATGAATTCAGATTATCAAGTCAAAATTTCCATTCATGTTTTGAGTATATTTAGCATGGCTCAGTGCTAAGTACATATCATGGAGCTTTGGGGCTATTCGTATTCCTAAGCACCGTGTGACATGCAAGGGATAGTCTCGAGGCGTTACACATATCTTGATAATTGTTCAATAACTATCCTTGGGAGATTAATTTAGACATAGGAATTGAGCACCTCTATGAGGAACAAGTTAGTAATTGAGCTAACAGACCTTTCTTTATGATATGATAAAAACAAGGATCTACACAAAACACACACCAAAATAAGTCCACAAGTTCAAGAACTGAGGACTCTCTTGGTGACCACTCTTGGATTCAACAAATACACCAAGAAATGATATACAAAGGTGTGTTTTCACACCAAACTAGCCAACAAACCAAACTAAGTTAACAACATAAGATGAAGAACAAAAATGTGATAACAATAACAAAAACACGGCTTCACTAGAAAACAAGAACAAACGGATACAAGTTACAACACTAATAAGATTATAATAAGATAAAAGGATAGATAGATAGACTACACGAAGATATAATCTTAAGAACCCAAGAATGGTAACTCTTGGACCCTTAACACTACACACAGTGATTCACCTATCTCTTATGAGACATAAGATCAGATTCCACCTCTCTAGCATCACCATTTCCAAGAAAAATACAATCACTAGTGATTCTACACTAGATTTTTCCCTAGTTTCCATTGAGGAGCCTCAAAGGAGATAGGACTTGAAGTTCCTTATGTCTTATGACTTACAACAATATCAAAATCTAACTAATGAAATACTACCATGTCCCTTATATAGTGTATTACAAAAATAGAAGTTAAAAGACCAAAAGACCCCTTAGTGAAGGGGCGGCCCTCTAGTACATGTAGTGGACTGATTTTGGGGTGGATGTAGGTCCTTTTTTTCACTTCATTTGTACACACCGAGTCTCAGGTAAAACACACACTCTCATAAGCTCATATCCGTGATTATTCTTGTATCATCCTCTCCATCTTGAGAGGAATTTTCCCACAAATTTAGGGCTTCACTTCGTGCAATTGGCCACTTCAAGAAAATCACTCAAAATAGTCCACAAAATGTGAAGAACCCTAGATCTCAATAACAACAAGGGACGTATCAAAAATAAGCTAAAAATAGTCCACAAACAAAGGTGAACCCAAGAGTACAATGACAAAGAGTCTCGGCCAACATCTTTATTTTGAACCTCAGCTTTCTCTCCATATTGAGACTTGTCTTCAATCTTATCTGAAACACATCCCACCTATTTTCTTTGTGGAGGGTTCCTTGTGGATCTCTACATCTTCCCCTCAACTCCTCTTCCATCATATATGCATCATACTCCTCTATATGGACATATCAATTTTGATGAAGTGGACTTTTGGTTGAGAGGATTGATTTAGTAATATGGAGTTTTGGTTGTGGAGTTTGGATGGGTGAAAATTGTCTTCCAAGCCCATCTTGTTGGACTTGATCGAATTGAGGGGAAAGTGACCTATTTAGGTCTCGGGTTTGAGGACATTTGGTGGCTTGGATTATGTCTATGTCATTTGGTGGTGGTTTTGGAGGATTGATCGTTTGAGTTAAAGTTTTGGGAGTAGAAGCCTGAGAGTTCCTTCGACTCTCCACTCGATCCAACCTCTCAAGTATCGTAGACATATCCGAGCCTAATTTTTTGAGACCCGAATTCGTCTTAGCCAATTCTTGGGAAATAGCATCAAGATAGGCCAAAATGGTTTCCATTATAGCCAAGAGGTTACCTACATAGTAGAAAAACACGTTAGTTGTACAAAAACATCCTCACTCTATCCTTTTGTTTCTTTTCTCTTGGATCCTTCACACTCAATCTCACAAGTGTTGAAAGCTTGTTTATACTCCAAGAGGTGTTGTGAGGTGAATCTAACATTTACAATGACTCCAAAGAGTAATTAAAACGCACAAGGATGTATTATAATGACTCAAAAGAATTAAAACACACAAAGGAAAGTTAACACAAAGAACAGTTTCAAAACGTACTTACAATCTAGTACTAGCTGGTAAGTTAGTAATGGAATCAACAAACGAGACTAAGGAACAACAAATTGAAACTAAGAGATCAAAATTTGAGCTTAAAATGTTGTGTGAACAGTAAAAATAATGACGTGGCAGTCCACTAGTGGTTCGGTTCTTGATAAATTTTAATTCACAATTTAGACTTTGGTGGAAATTGTTCAATGGAGGGAAATACAAACTAGTCTTTAGATCTCCTTTTTCAATTCAAATTTCAAGACTCAAAAGTCTTTGACTAGACTTGTACTTCTCCTTAAAACATGGACCCTTGTATCATGGAAAGTGGTTGAGATGTGATTGACAAGTCCTTGGTGGTTGTAAGTCTTTCAAGATTCAACAAGTACTACACCTTGTCTTTCACCTTTTTAAGATCTAAGTTCACTTTAATATTAAAAAGGTGATGAATATGGTGAATAACTTCAAGAACACAATAACCACAACAAGAACAACCAACAACAATCTCCAAGAACAACAACAAGGTCAACTACAAACCCCCCAACAAATGGCCTAGTCTCTTTGTGTTGTGTTTTTCGATTTGAAAATAGATGAAGGTTGTGATGAACAACAAGAATACTACAACAACCTTTAAAGAACAACAACAATATCAACCAACATCCAACCAAATCCACAACAACAAGAACAACAGCACATGGACACAACAATGTTCAACAACAAGCGGCCAAGTCTTATGTTCACAACAACAAGATCAACAATTCAAGCTCAAGTTTAGATCGACTCAAAGTGTTAGTGAAGAATTAAAAAACTAACACTACAAACACATAAGACAAGTAAAAAAGACTCCTAGACCTGGACTCAATAATGAATCTTGGCCAAGAACACCACAAGAACACAATTTCGGCGAAGACAACAATGATTGATAGATTGCTATTTTTTTTAATTTTCTAACAAGCAAACCCAAGATTGATCTTGTAGTAATAAGATCAAGCAATGCTTTTATACAAAATAATACGATAAAAACAAGGATCTACATGAAACACACACTAAAATCAATCCAAAATTTCAAGAACCGAGGACTCTCTTGGAGACCACTCTCGGATTCAACAAATACACCAAAAAATGAGAAACAAAGGTGTGTTTTCACACCAAACCAGTCAACAAACCAAACTAAGTTAACAACACAAGATAAAGAACAACAATGTGATAACAATAACAAGAATACGACTTCACTAAAAAACAAGAACAAACGGATACAAGTTACAACACTAACAAGAGTACAATAAGATAAAAATATAGATAGATAGACTACACGAAGGTATAATCTTAAGAACCCAAGAATGGTAAATCTTTGTAACACCCCGAGTCTGTACCTCGGATGCTACACGGTGCTTACAATCCCGAAGGACCACAAGCTAACCCATGATTGATATCTGTTGTGAGCACTGAGTAACATAACTGTAATAAATGCAAAAAAAAAAAAATGAAAGGACATAAGGTTCAAAACTTGAAATACTGAATAAAATACCAACTGAAATAATAAGTTGTACAATTGAATACTATTTGAAAGTCTAGTCTAAAAAGCCTCTAACTGGACTGTCTAAATATGGAGTTGATAGGACAAGCCCCTAACTAACTCTAATGACTGAACTACAAATAAACTAATAACTGAAATAAAAGCATGCCCTCGATAGATGAGGACTCACTACTAAATTTATTGTTGATAATCTGAGAAGCTAAGTGTGGTCAGGAGCTCGTATGTCTAAACCTAAGATATAAGACATCATAGCACAAAAGAAATATATGGTCAATACTTTGAATGTACTGGTATGCTAAGTGAGGTAGGCTGATATGCATGGGTTCATATGCGTAGATATCAACTAGCTGAGTAACATAGACATAAATAAATAAGAGTACATGTATGAATACATAAGTTGTAACTGAAATCATGTTAATACTATATACTAATTTCTGAATACTGATTAACTGATATCTGAGTTTACTGATATTGTAGTACTGATAAGTAAGTGACTGATAGCTGAATTTACTAATAACTATATTACTGATAGTTGGGTGACTGTTTCTAACAATCCTAATTCTATAGAACTAAACTGAGTTCTATACTGAGTTGGGTGGCTATGTCTGATAGTCCTAATTCTGTAGAATTGAACTGAGTTATATACTGAGACTAAAACTAAAACTATGGGAGGTAATCATCTAACCGGCATGCCCCAAATCTGAGATGGTAGGGGTGTAACCTGTGACACCAGTTGGAAAGGTGCTAATACCATGCCATAGGTACTAATATTAGAAAACCAGGATGCCAAGCCTAACTGACGGGTGACAACTGGGCAGAGTCAAGCCTAATCTGATAGGTGACCCCTGGGAGGTAGTCAATCCTAGTCTGATGGTGACTCCTCATCCTGTGCTGGCTACGTAGTTCTAGAGTACAAGTAATACTACTAATTACTCTGCCTATCTAACGGGGAAGCCATTATCCCTACATACGCTCGATGCTGAATCCTACTCCCAACAAAATAGACCCTGAACTGATTTCTAGACTGTACTAGTCTTGACCGAACTGTGACTGATCGTTCTGTCTAACTGAACTGAGTTCATTGGGTTTCATTGACTGACGAAATACTACCGTGTTCTGTTAACTGACTAGGTTTACTGGAGGTTTAAACTGAATACTGAAATGAAACTGGGATTGATTACTAAGTACTACTGTCCGTGATACTACTGAGACTATTCTATAACTATTATAGCTCTAGATAAACAGCTAGATTTTTGGGTAGTGAATACTCCCAGTACTCGATGGCATAAAAGAAAAACATAGCATGAACTTTAAAAGCATAACAATGCACACTTGTTCATAACTCATTCATAGAGACATTTCATTAAATACTTGTGAGATATAAGCTTGCACATATGCTAGCATGTCATGATTTTAACTGTTAACTCACATGAGCAATTTATCAAGAACTTAGGGATCATAATCTATACAGATGATACTAAACAACATGTAGGCATCATACTTTCAAATCCTAATTTACAATTCAAGGGGGCCTTTAACATAAATTCAAAGGATACTACACACGTGATAATTAATTTCACATGAAACTTGAAATAACCCATGGATTAGAACACAATTTCACATCATAATCATGAGTAGATAGAATTCATGAAATCCATTAACTTATAGTTTAAAAGAGTTTCTTGAACTCCAAAGGTGAAGAAAACCCTTGGATGAACACTTCACATACCTTGGTACTTGAATTAATGAAGGTTGATGATGAGTTATTGAGTCTTGAATTTGAAACTAAAGGCCCTAGGGTTTGTTCTTGAGAGAAATTTGTGATGAATGAATGAATTTTCCCTAGGAATGGATCAATCTCATGTTTTGGGGGCTGATAAAAGGTGAAAAAAGACCCATTTACCCCTCTAGATACGGGATTCTAATGACTAAAAACGTGTCTAGTGATGTGTATCCTAATGCATCGTATTGATGGGATCAACGCTATGGTCGGCGTGCTACGTCGAGTCCACGTAAGCTCATTGGAATTTGACACTGAAAGCTGGGAAAAACATTTATCAATGCGATAGGCGACGCTGGGCATCGAGATCGCATTGGTCCACTAGTTTGCACTTCCAAACATGATTCAAATGATGTTCGAAAAATCCAAAACTTGTCCGAGAACACCTACTAACATACCTGATCAAGAATCAACCTGAATATTGATATTTTAATGACATAAGGGTCGTGAAATAGGATCACCAACTTACGAAGGCTAAAATACTTCTAAGTATAATAAATACTTGGGTGAAATTCCTAAGTGTGGGACCTCTTTTCAAGATTTAGCGGACTGAGTTAAGCTTAGAATTTTGTGGGATCTTATAATATCTTCCCCTTGGGAACATTTATCCTCGAATGAGACTGATTAAGCTTAGAAATACTGATGGACTGAGTTTATACACTGAATATACATATCTGATGCAATGAATACATGACTGAAAGTACTAATAAGCTGAGTTTTCATACTGAATATGCATATCTGGTGTATGAGCACATAACTGAACTAATTCGTGAATGCATGACTGAATATTCAACGGTAATGGATACCAAGTTCATAACTGTAACTGAACTTGGAACTAAGCCAATCTAAGAAAGACTGTTACCTCAAGTTGAGAATACTGATGAACCTGAGATCATTCATCGAACATGTATAAAAGGGAACATGAGAACGTGACTGAGTCTAAAACATAATATATGAACTGAATACTATGAATTGAACTGATTCCTTGAATATATGCCATGCCATAGGAATGGTTGTACGACTGACATTTGGAATGAGAGAGTCAACTTATGAGTGCTCACTACTCTAAACTAGGTCTTATTATATGAAGAGAAAATACAAGGTTTAAGACATGAAAGCTTGAGGGTTATAGTACATCTCCCCCTTGGGGAATTATGTCCCCCAAAGAATGCTTACTTGGTTGGGATACTGAGGAAAGGCTGAGACGATGCACGGGGAACCTACGAACTAAATCATGGCTGAATATCTGCGATCTAAAACTAAGCATGATACATGAACTGGGCTGAACTCGTAAATACTAGGATGCACAATCTTGGAATAGTCATATTCATAAAACTTTGGATAGTATGACTGGGTGAAAAGATAGGGAAACCGTACGAACCTATTCGTCTGACTGCTAAACTGAATTCCTGGCTTTACGGTCTAACTCATACTAAAAACTTATACTCAACTAGAGCATTTCTTAACACTCTTTCTATAAATTTCTACTGACTTTAGGGAGCAAGGAAATCTTGGCATGGTCTGAATAAGAAATCACCACGTGGCTATAATTTTGTAATATGGAGCAAGGCCTACAAAATGTCATCTAAGATAGAGTTACTAAGCCTTATGCACTGGAACTACTAACTTGAAATCTTATCCACGCTTCTAAATTATTCCCTCAACTGGAATTTGTACTTCAACACTGTATTTCACTTAAGGCTACTGAAAATATTCACATAGGCACTGAGCACGAATGCATAAACGTACTAACTTATCTGATTAACTGAGTGGTTGATAGCAGAATACTGGTCATGTAGGATTGAACTATACTTAGTCTAGACTGAAACTGTAGAGTATTATGTATATGTGGTAAGGACCGACTGAGTAACATGAGATAACTAAGTATGAATTCATGAAAACTGTATTATTTGAGAATGCAAGACCAAGGGTATAACATGATTCTGAAATAGTATGTAAATTAAGGTACTAAAATATTGATAACTGAATAACTGATAACTGTACGCTATGGTCAAGCAAACCTGAAATTGAATTGAGTTACTGATCTATTACTCGACTGAGACGGTAACTGAGACTGTAACTGGGAATCATACTAGAAATGAATACTGGGTTCTGATAACTACATAATGGATACTGACATAAATCGAGGATCTGAATAGACATTTATATTTGGCATTTTCTCAACTTCTTCTCTCATGAAAAAAATTCTAATTTCCCTTCCTTCAACCACTAAATACAACTTCTTACTAGCGCTTAGCACACTAACCTAACATTCAGTCCTATTTTCAAAACTACAACCTCATGTAAAACAAGAATGCAAAAATCTTTCCTTATCATGAAATATTTACTCTTTCCCGTCTAAGCAATCGCCCATCACTACATTATTTCATAAGGAGAGTTCACTAAAGGGTTAAAACATGAGGACCTAAAGAATGAATGTCACTATACCAAACCTGACACTTAGCTGAGGCCTGAGGAATAGGACATCAATATCCTAGATTTTATCAAGAAATCTAAATGAAGGATATAAATGACAAAATATGAATTTTAGATGATCATTAGGAGTGTATAATAAGTCATGGGGACTGAGCATACTATAAAGCATGTCATGATAACATGATTCATGGGTTGCATGACCTTAGTTTGGAGTTTTTGTATTCATGGAACGTGATTCGTAACACTGAGTGAACTGGAACTGCTCAAACTAGGAGCTGTAAGCGCACATGATTTTCATTAATTTGCATGAATATGACCTATGATCATAAAGTTAACATGTAAGGCATGGGTAGTTATCATGATAGCTGAAGTATAAAACTTTGGACAGAGGTAAGGACAGGTTGGGCATCAATCTCTCCCACTACTTTTCTACATATACTGACATTACTACTAAAATTTGAAGGGATGACTTTCTGAGATATCATAACCGAACAGTTCCTGTATACCCATTGAGCTATGATAGACTGACCCACCAGGGTGGAGTTTGAGAAAGGTTCTATTAAGGTTTCTAGCCTGACTTTAAAATCGTCTACTATATAAGGAGTTACAAAAGACAAAGAAGCTCCTAGATCTAATAAGGTAAAACATGAAAATAGATGATTTGTAACGTACCAGTAACCACATCAGGAGAACTTTCATGATCTTGTTTGGACTGAATTGCATAAATCTTATTTGGGCATTACCCACTGGTGGCACTGGAAATGGCACCCTACTAGTTCGGGTGACCAGACTAAGATCTAGGACGGTTGGACTAAAACCTATTGGCGCAAATCCCTTCCCCTATAAGACATTACTAAACCCTACCACATCCTATGGCCTATCTTACACACATCCAAAACATACATCACTACTAGCTCTACACGTACCTAGGTGATTTCTACCATATTTTTTGTAAAGATAATAGGAACAACCATTATTCACACTACCCTAGGTTTTGGATCTTGGTGCCCCATCATGACTGTCATTTCTGAACTTTGGTACTAGCGCACTAGCTGAGGATGGAGCTGGAACTAAAAACTTTGGACTAAATTGAGGATGGTTACCACCCTCTGTACCTGGATGAGTAAAACTAATGCTACCTGTTCTGACTCTCTTATTCTCTCCCTCCTTCTTCTTAATCTTCTGCTCCTCAATCTGTTGAGCATAGACCATAAGCCTAGATATATCCATCTCCTTAATTAACATTGCAGTTCTACATTCCTTCACCATACTATCTAACACCTCAGATATGAACTTGCTCATTCTGGACCTACTGTTTGCTACTACATGGGGAGCATACCTGGCTAACTGAGTAAACTTGAGGGAATACTCTTTCATGCTCATGATACCTTGTCTGAGATTTATGAACTCTAACACTTTGTCTTCTCTCAGCTCTAAGGGAAAGAATTTATCTAGAAAAGCAATAGAAAACTCTTCTCACTCTATGGACTCTGCATTTGTGCCCATGTATACCTTCTACTGTTTAAACCACGTATGAGCTATATCTTGTAAATGATAAGAAGCTAACTCATCACTCCTATTGGAAGTCACTCCCATAATATCTGTGACTTTCTGAACCTGATTGAGGAACTCCTGTGGAACCTCTTCTGACTTAGTTCCTGAGAATAGAAGAGGATTCATTCAGGTGAAGTCCTGAATCCTGGCTGCAGCAGTATTAGCCACTGGTTTAGCCTGAACAGCAGCTGGCCGTTCATTCTAAGCTGCTACTAAATTGGCTAGAGTAGTGAATGCATCTCTGAATTCTATATGGGAGACATGATTGTCTAGGGAATCTTCCTGAATGGGATGAGGGGATGGCTGATTTCCTGTTCTTCTTCCGTTCTTCTTGGGAGGCATGTTCTATAATCGAAAGTAAGAAAATAATTAGACTGTGAGTTTAAATTGAGCTTATGCTCACTCACACGACATGAATACTGAAAGAAGGGAAACTTTTCCTAAAACATCTCATATCCTCATGTCCATAAGTGTGGCGCGCTATACACCTATGCACAAGACTCTACTCGATTCGGCTTTCAGACTCCCTAGGACTCTGTTGAACCTTAGGCTCTGATACCAAGTTTGTAACACCCCGAGTCTATACCCTAGACGTTACACGGTGCTTACGACCCTGAAGAACCATAAGCTAACACATGACTGATATCTGTTGTGAGAAGTAAGTAACATCACTATAATAAATATGGGAAAATAGGCTGAAAGGCCATAAGGTTCAAAACCTGAAATACTGAATAAAATATCAGCTAAAATAATAAGTTGTACAACTGAATACTGTCTGAAAGTCTAGACTGAAAAGCCTCTAACTGAACTGTCTGAATATGGAGTTAATGGGACAATCCCCCAACTAACTCTAACTACTAAACAATTGGTAAACTGATAAATGAAATAAAAATATGCCCTCAATAGATGAGGACTCACTACTAAATCTGTTGCTGATAATCTGGGCTGCTAAGTACGTTTGGGAGCTCGTGCATCTGAAACTATGATATAAGACATCATAGCATAAAAGAAAAGTATGCCTCAGTACTTTGAATGTGCTGGCATGCTAAGTGAGGTAGGCTTGTATACATGGGATCATATGCATGGATATCAACTAGATGAGTAACATGGACGTAACTGAATAAGAGTACATACATGAATACATAAGTTATAGTTGAGATTATGTTAAAACTAGATACTGAGTTCTGAATACTGATTAATTGATATCCTAGCTTACTGATATTGTAGTACTGATAACTGAGTGACTCATATCTGAATTTACAGATAATTGTATTATTGATAGCTGGATGACTATTACTAACAGTCTTGATTCTGTAGAACTGAACTGAGTTCTATACTGAGCTAGCTGACTGTGTATGACAGTCTTGATTCTGTAAAACTGAACTGAGTTCTATACTAAGACTGAAACTAAAACTGTGGGAGGTAATCATCTAATCGACATTCCCCAAATCTGAGTTGATAGAGGTCCAACCTATGACCCCAATTTGAAGGGTGCTAATACCATGCCATGGGTACTAACACTGGAAAACCAAAATACCTAGACTAACTGACGAGTGACACTTGGGCAGAGTCAAGCCTAATCTGACGAGTGACACCTGGGAGGTAGTCAAGCCTAGTCTGATGGGTGACTCCTCATCCTGAGCTAGCTATGTAGTTATGGAGTACAAGGACTGCTAATAACGATTCTGCCTATCTGACGGGGAAGTTGTCATCCCTGCACACTCTCAGTACTGAATCCTACTCCAAACTGAATAGACCCTGAACTAATTACTAGACTGTACTAGGCTTGACTAAACTATGACTGATCGTGCTATTAACTGAACTGATTTCACTGGATTTCGTTGATTGAAAGAATACTACTGTGCTCTATTAACTGACTAGGTTTACTGGAGGTTTAAACTGAATACTAAACTGAAATTGGGATTGATTGTTAAGTACTACTGTTCGTGACACTACTGAGACTGTTCTATAACTATTGTAACTCTAGATAAACAGCTGGATTTTTGGGTAGTGAATACCCCCAGGACTCGATGGCATAAAAGCAAAGCATAGCATGAACTTTAAAAGCACAACAATGCACGTTTTTTCATAACTCAATCATAGAGACATTTCATCAAATACTTGTGAGATATAAGCTTACACATATTCTAACATGTCATGATTTTCACCATTAACTCACATGAGCAATTTATCAAGAACTTGGCGATCATAATCTATACACATGATAATAAAAATCATATAGGCATCATACTTTCAAATCCCAATTTGCAATTCAAGGGATTTTAACATAAATTCACAGGATACTACACACATGATAATTAATTTCACATGAAACTTGAAATAATCCATGGATTATAACACAATTTCACATCACAATCATGAGTACACACAAATACAACATGGAATTCATGAAATCCATTAACTTGTAGTTTAAAAGAGTTTCTTGAACTCCAAAGGTGGAAGAAAACCCTTGGATGAACACTTCACATACCTTGGTACTTGAATTAATGAAGGTTGATGGTGAGTTCTTGAGTCTTGAATTTGGAATCAAAGGCCCTAGGGTTTGTTCTTGAGAACAATTTGTGATGAATGAATGAATTTTGCCTTAGGAATTGCTCAATCTCGTGTTTTGGGGGCTGATAAAAAGTATGAAGAGACCCATTTACCCCTCTGGACGTGGGCTTCTAATGACTGAAAATGTACCAATAATGTGCATCCCAACGCGTTGTATTGATGGGATAGACACTATGATTGGCATGCCACATCGAGTCCATGGCGGCTCACTGGAATTTGAAACTGGGATCTAGGAAAAACATTTATCAACGTGATAGGCGATGTGGCGCATCAAGATCGCATTGATCCACTAGTTTGCACTTCCTAACGTGATTTAAACGATGTTCAAAAAATCTAAAACTTGTCCTAGAACACCTACTGACATACTTGATCATGAATCAACCTGAAAAGTGATATTTTAAGGTCATAAGGGTAGTGAATAGGATCTCCAACTTACGAAGGAAAAAATACTTCTAAGTATAAACACTTAGTTGAAATTTCTAAGTCTGGGACCTCTTTTCAAGCTTTAACAGACTGAGTTAAGCTTAGAATTTTGCGGGGTCTTACACTCTAGGACCCTTAACACTACACACAATGATTCACCTATCTCTTATGAGACACAAGATCGGATTCCACCTCTCTAGCATCACTGTTTCCAAGAAAAATACAATCAATAGTGATTCCACACTATATTTTACCCTAGTTTCGGTTTAGGAGCCTCAAAGGAGAGAGGACTTGATTTTCCTTTTGTCTTATGACTTACAACAATATCAAAAACTAACTAATGAAACCCTACTATGTCCCTTATATTGTGTTTTACAAAAATAGAAGTTAAAAAACCAAAAGGCCCCTTAGTAAAGTGGCGGCCCTCTAGTGCATGTAGTGGACTGATTTTGGGGTGGATGTTGGTCCTTTTTTGCACTTCATTTGTACACACCAAGTCTCGGGTCCAACACGCACTCTCATAAGCCCATATCTGTGATTATTCTTGTATCACTTTAGTTCTAGGAACTAACACTTTATTCACCTACTTAAACAATAGTTGATACTTTAGTTTCATTTCTTTATTTTGCCCCCTTTCACCTCCAAGAATTCTTTTAGACCTAGCAATAATATCAAGAAATTATATAGATGCAAACTTAACCACCACCGTATTAACCTCAGCCATAGGAACTTCTAAAATTTCTATAGGGATTGACTCAGTTAAGACAAACTTAACATCATTCATAGTTGCATCGAGAGAGTCTTATCTTTTAGAGATCAGAAGATTATCATAGAAACCTTAGACTTTTATTTTGAATAGAAACACCAGGTTTCTCAAATAGGAGCTTCCACCCTTGCACCTCCGCGAATGCTATCAAGGAATCCATTCCAAACATATCAACAATCTAAGGACAAACACATGTCTATTTAACACCTTTTGACAATTAAATTTCTCACTTTTTTTGTCTAACTTAGGACCTCAAAAGGATGCTCTATTCCCTTCTTCCTTTTGGACTTGGAAGTGGTAATCTTATCTATTCACATATTACTTTAAATCTCTTTCCCTTTGTAGACTTTACTAATTAGAGGGTAGTTTAGAGACCTTTCCTATCACGAACCAAACCAGGGCTTGGCAATGACGGGTATCTCAAATCTACCATAGACTAGAGACCACCCCCTTAACCCAACATAAACAGCACAATAATATTTATAATAATTAATATGGAATCCAACTAAACAGAAATAAGAAGATGAATGAATAGATCAATGACACTAAGAGTCAAAATGATAACCAACCAACCCATATTTGTCCACAATTTCCTCTAAAACTAGAATGTCAAGCAGGTCGGGACATGACCCTGACCATGACCAAATGAATCCAAAAGTACTGAGTCAAAATAAAAGAATATGGAAATGATAAAGCCTTCTGATGGATGTAGGCTCACCACTTCACAGTTACTTGACGAACGTGTTAATCCACCTAACACTACACCGGGGTAAAAGAAGTCTTTGAACCCTACATTTTGAAACAATGTAGTGTCTAGGGACGGGTAGCGGGGTGAGAGCAAGCATGTAACTCAAGGAAGGGATAAAATAATGCCGTAATCAAACCAGTCCAAAACCCTTCAAAAAAAATATATGTACATATTCATATATACATATATAAGATGCGGGATAGGGATCAAGGTTTAAGAATAAGATTTAAAACCATTAACTTGGACTGTGTAGATCCAACCATCTTAAAAACACCAACGGGTTGTATGGGTCCGGCTTTTCCCACCAAAAAGTCCCTAGTACATGTTATTTGCATGAACTGGAGAAAATCAAGGAAGGATCAAAGACACTAAGGCTCCAACTATTCCAATAGATATATATAATGTGTGAACTATGTACACGGTCGTAAAAAACCCTACGCCAGAAAATGTGGTTTCCATCATCGGTCCCCCGGGACCTCCACCTTCCATCGCGAGCTACACAACCCCCTTTAAGCCCAAATTAAAACCATTTAGCACATAATTCCAGCCATTAACCTGGGAGTCATTCATTAAGGCATTTACCACTTGGTATCGTCATATCAATACATTTGCAAGCTAAATGACACATGCCAAATCAATTCATACAACCACATTGACTCCCCAAGTTCCATCAAAGTCCAATCCATGGCCACCAAGGCCATCCAAATCAATTTAAATAACCATTTATCCATTAATACAATGTATTGAGTTTAAAAACAAGTTAAATCATGTAATTTTTTAGAATTTAAATCAAATTCATAAAGTGGGTTGAGGTTCATGCAATTCGAGAAAAAATTCATCCAATTTGGGGAAACCCATGTTCCCCTTTTTCAAGCATTTAATTAAAGTATCAATTCAGTCCCAAAAACACAAATTTTAAGCATGAATAATTAATTAAAATCATGGAACAAGTAATTAAATCAATAACAACCAAAACCTCTCAACCCAATTTCAAACCTACACTTTAAATCTCATGAAAATCCATTAAATAAATGATACAATGAAAAATTAAAGTTTGGGGAAGAGATACATGCCTTAAACATACAAGAATTCAAAGTCAATTTGAAACTTGGAGCTCGGATGGTGAATTCTCTAGGAAACCCTTGAGTTTTCTTGGGTTTTGAGTTTGAAAGTGAAAGAGAGTAATCTGATCTTTGAAAACAGAAGAAAATAAGCTTATTTTATGTTTAAGGGTCGTACAAGGGTGAAAAGGCCCAAAAGACCCTCACCCCAAGTGAATAAAAAACAAAATGGCATGAAAATTATTCCTTGACATGGCACGCTAATATCGCAGGTTATCCTCCGTGACATGCCAATTTCGCAGAGGGTAACCTCCATCACAAGGCGAAAACCCAGAGGCTCAATGCCTCGATGATCCAAAATTTCCTGGAAACCTTTCCAAAAATTTTGAAACCTTCCCCAATACCATTTTAATATCCCTAAACACAATTCAAGTGAAAGAATGATATTATGAGAACGAGAAGGTTAAAGATAAAAAGATGGAAATTTTAAGAGTGTTACATTATCCCCTCCGTAGGATCATTCATCCCCGAATGATGAGTTAGGACACTTTTAGCATGAGAATAGCAGGAATACCTAGAATCAAATGAAAAACTCAAAAAATGACAAGAGGAAAATAAAACTCATACCTTAAGTGCTTTCATTAAACCCAGAGAACAAGAATGGGGATTTGGACTTCATATCTTCCTCAACCTCCCATCTAGCCTCTTATATGTTTTGATTTCTCCAAAGGACCTTCACTGAGGCCACATCATTGGTCCTCAATCTATGAACTTTCCTATCCAATATCCAATCAAGACTTCATCGTAAGACAAGGAATCCGTAACACCAACAGCATCAATAGGAACTATCAAGGAAGGATCACCCATATACTTTTTCAGCATGGACACATGAAACACAGGATGAATAGATACCAAACTCACAAGAAAATCCAAATCATAAGCAACGTTCCTAATTATCCTTAATATCTGATATGGACCAACATAACGAGGACTGAGCTTCCACTTCATCCCAAATCTCATAACTACTTTAATAGGAGACACCTTCAAGAATACCTAATCATTCACTTTGAACTCCAACTCTCTTCGCCTCATATTTACATAAGACTTTTGGTGACTTTGAGCAGTCTTAAGTCTTTATCTAATCAGTTTTACCTTCTCTATGCTTGGTGAACCAAGTCAGGACCAAACAACCTAGTCTCACCAACTTCAAACCATCCAATGGAAGACCTACAACTCCTACCACAGAGAGCCTCAAAATGAGCCATCTGAATGCTCGAATGATAACTATTATTATACGCAAACTCAATAAAAGGAAAATGATCAACCTAGTTACCCTAAAAATCAATCACACTGGCCCTTAACATATCCTTTAAGGTTTGAAAAGTACGCTCTACTTGCCCATCTGATATTGGAAAGCAATGGTTCACCTGTATACCCAAACCTTTCTAAAATGATCAAAAATGAGATAAAAACTACATACCTCGGTCTGAAATAATGGAAACTAGCACACCATGCAGCTTCACAATATCTTGAATAAACAACTTAGTATATTCCTCTCCTGAGTGGTTAGTCCTCACACATAAGAAGTAAGCGGACTTAGTCATCCTATCCATAATGACCCAACAGAATCATACAGATTGCGAGACCATGAAAGACCCGTAATGAAATCTATATTGATCATCTCCCACTTCCATATAGGAAACTCTATCTCTTGAGACATTTTACCAGGCCTCAAATACTCAACCTTGACTTGTTGACAACCCATACAGTTAGCCTCAAAATTTGCAACACCTTTTTTCATATTGTTCCACCAGTACATTTTCTTTAAGTTGTGGTACATTTTAGTCGAACCCAAATAAACTGTATATGGGGACTCATGAGCCTCAGTTAGAACCCTTTCCTGTATCCCACCAATATGAGGAATACATAACCTACCTTAGGACCTCAGAATACTATATCCCCCAATCTCAAAATCTACAACCTTTTATTGACCAACATAATCCTTAATCTGAATAAGAATGGAATCCAAAGCCTGCTTTTCCTTCACCTAAGCACCAAGAGATGATTTGACCACTTCCTAAACAATAACTCTTCCATCCTCAAAGTCCAAAAGATGAACTCCCAAGTTAGCCAACCTATGAATGTACTTTACCAATCCTCTCTTAGCTTCATCAAATGGGATAAGCTCCCCATAGACAACCTTCTAAGAGCATCAGCAATAACATTAGCTTTACCTGAATGATAGTGAAGGCATATATCATAATCCTTAAGCAATTCAAGCCACCTCTTTTGTCTAAGGTTCAATTCTTTCTGCATGAACATATATTGCATGCTCTTATGATCTGAATATACATTCACATGTACCCCATACAAATAATGGTGCCAAATATTCAAAATAAAAACCACAGTTGCCAACTCTAGATCATGAGTTGAATAGTTCCTTTCATGAACCTTAAGCTTCCTAGAAGTATAGGCCACAACCTTACCATGTTGCATCAACACACAGCCTAGTCCCACACGGTATGCATCACGAAAAAACAACAAAACCATCAGTACCCTCGAGCAGGGTGAAAACTAACACAGAAGTCAACTTATTTTTAAAATTCTCAAAACTACCCTCAAAAGCACTGAACCACAAAAACTTAACCTTCTTTTAAGTTAACCTCATCATGGAGCATCAATAGATGAGAAACTCTCCACAAATCTCATATAATACCCTGCCAAGCCCAAGAAGTTCTTATTGTCGATCAGAGTCGTGGGTCTAGGCCATCTCTTCACCACCTCAACTTTCTGTGGATCCACCATGATCTCGTCACTAGATACCACATGCCTAAGAAAAGTCATAGTATTTAGCCAAAATTTACACTTGGAAAATTTAGCTACAACTTCTAATCCTAATGAGTCTGCAAAAAAATTTAGAGGTGATTGGCATTGTCCTCCTCATTCTTAGAATACACCAAGATATCATCAATAAACACTATCATAAACAAGTCAAAAAAATTGCTTGAAAAGTTGATTCATAAGATCCATGAATGCAGTTGGAACATTAGTCAACCCAAATGACATAACCAGAAACTCGTAGTTACTATGATGGGTTTGGAAAGACGTCTTGGGAATATCAACCACCTGAATTTTCAACTAATGATAGCCTAAATGAATATCAATCTTAGAGAAGCATCTAGCACTCTGAATTTGGTCATATAGTTCATTAATCCTAGGAAGAGGGTACTTATTCTTCACTGCCACCTTATTCAACTGATGGTATTCCATACATATTCGAAGAGACCCATCTTTCTTTCGCATGAAAAACACAGGAACACCTCATAGACAAACACAAGGGAAAATGAACCCTTTATCAAGAAGATCTTATGATTACTCCTTTAGCTCTTTTAATTCAGTCGAATCCATTCTATATCGACGAAAGAAAATAGGATGAGTATCCGATAGAAGATTAATCCCAAAATCTATCTCTATGTTGAGAGGAATCCCGAGAAGATCATTCAGAAGAACTTCAGTAAATTTATTAACCATGAGGACAGAATGCAATGAAGGACTTTTAGAGTCAAAATCCTTAACCCAAACTAGGTGACATAAACACCCCTTTGAAATCAATTTCTAAGCTCTAAGATAGGAAATAAACCTTTTTTTAGGCACTAAAGAACTCTCCTCCCATTCTAATACTGGCTCACTAGGAAAATGGAAACTAACCTTTTAGGTCTAATAATTAAGAGAAGCATAGATGAATACAACCAAACCACCCCTAAGATAATATTAAAATCTACCATATCCAGCTCTATCAAGTCCACTAATGTCTCTCTATAGAAGAAAGACACCACACAACCTATATAGATTTTTCTAGCCACAATAGAATCACCCACTAGGGTAGACACAGGAAAAGGGTCAGAAATACTTCCGAGACCAAAACCAAAATGCACAGCCACATAAGGGGTCACATAAGAAAGGGTAAACTCCTGGTCAAGCAAACAATACACAGTACGAAAGAAAAGTTGTAACATACAAGTAACAACATCTGGAGATGCCTCAAATTCCTAGTGAGTAGCAAGACATAGAGGCAATTTTGTCCAGTACCGGTACTAAAAGTAGCTCCCTTTGGCGCTGGAGCTGAAGATATGGCAATCAAAAGTTTATTACCTCCAGTAGCAACCATGGTTGAAGGATAATCCCATTGTATGTGACCCAACTAACCACAATTATAACATTGATTTCTCTCTTCCTCATAATAACAGTGATGAAGCTGCCTAAAAAAATGAGGAGGACAAGATGGGGCTGACTGAGCTTCACTAGCCTGAGACTAGGCACCCTGTGCCTTAGGTCCACTGCAAGGCTGAGAACGATGATCTCCCAAAGGCTTAGAATAAGGAGCACCGGCAGACGAATAGAAATTGCCCCATTTTTTATTATTGGTCCACTGTCTGCCATCTCTCCCACTATTTTACTAACCCTCACCCTGCTGGGAATACCTGAACTTCTTACTCTACCTCTCCCTAGTCTTAGCTTATTTCTTCTTTTCATCCTCAACATATTGTATATAAACCATTAGTCTATAGATGTCCATATCACTGTTCAATATTGTATCCTTACAATCTAATACCATCTTGGATCTCTGGTTAGACACCAACTCTGGAGAATAATGAAATAGTTGCTGAAATTTCAATGCATATTCCTTCACACTCATCTTACCTTTCTTCAAATTAACAAACTCCTCCTCCTTAGATTCTCTCAACTCTTGAGGAAAGAAGTTATCAAGAAAGTCACCCAAAAACTCATTCTATATTGCCCGCTCATCATCATCACCCCTCAACTTCTCCCACTTCTCATACCACATATAAGCTACATCTTTCAACTAATATGCAGCAAACTCTACACCTTAAGAATTAGTAGCATGCATCACTCTGAAAATCTTTTCCATTTTATCCACAAACCCCTAAGGATCCTCCTCAACCTAAGACCCTATAAAGGTTGGGGGATTCAACCTCGTGAACTAGCCAACCCGAGTGACCTCAAATAAAGAAGAAATAGAACAAACACAATCCGGATGATGAGACTAAGATGTCACCAACTGAGTAAGAAAATGAATAGACCGGTGAAACTCTACATTAGATATGTCCCCCTAAGGTGGCTAGTCATAAGAATCACCACCCTGAGAAGCCCAAGGAGGACTAGTAGGGATAGGTGGAACTCCGCATGGAGCAGCACAATTAAAAGTAGGGACCCTAGAGCAGGTCTGCACTTCATACATAAGGCGAGTCCCCTCCAAACTGTCCTCAGGTAGGATAGAGTTCCCAGTAGATTTTCTCTGAACATCAGATCTTTGGGGAGGCATAATCTGAAATGCGAGAAATCCAGGAGCTAGAGAAGTTTTATAACACTATACTCTATAGCCCAAATATTGAACACAAGAAAGAGAAATATTCCTGAATGCCTCGTAGCCTCCTTCTTAGAAATGTGGCATGATACATACCCATAAAAGGACTCTACTTGACACAACATTGTGGACACCCAATGAATCTAAACTGTGCTCTGATACCAAGCTTGTCATGACCCCAACTAGGGCCTGGCCATGGTGGATATCTCAAGTCCACCATGGATCAGAGACCACCCACTTAACCCAACTTCAACAGCACAAAAATTATAATAATAAATAATGCGGAAGCTAACTAAATAAAAATAAAAAGATGAATGAATAACTCAATGATAATAAGAGTCAACATAATAACCAACCAACCCATATTTTTCCACAATAGCCTCTAAAACCAAAATCCCTAATAGGTCAGGACATGCCTCCGACCATGACCAAAAGAATCCAAAAGTACTATGTCAAAATAAAGAATATGGAAATGATAAGGCCTTTCGAAGGATGGAGGCTCACCACTTCACAATTACTCAATGAACATGTTAATCTACCTAACATTGACCAGGGGTAAAAGAAGTATCTCTGTACAATACATTATGGAATAATGTAGAGTTCGAGGACGGTGAGCGGGGTGAGCGCTAGCATGTAACTCAGGGAAGGAATAAAATAATGCCATAATAAAATCAGCCCAAAACCCTTTAAAAAAACATATGCACACATTCATATATATATATATATAATAGGATGTGATAGGGATCAAGGTTTAAGCATGAGATTTAATACCATTAACCTGGACTATGTAGCTCTAACCATCCTAAACAAACACCCATGGTCTATATGGATTTGGTTCTCTCCATCGAAAGGGCTCCAGTACGTGTTAGCCATATGAACTAGAGAAAACTGAGGAAGATCAAAATCCATAGAGGCTCTAATCATTAAGAAATATAGAAAATGTATAAACTATGCATACGATCATAAATTCCCCAACACCGCAAAGTGGTTTCCAATATCGGTCCCCCCAAGACCTTCACCTTTCACGGTGAGCTACAAAATCCCTTTTAATCCCAAATTAAAACCATTTAGCATATAGTTCCAACCATTAACCTAGGAGTCATTAATTAAGGCATTAACCACTTGGTATCGTCATACCAATACACTCTTGAGCTAAATTACACATGTCAAATCAATTCACACAACTACAATGACTCCCCAAGTTCCATCAAAGTCCAATCCATGGGCACCAACACCATCCAAGTCCATTTAAATAACCATTTATCCATTAATGCAACATATGGAGCTTAAAAATAAGTTAAACGATGCAATTTTCCATAATTTAAATCAAATTCATAAAGTGGGTTGAGGTTCATTCAATTTCAAGCCAAAATTCTTCCAATTTAGGGAAACCTATGTTCCCCCTTTCCAGCCATTTAATTAAAGTAGCAAGTCAGTCCCAAAAACACCAATTTAAAGCATGAATAATCAATTCAAATAATAGGATAAGTAATTAAATCAATAACAACCAGAACTTCTCAACCCAATTTCAAACCCACACTTTAAATCTCATGGAAATCGATTAAATAAATTCCACAATGAAAGATTAAAGTTTGGGGAAGAGATACATGCCTTAAACACACAAGAATGCAAAGTCAAGCTAGAGCCAAAATGGTGAATTCTCTATGAAACCCTTGAATTTTCTTGGGATTTGAGTTTGAGAAGTAAGTAATCTGACCTTTGAAAACTAAAGGAAATAAGCTTATTTTATGTTTAAGGGTTGTACAAGGGTAAAAAAACAAAAGCCCCTCACCCCAAGTGAATAAAGACAAAACTGCACAAAAATGTCTTGTTGTGGCACACCAATATCATGGAGGTTATCCTCAGTGCCACACCAATATAATGGATGGTAACCTCCATGACACGGAGAAAACATGGAGGCTCACTGCCTCGATGTTCTAAAATTTCTCCGAACCCCTTCCAAAATTTCCAAAATCTTCCTCGAACACCTTTAACATCCCTAAACACAATTCAAGTGAAAAAAACAATATTACGAGCACGAGGAGGTCAAAAATAAAAAGATAGAAATTTTAAGGGTCTTATATTTCCTTTATTATGTTCGTTCATTTTCACATTCTTTACTTTTATAAATTCTTTTCCAGGAACCAAAACTTCATCATCATTCTCAGTCTTTATCTCTTTCTTCTACTTCTATTATATTTATAGAAGATAGTTCTTTGTCCACACTACTTTTTTTCTATTTTCTATTTTTATTAGTTGACTTTTGATTCTCCTTGAGAGTAGAATCAATAACCTTATTGATTTTGGACATGGTGGTGTGAAATTCTCCCTTCTTAGGATCTTTTGTAGTTTTGGTAGTGGTGGATACAACCCTTGTTTTAAACACAATAGCAATTGATATATCTTCCCCATTCTCAACCACATTCAAAAGAGAAGGAGTAGAGACACAATCCATTATCTCAGATGGAATCTAAGACATTGGGTTACTATCCCATCTAGGAAACAATAATTGAGCAAACGTACTAGATTTTAATTGTTCTTCAGCATATTCATTTGGAGAACTCTCGTTTTCCTTCTCCTTCTCCACTATAGTGGAAAAATTTTCAACTAGTTGAGTATCCTGATTAAAGATCTCACCGCCATCAGGACAACTTTTTTCAACCATATTTTCTACAATATAATCTTCTTCCATGTTTATCTTAGTATCAAAGTTTTCACATTAGAGAGTCCAAAACATACACCGAGTTTTTTATGATAGCATATCACTAAGAAAACTTAAAGTTTTCATATATTTCTCATTTAATACCTGATCATGTCTAAGAAATACCTCCCATTAGATGATGATACGATCGTTATCAAGATATAGTAACCCAACTAAGGTTTGGGTCGAATCCCAAAGGAATATGTGGAATTGAAATTATTAGTAGATGTAGTCTACGGGCAGTACTGGAAAGTAAATAGGTGGGTTTTTTTTGTAATAATCTAGAGAAAATAATAATATTAACTTTGGTTTAACCAGTTGTAGGTGAACACTAGGATTGTGTTCCCCCTGGCTTCTCAACTTCGTAGGTTTATCGTGCTATGTTGAACCAACCTAATACCTTGCATGCAGAATCGATAAATTTTGTACCTTCTATAGTCTTTTTGATGAGTAGAAGGATTTCACCCTTTACCTTTTGAGTCTCAGGATGTCGCATTACAACCCTTATCTTGATTCTAATTAACTATTAACTTTAAAGTCTCTAGTCATTAGATGAAAGTTAACCATCTTACTTAGATATTACCTAGTAGCATGGATTGATCGTTAAACCTCAAATTATAGTTGTCATTATCTTTTCCTAGTCACTTCTCCTCTTTTGGAATAAGTAGCCATATCTAGGAAGGATCCTAACATTTGCAACCGCTAAAACAACTATTATACAGAGGATAATGCAATGCATGCCATGGGTATTGGTTTCTTTCAACAACCGTACTTCCTCTACTTCATCAATTAACCAGGATTTGTACAACTCTAGCTATGGGTTTTTAGCCATTCATGCTTGTGAAGAAATCAATGACATTTGTAATTTAAAGCTTAGATGAAATCACAATGACAAGATGAATAAAAACCCAAAACCGTAACTTTATTAATCAACAGAAGTTAATACAAGGCAATACCTAGATCAAAGATGGATATTGGAATCAAAAAGTGTTTTTGAGTATCAAAAGTGTGTAACTCCTTCTAAAAAGTACATAAAGGGTATTTATAGTACATGAGAAACCCCTAAAGACAAAGCCTGAACGAACTAGGAGAAAACAGGGTCGGTGGCCACATGTGACCTGCACCTACGGTTTGGTCACGGGTGTAGGTTTTACTTGCATTCTGGCTCCGGGTAGAGGTACAGACCACGGTACCGGATGGGAAAAAATCCTACAAGTCATCTCTTAGGATTTCTGACTTCTGGCACCTACTTTGTCTACCTGCGGTCCATAAGTCCTACCTGCGGTCTGTGGTTAACTTAGTAAGTTCCAGGAATCAGTTTTTTATCTCTTCTTCTATTCTCTAATATGCTTTGATCACGATCAAGCCGAAAAACATCCTGATCATCCATAATCGCTCCAAAAGTAGCCAAAAACATATTTTCACTTTTTTTATAAACTTAGCATCCAAAACATGATTTCCTACAAAACATACCCAAAATAGATCATATCTAACAAAAAAGACTCAAAAACTTACATATTTCCTTATTTTAGGCGTCGAAAGTGCAATATTTCTATAGCACATCAATACCATCCATCTCACACATTTTTTACTTGAAGCCTTAGGTTTTTGAACCTCAGTATTCACTTTGATCGTATACCTAGATATCTTTTTACATACTTCTTTTGATCAATTTTAAGAAACTTATGTTGGAAAGGAAGTATCAGGAGCTAGGTTTCTTTTACAGGTAAGATTGAGGATAAAAATGGTAGTGATGGGATCAAATGACATAGTAGAGACTTTATGTTTAGAATTTATCTTGAAAGAAATTGAAAATATGAATATGTATGAGAGGTTTAGAGAATAAGAGTAAGGAACTGAAGGATTTTGAATTTTAGAAAAATTTCCAGAAATTAAGAGAGAGTATATAGTGAGTTAAACTAATTGAAGGGATGAGATCTATTTTTTGCTTAAGAAGATGATGTGTCTTCTCAGGAATAAGAGATGACATTTCAAGAGAGAAAAGATATGATTCTTTAAAAAAACACAGTAGAAAAAAATTATATGTCACACGTGTACAATTTATTTTCTAGAGGTAAACAAGGATACCGACCTGTGAGAGAGATCAGGTCTCTTAATATTCAATCTAATTGCCTTCTTGTATCATTTAAAAGAATATTCCCACTCATGATAAAAATTGTGTTCTCCAAGTGCATACCTCTACAAATGTACATTAATTGAGTTAAAAACTACTCAAGACTTTACTTTAATACCTTCCTTCTCTTCATAGTCAACATAGAGAGACTTTTTGAGTGTAACTGATTAATATAAACCTTTATAAACTAGTCTCAGTACTTCCTATGGTTCATGAGGCTAAAATAAACCTCACTTCAATTTCTTTCACAAAAATATGAGATACACTTAACGAACTCTTCATTTTATTCCTAATTGACACACTGCCTTCCTAGAATGCCTTGACTGACAGAAGAAAAATCAACTGCCTATCATGTGCTTAGAGAAACCACTATCCATAACCATATTTGTTCCAATTGGCTATTTTTCTTACTCTAACCTATAAGAAGAATTATTGGTTAGATTTAGGTACCCAAATAAGCTTGGGTTCCTTGATATGGAAAAGGGATCAATTATATTTCTTCATGTCCAGACTTGTAAAGTAGACTTCTTCACTGAGGGACTTGGTCCCTCAAAATTTCTGATGCATTAAACATATCTCAAGTTTTGCTTTCCAACATTGATGGAAGGTTCTCAACTACTCTTATAGTGGCTATTTTTACTAGAGTGGGTGCATAAACAACTATCAAAAATAGAAATATACTTTTCGTAAGGGTTATAAGTAATCTTCTTCCCTTGAAAACCAAGATACTAACCATAATTAGACTTCAAATTATTTATCACAATGAGAATTTCTTAAGAAATAGTCCATCAAAGAGATTTTTTAAGTTCCTCTTTTGTTTCAACCAACCTTTTTGCAAGATGCTCATTTTGTTCAAGTGAAGCTGCAATATCTAAACTGAACTAGTTAATTTTAGCCTCTAATTCAATCTGAATGTTACCATCTTGTACCTTTCTTTTGAGCACTCTTCAGAATAATTTGAGAGCTTTCCACTTAAAGAATTATTTTCACTTTTAACATCCTTTAAAACCTTTTCTAGATCATGAATTCTAGAGCACAAAGAGTTCTTTTTTAATTCAAACTTATAAAAAGTAGTGATTAAGGAGTCTTTCATTTACATGTTCATGGTAGGAATCAACTAGCATATTTGTCAATTATCTCAACTCCTTATTGGGGTAATTCTTCAAATTTTGTTGAATATCGAGAAGACTCGCCCCATTATCCTCTTACTTATCTGATTTGTCCATGAGGGAAAACAAGGAGTCAAACCTTATGGGTTCATCTTCAAAAGTCAGCATGGAATCATCTTGCTCATCATTCCCTTCTTTAGATTCACTTGAAATGTCTCCCCAAACATCTAAAGCTTTCTTGACTATCATATCAATATCTTTTATTCTTCTTAATTTATCAGGGACCTGGTTCCTTCTTTGGGTCTTCTTAGGATGATTTTTGATGAACTCCCTATAGTCCCATTTATGAAGAGGACACTCCTTAATATAGTGACCTGATTTTACACATTTGTGACAATAATTATTTCTTTTCAAGTTCTTGCTTGTGTTTCCCTTGTTTTGAAAACCACTTCTCCATTTTAACATCTTCTAAAACCTACAAGTAATGTAGGATAATTCAATGTCATCATCACTACTAGAGTAACTCTTTAAAATCTTGAGAACCATACTTTTCTCCTTCTTAGGATTCTTTTTTACAAATCCTATTGGCGCTTAAGCTCATATGTCTTCAGATTTCCAATAAGCTCATCCATGTCATTTTTAGCAAGTCTTTTATCTCTGAAATAGCATTTACTTTTCTTTCCCAATTTGAAGGAAAAATACTTAAGACCTTACTCACAAGATTGTACATCAGAATATTTTCTCCGAAGCACTTGAGTTCGTTCACAATATATGCGAATGGAGTATGTATATCTTGAATAGATTTCTTTTGTTCATCTTGAAGAGCTCATATTGTATAGTAAGCATATCAATATTTGATTTCTTAACCTGATTCATCCTCTCATGAGAAGTTTTTATTTTCCTCCTATATCTCTTTTGCAAATTCACAAGTCGAGATCTGGTTGTACTCACCAGGTCCCACTTCATAAACAAGAATTTTCTTAGCCTTGTAGTTTTTCTCAATCTTCTTCCTATCAGCTTTATTATAGTCTTTCCTACTCTAAGGAGAAGATTCAGATATTTTTCCTTATTTAAAAACTTTTATATACATATGGGGACTATTACAAATGACATCTCATAACTTATTGTCCTCTACCATGATAAATTTATGCATTCTGTTCTTTCACTAGCTATAGAATTGATCATTGAATTGTAGGGGTCAAGTAGTTGATTGACTTTCATAAGAATAAGTGGAGCTAACATCAAAACTAGGAATCTTCCTAGGTGTTAACCTTTTATAAAGTACCGCTCTAATACCAAGAAGGATATCATCAAGGGGTTAGAAGGAATGTTTTACCTTATTACAGATAAAAAATAATTAAGCCCGGTTCAATGTGTGCCAAAGAAGGGTGAAAGCACTGAGGTTCCAAATGTAAAGAATAAGCTTATTTCGATGAGATCGGTCATTAGTTAGAGAATGTGTATTGATTATAGAAAGATGAATGCATGGACTAAAAATATCATTTTATGATGTTTGTTATGGATTAAATGTTAAATCATCTTCCTAATATAGAATGGTATTCTTTTCTTGATGTTTATTAGGGATACAATTAGATTTTGATTACTCCCGAAGATAAAGAGAAGACCACTTTCTCTTAATCATATGGGAAGTTTGCTTTTAAGAGAATGCCTTTTTAGATTATGTAATATGGCAGAACCTTTTAGCGATGCATGATGTCTATCTTCTCAAACATAGTGGAGGAAACTAATGAGGTGTTCATAGATGATATTTTGGTAGTTATGACTCTTTTGTTGATTGTTTAGCGCATTTGGATAGTGTTTTGAGAAGATGCAAAGATTGTAATTTAGTTTTAAATTAGGAAAAGTGTCATTTTATGGTAAAATAAGGAATAATGCTCGGCCATAAAATTTCAAAGAAGGGGATCAAGGTTGATAAGGCAAAATAAGGTGATTAAAAAATTGTCTCCAGCAGTTTCCAAGAATTTTATTTGATACTTTTTAGTGCATGCTGAATTTTATCATATGTTTATCAAGGCTTTCTCTATGATTTCACATCATTTTGTAAATTGTTGGAGAAAGATGTAAAGTTCTTTTTTGATAATTCCTGCCTAAAGGTCTTTGAGTACCTTAAGGACAAACTAACATCGGCCCCTATTATTGTGTCACCAAATTGGTCTATGTCATTTCAAGTTATGTGAAATGCTTGTGGAGTGGAACTAGGAGCCATTCTAGGGAAATGGATGAGAATATACTTCATCCAATCAATTATGCTAGAAAAACACTTAACCCAACTCAAAAAATTATAAACAAGAGTTGCTTGTTTTGGTGTTTGCATTTGAGAAATTTCAATCTTATTTGCTTGGGAAAAAAGTGATAGTGCATACTAACCATGTATCTCTTATGTATATTATGGTGAAAAGAATGCAAAGACTAGATTAATTCATTACGTAATTCTGTTCAAAAATTTGACTTTGAGGTTAAGGATTGAAAGGGAATCAAAAATCAAGTAGCTGACCACTTGTCCCATCATAAAGAAGTGGCTATGCTAAAGTTGAAAGATGAACTTGACATTGATGATATTTTTTCATATGATCAAGTATTGGCTGCATTACAAGACTTGATTCCATGGTTTGCAGATTTCACTAATTACTTGGTGAGTGATATGGTGCCTTCAGACTTGTCCTATCAGTAGATGAGAATTTATACAATCATAGATAAATCCTTGTATATGTGTGCATGATGAATTTTATCATATGTTTATCAAGTATTTCTCTATGATTGTACAAATTATCAAGTAGCTAATTACTTGTTTTGTATTTGTACAGATGGGATAATTTGTAGATGTGTGCCTGAGGTCGAGATGTGGAGCATATTAGAGGCATGTCATAGTGGTATTTGGACAACCCATCAAATTCTACAATGTGGATATTATTTTACAACCATTGATCAAGATACTCATGACTATGCAAGGCATGTGACCAATGCCAAAGGCATGGGGTATATCATGAAAGAATAAACTTTTCCTCTCTTTTATCCTTGTGATTGAGCTTTTTGATATTTGGCGTATTGACCTCATGGGCCAATTCTGAGATCTATTAGGATGAAATGTATTTTTATATAATGATCATTTGTCTAAATGGGTTGAAGCAATGGTGTAACCTGACAATTAAGGCAAGAGTGTCACAACTTTCTTGAAGTGGAACAACATTTAAGGATTGGTGCGCTAAGGGTAATCATTAGTGATGGAGGATCTCATTTTTATAATATTTATATTGTGAATTACTTGAAAAAATGGTGTTATCCATGGGGTGACAACACCTTATCACCCTAAAACTAGTGGGCAAGTAGAGGTCTCTAATCGGGATATAAATCCTTATGAGACTGTGAATCAAAATCGAAAAGTTTGATTTAAGAAGTTAGATGATGAATATGGGTATACTAGACTATTATCAAGACCCCTATAGGTATGCCTCCCTATCATATTGTTTATGGGAAAACATGTCACTTATCGATGGAACATGAGCATAAGGCTATGTAGGCACTCAAGAAGCTAAATTTGGATTGAGGTGAGGCCGATAACTTGAGGCTTGATTGATTGAATGAATTAGATCATTTTCATCGGAAAGCTTATACGAGTTCATCTCTTCATAAGGACAATATGAAGATGTATTACTACCAAAATATAGAGAAGAGAGAGTTTAATCCAGACAATCTGGTTGTGTTCAATTCAAGATAAAAATTATTTCATGGAAATTTGAAGTCTAAGTGGATTGAATCATTTCAAGTGGTACGTGTATTCCTATATGGTTACATTAAGCTTGATAACCATGAAAGAAAGCAATTTAAAGTAAATAGGCAGTGTGTTAAAGCATATTTTGGTACCGGTGAAGAGGTAAAGGTAGTTGACTTATAGGCCCTTGGTAAAGTCTGAGTAACTAAGGGACCCTACTCATGTTGGGATGTTAAATCTAGTGCTTTGTGGGAGAAAACCCATAGGGGTGTCTTGGTGAATTCTTAGTAACCAAGATACCCACGTCATGTTGTGATGTTAAATCAAGCACTACTTAAGAGGCAACCCAAGGATTTTGTTTAGTTTCTCATTGATTTTTGGTTTTTAGTGTAGGTCTAATAAGTGTTTAAGTGTATAGGTAGTTTCATACTAAATCTAAATATAGAGAAAATTTTAGTGCACTGAGCCTACGAGTCTCACAATGAGTCATAGCCAATGGCAACGACTCATAGGGTGATCCATAGCCACTGGGAGTGAGAAACTTAAAATTGCAAGATTTCAGAAACTTTACCCCACAACTCTCAAGATGAGTCAAAGTGACCTAATCTTGGGCATATTTAAACATCCAGTTGCTAATTATTGCCCATGCTTTTACTAATTTTGTGAGCTATATTTCATACAATTTATTTGTTTGGGCATAAAATATGCTCGTGAACTAATGGATGTGATTACAATTTTAAAATTTTTGAGATTTTGTGAAGATCAAACTTGATTTGATGTCGATAAAGATCTTGTTGATGATAATTATATTATGTTAGTTATTAGGATGTAAGACGAGCTAAAAAATAGGTATTTGAAGAAAACTACGGACCATGGTATACGAAGGCAAGTCAAAGAATGCACTTGGTAGAAAAAGTGGAGGAAATAACCTGCCTCTATGCCACAAAAATTGCATTTCATTTTATTGGCAGAGCACAGATATAACAAACACTGAAATGTCAAGATAGTAAAGTATTGCGATCTGGATTTGCCCAACATAACTCTGATGGGTGATCACCTATACCTTAAGTTTCACACCATGTTGGACTATATTAGACAATATTAACCTGGGCCTGTGGCTATTTACGTTTAACTTATTAAGATTCTCAATCACCTAATTCTTAAAAGCAACCATCTGAGCAGCTAAAGTAGTAATATTATCAACCTCTAACATACCTGTAGGCTTTCTTGCCATATTTTTAGAATAATCTGTATTTCACTCTGGGTTGCTTTATGCAGTGCAATTTAGGAGAGCAATTAACTCATCATACGCTTTCTTCAAAACTTGAGCCCCTGTTGCAGAATCCAACAATGTCTTGTTTCCTGGCTTAGTACTCTCTACAAAAGTGTGCACCAACACATCATCTGACTACTGGTGATGAGGGCAATCTCTCAGTAGAGACTTGAATCTTTCCAATGACTCCTAGATTTTTTTTTTGGTTTTTACTTGAAGCTCAAAATCTTTATTCTCAACATCGCTCCTGAATGGGGAGAATTGAATTAAGAACTTCCTTGGTCATCTAAAGTTATGGTTAAGTTTGGTGGTTCAACTTTTGACTACCTTTTAACCTCTCCAACAATGAAAATGGGAAGAGTGTGATCTCACATAGTCGGTCGAGACTCCTATGGGTATGAATGTATCACTGATCTCTAAAATATTCTATAGATGCTACTGTGGATCTTTATGTAGTAAACTATAAATTGTCTGCTAGTGTGAACCAATTGTACCATGTTCTACTTCAGCTCAAATCAATTTCTTGGTTCATGTTTTTGAATGCTGGAGGTGACATTAGTAGTGAGTGGGATTGCCACTTCACGAACTGGACTTATTGTTGACATCTCTACAGGAAAAATCTCTTCTTATGGTCTGGATGGAGTTGTTGAATTTGACATTGAAGAACAACCATTGCCAATGTAAATATCATTCTAGTTTAGGATAAGGTTCAACTAATTTTTAATTTCAAGCCAGCTTTCAGAATCTGATTATACCTGTTAATGTAGCATCCGAGATCAAGTTGTCAACACTTGTAAAATATTAGTATAAACTAAAATTAGACAATCACTAATTTTCTTAGTCCCTGAAATGGCACAAAAAACTTGTTTCCTCCAAAAGGACACGTAAGTGTACATGGTTGTACAAGTAATATAGGATTAAGAGTCCAGTATAGTTCAAGATATCGTCCCACGGACATTGAAACCACCTAGGCTACAAATTTAGATTATCTTTATTACTATTTGAGAGAATCAAACTAATGAAAGGTTAAATTGGAATTATATAGATTACTCAAAATTTAAATCAATTACTTTCTAAAAATTTATAATTAAAAAGAGTTCGGGCTCGTTGAATTCACTTGATAATATTTTTATAATAAAATCTCAGTTTTCACATATATTTTATCTAAAGAATAATTTCTTATTACTTATACAATTATATTTAGTTCACTAAGAAATAAATAATTAATTAACACTCCCTGAGGTTATGCCAATTCAATAATTTAAGACAAGTGACAGTTGAATCAAAATATTTTCTTGCCTGCATTGTGCTAACAATTAGTCTTTAAATCAATAAAATTATTTGAGTCAGTCCCTCAGTGAGAATTAGAACTGAAAGAAATAAGATAAAGACCCGGTAAATCAATAAACTTATTTGAATTAATCCCTCCATGAGAATTAGGATAAAAACAAATAAGGTAGAGATTATTAAATCAACAAACTTGCTTGAGTTAATCCCTCTATAATAATTAGGACTAAAAGAAGAAACATTAAATATTTAAAATAATAAATAACAAAAATTACTCTCCATCTACTATTTTACTCATTAGTTGTTATATATTAATTTTGCTCCATGAGAATTACAAAATTAATATAAAAATAACATAGATAAAATAGATAGATGTGAAAACAATAATTGGATTAAGTTATTATTCTGACACAATATGAAGATGCAGGTAAAACTTGCAAGCAAAGTATGTATTAAAACTGAGATAGTATTGTATATATATATATATATATACTAAAGTGTGAAGGAACTTAGAAATATTGTTTGAACTTTTTTCCCTTTATTAAAAGTAATTGCTTTAGACAAAATCATCTTTTCACTATTTTTACCTAATATTTAAGAGTTGAAAATTAATTAAATATATTTATGGTAAAATCTTTTCTTATTAGAAGACATTAGAATTAGTGATAACTAATATTTTTTTTCATTAGTTTAACAATTCTAAATCAAGTAAATTTGACTTTAAGAAGATTTAAAAAATCCAAAATAAATATAAAGTATTAGAATAAGAAAAATTTAAGAAGTACCAAATTTTTAAAAGTTTTAAATACGTAATAAGAATTTAATCAATAATATTGTAAAGATTTGACTTTAAAAACAAGAAAAAATGTAAACATAAAAAAAAGAATTGCACCACTAATATGGTTCAAATTAATGCATCTCTCTTAGCCTCTGACAATAATGGAAAGAGGTATTGTATGACAAACGCAAAAATGATGATCCACCAACCACTTGAAACTGTTCTTACACTAAAATATATGCTTATGTTTATATTATTATATTAAAGTGTGAAAGATCTTTGAAAAGTAATTTGAACATTTTACACTTCATTAAAAATCTACACAACAAATAAAATTATTTAATTTTAAATAATCAACCGTTATACATGCGAGGCACGTGCGGTTAAACTAGTATATATATATATATTGATTCTCATCAACTGTCCCAACCGAAAGAAATTACTCCATTATGGAGAAGAGATAAAACTACTAAGAAAATGTTATCATACAAAAAGAAAAGGAAAAGAAGCAAAAGAAAACAAGACAAATGAATCTTGCTCATGGTGAGTATTGTGTATCTTTATAATGAAAGAACCTTTTCTATTTATAGAAAATTTTCTATGGAGGCTTTGGTGAGAATTTTCAATACAATATCAATATATCATGAGATCTTGAGGAGAATTTTGCATGTAAATTTATCATGCAATCTTGGTGAAATTTTGGCATGAATATTATCATGAAACTTTGGTGAGAAATTCAAAGACCTTGATCAGAATTTTATTATTTTATCTTTCTTGTCCTTTGTAGTCTTTGATGAACTTGTAGATGATGTATATTCCTTCCTTGACTCATATAGTCTTTCTTTCTTTTCCATAATTTATTCTTCTTGCGGGATTTATTAAAAAATATGCGAGAATGGAATATATTTATTCATATTTATTTATAATACTTGTTATTTAATATATAAAAATATACTAATAAATATATCTCATAAAATGTCCCCACACTTGAATATTTGCTCATCCTCGAGCAAAGGACACAAAAAAATGACTAAAATTATAAGTAAAATTATGAAAAAAATTGACAAACAAAATTCCACTAAGATTACATTATGAGTTCAAATAATTTTAACCGCACTCATATTCACCCAGTGAGAATCAAAACCACAATATTTTCTTATTCTCAGTATGGCTCACCAAATGAATAAAGATGCCCAAAAACTATACAATATATCAATATAAATCACAGAAAAGGGTATAGTTAGAAATCTTCTCACTCTCGCCAAATAAGTACCTCGAACTATTTGAAATTACCATGAGTTTTCCTATTATGTGGTTCTCCACTAATACAGGAGTCTTTGATTCGGGATCATGTAGGACTTTTATAGGGTTGTAATGTGGATTTAGGAATGGATAGGATACATATATGGATTAAAGTGACTCAAGTCCCTCATAAGCACCACAATACCTTAAAATTTAGATATCATTTCTCTCTCTTTTTCACAACAAATAAACCTCTATTTTTTATAACTTTTCATCCCTTTTTCACTCTTATTTATTTTTCAAGATGTCGCTGTCAAAAATTCTCTTTGTAACCTCTTTTTGTTATTAGTATTGTTATTATCAATAAGCTCAACAAAAATCATCATTTTCTTTTCTCAATAACTATTCCCCACATTAATTTTGTATTAAATTTATTTTATCGATAAAAAAAGAGTAGAGTGAACAAATAGGCTAATAACAAAGATTAGCCTCGTGTTGAAATTTGACTTATCAACAAAATGAGAAATAATTCATTTAGGTGTAAAGGTGTTGATTAAGGATAACTATAATTTAGGTAGGTTGATTTTGGTCCTGACTTAACAAGGAAGGTCTACTTTCATTTCCCAACTAAAATTTTGCCAAGTATTTCATATCAAATCACATTCAAGGCAAGTTTTAGATTTTTGAATAAGCATGAAAACTGAGCTATATAACCTGACAACATAATACACTAGGGATTAGTAAATATAATAATTTCAATTACGAATAAATAATTATGAATTTGAAAAGATATTCATACAACTCATGAATGATACCCAATGAAATTTATTTTTCAAAAACTCATTCTAAAAAAAAAAAATTTAGCTGACTGGTTTATTTTTAAATATCCTAAAAAGTGTTCAGTTCAAAATATTATGATCATGGCAAAGAACTGAATAAAGAAATCCATGAAAGTGTATAAAAGGAGTTATGCTCCAAATATATATACATATAAAATATACTAAAATAATAATATATAGAGAATTTGTTTTTGCAGGAGCTTGTGAACTTCACCCTCAATTCTAAATCAAATTTTATTTTCGATTCTTGTTCCTCTTGAATCTCACTTGGTCAATACCATTACAATGTATTTTCTTTTTTCGCATCACCCTCTTTTTGTTAGACTTGTCTCGAGTGGGCAAACCATGTATAATGATCTTTAACTCTATTTTATATTTTTTACGAGGATCATTTCATGTACTTTTCTAAAAATTTCGAATAACAAAATCCACATAATTGTAATGATGAAAAGAAATTGAATAATAATGGTCAACTGATATTGTTTTTTTGCTTGTCTCCTTTTCATTTTCATTTTCCTCCAAAATATTCATTTTATATGGATAAGAAAAATTATATATGTATTCATTACTTATTGAGTTGAATTCAACCAACCCTTTGTTGTCATCCTGTTTCACTAGATTAGTCTTTTCATCATGAGCAGTAGATTCTTCTTCACAAGAATCTTTTATTATATCAATTGCAACATCCTCACATAACGTAGTTTCATTTGGGAGTTCACAATTGTTATAGGAGATTACCATACTTATTAATTCATTTAATTGCATTGTTAGATCGGTAATGACTTGATGATTTTGTGCATACTTTTCATCTATATTTTTCATGAAAGTAAGCATAATATTTTTCTAGCAACTCAATTGTAATTTCACTTGGTTGGTTGAAATTCATATTATTTGAAGTGTATAAAGTGAACTCGCTCATAATTTTTTTTAATCTTGCTTTCTAGCACTAATTAGGTCCTACAAAATAAAATACTTGACCAAAAAAATAAAAATAATAATATAATATAATATAACATAACATAACATAACATAACATAACATAACATAACATAACATAACATAACATAACATAACATAATATAATATAATATAATATAATATCTTCAATCCTTGTTTCCTGAAACTTGTCAAGTAGTAGAATACAATGTACTCGAAGGTATAAAAAGAAAGAAAAAACACAAAGTATTAGTAAGATAATTAATTTGAAGTAGATGTTTATCAATCCTCAGCCACAACGTCAAAAATTTGATGAGGCCAATATGTATAGGATTTTCTTGCTCGTACTCTAACAAATTCTAGTATAGTTTAAAATATCGTCTCACAGAGATTGAAACCACTAAGGCTACAAATTTGTATTATCCTTATAACTATTTGAGAGAATCAAACTGATGAAAGGTAAAACTAAAATTATATAGATTACTTAAGACTTAAATAAATTATTTTCTAAAAATTCATAATTAAAAAGAGTTCGAACTTGTTGAATTCACTTGATAATATTTTTATAATAAAATCTCATTTTTTACATATGTTTTATCTAAAAAATAATTGCTTATTACTAATACAATTATATTTAGCTCACTAAAAAATAAATAATTAATTAACACTCCATGAGGTTATTCCAATTAAATAATTTAAGACTAGTGACGATTTAATCAAAATATTTTCTTGTCTGAATTGTGCTAAAGGGTGCAAAGACCTCTTGCGATTAGTCTTTAAATCAATAAACTTATTTGAGTCAATTCCTCCGTGAGAATTAGAACTGAAAGAAATAAGATAAAGACTCCTTAAATCAATAAACTTATTTGATTTAATCCCTCCATGAGAATTATAAAAAAAAAAAAAAGATAGAAATTATTAAATCAACATGCTTACTTGATTTAATCCCTCTGTGAGAATTAGGACTAAAACAAGAAAAATTAAAGATTTAAAATAGTAAATAACTAAAAATTACTCTCCATCTACTATTTTACTCATTAGTTGTTATATATTAATTTTGCTCCGTGAGAATTATAAAATCAATATAAAAATAACTTAGAGATAAAATAGATAGATGTGAAAACAATAATTAGATAAAGTTATTCTTCCAACACAATATGAAGATTAAGTTAAACGTGCAGGCAAAGCATGTATTAAAATTGAGACAGTATTATATATATATATATATATATATACATATATCAAGTTTCATCAACTATTCCAACTGAAAGAAATTACTCCATTATGGAGAAAAGATAGAACTACTAAGAAAATGTTATCCTACGAAAAGACAAAAAAAATAAGACTAATGAATCTTGCTCATGGTGTGTATTCTGTGTCTTTATAATGAAAGAGCCTTCCCTATTTATAGAGTACGGAGTCTTTGGTGAGAATTGTCAATACAATATCAATATATTATGAGATCTTGAAGAGAATTTTGCATTCATATTTATCCTGCAATCTTAGTGAGATTTTGTGTAAGACTCCGCAAAGTTCTCTCGTAGTCTGAGCCTTAGAGCGTGTCAAGTGAAGTGTAATTTTGGCCTTAAAAGATTGAGAAGTGACTTCCAAAGTGAGAAGTATTTTAAATCATGTAGAATTTCCCTAATATCGACTTTTTATCATGTAGAGAATTGAATAATCTTTTCGTTGATACCAAATTCGCCAAAATCCGGCACTCGGGCGAAGAGTTAGAGCCATTTTAGTGAGACAGTGTGTCACCTGGCACTTAAGCGCTTCGTGGACCCAGCCAAAATGGAAATTGTCAAATTCTAGTGAGCCTCCGCGATTTCACTGCATCGCACTGTCTTTCCAGTTCTCAACCAGGGTGGCAACGCGATTTCCACCACGCCGCGCCAAGGCTCAATTTTCCAATTGTCCAATTTCCAGTAAGCCAGCGCGATTATGGCGCGTCGCGCCAGCATGAAAAATTGGGATTTTTCAGATTCCGTTAATTTATTCCGAGGGCAAAATGGTTATTTTGGTATCTCTATATATACTCCTTAACACGAGATTTCTCATTATTTCACCCAAATATCATTGTTTTCTCTCAATTTTCTTCAAGAACAAGACCTAGGACTTCTAATCCAAGACCCAAATCATTAAGGTTTCACCGTGAATCTTTCAAGAATTACATAGCAAGGTATGTTGGATGTTGATTCTTGGATTCCTTCCACCTAAGAAGTTCAAGAATCATTTTCAAAATTATAAAGTTTATGTTTTATGAGTTTTCATGATTTGTGTGAATAGAAATTGAAGTTCATGTTGTTGATAAGTTTTGATTCATGTTTTGATTATAAAGATTCAAGCTTTGACCCTAGTATGTGTTGATTATGCGATATTCATGATAAAGCCCCTTCAAGAAGTATGTTGAATTATGTAATTATTCTAATTTTTTGTATTGAAAGTTGTGTAACCAAAGGGTGCCTCCCACATGCTTGATAAATTGCTTATGTGAAGAAAATAGTGTCATTGTAACATGAAGTATAATATCCCCAAGCATGTGTCAACTAGTGCATGCTAAGTGTTTTTTGAAGGACTAAATGAATGAATTATGATATGTTACATGTCTTCCTGTTCATGTGAACTCCTTGTTGGATGAGTTATGAGACAATAGCATGTTTCCCTTTAGAATTACATCTTTAAGATTACCAAGTACTTGAAATGATGTTTCATGGGTTATATTGCGAATGATAGTCTATTGTTATGATTATTACGCAAGAGTTGTCATGTTTTACTTTTATGATATCGAGTCCTGGGGGTATTTATACCCGACAAATTAGCTGCAAGTCTAGATCCCATGTCAGTTTTCACGATAATATCAGTCAAGCCATAATTCTTAGAACTAAGTTAATTACAGAATTCAGTACTCTCAGACAGTTACAGAACTTAAGAAATTTCAGTAATCTCAGTATCATTAACATTCTAGCCTCAGTTCAGTACTCAGCTCAGATCTAGTAGTATTCAAGTGTTCAATTCAGACCTCAGTAGCATTTAAGTAATCAATTTAAAACTCAGTATCATTCAGTCAGATAACAAGATTCAGTAGTATTCCGTCAGATAACAAAACCAAGTGAACTCAGTTAGATCAGTCAAGAAATATGAATAGTAACAGATTCAGCTCAGTCTAGAATAGTATAAGAATCAGTTCAGTGTCTATTAAGCTGGGAGTAGGATTCAGCACCGAGCGAGGACAGGGATGATGGCTTCCCTGTTATTTTAGGCAGAGTCGTTAATAACAATCCCTGCACTCCAGAACTGCGTATCCAGCGTAGGATGAGGAGTCACCCATCATATTAGTCTTGACTACCTCCCCGAAGCCACCCGTTATGTTAGGCTTGGCTCCAACCAGGTGTCACCCATAATATTAGGCTTGGCTCCAACCAGGTGTCACCCATAATATTAGGCATGGCATCCTGGGTTCAGAGAGAAGTATCTTTACCTATGGCACGGTACTGACACCCTTCCAACTAGGGTTATAGGTTGGACCCCAAGGAAACTAGAAGGGGCATGTCGGTTAGATGACTACCTCCCACAGTCTCAGTTTCAGATTCAGTCTCAGTAACAGAATTCAGCTGAGGAGTCACCCGTTATATAGGCTTGATTTTAGATTCAGATAATTATATTCATTATCAGTAGATTCAGAGATCATCCGTTATATAGGCTTGATCTCAGATTCAGTTTATCAAGTATCAGATATCATTACTAGTAGACTCAGAGATCACCCGTTATATAGGCTTGATCTCAGATCTAGTTTATCAAGTATCAGGCATCATTACCAGTAAACTCATAGGTCACCCGTTATATAGGCTTGATCTCAGATATAATAAATCAGTATCAGTATCAGTAAGATTAGACATCAATCTCTACAGACACAGTTATTTAGTCTCTCATTATTAGTAAATTCAAACATCAGTACTAGTAGACTTAGTCATCAGTAAGTCAGTATTCAGAAACCAGTATTCAGAATTCATATCCAGTGTTACTACGATTTCAGTTATGGTTTGTGAATTCATGCATATGTCCCTATTTAATACTCTCATGATTATTCAGTTAAGTTATGTCCATGAATACATCCTTGCATTTAGCCTTACCTCATTTAGCATACTAGTACATTCAAAGTACTGATGCATACTTTTCTCTTGCGCTATGGTGTCTTATACCATAGGTTCGGAAGCGCGAGATCCAGAGCATTCATAGTAGTCCAGACTCAGTCAGCAGCAGTAGACGTAGCAGTGAGTCCTCTTCATTCGAGGATGATCCTTCTTTTATTATGGCATTAGACTCAGTTTATTTTTAGTAGACGAAGTTAGTTGGAGACATGTCCCAATGTCTCATCAACTCCACAGTTCAGATAATTTTAGAGGCTTTTTGTACAGATGTATTAGTAATCAGTTTTTAGTATTGAGTATTTTTAGATATTTGAACCTTATGGAAAGTTTCCGCTAGTTTTCCACATTTATTTCAGTATATTATGCAGTGCTCAGTTACGGATATCAAAAAGGGTTAGCTTGTGGTCCCTCGGGGTCATGAGCACTGTGTGGCGTTCCATTTCTATAAAATTGGGGCGTTACATTTTGGCATGAATATTATCATGAAACTTTGGTGAGAAATTCAAAGAGCTTTATGAAAATTTCATTATTTTATATTTCTTGTCCTTGTGTTGTCATTGATGAACTTGTAGCGCATGTATGTTCTTTCCTTGACTTATATCTTCTTTATTTCATTTTCATAATTTGTTCTTCCTGCAAGATTTATTAGAAAATATGTGAGAATAGGATATATTTATTCATATTTATTTATAATACTGTTATTTAATATATAAAAATATACTAATAAATATATCTCATCAATATCGTACCCACAAAGACTTCTATTCTAGTAATTTTCTTAACTCAATTTATACTAGTACCTCAAACAAGTACAAAAGGGTTTGGTTGTGACTCTACAAGCTAATAATCAATATTTAAAATAGTGAAATGCTTCGCAAAGTTGTAAACAATATTATAAGGAATTCCAGGTTCAAGGTACGTATTGCAATCTTGTATAGCGATACTCTCTCATTGGTTACATTGTATATTAGGTTGTTGGTTCACAAGGTTGATAATGTGACTATGGTCTTCCAAGCCTCTAATTGTCTACCTAAAAGGATATCGCAACTGCATCATTGAGCGGAAATGTAATAATCCAGTTTAGATAAGATATCATCTAGTATTTGAACAAAACAAGGTGTTAAGTATATTCCTATTCTAAATGCAAATCAATTCTTTACTTATGAAAGATGAGAACTCACCCCCTAAACTCTTAGTTCTATCCTAATGATTCTCCTTACGGGTTCAAAAGAGGATTGTAGATGTATATTAATATCGGTTAAGCATTAAAATAGTAAAACGAAAGTTTAAGAACAACTAATGTGATAAAATTCAACTTTAAACCAACTTAAGAGTATGAAATACAATCATATGTTTGGACTAAGTAAATTTCGTTGGGAATTCATACAGGTAGGATGGTCATATTTTGGAAACATGTATAGTACTGGGTGAAAAATCATCCAAATTTCTCATGGGGAGGGATTCAAGGGAAAAATGCAAGTCAAACCCAACATAGGTGTCCAGGGCAAAGCAAAACTTATCAACCATAATCTCAGAGAAATCAGTCAAATGCTCAATAAAGAAATATGGAAGAGATGCAAAAGACGATTTTGATAGAACAAGACAAGATGTTTGAAGAGCAAGCCAAGATAGTTGTTGACATGACACAACCCGAGGCCTTGTCGTAATGGGCATCTCAAGTCCGACCGAAATCGGAGACCACCCCATTATCCAACCCAACCTCCAGTTGCCTGCCCTGTGTTGGCTAAATTTTGAGCATATAACAAGATAGCGTAACTATCCAATTTACAAATTCTTGGATAGGCCTATTACTAAGACTGACCTAACCGAATCCAACCGTTCGAACCCAACCAATAGCCAAACCAACCAAACCATAACCATATGAATTCAATAATAATTATATATAATCCCAAAATAAAAGAGGATGGAACAGTGAGAAATTTAGTCCTACGATATCAGCTATAATACCAAAACCAATACTAAGGTTGACACCAATACCAATCCCACCCATACCAAACCATAATAGTTCCACAAAAGCCTCTAACCAAAAAAATATCAAAATCTGGTTGGGACATACCCCCAACCATAGCCAAAATCAATAACCATAAATAAACCAAAGTATGTGAAGAAAACCAAGTAAACCTACCATATGCATACAAACCATACATATATATAATACCATACCGAGAAAGAAAATAGGGTTTTACATGTATTTAAAACCATTAACCTGGGTATGTGAAGCTTAATCGTCCTTAACCACCCACGGGCTATATGGGTCCAGTGTAACCCCCTGAACGGGCCCCGATGCGTATAGCCACATGAACCAGAGATACCATAAGAGTAAAGAATTCCCAAGTACCCTAACCCTCCATGATATATATGTACAATGTACTTAGAGGATTCCCGCGTACCTCATAGTATCATAAAAGGGTCGCCATGCCCTACCCCTCATGTCGGCAAATATGAGTTTCCAGTGTTCATTCATTGAACTTCCACTTTCACAGTTAGCTATCACACTCCGCCATTATGGTTCAATTAAAACTATTTCCAACCAACCAGTCCATTTTTCTATTTATTACTTACCAAGGCTATAAGTAGTGGTATCATTATACCGACTATAACTTGCAAGTATTTTTCTCAGCCAAACCTTTTAAGGTAAAGGGATGTACCCATTTACCAAGTTAACTTGGGAGTCCCATGTACCCCATAAGTGTTCTATTATTAAGTTGCTTAGGGCAGTCCCATGCACCCCACAAGTTGTTCATGAGCATGTTTACTTGGGGAATTCCATTAGACCCTATAAGGAGTCCAATTAACCATAACCATAACCACCAAAATATTCCATTTATATCTTTCCAAACCATTTAACCATTTAGGGTTTCATTACCAAGTTTAAACCATGCATAAGTTCTATTAAAATCCAATAATGTAGTGAAAATATTCCCATAGGCATTTTATCAAACACATTGGGGGCATAGTATTTCCAAAACCAAAGCCAATTACCAAATAACTATTCCCATGCAACCAATTATCCAAAACCATATAATAATCAATCATGAAAACATTGTATAAAACCATGACTTTAGTTGGAACTAACAATGAGGGAAGAGAACATGACTTAAACCAAGAGGATGATGGGGACCAACACAAGCCCCAAATTAATTCTTAAGATAAAACCCTAGCCTTCTTTTACCCAAAATCCTTAGAGAGAATTGTAGAGTGTTTAAGTGAAGTTTCTCAATATTAATGACTAGAATAATAGGGAAAATAATCTCCCAATAGTAATATAAGTCATGGGGACTTATTAGGTTAAGTGGGGAAATATCCAGATTGCCTTACTTAAACTTCCAAAAATCCCGTTGGGTGGGTACGGCTATTCATACCAGTCGTACCTTCCAATACAAGTGGTACCCACTACTCATACCCAAGGTATGACTCACCCCAGGCATTCCGTATCAAAGTATACAACTAGTACCCATGATCCATACCCCTGGTAGAATAGAATCCCAAAAGGATTCAACACTGACCAACATACGAGTCAATGGTATGACTTGTACCCTTGATTATGGCTCATGGTGAGCCACTTATACTCAGATCCAACTTAGGTTACCAATCCTAAAACTAAGTAAAGTACCCAAAAAAAATATATCCATTGATACGATCATACCACCCAAGTCGTATCCATTTCAGAAACCAAACCAAACCCACCAACCATCACTGGTCAACATACGACTAACCCATACCACTCGTATCCCAGTGTATGAGTTATTTCCCCTAGTCGTATCCTATCTAGAGACCATAAATCTAGGAAATTTTCCAAGGGCTAGGAACCCAGGGTGTGTCAGTTGTAGAGCAAACTAAGATAGCAGCAAAATTCAGAAATTAGGAACTTTCCAGTCAGGAATTAGAAAAACATGTGGGACAAATAACTAGAGCTCAGAATATGAGGCCTCTTAGAGGTCTACCAAGTAATACAGACCTGAATCTGAGGCAAGTGAATACAGTCTCTACTTGGAGTGATAGACAGTTAGAGGAGTTAGAGACAAATAGAGCAACTCAAAAGGCTACGATAGTTGATGAGACACGGGAAGAAGTGGAAAACAAGAGAATCAAGAGACTACTGTAGCAAGTATAAAGCTACTTTCTTTATTTCCACAAAGGATCAAAAACAGAAGAAGGAGGCTTATTTTTAGAAATTTATTGATTTATCAAAGCAAGTGCACATTAATCTTTCTTTTGTGGATGTTTTATAGGGGATATCTAAGTATGCAAAGTATATCAAGGATATTGTGGAAAACAAAAATAGATTGATGGAGTATACTACTATTGCACTTACTGAAGAGTGCACCTCACAAATTCAAAATAGTCTGCCAAAAAAGCTCAAAGATCCAAGGAGATTCACTATCTAAATCACCATTGGGTAGTCTATCAATGCTCAGGGACTATGTGATCTTAGGGCTAGCATAAATTTGATGCCCAGCTCTTTATTCAAAAAGATGGGATTGGGTAGTCCCAGGCCCACTATAGTGATTTTTTAACTAGTCGATCGTTCACTTACTAGGCCTGATGAAAAAGTTAAAGATGTATTGGTGCATGTGGGATCACATATTTTCCCTATGGATTTTATTGTATTGGACTTTGATATGGATATAGACCTCCCATTATTTTGGGATATCTATTTTTTTCTACTGGGCATGCTTTGATAAATATTGCACTGGGTAGTTGACGATGTGAGCCCATGATAAAATTGAGGTGTTTGATGTGTACAAAGTAATAAAGTTGCTGACTATTTATGAGGAGTTATATGCTATGATGGTGATAGAACTTGAATTAGATCTCCCACCCTCTACTTCCAAGGATTTCTTAGAAAGGGAATTATTGGGGCATGATATCTTTAAATATACAGAAGCTAATGAGATGGTACAAATTTTAGATGTGAAAAGAATCTGTATTTATGAGGTAGATTCGAGCCTCTAAATAGAACCCTTGGCCCCCTTCCAAACCTTCTATTGATGAAGCTCCTAAACTAGAGTTAAAGACACTCCACACCTCAAGTATCTTCTTAGGGGGAAATGATACCTTTCTGTTATTCTATCTATAGGGATATAATATATAGGTTAAAGAGTCTTTATAAATGCTTAGAAAGGAGGAAGAAAGCTATTGGGTGATAGATGTTAGACATTTAGGTTACCAGTGTTCCTTTTTGCATACACAAAATATTCATGGAAGGTGGGTATAAACTAAGTGTGCAACACCAGAGAAGATTAAATCTAGTATTGAAAGAAGTGGTATGAAAGTAAGTGATCAAGTGGCTTGATGCAAGCATTATGTACCTTATTTCAGCCAACAAGTGGGTGAGCCTCATCCTGTGTGTCCCAAAAAAGAGAGGCATGATAGTGGTGACTAATGATAATAATAACTTGATCCCAAATCACACAGTAACAGGATAGAGGATTTGCATGGACTATTAGAAGCTTAATGATATCACATGCAAAGATCATTACCCAATCCCTTTAATTGACTAGATGTTGGACAGACTTGTTGGACAAAAGTATTATTGTTTTTGGATGGGTATTCTTACTCTAATAAAATATACATATCACCATAAGATTAAGAAAATACCACGTTCACCTGTACATGTGGAACTTTTTCTTCAAACTTATCCCTTTAGATTGTGTAATGCGTCGACCACTTTCCAGCTCTGCATAATGGCTATATGTTATGACATAGTGGAAGAATTTATTAAGGTATTTATGGACAATTTTTCTATTTTTGGTAACTCATTTACAGTGTGCTTGCAGAATCTTGACATGGTCCTAGCAAGATGTGAGAAGACTAATTTTGTATAAAACTGGGAGAAATGTCATTTTTTAGTCAAGGAAGGCATCACTCTTAGACATACAGTGTCTAAAAGAGGATTGTAGATAGATTGAGTGAAAGTAGAGGTTATATAGAAGTTACCACCACTAGTGTCAATCAAAGAAATGCATAGTTTTCTCGAACATGCTAAATTCTACAGGAGATTTAGTAAAGATTTCCCAAATATGTTAATATCTATGTACATATTGCATGAAATAGAAGTAAAGCTTTAATTTGGGGCTAATTGTGTCTAAGAATTTGAGGAGTTGAAGAAGAAGTTGACAAAAGATTCTATCTTGATAGATCTTGATTGAGAGCTCCCTTTTGATTTAATGTATGATGTTAGTGATATAGAAGTGGGGGTAGTGCTAGGTTAGCAGAAAGAGAAGCAGCTCTTTCATCCTATATACTATTCTATCCAAGCTCAGGATGCCACCCAGACAAATTACACGATGATTGAGAAGGGGATGTTGGCTTTAGTTTAAGCTTTTGACAAGTTTAGATCTTATGTGGTGGGGAAGAAGGTAATAGTACACACTAACTGTGCTGAATTCAGGTGCTTATTTAATAAGAAATATTCTAAACCCATACATATCAGATGGATTATTTTATTACAATAATTTGACCTTGAAGTTTGAGATAGAAAAGAAACAAAGAATCATGTGGCAAACCATTTGTCAAGGGTAGAGGATTGATCACATGTAGTTGAATATGGTTGTATTAAAAAGGAGTTTCCCAATCAACAACTCCTAGAAATGACAATAATCAAGCTATTATTAGTGGGGTATATCACCTAAGGCGACTAGCCAGCAAAAGAAGAAGTTATACTTTAACTCATGCTCTTATATATTGGATGAGTCGTACTTGTTTAAGTAGAGCACTGATTGAGATATGAGAATATGTACTCCAGAATACTAGACTAAACAAGTGTTTGAGAACTATTGCTCATCACTTTATGGAGGTAACCATGCAATAGAATGCCCAATGTATAAAGTGTTTCAATCCAAATTCTTTTAGCCAACTCTATTCAAGGATGTGTTTGCATTTGTTAAAGAGTGTGATCAATGTCAGAAAATGAGAACTACATCTAGAAGATATGAAGTTCCATTAAACAACATTTTAGTGGTAGAGATCTTTGATATTTGGAGGATAGATTTCATGGGTCCATTCTTACCACCATTTGGTAATCAATACATCTTGGTCATAATTGAATACATATCTAAGTGGATAGAAGAAATATATCTCCTAGCTAATAATGAAATGTAGTGGTTAATTCATCAAGAAGAACATTTTCTCCCTATTCGGAATCCAAAGAGTGATCATTAGTGATGGAGGATCACATTTGTGAATAATTGGTTCAGAAATTTATTATCAAAGTACAGGGCGAGACATCGCGTTGATAGAACATACCATTCCCAAATAAGTGGTCAAGTTAGAATATCCAATTATAAAATTAAGAAAATTCTCCAAAAAAATTTGTAAAATGCTTAGCACAAGAATTGGGCCATCAAATTAGATAATGCACTATGGATGTATAAAATTGCTTACAAAAAGCCCATAGGTACCTCACTGTATTGATTGGTACACGAGAAAGACTATCATTTGCCTATTGAGCTTGAGCATAAGTGTATTGGGCTATAAAAAAAATATAGATTCTGAGTTGGCAGGGCAAAAGTGATTGCTTCAATTACAAGAACATTATGGCCTGAGTCTTTGAGCCTGTCCAAAATGTGTTGTTGTTTAAATTGAGGTTAAAGCTTTTCCCAGAAAAGTTGAGGTCAAAGTGGTATGATCTATTTAAGGTTGTTCGAATTACCCTGCAGTTGAGCTATGACATTAGGATAAGAGCGAGACCTTTATGGTAAACTAGAAGAGAGTTAAGCATTATTGGGCCGAGAACAAAGAAAGATAGAAGACATCCACCAGGTTTGCAGATGAATAATTGGGAGTTGAATTGTGTCGTGATGTTAAATTAGGCGCTCTTTGGGAGGAAACCCGAGAATTTAATGTAATAGTTAGGATCGATAAAGAAACAAAAAGAAAAAAGTGAATAAAAATATAAAAAGAAGTGTCAATCCACGACCAAAACTATGGCGCTTAGTGGGAGGCAAACCCACCTTTTTAACATATTTCATTATTTTAGGCGTGCTTTTATAGGATTAATGGTGGTCCATGGCATTAGAGAAAGAAAGTGAGGGGTTTACGATTGATTTTTGAAGGTTGAGTTCATGCCCAGGCACCAAGGTAAGTTGGAAACAAAAAAAATTATAAAATAGGGAACAAATTAAAAATTCCCTGAGGCACCAAAATAGTGAACACGCATTATATCATCGTGTCACAGAAGGAAAATTCCATTTTGTGGCATGGCACGGAGGAGCGTATTATTTTGGTTTACCCTCCATCCCAAAATTAGTTGGTATTTGTGAAATTAACGTGCCACAGAGCAAGTATTCTGCATAATTTTCATGGCACAAACATTACATTTTTTAAAAAAAGAACCTATTAAAACATACGAGTAAAACCCGATCGACACTCTCTTTAAAAAAAAATCCCAAATTCTCTTCTATTCTTTTAACCCTAATGTGCCACCCTCTCTAATTTCTCTCAAATATCGACATGCCACACTGCTCCATATTTACTGAATCTCCTTCTCTCTATTTTGTTTAGGTGCAATAGTTATAAAAAATTTCCTTTTTTATTGTACTACTATTTGCTGCGTGAAGATGCCCTATGAGTTTGGAGGCCGGAAAATCCATGTGTTTTGATGAAATTTGAGGTGTCTATAAGATTAAGATCCAACAGGTTATGTCAAGTGATTTAACCACCATAGTTTGTGATGTTGGTATTCATAATGTTTTCTTGATGCATTTAAGGGTCGTAACAGTTATATGAGGTCTAGGCAAGGGAAACATTAATACTTGTGTATTTTATGGTTTGAGGCACCTAATTTTGTGATAGAAATTGAGGATCGTAGCATAGAGTTCAAATTGTTGAGATGAAAATACATATTCTTTGTGCCATGTGTGAAGAATGAATGGTTGAGATACAGTGTTGCTATTGTCACTTAAATTAGCCATCATTATTTGTTATGTTGTAAGTTCTGTGAAATTGATAAGTGATATCGCTTGAATATGCTTGAAGTCTAAGTAAATCACCATATTAATGGATTTAGTCCATCTTTTAAACAATCAACAATTGAACTCCAATGGTAACGGGAGATGTGCTAAACTAAAGTTATTATATATACACTTTAATGGTGACTTAATTTGATTAAGTTGAGCCAGCCTAACTCATTACAATAAGGGGAACTAGTGGATGACACGCATATCATGACCAAATTTTTGTGTCATGATGGTAGCTACTTTATCCCCACTAAGTAGGGAAGCCAAACCGTAGCCTGGATATACAAGCAAAGGATTAATTTGGTGGGAAAAGCCATAAATCTCGAAAATATGCAAGTAAAAGACTTACAAACAAAAAATCATGGAATAATAATAAGACGAGAGATAAATAAGATAAATAATAACATTCCACAACCTAGTATTATCGGTACAAGATCCGCTACTCCAAAAGAATACGAGTACTATCATAGTGAAATATACATTAGTCTCAAAAATGAAAAGACTAAGCAAAATACAGAAGAGGAGAAAAGGTCAAATTTGACTCTGAGAGCTCACCATGTCTCCGAACTCTGGCTCACATGATCATAGCATCAATGACAGCAACTAATACTCTGATCTGTACCCAAAAGGTACAAAATTGTAGTAAGAGTACCAAAGCCACGGGTAATCAATAGGCATCACGGACTGACTGAGCTAAATCATAATATAAGTACAATAAAAATGTGAGATAAATAAGATAAGTCAAGGTAAGAGGGAAAACTTGGAATAATGCTCCAAATATTATAAATAAATGAATAACCAGAACAATAAAATTAAAGAAAACATGGCTATCACTACAAAACTGGACCCTATTAGACAGAGAGTTCAGTAAGGTAAAAAGCCCAAAGTAGGCCTCCATAAGCTTTGAGGGTTCATTCCAAGAGAAGTAACAACCAGAATTTTGCTAATTAATTGTATCTCAAAATTATAATTGCAGATCCTTCCATACGGTGAACACTAGACATGAATCGGTCCCACAACCATCATAAATAATCACTCGATGTCGTATTTGAATCAAAGCACATATCATTATTTGCCGGACATGATCCAAAACTTATATAGTTATTTTTTGGACTTGAACCGGTCCTCATATCATGAATAATCTAGGAATCGAATCGATCTTATGATCATAAATTGCCGAACTTGAATCGAATCTAGCATCTTCTCCCAGGTATCAATCTAGAATAAAGTATCATGTATTTAACCTCCTCAAGCTCTAAAATATATATTTAAATAGTGTAACACGCTTATAAAGTCTGCTAAGAGCTAATAGTAGTCTTGGCCTAAGGTGGGTCAGAGGGGATCCTTTTTAATCCACAAAATCCATCCTAAGGCAAATTTTATCCAAACATGGATAAGGTATCAAATTTCACTACTAGATATTAAGTAAGCCACATCAAAGTCCTAAGATAGAAATTCCAGCTAAAAATAAGTAATTAAGTCAATTATGTCTATCTTACAGTCCCTTAATCGGCTAAATAATCTAATTCACGCTAAATGTAACTCCAAGTCCTAATTTTCAACCCATATCTAGTACATTATCATAAATATGCTAAATTTAACCCAATCTATAAAAAATGTAAACCTAGCCTACCGGGACGCCGAAGAAAGCCCGATGAAGTTTGCTATATCAATGATCTCCCTCTCTGAAAAGCTTTCACATGATGCCACGCAATCAAAATAACAATCTACTCATCAATACAAGGACAAAGGAGCCCATATTGCATTTTTATGCTTCAGGTCCAAAACTATGTAAAAATCCTATATGGGGCTCGCTTATGGAATCACACTTTCAAACCCGTCAATGTGTCCTTCTATGCTCAAGTAACATTTACCCTCAAGAATGGGTAAATTACGAGCTCAAATGATGCCTCAATCTACTCAACAAGAATCTAGCGATTTTGGAACTAAATTGAGAAATTAACCATGAAATTAATACAAAATTACCAAGATTTTGAGGAAGAAATGAGAAATCCGAGCACAATCACCCTAAAATCCCCTAATAACGGTTCTCCTAATTTCCCACACTTTCTAGGGTTTTCATTCTTGAGGCTTGTCAGGAAACTTGGATAAAATTGGGCTAATTGGGGCGTTTAATGGCCTCTAGGTTCTGGTTAAGCGGACACTTGATCGCTGAAGCAGTCACTGATAAAGCGACCAAATACCACTATAGTAGTATTCGCTAATCTGTACCCTCCGCTTAAGTGGACCAAAAACCACTTAAGTTGACTGGGATATGCTTTAGTAGCCCTTGGCTGGTAAGCCTGGTCACTTAAGCAGCCTTTACTAAAGTGACCCAAATACGGCTTTAGCGGATGCACCAGCTGAGTGGTGCATTGTAACAACTCAATCTTATGAATCATTGTAACAACTCAATCTCATGAATCAATATACTCAATAATCCAATTTGTCATAAGGAAGCTTAAAGCTTGACACATATCTTGAAAGCACATGAAATATCAACTCATGGTAGAAATATGAAATTCACAATATTAAATATCAAGTCATAACTTGGGAATACCAAAATAATCATGTATAACAAAGTTTGAACAATTTATATTCTCATAATCTCATGATGAAGTAATTTGGGTATAAACCCACTTGCAAAATCATATAAATCCATAATAGAAATCAAAGCTTTGGGCACAAGAACGAAAGAATTGCTCTTGTTCAAAACCCCGCATACCTTAATCTTTGAAATTGGATGAATTCCAGTGCTTGAGACTCTATCCGCACTTGTAATAAATGATTCTCGAAGCCCACACTATGAGGAACTTGATTCTTGAAGAAATCTTGAAGATTTATGGATGATTTTTGGAAGATTAATGTCCTTAAATAAAAACCCTAGATATATTTCCTAAGAGAATTGGAAGAGAGAATGAAGAAATTAGGGTTTAGATGGGAATTCTCATATATATAGGGGCCTCCAAAAAATGGGAAAAGACAAAAATACCCTTGCAAAAACGTCCTTTAATTGCTGAAAAAAAATAGATGACAACATTCGTGACAAGTCGTCACGAAATGTCATCACAAAAGGGTGAATTTTATGATTTTCTGCTTATGGTTGACAACATTGGTGATAAGTCGTCACACTTGTGACAACTTATCACAAAATGTCGTCACTGGGGGTGGAAATCTGCCTAAGGCTGATGACTATAGTGATAAGTCGTCACACTTGTGACAGCTTATCACAAAATGTCGTCACTCAGTTTTCCAGCCTGACATGATGAATAAAATAGGCATTACTCTTGGCTCCGATACCGTATTTGGGTGAAATTGGTATCATTGGAAAGCTAATTTAATTATATATATTTTGGTAGGTCATGAGCTCAATAATTCGTTGTATAACGAGAGATATGCTCATTTGAAGTTGAATATGGCAATATCCTTTCCAAGAATCCAATCGGTAAGGAATGTTTTGATTCACCTAATCGCTAGGACATCTTTGAGGCCTTAATACACATCACCCTTGATCAGAAAACAACCAAAGCACTATAATTTACTTATCATGATCTTGAGTCATGGTTTCACTATTGGTTAGAGTCTTGGGGTATTACACTCCCGAGCCTCAACACACCCTTCATGGGTGATACTCATTGGAATACCTACTCTCCAACTCCAAAACTCAAAGCATGAAGTCTACAATCTGTATAAGCCTTCTTCCTATTCTGAGTTGCCCTCAGCCTATCCTTAATCACCACGAGCCTATCCAATGACTCTTAAAGCAAGTTAGTATCACGGGACTTAATCTTGGAGGTCTTGAACCATCCAATCGAAGATCGACAATGCATACCATATAATGCCTCAAATAGTACCATCTCAATACTCAAATGGTAGATATTCTTATATGCGAACTCCAACAAATCTAAGTGTTGCTCCCACTGACCTCCAAAATCCATAACATAGGCTAGGAGCATATCCTCAAAAATCTGAATAGTCAATTCCGACTACCCGTTGGTCTGAGGGTAGAAGGTTGTGCTAAGATTCACCTAAGTACCCAACTCCTCCTGAATAGCTCTCCAAAATTTAGAAGTGAATGTCAAACCCCAATCGGAAATAATAGATATAGGCACTTCATGCAAGCAGACTACCCCACAAACATATAAATAGGCCAACCTCTCGGCACTGAAGGACATCTAAATAGGAATAAAATTTGTTGACTTAGTCAACTGGTCCACAATAACCCAGATACCATCAGAACCACGGGAGGTGAGAGGCAAACTACTAACAAAGTTCATTGTAATCCGCTCTCACTTCTACTCGAGGATGGGAAATCTCTAAATCAGGCAACCAGACCTCTAATGCTTGGTCTTTACCTATTGACAACATAGTCAATGAGCTACAAAGTCCGCCACATCTCCCTTCATGCCACTCCACCAATAATGTTTCCTCAAATCTCTATACATCATAGTTGTACTAGGGTGACTATAATATCTAGAGTTGTGAGCCTCGCGCAAAATCAACTAAATCAAATCACCAACCCTCATAACACAAATGTGGCCATCGTATTCAAAATACCCTCGGAGTTTATGGTATCCCTCTTGAACTCATTACTCAGCATTTGATCATGGATGATACAAAGTATTATATCCTTGAACTGACGACTCCAAATTTACTCAACTAAGGTAGATTTTGACTCAACACTAGCAAGAATCCTCTTGGGATATCAATCCGCACAATCAAGTTGGTTAAGGACTGTATGTCCCATACTAACAGCTATTGAGAAAATGAGATAGAAGCCAAGCTACCCATACTCACTTTCTTCCAACTCAAGGCATTTGCTACCATGTTCGCCTTGCCCGGATAAAATGAAATAGAGATGTCATAATCCTTATGCAACTCTATCCATCTATGCTGCCTAGAATTAAGCTCTCTATGAGTGATAAGATGCTGAAGACTATAATGATCAGTGTTGATCTCACAATGCACACCATAAAGATAATGCCACCTAATATTAAGTGTAAAAACTTCCACCGCCAACTCCAAGTCATGAGTGGAATAGTTGCGCTTATGCAACTTCAGCTTCCTCGGCACACAAGCAATCACCCAACCCTATAGCATTAAAACATATCCCAAACCAACATAGAAAACATAACAATATATGATGAATCCCTTACCCTCAACAAGGAGAGCCAATATAGGAGCTGAAGTGAGAAATCCCTTGACCTTCCAAAAGCTTGATTCGCACTCCTCAGACCACTAGAAAGGAACCTCTTTTCAGGTCAATCTAACCATCGGTGCTGCAATAGAAGCAAACCCCTAAACAAACTTCCTCAAGTAATTGGCCAAACCAATGAAGGTACGAACCTCAGATGGAGAAGTTGGCCTAGCCCAATCATGAATAACCTCAATCTCCATAGGGTCTGCCTTAATACCATCCCAAGACACCACATGCCCTAGGAATGATGCCGACTCAAGCCTGAATTCACACTTTGAGAATTTGGATAAAATCCTATGATATTTTAAAGTTTGGAACACAATCCTCAAATATTGTATATGCTCCTCCTTACTCCTCGAATTCACAAAAATGTCATCAATGAACATAATCACAAAGGAATCCAAATATGGCCTGAACACGCAGTTCATCAAATGCATAAATGTGGCTAGGCAATTGGTCAACCTTAAAAGACATCATTGGAACTCATAATGACCAAAACAAGTCCAAAGGCTATCTTAGGGATGTCCTCGGCCCGAATTCTCAACTGATGGTAACCGAACCTCAAGTCAATCTTAGAGAACATTGCTTCTCCCTAAAACTGGTTAAATAAATCATCAATATGAGGCATATGATACTTATTCTTCACTTTCACCTTATTAAGCTGCATGTAGTCAATATACATACACAAGGAACCATTCTTCTTCTTCACGAACAAGATAGTAGCACCCCAAGGTAACACACTCTGACAAATGAAATCCATACCCAAAAGATCCTGAAGCTGAGAATTAAGCTCCTTAAGCTTGGCAGGATCCATATGGTAAGGTGTCATAGAAATAGGTCAGATACCCGGCTTAAGATCAATAATAAACTTACGTCATGACCCATAACCAAGAGTTATGAAGGCAATTGTCGCGGCAAGACTTAATAAGTAAGTCTATCACCCAAACAGATATTAAATAAAAAGAAAATACCAAAACCCAAGGCAAGTCTCCTAGAATAGAGTCGAACCACACATATATAGTAATAGCGAACGTACATGACCAAAAATACCATACAAAATCCCAAAACCTGGTGTCAGAGTGTAAGACCTAATAGTCCTAAGGGGTCAAAATCTGTCTCTGAATATAAACTAAGACATAAACTAGATAAGAAGAAGTAGTAGGTCAACTCTGAAAGCATAGATCAACCGCTACCTTGAATATACTCCAAATACCATTTGAGTCAGCTATCGCACGATGCACTTGTACCTAGATCTGTACCAAAAGGGCGCAATAGGGTTGAGTACAGTCCACTTGTACTCATTAGGTATCATAGGCTGACTTGGAAAAGTAGAAAATAAAGCATATAAAATACACACTATGGGTGGGCACGTCACTTGCAATCAGAAAATATCCCAAGTAGAAGCCTACACAATCTCCACTAATAGTTTTACAATATACAAATACACTATAAACAAATATGAGAAAGAGGTGCAAATATCCTGATATGCCAAATACAAGTATAAGAAAGAAGTAAAAATAGATAGATATCATATCAAGGACAATAATACAACACAGAATGAGCACAACATATGAAATGCAAAGAATATGATGTGATGAGGATGTGATTCTTGAGATTGTCGCACAACCTACGTATACACCTACTGAATTGTGCCTCGGGGTAGGACCCATGGGGGGTTCTTCATCCCACCTTCAATGCATTATCAAATATCAATATCCATGACTCTTCTCCAGCACATCCCTCGGCAAAGGGTCAGTAACGATGTCACAAGCTAGTATTTCTAGTATTTCCACAGTGGTACCAATGTTTCACAAGTACATATAATATGAGGATGCAATGCTCATAACCAACCAGAATGAGGATTTCCAAAACCAATCAATATATCAACCATGTGAGCCAAAACTCACTCAATACGCCATCAAGGCACGAATCTAATGTAATCATATGGCAATAGAGCAAAATACACAACAATATGCCATTGATACCACATCAATTTCAATTCAGTATGTTCACCATATACTTCCAAATATACATACATAAGGCCAACAACATCATACAAGACCCCACATGGTTACACATAGCAGATAATGTCTTACTATCACCAAACAACAACAGCATAAGCCCCCACACGGGCATAACACAGTATTAATAGCCATTTTTATGACTAGTTCCCACACCTGTAACATGATTTTGTACCAATATTAACTACTCAGCCCAATCTGAAGAAAGTTAAGCCAAAATTTGAAGAAATTTAAGCCATAACCTACCTCAAATATCGAAAACCAATTCAAAAATACTCTACTACAAAGTTTTCTCCTCACAAACAGACTCTGAATCAACTAAAACATACAAATATGGAATCTACACATTAAAAGGTAGCTAACGATACCTATATTTCCCATTTTTGGGTGGGGGTCAAAATGGACCCTCAAAATGGGTTTTCGAAAAAGAAAGGTAAATCAAAATTCTAGTCCAAAAATATATTTCCCAAGATTAAAGGAAATCATAGAAGAAAACCCAAGTGAAAACGAGTTGAAATTGGGGTTTAAATCAGGAAATTACTAATTTAGCCCTTTCGAACCAAAATTCCCAAATTCAACTTTTGATTCTAAGTTTTAAGAGGATTAAAATGATAACAACTAGAGAAAAGTAATTGAAATGAGATTTTGGAGCTTACCCAAGCTTTAAAGTGGAAAAATTGCCCAAAACTCGAAACCCCAGGCTCCAAGTCTTGAAAATGGTCAAAGATTATGAAAATAGGGATATAATCCAACCAGGCATCGACTAAGTGACCACCAGGTTATTTAAGTGGATATCACTTAAGCGACGAGGCATCTTTTACGTGATGCCCACCTTGTCACATAAGAGACTAGGTTGTTGCTTAAGCGACAGTTTCTTAAACAAGCCAGGTGTCGTTTAGGCGACACTTTAGCTGTCAAGCCAAGTTGCTTAAGTGGCGTACCAGCTGAGTGGTACACCATCTAAAGATTTGGAGAATTCCAAGTCTATGCAGACCCCCTCGACATTAATTCAGAATCCCAGGAATGCAAATGAATAATGCCACCTAATCAAATTCGATGCTCCAAACTCAACGGCGATATCAGATTTTTGAAAAAACATCATTTTTTATAAAGTTAACCCTCGAAACCCAGTATCATAACTTTTCAAATCGAGGAACAAAATAAGATATAAAAGCCATAAAACCACACCAACCATGTTACCAATCTAAAATTGATGTTTTGAATCTACTAGCACAGTCTGTTTTGCCATCCAATGTACAAATCAATAAATGTTGACCGAAGTCAACTAATAAGCCTTTATAACCACCTAAAACTACATCTTACACAAATCACACAAAATGCATTTGGAATCGTGGCAATCATCCCCACAGCCTAAAAATACCACTAAGCGACCACGGAGAGGGATAAATGGTCATATAAAACAAAAATAAATATTTCACAAAAGTCACCAAAAATTAGATTATTACATCATCCACCACAAAGAATCTAGTTCTTTCTTGAACTAAAGGCAAGAGAAATACTTGAATCTATGAAAATATGGGGATAACTACCATGCATATCAGACTCGACCTCTAGAGTAGACTCATCTACACGTCAATGTCTCTACTGGACCTTAATCACTAGAATATCTTGAGAATTCAAACTGCCTAACATCCCTGGTTAAAATAGAGATGGGCTGCTCGACAAAAGATAACCTCTCATTTAACTACACTGAATCCAATCGAATGACATGACACTCATCTGGAATGTAATGTAGAAGCATGAAAACATAAAAACTAGATGGGCAGCTAATAAATCTTGGGATAATTCTAACTCATATGCCATATCCCCAATAGTCTAAAGAATGTTAAAAGGTCCAATATACCTGGGGCTAAGCTTGACCCTCTTCCCAAACCTCATCACTCCTTTCATAAGCGACACACAAAGAAAGACTTGATCACCAATACTAAATCTCAAGGCACAAAGTCTATTAGCTGCATATCATTTTTTTCTACTTTGAGCCGCTCGAAGTCTATTTTGAATGACATGAACTCTAGCCAAAGACTCCCGAAGTTAGTCCATACCTTGAGATCTAATCTTAGAAACCTCAAATCAGCCAACTAGAGAGCGACAACGCCTACCATACAAAGCCTCAAAAGAAGTCATCTTAATACTGGAATGGTATTTATTATTATATATAAACTCCACTAAAGTTAGATGTTGCTTTCAATGACCTCTAAATTCCATAACACAAGCATGGAACATATCCTCAAAAACCTGAATAGTCATCTCTAACTGACCATCGGCTTGGGGTTGAAATATCATACTAAGATCAACTCGGATACCCAACTTCTCCTAAAAAGTCTTCTAAAAATGAGATATAAACACTGAACCTCTATTTGATATGATAGATAATGGCATACCATGAAGATAGACTATCTCATGAATATAGATATGAGCCAACCTCTCAGCACTAAAAGAAGCCTGAACCAAAATAAAATGAGAAGATTTGGTCAATCGATCCACGATAAACCAAATACTATTAGAACTACGAGAAGTATAAGGCAATACAGTTGCAAAGTCCATAGTGATCCGTTCTTATTTCTACTCGAGCATGGGTAACCTATGAAGCAAACCACCAATTCTTAAATGATCAACCTTCACCTACTAGCAACACAGGCAACGAGCCATAAAATTTTTCATATCCTTCCTCATACCACCCCCATCAATAATATTATCTCAAATCATGATACATCTTAGTTACTCCTAGATGGATGGAATACCTAGAATAATGAACCTCCTCCAAAATCAATCTAATCCAAGTACCCATTCTTGACATACAAACTCGGCCTCCAATCCTCAAAACACCATTTGGATCAAGCGAGGCTTCCTTAGCCTCACCATTTAACACCTTATCTCAAATCACTCTCAACCCAACATCATCAAACTGATGAGCCCAAATTTTCTCCATTAAGAAAGAGCTACCCTAAAAAATGCTACAATACACCTAAGCATTAAAATATTAAGCCTAACCATCTGGTTAGATAAATGTCGTTTCTAGGTCAAAATATACATCAAGCTACCTATGTTAGTCAAATTCTGGCTTAAGGCATTCGCAACCATATTTTCCTTACCCGGATGATAGAGAATGGTCAAGTCATAACCCTTAAGCAACTCAAACCAATGACGTTGCCTAATATTAAGATCTCATTGGGTGAAGAAATATTAAAGTCTATGATAATCTGAGAAAATCTTACAATGGACTCCATATAAGTAATGCCTCCACAGCTTCAAAGCAAATACAACCGCGCACAACTCCAAATCATAGGTAAGGTAATTCCTCTCATAGGGCTTCAACCGATGAGAAGCATAACACATCATCTAACCCAACACTAAAAGCATCACAAAAGACAATAAAACCCACACCCTCTTTAGGCAAAGTCAAGATAGGAGCTTAAGTCAAAAAATCCTTGAGCTTTTGAAAGCTCACCTCACAATCATTGAACTACTAAAAGGAAATATTTGTCTAAGTCAACTTGGTCAATGGAGATGCAATAAATAAAAACCCTCAATAAAGCGCTAATAGTAACCTATCAAACCAATAAAACTCTGAATCTTAGTAGGAGAAGTAGGCCTAGCCCAATCATTAACCCTTGTAATCTTGGTCGGATCAACCATAATGCTATCTTTGGTCACCACATGACCTAAGAAAGAGATAGACTCCAACCAAAACTCACACTTAGAGAGCTTAGCATACAATTTCTCATCCTTCAATCTCTGAAGCACAATTTGAAAATGTTCTTCATGGTTAGCCTCACTCTTGGAATAAACTAAGATATCATAGATGAACATAAAGACAAAAGAGTTAAAATACAGTCGAAATACTTGGTTCTTCAACTCCATAAATGTGGATGGGACATTAGTCAACCCAAAGAACATGACCAAGAACTCATAATGATCGTATCAAGTTTGAAAAGCAGTTTTCTAAATATTCAAAGCCCTAATCCTCAATTGGTGATACCCGAATCTCAAATAAATCTTTAAAAACACTAAATCACTCTAAAGTTGATCGAACAAATAATCAATACAAGGAAGAGCATACTTATTCTTAATTATCACCTTGTTTAACTATCAGTAATCAATACATATACTCATAGACCCATTATTTTTCTTCACAAATAAGACAGGCGCACCTCAAGGTGATATACAAGGTCGGATAAATTCCTTATCCAACAACTCCTGCAATTGATCCTTCAATCCTTTTAACTCTATTAGGGCAATCCTATAAGGAGGAATAGAAATAGGCTTGGTGTCTGGCTCAACGTTAATAACAAAGTCAATATTACGATCTGGAGGTATACTAGGCAAATCTGTAGAGAAAGTATCAATGAACTCATAGAAAATATAAATAGAATCTAAAGAAGGAGGTGAAGCATCACTAGTATCACGAATAAGGGACAAAAAAAAACATCCCCTCTGAACTAAATGACGAGCCTAAAATAATGATATAACTCTCTTGGGACCTGAATGAAGTTCTGAGCTATCCTTGACGCACACGGTGAAGCTAAGGTCACGATCTTAGCATAACAATCTAGGACAACACGATAAGGAGCTAACCAATCCATACCCAGGATGACATCAAAATCTACCATATTAAAGACAATCAGATCTACCCAAGTCTCGCGTCCAGCAAAAGTCACAACACAAGATGTATGCACCTGATCTACTACTATAAAGTCTCTGATAGGGGTAGATACATGGATAGGCATGGAAAGAGGCTCACTAGCAGAATTATAACCTAAAGCAAAATATGCAGACATAAAAGAAATTCGATCGTGAATCAAATACACAGATGTAGATTTGAAACAAATAGGGATGATACCTATGATGGAAGCCTATGCCTCTAGTCTGGTGGGTATAACATAGCACTGTCCACGACTACTACCTGATTGAGTAGCCCTGCGACCACCACCATGGGTAACACTACCAATGCCCCGTGTACCTCTAGTAGAACCTCTACCTCTTACAGCAGATATAGGAGTAGTCCTAAAAATATGGCAAGGACAGTCCTTAGCCAAATGGTCAACCTCATCACTCATATAACAACCTCTATGGCTCAACTCAATAGGAGGAGGTATGGTTGAGCTAAAACGACCACCCAAAGATGTTGACTAAGAAGACCCACTACTTGAACCTTGCAAGGCTACCTGCACTAGTCTATCATGATACCCATAGAAATTTCTAAAATCTCTACCTCAAGAAGTGTGACCTCTAAACTCGCCTTGAAGGTACACCCTCTAAGCGTCTCCCTGAGATACTCAAAGAATAGACTCAATGATATTAGCATAATCTACTATACTCTAAAATGATGCCCCATACACTACCATCTGAGTTGTAGCTAGCTAAAGAGAAACATCCAACCCCTACATGAACTTTTAAATCTTCCCAGACTCAATAGCAATACCAGTATAAGAATGTCTAGACAAGGCATGAAAATGTGCCTCATACTCTACAACAGTCATGGAGCTCTAATCCAAGCGATCAAACCTATCTCTCATCTGATCCTTCAAACTATAATACATAAACATGTCCATAAAAACATTAACAAACTGATCTCAAGTCATCTTTGGAGAATAGATAAGTTTAAAACTAACAAGTGACTTCACCAATCTCTAGTTGATTCACTCAACTAATAAGTAGTATAAGCAACCCTATGCGACTCAAGCGAACCAAGGTTATGCAAGATAATCAATTAATAACTCACAGGCATCCTCACCTACAGTACCACTGAACCTAAGAGGACCCAAATGAGTGAACTCTCAAACCTTTTCTAATCCTCAAAATATATAACTGTACTCACAACAATAGGAGTCATAGTAAATTTGGCTAGATGAAATCCCACCTAAGGAGGTAGCTTAGATGAAGGTTAAACTCCAGCTCTTGGAATACCATACTCAGATGCAGAAACTAAAGGAGGAACAACACTCAAAGTCTATGAAGCACCATAAGCAGATCTCGGTACCACTAGAGGATCCACACTCAAAATCGGAGGAACACCATAGGCAGACTCTGGCACAGACAGAGGTACAATACTCAGAGCTAGAGAAACATAAGATGCACTCAAAGGAGCACCCTCCAAAGGGGTCAGCAAGCTAATCAACAACCCCTCTAAGACTGGGTAGAAGAACTTTGTGGAATCGGAGTAGGCCCTATATCTCCAGCATGCTTAACTCAAAGCTTAAGAGAAAGAGCCCTAGTACTATCTATGGATGGGGAAAATCCTTGTGCCTGTCCACTACCTTGAGCCCGTCTACGGCTCTCAACTTTCCCTCTAGACTAAGCTCTCTACTTGGATGATAGCACTACATATCTAGCCTCATGGGATCTAGTCCTCAATATTTGCATAGAAAGAGTGAAATGATGTTTATAACACAAAGTATGAAAGATCTGTATGATATAGAATGAAATAAGAAAAATCTTCAAAAGATATATTATAGCCTCTCGAAGATAGATATAGATGTTTATGTACCAATTTACGAGTCATGGTAATGCTTGTTTCTTCAATATTTTGGACTCTATTAGACACTTTATTTTTACACTAATGAAACCAAGGAATCTGGTTGCTCTGATACTAGTTTGTTATAACCCAAAACCAAGAGTCATGATTGCACTTGTTGTGGCAAGCCTTGACAAGTAAGCCTATCACCCAAATTGATATGAAATAAAAAGACAATACCAAAACCCAAGGCAAAACTCCTAGAATGGATTCAAACCACACATATAAAGTAATAGCGAAAGTACATGACCAAAAATACCATACAAAATCCGAAAATCTAGTGTCATAGTGTAAGAACTACTAAATACATCTCGAATGTCAAAAGATACAATAGTAGTCTAAAAGGATCAAAATCGAACTCAAAATACAAACTAAGATATGAACTAAATAATAAAAAGTAGTAGGTCAACTCCATAAGAATAGATCGACCTCTACTTCAAATATACTCTAGATACCGCCTGAATCAGCGACTACACGGTGCACTCATTCCTGGATCTGCACTGAAAGGGCGCAGTAGGGGTAAGTACATTCACTTGTACTAAGTAGGTATCACAGACCGATCGAGCAAAGTAGGAAATAAAGCATATAAAATGTACACTATGGTCACATCACCTACAATCATAAAATGTCCCAAATGATAGCCCGTACCATCTCCACTAATAGTTTAATAATAGAAATATATACCATACACAAATACGAGAAAGTAGAACAAATATTCACGTATGTCAAATACAAGTATATTAAAGAAGTACAAAAAATAGATATCACACCAGAAATAATAATACAACAAAGAATCAACACAATATATAAAATGCTATGAAGATGATGATGATTTGATAATAATGTGATGGTCGAGGTTGTCGCACAACCTTCATATACACCTATTGAGTTGTACCCCTGAGGTATTACCTATAGGAGGTTCGTCAACCCATATACAATATAATACCAATATTTATGACTCTTCTCCAGCATATCCCTCGATAGAGGGTCTATTACAATGACACAAGTCAGTGTTTCTAATATTTCCACAATGCTATCAAGGTTTCACAAGTGCATATAATATGAGGATGCAATGTTCACAACCAACCAAATTGAGAATTTATCAAACCAACTAATATACAAACCATGTGAGCCAAAATCCACCCAATATGCCATAAGCCATGAATCTAATGTAATGACATGCCAATAGAGCAGAATACACAACAATATGTCATTGATACCGCATAAATCATAATTTAGGATTTTCATCATAAAGATACCGCCAAATATACATACATAAGGCCAACAACATCATACAGGACCCCACACTATCACACATAATAGATAATGTCTCAATACCCACCTAGGCATAACACAATATTAATAGCTATTTCCATGATTATTTCCCACACACGTAACATAATTTTATACCAATATTAACTACCCAACCCAATCTGAAGAAAGTTAAGCCATAACCTACCTTAAAAGTTAAAAACCAGTCTAAATATCCTCTACCATGGAGCTTTCTCCTCATGAATGGACCCTGAATCAAATAAAGTATAAAAGTATGGAATCTACGCATTAAAAGGAATCCAACAATACATATATTACCAATTTTTGAGTCGGGGTCAAAATAGACCTCCGAGATGAGTTTTTGCAAAAGAAGGGTTAAACTAAAGTTTTAGTACAAAAATATATTTCCAAGATTAAAGGAACTCATAGAATAAAACCAAGTGAAAATAAGTTGAAATTGGGGTTTAAATCAAGAAATTACAAAATTAGGCCTTTCGAATCAAAATCCCCAAATTCCACTTTTGAATCCAAACTTTAAGAGGATTAAAATGATAAAACCCAAAGAAAAGTAATTAAAATAGAAGTTTGGCGCTTACCCAAGCTTAAAAATGGAAGAAATTGCCCAAAAATGTAAAACCTCAAGTTCCAAGTCTCAAAAATAGTGAAAATTGTGAAAATGGAGGATATAATCCACCCAGAAGTCGTTTAAGTGACCATAAGTCACTTAAGTGGCCATCGCTTAAGCGACCAGGCATCGCTTAGGCAATGCCTCCTTGTTGCGTAAGCAATAATCACTTAAACGAGCTTGGTGTAGCTTAGGCAACATTTTAGCTGTCAAGCCAATTCATTTAAGTGACCAAAGAGTTGCTTTAACGGTGAACCGGCTGGAGACTTAGAGGATTCCAAGCCTCCAAGAACCCCTCGAGATTCATTCAAAATCCAAAGAATGCAAATAAACTATTTTACCCGGTCAAAGTCGATGCTCCAGACTCAATGGCAATATCATATTTTCACAAAAATATTGCTTTCTCAAAGTTGACCCCAGAAATTTAATTTTACAGTTTTCTAAACTGGGGTCAAAATGAGATAAAAGTCGTAAAACTACACCAACTATGTTACCAACCTAAAATCAACATTCTAAATCTAAGTTGCAGTTCATTTTGTCATTTGACGCACAAATCAATAATTATTGACGAAAGTCAACTAATGACTTTATAACCACCAAAAACAATAATCTCGCACAAATCACATCAAAAATTAGGTTATTACAACTCAATATCACGCTCAGGAGGAAGACCAGGTAGATCGGTAGGAAAAATATCAAGAAACTCATGGACTATAGGAATGGAGCCAAGTGAGGGACTCTCCACACTAACATCGCAAATATAAGAGAGATAAGACTCGCAACCCCTCGATATAAGTATCCTATCCAGAAAATAAGAAATAATCACTATGGCTCGCGGATAATAGATCCTTGTCATATAATCGGAGGTATGTCAAGCATGGCATAAGTAAGAGTCTTGGAAAAATAATCTAAGACCTCATGATAAGGCGATGAACAAGTCCATGAAAAAATTCACATCAAAATCCATCATGTCTAGTAGAATAAGATCAACTTGAGTATCAAAATCTCGAATAGTCGTAGCATATGACCTATAAACTTGATCCACTACTAAAGAATCATCGAAAAACATAGATAAAGAATTACAAGATAACTTTAACAGTGGGGCATAGTAAGCAGATAAATAAGAATAAGTGGACCAGAATCAAATAAAGCAAAAGTTTGTTGATGGCATACTAAAATCATACCTAAAATTACCATATCTGAAGACTCTTTCTCGGGTCTACCAAGTATGACATACAACTAAATACGCTCGCCAGTTGGATGGACACCTGGTTGATCTCCTTTCCTGCCAGCCTGAGGAGTTCCATAGGCACCCTAGGGACCACCCCAACAGCCATACATACTAACATTAGCTAGGATAGGTACTACCCTAATTGGTGGAACACTCTAAGCTATAGTAACCACAACTCCCCGACTGGGGCACTCTCTCAAAAAATAGCCAAAGGCCCCACAACCATAACAAGCTCCAGGTACAGCACTGAACTTAGAAGATTCAGGTAACCAAAAATAACCACCTTGGTCAGAATAACCAAAAACCTCTCGAAGGCTGACCATTATTCTAGCCAAAATAATCACCGAAGCTAGACTAGCCTCCATCGATAATTTAAAGTGCAATAAGAACGGGTCTACTAGACTGACCCTAATGCTGATAAGGCTGACGAAGAGGGTACCTACCCTAAGAACCACTGCCTTTGAACCATCAGCCACTCCAACTCCCACTGAAATTACCTTGGTATCATGGTCTCTTATCACTACCTCTTTGAGACTCGTGATGTGTCTCCTTCATAACCTAAGTATGATCCAAAACCTCAACAAGAGATCTACCACCAACAACCACACTTTATGTAGCCAGCAGAGAGTAAGTCTCAATCCCCAAACAAAGCATCAAACCTGTTCATTATCAGATGATCAGATAGATATAACATGCCTAGACAACTCATGAAACCAAGCCTCATACTCCACAAAATCATTAAGACTCGGTCCAACCTCGAGAACTAGTCCCTCAAACGATCTATAAGGATACAAGGCATATACTTCTTAAAATAAAAACCACAAATAACTGAGTCCATGTCAAATGGGGAGATCCAGCTGGCCTGGAATCAAGATAACCTCACCACCAATGTTGAGCTACCAAATCCAACTAAAAAGTAGTGTTGTCAACACCACGAGCCTTATTTAGGCCCAAATTACGAAGCTTATACTCGTAAGAAACCAAGAACTCATAAGCATCCACATATGGTGCACCAAAATACCTAAGTAAAGTCAATCTCAAAATCTACCCAAAATCTTCTACTCCTCAACAGACATAGCAAGTAGGGAGACTACTGACTAAGCAACTACAGACGCTGGAGGAGTCTCAACTCCAGGAGCCACAACTACAAGCAACACTCCTACCTAAGTACCACTCTAATTCACAGAATCTGCACCAATAGATGGTGAACCACTAACTAATCCTAAGAGCTGAACCAATTCACCCCTAAGAAATGACAAAGAAATAAACCTCAATAGAGCTTAGGCTGGTCCCTGGCCCACCACTGGTTGGGGTGGAGGAATCTCTGGTACAAGTGTGGGAATAGGGTCTGGTAAAGGCTTTATGGTATTTAGTATGGTTGTGTCCTTTGATTTCCCTCGACCTCTAAGTTATCTACTATCTTTAGTAAGATCCCTAGTTGTGGACTCGGGGTCCTCATCTTAGGTAGCGATATCACACATCCTATTCATCTGCGAAAGAGTAAAACCAAAGAAATGCTTAGAAACCAAATCAGAGTCTTAGCATAAAATGAGAGAAGGAAGTAAAGATCTCCTAAGAATGTTTTATAACCTCCTAAAGATAAAATACAGACGTCATCATTTCGATCCGCAAAATTCTACTAGACAGTTGCTCTTGTACCAACAATACTAGTGAACCTGGTTTAGATACTAATTTGTCACGACCCCTTTTCAACGTCATGATGGAACCTAATTTATCCCCGCCAGTAGGTAAGCCAAATGTAGCCCAAAGCGATAAGCAATGGGCTAATTTGTCGAAAAATGGCATAAATGCCAAAAATATTAAAATAAAAGACTTACAAATAATAAATCATGGAATAATATTAAGATCAAAGATAAATAAATAAATAAACACTCCATGATCTAGTATTGTTGTTACAAGAGCCACTAATCCAACAAAATGAGAGTACTATCATAGTCAAATATATATTAGTCTCAAAAATGGAAAGACTAAGCAAAAGAAAAAAGAAAAAAAAGTCAATTTTAACTTCAAGAGCTCACCCGATCTTTGAACTCTGGCTCGCATGATCGCAGCATCAACATCGGCAACTAGTACTTGGATTTTCACCCAAAATGTACAGAAGTGTAGCATGAGTACCAAAGTCACGAGTACTCAGTAGGCATCATAGGTCGGCTGAGAAAAATCATAATATAAGTACAATTAAAATGCAAGATAAATAAGCTAAGTCAATGTAAGAGGGGAAACTTGGAATAATGCTCCAAATACTATAAATATATGAATTACCGAAATAATAATATTAAAGAAAACATAGCTATCACTACAAAATTGGCCCTCACAAGCCAGAAAGTATGATAAGGTAAATAACCTAACGTGGGTCTCCATAACCCCGTAGGGTGCATTTCAAGAGAAGTAATAACCAAAATTATGATAATTAATCATATCTCAAAATAATAACCATAGATCCTTCCATATCGTGAACACCAAACTAAAACTGGTTCTATAATCGTCATAAATAATCACTCAATATCGGACTTGAACCGAAACTCATATCATTATTTATCGGACTTTAACCAAAACTCATATCAATATTTGCTGAACTTGAGCTAAAACTCATATCACAACTAATGTCGGAATCGAATCGGTCTTAATATAATAAATCACAGACTTGAACCAAATCTAGCATCATCTCCAAAGTATCAATCTAGCATACAGAATCATGTATCTAACCTTATCAAGATCTAAAACATACATTTAGATAGTGCAACAGGCTTATAAAGTTTACAAAGAGCAAATAGTAGTCTCGGCCTAAGGTGGGCCAAAGGCCCCCCCTTCCCCCGCCCCTTTCTTTCTAATTTGTGAAATCCATCCTAGGCAGATTCTATCCAAACTCGGCTAGGATATCTAATTTCACTACTAGATATTAAGTAAGCCACATTATAGTCCTAAGATAGCAATTCTATCTAAAGAACGGGTAATTAAGTCAATTATGCCTATCTTACGGTTCCTTAATCGACTAAATAATTTAATTCATGCTAAATGTAAATCCAAGTCCTAATTTACAACTCATATCTAGCACATTATCATAAATATACTACAATTTAGCCGCCCAATCTATGAGAAATCTGGACGTTGAGGAAAGCTTAGTGAAGTCTGCTAAATCAGTGATTTCCCCTTTCGAGAAGATTCTACATGATCCCACACTACCAAAATGACAATCTACTTATCAATATGAGAACAACGGTACCCATATTGCATTTTTATTCTTTAGGTCTAAAACCACATAAAAATCTCATATCGCACTTCTGAAACCGTCAATGCATCCTTCTATGCTCGAAGAATATTAACCCTCAAGAATGGGTAAATTCCAAGCTCAAATGATGCCTTAATCTACACAACAGGAATCTAGGGATTTTAAACTAAATTGAGAAATTAACCATGAAATTAATTGAAATTTCCCATGATTTTGAGGGAGAAATAAGAAACATGCATTCATAATCTCCCCAAAATCCCCTAATAATGTTTATCCCAATTTCCAAAACTATCAAGGGTTTTTACTCTTGAGATTTGTGAGAAAAATAAGAGAAAATAGGGTTAATCAAGGCACTTAACGTCCTCCAGGTACCACTTAAGAGGACACTTAACTGCTTAAGGGGTCACTGCTAAATCGGCCAAGTACCGCTTAAGTAGTACTTGCTGACCTGCACCCTCCGTTTAAGTGAACCAACAACCACTTAAGCAAATCGGGCACTGTTTTAGCAGCCCTCGACTGGCAATCCTGGTCGCTTAAGAGGCCCTTGCTAAAGTGACCCAAAAGTTGCTTTAGCAGATGCACCAGCTATGTAGTAAGGGACTTGGAAAAATCCAAGTCTTCACTAACCCCTCGGGATTCATCAGGGATCTCAAATATGAAAATAAACTATGTTACCCTACCAAATTAGACATTTTGGACTCAATAGCGCAATTGAAAATTTCCATCCGAGGTTGTTTCGATGAAAAGTGGGCACCACACCTAAGGGCTTTTTTATCAATTTGTGGGCAATAGCCCAAAATGAGTCTGGATGCCTTAGGACCTGAATAAAAAATCCTCTTAGTCTAAAACCAATGTTCCAAAGCTGATGGAACTGTCAAAATTAGCAAACAAAGTTATTTGATTGAAGTTTCTTCCCAATAGCTAATTCTTACCAACGAAGACTTCAAAATAGGGAATTAGCTCTATAAACCAAACTAACTGTCCGATAACCAAACTGCCAGCTCCAGCCAGTCATAAATGACTTACGAAAGCTATAGGAAAGATCTAAATGGAAAAAATATGCAAAAATATAGAAAATAACATGGAGGGTCATTATAACACACAAATACGGGAGGTCTGAGTACCCTCATTTTTTGAAACTAGTGCATCCATGCTAGAAACTAAGTGTGGGGTGGCTCCTAATAGCTTCACCCTTAATTTATATAGGTACAATGAACTTGAAATGACTTGGTTGTTTTGTAACATTTTGGGTAGGTATCATGTCTGGCAGGCAACAAAAAACAAGTAAATTGCTTTCTCAAGTGAGGGAAGGAAGAGCGTTAGAATCGGTGCTCATGTTTTAAAGGCCCCAATAGTTCCAAAAGGCCAGATGGGAAGGTTCAGGACTAGATGGGTTTTAGATGAAGGAAAAAAGGATAAATCAAGAATCCAGAATACAAATACTCACAATATGAGATGACTGACAAGGTTTTCCTGACAAGGAAATTCCCACAAAATTATGCTACGGATAGAGCAATTGGGTATGAAATTTTTTTGATGAGTCAAAAGAGTGCAACTTGTATCTGATCAAAGAATTTTATATGAATTATGATTCTCAACATCCTGACTTCAAAATGCAGAGCAGGGGACACATCATGAAGTTTAAAGCACACAATCTAAATACTATCTTGCTCGCTCCGAAGGTAGATCCCTTCGATAAGATAGTTGAACATTGTACCATAAAACCGATAAGGAAATATAGGACTCTGACATAACCAACACTTTAGCAAGGTCACTAACTCCCTTTAAGTCAAAGAACCTCTTATCAGAACCACGACATAAACTATAAAATTATCAAGCTGACAACTGAGATCACGAAGCTCGATGTTGTCAAACTCATTCATATAATATTTAGCTAACTTCATTATTCTGCCTTTATCAAAACTACCAAATGAATTGACCAGATTTAAACTAGTCGTACCAAGAAGTAAGTCAATACTTACAGCATTGAAACGGTTATTAAGCTCCTTAAGATACAAATCAATAACAACATAAAAAAATTTAACCTGCAAATAATGAGAATAAGTAATATCAAGAGCTTTATTCTTCAACTTTACAGGAAAGTAGCTAGCATCCTTCTCCAGGATCATTATATCATACTTATCATAAAATAAAGAGACATCGTCCATTAATGATTCAAATTCACTATCTCTCATATTTTGTAGTCTTTGTTTTGTAAGAGCAATCAATCCCATAACATTGACAATATCTTGATCCATCCTTTGTAACAATGAGCTCAACTCATTTTTCATCATTAGAACTTTCTACATCAAGTGCAACATAAAAACAAAGTCAAATTTCTTAATCTCACTCTTAAGGGTTTTAGTAAGAAGTCTATCAATATAATTTAGACACCCACGTCCAACAAATTCAAGCACATGAATAACTGATAGAAATAGGAAAATGAGGTTATCCAAAGTTCTATAGTGAGAACCCCAATAAGTATCACCTGGTCTCTGAAGTCCTCGTTCTTGATTTAATTCTCGCGTTGTATGTACTTCACCTAATATGAGCAACTCCTCTAAATTTTTAGCATGATGTTCTCGAGAAAAAACCTTGTGCTTAAAAGATGATCCAACAATATTTAACACATTAGTAACTAAATAAAAAAAGTCATCTACATCTGAATTCTTTTTTGCAAGAGCTACAAGTGTTAACTGCAATTGGTGAGTAAAATAATGATTGTAATATGCTGATGAATTATCATTCAAAATCAAAGTCTTAAGACCATTTATCTCTCTCTGCATGTTGCTAGCTCCATCATAACTTTGCCCACATATTTGAGATGGACTTAATGAGTGAGTTGACATAAAAGAGCAGATTGCCTCCTTTAATAAACAAGCAAATGTATCACTAACATGAACAATACCAATAAATCATTCTATCACTTCACCTTCTTTGTTAATATATCTTAAAACAAGTGTCATTTGCTCTTTGTGTGATACATTCTTTGATTCATCAACTAGTATTCTAAAATAATCTCCATACAAGTCTTCAATAATAGCTTTGATTGTTTCTTTAGCACAAGAATCAACAATATCTTTTTGAATACTTCAAGAACACATCATTTTATTTTTTTAGAGTATTTTTTAAAATAATGCTTCCAACATCACGATCAATATCTCCATACCATTGAAAAATTTCATGAAAGATACCTCGATTTGAAGAAGATCAACTCTCATTATGTCCCCAAAATAATAACCACAATCTCAATAGAAATTTTTTCATATCAACTGAAGCACTCAAACAACGTTGAGATTCACTTTTTTCCTTCTTGGAATGCTTATCAAAGGATGTGAGTATTGATTGTGATTGATTTATCAAATCAAGCATTCTATTGAAACACTTATTGTGAATACTGTTTATATCTCCAATATGATATCTAAATCTTTCAATAGTATTGTTTCAATCTCTAAAGCCAGTCCTTATAATAGCAGAATCACCCATAATTTCATGACTTTCACATTCATCTTCAAACAAATAGCAACACAAATATATGCAGCATCTTTTGTTATGTTGTACTCCAACCACTTGCAGCCCTGAAACCAACTAGGACAAAACTGATGCATTTCCTTTCCAAACTTAGTTTTAGGAAAAAGATTATATGCAGGTTGACAAGGCTTCTTTAGAATATAATATCTTCTAACATCATCACGTATATTAGGAAGGTATTTTATGAAGGGCTTTCTAATTCCCGGATCAGCTTCAAGAGATTCTAAATCAACATCTGAAATAAATTACTGTCTCAAAATTTCTAGAGCTACGAATGAACTAATAGAAGGACGAGTAGAACTAGAACTTGGATTCCCAGTTTTTTCTCTCGTAACATACTTATCTATTTCGAGCACAATCTGCATTTGTTCAAAAATAAATTTTCAAATTAAGTAGTTGAGCAATAAATAAAAATATTATGATGAGTATTGAAGTATCCAAAACAATATTTTTTTAATCACAAAAATATTATATTCTCTCATAGACTTTAAATCATGTAACTAAAAAAATATCTAAAATCTAATTTTTTGGATTACTAACAATAAGCATGAGAAATTTTCAATCCTAAATCCCACAATTATTCTTTTCAATATATAACCTTAATAAAAAATCAAAATATCAAAAATGATTACCTTGCTTTTTGTTTTTTCTTTAGGTTAAAAAATGATTTTATTTATTTACTAATATGCATCATAGGGGATTATAGAGTTAGCTGTCGGCATCTCATCCAATACTATGGTATTACATGAGTTACTACTAGTAGTAATGGGCACAACAGGACCAACAGGAACTATCATTTTAGAGACATAGCAAATATTACACTAGGGCACAACAGGCCTTACAAAAGATGTACTAGATGTATCGATTTCCAAAAACTTCTTAAGACTAGGCGGAGGGTTAATCTAGATAACAAAAAACTTATCGTCAGAGAGTTTAAGGCCTTCCTTAGCCAGCCGATCATCTACTCCATTTTCTTGACGCTACTTATGCCTCAGCTGTGGGTTCCCCAGGCTGCACAGATGAGCCCTGCAAGATGTAACAAGACTGTTATTAGGAGGGTTATTAGATTAAAGTACATTTATTACCTCTAGTAAGTCCATCCATATATCCAGATAGGTAACATGCATGCTGCGAACGAGTGAAAGACAATAAAATAATCTGAAAAGTTCAGCTTCAAAGGGGGAAGAAATATTGATCTTTGCACTGAATCCCCTCACCCAACACCCCACACCGTCTCTAAGACATCCATTAGCTCCTTCAATTTTTAAAAAATGGTTAAAAGCCCCATCTATATTAAGCTTAAGGCCTTTGTCAGGCTGAACCCAGGCTGTTCAAGGAATGTTAAGAGTAATACAATTTTTTGCAGTTAAGTAGTGGAATTCAATAGCTCATTCAAATGGGGTATTGATGGGGACAAGAATTTTTTACTCGTTATGATGATTATGATTTTGAGTTAACTAAATATTCCAAAGGTAGAACGGGAACAAGTCACCCCAACTTAGCAAAGAGGTATTGAGATTTGGTTTTAGGTTTTGCAAATTACCATCCAGTCAGTCCCTGAGTTGTGATCCAAAGAATTGATTTGGTGTTCTAGATTAATAGCTTTACAAAAAATCTTGACGTGGTAGCATTGAAGAAAGATGTGGTTAATGGTTTCTGGCCTACCACACATGGGGTAACTAGGGTTAATATCGATCCCAATGTGATTTAAGAAAAATTTAGTAGGCAACCTTTCATTATAGCAAAGCCATAGAAAAAACATGACTTTGTTAGGACATTTTAACTTCCAAATCCATTCAAAGGGTTTATTCTCTCCAATATTTTCATGCTTAGTTTGACTAAGGATCAAATTATTATAGACTTGTCTAATTGAAAAGAAAGTACTAGAATTCATATTTCAAATTTGGACGTCTGTTATATTACTGAGCAGAGGTAATGGAATAGCTTTGATTTTTTGAAGTAGATCCTTAGGGAGATCAAAAGAGATATTGTTCAAATCCCAGTTATGGTCAACAATGACATCCTTTACCCTTAAGTTCCGATCGTTAAGGTTCATAGGTCCAACAAGGATCGTAGAAAGCAGTTTTGTGTTTGGAATCCAAACATCACTCTAGAGAGAGATTTTAGCCACATCACTAATATTCTATCTAATATGATCTATGCATATCCTCCAGCCATTCATAATATTCTTCCAAATTTGGCTTGTGTTTTTAAGATGATGGGAGTCATCATTCAGAGTGCGACCTTTGGTGTATTTATTGATGAGGATAGAGGTCCAGAGTGAAGAAGGATTACTATGAAGTCTCCATGCCAATTTAACCAATGTGGTTTGGTATTTAATGCTAATTTTTTGCATACCTAGACCCCCCTTATGTTTAGGGAGAGATAGAGTATCCCAATTAATGAGGTAAATTTTCTTAGCAGAGTCAGTCGTTCTCCATACGAAATTCTACTGGATATGGTCTATATGTTTTGTGACGCTAGCAGGAATTTTCAGGTAATGCAATACATGCGTCGGGATATTATTGAGGCAAGATTTTGGCAAGGTGGTACGGCCATCTATGCTAAAAAAATTAGTTTTCCAATCCAATAGCCTTATTTTAAGATTATCAATAATGTATAGGAAGTCGGCATTATTGTGAGGTTTGTGGAATAAAGAAAATCCTAGGTATTTACTAAGAGAGGAACAACTCTTAATCCGGAAAAAAAAATGATGGTCTGTTGGGTCTTTTTATACAGTTATGGGAGAAGAGTATTTTTTATTTAGAGTTATAAATATTTTGGCCAGCCCAATAGCAGAAGTTTAGTAGGGTAGCAGTAACAGTTTTACAACTTTTAGTATTTGTAGAAGACATAAGGATTTTTTCGTCTGCTAAGAATAAATGGGACAGAGCTGGGCCTTTTCGAGAAAGATAGACAGGGCTCCAAGTTTTTAAATCAATAGCTTCAGTGATGTTAAGGGAAAGGACCTCCATACACATAATGAAAATATAGGGGGAAATGGGATCACCTTGACGTATACCTCTAGTGGGGTTGAAGAAATTTGTACGGGCACCATTGATAAGGACTGCAGACAATCTAGTACAGATACAAGACATAATAATATTAATGATGCGAGAGAAAAAGTTGAAGTAAATAAGAGTGTTTCAAATAAAGGACCATTCCAATTTTTCAAAAGCCTTTTAGAGGTCAATTTTCATAAGAAAGAAACTCTCTTTACCTTTGATTTTGCGAAAGTGATTGATAATTTCCTGAATAATGATGGAATTATCATCAGCTTGCCTATTTTGAAGGAAACTAGTTTGATAGGGGCCTACGAGTTTAGTCATCAAAGGGTGCATCCTTCTTGCAATAATTTTGGTAACTATTTTGTAGGAAGTATTGCATAGGCTAATAGGGCAAAAAAAATTTAGTGAGGATGCATTGTTGCATTTAGGGATTAGGCAAATATGAGTTTTATTACATTCCTCAGGGAATATTCCATTATTAAAAGCATCTTGACAGAATTTAGTGACGAAAGGTCCCACCGTATTCCAGCACTTTTGATAGAAAATAGGGTGTAAACCAGCAGGCCCAGGGGCTTTGTAAGGATGGAAAGAGTAGAGAGTATGTACAATTTCATCCTCAAAAGGAATTCTATCCATGTCCTCGTTCGCTTTTGTAGTTAAGGCAGTTTTACCAATTATTATGGGGGTATTGAAAGACTTATGATGATTGGAGAAGAAAAGATTTTTAAAGAAAGCCATAGTGTGGTTAAGGATATCTTGATAATCCGTGATCCAGTTATTATGCTCGTCGTGGAGAGAAATAATTCAATTTTTCCTTCTATGTATTAAGGTAGAAGTATGGAAGAACCGAGTATTGGCATCCCCATGATGAAGCCAGTTAATTCTTGATTTTAATTTCCAAAAGTCATCCTTCATTTTTAGGATTTGATTGAATTCACGGATAAGATGGTATTCCAGATTCTGAAGGAAAGAGGTGAAGGAATAATTTGGAGAACTCTTAATACCCTTAAGCCTATTTAAGATAGTCCTTTTTTGGAAAATATATTTTCAAAAGAAGATTTGTTCAAAATGGAAGCTTCTTTTTCAAAATTCTTTACGACTTCTAGAAGAGGGGGATTGGAATCCCAGACCCTATTGACCAAATTTGGAAAGTCTGCATATGATGCCCATATAGTTTCAAAGCATAATAATTTCTTATGATTTATGGGGCCCTCTCTATCTAATTGTAGTAGTAGTGGACAGTGGTCGGAATGTGTCCTAGGTAAATGTATTACTTGAGCATTAGGATAATGAATGAGCCAATCATTATTAGCAAAGATGCGGTCAAAACGTTCTAGAATTAAGGCACCTCTCTTTTTGAATCGTTTGTTAAGCCAAGTAAATTTACTACCACAAAAACCCATGTCAATAAATTCACAGTAGTTAACAACATCAAGAAAATCATTAGTGCGGGACCCATTAATAGGGTTCCCGCCTTTTTTGTCAACACTGTACAGGACTTCATTGAAGTCACCGCTAATGAGCCACTTACAAGTGCAGTTATCCTTGATTGATTTAAGATTATGCCATAGAATTCTCCTTTTGTTCCTTTAAGTATTGGCATAAACACAGCTTAGAAGCCAAGGGTTGTCTTTAGAATTTACCTTGATCATTGCATGAATTTCTTGATCGGTAGTAGAAATCTTATCCAATTCATGTAAAGCATCATCCCACAGAATAGCCAAGCCACCAGAGTTTCCTACAGCTGGAACATCTATCATTCTCGTAAATGGAAATTCATCAATCAAAACTTGATGATCCTGCATTTTGGTCTCCAGCAAAGCCACCAAAGGTGGCTTATACCAGTCCATCAAGGACCTGAAGTTCCTTTTGAATTCAGGATTATCCCCTCCCCTACAATTCTGTATTATGATGTTCATTAATCTATTTAGGCGAAGGGGGTTGATTAGTAGAGGGTCCACAGGGGTTACTATAGTCAGTTTTGGATCCTAATCTGGAGCACTTATTGTAGGGTTCAGAATCAGTACATAATTCTGTATTTGTGGGTTGAAAGGCCCTATTGAGTTTTTCGAGAGATTCAGGGGACAGATAAGTATGAATTTCTTCTCGTATTTCTCGTTGTAAATCATTACTTTTAAGTCTTTTAGAATCATTATTTCTGTGCGAGTTTCTCGCATTAGTTCTAAGGCCTCTTCTATTTCCTGAGCGCTTGGACGAATAGTTCTAAGAGGAGGGTGACCTCTAAACTCGCCCTGAAGGCACACCCTCTAAGCGTCTCCCTGAGATACTCGAAGAATAGACTCAGTGATATTAGCATAATCTACTATACTCTAAAATGATGCCCCATACACTACCATCAGAGTTGTAGCTAGCTAAAGAGAAACATCCAACCCCTGCATGAACTTTTAAATCGTCCCAGACTCAAAATCAATACCAGTATAAGAATGTCCAGACAAGGCATGGAAATGTGCCTCATACTCCACAATAGTCATGGAACTCTAATCCAAGTGATCAAACTTATCTCTCATCTGATCCCTCAAACTGTAAGACACAAACATGTCTAAAAAAACATTAACAAACTAATCTCAAGTCATCTTTAGAGAATAGATAAGTTTAAAACTAACAAGTGATTTCACCAATCTCTAGTTGATTCTCTCAACTAATAAGTAGTATAAGCAACCCCATGCGACTCAAGCGAACCATGGTTATGCAAGATAATCAATTAATAACTCACACGCATTCTCGCCTATAGTACCACTGAACCTAAGAGGACCCAAATGAGTGAACTCTTAAACCTTTTCTAATCCTCAAAAAATATAATTGTACTCACAACAATAGGAGTCATAGTAAATCTGGCTAGCTGAGATCCCACCTAAGGAGGTAGCTTAGATGAAGGTTAAACTCCATCTCTCGGAATACCATACTCAGATGCAGGAACTAAAGGAGGAACAACACTCGAAGTCTATGAAGCACCATAAGCAGATCTCGATACCACTAGAGGATCCACACTCAAAATCGGAGGAACACCATAGGCAGACTCTGGCACAGACGGAGGTACAATACTCAGAGCTAGAGAAATATAAGGGGCACTCAAAGGAGCACCCTCCAAGGAGGTCAGCAAGCTAAACAACAACCCCTCCAAGACTGGGTAGAAAAACTTTATGGAATCGGAGTAAGCCCTATATCTCCAGCATGCCTAAATCAAAGCTTAAGAGAGAGCCCCCTAGTACTATCTATGGATGGGGAAAATCCGTGTGCCTGTCCAATACCTTGAGACCATCTACGGCTCTCAACTAGCCCTCTAGACTAAGCCCTCTCCTTGGATAATAGCTCTGCATCTCTAGCCTCATGGGATCTAGTCCTCAATATTTGCACAGAAAGAGTGAAATGATGTTTAGAACACAAAGTATGAAAGATTTGCATGATATAGAATGAAATAAGGAAAAGCTTCAAAAGATATATTATAGCCTCTCGAAGATAGATATAAACGTTTATGTACCAATTTGCGAGAGTCATGGAAATGCTTGTTTTTTTAATATTTTGGACCCTATTTTTACACTAATGAAACTAATGAATCGGATTGCTCTGATAGTAATTTGTTATAACCCAAAACCAAGGGTAATGATTGCACTTGTCGCGGCAAGCCTTGACAAGTAAGCCTATCACCCAAATTGATATGAAATAAAAAGGCAATACCAAAACCAAAGGCAAAACTCCTAGAATGGAGTAAAACCACACATATAAAGTAATAGCGAAAGTACATGACCAAAAATACCATACAAAATCCCAAAACCTAGTGTCATAGTGTAAGAACTACTAAATACATCTCAAATGTCAAAAGATACAATAATAGTCTAAAAGGATCAAAAGCTAACTCAAAATACAAACTAAGATATGAACTAGATCAGAAAAAGTAGTAGGTCAACTGCGGAAGTATAGATCGACCTTTACTTCAAATATACTCTAGATACCGCCTGAATCAGCGACTGCACGGCGCACTAGTTCCTGGATCTGCACCGAAAAGGCATGGTAGGGGTAAGTACATTCCACTTGTACTAAGTAGGTATCATAGACCGACCAAGCAAAGTAGGAAATAAAGCATATAAAATGTACATTATGGGCACATCACCTACAATCATAAATGCCCCAAACGATTGCCCGCACCATCTCCTCTAATAGTTTAATAATAGAAATATATACCATACACAAATACGAAAAAGTAGAACAAATATTCACATATGTCAAATACAAGTATATTAAAGAAGTACAAAAAAATAGATATCACACCAGAAATAACAATACAACAAAGAATGTACACAATATATAAAATGCTATGAAGATGATGATGACGTGATAATAATGTGATGCTTGAGGTTGTCGCACAACCTCCGTATACACCTATTGAGTTGTACCCCCGAGGTATTACCCATAGGAGGTTCGTCAACCCATATACAATCTAATACCAATATTCATGACTCCTCTCCAGCACATCCCTCGATAGACGGTGTATATCAATGACACAAGTCAGTGTTTCTAGTATTTCCCCAATGGTATCAAGGTTTCACAAGTGCATATAATATGAGGATGCAATGCTCACAACCAACCAAATTGAGAATTTTCCAAACCAACTAATATACAAACCATGTGAGCCAAAATCCACCCAATATGCATAAGCCATGAATCTAATGTAATGACATAGCAATAGAGAAGAATACACAACAATATGCCATTGATACCGCATAAATCATAATTTAGGATTTTCATCATAAAGATACCGCCAAATATACATACATAAGGCCAACAACATCATACAAGACCCCACACTGTCACACATAATAGATAATGTCTCAATACCCACCTAGGCATAACACAGTATTAATAGCTATTTCCTAATTATTTCCCACACACGTGACATAATTTTATACCAATATTAACTACCCAGTCCAATCTGAAGAAAGTTAAGCCATAACCTACCTCAAAAGTTAAAAAACAGTCTAAAAATCCTCTACCATGGAGATTTCTCCTCACGAATGGACCCTGAATCAAATAAAGCATAAAAGTATGGAATCTACGGATTAAAAGAAATCCCACAATATCTATATTACCTATTTTTGAGTCGGGGTCAAAATAGACCTCCGGGATGAGTTTTTGCAAAAAAAAAGGGTAAAACTAAAATTTTAGTACAAAAATATATTTCCAATATTAAAGGAACTCATAGAATAAAACCAAGTGAAAATAAGTTGAAATTGGGGTTTAAATCAAGAAATTATGAAATTAGGCCTTTCGAATCAAAATTCTCAAATTCCACTTTTGGATCCAAACTTTAAGAAGATTAAAATGATAAAACCCAAAGAAAAGTAATTGCAATAGAAGTTTGGTGCTTACCCAAGCTTAAAATGGAAGAAATTGCCCAAAAATGTAAAACCTCAAGCTCCAAGTCTCAAAAATAGTGAAAAATTGTGAAAATGGAGGATATAATCCACCCAGAAGTCGCTTAAGCGACCACAAGTCACTTAAGTGGACATCGCTTAAGCAACCAGGCATCGCTTAGGCAATGCCGCCTTATCGTATAAGCAATAATCGCTTAAGCGAGCCTAGTGTAGCTTAGGCGACTTTTTAGCTATCAAGCCAAGTCGTTTAAGTGACCAAAGAGTTTCTTTAACGGTGCACTGGCTGGAGACTTAGAGGATTCCAAGCCTCCATGAACCCCTCGAGATTCATTCAAAATTCGAAGAATGCAAATAAACTATTTTACCCTTTCAAATTCGATGCTCCAGACTCAATGGCAATATCATATTTTCACAAAAATATTGCTTTCTCAAAGTTGACCCCAAAAATTTAATTTTACAGTTTTCTAAACTAGAGTCAAAATGAGATATAAAAGTCGTAAAACTACACCAACTATGTTACCAACCTAAAATCGACGGTCTAAATCTAAGTTGCAGTTCGTTTTTTTATCTGACGCACAGATCAATAATTATTGACCAAAGTCAACTAATGACTTTATAACCACCAAAAATAATAATCTTGCACAAATCACACCAAAAATAAGTTCATTACAACTCAATATCACGCTTAGGAGGAAGACCAGGTAGATCGGTAGGAAAAATATCAAAAAACTCACGGACTATAGGAACGGATTCAAGTGAGGGACTATCCACTCTAACATCGTAAATATAAGAGAGATAAGACTCGCAACCCCTCGATATAAGTCTTCTATCAAGAAAGTAAGAAATAATCACGATGGCTCGCGGTTAATAGATCTTTGCCATATAATCGGGGGTATGTCGGGCATGGCATAGGTAAGAGTCTTAGCAAAATAATCTAAGACCTCATGATAAGGCAATAACAAGTCCATGACAAAATTCACATCAAAATCCATCATGTCTAGTAGAAGAAGATCCACCTGAGTATCAAAATCTCGAATAGTCGTAGCATATGACATATAAACTTGATGCACTACTAAAGAATCATCCAACAACATAGATAAAGAATTACAAGATAACTTTAACAGCGCGGCATAATAAGCAGATACATAAGACTAAGTGGACCTGAATCAAATAAATCAAAAGTTTGTTGATGGCATACTGAAATCATACCTAAAATTACCACATCTGAAGACTCTTACTTGGGTCTACCAAGTATGACATACAACTAAACACGCTCGCCAGTTGGCTGGATACCTGGCTGATCTCCTTTCCTGCCAGCCTGAGGAGCTCTACGGGCACCCTAGGGACCACCCCAATAGCCATGCATACTTCCATTAGCTAGGGGAGGTACTACCCTAATCGGTGGAACACTCTAAGCTACAGTAACCACAACTCCCCGACTGGGGCACTCTCTCAAGAAATAGCCAAAGGCCCTACAACCATAACAAGCTCCAGGTACAGCACTGAACTTAGAAGATTTAGGTAACCAAAAATAACCACCTTGGTCAGAATAACTAGAAACCTCTTGAAGGTTGACCATTATTCTAGCCAAAATAATCGTCGAAGCTAGACTAGCCTCCATCGATAATTTAAAGTGCAATAAGAACGGTCCTACTAGACTGACCCTGATACTAATAAGGCTGATGAAGAGGGTACCTACCCTAAGAATCACTGCCTATGAACTATCAGCCACTCCAACTCCTAGTAAAATTACCTTGGTATCATGGTCTCTTATCACTACCTCTTTGAGCCTCGTGATGTGTATCCTTTATAACCTAATTATGATAAGAAAACTCAACAAAAAATCTACCAGCAATAACCAAACTTTATGTAGCCAGCAGAGAGTAAATCTCAATCCCCAAACAAAGCATCGAACCTGTTCATTATCGAATGATCAGATAGATATAACATGCCTAGACAACTCATAAAACCACGCCTCATACTCCATAAAATCATTAAGCCTCATTCCAACCTCGAGAACTAGTCCCTCAAATGATCTATAAGGATACAAGGCATATACTTCTTAAAACAAAAACCACAGAGAACTGAGTCCATGTCAAAGGGGGAGATCCAGCTGTCCTGGAATCAAGATAAACTCACCACCAATGTTGAGCTTCCAAATCCAACTAAAAGGTAGTGTAGTCAACCCCACGAGTCTTATTTAGGCCTAAATTTCGGAGCCTATACTCGTAAGCAACCAAGAACTTATAAGCATCCATATCTGGTGCACCAAAATACCTAAGCAAAGTCAATCTCAAAATCTACCCAAAATCTTCTACTCCTTAACAGACATAGCAGGCAGGGCGACTACCGACTAAGCAACTACAAACATTGGAGGAGTCTCATCTCTAGGAGCCACAGCTACAAGAAGAACTCCTACCTAAGTACCACTCTAATTCGCAGAATCTGTACCAATATATGGTGCACCACCAACTAATCCCAAGAGCTGAACTAATTCATTCCTAATAAATGACAAAGAAATAAACCTCAATAGAACCTAGACTGGTCCCTGGCCAACCACTGGTTGGGGTGGAGGAATCTCTGGTACAAGTGTGGGAATAGGGTAGAGTGAAGGCTTTATGGTAGACTAAAGCGTTAAACAATCGGATAATTTGTCGAAAAATGGCATAAATGCCAGAAATATTAAAATAAAAGACTTACAAATAATAAATCATGGAATAATATTAAGATCAGAGATAAATAAATAAATAAACACTCCATGATCTACTATTGTTGTTACAAGAGCTACTAATCCAACAAAATGAGAGTACTATCATATTCAAATATATATTAGTCTCAAAAATGGAAAGACCGAGCAAAATACAAAAGAAAAAAAGGTCAATTTTGACTTCAAGAGCTCACCGGATCTTTGAACTCTGGCTCGCATGATTGCAGCATCAACATCGGCAACTAGTACTTGGATTTTCACCCAAAATGTACAGAAGTATAGCATGAGTACCAAAGTCACGAGTACTCAGTAGGCATCATCGGTCGGCTGATCAAAATCATAATATAAGTACAATTAAAGTGTGAGATAAATAAGCTAAGTCAATGTAAGAGGGGAAACATGGAATAATGCTCCAAATACTATAAATAAGTGAATAACCAAAATAATAATATTAAAGAAAACATAGCTATCACTACAAAATTGGCCCTCACAAGACAGAAAGTATGATAAGGTAAATAACCTACGCGGGCCGCCATAAGCCCGGAGGGTGCATTCTATGAGAAGTAATAACCAATATTATGCTAATTAATCATATCTCAAAATAATAACCATTGATCCTTCCATATCGTGAACACCAAACTCAAACTAGTTCCATAATGGTCATAAATAATTGCTCAATGTCGGACTAATGTCGGAATTGAATCGGTCTTAATATCATAAATCACAGACTTGAATCGAATCTAGCATCATCTCCCAAGTATCAATCTAGCATATAGAATCATGTATCTATCCTTATCAAGCTCTAAAATATACATTTAGATAGTGCAATAGGCTTATAAAGTTTACAAAGAGCTAATAGTAGTCTCGCCCTAAGGTGGGCCAAAGCCCCCCCTCCCCCCGCCCCTTTCCTTTTAATTTATGAAATCCATCCTAAGTCATATTCTATCCAAACTCGGCTAAGATATCAAATTTCACTACTAGATATTAAGTAAGCCACATTATAGTCCTAAGATAGCAATTCTATCTAAAGAACGGGTAATTAAGTCAACTATGCCTTTCTTACGGTCCCTTAATCGACTAAATAATTTAATTCATCCTATATGTAACTCTAAGTCCTAATTTACAACTCATATCTAGCACATTATCATAAATATACTACAATTTAGCACAATCTATGAGAAATCTAGACATTGAGAAAAGCTTAGTGAAGTCTGCTAAATCAGTGATTTCCCCTTTCGAGAAGCTTCTACATGATCCCACACTACCAAAATGACAATCTACTTATCAATACGAGAACAACGGTACCTATATTGCATTTTTATGCTTTAGGTCTAAAACCACGTAAAAATCTCATATCGCACTTCTGAAATCGTCAATGCATCCCTCCATGCTCGAAGAATATTTACCATCAAGAATGGATAAATTCCAAGCTCAAATGATGCCTTAATATACACAACAAGAATCTAGGGATTTTACACTAAATTGAGAAATTAACCATGAAATTAATTGAAATTTTCCATTATTTTGAGGGAGAAATAAGAAATATGCGTTCACAATCTCCCCAAAATCCCCTAATAATGTTTATCCCAATTTCCAAAACTATCAAGGGTTTTTACGCTTGAGATTTGTGAGGAAAATAAGAGAAAATAGGGTTAATCAAGTCATTTAACGTCCTCCAGGTACCACTTAAGAGGACACTTAAATGCTTAAGCAATCTCCACTAAAGTGGCCAAGTACCGGTTAAGTGGTACTTGCTAACCTGCACCCTCTGTTTAAGTGAACCAACAACCACTTAAGCAAATCGGGCACTATTTTAGCAGCCCTCGACTGGCAATCTTTGTCGCTAAAGAGGCCCTTACTAAAGTGACCCAAAAGTTGCTTTAGCAAATGAACCAGCTAAGTAGTTGGGGACTTGGAAAATTCCAAGTCTTCACTGACCCCTCGAGATTCATCAGGGATCTCAAATATGCAAACAAACTATGTTACCCTACCAAATTAGACATTTTGGACTCAATAGCGCAATTCAAAATTTTCATCCGAGGTTGTTTCGATGAAAAGTGGGCCTCACACCTAAGGCTTTTTTATCAATTTGTGGGCAATAGCCCAACATGAATCTGGATGCCTTGGGACCTGAACCAAAGATCCTCTTAGTCTAAAATCAATATTCCAAAGCTGATGGAACTGTCAACATTACCAAACAAGGTTGTTTGATTGTAGTTTCTGCCTGATAGCTAATTCTTACCAATAAAGACTTCAAAATAGGGAATTAGCTCTATAAACCAAACTAACTGCTCGGTAACCAAACTGTCAGCTCCACCAAGATATAAATTACTTACGGAAGCTGTAGGAAAGATCTAAATGGAAAAAATATGCAAAAATATAGAAAATGATATGGAGGGTCACTATAACACATAAATAGGGGAGGTCTGAGTACCCTCATTTTGAAACTAGTGCATCCAAGCTAGACACTAAGTGAGGGGTGGTTCTTAATTGCTTCACCCTTAATTTTTATAGGTATAATGACCTTGAAATGACTTGGTTGTTTTGTAATATTTTGGGTAGGTATCATGTATGGCAGGAAACAAAAAGACAAGTAAATTTCTTTCTCAAGTGAGGGAAGGAAGAGCGTTAGAATTGGTGCTCATGTTTTAAAGGCCCCAGTAGTTCCAATAGGCCATAAGGGAAGGTTTAGGACTAGATAGGTTTTAGATAAAGGAAAAAGGGATAAAGCAAGCATCCAAAATCCAAATACTCACCAAATGAGATGATTGACAAGGTTTTCCTGACAAGGGAACTCCCACAAAATTATGCGACAGATAGAGCAATTGGATATGAAATTTTTTTGATGAGTCAAAAGAGTGCAACTTGTATCTGATCAAAGAATTTTGTATGAATTTTGATTCTCAACATCCATACTTCGAAATGCAGAGCAGGGGATATATCATGAAGTTTGAAGCACACAATCTAAATACTATCTTGCTCGCTCCGAAGGTAGATCCCTTCGATAAGATAGTTGAACATTGTACCATAAAACCGATAAGGAAATATAGGACTCTGACTTAACCAACACTTTAGAAAGGTAACTAACTCCCTTTAAGTCAAATAACCTCTTATCAGAACTACGACATAAACAATAAAATTATCAAGCTGACAACTAAGATCACGAAGCTCAATGTTGTCAAACTCATTCATATAACATTTAGCCAATTTCATTATTCTGCCTTTATCAAAACTACCAAATGAATTGACCAGATTTAAACTAGTCGTACCAAGAAGTAAGTCAATACTTACAACATGGAAACGGTTATTAAGCTCCTCAAGATACAAATCAATAACAACATAAAAAAATTTAACCCACAAATGATGAGAATAAGTAATATCATGAGCTTTGTGCTTCAACTTTACAGGAAAGTAGCTAGCATCCTTCTCCAGGATCATTATACCATACTTATCACAAAATAAAGAGACATCATCCATTAATGATTCGAATTCACTATCTCTCATAATTTGTAGTCTTTGTTTTGTAAGAGCAATCAATCCCATAACATTGACAATATCTTGATCCATCATTTGGAAGGATGAGCTCAACTCATTTGTCATCATTAGAACTTTCTACATCAAGTGCAACATAAGAACAAAGTCAAATTTCTTAATCTCACTCACAAGGGTTTTAGAAAGAAGTCTATAAACATAATTTGGACACCCACGTCCAACAAATTCAAGCACATGAATAACTGATAGAAATAGGACAATGAGGTTATCGAAAGTTCTATAGTGAGAACCCCAATGAGTATCACCTGGTCTCTGAAGTCCTCGTTCTTGATTTAATTCTCGCGTTTTATATACTTCACCTGATATGAGCAACTCCTCTAAATTTTTAGCATAATGTTCTTGAGGAAAATCCCTGCGCTTAAAAGATGCTCCAAGATTATTTAACACATCAGTAACCAAATAAAAAAAAGTCATCTACATCTGAATTCTTCTTTGCAAGAGCTACAAGTGTTAACTGCAATTGGTGAGCAAAATAATGAATACATAATGCTGATGAATTCTCATTCAAAATCAAAGTCTTCAGACCATTTAGCTCTCTCTGCACATTGCTAGCTCCATCATAACTTTGTTCACGTATTTGAGATGGACTTAATGAGTGATTTGACATAAAAGAGTAGATTGCCTCCTTTAATAAACGAGCAGATGTATCACTAACATGAACAATGCCAATAAATCATTCTATCACTTCACCTTCTTTGTTACCATATCTTAGAACAAGTGTCATTTGCTCCTTGTGTGATACATTCTTTGATTCATCAACTAGTATTCCAAAATAATCTCCATACAAGTCTTCAATAATAGCTTTGATTGTTTCTTTAGCACAAGAATCAACAATATCTTTTTGAATACTTCGAGAATACATTATTTTATTTTTTAGAAGTATTTTTTAAAATAATGCTTCCAACATCAAGATCAATATCTCCATACCATTGAAAACTTTCATGAAAGATACCTCAATTTGAAGAAGATAGACTCCCATTATGTCCCCAAAATAATAACCACAATCTCAATAGAAATCTTGTCATATCAACTGAAGCACTCAAACGGAGTTGAGATTCACTTTTTTCCTTCTTGGAATGCTTATCAAAGGATGTGAGTATTGATTGTGATTGATTCATCAAATCAAGCATTTTATTGAAACACTTGTTGTGAATATTGTTTACATCTCCAACATGAGATCTAAATCTTTCAATAGTCCCCTTTCAAGCTCTAAAGCCAGTCTTTATAAAAGCAGCATCACCCATATTTTCATGACTTTCACATTTATTTTTAAACAAATAGCAACACAAATATATGCAGCATCTTTTATTATGTTGTAATCCAACCACTTGCAGCCCTGAAACCAACTAGGACAAAACTGACACATTTTCTTTCCAAACTTAGTTTTAGGAAAAAGATTATCTGCAGGTTGACAAGGCTTCTTTAGAATATAATATCTTCTAACATCATCACGTATATTAGGAAAGTATTTTGTGAAGGGCTTTCTAATTCCCGGATCATCTTCCAGAGATTCTAAATTAACATTTGAAATAAATTATTGTCTCAAAAATTCTAGAGCTACGAATGAACTGATATAAGGATGAGTAGAACTAGAACTTGGGTTCCCAGTTTTTCCTCTCGTAACAAACTTATCTATTTCGAGCACAATCTTCATTTGTTCAAAATTTAATTTTTAAATTAAGTAGTTGAGCAATAAATAAAAATATTATGATGAGTATTGAAGTATCCAAAACAATATTTTTTTAATCACAAAAATATTATATTCTCTCATAGACTTTAAATCAAGTAACTAAAAAAATATCTGAAATCTAATTTTTTGGATTACTAACAATAAGCATGTGAAATTTTCAATCCTAAATCCTAAAATTATTCTTTTCAATATATAACCTTAATAAAAAATCAAAATATCAAAAATGATTACCTTGCTTCTTTTTTTTTGGTTAAAAGATAATTTTATTTATTTACTAATATGCATCATTGGGGATTACAGAGTTAGCTCTCGGCAGCTTATCCAATACTATGGTATTTTAAGAGTTACTAGTAGTAGTAATAGGCACAACTGGCCCAACAGGAACTATCGTTTTAGAGATATAGCTAATATTAGACTAGGGCACAACAGGACTTACAAAAGATGTACTGGATGTATAGATTTCCAAAAACTTCTTAAGACTAGGCGGAGGGTTAATCCAGATAACAAAAAACTTATCTTCAGAGAGTTTAAGGCCTTCCTTAGACAGCCGATCAGCTACTCCATTTGCTTGACACTGCTTATGCCTCAGTTGTGGGTTCCCCAGGCTGTGTAGAAGAGCCCTGTAAGATGTAACAAGACTGTTATTAGAAGGGTTATTAGATTAAAGTACCTTTATTACCTCTAGCGAGTCCATCGCTATCTCCAGATAGGTAACATGCATGATGCGAACAAGTAAAAGACCATAAAATAAGCTGGAAAGTTTAGCTTCAAAGGGGGAAGAAATCTTGATCTTTGCACTGAATCCCCTCACCCAACACCCCGCACCGTCTCTATTACATCCACCAGCTCCTTCAGTTTTTAAAAAATGGTTAAAAGCCCCATCTATATTAAGCTTAAGGCCTTTGTCAGGCGGAACCCAGGATGTTCGAGGAATATTAATAGTAATACAATCTTTTGCAGTTAAGTAGTGGAATTCAATAGCTCGTTCAAACGGGGTGTTGATGGGGATAAGAATTTTTTGCTCGTTGTGATGATTATGATTTTGAGTTAACCAAATATTCCAAAGGTAGAATGGGAACAAGTCACCCCAACTTAGCAAGGAGGTATTGAGATTTTGTTTTAGGTTTTTACAGGTAACCATCCAATCAGTCCCTGAGGTGTAATCCAAAGAATTGATTTGGTGTTCTAGATTAATAGCTTTACAGAAAATCTTTACGTGGTAGCATTGAAGAAAGATCTGGTTAATGGTTTCTGTCCTACCACACATGGGGTAACCGGGGTCAATGTCGATCCCAATGTGATTTAAGAAAAATTTAGTAGGCAACCTTTCATGATAGCAAATCCATAGAAAAAACTTGACTTTGTTAGGATATTTTAACTTCCAAATCTATTCAAAGGGTTTATTCTCTCTAATATTGTCATGCTTAGTTTGACTAAGGAGAAAATTATTATAGACTTGGCCAGTAGAAAAGAAAGTACTAGAATTCATATTCCAAATTTGGACGTCTGTTGTATTACTGGGCAGAGGTAATGGAATAGCTTTGATTTTTTGAAGTAGATCCTTAGGGAGATCAAAGGAGATATTGTTCAGATCCCATCTATGGTCAAAAATTACATCCTTTACCCTTAAGTTCCGATCGTTAAGGTTCATGGGTCCAACAAGGATCGTAGAAAATGGTTTTGTGTTTGGAATCCAAACATCACTCCAGAGAGAGATTTTAGCCACATCACCAATATTTCATCTAGTATGATCTTTGCATATCCTCCAGTCATTCATAATATTCTTCCAAATTTAGCTAGTATTTTTAATATGATTGGAGTCATCATTCAGAGTGTGACATTTGGCATATTTATTGATGGGGATAGAGGCCCAGAGTGAAGAAGGATTACTATGAAGTCTCCATGCCAATTTAACCAACATGGTTTGGTTTTTAGTTCTACTTTTTTGCATACCTAGACCCCCCTTATGTTTAGGGAGAGATAGAGTATCCCAATTAATGAGGTAAATTTTCTTAGCAGAGTCGTTCCCCATACGAAATTCTGCTGGATATGGTCTATATGTTTTGTGACGCTAGAAGGAATTTTCAGGTAATGCTTACATGCGTCGGGATATTATTGAGGCAATATTTTGCCAAGGTGGTACGGCCAGCTATGCTAAGAAAATTAGTTTTCCAGCCCAACAGCTTCTTTTCATATTATCAATAATGTATAGGAAGTCGGCATTATTGGGAGGTTTGTGGAATAAAGAAAATCTTAGGTATTTACTTAGAGAGGAACAACTCTTAATTCGGAAAAAAGAAGTGATGGTCTGCTGGGTCTTTTTAGTACAGTTATGGGAGAAGAGTAATTTTGATTTAGAGTTATAAATATTTTGGCCAGCCCAAGAGCAGAAGTTTAGTAGGGTGGCAGTAACAGTTTTACAACTTTTAGTATTTGTAGAAGACATAAGGATTTTGTCGTCTGCTAAGAATAAATGGGACAGATCCGGGACTTTTCGAGAAAGATAGATAGGGTTCCAAGTTTTTGAATCGACAGCTTCAGTGATGTTAAGGGAAAGGACCTCCATACACATGATGAAAATATATAGGAAAATGGGATTGCCTTGACTTATACCTCTAGTGGGGTTGAAGAAATCTTTACGGGCACCATTGATAAGGACTGCAGATGAGCTAGTACAGATACAAGACATAATAAGATTAATGATGCGAGAGGGAAAGTTGAAGTAAAGAAGAGTGTTTCGAATAAAGGACCATTGCAATTTGTCAAAAGCCTTTTCGAGGTCAATTTTCATAAGATAAGGACTGCAGATGAGCTAGTACGGATACAATTTTCGTTAGTGGGCTGAGTAAGATCCACACGGTTACTTAGGCTCCATCGAAAAGGTTAATAGTTTTTTTAAAAAAAAATAATTAAGGGTAGAGAAAGGAATTATAATATGGAGAATCATATTCTCACCCAACAAGCCTATTAATAAGCCACAATTTAATACAATTAAGCATTAATGATTGCCATATTTTTTAAAAAAATATACTCATTCCTTCTTTTTATAGTTGTACGTTTCCCTTTCCCTTAATCTCATCATTAATGGCATTTATATTATTTTCTTAAATGACTTCTTTTCCTTTTTTTTTCCTTTTATTTCCTCTTATTTATTTAACAATTCAAGGAATCATACTAAATATACAATTTTAAAAAAGTAAAAGGTATTTTCTTAATTATTTTAAGCACGGTAAAAATTAAAAAAACTCAAAAGATACTAATTAAATTCTTTTAATTACCACTTTCCTCCTTCATCTTCTTTATTTGATTTATATTTCACACGTGAATGTGATTTCTTTCATCAAAATTCTGATATGTCTAAAAAAATCATTTTGCTATTATAAATATAGTGACAATATTATGGTAGAATCTCGAGTATCTATTTTGGTATGTTCTTTAATTTTATATTTTTCTGTATTGAAGTTGTTCGTCATTCTTTATTCATATTTTATGTTCTGACAATTTATATTTTAAATTTTATTGTGTTATAACTGATTGAATGTGTTATATTTGTTTAGTTAAATTTTCTCACATACTGGTTAGTTGTTTTTATGGATGAAACATTTGAAACTATGATTCTTTGATGTTGAACATATTTGAAAAATTACTTATTAGTACATCTTTGATTTCTGTAATGATCTTACTCTAGAATAATCTAATTCATCGAAAAAAATTTCTTCTTTTGATAGAGATATGATTTTTGCATTCAGTGATAGAATGGGTGATGATGACTGTGGTGATACTTTTTGGGGGATAAAAAATGCATTTTTTATAGATCTGTTTAATTAAAAGCATGCATCTTCTAATGACTGACTAATTTTAATTTATTAGGCTAATGACCATGAATCATGATGGTTAGTTGGTTAAGTTATATTATTTCTCTCTAAAAAACTTAAAGAGGAATTTTAAAGTGTTAATAAATGAAATTTCAATTGACTTTGAATATAGATTTTTTCAATCTCTCTCAATATAAAAATAAAACATGAAAGATTGTTGATGTGGCATGTCTCTAAAGGCTATCATTAGATTTTGTTTAAAAGTTTTGAACTTTTTTCATAATATTTTGGCCAAATATTAATAAGTGTCATATTAATCATATTTTTTTTCCCTTCATTCTTCATATTAATCAATTTATTTATTTAATAATATTATTATATTTATTTACTTTTCATAACCCCCAAATCTTTCATATTCATAACTTAAATTAATCAATATAAGCAATTTTTATGTCATATAACCAATCAAAAAAATTATTGATAAATTCGCACCATTCTGCATTGATTGTAGAGGTAAAATTTTGGACTTCTTCTATTTTTTAATTAATGTCAAAGCATTATTATTTCATATTAGAAGTTACAAATCTTTACGCGTTGTAATTAAAATTTAAAATGCGTGACTTGTAATTAAACATTTAAGTTTTAAAATGTTTATGAATATTTTCACTTCTGTAATTCCTCTTCTGATCCTATAAATTCCTATTTATGTGCCACTATTTTTTTATTGATAGTACAACAACAAACTCAGTGTCTTCCCACAAAGTGGAGTCTGGGGGGTAAGATGTACGCAGACCATACCGCTACCTTCGAAGAAGTAGAGAGGTTGTTTTCGATAGACCCCCGGCTCAAGCTAAAGGATAGTAACAAGTGGATGGATGGCATAATAAAATCAGGAATAAGAAATAGTAAATTAGAAATCAGAGAAATACGAAATACGCTAAAATAAGAGCGACACGAAAAAAGAAAATAGGGACTAAGATATAAGACATAGGGCCCCCACCTAGTCGTACCATACACACACAAACCAAGGACACCTATGTACAAGCCTCGGATTACTAACCCGACTACACCATAACACCCCGGATTGCAAGCTACAACCCACAACCCACACACTCTTATTAGCATTCTACCCTTATTCGTGACCTCCACACCTTTCTATCTAGGGTCATGTACTCAGTCAGCTGGAGATGCTCCATATCATGTCTAATCACCTCCCTCCAGTATTTCTTTGTCCTACCTCTACTCCTTCTGAAACCATCCATAGCTAGCCTCTCACACCTCCGGACTGGGGCATCCGCGCCCCTCCTCGTCACATGCCCGAACCATTTCAATCTTATTTCCCGCATCTTGTTATCTACCAAGCTACCCCTACCTTCTCCCGGATAATCTCATTCCCAACTCTATCCCCTCTAGTAATCCCACACATCCAATGCAACATTCTTATTTCCGCCACCTTTAATTTTTGGATGTGAGAGTGCTTTACTGGCCAACACTCCACCCCATACAACATGGCCGGTCGGACTGCTACTTTATAGAATCTGTCTTTAAGCTTAAGGGGCACCTTCTTATCACACAACACTTCCGAGGCGAGCCTCCACTTCATCCAACCTGCTTCAATACGTTTAGAGACATCTTCATCGATTTCACCATTCCCCTGAATTGTAGATCCAAGATACTTAAAACTGACCGTCTTAGAGACATCCTGGGAGTCCAACCTCACCACTAATTCATCCTCCTGCCTCAAGTCACCAAACTTGCATTCCATATACTCCGTCTTAGACCTACTCAACCTGAACTCCTTGGACTCAAGGGTTTGCCTCCAAACCTCCAATTTGTCATTTACACCTCCCCCCCTCTCTCCCGTGTCTCATCAATTAGCACAACATCATCCGCACATAACATCACCAAGGCACCTCGCCTTGAATGCTCCACGTCAACACGTCTACCACCAACGCAAATAAGAACAAACTAAGAGTCGATCCTTGGTGCAACCCTGTCTCTACTGGAAAATACTCTGAGTCTCCTCCCTCCGTCCTCACATGGGTCTTCCCTCCATCATACATGTCCTTAATAGCTCTGATGTACTTCATTGGAACCCCTCTCACCTCCAAGAATCTTCAAAAAACCTCCCTCGGGACTTTATCATACGCCTTTTCCAGGTCGATGAACACCATATGCAAATCCCTTTTTCTTTCTCTATACTGCTCCACCAATCTCCTCACCAGGTGAATTGCCTCTATCGTCGAACGACCAGGCATAAATCCAAATTGATTATCTAAAATGGACACAACCCTCCTCAACCTCCGCTCAACCACTCTCTCCCAAATTTTCATAGTGTGACTCAACAGCTTAATACCCCTATAGTTATTGCAACTCTGAATGTCACCCTTGTTTTTATACAGCGGAATCAACGTACTCCATCTCCAAGCCTCAGGCATTTTTACAGCCTTGAAAATACCATTAAACAAAATAGTCAACCACCTTAAAGCTGCCTCACCAGCATACTTCCAAAAATCCACCGAGATCTCGTCAGACCCCGTCGCCCTACCCCTCCGCATCCTACGAATAGTCTCTATGACCTCCTCAACCTTAAAACGCCGACAGTAACTGAAATTATGGCTCTTCTCTAAGTGCGTCAGCTCTCCTAACTCAATGCCTCTGTCCTCCTCCTCGTTCAAAAGTTTATGAAAGTATTCCTGCCATCTCTTCTTAATATGAACATCCTCCACCAGAACACTATGATTCTCCCCCTTGATGCACTTCACTTGATCAAGGTCACGACCTTTCCGCTCCCTAGCCTTAGCAAGCCTATACAACCTCTTTTCCTCGTCTTTCTCCTCTAACCCTGCATATAAGCTCTCGAATGTTGCCGACTTAGCAGTCGTAACTGCTAACTTAGCCTCCTTCTTTACTACTTTGTAGACCTCCCTATTCACCCTCTTCTCTTCTTTAACTTTACTCTCAATCAACTTAACATACGCCTCATTCTTAAACTCTACTTTCTTCTTAACTTCTTCAATCCACCACCAATCTCCCTTATGACGTCCTGCCCGACCCCTAGAAATACCCAACACTTCTCTAGCAGTCTCCGTGATGCAGCTGATAGCCTTATCCCACATAGTATCCACGTCCCCCCTACACACCCATTCCCTAATCCCGCCACCTTTTTCCCTTATCTCCAAAACACTAACCGGCGTCAAGCCCCTCACTTAATTCTAGGACGACACTCCTCAGCCCTTCTCTTCTTGTACTTCTTGATAGACAAGTTCATCACTAGAAGCCTTTGTTGGGTCGAAATATGTTCAGTCGGAATGACTTTACAGTCCTTACATACCCCCTATCCTCCTTTCTAAGCAGCAGAAAGTCAATCTGGGTCTTGGCTATCGCACTTTGGAAAGTAATTAAGTGATCCTCCTTCTTCGAAAAACTCGAATTCACTACCACCGGCCCAAAGGCCCTCGAAAAATCCAATATAGCAGCTCTCTCACCGTTTCTTTCACCAAAACCATAACCTCCATGTACATCGTCATAACCTCCCGGTAAGACCCCAATGTGGCCATTGAAGTCCCCTACTATGACAATCTTCTCCGAGATAGGCACGCTTCTCACTACCTCATCCAAGTCTTCCCAAAAATTCATTTTCGCCTCATCATCCAAACCCACATGCGGCGCATACACACTACACACATGCAACGAAAAACCCCCAAAGACCAACTTAATCTTCATCAGCCTATCACTGACCCTCTTAACCTCCACCACCTTCCCTCTAAGCTCCTCATCCACTAAGATGCTCACTCCATTCCGACGGCTATCACTCCTTGAGTACCACAGCTTGTACCCATCCACATCCCTAGCCTTAAATCACACCCACCTAGTCTCCTGCACATACGCAATATTAATCCTCCTTTTCTTAAGAATCTTCACCAGCTCTACGGACTTACCCTGAAGGGTCACAATATTCCAAGACCCTACCCTCAACCTATCTTCTCTCGCCTCTCGCCCACCTCTAACACCCTTCACCGAACCCACCCTAACGCCTGACCTATACCCCACACCCACCCCAGCCCTTCCCTCCTCACTCCCTCCAAAAATAGCCCCCACCCCCAGCCCCCTCGGACCTGACCCTAATCCACCATCAACCCCTCCAGCCACTACTCAAAACCCAAATAAAGCCCCAAACCGACGCACAAAATAAAAAAAGCAATGGCACAAAATAGTAAAGGAAGGCACAAACAAAGTGCATTGATCCTCCTAGTATCTAGAACAAACACACAACTAACAGAAAATAAGAAACAAAAATAAAAGCAAGGAACAGAAACAGAAAACAAACAGCAGAAACAAAATAATATAGAAAACCAAACTATATGTAATGACTAAATATTAAAGTTAAGATGTGAAAGTTTAGATGTCACCGGTGCTCCTGCGTGCTGCTGTTTCTGGTATTTGCGATGTCAAAACTGGTAGCCGAAATAAAGTCGCCTAAAAAAATATCGTTGGTGCGTCGCTGAAGTGTCACTGGATTATCACAGACGAGTCTTCTGGGTACTGTCGGGATCTGGGCACCGGCTTATGTCGTATCAAACTACTTTACCACTGATGGACACCTACACTGTCGCCGGAGTCGAGCCGGCGGTACCTAATTCCGCCGGTGATAGCAGCGATAAGACAGAAAATGGGAACAAAGAGGAAAAAAAATAGAGAGAACTGGAGGGAAAGAACTAGGGGGGAGAGAAAGATGGAGAGGGAGTAAACCTTACCTGCTTCCGGCGTGTCTACGCCGTCACCGACGCCGGAGTCTGCAAGTCCGACGAAGAGTATGTTAAGGGTGAGAGTTAAAATAGAACGTTAGGGTTTTAACGTTAGAAAGAAGAGAGAGAGTTCTTCAACGTTAGTGGAAAAAGTGCATGTATTAGATAAAATAGATAGAAATAGAGAGGAAATATGGGAGAAGAAGAATCTTTCTATTGATAGTGAAAGTTCAATTTATTTTTTGGTAGAATTCATAAGTTCACTTACTCTTTTTTATTATATTTTTTTATTGCGGGATAATTCATAACTTGAGAGTTATATTACCACTATTTCGTGAATTTTTTAAATCTTTTTATAAATGTCTCATTCATTATTAATGGTGTTATGAAATTTAAAATTTGTGATTTATTTTCAACTTGAATTTTATTTGACTAATATTTTTTCTGATGCCTTTTGTTTCGTCGATATATCAGAATGTCTTAAGATAAGAGAACTTCAATAATACATGCATGCAAGCAATGATGTGGCCAAACTTCTTGAGTAAAACTATTTATATTGACAAAGAAAAATATAGATTGATTAACTAAGAATTTAATTCCTTTGTTTTAATTTGTATTCTGACTATTCCAAGTTATATTGTTTTACTCTCATCCTCATGTTAATTAAATAGAAGAAATTATAAAGAAATAAAAATTTCATTGTCTAACAGAATACTTAAACACAAATAAAGATTTTGTAATGTAATCAAATATTTACAATTAATTATCATATGCATATAATTAAAAAAAATGCTTCTCTTTCTAATAATTTGCAATAATATCTATTAATATAATTTTTTTAAATCTTATTTTTAACCGCACGAAGCACGGCTTTTATTACTAGTTTATGATAAAACTGAAAAGAAAAGGAGGATGTTGGAGAGAGAAGGAAGATGGGGTTTAAAATGTTGACCATGGTTAAATTAATTGGTAGAAAAAATAAATTAAAACCATCTAGTATTTTAAAGGACACGTGTAAGAAAGTTAGTACCCCATTGGAGGAACTGGATGGATTGGCCACTGGAGAGGAGCCAATCCCAAAAAACAAGGAGTTAGCATACTTATCCTCTTCATTATGAGTTTCATAGCAACAATTTCATAATTACATGATATAACAAGTTGTATTTTGTATTTTGCAAACTATTGCTATAAAAATACAAATACATATGATTTTTACTGCCCTTATGATCGATATGTATTTTGTATTTTTGCAAGTTGTTGCTACAAAAATATAAATACATATAAATATATATGCTACAAAATATAATTTGATAAAAATGTTGTTATTTTTTATAATTTAATACTTAAGTATGCTACTTTATGTATTTTTTCCTTCAAAAATAGTCAATTCCTCATATTGTCACTTAACTTAAGAAAGTGTCTCATCAAAGTCATTTGTTTTTTCTTTCAATAATGTCATTTAAGTTTGTGCAATTTTCTTACAAATTAATAATTATTAAAAAATGACTTAAAAAATGAGAGAAAAATGACAAAAATAGACCATTCAGTTTGAACTTAGAATTTAAATAGTCCTTATTTTTTAACAATATAAAATTCTAATAACCTTTCAACTATAAAAAGTAGTGAGTAAATTTTTAGTTCTACTTCTAACTATGATATGAAAATATAATGGAGTCCACCAAAATTGTGATTGTGATTGTTATTGTTTAAAATAAATTTATATGTATTCTATTTATTTAAAAATTTAGGAGTTCAATAATAAAATAATGTTTATATTTTTATTTTATGATTAATCTTTAATTTTTGATAAAATAGTTCAAATATAGTAATTAGTTTTTTCTGCTCAAAAATTATTATCCAAAAATTAATAATTCATAAAGAAGATGATGAATTTCTTCAAATAAAAAAAAATCCTAGGATCTCTAGCTAGTAGAAAATAAATCCCATATAAATATTATAAAGGATTTCCATGAAGAAAAAGATATTGATGCGTATTAAACGATATCATAGTAATAGCATAATTCATTTAACATCAAATAAAACTAGGAGATTTCATATAACCATTGTGTAATTAAAAATGTTAAAGTTTTTAAATATTATTTTGGTCATCTTGTGATAATGTTTAGGAAAAAATTACATTATCTCTCTAACATGACTTTAAAAATTAAATACATCTCCCAGTTTTGAACAGTATATGTTCTTCTTCATTGTTTCATTTAAACATATACCTACCTATTTTGCGCTATAAATTAACATCCTTTATCCTTTTTGTTTTTTAATATTATGTGTCTTTTTAAATTATATTATGTACTTATCTATAAAATATATAAAAAATTTAATTTATGAAGTAGAATAATGAAAGATAGTTGGAGGCCTATTAATATACCATGTCAAAGAATAAGACTAAATTCAAAGTTCAAACTTAAGGGGCTACTTTGGCCATTTTCTTTCATCTTTTAAGTCTCTTTTAACAATTATTAGTTTGTAAAAAAATAATGCAAAACTCAAAAGGCCGTTATTGTTTTTAAAGAAAAAAAGATAAATAACTTTAATAAGACATTTTTTACTAAGTTGAATGACAATATGAGGAATTAATATTGGGACCTTAAATTATTTGGAACCTTGCTTTAGGCTTGAACATTGATTTCATAGCCAAACCTCTATATAATAATAGTGTTTGTCTAGAAATTTCATCAATGTTATAGAGATGTGTTGTTATATATGTATATCGACATTTGACATTCAGACCATATTTAGCTGTTATAAATAAAAGTATGCAAAATTCGAAAGAACATGAATGTAAAAGAAAAAAAACAATTATTAGTAATCTTTTTCTTGTGAAGTTATAAAATAACCGATATGACACCATTTAAATATAATTTTTCTTTTAAATAAGATATCCGTACTTAAAATTTACTATGTGCATGCCATTAATGATGATTACCATAAATATTTTGATATTTTATTCTTTACCTACTATATTTTTTTTAAATATTATATAATAATATATGAGTATATTGTTAATTTAAAGAGCAATTCTACAATTGAACTAGGAAAAATTAAGTATACACTTATGGAAAAAAGAGACAAAAACAAAAGATAAAGTCCTCTTTCCTAAAGTTTAAGTTTATTTAATTTTTGTAAATAATTTATGAAAAAATTTAAAATCTATCATATTTAGATTTTTTTTCTTTTGGAGGAAAAGTTTTAGAGTTTCATAAAAGAAAGATTTAAAATATTAGCTAATTTCCCACTTTTTTAATCCTTCATAAACATTAATTGCTCCATAACAAGGTTAGGTTTTCAAGTTATTATTCCGTAGCATGTAATACATAATCTTTTCTTTAATTTGTTTAGTTCACCGTTTTTTTGTTTTAAATTTTTTAATATGATTTTTAAAGAATTTCATATTGATCATTCAATTCAATTTCTTTTAGAAATAAGAGATTGTGATTATTACTATTTTAAGTTATTACGGACGTTTTCAACAAGAATTTATATGAACTTGATATTTTTCACTTAAGAATCATACTTACATTAAATTTCTGTTAAAATTTAAAGATGCAAGGAACAAGATGCTTGATTTTTATGGCTTAATAAATCATAGATTTGAAAGATAATAGTTTTGCCTAAAACCAAAGTTTTAGTACAATCACACTATTTGTCAACTTAACTTTTGTTAAAATTTCATTCAATATCAGATAATCTTTGCCTAACAAATAATTTAATTTTGTAGGGTATAAATTTTTTAATCTATTATTTTCTTAATATTTAACGTTTTGAAATTAATTGAAATAAATTATTAAATTTTAATTTTAAATAAACAAAGGCTCCACGTGTAATTAAACTAGTTTCTTAAAAAATATTATGTAATAAGATTTGAGTATATTGATAATTTTACAAAGAATATACCTCTTTAATAAACAGTATTGTTGTTATAGGTACAATATCATTATAGAGAAGTAAAATATAATATGAGAAATCGATTTCGAAGAAAACCAGGCTGCTATAGTAAAATGTCATTATAACGATGTGACATTTTAGAGAGATCTGGTTGCACTCCCTCTAAATTACTTGTTATTTGTTTATTTTTAAAAAAATAAAATGATCTAAAATAATTGTTATTTTAAAAAATTTAAAGATAATTAAATATATTATTTTTATTTTGCCTTTTATAATAATTATTTTTGAAAATAATAAATATTAACTAATTAGCAACATAGAAAATCTAAGTGAAGACTCAAGAGTATATACGTATAATTAGAGAAAATATTTATTGAAGAGAGATTAACATTTTAAATAATTAAATATTAATAAACTTATATAAATTCTTAAAGAGAGTGTAAAAATAATATAAAAGGATAATGGTGTGGGATAATAGAAAAGGTATCGTATGTATGTTTTACTCACCGACTCAGCTGTACCTTTTATTTCCAGCTGTACATCGCCTTTTCCAATTCACACCTTTTCCTTTCCTTTATATTCCCACGATCTTGCTACTAGGCTTCTAATATTTTATACTTAATGTCCAAGAAATTATTAAAAAAGAGATACAGCAATACACACATGGAAAAAATGTACAGATCAAAGAGACAACACATCATACACATTGGCAAGTCAAAGGCACACAACAGACACTCCATGATCATCTGCAAGAAACATCCAAAGCATCGACAGTCTACAGGAGTTTGTTCTGTTTGCTTAACAGAAAAACTCACTCAACTTCCAAGAAGTAATAGTACATCATTAACTCTTACTTCTTCTTGTTCTCCAATTCATCATAAAATGGCTTCTGTTTTGAAGAGTAGTAGTAATGTGCTTATAAAAAACAGGTTCTTGTCTTTTATTGTGAGGCAAACAAGAGGATATAAAGGAGGGTTTTGGTATAAATTGCCGCATCCAACAAGAAACAAGAAAGATGTTGAGGGTTTGGTTCATTCAAGGACTATGAAAGAAAGGGTGTCAACAATATTCGGAATCAGAAATTCTCTTTTCCATTTTTCAATCTCATCATAGATTTAGAATTACTGTTGATTGTGATATGAAATTCCATTTTGTATTTCCTTTTCAGTTTCAACCTAGATTTAGAGTTACTGTATTCGTTTATTTGATTGTTTAGTGTTTTGCTTATAAAGATTGGGTCTTTTTTTTTTTTTTTTTTTTTTGCAACTTGAAAAGGGAATAAAGCGTGATTGTGATCACTGCAGGTAAACTCGACAATGAGAGGAGGACGAATATATGTACCTATGCAAAAAAAGTGTGTGAAAAGATTTTAGTTTTGTACAAATTAGACGATAAAGTATATATTAATCCATCTCTAAATATTTATAAATTTTTTTAAAATGTATTTAAAAGGGTACCTTTTACTCAAAATCCAAAATCCGTATTTGGTGGGTGTGATTGTGTGAATGTGAATGACAATAAAACACCGATGGAGAGGGGTGAAAGGGAATAGGAAAATAGGAAGACATAACAGCACGTGGAACAGAAAGGGAATATTCGTCCAGGACATTAGCAATGACACTCTTTGAGTCTTGACTATACTACTCCGCTAACCTCTAATAACCATACACAGGAACTCAGAGCAAACAAATCATAACAGTATTTGTACTACTTGCACATCATTACATTGTCACTATCAATTTGTCAATCATCAAAAAACAATATGATGACGAATAACAATATTTGTACTCGATGAGGAGTAGATAGATTGTATTTGTTTGGCGATATTTTGGAATCTCGGTTGCCTGTTTTTCTCTCCCTCTGGTTAGTCCTTTCCTTTACTCTCTGTAATTATATCCTTGCATGCTATCGTATTTAATTAAGACTTGCATAGTTGCATATGCATTGATTTACTTTTTATTTCCTAGCTCCAAGATGTAGTTGCCTTGAATTTTATTCTTTTCTAATGCTTCAGAATGTTGTGGTTTGCTGTAGTTTATGCTGTTTCTTGATTGGATGTTGGATTGTATTCTTCTTGGTTGAATTTCTTTTATTCTATATATATCGATAGTGAAGGAACTAGAATTTTCACCTAGGGAAGTTGAACTATAAAAAAATAAAACACAGAAATGAAGATCCAACATATACTCCATATGTATTAAAAAGTTCTTTATTTTTCCTATTGACATAGTGTAATTCCGGCAAAGACCCCGTTGGACAAGAGTGTCTCCTCCACTATATGCCAAGTACCTTATGATCATGGTTTAGTCATGAGTCAATACATCCATAAAGCCTGTAAACTATTTAAACACTGATTTAACTTATATACACCAACGGTATAATTGGCGAATTTATACACCATAAGTTCATGTTATAACCAACTGTAGCAGATCAGTTACCTCATTTTATTTTATTTTCTTAATCAAAAAATGAACATTACATTTCAAGGCACAGGCAGACCCTTCCCTCTCAACTAGATACTAATGAGCCTATCTACAGGATAAAATAACATTCTATTACAGCTCTACTCAATTTTCAGAATCCTAAGAGCACTAGCTAGGGAAAACAATTTAATCTCTGAAGTCTTGATTGCCACTTGATCACCCCTCTTCCTCGTATATGTATGTGTAATGCAATTGCTCGACAAACTGTGTCAACATGGAAGCGACCACCTTGGAACCTAGCAGAGGTCCTTTCACGCCAAATGCAACACACCACCATGGTTGCAGCTTCCCCAGTTCTCTGTTTTTCCATTTGATTTATCCATTGCACTTCTGAATACCAGGTGCCAACAGGTCTACCATAGCCCATCCAATGTAATAATCTACTCCATAGTCTTTTGGTGTGAAGACAATCAAAATATAGATGTGTAAAGCTCTCAATATCATCACCACAGAAAATATAATCCATTGGTACCTGAAAACCAAATTTCTGGAGCCTATCCACAGTTGCAAGTCTCTGCTGTACTGCAAGCCACAAGTTAAAATGACGCCTTGGATGGATGGACCTGTGATTGCAGGACAATGCTCTTCCATGGTGCTCTAGGCAGCTGAGGGAGAAGCAAACAATAAGCCTTCTTGATCTGGTACATATCTCCTTTCTGCAGCTCAGCTATCCTGTGTGTGAATGAGCCTTGAATTGAGCTCCGTTGCAGCATAATGTCTCTGCATCCCAATATTTCCTAACCATGCAAGATGCATTCTTGGGTAGCTCCATATCTGTCAGGTCCCTTTGCTTGATATAGTAGTAGTGTACCCATTTGATCCACAGTGAATCTTTCATTAGAAAGATTGCCCATAATTGTTTCATAACTGCTGCCTTGTTCCATAACTTTAAGTTTATCACATTCAATCCCTCAGCATCTCTTGTGTAACATATCTTTTCCCATGACACTAAAGCTTTCTTGGAAATTTGCCTAGCACCTGTCCAAGGGAATGATCTACAGACAACCTCAATCATCTTCATTATCTTCTTAGGGAGCACAAAAATTTGGGCCCAATATATCTGCATCCCAAAGAGGACAGCCTTAATAAGGTGCACTTTTCCAACATATGAGAACATCCTTGCAGACCAATAGGTGATTTTAGCAGTAATTTTCTCATCAAGAGGCAAGCACTGACTAATATTCAGCTTCTTTGTAGCGAGTGGTACTCCCAAATATCTAAAAGGGAGTGTTCCTTCTGCATAGCCAAGTAAATGTAGGATCTCTGATTTCACTTCTTGTGACACTCCAGCCACATAAAGGGGGCTTTTGTCCAAGTTTGCTTGTAATCCAGGTGCATCAGAGAACTTTTGGAATGTGTGTTGTAAAAGTGTAATAGATTCAATGTCTTCCCTGCAAAACATAAGTAAATCATCAGCAAAACACATGTGTATCACTTTGAATTTCTTGCATCTTGGATGAAAGTTGAAATTCTGATTCAATGCCAGGTGGTTCATTTCTCTTTGCGAGTGTCAAGATACTATCAAATAGTATATGAATGTCAAGATATAGTCAGAGAGTAATCTATTTTCAGAGTGTGTGTCAGATACATAGTCAATTATTGTAGGTAGAAGGCATGATCTCGGGGATTTGCTCTTGACATTTTGTGTCCAACTTTGTGTATATATTGTTGCCGTAATCTATCATTTTAAGCATGAAGTGAAATACACTTGCATCATTAACATGGTATCAGAGCCTCTTCTATTTTTGTAAAGATTCAAGTTGGCTTTTCCGGTGACTGTTCTGATAAATTTTCCGGTAACTATTCTGGCATCTTCCTTTAATAGCAGCCACTTCTGACAGTTTTTTTTCCATCCATATCAAACTTTCATTCTGAGTTGGTGAGGGTCAATTATTCATTCTAGTCTTACCCATTACTCCCATAATTTTCAGCAACCAGAAAAGTTTTCTGGTAAAAGCAGTCATCTTCATCGGTTGTTTCTTTCTTTTTTCTTGCGAAGTTCTTGTTCAGTACAAATCTGAAATAGTTTCTACCAGATCTGCAGTCATCAAGAGGAACCTTGATCTTCTCTTTCCTCTGTTTCGAGTTCTTTTAGCTAGTGGCGGATCTAGGAATTTTCTTTAGGGGGTTCGAAAAATAAAAATATAAATGTGTGAATAAGCCAACAAAATATAATTTCAAGGGACGTAATAATATATAGTCTATAAATATAAAATACTTAAACTTATATTTTAACTTATTTTAAAGTTTTTTTTTTAGGCTTATATTTACACTTATATTTTAACTTATTTTAAATTATTTTTTTTTTATATAGCTGGTGAGGTATGTAGTCTTTTTTTTAATAGTTGTAGGCTTCTTCTTTTTTGTTCTGTAGGCGTCCAGCTATAGGTTTCAGTCTACTTTAAAAAAAAAGCAGCTTGATGTGGATCGAACCCGCGACCAAGCCTGAAGTAGCGCCCCAAGAAGTGGAGATTGTACCACTGAGTTATCCAACAATCTTGTGTCAAGTGGTTCAAAATTAATATACGTACATAAATATAGATTTTCTACCTTATATATACAACGTAATTTTTTGTCGAGAGGGTTCGGGTGAACCCCCTCGCCACTACGTAGGTCCACCCCTACCAAATTTTTTTTCTAGCTCACTTCTTATATTTGTCCTCATTTTGTTCTTTGGTAAAAAAAAATACTTTTTTTCCTGGTGTTTAATTTAGCAGTCGTAGCCATAATGGCAGAGAAAGGTGAATCTCTAGTAACTGATGTCTCAGAGAAAATTGAATCTTCAAGTGATGTCAAATCGATGTTTTCCTCTATTTCAAGTTCTCTTGTTATTACTACCATGAAATTAGAAGGTAGTAATAATTACACACCATGGTCTTCATCTGTTGAGATGTGGTTAATGGGACAAGGATATGAGGATCATTCAGTTAAAAATACTAGTGATATTTTTGCTAGTGAAAGGACTAAGTGGACTCGAATTGATGCTCAATTATGCAATCTCTTATGGAACTCTTTGGATCCTAAATTACTCAATCTATTTCAATCTTGTAAAACCTGCTATAAAGTTTGGACTAAAGCTAAGACTTTTTATATGAATGCCATACAACATATATACAAGGTTGTCTCAGACTTGGTCCAACTTCAACAAAATATATGACGAGTTATTTTAGACACATAGAAACCTTGAAATATCAATTTGACTCTCTCATGCCACTTTCTGAAAGTGTCACCACACAGGAGCAACAAAGAGATAAGTTTTTTATGATTCTAACACTGAATGAACTTCGATCTGATCTGAGTCCTATAAGGGATCAAATCTTGGCAAGTTCATCAATTCCTTCCTTAATCGACATTTCAGCTCGATTATTGCATATTGGTTTAGAAACAAATGATACCACAAACGTCGAGACATCTGTATTAGCTGTGAAAAATGCAAATCCACAGGAACAAAATGTCCAGCAAAGGGGGAACAACAAAAACTCTAGACCCTATTGCAAGTATTGCAACAAGCCAGGACATACTCGACAAACTTGTTGGAAATTGCACGGTCGACCACCACACACTAACAATTGTAGTACAGCTGACGCGGTTCAGACCCGTAAAGACACAGATGGTCAACTGTCCAATTCTATTACTTTGTCTGGAGCAGATTATAGTGATTACTTGCAGTATAAAGCGGCTACATGACAGTCACCTTTATCGACACCCCACAAACTGGTAATTCCTTTATTTGTCTTACGAGGTTTTCACCCTCTTGCCAATGGATATTGGATTCTGGTGCATCTGACCATATCTCTAGTAATTAGAATCTTTTCTCAAATCTTATTCATACCACAATCCTCACCGCAGTTACCCTTACTAATGGATCATGAACTGCCTTAAAAGGAATAGGGGGCGTGTAACTTCTTTCCTCTATTTCCTTAAATTCAGTTTTATTTGCTCCTAAATGTCCATTTAATTTAATTTCTGTTAGCAAATTAACCAAACACCTGAATTGTGGTGTCATTTTTTTGGCTGACTCTGTTGTTGTACAGGACCGGAGAACGGGGAAGATGATTGGAACAGGATATGAGTCAATGGGACTCTATCACATGTCAAAATCACCACCACCAGTTGCCTTCACTTCCGATGTCTCAACTGATCTTCTCCACAGCCGTTTTGGTCACCCGAGTCTAGCAAAGCTTTAGAAATTAATTCCTAGTCTTTTCACTTTGTCTTCTTCAGTCTTGTCAACTTGGGAAAAATAGTCGCACCTCGTTTCCTAAAAGAGTTAATAACAGGGCCATATATATCTTTGTCATTGTTCACTCGGATGTATTGGGTCCTAGTCGTGTTGTTTTCAGTTTAGGATTTTAGTATTTCGTTACCTTTATTGATGATTTTTCTCGTTGCACATGGGTATTTTTAATGAAAAATCATTCTGAAGTATTCTCTATTTTTCAAAAATTTTGTGCTGAGATAAATAATCAATTTGGTGTTTCAATTAAGGTATTACGCAGTGATAAAGCCAAGGAGTACTTATCTTCTCCCTTTGCTAGTTTCTTGTCGTCTCAGGGAATCACTCATCAGACTTCTTATGCATATACTGCTCAACAAAATGGAGTCGCCGAACGTAAAAATAGGCATCTTATCGAGACTGCTTGAACTTTGCTTATACACCATCACACTTCTCTTTGTTTTTAGGGGATGCTGTTCTCACTACTTGATATTTGATAAATAGAATGCCCTTCACTGTGTTGCAACAACAAAGTCCTTGCTCGATTCTCTTTCCAGGTCAAAATCCTTATCATCTACCTTTGAGAGTGTTTAGGTGTACTTGCTTTGTCCATGATCAAAGTACTAGAAATGACAAACTCCAATCGAAATCAATTAAGTGTGTCTTTCTAGGATACTCTCGTCACCAAAAAGGTTACAAATGCTATGATCCGAAATCGAATAAATATTTTATCAGTACAAATGTGACATTTTTTGAAACATCCCCCTATTTTACACCCAACACTACAAGCAGGGGTTTAATTCCTCAAATTTTTCCAGTAAACTTTCTCTACAACAAATCAATCTTTCGGACAACCCGCAAACCGCTCATCCTCTTCTTCAAGCATACACCCGACATGCTCGTTCTCTTAACAATAATAATGATAGTACTACTCCTAGTCCAGATACACTGGTAGCTCCTGATGACTCATCTCATGCTCCTTCGTCACCTTCTCCAGTCATGCCTTCATTAGATGCAGTGACCCCACCAATTGCTATACGCAAAGATATATGCACTACTTGAAATCAACAACCAGAGAGATATATTTAAGTTATCATCGGTTGTCCCCATTATATTATACCTTTGTATTTATCCTATCTAATGTACCTATACCAAAGACTGTTAGCGAAGCATTGGAACATCTAGTGTGGAGAGATGCTATGATTGACGAAATGAATGCTTTACAGACCAATAACACTTGGGCATTGGTCCAGTTACCAAAGGAGAAATCTACTGTTGGAAGTCGATGGATCTACACAGTAAAAGTAGGTTCGAATGGAACAGTTGACCGATTGAAAGCTCACCTTGTTGCCAAAGGATACACCCAGATTTATTGTCTTGACTATGGTGACACGCTCTCTCCAGTTGCCAAAATCATTTGTTCGACTGCTTATATCCTTGGCAGCAATGCATTATTGGCCGTTTCATCAACTAGACATAAAGAATGCCTTTTTGCATGACGAACTTGCTGGGAAGTTTATATGGAACAACCTCCTGGATTTATTGCTCAGGGGGGTCAGACTTAGTATGCCGTCTCAAACGCTCTCTTTATGGCCTCAAGCAATCTCTGAGAGCATGGTTGGGCAGATTTAGTTTTGTTGTCTAACAATTTGGGATGTCTCGAAGTAAAGTAGATCACTCTGTTTTCTGTCAACATAATGGTCCGAAAAAGAACATTTTTCTGGTCGTTTATGTTGACGACATTGTCATAGCTGGGAATGATCCGGAAGGAATATCTCAGCTAAAACAACATTTGTTCAGTCACATTCAAACCAAAGATTTGGGGGAGTTAAAGTACTTTTTGGGAATTGAGGTAGCACAATCCAAAGACAAGTATTGCTATCTCACAAAGAAAATTTGCTTTGGACATATTAGAGGAGACATATATGTTAAATTGCAAGCCAATTGATACTCCTATGGATCCAAACATCAAACTCGTCCCTGGACAAGGGAATCCATTGAAAGATCCTGGTAGATATAGAAGACTAGTCGGTAAATTAAATTATCTCACTATCACACGCCCGGATATTTTATTTGCGGTAAGCGTGGTTAGTTAGTTTCTCCAAGCTCTATGTAAAGATCATTAGGACGCAGTGATTTGCATCCTTAGGTACATCAAAAGAGCTGCAGGACAAGGATTGTTATATGAAGACAAAGGTCACACAGACATTGTTGGATATTTTGATGCAGATTGGGAAGGTTCTCTGTGTGATAGACGCTCCACTTCTGGGTATTGCGTCATGATTGGAGGCAATTTAATTTCCTGAAAAAGTAAGAACCAAGATGTTGCCAGATCTAGTGCAGAAGCTGAATATCGAGCTATGGCTGTTGCTACATGCGAGCTTATTTGGCTGAAACAACTTCTCCAAGTGTTAAAATGTGTTGAATTCAATCAAATGAAGCTTATGTGTGACAATCAGGCTACCCTACATATTGCCTCAAATCCAGTTTTCCATGAAAGAATAAAACATATAGAGATGGATTGTCATTTTATTAGGCAGAAGATTGAGTCCGGATGCATTGCCACCAGCTTCGTCGGTTCAAATGACCAATTGGCAGATATTCTTACTAAGTCCCTCAGAAGAGCTCGGATTCAATACATTTGCGGCAAGCTCGGAGCATATGACATGTATGCTCCAGCTTGAGGGGGAGTGTCAAGATACTGTCAGATAGTATATAAATGTCAAGATATAGTCAGAGAGTAATCTATTTTCAGATTGTGTGTCAGATACATAGTCAATATTTGTTGGTAGAAGGCATGATCTCAGGGATTTTCTCTTGGCCTCTGTGTCTAGCTTTATGTATATATTGTTGCTGTAATCTATCATTTTAAGCATGAAGTGAAATACACTTGCATCATTAACAACAAGTACTCTATAGCTAACAGGCAAAGGTAAGGGGACATGGGATCGCTCTGCCTGGTATCTCTCTTGCCTCTAAATGGCTTAGTCAACCCTCCATTTACCACAAGTGAATAGGAAACTGTTGTCACACATTCCATTATCCAATGTAGCCAAGGTTAAACAACATAGTCTTCAGGAAATGCCAGTCAAGAGTATCATATGCTTTCCTTAGATCCACCTTAAGGACACATCTTGGAGACATACCCTTCCTTGTATACCCCTCGAAGAACTCATGACTGAACAGGATGTTGTCAATGATGCTTCTTCCATAACCTTATTTTTCAGGTAATACAGGGATCAGTTACCTTCAATTATCTCTAATATGACTTGACAGTGCAACGTGTATCAGTGTATAGGAAGTTAAACTCATTAAACAATCCCCATGAATCTTTCTTGTCTTTCTCATACTTACCTTAAGCTTATAGTAGCAGCGCCAGAGGTAGTGTGGTCCACCTTCACAGTGATGAGCTTTATCCACTTATATAAAAGATAGAACAAGGTCATGGTAACAAACATTCTTTCTTGTTATTACTACTGTAATCTTTATTTATATGTTATTGGTTATTGTGTTATACTAGAGTGTCTTTTCATTAGTATATATGATCTTGGTAGACATACTTGGCATCATGAGTGAATTTCCTATTCACTTGAATCAATACAAATGAAAGTAAAATTTACAGGGAGAAAGAACTGGATGAGGAAATGAAGGACCTCTGGACTGTGTTTTGTGGGGCACAGGGTTGCTCGGTCGATAATGGAGAGCTTTGCCATGCTGATTTTGGGTCAATGGCAGATCCTTCCTCCTGTATCAATCAGGTGTTGATAATTTGTTTTAATGTTATACTTCTGCTCATCTTCTTATTTAATCTGTTTTCTAAGGCATCCTTAAGAGATACCAGTATTCCTGCTCGCTTTTATGGGTTTTCGTGTTTGCAGGTGATTTTTGCAATTTTTAATGGCTTCCTAGGATTGGTATATTTGGCATTTGGATTTTAGAAGATAAGGAGATGAAAACCAACAGTTCATTACCTCTTTTTTTTTCATTGCAGTCCTTTTTGTAGCAACTTACAGCTGCATCATTTTCACTATTTCAACTTGTTTTTCAATCCTTCTTTCCCTTCTTTTGGCATGGTATCAGAGCCCATTTCTTACGGGATCTAAATCTGTTTTTTGTTGATTGGCTCATCTTATTTTTAGCTTCTTTTTTTTTGGATCTCTTTGCTGAAAACATGGCACCAGAAAATCAACCAACAATGGGTCCTCCGGTTTTCTCGGGGGAGAATTACCATATTTGGGCCATTAAAATGAAGGCTTATTTGAAGGCTCTCAACTTGTGGGATGTTGTTGAGAGAGGAGAGCTTGCTGTCCAGCCATTGAGAGACAACCCAACTCTCAATGATATCAAAAAGCATGATGAGTTGGTGACTAGATCTCCAAGAGCTCTCACTTGCTTACATTCAAGCCTTACGGAAGTGATGTTTACAAGGATTATGGCTTGTGAGATAGCCAAAGAAGCCCGGGATAAGATAAAGGAGGAGTTTGAAGGCAACAGCAAAGTTAAGTCTGTTAAGGTCTTAGCTTTGAAGAGGGAGTTTGAGCTCTTGAAGATGAAGGATTCAGATAGTGTGAAAGAATACTCTTCCAAGATGATGGATATTGTGAACCAAATAAGGACACTTGGTGAAAACTTTTCAGATCAGAAGGTTGTTGAGAAGATCATGGTCAACCTTTTGGACAAGTTTGAATAAAAAATCTCAGCTATTGAAGAGTCTTGTGACTTGACTACTCTTTCAATAGCTGAGCTGATCTCTAAGTTGCAAATCCAAGAGCAACGGGTAACTATGAGAAGTGAAGGGACAGTCGAAGATGCCTTTCAAGTAAGGCAAAAATTCGAGCAAGGTGAAATCTGGTGGATACCAAGGTGAATCGTCGAGGAGAGGAAAATTTCCACCTTGTTGTATTTGTAAGCTATGTTGCTTGGACTCGGCTATTTTGCCGCCGAACCCATCTCGACACGAGACTGAGGCGGGGACGGGTGCTTTCGCCGTCTCCGATTCGGTCAACTGATTTCGGAGACGTTGACCAAACTAAAGAAGAAATTTGAGAGGAAACATCGAATAATTAACCGGCAACATACCTGAAAAAATTCCAACCATCGACCACCGAAAAGAGACGGCGTTGTCGATGTGCCGTCGTCGTCGCCGTAAATCATCTTTGCAGTCGTCGTACCACCTCATTCGTCGTCGGTCATCCTTTTCTCCCACCCCAGTCGGCGGCGGCGTTGGTCGTTGGACACAGTGACCTTTTATTTTTGTCAAAGTGACCGTCTTTATTTGTTTGTATTATTAATAACTTATATTAACAGATATATGTTTTAATAAAAAGTAAAAACTAAAAAACGTGTATACTTTGACAACACTATGTCGATCAGTTTACTCTTACTTTGACAACATTAGTTTAAATTCTTAATTATAATTTTTTATTTTTTGGTAAATATCTTTATAACTCTATATTTATAATATTTAATTTTTTTAGCCGCATCCCCGCACCCGTATCCACACACAGATTTGCACCCTCGAATCTTAAAATTTATATTTTAACGAATCCGACTCTTGGATCCGCACCCGTCTCGGATACCCGCACCCGAATCTGAGCAACTTAGTTTGTAAGAAGACAAACCACTTGGAGAAGAATTGTTGGCAGAAGTCCAAGAGGTTTCCTATTCAATGCAAATACTGCAAGAAATATGGGCACATTGAGAAGTATTGCAGGCAAAAGCAAACTCAAAGTGGTCAGTCTTCCCAACGAGTAAATTTTGCGGAAGATTGCCAAGTTGAAAAAACAGAGGAAGAGGTATTCATGGCTTCGCACACATCACATGTTGATCGATATAATTGGTATGTCGATAGTGCGTGCACAAGGCACATAGCGATTGATGAAAATCTGTTTGTTAGCCTTGACAGGTCTAATAGGACCAAAGTGAAGCAAAGAAGAGGATCAGTGAAATTCCATACGGACGAAGGTATAAAAATCATAAATGATGTTCTTTATGTGCCAAGCCTAACTCAAAACTTGTTGTGTTGCTCAGTTGCTTCACAATAATTATTCACTTACTTTTAAGGATAAAAAATGTGTTATTTATGATCCTAAAGGTTGTGAAGTAGCTACAATTAGCATGATTGGTAATTCCTTTCCAATTTCACGCTATTCTGCTGAAAGTTGCTCTTTCAATATTGAAATGCATGATACTTGGCTTTGGCACAAAAGATTCGGTCATTACTACCTTAGTTCATTGGTGTATATGCAATCCAAGGGTATGGTGCTTGATGTACCCAAAATTGACATGAGCCGAGATGTTTGTGAGTCATGTCAATTTGGTAAATTGCATAGACGATCCTTTCCTAAAGGAAGTCTTTGGAGGGCGAAGGAAAAGCTAGAGTTGGTTCATACAGATATATGTGGACCAATGAGGACGGCTTCTTTGAGTGGGAATAAATATTTTATTCTCTTTATAGATGATCTAACTCGAATGACATGGGTCTATTTTCTAAGTAGAAAAGTTCAGGTGTTCTCTGTTTTCAAAGAATTCAAGGCTATGGTAGAAATGGAGAGTGGCTGCTGATTGAAGTATATCAGGTCAGATAATGGAACTGAATAGATAATGGAACTGAATATACTTCACATCAGTTCAGTAAGTATTGTAAAGATGTGGGTATTCAACAACAATTCACTATTAGCTACACTCCAGAACAGAACGGGGTTTCTGAGAGGAAGAACAGAACAGTGATGGAGATGGCGAGATGCATGTTGGCAGAAAAGAAGATGCCTAAATATTTTGGGGCTGAGGCAGTCAATACTGCCGTCTATTTGCTGAACAAATTACCAACTAGATCACTCCAAGACATGACGCCATTTGAAGCATGGAAAGGTATAAAGCCGTCTGCGAGACACTTAAAAGTCTTCGGTTCAGTCTGCTATGCACATGTTCCAGATGCTAAAAGAGGCAAATTGGATAACAAGGCAGAACTCTGTATTTTTTAGGCTATAACACAGCTGCAAAAGGGTACAAAGTGTATAATGTTCATACGAAGAAGGTGCTTATCAGTAGAGATCTTGCGGTGGACGAGTCTAGCCATTATGATTGGGATCGAGATATTGTTGTAAAGAACCAAGATGGGAGTACTTCAGTTGCAGTTCAAAATCCGCAGACAAGTGATATTTCTTCCAGTCCTATTGCTGGAGCAGGACACCTTTCAAATGTTGAATTGACAACTGATTCTCCAGTTTTGAAGACCAGATCACTAGCTAAAGTTTATGAGCAATGCAATTTTGCTCTCGTCGAACCATCTTCCTTTGAAGAAGAAGCGGGTCATAAAGTTTGGATTTCTGCAATGGAGGAGGAGCTTGCCATGATTAATAAAAATGATACTTGGGAGCTAGTTGATAGGCCCGATAAAAAGAACGCCATTGGTGTCAAATGGGTCTATAGAACAAAGTTCAATCCATATGGCTCCATCTTCAAACATAAAGTCAGACTCGTACTTAAAGGTTATTCCCAACAGCCTGGAGTGGACTTTGGAGATACGTTTGCTCCTGTCACGAGGCATGAAACAGTAAGATTTCTAGTCGCTCTTGAAGCACAATACAAGTGGAAAATTTACCATTTAGATGTCAAATCTGCATTTCTAAATGGATTTTTTTTTGAAGATATTTATATTGAACAACCTGAAGGTTTTATAGTTGCAGGTGAAGAAAACAAGGTGTATAAGCTTAAAAAGGCTCTCTATGGCCTTAAACAAGCTTCGAGAGATTGGTATAGTAGGCTGGATACTCATTTGCTATCCCAAGGCTTCAACCGAAGCCTAAATGAGCCTACTTTATACTTCAAAAGGCAAGCTGATGGGAAGTTAATTGTGATATCTGTTTATGTTGATGATTTGATGATCACAGGTGAAGATTCTCTTGCAGTTCAAGAAGTCAAAAATGCGATGCTAAAAGCTTTTGAAATGTCTGATCTAGGGGAGATGAAGTTCTTCCTAGGAATGGAAATTTCTCAATCTTCTGAAGGAATTTTCTTGTCCTAAAAGAGGTATGCCCTGAATCTCTTAAAAAGGTTCAAACTTGATAAGTGCAAACCTGTTTCAACTCCACTTGGTGTGAATGAAAAGTTAATGAAGGATGATGGAGAAGAGCGGTCAGATTCAAAACTTTATAGGAGCCTTATTAGAAGCTTGTTGTATCTGACTACTACCAAGCCAGATGTGATGTTTGCAGCTAGTCTACTATCTCGATATATGCAATGTCCTAGCACCAAGAATCTTGGAGCTGCTAAAAGGGTGTTGAGGTATATTAAAGGGACAACTGATTATGGCATTTGGTACAAAAGTGTGGAGAATGGAGTTCTTATTGGCTATTCAGATAGTGATTGGGGTGGATGTTTGGACAATTATAAAAGCACATCTGGTTATTCTTTTTCATTTGGTTCAGGTATTTTTTCTTGGAGCACAAAGAAGCAGGATATCGTAGCTCAATCTTCAGCTGAATCCGAGTATGTGGCTCCTGCATCTGCTACAAATCAAGGAATTTGGTTGAGGAAAATCTTGTTTGAATTAGATCTTTTGCCAGAAGAACCAACAGTGATCTATGTGGACAATAAATCAGCCATTGCTATGGCTGAAAATCCAGTGCAACATGGAAGGACGAAGCATATCAACATCAGATTTCATGCTTTGCGAGATGCCGAGAAGAATGGCGAAGTTAAGCTGGTGCATTGCAGAAGTGAAAAACAACAAGCCGATATTCTAACCAAGGCTCTTCCCACAAACAAGTTTGAGTTTCAAAGGTCGTTGCAGGGAGTTTCAATGAAAAATCTTAAGGAGGAGTGTTAGGAAATTAAGATTTATCTAGAAACTCCTAGTTAGAAGATATTTTTTGTAGTAGAAACTCCTAGATATTAGATATTTTTTGGAATAGGTTCTTCTAGAATATCCTAGTGTAGTATCTTGAATAAATATCTTGTAGAATTATCTAGATATTCTAGAGTAGTAGAAGATAAGGATCACTAGATTTTTCTTGTAGATGTATCTAGAAGGATATCTAGAATCATCCATACACTAGTAAAAATAGGAGGCACATTGTGCATTTGTAACCATTCAAAAAAATTGAAAACACTCAATAAAAGTTTCAGCTTCTCCTTTTTTTTCACTGCAGTCTTTTTTGTAGCAACTTAGAGCTGCATCATTTTCACTGTTTCAACTTGTTTTTCAATCCTTCTTTCCCTTCTTTTGACAAGGACATACCTGGACTGAGTGAGGCAGATCGGGGAGAATCATGTTACTTAATATTTGAGGAGCCATTGAACAAGCAGAAACAAGTTAATCCCTCTTCCCAGCCATCAGTTTTGAAGACAATTCTCATATGTCACTGGAAAGAGATTATTGTTTCAGGATTCTTTGCACTGCTGAAAGTAGTCACTGTTTCAGCAGGACCTTTGCTACTTAATGCCTTTATTAAAGTTGCTGAAGGAAATGCAAGTTTCAGAAATGAGGGACTTTTCTTGGCCATTCCGCTTTTTACTTCAAAGAGCTTGGAGTCCTTATCACAAAGATGGTGGTTTTTCAGGAGCAGACTAAATGGTCTAAAAGTGAGGTCTTTACTTACAGCAGCTATTTATAGGAAGCAAATTAGATTATCTAATGCCACCAAGGTGATGCATTCCAGTGGTGAGATAATGAACTATGTTACTTTGGATCAACTATGTTACTGGGGATGCTTATCGGATTGGAGAGTTTCCTTTTTGGCTGCATCAAACCTGGACAACAACTGTCCAGCTCCGCCTCGTGCTTATAATTCTCTTCCGCACTGTTGGTCTTGCAACTATTGCATCCTTGGTAGTGATTATACGCACTTTGCTGTGCAGTACTCCCCTTGCAAAGTTACAGCATAAGTTCCAGTCCAAGTTGATGATTGCACAAGATGATAGGCTAAAAGCTATTTTGGAGGCTCTTGTTAATATGAAGGTTCTAAGATTATATGCATGGGAAAGCCATTTCAAAAATGTTATCCAGATTTTGAGGCAAGTAGAAGAAAAGTGGTTATCAGCTGTTCAGTTGCGTAGATCATATAATAGTTCCCTTGTCTGGTCATCTCCTGTTTTGGTCTCTGCTGCTACTTTTGGGACTTGCTATTTCCTTGGTATTCCACAAAACGCGAGCAACGTTTTCACCTTGGTAGCAACTTTACGCCTGGTCCAGGATCCTGTTAGAACAATTCCGGACGTTATTGGTGGTAATTCAAGCAAAGGGGTCTCCTTCAAGAGGATTGTCAAGTTCCTCGAGGCATCTGAGCTGGAAATGACAAATTTGAGACGGGAACACGTCAGAAGCACAGATCTCGCTGTACTCATCAAATCAGCTACTCTCTCATGGGAAGAGAATCCATCACGACCAACACTCAGAAACATTAATTTGGAGGTTAAACCTTGTGAGAAGGTTGCTATATGGGGGGAAGTTGGCTCAGGAAAGTCAACTCTCTTGTCAACAATTCTGGGAGAGGTTCCAAGTATACATGGAACAGTAAGTTGTAGTGGCTGGTCCCTTCTTTCCTAGTGGGTTAGGTAATAAGAAGCAGGATTAAAGTTTTCATAGCAATCATAATAATATGGTGTACTAAAGTTTGAGAAAAAAATCAATATCTGTGACTGATCCTTGATATTATATGTTTTCTGCAGGTTCAAATATATGGAACAACTGCCTACGTCTCTCAATCCGCATGGATTCAGACAGGGACAATACGAGAGAATATTTTGTTCAGTTCTCCATTGGATAACCAGAGATACCAGCAAACCTTGGAGAAGTGTTCACTGTTAAAAGATCTCGAATTACTACCTTATGGTGATCTCACAGAAATAGGAGAAAGAGGAGTCAATCTTAGTGGTGGACAAAAGCAGAGAATTCAACTTGCCCGTGCACTGTATCATGATGCTGATATATATCTGTTAGATGATCCTTTCAGTGCTGTAGATGCCCATACCTCGACGAGCCTATTCAACGTGGCATTTCTTCAGTGATGTGATTCTTCTCCATTTCTTGCCATTTGTAAGCTCAATTGATCCTATGCAGGAATACATTATGGGAGCTCTTTCTGGGAAGACTATCTTACTGGTAACCCATCAAGTTGATTTTCTTCCTGCATCCGATATGGTTCTGGTTAGTTTTCATGGAATTGTCTATCCAACTTGACTCTCGTCAGTTATATATTCTTATTTTATTGTATCTCCTCTGATCGAATCAATCTTTTGAAATTATTTGTACAATGATCATGCTTGTATTCAATAGAATCAAGTTTTTTTATATGATCATATGAAATCGTTGCATATATATCTACTTTGATTTGCAGTTAATGTCCGATGGAGAAATTTTACGCTCAGCTTCATATGATCAGTTGTTGGCCTCGAGCAAAGAATTTCAAGACTTGGTTAATGCACACAAAAAGACTGCTGGTTCAGAAAGGGTTACAGAGGCTCTTTTTACGCCACGAAGTGATACTTGTTCAAGAGAAATTCAAAAGAAGGATAGCGGTAAACAATCCAAAACCTCTGGAGGAGATCAGTTGATCAAGCAAAAGGATAGGGAAGTTGGAGACACTGGATTTAAGCCTTATGTCCAGTATTTAAATCAAAATAAAGGATACTTGTTCTTTGCCATAGCTGTTCTCTCGCAACTTGCATTTGTGGTTGGTCAGATATTACAGAACTCCTGGATGGCTACAAATATTGAAAATCCTGAAGTTAGCACGTTGAGACTGATTTCAGTTTACTTGCTAATTGGATTTGTATCCACACTGTTTTTGCTCTCTAGATCTCTATCAACTGTTCTTTTGTGTTTGCACTCTTCAAAGTCCTTGTTCTCACAGCTGCTACATTCTCTCTTCCGTGCACCTATGTCATTTTATGACTCCACGCCTTTGGGAAGGTTACTGAGCAGGGTAATTATCTCAAACATGACAATTGAGAGAAAAATGATACTTATTAATAATTTTCATGTACCTAACAATTTTTTCTACCTTCTCACTTTCCCATTCCATTATTGCAGGTCTCATCAGATTTGAGTATAGTTGACCTTGACATCCCATTCTACTTGTTTTTTGCTGTTGTAGCTACCACAAACTTCTATTCTAATCTTACAGTGCTAGGTGTTGTTACTTGGCAAGTGTTGTTTGTCTCCATCCCAATGGTTTATGTGGCCATTTTCTTACAGGTACTGGTCATATTACAGGGAATAAGAAAGTTTGATGTTGTGCTTCCAGCAGACGAACATATATTATTTTTTCGTACCTTATTCTTTTCAACAGAGATACTACTTTGCATCTACTTTGCATCTGCCAAAGAATTGATGCGGATCAATGGAACTACCAAATCATTTGTGGCCAACCATCTTGCTGAATCCATTGCTGGAGCTGTGACTATAAGAGTATTCAAAGAGGAAGAGAGATTTTTCATGAAAAATTTTGAACTAATTGATGTAAATGCCAGTCCTTTCTTCCACAATTTTGCAGCAAATGAGTGGCTGATTCAACGGCCGGAAATTATTAGTGCAACTGTTCTTGCTTCTTCAGCACTTTGCATGGTTTTACTTCCTCCTGGGACTTTTAGCTCTGGCACGTTATCAACTCATAATATTCTTGGAATTGGATAGAAAAGCGCGTATTTCTGGTTTTTCTTTATCATTGATCTTTATGTAAAACACAATTAATTTCCTAATACCTGTTAATGTTATTGCAGGTTTTTTTGGGATGGCTTTATCTTATGATCTTTCTCTAAACATAACTCTTGTTTCTTCCATTCAATATCAGTTCACTTTGGCGAACTATATCATTTCTGTGGAAAGACTTAACCAGTATATGCATATACCAAGTGAAGCTCCTGAAATTTTAAAGAGAACCGTCCCCCAGTTAATTGGCCTTCAAGGGGTGAAGTCGACATTCAAGATTTGCAGGTAAACCTCATCTGCGCTAGTTTTCAATCTTTTGGGATGTCACTAATGAGCGTGCCTCAAAACAGATAAGATATAGGAAGGATTCCACACTTGTTCTTAGAGGGACCAGCTGTACATTTGAAGGAGGTCATAAAGTTGGTATTGGTGGACGGACTGCCAGTGGAAAGAGTACACTCATTAGTGCATTATTTCGACTAGTAGAGCCTGCAGGTGGAAGGATTGTGGTTGATGGAGTAGACATTTTTAAAATTGGTCTTCATGATTTGAGGTCCCGTTTCGGGGTAATACCTCAGGATCCTACTCTGTTCAATGGAACAGTACTGATCAAGAAATTTGGGAGGTAATGTACTTATACTATTCTATATCAAGACATTATTTTTAGCATTTGATCGATAAATAGCATAGTTTTTTTCTGATTACTTATTATCATTTTATCTTCATTGGAAAAAGGTTTCTGGGAAATGTCAGCTACGCGAGGCAGTTGAGGAAAAAGAGAATGGGCTTGATTCCTTGGGTAATATTCTGAACATATCAGGTTTTTTTATACTAGTGGCTTCTTATTGACCATGTATTCATTTCAGTTGTGGAAGACGGGTCAAACTGGAGCATGGGGCAACGGCAATTGTTTTGTTTGGAGCATGCACTTTTGAGGAAAAGCAAGATTTTGGTGCTTGATGAAGCGACAGCATCAATTGACAATGCCACTGACATGATATTGCAGAAAACTCTCAGGACGGAATTTGCTAATTGTACTGTAATTACAGTTGCCCATAGAATACCCAGAGTCATGGATTGTACAATGGTTCTGGCCATTAGTGACGGTAGGGTCTATCTGTTTACCTTTGAATACTTGCATGCTTAGTAGTTCAGAGAAATGTTAATCTTATCCCCATGATTTCAGAGAAATGTTAATATTATCCCCATGACTTACTTTTGGTTGCTGTAATACAGGAAAATTAGTGGAGTATGATGAATTTATGAAGCTGATGAAGAATAAAGATTCGCTCTTTGGGCAGCTTGTTAAGGAGTACTGGTCCCATTATCACTCAGCGAAATCACATTGAAGCAAGGTGCAGATCTGTAATACATTTTGTAGCACATCAAACTTCACATATGTTGCCTAATCGCGGCCCCAATTATCCCATTGAAAGAAGCACTAAACTCAGTGTTGGTCTATTTATTGCATGGGAATATGATGTAGATGAAGATTAGGAATCAGGATTAACAATTCTATGGGACACCTTTTCATTTGATAGCAGCGGTGCTTGGGCAAGGTTGCTTGCACCTCAACTGTTCCACTGGGTAGGTGAAAGAGCTCAGATCTTTCTCTAAATATTAGTGCATAACTTGGTGTAGGCTCTTGACACAGGGAAGGTTCAGTATGCACTGAGCCAAACCAACTGCAGCTTACTAGCTTAGCTTACCAATTTTCTTGATTTTGTGAACATTTTTAATTAGGCATGCTAGCAAAGTCTTCTTTCTGGGCCATAAATGTAAAATCTTCTTGTGGTATGAACGAAATTCTTTCACCTTTCAATCTTCACTTTACCTGTTAAAACTCTAAAAGCCACCTCTAATCTCTTATTTTACATTGCTCTCCAAACACACTCACTTTTCTAATCGTCCATAATACGCTATCAAAGCTTCAACACCAAGTCAAATGTAATTTTTCCCCTGAATTTGATTAGGATTCTGTTGGTATTTCGAATCAAGATCCTACTAGTATGTTTGTTGCATCTTAGAAGAGCATTGCCTGCTATCCCCAAAAGTCAGGCTATCAGCCTATCACCTCAAGCCTTCTTGAATTATCGTTCTCTATCAAATTTTCTAACATATCGTTGTAGACTTCAATACGTAGAACATGAAGAATCACAAAATCACTATTTTATTTTTTGGTTTTCCACTCGATGTGCGGTACCACATTGGGGCCCAACCAAATCCGTATGGGGAAATCCCACATTAGGGTTTGGGGGGAGGGGGGGGGGGGGAGAGGGAGGAGGATGTGAGCCGCTCCCTAACGAAGGCGGCTCCGTGTCCAATCAGGTTCGAATCTGAGATCTCTGGTTAAATATAATCACTACTTACTAGCTGCTATTGGATAGTTGGTTACTGGTCTAGTGTATCTGATCTTATTACGGTTATTTTCATATACTATAGTAAAAGAAACCGAAAAAGGATAGAAAGGATTTATACAGAGGAAATATTGGACATATCTGAGAGACCAGAGGAATTGAGTGAAATAATAAAACAGTACAGTGAGTTCTTGCTATGTGTGTGGTGTTGTAGCAACACATGATACAAAAGTGGTTGTGTTCCTTTTTTTTGGTGGACTTCTTTTGGGAGAGGGGGAATGAATAATCAATGACGATACAAGTGCGTATCCTAAGAAATTCTGTGTGTTCCTCTCAGCTAGAGCTATCTAGGTGACATAGTGGAGTGACTGCATGTAGCATAAGATGATGGATGGGTAGCAATAGAGAAGGAACTGAACTGATTAAGTTCCTTCTTCATTGCCTTGTATACTTGATCTAAGCCTTCCTCTATTAACTCCAAAACTGTCTGTGGCATTGGTGGCATATTCACGTCAAGTGATCCTTCCAACATTTTCACAACTTCCCCCATGGAAGGCCTGTTTGATACCTCATCCTGAATACACCAGAATGCAACCATCAATGCTCGCATTACTTCTTTTTCTTCTACAGCTCCTCTAAGTCGCCTGTCGACAACTTTTACAGGTGTTCCACTAGTCACCTCCTGGAAAAAAAGAAGAGAAAAATAGTAATGAAACCAAAAAGGATAGAACACTATGAATCAAAGTAGAGAATTGTGCTATTTTGTATGTCAAAATCAAGTGCATACCTTGTATGCCCATCCGGGATAAAAGAAGTCTTCTGCATCACAAGTCATATCAAGATTTCTCCGACCACCAATGATCTCTAGAAGAAGCATTCCATAGCTGTAAACATCAGCTTTTACAGTGATAGGTCGATTGCTGACCCACTCGGGGGCTAAATAACCTCTGGTTCCTCGGATCATAGTGACAACGTGGGAGTGCTCCCTCCCCATTAACTTAGCTAGTCCAAAATCAGATACTTTAGGGTAGAAATTCTCATCCAGAAGTATGTTTTCTGGCTTGATGTCACAGTGAATAATTCTGTTCCTACATTGTTCATGAAAATATGCTATCCCTTGTGCAGTGCCAATTGCTATGCGAAAACGTGATGCCCAATCCAGTAGTCTATTTCTTGTACTAAATGAATGAAATATCCATTTGTCTAATGAACCATTTTTCATGTACTCATAAACTAGTAGCCTGCCAAAGAATGAAAATTTTAGTGAAAGGTGTGTTAATCCCTGACTATGATGCTACACTTCTACAGACTTCTCATTCTATAACATCGCAAATTATAATGGAAAATAATTTACTTACCGTTGGGTTCCCTCTGAACAGTATCCGCATAGACGAACCAAGTTCAGATGATGCATAGAGCCAATGGTTTTGACCTCGGTTATAAATTCCTTCTCCCCATGAGGTGAAACTTTATCAAGTTTCTTTACTGCAATCAATGTTGCATCCTTTAAGCTTCCCTTGTATACGCTGCCAAATCCACCTGTCAAAGCAGCAATGTTACTGATCATATTCTTACCTTATTTGAAAGAGGCCAGTTTTCTGTGCTTTGATTCTATAGTTGAGAGGTTAGTGGCATAAAAGTAATAAAAAGTTTATATCTATACCTGTTCCAAGTAACTCGGAAAAATTGTTAGTCCAACATTGCAGGTCACGGTAGCTGAAACTAATCGGAGCTCCTGACAAGAGCAAAGAGCCCTCAAGTGCCCTCTTTAAGGATCTTCTTCTATGGATATTGATATATAATAAACAACAGAGCAGCCCAATGAGAACAGTCATGCTCAAGACTATAGGAAGTATCAAAACTTTCTTGCGCCCACTCTCTGACTCATGTGATGAATTCCCAGATGCTGAGGCATTGGCATCAACCTTCACAAATAAGGTTGAAACAGGATCCTCAAATCCACCAAATTCCAAGCTCCTGAGTAACCAACAATAAGCCTTTTCCTCATTGAGGCCATAAACAGAAGCAACACAATCACAGTTTGATAAGCAAGCATCGCCACATTTGGACACGGTCCCTTTATCACTATAATTTCCTATTACAGATGATTCCGAAAAATAATAATTGGTTTTCTGAACCGTAGAAATCTTGAACTGGGACATCAAGTTTTCTTGCCGAAGTCCACATTTCCCGGTCACTGAAGTATTTCCTGAACATGAGACATCATTTCCCACCTTAGAAGTACCTGGAAAACATGTGCAAGAAGCATTTGTTTTGCTTCTGTCTAAATTACATATCCCATTGCCACAAATTCCAGAAATACCACAGGGATTGGACACAGCTGCCCATTCTGGAACCCATTGCCTTGATCCATTCACATCATTATCCCATCGATACAAATGTAAATTTCCATTAACTTCGAGGGTTAATCTACGAAGAACGGATGCCACATTGGAATTAGTTTGATTTACAGCCGATGATAGTCCTCCATAATCGTCATCATTTTTATATACATAAACTGCACCATCAGAAGATGAGCCATAAACAATACCAAAGCTTCCAGCTTTATCCAATACCGCAATAACATTTCCAGTCGCATTTGATATTTCAGGTCCTGACCAATAAGAAAAATTTCTGTAAAATTCAGGCGACGAATCATAGGAGTTGGGCACATTATAGGTCAATGCAAGGCTTAGTGAAGTAGGCTGCTGCAACATTTTTAACGTGTAGTAACCACCATGAGAAGGTGATTTTGATGATGTTAATTCTAGTGATACTGTTAAGGATTGACCAGGCAAGAGAGTATCAGATGGATGTGAAAAACTTTGCCATGCAATACTTCGGTTGGTGCTGTAGAGAATGAAGTTGCCATTTTCAGACATGACTGCAAACTCGACGCCTGCTTCCGAGGTGTTTGAGGCCCACACTGTGCTGTCTCCATCCATCAACAAGAGATTTCCTGTGGTGGCAAACTCCAATATTGCATCTTTGCTGACTGGGGAATTTCTATTTAGAGGATTGACAAAATGGCCAAAAAGTTATATTACCTGCAAAAGCTTTATTAAAAACTAGAGGTGGAGGTGTATATATTTTCTGTTTTTTCCTAGTTTTAAACCAGAGTGACATTTCTATTCTGTAACTCCGAACTTACATATATGTGCTAAGTATTTCCAAGACCTTGTTATTCACCATAAATTACCAAATCTTGCACTTAGAAAGAAAAAGCAAACCCTAAAGCTGGAATGGAGTTTGTGTGTATCAAAAAGTTAATGAACAGAAGCTACAGTTTGATCATGCAACTTTTCGTCGTACTAACGTAGGCGGATCTAGTTTTCCACGTATATATCTATGTTCTGTGTCGAAAATATTGGATTCAATTGTACCTATTGATTATAAGCTGCCTCTGCATCTGCCTACTAATAAGTAATGGTTTTTAGTCATATACTCCACCCTAATAGTGTAAAAACTACCATGATACTGTAATAAGAACCATTTTTATGACGTTACCTGTTAAAGTTTTATTAATAAAGATTACGTATTAAAACGGTATAAGCAAGCGCAGGTCTAGGAGGACACAAGGATGTTCATGCAAACTGCCTCGCTAGTAAATTCTACTACATATACAAGGTCAAAATTATTTTTGAGAAAATTACAGCACAATACCATTGAGCCCTCTAGTATAAAAAATATGTACACAGTGTGTAGGTAGTGTATACTTTATACTAATATACATGCATATACACCGAACGTTCTGCAAGACTTAACGTTCACTAACGTTTTCACTGCAACTGACTTCGATGCCGACTCTGACGCCGGCGACGGCGTAGACGCGCCGGCAACAGGTAAGGTACTCCCTCTCCCTCGTTCTCTCTCTCCCTAGTTCTCTCTATCCCCTTCTCTCTCCCTTCCCCTGTGTCCCACTCGTCACTGCTATTGTCGGCGGGATTAGGGTTTCCGCCGGTTCGACTCCGACAACGGTGTAAGTGTGCAGCACCGGTCAAAACAAGTTGGTACGAAGTCAGCCGGCGTCCAGATTCCGGCAATACCCAGAAGAAGCTCCGGCGATATTCTGGTGATGCACCGGCGGCCTCTTTCCGGCGATTCTATTCCGGCAACCAATTTCAACATCAAAACTGCCGGAACCAGCAACAGGCAAGAGTACCCCAGTGACATCTGAACCTTGATATTTAGTTACTTCTTACAGATTAGTTTTTTTGTATTATTCTGTTTCTTGTGATTATTATTTGTGACTGGCTGCTTTCGCCTATTGGTGGAGATTGTTGTGTTGTTCTAGCTGCTAGGCCGAATAGTGTATTTTGTGTGTGCCTTCTGTTTTCCTACTGTTGCCTTGTTTGTGTGTTTGTCGGTTTGGGGCTTTGTTTCGGTTTTTGAGTTGTGGCTTTGGGGGTTCATGGTGGAATAGGGTCATGTCCGAGGAGGTTGGGCCTGGGGAAGGTTTTGGGATGGGATGTAGAGGGGAGGGCAGGGGTGGATGTGGGGTTTAGGTCGGGTGTTAAGGCTGGTTCGGTGAGGGGTGGTAGAGGTAGGCGAGAGGCGAAAGAATATAGGTTGAGGGTAGGGTCTTGGAACATAAGGACCCTTCAGGGTAAGTCCATAGAGTTGGTGAAGATTCATAAGAAGAGGAGAATTAATATTGCGTGTGTTTAGGAGACTAAGTGGGTAGGGTATAAGGTTAGAGATGTGGATGGGTACAAGTTGTGGTACTCAGGGAGTGAGAGGCATCGGAATAGAGTGGGCATCTTAGTGGATGGGGAGCTTAGAAAGCAGGTGGTAGAGGTTAAGAGGGTCAGTGATAGGCTGATGACGATTAAGTTGGTCATTGGGGGGTTTACGTTGCATGTGTGTAGTGTTTATGCACGTGGGCTTGGAAGAGGAGGTGAAAACGAGATTTTGGGAGGCTTTGGACGAGGTGGTGAGAAGCGTGCCTAGCTCGATGAAGATTGTCATAGCAGGGGACTTCAATGGACACATTGGGGTGTTACCAGGAGGCTATGACGATGCGCACGGAGGTTTTGGTTTCGGTGATAGAAATGGTGAGGGAGTTGCTCTGCTGGAATTTGCGAGAGCCTTTGGGCTGGTGGTAGTGAATTCGAGCTTTCTGAAGAAGGAAGATCACCTGATTACCTTCCGAAGCGCGGTAGCCAAGATTCAGATTGACTTTCAGCTGCTGAGGAAGGGGGATAGGGTTTTATGTAAGGACTGTAAAGTCATTCCGAGTGAGCATCTTTCGACTCAGCATAGGCTTCTGGTGATTGACTAGATTATCAAGAGGAGCAAGAAGAAAAGGGCCGGGAGGGTCGAACTATAATTAAGTGGGGTGGGTTGACGCTAGTTAGTGCGCTGGAGCTAGGGGAGAAGGTGGCGGGAATGAGGGTGTGGGAGAGTAGGGGGACGTGGATGTTATGTGGGATAGGGCTACCAGCTGCATCACGGAGACTGCTAGAGAAGTGTTGGGTGTTTCGAGGGGACTCGGGGTGGAATGATGAAGTAAAGAAGAAAACGGAGATTAAGAAGGAGGCATATGTTAAGTTGATTGGGAGTAAAGATGAAGAAGAGAAGCGGGTGAATAGGGAGGTTTACAAAGTAGCAATGAAGGAGGCTAAGTTAACAGTTACGGCTGCTAAGACAGCAGCGTTTGAAAGCTTGTATGCAGGGTTAGAGGAGAAAGGCGGGGAAAAGAGGTTGTATAGGCGGAGTGGAAGGGTCGGGACCTCGATCAAGTGAAATGCATTAAGGGAGAGGATGATAGAGTTTTGGTGGAGGATGTTCACATTAAGAAGAGATGGCAGGAGTATTTTCATAGACTTTTGAACGAGGAGGGGGACAGAGGCATTGAGTTAGGAGAGCTGGAGCACTCGGAGGAGAGACGTGATTTTAGTTACTGTAGACGTTTTAAGGTTGAGGAGGTCAGAAAGGCTATTCGTAGGATGCGGAGGGGTAGGGCGACGGGACCTGACGAGATTCCGGTGGATTTTTTGGAAGTATACTGGTGGGGCAGGTTTAAGGTGGTTGACTGATTGTTTAATGGCATTTTCAAGACTGCGAGAATGCCTGAGGCTTATAGATGGAGTATGATGATTCCATTATATAAAAATAAGGGTGACATTCAGAGTTGCAACAACTATAGGGGTATTAAGCTGTTGAGTCACACTATGAAGATTTGGGAGATGGTGGTTGAGCGGAGATTGAGGATGGTCGTGTCCATTTCGGAGAATCAGTTTGGATTTATGCCTGGTCGCTCGATGACAGAGGCAATTCACCTGGTGAGGAGATTGGTGGAGCAGTATAGGAAAAGGAAGAGGGATTTGCACATGATGTTCATCGACCTGGAGAAGACGTATGACAAAGTCCCCAAGGAGGTTCTTTGGAGATGCTTGAAAGTGAGATGAGTCCCGATGGTGTACATCAGAGCTATTAAGGATATATACGATGGAGGAAAGACTCGGGAGAGAATTCGAGACAGGGTTGCATCAGGGATCGACTCTTAGTCCGCACCTGTTTGCGTTAGTGATGGACGTGTTGACGTGGAATATTCAAGGTGAGGTGCCTTGGTGTATGTTATTTGCGGATGATGTAGTGCTGATTGATGAGACGCGGGGGTGAATTAAAAATTGGAGGTTTGGAGGCAAACCCTTGAATCTAAGCCTTTGTTTGAATGATGGTTTGTCATGGTTTCATAATGTATGGTATAATATAGTATGATATGGTACAGTATAATAAGGTACAATACAATATTTGGATGAACTGATTCACCGTGGTTTAATTAGTTTTTTTATTTGGTTTGATGGTATGGTACTATATGGTAACAGGTAAATTTACTAAAATATCCCTAATTATTAAAATTTTTAAATTTATTAAAAATTATTGAACCGTGTACTTTACGGACAACACAAACTTATCAATTTTCTTGCAATTTTCTTTTAGCTGAGTGTTTCTACCCAAACTATCTATAAATGTAAATTTGCAGTGATGAGATAGTAGCACCATTTCCTAAATAGAAAATAGGCTGATGTGGTTCTCTTTTTTTTTTTTTTGAACCGTGTAAACAACACAAACTCGTCAATTCACAAGCTACAAATCTGCTAGTCTCTTTTTAATAAAACCCATTTTCTGATTTCGAATTTGACTTTCAGTACCACCAAAAACAGAGAAAAAGCTAGCAGAACCAGCAGCAATAAAGGAGAAAGAAGCTGAAAAACACCTGCAGAGAAGAAGCCAAAGGCAGGGAAGAAGTTACGAAAGGAGAAGAAGACGGAAGAACTAGAAGAGGAGAGATTGTGAGCAAAAAAGCATGAAAATAAATATATAATAGGGTTAAAAGTAGTATAGGGTAAAAGGGTAAAAAAAAAAGGATTAAACAATATTATATAAGGGTATAACTGGAAGAAAAATAATTAAATCATGGGACCATTAAATTGGTGGTTCAAAAAAGTGAGGGTTTTATGGTACCTTAATCATAGAATTAAATTATACCATACCATATATTTTGATAAACAATCAAAACAAATATGGTACCATATATTTTGATAAACAATCAAAACAAATATGGTAGTGTTGCTAACCACACCATACCATAGCATGACAAACCACAATCCAAACATATTGTAAGGGGTTCAGGTTGAGTAGGTCCAAGACGGAGTATATGAAATGCAAGTTTAGTGACTTGAGGCATGAGGACGAAGTGGTGGTGAGGTTGGATTCCCAGGATGTTTGTACGAGGGATAGTTTTAAGTATCTTGGGTCTATGATTCAGGGGAATGGCGAGATTGATGAGGATGTTTCTAAATGTATTGGAGCGAGCTGGATGAAGTGGAGGCTCGTCTCGGGGGTGTTGTGTGATAAGAAGGTGTCCCTTAAGCTTAAAGGCAAATTCTACAGAGTGACAGTCTGTCCGGCCATGCTGTATGGTGTGGAGTGTTGTCCAGTCAAGAACTCCCACATTAAAAAATTAAAGGTGGCGAAAATGAGGATGTTGCATTGAATGTGTGGGTTTACTAGAGGGGATAGAGTTAAGAATGAGATTATCCGGAGAAGGTGGGAGTGACTCCGGTGGAGAAGAAGATGCGTTAAGGAAGACTGAGATGGTTTGAGCATGTGATGAGGAGGAGCATGGATGCCCCAGTTCGTAGGTGTGAGAGGCTAGTGTTGGATGGCTTCAGGAGGGGTAGAGGTAGGCCGAAGAAATACTGGAGGGAGGTGATTAGACGTGACATGGAGCAACTACGGCTTACTGAGGACATGACCCTAGATAGGAAGGTGTGGAGGTCGCGGATAAGGGTAGAAGGCTAGTTTGAGTGTGTGGGTTGTAGCAAGTAGTTAGGAGAGCTCTTGCGTAGCCGGGTTAGTAATCCTATGATAGCGTCTTTGGGTTGTGTGTGCATGTTACTACTAGGTGGGTATTCTATTTCGTATTTCTTATTTTGTATTGCTCTTATTTCTCTTATTTCATATTTCTCTGATTTCTATTTTATTATTTCTTGTTCTTATTTCTGGTATGCCATCCATCCTGCTTCATGTTTCATTACGATCTTATTTACTATTCTTTATCTTGAGTCGGGGGTCTATCGGAAACAACCTCTCTATTTCTTCGGAGGTAGCGATACGGACTGCGTACATTTTACCCTCCCCAGACCCCACGTTGTGGAAATACACTGGATTTGTTGTTGCTGTTATTGTACATATAATATACATATCTATACTTGCCTATACATATGAAATACATATCTATACATACCTATACATATAATATGCATTACGTATACAAAACATACACACACCACAAACAACATAATGTAAATGTAGTGTATACATCCGCATATTTTGATAAACTAGATGGCAAAATGATATATATTGGTAACTATCCCATTATTTTTTAGGTAAATATAATATATATTGGATCTGTTTGGTTTTTTCGTGTGTTTATTTTTTAATATTTGGAATCTCCTTGGAGAAAATTCAGACTCCACCGCTACTTATAAGGGATCTGAATATGTAATTACTTTTTAGTGTCAGTGCATAGAACTTAAACTCGGAGTAATAAGCTAAGCAAATATGAACAGTTGTTTTTATTGAGAAGGGCTTTTACACTCACATATTAGGAGACCATACCAACGTTCTGTCTCCTGGAAGTTCTGGAAACCAAATTGCCAACTGATATTGATCATCAGACTCCACTGCTGGGGTGAAGCCAAAAGCAAAAGTTCCATTGTCAGAAAACCATGCTTGGCTCTCCTTAGCTAACAATCTTGAACCGAAAATAACACGACCAGATACTACAGAGCCATGCAGCTCTGCTTGGAACAGTAACAGCAAAGCCAAAGCAGAGGAAAGAAAACAGAAAGCCATATGTGCAAGCAACTTAGAAATGGGATTCTGTTTCAAGAAAATCAATTTGGCAATTTAATAGTCTTTGGGGTCCTTATTAAAGATGAAAAAAGTTTAGGAGGATTTTCAAAATTTTGAAATTGTGTGTTGGGAAGTAAAGAGGGGATCACAATTGAGAACAAGTGTACAAAGGTGGTTGGTGGGTGAACCACAACGTTGACAAATGACCAAATAGTTGAAATGGCCGGTACTGGCATTTGGCGGCACGTGTCTAATCAATTTCTTTGTTGCTTTCAAACAATAAAAGGATTGAAATCACTGAACTTGTCAAGCTGGACTGCAGTTATTCTTGATTTCACACTTTACCATCAGCAACAGATAGGTATTCTGAGGAAACTCTATGCTGCCAAACAAAAAGAGTTCTCCTTAACGTAGTGATTGGCTTTGAAATCTGCATACAGAAATGGTTCTTTGGTGTTCTTTTTATATAGTAATTAAATTTAAACGTTTCTTATTTGCTTCTCCACATGACCAAAGACTCTAGAGGATGTGTCAAAAGGATTCAGTTACATTTCTCTTGCTGAATAACACGTACAGCAGTTGGGAGTTGAAGCTTTCGTTTCTAGACTCTTGACAGCACACAAAATCAACGCTGAGAGCACTAGCGGACTAATTTTAGCCTGTGCCAACCACAATACTCTTTTCGATTTTGACAGTACGTGCCAACCGCACGTACTGTGTGCCAACGATTTTGGGGTTTATTTTAGATTTTGACTATAGAAGTTAGTTGTGCATTTTACATTATTTTCACATTATTTAAATTGTTAAATGGTTAATAAAGACATACTCTTTTCAATCAATTAAATTGAAATGTCACGGTAATATTTTGGATAGTGACAAGTACTAATAAAGACATTCTTTTCGATCAATTACATTAAACTGTCACAATAATATTTGAATTTACTTGGCAGTTTATATATTTTAGCAAAACATGGGCTCCCCTATCTCAACTTTTAAAATTACAATTCATATAGTCTCCCTTATTTTTCTCTGTTTCTCTTTCCAGTTTTTATTTTTCTTTTTTTAAATTTTTTTTTCTTTTTGTTTTTTTCTTCTTTTTGATTTTTTTCTTTTTTATTTTTTTCTATTCTCGTTTGTTTATGTTTCGTTTCTTTCTTTTCAATTTTTTTTATCTCATCTATCTCTAGCTTTTATTTATCTTTTTTTTCTTTTTTATTTATTTCCTTTTTTGCTTTTTCTCTTTTATTTTTTGTATTTTTTCTCAATTTTTTTGGTTCTATTTTATATTTTGTTTTGTATTTTTTAAAAATATGACTACTTCGAATACAAGCCATGAATGATAATGAACTATTATAACCATACTGTGTATTTGTATTCTCCATCATTTATATTTTTGTATTTATAGATATAATTGTATTTTTTGATACAAATTGAACCATCTAAATAAAAATGATATGTTTTTATACAATTTTATTTTCATTGATGTGCTTGTATTTTTAAAAAAGTGTTTTGTATTTATATTTTATAGATGACTGCATATTGTAATTGTATTTTTTTTTGTTTCATTTGTTTCATTTTGTTTAAATTTGTATTTGTATTCTATGTTCGTCGATAGGTTCATTTGTTTCATTTTATTTATATTTATATTTGTAATCTATTTTCGTCGATGCACTTATAGTTTAAAGAACTAGTTTATATTTGTATTCGCAAGTTGACCGTGTATTATATTTGTATTTGTAATTTCATTTGTTTTTTTGTATTTGTAATTTCATTTCTTTTATTTGTATTTGTAGTTGTAGTTGACTGCATCATTTGTATTTTTAAATAATTGAAGATGAACTGTTATTTTTCTTTCTTTAAATACTTGCATTTGTATTTATTGATACAAATTGAACAATATAAATATAAATGGTGAATTACACAAATACAAATTTTACACTTACATTAAATGATACATGTTTACACAGCTTGAACCATACACATACAAATGATACTTGTTTATATACAAAATTGAATGATAAATTTGACATATAAATACTAGTGATACATTTGTGTTAAATGATACACTACATATTTGTATATTTTAGATTCAAGTAAATACAATTAATTCATATACTTGTTTGTATACAAATATAAATGATAAATAGTACATATTAACGGCTAAACTATCAAAATACAATGATAGATTTATTTTAAAAACAAAAAGAGAATGGGAAAACGACGTAAAAAATAAAAGAAATGAAAAAGAAAAAAACCGAATAAGAAACGAGAAAGAAAAATATTGTATTTGTGTTCATAGTTCGCATTTGTATTTTATAGTTCGCACTTGTATTCATATTTTATAGTTCGCACCATTATTTATGTTTTATACAATTTGCACTTGCATTTTAAAGAAGTGTTTTGTATTTGTATTTTATAGTTGCCTTCATATTGTATTTATATTTTGTGATTTCATTTTGTTTGTATTTGTAATTTGATGGCACATTGTAATTGTACTTTTAGTTTCATTTATTTGTATTTGAATTTGTAGTTGACAACATCATATGTATTTTTAAATAAAATTGAATAAGAATTGTCATTTTTGTTTCTATAAACATTTGTATTTTTATTCGCTTATACTGATTGTATTTTATTGATATAAAGTGAACAGTGCAAATATAAATGATAACTTATATAAAAAAAAATGCTAAATTATATAAATACAAATGCTATATTTGTATCAAATGATATATGTTTATACAGCTTGAACCATACACATACAAATAATACTTGTTTATACACAAATACAAATTATAAATTTAACATACAAATACTAACGATACATTTGTATTGAATGATACATTGCATATTTATATATTTTTGACTCAAGCAAATATAATTAATTCACATACTTGTTTGCATACAAATTAATTACATAGATTCAATCAATATGCATTGAATGATGGCCCATTCCCTGGAAAATTAGGGTAAGCCAAAAGTTTCATTCACGGATAAAGTAATTTAATATATGATCTTTTTTAGACTCCCGAGAAATTTGATCTAGTAGACTCCCTCTTTCTTCTTTAAGTATACTAATTTTGTCTAATTCTCTAAAGTCAGATTCACCTTATCTAGGGTTTGGTCTACCTTAAAAAGCCCAACAAGTTCTGTTGTGGACAAGTAGAGCCTTACCTCTAGTGAAATACAAATGATAAATTATACATAATTATGACTAAACTATTCAAATAAAATAATAAATTTATTTGAAATATAAAGTATGATACAAATAAATATAAAATATAAATAAATTTTAAAATAAAAAAATACAACAACAAAAAATAAGAGAAAAAATAGAAAAAAGAAAAAAAAAAACTAAACAAGAACGAAAAATTTAAAATATCCAAAAAAAAAACTGCACAAAAAAAGAAATAAAAACGAAAAAAATAAAAAAAGATGGAAAACCGAAAAAGAAAAAAAAAGAAAAAGAAAAAGAAAAAAAGAAAACATAAAAAATGAGAAAAAATAAACGAAGAAGAAAAAAGAACTAAAAAGGGAATTAGAAAAACAAGAAAAATGAAAAAGAAGAAAGAAAAATAGAAGATAAAGAAATATAGCAAATTAACGGAGAAAATAAAGAAGAAAGACTATGGATTGTATTTAACTGGAAAGAGAGACTATGAATTGTATTAATTGAAACTTAGGATAAATAAGGTAATTAGAAGTTTATGTTTGGTAAGCCTTTTCGATTTATATATATTTAATTTAATATAATTTGACTTTCTTATGAATTTAAATTTAATATAATTTTATTGTCCCAAAATGTCCCTTACTTCAAGACTTATCAGAGAAGTTTATGTTTGCTAAGTCATGCAATTTTTTCATTTATATATCTTTAATTTAATATAATTTGACTTTCTTATGGATTTAAATTCAATAAAATTTTATTATCCATAAAATGTCCCTTGCTTTAAGACTTATCGGGAGATTTAATTTATAGAAAGCTAGGCTTGAAGTATTAACTTGATACTTAAATTGCAATGATATTCATGTACAAAAACCATCATAGAATAATGCATACCACATCAAGTAGAAAATATTAGAATTTAAATTACGGAAAATGACCTAAACTGTCCTTCAACTATGTGAAATGGTACAAAAAGATCCTCCGTCTATCTATTGGGCCTAAAATACCTTTTTCGTCTATCTATTGGGCCTAAAATACCCTTCTCATCTACCTATTGGGGCTATTTTGCCCTTTTATTTAATAGATCAATTTATAATGACAAAAAATTGATATTGTGCACTATTTATTTAGTTAATATAGTCTTTCAAAAATGAGAAAGGAAAGCCTCAAATTTATCTGAATCTGAGCTCAATACTATTTGTCTAATTATAGTGTAAAAGTTCATTACTACGGAACAGTTGCAGGGGGTCTCATGCTACTATACCATGGTGGTTTTCATTACTTGCACGTTAATAAATATTAGTTAGATAAAACAGCAAGTCATAATCTCACTAAAAACTTGTGAGGCATAATTTGAGAATGCTGTGAGCTAAGCTTAATTATTAGGTTGATAGTATTATCAGTGGCTGAAAATATGCTATACTTGCTAAACCATTTTCAAAGAAACATATGACAATAAGCAAAACTGAGGTTGAGATGTATACACAGGAAAACTCTCTTGTTCACATCCTGATGTGGCTTACAAACAGAATTAAAATAATCAAACACAGAGACTTATCTCAGTCATTCAAAACCTTACATCTAAAAATACAAAGAAATGATAAGCAAAAGACTACAAATGACATTATATGTTTTACCTCAAAGGTGAGGTCGTTTAGTAGGAGGGATAAGAATAATTAATCTCGGGATTAATTTAGAAGATGAGCTTATCCCATGTTTGGTTGAGACAAACTGAATGAAATAACTCATATCGGGATTATAGTGTTTATTTTATCCCTCCTTGAGGGTGAGATTAATAATCCCGGAATATTAGCGGATCGGGTTATTAGATTTGCATGTGTTGGAATTTTATGGAAAAATTAATTATTTTAATTAATTATTAGTTGGTTAATAAAAAAGCCACGTTCTTGATGAATTGGGGTTAAATTGATCTGTTAAATAAAATAAAGGTGAAAATAGCCTCAATAGATAGACAGAAAGGACATTTTAGGCCCAATAGGTAGACGGAAAGGACATTTTAGGCTCAATAGGTAGACAACGGATATTTTTGCACCATTTCACACTGTTGAGGGACATTTTAGGCCCTTTTCTTGTTTAAATTAAGTATTGACTTGATACCTATTATGAAAAAAATCCAATCCATGTTTGATTTATAGATTGAGTAGAGAAGTTCACTTTATGTCCATCCATATTAATCTCTTCTGGATAACCGCATGACCTTTCTCAATTTGCATATGATTAAGAAAATTTGTAGTTTGTAAATTTTTCTTTTCTTTTCTAGTTTGTCTTGAACAATTATTGTCCCATATCGATTAAATCCTTTCATCAGTCGCCTTTGGATATCTATAAGCAGGGATATATTCTTTATTATTTTGCATCAGTTACAGTGTTGTAAGTCATGATGAGGGAGCACAATGTCCGATAATTTTCTTTTTTTTCTTTTAATTTTTGTCATTTTTTTTTCAGTTTAGTACGTTAGTGGTAGAATATTCATATCTTATCATAGACATTGAAATCATCAATGATTTGATTTTCAAACTAGACTTCACGATATACAACATATCAAAAATTCAAAATTAAGCTCCTTTAATATAGTTCTAGATAATTTTTTGAAGTCACATTAAATTTCATCATGCTAAAAGTTTTAGATTTGCACGACTTTACTAAATATTTTATAGTTTGACATAGGGATGTTGAAATCACAAAACGCTTAATTTTGTCAAAACTAAACATAGAGATTTACAAGTTAGCCAAAATCTAGAATTGAATGCTTTTGGGTTCATTTCAAATAATATTACAAAGTCAGCTTTAGATTTTAATGCATCAAAAGTGTTAGATCCGCACGACGATACCAAAAAATTTGTAGCTTAATGTAGAAGTTTCAAATCACAATTCAATAGATTATCTAAAAATTAGATACAAAGGGGTACAACATATTCAAAATTAAGAGTTGGATCCCAGCATGATGGTTTCTGACCATTTTGTAAAGTTATGATTAGATTCTATCATATAGATAGTTTAAGATTTTTGTAACCTGACCAAATAATTTATCTTTTGATGTTGAAATGTAGGAACCAAAATACGTTTGATTACTAAAAATCAGACGTCAAGGATTGCATCTATACTAAAATTTTTGGCTCAAGTCTAATTGAGTTGGTATAGACTAATCTTTGAACTTGACTTCTGAATTTGAAGGATTGCATCTATACATTTGAGTTCTTGACCGTCACCTTATTCAACTGCCTGTAGTCAATGCACATACGAAGGGAATCATCCTTCTTGCACACAAGCAACACTGGTGCAACCCATGGAGAAACACTAAGATGAATAAACCCCTTATCCAGAAGATCTTTAAGTTGCTCCTTGAGTTTCCTCAACTCATCCGGAGCCATTCTATACGGAGGAATAGATATTAGACGAGTGTCCAAAAGCAAATCAATACCAAACTCTATTTCTCTATTTAGAGAAACACCAGAAAGATCATTCGAAAAGACCTCTGGAAACTCATTAACCACAGGGACCGAAGACAAAGAAGGACCTTCTGAATTAGAATATTTAACCTGGACCAAGTGATAAAGATAACCCTTGGAGGTTAACCTCCAAGCTCTAAGATAAGAAATAAACCTCCCCCTAGGAGCTAAGGAACTACCTTCCCATTCTATAACTGGTTCACCAGGGAACTTAAAGATAACCTTACGGTTCGACAATCCAAAGACACATAACAAGAATGCAACCAATCCATACCCAAAATTACACCAAAATCCACCATATCCAACTCAAATAGATCCGCCAAGGTCTGCTTACTACCATCAGCTACCACACCTTCTATAGACTCTCTTAGCAATAACTGAGTCACCTACCAGGGTTGAAATAGATAAAGGATCCAAAATAACTTTCGGATCAAAGCCAAAAGATAAAACCACATATGGAGTCACATAAGAAAGAGTGAATCCCGGATCAAGAAAACAATATACGTCACGAGAAAAAAGCTGTAACGTACCAGTAACGACATCAGGTGATTCCTTAGATTCCTATTGGGACACCAAAGCATACAACCTATTTCGACCAATACTAGAACCTGGAGCAGTCACAGAAGAAGATGCCACACTACCCGATGCAGGAGCAGAAGATGAAGTCACATAAATCTTATTTGCCCCTATAGCAATTTTGTTAACCGGAAAACCCCTCGAATTGATGGAGTTATCCCTTAATTACTGGCAATATCCTCAATGAGGAAGACCACATAATTGATAAGAAGGACATAAAAAAACTGACTGACCTCCGCTTGCCTGAGATTAGGAAACCTGCGCCCGAGAATTGTCACCACCTTGGTTACACCTGTCTCCCGACTGGTAAGGAACACTAGTAGAAAAAAAGCTAGAACTCCCCCACTTTTTGCCACTTTTCACCATCTCTACCACCCTGAGACTGAACACCTCCCTGATCATAAAACCTGCTCCTCTTTTCCTACCCATCCCCAAACTCTGTCTGCCTTCTCTTCTCATCCTCAACCTACTGTATATAAATAGTCAACCAAGAAATGTCTATATCCTTAATGAGAAAAGTAGTTTTGCTATCCATAATCAAATCTCTATTCAACCCAGAATCAAACTTTCTCATTTTCGACCTCATATTTGTTACCAAGTTAGGAGCATACCTTGATAGCTGATGGAACTTCAAAGCATATTCCTTTACTGACATCCTCCCCTGCTTGAGGTTCACAAACTCTTCCATCTTAGCTTCTCTCAACTCTTGAGTAAAGAACCCATCCAAGAAGGCATTAGAAAAGGCCTCCCACAACCCTTCCTCTTTCATATCACCTCTATCTCTATCCCACTACTCATAACACTGATAAGGATTATCCTTGAGAAGATAAGCTGTAAAGTTAATTCCTCTACATTAGTAGCCTGTATCACCCAAAAGATTTTTTCTATATCATCCAGGATACCATGTGGATCCTCCACCATCTTTACTCCAAAAAAATTTAGAGGACCTATTTTTATAAATTGACCAACCCTTGCGGACTCAATAAACAAAGAACTAGCCATACCCCGCTCAGCCTGAGCAATAATCAGTTGGGCAATAATATGAATAGACTGACAAAATTTTATGTTCGTTACATTGCCTTGAGGGACCTGAGAAGAACTAGCTATAATAGGAGGAACTCCAGCACTATCAAGAATGGGACCATGAGATCGAAGATGTACTCCAGACGTAGGACATACCCTTTCAGCATTATCCCCATATGGGATGAAAGAATTTTCTTGTGTTCCAGATCTACGAGGCTTGATCTGAAAGATGAACGAACAAGGATTAGAGAAGATTCCAGGATTGAGAACTCAATCTTGAAGATAGAATACCAAGAAAGTGAAACATTTCTAAATGCCTTGTAGCCTCTCTCTTATGAGTATGGCGCACTTCACACCCCTAAAAGAGACTCTACTCGACACGACTTTATGGACTTTCAAGTGACTACGAACCTAGGATATGATACTAACTTGATACGACCTAACCCCAAGTATTGTCGTAATAGGTATCCCAACTCCAACCAGGATCGAGGACTGCCCGTTATTAGCCAAACCAACCACCTATATCCAGCCTTAGGTGGGATGAATTTCAAATATTTTACAAGATAGAATAAATGTTCTTATTAAGACTCTAGGATAGGGTCACAACCGTGATCAACCCAACCGAATCCAACCGTACCATACCAATCGCCCAATCATACCAAACTAAACCATAGGTCATAACCAAAACATAATATGATAATCAATCCCAAAATACAATAGGATGGAACAACCAACAATATCATCCAAGGGTGTAAAATCCTACACCAATACTGATTCCAAGGTAGACACCAATACCGATCCCGTCAATAATAACCCCCAGAAGTACCACAAAGCTCTATCCAAAAGAGTAAACAAATTTGGTTAGGACATTTCCCCAATTATGGAGAAAACCAATATCCAAAATAAAAGATAAGTGTATAAGAAATCCATAATATGAAATGATACCTTTTAAAAGGATGAAAGCTCACCACTTCAGTCCAAATGCTAATACCGAATCCGTGTGCTAAACCAGAGGAGTAGAATGGCCAGCTCTTGTATAGCATGGGTATACAACCGCTGGTAGATGGGGTTAGCAAGTGACCGCTAGCATGAATATCAAGATAAGGAAAAAATAATAAAATTACAAAACCAAGTAAAACCATTCATAATGCATACAACAATACATATATAAATGCAAGGAAAGTGAACCAGGTTTAGCATGCATTTAAAATCTTTACCTGGGTTGTGTAGCTTGACCATCCTAAACCATTCACGGGTTATATGAGTTTAGCTCCCCCTGCTGAAAGGGACCCAGTGTGTGTAGCTACATGACCAGGAAGTATCTTATGGAATGACTAGTACATCCCCTAATAGTGTGACATTATGCACACGGTCCACTAAGACCAATCCACATATAGGCAAATATAAGTTTCTAGTTTTGGTCCCCCTGGGACCGCTATCTTTCATGACTTTGCTATATACCCCGCTATTAATGCCTAATTAAAACCCGTTTCCAAATAACCAAACCATTATCCATTTATTAACCAAGGCTAATATTAGTGGTATCATCATACCACCCCATTACTTGCAAGTAATATCTATAGTTAAACCATTTCGGTTAAGGGGACTTTCAAGTGCCTTTCCATATTCCATATCAAACTACTTGGGGGAATCCATGTTCTCCACAAACATAACCATTTAGACTTTAGCCTTTAGCCTTTTCAAACCATTTAAACCATGTATAATTCCTTTACCAAGTTTAAAACATACAAGAGTTTTATTAAAAGAAGTCAATGCAATGAACATATTTTATAAGAATTTTATCAAACACCTTGGGGGCATAATATAACCAAAACTAATTCCAAAGACCGTTAAACCATTACCATGCAATTCAATTGTCCAAAACCACCATTAATGCATATAAAAGCATAATTAAAACCATAGGAAACCATAACCAAGCATTTAATATCAAAACCCCCAAATAATAGTTGAAAGTCATAATCATAAAATAGTAAAACCATGAAATCAATCATATAAAACATGCCTTTAGTTGAAATTACAATGAGGAAAGAGAATCATGCCTTATACCAAAGAATTGATGGAAAGAAATCACCAAGACAAGCCCTAAAGCAATCCTCAAGATAAAACCCTACCTTTTTGCACCAAAAGCTCTTGAGAGAATTATGGAGTGTTTTGGAATAGTTTCTAAGCGCTAATTAATAGAATAATAGGGTAAATAACCTCCTAAGTGTATTATAAGTCGGGGGTTCTAATTAGGGTAAGTAGGGAAATATCTAGAATACCCCAACTTAAGTCCCTTAAAAATCCTATCACAGGGATACGACTCACCCATATGAGTCGTACCCTGCTATACTATTGGTACCCACTACTCATATCTAAAACTCAACCTTTGGATCAAACACTATCCAGTATATGACTCATCCAACCAAGTTGTAACCATAACATACGATCTGTACCCATGACCCGTATCCTTGGCAAAATGAAATACCAGAAGGATCACACACTGCCTATCATACGAGTCCCTAATACAACTCATACTAAGCCCTACGACTCATACCCCTAAGTCGTACCCATTACAGTGACCAAAACCATCCCACCAACTAACACTGGTCAGCATACAACCAAACCTTACCACCCATATCCTAATATATGACTCATACCCATGAGTTGTATTGGGTCTGGAGAATGAAATACCAGGAGAATTTCCATGGGTCAAAACCTTGGATATTTCAATAGCACTAGATATATTAAACTTAATTCTAGGGGGAAAAATAGAAAGAATAATAGCTCCAGTTTTTGCTGGCTTAACGTACCCCAGATCCTCTTTATCATCCTCATATGGACAAATACTAACACACTGAGATCACTTGAGCACGACCACCTCTAACTCTATTCTGATTACTATCGAGTGTTACTCGATGATCTACTTTTTGTCTCTGTACAGTTAACTTTATATCCTAATCTAGATGCTGAGAATCTTTTTTCTTCCTCTATTAGAAGCTTGTGCTAAGTGCACCTCTATTTGCTGGTCAACAATGTCCTACACTCTTTCATAAGGTTAGGAAGGAACCTTGTGTGCATCATCATGAACCCCTTTAGGAATATCATCTCCTTTTGGCTCTGTCATACTACTAATAGGTATTTGTAGGATCCTATCTGGATTCTAATTCAATAGTAGTAAAGTATTGCCTCTACTCCATGTGCTAGGCATACACCGACATACACCCAACTAAGAAAACAACCAAAAAAACTCTTAAACTGCAACAACTTCAGTTCACAACTCAACACTGTTAGCAACAACACCAAAATTTAATCATGCTCAAGCTACACCTTCAATATGAATATTATGCGGCCACTGTCAAATATAGTAAACCAACAAAGGTGTGGGTCAAATCCCAAGGGAATGTGTGGAACTGTGGATCTCAACTATTATAGTCAATGGGCGGAACTGGAAAGTAAATGGGGATTTATAATGACAATATCAAACAAGTAAGTAATATTAACTCTGGTTGTAATTCAGTCGTAGACAAACACTAGGGCTATGATCCCTCTAGTTTCTAACTTAGTACGCTTATCATGCTCAATCCAACTATATAACTATTGTGCATGTAGAGTCTGGTAAGATAGGTATCACTAACCACCTCTTAGCATTATTTGGTAAATTTCACTCATTTTCTCTCGGTCTCAGAGTGTCGCCTTTTTAACCCTTACCTTAGACCCCAGTTATAATTATTTCCTATCGGTCTCAAGTTGATTAGATGAGAGTTAAGTGGCTTAAGAAGATAGTACAAGTAAGATTATTACGACAATTAACCCCAAATCACTTTTGTGATTTCCTTTTCCCAATCTCTACATCCCTCTTGGGTTTATAGTGGATACATACTGGATCCTAACGTGTGCACCCATTAATAAAAAAGCAAACAAAACCCTAATACATGTAGAAACAATAGTCTGGAAGGATTGAACACTTCCCCTACTTTATTATGTAGCCAGGGTTCCCACGACCCTAGCTAAGGGAGATTAGCCGCTCATTTTTGTGTTAATTAAAGGAATTCATAATTGAAGACATTCAACAATCACACAATAATCAACAATTGAAAATCCAAAACTTCAACTTAATTAACAACCAAAATCAATACAAAATAATTCTAAGATGAAAGACAGATCTCAGAATCAGAATATATGTTTGTGAGTCTAAAGAGTGCATAAATTGAATACAAAAATTCATTAGGATATTTATAGAATACATGGGAACCCTAAAAATTAAATCTCGAATGAAAAAGTAAAAACAAAGTCGGTGGCTACTTACTAAGTCAACATGTGGACCATAAGTTGAACATACAGACCGTATGTTGGACTTAGTATGTTGCCACCCTTAAATCTTGGATCTTCAACTCTCTGAAATTTTTCATTTTTGTACAGACTAAGTCCACATACAGACCGTATGTTGAACATGCAGACCATATGTTGATGTTTTTGTTTTTTCCTATAGCTTAGCCTCTGGACTTTCAGTTTCTCAACATACTTTGCTCACATACACTAAGTATGCAACACATACACCTAAAATTGCCTTTGTATGTACCCAAAAATTTTACTTTTCTTTTTTTTTCTTTAGAAATACATCCAAAACCTAGTTTTCTGCAAAACATATCCAAAATGCATCATATCTAACAAAACATCCTAAGATACTTAAATATTTTCCTAGTTTTAAGCGTCAAAAGTGCTATATTTCTATAGCACATCAATTGACTCCATGAAATAATGAATGGGTTATGTGCTAAATGTTTTAGTTAGGCTTAAAAAGGGTCATATATCTAGCCATGAAGGTATGAGTCCTGAGAAACTAATAATGGAAACTCATGTTTGCTGATGTAAAGGTTAGTCTTGATGACCGTGTGCTTAAGTCACACTATATATCGTTGTATCATAGATGGCGTAGGGTACGAGGATTCCCCGACCTTCTATGATATCTTTGGTTCGTGTGGCTAAAATACACTAGAGCCTAACCAGGGGGTGATAGCTGGACCCATATAGCTCATGGGTTGGTTTTAGGATGGTTAAGCTACACAATCCAGACTAAGGTTTTAAAGTTCATTCTAAGCCTCGTTCCCTACCCCGACATGTGATGTATATATGTATTTATATATAATAGTGTGCATGTTTTGAACTTTTAATCATGGCATTATTTGTCCCTTTATACCTGAGTTGTATGATAGTAGTTAACCCACTAACCGTCTCCGTATGTTGTATCCCTATGTGATACAGGGTTCGTAGGCACTTCTACTTTACCTGCACAGTGATAGGTAATTCTAGAGTTTCTTGAGAGTCAACTTGAAGTGGTGAGCCTCCTTCTTGCGGAAGGTCGTTGTTTCTTGGTTTATCTATTATCATAGACTTTCCTTTGGACTTATTTTTGGATATCGTCAGGGGCATGTCCCGACTTAGATTATTTTGGTTTGGATTATAGGGTTTGTGGATCACTGTGGACTGGGTATTGGTTGTGTATGTGACTTAGACTCCTTGAGATTATCTTTATCTATCTTGTTATATGTTCGGAATCCAGCCACTGTTAGTGTATTATATCTTTTGACTCGACAAAAGGGGTGGTCTCTGGTCCTCGATGGACTTGAGATACCCGTCATGGTCAGGCCCTGATTCAGGTTATGATATTTCATTAAATATAATTTTATACTCTTAAATAATTTACTAAAACCTTAGTCTCACTTGAAAGAAGCCTCTTTCTTCATAAGATGTCTGAATGTTTGGCTTCTACCAACTAGGTTTGAGATGAATCTCTTAAGATATTCAAGCTTTTCTCAAAGAATTTTAAATTCATGAATGATTTAAGGCTCAGGAATTTTTAAAGTTGCATTAAATTTGACTTGATCAATTTTAATTCCTTAGTCACACACAACAACATCAAAGAGCTTTTCAGAAGTAAGTATACAAACACACTTGAATGAATTCAATTTGAGTTGACATCTTTAGAGAATCTCAGACACCATTCTCAAGTCTTACAAGTGGTTTCCTCTCATTCTTTTACTTCACTATGACATCATCAATGTAAGATTCTTATTATAGGGAAAGTCTTTAAAGATTTTCTTCTTAACCCTTTGATATTTATTACTAGAATTATTTAAATCAAAAGGTATTAGTTTGGAGAAATAAATACCTTTGAGTATATAGAATGCCCTAAGTTCTTCATTCTATGGTGCCATGCAACTTTGGTTTTAGCTGGGTGGACCATTCATTAAGGATATTACCTTATAATATGTGTTAGCATAAACTATAGGATGGAAATTTTCACTCTTAGGCCACATATTATTAGAATTCCTAAAGTTAACACAAACTCAAATTTACCTATTCTTCTTTATCACAGAATGATACTTGAAATTCTTATGTGATATTTAACTTCAAAAATAAATTGAGATTTATTAAGTTTGATAACTTCATTGTAAATCAATTAAATCAAATCTGACCAAAAGTGTTTCATGTCCTATTTAACAGTAGGTACACCATTCTTGACTGCCAATTGATGAACTACTACTTTAAAAGCTAAGCTACGCATCTCGTTTTAACTCCAAGTAAAGGCATCTCCATATTCTTTGAGTACATTCGATAAGAAGTTTCCTTATCAATTACTATAAAAGCACTTAATTAGGTTGGTCATGTTTTCATATATTTGTGCTCATATTAACTTAATTCAAAGAGTTGATTATGTTTTTCACTCCTTGTTTAAGTTCTGGCGGAGCATTTTCACCCTCTTGAATATCACTATCATGGATAGATATGTGTTAACAATAAAAATATCCTCTAACTTTTAGTCAATCTCGATTTAAGATGGATATCTTGGTTACTTTATGTAGTAATATGATATGAAGAGCCTACACTTTCTTTATCTTCATCACATTCTTTTATATAAATCATAGTATGAATCTTTGCCTATAGTGCCTTCCCACGTGAAACCACAAGTTTGATTTTTTGCCTCATTTTAAAAATTTGAAATTTAAAATCTTTTTGAGATATAAGCAAAGAGGGCATTCTCATGCTTTGGTAGTTTCTCTAGAGTTTTTTGTTCTTCTTATTCTTCTTAAATGAATCTAATCTCTTGAATCTAGAAGTTGTTGCAATTGATTTTTCTAATGAATTTAAGATAAATCCTTTATTGGAAGCAACAAACTCCTCTTCCACAATAATATAGTTATTACTTGTCTTTTTTACGAAGATGCAATTTAGCGATGCTTGTTTGTATCCCAAAATTTTACGTTATTGCATGAAGGAACCTTATGATAAGAGTTTTCTTAATTTTGATATTTTATTAAACTTGTATCCGACCTATACAAATAACTTTTAAGCATGTAAATCAAAATCTTTATTTGTATGCTTTGTAGGGAGTGACATATTTTCCGATGGATTTTGAGCCACAACTATCTAAGTATCTTTAAGGATAAATTAATTGTATCAATTTATATGATAGGAAAAGTTAGTTGTTTTAATGCATTTTTTAGGATGTCAGATGATTGACCTTCCTCTTTATTTACCTTCAGAACATAGCAACACATATGCAGGAGTTACCAGTTTTTTCAAATAATAATATTTTCTTTATTCAAAATAGAGTGCATCTCCTCAAATCCATCTTTGACTTTTTTAATTGCCACATTGACACTTTTAGTTTTAAACTCATAAATCTAGGTCAATGTGACGTTGTTAATTTACTTCTTTCATAAGTAATTATTAAAGTAGAACTTTGCACCGATGAATTGTGAATCAACTTCGGTAATGACTTATCATCAGTAACTATTTTTCTTTCAATTCCACCTTAGAGATGCTTCAAACATTCATAGTAGAAGGATGGGATAATTTTGTTCTTGAGTATCCAAGACCTCCTAAGTAATTGTCACGACCCAAATTAGGCACATAATGGTACCTATTACACCCTCCGATATAGGTAAGCCTATCCTAATCTAAGTTCAAAATTATGGTAATATAGAAGCAGAAGAAGACAGAATAAAGACAAACATATATACATATAGAAGAAATAAAGATCAAGATGCATCCCAGGTCTAGTTGTTGCTAGTACAAACCTCTAATATAGATGACAATTACTAATCTAAGGTATCTTAATATGAATAAAGCATAAGATAAATAGAGAGAGATTTTGGTAAGCTTTGTGAATCTTTAACCACAAAATCGATCTCTACAATATCAACTCCAAAGGAACACCATCTACAATCTACCAATCAAACCAAGACCTGCACGGGGTGTAGAATAATAAGAAAAAAGAAAACAAAAGAAAAAGTGAGTATAAAACTATGTGCTCAGCAAGCATCATAATAATTGACCCTAAACCAAAGCAATAGAGAACACCACCACCCCAACAACCAAGGTAACCTGATCTTAGGCATATTCATATACTTAAGTGTCATTATTTACATGTGTTTAGCTTAGTGTTGAGGATAAATTGATGTGCTTAATAGAGTATAAAGTGCATGTTCGTGTACTGTGTGCTAAGCTTCATGTTTAGGTAGCTTATAGTTAAATTAAACCAATACAAGAGTCAAAATGTCCTAGGGAAGGTTTGACGAGATAAGTAGTTAAACCTGCCTACGTTATACTTGTTCTTGTGTAGTTTTGATGAGTGTTATGTATTGCATGGTATTACACTGTCACAATCCAATTTTCAATTCATAATGGAACCTACTTTATCCTGCCAGTAGTTAAGCCTAATAATAGTCGGAGCTATGAGCAATGGGCTAATTATAACACCCCAGATTTTTGGGCCTTGAAATTTTTTAAAACTTTATCCTCACTGTCCAGACTACGACTCCCCTTACAAGTCGCAGGATGTCTTGATGAGTTGTTGGACCCAAATCATATCCTAACTAGTGTATGTGGCCAAGTTTTTTGTTCTAAGTACGAGTGGATTCAATGAGTTGTATGGACTCATTACGAGTCATGATGTCCCAACCGTAGTCAAACAAGTATGTGTTCCAAGTGTTACTATCCTGGTGACGACTAGGACCCTATGAGTCATAGTGTCCCATAATGAGTCATATGATGCAAGTCGCAGGGTTAACTGTATGTGTGCCTAATGACACTATTTTGGCTACGACTCATAGTAATGAGTCGTAACGTGTCGTAGTTTGACCCATAGTCACTAGTGATAATTTTTTAGTTTTTAAGTTAAAGACACTTTGGATATTTCCCTCTTTTCCCTACTTAATAACCATGACCATAAAACATCCTTAGGGCATTCTTTCTATACTTTATCACATCAAAGATACTCTCTATTCTCTCTAAATTCCCTCAACAAAGATACTTAGGGTTTCTAAGTAGTACGTCATCTAAGGGCTCAAGGGTTGAATTCTCTCCATAATTTGGTTATTTCAGGCATGTGACTCTACCCTCAAGATTATTTATCTAATGCATGCATTTATATGGTTAATTATAAGGATTTGAAACAAGGGTTGTGTGAATGTTAATTGAATCTAAGGGGTCATGAATTTCCCCCGTGTGATGGTTAATGAATTATGGCATGATAATGAACTTGCAAGTAGGGTTAGTATGATGATACAAATGGGATGCCTAAATTCATAATCCATTCAAGAAATTAGGAATGTGTGTTAAAATATGTCAATTGGTCTTAAAAACGGGTTGTGTAGCTAGGCTGTTAAAGTGGAGGTCCCGAGGGACCAATATCAGAAACTGCACTAGCCAGCGTGGGCGTCTAAATAACTGGGAGGTTTGAGTCCCACTTATTATTATTAAATGATTTGGAGGTTCGATCCTCTATATTATATTATAGGATTAGGTGCTTAAGTCACCTTGGTATGTCGGGAGGTTTGAGTCCCCTATGGTACATATGTACATTCTCTGGTTTGTGCGGTTACACGCACTGGGGCCTTTTCAGCTGGGAGATAGCTAGACCCATATAACCCATGGGTGCCTTCTTATGATGGTTGAGCTACATAAACTAGGCTAAAGCTTTAAAGTACATGCTAAGTCTTATTCCCTTTCCCGACTTATTATTTATGTAGGTATATGATGATGTTCACATGGTTTTGAATTGGATTTGACATAGCTTTATTTTATCCCCTATCCCTAAGTTACATGCTAGTACTTAACCTACTAACCATCTTTGGAAACTGTATTCCCACATGATGTAGTCACCGGAGATACTTTTTTTTTTCTTGTGTAGTGTTAGATGGATTGGCTTGGTTCGTCGGTCATTGGTGGTAAAGTGGTGAGCTTTTATTCTCTGAAAGACTTGGACATTTCATCAGTTTTCTTTCATAAATTAGAATTAAGAGTTCACATTATCATTAATATTGTCATTGTCATTGCCATTGCCAGGTTTGATGGCATGTCATGACACCTTATTAATTTTGGTTTGTTAGGAGGCTTTATGGATTACTATGGACTTGGATGATGTTGGTTGGTTATCGGTTATTGCCTATAGACATGTCTTGAATTCTTTGACTTTATTATATGCTATCTTGTTATATGTTTGAAATTCACGCGATGTTGGTGGTATGGTGTTCTGTTTGACTAAGTGTAGGGAGTGGTCTCCAATCTTTGTTGGACTTGAGATGCCCGTCATGGCTAGGACCTGGTTCGAGTTATGACAAAGTTGGTATCAGAGCCTAGGTTTGGTGTCATTGGGTGTCCATAAAGCCGTGTCAAGTAGAGTCTCTTTTATGAGTGTGTAGCACACCACACTTATAAGGGAAAGGCTACGAGGTATTTAGGAATGTTTCCCTTTTTTGTTGTTCTATTTCGAGTTATAGAGTCTAAGATCTTGAAATCTCCTCTACTTTCCATATGTTCGCTTTTCAGATCATGCCTCCCAGAAGATCTGATGCTCGTGGAAACTCTTTTGTCCCATCTGAGGACAATGTGGATGAAGCTCGTCCTACTCAAGGAGTTCATACCCGATCTAGGGTCACTGTTTTTTATTTCCTTAATGGAGTTCCATCGGTTCCCCCTAGCCTTCTTTGGACACCTCAAGCTGATGTGTCTAATGCTGAGTTTTACCAGTCGATCCATTTGCTTACTCAGTTGGTGGACTCTCAATCTGAGCATGTTGCTTCTGTTGCACCATCTTCTGAGGTCACTAGAGTTGGCTAATTTATGAGGCTTAATCCTATGACCTTTACTGGTTCTAGGGTTAAGAAAGATACTTAAAATTTTATTGATGAAATGGAAAATATTTTCCATGTGATGCATACTACTGATGTAGAGGGTGTGGATTTCACTTCTTATCAGTTAAAGGATATGACATATCAGTGGTATGAGGAATAGGACCAATCTAGGGGTGATGATACTGAGTCTGCTTTGTGGGATGACTTCTCTAGTGCTTTTATTGATCTCTTCTTTTCTCAGGAGTTGAGGAAGGCAAAGTCTAAGGAATTCATGAATTTAAAGCAAGGAAGGATGATAGTAAAAGAGTATGCCTTGAAGTTTCATCAGTTGTCGCGTTATGCTTCGGAGTTAGTGTCTACCATGAGGGCTAGAATAAGGAAATTTTCTTTTGGGTTGTGCCATGATTTGATCTTGGAAAGCAAGGCTATCTTGTTGAACAAGGATATGGACATCTTTAGACTTATGGTGTATATGCAACAAGTAGAAGTGGAAAAGAAGAAATAAGAAAAGATGAGTGAAAGGCAGAATAAGAAGTTTTGATATTTGGATCAAGGTGGAGGTCAGCAGCAGAGTGGTAGAGATGGTGGATAATGGTCTAAGAAGAAGTGGGTTAATTCTGGTTCCTACTTAATGGCTAGTGATCCTTATTTGAAGTCATCGAGTGATCATTATTTTAAAATAGTGTTCGTCCCAGGGCTTAGGGTATCCATCCCTAGGCTAACGGGTCTTAGTCCATTCCATCGTATCCCCTTTATAGATTTTATGGTTAGGTATATCATGGAGTTTATGAAGAGGGAAGGAAAAAGTATTTTAAATATGGTCAGTTTGGTAATATGCAGAGAGATTGTCCTTCTAGGGTTGCTTATGGGGCAAATAAGATCCCTGTTGCTACTTCGTCAGCTCCTGTACCAGAGGGTGCTACTTTTGCTTCTGACACTGACACAGGTCAGAACTGTCTGTACGCTCTTGCCACCCACTAGGATCTGAGGTGTCCCCCAATATTTTTATTGGTACGCTTAAACTTTTCTCTCATGATGTATATTGTCTACTCGATCTTGGGTCTACCCTCTTTTATGTTACCCTTTATGTAGCTATTCATTTTGGTTTTGATCTTGAGTGTATTTCGTATCCCTTTTCTATGTCCATCCCGGTGGGTGACTCCATTGTAGCTAGAAGGGTCTATAGTGGTTGTGTGATGTCGATCTGTGGTAGAAAGACGTTGGTGGGTCTGATAGAGTTGGACATGTTAGACTTTGATGTGATTTTTGGGCTGGATTGATTGTATTCGTGCTATGTTTCTCTTGATTGACAGATCCAAAGGGTCAGTTTCCATTTCCCAAATGAGCTGGTGATTGAGTAGGAAGGTAGTTCCCTAGTGCCCAAGGAAAGGTTCATCTCTTATCTTAGAGATCGAAAATTGGTTTTCAAGGGGTTTCTTTATCATTTAATCCATGTTAAGGATTCTAGATCCAAAGGTCCTTCTTTGCAGTCTGTCCCTGTGGTCTGTTAATTTCCTGAGGTATTCCCTAATGATCTTCCTGGTGTTCCTCTCGGTAGGAAAATTGATTTTGAAATTGTTCTTCTTTCAAACATTCATTCTATTTCTATCTCTCCCTATAGAATGGCTCCAACTGAGTTGAAAGAACTCAAGGAATAGTTGAAAGATCTTTTGGACATGGGTTTTATTTTTACTAGTATTTCTCCTTGGGGTGCTCCAGTTCTCTTTGTGTGTAAGAAGGATGGGTCCCTTCTAATATATATAGATTACCGTCAGTTGAAAAGAGTGACCGTAAAGAATAAGTATCCGTTTCTTAGGATTGATGATCTCTTTGATCAGCTTCAAGGTGCTAAGTACTTTTCTAAGATTGATCTTCAGTCTAGGTACCATCAGTTGAATATTAGGGAGGTGGATATCCCTAAGACTGACTTCCGAATGCGATATGGTCATTTTGAATTTTTGGTGATGTCCTTTGGTTTGACTAATGCCCCAGTAGCATTCATGAATTTTATGAACCAGGTCTTCCATAGTTCTTAGATTTGTTCATAATTGTGTTTATTGATGATATTTTGGTGTATTCTAAAGGTAAGGCGGATCATGCCGATCACCTCTTCCTTGTGTTGCAAACCTTAAAATATTAGCAGTTGTATGCAAAGTAATGTGAGTTCTGGTTAAATGTTATGACCTATCTGGGTCATGTTGTTTCTAGTAAAAGGATTATGGTGGATCCACAGAAAGTTATGGTGGTTAAGAAGTGGCCTAGACTCATGACTCCAATCGATATTCAGAGTTTCTTAGGTTTAGCCGGTTATTATAGAAGGGTTGTTTAAAGTTTTTTTTTCTATTGCTGCCCCATTGACTAAGTTGAATCAAAAGAAGGTAAAGTTCTTGTGGTCGGAGGCTTGTGAGGGTAGTTTCAAGAAATTAAAAGATAAGTTAACTTTATCTCTGATTTTGAATCAACCCAAGAGTACCAAAGGTTTTTTTGTTTATTGTGATGCATCCCGGGTGGGACTGGGATATATGTTGATGCAACATGGCAAGATGGTTGCATATGCTTTTAGGTAGTTGATGGTACATGAGAAAAACTATCCGACTCACAATTTGGAATTGTTGGTTGTGGTCTTTGCTTTGAAGATTTGACGTCACTATTTATATGGGGTCCATATTGACATCTTTTCAAACCATAATAGTCTGCAGTATGTGTTCACTCAGAAGGAGTTGGACCTCATGCAGAGGATATGTCTTGAGTTGCTCAAAGACTATGACATGAGTCTCCATTATTATCCAGGTAAAGATAACATGGTTGCAGATGCTCTTAGAAGGTTGTCCATAGAAAGATTATCTCATGTAGATGAGAAGAAGCGAGGACTGGTGAAGGATATTCACTATTTGGATAATCTTGGAGTTCATCTCTTGGAATCTAAGGATAGTGGTGTAATTGTGCAAGAGGTGGAAAAGTTATCTTTTGGTGATGAGGTAAAGGAGAAATAGGTCTTGGACCTTATTTTCATGCAGATCAAAGATGGTGTAGTTCACCAGAAGGTGATGGCTTTCGGTATTAATGGTGATGGTATCTTGAGGTACCAAGGCAGGTTATGTGTTCCAAATATTGATGGGCTGCGAGATAGGATTTTGGTTGAAGCTCGTGAGTCGAGGTACACTGTTCATCTTGATTCAATAAAGATGTATCATGACTTAAGAGAAATTTTTTGGTGGAATAACTTGAAGAGGGTTGTGGCCAATTTTGTAGCTAAATGTTTGGTTTGTCAGCAAGTGAAGGTAAAGGACTTGAGGCCTGGTGTTTTTTCTCAAGAGATTGAATTACCCGTATGTAAATGGGAAGTGATTAATATGGATTTTGTTACTGGTCTTTTGTGGTCCCGTAATTAATTTGATTCCATTTGGGTCATCGTGGATAGGATGACTAAGTAGGCTCACTTATTGTTAGTGAGGACTAATTATTCGGTAGAGGATTATGCTAAGTTCTTCACTGAGGAGATCATAAAGTTGCATGATGCTCTAGTTTCCATCATATCTAATCGAGGTACTGAGTTCTCATCTAACTTTTGGCGTTTCTTTCAGCGAGGTTTGGGGACTAAAGTGAACCTTTGCACCCCCTTTCGCCCATAGATGGATAGACAAGCAGAAAGGACAATACAAACTTTGAAGGATATTCTAAGGTCTTGTGTGATTGATTTTAGTGGTAGTTGGGTTGACCATATGCCTCTCGTTGAGTTAGCTTATAATAATAGTTGTCACTCGAGTATTGGGATAGCTCCGTTAGAGGCTTTGTATGGTAGAAGATGCAGATCTTTCATTGGGTAATTTGAGGTTAGCGAGAATAGGTTGTATGGTCCCATATGGTTCACCAATATATGAAAAAGGTGAAGGTGATTTGAGATAGGCTTAAGACCAACCAAAGTCTCCAAAAGTCCTATGTGGATGTAAGGCGAAGGGACTTGGAGTTTGATGTGGATGATTTGGTATCCTTGAAGGTGTCTCCCATGATGGGAGTAATGCAGTTTGGAAAGAAGGGGAAACTCAGTCCTCACTGTGTTGAACAATATTGAATTTTGAGGTGAGTGGGCAATGTGGCTTATGAGTTGGAATTGCCTTTGATTTTGGATTCCATTCACCCGATCTTCCATGTGTCAATGTTGAAAAAGTGCATAGGCGATCCTTCCTTGGTCGTTCCATTGGAAAGTGTGGGTGTCTCAAATTCCTTGTCCTATAAGGAAGTCCTAATTGAAATTTTGGATTGGCAAGTTTGCTATTTGCGAACAAAGGACATGGCTTCGGTTAAGGTTCTACGGAGGAACCAAAAGTATGAAGAAGCTACTTAGGAAGCCGAAGAGTACATAAAGTCCAAATACCTATTCATGTTTCCCATTTTCAAAATCATTCTCATTCAACACTCTCATTTTTTGGTAAGTTTCAATCACTTGTTTGTATGAAAGAGGATATAGTGTGAACTTCTGACCATTCAACTAAAGAGAATACCGATTAGTTCTTCCATCATGCTTAGTTGAACGGTCGTATTGACATGGTCTTCCGATCAAAATATGTCAAGCTTGCATAGGAATCACATCACAAAACACCTCATATTGATAATTACCAACCTTGAACCTAATCCTAACTTTCTTATTCACTTTAGCCATTGGATCTTGTACGGTGTGGCATGCTTGGTTATGGGTAACTTCAAGAAATCAACCATGGTGGCACTAGCCATATTGGCACAAATCCCACTATCAATGACGAATGAGCACGCATTCCCCTTGATAAGACATTTAGTATGGAATTTTTTTTTCCTTTGACTTGGGTCAACTAATGCCTTATTAATAATTACTCATCTTACTACAAAGTTTGAAACCTAAACTCTCTATCTTAAGGATAAGCTTTCTCGTTACCTACCTCCACTTGTTTATCTTTTTCAATCTTCTCTATTTTTTGGGTTTCTCCTTTACTATCCTATTCTAGTCCACCTCTTCTCTAAGGTAATAAGACCTATCTTCTCTACGGATCACATTTCTCTAATTAGGATATTCATTTTACATGTGTACTCAACCTTGTAATTTTAAACATTGAAATCATTTAGGATTAGGAGTTGGATATTTGTTACCTTCATTACTTGGTAGGTACTTTAGAGTAGTCTTTTCTATAGGCTTCTTGTCATAGGATTTGTTGATGTCCTTATTCTTGTTCAGTCCCGATGAAGGTTGAGCTACTTTTTTGTTCTTACTCCAAGAATTAGTGGATGAATACCCTTAGGGTTTGAAAGATGTCTTCTACTTCTAAGGTCTCTTGAAAGATTTCTTCAATGGTAGAAAATCTATGGTAAGTCATGGATGAGGAAATCTCCTTGTTCAACCTAACCTTAAATCGAATGACGACATGTTCTATGTTTTCATGATACTCAAGCGTTAAGATAAATTGTTGAAATACATCATAGTAGGTTAAGACACTCTTATTATCTAGCCTTAAGTAGTATAACTATGCAAGTAACTCATTTCTATACCTTTCCAACACATATTTTCTTTTCATGAGAGCCTTCAAAGCCTCCCATGGTGGTGGTTGTCCTTCGTTTAGGACGTTTTCCAATCTCTTGGCATATTTCCACCATGTAATAGCAAACCCTTCGAATTAGTCTATGGCATAAAAACTCTTCTTGACATCAATGAGATTACTGATTTGAAAGATTTTATCGCAAGTAGACCCCTAAATTAGATAAGCTTTAGGATCACTCGCTCCTTTGGAAGTTTGAAGACTAGTCTTGATTCAATAGATCCCTATAGCCTAGCCTCCATTGCTACCTTGTTCCTCATGGAAGTTCCAATGCCTTTCCTCTTGTGATCGATTTCCTAAGTTACTTCTTCCATGTGAAATCAGACTAAATCTTCCTTCTCAAAATCTATATCCTCTTTGAACGCTTGGTCTATTCCTCGTGTACTTTACAAACATATCCACTTCATCAAAATCCTTAATCTCATCTTGTGGATCTTCTTCAATTTAGATGGGTTAATTTTTGTTAAGTAGTGCTTGAGGTGGTGGAATTTAGTTTGATAGTGCTTGGAGATTTGGTCATAGGGTATTTGGTGAGGTGGATCTTGGTTTTGATAAATTTCTTAGTTGACTTGGTTACATTGGCGTTGGAATGGACGAACGTGATTTCGATCATGTAGGTAGGTAGTTGTTTAAATAATAGGGCCTTGCACTTGTATTGGTGGGTTGTACATTTTGTGAAGTGTTTCTAGGGAAATGGCAGCGGAAGAGTATTGAACATGTACACTAGAGGAGGCATGGTAGTTTTGAGGAGTGGATTAGGTGGAGTTTAGACGACCTTCTACATTAACCATCCTTCCATCCATACTTGACACACTTTCTTGTAGTGTGGTTATATGACCTTCCATGGATTTCATTCTCCGACTTAAGGATTCAATTGCTACTAAGATTGTATTTGAGGTATTGTTATCCATAGCTTGGGTGTTTTACCTTCCTAACCATTGTATCTATTAAGAAAGACACTAAGAAAAATAACAAACAAGTTAACAGTAGAAAAATAGCCTCACAACTCTATACACCTTTGTATGCCTCACACTTGGATCCAAAAATATTGAATGATGGTTTATACTCCGATGATAGTTGAGGTTTCGATTGCTACTCTTGTTCGAAATAGATTCTTGTTTGAAGGATTTAAGGAGATTTCTTATGAACTGGAGACAAGAAATTATGATGAAGTAAAGCTACAAAATCACAAAAAAATGGGACGAAGAAAGAAAATGAACTCAAGAACTAATTCACAACTAAGTAGGTTAATCACTAATTGTTAATTAGTGCTATAATCAAGTAAAATATGATTAAGAATCAAAGAAATAAAACTAAGAATCTAAAATGATCTTACGAAAACTTTTTTAATGTGACTTATCAATTGACTGATCGTTACATGAGTCGTTACTCCTTATCCAGAATGTGGCTTCAACTCTGTCTCAGCGACTGATGGTATGACTGTCCATTATTGAGGTGACTGACCATCAGGTGAACTGTCAATCACTTCCAGTAAGGGGTCATTTGGTTAGAAAATAAGTAATCCTAGGATTATTAATTTGGATTAGATATCTCGAGATTAGTTAAAGAAAAATACTATAATCTCGAGATAACTAATTTCGGGATGAGTTATCCTTTGCATTTTGTCCCAACCAAACATGGGATAAGCTCATCTTCTAAATTAATTCCAAAATTAGTTATCCTTATCTCTCCCACAAAATGACCCCTAAGTGTCTTAAGCTCTCTCCAAGTGACTGATGGGGTGATTGATCATCACTAGAGTCACCAACACCTTCAGATAAGAATTTCTTGTGGGCCATTTGTACTCGTTTTGAAATATTCCTTGGTATAAACAAGTACACTTTCCTTTTCCTTTATTCCTTTGGATCAAACATTATCTTTGAGATTCTTCAACAAGACATGAAAAACATGAAGAACACTCAAAATTTGACCCTTAAGCAATCAAACTTGGAATTTGATGAAATTCAAAATCTAAACTCCTTTCATCCCGAACAAACCCCACATGTTTTTAAGCCTAAAAAATAAACCAAACTTTTCAGATTTTTGAACCCACTTCAAATTTTCTTCAAACTCAAGCTTCAACAATGGTGGAGCACTCAAAGCTTCTCGGATTAAGCTTATATTTTAGATTACAACTCATATAGTACTATAGAACACTAATCTAGGACTAAAAGCACAAGAAGGCTTAAAAATTAAAAACTAAATCTCAAAAAACCTTAAAACATTTTTGGATTCTCTTTTTTTATAAGATAACAAACCCAAGATTGAATTAGTGAAAACGAACTCAATCTCGGCTTTGATACCAAATGATGCGAGAAAAGTTACAAGAACAAGAATTTAACTAGGGAAATAAAGGAACAATCGAAGAAGAGATAGAAGATAGATTGATACAAGAAGATAGAAAGAAAGAGGAACCAATGAATATATCAAGTTCAAAACCCCTAAATCTTTTATCAACAAGCACCTAATCACTACGTAGACCAAGAAGAAATCGATTGCCCTTAAAACCCCCGTTTTTGACAAGCATTCACAAAAGCTCTCCAATCATACTCTCAAGTATTTGGCTTGTTCCATATCCAAAAACAACTAAGGAAAGTAAAACCTAGAAGTTATTATTTATAGGGGTGTTTGGATTGACTTATTTTTAAGTGTTTTTGGCTTTTAAGTATTTTTTAAATTTTAGTAGTGTTTGGGCAAAGCTAAAAAGTGCTTTTAAGAACTTACTTTTAGGCAAAAAAAGTACAAAAATAAGTCAAAAACCCAAAGTAGGGTCTCCCCTACTTATGACTTTTATTTTTTAGCTTATAAACTACTTTTTAAAATTTCATCCAAAACATCTTCATAGTCTATTACAAAGGCCCAAAAGTGACCCACAATTAAATGACGAAAATAGCCCTAAGAAATGGGATGGTTGTCCTTGACGGTTCCCTTGACTGACTGTCAAGGGGGTGACTGCCCATCACCCCTAGACAATGAGGGGTCTTCTTGGCCCTCACTTGATGGCTCAGGGGGTGGTTGATCAAACACTTGACTGACCGTCAAGTGGGTTATCACATTGAGGCCGTGAGTGCTCTCCCTCCTCTTGAGTTCTTGATCCAATCTTCAACACATGGTATCTTTGGATGACATCAAAACAAACTCCAACACCTGTCTCTTCATGAACATAGCTTGCAACCCTTATAATTTCCTTGCTTGGCTCATAGTAAAGGGACTTGAGGAAATTCGGGATGTATCATTACCCCAAATGTGGTTTCAATCCTTCCGAAGTCCAAATACATTCATTATATTCGGAAGGCTCGTTTTGCATGAAAGCAATAGGAAAGGTGCAGTTAATGTGAAGATATTCTTCGATGTTTAGCCTGTTTTTGTTTTCCATTCTACTTGATTTTTTCTTTTTCGTTTAAAAAAGGATGAAATAATTATCATAATTGGTTTTACAACTTTATTCATGTTTATTTATTTCTGTTTTATTTATGGGAGGAAAAAGTTTTGCAATTTTATAAATTGATGATTCTTTCTTTTCATTTGATAACATTACATTTGATAACATTACAATGTAGTCTTTTGAGGTTGGAGAAATCTTTTTAGGAGAAAGATTTTTATTCTCTCCATATTTTTTTTTTGTTTTATATTAGTTGATTCTTCATCTGCTCCCATATAGATATATAGTTGGTTAATTGATCAATTATGTTAAATTATTCTGTTTTGTGGTATATTTTTCTTATCGTCGATTTATTATTGTTGTGCAATATTTGTGCATTAAACTTCATATCACTATCTCATATGAAGTCGAGAGGCTCTTCTGATACAACCACCACTATTAGAAAAACAGCAAATACCGACCACCCAAAATCGACCACAATAAAATGGTCGGAAAAAACTGACCACTTGTGGTCGGTTTTTTAATTATTTTTTTTATTAAAAAGCGACCACATGTGGTCGCTGTTTTATTAGAAAATATCAAAATAAACAATTCAATAATTTTAATATTATTATATAATTTAAAAATTAAAATGTTAAAAAATTAATAAAACCGACCACAAGTGGTCGGTTTTATAAAAATAATAAAAAAAATATTTCTAGAAAGCGACCACTTGTGATCGGTTTTCAAAATATTTTTATTTTTTTTAGAAATAAAAAACCATCCACTTTTGGTCGGTTTTGAAACTAAAAAGAAAAAGAAAATACTTTTAAACATAATATTTATATGTAATCAAAATAATTATATATATGTATCAAATATATATATTATTTGTTTCATAAAAAATAATTATATATATAATGTAATATATATATATATATATATATATATATATATATAATTTTTTTGAAATTACACGTAGTAGATAATCAGTAATAATAATAAAAATCAATCATTCCACAATTTTTTGAAAAAATTACACTTAAAAATATATCAAATAAAAAAAAAAATTATGTTAAACATAATCTTTATATTTTATTTATGTTTCAATATATAAAATAAACATTTTCTTTCGTATATACGTTAATTGACGTTAAACATGCATAACCTTTGTATAATGAATATGTGTGTGTATATATATATATATATATATATATATATATATATATATATATATATATATATATATATATATATATATATATATATAATATGTTACTAATGTAAGTATGTATAAGAAACCTAATATATTAAGTTAATCAAATATAATTAATCGAACACTAATGTAAGTATGTATAAGAAACACATCGCATTATATTATTGGATAATATACTTGTATACGCATGTGATGTATATAGTGTGTATTTTGAAATTTATATAGTCGATAGTGTGTATATGTGTCTATATATATGTATATGTATATATATATATAATATACTTATTATACAACGACGGTATATTAATGACATAAGATAAATAATCAACCGATTATTTATTTGAGTATATGTGAAATACAATGGGGTAGTCGATAATATGTATATATGTGTGTGTGTATGTATAGGTATATATATAGTATATATAAACATATTATATAGTGAATGTATGTTAATGACATAAGATAAACCAACCGATAATTCAACTGAGTTTCTGTGAAATACGTAGTATATTATTATGGGGTAGTAAAATTGGGTATGTGATGTTTATAGTACGTATTTGAATATTGATAGCCAATTGAATAAATTTATATATACGTATATCTCGTGTAGTGATGAAATAGATATACTATTTTATTTCAATATAATGTAAACAAACGTATATTGTTGAAGTTGTAATAACGTAAGACGACGATAATTTTTCTGATTAACACGTTATATATATATATTATATAATTTATCTGTTATAAATATTATACAATTTATTAAAAAAATAATCTATTAAAAAATAAATTAAGTTTATTAATTGTAGTTTATTAAAGTATAATTTATCAAAAACTTAGTAAAACCGACCACATACCGACCACAGGTGGTCGGTTTTTCTGTTATTTTAAAAAAATAATTAAAATCAATTTTAAACCGACCCGACCCACCCAATCCCCAAATAAAGAAAAGAAAAAACGGGTATAGGGCTCATAATCGCAAAGAACAGCTCAAAATCGCAAAAAAAAAGAGAGGTTAAAATCGGTTCTTTTTCTCAAAGTTTGTCACGCTTTTCTCAAACGGGATCTTTTCCACCACTCTTCTCCATCACTTCAATTCGGGTAAGTGCTCAAAATATTCTTATTGGATAGTAAGGTCGATTAGGGTTATTAATCTTAGTTCGTATAAATATGGTAAGTTATGGTGTATGATTATGTTATTTTTTCTAGAAGTGATTTCGAACCGAGTAAATCAAATAACTTGTGGTAGAATCCCAAACTTGAACCAATATAGTTTACTGTTCTTAGTTGTTGTTGACGTTTCATTGTGAATCATAGGTCATTAATGAAAGTATTAGGTTGTTAAGGATTGATAATCTAGACCTCCCTTTGTGATTGTGAAAAAGATTGTTAAGTATCATATTTTCTTAGATAGTGCCCTTGTATTACTTAGTGTGAAGACCGTTAGTTATATACTAGATGGCGTTCTTAATAGCTAAGTTAAGAGTTATTTGAGGCTTAAATACATGTTTACAGTCACCAATGGAATTGCTTAGTTCTTATGTATATAGCCTATCACTTTTCTGTCGTTTTGTTTTTAGGTAAAATAATGTGTCACTTTCACATAGTTATATCTATTGGACATGAACAACCACCCTCCACCACTGACATTTTCACTTCAGATAAATTGTACACCTATAAGATATGGGATACAGGGCACTATAACTATTTATTGGGATTTGAAAATAATACTGAAAATTACATTAAAATGCTTAAAATATGTTTAGGAAAAAAAGGCTTCTACTATTAGAAACAGTGTTATTAGGTGTTCATATGTCATTATATATGCTATAAAACAAAATACTGCATTAACTCTCTCCTATTTCCAATACTTAAACATGAATGTAGCATAGAGTAGATGGGTATTTTGGAGAAAATTGCAGTAGTCTATCTTTTAATTTGCTAAGATCATCATTTTCGATAGTGCAGCTTCCCGTGAGAGAATCAAGAAACAGATTGAAGCTGCCATTTTGAAATATCAAGACATTAAGTAAAATATCAAAGGTAAGTGTGCGATTCACTATTGTTGTTATCTTCCTTTTATTGTTCATATTGAAGTCTAGTCAAGCCGTGTGTGGCCTTGTGCGATTCACTAGCATTATTCTTGACATTTTATTTTTGCTTGTTTCTTGTATTGTCAACATGATCTTATATCATTTCTTGTTTTGAATGTGGTTTGTTCGGTCACTTAGTCACTTGAACATGGTAAAGTGTAGAGACTTTAAAGGGGAATTACTTGTTTTGAATGTGGTTTGTTCGGTGACTTAGTTGGTTGAAAATGGTTAAGTGTAGGGACTTTAAAGGAGAATTATTTGTTTTGAATGTGGTTTGTTCGGTGACTTAGTTGGTTGAAAATGGTTTCGGTGACTTAGTTGGTTGAAAGTGGTTAAGTGTAGGGACTTTAAAGGGGAATTAGTTGTTTTGAATGTGTTTTGTTCGGTGACTTAGTTGGTTGAAAATGGTTAAGTGTAGGGACTTTAAAGGGTATTTTGTTGTTTTGAATGAGATTTTTTAGGCCACTTAGTCACTTGAAAATGGTTAAGTGTAGGGACTTTAAAGGAGAATTATTTATTTTGAATGTGGTTTGTTCGGTGACTTAGTTGATTGAAAATGGTTAAGAGTAGGGACTTTAAAGGGGAATTATTTGTTTTGAATGTGGTTTGTTCGGTGACTTAGTTGGTTGAAAATGGTTAAGTGTAGGGACTTTAAAGGAGAATTATTTGTTTTGAATGTGTTTTATTCGGTGACTTAGTTGGTTGAACATGGTTAAGTGTAGGGACTTTAAAGGGCATTTTTTTGTTTTGAATGCGATTTGTTAGGTCACTTAGTCACTTGAAAATGGTTAAGTGTAGGGATTTTAAAGGAGAATTATTTGCTTTGAATGTGGTTTGTTCGGTGACTTAGTTGGTTGAAAATGGTTAAGTGTAGGAACTAATTAGTTGAATTTGATTGAATGCGTAGATAGATCCTGATTATAGCTGGGTATATCGCCGGAACAATGATAATAGAATGGGTATTACGGAAGAATTCGTTGAAGGTGTGAAAAGATTTGTTGATCATGCTAAGATACTTGAAGTTTGGACACGTTTTCGGGTTATTCGTTGTCCTTGTGTTAGATGTGGTGGTATAAATCTTGTTGGTGAAGAAGATGTAAAGGAACATCTTTATAGAAAGGGGTTTCACGAGAACTTTTTAAGAGTGCATGGTATTTATGGTGGTGTAGCGCAAAATAACTTTGTTGTTGGAGAAAGTAATAGGTCTGGGTTGAAGCTCGTGCAAAAGCTGAACATGTAAGAAACAAATTCTGAATTTATGAATTTTTTTGTCAAAGTTGATATTATTCAGTTATAACTACTTTAATATTTTTTTACTTTTAGTATTAACTTTACTTTGAATATAGGACGAATATATGCGCCTTGTTGGTGCGTATCGTAGTAGTCAGCCACTTGAAAGTCAGGGTGACCCCATTCCCAAACATGTCGAGGTGGAGTTATGGACAAAAGTTGTGGGTCCTGCAAATAGAGTCCATTTGGCCGGATACCACAACGACTATTTTAGAGATAATGTTAGGTGTCCGTCCGGCCCTGCATACCCGAGCTCTTCAGTTGATAGTGAGAGAATTGAAAGACTACAAACTACAGTTTCTCAACTCACTCAACAACTTACTGCACAACAAGAGAGGGAGAAGAAGAGGGCGAAGGTAACATCATCACGATTCTAGAAGTTGCAGCTGTAGTTGAGCACTTTCATTCAGACTATGGGGGTTATTCCTCCACGTCCTGGTGATGCAGCTCGGGCTGCAAAGGGTCTAAGCCCCCTAAATAATTTCTTCACGGATGATGATATGAACGACGAAGACGAAGATGAATCAGATGATAAGGATTAGTTTTTTTTATGTGTGTTGAACTTTGAATTTAGACATTTTGATGATTGAAACTGTTGTTGTATTTTGATACTCAGTTTTCTTGGACACTATGTATGTATTGTTCTCTTTTCAAAGTCTTTATATTTGATTTTTTTTGTTATTGTTGTTGTATGTATTTGATTTGATACTGCAATGTTGCGTTGTTGCATGCTGTAATTGGGTCTGAATTTTTTTTCTTTTAAATTCACATAGATACCGACCACAAGTGGTCGGTTTTTAAAAAAATTCTTTTGAAAAAATCGACCACTTGTGGTCGGTTACTCCAATTTTTCTTTTGAAATAACCGACCACAAGTGGTCGGTTTTGTAATAAATAAATAAATAAATTAATTCATTAATATACCAACCACTTGGGGTCGGTATATTATTAAATTAATTAATTAATTCATTAATATACCGACCACTTGTGGTCGGTTTATTATTAAATTAATTAATTAATTTAATAATAAACTGACCACTTGTGGTCAGTATATTTTTCCCAAAATTTATTTTTTCATATTTTAATGAAATAATAATAAATTTTAAAAAAATATATATTTTTTTAAAAATACCGACCACTTGTGGTCGGATTTTTAAAAAGCTACCACAGGTTTTCCGACCACATTGTTTGGTCGGTTTTGTGGTCGATTTTTGGGTAATACCGACCACTAGTGGTCGGTTTTGGTCGGTCGGTTTTTCCTGTTTTTCTAGTAGTGCCTGGCTCAGGACAGATAACAGTATAACAAACAAAAAACATAAAAGCAAATAACAAAAAGGTATATCACGTCGCTAGATAATAAAGAAAACAAGACACCCAGAAGGTAATACTATAAACTAGCTATTCAAAAATCATAGACATTGTCAAAACACCACGAACAAGAAACTACAGACACACATACAAACAAACATTTTTCCCTATACTTATGGACGTACTCCTACCTACTAACCCTCTACCCTAATCTATGTCCTCCACACCTTTCTATCAAGGGTCATATGCTTCTTCGTAAGTTGTAACTGCTCCATGTTTATGATTTTTGAAAATACTCATAATTTTCTCACTAGTGTTTTTTGAAATAACACATTTCACATTTGAAGATAATTTAACTTTAAATTTTTAATTTATTTTTCTCATGAAAAACTTTTGTTGGCACAACAATATTATGAGATGCATGTTTTGACCCCCATGAATGCATACTTAGCTAAAAATAGGGCAAAACAGAAGAAAAAGATCCTTATAGGTGATATTTACTAGTTGAGAATATGTTCAACAGACTTACTAGAGGATTATATAAATTTATTTTTTATGATATTTTGTATGATGATAATATCTTATGAGCTTAAACAAACAGTAGAGATTTATATAGGTATACTGATGATGAGTAGTTGTTTTATCATGTTTTGACAACCTCAGTCTTAAAAATCTTCTAGGCACACACATATTATGATACATTTAGGTTACAAATTTTAGACGTTCATTTTCACTACCAAAAAAGCGGCTTGCAGCGATGATTTCCAAAACCATGGCGAATTATTTAATGGTGATGCCCCTGTTGGGTGCGTTACCAACTGTGGCTAAGTGACCATGGCTAAGAGGTATTCAACACGGCTCGTGGACCGTATAGCCACGGTTTTGCAAAAACGCTTTTTTGAAGTGTTTTAATTCCAAGTTTCGTATTGAATAAATAAGGCCACATAACTTAATGAAATACAGGAGTATAAAAATATCAAATTAATATCATTACATAGATGACTTTTCATAGCATAAAGCAAGACTTCCAAGTCGTAAAGTGATTGTTCCTTGAGAGAAAAGGAAAAACAATGTGAGTCATGAAGATTCTCAAAAAGGAAAACACAATGACAAACAATGTGAGTCATGAAGATTCTTTGTCTCCTCAAAACCTCCAAGAACATAAAGGGAATATTTCACACCTCTCTTGTTTTTCTTTTTTTATTTTTTTCTCTATTACCTATATATCATTTAAGTAAATTTCCATTTCTTCCTTGCAGTACTGAACCCTCACTTAATTACTCATCACCTGAAATAGACAAATTAGAAGGCAGTATTATTTCAAACAGAGAAAATGATCAAATTGAACAAATTCAAAAGTTTCAACTATATAATATTGTAGTTTATATCCATTAACTATTTGTACTTCTTAATACCAAACTAATAGTATATTACTAAAAAAAAATGCTTTGGATCTAACTCAATCTAAAATATTAGTGCATGAGATAGAAAATAGTAAAAGATTGTGGAGAGAGACAACACCTCATTCTTCTTTCGCTTTCGACACGTTCAAGATTAGGCTTCAGGAATTTGATACCATTGCAAGATAAAGAGAAAATACACAATTACCTTCCTGAACTATATCCAAAAAGGTTATGACACACCTTAACTTAAAAGGGGTCCTATTACCCCTGAACTAATTAAAAGTGTAATTTTGACACCCTTAGTGCCTACGTGACACACACGTGTGCCTACGTGGACACTTCAGTGTGTTGTGCCACGTAGGCACTAAGGGTATCGAAATTATACTTTTAATTAGTTCAGAGGTAATAGGGCCCCTTTAAATTGAGGTGTGTCATAGCCTTTTTGAATATAGTTCAGCGGGTAATTGAGTATTATCTGAAAAATAAAGCTTCCAAATTTAACTCAATAATTAGCTGATTGATGAAATGGGAATCGCCCGAAATCATATATGTAAAGAACATACAAACAATAGTGATGTATTTAATTGAGGAGCGTAATTGGGAAGAAAGGATCGGATCAGAGATCACTTATCCAACTCTCTGGAAGGACATGATGAGTTGAGTTTTATCATCAGATTTGATCCAAAAAGCATAGGATGAAGTTACCTTATTGGTGAGACTTAATTAGTGGGACTAGTGTTTAAGTAAAATCTTATTGTAGGATACATTTTTATTTAAATAGTGTAAAATCCAAGTCATTCCCTTGTCACATATACTATATATTAAGATGATAGTGCTTGTGTCTCAAATTACTTGGCATAGTTGTTAAAAAAAATTGCCTTAAACATGTGTAAGAATTCAAGAGAGAATTAACTATTTTTTTTCAATTATACCCATATTAATTGAAGAAGATTCATCTAATCAAGATTAAATAATATTATATTAGTCAATTTACACCCTTTATTAATTTCTCTTTAAGAATCGTGAAAAAAATAAACATGCTAAGTAATTTGATTTGGGGAGTATAGAAAAGAAGGTGATATGACATACCATTAATAGTTCTTTTGCAATGAAGAACAGCCTCATAAATTGAGGCCTCAGAATCACACGATCTTCGCCAATCATCCTCAGAATAATTAGCTATGCTTGTCCTTGGAGTTAGAGATGTCCCGTCAGAACTTCCCTGCCAGTTCTTATAATTCATAATTGATCCCTCCACAGTTGATCTTCTACTTTCGATAATACTTGTACTACTTGTATTTTTGCACCCAAAATTAGCGCATTTTATTTTCTGACACAAAGGTTTCAGAAAATCCAACAACTTCTTGAAAATCCCAAGTCCTCTACTAGAGGAAGTATGCACATCTTCTTTCTTGGTAATAACTGAAGATGAAGGCTCCATATTTTTCATTATGGAGGCAGATGGAGAGTACTGATCACCTGATATTGGAAAATTGAAGTTGATGAAATCATGTGGATTAACATTAGAGAACCTCTTAGAAGGAGAAAGTGAGGGATCCATTTCAATGAACGCAGATTCATCTTCATATTCCATGCTATCAAATTTTGATGGCTTCCTGTTTAGCAACGAACTCTCTGTTGATAAAGACTCCTTGCAATTTTCCATCACTTTTGATTTTTCTGCATACATACAACAAGACAACACGAGAAGAAACAAAAAGGGTTTTCATCAGGCTTACATGGAACAAGGACTTAAGTTAGAGTAACATATAAGCTGTGCCACTAATAAATTTAAACATATGATAGCAAGTTAATTATTACTATTTTTTATTTGAAAACTAATTAATTTTATTAAGATATTTATTTGTCCCACTTAATAAAGTATATGATTATATAAATATTCTTTACACCGACATGTATAGAGAACTAGAATATAAAATGATATTGTTATAAATATATTACCATATATAGTGAATGCCTATTTACCATATATAGTGAATGTCTATATTTATGGAAAAGTTAGAAACCCCAAGTTTAGTTTTTTCTTATAAATAAAGGGTTTTCCTGCATTGTAATTAACTCATCAAGAGAAATAAGAATCACTCTCTCTTTTCTCTCTTTTCTTCTTCTTTGATTTATATTTCATAACACGTTATTAGCACGAGACTCTGTCAAAACAAGAGGAAAAATAATTGGTTTGAAACCACTTCTTCTTTAAATTTGTTCATGAAGAACAATATAGTTAAAAGATATGATGATGAATTTAAATGTCATCTCATTAAGAGGGCAAGACATTGGGTTACAAGTTTCAATGCACCATGATGATAAGATGTTGGGTTCAAGTCCCATCGAGTTATAGCCTAAGACGCCTTTTTATATGGACAAGATATTGAGTTTGAATCTCAATACACCATATTGATTATACTATGATGGCTAAGGCAAAATGATGGATTTTTGTGAAAAGTCATGAGACATGTCTCATTTATGCTCCATTCTCTGAAGTGAATATGGTAGCAGTGCAAATATGTTTGAAAGAAGACAAGTGATTAAATGTACGGATATAAGCGTGGAGGGGTAATATGATAATAATCACCAGAAGTGATAATATTTTCACACACTTATTATGATTATATGGTATATTAGAGAAAAATTCTCTACATTATATGCACACCTCGATTTACTCATGAATTAACAATATTTTGAAAGAGGTTATAAGCTATCATAATTTGATAGGCTTAATGCACGATTATATTCCATTCCTAGGGAATGAGGATTTCAATTGTTTTAATACAAACGTGCTCTTGATTGTGATGGTATCACAACTCACCTTCGAAAGAGGCTGAATAATTGAGAAGAGTTATTTTGAAATCTACTTCTAAAGTGGTAAATCTGAAATTTACTAAAGTAAAAGGTACATGTCATGATAAACTTGAATTTCGCTAGAATAAAAATTGACATGAACGACTGCGACATCCCAAAGATCGATGTGCATAGTGAGTATTGAACATATATTGAAGAATTAGAAAAAATTTCATTACTTTTAATGTTGCTTGTTCTCATGATAAGTTGGTTGGACCAACTAATTTTGGGATTGAATCCCTTAAAATCTGAAAAATATAAAAGGTGGATATGAGCCCGTTCACCAGTCATGTGATTTATTAAGATGCATCAATATAAGATGATCACTTGTATGTTTTTTTTATCAATCTACAGTTTAACATTCATAAAGTTGCTTGCTCAATAAAATTGAGTGAAGAGCATAATTTTCAGATTGTGTAATCAAGGTAATTCATCTTGATAATGCTAATTAAGTTGGTGTTAAATGCCTTTGATAAATAGTTGAACCATTGCTAATGAGAACAAAGCTTCATGTGTTGGTTTGAAATATGATATGTTGCATACAATAGCACTTGTATGCGGTTCAAGGTTTTCTCTTAATTGTTTCAAGGTCAGGAACCAACTATTCCATCTAATAATTTTGATGTGCGGTATACAATTAATGAATATACCATGATGCACAAAGATGGATTTCTCATTGAAGATGGAGGATGTATGTTAGTTTTCCTAACATAAGGGGGAGATTATAAGCAGCTATGAAATATGTTAGAAATTATCATCAGATCCTCATTCAAAAGATAATTCAAGTCAAATGTCAAAAGCATATCATATTTAAGCTGCAAGTGCTCCTATTTTGTGTTCCTGAAGGACAAAGTCTATGCATACGTGAAGCGTGGTAGATCAGTCGATTCCAAATAAAATAATTCTTGAAAAGGATTAGGAGCAAATAATCATAATAAGAAAATAATGTGCTCTTGAAGAGCCTATGAGATAACACTTCATGAAACCTTATGAGAGGTTTAGGTACCTGAAAATAATAAAGTGATGAGATCTCAAAATGTTATGTCATACTGTGAACCGATACGAAATGATATATCATCGATGATATCTTTGATACAATATTGGTGCAATATTATAAAAGATTACGAGGATTCAAATTCTACATTTATTTAAGCATGCTGACATAGAAAAAATTTTCAAGTGACCTGAAATGATACATTTTGGTAAGCGTAAAACTTATTTGATTTGCAGTCCAGACACTTGAAGATGTCACACTTGACATGTTGGATATTTTCACTTGACAATAATCTATATGAAAATCCCTAAAGGATTCAAAATGCCTGAAGCATATAAAGTTTCTGGAATTTTTTTTATTATCCTTATAAGAGATAATTTGTTGATTTGAGTATCATTGAAACTCTTGGAGAGTTTTCAAAAGCAATAGAATATTTGCTTAAATGAGAAACATGCAAAATTGAATAAGGATCCATTCCGACCTCAAGAAAAGAATGAGGAACTCCTTGGTTATGAAGTATCATATCTTAGTGCAATTGATGCAATAATATATCTTGCAAATACTACAAGGCATAATATAGCCTTTTTGGTTAATTTGTTAGCAAGATATAGTTCTACTAGGAGACATCGGAGTGAGATAAAAAACACATATGGTACTTAAAGAGACTACCGATATGGGCTTATTTTATTCTAAAGATTGTAGTCTCGATATTGTTGATTATATTGATACTGGGTACTTATTTAACCCGCATAAATCTCGGTCTCAAACATGCAATGTGTTCACATGTGGGGATACTACTATATCTTGGAGATATACAAAGCAGTCTATCTAGCCACTTCAATAAATCATGCTGAGATAATAACTATTTATGAAGCTATCCGAGAATATGTATGGTTGAGGTCCATGATACATCTCATTCGAGAAAAAATATGATTTGAAATGTGACAAAGTACCCATGATTTTTATGAAGATAATGCAACATGTATAACACAACTTAATGGAGAATTCATAAAAGAAGATAGAATGAAGCATATTTCGTCAAAGCTTTTCTATACATATGATCTTCAAAAGAATGATGATATTAACATGAAATAGATTCATTCAAGTGATAATGTAGCTGGTTTATTCACCAAGTCTCCTCCAACTGCAACTTTCAAGAAGATGGTGTACAAGATCGGGATGCAAAGGTTCAAGGATGTTCTCATTAGGGAGAGTTAATACGCATTATACTATTTTTTTCGTATGAGGTTTTGTCCCACTAAGTTTTTCTTGTAAGATTTTTAATGAGGCAGCCTATATGCGTATTGTTAGAGATGTGTACTCTTTTTCCTTCACTAGATTTTTTTCCCTCTGAATTTTTTCTAGTAAGGTTTTAACGAGGTACATTATCTATCAATTAGACATTCAAGGGGGAGTGTTATAAATATATTACCATATACACTGAATGTCTTTACCATATATAGTGAATGTCTATTTACGAAAAAGTTAGAAACTCAAGGTTAGTTTTTTCCCTATAATAAATGGTTTTCCTTCATTATAATTAACTCCTCAAGAGAAATAAGAATCACTCTCTTTTCTCTCTTTTCTTCTTCTTTGCTTTATATTTCATAACAGATACACCTTTTTGTCCCAAATATTACACATATTTTAGGATAACTAAATTATTTCAAAATATTGAACGTTTCGGAAAAATAGAAAAGGCTTTAATTAGATTAAGTAGATATATGTTTCTCCAATAAATAGAAAAGGCAACTTAGAAATGGTTAAATACAACTTCCTCCATTTAAAAAGGAATGATCTACTTTTCTTTTTAGTCTGTTTAAAAAGGAATGACCCCTTTCCTTTTTTGACAATACTTTAATTTCAATTTTCCACATGACATGTTTAGGACCACAAGATTAAACGACATTTTGGTACATTTGATACAACTTTAATTTAAGGTCACAAGATTCAAAAGTCTTATTTATTTTCCTAAATTTTGTGTCAAGTCAAAATATGTCATTCTTTTTTAAACGAAGAAGTATTAAATATCTTTGAGAAATGCGTAAAAAATAAAAAAAAAAGGCATATAATATGAAGGAGAAAAAATCTGTATTATTTTGATTGAAGGACTCACTACCCTTTTGCTTACAGTAGCATTTAAATCTGGTGGTCTACTAGAGTGATTCAATTAACAACTAATATAAAAAATGAAACAAAGGAGTAAATAAAGAAATAGTAGAAAGCAAACCCCACATGCACTCATAAACATGCATTATATTACATCTAAAGCTTACTCTTAATTATTGTTTTATTTTAGTATATTTCTAACTACTTCCTCCGTTTCAAATTATTTGTTCCAAATTGAGATGACACATTGATTAAGAAAAATTATTAATAACATGTTTAGTTTATCATAGTGCCCCTATTAAATGGTGTTTACATTTTAATTTGAAGAAAAAGTAATTAATACAAAGGGTAAAAATAATTTTTTTTTGTCTCTTCTTGATTAATAAAAAGGGATAAATAAACTGAAAAATCAAATTAAAAAATTTGAAACGAATAATTTGAAATGAAGAACGTACTAAACTTCGTAAAGAAGCTATGACTTTATTGAATTCGACAATAATAGCCAAGGAATTAAAATGTCTGTTAGTAATAAACATGTTATGCACTCATGTCCACAATCCCCAAACTAAAATAAAGCCATACAATAATGAGAATTGTACCACAAGTTTACAAACTACTTCCTCCGTCTCAAATTACCTATTCCAAATTGAGATAATACATTGATTAAGAAAAATAATTAATAACGTGACTAGTTTACCATAGTGTCCTTATTAAATGATGTTTACATTTTAATTTGAAGAAAAAATAATTAATGCAAAGAATAAAACATGAAAAAATAATTTTATCTCTTCTTGATTAATGAAAAAGAACAAGTAAAATGAGAAATCAAATTAGAAAATTTGGGACGGAGGAAGACATTACAGACAAATCTTTTGAATTTTGTAATTAGGCTTGCTTTCTTGGCAAAAAGATAAAAAGGTATTGAATTTCACTAATGAAAGATGAAGATAAAAAAGATTTTGAATTTGAAAATGGGATTTTGAGTCTCTCTGAAAATACAAGAGAGCAAGGTCATCTTCAATAAATATTTTCACAGAAGTTCTTTAATTGTTATTAAGGATAAGAAACTATTATCTTATTATTATATTTTAAATTATTTAAATATTAGTTAGATTGTGTTTAGGCAATATAGTCTCATGTAATTCAAACCAGATGTAACTATTATACATATGTTTGTTGAGTTTAAATTCGAGAAGAAATCATGTAGAAGCTTAAAGGTGCAAATTAATCGGTGAGAGTTCAGATGACATAATATAAAATATTAAAAAATATAATATTATTATAAGGTTTGGTTATTGGTCTATATGATGAAACTAATATAAAAGAAATATTAAAATCATGAGAGAAAAATATCTCCCTAATTAAGATTCCTTAATGACTAAATTGTGAATGTTATTGTGTTGTGATATGAGAAGAGAAGAGAAGAAGGTTTTGTATTTATAGAGGTCTAAAATCTTTCCTCAAAGAAAGAGATTAGACAAATATAAAAAAGTTTTATATTTTTTTTTTAGAAAAAATAAAAATAATTATGGTATTCCTTTTATTTTTCTTTCAAGAAAAATAAAACTTATATTTGATAAGAAAATCAGGAGAAAAATTCTAAAAAATCTCCCCTTTTAGCTTGATTTTCTTGACAAAACTTGATCTTCCTTCTTCACATATATGATCTTCGTTCTTCACATAATTTTTATCACTGCTATTTTATATATTTAAAAATAGAGCTTTTTGGGGTTAAAAAATATGTGAGCCTTTAGGGTTAAAAGCATTTGAGCTTTTTGCAGGATTAAAGTTGAGTTTTATTTTTAAATATTTAACAGCAGGATTGTTGAAAATATGATTAATAATTATATTCACATGTAGTTTTTTTTTTACTTCTTTTTTTTTTGACAAAAAATAACCTTCATTGTCGTTAAGTTGGCTACAACTTTGATCTTAATTTGTCCTTAATTTGAATCATTGGACCATTGAATCGTAGATTCTAATATCAATTGTTGGGTTTGAAATCGAGAGGACATCATACAGAAGCTTAATGTTGCAAACCAATCGGTGATAGTTCAAATGACACAATGTAAAATACTAAAAAGCATGATATTGCTATAAGGTTTAATCATTGGCCTATGTAATGAAACTAATATAAAAGAAATATTAAAATTATGAGAGAAAATTCTCACCCTAATCAAGACTCTTTACAGACGATATTATGGATGTTATCATATTGTGAAATGAGAAGAGTATCTTCTATTCATAAAGGTCTAAAATATTTTCTTTAAAAAAGAGGTTAGTGAAATATGAAAGAGTTTTATATTTTTCATTTAGAAAAAATAAAAATAATTATGATATTATTCTCATTTTTCTTAGGAGAAAAATATAACTTAAATTTGATAAAGCAAATCTTGACAAAATCCATAACAATATTAAAGTAATAGTTTCGGTTCAAAGAGAACCATTATCAAATCCCATCTTTAAAAAGATATTAGAGAGGTGTGCGATTCCTGCTCATATGTATTTCCTCCTCCTATGTCCACCCAAACGACTTTTGAAACTCAATCCTCTTCAACCAAACAATCTAGTTATTGCACTACCAGGAAGATCAAACGACAAAGTCTCCTTATCTTCACTGAATTTCACACTTAAAGATAGTTATCTCCTATCGGAACCAACAATCAGATTTGTTCTTAAGGTGTTTTAACTTTGGAGAAATATCTTGACTCTACCCAAATACCCAGACCGATTATTGTGTTTGCCTTCAATCGATAACTCTTCCACAAATCAAACACGACCCTTATCTGAAATATGAAACTTTAAAAAAAAATTCCATGATAGAGTTATCTTTCTTGATTAAAACAACTATTGACCCATTCATCTTCGGAAATATTATCCAATCTCGAACCATGGAGCAAGCCTGGACTAGCTTTTATCACATCTTTCAAACTCAATCCCTTTGTAGCTGATGACTTTGGTTCTCTAACTATAAACAATGACCAAGGGTAATCTTTCCATCATGTTGTACGCCCAACACAACTATAGCCAACAATTTTGTTATGGACCTTCAATCTGTCACTAATTATGAATTGGTGAATTATATCCTATATAGACTTAACCCAACTTATGCCCCCTTCCCAGGGGCGGACCTACCTAGTGGCGAGGGGTATTTCGGCAAAAAAGAAAATCTCTCTCTCTATATATTAATTTTGAACCACTTAACACAAGATTGTTGGATAGCTCAGTAGTACAATCTCGACTTCTTGAGGCGCTACTTCAGACTTGATCACGGGTTCGATCCACATTAGGCTGCTTTTTTTAAAAAAGTAGATTGAAACCTACACCTGGACGTCTACAAAACAAAAAAAATAAGCCTGAAACTGTTAAAAAAAGACTACATACCTCACAAGCTATATAAAAAAAAAAAACCTTTAAAATAAGTTAAAATATAAGTTTAAGTATAAACCTAATAAACCTAAAAAAAAAAACTTTAAAATAAGTTAAAATATAAGTTTAAGTATTTTATATTTATAGACTATATATACTATTACGTCTCTTGAAATTACAGAACAAAAAAGAAGAGGCCTACAACTATTAAAAAAAAGACTACATACCTCACCATCTATATAAAAAAAAAACCTTTAAAATAAGTTAAAATATAAGTTTAAGTATAAGCCTAAAAAAAACTTTAAAATAAGTTAAAATATAAGTTTAAGTATTTTATATTTATAGACTATATACTATTACGTGTCTTGAAATTATATTTTGTTGGCTTATTCATACATTTATATTTTTATTTCTCGAATCTCTTGAAAAAATTTTCTGAATCCGCCACTGCCCCTTCCACATGACCATCAACCTCCGCACCTATCCTATTATTTGTGAGGAACTTTTTGGTATTCTCCTACAAGAATAATAACATACCGATAAATCTAGCCATGTTAATCTCTTGATTAATAGTGTCATCATCTAGGATTTTCATCTCGACCTGCTTATATGGGTGTGCAAAAGTCGAACCGATCAATAAATCAAATCGATAAAATGCTATTAATTTATTGTTATTGGGTTAACGATTTATTAATAATTTTATATTTTTTTTTTATTGAATTATTGGTTCAATTGTGGGTTTTTCTTATTAGGCTATTGATCGATAACCCAATAAGAACATATTTATTATATATTTCTGTTTAATTTCTGCAAACTAATGAACCTATTCGATTTTCGGAACTAACATTCAATTCAAGCTTGAAGATTCTTGTAGATTAAAACATATCATGTAAGATTTTGGCTGCAACTAAGATTCAGTTTCTTTTCATATCAGTTGCTACTATTTCTATTTTATGAATATTTTTTTATTGGTTAAATCGCAAAGCAAATCGTTAAGGACTAAAAACAGATAAATCAAAATTTGAGAAAAAATATCTTATTGATTTGGTTATTGATTCAACATATTTAAAAATTAAAAATAATAAACTAAATTGATAATACATAAAATCGAATCAAACCAACCGATGCACACCCCTACCCGCTTGTAACTTCAGTTCCACAACAAATTAATCTCATCAATAGAATCCCAAATCTAATGACAATAGACGACCATCAAATTGTCCGATTTTTATAAATTTATTTATGAAAAACTTGATCATATGAAAAAATATTATTATAATTAGTTCAAAAATCAATACCCATCCACTAAAACACCTTACCCTCAAACTAATGTTTTACCACCTCATCGATTATCTTATACCCCTCTTGGTGCCTTGACTAAGGCACTTAAAATCATGTCACTGCAGAAGTTGGTAATCATTCTATTGTCTCAGACTATTTTGGGAACGTGGCATCTCAACTAAAGAACTTTCTAAAAGTAGCTTAATGGTTTATGAATTCAATCAATAGTTTCTATAAAATTGGAGATTAACATTGAAGATCTGCAATCAAGTGCATATATGCATGTGATCGACGCAAAGACTTCATATAATATGTTGTTGTAATGATCTTTGTATTGATTTTTAGAAAATTCTATGTTTTGACCATTTTTTCTTCGCCATAGTTGTCTTATCTCATTTATGAGTTATGAGGATAGTTGTCACGTTTCTCGATGTATTCAGGAATATTTTAAATAAATTTATGATTCTGAAGACCCTTAAAATGTGCTAGTTTGACTTCAATCAATATTTTATGACCCAGTCCTCGAATGATGATTCTGACAGTTCTATTAGATCTTGAATATCGATTTTGAATTAGTAGAGTGATTAGTTTGGACTATGTCCTTATTTTTTATTTTGACCCTCTGTTTGAAAACTAGTTAAATTTGGCCTTAAAGAGGTCCCGGGGGTTAATTTGTTGAAAATGATCCATTTTCAAAGATTTGACATTGTCATTGAGTCAGAAATATCGAAATATCCTAGTAGCATATTTGATTTATTTTTGTGGGGTCTCAAACGAATCCCAAGGGTCCATTTAGAGAGTTTTGAACCAACTGTGTTGCTGATGCTGCTGTTTTTGGTCAGCTATCAATCTTCATATTCGCAGGCCCTTGGCCACATTCATAAAGAAGGAAAATATTGGACATTATGAATGTGATGGTGGAAATGCATCCGTAAAGGCTAGCTTTTTTGTTCATCGTGATCGCAGTATCTCGACTACATTTGCAAACGGTTAAGTGGGTCCAATTTGAATCGGCCTTCATCGTGTTCGCAAAGGCCTGACTGTAAATGCAGGACTCGAGTTGGGTTGATCTTTGCGTTTGAGGCCTAGGGTCTTCGTTTACGAAGACTATTTTATGCCTGGATCGAATTTAAGTCTCTTTCTCGATCAAAGCCCCATCTTCACCATATTTCACTTTTGAAAGCTCAGTTTAAGGTGACTTTATATGAGTTTCTAAGATTTCTTCTGTGTGTAAGCTTTCTAATCTTGCAATTATCATTTTCACCGATTTTCTTACAAATCCATAGTCAAATTCTTGATTTTAAATGTGATTTTGGGGGGATTTTACCCGGTAAACTGTAAATTGTTTTTTTTTTCATTTGAGGTCAGATTTATACTAAATTTCACATGGGTTTTCAACTATAAAATCCTCTTTATATGGAGAATATTATTCTTAAATAAAATTCTAATTTTACCCTTTTTTTTTTTGAACTCGTTTTGGACCCGTCTCAAATAGGGTAAATATGGGCATCATTAGCTTCTTTTTGACTTATAGATGACATATTTGATTATATTAGATGCACTTGGTGTTGATTTAGGGGAGTCGAGCTTCGAGTTGGGGCTTTGGATGGTGTTTGGTCTTGCAGATCCTCATTTAAGGCAAGTTGAGATGTACCTTGACTTTTTTCAAAGTTTTAATGTGTTCTATGCTTATTTGTTGTATTTTGTGTATTACTAAGGATCGGGGGGTCCCGCTTAGGTAAATAGAGAGCATCTTTGTAAGTACCAGGGTCTTTGATGGATTGCGGTTATATTAATGTCTTGACTAGTTAGTATTACTATTTGTAAATAACCTTAGAGTAGAATGTAGATAGATAACCTAGTGATCTCGAATAATTTCTTTTGAATTGCCTATTTTAGCCTTGAATCTTGTTAGCAGATTTATTGAGATGATTAAAGTTTAGTGCCTCGTTAAATTACTTTATCATCATAATTGATGGAAGGATTGAGGTTTTTAGAGGATACTTAGAGTATGAATAGACTTGCACAGTTGATGAGGCTTAATGAATAGATCAAGCTATGTTTAGGAAGTTTCGTGATTAATTATTCTTGAGATTATGGTTTATTTTGTGTTGCCCATGTAGGACTGATGTGTCACGACCCCAACCAGGTCCTAGTCGCAATGGGCATCTCAAGTCCACTGAGGACCGGAGACTGCCCCCTGAGCCTATTCCAATATAACCACGAAAACCTAGCAGCGTATGAATACCAATATCAAGCAAGACATGACAGATAAACTCATAAGTCTATATAAAATTAATATCCAAAACTGTCCATAGTATCAAAACCAATTCCAAAATACAACCACCATACCCATGTCCAGAGTATCCAACAAAGCCTCTAACAAAATCAAACAACAATAAAATATCCGAACATGCCCCCGACTATAGCCAAAAACAAGTCTAAGGAAGTCTGAGACATAAAAGAGCAAACAAAAAATGTAGACTTCCAATGTATGGAAGCTCACCACTTCAGTGTCAACTTGCGAACTGCTCCCGAATCCTAGTCATTGTGTAGGAGGAGTAGAAGTATGGCCAAATCTTGCATCTAGTGGGGATACAACATTTGAAGACGATTAACGGTTGGAGCGCTAGCATATAACTTGGGGATTAGGAAATAAATAATGCCATGGATAATAATTCAAAACCAATAAAATCTCATGCATATCATCAAATACAAATACATGCATATATATCACTTGTTGGGGTAGGGAACAAGGCTTAACATGAACATTTAAAATCTTAACCTGGACTGTGTAGCTTAACCGTCATAATAATAGTACCCACAGGCTATATGGGACCCAGCTCCACCCCCTGGTCGGGCCCAGTACATGTAGCCGCACGAACTGGAGAAAGATCCTATATATGTGCACGGGGAACTCGAACCCTTCAATCATATACTAAGGTGACTTAAGCACCCGATCATGAAATGTGATATGGGGGACTTGAACCCTCCAATCATAATAATAAAGATAAGGTAGACTCAAACCACCTGGTCATAAGCAAAGGGACTCGAACCCTCAAGCCATAACGACCCCAGCACCGGCTAGTGCGGTTTCCAGTGTCGATCCCCCGGAGACCTCCACTTTTCACGGTTAGCTACAAAACCCTCTATTAAGCCCAATTAAAGCATTTAACACATATTCCCATTAGTTGAACCAATTATGCATTAAGGTATCCCTTCGGTATCGTCATACCAACATCATTTGCAAGTTCATTAATATGCCATATCAACTCTTAGCCATTTGGGATTCTAATCCATTTAATCAATTGACATTCACATGGGGAATCCACATACCCCAAGTTCAATAAGATCAAATTATGGATCATTTACCTCTTATACCAATGCATTAGCTCAAGTGAACAAGATGACTATGTGACAAAATCATATTCATTGTCAATTTCACAAACAGGTTGAGGTCACATTGTTTTCAAACCATAAATCAAGGCAAAATCATCAAATTGGGATTTAAACATGACCCCTAAGTTTATTCACCATTACCATGCACCCCATAATGTTCAAAATCAATTATAAAACATGAATACTGCATAATAAGCTTTAATGACCAATCATGTCAAACGCCCTCAACTATGCCAAAACCCACATCAAAACCATGTATTTATAATTAATTCATGCCACTAAGAATAGTATAAGTATAGGGAAAGAGATAAATGCATTAAACACAAGAGAATTGGAAGAGAGAAACACCCTTTAGAACCTAGATGATTACCTTTTTGAACTCTAGCCTTGAGTTGAAAAGAGGATTTTGAGAGAGGGTGTTTAAGAGTGAATAATGATCTTTGCATATTGAATGGATGAGAATTGGTCCTTATATGTTTTAAAAGTTGTGTATGAGTGAAAGGACCTTACTACCCTTATCCCCTTTTTAATTAAATAAAACAGCCGCAAAAAATACACAGGTCCGCACCGCAGGGCTATCGCGGAGGTTTACTGCCTCTGTGACCCAAAACTACCCCAAACCCCATCCAAAAATTCTAAAACTCTCTCGGGTTACCCTTTTTACATTCTCGAACATGATTTGAGTCAAAAAATAATATTTCAAGCATGGAAAGGCCAAAAATAAAATACCTAAAATTTGAGGGTGTTACATTATCTCCCCCCCTTAGGATCATTCGTCCCCGAATGATGAGCTAGGGTGCATTTCGCACGAGAATGATAACAACACACCTGAATCCAAAAGATAAACCTAGATAACAACAAAGAAGAAAGGAATCCATACCTCAAGATTCTTCATCCGTCGCATGGAAAAGAAACAAATACTTACCCTTCATATCCCCTTCTGCCTCCCAAGTGGCTTTTTTCACTTTATGGTTCCTCCAAAGGACCTTTACCAATGATACATCTTTAGTCCGCAACCTAAAAACTTGACTATCCAAGATCTCCACTCGGATATCCTCGTAAGATAGGAAATCCGAGACAACAATATTCTTAATAAGAACCACCAAGAAAGGATCATCCATATATTTCCTCAACATGGACACATGAAACACAGGGTGAATAAAACCCATACTCGTAGACAATTCTGAATTGTATACAACATTCTTCACTTATTTTTAAAAATCATATAAGGACCAATGAAATGGGGACAGAGCTTCCCTTCTTTCCAAAATTCATCTCTCCCTTCATAGGAGAAACCCTCAAGAACACCCGATCACCCACATCGAACTCTAACTCGTTTTGCCTTCCATCCGCATAGGACTTTTGGTGACTTAAGGCAGTTTTAAGCCTATCTCAAATTACCTTCACCTTATCCATAGCTTGATGAACTAAATCAAGATCGAACAACCTCGTCTTACTAACTTCGAACCACCCAATAGGAAATCTACACTTTTTGCCATACAGAGCTTCAAATGGAGCTATACCAATGCTAGAGTGATAACTATTATTATACGTAAACTTCACAAGAGGCAAATGGTCAACCCAACTACCACCAAAATCAATCACACAAGCCCAAAGTGTATCCTCTAATGTATGAATGGTCCTTTCCACTTGTTCATCCATTTGCGGGTGGAAAATGGTACCAAGGGTCACCTTAGTTTCCAAACCTCGCTGAAACGACCGCTAAAAATGAGATGAGAAATGTGTACCATGATCCAAAATAATGGAAAGTGGATCACCATGCAATTTTATGACCTCCTGAATAAACAACCTTACATAACCATCAGTAGAATGATTAGTCTTTACCGACAAAAAGTGAGCAAACTTTGTCATCCTATCCATGATGACCCATATAGAACTAAACTAATTTCGAGACCATATAAGATTAGTAACAAAATCCATATTTATCACTTCCCATGTCCATATAGGAAACTCAATTTTTGAGACAATCCACCAGGCCTCAAGTGTTCCACTTTCACTTGTTGACACACTATGCACTTAGCCACAAAATTAGCTACATATCTCTCATATTAATCCACCAATAAATATCCTTAAGACCATGATACATCTTTGTTGAATAAGGATGAACTGAATAACATGACTCATGAGCTTCGACCAAAATTCTACCTCACAGCCTATCCACATCAGGAGCACAAAACCTCTCTTGGTATCTCAAGATACCATCACCACCGATCTCAAAAGTCATCACCTTCTACTTATTCATATCTTCCTTGATCTGCATCAATATAGGATCCAACACCTATTTTTTCTTCACCTTAGCACTAAGAGATGACTTTGCCACCTCTTGCATCAACATACCATCATCCTCAAAATATAGGAGACGAATTCTAAAATTAGCCACATGGTGAATATCCTTCACCAAATCCCGATTCTCCTCATCCACATGGGATAAGCTCCCCATCGATAACCTGCTCAGAGCATCAACAACCACGTTAGCTTTACCTGGGTGATAGTGGAGACTCATGTTGTAATCCTTTAGCAACTTAAACTATCTCCTCTGCCTGAGATTCAACTCTTTCTGGGTGACAACATACTGCAGGCTCTTATGATCTAAAAATATGTCAACATGAACCCCATATAGATAATGCTGCCAAATCTTTAATGCGAATACTACAGCTAATAACTCCAAATCGTGAGTTGGATAATTTCTCTCATAGACTTTTAACTGTCTAGAAGCATATGGTACCACCTTTTTATATTGCATCAATAGACAATCAAGTCCTACACGAGACACATCACAATAAACCACAAAGCCATCACTACCCTCGGGTAGGGTCAAAATTGAAGAAGAAGTCAATGTCTTTTAGCTTCTCAAAACTCCCTTCACAAGCAACAGACCAGAGAAACTTTATTTTTTTTGAGTCAACCTAGTCAAAGGTGCAACAATCAATGAAAACTCTCCACAAACTCCTATAATAACCCGCTAAATTCAAGAAGCTCCAAATATCAATTGGAGTCATTGGTCTAGACCATTTCTTAACCACCATAAACTTCTAAGGATCCACCATGATCCCTTCACTAGAAATAACATGACCCAGAAAAGTAACAATATTCAACCAAAATTCACACTTAGAAAACTTAGCATACAATATCTGCTCCTTTGGGGTCTGCAACACAATACGAAGATCATTAGTATGATCCATCTCACTTTTTGAATATACCAGAATATTATCAATAAATACAATCACGAACAAATCCAGAAACTAACAAAATACTCAGTTGATGAGATCCATGAATGTTGCAGGGGCATTGGTAAAACCAAAAATCATAACCAATAACTTAAAATGTCTATACCAAGTACGGAAGGCAGTCTTAGAGATATCCTCTTCCCTAATATTTAACTAATGTTAAACCGAGTGAAGATCAGTCTTAGAGAAATACTTAGCGCCCTGAAGCTGGTCAAACAAATCATCAATCCTAGAAAGAGGGTACTTATTCTTCACCATCATCTTATTCAATTAATGATAATCAATACACATAAAAAAGGAACCATACTTTTTACGCACGAAGAGAAGAAGAGAACCCCACGAAGACTCGTTAGGGCGGATAAAATCCTTATCAAGAATATCTTTTAACTGCTTCTTAAGCTTCTTCAACTCAGCCAGAGCCATTTTATAAGGAAGGATAGAGATAGAATGAGTATTCTAGACAAGATCAATCCCAAAATCAATTTATTTATTGGGAGGAACGCTAGGAATATTATCAGGAAAGACCTCAAAAGATTTACTAACCACGGGAATGAATTGTAAAGAAGAACTTTCCAAGTTAATAGCTTCAACCCGGATCAAATGATAAAGACATCCTTTGAAAATCAATTTTTGGGCTCGAAGATATGATATGAACCTTCCCTTAAGTACCAAGGAACTCCCTTTCTACTCAATAACCAGCTCATTAGGGAATTTAAAGATGAACTTACAGGTCCGACAATCTAAAGAATCAAGCACGAATGCAACCAATCCATCCCCTAGATGATATCAAAATCTAGCATGTTTAGCTCAAACAAATCCACCAAAGTTTCACTACCACCAATAGATACCACACAACCCCTATAGACTCTATGGGAAACCACCAAGTCACTCACCAAATTAGAAAAAGAGAAAGGATCCAAAATACACTTGGGAACTATGACAATAACTCCCACACTCCAAAAGTATCATAATGTAACTATGGAAAGGGGTAAAATAGTCAAATTACTTAGAAACACATAATTCACATATTTCATCACAAAGTTGATCGTTACAGTCCGACTATGAGAAGTACCTAGAGGATCAGAAGAAGTAGGGGGGGGACTATTTCCAGGCTTGAGAGGACTACTCATCCTTATAACATTCTGAAAAGGAGCTCAGGGACTCGCATGAGAGGGAGAAGAAGAAAGATAATTTTTTTACTATGATGTAAAAGGGGGTGAAGGGCCTTCAGAAGGTCCTGAATCCCAGAGATAGACTTCCTTCTCCTAGAGTTGTTAGTGATGACGAGGTCCCAGTTGAGTGTACAGACTCATATGATACTAGAGGTGATGCTGAGATCGAGGGCGACAACAGTTCTTGATGCGGTTACAAGGAGCACCCTTTTACTCTCTTTATGCTTTCTTGATTATGTAGTGAGGTCACTGCAAGCTTTTAGTTGGGGATGCCTGTCTTTGTATTTATTTTTTTTGCCTTGGTCTGTATTACTGAGATATTTGTTGTATATTTTATGTTAATTTTGATAATTTTTGTCTTTGGGTTGTAATAATTGCGCACCCCGATGGTGCCTACATTTCATGGATTAGTTATTTTATTTCACTTTTAGATTTTTATTTTTATCTTATTTGTGATGATTTTGGATGAGTATTTCTCTATGATAGATTGAGTGATGACATTCTTAAGGGAAAATCATCATGATTGGGTTTGGAGCCATAGATTCAGGGGAAGTCTAAGTACCCATTGTGTTAGAGTTTTGGGATCACTCTTATACCTATGGTGAAGTATGAATATCCATATGGTTTTTCCTTATGAGATCCAAAATGTGAGATAATTGTTTAGTTTGGTGCACTTAATATAAAGTTTTGCATGGTGTGAATGCAAAGCAAACAACCCATCTCTGTTTGAAAATAATAAAAACTAAGGGTATGGACATGAACAATTTTGTAACATGCTTTACCTCTTTTTGTGACTCTAAAGTCCTTAGTTTGTAGTACATGGAAAATACCTCCTTATGTATCTAGTAGGAAATGCAATTAATCCGCTTTGAAAAGTTTGCATGTCATGTGTAGTGAGAGTATTTGTTTAACTCTCATGCTTGCTTGCATCATCTAAAGCTTGACCCATCAGTCTCTCAAGGCTAATCGTGGTTATGCTTGGTTGGTTAAATGATGTTAAGCCTTCTTTGTGAACATAGGATCCACTTTAGCTTAAATAGCCTACCCGTACATAGAATAGTATCCCTAGTCACCCATTTTGAGCCTTCAAGCCTTTCTTTGGCAACCACATTATAAGACTTGAACCATTTGAAGCTTACCCCTCTTTTGAACCCTACCCCCCCTGAACTTAAAATTATAATTTGAGGCCAAATACCTAAGTTAGGGGTGGTAAGTTTTAGAAGAGGTGACCTTGGGCCATGGTAGTGTAATTAGATGCCTAAAAGCTAAACAAAGAGAGGCGAACTTGATAAATATCTATCTTAGGGTTATGTTGGAATAAGGTGCAAATGTGTTTAGATTTTTGATTGTTAGTGTAGATTCTTGGTTAATGATATTGGGTTTCACTAATGCTTGATTGTTAAATTGGACTTTGTGGGTGAAAACCCTAAATTCCCAAAATCCCACATCACCCTTGAAAGACGGATGAGAGTATTCATTTAGATCCCATATCATCCTTGAAAGAGGAATATAGGTAACAAGTATTTGTGAACAATAATTAGATATTAGCTTATTCTTTTACCTTGTCTTAGAAATAAGGATAGATTGTGAATTTGCTATATATTGGGTATATTCCTAAAAATAGGGATGCCCAATTGAGGTTGTGGTTTGATTTGTTTGCCACACCTATGAGGTATCCGAAAGGATCCATGGGTGTTTTTTGGTGTTTGGTTGACAAACCAACATCAAAACCCCTAACCTAGCCTACCCATATTGTCATTAGCTATAGTTTGCATTTGATTCTCATGTACCCATGCACTATTTGCCCCTAGTAAAATATAATCCCAAGACTACTCTCCTATTGTAATCTTATCCATAATCATTGCACTTAATTAGTAGGTCAAGTAGTTTTTGTTCAACAACCTTTTAAACCATACCCCCAATTTTAATTCATATTTTACTTTATGTTACATTATGGTTAAATACTTAGTAGCTCCCAACACACATAATACTCGAATACAAGTTACACTCATTGTGGATTCGACCCCAACTCAAGTGGGATTATTATATTTGACAACGATCGTCCTACACAAAAATAATAAAATAGGTAAGCGTGATCAGGGCCTAGGTATCTGATAATCATAACAATATCCATGATGAAGCATAGTGTCTTTCTAGTTATTCTTGGAGAGGGTTAGATTAGGATGGTCTTTTGGGTCCTTTAAGGTTAGTTCAATGGGATTTGACTTATTCAGTTTACTTTTGGTATTGAGGTCTCATTCAGTATTGGAGGCATTGCCCTATCTTAGACCGAGATATCCTTTATCAATTGCTTCGAGAAATTTTAGGTTTTAGTAGCAGATTCCATGGGATAGACACGAGGAAGGAGTTTTGGGTACAGTGGCCATAAGTATGATTTTAGTTTTCCTTTGATCTATCTTGGTAATATTTTATTGTTATCCTTCATTCTCCTTTATGGTTTCTTTTTTTGGTGTTGATCTTGATATGAATCATGGTATTTTGTTGCGTCTATTGATATTTCAAGTGTACCGATCCTATATTTGGGTGTGATCTACTTGATGGTTATATTGTGGACTAGTGGTAGATCTATGATGGGTTTTGGCATATTCCAATTGTTGAAGCTGATCCAAGGATTGTATGGAGAGTTGTGGGTCAGTTGGAATGCTTGTGTAGAATTGCTTCCTAGTGTTATTGATAGTGTGTGTGTATGAGATGGTTATTGTAGGGGGTCACTTTGATATATTTATGGTATTGGATAATATCGTATTAACGATATTGATTTGTAGTATGATGAGTAGTGCTTACTAGATTGTGCAAAAAGACCTTGTGGTGGGTCAAATTTGGTACAACCAATTTGGAAGGATTGGCTTTGAAAGATTATAGTTAGACAAGGATAGTTTTTTAGGAGTTCATGCCTTGTGTTTTAATTTTTTTCATGGTGAATGGCCTTTGTTGAATAATGAGATTTTTTGGTAAGAGACACTCCTCGGTTAGGTTTGAAGGATTCAACTTATAAGGAATTGTTGTCTTCTTTGAAAAAAAGGTTTTGAATAGAAAGAAAAACTTACTTGTACCAAATGCTACTTCTATAGCTAAGTGGACTAATGGGATATCTTTTTCTTATGAGTTTTGATTTTGGAGTATGTGTCGCTATTCAATAGTTCTTGTATTGATGAAAATATAAAATGGATAAATTAAGTAAGGACAGGTTAAGGAAAACTATACATAAGGAGTTTTGATGTATTCAAAACTTATCTATGTGTTTGAGTTAGAAATTTGAAGTCCTAATACTATGGTTCATTGGTAGCTTGTGCAGAGTCCAACAGTGGTTCCTTCCAAGTTTGACCCATCATTTTTGGTATCCATCAATGAGATATAGTCTTTGTTGCACTCCTCTTATAGGTTGATTGTTTCTTATTACGACCGGTTGCGTATGTGTATGGGGTCATAAAGAATCCTTGTCCTACTTGATTATTCAAAACTTTAGGTTGTTTGGTAGATTTTGGGTGTTTATGATTGCACATGTTATTGTGATGAGTTGCTTGAGTATTCGGTGTTATTTAGATCTTTCATGCCTATGGTTTATAGAGTAATATAGTGATTCTCAATTGGCTCAAAGGGTTAAGTTGTAGGTTTTGACTATTGGGTGGTATCTAGCATGTTGAGTGTGACTTTTGAGTTTTTTGTACCTTTGATATCAATTTTGGCCTAGTAGTTTTAGCTTAGGGATGGGGTGTGGTTTGGTTTAATAGTGATAGTATCGGCCTTAAGTAGGATTATTTAGTATTTTTGTAAGTAGTGATGTGATTTGTGTATTCCTTGTTGTTTGGTAGGTTCATGGATAATTTTAGGTCTTGTGGTTGTAGCCAGTGTCTTATGGTGCTTTGGTCAGGTTTAGGGTACTTGGGTATGTTTAGAACTTCTATGGTGTTCAACTCGTATTTTGGAATATCAGAAGTTCAGAAATATAAAAATTCAGCTTCATTGATAATTTGGCCTTAGATGCTAGTGTTGTGACCTGGTGAGTCCTTATGTGATATATTTCAAGTTCTACGGTGAGACCGATAGTTCTATGATTATGGCTTTGCATTGGAGTGTTTGCTTCATATCTTTTGATGGTATTTTCTATCCTCCACCTATTTTGGCATTTTTACTTGTACATTCAAGGACAAATGTTAATTTTAGTGGTGAATACTATAATGAACCTCATACTAATTTTTATAAATTTCTGTGTTCAGACCATTTTCCCTTCCCCATATTTGCTTTATCTCGTTTACGAGTTGTGGGGATGGTTGGCACGATTTTAGATGCGTTTGAGAGTATTTTAAATAAATTTTATGATTTTGGAAACCCTTAAAATGGGCTAGTTTCACTTCAGTCAACATTTTGTGACTCGAGCCATGGAAGATGATTTTGACAGTTCCGTTAGATTCGAATGTCGATTGTGGAATAGTAGCATGGTTTGCTCAGATTCGAGTCCTTATTTTGCATTTTGACCATTCGTTTGAAAACTAGTTAAATTTGGCGTTAACAGGGTTTTGGGAGTTAATAGTTGAAAACAATCCTTTTTTAAAAATTTGACATTGCCATTGAATTTGAAACATCAAGAATAGCCCAATAACACTATAGGTTTATTATTGTGGGGTCCCGAATAAATTTTGAGGGTCTGTTTGGAGAGTTTTTGAACCAAGTATGTTTTTGATATTGGTGTTTCTGGTGCAGCTACCAATCCTTCTTTGCGTTCTTAGCTATATTCGTAGAGAAAAAAAATCTTAGACATTGCAAATGCAATGGTTGGACCACGTTCGTGAAGGGTATCTTTTTTGTTCATTGTAATCGCGGTATCTTGATCGCACTCATGAAGGATTAAGTAGATCTACTTTGGATTGGACTTCATGTTCATGAAGGCATAATTGAAAATGTGGGACTCAAGTCAGGTTGATCTTCACATTTGCAACCTAGGGGTTTGCGTTTGCAAAGGCTATTTTATGCTTGGACAGAATTTAAGTGTCTTTCAAGACCAAAACCTCATTTTCACCATATTTTACCTTTGGGAGCTCGGTTTAAGGTGATTGAATAGGAGTTTTTGAGATTGTTTCTATGGGTAAGCTTTGTAATATTGTATTTATCGTTTCCCATTGATTTCTTTTGAAATCCATCTTCAAATTCATGATTTTGTAGGGGTATTACCTGTAAAGTGTAAATTAGTTTTCTTCAATTTGCAGTCCAATTTATACTCGATTTTACATGGGTTTTCAACTATAGACTCCTCTTGATATGGGAAATATTATTCTTAAATAAAATTCTGATTTTACCATTTTTGTTTTTTAAATATGTTTTTTGAACTCGTCTCAAATATAGTCAATATGGATATCATTAGCTTTCTTTTGAATTGTAGATGCCATATTTGATTAGATTGGATATATTTGGTGTTGATTTGAGGGAGTCGAGCTTCCGATTGAGTCTTTGGACAGTGTTTGGACTTGCAGATTATCATTTAAGGCAAGTTGAAATGTACTTGACTTTTCTCAAAGTGTTTATGTATTGTATGCTTGTTTATTGTATTTTTTTGTTCCGCTCAGGATTGGGGGTTCTGTTTAGGTGAAATGACGGGCATCTCCACGGGTACTGTAGTCCTTGATGGATTGTAGTTAGATTATTTTCTTGACTAGTTGTATTACTATTTGTAAATATCCTTAGAGTAGAATGTAGATAGATAACCCAGTGATATTGAATAATTGCTATTGGATTGCCTATTTTAGACCTTGAATCTTGTTAGCGGACCTTATTGTGATGATTGGGGTTTAGTGCCTTGTTATAGGGTAATTATGTTACCTTTATTATAGATGGAAGGATTGAGTTTTTTGGAGGGTACTTAGAGAATGAAAAGACTTGTATAGTTGAAGAGACATGAATGGATCAAACTAGGTTTGGATAGTTTTGTGATTAATTATTCTTGGGATTGTGGTTTGCTTTGTGTTGCCCATGTGGGGATTATGTGAACTTCATTATGGATTTGATAATTATTTATGATTGTGTGACCTAGAGGCGGCTTATTTGCATATTGTTTTTTATTTGAGAGGGTATATTATTGTGATGCCCGAGCGGAGGTTTAACTTGATGTCATTGGTCATATTTTTTTCATTAAATGCCTTATTTACCATTATGTCACCCGAGTGAGAGCTAGACTTAAAACTGTAGACCTTATTAGAGAATTTAATTGCAAATTCATTATAGTGATACCTGAGTGAGTAGTTGAAAATGATAATATTGATGACTACATCACTATTTATCCTAGTGGTGCTAATTGTATATTGAGATCATGAATTATTGATACATTGAATTGATTCTGAGCTCACTTATACATGTATTGAATGGATTTTTTTATATTTATACTAATTGATTTGGAGCATACATCCTCATATCACCCATACATATTCATGAGACATTGGTACCTCTGAGACATTATGATTTTTGTTAGAAAATGAGATACTTTATAAAATTCCTATACCAAGGGATATACTGGTAAGGTTTATTTGAGACACTTTATTGAGATTATATGAGTATATGGGTTGTGAACCCCCCACAGGTCCTTCTTGGGAGTAGTGAGTCTTGTTAGGTGTATACAGAAAGTTATGTAATAACTTTCAAAACATTCATCATCATCACTATATTACATTGACTCCTTTGCTTTGCATTTACATTCCTTGGTATGATTTGGTATTATGTTAGTATTGAATCTTGTATTGTATTATCGCGATAGAACCTTATTTATGATATTGTATTAAATCATTCATTTCATTTCATTACATTATCTTATATCATCTTATAGTTCGGAGGTTGAGGTATTATGGGACATAGGATATGACGGTGGCTTTATCAAACCGATAGATGGGTAGCACCTTTTGGTACCATGAGATACATCCTTTTATATGCCCACTCTCCCTGTTTTATCCTATATTGTTGATTAGTTCATTTAGTTGATTAATCTTGAGATATAGCATTGGTGAGTTTACTTCATAAATGACTTCTTGTTTGTTGATCATAAATGAATAATGTTTACCCACCTAGATCAACATGCCTACATCGTATTTGATATATCTGTTGATCGTTGAATTGGGTTACCCTGATAACATAAAATACTATAACATGATGGCTTATAGGTTGTTCAGTATATGTTTACGTGCAATTGAACAAGAAAATGTACATAGTCATGCAAGTAATAAAGTAGCTCTTACAAGACGAGTATCAACCCCACAAGGACTGCGTTTAGCAGACAATCCAATTCTAGGATTAGTAATTAAGTTAAATAAATGTTATTGCAACCAAGAGAGTTTTAAGTTTTAGTACACTAAAAGTAATAATGTACAATAACAAAAAGTAAAGTATTTGAAACAATAATTATGAGAAATCCAAGGTCAAGGCATCTTGAACAATCATGCAAAGCTACACAATAATGTTGGTTAAGTTATCTATCTTAGTTGTTCAGTCATAGGGTTAATATCATGATTATGGTCTTCCGACCTCTAATAATCTATTTAAATTAGCGTTACAACTATGTAGTTGATGAAGGATATGGGAACTAATTCAAACGTATTTATATTTCATCCAATATTTGAGCAAAATGGTGTAAATTAGGTATATTCCTATCCTAACTGCGAATCAATTTCCCACTTATGAAAGATGAGACCCATTCTTTATATTCTTTGTTCTAATATAATGTTACTCCTTCCAGGCTCACAAAAGAAATATAAATTTATTATAAAGGTTGTGAATCTTTAAAATTGTAAGGAAATAATGAGAACAAACAAATATGATAATTAATATTAAACAACCTGAATATAAGCTTAGCAATCTTGTTCGTAGCCTTAACCCTAGAAAGAGGGTTTTTATCCACTTATAATCTACTTTACTCACAAATTTAATGTAGTTCACACAAGAATTAAGTACTAAAAATACAAGAATAAAAACCCTATTTGAAACCTCCCTAATGTATTGTTAAGTCCCAAGTTGTCCAAAGATGATTAGAATAGAAGTTAGGTGTCCTATTTATAGTGTAGGACAAGTTGTACCCGAAAATACCCAAGTTCGTCGCACTTTGAAATCGCATAGCCTAAGATCCATGAAACTTTGATGTAGAGACACCTATGAAGCATTCCACGCCAATAAAATGGAGCCTTGCCTCTGTTTCACGCTGCTAACACAGCATCTCACTGTTTGTTAATCAAACTCATTCCAACTTTGTTTCTTCTATTATATGACTTTGTGGCACATTCAAATTGTAGTAAGCTATTATGGTGGTCTAAACTCTTCAAAACATGATTTTTAACGTTGATACCTAACTTTGATTGCATCACATCTCAATCTTGATGAGTTTTTGGCTTTAATCCTCACATTCTCTATCTTGAAGAGCTTTATTTGTGCACTTGCAAATTCATTGTTCACATCAAGCTTGCTCCTTGTTTCTTCATCCATTGTGGCTCATGTATGACTGGATTTATCACCTAAAGCATCTAAAATAGACTCCTACAACAACTAATCACAAGTGTCAGCCCATGCAATACACAAAACTTATGAAAACTACACAAAAACAAGCATAACTTAGGCCAGTTTATCTATTTGTCTCGTCAAACCTTCCATTGGCCAATTGACTCTTATACCGATTCAATTAAATAATAAACCACCTAAATGTGAGTATTATCACACAATTACACAAATATGCACTTTGTACTCCATTAATCTCATCAAGTTATCCTCTAACTAAGCTAAACACGTGTAAATAATGACACTTAGGTGTATAAATACACCTAAGATCACCACCCCACACTTAAAGCTTTGTTTTTCCTTGAACAAATATTTACTCTAAGAAAAACCAAGGAAGACTTTAACATCACCACTAGAACTAATATAATCAAGCTATAACTACAACGACTACATGAATAGCAAGTTCTACACTAGGCATGTCATATTACAATTGCAAAACTCATGAATACTACTTTAAGACTTCCTAGCCTCAAGAATTGATTTTACTAAGTTGGAAAACTTATGCATATTACTCAAAAAGAAGATTTTATAAGTCACCTATCCATCATTAAACAAGTATCCTCATCATAAGAGAGTCAGCCATATTACTCACAGATATGCAATTTAACACAAGAATGGGTGTAAGACACAAAATTCACTCACTCTCACAATGAATTCACATTCTACATAAGATGAACCATAAGCTTTACCTTAATGTAGTACTCCACTAATATCAGAATGTAAGAACTCATAATCAAGAAAGACTTTTAAGGGTTGTAATGTAGGTTAAGGGACGGGTAGAAACTATTCTAGATAGTAATAGTGACTATCTTTCCTAAACTTTTCTTACACTCACCTTTTCAGTATTCCTTTCAAGTTTTTCAAGCTCAGTCTTACTTGTAAATTTTGCCTACCGTATGAAAGAGTCTAAAGCAGAAATGAGAGGTTTGCCCTCCTTTACCCTACAATCATCCATACCCATCGTTGTGATCACACATAGATCTATGAAGTATGAGGGTGTGTTAAGTTATTTATACACTCTAAATACCACCTCTTTATTATTCAATCTCATCTTAAGTCTGCCCTCTCTCATATCTATCAGTATTTCCCTAGTATCTAAGAATGGACGTCTAATATTATTGGCATCCTGTCATATGCATCATAATCAAGAACAATAAAGTTAACAAGAATAATGAACTTCCCAAGCTTGATGAGAACATACTCTATGATTCCTTTGGGTATAACTCTAGTTCTATCCACTATCTATTACACAACTAAGGAGGGCCTAGGATTATCCAAACCAATAGCATTAAAAATTGAAATGGGCATCAAGTTGCTTTCCCCCAAATCACTCAAAGTTTGAACAACACCACTTTGACTAATTTGTATGGGGAAGGTAAAACTCCTAGGGTCCATATGCTTTTTGGACATCTTGCTCATAACCATAGAACTTCACTCTTTAGTAAGTGCTACAGTCTTAATATCCTTAGCCTCATTTTATTTGTCATAACATCCTTCAATTACGTAGCATACTTAGGCATTCCCTACCAAACATATAACAAAGGAAGGCTAATGTGAAAGTCTCTGTATGTGTAGAGAAATTCTTAAAACAAGCATCCTCATTGGCTTTTTCAGCTCTTGAGGGAATGGTGGTGGCTGTCTCTCTTGGGATTTCTCAATTGAATTTTTATATGGGTACTCAGACTTTCCCTTTTTATCAACTTCTTTGGATTCAACTTGCTTTTTTGACTGCTTAGGTATACTCAATTCTTGTATTTCATGATTTCTCTTTGAAGACATATCAACCAAATCTTTACCATTCCTCAAGGTAATTGTCATCACTTGCATTGGATTTTTTTATCACTAGGAAAACCCCCTTGAGGTATTGTGCTTTATGCTAATCAAACTGGCTCATCAGTCTCTCTAGATTCTTTTGATCCAAATGCTGATTTTTAATCTCTATAGTCATTTGTTCTTGGTTGGCTAGAATATTTTTCAAAGTCTCTTCTATATTGCTGGCCTGAGTGTTGTGCTAAATACTTTGGTGTTGCTGAAACTGCTGAGGTTGAGCCTGATTATTTCCCCACGAGTAGTTGGAATGACTCTGCCAATTGTGTTAGAAGGCATTACCATAGTTTTGAGTACCTCTTTACACATTGACCAAAAAATTAATAGACTCTAGATTTACTCCTCATAAATCTGTAGAGTGACCACTACCACCATAAATTTCACACCAAGTCCGACCTTGTGAAATTACATTAACCTGGACCTAAGTTGAGTTAAACCTAACTTATTAAACTACATCATCGGCTAGTTCCTAAAGGAGGCTAACTATGCATTCAATACTATGATAAGATCTACCTCGATCATACCTATAGGATTTTTCATCATACTTCTGGACACATTACACTGACTCTCTGAATTACATTGTGCAATTCAATTTAGGAGAGTGTACAACTCATCATAGGTTTTCTCCAAAGCCTAAAGTCATGACCCGAGACTACCCTTTAGTCGTGATAATGGTGCTTATGGACATAAGTGACCACCAGTTAACCCATGAGATGGTACCTATTATGAGTACTGAATAAAATAGTAATAAATTCCATATGCAAAAGATAAACAGGAAAGAAACTATAAAAATGGATACTGAAATACGAACTAAGAATATGTCTGAAATATTTGATAAAAACACTGGAAATCAAACTATCTGACTGAACAACTGATAATACTGAAAGAACTGACTTAATGTCTATCTAATTGTCTGAGCATATGAAATCCTCTAAAATAACTGAGAAGTTGATAGGACAGGCCCATAACTAACTCCGACTGACTGAACATAATGAAATACTGAAATAACTGAATGTGTGATAATATGACCTCAAGGGATGAAGACTCACCACTGTTTCTACTGCTGTAACGCTGGTCTGTCTAAGTATGGTCAAGAAATTGAGAGTCCAAACCTATGATATAAGACATCATAGAGAAAAGAAGAGCATACGATCAGTACTTTGAATGTACTGGTATATGAGATGAAGGCTGGCAGAAATGCATGGAGTACTGTGCATATGAGATAAGGATTCTGAACAACATGAAATAACTGAGCATGAATACATGAAAACTATGAGACTCCCTCCGTCCCAAATTACCCATCCTAAATTGAGATGACACATTGATTAAGAAAAATAATTAATAACGTGCCTAGTTTACCATAGTACCCCTATTAAATGATGTTTATAATTTAATTTGAAGAAAAAGTAATTAATGCAAAGGGTAAAACATGGAATTTTTTTTTTGTCTTGTCTTTATTAATGAAAAAAGACAAGTAAAATGGGATATCAAATTAGGAAATTTAGGACAAGTAATTTGGGATGGAGGGAGTATTTGAGAATGCAAGACCAAGTATACACATATTTTTGAAATTATCTGTAAACTGAAAGATTAAAATCTGTATAACTGAGGATTTTTACACTTGGTCAAGAAAACCTGAACTGAAAATACACTGAATATTGTACTTAGATTGTGGGAGGTATCATATAACTAACATTCCCCAATCTGAGCTAATTGGGGTCTAACCTGTAACCCCAGTTGGAAGGGTGTCAGTATTGTTCCACGGGTACTAACACTGGCTATGTGGATCCACTAAACTGGTGTACTGAAGGACTAAAGAGTCACCCTTTACTGGCATGTTCTCTCATAAGATATGTGTCAAACCTCAACCGGCAGGTAGACATCTTAAAAACCTATGCTTGCTACCTAGTAACTCTGGGATCGCTACTAAGGGTCACACCCTTTACTGGCAGTTAAGCCCTTATCCCTAGGTTCTCTCGGTGCTAAATCCTACTCCCAACTAAACTGACACTGGTACTGACTCAAGTTTGACTAACCATAACAACTGTTATTGCTCATCATGATCATAACAACTGAGTAAATAGTAATATACATGGTTTAACTGATATTATTACTTGGAAAATCTGAAATATAAATAAGCACATAGGTATCGGGTGTTCATAACCCGCCAGCACTAAATGACCATAAAGCAAGATATTAACAATTAAAACTATAGTATGGGAATCATGGTTCAAATACCCAAGGCATAGACTTTTCATCAAACATGTGAGAATTATAATCTTGAACATAAGAGTGTCTTAAACACGTTAAGAAAACATGATTACATAGCTAAAATCATAATGTGGGGAATTTATCCTGAAATTAATTGAACATAACATGGGGATAACAACACTCAAAATATGATATGACTCATTCCACTTGAAAACACTTTTAAACATAACTTGTAATTGAATTACCAAAAGATTCATGGAGTTATTTTATCTTGAACATATATAAAATCATAATTTAAACCAAAAGAGGGTTTTGGGGCTCCATGGGTGAAAGGGATCCATGGATGAACATTCCACATACCTGAAGTAGAAACCTTGGGGAAATTTCTTGATGTTGTTCTTGTTTTTTAGCAAACCCTAATTTCTTGGGAGAGAGAAAGAAACCATACTTTTGATTTATTTTTGATAAATTGATGTTTTATGTTGTGAATTGGGGATTTGGGCCCTTTTATACCGCCCCTTGTGAAGCCAAAATAAATGGGTTCGACTTTTAAGGGAGTGGGGAAAGACATAAAATCCCCTAGAAAAACATGCAAAAAATTGCGTTCCCAGTCGATATGAGTCAACCTTACGACTCGTATGTTAGGGTACGACTACACTGCTGACTTATAAGATTGGTAGATTCCAAAGAACATGTACTGGTCTGGATATGAGTCATACTTACAACTCGTAAGATGCCTATACGATTTGGTAAAGTCACTCGTAGTATGAACAGACAACTTGGGGAACCAACACTGTTATTGATACAACTTCTCTCCATATGAGTCGTAACTTTGTATACGACTAGATGCCCCTCTTCTCACATCCTGGACAGAATCTTAAAGGGTCAACACTGATGTCCTTACAACTGTATTTATACGACTCATACCCCTCTTGATGACTCATAGGGGTCAAGTCGTACTTGTAATAGAATATCCTCCATGCTATATTGATTTGAACACGAGCCCAACTTACGACTCATATGCTGGCTTACGACTCATGGGTTGAGTCGTATGTGGTCCAAAGACTAGAAAAGATATGGGGTATTACACCTGACCATCCGCAGCTAATCTAGCAAATTTTTTGTGTTATAGTCAAGTCCTTTATTAAAAGTGTGAGCTAATACCTCATTTGTCAATTAATGATATGGGCAATCTCGGAGAAGAGACTTGAATATCTCATATGCATAATAGAGGTTTTTTTCTGCCTTTACTTGAAAATTAGGATATCACCCCTCAACCCTGTAGTTTTTTTAAAAGAAAAGAATCGGATAAGGAACTTTTTTGCCAAATCATCCCAAGTTATGACTGAGCTTAAAGGTTTTACCTTTAATCATTTCCTTACTTCCCACAATAATAAAAATGGGAAAAGAGTGAGTCTCTTGTTGTTTGTGAGACTCTAACATGAATGAACATGTCACTGATCTACAAGACATTCTATAAGTGGACATGTGGATCCTCATGTGCTAAGCCTGTAAACTTCCCACTATTGTGCAACACTTTCTCCATGTTCTTCTTAAGATTAAATCAACCTCATGTAGCCAATTTTTTTAATATTGGAGGTAACATTAGTTATGATTGAGATTTCCACTCCACACACCATCTTATGGACTAGTTGTTCATCACTCATAACTACAGAAATAGTCTTACCTCATTGAACTCATGATATTAGATAGAGAAGTGGTTCTTTTCTCTATAATTGGTGCAATCATCACTCGATTTCATGATGTGGTTCAACTAATTTTCTCTCCCTTGTCAGCCAGCCTTTGATTCCAACCTGTGCCTTCAAGTTTAGTATCTAAGAACAAGTTGTCAGTACTTACCATATAAAATAATAAAACTAAAAATCAGAAGGTAGTTAATTTTTCAAGTCCCCAGCAATGGCGCTAAAAACATATCTGCGTCCAACCACACACGCAAGTATACGTGGTCTTGCAAGAAATAAAGTAGCTCTTATAAGCTAATTATTGATCCCACAGGGACTTGACATTTAGCAAAAGATCCAATTCTAGTATTACTAATTAAGTTAAACAAAATGCTATTTGTAACCAAAAGAGTTTAAATTTTAGTACGCTAAAAGTAACACTGAGCGATAACAAAAATTGAAATATTGAAAATAATAATTAGGAGAAATACAGGGTCAAGGCTCCTTGAACAATCATACAAACCTATAAAATTATGTTGGTTAAGTTATCTATCATGGTTGTTGATTCACGAGATTAATATCATAATTATGATGTTTCGAGCCTCTAATCATCTATTTGAATTAGCCTCACAACTACATCGTTGAGCGGAGATATGGAAACTAATTTAAACACATTTATATTTTGTACCATATTTGATCCAAATAGGGCAAATTAGGTATATTTCTATCCTAACCGCGTATCAAAATTCTACTTATGTAAAATAACAACTTATTCCTTACATTCTTCATTCTAATCTAATGTTACTCCTTCTGGGCTCACCAAAAAATATAAATTTATTCTAAAGGTCATGAATTTTTAAAATAGTAAGCACAAGAATGCAATAAAAATAAAAAATAATAATTAACATTAACTAACGTAAATATAAGCTAACCAATAATATGTGTTGCCTTAATCCTATAAAGAAGGGTTTTAGCCACTCATAATCAACTTTATAATTACAAAATTAATGTAGTCCACACAAGAATTAAGTAATGAAAAAAGAAAAATAAAAACCCTATTTGGAGCCTCCCTCATTTATTTTTCAGTCCCAAGTTACCCAAAGAAGATTAGAATAGAAGCTAAGTGTCATATTTATAGTGTAGGACAAGTTGTACTAAAAAATACCCAAGTCCATGAAACTTTGAAATAACTGAGCCTAATCTCCATGAAACTTTGATAACGCAACACCTAGGTAGCATACCACGCCAATAAAATAGATCCTAGCCTCCGTGGCACACTACTAATGCAGTAGCCCACTATTTGTCGATCAAACTTGTTCCAATTTTATTTCTTTTATACCTTAACTTTGTGGCACGCTCAAATTATTATAAGCTACTTTTTTGGTGGTCCAAACTCTTCTAAACATGATCTTTAATATTGAGTTATGACTTTGATTTTATCACATCTGAATCTTGATGAGTTTTTGGCTTCAATCATCACATTCTCTAGCTTGAAGAGCTTTATTTGTGCACTTCCAAATACAGTGTTCACATCGAACTTGCTCCCTGTTTCTTCACCTATTATGGCTTATGTATGGATTTATTTATCATCTAAATAAGCTCGAGTATACTCCTACAATAACCTATCACAATGTAATCCCCGTATCTCCCTAACTTAAATTAACTCTTAGTCCATGAGTTATTCTATATAAAAATTTTGAAATGCTCAGTATTTTTCAGTTTAGAGCCTGTCAATGCGTAGGAAATTCAGTTAGCTTTCCAATGATATAAAATTTGCCTAAATTTAATAGTCGAGTAAGAAGTTATGGCTATTTTAAGTTTCAGTCATTAAACACCGTAATTCAGGCCTGTAGCGCATCGCGGAGTAAGACAAAATAGCGAGTATCAGTTTTCAGTGAGGTACCGTAATACCGGTGCATTGCGCAAAAGCTTATTTTCACATTTATCAATTTCTAGTGAGCCAATGCAATTGTACCGCATTGCGCTGAGCTTTCAGGTACCATCCAGTATTGCAATGCGATTTCACTACGTCGTGCCACCAGCCGCATTCCCAGTTGTCATTTTCCAATGGCTTGGCGTGATAGCGATGCGTCTCCCCAAGGCCCAAAATTGGGTTTTTAGTGATGAAAATTAAAAACATTCCAGGGGAAATATGGTCTTTTTCCATGACCCAAATTAGCCTTAAACACGAATTTGAGCAGTTCTTCCCCCAGCTAAAGGTGTTATACATGGTGTTAAGGGTGTCCCCAAGGTATTCGTAGAGGTTCTCAGACAGGTAGAAAGGAGATTGGTTAGGATCCTATCTAGGTGGCGGGCGTGGTTAGTTATATGTCCTACCTGCTAGACCCAAGGCTGAGTCTTTAGATGCTGTTATCATAGATATGATCTTGGTGTGCGATCAGTCGATTTTTGCTTTATTTGATTTGGGATCCACTTATTCTTATGTGTCTGCTTATTGTGCCCCACGGTTGGAGTAATCTTGGGATTCATTATCTATGCCATTATGTGTATCTAACCTTGTAATTCTTTAGTAACAGATTGGGTCTATAGATAATTTATTATGACTTTTTAAGACTTTGATACTCAGGTTGATCTTATTTTGTTAGATATGGTGGATTTTGATATGATTCTGGGCATGGACTGGTTATCCCACTATCACGTGGTCTTAGATTGTCTCTTGCCAAGACCGTTACCTTAGCTATGCCCGACGTGCCCATGGTTGTGTGGTAGGGAAATATTAGCCATAAGTTGATAGGGATTATTTCTTATATTCAGGCTAGGAGACTTTTTTCGAGCGGTTGTGAGTCTTATTTTGCTTATATTTGTGATGTTAGTGTGGAGAGTCTGTCACTTGACTCTATTTCTATAGTTCGTGATTTTCCTGATGTTTTCCCTATCGATCTACTTGGACTTCCTCCTAAGTGTGATATTGAATTTGTTATTGTTCTTGAGCTGGGCACTCGACCTAGTTTTATGGCATCTTATCATATGTCTCTTGCCGAGCTTAAAAAGCTAAATTCTCAACTTCAAGATCTTTTTGGTAAGGATTTTATTAGACTGAGTGTGTTTCATTGGGGATCTCCTATGTTATTTGTGAAGAAGAAAGATGGTTCCATATGTATGTGTATTAATTATAGACAACTTAATAAGGTGACGATGAAGAACTGGTATTATATGCCTTACATTGATAATTTATTTGACTAGCTTCAAGGAGCAGTTGTGTTCTTTAAGATTGATTTGAGATTTGGTTATCATCAGTTGATGATTTAGGATGAGGATATCCCAAAGACAATCTTTAGGACTCAGTATAGTCATTGTGAGTTCCTAGCGATGTCTTTTGGGTTAACTAATGCCCCAGCTGCATTTATGGATTTGATGAATTGTGTGTTCAACCCTTATTTAGATTATTTTGTGATTGTTTTTATCGATGAAATCTTTATGTACTCAAGGACTAGAGAGAAACATATACAATATTTGAGAATTGTGCTATAGACTTTGAGAGATCATATGTTTTTGGACAAATTCTGTACCTATGAGTTCTGGTTTGAGTCAGTGACATTTCTTGGACATGTGGTATCTAAGGATGGCATTATGGTAGACCCAGCAAAGATCAAGGCTATTCGTTATTGGGCAAGACGTATATCTCCAACTGAGGTCGGTAGTTTCATTGGTTTGACCGGTTACTGTAGGTGGTTTGCTGAGAGTGTTGCTACTATAATAGTGCCGATGACCAAATTAACTCAAAAAGAGTTTTCTTTTGAAGGTCCGAGGAGTGTGAGTCAAGCTTTGGAAAAGTAAAGAGATTTCTCACTTTAGCTCCTATATTGGCTCTTTCTTTTGAGGGTTGGGGATTCATCATGTATTGTGATGCTTATGGTATTGATTTGGGTTGTGTATTGATGCGGTAGGGTCGAGTTACTGCTTATGTGTCAAGACAATTGAAGGTGCACGAGTGCAACTACCTCACTCATGATTTAGAGTTAGCAGCGGTAGATTTTGTTCTTAAGATTTGGAGCAATTATCTTTATGGAGTGCATTGTGAGATCTTCATGGATCATCGTAGTGTTTTGCATCTTATGACCTAGAGAGAGATTAGTTATAGAAAGCATAAATGATGGATTTTCTTAAGGATTATGATATCTCTATCTTATATCATCTGGGGAAGGTGAATATGGTAGCGGACGCCTTAAGTTGGAAGATGATGAGTATGGGTAGCTTGGCTTGTATTTCTATTTCTCAAAGGTTGTTGGCATAGGACATTTAGTCATTAGCCAACTTAATAGTGCAACTTGATATTTTAGACCCCAGGAGGATTCTTGCTGGTTTTGAAGCAAGGCCTTTGCTATTTCAGCATATTCGGAGTCATCAATTTGAGGATAAAAGACTTTACATCATTCGTTATCAGGTGTTGAGTGGTAAATCTAAGGACACTAGAGATTCTAAGGGTGTTTTGATATTTGATAGTCGCATTTGTGTTCCAATGGTTGATGAATTTATTCAGTCGATTCTATGTGAGGCTCACATCTCCAGATATTCTATTCATCCAGGTACAACTAAGATGTATAGATACTTGAGGTAGCATTACTGGTGGATTTGTATGAAAAGAGATATGATAGACTTTGTAGTGACAGACTTTGTAGCTCATTATCTATGTTGCCATAGGTGAAGGCCGAGCATCGGAGACCCGGTGGCTTGATTAAGAGATGGCCCATTCCCGAGTAGAAATGGGAGCGGATTACCATGGAATTTATTAGTAGTTTACCTTATACTTCTCATGGTTATTATGGTATTTGGTCGATTGTGGATCGGTTGACTAAGTCAAAATATTTCATTCCTATTTAGATATCCTTCAACGCTGAGATGTTAGCCCATATCTATGTTAGTGAGATAGTCTATTTGTATGGTGTGTCGATATCTATCATTTCAGACTTGGGTTCAATGTACACTTCTAGGTTTTAAAGAGCTTTTCAGAAGGATCTTAGTATATCCGTCCATCCTCAAACCACGTCCAGTCGCAGTAAACTATTCAGGTTCTCGATGATATGCTCTGTGCCTACATTATGGATTTTGGAGGTAAGTAGGAGTAGCACTTAGCTTTGGTAGAGTTCGCATATATTAATAGCTACCATTCGAGGCCTTATATAATAGGCAATATTGTTTTTCTATTGGATGATTTTAGACCTCCAAGATTAGACCTTATGGTACTGACTTGCTTTAGAAGTCTTTGAATAGAGTCAGGTTGATTCACAATATGTTGAGGGTAGCTCAGTGTAGGAAGAAGGCTTATGTAGATCATAGGCTTTGTGCCTTGAGATTTGGAGTTGGTGACCGGGTATTCCTATGAGTATCACCTATGAAGGGTGTGACGAGGTTCTGGAGGAAAGATAAGCCCATCCCTAGATATATTGGACCCTTTGAAATTCTTTTCACAGTTGGTTAGGTGGCTTATGAGTTAGCCTTATCTCTAAATTTTTTTGCTGTCCATCTAGTTTTCTATGTTGTATAGATATATTCTTGACCCTTCTCATATGCTTAGATGGGACTTAGTTCAGTTGGATGTGCGGTTGACCTTCGGGAGGAGTCGGTACTCATATTAGCTAGTGATGTCAGGAGGTTATACTTAGAGATATTTTAGTAGTTAAGGTTCAATGGAGGCACCGCCTATTAGAGGAGGCTACTTGGGAGATCGAAAGAGAGATACAAACCCAGTATCCTCACCTATTGAGGCTCAGGTATATCCTAATCCTTTAATTTCGCCAAAAAATATTCTTTTAGTAGTGGATATTGTAATGACCCTTCAGGTCATTTTTGCATCTCTGCATATTCTTAGAGCTTTCCTATAACTTCCCAAGTCATTTTTGACTTGCTGGAACTGACATTTTGGTTACAGGGCAGTTCGTTTGGTTTTTAGAGTCACTTTTCTATTTTGAAGCCTTCGTTGTTTCAAATTGATTACTGGGAAAATAAAACCAGTCAAATGACCTCATATACCAATTCTAACAGTTCCAACAGCTCCGAAATGTTGATTTTGGGTAAGGTGGACCCTTGGTTCGGGTCCAGACGCTTCCGGACTCATTTTGGGCTATTGACCGAAGTTAAGAAAAATGACACATAGGTGTGGGACCCACTTTTCTTTGGAACAACCTCGGATGGAAATTTTGACTATGACATCGAGTCTGAAATGTTGAATTTGATGGGTTAGCATAGTTTGTTTGTGTATACGAGATTTTTGATGAATCCTGAGGGGTTGACGGATGGTGCTGGTGTGTCGCGTATGCGACCATCCGGTTTCTTAAGTTATCTGGAATTCACCCCACTTTTATTTCTTAATAAAGGCATTGATCATGCTTGCGACAAACACTTAAGTAATGCCAATGTCGCTTATGAGACATATGCTGAGGATTCCAATATCGTAAAAGCGACACTCGTGTACTTGGAAGGGTATAAAAACCTCACTTAACCTGATTTTCTTCATTTTTCATCCATTCTCAAGTGAGTTTAACCCTAAAAAGTGGAAAAACTTGGAAGAATCATTTGTGGGTGATTTTGGAGCTTTGGTGAATTAATTTACGCATTTCTTCTTCGAATTTGTGGTAAGCTTCCATCAATTTCTTGATTTAATTATCTATCTTTTTCTGAAATTCCTAAAATCTTGGTGTCTTTATTATTGCACCAGTAGATCTCGGAATTCATCTATTTTTTAGGGTAAATATTCCTTGAGCATAGAGGGATGTTGTCTTGATTTCACACGAGCGATTTCGTAAACGAGCCCCACATGGGATTTTTACGTAATTTTGGACCCAAAACTCAATTGTACAATATGGGTACCATTGTTCTTGTTTTGATGAGTAGATTGTGATTTTGATAGCTTGGCATCTTTTGGAAACTTCTCGGAAAGGGAAATTGGTAGTTTAACAAATTCTTCTGGTTTTTCTTCAGCATCCAGGTAGGCTAGGTTTACCTTCTTCATAGTATGAGCTAATTCATAGTATAATTATGATATTATGCTAGATATGGGATGGATTTTAGGTATTATAAGCATAATTGATACGATTAGTCTTATTTGGACTGTATAGGCTATCTTAAAATCGTAATTTAATTGAAATTGACCTAGTTGCTCACATTTTAGGTGGAAATTGACTTAGTTGATCATGTTTTAGGAAAAATTGCTATGTTAGGGCTAGCTTATTTAACATCTAGAATTGATCTTATAGACCTTAGCCTAGTCCAAAATAGAATTTGCCTAAAAATGGATTTCGAGGACTAAAAGTGGGATTTTCCAGACCACCTGAGGCCAAGACTTGTGTTAGCTTTTGTAGACTTATATATGCGTGTTATAGCAATAATAATGAATATTTTTTAGACTTGAGGAGATTAAATACTTAATGATTATGCTAGCTTAGTATTTGGGAGTTGGTGCAAATTCAGGGTAAAATCTGATAGTTTATCGATATGGTTTACTAGTATAGTTTATTGACATGGTCTATTTATATGAGTTTCAATTCAAGTCTGACAATTAATGATGATATTGATAATATTAGTTCTGGTTCAAGTCCGGTAAATTAATGATGTATTGATAATATGAGTTTTGGTTCAAGTCTGGCAAAATGATGTTATGATGTTGATACTATTAAGGGTGTTATGATGAGGATCATATAAGTTTCGGTTCGATTCTGGCATTGAGATTTGGGTATGATATGATATGGTATGGATGGTTTGATGGTTATAGTTGATATTTGGTAAGGTTATGGATCTTCGGTCATTTATTTACCTTTGATTCTACCCTCCGGGCTTATGGGGGCGTAAATTCAGTTTTTTACTTTTTTGCACTTATTGGCTTATGGGGGGACAATTTAGTATTTATAATTGGGTGATCTTTACACTATTTTTCTAGATTTATTTATTTATTTATTTATTTATTTATTTATTTATTTATTTATTTATTTATTTATTTATTTATGTACAGTAGTGATGGAGCTTATTTTCAGGTTTTCCCTCTTACCTTGACTTAGCTTATTTATTTTGTATCTTATCGTATTTATATCATGATTTAGCTCAATCGACCAATGATTCCTACTGAATACCCATGGTTTTGATACTCACACTATAATTTTGTACCTTTTTAGTGAAGATCTGAGTACTAGTACTCATCGCTGATGTGATGTTCCTTCTGAGTTGATTTTGTTGATAGGGTGAGCTCTCGAAGTCGGAGCTTCTCCTTTTCCTTCAATTATCTATGTCTAGTATTTCATTTTCCATGACAGGTTGTATTTGACTATTTTAGTACTTATGATCCTTTTATAGTAGCTCTTGTGCCTACACTACTAGGTCGTGAGATGATTGTTGATACTTTATCTATCTATTAGACTATTACGACTGACTTATTGTTATTTTAATCCTTTAATTGTTAATTTCCTGGTTTTAGGCCATTTTGCCACCAAATTAGTGTCATGACCCGAACTAGGGCCTGGCCGTGAAGGGCTTATCAAGTCTAACAAGGATCGAAGACTACCCCCTGTACCTAGTCAAACAGAACACCATACCACCAACATCGGATGCACTCTGAACATATAGCAAGATAGCATAAGATAAGCTCAAAGAATTCAAGACATGTCTATAACCGATAACTGACCAAAAATAACCAACCAACATCACCCAAGTCCAAATAATCCACAAAGCCTTATAATAAAACCGAAATCAACAAGGTATCGGGATATTCCCCTGATCCTGACAATAACATTGACAATGTTAATGATAATGTGAACTCTTGATTCTAATCTATGAAAGAAAACTGATGAAATGTCCAAGTCTTTGGGAGAATGGAAGCTCACCATTTCACCTTCAACGAACGACAAACATAGCCGATCTACCTAACACTGCATAGAAAATGTAGAAATATCTCCGGTGCCTACACTGCATGGGGATACAACATCCGGAGATGGTTAGTGGGTTGAGCACTATCATGTAACTCTGGGCTAGGGGATAAAATAAAGCCATGTCAAATCCAATTCAAAACCATGTGAACATCATCATATACTAACATAAATAATATGTCGGGAAAGGGAACAATGCTTAGCATGCACTTTAAAACATTAGCCTGGATTGTCTAGTTTAACTGACTCAAGAAGGTACCCACGGGCTATATGGTCCATCTCTTCCCCAGCTAAAAGGTCCCTAGTGCGTGTAGCCACACGAACAAAAGAATGTACATATGCACTATAGGGAGGTCGAACCTCCCAATCATATAATAATAATAAGAGGGACTCGAACCTCCCAGACATTTAGACCCTTATGCTAGCTAACGCGATTTCCAGTGTTGGTCCCTTGAGACCTCTACTTTCATAGCTCGGTTACACAACCTTCTTTTAAGCCCAATTAAAATATTTAACACACATTCCCAATTTATTAAACTGGTTATGCATTTAGGCATCCTATTGGTATCGTCATACCAACCTCACTTGCAAGTTCATTATCATGCCACAATCTATTAACCATCACATGAGGGAAATTCATGACCCATTAGGTTTAATTAATATTCTCACGGGGAATCCACATACCCCAAAGTTCAATAGAATTGTACCATGGTTCATTAATATTTTATACTAATGCATTAATTCAAGTGAGCAAGTCAAAATATGTGACAAAGCCATGTATCATTATCAATTTCACATTTAGGTTGAGGGAACTCAATTTCCAAAACCATATGTCAAAGTAAAATTTATCACAATTTGGGGAAAACATAACCCCTTTGACTATTCACCAATCCCATGCACCGTACAAGTTCAAAACTATTAACAAAGCATGAATAATGCATAAAAAACCAGGGGAAATCAATTTAAGAACCATTCATGTCAAAACCCTCAACCATATAAAAACCCTTATTTCAAATTCACATAATTAACCATGTAAATTCATGCATTAGATAAACGAGTTTCAGGGTAGAGTCACATGCCTAAAATTACCAAGATTATGGAGAGAATTCAACCCTTGAGCCCTTAGATGACCTACTTCTTGGAAACCCTAAGATCTTGCTTGAGGGAATTTAGAGAGAATAGAGAGTGTCTTTGATGTATTAAAGTATGGAAAGAATTCCCCAAGGATGTTTTATGGTCGCGCTTATTAAGTATGGAAAAGATGAAAATGTCTAAAATACCCTCAACTTAAAAACTAAAAAATTATCACCAGTGACTACGGGTAATAGTGTGACTCATAACGACACGTTATGACTCATCACCATGAGTCATATCTAGGACAGTGTCATTAGGCACATATACTGTTGACCCTATGACATGCATCATACGACTCGTTAAGGACACTACGACTCATAGGTTCCTAGTCGTCACAGGATAGTAACACTTGGAAAGCACACTAGTTTGACTACAGTTGGAACATCATGACTCATAATGAGTCTATACGACTCAAAAAACTTGGCCACACACATTAGTCAGGGTATGATTTGGGTCCAACAACTTGTCAAGACTCCCTATGACTCATAAGGGGAGTCGTAGTCTGGACAGTGAGGATAAAATTTCAGATATTTTCAAGGCCCAAAAATCTGGGGTGTTACATTCTCTCCCCTTAGGATTATTCATCCTCGAACGATAGGACAAGGCATTCATTAGAATGATTTGACACAGAGTACACCCACACTTACCTTTAACAAAGAATGAAAACAAAGATATCAAGGAAATCATAATTTTCTTTAACAAAGTAAAAAAACAAAGTTGTTAAACCCCATGAAAAGAAGAATGAAGAAAGAGAGGAAAGAAGGTGCTCGAAAGAGAAGAGTCCAATGGTGATATTGGCTAGGAACAAGGATCTCTTAAAAAAGCATAATAAGGAACCATCCATGTTCTTAGTATCCTATGCTTTTTATGCTAACCACTTTACTTCTTTTATTCTCCATTCTATTTCTCTTGTTTTACAGGAATATGAAGATGTGTTCCCAAAGGAACTTCTAAAAGGGTTACCCCATGTCGGGGAATTGAGAATCAAATAGACTTTGTGTCGATCTCTCAATTACCAAGAAAATTGGCTTACCAAAGTAACACAACGGACACCAAAGAACTTCAAAGGAAAGTTGAGGAACTCCTCAACAAAAGATACATCATGGAAAGAATGAGTCTATATAAAGTCTCGATGTTGTTGGTTCTAAATAAAGATAGAACTTGGAACATATGTGTTGATTATCGGGAAATCAACAAGATAACAGTGAAGTATCGCTACCCCATTCCCCGCTTGGATGATGTATTAGATGAGTTAAATAGTTCTTGGGTGTTTTCTAAGGTAGTTCTTAGGAGTGGGTACCACCAAATCCAGATGCAACTGGGTACTAAGTGGAAAACCACCTTCAAGACCAATTTTGGTGTATATGAATAGATGGTCATTCCTTTTGGTGTCACCAATGCTCCTAGCACTTTCATGAGTTTGATTAACCAAGTGATGAAACCATTCATAGGAAAAATTATAGTGGTATAATTTGATGATATCCTAGTTTATAACAAATGCCTCAAAGAGCATATTTTACATTTGCAAAGTGTTTTTGAAGTGCTTAGAAAAGAAAAATATTATGCTAATCTTGAGGACTGATCTTTTGGCGTGAATGAATTTGTATTTTCTTGTAATCTCAAGAGGAGTCAAGGTGGATGAATCCAAGATAGATACTATCAAGAATTGGCCAACTCCGAAATCCGTTGATGAAGTACAAAGCTTCCATGGGTTGGCTAATATTTGTAGGTAATTTTTCAAAGATCTTAACACCATCACCGCTCCTTTGACTAAACTTATTATTTCCCTAAAGATTAACAGAAATCTATATATACTTACTTATTATTTCCCTAAAGATTAACAGAAATCTATATATACTTTTTTTGTATGTTTGAGTTTGTCTTAGTTCCGCCGGTAGGGAGTTTAGAAAGTCAGAAGGTAATCCAAAATAATAAACTTTTCAAATGGGGTGATGAGCAAGCAAAGGAGTTTGAAACTTTAAAAAAAATCTCACCCTTGTGGTAATTACCCAACTTTATAAATGTTTGAAATTGAATATAATGCAAGATAGGTAGGAATTAGATCCATCTTAATGAAGGACCATAAGCCCATTGTTTATTTTATTGAGAAGATAATAGGATCAACCTTGAACTACTCTATGTATGATCTTGAGTTGTATGCCTTGATTAGAACTTTTGGTAATTGGAAACACAATCTGTGGACCAAGAAATTTATGATTCAAACCGACCTTGAATCATTGAAACACCTCCGATCCCAAGATAAATTAAACAAACGACACTAAGTGGATTGAATTCTTAGAGGCTTTTTCTTATGTAATTCAATACAACAAAAAATAAAAGAGAAGGTGGTAGCTAATTTATTGTCTAGAAAATATGTATTAATCAATACAATATCTTAAAAATTAATGGGTTTCAAATGCTTGAGAATAACGTTCCTTAAGTACCCCAAAATTTACTCCAATGTACAAGGATTATGAGGAATGGGATAGGGAATAATGGATTAGAATAGGTCTGCTATGCCCTATTTCAGTTTTAATGGTTTCTTTGTTAAGGGAAAAGGTTGTGTGTGCCCTCAAAATCTTGGAAGAAAGTGTTTTTCATAGAGGCATAATATGGGGACTTAATGGGTCACTTCGGGAGTAACAAGACCCTTTGTATCCTAGAGGAACAATTGTAGTGACCAAAATATGTGATGATATTGTATGAGTATATGGTCAATGTGTAGATTGTATAAGCTATAAATAATGACATCTCCCTCAAGGGTTGTAGAGATCACTTACTACCCCATGTTCTTGGCTTGATATCTCTATGGATTTTGTTTTGGGTTTGACTAGGACAAGGAGGGGAAAAGATAGAATCTTTATTATGGTTGATTGATTTTCAAAAATGGCTCACTTTATTCTGTGCCACAAGTATGATGATGCTTCTAATATGACATATTTGTTTATTGAACATGTCTTCAAAATCCATGAATTCCCCAAACCATTGTTTGTGATAAGTACTCAAAGTTCCTTAGTCACTTTTAGAAGTCATTGTGGGGTAGGCTTAGCACGAAACTGCTTTTCTCAATATCTTTCTACCCACAAACTAATGGCCAAATTGATACCGTGAATAGGACCTTGGGTTGTATGATATGCACCTAGTTTAAGAGGAAAATGGCTTCTTCGAGGATCACTTACTCTTAGTCGAATTTTCTTGTAATCAAGTCATTCACATGACTATTGATAAGGCTCCCTTTAAATGCTTTGTTTAAACCTCCTAACCCCTTTAGATCTCACCCATTTGTCTAGTGATGTTGTGATAATCTTTGATTAAACAAAAGAGCAGAAATAATGAAGAAGTTGCATGAGAAAGTGAGACTCTGTCTTGAAAAAAAGAACTGAGAAGTAGCAAAGAAGGCGAACAAAGGGGAAAAATGGCTTGTACATGAATCAGGCACGATTGGGTATGGGTATATCTTTAGAAGGACAGGTTCCCAACCCAAAGAAAAGCTAAGTTGATGACTCATGGTGATGGACCCTTCTAAGTTCTTAAAAGGGAAAATGATAATGCATATAAGATTGATCTCCCATCAGAATATCAAGTGCACAACACATTTAATGTGTACGATTCTTTTACTCTTTGATATGCCCGAGAATGATAATTCTAGGAATTTGAGATCAAATTATTTTTGATATAGGAAGGTTATACATCTCAATTTTTCTCAAGGCCCTTTACTAAAAGCCAAGAAAGGGAATTATATGGGTTGCAAGCTATGTTCTTGAAGATAAAGATGTTAGTGATTATTTATATGCCTTCCAAAAGATATCATATTTTAAAGATTGGATAAAGAACTGAAGAAGAGGGAGATCACTAGCTGCCTCAAGGTGACGACCTACTTGACGAATAGTCAAGTGTTTGACCAACCATACCACGAGATGTCAAGTGAGGGCCAAGAAGATCCCTCACTGTCTAGGGGTGACAGGTATAGTGACAGGAAGTCACTCCCTTGAGGGTCAGTCAGGGGATTAGCCAAGGAGAACTAGTATACTACTTAGGGTTATTTTAATCTTTTAATTATGGGTTACCTTTAGGCCTTTGTAATTGACTATAAATAGTAACTTCTAGGTTTTAATTTCCTTAGTAGATTTTAGGTATTGAATAAGACAAACACTTGAGAGTGTGATTGGAGAGCTTTTGTTGAATGCTTGTTAGAAATGAGGGATTTGATGGCAATTGATTCCTTCTTGGTCCACGTAGAGAATAGGTGTTTGTAGATAAAAGATATAGTGGTTTTGGATTTAATATAATCAGTAGTTCCTATTTCTTTCTCTTCTTACATTAATCTATAATGACCTTATAGGTTATTTCCTCACTTGCATGCATTTCAGGCATTTTTAGATTTCCCACAGTGGCTACAATTGTAATACCCCGAGAACTCTAACCAATAGTTCCACCATGACTCAAGCTCATGAAAAATAAATTATAGTGATTTGGTTGTTTTCTGATCAAGGGTAAAGTGTATTAAGGCCTCAAAGATGTCCTAGCGATTAGATGAATCAAAATATCCCTTATCGATTAATTCTTGAGAAAGATTTTGTCATAGTCAACTTCAAACAAGAATATATCTTGTTACACTAAGAAATTTTGAGCTAATAACCCACCAAAATATAGATAATTGAATTAGCGTTCCAATGGTACTAATTTCACCCAAATTTGGTATCGGGGCAAAAAGTTATGCCTATTTTACTCCAGCGTGTCAGCCTGGAAACTATGTGACGACATTTTGTGATGACTTGTCACAAGTCTGACAGCTTGTAACAAAATGTCGTCACCTTAAGAAGAAAGTCACAAATTCCACCCTTTTGTGACGACATTTCGTGACGACTTGTCACAAGTCTGACAACTTATCACAAATGTAGTTAGCTATTTTTTTCAGCAATTAAAGGACGTTTTTGCAAGGGTATTTTGGTCTTTTCCCATCTTTTGGAGGCCCCTATATATATGAGAATCCCCATCCAAACCCTAATTTCTTCATTTTCTTTTCCAATTCTCTTAAGAAAATATATCTAGGGTTTCATTCAAGAACATTAATCTTTCGAAAATCATCCATAAATCTTTAAGATTTCTTCAAGAACCAAGTTCCTCATAGTGTGGGCTTCGAGAATCATTTATTACAAGTGCAGATAGAGTCTCAAGAACTAGAATTCATCCAATTTCAAAGATTAAGGTATGCGGGGTTTTGAACAAGAGAAATCCTTTCGTTCTTGTGCCCAAAGTATTGATTTCTATTATGGATTTATATGATTTTGCAAGTGGGCTCATACCCAAATTACTTCATCATGAGACTATGAGAATATAAATTGTTCTAGCTTTGTTATACATGATTATTTTACTATTTCCAAGTTATGACTTGATATTTAATATTGCGAATTTCATATTTCTACCATGAGTTGATATTTCAAGTGCTTTCAAGATATGTGTCGAGCTTTAAGCTTCCTTATGAAAAATTGGATTATTGAGTATATTGATTCATGAAATTGAGTTGTTACAATGAGTCTTGATATTTCCTCAAAGTTATTGATGTTGCCATGATTTAATGAATTGATACATTTTGATATTTAGAAAGATTGATTTGATTTGAGTCGAGTTAGGAATCCACAAATTGATTATGATTTGATAAATGAGAAAGAGATTTGATTTGATCTTCATGATAGACCCTTGTGATGTTTATGGTGGATTTCCTAATGCGTTCTGAGCTTGTGTCTGGGATTAGTATTTAGCACCGAGCGGGAAATGTGGTATTTTCCCTGAAACTACGTGCCACCATAGGATTGGTAGTGATATTCTTGGGCCAGAGGCCGAGTATGAAATTGTGATCACTAAATTAAGGTTGTACTCCCTGGCAAGAGTACGACTCTCCCGCCAATATGGGGTTCTCTCCTTAGGAGGGAAAAATGTTGGACTCCATGTAGCTCACATGGTTTATGCTGGTTATAAGAACCTCCCATGTCCATAAGAGTTGAGCTTCTTGAATTACCGAGTCACTCTGAGTCTTGATTTGAAGAGTTAAGTTGTTTATGATGGTTTGTGAGTTTTTTATCTTATGATTTATTTACTATGAGATCATGAAAAATATGTTTCAATCTAACTCAGGCCAAGTGAGCCATCATTGTACATATGCATATTTTCATGAAATTGATGATGATATTTACATTGTTCCATGTACCCCCACATACTTAGTACATTCCAAAGTGTTGACCCATATATTTTCCTATGGGCTACATTTTCTCTTAATGGAGGTTCAGGTACTCAGCCGCAGCCGCGTTAGTAATATTCGAGAGCCTCATTACGTTTTCTCAGTGGTAAGTCCTCATGGTTCGAGGACCGTGTCTCTATTTTTGTGATATCGTTTTGTTTTATGGCTTTCAGTACTGTTGATTCAGTTGGGGTTTGTCCAAAAGTCTCCTTAATTTCGATGTATAGAGGCTTTGTCAGACTAGAGGGATGGTATGTACAGACATTCAATATATATTTTGGTTGTACAGTTTAGTATTCTCTAGTATCTCTCTTGAAACCGATGTGATATATCTCTTTATTATGCATGACTATTATTGAATTGAGTTCCTTGAGGTAGTGTCTAGCTCCGAGGGTTAGCTAGGGGATATGTGTATCCCTAAGCACCATCTGACGTCTCGGGATGGAATTTTGGGGCGTTACAAAGCTTGGTATCAGAGCCTAAGGTTTAAGGAGTCCTAGGTCCTAGGGAGTCTGAGTGTCCACATTACGTAGAGTCTTAATCATCGGTGTGTAATGCACCGCATCTATGAGCAAGAGGCTAGGGGATGATTTAGGAAAAGTCATTTCTTTCTTTATAAAGTTTATCGTTCCTACAACTTTCTCTTTATCTATGATTAACTCGTGCTCTCTTATAACAAAAAATGCCTCCTCATCAAGCTCATAGAAATAACAAGCAACCTCAACCCATTGATCTCTTGAATGAGCATGTGTCTTATGCGGAATTTTGGGTAGCTTTTCAGGCGCCAGCCCAGACAGTTACTGCCAATGCTCAAACTAATGCCCAGGCTACTGTTCCGCCTCCACAAGAGAATAATTCTGCTGCAGCTCAAGTTTGTGACATTATGCGGATGAATTCGCCGGAGTTCTATGGGTCGAAGGCAGGTGAAGACCCACAGATGTACTTGGATGAAGTGAGAAAGATCAACTAGATTATGCACGTGACTGAGGAGGAGAGGGTTGAATTGGTTGCCTATCAAATGAAAGATATTGCATATGATTGGGTGGAGATGTGGAGGAAGAGTATAGGGAAGGATGCCACTCCCATGATTTGGAAGTTATTCTAGGATGTGTTCTTAGACATATTCTTTCCTCTTGAGATAAGAGAACAAAAAATAGAGGAATTTATTAATTTGAGACAAGGCTCCATGACTGTTAAGGAGTATTGTCTTAGATTCAATCAGTTATCCAAATATGCTCCTAGTATGATGGCTGACTCCAGGACCATCATGAGCAATTTCATGAGTGGTGTGCCGAGTTACGTTGTGAAAGAGTGTAGATCTTCTATACATAATAGGGGGATGGACCTTTCTCGATTGATGATACATGCCCAACAAATTGAAGCTGATAAGGTGAAAGAGAGGGAGAGAGTAAGAGGGAATAAAAGAGCTAGATCAGAGCAGCAGGGATTCGATCAGTCCAGATTCCATAGAGGGAACCACCTTCAATTCTAGAGATGTCCGTTTATGCCCGCTCCTTCCTCAGTTAGTGCTCTCGCACCTAGAAGTAGGTAGGAACAGGGTAATAGGCCAATCCCATTTAGGTCTTAGGAATGTGTAAATAACAGACCTCGTCCTCCTTTATGTGCCAAGTATGGTAGAGATCATTTTGGCGAGTGTTTTGTTGATTAGAGGGGTTGCTTTGGTTGTGTCAAGTTGGGCCACCGACTTAGAGATTGTCCGTATGCTAGACAGAGGAGTCGAGATGCTCATCCCCAGAGTCAGGCTATCAGTGTTGCCGCTCCTATAGTCTGCCCAGTTCCTCTTCACGGTGCCTCTTCTAGTACTGTTAGCAGTTCACGCCAGAATTACTTTTATACTATACCACCTCACCAGGAGCAGGAGGACTATCTAGATGTTGTCATTGGTATGCTCTGTGTCTTTCATTTTGATATGTATGTATTGATGGACCCCGGTTTGAGTTTTTCTTATGTGACACCTCTGGTTGCTGTAAATTTTGAGATGGACCCTAAACAGATTCCTGAGCTTATTCTAGTTTTACCTCGGTAGGAGAATCTATTATTGCTAAGCGAGTGTATAAAAATATCCTGTCACTATCCTTCATCGGGTCATATGTGTTGATTTGATTGAGCTAGATATGGTTGATTTTGACGTCATTCTGGATATTGATTGGCTTCACTCATGCTATGCGTCTATAGATTGTCATACCTGAGTGGTCAAGTTTCAGTTTCCTAACGAGCCTATTTTTGAGTGGTCCGGGAGTTTTGTAACTCCGAAGAGCCATTTTATATCCTACCTCAAAGCTAGGATGTTGATTTCCAAGGATTACATCTATCACCTAGTTCAAGTTAAAGACCTCAAGTCTGAGACTTCGACTATTCAGTTAGTTAGGATTCTTAATGAGTTTCCTAATGTTTTCCCGGAAGATCTCCCAAGGGTCCTACCTGATAGATAAATAGAATTTGGGATTAATCTCCTTATTAGCACTCAGTCTATTTCCATTCCTCCGTACCTTATGGCTCCCGCAGAACTTAAAGAGTTAAAGGAGTAACTCAAAGATCTCTTAGACAAAGGCTTTATCAGACCCAGTGTTTCCCTATGGGGTGCACCTGTTCTATTCGTGAATAAGAAAGATGATACATTGCGTATGTGCATTGACTACCGTCAACTCAACAAGGTAACTATCAAGAACAAGTACCCTCTTCCTAGAATCGATAATTTATTTGATCAGCTACAGGGTGCAAGTTATTTCTCAAAGATAGAACTTAGATCCGGCTATTATCAGCTTAAAGAGAGAGAGTGTGATATTCTAAAGACAGTCTTCCAAACCCATTATGGTCACTTTGAGTTTCTTGTTATGTCCTTTGGGTTAACCAATGCTCCAACAACCTTCATGGACCTCATGAATCGAGTGTTCAAGCAATATCTTAATATATTTTTCATTATATTCATAGACGATATTGTTGTGTATACCCAAAGAGAGGATGATCATGCCGACCATCTTAGAACTGTCTTGCAAACTCTTAGAGATCATAATTCTCTAAATTTAGCAAGTGTAAATTTTGTCTAAGGTCAGTTGCTTTTCTGGGTCATATTGTTTTCGCCGAAGGCATTAGAGTCGATCCCCAAAAGATAGAAGTTGTAAAGATTTGGCCTAGACCTACCTCCCCATCTGACGTTAGGAGTTTCTTGGGTCTAACTGGTTACTATTGTCGTTTTTTGATGGATTATCTTCCATGACCCGGTTGACCCAAAAGAAAGTTAAGTTCTAGTGGACAGATACCTATGAGAAGAGTTTTTAGGAGTTGAAGACGCGACTCACTTCAGCCCCAGTGTTAGCTTTACCCGATGGTACTGATGGTTTTGTGGTATATTGTGATGCTTCTAAAGTTGGATTGGGTTGTGTGTTGATGCAGAAGGGTAAAGTTATAGCTTATGCCTATAGACAGTTGAAATCTCATGAGAAGAATTACCTCTTGAATTAGTAGCTGTAGTTTTTTCTTTGAAAATCTGGAGACATTATTTGTATGGTGTTAATATTGATGTGTTTACTGATCATAAAAGCCTGCAGTATGTGTTTACTTAGAGCCAGTTGAATCTTAGACAAAGAAGATGGTTAGAGTTGCTAAAAAACTACGATATGAGTGTGTTGTATCACCCGGGCAAGGCCAATATTATGGCAAATGCTCTTAGCAGGTTGTCTATAGGTAGTGTAGCTCATGTAAAGAATAATAAGAAAGAATTGTCTCATGATGTGCATCATTTGGCTAGCTTGGGTGTTAGATTGCTTGATTCCGCTCAAGGAAGTATGTTAGTTCAGAGTTGTTCTGAGTCATCTTGGGTCTCGAAGGTAAAGGGGAAGCAAGACAAGGATCCTAGTTTGGTCAGACTGAAGGAGTCAGTTAAGGACCAAAAGGTAGAGGTTTTCTCCTAAAGGGGAGATGGTGTGTTGAGATTGCAGGGTAGATTGTGTGTTCCCGATGTTGATGATCTAAGGTAGAGAATTATGGCTGAAGCGCATGGCGCGCTATATTCTATTTATTCCGGTGCTACCAAGATGTACCATAATTTGCGGGAAATCTATTGGTGGAACGGTATGAAGAAAGATATAGCAGGATTTATGGCAAAGTGTTCTACTTATCAACAGGTTAAGGTAGAGCACCAAAGGCCCGGTGGTGTAATGCAAGAGTTTAGCATTCCTACTTGGAAGTGGGAAGAAGTGCATATGGATTTCGTAATTGGTTTGCTTCCTTCTCGTTGTCATCATGATTCGATTTGAGTTGTTGTAGACCGATTGAATAAATTAGCTCATTTCTTGCCAGTGCATTCGTCTTATATATCTGAGGATTATGCTAGATGGTATATCTATAAGTTAGTCAGATTGCATGGAGTTCCTTTGTCTATCATCTCAGATAGGGGTAATCAGTTTACTTCACTGTTTTGGAGAGCCTTTCAAAAGGGTCTTGGTACCCAAGTTCATTTGAGTTCTTCTTTTCATCCGCAGACTGGTGGTTAGGCTGAGAGGACTATTCAGATTTTGGAGGATATGTTATGGGCATGTGCGCTTGATTTCAAAGGTAGTTGGGATGAACACTTTCCATTGATCGAATTTGTGTATAACATAGTTTCTATGCTAGTATTCAGATTTCCCCGTTAAAAGATTTGTATGGGAGAAGATGTAGATCGCCTATAGGTTGGTTTGAAGTAGGAGAAGCAGCTATGATTGGGCCTAATGCTATGTTTGAGGCTATGGAAAAAGTTAAGTTAATTTGAGAAAGATTGAAGACCGTTCAAAGTCGTCAGAAGTCACATGCGGATGTTAGAAGAAAATATCTTGTGTTTAATGTTAATGATTTGGTGTACTTTAAGGTTTCACCCATGAAAGGGGTGAAGAGATTTGGGAAGAAGGAAAGCTTAGTCCCCATTATGTTGGTCCATACAGGATTCTGAGTCGTGTTGGGAAAGTAGCATGTGAGGTGGAGTTACCCGCAGAGTTGTCTAGCATTCATCCGGTATTCCATTTTTCTATGTTTAAGAAGTGTATTTGTGATTCTATCGTGGTTGATTCTTCTGGAAGCTTAGATATTCAGGATAGCCTTTCATTCGAGGAGATTTCGATTGAGATTTTGGATTTTCAAATCCATAGGCTAAGGCACAAAAAAGTTCCTTTAGTTAAAGTGCTTTGGCAAAATCAATCTGTTAAGGGTGCTACTTGGGAAGCCGAAGCTGATATGCGAGCCAAGTACCCTCAACTTTTTTTTGTGAGTTCAGAGTGAGCTGAAGGTACCATTTTTTCTTAATTCCGCTCCTTTCTTATTAAAGATTCAGCTGTGTGTCTACTTCCATCACAAATTCATGCATTTTTATAGTATCCGAAGGTATAGAGTGAAGTAAGTCCTTTGAGTGAGTCATTCCAGCTATACGTCCTTATTTTTTTTCTTATTCTTGGCCTATCTGGCAACATTCGGGGACAAATATTTCCAAGGGGAGATATTGTAATACCCCGAGAACTCTAACCAATAGTGCCACCATGACTCAAGCTCATGAGAAATACATTATAGTGCTTTGGTTGTTTTCTGATCAAGGGTGATGTGTATTAAGGCCTCAAAGATGTTCTAGCAATTAGGTGAATCAAAACATCCCTTACTGATTGAATTCTTGGGAAGGATTTTGGCATAGTCAACTTCAAACAAGCATATCTCTTGTTACACTAAGAAATTTTAATCTCATGACCCACCAACAGATATATAATTGAATTAGCTTTCCAACAGTACCAATTTCACCCAAATCCGGTATCAGAGCGAAAAGTTATGCTTTTTACTCCAGTGTGTCAGCCTGGGAACTGTGTGACGACATTTTGTGATGACTTGTCACAAGTCCGACGGCTTGTCACAAAATGTCGTCACCTTAAGTATAAAGTCATAAATTCCACCCTTTTGTGACGATATTTCATGACGACTTGTCACAAGTCTGACGACTTATCACAAATGTCATCAGCTATTTTTTTCAGCAACTAAAGGACATTTTTGCAAGGATATTTTAGTCTTTTCCCATCTTTTGGAGGCCCCTATATATATGAGAATCCCCATCCAAACCCTAATTTCTTCATATTCTCTTAAGAAAATATATCTAGGATTTCATTCAAGAACATTAATCTTCCAAATATCATCCATAAATTTTCAAGATTTCTTCAAGAACCAAGTTCCTCATAGTGTGGGCTTCGATAATCATTTATTACAAGTGCGGATAGAGTCTCAAGCACTAGAATTCATCCAATTTCAAAGATTAAGGTATTTGGGGTTTTGAACAAGAGCAATCCTTTCGTTCTTGTGCCCAAAGGTTTGATTTCTATTATGGATTTATATGATTTTGCAAGTGGATTTATACCCAAATTACTTCATCATGAGACTATGAGATTATAAATTGTTCAAGCTTTGTTATACATAATTATTTTACTATTCTCAAGTTATGACTTGATATTTAATATTGTGAATTTCATTTTTCTACCATGAGTTGATATTTCAAGTGCTTTCAAGATATGTGTCAAGCTTGAAACTTCCTTATGACAAATTGGATTATTGAGTATATTGATTCATGAAATTTAGTTGTTACAATGAGTCTTGATATTTCCTCAAAGTTATTGATGTTGCCATGAATTAATAAATTGATACATTTTGATATTGGGAAAGATTGATTTGATTTGAGTCGAGTTAGGAATCCACAAATTGATTATGATTTGATAAATGAGAAAGAGATTTGATTTGATCTTCATGATAGACCCTTGTGATGTTTGTGGTGGATTTCCTAGTGTATTCTGAGCTTGTGTCTGGGAGTAGTATTTAGCATCGAGCAGGAAATGTGGTATTTCCCCCAAAACTACGTGCCACCATAGGATTGGTATTGATATTTATGGGCAAGAGGCCGAGTATGAGATTGTGATCACTAAATCGAGGTTGTACTCCCTGGCAAGAGTACGATGCTCCCGCCAATATGGGGTTCTCTTCTTAAGAGGGCAAAACGTTGGACTCTATGTAGCTCACATGATTTATGTCGGTTATAAGAACCTTCCATGTCCATAAGAGTTGAGTTTCTTGAATTACCGAGTTACTCCGAGTTTTGAGTTGAAGAGTTGAGTTGTTTATGATGGTTTATCAGGTTTTTATCATATGATTTATTTACTATGAGATCTTGAAAGTATGTTTCAATCTAACTCAAGCCAAGTGAGACCTCATTGTACATATGCATATTTTCATAAAATTTATGATGATATTTTCATTATTGCATGCACCTCCACATACTCAGTATATTTTAAAGTGCTGACCCACATATTTTTCTATGTGCTACATTTTCTCGTAATGTAGGTTCAGGTACTCAGCCGCAACCACGTTAGAGATATTCGGGTTCCTCACTATGTTTCCTCAGTGGTGAGTCCTCATGGTTCGAGGGCCGTGTCTAAATTTTTGTGATATCATTTTGTTGTTATGGCTTTCAGTACTGTTGAGTTAGTTGGGGGTTTGTCCCAAAGGCTTTTTGATTTTGATGTATAGAGGCTTTGTCAAACTAGAGGGATGGTATGTACAGACATTCAATATATATTTTGGTTGTACAGTTTAGTATTCTCCAATATCTCTCTTGAACCCGATGTGATATATCTCTTTATTATGCATGACTATTATTGAATTGAGTTCCTTGAGGTAGTGTCTAGCTCCGAGGGTTAGCTTGGGGCTACATGTAGCCCTACACACCATCTGACGTCTCGGGATGGAAATTTTGGGCCATTTCAAAGCTTAGTATCAGAGCCTAAGGTTTAAGGAGTCCTAGGTCCTAGGGAGTCTGACAAGCTGCGTTATGTAAAGTCTTGATCATCGGTGTGTAGCGCGCCGCATCTATGAGAAAGAGGCTACGGGACATTTTAGGAAAAGTCATTTTTTTCTTTCTAAAGTTTATCGTGCCTACAACTGTCTCTTTATTTGTGATTAACTCGTGCTCTCTTATAACAAAAAATGCCTCCTCATCGAGCTCATAGAAACAACGAGAAATCTCAACCCGTTAATCCCCTAAATTTGCATGTGTCTCATGCAGAATTTCGGGCAGCTTTTCAAGTGCTAACCCAGGCAGTTACTGCCAATGCTCAAGCTAATGCCCAGGCTACTGTTCTGCCTCTGGAAGAGAATAATTCTGCTGCATCTCGAGTTTATGACTTTATGCAAATTAATCTGCCTGAGTTCTTTGGGTCGAAGGTAGGTGAATACCCACAGATGTACTTGGATGAAGTGAGAAAGATCACCCAGATTATGCATGTAACTGGGAAAGAGAGTGTTGAATTAGCTGCCTATCGAATGAAAAATGTTGCATATAATTGGTTGGAGATGTGGGAAAGAGTAAATGGGAGGATGCTGCTCCCATGACTTGACAGTTATTCCAGGATACGTTCTTGGACAGATTCTTTCCTCTTGAGATAAGAAAAGTAAAGATAGAGGAATTCATGAATTTTAGACAAGGTTCCATGACTGTTAAGGAGTATTGACTTAGATTCAATCAGTTATCCAAATATGCTCCTAGTATGATGGCTGACCCCAGGACCATCATGAGCAAGTTCGTGAACGGTTTGTAGAGTTACTTTATGAAAGAGTGTAGATCTATTATGCTTAATAGAGAGATGAACCTTTATCGGTTGATGATACATGCCCAATAGATTAAAGCTGATAAGGTAAAAGAGATGGAGAGAGTAAGAGGTAATAAAAGAGCTATATCAGAGCAGCAGGGATTCGATCAGTCCAAATTCCATGAAGGTAACCACCCTTAATTCCAGAGACGTCCGTTTATGCCCATGCCTTCCTCAGTTAGTGCTCCCACACCTAGAAACAGGCAGCAGCAGGGAAACATGCCTATCCCATCCAGGTTTTAGAAAAGTGTAAATAATAGACCTCATCCTCTTTTATGTGTAAAGTGTGGTAGAGATCATTTTGGCGAGTCTTTTGTTGATCAAAGGGGTTGCTTTGGTTGTGGAAAGTTGGGCCACCGACTAAGATATTGTCCGTATGCTAGACATGGGAGTCAAGATGCTCGTCCCCAGAGTCAGGTTACCAGTACCCCCTCTCCCGTAGTCCACCTAGTTCCTCCTTAGGGTGCCTCTTTTAGTACTACTGGCGGTTCACGCCAGAACTGCTTCTATACTATACCACCTCACCAGGAGCAGGAGGACTATCCAAATGTTTTCACTGGTATGCTCCATGTCTTTCATTTCGATGTGTATGTATTGATGGACCCCGGTTCGATTTTCTCTTATGTGACACCTCTGTTTTCTGTAAATTTTGAGATGGACCCTAAACGAATTCCTGAGCCTATTTTGGTTTCTACCCCGATAGAAGAATCTGTTATTGCTAAGCGACTGTATAAGAAGTGTCACGTCATTATCCTTCATTGGGTTATATATGCTGATTTGATTGATCTAGATATGGTTGATTTTTACGTCATTCTGGGTATAGATTAACTTCACTCGTTCTATGCGACTATAGATTGCCGTACCCGAGTGGTCAAGTTTCAGTTTCCTAATGAGCCCGTTTTTGAGTGGTCCAGGACATATCCTACCTCAAAGCTAGGAAGTTGATTTCCAAGGGTTGCATCTATCACCTAGTTTGAGTTAAAGACTCTAAGTCTAAGACTCCGACTATTCAGTTAGTTAGCATTGTTAATGAGTTTCCCGATGTTTTCTCGGAAGATCTCCTAGGGGTCCCACCTAATAGAGAAGTAGAATTCGGGATTGATCTCCTTCCCGACACTCAGCCTATTTCTATTCCTCTGTACCTTATGGCTCCTGCAGAACTTAAAGAGTTGAAGGAGCAACTCAAAGATCTCTTAGACAAAGTCTTTATCAGACCCAGTATTTCCCCATGGGGTGCACATATTCTATTCGTGCATAGGAAAGATAGTACATTGCATATGTGCATTGACTACCGTCAACTTAACAAGGTAACTATCAAGAACAAGTACCCTCTTTCCAGAATCGATGATTTATTTGATCATCTACAGGGTGCAAGTTATTTCTCAAAGATAGACCTTAGATCTGGCTATCATCAACTTAAAGTGAGAGAGTGTGATATTCCAAAGACAGCCTTCCAAACCCGTTATGGTCATTTTAAGTTTATTTTCATGTCCTTTGGGTTAACCAATGCTCCAGCAACCTTCATGGACCTCATGAATCGAGTGTTCAAGCAATATCTAGATATGTTTGTCAATGTATTCTAAGATAATATTCTTGTGTATTCCCAAAGAGAGGATGATCATGCCGACCATCTTAGAATTGTCTTGCAAACTCTTAGAGATCATCAATTATTCTCTAAATTTAGCAAGTGTGAATTTTGTCTAAGGTCAGTTGCTTTTCTGGGTCACATTGTTTCCGTCAAAGGCATTAGAGTCGATCCCAAAAATACAGAAGATGTAATAAATTGGCCTAGACCTACCTCCCCATCTGATGTTAGGAGTTTCTTGGGTCTAGCGGGTTACTACCATTATTTTGTTAAGGGCTTCTCTTCCATTGCATTTCCCATGACCCGGTTGACCCAAAAGAAAGTTAAGTTCCAGTGGACAAATGCCTGTGAGAAGAGTTTTCAGGAGTTGAAGACTCAACTCCCTTCAGCCCCAGTGTTACTTTACCCGATAGTACTGATGGTTTTGTGGTGTATTGTGATGCTTCAATAGTTGGTTTGGATTGTGTTTTGATGGAGAGGGGTAAAGTTATAACTTATGCCTCTAGACAGTTGAAGCCGCATTAGAAGAATTACCCAACCCATGATCTTGAATTAGCAACTGTAGTTTTTACTTTAAAGATCTGGAGACATTATTTGTATGGTATTCATGTTGATGTGTTTACTGATCACAAAAGCCTGTAGTATGTGTTTACTCAGAGGGAGTTGAATCTTAGACAAAGAAGATGGTTAGAGTTGCTAAAAGACTACGATATGAGTGTGTTGTATTACCCGGGCAAGGCCAATGTTGTGGAAGATACTCTTAGCAGGTTGTCTATGGGTAGTGTTGCTCATGTAGAGAATGCTAAGAAAGAATTGGCTCGTGATGTGCATCATTTGGCTAGGTTGGGTGTTAGATTGCTTGATTCCGCTAAAAGGAGTATGTTAGCTCAGAGTAGTTTCGAGTCCTCTTGGGTCTCGAAGGTAAAAGAGAAGCAAGACAGGGATTCTAGTTTGGTCATACTGAAGGATCCAGTTAAGGACCAAAAGGTAGAGGTTTTCTCCCAAGGGGGAGATGGTGTGTTGAGATTGCAGGGTAGATTGTGTGTTCCCGATGTTGATGATGTAAGGCAGAGAATTATGGATGAAACGCATGGCGCACAATATTCTATTCATCCCGATGCTACCTAGATATATCGTCATTTATGGGAAATATATTGGTGGAACGGTATGAAGAAAGACATAGAAGGATTTGTGGCAAAGTGTTCTACTTATCAATAGGTTAAGGTAGATCACCAAAGGCCTGGTGGTGTAATGCAAGCGTTTAGCATTCCTACTTGGAAGTGGGAAGAAGTGAATATGGATTTCGTAATTGGTTTGTCTCCTTCTCGTTGTTATCATGATTCGATTTGGGTTGTTGTAGACCGGTTGACTAAATCTGCTCATTTCTTGTAGTGCATTCATCTTATACAGTTGAGGATTATGCTAGATTGTATATCCATGAGTTAGTCAGATTGCATGGAGTTCCTTTGTCTATCATCTCAGATAGGGGTACTCAATTTACTTCACAGTTTTGGAGAGCCTTTCAGAAGGGTCTTGGTACCCAAGTTCATTTGAGTTTCATTTTTTATCCACAGACTGATGGTCAGGCTGAGAGGACTATTCAGACTTTGGAGGACATGTTGAGGGCATGTGCGCTTGATTTCAAAGGTAGTTGGGATGAACACTTGCCATTGATTGAATTTACGTATAACAATAGTTTCCATGCTAGTATTCAGATGGCCCCGTTTGAAGCTTTGTATGGGAGAAGATATAGATCGCCTATAGGTTGGTTTGAAGTAGGAGAAGTAGCTGAGATTGGGCCTGATGCTGTGTTCGAGGCTATGGAAAAATTTAAGTTGATTCGAGAAAGATTGGGCCCTAACTTTAGTCAAAATTATATCAGATGAAATTTTTGATGGTTTCATTGAGTCTGAAACATCAAATTTGGTATGGTAGCATAGTTCATTTGTGCGCAGAGGGTTTCAAATAAATCTCGAGCACCTAATCGGAGTCTATTTAGACTTAGCAAAATCTGATGTCTGACATTAGCTGGTGCTATCACTTAAACGACACCTGGATCTCTTAAGTGTTGATCTCTTAGCGACTAACTTATTCCCCCAGTCGCTTAATCAAAGACCATGTCGCTTAAGCGACACTGGGCTGCCTAAGAAAAGTGCCACGTGTCTTTGTCGATCGCTTAATCAATCTTTAGGTCGCTTAAGCGATGACCTCTTTAGCCATCATCAGATTGCTTAAGCAAATCTTGCTGGTGTTATATCACCCTTTTCACCCAATATTCCCCTCTTTTTCTCAATCCATTTTCACTATATTAGATAGCTTTGGAAGAGGAAAGGTGTGTCAATCATCCATTGAGCAAAGGTAAGTTAGTTCAATACTCCTTGGTTATTTCCTATTATTTTTCCTTGCTAAATTCCATAATTTTCTTGTAAATTCTTATATTTAGGCCTTAAAATTTCTAAACTTTAAGGGTTGAATTGAAATCAAATTTACACTTCACTTGTGCTCAATTTCTAAGCACACATTTCTTGTCCTTCAAGGGACCTCGTGATGAATTTAATTTTGGATTCTGTTTATGGGCCTGCTCTTGACCTGAATTTTGACCCAATCTTGTATATAGAAATATGGGTCTCGTTTTACTCCTTATTATGTGTAGATTACAATTTTGATAGCATGGGTGCATTTCAAAATCGTGGATCAAAGATAGATAATTTACGAATGATTCGACGGTTTGTGATTCGGCATCGGGGTAGGTTTTTGTCTACTCTTCTTCACGAAATAATGTATTATATAGGTTGTATATTAGATAGGGATGTTGGGGTATAATTATTGGTCGATTACCTTGACTTAGCCTAAATTATGAGTTTGGGGGATAGAGGGGTGAATCGGCCCTTAGGATGAAATATCTATTATGGTCCTAGGATCCTTTTACTTTAGGTTAAGAACATATTAGACATAGCTGAGGCTAGACCCTTTAGTCTAAGGTTTACTACTTGGCTCGATGGTTTATTATGGTTTCTTGAGTTACAGTATTATGGTTACATTTGATATATATATTATTAGGTCCGAGGTCGTGATTATGATCTTAGTTATACTCCGCGTGTGTGAATTATCCTGGTAAAGGATGTGGTCATAGCCTATGGATATTTGGATGCTTATAATTGTATTATTTGGATACTGATGATGTCATTACATGATTCAATACATTCATGTTCACTAAATGGTACTATTCCAACTAAAAATATGGTTTTACTACTATTTTCCTAAAAAGGTATTTTTATGAGATTTTGAGATTAAAAATAGCATTTTAGAGATTTGATCGAGATATATTCCAATCCACAATTTTACTATCATTATTTACTTTGGTCGATCGATATTCTGACCCTTCTATAATTTGATACTAATTTAATCCATGAGTTGATCTTGAACAATAGGTTTGCAGACTTACACTCTTTTGGCTACAATTTAAGTTCATGCATTTATTATATATATATATATATATATCAATTCAGTATTAGATGGAGTAGAGTGATGATGATGATTATTGGAAATCCTAGAGCTTGACTAGGTCGGTGTATACAGGTACTCTCGACCCCCTTAGGGTCCCCTTTGTCTATGAACCATTGTGTCAGATAAGAGAGGACGACGTAGGTCCTGTCTTTATGTGCCATCGAGCTGGATAAGGTGTATACACTGGTTTACTTTATGGCACTTGAATCGGTTATGGTATTATGTATTTTACTTAGAATTCATTCTTGCATGTGCATTGCCTATCACCAGTATATTATTTGGTCCCTATATCTATCAACCTTATAGTGGGTTGCATAGGTATAGTTTCTGAGTGTTGTTTGTTATGTGTTGTATGCTGACTGAGCCTTTTAGGTTATGGGGATCGATTTAGATATTATTTGTGTGGACTAGCCGATTACCGTATTGTTGTTATTATAGTTAGTTCATGGGAGTTGATTATGTTCTGATATTGGAATTTAAGGTATGATTCTGATTTCTTTCTCTTAAGAGTATTTTATCATGGATAATATTCTCATGTTTAGATATTTGGATTAAGGATCCTATTTATGCATGCATTAGTTTCCTACTTTAATTGGATACCTTGAGGTGCTAGATTGACCACCTTAAGCTGAACCCCTTTGAGTTAGTCTTGTATACCTATATGAATATACATATATCTAGATATGATTTTACCATATATCTCTTTCTTCCCCTATTTCTTCATATTGTATATATACCACTTGGCCTTGTATGCTACTATATATCCTTCCTCTATTCTTTATTTGTATATTGACCAATGATATATGGTATAGTGCATTAGTTCCTGAGTATGACTAGGATAGAATAGTTCATCCTTATTTTCTCTCTAGTATTATTATGTTAGCTTTCTAGATATTTGGGTTGTAGTTTATATTTCTACTTGCATGTTATCTATATCTTCATTATCTTTAGAGCTCAGTCATTAGTTGCCTACTAAGTACCACGTATTTGGGAGTTATACCACACTTCTGCAGCCTGCAAACCACAGTATGGATTCTCACCGTTGTTGTGTGTATTGCGCAGAGAAGCTATGGATCAGAGATTTAGGATGAGCTCCTGGCTTTTGGAGTATTACTATTCTCCTTCTTATAGATTAGATCGATCTCCATGTTATATTCAGAGATGGATTTTACCTATATATTCTTTTAGTGATTCATTTTGTATTCTTAACACATTAGAAGCTTTTGTACTGATTTTGCCAAGTTTTAGGACTGTCTTATATGTATTAGTCTTTTATTATGATTATTCTCTATGTTAATTTATTTCTTTTGTTAATTCATTACTAGCGGTTCAGACTACTGGTGGGTTATAGTAGATGCCATTATGACCTGAGAAATTGAGCCGTGACAATTTGGTATCAGAGCCTAGGTTTTACAGTGTATTGGTACAAGATCTTGGTATATAGTAGAGTCCTGAGATCAATGCAGAGACGTCTATAACCTATCTTTGAAAGGATACAGGGCATTCTTAGAAAATTCTATTCTTAACTCCTTATCGTGTGTCCATATTTCTATGAGCCTCAAGTATATTCTTTGACTTCATTTTGTCCCTGATAGACGACATGAGGTTATTGATAAAAGTGGATGGGTTTTTGACATATTTTCCCAGAGTTTTATCGCGATGTCAGAATAGGGAGCTAGAGATAGACATCGTGGATCTTCAGCATCGTCCAAAGGATTTGCGGCTAACCCAATCTCCGATAGAATTTGCGTCCACTTCAGCCTTTCGAGATTCGACATTGAGAATTCTGAGCCTCTTTATAGATACCTTACAACTAGAGTTAGGACCCGATTCATTAAGCAGTTCTCAGGCTAGAGTTGGGTTTGTAGGTGTTCAATAGGGTTTCTTGTCAATTTCAGAGTATGAGATTGGATTTCTTGAGTGGGCCAGACATATCCCTATGCTATATCCTTCAGAGCATGCGATGGTACACAGGTTTATTGGAGGACTAGCTATTCCACTTTTTCTGGCGTCAAAGTATTTGATAGTAGTTGCATCTTCTTTTTCTTAGGTTGTTGATCACGCGAGGGACACAAAGAGAGCATGTGTTAAGACTTATGGAGGTGACGGTAAGAGTCTATGTCATCAGTATGATGTTATTGGTATTCTATCTGGGAGTGAGAATTCTCTTGACAGAGATTAGCTTTATTTGTAGCCTATCAGTCCTACGCCAGTATGTCTAAGACTATAGGTGGCTCTCAGATTAGTCATGGTGGTTATAGTGGGCGTGGTTCTCACTGGACCCTGTGGAGTATTCAACATGGGTATTTGGGACATGGAGGCCATTCTATATCATTAGGGATAGCACCTCGAGTTATTTTAGGATTTTGTTGTGGTTGTGGTAAGATTAGACATTGGTCTAGAGAGTGCCCCAAAAGTGAGTTGGTTGCTCAGACAGAGTTAGCATATGTTTCCCGCCAACCTAGGGCTCCTGAGGTATGTTATGATTGCTGGGAGGATGATCATTTCAGTAGGGAGTGCCTCCGGCGTTAGTTGGTCGGTCATTTGGGGTCAGCTCATGTTTCTCACCATGTTAGAGCTTCAAGGGTTTTCTATAACTGTAGAGAGATTGGTAACTGGTCAAGAGAGTGTCCCTGGCTTGGGATCATTAGTCATTTATCTCATCTAGATCAGTTTCATAGTGTTGGGGCACCTTTAGTTAGAGGTAGTGCACTTGATACCTCAATTCATGATTCTGATGCTAAATTTGAGTTTAAATTTATATTTCCTTAGGCTTAAATTTATATTTCCTTAGGCATGTCAGGAATGTGACTTTGGATTTCACCTGAGAGGTATGCTTTTTATTTTCTGCCTTTGTATTTTTATTTGAGTATGTTGGGATTCTCGTGCCCACTGATAATTATGTGCCTTGGTAAATTTATATTGATTATTGTGTGCCCTGGTGTAGAACTTATGATTTTGTTAATACCCTTGTAGATGATTTCTTTCAGTAGTGGATAAAATGTATCAGTGCTGATATTTTCCCTAGGGTTATACTATTTGGGTTCGAGTCTCAATTACCTTAGCATATTGGCCTTCTTATGGCCCTAGTGTGGTACTTGTTTTTTATTTTCATTTTTGGTACCATTTACTCCAGATACTGATATTTATATTGTTGTTGTTGTTTGACATTGATCAATTCTTGCTTGATAGATGACTAAACTAGTATTATCTAGTTAGAATTTCCTTCCTTGAGATTCTGGTTTATGGCCTATGCGGCCAACTCAATTGGATGATGTCTCTCTTGTAGCGAGGTGAGGTTAGTCATTTTTCTCTTCTGTTAGCGAGGATACATTATTTTTAGTGGTCTTTAAGGGGGAGGTAGGTCAGCTTTCCTTGGTTCCATTATGGATTTAGAGTTGGTAATTTGGTTATATAGCCCATTTTTTAGGTTGACCAGTGTGGGACCTGTTCTTCTGAGTTGGCAAGTTCATCATCTGATAGTATTCTTAATGTTGATGTCGAGATATCTTGGATTTAACTTTTAGGTTTGTTGGTTCGCCTCCTAGTAGTAGCTTTTATCTTCATATTTTTGTGGAGTTGGATACTCCTTCTTTGCTGTGATATAGTTCTTGCTCTAGTGGAGTTACAAGAGGTGGAGATAGGTGATTTTTCCTATGACCACTTCTTAAGTTAGTAAATTAGGTATTCATACTGAGATGGAGTGTTGGTGTAATGCCCCGAGAGCACCCCCTGGACGTTACACGGTACTCTAGTCTACAAATAGCCCCAAGCTAACCCAGGATATCTTTTCAATTAAAAAACTCACGTAATTAAGATGGCTATCATATGAAGAAATCTAATGATACACAATCTCATACTTAAAGTGAATCTTTAACTTGGAAATCGTGGAACAAACCTCTTAAACTTAAACTTGAACCTTCATTGTCAGACAAGCCTCTACAAATGACTAGAGAGCCACTGGGATAGAACCCAACTAACCCAAATGTAAAACTGAAATCAAATGGTTAAGTACTATTATCCGTAAAGGAGATCTAATCCATTGGACCCCGATCTATGAGGACTCATGATGTTGGATGTATTTATACATTCTAGCCTTTTAGCCTTATTTTAAGGATGATTCTTATTCTATATGTGTTGATAATGATATAAATGAGCATTTATGTGTCCAAGTATGTGTTTACAATGTTTAAAGGCATTTTCATATGAGTTTTGATTCAATTTGAGCAGTTAGAGTTCAACCGAGAAAACTAGTGTTACTAGCTAAAGCTAGGTGTTTGTCTAGTCTATTGTGTTGGGTTCTAATGTGTTTTAATGAGTTCCTAAGGTTGTTATTATGTATTTATATGTGAAAAAACTTATTGGTAATGTTCAAGGGTCAATTGGAACAAGCCAAGGGTCAAAACTACGAGTTAAAAATAAAAGTGAAATTAGCCTATGCTTAGCTCGTGTTTCTAGTTCACTGTTGAGTAAGTTGTATTATTTTGAGCTTTAAATTGTTGTGTTTAATTCTATAGAATGCTTGGTGAATGGATTATGATGATATATGAAGGATATAAAAGCTTCAAATCAAGTGGAAACAACTCAAAAAGGATCGAAAATGACCACGGAAGCACAAGACATAAGCTGGACGCAATTTGGACCCCTAGAATGTATTAGGCACGTGTGGAGTGTGTGATTGGACAATGGGCGCATGCCTAGTTATGGAATTTGGTTCCCAGTGATTCCATTTGACACTATGGTGTGATGCGTTGACACCAAAAATTGGGATAATTTTGCCTTGCTGAACAACAACGACGTGGAAACCAAATCCAAGTGGGGTTATGACTTGTATACTATAAATATAACGTCTTAAAACACGTTTTAGACATCTTGGAACCCCTAGATTGCTTGGAACAACTTTGGAGTCTACTAAAACTTCTTCTTAGGTTTTTCTTTCTTTAATTTAGCTTTCTTTATGGTTTTAATCATTCATACAATTACTTGAATTATGATTATGGCTATAGTGGCTAAAAGCCCTCTTTTCGGGGTTAAAGCCAAGAGCATGAGTACTATTATTTTGGGTTAAATTCGTTTAGTTTGCTTATCATTATTGGTTGTTTGTTTATTCTTGTTTGAATTATTTTATGGATTGATCACCTGTAAAATACATATATTGTCGACCTTTTGATCTCGGGAGAGGAAAGAGGGAGATAGAATGTGGAAATAAACAAATTATGATTTTTATTCTTTTATGAAATAAAGAATTTGAATTAGCGTCTAGGACAGGGATGTACTTAGATGCCTTTCTTGATTCAAACGTAGGATGATAGATTTCAAACACTTAATTGGATTATTACATCCTCGCTCAATGATGTAGTTGTAATGTCCATATTAGGTAAACGATTAGAGGTCGGGAGACCATGATCATACAATTAACCCTACAAATCAACATCCAAAATAAGCAAGTTAACGAATGTAGCTCAATTACATAGTATAATTGTTCGAAGTGCTTTAACCCTTGGTTTTCTCCTATTGATTGTTCCAAGACTTTTATTTACGCATTATTTACTTTAATTCCAAGTTACAATTTCAAAACTCTTTTTTTGGTTACGCTTGCATCAATTGAATCTAAATTGTGAACTAGAATAGAATAATTGTTAGATCAAGTCTCTGTGGAATCGATACTTGGCTTCATTAGGCCACTTTTCTACTTGATAAGACCACGTACACTTGCGTGTGCTCTTGGGCGCTGTCAAGTTTAGGCGCCGTTGCCAGGGACTTGTAGATTGATAACTATCTTATTTTTAGTTTAGCTACTTTGAGTTGTAAATAGTTTAGTTATTTAGTTTTTTTTAGTTTTTTTTTTATTTCTCTTTTTATCACACTTCTTGACATGGCAGCCGATGATAGATGGCTTGCAAGTGATGATGATTCTATATGGTGTATGGTTTGTGGCAATAGTGGCCATTTTGAAGATATGTATGTTGTAAACCCTAATACAGTAATGATTGTGGGCTATGATCAAAGGCAATACTATGTGAACGCCTACAATCAGCAACAACAGTTTCAGCAGCCGTAGGTTCAGAATTACCAGGCTTCGATTCAAACAAGCAATTTGGAAGAGATGTTGAAACAAATTCTAGCTGATCAAGCATAATTGTCAGCAGATATAAAGAGTTATACGGCTAGTTTAGAGCATCAACAAATTGTCATAAACAACTTGAGGATACAGATAGGGCAAGTGCAGCAGATACATAATACCAGACCTCAAGGTGATTTTCCATGTGACAATGAACAAGTAATTGTAATCGTTTGGAGGAATGGTACAAAGCTCAATGAAGAACCTCTAAAATCTCAATGAAGAACCTCCAAAGACAACTAAGGAGGTAGATGCAGAGTTGACTGCACAACCTGTTAAAGACAAAGTTGCTAAAAATTTGAAGAAGTCTGAGTACTCGGAAACTAAAATTGTTGAACAGGTTAAAAAGATAACACCACCACCATATGAATCACAACCATTCAAGTTTCATCGTTTGTTAAGACTTAAATTGAGGAAGTGAATAAAAGTGAGGGTGTTAAGGATAGTGTAAATTTTGAAGTGGGATTTGTTGGGCCTCACTCAAAGCACTTTTCTACATTATGTTTAGATGATATCTTGTCTGTGGAATCATCTAGAATAGTGGAAGAGTGTAAATATGAGGAACAAAAATCCTATATTCTTGATTTTGCACTAGACAAGCAACATAAAAACACACCTCACCTCAAGGCTGAGTGGTTTACCATGCACAATCCATTACTCAGTTCATTAATATTTGTACCACCACCCTATGAGCGAGAAAAAAAAATGGATGCTAAGTTGGGGGTGAAATTCTTATCCACAAGATGGAGGAAAAAGTTAATTGGGTCATGCCGCGATACTAAATTAGGAACTTCCTGGGAGGCAACCCAAGTTAAGGTATTTTTTCTTTTTAGTTTTTACTTCATTTAGTTTTTTGTTTTGTTGAGTCACAGGTTGATGGAAAGTCTGAGTACCAGAAACCTGAGCTAAGGAGCATGGAAAAGACTGAGTGTGGGGTCACGGACCTTCTTGATGCAAAAAGATGCTACTAGCTAGACCTAGAGGCCTCAGGGAGTATTTCTATCTCTTACTTTTAAGTTCACTTTGGGGACAAAGTAGATTTTTAAGTGTGGGGTGGGGGAAATTCTCAATTTTAGGCTCAATTTTTTTTGTAGTTTAGGAATAAGTGAGATACCCATGTTGGTGCTATTTTTGATTGTATGGTGCAAGTGTTTTGATTGTGTAAGCATGTTGATTATGTAAATTACTATTTTTGAGACTCCTAGGCTCATGATTATGACTCTTGTACTTGTTGACTTAAATTAAATTCATGTTATTGTTTGGTTGAGAATCTATGATGATCCTATGTGAGTCAAACATGTGCCATGTATGATGTGAGGTATTTTGTATATTCCTTGTTACATATGATGTCTAGAACTTGCCTGGTGTGTGTATAAAGCGAAATAAAGAGTGTGGGTTTAGGAGATAATTTAGGCATTTCTTTGATAACCTTGTTTTAGACCTTCTATATTTTCTACCCTTTGTGCATTATCCTAGTTAACCCCCATTGAGATTTTAGCCTTTTCTTTGGTATCCGCATGAGTAACCCAATCTCTTCTTTGATAGACCATAATTTGATCCAAAAAATCTTCTAAGTGCTTTAGTGAAAATTTGATTTAGTAAGGAGTTTAAGAAATTGTAGAAGAAAAAGGTGAAATTGATGCCCCAAGGTAATATTTATTAGTGCTTATATTTGATATGTGGTGGTTGGGAGAGATATAAATGGTGTTAGAAATTTTTTCATGGTTGTAGAAAAGAAAAAAATTAAATCTTGAAGGAATAAACAATACGCCCACGATGTGTTTGTGAAAATGCTTAAAAGAGATGGGGCAAAAACAAAAGATATGGGTGGATGAAAATAGTGTAATTTGGTTGTTGAAGATTGATTTTAAATGTATAATGTAGTGTATTAAAGTTCTTAGATAGGTTAGTCACTTTTTCGAAATAGTTCCTACCCATCCCTTAGCCTACATTACAGCCCGAAAAAGTTCTAATTGATCCTATGCCTTACATTCTAATATTAGTGGAGAATTACACTAAGGGCAAGCTTATGGTTCATTATGTGTATCTTGTGAATTTCTTGTGCGAGTAAGCATACTTTGATTCTTGTACACATTGTGATAATTTGCATTATTGTAAGTGATTATGGGTAATGCTCTTGTTATAAGGGCACATGTTTGATGAATATGGGTCATTCTTGTGATGTCTTTAATTGAGAAATATGCATGAGTTTGCCACTTGTGGAGTCAATTCTTGAGGCTAGGATGTTTTGAAGCAGGATTCTTGAGCTTTAAATGGTGTATAACATGCGTAGTGTAGAAACTTGCATTTCGTGTAGTCATTGTAGTACTAGCTTGAGTGTATTGCTTGTAGTAGAAGTGTGGATTTTTTCCAGCTCATGGTATTTATAGTTAAGATTTGTTCGAGGACGAACAAGGCTTTAAGTATGGGGTGGTGATGTTGGGTGTATTTATGCATTCTACCATTACTATTATAGTCTTGTTTTGAGGATGATTCTTATGCTATATATGTTGATAATGATATAAATAAGCATTTATGTGTCCAAGTATGTGTTTACAATGTTTAAAGGTGTTTTCACATGAATTTTGATTCAATTTGAGCATTTAGCACTACAACAAAAAGGTCTATTTAAGACCAACATTTAGGGACGAGTTAATAATTTCATCTCTAAAAGTATATATATTGGGACGAGATTATATTCTAGTCTCTAATTGTGTATTTTATTGTGAAAGTATAAAATATGGTCCTAAATTTTTTTTAACTGGTCCCTATTGATAATTTGAGCCTTTTCAAAAATTTTTAATTAAAAATAATTCGTTTAGGCTAATTAATAAATCAATAAAGCTCCAAAATGGTCATGTTTTTTAAAAATTAAAAGAAAAAACTTTGTTTTCTCTTAATTAAAAATACAAAAACGTTTCATATTCTTCATCTACCCTAATTTTTGCACAAACAATGGGTTTTCTCAATTCACCATTTTCCATGGCCGCTTTAGCAAGATCCTTGTGCTTTCTCAGTTTTGTTTAAGCGTTTTCTTAATTTTCCCTTTGGAGTGATCGGTAGTTTTGCTCAATTTCATAACACAACTTCCATTACAGCTAATCGGGTATGATTTTCCTAATTCCTCTTTTCAATTTCATTTGTTTGGTTCTCTAATCTATGTGCTTTCTCGATTTCGTCTATTTTCAATTTTGTTTGTATTGCTTGTTTGATTCAAATTTTGTTTTTGCTCAATTTTATTTATTCGATTTCACTGATCTCTGTTTTCTACTACATTATTTTCAATTTTTTTTCTGTAGTTTTTTATTGTATAAATAATATCAAAGCATGTATATAATGACTTGGAAAGAGGACTTGTCGGCCACTGCTTACAGATGACAGAACACATCATCAATTAAAGGGTCCTTGCCTTACACAAAATTTCACCAGAAAAATTATGTTCATAATAATACGATTAATACTAATATTTTCTACTATAGTGTCGATGAACTATTCATATTAATGACTCTGTACAGAGAAGTTACAACTTAAAAAACTTCTAAAAATGATTAGGATTATGTTATTACAACTTAGTATATGGTCGCAGAGACACATCTTTTAGCTTTCATATTATTTGTTCAATCATTGGAATATAAAATATATTTTCACATTTGAGATTATTGGTATGTTGAGATTGAGGGGAATTTTGCTCTAGTTCTGTTTGAGCCTAGTTTTAGTTAGGGTACGAATATTTAACAATCATGTTTGCAGCCATATGAACTTGACCTTATATCGGTTAATGGTGAAAGGAATTGCTCTGCGAAAAGGATTTAGTTTTTTTTTTATTTGGTTTTGTTTGAAAATATTGTAGGTTTAGTATGAAAGTTTCAGTCTTTCTTATGTTTTTATGCTTTTTAAGCTGATGAACGTGACTTTGTGTCTGTTTGTGAATTGTGTATGGAACTAGCTTTGCAGAAAGGACTAAGTTTTTTGTTTTATTTGGTTTTGTTTGAAAATAATGTATTCTTAGTATGAAATTTTAGTCTTTATATATTTTTTATGGTTCTTAGGATTTAAGAGAGTATAGCTTCATAATAGTTCACCGAGTATACCAGATTGGATGTTTGTTTCTATAATAGGTGAAATTGATTGAATTCAGTTTGTACTGATTTTTATTTTAAATTGAATAGGAACCATGGCGCTCGGCCAGACTTACTATTCACAAGGTGGACCTTTTCGTGAAGACTCTAGGTTTTTTTACGGTAGAAACCAGATAAGTGTAGTGGTTTATTCCTCTACTTACAACCATTGTAACATTGTTGATAGCCATCTTTTCAACTCTAATAGTTCCCATGACATGAGTAGGAATTCTAGCGAGTATAGCTACAGTTTTGATAATTTCATAAAGCCTAAGGCTGAACCTTCCATGAAGAGGAGGAAATGCTCAACTTCTGTCTGGGAAAGCAGTGGAAGGCACTCCCAAGCACCCAATGCAAGTAAAGATGTTCCTTCAAAGTAGCCAACCACATCATGTAATGTTCCTTTAAGGAATTCCAGAGTGTATGATGATGTCTATTCAACCTGTATACTGTAACAAAGATCAACCATTACTACAAGTACTTCTAAACCTCTTTTGAATGCAAGTGCACCCACGCGCTCTAAGCGTGACCATTCATGGCTTGAAGATACCGAAATCGACAATATCTTTATGCCTAAAGAGGAAATTGAGAGATGCTCCTCATCCAGGAAAGATGGTATTGATGCAATGTATGAAGCACATTTGTGATACTCGTATTGTGCTTTCCTTCAGAACCTTGGAATTCGCTTGGACTCGTAAGTTTTGTTTTGGGGTTTAAATCCATTTTATCTTACCTAACTTTGTAGATTTTACTTCAAATAGGCTCTTAAGCTTTTGGGACTTGTCTTCTCCTAGTTTTCTCTGGAGGATTGCTATCATAAGTTGCTTGTTCCTTTGAATTTATTATCCGATGGAACTAATTTTTGTTTATATCTTCTTGCAGGCCACATACTTCTATAGGAACTGCCATGGTTCTGTGTCACCTCTTCTTTGTGAGGCGATCTCATGCATGCCATGACAGATTTGTGAGTTTATTATTTTATGCGCTAAAATCTACTAGATTTTTGCTCCTCTAAACTTTATGCTTCTTGTGTATGATGTATGGCTAATTGTTACTATCTTTTTAATGTATGCAGTTTATTGCTACTGTTGCTCTTTTTCTTGCGGCGAAGTCGGAAGAGACTGCACGGCCTCTCAACAATGTTCTGAAGGCTTCGTGTGAAATTTTCCACAAGCAAGATCTTGTAGTTTTGTCATATTTTCTACCTATAGTTAGGATTTCTAATTTGTCCTTTTGCATTATTGATTGTTCTAATATCCTTCATATGGCAAGATTATAAATCTTTGAGCATAATTCTAATGCATTTATTATATGGTGTCTTTCTGCATGACTGGTTAACGCATTACTGAGGCTGAACAAATGAAATTGATCACTTTAAATTTTGAAATGAATGTGCAATATCTATATGAATCTCTTACATCTACCCTTGAAAAATTAGGGCTACATGAAATAGTGTTGGTGAATCTGGCACTGCATCTTGTTAGTGAAAGGTAAGTTAGTTAACCTCTATTGTGATTGATAATGTGGTTGAGGAATAAAAGTTGATTTCTGTTGGAGCCTTTCATTTTATTTTGGTATCATATCTTCTTTTCTAGAGGTCATAAATTCCTGTAATAAAACCAATATGTTGATCTAAAGGTATTCAATATTTCATAGTATATAGATGATAAGTTCTCATCCAATTTATGATTCATTTTAGATCTATACCTACTTGTAACTTGTGTAAATATGGATTTTCTCTCCCTTGAGTGCTTTAGCTACCCGTTCTGGCTTGTGATATTGATCTTTTGGATTGCTATATAATTGCAGGGTCTATAGAAGGATAAACTTGCTCACCTGTATGATATTTGCTAGCAGTTGATATGCATGTTGTACATCAAATGTTTTGTTTTATAGTCTGAAGTTAAAACTAGCCATTTCTTGTGGATGTTTTTCCATGCTGACATCTTAATAGTATGGCCATTGACCTAGACCAAGCATCTCAATTTGGTAAAATCTCAACTACCATTGTAGCATAATTCAAAGTCTTCCAAAAACGCCTCCTAGAACCCCTACTAGTTGTGCCATTATCAGGAAGATAAGCTTCCATGAAGGTCTATGTTTAGTTTATGTTTAGTTTCACTACTTCCTGCATTTAATGAATCAAGTCAGTCTTAGTCAAGAAGTTACAGAAACAAGTTACTCTGTGATAACTTGTAAGAAAATACCTATTTCTTGGAAGACATATTTTGCTGACTTTCTCTATTATACAAGATCTATGATGTAAAGATGATAGCCAAAGGAATCTGAAATGATGAAATGATCCAGTATCCCACTCCGTATGCCTCCATAGGAATGATGCCCTGTACATTGATTTGAAGAATTTCTGTTACAATTTTACAAACAAGTCACCTAGCATTTAAAAAATTCTTACAGTCTCATCATAACTTTTTTTTTCTATTTCTTTCCTCGTCTTGCCATTAACGTTCTCAAAGCAGTTGTAACTAGCAACAAACAATTCAAAAAAACACCTCTCAATCCTACAATCTACCTGATCCCACTTTCTTCCTATTTCACAATTGAAGAAAGTGAAAGATACTGTCATTCAATAAATGTCTTTTAGTCTATTATTATGACGAAAAGGGACTAAAGTCCGTATGCTAACCTAAATTTAAGTGGTATTTAAGCACCAATGTATCAAATTACATTTTAATCATTGGAGCTTAGCTTATGAATACACAGTTAGTGAATGAGATCAAATTAAACCTTAGGTACATTGGTAGCTTTACAATACTTCCTTTTGCCAAAAAATCTTCTACATATAATTCCTCTATACTCCGAGGAAGTAAGGGAAGTTCATTAAGTTCTTGACCATGTGTTATGTTGATAGATTGAACGCGAGAAATTATACATAAGCTATTAGGTAATGAAATAAAATTTTCATTCTCTACTGCTTGGTGTCTCTTCAAAATGCCAGCACTGTTTGTGTGTAATTTGATTCAGGAAGCAACTATGAAGATATCATTTCCTTATCCACTGTTCTAATCTTCAGTTAATCTATGTATTGATTAGAGTTTCTTATTAAAAATATTCTCTTAGTTTATCTATAAAATGGGTAGATGAGAGTTATGATAAGTGTTTTATTGATTTTTCTATTTAATTTTTAGTAGAGTTTGGTCTTTGACAGCTGCGTTCACTTCTATTAGGATATGCAAGAAATCAAAGATTGCTACGATAGGTTACTTTCTGTGGCAGCTACCACTGCTAATGGTGCTTATGGTAAATAATTGCCCTTTTCTTCACTCTAGTTTCTAATTGGTGTCGATGTTAACTTTGCAATAGGATAGTGTGTGTATTTCATCTTCTTAACATAACTCCTACTTGTAAATACTTTTATGAATATTTCTATATCCTTTTTTAATAGGGAATCCTTGATTGCCACTTGGTGCATTGTTCGAAACTCAGTGGATGATAGGCCTGCACTATACCCTTCCCCACTTAAATACTAGGTTGTTGTCTATGACAAGATCCATCTTTTCTACCTTAGCTTTATGAAATCAGGAGAGATTTTTAGAATAATTCATGGGATAGAATCATACTTATATCTAACTACTTTTCACTTATTTTTGACCCAAATAACGGATATTTTAAATATAAAACACTCAAGAAAAGACCTATGTTTCATTTGCATTTGTAATAGGTTCAAGCATCTAGCTCCAGTGGAACTTATTGGTTACTTTATGTTACTTCTCGAGGATCCTTGAAGTGTTGTTACAACTCCTTTTAGCAAGAGTAGAAAAGTTATTCGTTAACACGGTTGCTTATCAGGAATACATAAATGGAGTTATCAGTTAAACATAGTCTTTTAATGAATCAAGCAGGGAAGCAAAAGCATTACCAACTAAATTGAAAACATAGAATGGTTAATGAGGTACTGCAATGACATGTAGGTCCTGAAAATTTATGAAATGAATTAAGATGATGGAATTCTAACTATATGCTGTTTGATCCATCAAACCAATCTAGTTTTATAATCTTTCTTGTTTGAACATTCCAAAAATGGAATAGTTTGCTTATTATACTTGCAAGATTGAACTTATATTTTTTTTCTTTGAGTTGTCAGTAGAAATCAAATTAGCTTAGAGGCTCTGTACATTAGCAACACCTCCCCATTTCATATTTCAATACAATAACAAACTCAAACTGGATTTTTAGGATCCTGTACTAAGCTTTAAAGGTTCTTTTTGTTGTGTATCCTTTCCCCCCTTACTTTTGGTGTTCTTTGGGTAACAACTCCATGTTGGGTTGATGGCATTCTTATTTTTCGCCCACCTGCTATATGAAATCAGTGAATATTCATACAAATTTCAACTAACTCCTTAACATTGAAATACTAAATATTTTTACTTATGATTTATGAATAGCTGAACCGATTTCACAGATTATTTTTCTCCTAAAGTAATGTACTAATTTTTTTCTTTACTGTTGCAGGAGTTTCTTGATTTAGGTGAAACGATAGGAATTAGAAGTGGAGGACTTGATTATTTTTTTTCCCTGTGAATGGAAGCTAGCAATTTGAATTGAAAGTCGAGGACTTAAATAGTAGAAACAGGAGTTACTTGATTATTTTTTTGCTATGTATTCAAATGTTATGGAAAATTTGATATCACACTCTAGCTCGATCAGGATGGTAACTGTTTTTTATGAAACAAATATTAAAACTAATATCATGAGATGTTAGCTAAGTTTTTTGATTTCTAATTATATCATGTTTTTGTATCAAGATTTTCAATAGTAATTTGATATAAATTGATGAAATTTATTATTTTGTGATATATATTAGGCTCATTTGTGATCAATTAGAGACTAGAAATATTGCTTGCCTTTAAATGTTTATCTACGACTAGAGGTGTTGCTCGTCTTTAAAGGTTGATCTAAGACTAGAATATCGCTCGTCTTTAAAAGGTGAACTATGACCAGGATGTTGCTCGTCCTTAAAGGTTGATCTAGGAAAAGAATTTTGCTCATCGCTAAAGGATAATCTTGGACCAAGTACTTCTCGTCCCTTAAAGATAATTTAGGATAAGGTAGTTAGTCTATTTGAGACGAGATATATCGTCGCTAAAAGATAATTATGACCAAGTAGTTAGTCTATTTGGGATGAGATATATCATTGCTAAAGAATAATTATGACTAGGTAATTAGTCTATTTGGGACAAGATATATCGTCGCTAAAAGATAATTGTGACCAGGTAGTAAGTCTATTTGGGATGATATATACCATCAAAAAAGAATAATTACGACCAGGTAGTTAGTCGATTGGGATAAATATATACCATCCCCTAATACATAATTACAATCGGATTTTTTGCCGTCTCAAAAGGTTTTTAAGGACTAGCTTTGTTGACTCGTCGCTATTGATCTTTTGCGGCGGAGCCTATTAGGAGGGGACACAACCAGTTTTTTCCCGTCCTAAAACACCAATTGGGACAAGATTTGGACTTTTTGGGACCAGATTTCCCTTCCTTATAGGTTGTTTTTCTTGTAGTGTAGAGTTCAACCGAGAAAACTAGTGTTACTAGCTTGAGCTAGGTGTTTGTCTAGTCTATCGTATTGGGTTCTAATGTGTTTTAATGAGTTCCTAAGGTTGTTATTGTGTATTTATATGTAAAACAACTTATTGGTAATGTTCAAGGTTCAACTGGATCAAGCCAAGGTTCAAAACAATGAGTTAAAGATCAAAGTGAAATTAACCTATGTTTAACTCGTGTTTCTAGTTCACCGTTGAGGATGTTGTGTTGTTTTGAGCTTTAAATTGTTGTGTTTAATGATATAGGATTATTTTTTAATAGATTATGATGATATATGAAGGATATAAAAGTTTCAAATAAAGTTGAAACAACTCAAAAAGTCTCAGAAATGACCACGGAAGAACAAGGCACAAGTTGGACGCAATTTGGACCCCTGGAATGTATTGGGTGTATGTGAAGTGTGTGATTGTCCAATTGGTGCATGATTCACACCATTGGATTCATAAGGGGTCCAAAATGGTAAAACATCGCGTCGCAATGGCGAGTCAATTTGCAATTTTCCAAAAACCAGTGGCTCAATGCGATTCCACTGCTTCGCGGTGAGGACCCAAATCAGGAAAAAATGTCCAGTTATGGCATTTGGTTCCCAGTGATTCCATTTGAAACTGTGGTGCGATGTTTTGACACCAAAAATTGGGATAATTTTTCCTTGCTGAACAAGAACAACATGAAAACCTAATCCAAGTGGGGTTATGACTTGTATACTATAAATATAATGTCTTAAAACACGTTTTGGACATCTTGGAACCCCTAGATTTCTTGGAACAACTTTGGAGGCTACCAAAACTTCTTTTTAGGTTTTTATTTCTTTAATTTAGCTTTCTTTATGGTTTTAATCATTCATACAACAATTTGGATGTTGATTATGGCTATGAGTAGCTAAAAACGCTCTTTCTGAGGTTAAAGCCAAAAACATAAGTACTATTGTTTTGGGTTAAATTCGTTTAATCTGCTTATCATTATTGGTTGTTTGTTTATTTTTGTTTTAATTATTTTATGGATTGATCACCCGTAAAATACATATATTGTTGACCTTTTGATCTCAGGCGAGGGAATAAGGAGATAGAATGTGGGAATAAACAAAGTATGATTCTTATTCTTTTATGAAATAAAGAATTTGAATTAACATCTAGGACAGGGATGTAATTTGATGCCTTACTTAATTCAAACACAGGATGATAACTTTCAAACACTTAATTGAATTATTACATCCCCACTCAACGATATAGTTTTAATATCCATATTAGGTAAACTATTATAGGTCAGGAGACCATGATCATGCAATTAACCCTATGAATCAACAACCAAGATAAGCAAGTTAACAAATGAAGTTCAATTACATAGTATGATTGTTCGAAGTGCTTTAACTCTAGGTTTTCTCCTATTGATTGTTTCAAGACTTTTATTTACGCATTATTTACTTTAATTCCAATTTATAATTTCAAAACTCTCTTTTTGGTTACACTTGCATCAATTGAATCTAAGTTATGAACTAGAATAGAATAATTGGTAGATCAAGTCTCTGTGGGATCGATACTTGGCTTTCATTAGGACACTTTACTACTTGATAAGACTATGTACACTTGCATGTGCACTGTCAACTCACCACAAGTAGGGATTCAAGTAATGATGCCAAAATCAATCGTGCTGCTACAAACAGGCACCAGAACCTATATTCTGAGACAATGTAGCAAACAGACATATATGTGGATCAATACCTCTGGAATGTATTGAGTATATGGGGTGAATTCATAAGTAAAATAATTACTGAATATACACATCAACTTTCAAATGAGGCATGCTAAGTGTAAATGACTCATCTTGAGCTTGAATAAAACAAAGACTGTAAAAAAATTCATAAACATAAGTATGAATCCTAAGGATAAACTTTGTGAGCCATAACACTTCGTTCTAGAAGTTTACTTTTACTCTTTTTATGGGACATTCTTCTAATCGACATAAACCATGTGAGCTATCATGGAGCCCAACGCCTTACCTACATTGGGGAGAGCTGTCCTATCCTTGCCATCAGAATAGAACCTTAATCTTAGTAATCACTATACACTCATCCACATTGCCTTCTCGGTGCTAAATACTACTCCCAGAATACTTATATGCTCATACTTTAAGAAATCAACCTTATTATAGAATAAGGGTTTATAAACTGAAAATCAGTTATGCTTCTCTTTCTTTAAATCATAATCAAGAATAACAATTGTGGATTTTATTTCTTTATCTTTAGATCAAAGGATCAAGCTTTTCTTAAAATCATGGTATAGAACATACCAATGGAGCTTAAGAACATCAACTTTTGTAAACTTAGTACTTATACTTAAGCCTCAAATCTCATGCTTTCTTTCATAAAACTTATAATACAACATCATTCTTAAAAATTTACACAAAAATCTTTCATCAAATCATCAAATTTCAAGTTAAGATAATGAGAACATATGATAATAGCAATAATGGAACTCAAAACATGAATAAAGGGTATTTCTTGTACAAATCCATCTTTAAATCATATAATGAGATTATAAACTCATAAGTGTAAGAATTAGGGTATGAATCCTAATTTCAATTTATGTAAATTCAACTTTAAAACAAGTTTTGGGAACAAGGATGAAAAAATATCCTTGTTCATAAACCTCACATACCTTGAATTTCTTGAATTGGTGAAGTAAACTTGACCATTTGAGACTTGGAAGATAATCTTGAGAAGAAACCCTACTCTTATTTTTGAGAATGGAATAAGAGATTTTGTGTTATTTAATCAATGGAAAAGAGGGGGGAAATAACGCCTCTCCATAGTATAGGGTCGTGGGTTGGGAGTTATAAGGGGTAAAAGAAAAAAATCCCCTTAACTTAACTTCTTAGATTTTACTCGCCAGTTTTTACGAGTTTATTATACGACTCGTATGCAATGGTACGACTAGAATCCATGACTTGTAATCTTGGAAGTCTCTAGGAGGTCACACACTAACCAACCTACGAGTTTGACCTATGACTCGTATCATGCTCATACTACTCTTAATCCCTACTCGTATCTTGGATTGATTCTCAAAGAATTTTCACTGATGTTCTTACGACTTGGCTTCATATGACTCGTACCCTTCTTGATGACTCCTGGGGTTAAGTTATACTTTTAATAAAACGTCCATCATGCCACACCATCTTAGGTACGAGTCCAACAAATGACTCATATATTGTGCATACGACTCAAGGGATGAGTCATATGATGGACAAAAAACTTTTAGAGATAAGGTATCATAGTTGGATTGACCAGTTTCCTGCTTAGGTTGTAGTCCTACGAGTTGCTGGAGTTTTGGTTATTACTAGTACAGTTTGCAGCTTGGTGAGTTCTTGGGTATGTTTTGGTATTTCGTGGCCTCTAACGGATATGGAGTTGATTGCTTATGCTTTCATCCTGTGGTTTATCCTCCGTTATGATTTTTTTATCAACTATGTTTTGATTTTGGCTCTATCATGATCTAGTAGGGATATGTCTTATTTTGATAGTAAGGTTGATATGGGTAATTAGCCTTGGTTTGGACTTGTTAGCTTCAGTTTGTATTGATGGCTTAGAATAGTGTCTTGGAGGTTATACTAGATGTAGAGTGTGAATGCTTACCCATCTATAGTATTGTTAGATAGTTGAGATAGGGTGGTTCAGCCTGGGTGTTGAGATGCCAGCTGGGAGTTTTAGAGTTGGGTGCAACCTTTGACTTCAGATTTATCTCAGTATGGGTTTCACTTATAAGATGGCTAAGCTTACTCTTTATCTACCTATTCAGTCTTCTTTCATTAAATAGATTGGAGTTGATGTATTTTCGGATGGTAGGCCATTGATACTTGAGGATGGCTTCTTCTATTCTTGACCTAAGTTTTCTATTTTTGCCAGAATTCTTGGATGATCTTTTCAGTAGGAGTGGTATGCTCGAGTTTGATTCAACAAGGCTTCATCCTCAGTTAATGGGACATTCTGGAGCAAGTCATTCCGTGGAGAGTGTGTATGCTTTGGACTCCTATCTATTAATTTTGAGGGTCATTTGAACCAGTGTAGCATTAGCATAGATTACAGACCTTGGTCATCTCTATTTGTGTGCCCAGGTAGCGCCTTATAGATTTATTCTCATGCTTGTTATTATGGATTTTCGGTGGTTCAACTTTTATTCTTTAACGGTAGTGTGATAGGGGTTGCAGGGTAAGGACTCGTATGACTTTCTTCTTGGTTTGGAGTATATAACAGGTTTGGAAAGAAAAAAGAGTGGTAGAGTTAGATTTTGGAGTTGGTTTCATAAGTCATGCCTTGGATTATCATTGGCTTGGATGGTCTCTCACTTAGTTATGCCAATATCAATGTGGTATCAGTGTGTTGTGGTTTGGATTTGCATGCGCCAATCTTTCTCGATTCAGTTGGAGGCCAGTTGGTGGTTGAGGTTGAGTTTTGGGTGTTTGGGTAGTGAAGAAAGGAAGTTGGTTAAAAAAAGTAATACCTATGGTAAAATCCCTTGGAGGTGTTGTTTCTTCTTAGAGGTTATCTGGGGAGTCTCACTCAAAGCATGTAGGCCCAGTACCTTATCATTTTGAGTTTTTATGCTCCTCTTATCCATTGAGTTTCATAGACAGAAGTTCTTTTAGTAGTGGATATTATAATGACCCTCTAGGTTATTTCATTGATTTGCATTCATTTCTAGAGATTCAATTCTTTCCACAAAGGCTACAAGTCATTTATGATTTATCAAAATTGTCAATTTGGGTATCAAATAGTTTATTTGGGTTTTAGGCTCGTTTTTATGCTTTGGATCTTTCATTGTTTAGGATTTGGTCTTGGACCAAAACTCCTATGATATGAACTTAAAGACAGTGCAATCCACTCCAAAATATTGATTTTAGGCTAGAAGAACCCTTGGTTTAGGTCTCGATGCTTTCAGGCTCATTTTGGGCTATTTGGTGGATTTTAAAAAAGGAACTATAGGTGTGGGACCCACATTAGGTCAAAACAATCTCAAATGAAAGTTTTGATGGTTCCATTGAGTCTTAAATATCAAAATTGGTATGGTAGCATAGTTTGTTTGCACGCACGGGGTTCTAAACAAATCCTGAGCACCCGGTCAGAGTCTATTTGGACTTAGCAAAAAGTGATTCCTGGCATCAGCTGGTGAGATCGCCTAAGAGACCAACGTGGTCTCCCCCTAATCTCTTAAGTAAAGTTTACTTTAGTGACACTGGGCGGGATGAATTTCTTAAGCGACTTTGGATCGCTTAAGCGATTATTGCTTAAACGATCATCTGATCGCTTAAGAAATGCTTAAGCGAATCCTGCGGGTGTTATAACACCTTCTTGACCCAATTTTCCCCTTATTTTCTCAATCCATTGTCACCATTTTTGAGAGCTTTGGAAGCGAGAAAGTGTGGGCTATCATCCATTGAGCTAAGGTAAGTTAGTTCAACACTTCTTGGTCATTTTCCATTATTTTTCACTATTAAATTCCATCATTTTCTTGTAAAAGATTCTTTGATTTAGGTCTTAAAATTTCTAAACTTTAAGGGTTGAATTGAGACCCGGTTTATGCTCCACCCATGCTCAACTTTTGAACACATATTCCATATTCTTCGAGGAACCTCATGCAGAATTCAATTTTGGGTTCCGTGTGTGGGTTTCATAGGCCCATTTACAGGCCCCATGGGCCTGTTCTTATTTTGAATTTTAATTCGACCCTTTATATAGAAATATGGGTCTTATTTTACTCCATATGACATGTAGATAACTATTTTTATAGCGTGGCGGTATTTAAAAATTATAGAGCAAAGGCGAACAATATATGGACAATTCGAGGATTTGCGGTTCAGCATCAAGGTAGGCTTTTTTCTACTCTTTTTCATGAGATAGTGTATTATATATATTTTATGTTAGATAGAGATGTTAGGGTATGATTATTGCTAGATTACCATGACTTAGCCTAAATTATATGATTGAGGATAGAAGGGTGAATCATTCCTTAAGATAAAATATCTGTTATACTCCTAGGATCCTATTACTCTAGGTTATGAGCATGTTAGATATAGTTGAGACAAAGGAACCTTTAGTCTAAGGTTTACTACTTGACTCGGTGGATTATTATGTTTTCCCAGATTACGCTATTATGGTTACACAGGATATATATATTATTGGGTCCGAGACCGTGATTATGATATTAGTTGGACTCCAGGTGTGTGAATTATCCTTTTAAAGGATGTGGTCGTAGTCTATGAACATTTAGATTTTTATATTTGTATTGTTCAAATACTGATGATGGCATTGCATAGATTTAGCATATTCATGCTCACTAAATGGTACCGTTCCAACTAAAAACATGGTTTTACCACTATTTTCCTTAAAAGAAATTTATTTCCACTTTTAACATTTAAAATAAAATCTTTCATAATGGGAATCGTACCACCTTAATGAATGATTTGTGAGCTTTAAGATTAAAAATGGTGTTTTAGAGGTTTGACCGAGATAGTTTTATTCTATAATTTTTCTACTACTATTTACTTTGATCGAGAGAGATTCTATTCCTTTCTACACTTTGACAATAATTTAATCCATGAGTTGATCCTGGGCAATGAATTTACAGACTTACACTCTTTTAGCCACGGTTGGAGTTTGTGTATTTAATATAAATACATCTCTCCAATACTGGACAAAGTAGATTGATAATAATGATGATTATTGGAAATCCTAGATCGGAATCAGGTATGTGTATATGGGTACTCCCAAACCCCCTAAAGGCCCCTTCATCTGTGAACCATCATGCAGGAGAAAAAATATTGCCATAGGTCCTGCCTTTGTGAGTCGTCGAGATGGAGGAGGTGTATACACTGGGTAACTTTATGGAACTTGGATCGGTTATGGTACTATGAATTTTACTTATAATTTATTCTTACATGCATATTTCCTATCACCAATATGTTGTTTGGTCCTTATATCTATCAGCCTGATGGGAGTTGCATTGGTATAGATTATGAGTATTGTTTGTTGCATGTTGTGTGCTTATTGAGCCTTTTGGGTTATGGGGCCCAGTTTAGGTATTGTTTGTTTGGACTAGCCGGTTGTTGCATTGTTGTTATTATGGTTAGTTCATGGCAGGTTGATTATAGACTAATACTGGATTCAAGGTATGATTCTAATTCCTTTCTCTTATGGTTGTTTTATCATGTATAATTATCATTTTCAACATTTGGATTAGGGACCCCTTTTATGCCTATATTAGTTTCCTACTTTAATAGGGTGCCTTAAGGTTCTAGATTGACCACCTAAGATCGTACCCCTTAGAGTTAGTCTTGTATAGCTATATGAATATACGTATATCTAGCTATGATATTACTATATATCTCTCTCTTTCTTTATTTCTTCATATTGTATATGTATCCCTTGCCCTTGTATGGTATTATATATCTTTCTTCTATTCTTTATTTGTATATTGAATTCTTAGAAGCTTTTCCTTATGTAATTCAATACAAAAAAAAGGAAAAGAGAATGTGGTAGCCGATGCATTGTCTATAAAATATGTATTAATCAACACAATATCTTCCAAATTGATGGATTTTGAATGCTTGAAAATATGTACCCTAAGGACCCCAAATTTACTCCAATTTATAAGGATTGTGAGGAATGGGATAGGGAATGATGGATTAGAATAGGTCTTCTATACCCTATTTTAATTTTGATGGTTTCTTGTTCAATAGAAAAAGTTTGTGTGTGCCCTTAAGATCTTGGAGAGAAGTGTTTGTTATAGAAGCATAAGATAGGGGCTTGATGGGTCACTTCGGGGTTAACAAGACCCTTTGGATACTAGAGGAACAATTTTAGTGGCCAAAAATGTGTGATGATATTGTACGAGTATGTAGCTAACATGTAGATTGTAGAAGCACTAAATCGCGAATTCTCCCTCAAGGGTTGTATACCCCACTTCTTAGTCCCCAATGTTCTTAGCTTGATATCTCTATGAATTAGTTTTGGGGTTTGCCTAGGACAAAAAGTAGAAGAGATAGTATCTTTGTTGTGGTTGATCAACAACAACAACAATAACAAACCCAGTGTAAAGCATGTTTTGATGCCTTGCAAGTAAATTACTAGAATCCAAGCAAGTAAATTACAAGGGTTGCAAGCTATGTTCATGAATATAGAGATGTTGGAGCATGTTTTGATGCCTTGCAAAGGATACCATGTGTTGAAGATTAGATTAAGAACTCAAGAAGAGGGAGATCACTCACTGCCTCAAGGTGATGACCTACTTGATGGATAGTCAAGTGTTTGACCAACCGTCCCATGAGCCATCAAGTGAGGTCCAAGAAGACCCCTCACTGTTTAGGGGTGATGGGTGTAGTGACAGGTAGTCACCCCCTTGAAGGTCAGTCAAGGGTATCGCCAAGGACAACTAGTATACTACTTAGGGTTATTTTCGTCTTTTAATTGTGGGTCACTTTTGGGCTTTTGTAATATACCATAAATAGTAAATTCTAAGTTTTACTTTCCTTAGTTATTTGTAGATATTAAATGAGACAAACACTTGAGTGTGTGATTGGAGACCTTTTGTTGAATGTTTGTTAGAAACGAGGGTTTTGAAGGCAATTGATTCCTTCTTGGTCCATGTAGAGATTAGGTGTTTGTTGATAAAAGATGTAGGAATTTTGAATTTAATATATTTAATAGTTCCTAGTTCTTTCTCTTCTTATTTCAATCTGTAATGATCCTCTAGGTTATTTTCTCAATTTGCATGTATTTCTAGAATTTTGAGCTTTTGTACAGTGGCTATAAGTCATTTATGACTTGCCGAAACTGTCAGTTCGGGTATCAGATAGTTCGTATGGGTTTTAGGATCATTTCTTTATTTTGGAGCTTTTACTATTTGGGATTTAGTTTTGGACCAAAACTCCTAGTACATGACCTCAGATAAGAATTCCAACAATGCCATCAACTCTAGAACATTAATTTTAGGCTAGGAGGACCCTTAGTTCAGGTCCCTAGCCTTTCAGACTCGTTTTGGGCTATTGGGTGGATTATATGAAAAATTGAACTCTAGGTGTGGGCCACACATTTAGTCAAAATGATCTTGGATAGATGTTTTGATGGTTTCATTGATTCTAAAACATTGAATTTGGTATAATAGCATAGTTCGTTTCTGCGCACAAGGTTTTTAATGAATCTTAAGCACCCGGTCGGAGTCCAGTTGGATTTAAAAAAATTTGATACCTGGCATTAGCTGGTGTGATCATTTAAATGGAACTTGGATCACTTAAGTGACTAGTTTGGTCCCCCCCAAATCTCTTAAGCAAAGACTATGTCCCTTACGCAAAACTGGGTTGCTTAAACGAAGGGCAACATATCCTCGTTGATCACTTAAGAAAACTTTGGGTCGCCTAAGAAATAATCACTTAAGTCATCATTCAATCTCTTAAGAGAATCCTGCTGGAGTTATATCACCTTATTCACCCGATATTCCCCTTATTTTCTCAATCCATTTTCACTATTTTTGATAGTTTTGGAATAGGGTAAGTGTGGGAAATCATCCATTGAGCTAAGGTAAGATCCAAAGGGTAAGTATGGGCAATTATCCATTGAGCTAAGGTAAGTTAGTTCAACACTCCTTGGTCATTCCCCATTATTTTTCCCCATTAAATTCCATCGTTTTCTTGTACATTCTTAGATTTAGGCCTTAAAATTTCTAAACTTTAAAGGTTGAATTGAGATCTGATTTATGCTCCACTTGTTCTCAACTTTTGAGCAAACATTGTTTGTTCTTCAAGGGACCTGGTGACAGATTTAATTTTAGATTCCTTTTGCATGCCCATTCTTGACCTCAATTTTGATCTGACCCTTTATATAGAAATATGGGTCTCGTATTACTCCTTATTATGTGTATATTACTATTTTTATAGCATGACAACATTTCAAAATTGTGGATCAAAGGTGAACGATTTGCAAATGATTCAAGGGTTTGCGATTCGGCATCGAGGTAGGCTTTTGTCTACTTTTCTTCATGAGATAGTATATTATATATGTTGCATGTTATATAGGGACGTTAGGGTATAATTATAGGTCAATTACCTTGACTTAGCTAAAATTATGAGTTCGAGGGATAGAAGGTGGAATCAATCCTAAAGATGAAATATCTATTATGGTCCTAGGATCCTTTTACTTTAGGTTATTAACATGTTAGTCATAATTGATGTTAAGGACCCTTTAGTATAAGGTTTACTACTTGACTTGGTGGATTATTATGGTTTCTCGAATTACAATATTATGGTTATTCTTGATATATATATTATTGGTCCTGAGGTCGTGATTATGATATTAGTTGGACTTCGTGTGTGTGAATTATCCTGGTAAAGGACGTGGCGTAGCCTATGGACATTTAGATGCTTATAATTATATTGTTTGGATACTGGTTATTTCATTATATAGATTCGATACATTCATGCTCACTAAATGGTACTATTCCAACTAAAAACATGGTTTTACTATCGTTTTCCTAAAAAGGTATTTATTCCTATTTTCTTTCATAACGGGAATCATACAACCTAAATGAATGATTTGTGAATTTTTGAGATTAAAAATGGTGTTTTAGAGATTTGATCGAGATAGATTCTAATCCATGATTTTACTATCACTATTTACTTCGGTTGAGAGAGATTATGACCTTTTCTATACTTTGATACTAATTTAATCCATGAGTTGATCACGAACAATAGGTTTGCAGACTTACACTCTTTTGGCTACGGTTTGAGTTCATGCATTTATTATATACACTTCTCTCCGATATTGGATGGAGTAGAGTGATGATGATGATTATTGAAAATCCTACATGTTGACCAAGTCGGTGTATACGGGTATTCTCAAACCCCCTAGGGTCCATTTTGTCTGTGAACCGTCGTGTTAGAGAAGAGAGGATGTCATAGGTTCTGTCTTTGTGAGTCATTGAGATGGAGTAGGTGTATACACTGGGTTACTTTATGGCACTTGGATCAATTATGGTATTATGGATTTTACTTAGAATTCACTCTTGCATGAGCATTGGCTATTACCAATATATTGTTTGGTCCTTATATCTATCATCCTTATAAGGGTTGCATAGGTATAGGTTCTGAGTCTTGTTTGCTATTTACTGTGTGCTAATTGAGCCTTTTGGGTTATGGGGCCCGATTTAGGTATTGTTTTTCTGGACTAGTCGATTACTATATTGTTGTTATTATGGTTAGTTCATGATAGGTTGATTATGGACTGATATTGGGATTCGAGGTATGATTCTTATTCCTTTATCTTATGGTTATTTTGTTATGGATAATTATCGCACGATTAGATATTTGGATTAGGGACCCCGTTTATGCCTGCATTTGTTTTCTACTTGAATAGGATGACTTGAGGTGCTAGATTGATCACCTTAGGTACCCTTTTGAGTTAGTATTGTATACCTATATGAATATACATATATCTAGTTATGATATTACCATATATATCTCTCTTCTCTTGTTTCTTCATATTGTATATATACCCCTTGACCTTGTATGCTACTGTATATCCTTCTTATATTCTTTATTTATATATTGATCAGTGATAAACGGTATAATACTTTAGCTCCTGAGTATGGCTAGGATAAATGATTCATCCTTATTGTCTTTCTAGTGTTATTATGTTAGCTTCTTGGATATTTAGGTTGTATTTTACATTCCTGCCTGTATGTTATCAATATATGCATTATCTTTGGAGCTTAGTAGGCAGTTTGCTATTGAGTACCATGTGTTTGGTACTCACACTACACTTCTGCAGCCTGCATATTATAGTATGGGTTCTCTCTATTATTGTGTGCATTGTGCGGAGCAGCTGTGGATTGGAGATTCAAGGTGAGCTCCTAGATTCCGGAGTGTTACTATTCACCCTCTTGTAGATTAGACTGATCTCTACGTTATATTTAGAGATGGGTTGTACCTGTGTATTCATTTAGTACTTCATTTAGTATTCTTAATAGATTAGAAGCTCTTGTACTGATTATGCCAGGTTTTGGGGCTATCTTATATATATTAGTCTTTTATTATGATAATTATGTTATCTTCATTCAGTTCTCTTGGTAGCCTGTTACTAGCGGACTAGCAGTTCTGGACTACAGGATGGCTTACCTATTAGTAGGCTATAATCGGTGTCATTACGACCTGAGAAATCGGGTCGTGACATAATCTAACTATCTTCTACACAGTCTAACTATCTTCTATCTCTTATTATATTATTCCTTCATTTTTCTAGTTAAATTCTTGTTCTTGTAACTTTTCTCACATCAGGGTAGGAGGTGGGGCTGATTGTACTTAGCAAAATAACAAATCAAATTATAACATATGATTAAGAATCAAAGAGATGTTTAGCATGACAAAGAGAAATTTAGAAGGATCATCCTTGATGTGCCCTGAAGCAATATTACCTCGGACGGTCAGGGTCGCTTTGTAATTGGGTAACCAATAGATCCTGGTGGAAGAACTACTTGACAGTTGGAACACCCCCATAATGATTCTCAGACAAATCAAAAAATCTATCTTAGGCTTAGCAATAACTTACCTCTAATCAACCTCGAGCCTTATGTCAAAACCTAGGAATGTGCTACTAGGTAGCCTTTTCAAAGCTAGCATATAGTCATTTCAATAGAGGCGACAAATCATCTAATCTTTTTGAACTATAAAAGAGAACTCTTAAATCCAGGACTACAGAAATCTAGGACTATTAGATACAGTCAAATCAGTACAGTACAGAACCCATCTAGTTCCATCAGTATCAGGACTGTCAGATGTAGTCACTCATGTCATCAGTATTCAGACTTAGTAATCATGTTATCACGAACTCAGTTAATAGTATATTAATTATACAAAACCCATGTTATTAGTATTAAGTTTTAGAAGGGTCAGATACAGTCAATCAGACCAGGTCTTCATAATTAGAACTGTCAGAAATAGTCATCCTTTTATCAGTAATATGACATCAGTTCCTCAGTACTCAATAGACTCAGTCATTCAGTATCCCTGAATTAGTACTCAAATATCAGTAAATCAACATTATCATAATTCATGAGTCAGTATTATCACGATCTGAGTTCCAGTTACGTATTCATGCATGTATTCTCACGTTCATGTTATACAGTCAGTTAATTTTGTTTATGCATATGAACCCTTGCATTTAGCCTACCTTACTTGCATACCCGTACATTTAACGTACTGACTCATTTGCGCTATGGTGTTTTATACCATAGGTTTAGAAGCACGAGCTCCCGAGCATCCTTAGTAGATCAGACGTTCAACAGCCAGACTAATAGTGAGTCCTCATCATTCGAGGATAGCATGATTATTTTATTACTTTATTATTTCAGTAGTTCAGAGATAGTTGGGGACATATCCCATCAACTCCACAGTTTTCAGACAGTTTAGAGGCTTTCAGACTACAACATGTGTTCAGACAGTTTATTTTAGTTTGTGGTATTTTTATACCCCATTACAGACATTATATTATATTCATTATTAGTTAAGTTTTGAACCTTATGGCCTTACAGCTTATATTCTGCATATTTACAATGTATTATTCAGTGCTCAGTTATAAATATCAGTCATGGGTTAGGTTGTGGTCCTTCAGGGTCATAAGCACCGTGTAGCATTTTGGGTACCAGATTCGGGGTGTTACAAACTTGGTATCAGAGCCTAAGGTTCAACAATATCCTAGGAAGTCTGAAAAACCTAATCTAGTCGATTCTTGTACATGGGTGTGTTGAGCACCATACTTATATGCAGGAGGCTATGAGATGTTTTAGGAACAGTTTCTCTTCTTTCAGTAGTCATGTCGTTCCAGTGAGCATAAGCTCAAAATTTTCTCTCAGTCTAATCCATTCTCCCTTTTATTTACAGAACAGGCCTCCCAAAGGGACTAACGAAAGAAGATTGGGAAATCAGTCAGCACCTCAACCCGTTTAGCCAGATCCTCTGGATGAGCATATCTCTCATGCAAAATTCAGGACTGCATTCACTACTCTAGCCAATTCAGTCGTAGCTCAAAATAAATGGCCAACTACTATTCTGGCCAACCCAGTGGCCAATTCAGCTGCAGCTAGGATTCGGGACTTCACCCGAATGAATCCTTCCTTATTCTCAGGTTCTAAGTCCGAAGAGGATCCACAAAAATTTATCGACTAGGTTTAGAAAGTCACAGACATCATGGGAGTGACTTCTAGTGAGAGTACAGAGTTAGACGCTTATCAGCTATAAGATGTAGCCCATACATTATTCAAGCAATGAAAGATAGACAGAGGTATAGATGTAGAGCCCATAGAGTGGGAAGAGTTTGCTAGAGCCTTCTTAGATAGATTCTTTCCCATAGAGCAGAAAGAATCCAAAGTATTAGAGTTCATCAACCTCAGACAAGATAGCATGAGCGTCAGAGAGTATTCCCTCAAGTTTACTCAGTTAGCCAGGTACCTTCCCATGTAGTAGTAGACAGTAGATCCAAAATGAGTAAGTTCTGTCTGGGATATAAGGTAGAGTGGTTAAGAAGTGAAGAGCTGCGATGTTGATTAAGGAGATAAACATATCTAGGCTTATGGTCCATGCCCAGAAGATTGAGAAACAGAAACTTAAGAAGAAGGAGAGGGAAAATAAGAGGACCAGAACTGGTAGTTATAGTTTTTCTCAGCCAGGGTCATAGGGTGTTAACCGTTCTCAGCATAGATAGAAATTTCCATCCCCAGTTCTATCTTCAGCTAATGTACCAACACCAAAGTTCAGAAATGACCATAGATATGAGGCGCCAGGCTCCAAGGCCTAGGGTAGTGAGAGCAGGGTTTTTACTCATCTGCTCTGTGAAGAGTGTGGTAAGCATCATAAGGGTGTGTGTAGAGCTGGCAGTAATGTGTATTTTGGATATGGCGAGTCAGGTTATAAGGTCTGAGACTATCCTAAACCCGATCCTCAAAGTCAATATGGTCATCCTACAACTAAGTTCGGTCCCCCGAATCAGCAGGGTGCCAATTCCAGCGCTATCAGTGGGCAACGCCCAAACAGACTCTATGCACTTCAGTCCCGACAAGATCAGGAAAGTCCTCCTGATGCAGCCACTAATATGTTACAGATCCTTCATTTACATGTTCTCACTTTTTCAGTTTTAGGAGCTTCGTTTTCTTTTGTAACTCTTTGTATCGTAGTTAACTTTAAGGTCAGACCAAATGTTAACAAGACCTTTTCCAGGACCTTTTCCAGTCTCTACCCCAGTGAGTCGGTCTAACACAGCCCAACAGGCATGCAGTAACTGTCTGGTTATGATATCTTAGAAATCTTGGCCTTCAGATTCTAGTAGTAATACCAGTATGTGTAGGAAATCAATAAGGGAAGGTGATTCCCGACCTATTCCTACCACAATTCCAAGTTTTGTACTTCAACCCTCCTGATACTTATGTATGATTTATGTCACAATTCTATGCACCCAACTTATATTCTCGTGCTTTCCATAAAAATAGTATGTGATTTAAGTTCCTAGTAAGATGAGTTTCGGCTTACTCTGTGTTACGAATAATGTTCCATGTGTACAGAAACATCAAACTCAGGTCATGTAGCTCATGACTCATGCACTCATGTCATTCTTTACAGTATGCTTAGCCCACACGATTCATGACTTCACTCTTAGGGTTTAGTAAAACTCAGATTATGTCACGTATACTATCAGTTTAGATACCTCAGTGAATCCGTAGTGTTAATGTTCTATTCTGCAGGCCTCAGTTACAGCGTTCTTTAGTAGTCAGATTCCAGTAAAGGACTCAGATAGTCCTACAGAACCATGGCTTTAAGATATTAGTTATTTAGCCATTAGAATTTAGTGATCCCATACCAGTCTAATCCTTAGTTATAGAAAACCAACATTTAGTCCCAGTTATAGTTTTAGTTATAGTTACAGTCTCAATTACTATCTTGGCTACAATCTCAGTCTCATTCCTAGTTCAGCCAGATCAGAAACTCAGTTCACTTTCAGGATTACCCAACCATAGCATATAACTATCAGTTACTCAATCATTAGTATTTCAGTACCTCAGTTACGGAATGTTTCTGAATCATGTCATATGCTTGATCTCGCAATTTCAAGTAATATAGTTTCCATAAATCCATGCCAGTCACGATTCAGTTCATTGGTGCCTTGTGCATCATCCCAATTTTGCTCAGTATCGCAGTCAAATCAGTATTCTTCTAGGGACCTAGTGTCCCAAGGGGGAGATACACTATAATTCCCCAAAATTTTCATGACATAAACATGCCGCTTTCTTCTCATAATGAATCTAGTTTGGCATAGTGGGTACCTTTAGGTTGACCCTCTAGCTCCAATCTCGATCATATGCCCCATATTCAACGTACTTAGTTCAGATCACTATATTCAGTTCATGTATCACATTCCAGACCCAGTTACGTTCTCATGTTTTCGCTCATACATATTTAGTAATTAAGCTTAGACTCATCCCAAGGTAATAGCTTTTCTTAAGCTTATCCAGTTTCATGTTCAGGTTTAAGTTACAAATGTGGTATTCAGTTCCATGCTTAATTTTTATTTCAAACTTGGTATCGTTACCCTTACATGTTCAGTCGTATGTTCATGAGTCGGTTTAGTCATGTATTCACACATCAGATATGCGTGATCATCTTATCAGTACTCTCAGTTATGCATTTATGTATCAGCTCAGTCATAAAATCATACATCAGATATGCATTCTCAGTATAAATCTCAGTAATGTCAGTCAGATAGTCATGTTTCATCTGTTCATGTTCAGTATGTACTTCAGCTTATCATTTCTCCCATCTAAATTAGTCTCATTCGAGGATGAATGTTCCCAAGGGGGAGACATTGTAATACCCCGTACTTCTACCTAGCTTAAAATCATCCCAAAAATATTAAAGAGTTGTTTTGAAGATGAAAACACTTTTAAACATGTGGTATTTTCAAGATTTTCACTTTTTATCATGTGGGAAATTGAATAAGCTTTCCATCGATACCAAATTCGCCCAAATCTGACACCCGAGCGAAGAGTTAGAGCCAATTTAGTAAGACAGTGTGCCACCTAAGCCATCAACGCGTTGCGGAGCCAGCCAAAATGGAAATCATTAAAATCCACTGAGCCTCCGTGATTATGGAGCATTGAACCAAGGCTCAAAGTCATAGTTGTCAAATTCCAGTGACATGGCGCGATAGCGCCGCGTCGCGCCAAGGGTCCAGGTTAGGAAATTTTCACAGAATTAAAATATGCATCCAAGGGTTAAAAGGGTCAATTTCTCACCCCTATATATACCCAATAACATGTGATTCAGACATAATTCACCCAAAATATATTGTTTTTCTCAAGTTTCTCTCAAGAACAAGCTAGGGCTTTCAATTGGGGATTCAAATCCAAGACTCAAATTCAAGAATCTCTCCGTCAATCTTCGTAGAGTCAAGAACTAAGGTATGCACAGTGTTCATTCATGGATTCATTTCATCCATGAAGACCAAGAATCAAGTTTTAAATCTTGTATTGTGAATATTTTTTTATGGGTTGATTATGTTCATGTGATTATTGTTGTATGATTCCCAAGTTGGAATCTTTATGTGTTGTTCATGAACCTATGCTAGTATGTGGTCTGAAACATATGAAATTGAGTGGAAATATGGAGTTTTGTTGTATTAATTTGATGGTCATACGTATTCCCTAAGTCATGCATCCTAGGTGTTTGATAAAATGCCTAAGAAATAGAAATTATGCATTATAGCTTAATTGTGACCCAAGTAATAAGTGTATGCTTTACCCTATGACTAAGAATGACTTCCATGATATTGTGTGCATTATGAATGGTTGAGGGAATGTACATGAGATTAGTTTGATGAAAGTATGACATGTTTATATGCAATTCCATTCATGTACAAGACTATGATAACCATGTGCTTCATGAAATCCCCAAATTAATGTATTATGAATTGTTGATATTGGTCATATTTTCAAGAAGTGCCATGTCCTTTCAGTTTCATGCTATCGAGTCCTGGGGGTAATTGTACCCAAAAATTTAGCTGTGTCCCTATAGCCAGTGTCATGTTTTCCCGATACTCTCAGTCAAGCCATGATCCTTAGAATTCAGTCAGTCTCATGACTCAGGAAAACTCAGTAAATTCAGTATCAGTCTAGTCCTACTCAGTAATATCAGTGACCTCAATGGTCTCAGTAACATCAGTACTCAGTAATCTCGGTAGCCTCAGTATTCCAAGAAATCTCAGTAACTTCAGTACTCTTCGTCAGTCCTTAGATCTCAGTAGCATTCCGTCAGTCAATGGAACTCAGTGAACTCAGTTTAGCTTCGCTAAACAATACCATTAGTATCAGTTCAGTTCAGTTAATTAATTCAGTGTCTATTCAGTTGAGAGTAGGATTCAACACCGAGTGAACCCAAAGATGGGGACTCACCTGTTATTCAGTGGAGGGTGTGATCCTTAGAAGCAATCCTTGTGTTCTAAAACTACATAGCCAGCGTAGGTTGAGATGTACCCTAGGCGTTTAGGGATTTATACATCTCATTTGAGTTTCCTACTAGGAGGGGTTGACGGAAGAGCTCCCTGTCAGAGAGGGTATACTCTCACAACTTGTCTTTACCCGTGGCACGGTACTGACTCCCTTCCAGTTGGGGTTATAGGGTGAACCCCACCAGTTTAGTTTCGGGGCATGTCGGTTAGATGATTACCTCCCACAGTCTCAGTTTTAGATCCAATTTCAGTAATAGTACTCAGTTCAGTTCTAAAGAAATCCAGGACTATCAGATACAGTCAAATCAGTACAGTGCGAAACCCAGCTAGTTCCATCAGTATCAGTACTGTCAGATGCAGTCACTCATGTTATCAGTATTCAGACTCAGTAATCATGTTATCATGAACTTAGTTAATAGTATATTAATTATACGAAACCCATGTTATCAGTATTCAGTTTCAGGACTGTCAGATACAATCAATCAGACTAGTTCTTCATAATCAGAACTGTCAGAAACAGTCATCCCTTTATCAGTAATATAACATCAGTTCCTCAGTACTCAATAGACTCAGTCATTTAGTATCCCAGTATCAGTACTTATATATCATTAAATCCATGTTATCAGAATTCATGAGTCAGCATTATCACGATCTCAATTACAGTTACGTATTCATGCATGTATTCTCACATTCATGTTATACAGTCAGTTATTATTGTTCATACATATGAACCCTTGCATTTAGATTACCTCACTTACATACCAGTGCATTCAACGTATTGACGCATTTGTGCTATGGTGTTTTATACTATAGGTTTAAAAGTACGAGCTCCCGAGCATCCTTAGTAGATCAGACCTTCAGTAGTCAGACTAATAGTGAGTCCTCATCATTATAGGATGGCATGATTATTTTATTACTTTATTATTTTAGTAGTTCAGATTTAGTTGGGGACATGTCCCATCAACTCCATAGTTTTCAGATAGTTTAGAGGCTTTCAGACTACAACATGTGTTCAGACAGTTTATTTGAGTTTTGGGTATTTTTATACCCCATTACAGACATTGTATTATATTCAGTATTAGTTAAGTTTTGAATCTTATGGCCTTATAGCTTATATTCCGCATATTTATAATGTATTATTCAGTGCTCAATTACAGATATCAGTCATAGGTTAGCTTGTGGTCCTTCGGGGTCATGAGCACCATATAGCGTTCTGAGTACCAGATTTGGGGCGTTACATGCCTACCAATGTCACTCTTGATTTTCATTTAGATAGGATCTAGCACTTGATTCTTCTTAATATCTGCACCAAGAGATGATCGAACCACTTTTTGTACCATTACACCACCATCCTTAGAGTCCAAGAGGTGAACTCAAAGATTAGCCAAACGATGAATATCCTTCACCAATTCCAACTTTTCTTCCTCCACATAAGCCAAACTCCCCATATATAACCTGCTAAGAGCATCAACAACCACGTTTGCCTTACCTGGGTGGTAGTGAAGACCCATATCATAGCCCTTGAGAAGCTCAAGCCATCTCTTTTACCTGAGATTAAGCTCCCTATGAGTGAACACATACTGTAGACTCTTATGATAAGAAAAGATATCCACATGAACACCATACAAATAATGCCTCCATATTTTCAAAGTAAACACAACTACCAACAACTCCAAATCATGAGTAGGATAATTCCTCTCATGTATCTTCAACTTCCTGGAAGAATATCACCTTCCCATGCTGCATCAAAACACAACCAAGACCTACCCGAGATGCATCACAACACACCACGAACCCACCATTGCCTTTCGGAAAAGTTAGAATTGGAGCGAAGTCAACTTATCCTTCAACTTCTCGAAACTTCCTTCACAAGCATCTGACCAAGAAAACTTGACCTTCTTCTAAGTTAACTTAGCCAAAGGAGCAACTATCGACGAAAAGCTTTCCATAAACCACCTATAATACCTGGCTAAACCCAAGAAGCTACGAATATCGTATGGATTCGTGGATCTAGGCCATCTCTTCACCATAACAACCTTTTGAGGATCCACCATAATCCTTTCACTAGAAATAATATGACCCAAGAAAGTTACAACGTTTAACCAAAACTCTCACATAGAGAACTTGGCATACAACTATTGTTCCTTTAAGGTCTGCAACACCAAACAGAGGTGATTAGCATGTTCTACCTCACTCTTCGAATAGACCAGAATGCCATCAATAAACACAATAATGAAGAGATCCAAATACTGACCAAAAACCCTATTCATTAGATCCATAAATGTTGCTAGAGCATTAGTCAACCCAAATGACATCACTAAAAACTCAAAGTGCACATATTGAGTACGAAAAGTCATCTTAGGTATATCCGCCTCCTTAATCTTTAGCTGATGGTTCCCAGATCGAAGATCAATCTTAGAAAAGAACTTGGAACCTTGCAACTGGTCGAACAGATGATCTATCCTTGGAAGAGGATACGTATTCTTGATCGTCACCTTGTTCAACTACCTATAGTCAATGAACATCAAAAGGAAACCATCCTTCTTGCGCACAAACAACACCGGTGTACCCCATGAGGATATATTAGGATAACTAAACCCCTTATTTAGAATATTATTAAGTTACTCCTTGAGTTCCATCAACTCATCTGGAGCCATTCTATACGGAGGAATAGAAATTAGACGAGTGTCCAAAACTAGATCGATACCACACTCTATTTCTCTATCCGGATGAACACCAGGAAGATCATCCGGAAAGACCTCTGGAAACTCATTAACCACTGAACTGACTGGAAAGAAGGACCTTCAGAGTTAAAATCTTTAACCCAGACCAAGTGATAAAGACAATCTTTAGAGATTAACATCTGATCTCTAAGATAAGAATTAAATCTCCCCCTAGAAGCTAAAGAACCACTCTCCCATTCTATAACTGGTTCACCAGGGAACCTAAAGATAAACCTACGGGTATGACAATCCAAGGACGCATAACAAAAATGCAGCCAATCCATACCTAGAATGACATCAAAATCCATCATACCCAACTTCAATAGGTCTACCAAGGTCTAATTGCCACCAACAGATACCACACCTCCCTATAGACTCTCTTAGCAATAACTGAGTCACCTACCAGGGTAGAAATAGAAAAAGAATTTGAAATAACTTCTAAATCGAAACCCAAAGATACAACCACATAAGGAGTCACATAGAAGAAAGTGGATCCCAGGTCAAGCAAATAATATATGTCACAAGAGAAAAGTTGTAACGTACCAGTAACAACATCAGGTGATACCTCGTATTCCTGTCAGGATGTCAAAGCATACAACCTAGTCCGACCAATACTAGAACCAGGAGAAGTAACAGAAGCAGATGCAACACCACCAGGTGTAGGAGCAGAAGATGAAGCCATATGAATCTTATTCACCCCCGTAGCAACCTTATTAACCGGACAATCCTTGAGCCAATGGCTTGTCTGGAAAAACTTGAAACATTTATCCCTTTCTTCATTGTAGTAACCCAGATGAGGTTGACCATAGAACCGAAAAGGAGGGAATGAAGAAACTGACTAACCTTTGCTTTCCTGAGATTTGGGCACCCTGTCCCCGAAAATTGTCACCACTATTATGACGTATGTCGCCTGACTTGTAATAGCACTAGCAGAAGAGTAGGAACCAAAACTCCCCCACTTCTTTTTTTTGCCATTTTTCATCATCTCGACCACCCTGAGACTGAGCACCTCCCTGGTCAGAAAACTTGCTTCTCTTACCCTGTTTATCCCCAAACTTCACCTGTTTCCGCTTTTCATCCTCCATTTGTTGCATATGAACAATCAACCTAGAGATGTTCATATCTTTAATCAGCAAGGCAGTCTTACTCTCAAAATTCAAATTCTGATTCAACCTAGAAGAAAACTTCCTTATTCTTTTTCGTATGTTAGCAACTAAATTAGGAGCATACCTCGACAATTGGTGAAACTTCAAGGTATATTCCTTGACAGACATCTTCCCCTGCTTGAGGTTCACAAACTCTTTTATTTTTTCTTTGTTCAACTCTTGGGGAAAGAACTGATCTAAAAAGGCCTTAGAAAAAGTATCCCACAAGATGATTCTTCCACATCACCCCTATCCCTGTCCCACTCATCATACCACTGATATGCAATATTTTTTAGCTGATAAGCTACAAAGTTTACCCCTTCCATATTGGTAGCATACATCACCCGAAAGATATTTTCTATTTCATCTAAGAAGCCCTTGGATCCTCCTCTACCTTCACTCTAGAAAAATTGGAAGGAACCATGTTTATAAATTGGCCAACCCTTGTAGCCTCAACAGATAAAGCAAAAGACGCACCCCACTCAGCCTGAGCAACAACCATATGAGCAATAACATAAATAGACTGACGGAATTATGCATTAGTTACCTAGATTTGAGGAGGACTTGTAGCAACTGGTGGAACTCCTGAGCTATCAGGGGTAGGATTGTGAGATGAGAAATGAACCTCAAAAGTAGGATGCACCCCTTCAACATGACCATCAGATGAGATCGAAGAATTTTCTTGTGTTCCAGATCTAAGAGACATGATCTGAAAGAAGAACAAACAAAGATTAGAGAAGATTCTAGGATTGAGACTCCAAGCTTAAAAATAGAATACCAAGAAAGTAGAATATTTCTAAATGCCTTGTAGCCTCTCCCTTATGAGTGTAGCATGCTACACACCCCTAAACGAGAATATCCCAATTGACCATGAACCTAGGCTCTGATGCCAACTCAATGCGACCTGATCGGGGGCTTTGTCGTAATGGGCGTCCCAAGTTTGACTGGGATCGGAGACCACCCACGTTACCCAACCCAACCTCCAGCTTCCTGTCCTGAGTTGGCTAAATTTCAAGCATGTAGCAAAATAGTGCAATAGCTTACATAAAGACTCTGGGATTAGATCACAACTGTGATCGTCCCAACTGAGTCCAACCATCCCATACCAACAATCCAATCATACTAAAAGAAAGGCCATAACTAAAGATGTTCCAAAGAATAATATAATTAATCCCAAAATAAAATATGATGGAACAGTGAGAAATTATGTCTAATGATGTCAGCCAATTAGCTTATTCCAATACCAAGGCCGACACCAATACCGATCTCACTTATTTCAGCCCATAGAAGTACCACAAAGCCTCTAACCAAAAGAGAAATAAAATCCGCTTTGGACATGCCCCCAACCATAGCCAAAACCAATATCCAGAAATAAACCAAAATGTCTAAAAGTGTCCATAACATGAAATGGAACCTTCTGAAAGGATGGAATCTCACCACATCAGTCCAAGTGTTGTCCCTAAGTCAATCACTATAGAGGAGGAGTAGAATGTCCAGTTCCTACATAGCGTGGATATACAGTCGCTAGTAGACGGGTTAGCGGGTGAACTCTAGCATGATCTTAGGATAAGGATAAAAATAATGCCATTTATAAAACTAAGTAAAACCATCCATATGCAAACAACCATACATATATATATATATATATATTTATCTTTGCCATGAAAAGGGACCAAGTTTAGCCTTCCTTTAAAATCTTTATCTGGGTTGTGTAGCTTTACTGTCCTTAAATGCTCACGGGCTATATGGGTTCAACTCTCCCTACTGAAAGGGCCTCAGTGCATGTAGCTGCATGGCCAAGGTAGAAAATTGAGATGACTAGTACATCACCCAAAATATAGTATGACATCATGCACAAGGTCACCAAAATCAATCTCATATTGACAAATATGATTTTCCAGTTTTGTTCCCCCCGGGACCTCCACCTTCTATGGCTTTGCTACACATTCCACCATTATTGCCTAATTAAAACCAATTTCTAAGTATCCAAATCATTATCCATTTATTAACCAAGGCCATTAATAGTGGTATCATCATGCCAATGCTTACTTGCAAGTATTATCCATAGCCAACCATATATATAGGTTTAAGGGGACTTTCAAGTGCCCTTCCATTTACCATATTAAACCACTTGGGGGATTCCATGTACCCCACAAGCATAACCATTTACCTATTTACCTTTCAAATCCATTTAAACCATGCATAATTCCTTTACCAAGTTTTAAAACAAGCAAGAGTTCCACTAAAAGTAGTTAATTCAATGGACATATCTTTATAAGCATTTTGTCAAACACATTGGGGGTATAATATGATCAAAATCAATTCCAATTACCATTAAACCATTCCCATGCTATCCAGTTACCGAAACCACCATTAATGCATGTAAAAGCATAATTAAAACCATGGGAAACCATAACCAACCATTTAATATCAAAACCCCTAATTCATATTTAAAAACCAAAATCATACATTCAATGAAATCATGAAAACATTCATTAAAACCATGACTTTAGTTAGAATTAACAATGAGGGAAGAAAACATGCCTTAACCCAAGATGATGATGGAAAGAAATCACCAAGACAAGCCCCAAATCAATCCTCTGGTTGAAACCCTAGCTTCCCTTACCTAAAAGCTTTTAAAGAGAATTATAGAGTGTTTAGAAGAGTTGCTAAGTGTTAATGAATGAAATAATAGGGTATATAACTTCCCAAGTAGGTTTGAAGTCGTAGGAACGTATTAGGATAAGTGGGGAAATGTCCAGAATATCCCCACTTAAGTTGCACAAAAATCCTATCACAGGGGTACGACTGACCCTCTCGAGTCGTACCCTTCCAATACGAGTGGTACCCTCCACTTGTATCCTAACCTCAACCTTTAGATAAAATATTGTCTAGCATACGACTCATCCAACCAAGTCATATCCAAAGCATACGATCTGTACCCTTCATCCGTACCCCTAGCGCTTTAAACAAAAATAGGAATAACTCTAGAGAACAACTTCTAACATCCCTAGCCAATATGGAGACCGACTCCTTAACAAAAGATAATCTCTCATCTAGATGAACTGACTCCCAAAGAATGACATGAGACTCATGCAGAATGTAATCGTGAAGCATAGAAAGATGAAGAACTGGTTGAACAACTGATAAAACTAGGGGAAAGGATAACTCGTAAGCCACATCACCAACAGTCCAAAGAATCTCATATGGACCAATATTCCTGGGGCTAAGCTTGCCCCTCTTTCCAAACCTCACCACACCCTTCATGGATGAAACTCAAAGGAAAACGTGATTACCAATATCCAAACTCAAGGAACAAAGTCTACAATCTGCATAACACTTCTTCCTACTCTGAGCCGCTCAAAGTCTATCCTGAATGATCTGAATCCTATCCAAAAACTCGCAGAGTAAGTTCGTACCTTGAGGTCTCACCTTAAAAACATCAAACCAATCTACTGGAGAGCGACAATGCCTACCATACAAATCTTCAGAAGGAGAAATATCGATACTGGAATGGTAGTCGATATTATATGCAAACACTGCCAAGGCTAAATGCAGCTCCCACTGGACACAAAAATCCATCACACAAGCGTGTAGCATATCCTCCAAAAAGTTGGAGAGTCTGCTCTAACTGACACATCAGTCTGGAGGTGAAGTGTTGTGATAAGGTCAACTTGAGTACCCAACTCATCTTGAAAGTCTTCCAAAAATAAGAAGTAAACACAACACCTCAATCCAAAATGATAGACACCAGTACACCATGTAGATGCATAATTTCTCAAATGTAGATGTGGGCCAGCCTCTCAGCACTGAAAGAGTCCTGCACAGGAATGAAATGCACAGACTTGGTCAATTGATCCATGATGACCCAAACACTATCAGATTCATGGGAAGTGCGAGGCAACCCAGTCATGAAGTCCATAGTGATCCATTCCCACTTTCACTCAGAAATGGCTAATCACTAAAGCAATCTACCAGGTCTTTAATGCTACACCTTCACCTCTTGGAAACATAAGAAAAGAGCTACAAAATCCACTATATCCTTTCTCATACCACCCTACAAGTAATGCTTCCTCAAATCACGATACATCTTAGTCACTTCCAGATGGATGGAATAAAAAAAATAATGGGCCTCCTCCAAAATCAATCTAATCCAATCACCCATTCTCGGCATACAAACTTGGCCCCAATCCTCAAAACACTATTGGAATCAAGTAAGGCTTCTTTAGCCTTACCACTCAACACCTTATCCGGAATCAACCTCAATCCCATATTATCTAACTGGTGAGCTCGAATCTACTCTATCAAAGATGACGTAGCCTACGTAAATGCCAAAACATGCCCATGTAGTAAAATATTAAGTCTAACCATCTGATTAGCCGAAGACTGAACCATTAAGGACAAAGTCCTCTCTTGGGTCAAAAGATGCACCAAGCTACCCATATAGTCGACTTTCATCTCAAGGCATCTGCAACCATATTTTCCTTGCTCGGATGATAGAGAATAGTCAAGTCATAATCCTTAAGAAACTTAAGCCAACGACAATACCACATATTAAGATCCTGCTAAGTGAAGAAGTACTGAAGGCTACGATGATCCAAAAAAATCTCACGACGGCCTCCATACAAGTAGTGCCTCTTCAACTTCAAAGCAAAAACAACCACACACAACTTCAAATCATGGGTAGGAAAATTTTTCTCATAGGGATTAAACTAACGAGAAGCATAAGTAATCACTTTAACCTCCTACATCAACACAATACCTAACCCAACACCTGAAGTATCACAAAAGATGTTAAAACCCACACCTTCCTAGGGAAAATTCAAGATAGAAGCTGAAGTCAACAAATCCTTAAGCTTTTGGAAGCTCGCCTCACAAGCTTCACACCACTGAAAGGAAAACTTTTTCTAAGTCAACTTGGTTAACGGAGCTGCGATAGATGAAAACCCTCAACAAAATATCGATAATAACCTCCTAAGCCAACAAAACTCCAAATCTCGGTAGGCAAAGTAGGCCTAGCCTAATCACGAACTACTGCAATCTTGGTTGGATCAACCATAATAACAACCTTAGTTACTACATGACCCAAGAATGAGACATACTCCAATAAAAACTCACACTTGAATAACTTGGTATACAACTTCTCATCCCTCAATCTCTAAAGCATAATCTGCAAATGCTCCTCATGATCGGCCTTACTCTTGGAATATACCAAGATATTATCTATAAATACAATAACAAAAGAGTTGAGATACGGTTAAAATACCCATTTCATCAACTCCATGAACGCGACTGGGGCATTGGTCAACCTAAAAGACATGACCAAGAACTCACAATGACTATATCAAGTTTGAAAATTTGTCTTCTGAATATCTGAAGATTTAATCCTCAACTGATGATACCCAAATCTCAAATAAATCTTTGAAAACACTGCGACACCCTGAAGCTCATTGAATAAATCATCAGTACAAGGAATAGGATACTTATTCTTAACCATAACCTTATTCAACTATCAATAATCAATTAACATCTGCATAGATACATCCTTCTTCTTCACAAACAAGATAGGTGCACCTCAAGGCGATATACTAGGTCAGGCATCTCTCTTATCCAATAACTCTTTCAGTTTCTTCAACTTGGCTGGGGCCATCCTATAAGGAGGAATAAAAATGGGCTTGGTGTATGGCTCAACATTAATAAAAAAATAAATCTCACAATCCAAAGGCATAACAGGAAAATCCATAAGGAACATATCCATGAACTAACAGACAACATGAATAGAATCTAAAGAAGGAGGAGAAGCATGATGAATATGATCAAAGTAAGATAAACATCCCTTCTTAACCAATCAATAAGCCTGGACATAAGATATACCTGAAATTGATAGATAAATATAGTTAAATCTATTTGGTTATTATGGATCATGGTTTAATATGAATCCTTTCACATCAAATTAGTCAATTGATCACTCTATTTTGGATGAATGCACTTAGTTGATCATGTAATTTCTATGTGGTTCATTGAGATTGCAATTGAACTTATAAATAAAAAGCGAATTATAGTTAAATCAATTTATTTATTACTAATCATGGTTTAATATAAAACATTTCATATCAAATTAGTCAATTGATCACTCTATTTAGGATGAACATACTTATTTGATTATGTAATTACAATGTAATTGTAATACCCTAGCTCTTGGACTATGAAAAATTATTAGTGTTGACGACACTGCTCAGACTGCTACACAGGTACCGAGTTTCTATTAGTCATCACGAGTCGTGGGGTGAGACTCAGAGTCTCGCCAGTGAAATATGCCTAGGTTACTATCTTGATCATGACTTAGTCCTCACGAGTCGTTAGGTAAGATCACGAGTCGTGGTGAGGGACTCGTAAACAAAATAATGAGATGTTACAAAGTTTATACTCAGGCCACGATTTCACGAAATGACTCATGACCAGTCACCACAAGTCGTTACTCGACCCGTAAAGACTAGGAGCTATTTTTCTACATATTTTTTTATTAAGGGTAATTTGGTATTTTTCCTTCCTTACACATTACCCATGACATCAAACACCCCAATTAGATCTATTTCCACCAGTTAACAAAATTAAAATACAACTCTCTCCTCTCAAACTCCTAAGGCAAAGAAATAGGGTTTTCAAGGGATTAAACATCTAGGCTCCAATTTGTGGTTTTTCTACAAATTTCTTTGGCATTTTAGGCATGTCTCTCCTTCCTAAACTCCAATTTTATATAATGGCATGTGTTGATCCTTGTTCATATGGTTTTAATGGTTGGGTTTTGAAATTGGGTTGAGGGGTTTTGATGATGGTCATTGGAATTGTTTTCCCATGCTTTATATATAATATTTATGCTTTAATTGTTGTTTTTAGAACTAAATGGGTGAATAGTTATGGGGATTTGGAATGGGGAACATAGGTTTCCCCAAATTGACGTATTTTGATTTGAAATTGGCATTAACCTTAACCCACTTTGTAATTTGGTTTTGGAACATGGATATATGCATAATTTAACTTGTTTTTAGGAACATTGCATTACATATAAGGGTTAAGTGGATAAAGAGGATTTGAAAGACCTTGGTGGCCATGGTTTTGGTTTTCTAAATAGAACTATGGGAGTCATATTGGTTTTCTACTCAGGCCACGAGTTCAAGAAATGACTCATGACCGGTCACCACGAGTCGTTTCTCAACCCGTAATGGCTAGGAGCTATTTTCCTGTACATTTTGTTACTAAGGGTAATTTGGTATTTTTTCTTCTTACACATTACCCATGACATAAAACACCCCAATTAGACCTATTTTCACCAGTTAACAAAATCAAAATACAACTATCTTCTCTCAAATTCTTAAGGGAAAGAAATAGGGTTTTCAAGGGATTAAACATCTAGGCTCTAATTTGTGGTTTTTCTCCAAATTTCTTTGGTATTTCAGGCATGTCTCTCCTTTCTAAATTCCAATTTTATATAATGGCATATGTTGATCCTTGTTCATATGGTATTAATGGTTGGGTTTTGAAATTGGGTAGAAGAGTTTTAATGATGGTCATTGGAATTGTTTTCCCATGCTTTATATCTAATATTTATGCTTTAATTGTTGTTTTTAGAACTAAATGGGTGCATGGTTATGGGGATTTGGAATTGGGAACATGGGTTTCCCCAAATTGATGTATTTTGATTTAAAATTGGCATTAACCTTAACCCACTTTGTAATTTGGTTTTGGAACATAGATATATGCATGATTTAACTTATTTTTGGGAACATTGCATTACATATAAAGGTTAAGTGGATAACACGGATTTGAAAGACCTTGGTGGCCACAGTTTTGGTTTTCTAAATAGAAATGTGGGAGTTACATTGGTTAATTAATTTGGAATGGCATAATTGGATTTATCTTGCAAGCATAATTGATATGACGATACCAAATGATAAATTTCGTAATAAATGACTCTTGGGTTAATGGTTGGGATTACATACAATTATTTTAATTTGTACTTAAAGGAGGTTGTGTAGCTCGTTGTGAAGGTAGAGGTCCTAGGGGGACCAATACTGGAGACCATATTTGCCAGCGTGGGGTTCATTACGACTGTGTGCATAGTTCACATATTATATATATATATTTGGGATAGTTGGAGCCTTGGAGTCTTGGCCCTCCCCCGGTTTTCCTCGGTTTGTGTGGCTAACACACACTGAGGCCCTTTTAGTAAAGAGAGCTAAAACCATATAGCTCATGGGTGCTCTTAGGACGGATAGAGATACACAATCCATGTTAATGGTTTTAAAATCTCATGTTCATGACCCTTTACCCTATCCTAGAATCTTATATATGTATATATATATGTATGCATGTGGTTTTTGGCTGATTTTGGATATGGAATTTACTTTATCACTCTTATTAAGTTACATGCCAGTGCTTATCCCACTAACCGTCCTTGGACACTGCATCATTTCATGATTTAGGGTCCTAGGGTTCTTTTGTTACTCTTGTGTAGTGTTAGATGGTGCTTATATGAATTGATTCATCGTGAAGTGGTGAGCCTCCATCATCCGAAATGCTTTACCATTCCATTAGGTTTCTTTTCAGATTTTGGGAATTGAAGAGTTCCATTGTCATGGTCGGGGAATGTCCCTACCTAATTTGGTATTCTGGTTTAGAGGCTTTTGTGGAAAAATTGTGGATTGGTTTTTTGTTTTGTATTCTTAGAACCTTGTTATTGGTTTATATATCATCCTTATTGTTTGGTTTTGCTTTTGATATTATTTTATTATGCTCAGGTGGTTAGTCTAAGAGGGTAGTCTCTGGCCCAAGATGGGCTTGAGATACCTGTCACAACTAGGCCCTGGTCCAGGTCATGACAAGCTTGGCATCAAAGCACAGTTCAGGTTCGTTCGGTATCCACAAAGTCATATCGACTAGAGTCCTTTTCATGGGTTTATTGTGTGCCATACTTATAAGGGGGAGGCTACAAGGCATTTAGGAATTTTTTCGCTTCTTGTGTTCTAGTTTGGGATAAAGAGTCTGGTGTCATGAATTCTCCTAACTCCCAATTTACTCACATTTCAGATCATGACTCCCAGAAGATTTGATCTTTGTAGAAACACTGTTGGACCCTCTATCCTACCTGAGGATAATGTAGAGGGAAGTCCCCCTACTTATAGAGTGCAGACCCAGTCTAGGGTCCTTACTTCCAATTATACTTCTTCATGTGGAGTTCTACTGATCCCCACTAGTCCTTATCGGTCTCCCTAGGATGGTGACACCTATGATCAACTGCCTCAGGGAGATATCTCTAATGTGGAGTTTTGTTGGTCCATTCATTTGCTAACTCAGTTGGTGACATCTTAGTCTTATTAGTCAAATTGTGTTGGTTTTGTTTCTCATTCGTATGAGGTCACTCACATTGGCCAGTTCATGAGGTTGAATCCCCCAACCTTTACCGACTCTAAGGTTGAGGAGGATCTTCAAGGGTTCGTTGATGAGATGGAGAAGTTTTTTAGAGTGATGCATGCTACTGATTTGGAAGGTGTCGAGTTCACTGCCTATTAATTGAAAGATATTGCTTCCTAGTGGTATGAGAAACGGGAAGTGACAAGGGGTGATGATACTGAACAAGAAGTGTGGGGTGATGAGGAATTTGTGAACCTGAATCAAGGTAAGATGAGTGTGAAAGAATATGCATTAAAATTTCAATAGTTGTCTCGTTATTATCCCAACCCAAATCAGGTCCTGCCGTGATGGGTATCTCATGTCCACCGCAGACCCGAGACCACCCCCTGTTCCTAGCCTAACAACACAATATCCTCGACGTCAGATGAATTCCAAAAATATAACAAGATAATCTTAAAGAATAAAGGGTATGTCTAAAACCAATAACCAACGATCGACCAAAACAACCAACCAGCATCACCCAAGTCCACAGTAATCCAACAAAGCTTTCTAACAAAAGAATCAAAAACCAGTCTTGGTTGGGACATATCCCCAACTCTGACAGATGATAATGTAAAGTCTCAATTCTAATCTATGAAAGAAACTGATGAAATGTCTAAGTATTTTAGCAAGTGGAAGCTCACAACTTCACCACAACGAACTGACAAACCAATATGATCCACCTAACTCTGCATAGGAAAAGTAGAGATATCTTTGGTACCTACATCATGTAGGAATAAAACATTCAGAGAAAATTAACGGTTGGAGTGCTAGCATGTAACTCAGGTATAGGGGATAAAATAATGTGATGAATATCAATTCAAAACTAGTCCAAAATGCAATACACATAATCATATGCAAATAAATGTATATACTTCATGTTCTGGGGTAGGGAACAAGGCTTAGCATGCACTTTAAAACTTTATCCGGGATTGTGTAGCTCAATCGTCATAACATACGAAGGCAACCATAGGCTATATGGGCCCAGTTCTCCCCCAACTGGTAGGGCCCTAGTGCGTGTGGCCGCACGAACCAGAGGGTATAAATATGCACTATAGGGGACTCGAACCTCCCAGCATATCAAGGTGACACAAACACCAAATCACGTAATATAATGTGGGGGGCTTGAACCCCCTAATAATGTGATAATAATAAGGGGGTTTAAAACACCCAATCATATAGACCCCCACGTCAGCAACTACAGTTTCCAGTATCGGCCTTTTGGAACCTCTACTTTCACGACTCAGCTACACAACCCTCATTAAAGCCCAATTAAACAATTATCACAAACTCTTATTCATTGAACCATGATACACGTTTTAGCATACAATATTGGTATCGTCATACTAACTACACTTCCAAGGTAAAATCAACATGCCACACCAATTACCATCACTTGGGGGAATTCACAATCCCTTTTGGTTCAATTATACATTAGCTTGGAGAATTACACTACTCCATAAGGTTCAACTAAAAATAATTATGCATCATTAACCTTTCACATTATGCAACAGTTCAAGAGTAGTTCAATGTGCATACTTTTCATATTTAAAAACAATTCCACAATAGGGGGTTGAGATCAGGTCATAACCACCTCAGAAGTCACAAGTTTGGGAAATCAGAATCCCTTAATTTATTCACAATTCCCATGTATCAATTTTGTTTTAAAACCACCATTTAAACATAAGCCATGTAGAAAAAAACATGAAACATCACATAAACACAGTTATTCAAAAACCCTTAACCTATGTTTTCAAAACCAAAATCAATATCGTATAAAAAAACACTTTAAAACGTATGATTTTAGCAAATTAGCATTTAGGGAAAGAGTAACATGCCTGAAATACCAAGTTTCACGAAAAGAATTCAACCCTTGATCCCTTGGATGACCTACTTCTTGGAAACCCTAAGTATGGCTGCTTGAGAGAACTTTGGAAGTGTTTGAGTATGTTATGAATGACAAATAACCCCCTTAAGTTCTTTATGAACGTAAGGCTTTAATTGGGAAAGAAAGGCATTATCCAAAGTGCTCTCAGTTTAAAAATTGAAATTTAGTCGTTAGTGACTACGAGTCACTATATGACTCATAGGGATTCACTGTGACTCGTCACCATGAGTCGTAGCCAAGACAGTCTCCAGGGCACTCACAATCTGTTGACCCTACAACTCAACTAATATGACTCATAATAGGACCTTATGACTTATAGGGTCTATTTGTAGTCAACACAGAACCCATTTGGGGTTAACACCGGACATCCTACGATTTGCACCCAATGACTCGTAATGAGTCTTTACGGGTCTTAGTGATCCACTCGTACTCAAAGCAGAACTTGTTCACACACTTACTAATTTTTTTACAATTTGATCCAACGAATCGTTAGGGGAGTCATAGTCAGGATAGTAAGGATAAAATTTTTGAAATTTCCAAGGACCAAAAACACTGAGGTGTTACATACTCCCCCCTTAGGATCATTCATCCTCAAATGACAGGACAAGGCATTTATTAGCATGCTTTGACTCCAAGGACAAGGCATTTATTATCCTTAGGTAGTGTCAAGACTAGAGTCGAAGTAAACTTATCCTTCAACTTCTCAAAACTATCCTCAGAAGCATCGGACCACAAGAACTTTACCTTTTTCTATGTTAACTTAGTCAATAGACAACAATAGAAGAGAAACATTCTACAAACCTTTTATCATAACCAGCTAAATCGAGAAACTCTGAATGTCAGTTGGAGTCATGGGTCTAGGCCACTTCTTAACTGCCACAACTTTCTGTGGATCCACCATGATCCCTTCACTAGAAATAACATGAACCTGATAAGTCACAATATTTAACCAGAACTCACACTTTGAAAATTTCGCATACAACCGCTGATCTGTTAGGGTTCTTTTTCAAGGAAGAGGTGATTGGCATGATCCTCCTTACTCTTGGAATACACCAAAATATCATCAATAAAGACAATCACGAACAAATCCAAGAACTGACGAAAAACCCAATTCATAAGATCCATAAATACTGCTGGGGCATTTTTCAAACCAAAGGACATTACCGAAAATTCGAAATGACCATACCGATTATGGAAAACAGTCTTAGGGATATTCACCTCCCTAATATTCAACTGATGATAACCCGACTGAAGGTCAATCTTACAAAGAACTTAGTACCTTGAAGTTGATTGAACAGATCATTAATCCTCGAAAAGGGGATACTTATTCTTCATAGTCACCTTATTTAATTGGAGGTAATCAATACAAATCGAAAGGGAACCATCCTTATAGCACACGGAAAGCATGGGAGCACCCTACGGAGACACACTAGGGCATATAAAACCCTTATCCAAAAGATCTTTCAACTGTTCCTTGAGTTCTTTTAATTCAGCCGGAGCCACCCTAAAAGGAGGAATAGATGTAAGATGAGTGTCTGGAAGAAGATCATCCCAAAATAAATGTTCCTATCAGGTGGAATACCAGGAAGATCATCGGGAAACACCTCAGGAAATTCACTGACCATAGGGACAGTTTACAAAGAAGGACCTAAGGATCTAGAATCCTTAACATGCACTAAGTGATAGACACACCCTTTAGAAACTAATTTTCGGGCTATAAGATATGAAATAAACCTTCCCTTAGGTACTATGGAACTACCTTCCCACTCGATCACCGGCTCCTTAAGGAAATAGAAACTAACCCTTTAGGTCTGTCAATCAAGAGACGCGTAGCAGTAATGCAACCAATCTATCCTAAAAAACATATCAAAGTCTAACATGTCCAACTCTATTTGATCTACCAAAGTCTCCCTACCATAGACTGACATCACACAACCCTTATATACCCTTCTAGCCACAATAAAGTCACCCACCGGGGTGGACAAAAAAAGAGGGTCTGAAATATACTCAGTGTCAAAACCAAAATGGATAGCCACATAAAGGGTCACATAAGAGAGGGTAGACTCAGGATAAATTATAAAATATACATCACAAGAGAAGAGTTTGAGCATACCAGTAACAACATCAGCAGACGCCTTAGAATCCTGGCGAGTGGCAAGAGCATACAGACAGTTTTGACCAATGCCAAAGGCAGAAGCAGAAGCAACACCCTTTGGTGAAGGAACTAATAAAGTAGTCACAGGAATCTTATTTGCCTGAGAAGAAATCCTAGAAGGACAATCCCTTTGCTTATGACCAATTTTCTCACATTTAAAATATTTGTTCCTCTATTCTTACAAAATCCACAATGCACCTAACTGCGGAATCTACAAGGGGGATATGATGGAGCTAACTGAGTCCTACTAGCCTGAGGTTGGGATTCTGGTGCTCTAAACCCACTATCATACTGAGAACGATGACCACCCAATGACTTTTTATAAGGAACACTAGACGTAGAGTAGGTACTAGAATTACCTTACTTCTTTATGGACCATTTTCCACCCTCTCTACCACTTTGTTGCTGACCTCTACCCTGATTCAAATATCAAAACATCTTACTCTACCTTTCACTCATCTTTGTTTGCTTCTTCTTTTCCTCTTCCACTTGTTGCATATACACCATAACCCTAGAGATGTCCATATCCTTGTTCAACAAGGCATCCTTACTCTCAAAGATCAACTTACGGGATAACCTAGAAGCAAGTTTCCTTATTATAGCCCTTATGCTAGACACCAACTCAGGAGTATAATGCAACAGTTGATGAAACTTCAAGGCATACTCCTTTACTCTTCCTCAATTTTGAGGATCTTCCTCAACTTTAGTAGCCTCAGAGGATGGAGCAATAGAAGCAACACGCTTAGTCTCGGATGCCACTTATTGGTAAGTAAATGACTCAAACTCAATATTAGTCATGCCAGCTTAAGGTGCTTGAGGATGGATGGGGGAACCAATGGAGCTCTATCTGGGCAATCAAAAGTAGCAAACCTAGACTAGATTTAAACTCCTAGAGTAGGATGAGTTTCGTCGACATTATCCTCTGATAGGATAGAATAGTTTCCACGAACATAAGATCTTATGGGCGGCATGATCTGAAAAGCAAGCATATAAGGGTTAGAGGAGATTCAAGACCTTAGACTCAATAACTAGAAATAAAAAAACAAGAAAGCGAAACATTTCTAGATACCTCATAGCCTTTTCCTTATAAGTGTGGCTCATTACACACCCATAAAAGATACTCTACTTGACATGACTTTGTTGTACATCCAATGAAACCAAGTGTAGGCTATGATACCATCTTGGTCATGAACCAAACTAGGGCCTAGACTTGATAGTTATCTCAAGTCCATCATGGTCCGGAGACCACCCCCCTGTACCTAGACGAACAACACAATATCCCCAATGTCAGATGAATTCTTAACATATAACAAGTTAAGTTTAAAGAATAAAGAGTATGTCCATGACCGATAACCAGCAACCGGCCAAAACAACTGGCCAACATCACCCATGTCCATAGTAATCAACAAAGCCTTCTAACAAAAGAACTAAAACCAATCTTGGTTGGGATATGTCCCCGACTCTAACAAATGACAATGATACTCTCAATTCTAATATAGAAAAGGAACTGATGAAAAGTCTAAGTCTTTCAAGAAATAAAAGTTCGCCACTTCGTCACAATGAATCGATGAACCGAGCTGATCCACCAAACTCTGTGCAAGAAAAATAAGGATATCTCTGGTCATCGCATGGGGATATAACTTCCAACGATTGTTAGCGGTAATTCCATGAATACCAATTCAAAACCAGTACAAAATCCAATACACACAATCATATGCAAATACATGTATATACTTCACGTACAAGGATAGGGAACAAGGTTTAGCATGCGCTTTAAACTTTAGCCTTGATTCATACCAGTATATGACTCATCCACCCAAGTCGTAACCATGGTATGCAATTTGTACCCATAACCCGTATCCCTAGCAGACTAATATACCAGGAGAATCATACACTACCCACCATACGAGTCCTTGATACAACTCGTACCAATCCCTATGACTCACACATCTAAGTCGTACCCATTCTAGTGACCAAAACCATCTCACCAACTAACACTGGTTAGTATACGACAGGACCATACCATTTATACCCCAACATACGGCTCATACCCATGAGTCGTATTGGGTCCTAAGAATGGATTTGCAGAAAATTTTCTAAGGGTCAAAACCCAGGATGTTTCAGTCTCCCCCACTAGGAACATTCATCCCCGAATGAAGGATAAGGTAGGGGTAACCACACCCAGAGTCATTTGAATTATCAAACATCCTTTCAACAAAGTTTGAAAATAAAAAGACAAAGATGTTAATCTTTCCTTTAACAAACTCAAAAAATAAAGATGTGTTTAAGACACATACCTTTCGAATCCCAGGAGCAGAAAACAAATGCGAATACTTGGACTTAATGTCCTCTTTCGCTTCCCAAGTAGCTTTTTCCACCTTATGGTTCTACCATAGAACCTTAAAAGAAGCTACATCCTTGGTCCGCACCCGACAAACTTACTTATCTAATATCTCAATCTGGATCTCTTCATATGATAGAGAATCTAAAATACCCAACCCTTCCAAAAATACAATCGAAGAAGGATCACCAAGACACTTCCTCAACATAGAAACATAAAAGACTGGATAAACCAAACTTAAGCTAGATGACAACTCCAACTCATAAGAAACATTACCAAATCTCCGCAAAATCATATAAGGACCAACATACCAAGGACTGAGTTCCCCTTTTTACAAAACCGCACAACTCCTTTCATGGGAGACACCTTGAGGAACACCCTATCCCCGACCTCAAACTCTAAGTTTCTACGCCTAACATCTACATAGGACTTTTGGAGACTTTGGGCAGCTTTAAGACTATCCCAAATCACTTGACCTTCTCCATCGCCTGATAAACCAAATTTGGACCAAACATGTCTTCCTACCCAAATTCAAACCACCCAATAGGAGATCTACACCTCCTACCATACAATGCCTCGAAAGGATCCTTACCAATACTCAACTAATAGCTATTTTTGTAACCAAACTCTACTAAAGGTAGATGTTCAACCCAATGCCACCATAGTCAATCACATAGGCCTGAAGCATATCTTCCAATGTCTGAATAGTTCTCTCCACTTGCCCATCTAACTGTGGATGAAAAGAAGTACTCAGACTAAACTTAGGCCCCAACCCTTTTTGGAAAGACCACCAGAGATGAGATGTAAACTGCATACCACGATCAAAGATAATTAAATCATGTAGCCCATGCAACTTCATAATCTCCTAAAGATACAACCACACATAATCCTTCGCCGAAAAGGTAGTCCGCACTGGCAAGAAATATAAGACTTGGTAATCCTATCCACGATGACCCAAATCGAATCATGCTGATCCCAGACTGAGGAAGACCGGTAACGAAGTTCAGATGGATCACTTCCCAATTCTATTCAGGCAAGTCAATATTTTGATACAACCCACCAAGTCTTATGTTCTCAACCTTAACCTATTAACACACCATACACTTGGCCACGAAATCAGCCACATCCCTCTTCATGCCATTCCACCAGTAGATCTCCTTGAGATCATGATACATCTTAGTCGAGTCGGGATGAATAACATAGTGTGACTTATACACCTCAGCCAAAACCCTTTGTCGTGGCCTACCGACATCAGGAATGCATAGCCTCCCTTGGTACCGTAAAGTACTATCACCACTACCTTTTTCCCACCAACATCACCCTTGATTTTCATCAACACCGGATCCAGTACTTGCTTATCTTTAATATTTGTACCAAGAGATGACCAAACCACTTCTTTCATTATCACACCATTATCTGTGGAGTCTAAGAGACGAACTCCAAGATTAGCCAAGTGGTGAATATCCTTCACCAATTCCAGCTTGCCTTCCTCCACATGAGCCAAAATACCGATGGATAACCTGCTAAGAACATCAACAACCACATTAGCCTTACTTGGGTGGTAGTGAAGACTCATATCATAATTCTTGAAAAGATTAAGCCACCTCTTCTACCTGAGATTAAGCTCTTTCTGAGTGAACACGTACTGAAAACTCTTGTGATTAGAAAAGATATCCACGTGAACACCATACAAATAATGCCGCAATATTTTTAAAGCAAACACAACCGTCAACAACTCCAAATCATGACTAGGATAATTCCTCCATGTACCTTCAATTTCCTGGAATCATAGGCAATCACCTTCCCATGCTGCATCAAAACACAACCAAGCCCCACCCGACATACATCACAATAAACCACAAACCCATCATTGTCTTCCGACAAGGTTAGGATTGGAGCCGAAGTCAATTTATCCTTCAACTTCTCAAAACTCCCTTCACAAGCATCCGACCAAGAAAACTTAACCTTCTTCTGAGTTAACTTAGTCAAAGGAGTAGCTATCAAAGAAAATATTTCCACACACCACCTATAATACCCAGCTAAACACATGAAGCTCCAAATATTGGATGGATTCATACGCCTAGGCCATCTCTTCACCAGAACAACCTTCTGCGGAAACACCATGATCCCTTTACTATAGATAATATGGACCAAGAAAGTCATAATATTCAACTAAAAATCACACTTTGAGAACTTGGCATACAACCGTTATTTTTTTAAGGTTTGCAACACCACTCGGAGGTGATTAGTATGATCCACCTCACTCTTCGAATAAACCAGAATGTCATCAATAAACACAATAATGAAAAGATCCAAATACAACCTAAAAACTCTATTCATCAAGTCCATAAATGTTGCCAGAGCATTATTTAACCCAAATGACATCACCAAGAACTCAAAATGCACATATCGAGTATGAAAAATCATGTTAGGGATATCCACCTCCCTAATCTTAAGATAATGGTACCAAAACTGAAGATCTCTCTTAGAGAAGAACTTGGTACCCTATAACTGGTCAAATAAATCATCTATTCGGGGAAAAGGATACTTGTTCTTAATCGTCACCTTGTTTAACTGCCTTTAGTCAATGCATATTCGAAGGGAACCATCCTTCTTGCGCACAAACAACACCGATGCACCCCATGGAGAAACACTAGGATGAATAAACCCCTTATATTAAAGATCCTTAAGTTGTTCCTTGAGTTCCCTTAACTCAGTCGGAGCAATTCTATATGGAGGAATAGAAATTTGATGAGTGTCCAAAAGAAAATCAATACCAAACTCTATTTCCCTATCTGGAGGAACAACAGGAAGATTACCTGGAAAGACCTCTAGAAACTCATCAACCACAGAGACCAAAGACAAAGAAGGACTTTCCAAATTAGAATCTTTAACCTAGACCAAGTGATAAAGACTACCCTTAGAGATTAACCTCTAAGCTCTAAGATAAGAAATAAACCTCCCCTAAGAGCTGAGGAACTACCTTCCTATTTTATAACTGGTTCACCAGAAAACTTAAAGATAACCCTACGGGTCAGACAATCCACAGATGCATAACATGAATTTAATCAATCCATACCTAGAATTACATCAAAATCTACCATATCCAACTCAAACAGATCCGCCAAGATCTGCTTGTTACCAACAGATACCACATACCCCTTATAGACTCTCTTAGCAATAACCTAGTCACCTACTGGGTAGAAATAAAAAACGGATCCAAGATAACTTCCAGATCAAAACCAAAAGACACAGCCACATATAGAGTCACATAAGAAAGATTAGACCCTGGATCAACCAAATAATATATGTCATGAGAGAAAAGCTATAGCATACCAATAACAACATCAGGTGATGCCTCGGATTCCTATCAAGACACCAAAGCATACAACCTGTCCTGACCAACACTAGAACTAGGAGCAGTAATAGAAATAGATGCTACCTCACCAGGTGTAGGAGCAAAAAATGGAGCCACATGAATCTTTTTCGCCCTTGTAGCAACCTTATTGATCAAACAATCCTTGAGCCGATAGCCTACCTAGCCATACTTAAAGCATTTGTACCTTTCTTCCTTACAATAACCCCAATGAGGACGACCACAAAATTGATAAGGAGGAGATGAAGAAATTAACTGACCTCCGTTCGTCAGAGATTGGGCAACCTGTACCTAAGAATTGTCATCACCTTAATGATGCCTATCTTTCGACTGATAAGAAGCACTAGCATAAAAGGAGCTCGAACTCCCCCACATTTTTCTACTACTTTCCACCATCCCCACCACCCTGAGACTGAGAACCTCCCTAATTAAAAAACTTGATCCTCTTTCTCTGCCTATTCCTAAACTCTGCTTGCTTTTTTTTCTCATCCTCAACCTGCTGCATATGAATAGTCAACCTTGAGATGTCCATATCTTTAATCATCAAGGAATTCTTACTCTCCAGAATCAAATCTTTATTCAACATAGAAGCAAACTTCTTCATTCTCGATCTGATATCGGCCACCAAATTAGGAGCATACCTTGATAGCTAATGGAACTTCAAAGCATATTCCTTTAGAGACACCCTCCCCTTCCTGAGGTTCAGTAACTCCTCCATCTTTTCTTCCCTTAACTCTTAAGGAAAGAACCGATCCATAAAGGAATTATAAAAGGCCTTCCACAACCCTTTCTCTTCCATATCACCTTTATCCCTGTCCCACTCCTCATACCACTAATAAGTAATATTCTTGAACTATTAAGTTGCAAAGTTAACACCCTCTACATTAGTAGCCTGCATCACATAAAAGATCTTTTCCATCTCATCCAAGAAGCCTTGTGGATCCTCCTCCACCTTTACGCCAATAAAAATTAGAGGACCCATATTCATAAATTGACCAACCCTTATAGCCTTAGCAGACAAACACCAATCTCACCCAGCTCAGCCTGAGCAATAACCAATTAGGCAATGACATGAATAGACTGATGAAATTCTGCATTCGTCATACTGCCCTGAGGGACCTGAGGAAAACTAGCCAGTATAAAAGGAACTCCTGCACTATTAGGAATAGGACCATGAGATCAAAGATGTACTCTAGATGTAGGATGTACCCCTTCAGCATTATCCCAAGATGGGACGAAAGAATTTCCTTGTGTTCCAGATCTAGGAGGCATGATCTTATAGATGAACAAATAAGGATTAGAAGAGATTCCAGGATTGATAACTCAAGCTTGAAGATAGAATACCAAGAAAGTGAAATATTCCTAAATGTCTTACAATCTCTCTCTTATGAGTGTGGCGCACTTTACACCCCTAAAAGAGACTTTACTTGACATGACTTTGTGGACTTACCAGTTGACCATGAACCTAGGCTCTAATACCAACTTGACATGACTCAACCCCAGGCCTTGTCGTAATGGGCATCCTAAGTCCAACCAAAACTAAGGACCGCCCCTTTTTACCCAACCCAACCACCTATATCCATCCTTAGATAGGCTAAATTTCAAACATATAACAAGATAAAATTATTGCTCTTATTAAGACTCTGGGATAGGGTCACAATCATGACCGACCCTACCCAGTCCTATCGTACCGCACCAACTACCCAACCATGCCAAACAAAACCATAGACCATAAACCAAACGGAATACCTAAACATAATATGAAAGTCAATCCCAAAATGTAATATGATGGAAAAACAAAAAATATCATCCAATGATGTTAGCCCATCAGCTTATTCCAATTCCAAGGCCTACACCAATACCAATCCTGCCCATACCAACCCCTAGAAGTACTACAAAGCCTCTATCCAAAAGAGTAAACAAATCCAGTTAGTACATGCCCCCAACCATGACTAAAACTAATATCCAAAATAAAAGAAAAGTGTCTAAAGAAATTAATAACATGAAATAATGACTCTCAAACGAATGGAAGCTCACCACTTCAGCCCAAATGCTGATACCGAATCTACGTGCTAAATAGAAGAAGTAGAATGGTCAGTTCCTACATAGCATGGGTACATAGCCTCCAGTAGATGGGGTTAGCGAGTTCCCGCTAGCATGAATCTTAAGATAAGGATAAAATAATGACAGTTATAAAACTAAGTGAAACCATCCATAATTAATACAACCATACATATATATAAGTGATGGGATAGGGGAATGGGTTTAGAATGCACTTAAAATTTTTACCTGGGCTGTGTAGCTTTGTTTTCCTAACCACCCACGAGCCATATGGGTTCAGCTCCCCTTCTAAAAGGGCCCCAGTGCGTGTAGCCGTACGAACAGGGAATATCTCATAGGATGAATAGTATATCCCTCAATATAAAATATGATACATGCACATGGTCATCAAAGACCCCTCATATCGACACATATGAGTTTTCAATTTTGGTCCCTCCGGGACCGCCACCTTTTATGGTTTTCCTAAATACCCCACCATTAATGCGTAATTAAAACTATGTCCAAACAATTCAATTACCATTTATTAACCAAGGCTATTTAATAACTAGTGGTATCATCATACCACTCATACTTGCAAGCATTTATCCATAGCCAAACCATTTAGGTTAAGGGAAGCTCAAGTTCCCTTCCATTTACCACATTAAATCCACTTAGGAGACTTCCATGTTCTCTACAAGCATAACCATTTAGACTTTTAAATTTTCAAACCATTTAAACCATGCATAAATCCTTTATCCAGTTTAAAACATGAAAGAGTTCCCTTAAAAGAAGTCAATGCAATGAACATATCCCTATAAGCATTTTATCAAACACCTTAGGGACATAATATAAACATAACAAATTCCAAAGACCATTAAACCATTACCATGCAATCCAATTGTCCAAATCCACTATTAATACATAAAAAGCATAATTAAAATCATAGGAAATCATAACCAAACATTTAATATCAAACCCCCCAAACAACAGTTGAAAAACATAATTATGAAATAGTAAAACCATGAAATCAATCATATAAACCATGCCTTTAGTTGAAATTACAATTAGGAAAGATAATCATGCCTTATACCAAAGAATTTAATCAAAAGAAATAACCAAGAAAATCCCCAAAGCAATTCGTAAGATGAAACCCTAGCCTTCTTGCCCCAAAATCTCTTGAGAGAATTATGAGATATTTTGGAATAGTTTCTAAGTGTTAATAAATTGAATAATAGGGTAAATAACCTCCTAAGTGTATTATAAATCATGGGTCCTAGTTAGGGTAAGTAGGAAAATATTCAGAATACCCCTACTTAAATCTCTTAAAAAATATCACAGGGATACGACTAACCTATATGAGTCACACCCTCCTATATGATTTGTACCCACCACTCATATCTAAGCCTCAACCCTTGGATCAAATACTATCCAGTATATGACTCATCCACCCAAGTCGTAACCACAACATACGATTCATACCCATAGCCCATATCCTTAGCAAGATAAAATACCAGGAAAATCAATCATTTTCCATCATACGAGTCCCTAATATGACTCATACCAAGCCCTACGACTTATGCCTCTAAGAATTACCCATTCTAGTAACCAAAACCATCCCACCAACTAACACTGGTCAGTATACGACAGGACCATACCACCCGTACCCCAATATACTGCCCAAACCCATGAGTCATATTGGGTCTAGGGAATAGATTTCCAAGAAATTTTCTAAAGGTCAAAACCTAGGATGTTTTATGTAGGCCACAAATATGGAAGATGTAAACTTTTCAGCTTATCATCTCAAAGATATTGTGTACCAATGATACCAAGAGTGGGATAGAGATAGAGGTGATATGGAGGAGTCATCTTATGGGATACTTTTTCTGGTGCTTTTTTGTATCATTCATTTTCTCAAGAGTTGATGGAAGCAAAGATGGAGGAATTTATGAATCTCAAGAAAGGTAATATGTCTTGAAATTTTATCAATTTTCAAGGTATACTCTTGATTTGGTGGCTGACATGAGAGCGAGGATGAGAAAGTTTGCTTTAGGGTTGAATCAAGATTTGATCTTGGAAAGCAAGACTACTTTGGTGATTGAAGATATGGACATTTCCAGGTTAATCATTCATATGTAGCAAGTGGATGATAAGAAGAGAAAATAGGCGGAGTTCAAAGATCGGCAGGGTAACAGGAGCAGATTTTATGATTAGGGAGGTGCACAGTGTTAGGGTAGTCAAGATATGGGAAAATGGTAGAAAAAAAAGTAGGGGAGTTCTAGTTCCTTCTCTAATGCTACTGCTTCTTACTTGAGGCATTCGAATGACAGACGTCATCAGGGTGGTGATAATTTTCAGGCATAGAGTGGCCAATCTCAGATGAGTGGGGGTCAGTCAGTTTCTTCATGCCCTCTTTATCAATTCAATGGTCATCCTTATCGATGTTATAGCGATAAAAGGAGGGACAAATATTTCAAGTATGCCAGGTAGGTCATAAACTCAGGGATTTTCTAGTTAATAAGGTTGTTGCAGGAGAAAATAAGATAATGGTGGCTTTGTCGTCTACTCCTACAACCGATGGTGCCACGTCTACTTATGTTACTACTTCTAATTCTAGTGTTGGTCAGAATAGGTTGTATTCTTTAGCGTCCCAACAGGAATCCAAGGCATCGCTAGATATCTATACTATTATGTTACAACTCTTTTCTTGTGATGTGTATTATCTACTTGATCTGTGGATTTTCTATGTAACCCCATATGTGGTTGTATGTTTTGTTTTTGATCATGAGGTTATTTTGGATACATTTTTTGTTTCTACCCCAGTAGGTTACTTGGTTATTGCTAAGAGAGTCTATAGGGCGGAGGCGATATCTGTTGGTGTTAGGACGACTTTGGTGGATTTGTTTGAACTTAATATGGTGGATTTTGATGTTATTTTGGGGATGGATTGGTTACACTACTGTTACACATCCTTGGATTATCAGACTAATAACATTGTTTTTAGGTTTCATGGTGAACCATTTATAAAGTGAGAGGGTGGTTCCCTAGCTCCTAGGGGGAGATTTATTTCATGTCTTAGAGGTCGAAGGTTAATATCTAAAGTTTATCTTTATCACTTGGTCATTCTAACTCAGAAGGTCCTTTTTTATAGTCAGTCCTAGTGGTAAATGAGTTTCCTGAGGTCTTTCCAAATGATATTCCTGGTATTCCTCCGGATAGGAAAATAGAGTTTGGTAGTGATTTGGTTCTGGACACTCATCCAATATCTATTTCCTTCTTATAGAATAGCTCCAGCTGAGTTGAGGGAACTCAAGGAGTAACTTAAGGATCTTCTGGATAAGGGGTCTATTCGTTGGAGTATATCTTTATGGGGTGCGCTGGTGTTATTCGTGTGTAAGAAGGATGGTTCCCTTCGGATATGCATTGACTTTGGACAGTTGAATAAGGTAACGATTAAGAACAAGTATCCTCTTCTAAGGATAAATGATTTATTTAATTAGTTGCAAGGTGCCAAGATCTTTTCTAAGATAGATCTTCGGTCCGGGTATCATCAGCCAAAGACTAGGAAGGAAGATATACCTAAGACGACTTTTTGTACTCAGTATGGGCACTTTGAATTCTTGTTGATGTCATTTGTTCTGACTAATGCCCCGGTGTTATTTATGGATCTGGTGAACAGGGTTTTTAGGTAGTTCTTGGATCTCTTCATCATTGTGTTTATTGATTATTTTTGGTTTATTCCAAAAGTAAGGTGGATCATGTAATCATTTTCGTGTGGTATTACAGTCCTTGAAGGAATAGTAGTTATATGCCAAGTTCTCCAAGTGTGAGTTTTGGTTGAACAATGTGACTTTTTTGGCCATATTATTTCTATCGAGGGGATCATGATGGATCTGCAAAAGGTTTCCATAGTTAAAGATGGACTAGACCTACGACTCCAACGAACATTTAGAGATTCTTGGGTTTGGCTGGGTATTTTTGGCAGTTTGTGGAGAGTTTTTCAACAATAGCTACTCTATTGACTAAGTTGACTCAGAAGAAATTGAAAGATAAGCTAACTTCGACTCTGATTTTGACATTGCCTGAAGACAGTGAGGGGTTTGTGGTTTATTATGATGTATCTAGGGTGGGACTTAGTTGTGTCTTGATGCAGCAAAGGAAGGTGATTGCCTATGCTTCTAGGAAATTTAAGGTGCATGAGAGGAATTATCCTACTCATGATTTGGAGCTATTGGTGGTGGATTTTGCTTTGAAAATATGGTGGCATTATCTGTATGGAGTGCACGTAGACATTTTTTCTAATCATAATCGTCTATAGTATGTGTTCACTTAGAAGAAGTTCACTTAGAAGGAGCTAAATCTCTAGCAAAAGAGATAGTTGGAGCTTCTTAAAGACTATGACATGAGTCTTCACTATCACCCAGGTAAGGCTAACGTGTTTGTTGATGCTCTTAGCATATTTTCCATGGAGAGTTTGGCACACGTGGAGGAAGGAAAGTGGGAATTGGTAAAGGCTATTTACCATTTATCTAATCTTAGAGTTTGCCTCTTAGACTCCAAGAATAGAGGTGTAATGGTACAAAAAGTAGTTCGATCATCTCTTGGTACATATATCAAGGAGCAGTAAGTGTTGGATCCTATCTTGATAAAAATTAAGGGTAATGTTGGTGGGCAAAAGGTGATGGTATTTGAGATTAGTGGTGACGGTACTTTACTGTACCTAGGAAGATTGTGTATTCCTGATATCAATGGTTTGTGGAAAAGGATCTTGGCTGAGGCACATGAATCGTGCTACATTGTACATCTTGGCTCGACAAAAATGTATCATGATCTCAAGGAGATGTATTGGTGGAATGGTATAAAAAGGGATTTGGCTGATTTTATGGCCAAGTGCTTGGTGTGTCAATAAGTTAAAGTTGAAAAAATAAGACCTGGAGGGTTATATCAAGATGGAAATATGAGGTAATCAGTATGGATTTCATTATCGGTCTTCCTCGGTCTCAGAATTAATATGATTTGATTTGGGTCATCATGGATAGGATGAAAAAGTTTGCTCACTGTTTTCCAATAAGGACTAACTTTTTTATGGAGGATTATGCAAAGTTGTACCTTTAAGAGATTGTGAAGCTGCATGGGGTACCTGTTTCGATTATCTATGATCGTGGTACGCAATTTTATCTCATTTTTGGTGGTCTTTTTAGAAAGGGTTGGGTACCAAGGTTAGTCTGAGTATTGCTTTCCATCCATAGTCGGATAGGCAAGCGAAGAGGATAATTCAGACATTAGAGGATATGCTTTGGGCATTTATGATTAATTATGGTGGAAATTAGGTTGATCATCTACCTTTGGTAGAGTTTGCTTACAACAATAGCTATCATTTTAGTATTGTTATGGCCCCTTTTGAGGTATTGTATGGTAGGACATGTAGATTACCTATTGTTGGTTGGTTTAAGTTTGTTGAGGCACATATGTTCATTTTAGATTTATTCTTTAGTCTATGGAAAAGGTGAAGGTGATCTGGGATAGTCTTAAGGCTACCCAAAGTTGCCAAAAGTTCTATGCAGATGTAAGGCGTAGAGACTTGGAGTTTGAGGTTGGGTATAATGTGTTTGTAAAGGTTCTCCTATGAAGGGAGTAATGTGGTTTGGTAAGAAGGGAAAGCTCAGTCCCCAGTTTATTGGTCCTTATTTGGTTCTGCGAAGGGTTGGTAATGTGGATTACGAATTAGAGTTGCCTTTTAGTTTAACCTCTGTTCATCCGGTATTTCATTTCTCCATGTTGAGAAAGTTTCTTAGTGATCTTTCTTCGATTATTCCTTTGGAGGGGTTGGGTATCTTGGACTCTCTATCTTATGAAGATGTCTCGGTTGAGATCTTGGATAGGTAGGTTTATTGGTTGCGAACCAAGGATATGGCTTATATTAAGGTTCTATGACAAAACCATAGGGTGGAAGAAGATACATGAGAAGTAAAGAAGGATATAAAGTCCAAGTATCTACATCTATTTTCTACTCTAGGGATTTGTGCGGAAGGTATGTGTCTTTAAACCATCTTTATTTTTTGAGTTTGTTAAAGTAAAGATTAATATCTTTACCTCTTTATTTTTAAACTTTGTTAAAGATTGGAAATATATTTGATAATACAAATGACTCATACGTGTGGTTACCCCTACCTTGGCCATCATTTAGGGATGAATGTTCCTAGTGGTGGAGACTAAAACACCCTGGTTTCTGGACCTTAGAAAATTTCTTGGAATTTTGATCTCTGGACCTAATACGACTCATGGGTACGAGCCGTATATTGGGGTACGAATGGTATGGTCTAGTCATATGCTAACCAGTGTTGGTTGGTGGAATGGATTTTGGTCACTGGAATGAATACGACTTGAATGGTATGAGTTGTATGGTTGGATATGGATAATTTGGTTTGGGTTTTCCTTAGCTTAATCTTAGACTTGGTAACTTAAGTTGGATCTGAGTACGAGTGGCTCACCATGAGTCATAAGCGAGGGTACGAGTTGTACCCAGTACTTGTATGGTGGTCAGTGTTTGAACCTCCTGTGGATTCTATTCTGCCAGGGATATGGGTAAAGGGTATGGATCGTATGTTGTTAATACAACTTGGGTAGGATGATTCGTACACTGTATAGTGTTGGGTCCAAGGGTTGAGGCTTTGGATACGAGTAGTGGGTACCACTCGTATCGAAAGGTACGACTCGTGAGGGTCAATCGCACCCCTGTGATGGGATTTTTGTGCAACTTAAGTGGGGGTAATCTGGACATTTCTCCACTTACACTAATAAGGTCCCACAACTTCTAACTCACTCGGGAGGTTATTTACCCTATTATTCTATTCATTAACACATAGAAACTCTTCGTAAACACTCTATAATTCTCTTAATAGATTTTGAACAAGGAATCTAGGGTCTCAACTAGAAAACTAAATTGGGAATCTTGTTTGTGGTTTCTCTCCATTTACTTTATCAATTAAGGCATGTTCTCTTCCCTCACTGTTAGTTCCAACAAAAGGCATGTTTTTTATGAATGGATTTCATGATTTCATTATTGTATAATTTTAGGTTTTCGACTATGATTTGGGGGTTTTGATTATAAATTATTGATTATGGTTTTCCATGGTTTTAATTGTGTATTTACATGCTAAATTGATGGTTTGGGATAATTGGATTGCATGGGAATGGTTAAATGGTAATTGGAATTGATTATGGTTATATTATGCCCCCAATGTATTTGACAAAATGCCTATAAGGATGTTTTCACTGAATTTACTATTTTTAATGAAACCCCTGCTTGTTTTAAACTTGGTAAAAGAATTATGCATGGTTTAAATGGTTTGGAAAGGTAAAAAGGCTAAATAGTTATGCTTGTAGGATACATGAGAATCCCCCAAGTAGTTTAATATGGTTAATGGAAAGGGTACATAGAATCCCTTAAACCTATATATGGTTGGCTATGGACAAAACTTACAAGTATAGTCAGTATGACGATACCACTACTAATGGCCTTGGTTAATAAATGGTTAATGGATTGGTTGGTTGCTTAGTAATGGTTTTAATTGGGCAATAATGGTGAGGTGTGTAGCAAAGTCATGGAAGGCAGAGGTCCCGTGGGGACCAAAACTGGAAACTCATATTTACCGATATGAGGTTTGGTCCAACTGACCATGTGCATGATGTCACACTTTATATTTATGGGATATACTAATCATCCCAGGTTTTCTTCTCTGGTCGTGCGGCTTCACGTACTGGGGACCTATCAGTAGGGGGAGATGAACCTATATATCTCGTGGGTGGTTTAGGATGGCAGAGCTTTATAATAGGTTAAGGTTTTAATGGCATGCTAAACCTAGTTCTCTTTTCCCAGCATGGTTCTATATATATGTGTATGGTTTGTGTGCACATGGATGGTTATTACTTGGTTTGATAAATGATATTATTTTATCCTTATCCTGAGTTGATACTAGCGTTCACCTAGTAACCAGTCTTCGGGCGGCTATATACCCACGCTATATAGAAATCGGTCGTTCTACTTCTCCTATGTAGTGATTGACTGGGGGACAACTGTTAGATTAAAGTGGTGAGCTTCCATATTTCGGGAAAGCTCCATTTCATATTATGGATATTTTTGGACATTTTGATCTATTTCTGGATATTTGTTTTGGCTATGGTTGGGGGCATGTCCCAACCAAATATTCTTACTCTTTTGGTTAGAGACTTTGTGGTACTGCGATGGGTTGGTATGGGTGGGATCGATATTGGTGTCGGCATTAATTTTGGCATTAGTATTATGGCTGACATTTTTTAACATAATTTCTCACTATTCCATCGAATTTCATTTAGGGATTAATCATATTATGTTTTGGAACTCATTGGGTTATGGCTCTTGGTTTGGTATTAGGTTGGCTTGGTGGTTTAGTTGGTATGATTTGGTGGATGGGATGACTTGGTATGGTCGGTCTAGGAATAGGCCTATCCCAAAGTCAGTCCTTGTCCAGTTACGCTATCTTGTTATATATTTAAAATTCAGCCAACTCAGGGCAGGCGGTTGGAGGTTGGGTTGGGTAACGTGGGTGGTTTCCGGTCCTGGTCGAACTTCGGACGCCCATTATGATAATGCCTTGGGTTTATTCATGTTATTGAACCTCCCGACATATCAAGGTGACACAAGCCCTATAGACCCAAACCTCCCAATCATGTGATAATGAAAAGGGAAACTCAAACCACCCGGTCATATAGACCCTTGCATCGACAATCGCAGTTTCTAGCATTGGCCCCTTGGGACCTCTACTATCATAACTCAGCTACACAACCCTCATTAAATCCTAATTAAACAATTATCACACTCTCTCATTCATTGAACCATGATACACATTTTTGCATACAATGATGGTAGTCATACCAACTACACTTTCAAGGAAACATCAACATGCCACACTAATTACCATTACTTGGGACAATTCACAATCCTTTTTGGTTCAATTATACATTAGCTTGGGGAATTACACAACCCCATAAGGTTCAATTCAAAATTATTATGCTTCATTAACCTTTCACATTATGCAATAGTTCAAGAGTAGTTCAATGTGCATTTTTTTTATATTCCAAACCAATTCCACAATAGGGGGTTGAGGTTAGGTCTAACCACTTCAAAAGCACAAGTTTGGGTAAATCACAATCCCTTAATTTATTCACCATTCTCATGAATTAGTTTGATTTTAAAACCACCATTAAAACATAATCCATGCAAGGACAAACATGAAATATCACATAAATAACAGTTATTCTAAAACCCTCAACCCATGTTTTCAAAACCAACATCAATATTGTATGAACAACACTTTAAAATTTATGCCTTTAGCAAATTAACATTTAAGGAAAGACTAAAATGCCTAAAATACCAAGTTTTACGGAAAGAATTCAACCCTTGAGTCCTTGGATGACCTACTTCTTAGAAACCCTAAGTATGGCTACTTATGAGACTTGAGAGAACTTTGAAAGTGTTTGATCACGTTATGAATGAGAAATAACCCCCTTAAGTGCTTTATGAACATGAGGTTTTAATTGGGCAAGAAGAGAATTGTCCAAAGTGCCCTCAATTTAAAAACTAAAATTTAGTCGTTAGTGACTATGGGTCACTATATGACTCGTAGGATTCATTATGACTCGTCACCATGAGTTGTAGCTAAGACAGCCTCCAGGGCACTCATAATCTATTGACCCTAAGACTCATAATGGGACCTTACGACCTATAGGGTCCAATCGTAGTTAACATAAAACCCATTTAGGGTTAACACTGGATATCCTATTATTTGTACCCAACAACTCGTAACTAGTACTTATGGCTCTTAGTGAGCTACTCATAATCAGATAAAACTTAGTTAAACACTTATTGATTTGTTCTAATGACTCATTAATACCCTACGACTCATCAAGAGAGTCGTAGTCAGGGCAGTAAGGATAAAATTTCCAAACTTTTCAAGGACCAAACACTCGGGTATTACAGTTATGCTCCAGAGTTGGTGTCTACCATGAGATTTATGATGAGGATGTTTTCTTATGGTTTTTCCCGTGACTTGGTATTAGAGTGTAAGGATGTAATGTTAAAAAATTATATAGACATCTCTAAGATTGTGGTTTATATGAAATAGGTAGAGAATAAAAAAAAGAGGTAGGAAGAGATGCAAAATAAAAAGTTTAGGAATTCAGAACATAGTGCAAATCAGTAGAATTATGGGAGGGGTGGAAGGTAATGGACCAAGAAGAAGACTTAGGGAAATTCCAATTCATATTCTTTGGCTATTTTTTGTTATCCTAAGCTATCTAGCGATTGTTATATCCAGGCTAACAGTGGCCCTAAGGAACAGGGTGCCCAGTCTCAGGCTAGTGAATCTCAGTCAGCCCCACCTTATCCTTATTATAGATTTTATGGATAGTTTCATCGTGGTTATTGTATTGAGGGGAGGGAATTTTTTTTAATGGTTGTCAGCTTGTACATATACAGAGGAACTGTCCTATAGCTAAAGTATCCACTGAGGCTAATAAGGTCCCGGTCGTTGCATCTTTGGCTTTTGCACTAAAGGGAACCACTTTTGGTACCAGCACTGACCAAAATCATCTTAATTCACTTTCTACTCATCAGGAGTCTGAGGAATTTGTTGATGTTGTTACTGGTATGTTAGAACTCTTTTTTCGTAAATAAGTCTGTGGAATCTCCTGATGTTGTTACTGGTATGTTAGAACTCTTCTTTCATAATGTTTACTATTTGCTTAATTTCGATTCTACTCTATCTTATTAACCCCTTGTGTGGATGTGCACTTTAATTTTGGTCCTAAAAATATTTTTGACCCCTTTTCTGTGTCTACTCTGGTGGGTGATTCTATTGTTTCTAGAAGAATTATAGGGGTTGTGTCGTGTCTATTTATAATAGAGAGACATTGGGGGATCTGATAGAGTTTGATACGGTAGATTTTAATGTAACCCTGGGAATAGATTGGCTTCATTTATGTAATACCTCTTTGGATTGTAGGACCTAAAAGGTTAGTTTTCATATTCCTAATGAACTGGTACTAGAATGGGAGAGGAGTTCCTTAGTATCCAAAGGGAGGTTTATTTCTTATCTTAGAGCTCAGAAATTAATTTCTAAAGGGTGTCTGTATAATCTAATTTAGGTTAAGGATTCTAACTTTGAAAGTCCTTCTTTGCAATATGTCCTCGTGGTTAATGAGTTTTCATAAGTGGTTCTTTATGATCTCCTGAATTCCTCCCGATAGGAAAATTGATTTTGGGATTGATCTCCTATCAGATACCCATTCTATTTCTATTCCTCCTTATAGAATGGATTTGGCTAATTTAAAGGAGCTAGAGGAGCAGTTAAAAGATCTTCTTAATAAGAGTTTCATTCATCCTAGTATTTTCCCGTGGGTTACTCCTGTGTGTATAGATTATGTGTAAGAAAGGTGGGTCACTTCAAATGTGTATAGATTATCGGCAATCGAATAAGGTGATAGTGAAAAATAAGTATCCTCTCTCTAGGATTGACGATCTTTTCGGCCAGCTTCAGGGTACTACATGTTTCTCTAAGATTGATCTCTGTTTGAGCTATCATCAACTAAAAATTAGGGAGGGTGATATTCCCAAGACTTCTTTCCACGCTTGGTATGGCCATTATAAGTATCTGGTTATGTCATTTAGGTTGACTAATGCTCCTACTGCATTTATAGATCTTATGAATTGGGTGTTTAGCCAGTTTCTGGATCTACTTGTCATAGTCTTCATTGATGACATCTTGGTGTACCCTAAGAGTGAGGAAGGGCATGTTAGTCACCTCCAAATTGAGTTGCGGACTCTTAAGGACCAGAAGTTGTATGCAAAATTTTCTTAGTATGAATTTTGACTAAATGCTATGACTTTTCTTGGGCATTTTTTTGTAGTTAGAGGATCAAGATGGATTCAAAAAAAGTTGAGGCAATTAGAAAATAGCCTAGAACCATGACTCTAACCGACATTGGGAGCCTCTTAGGCTTAGCTGGGTATTATAGAATGTTTGTGGAAAGTTTCTCTTCTATTCATACTCCATTGACAAAAATGACTCAAAAAAGGTGAAGTTCTTATGGTTTGATACTTATGGGGGTAGTTTTGAGAAGTTGAAAGATAAGTTGACTTCTACACTAAATTTTACCCTGCCTGAGGGTACTGATAGATTTATGGTGTGTTGTGATGTGTCCCGTGTGGGACTGGGTTGTGGGTTGATGCAACATGCAAAGGTTGTAGCTTATTCTTCTAGACAGCTCAAAGTTTATGAGAGGAATTATCTGACTAACAATTTAGAGTTGGTGGTTGTGGTTTTTCTTTAAAGATTAAGCATCATTATCTATATGAAGTGCGTGTGGAAATCTATTCAGATATAAGAGCTTGCAGTATGTGTTCACTTATAAGGAGTTGAATCTCAGGTAGAGGCAGTGGCTCGAATTACTTAAGGATTATGACATAAGCCTTCAGTACCATCCATGTAAAGATAATGTTGTTGCTGATGCTCTTAGCAGGTTATCTATGGGGAGCTTATCCCATGTTGATAAGAAGAAAAGAGGGTTGGTGAAGGACATTCATAGGTTGGCTAACTTGGGAGTTCGTCTCTTGGTCATCGAGGTTGGAGGAATGATTGTTCAAGAAGTGGTTAAATCATCTCTTGGTGTTGAGGTGAAGAGAAACAGGCCTTGGATCCTATACTTATCAAGATTAAGGATGATGTGGGTCAGCAAAAGGTTATGGCTTTCAAAATTAGGAGAGATGGCATCTTGAGGTATCAAGGTAGGTTATGTGTTCCTGATGTTGATGGGCTATGGGAAATGATTTTTACTAAGGTTCATAAGTCCAGATATACCGTTTATCCGGGTTCAGCCAAAATTTATCATGAATTGAAAGAGATAGATTGGTGGACCGTGGAAAATTTTGTGGCTAAGTGTATGGTCTATCAACAAGTTAAGGTAGAGCACTTGAGACCTAGTGGCATGTCTCAAGAGATATAGTTGCCCATATGGAAGTGGGAGATAATTAACATGGATTTTATTATGGTTCTTTCTACAGTCTCGCAACTAGTATAATTTGATTTGGGTTATTTTGGATAGGATGACTAAGTTTGCTCACTTCTTTTAGGTGAGGACTACTACTCTGGTGAGGATTATGCTAAATTATTTATTCAAAAGATTATCAAGTTTCATGGAGAACCTATGTACATTATTTCATACTGACTTATGAAGTTATTTCTCACTTTTGGCATTTATTTTAGAAAGGTTAGGGACTAACATAAACCTTAGCATCACTTTCCCCCCTCTAACGGATGGATAAGTGGAACGGACTATTCAGGCTTTAGAGGATATGCTAAGGGACTATGTGTTTGATTTTAGAGGTAGTTGTGTTGATCACTTATCTCTTATTGAGTTTGCATACAATAATATTTACTATTCGAGCATTCAGATGGCTCCTTTCGAGGTTCTTTATGGTAGGAAGTGTAGATATCCTATTGGGTGGTTTAAGGTTGGTGAGATTAGGTTGTTTGGTCCTAACTTGGTTCACCAAGCCATAGAGAAGGTGAAAGTGATCATGGAAAGAATTAAGACTGTCGAAAGTCGCCAAAAGTCTTATGTGGATGTGAGGTGAAGGGCGTTGGAGTTTGAGGTTAGTGATTGGGTGTTCTTAAAAGTTTCTCCAATGAAAAAAGTGATGAGGTTTGGGAAGAAGGGGAATCTCAGTCCCTGTTATATTGGTATGTATCAGATTTTAAGAAGAGTTGGGAATGTTGCTTATGAGTAAGAGTTGCCCACGAGTTTAACTCTTATTCATCCTGTGTTCTATGTGTTGATGTTGAAGAAGTGTGTGGGTTATCCTTCTTTAGTTGTTCCTGTAGAGGATGTTGGTGTTTCAGATTTCTTGGCATATGAGGAAGTCTCGGTGAAGGTATTGGATAGGCAGGTTCAAAGATGAAGGACTAAGGATGTAGCTTCGGTAAAGGTGATTTGGAGGAACCAAAATGTAGAAGAAGCTAGATGGGAAGATAAAGATGATATGAAGGCTAAATATCCATTTTTGTTCCTCGGGTCGAATGAAGATGCTTAAGGTATGCGTTCTTTTATTCTAACTGCATCTCGAATTTGTTCTTAGTTCTGGTTGCATTCTGTCTTGCATTCGTTCTAGGGTGCCCCAAAATTCTCATTCAAGGATGAATGATCCTAAGGGGGGATAATGTAATACCTCAGGTCTTGGACTCTGAAAATTTTTAAGTGTTGACGACACTGCCCAGACTACAACCCAGGTGATGAGTCATTATCACTCATTATGAGTCAAAGGGTGAAACATGTAGTCTCACCAGTAAAGTGTGCCCAAGTTACTATCTTAATCATGACTTGGTCCTAACGATTTTTTAGGTAAGTTTATGAGTCGTGGTGAGGGACTCGAGACCAAAACAATGAGATGGCCTAAATTTTTTGCTCTGGCCACGAGTCCAGTGAACGACTCATGACCAGTGTAAAACCCCATACTTTTCCTAGCTCAGTTTGGCTCCTAGAATATCAAGGGTTAGCTTTGAAAATGATTAACTCTTGATACATGTAGAATTTTCAAGCTATAGACCCACCAAGTTATAGATAATTAAACCAACTTTCCAACGATACCAATTTTACCTTAATTCGATACTCGGTTGAGAAGTTATGGTGATTTTAGTGAAAACAGTAGGGCATTTCGACAGGCACCGCGTCGCGGTGAAGGAAAAAATTGCAATTGTCCGATTTCTGTGAAGCAATGTGATTGGCCAGCATCGCGGTGTAACTCCAGTTCCCATTCGTCCATTTTCCAGTAGCTCATCGCGATTTCGATGCGTCGCGCCAAAAGCCAAAATAACACTCATCCTTTTTCCAGTGGCACAACACGATTACGCTGCATCGCGCCAAAGCCCAAAATGGCAATGGTCCCTTATCCAGTAAGCGACCGTGATATCCCCACATCGCGGTGGTGTGCTAGATTGAGATTTTCCAGTTTTGAGTTAAATTTTAAAAGGCAATCTAATCTTTTCCCCAAGCCCCAATTCATGTAAAACACAGAATTTAACCTATCCTAAACACTTTATGCATACTTCTCATCAACTTTCGCTAAAATAAACCCTAGAACATCAAACCTTCATCCCAGAAAAATCCAAATTCCACCATTCTTTTTCCAAGATAGATCAAAATTAAGGATTTCCAATTCAACAACTTCAAGAATCTATCTTCAAGAGCACAAATATGGATTCAACATTCAAGTTTCTTTGTCTAATCATCAATTATGGTATGTGGGGGTTTTTAAACAAGGATAATCCTTTCATCTTTGTGCCATTAGTTTTTGAAGATAATTTTACATGAGTTTTGAATTAGGGTTCATACCCAATATTGTTATTTGCAAGATTATGAGATTTCAAGTGATTTGAATGTTGAATTGCATAACTACTTTCGTATTTTCATGTGTATTGCAATAATTTCCAGATTTAGACTTGAATTATCAATATTTTCATTATCTATCATGAATCTTATAATGATTTGATATGAAATAGATGCACGGGTTATTAGCCCTAGTTTGAATGTTGTTATTTCAAGAAGATTGTGCTTTTAAGCATCCCATAATTTGTTATATTCAGATTTTGAAAAAAGATTTGATCTTTTGATCTCAGCCTAGATATGGATTCCACTTTATAGATTTAGCTACAATTTACAGTAAATAAATTTACAAGAGGTTTTTATTGTAAACCCTTGTATTAGTTTTTAAAAATGGATTTCCAACAGAATAAGCATATAGATTAAAGGGAGTAGTATTTAGCACTGAGTTGGGTATGTTTACGTGCCCTAGAACTATGAGCCAATGTAGGTTCAGATTATCAGATTATTCCTATTTCTATATGGATGACAGATTCAGATGTGATCACTTAGATTAGTTTATCCTCCTTGGCAAGAGTATGACACCTCTCCCCGATGTGAGGTTTTCCCATAAGGGAACTAGACGTTAGACACTATGATAGCTTATATAGTGTATTTCAATTAGAAGGACCTCTCTAACAGTAAAGACTTTCAGAATAGTTTATAAAAGTATTTCCCTACAGCCTTAAGCTTATAGACTACAGATTTCAGAACATAAAAGAATAACAGAACAATTTTTAGAAACTAAGTGTAAAGGCTCACAACTTTATTCAATTTTTGCTTTATAAAAGACATTATCTACAAATTTCATCTTTCAGATTTTAGATATAAAAGTGAGTCCTTTCTACACTTAGACATCATGATTACAAACAGAATTCAAGTACAACTTTTATAACTAAGTGTCATGACTCACTAGATTTATGCAACATGCTTTACTACTCATGATTACAATTCTCAATTTTCAGTTATACAACCTTATGTGAGTCATCTACACTTAGCATGCATTCTTTGCAAATTTATGAAAAAAAATATTGACATATTGATTTGCTTATGTATTCACCCCCACATGCTCAGTACATTCTCAAAGTACTGATCCACATATACGTCTATGTGCTACATTATTTAATAATGTAGGTACCTGTTCAGTGGTAGTCCATATATCATGATTAGACAGTTGCAGATTTCAAACAACAGATGATGAGTCCTCCTACTTCAGGAACTTTAGTTAGATATTTTTTATGTACTTTATTTTCTTACTCATATGTATTGATTAGTGGTAGTTGGAGTCGCGTCCAAGCTATCTATAGTCAGTATAGTATAGGCTTCACAGATGTCAGTCAGAGTTAGTTATGAAATTTCAGTTTTATCAGAATGTATAATTGTATCAGTATTGTATTTTTCTTGGATTTCATTATGATTATATTTCTGTATAGTAAACTCAGTCATTCTATACATATTTAAATTAGTTGCTTAGCAGTATGCCAGTATAAGGGTTATCTTAGGATCACTTGTAGTCCTAAGCACCATGGGACGACTAGGGGTAGTCTCGGGTTTTACAACCAGTCACCACAAGTCATTACCCGACTCGTAATGACTAGGAGTTACTTTCCTGCACGTTTTTTATTAAGGGTAATTTGGTCTTTTTCCTTTCTTACATATTACCCACAATATAAAACACCCCAATTGGCCATTTTTCTACCAGTTAACAAAATCAAAACATAACTCTCTCCTCTCAAATTCTTAAGGCAATGAAATTAGGGTTTTCAAGGGATTAAATATCTAGGATCCAATTTGTGATTTTTCTCCAAAATTTTGAGGTGTTTCAGGCCTGTCTCTCCTCCCTTGATATGGGACAAATGACCATCTTATCTTTTGATGACATCTTTGGAGGCTAACACATAGAAGCTCAAGATTTTGTCACCTCGAGGATATGAGAACATTTATGGAAGACCCATTTTGAGCCTACCATTGAGCATACCAGACATCAAGGCCGTGAATGAAAGATTGCTTGGAGCATTGAATACTTGAGGACTCACAGCTTTGGACACTTAATGGCTCATGGTTTTGGATTCATCTTCATTGAGGACATTTTGGTTACTTTACTTTTCCCAAAATGCACTCTATGGCCGCCCCTATCATTAAGGGTAGTGTAGTCATTTTGTCTTCTTTTGTAATATACTATAAATAGGACATTTTAGGTCTTCTCTTATTAGTTTTTGAATGATGAAAATATGATACATAGAAAATCCTCTTTCTTGAGAGTGGACCACCTTAGTGTAGTTCTTAGTTAGGCCTTGGATTAGCCATTGTAGTTTAGGGCTTGGAAAAGCCAATATTGTTCTTTGCTTGGAAACAATGGATCTTGAGGTGAGTTGATTCCCTTGGCGGTCACTGTAAGAGTGTGGTCTTGTTATTACATTCATTAGGGGTTTTTGAGTTTAATATACTCCTTAGTTCCTAATCTTTGTAATAATCTATGTCTCACTATCTATCTTTACCTTTCTTGCAATTGTGTTAGTGTTTGTATCTTGTAATCATTTTTTCTTGTTGAATACGAATATTTTGTTCATTGTGTTCATCTTTGTCTTGTTGTATTGTTGCTTTTTTGGTTTTAAAACACCTTGTAAACTCGTGATACTTGTGTTCTTGTTGTTGGCCGAAACTAGAACTCAAAGGAGTCCTCGGGTTGCTCTCAATTTGTGGACTATTTTGTGTAGTTCTTGTTCCTTCCATGGTGTTTCCGTTATCATTTTTTATCATAGCTTGGCTTTATCTTGTTCCCACAAGATCAATCTTGGGATCATAAACTTGAAAATAAAAAAAAGGTGTTAGAAAACTAAAAAATAAAAAAGAAGCAAATCTGTCCATTTTTGTGTCTTGGCTGAAATTGTTTTGTTGTTGTTTTGGACGAGAATTATGTGTGTTTTTCTTGTCTTAGTTGTATCTTGCATTGGTTTTCTTTCTCTATAATACTCCTTAAGTCTTAATCCAAGTTATTGAGATAAGTTTCAAGTTGTGTGGTGGTAATTGTTTGATAGTTTGTTGTTTCTGTTATTGGAGTTCATCTTGTTGTATTGAAGAAGTAGTTTCAAAGGGTTGTTTGATCTTAAAACAAGAAAAGAAGAGAAAGACTTTTGTTTTTATTGGAAATATCCTCAAGATATCACCAAAGTGGTAAAGGAACAAAAGACATCCCAAAAGTCTAGTTACTACAAAAGAGTAAGACCACTTTCCTAGGTTGTCCAAAAGGGGAAAGGAGACAATACATCCAAAAAGGTTGTTTTGCCAAATTAGTTCAAGTAGGTGAAAGACTTTTTGAATCTTGAAAATGATTCTAAGACCTTGTTTGCCTATACCTTAGCCTAAACTTCTTCTTCCAAATGTGAAAGTCAACAACTAAATTCTTGAAACCAAAAATTTTTCAACTTCAACAACATTCCAACAACCAATAGTTGAGTGTCATGTCATCATAAGATCAAGAATTGGAATTCCTAATTTCTTTTCTTTGTTCCATTAGTTTCAACTTTGTTGACTCTTATACTAATTGGCAACTAGTAAATACCTACTAAGTTGTAAATTAGTTTTTGAGTATGTTCTTTGTGTTAGCGTTATTTTTGTGTTTTTCTCATTTTTAACTCGTAGTAGCTTCTTTGTTTCAAGTTCGTAAGTGAATTTTATTTTTTTATGTGTATGTGTCTTGAGTCGATCAAACAAGAATCCATTCCGGCCGCCAAGTAGAATTGACATCCTGTTGACTACCGGAGTATAAGCAACTTTCAATATTTGCCGCTCCAATTGTAATAATCACAAAGGTAGGTGTATACGAGTGTTGGTGAGGAGCTTTTACTACTAATCTTGTTTGTTCATTGTGTAGGTACAAAGGTGATATAATGGGAAAATGTCTTTGATAGCCAGGGATTATTGTGACTACAACATGGGAGACTATGATCGTAGTGATGGGTTTTATGGATACGAAGTTGAGGGAAATTATGGAGGCTATGAAAATAGCCTTGATCAAAACTTGGGCAGATTTAAGAGTTACGGTTTTGAGGGAGAAAATGAGGTGAATGAAGTGCCTAGTGCTTATGGTGACTTTGTAGATGATGTATGACCTCATGATGGATCTTATGATGATGTTGGGGCATGTGAGGAGTCTTACACTTCTCACTATGAACCTAGATTTGGTATTAGGTATAACCCTTTCATTCGCAAAGCTTATGAGAGTTATGATGAGAGTACATGTGAGGAGTGTGAAGATTCATATTCTCCACCTTGTAGTACATCTTATCAAGGTCAATATAGTGTGAATGGTTATACTAGCTCTAGTGGAGGTTGTCCAACGAGAAGAAGAGGGTATGCATCTCCAAAACCGAGGGGTACTTATGTGCTTTACAATGTTGATCCAAGAAAGAATGTACACTCTAGAAAGGTGACCATTTTTGGGATACCGGGCTTCCTTGTTGTGTTAAATGATAGGTACTATAGAAAATACATCGTTCCATCTATGGTTGACTACTTGGGGTTGTTTCGCGAGCCTTTACTTGTTCCATACTTCTTGGATGGGTTTAAGGTTACCGAGAGGGTCAAAGTTGTATTCTCCCAATTTGAATACCATGAGGAGGTGTGGTGCGATATTCTTCCACTGACATACGGTCATGTATGCTTAGGTGCCAATTGGTTTGCACAACATAGAGTTCCAAATGTGCAAAATTGGCCTAATATTGTACGAGACCGGTGGGGAAATCACCTCATGACATACATGTTGCCCGAGCTGCGAAGACAAGTGAATACTTACTCCAATCCAAATGCTTATGAGAGACAAAAGATTGAGAGGAGTAAGGGTGTGCAAGGTGGTAATCTGAGAGTGGAAAAAGGAGAGGTTGTGTGGAGCAAAGTGAGGGGATTGCCACCAAACCGAGCTAACATTGTCTGCCCTTCTATTTCTAAGGAAATTTGTGTAGGTACCGACATGGAAAGTGAAGGAGAGAAATGCCGAAGTGAAGTTGCTTCCCAAGCTTGTGGAGGACCTTCACAACACGGCAAAGGAGAGTCGACTCAAGAACTTCAAGGTAAAATAGCTAACTTTTACACTTTTGTACATGAGAATGATAATTGTGTGGCTAGTAGCCCATTGAGTGTGAGTAGTAGCTTACTTATTTGTGAGTCTAATGATTCTTTACCTTTTGTTGATGATGTACATGTTATGAGTGTGGATATACAAGTTGATCCTATTGATGACCAAATTGACTCTTCTTGTAAGATCAATTTATGTCCACCTAGTGTTGAAGTCTATATGTTGAACGAAAGTACATCGTCTTGTATAATTGGTGTTGATCAACCTATTTGTGAAAATTGTCCACCACTTGAGTATGTGTGTTATGTGATTAATCAAATGAAAGTGAGTGAAGTATTTGAAAAAGTTGGTCAACAAAAGGGGAGTAAACCCGAGAGCTATTCTTGGGACAATCTTGTGCTTGAAACCTCTTTGAAACTTGATATTGATCTCTTAGAGAGTGATGAACTTGCTTGTTCCAAATATGCCCGTGGGTTGGATGTTGCACGCTTTAGGTATAATGTCTTGTTTGGAAATGATATAAACACTCCTAATGAGCCTAGTGGTGAAAAAGATGGTATAACTTACCTTGGAGGCTATAGCCTATATGTTAACCCACTATAGTGTGACAACATTCCTCCTAAAGATGGAAATATCTTCTTGAAAGATGATAGATAGTACTCTAAGGGTAAGGAATGTGTAGTCTTGGAAGTTACTCCTTCTTCTACTTTGTGTGACTTTATTGTTGAGAGTACTCATGGTGATGATTGGGAAACTAGTAGTGAGTACACACATGAGGGTACCTTAGTAAAAGCCTACTTGAGTGATAATTTACTCTCTATTTGCTTTGGATGATATGTATGTTATTGTAAAGAGTATGTCATTTAGTTTGGGTGGAGACCACGGGAAAGGGGAGTATTGTCTAGGCCCTTGTCTATGACCACTCTTCCCGTTTGACCCCGGTGCCAAATATGGAAATGGTGGTGTTGGTGCACCCAACTTGTTGCTTGGTCTACATGACAATAAAAGTGTCACTCTTGGTGAATCCCATAACCAAATCCTTCGTACATCTTTCATTAAGTTTTTGATATTTTATTCAAAGGATCCTTAGTGCATACCTTGTCATATTGAGATTATTTGTTATGCTAATTCTAACCCTCATGCCATGAGGAGTTTGTATTTGTTTTTCCTCTCTTTGGTTTTACAAGGTTTGTACTCGAGGTTGAATCCTTTTCAAAAAGGGGAGGATGATACAGGACAAATGACCATCTTATCTTTTGATGACATCTTTGAAGGACAACACATAGAGGCTCAAAACTTGGTCACCTGAAGGATACAATAACATGCATGGAGGACCTATTTTGAGCATATCATACATCAAGGCCATGAGTGGAAGATTGTTTGGAGCATTGAAGACTTGAGGACTCACGGCTTTGGACACTTAATGGCTCATGGTTTTGGAGTCATCTTTATTGAGGACATTTTGGTCACTTCACTTTGCCCAAAATGCACTCCACGGTCGCCCCTAACATTAAGGGTAGTGTAGTTATTTTGTCTCTTTTTTTAATATACTATATATAGGATATTTTAGGTCTTCCCTTATTAGTTTTTGAATGATGAAATTATAAGACATTGAAAATCCTCTCTCTTAAGAGTAGACCACCTTAGTGTAGTTCTTAGTTAGGGCTTGGATTAGCCATTGTAGTTTAGGGCTTGGAAAAGACAATATTGTTCTTTGCTTGGAAACGGTGGATCTTGAGGTGAGTTGATTCCCTTGGAAGTCACTGTAAGAGTGTGGTGTTATTGTTACACTTATTAGGGATTTTTGAGTTTAATATATTCCTTAGTTCCTAATCTTTGTAATAATCTGTCTCACTATCTATTTTTACCTTTCTTGCAATTGTATTAGTGTTTGTATCTTGTAATCGTTTGTTCTTGTTGAATACGAATCTTGTGTTCATCTTGTTCTTGTTGTATTGTTGCTGTTTTGGTGTTAAAACACCTTGTAAACTCGTGATACTTGTGTTGTTGTTGTTGGCTGAAATTAGCACTCAAAGGGGTCATCGGGTTGCTCTCAATTTGTGGACTATTTTATGTAGTTCTTGTGCCTTCCGTGGTCTTTCCATTATCATCCCTAAACTCCAATTTTATATAATGTCATATGTTGATCTTTTTCATGTGGTTTTAATGGTTGGGTTTGAAATTGGGTAGAGGGATTTTGATAATGGTCATTGGAATTATTTTTCCCATTCTTTAAATATAACATTTACTCTTTGATTGTTGGTTTTAGAAATAAATGGGTGCATGGTTATGGGGATTGGGAATAGGGAATATGGGCTTCCCTAAATTCAACCCACTTTGTAATTTGGTTTTGGAACATGGACATATGCATGATTTAACTTATTTTTTAGGAACATTGCATTACATATAAAGGTTAAGTGGATAAAATGGATTTGAAAGGACTTGGTGGCCATGGTTTAGGTTTTCTAAATAGAACTGTGGGAGTCACGCTGGTTAACTGATTTGGAATGGCATAATTGGATTTAGCTTGAAAGCATAATTAGTATGACGATACCAAATGGGTAAATGCCTTAATAAATGACTGATGGGTTAATTGTTGGGATTATGTGCAATTGTTTTAATTTAGGCTTAAATGGCATTGTGTAGCTTGCCATGAAGGTGGAGGTCTCGGGGGGCCAAAACTAGAAACCACGTTTGCCGATGTGGGGGTCTTTATGATCGTGTGCATAGTTCACATATTATATATATTTGGCATATTTGGAGTCGTGGTGTCTATGGCCCTCCCTCGGATTTTCTCAGTTTGTGCGGCTAACACATGTTGGGGCCCTTTTAGTAGGGGAAATGAACCCAAATAGCCCGTAGGTTCCCTTAGGACGGACAGAGTTACACAGTCCAGGTTAATGTTTTTAAACTATAATGCTCATGACCTTTTACCCTCTCTCGACATCTTATATATGTATATATGAATGTGAACATATGGTTTATGGATTAATTTGGCTATGGTATTTACTTTATCACTCTGCATGAGTTACATTGCAGTGCTTATCCCACTGACCGTCCCTGGACGTTGCATCATTTTATGATGTAGGGTCCTAGGGTTCCTTTGTTACTCTTGTGCGGTGTTAGATGGTATAGATATTGGTTGAATCGCCATGAACTGGTGATCCTCCATCACACAGAAAGATTTACCAGTTTATTAGGTTTCTTTTCATATTTTGGAAATTGAAGAGTTCCATTGTCATGGTCGGGGCCATGTCCTGACCTAATTTGGTATTCTGGTTTAGAGGCTTTTGTGGACAAAGTGTGGGTTGGTATTTGTTTTGGATTCTTAGAGCCTTCCTATTGATTTATATATCATCTTTATTGTTTGGTTTTGCTTCCGCTATTATTTTATTGTGCTCAAGTTTTAGGCTAAGGGGGTGGTCTCCGGCCCATGGTAGGCTTGAGATACCTGTTACGACTAGGCCTGGTCCGAGTCGTGATAGTAATTCATTGTGATTGTAATTAGAATTATAAATTGAAAGCTAATTATAGTTAAATCAAATTTTTATTACCAATAATAGTTTAATATGAAGTATTTCACATCAAATTAGTCAAATGATCACTCTATTTTGGACGAATACACGTAGTTGATCATGTAATTACTATGTAGTTCATTATGATTGTAATTGAACTTATAAACTGAAAGCTAATTATAGTTAAATCAATTTATTTATTACTAATTATGATTTAATATGAAGCATTTCACATCAAATTAGTCCAACAAATATAGATATTTGTTGCAACAGATGCCTAATTTATTGCATTGTGATAACCAATAATAGTTTAATATGAAGAATTTCACATCAAATTAGTCAACTGATCACTCTATTTTGGACGAATACACTTAGTTGATCATGTAATTACTATATAGTTCATTGTGATTGTAATTAAACTTATAAATTGAAAGCTAATATAGTTAAATCAATTTATTTATTACTAATCATGATTTAATATGAAGCATTTCACATCAAATTAGTCCAACAAATATAGATATTTGTTGCAACAGATGCCTAACTTGTAGCAAAGGTTGACTCATTTCTTGAAAATTATCAAATAGATATAGACATTTGTTGCAACAGATGGGTTATCTGTTGGAAGAAATCAAAACAGGTCTTGATAGTGGTGTTATTACTTCCAACAAATGTCTCATCTATTGCAATAGATGGGTCACCTATTTGAAGAAATTAAAACAAGTCTTGCTAGTGGTTTGATTTCTTTCAACATATGACTCATCTGTTGCAAGAGATGGGTTATCTGTTGGAATAAATCGAAATAGTCTTGCTACTAATTTGATTTCTTTCAACAAATGAATCATTTATTATAATAGATAGGTCATCTATTAGAACTATTTTTGTACTGTGTTGTATTTATTAAAGTTTATTTTACCTTTTTTAATGATGTACAAATTAATTATAACCTTTTTCTTCTCTCGTTCAACAGTTTTTGGAGCATAAATAAAAATATATTTGATTTAATAAATAACATACATTACCAACTAAAATGAGTTAAAATTATCAAGTACATACTAAACCAACAACAAGACTATTTATTATTACATTAGTTATGGAGCATTTTGATTCGGGCGTGTAGTTCTTTTGTGTCCAATCATCTTACATATGGAACAGTTATTTTTCTTGTTGAAAATTGTTCTACAATTCCATGCCTCCTCTTCATTTGCCTTCTTTTCGATCTGTTTGGGCCATCTTATGAAATAGGTATTTCTCGCTCCATAATCTCCACAGGAACAATCTAAGAATTTTCAGGAGACACCGGATTAATATCCTCACAATTTTAAATTATGTATTTTTTTTATTGAATAACATCGAGATGAGTACTCATAAATTTGATTTTCAAATTATGCACCACATTGGGCTCGGAGCATTGTCATAGCATATGGACAAAGTATTTTGTTCAAGTCAAAAACTCTAGATATACAAGTTCTTCTTTGAAGATCGACCGTGGCAACATCAATCATCATGAACGGTGATAATTAACTTTAATTAGCTATTTAATGGGCCAAAAACTTTTTTCTTAAATTGATGTACTTTGATAGTTATTTTTGTTAGAGCGACAAGTCTGTTCAGTGAGTTGACCGACTCCATACGCCTCTCGTAAAATAATTTTGCAAACCTCATGTTTATTTCATCAAATATAGAAAAAATGGGAAATTCTTTTTCAATGTTAAACATTTCATTCATTGACTCGGCAATGTTTGACGTCATAATATTATACATATATAAAAAATCACTTAGTAAGATATTGTATTACAACCAACTCAAACAAGGCACCAAATTTATAATATTGCACTTATTTCCCAAACAAAATTCCTGCTCTATCTGCTGAATCTGACACGCTCGAGATGTTCGGTTGCCTTGAGTACGATATCCCTTATTTGATTAAAATAGTCATAGAATTCAACTCTATCATATGTTTTTTTGCTGCTTCATAAAAATGAGACACGACCTTTGAATTGTGAAAGTTGTTTTTAATATTTTCTCCAAGGTGCCTTATGCAACAACCATAGTACGTTGAGGTAGACAACTGATACCATCTTTCAGATACTTGGATGCCTATCAAAAAATATACAAAACTCATCAGTTCATCTACACAGCTTCTCTTTTTTCAAAAAATATTGATATGAGTTGTCATATTCCTTGACCACTACATAAAAAGCCACCAGAAAGATGTAATTCTCTGCATCCTATACCACTGCTGATAGCAAAACGCATTCATACTTGCTCCTTAAGAATGTCCTATCAACACCTATGACATTTCTTATTTCTTGGAAACTAAGAATCCAAAATGTATAGGCTACAAAATGTACTTAAGCCTTCCATTTTCATCAACCTGCAACATCGTCTTACTTCCTGGATTTGAAAACTCAAGCATATAATAGTATGGATCAAGAACTACATACTCGTGCTCATGTGTTCCCCTAACCAAAGTTTTTGTAATCTCTATGCCCTTATAAATCTTCCAATAACTCACCTTAGAACCTAATTTCGTATGGATTTGACTGGACATATCTCTTGTAGATGGGCCTTTACTATTAAGAAGCTATTTTTGAAGTATATATCAATGACCTTTATCGCAGCGTGTGGATTATAGATCGTAATATGCTACAAACCACATGTCTAATACTTTTCATAAGTTCTAATGCAAAATTTGTCATAGCTTATGAATTTCACCTCAACCACCACTTGCACTCTGAATGTGCACATCTAAAATAATACACACTACACGAATTAATCAACTTTTTGAGTCTGATATCTTTTTCAAGCAAACAATATGCAATGAACTGACTAGTTCTTCCTTGTTCTTCAATGTCATACCCTTGTAAAAACTTATTTTATCATCTTAAAGATTTATCGATTGTATTGATTGAGAACTACCCACGGTATTGCTCGTAACAATGGGTGTGGGTGTTTGGTCCTCCTTCACTTTATCTTCACTCTCATCATCTAGAATATTAATGTCCATACCATCTAATTCATCATTTAACATATCTTGTTAGTCTTGTTCTACATTCTTATTCTCTATCAATTTTTTAACCACATACACCCTTAAATGGGTCTAGCTGCATCACTTAGATAAGCACGCAAATAAACCTAATCATTTCTCTGAAAAGGTAGGACCCTTTAATTTTTAAAAGAGTTGTGCATGTAACTGATGACAAGATCTTTTGGTTTACAATTTAGTCCATAATTGTTGATGATTAAGTTCAAAAAATCATAATACAATACATCTCTTTGGACTATAATTGCTATTGTCTCCAACATGTTACCATCCTTCCAACTCCAAATAAATTGATTGTTCTTCTGATCCACTCACCATAAAAATCAACATCAATTGTTATTGAATCATCCATTCATGGTTCCTAAAGAAATTTGTTTAAAATATTAATAATGATAGTATAGTAATGTTGAGTGGGTATATACAACAACAAAATTATATGCACTATCATGTCCCAATAGATAAGCATCTTTTGCAATAGATGACTTATTTGATGCAATAGATTAATCATCTGCTGATAAATCATCTACTGCAACAAATGACCTATTTGTTGGGTGCATGTTCGGAACCAATAGCTCAACCTAATAGGTAAGTCATCTGTTGAAATATATGAGAATATCTAATGTACCATATGAGCTAGCTATTACAGCAGATGACCTATCTGTTGGATTCAGGTTTTGGTTCTAAACTAGCTTTGCCAACTGATATAAGCTCAATTTAATAGGTAAGTCATTTGTTGCAACAGATGACCTAACTGTTACAGTAGATAAGCCATCTGTTGAAACAGATGACTTACTTACTAGATTGAGCTACTGGTTCTGCAGCTTAATCCAATAGGTAAGTCATCTATTGTAATAAATGAGGCATCTGTTGCAATAAATAATACATTTATTACAACAGAAGACTTACCTATTGGATTAAGCTACAGAATCTATTAATTAATCAAATAGGTAAGTCAATAGCTAAGTCATTTATGAAATAGATGACTGACTTATTGGATTGATATGTTGTAACATGAATCCAATAAGTATGTCATCTGTTGCAACAGTTAGGTCATCTGTTATAATAGATGACTTACATCTTGGAAATACTTTAGCAGTTGTGGAAACAATCCAACAACTATTGTATTCATCCACAATAGTTATTAGATATGCTACTGAAAATTGTTAAAAAAGCAGCAGATATACCCATATGAGAAATTGAACTAAAAATTTATTAATTTTACTTACCAAAACAACCTTTAAGTAATGCTCATTGATATACAAACAAAATTTGGTCCAAAACTTTAGTCCAATAGCAATAGTAGCGGCAGCAACAACAACAATGTAACAACAAGTAGCACCAGTAGAATATGATGAAGATAAAGAAGAAGATGAAGAAGTAAATGGGCAATAACAACAACAATAATATCAATAACAACTGAAGAGAAAAAGCAAAGTGAGAGAAAAGGGAGAAGAAGCGTTGAGTTTTCCCTCCTTTTTTAGTTTTAGGATTTTATATAGATGGGTAAAAGTATAACACTAAAAACTTGGGAATATGAAATTTATTCCCTTAGTCCTTAATCTAAAAATAGCCATCGACACTCAATAATTAAGACTTGAGTTACCTACACTCAGTTTAAAAACATTTTAGTCACCTTTAATTTAATGTCCCTAGAAACAAGGAGAGTGTGCATATATAAGAGTTTATCTCATACTACCCAAGTTGCTACATAGCTATCTCTTTAATCAATCCATAACCATACACCATGTCTCATAACACCTCAAACTCTCAGTCAATATATGATGATATAAGATAATGTAATGAAGTGAAATGAATGCTCAAACATAATATCACAAAAAAGGTTTTACAATGGTAATACAGTAGAAGAGTAAACACTAACATAGTATCAAATCATACCAATAAAGATAATGCAATGCAAATAATTCAATGCAATATAGTGATGATGATGATGTAATGATGATGAATTTTTTAAAAGTCATAGCATAACATTTTGTATATACCTACCGAGCAACACTACTTCCAAAGTAGGACCCATGGGGGGTTCGCAATTCATATGCTTTACATAATCTAATAACACCTCTTTGGCTAATGTTCACGAATCAAGATTCCTACAATATCTCATAAAATGTCACAATCAACCCGACTAGCACATCCCTCGATCTAGGTATTTTTTAAATTATCTCATTTTCTTTCAAAATCAGTGATTCTCAGTGGTATCAATCTTATGAACCTGTATGAATGATATGAGGATGTAATGCACATAATAAAATCAGTATAAAGATATGAATCAATTCAATATAAGTACAAGTGATCTCAAAATCAACTTTGTATGACAATGTCTATGATGTCAGTCATCGTAGGGTACCACTAAATTAATAGTCATGCATGACATCAATAATATCATTTAACGTCTCTTATTTGAGTATCATCAATATGATAGAGGTAATTTAATGAACTATAATGGTATATGATAAAAATTCGAGCCCTTACTCGATGATAAAATAACAAATATGACAATTAAATGCACAATCATAGCCAACAATATAAACATAAGCCCCCACTTGGGCATCACCACAATATATATACTCTCCAAATTAGAATATGCCCATAATCCCACACTTAGGCACACAATAATAAATAATTTCTCAAGTCAACAATAATGTTCACATAATCCCTCACACAGGCAACACAAAGTTTATAACAATTCCAACTATAATATATCGGGAAACTGCCTAAAACCGAGCTTGTCCATACTCTAAGTTTTCTCCACTATTACAAGATTCAAGATTGTTTATACTTTAAGTGTTTACTAAAACACAACTATTCCATAATAAGGTAAGAATATGTAATAACCTAAATTTCTGAGTTTCTATTTTTATATATTTTGGCCATTTTGTCCTTCCCAGTAGTTACTACATGTTAATATTGGGGTTTGGGATTTGGGGATAGTTGGCATGGTTCTCGATATTATCGTGAATGTTTTTTGTGATTTTGTGGTGTTTAGTGTCTTGAGAAGCCATATAGTTTACTTCGGTCAATATTTGATAATCTAACTATCGGATGGCAATTTAAACTACACCGCTGAATTAAAATATCAAATTTGGATTTGTAGCAGGGTTGGTTCAATTTCAAAATCAATATATCTCATGTCGACCCTTCATTAGGAAATTAGTAAATTGGGATCCAAGAGGTTAATTTTGTGAAACAGTCTTTTTTTAAAAATTTGGCATCGCCATTGTGTCTGGAACATAGAATTAACCTAGTAGCATAGTTCCTTTGCATTTTGAGGATTCAGAATAAATCCCAAAGAATTGAGTGAGAACTTTGAAACTTAGAAAAATGGTTGGATCATCCGGTCTAATGTCTAAAGTACCACTTTAGCGGTGGCCACCTAAGTAGCAAGGCATTGTTTTAGTTATCTTAACTGACCAGTCGCCTACCACTATAATGGGCGCTGGACCACTTTAACAAGTATTTCTTTAGAGGACTAGATACATAGGGTAGAATGCTTTAGCAGTCACCCATCACTTAAGCGATGACTGCTTAAGTAGCAAGAGCTAGGTTGATATAGAAATCCATTTTCATATTTTTCCTTCATTATTGTACCTTTGAGTTTTGGGTTTGGGTGACTTTTTAGGGTTTATTCACCATTTGAGCTTGGGTAAGCTCCAAAACCTTATTCCTATTATTTTTTATTAATTATATCATAAAAACCTTTAAATCATGATTTCAAAATGGAAATTTAGGGGTTTTACTAGTAAAGTGTAAAAAGGTTTTTTGTTCAATTTGGAACTCATTATAAACCTATTTTCAAGTGAATTTTTTCCTGTAGACTAGTATAACCTTGGGGAGTGTATTTGTAAAACAAAATTTTGGTTTTAACGTTTTAGTTTCAAACTTATTTTTCAAACCTATTTTGGATCTAGCTCGAATATAGGCAATATGGATATCGTTAACTTTTTTTTAATGCATAGATGTTATGTTTGAATGTTGTAGTTGATTTGAGGCTATTCATGAGGGTAAGGCTCTATGCTGAAGTACTTTAGACTAGGATTTTTTTGTTTTATGGTAGGTTATGCTTAACTTCTTTCAGATTGAGCTGGGTAGTTAGTTAATAAATAAGTAAAGCATGTTATGGGTTGGGGTAAATAACTATTGAATTTATATTTTGAAATTATGTGTGCCCGTATGGGGCTTATATTCTGTTGTGTTCAGTTTGTGATATTTGATATTCTGTGTTGCCTGTGTGGGCACTTTATTTGACATCATTAGTCTTATATGTGCGTTTGAATACCTTTATTCTAGATACGATGCCCTGCAGGAGCTTATTTTTCTAATATAGACCTTTTTTGAGAATTGGTTGCCATTATCATGATAAAAATACTCGAGTTAGGGGTTGATATATTATTGATAATATTTTACATGCATATTTATTCTGATGGTGCCTAATTGGAGTTGATGATCATGAATTATGGACATATTGAGTTTATTTCTGAGCTCACTTACAAACATATTTCTTGGATGGATTGGATATCATCATATTGAGTTGATTGTGAGTATTACGCCCTTATTCCATACATATACATTTATGAGATACTGGTATAATTAAAAAACACTATTTTTGAAAGAAAATAGGATACTTTTATGAAAGCTCTCTCCTTGAACACAAGATGGGAGGTGAGTTTAGATTGAGATATTAGGCATAGTATATGGGTTGCAAACCCCCATAGTTCCTACCTTGGAGCTACGATCTCGGTGAGTGTATACAGAAATTCATGTGATGGCTTTCATCATTCATCCTATCCATTTTGCATTGCATTTGCATGCGCATCTTGCTTTTTTTCTCTAGTTTTATTAACTTGCGCTTAGTTTTAATATATATATTATATATATAGTCTTGTGTATTTTCCATTTTTTGTGTAACTTATATACTAGATTTGTTAGTGGAGACAGTGTGGGCTACCATTTGAGACTCTTCTATTTGTAGGTGATGTGCTTATACTATATTTTATTTATCTTATTTTCTATTTTTCTCGGTCAGCCTATGATACCTACTATGTACAAGTGGACCATACTCACTCCTAATATGCCCTTTCAGTGCAGATCCTAGTATGAGCATCTCTTATTATGGATGATTTCGTATAGAGATTCCAGACTTTGAGGTACTGATTCACTCCATGGTTTAGGGATGATTCAGACCTCATTTATTCTTATTTGTCTTTATTTTGGTTATTAAACACAGGTGTGTATTTTTATTTTTGAATATTGTATTAGATGCTCTTACAGTACGATACCATATTTAGGGATTGGAGTTATGGATTTCTTTCATGTTTTAGGATTGGAGTTATAGATTTCTTTCAAGTTACATTTTAGTTATATTTTGTCTTTAGCTTGAATTCATTCAAGAAGTTTTACCATGGTGTATGTTATTGTAAATTTTGTGTTTCCTCTATCAATAAGAATGAATGGCTTACTTATTAAGACTAATTCATGATAAGTGCCATCTTAACATCAAAGTTTTGGTCATGACAAATTAGCATCAGAGCAGACAGGTTTGTTGGTCTCATAAGTGTAAGAGCATGATGTCTAGTAGGGTCTTGTGGATCAACATAGATATCTATATCTACCTTTGAGAGACGATGAGATATCTTTAGGAAAAACTTCTCTATTTTGATTCCTAGTTGTGTGGGTTGTTCTTACCCAATGTTCTAAGTTGTGTTCTACTCTTTTCTATATAGATAGTGAGGACTAGATCTCGTGAGACTAGGGATACTGAGTCATTACTTGATCATGGAGCTCAAACTAGAGGAAGAAGCAAAGGTTGTGGACATCCCAAAGGTAGAGGATAGGCACGAGGAGCTACCCTAGTTAGAGGATGTGCTACAGAGGCCTCTCCCAAGCTTGAGGTTGTGTATTCCAGAGATGATTATTATATAGGGGATGTGGGGCTAGCTTAGAATCTACAGGGTTCAGTTGATACCCAGTGAAATAGGGTAGCTTAGTTTGTCTCCTGACTCATGTGGAGGGTGTTCCCTTAAGTGCACTTAGTGTTTCTCCGATTTTGAATATTGTACCTTCGTTAGTGCTGACATCTACTTGTGGTATTCCCCAAACTTCGAGTATGGTTCCATCATTTGTACCGATATCTACTTATGTATTTTCTCAATCTTTGAGTGGTGCTCCACCTTTTTTACTAGACTAACTATTGCTCTAGTTGTTTCGGTATAATTATGTTTTACGATAACCAGAAAAGGTTTAAGAGGATTATTCATTTTGGTCCTCCCAAGTTTAGTGGAGCTATTGGTGAGGATGACTACGAGTTTTTGATTGATTTCCAGGAGAAGTTGCATAATCTTAGATCCCTTAAGTCTCATGGAGTTTCTTATACTACCTATCAGTAGACGAATATGTCTAGGGATTGGTGGAGTTCATTTTCTAGTTGTAGACCCTTAGGTTCTCCTACTATGACTTGAACTTAATTTTTTGAGGCCTTCTTAGAGATATTTATATCATATAGCTTGAGAGATCAGATGAGTAATGAGTTTGATCACTTAGAGCAGGGCTCTATGATAATTGTTGAGTATGAGGCTCATTTTCACACTTTATCCAGGTATTCAGCTGCTAGCATCTCCACCGAGTCTAAGAGAATTCAGAAGTTTGTGAAGGGGTTAGATGGTACTTATCATTTGTCTATAGCTTAGATGGTAGTTTTAGGGTCTTCTTTAAAGAGTATTATTGAGCATGCCAAGATAACCAAGTCCATTATCTAGGCTACTAAGAGAGACACCAAGAAAGAGATTGTCATAGTGAGTATAGTGGACATGCCTCCCGAGGTAGAAATTTTTTAAGTAGAGGTTCCCATGGTTATTATGGTAGGTTAGTTTAGGCCGTTGTATAGGGATCAGATGGTAGAGCTTCTGGTTCAGCAACTTTGGGTAGCCAGACATTGGGCTAGTGTGGTCATTCTAGTTCAGTCGCACTTTCTCAAATTGATTCAGGTTACAGAGAAAGTTCTGTATGTGATGAGTTTGTTTATGTGGGCAAGGATTGTCCATGATGTGTTTTCAGATCCACTCTTATTTCTGCAGTGAGAGGGGGTTTGTAGAGTAGTAGGGGTGCAGCTAGAGGTACTTAATGTAGAAGTAAAGGTACTTATGGTGGTAGTCGTGGGGTTAATAAATTTGGAGGGGACATGGTTAGTTCTATGCTATAGCTACTAGACCCAAGTCAAAGGCTTTAGATGTTATTATAGGAATAGTCCTAATTTTTTATAAATCTTCCTTCATGTTATTTAACCTTGTGTCTATATTCTCCTATGTGTCTATTTGCTTTTGGTTTTGGTGTTGTGTGTGAGCCTTTTGTTATGCCTCTTCATGTGTCATGACCTGAACAAGGGCCTAGCTTTTACGAATATCTCAAGTCCAATAAGGAACGGTGACCACCCCCTGCACATAGCCAAACAGACACCATACCCCAAAAACTCCAAACATATAACAAGAGAGCATAAGATAAGCTTAAAGAATTTAAGATATGTCTGTAACTAATATTCAGTAACCAACAGAAATAACCAACCACTTCACCCAAGTCCACAGTAATCCATAAAGACTTTTAACAAAACCGAAATCAATAAAGTGTCGGGACATGCCCTCGACTTTGACAATAATAATGTTAATATGAACTCCTCAATTCTAATCTATGAAAGGATACTAATGAAATTACCAAGTATTCTAGAGAACAGACGCTCACTGTTTCACTGCAAAGGATCGATGAACCCAGTCGATCTACCTAACACTACGCAGGAAAATTAGAAGTATCTTTGATACCTGCATCACGTAGGGTACAATGTCAGATAAGGTTAGTGGGTTGAGCATTAGCATGTAACTCGGGGATATGGGAATAAAATAATGTCATTATCAATGTTTCAAATTCATTCAAAATCAATGTACGTAATCATATTTATATATAAGCATGTCATGCCTAGAAAACGAACAAGGCTTAGCACGAAGTAAAACTTTATCCTAGACAATGTAGCTCAACCATCATAAACAGGCACCCACGGGCTATATGGGTTCATCTCCCCCTGCTGAAAGGACCCCAGTGCGTGTTAGCCGCACAAACCGAAGGTATCAAGGAATACCAGGGAATACCCCTACCCCAGATCAATCTAAGATACAATCATATCAATAGTGTGAACTATGCAAATAGTCATCAAAACCAAACCTTACATCGACAAACATGAGTTTCTAGTATAAGTCATTCAAGACCCATACTTTCACGGCTTATCTATATAACCCTCATTAATCCCAAATAAAAAAGTTTCACATCATACCTTCTTATTTACCAAGGAATCATACATTAAGGCACACCATGGGTATCATCATACCCTACACTTGCAAGCTTATCATGTTTTCATCACAGTTCCATTATCCAAGAAAATGCTTCTACCCCCTATTCATTAAATCAATTTGGAGGAATACCTCGGCCTTCTTTAGTTTATCAAATCAAATTGGGGGAATACCTCGACCCTCTTGTTCATTTAATCAAAACATAGCCAACAAGGCCTTCAAAATCCTTTTTTAACCTTTTAACCATTTATGCAATGCAATAGCATTATAAGTAAGTCAAACCATGTGACTAATTCATATTTTAAACTCAATTTCACAAATGGGTTTAGGGAACACAATTACTAAAAACCAATTCCAAGTTCAAAACAACAATTTAGGGGAAAACATGACCCCTTAGCCTATTCACCATACCCATGTACCCCATACATTTAAAACCATTAAAAATGCATAAACAATGTGTAATAAATCATGGAAAAGCAACTTAAGAATCAACCATGTCAAAACCCTCAACCACAACAAAGCCCACATTAAAATTAATACAATTTAAAATATATAAAATATATGCTTTTGATAAATTAATAGATGGGGAAGAGTAACATGCCTGAAATACCGAGATTTATGGAAAAAAAATCAACCCTTAAGCTCTTAGATGACCAACTTCTTGGAAACCTAAGTAACTTGACCTTGGAGAGTTTAGAGATTTTGAGAGTGTTTTGATTGTGTTATGAATGAGAAATAACCCCTTAAGATTACTTTATGGAGATGAGGTTAAATAAGTAAAAAGGGTAATTGACCAAAATACCCTTAATAAAAATATTGAAAATTGGCCGCCAGTCGTTACGAGTGACCTTACCACTCATAGGGTCACCCTACGACTCTTATTGTCTAGTCGTAGGCTGGATAGTGTGCAGGATTACCAACACTAACTTGGCTATGAGTCATACTATATGACTCATAATCAGCTATTACAACTCGCTTAGTCCAACGATTGTTAAAGCAAAAATAATTAAAGAATCACACTGGTAGGATATGGAACACACTATGCGACTCGTTAGAGACCCTACGACTCTTAGGGTCTAAGTCATAGTCGAGACAGAATTCTAGGACAATATATTGTTTAGGATATGATTGGGTCCATAAGACCTATCAAGACTCCCTACGACTCGTATGGGGCGTCACAGTCTGGTTAGTGAGGATAAAATTTCAAAAAATTTTAAGGACTAAAAATTGATGGTGTTACATCATGTTTCTACCCTTGTAAGAGATTCTTTAGTTGTAGATTGGGTATAGCAATATTGTGTGGTTACCTTTGCAAGAAGTGAGAATTAGGTAGACTTGATTATGTTAGATATGATTGATTTGATGTTATCTTAGGAATGGAATAGTTATCTCCTTATCAAGCTATTTTAAACTGTTATGAGAAGACTGTAACCTTAGCTATGTTGGGTGTGTTGAGGTTACCTTGAAAAGGTATGCCTAATTCTATTCCAAGAAAGTGTTGTATCTTTTATGCATGCTCATTGTATGATAGAGATGGGGTGTTTTGTCATGACCTGAGCCTAGGCCTAGCCGTGATGGGTAATCTCAAGACCAACATAGATCAGAGACCACCCCATTAACCTTACCTCATGAGCACAATAATAATAAATAGTAGAACTCAACCAAACCAATGATAGATAAATGTTTCCAAAAAAAATATCAAGAGTCAACATAAGACACAATACCATCCCACTACTATCCACAAAAGTCTCTAAAGGTGGAAAACCAACTGAGTCAGGATATACCCCCGAATATGACCAAAAAGAATCCAAAGTACTAAAATGGTAATGAAGGAATAATAAAATAATAAGGTCTTTCAAAGAATGGAGGCTCACCACTTCACAGTCGATCAACAGAAGTACTCAACCACCTAACATTGCACAGGAACAACAGAAAGCCCTCAGACCCGACATAATAAAATGATGCAGCATCTAGAAACGGTCAGTGGGGCGAGCACTAGCGTGTAACTCAAGGGATAGGGATAACATAATGTAATTACCAAAATCCAGTCATAAACCATAAACACCACATTCATATACATATATATGTATAGGATGTCGAGATAGGTACAAGGGTCATGAACAAGAGATTTTAAAATATTAACCTAAACAAAGTAGCTCGATCAATCCTAAAGGCACCCATGGGCTATGTGGGTCCATCTTCTCTTACTGGAAGGGCATCAGAGTGTGTCATCCATATGAACCGAGGAAAGGCTAAAGATACCAATGCCATAACCCTCCCAATATATATATATATAAAGTATACACCAAGTAAACGGTCATATGGACCCCCAACTTCAAACGTGGTTTCTAGTGTTTATCCCCAGGGACCTATACCTTCACGGGGAGCTACACAATTCCTTTTAAGCTCAAATTAAAACAATACGCACATAACTAATTTTTAACCCAGGAGCCATCTATTAAGGCATTTACCACTTGGTATTGATTTACCAATATTCTTGTAAGCTAATATAGTTATGCCAAAATAATCCAAATAACTAAATTGACTCTGAAGTTCCATTAAAAATCCAATCCATGCCACCATGGACATCCAAATCAATTTTTATATCTATTTATCCTTTAATGCAATGCAATGGGTTCAAAACAAGTTAAACCATGGAATTATTGAAACACCTTGGGTTTTTACCCATAGAAAATTTCATGGATTTTTGGTTTCTAGACATCATACGACATATGGGTTCTAGTCGTATGGTGGGGTACAATTGGTATGGGTTGGTCATACGCTAACCAGTATTGGTTGGTGGGTTGAATTAGTTTTTGGGATGGGTATGACATAGTGGGTACGAGTCATATGGTTTGATATGGGTTGTATGGTTTGGGTTTTTCCTTTACAAAATTTGAGACTTAGTAACTTAAGTTGGATCTGAGTATGAGTAGCTCACCATGATCCATAAGATAGGGTACGAGTCGTACCAATGATTCATATGGTAGACAATGTTCAAACTTTCTTTGATTTTAATCTGCCAGTGATACGGTTTAAGGGTATTAATCATATGGTTTGGGTATGACTTGATTTAGATAATTCATATGGTAGACAGTATTGGATCCAAGGGCGAGGCCTAGGGTACAAGTGGTAGGTACCACTCGTATTGGAGGGTACGACTGGTATGGGGGAGTCGTACTATCTTACGGGAATTTTAAGTTGTTTAAGTTAGGGTAATCTAGACATTTCCCCACTTAACCTCTTCAGGCCCCACAACTTTAACTCTATTGGGATATTATTTACCCTATTATTCTAATCCTAAAAATTTAGAAACTCTTTCTAATTATCTTTAAGGCTATTGGGTAAAGAAAGGTTAGGGTTTTATCTAGAGGATCAATTTGGGGCTTGTACAAACGATTTGTCTCCATTATCTTTGCAGTCTAAGGCATGTACTCCTCCCTCATTATTATTTCCAACTAAAGGCATGCCTTATACAATGTATTAATGGCATAATTATAGTATAGTTTTGGGGTTTTCAAATATGTGTTGGGGTTTTGGTAATAAATGCTTGGTTATGGTTATCCTATGTTTTAATTATATAATTACATGCTTTGATGGTGGTTTGGACAATTAGTTGTATGGGAATGGTTAATTGGTAATTAGATTTGGTTTTTAAAATACTATGTCCCCAACATATTTGATAAATTGCCTATGATAATGCTTTTACTATATTATTGGACTTTTAATGGAACTATTGCATGGTATGGTTTGGTAATAGAACCCTAAATGGTATAAATGGTCAAATAGTTAAATGGTTTGGAATGGTTAAATGGTAAGGTTTGGTGGTCATGGTTATGGTTAATTAAACTTTCTTGTGGGGTACAAGGAAACCTCCCAAGTAAACATGTTAATGAATAACTTGTAGGGAACATGGGATTCCCCTAAGAAAACATAATAATGGAACACTTGCGGAGTACACTAGATTCCCCCAATGTTAACTTGATAATGTAATCTATGGGTACATGGGAATCCCTTTACATAAAAAGTTAGGCTAAGGATATTTTTTGCAAGCTATATTCGATATGATGATACCACTACTTATAGCCTTGGTTAATGATAATGTAATAATATTTTTTTTAGATGGTAATGGTTTTAATTAGGAAATAATGGTGGGTGTGATAGCTAACTGTGAAGGTGCAAGTCCAATGGACGGACACTGAAAACTTATGTTTGCCTACATAAAGGTTGGCCATAGCGACCATATATGATACTATGAGGTACATGGAAATCCTTTAAGTACACTGTACATATGTATCATAAAGAGCAAAGGGTACTCAGGAATCCCCTACTCTTATGGTATATCTATTTCGTACGACAACATGCATTGAGTCCCATTCAGGGTGTTACATTAGACCTATTTAGCTCATGGGTGGTTCTAGGATGGTTAAGCTATACATACCTAGGTTAATGGTTTTAAAGGCATGCTAAATCTGGCTCCCTTTCATGGTATGGTTATATATATATATATATATGGTTTGTATGCATATGGTAGGTTTACTTGGTTTTATGGGATGGTATTATTTTATCCTTATCCTGAGCTCATGATAGAGTTCACACGCTAACCCATCTTTGGGCGGCTATATCCCCACGTGATATAGGAATCAGCCAATCTACTCCTCTTTCTTAGTGATCAAATTCGGGATCAGCTATCAGATTGAAGTGATGAGCTTTCATTTTTTAGAGGGATCCATTTCATATCATAGATGTATTTACATACTTTGGTTATTTTATGGATATTGGTTTTGTCTATTGTTAGGGGCATGTCCCAACCGGATATTGTTTTTCTTTTGTTAGAGACTTGTATGACTACTATGGGTTAGAATAGGCGAGATCAGTATTGGTGTTAGCCTTAGTATTGGTATTGGTATTAGGGGTGATTTCCCTGAACTAGATTTATGATTGTTCCATCCTCTTATATTATGTTATGGATTTATTATTGGTTATTATTTTGGTTTTGGTATGGTTATTGATTGGGCTTCGTACATTGAACTCGTTTGGGTCATCATGGTTATGGACGTATCCTAGATTTTGTATTTGTGCAAATACGCTATCTTGTTATATGTTCAAAATTTATCCGACTCAAGGTATATGTTTGGATAGTTGAGTTGGGTATCGAGGGTGGTCCCCGATCCTGGTTGGACATGAGATGCCTATTACGACAAGGCCCCAGGTCAAGTCATGTCAAGTTGGTATCAGATCTTTAGTTTTATTGTCAATTAGGAGTACACAAAGTTGTGTCGAGTAGTCTCTTTTAAGGGTGTGTAGCACGCCACTCTTAAGGGAGAGGCTATAAAGCATTTAGGAATATTTCTCTTTCTTAGTTATTTATTATCAAGCTTGGAGTCTAAGTCCTTGAATCTTCTTGAATTTTGGTTTGTTTGCTTTTCAGATCATGCCTTGATGATCTGAGGCACAAGGAAACTCATTTGTCCTAACTGGGGACAATTTTGAAGGGACACATACTACTCAGGAGATCAATACTCGATCTAGGGGTCCAGTCCTTGATATTTCTAAAGTTCCACGGGTTGTTACTAGTCCTCCTCAGGATGAGGTGATGATGTAGAATTTCATCAATCGATTCACGTTATTGCTCAGTTGGTTGCTGCTAAGGCTGAGCAAGATGCATCTGGTGTTTCATCTGCTGAATCCATAAGGGTTTTCTAGTTTATGAAGATGAATCCTCCTACTTTTAGTAGTGTTAAGGTGGAGGAGGATCCTAAGGGTTTCTTGGATGAAATGGAGAAAATCTTTAGGGCGATGTAGGACATAAATATGGAAGGGGTAAATTTTGTTGCTTATCACTTTGAAGATAAAGTGTACCAATGGTACGAGGAGTGGGATAGGGCGAGAGGTGATGTTGAGGAGTTGACTTTATGGTGGAATTTCTCTAATGCTTTTTTGGATTGCTTTATTTCTCAGGAGTTGAGGAAAGCGAAGGTGGAGAAATTTGTCAATCTGAGATAAGGAAAAATTTCTATCAAGGAATATTCCTTGAAATTTCATCAGCTGTCAAGGTATGCTCCTAAATTAGTATCTGATATTAGGGCAAGGAAGAGAAAGTTCACTTTTAGACTATCTCGAGATTTGATCCTTAAAAGTAAAACTATATTATTAATCTTTGATATGGATATTCTGGGTTGGTGGTTCATATACAGTAGGTGGAGAAGGAAAAGAGAAAACAAACTAAGTTTGGAGAAAGGTAGGGTAAGAAGTTTAGGTCATCTGAACAGGGTGTTACTCGATAGCAAGGTGATAAGAATGGTGGTAAGTGGCCAAAAAAGAAGTGGGGGAGTTTTAGTTCCTTCTCTGCAGCTAGTGCTCCTTACCCAAAGCAGTCAGGTGATAAGCGTCAATAGGGTGGCAATAATTTCCAGGCACAGGGTGCCCAATCTTAGGTAAGTGAGTCTCAATCGGCCTCATTATGCCCTTCTTACCGATTTTGTGATAGGTTGCATAGGGAAGTTTATGATGAGGGGAGGGATAGGTATTTCAAATATGGTCAGGAAGGCCATATACTTAGAAACTATCCAGTTAGTAAGGGTGATTCGGGAGTAAGTAAGGCTCCGGTTGCTTTATCTTCTGCTCGTGCACCAAAGGGTGTTTTTTTGTATTTGTTTTTGCTTTTGGTATCGACATTGATCGGAATAGATTATATACTCTTGCTACTCAGCCGGAATCTAAGGCATTACCTGATATCGTTATTGGTATGTTACAACTCTTTTCCTATGATGTGTATTGTTTTCTTGATCCGGGTTCAACTCTCTCTTTTGTGACACCAATTGTGGCTGTGTATTTTAATTCTAAGGTTATTTCGGATCCTTTTTCTATTTCTACCTCGATAGGTGACTCTATGGTTGCTAAAAGTGTCTATATGGGGTGTGTGGTATCTGTTCATAGTAGGCAGACTTTGATGGATTTGTATGAACTTGATATGATGGATTTTGATGTTATTCTAGGGATGTGTTGGTTACACTCTTGTTAAGCGTCCTTAGATTGTCAAACCCGTATGATTTTTTTAAGTTCCCTGGTGAACCGATTATTGAGTAGGAGGGTGGTTCCCTAGCTCCTAGAGGGAGGTTTATTTCTTATCTTAGAGATTAGAGGTTAATCTCTAAAGGGTGTCTCTATCATTTAGTTCGGGTTAAAGATTCTAACTCGGAAGATCCTTCTTTACATTTGATTTGGCTGGTGAATGAGTTTTCTTAGGTCTTTTTGAATGATCTTCCTGGTGTTCCTTCAGATAGAGAGATTGAGTTTGGTATTAAATTGGTTCCAGACACTCGTCCAATATCTATTCCTCCTTATAGAATGGCTTTGATTGAGTTGAGGAACTCAAGGAGTAACTTAAGGATCTTTTGGATAATGGTTCATCCATAGTAGTGTGTCCCTGTGGGGTGCACCGGTGTTATTCGTATTAAAGAAAGATGGTTCCTTTTGGATGTTCATTGACTATTGGTAATTGAATAAGGTAATGGTTAAGAACAAGTATTCTCTTCCGAGGATAAATGACTTGTTTGATCATTTGCAAGGTGCCAAATTCTTTTTTAAGATAAATCTTCGGTCTGGATATCATCAAATTAAGATTAGGGAGGTAGATATCCCTAAGACGGCTATTTGTACTCGGTATGAGCACTTTGAGATCTTGGTTATGTAATTCGGTTTTACTAATACCTCAGCGATATTTATTGATTTGATGAATAGGGTTTTCAGGTAGTTTCTGGATCTTTTTATCATTGTTTTCATTGATGACATCCTGGTTTATTATAAGAGTGAGGTGGATCAAGACAATTACCTCAATGTGGTGTTGCAGACCTTAAAGGAGCAGCAGTTGTATGCCAAATTCTCCAAGTGTGAGTTTTGGTAAAATGTTGTAACTTTTCTTAGTTATATTATTTCTAGTGAGAGTATCATGGTGGATCCACAAAAGCTGGTTTTGGTTAAAAGGTGGCCTATACCCATGACTCCAACAGATGTTCGGGGCTTCTTGGGTTCAGCTGCGTATTATAGGCAGTTCGTGGAAAGTTTCTCGATGAAAGCTACCACATTGACGAAGTTGACTCAGAAGAAAGTAAAGTATTCTTGGTCGGATACTTGCAAGGGGAGTTTCAAGAAGCTAAAAGATAAGCTAACTTCAGCACCAGTTTTGACATTGCCTGAAGTTAATGAGGGGTTTATGGTTTATTGTGATGCATCCCGAGTAGGACTTGGCTACGTTTTGATCAGCATAGAAAGGTTGTAGCCTATACTTCTAGGAAGTTGAAGGTGCATGAGAGAAATTATTCTACTCATGATTTAGAGCTTTTAGCGGTGGTTTTTTCTTTGATAATATGGCAGCATTATTTATATGGAGTGCACATGGACATCTTTTCTAATCATAAGAGTCTACAGTATGTGTTCACTCAGAAGGAGCTAAATCTCAGGCAGAGAGGATGGTTGGAGCTTCTCAAGGACTATGTATGAGTCTTCACTACCACCTAGGTAAAGTTAAGGTGGTTGGTGATGCCCTTAGCAGGTTGTCCATGGGGAGTTTTGATCATGTAGATAAAGAGAAGAGAGAATTGGTGAAGGATATTCACTGCTTGGCTAATCTTGGAGCTCATCTCTGGGACTCCAATGATGGTGGTGTAATGGTACAAGAAGTGGTTTGGTCGTCTCTTGATGTAGAGATCAAGGAAAAGAAAATACTATCCCATCTTGATGAAAATCAAGGGCGATGTTGGTGGGCAAAAGGTGATGGCGTTCGAGATTGGTGGTAATGGTACCTTGAGGTACTAAAGGATAATGTGTTCTTAACGTCGATAGGTTGCAACAAAGGATTTTGGTTGAGGTGCATGAATTGCGCTATGTTGTTCATCCCAGTTTGATGAAAATTTACCATGATCTCAAGGAGATGTATTAATGGAATATTATGAAGAAGGATGTCGCTGATTTTGTGGCAAAGTGCATGGTGTGTCAACAAGTAAAAGTTTAGCACATGAGGCCGGGAGGGTTGTATTAGGAAATTGAGTTGCCTGAATGGAAATAAGAGGTGATCAATATGGATTTTGTTATCGGTCTTTCTCGTTCTTGAAATCAATTTGATTTAATTTGGGTCATCGTGGACAAGATGACAAAGTCCGCTCACTTCTTACAGGAGCGAACTAACTTTTCGATTAAGGACTATGTGACATTGTATCTTCATGAGATTGTAAAGTAGCATGGGGTACCTATTTTGATTACCTCTGATCGTGGTACATAATTTTTATCTCATTTCTGGTGGTCTTTTCAGAAAGGGTTGGGGACTAAGGTTAGTTTGAGTACTGTTTTTCATCCGCAGACGGATGGGCGAGTAGAGAGGACCATTCATACATTGAAAGACATGCTTCGTGCATGTGTGACTGATTATGGTGGCAATTGGGTTTTGTAGCTATCTTTGGTAGAATTTTGCTTACATTAATAGTTATCATTCTAACATTGGGATGGCCTCTTTTAAGACATTGTATGGTAGGAGGTGTAGGTCTCCTATTGGGTGGTTTGAGCTTGGTGAGGCAGATATATTTGTCTCATATTTGGTTGATCAAGCTATAGAAAAGGTGAAGGTAATTTAGGATAGGCTTAAGGCTGCCCAAAGTCGCCAAAATCCTATGCGGATGTAAGACGTAGAGACTTGGAGATCGAGGTTGGGAAGAGAGTGTTCTTGAAGGTATCTCCCATGAAGAGAATGATACCGTTTGGTAAAAAAGAGAAGTTCAGTCCCCGATATGTCCGTCCTTATGTGGTTTTGTTGAGGATTGGTAATATGGCTTATGAATTGGAGTTTCCCCCTAGTTTGAGCTCCATTAATCCTATATTTCATGTCTCTATGTTGAGAAAGTATCTTAGTGATCCTTTTTTGGTGGTTCATTTATAAGGATCGGATATCTTGAGTTTTTTGTCTTATGAAGAGGTCTCAGTTGAGATATTGGATCGGCAGGTTCGTCATCTATGGACCAAGGATGTGGCCTTGGTTAAGGTTCTATGGCAGAACCATAAGGTGGAAGAGTCTACTTGGGAAGCGATAGCGGACATGAAATCTAAATATCCACACTTATATTCTACTCTGGGTATTCGTGCAGAAGGTATGTATTCTTGATCACATCTCTATTTTCTAACTTGGTTAAAGGTTTGGTTGATATTTGATAATGCAAATGAATCGTACTTGGGTTTGGCCTACCATATCTGTCATTTGGGGACGAATAATTCTAGTGGGGGAGACTGAAACACCGTGGGTTTATACCCTTAAAAAATTTCCTGGATTTTTTATTTCTAGACATCATACGACTTATGGGTACTAGTCATATGGTGGGGTACGGTTGGTATGGGTTGGTCGAATGCTAACCAATATTGGTTGGTGGGTTAAATTAGTTTCAGGAATAGGTATGGCTTAGTGGGTATGAGTCGTATGGTTGGATACAGGTCATGTAGTTTCTGCTTTTCCTTTACTTAATCTTAGACTTAGTAACTTCAGTTGGATCTGAGTACGAGTGGATCGCCATGAGAGGTAAGATAGGGTACAAGTCATACTAATAATTTGTATGGTAGACAGTGTTCAAACTTTCTTTGATTCTAATCTTCCACGAATATGGTTTAGGGGTACTGATCGTATGGTTTGGGTACGTCTTGGTTTGGCTAAGTCGTATGGTGGACAATGTTGGGTCCAAGTGGGAGGCCTAGGGTACGAGTGGTGGGTACCACTCGTATAGGAAGGTATGACTGGTATGGGGGAGTCGTACCATCTGATGAGAATTTTAAGCAGTTTAAGTTGGGGGATAATCTGGATATTTCCCCACTTAACCTCTTAAGGCCCCATGACTTATAACTCTATTAGGACGTCATGTACCCTATTACTCTAATCTTAAACACTTAGAAGCTCTCTCTAATTCTCTATAAGGATCTTGGGTAAAAAAAGGCTAGGGTTTTATCTAGAGGATCAATTTGGGACTTGTACGAGTGATTTTTTTTCGTCATCTTCATAATCTAAGGCATGTTATCCTACCTCATTGTTAGTTCCAACAAAAGGCAAGCTTTATACAATGTTTTCATGGTTTAGGGCTTTCAAATATGTGTTGGGGTTTGGTATTAAATGCTTGGTTATGGTTTTTCCCATGTTTTAATTATGTAATTACATGCTTTGATGGTGGTTTGGATAATTTTTTGCATGGGAATGGTTAATTGGTAATTGGATTTGGTTTTGGAAACTCTATACCCCCAATATGTTTGATAAAATGCCTATGATAATGCTTTTACTATATTATTGGACTTTTAATGTAACTATTGCATGGTATGGTTTGGTAATGGAACCCTAAATGGTTAAATGGTTTGGAATGGTTAAATGGTAAGGTTTGGTGGTCATGGCTATGGTTAATTAAACTTCATTATGGAGTACAAGGGAATGCCCCAAGTAAAAATGTTAATGAACAACTTGTGGGGTACATAGGATTCCCCTAAGCAAACATAATAATGGAACACTTTTAGGGTACAAGGGATTCCCCCAATGTTAACATGATAATGTAATCTATGGGTACATGGGAATCTTGCAAGATATAGTCGGTATGACAGTACCACTACTTATACCCTTGGTTAATAATAATGGAATAATGTTTTTATTGGATGGTAATAGTTTTAATTGGTTATAGTCGGTATGACAATACCACTACTTATACCCTTGGTTAATAATAATGGAATAATGGTTTTGTTGGATGGTAATAGTTTTAATTGGTTAATAATTGTGGGGTGTGATAGGTAACCGTGAAGGTGCGAGTCTAATGGACGGACACTGGAAACTTATGTTTGTTGACATGAGGGTTGGTCATAGCGACCATATAAGATACTATGAGATACATAGGAATCCTTTAAGTACACTGTACATATGTATCATGGAGAGCGAAGGGTACTTGAAAATCCCCTACTCTTATGGTATCTCTGGTTTGTGTGGCTACATACATCGGGGCTCGTTCAGGGTGGACCCATATAGCCTGTGGGTGGTTCCAGGATAGTTAAGATACACATACCCAAGTTAATCATTTAAAAGTTATGCTAAACCTGTCTCCCTTTCCTGGCATGGTTATATATATATATATGTAGGTATGTTTGTATGCATATAGTTGGTTTACTTGGTTTTACTGGATGACATTATTTTATCCTTATCTTGAGTTCATGCTAGCGTTCACCCGCCAACCCATCTTCGGGTGGCTGTATCCCCACGAGATGCAGGAACCGGACATTCTACTCCTCCTTCTTAGTGATCAGATTTGGGATCAGCTATTGAATTAAAGTTGTGAGCTTCAATATTTTGAAAGGCTCTATTTCATTCATGGATATCTTTACATACTTTGGTTATTTTATGGACATTGGTTTTGGCTATGGTTGGGGGCATGTCCCAATCAAATATTTTTTTTCTTTGGTTAGAGGCTTGTGTGACTACTATTAGTTGGAATGGGCGGGATCAGTATTGGTGTTAGCCTTAGTATTAGCATTGGTATTGGGGTTGGTACCGTTGGTCTGGATTTATGGTTATTCTATCCTCTTATGTGATGTTATGGATTCATAATTTGTTGTTGTTTCGGTTTCTGGAAAAATTCCATCAATTTAGGGAAACGTTTCTCCCTCATTCCAATCATTTAAACAATGCACCAATTCATTCCCAAAACATCAATTTAAAGCATGAAGAAACAATTTAAAACATAGTACAAGTAATTCAAGCAATAATAATGAACAACACTAAACCCCATTTTCAAATCCATGATTTAAATCACATGAATTTTCAATAAATTAATTCCATAATGTAAAAATACAAGTTAGGGATGAGCAACATTCATGAAATATACAAGAAATTTAAGACAATTCAAAGTTTGGAGTATGGAGTAGTGATTTCTTGAAAAACCCTTGAGCTTTCTTAGGTTTTGAGTTTAAAATAGAAAGAATAGAATTTGATCTTTAAAAACTGAAGGGAAAGGGTTTATTTTATGTTTAAAGATTGTACAAGGGGTAAAAGGACCAAAAGCCCCTCGTCCCAAGTGAAAAAATAAAACTGGAGGAATGTAACATAGCAGCGTGGCACCATGCAATCGCAGTGGGTAACCTCTATGCCACGTCCTTATCATGGAGGTTATCCTCCATCGCACGCCACTATCGTGGACCCTCAATGCCTTGGGGTCCCAAAATGACCCTGAACCCCTTCTAAAAATTCCAAAACTTTCCCAAAACACCCTTTGATATCCCTAAACACAATTCAAGTCAAGAATTAACATTACGCATACGGGAGGGTCAAAAATAAAATCATTTAAATTTTATGGGGCCTCACATGTTGTCCTTATTTATCTCATATCTATAATACTAGTGTTGCCTCACCACCTCCCATAGATTTTATTTGGGTTTTCATGAGTTCATGGATGTGTTTTCTATGGTTTTGCCTAGTGTGCCTCTGAATTATGATATTAGTTTTGCTATTGATGTCGAGTCAGGCACCAAGGCTATTTTTATTCCTCCCTATAGCATATCCCCAGTGGAGTTGAAGGAGCAGTTGTAAGATTTGTTAAGTATGGAGTTCATTAGACGTGGTGTATCTCTCTAGGGAGATATGGTTTGGTTTGTCAAAAACAAGTATGGTTTTATACATGTATTCATTATAGGTAGTTAGACAAGGTGACAATTAAGAAAATATACCCTTTTATTTGCACCGATGATCATTTTGACCAGCTTTAGAAAGCTTTAGTGTTTTCTAAGATTGATTTGAGATTTAAGTATCTCCAGTTGAAGATTAGAGCTTCAAATATTTTGAAGATGGCTTTTTGGACTTGATATGGTCATTATGAGTTCTCGGTCATGTCTTTTAAATTAACTAATACCCCAACAACATTCATGGAGTTGATGAATCAGGTGTTTCAACCTTATCTCGACTCCATTATAATTGTATTTAGTAGATGATATCTTGGTTTATTCCAAAAATGAGGTCGACTATCTGAAATATTTAAGGACTGTAATTTAGACATAGTGTGATAAGAAGTCGTATGCTATATTTTCTAAATGTGAGTTTTGGTTGGAGTCTATCACTTTTTTGGGTCATGTGATGACTAAGAATGGTATTATGGTTGATCCAGCCAAGATAGCGGCGATTCGTGATTGGGCTAGACCAACTTCTCCTATAGATATTAGGAGTTTCATTAGTTTGGCAGGTTATTATTAATGTTTTGTAGAGGTTTTCTCATTAATTGTGGCTCTACTAACCAAGTTCACTCAGAAAAAGGTGTTTTTTTAGTAGTCGGATGCGTATGAGGAAAGCTTTCACAAGCTCAAAGAGTTGTTGACTTTGGCTCCTATCTTGACTTCTCAAGGAGGGTATAAGTTTTACCATATTTTGTAATGCTTCTTGTGTTGGTTTGGTAATGGTGTTGATTTAGGAAGGTAAGGTGATTTGTTATGCCTCTAATCAGTTGAAGCCTCATGAGAAAAATTACCTTACCTATGAGTTGGAGTTAGCAATCGTACTATTTTTGTTGAAGTTGTGGCGCCATTACTTGTATGGAGTTCCTTGTGAGATTTTCTTGGACCATCAAAGCCTTAAATACTTCTTTAGATAGAAAGATCTTAATATAAGGTAATGACATTGGCTTCAGTAACTTAAGGACTATGACCTCATAAGTTTGTATCATTCGGGCAAGGCTAATGTAGTTACGGATGCTTAGAGATGGAAGTCAACTAGTATATGGAGTTTATCTCATCTCTTGATCTAAGAGTGGCCTTTATCCTTGGAGAGGTTCAGTTCTAAACTAACAGAATGGTTGGGTTTGATATTTTGACACCTGGATGTGTTTTATATTTGTGGATGCTAGATCTTACTTGATGGAGAAGATTCGAGCTCGCCAGTTTAATGATAAGAGTTTAAGGGTGGTTTGGGATAAGGTATTGAATGGTGAGTCTAAGAAAGCCTCTCTCAATTCTAATTGAGTGTTGAAGATTGGTGGCTAAGTTTGAATATGTCGGGAGTCAGAGATTGGGTGAAATTATTTTAGAGAAGGCACATCATTTAAGATATTTTATCCATCCAAGTATGACCAAGATGTATCATGATCTAAAACAGCTTTACTAGTAGAGTGGTATAAAGAAGCATGTGGTGGATTTTGCAGCCCGTTGCTTGTGTTGTCAGCAGGTGAAGGTAGAGAATTAGAGACCTGGCAGTTTGCTTTAAAGATCACCCATTCCTGAGTGGAAGTTGGAACGGATCACTATGGATTTGGTGATGGGATTACCTCATACTTTTCATAGTTCTGACAACATTTGGGTCATTATGGATCGGTTGACCAAATCTGTAACGACCTGAAAACGTCTCCCGTGATGTCACACGGTGCTTAAGGCTACAAGTAGCCCCAAGCTAACCCTTTGAGCCTGTTTCTACTAATAACACTCATTTAAAGATGAAATAATTCAAACACTAGCATAGTCATATCATATGAAGGGAGATACAGAGAAAATACTTGATCCAAACGACCACAATACTGGAATTCTCAACACAATCACAATCTGATAACTAGTCTGACAAATCCTCTACTAATCCATGAACTAGATAGCCATTGGGATAGGTCCTCAACTGACTCGAAATGAACTAAAAGTAATAACATAGTCTCTCAAATGCGGAAAAGTCTAAAGATAGGTCCTCGAACCATGAGGACTCACCACTATAGAAATGTAGACAGAGGTACTCGAAAGTCAGTGATGAGGCTGGGACTGAGTACCTGAACCTACATTATAAGACAATATATCACTTAGACGTATATGTGGATCAGTACTTGGGAATTTACTGAGTATGTGGGGGCGCATGCATTTATATAAAACAACATCAATACTTTTTAATCAAATCAAGCATGCAATAAGTAATGACTCACATGGCTCGAATAAGTATAAAATGTAAGGCTCATTAATCATGTAGAATGGAGAATGTAACACAAATCTCATAAGTCTTCATAGTTTAACTTTGAAATCGGTAATCTTCTCTTATTCTCATTACCCATAGGCTAAAGGAAACTTTAAACAATACTTTCAACTTATTCATAAGTCTCATGGAGAGTAAAACTTCTTTAATGCTCAAGAACTCATAACTCTTTTGAACTCAAGTACTTGGAATTCAGAATCATATAACTTTGAAACATACTTGAAGGCATTTCATTCACTTTAGGAAAATATCTCATTTCAAGATTTAGGGAAAAATACTTATATCAAGGGAAAATACTTTAGTCTTAGGGTGCAAATCTGCAACTTTACTATTAGTAAAATAACTTGTATCAAGGGACGTTCTCCTAACCGACATAAACCATGCGAGCTACATGGAGTCCAACGTTTTGTCCTCCTAAGGAAGAGACCCCACGTTAGGGAGGAGCGCCATACTCTTACCAGGGATTATAACCTCAATTCAGTGATCACTTATCTCGGCCTCAGGCCCAATATCTCGGCCTTAGGTCCAAAATCTCAAACCTACGGCGGCATGTAGTTCTGGGGTAAAAAACTGTAGTAACTTACCCAACTCGGTGCTAAATACTACTCCCTTTAGTTTATCTCACTCATCTCATGGAAATCCACTTTAAAATAATCTCATGGTTCATCAAGAACCCAATAATCAAATCTGTAATCTCATGTAGTGAAGTGGATTTCAAAACTCCATGACCATTAGGTCAAAACATTTCTCAATAATCTCAGAATACTCAAATCATGGGTGCTTATAGCATAAGAGTTCATAAAATTGCAAATCTCAAGTAGGGCTCAATAACCCATAATTAAATCTCAAGTTAAAACTCATCAAAAGCATAATAGATAGCATATAGATTCATAACTCATGTAGAAATCTGGAAATTTTGGCAATTTTTCTCAAAATCTCAACATACTCATATACTTCAATATCTCAAACATTTCAACTATTAATTTCTCAAGGATTAAAATTATGGGGTATAGACCGAGCTGCAATTTCACAAGAAAACATATGAAAATCATGCCATTAGACTCTCAATTCATGGGAAACATCAAAATATTGCAATCAATAATAATGGGTGAAAAAGCCTAATTCAAATTCATGTAAAATCTCATAGATTGCAGAAAATCATAGTTTAAATAAGCCTTTGGGTACAAGAATGAAAGGACTGCCCTTGTTCAAAACCCCACATACCTTAGATTATGAAATTGGATGAACGAGCTTGCTCTAAACCCTTCTTCTTACTTTTGAGAGAGAGTTCTTGCATACTTTGAACTTGGGGAACTCAAATCTCAACTCAATTTGTAGAATCCATTGTAATTTCTTGGATTTCTTGGAGAAGGGTTTTAGATTTGATCTTGAGGGAGAAACCCTAGATCTCTTGTGTTTTGGATGATAAATGAAGACATTTTCTTTACTTGGAATATATCTAGTTGATAAAAGAGGGGAAAGACCAAAATGCCCCTTGTTAAAATTAGTTAAAAACACTAAACGGGGGCTGCGACGATTGAAGCGACGGTCCATCGCAAGTAGGACGGTCCGTCGGATCATCCGTTGCACGTTGGCCAGAAAATAAACACACTGCCTCGATGCAACGGTCTTAGCGACGGTCCATCGCATACCCAATGGTTCATCGGATCGTCCGTCGCACGTTATCCAGGATGAGGCCACACTGCCTGAGCGCGATGGTCCGTCGCACCCTTGACGGTCTGTCATTTTGGCCGTCGCACTTGGACCACAAAAAGGGAGTTACTGCCTTGGTTACGATGGTCTATTGTAGACTCGATGGTCCGTCGGATCGTCCGTCGCACCTGGACGGTTCCGATAACTCTCAATAAAACGGCCATAACATCTCACCCTGATACCGGATTTGGACGAAATTGGTATCGTTGGAAAGCTAATTCAATTCTCTACATGAAAAAAAGTCAAATTTAAGAAAATTCTATATGGTTTAAACACCAATCACTTGGGAAGTCTCTTCTCAATCTTTTAGGGCCAGAATTACACTTCACTTAACACGCTCTAAGGCTCGAACTACGAGGGTACTTTGCAGGGTCTTACAATATCTCCCCCTTGAAAACACTCATCCTCAAATGTCGCTAGTTAGACTAGGAACACAGGGAAACAGAGTACACATAGCTGAATCAATTTACTAAATGACTCAAAATCTCTCTAAACTCTTGAATACCTCGGAAATTTCAAGAACTCGTGCAAGAATAGATACATAGCTAAACTTTAGATTAGAAGGTCTGAATGAAGGAAGAATAATACCTTCAGATTTCTCTTAACTCGCAGAAAAGAGGTGCGGGTACTTAGCTCGCATGTCTGCTTTTGCCTCCCAAGTAGCGCCCTCAACTGTCTGGCTCTGCCACAAAACTTTGACCAAGCGAACCACTTTGTTTCTTAGTCTACGGATCTGAAAATCTAGGATCTTAATAGAAGTCTCATCGAATGAAAGACTGTTCTTATCATCAGCACTCTCAGAGGGATCTACTACAATAGAATCACCAATATGTTTTTTAAGCATGGAAACATGAAAAATAGGATGAACTACTGACAAATCCGCAGGCAATTCAACCTCATAGGCTACTTTCCCAACACGGCTCAAAACTCTATACGGGCCAACATAACGGGGACTAAGTTTTCCCTTTTTACCAAATCTCTTCACCCCTTTTATGGGTGAAATCTTCAAGAATACCAAATCACCCACCTCAAACTCAAGATCTCTTGTCCTCACATCAGCATAAGACTTTTGACGACTCTGAGTTGTCTTTAACCTTTCTCTAATCAACTTAACTTTCTCACTATCTCTAAACACTGCATCAGACCCAATCACGGCAGCTTCTCCCACTTCAAAGAAACCTATGGGTGATCTACATCTCCTACCATACAAGGCCTCAAATGGTGCCATCCCGATGCTATCATGGTAACTATTGTTATAGGAAAATTATATCAATGGTAAATGCTCATCCTAACTACCTTTGAAATCAAGAGCACACGCTCTCAACATGTCTTCCAGGGTATGAATGGTCCTCTCAGCCTGACCATCTGTCTACGGATAAAAAGAAAAACTCAAAAAAACTTGGATACCAAGACCCTTCTGAAATGCCCTCCAAAACTGAGAAGTAAATTGAGTGCCCCTATCCAAAATGATGGACGAGGGAACTCCATGCAGCCTGACTAACTCCCGGATATACAATCTAGCATAATCCTCAGTTGTATATGATGTGTGTATGGGAAATAAATGTGCGGACATATTCAGCCTATCCATACCAACCCAAATAGAATCATGATGATGACGCGAAAGAGGTAACCTGGTCACGAAGTCCATATTCACCACCACCCACTTTCAAGTGGGTATACCAAACTCTTTCATCACACCACTAGGTCTTTGGTGCTCTACCTTAACCTATTGGCACGTTGTACACTTTTCTACAAACCCAGCTATATCCTTCTTCATACCATTCCACCAATAGATTTCCCGCAATTCGTGGTATATCTTGGTAGTGTCGGGATGAATGGAATACTGCACGCTATGCGCTTCAGCCATAATTCTCTACCTCAGATCATCAACACATGGAACACACAATCTACCCTTCAATCTCAAAATGCCATATCCCCCTTGGGAGAAAACCTCTACCTTTTTGTCCTTAACTGACTCCTTCAGTCTGACCAAACTAGGATCCCTGTCTTGCTTCTCCGTTACTTCCGAAACTAAAGAGGATTCGGAACTACTCTGTACCAAAGTAATTCCCTGAGCTGAATCAAGCAACCTAACACCTAATCTAGCCAAATAATGCACATCACGAGCTAACTCTTTCTTACCTTCCTCTATATGGGCAACACTACCTATAGACAATCTTCTAAGGGCATCCGCCACTACATTGGCCTTGCCTGGGTGATATAACACACTCATATCATAGTCTTTTAACAACTCTAACCACTTTCTCTACCTAAGATTTAACTCCCTCTGAGTTAACACATATTACAGGTTCTTATGATCAGTAAACATATCATCATGGACACCATAAAGATAGTGTCTCCAGATTTTCAAAGCAAAGACCACAGTAGCTAACTCAAGATCATGGGTTGGATAATTTTTCTCATGCGGCTTTAACTGTCTAGAGGCATAAGCTATAACCTTACCTTTTTGCATCAACGCATAACCCAAGCCAACTCTAGAGGTATCACAATACGTCACAAAACCATCTGTACCATTAGGCAAAGTCAACACAGGGGCTAAAGTAAGTCAAGTCTTCAATTCTTGAAAACTCTTCTCACAGGAATCTGACCACTGGAACTTAACTTACTTTTGGGTCAAACGGGTCATGGGAGACGCAATAGAAAAGAAACCTTCAATAAAACAGCAGTAGTAGCCCGCTAGACCCAGGTAACTTCTAATGTCAGACGGAGAGATAGGTCTAGGCCAATTTCTTACAATTTTTTTCTTTTGGGGATCAACTCTAATACCTTCGGCTGAAATAATATAACCCAAAAAGGCTACAGACCTTAGCCAAAATTCACATTTACTGAATTTGGCGAACTACTGGAGATCTCTAAGAGTTTGCAAGACAATTCTAAGGTGATTCGCATGGTCATTCTCATTACGGGAGTATACAAGGATGTCATCTATGAAGACAATAACAAATATATCAAGATATGGATTAAACACTAGATTCATGAGGTTTATAAAAGTTGTTGGGGCATTGGTTATCCCGAAAGACATGACTAGAAATTCAAAGTAACCATAGCGGGTTCGGAAGGCTGTCTTTGGAATATCACATTCCCTCACTTTAAGTTGATGATAGCCGGATCTAAGGTCTATCTTGGAGAAATAACTTGCACCTTGTAACTGATCAAACAGGTCATCAATTCTCGGAAGAGGATACTTATTTTTTACTGTAACCTTGTTAAGCTGACGATAGTCAATGCACATACACAATGAACCGTCTTTCTTTCGCACGAATAAGACAGGTGCGCCCCAAGAATAAATATTGGGCCTAATGAAACCTTTATCTAAAAGATCTTTGAGTTTCTCTTTAAACTCCTTAAGCTATGCAGGTGCCATATGGTATGGCGGAATAAAAATAGGCTGAGTATCGGGAAGAAGGTCAATCCTGAAATCTATCTCTCTATTGGGAGGTACCCCTGGGAGATCTTCTAGAAAAATATCTGGAAACTCATTAACAATTTTGACTGACTGAATAGTTGGATCCTCGGACTTAGTGTCTTTGACTCTAACTAGGTGATAGATGCAACCCTTGGATATTAGCTTTTAGGATTTGAGATAGGAAATAAAATGACTCTTGGAAGATACCGAACTCTCAGACCACTCAAAAGTTGGTTCATCAGGAAATGGAAACTTAACCACATGGGTACGACAGTCTATAGATTCATAATAAGAATGAAGCCAATCCTTACCCAAAATAAGGTCAAAGTCCACCATGTCTAACTCTATCAAATCCGTAAGTATGACTCTATGAAGAATAGTAATAGGACAATCTCTATACACCTTTTTAGCAATAACTGACTCCCCTACTGGTGTAGAAACTAGAAAGGGCTCAGAAATCGTTTCGAGACTCATTTTGAAATTCACAGATACAAGTGGGGTCATAAAAGAGAGACTTGACCTGGGGTCCAACAACACATAAACATCAAGGAAAAAAACACGGAGCATACCAGTAACAATATTAGGAGAGTCCCCCTGCTCCTGATGGGATAGTAAGGCATAGAATCTATTCTTCCACTGACCCCTAACAGTGATAGATGAAGCGCCCTGAGTAGGGGCGGGATGAAGTATAGGAGCTGGTGCACTAGTAGCCTGTGCCTGAGGTCAGGCATATCTGTTCCCCTGTCTAGCATGAGGATAATCTCTAAGTCTATGGCCCTGCTTTCCACAACCAAAACAACCCCTTAAATCTATGAAACACTCACCGGGATGATTCTTACTACACTTAGCACAAGGAGGATAATGAGGCCTGTTACCAACACTGTTCTGCGACCTAGACATAAAAGACCTACCCCCTAGCTCCTGCCTGCCTCTAAGAGTAGGAGTACTAGCTGATGAAGGCGCTGGCATAGATGAACATCTCAGAAACTGAGGGCGGTTACCTCCATGGAACCTAGGCTGGCTAAACTCATACTGCTCAGATTTAGCCCTCTTGTTACCCCTCACTTTATCTCTCTCTCTAATCTTATCCGCCTCTATATGCTGGGTATATGTCATCAACCTAGCCAGATCCATATCTCTATGTAGCATCACAGTCCTACACTCCTTCAGTACCAACCCAGAAACACCGGTCACTAACTTGCTCATACTAGCCCGGGTGTCAAAAATCAAATCAGGAGCATACTTGGCCAACTGGTTGAACTATAAGCAGTACTCCATAACAGTCATGGAGCCCTTCCTCAAGCTCATAAACTCCTCAATCCTTGCCACCCTCATATCAAGTGGAAAGAACTTGTCCAAGAATGCATCTTAGAACACCTGCCAAGTCATAGGAGCAACATTATCACCTCTACCCTTCCTCCACGATACAACCCAGTCATAAGTAATGTCCTTCAGTTTGTAGGATGCCAACTCAACACTTTCTTCCTCAAAAATATACATCACTTATGTGATCTTTCTCACCTCCTCAAGGTAACACTGTGGGTCCTTATCTACCTTAGACCCATAAAACTCCGGCGGATTTATCCGCATAAAATCACAAATCCTAGCCGCAGCTACATCACCTCTCAGTTGATTAGCAACTATAGCCTGGTTATTAGGCCAAATATTGGTGATGACTACATAGACTAACACCTGAAAATCCACCCAAAACTCGATATGAGACACAGTCTCATTCAAAGGGTCAATGGGTGGGGGTTGCTCATCATTGTTCCTGTGGGCATTCACTCTTCGGAGAGGTATTTTCTAAAATAGAAGAGCACAAATTATTAGATGAGAAGGACAACTGTAGGCATGATAGAATCCAAAAGAAAAAAACAACTTTTCCTACAATGTCTTGTAGCCTCTTACTCATAGATGTGGCGCGCTACACATCGATAGTCAAGACTCTACTCAACGTAGCTTCTCAGACTCCCTAGGACTCCTTAAAACCTGAATCTGATACCAAGTTTGTAACGACCCAAAATTGCCTTGCGAGATGTCACACGGTGCTTAAGGCTACAAGTAGCCCCAAACTAACCCTTTGAACCTATTTCAACTAATAAAACCCATTTAAAGATTAAAAAATTCAAACACTAGCATAGTCATATCATATGAAAGGAGATACGGAGAAAATACTTGATCCAAATGACCACAATACTGGAATTCTCAACACAATCACAATCTGATAACTAGTCTGACAAAGCCTCTACTAATCCATGAACTAGAGAGCTATTGGGACAGGTCCCCAACTGACTCAAAATGAACTAAAAGTAATAACATAGACTCTCAAATGCGTAAATGTCTGAAGATAGGTCCTTAAACCATGAGGACTCACCACTGTAGAAATATAGATAGAGGTACTCGGAAGTCACTGACGAGGCTGGGACTGAGCACCTGAACCTATATTATAAGACAATATAGCACATAGATGTTTATATGGATCAGCACTTGGGAATATACTGAGTATGTGAGGGTGCATGCATTTATATTAAACAACATCAATACTTTTTAATCAAATCATGCATGCAATAAGTAATGACTCACATGGCTCGAATAAGTATAAAATGTAAAGCTCATTAATCATGTAAAATGGAGAATGTAACACAAATCTCGTGATTCATCATAGTTTATCTTTGAAATCGGTAATATTCTCTTATTCTCATTACCCATAGGCTAAAGAAAACTTTAAACAATACTTTCAACTCATTCATAAGTCTCATGGAGAGTAAAACTTATATTAAGGATCAAGAACTCATAACTCTTTTGAACTCAAGTACTTGGAATTCGGAATCACAGAACTTTGAAACATACTTGAAGACATTTCATTCACTTTAGGAAAATATCTCATTTCAAGCTTTAGGGAAAAATACTTATATCAAGGGAAAATACTTTAGTCTTAGGGAGAAAATCCACAACTTTACTATTAGGAAAATAACTTGTATCAAGGGAGGTTCTCCTAAGCAACATAAACCATGCGAGCTACATGGAGTCCAACGTTTTGTCCTCCTAAGGAAGAGACGCCACATTGGGGAGGAGCGTCATACTCTTTCCATAGAGTATAACCTCAATTCAGTAATCACTTATCTATGTCGCAAGCCCAATATCTCGTCCTTAGGCCCAAAATCTCAAACCTACAGTGGCACGTAGTTTTGGGGTAAGAAACTATAGTAACTTACCCAACTCGGTGCTAAATACTACTCCCTTTAGTTTATCTCGCTCATCTCATGGGAATACACTTTAAAATACTCTCATGGTTCATCAAGAACCCAATAATCAAATCTGTAATCTCATGTAGTGAAGTAGATTTCAAAACTCCATGACCATTAGGTCAAAACATTTCTCAATAATCTCAGAATACTCAAATCATGGGTACTTATAGCATAAGAGTTCATAAAATTACAAATCTCAAGTAGGTCTCAATAACCCATAATTAAATCTCAAGTTAAAACTCATCAAAAGCATAATAGATAGCATATAGATTCATAACTCATGTAGAAATCTGGAAATTTTGGCAATTTGTCTCAAAATCTCAACATACTCATATACTTCAATATCTCAAACATTTCAACTATTAATTTCTCAAGGGTTAAAATCATGGGGCATAGACCCAGCTGTAATTTCTCAAGAAAACATATGAAAATCATACCATTAGACTCTCAATTCAAGGGAAATATCACAATGTTGCAATCAATAATAATGGGTGAAAACCCTTAATTCAAATTCATGTAAAATCTCATAGATTGTAGAAAATCATAGTTTAAATAAGCCTTTGGGCACAAGGATGAAAGGATTACCCTTGTTCAAAACCCCACATACCTTAGATTATGAAATTGGATGAACGAGCTTGCTCTAAACCCTTCTTCTTACTTTTGAGAGAGAGTTCTAGCAACCTTTGAACTTGGAAAACTCAAATCTCAACTCAATTTGTAGAATCCATAGTGAGTTCTTGGATTTCTTGGAGAAGGGTTTTAGATTTAATCTTGAGGAAGAAACCCTAGCTCTCTTGTGTTTTAGATGATGAATGAAGCCATTTTCTTCACTTTGAATATATTTTGTTGATAAAAGAGTGGAAAGATCAAAAGGCCCCTTGTTAAATTGAGTTAAAAATACTGAACGGGGGCTGCGACGGTCAAAGCAATTGTCCGTCACAAGTCTGACGGTCCATCGAATCGTACGTCGCACGTTGGCCAAAAAATGAACACACTGCCTCGATGGGACGGTCTCAGCGATGGTCTGTCGTATACCTGATGGTCCGTCGGATCATCCGTCGCATGTTATCCAGGATGAGGCCACACTACCTGAGTGCGACGGTCCCAGAGACGGTCCATCGCATCCTTGACAGTCCATCATTTTGTCCATCGCACTTAGACCAAAATAAAAAGAGTTACTGCCTTGGTTCTGATGGGCTGAGCGATGGTCCGTTGCAAACTCGACGGTCCATCGGATCATCCATCACACCTGGGCGGTTTTGATAACTCTCAGTAAAACAGCCATAACTTCTCACCCCGATACCAGACTTGGATGAAATTGGTATCGTTGGAAAGGTAATTAAATTCTCTACATGACAAAAAGTCAAATTTAATAAAATTCTATATGGTTTAAACACCAATCACTTGAGAAGTCTCTTCTTAATTTTTTAGGGTCGGAATTACACTTCACTTGACACGCTCTAATGCTCGGACTACGAGGGAACTTTGCGGGGTCTTAAAAAAACAACACATTTATCCCTATTCAAATCTCATATAATTTTGAGAATTTAGCCTGTATCTATGTTTGTAAGATATTTTGTCTTCATGGGGTACCCGCATTTATTATTTTAGATAAACGCTTAGTGTTCACTCTTACATTCTAGTAGACCTTTCAATAGAAGTTGGGTACTCGGGTGACCTTAGCACAACTTTCCACCACTACACTAGAGAGGAATATTCAAGTTTTAAAGGATATATTCCATGCATGTATTATGGACTTTGGAGGTCAGTGGGAGCAACAATTGGCTTTGGCGGAGTTCAATTATAATATTAGCTACCATTCGAGTATTGAGACGGCCCCTTTTGAGGCATTGTATGGTAGGAATTTCCGATATCCTATTGGTTAGTTTTAGACCTCAGAGGTTAGAACCCTTGGTATCGACTAGCTTCATGTTTCTTGGATAGGGTTTGGGTGATTCGGGATAGGCTTTGAGCGGCTCAAAGTAGGCAGAAAAGTTATGCGGACTATAGGCTTTGTATTTTAAAGTTTGGGATTGGTGATTGTGTCTTCCTTTATGTGTCTCCTATGAAGAAAGGATGAGGTTTTATAAAAGGGGTAAGCTCAGCCCAAGGTACATTGTACCATTTTGATATTCTTTGGACTTTTGGAGAGGTTGCTTATGAGTTGGCCTTACCTCTAGACTTTATTACTATTCATCTAGTTTTTCATTTCTCTATGATTTGAGGTTATATTCTAAATGAGTCTCACATGATTCACTGGGATTTGATTCAGTTGGATGAGAGATTGACCTTTGTTAAGGAGCCAGTGTCCATTTTAGCAAGGAATATAAGAAGATTGTGTTCTAGAGATATTCTCTGGTTAAGGTTCAGTGGAAACACCGTCTTGTTTAGGAGACGACTTGATGTCAAGTCTGACATACCTAGTAGTTACCCTCTGTTTTTTACTGATTTTGGCATTTCTTTCTCTTTTGGTTTGAGGATGAACTAGAGTTTTAGTGGTGGATGTTGTAAAGACCTGAACTTGTGAATTTTCATTTTTATGTGTTTTGACCATTTTTCATTTTCTAATATTTTCCACATGTTGATTTTGTAGTTTAGGGATGGATGGCATATATAGTTGACTTTGGTCAACATTTTATGATTCGAGTGCCGAATGACAATTTAGACTGCGCCAATTGAATAAAAATGTCAAATTTGGATTGGTAGAGAGGTTGGTTTGATTTTGGAACCTTTATAAATTACTTTGATCCTTCATTTGAAAATTAGTAAAATGGAGTCCTAAGATTTAATTTTGTGAAAAAAATCTTTTATTGAAAATCCCACATCGCCATTAAGTTCAGATCATCAAAATTAGCCTAGTAACATAATTTGTTTGGGTTCTTGATATTTTGAATGAATTCGAGGGGTCGACCTACAACTTTGTAACTTAGAAAAGTTGTTGGTACAGGTGCTTTAGCGGACAAAGTACCGCTTTAGTGGTGGACGCTTAAGCCAACAAAGCACCACTTTAATGGTGGACTCTTAAGAGGAAAAGCACCGTTTTAGCGGTCTTAGCTGACCAGTCTCCTACCACTAAAGCAAGCACTTGAACGCTTTAGAAGCTGCTTCTTTAGCAACCTAGCCACATAAGCTAGAATGCTTAGCGATCACCCATCGCTTAAGCGATGACTGCTAAAGCGGTCATTTGACCACTTAAGCTGCTAGAGCTGGGTTGATATAAAAACCTATTTACATATTTTTGAACCTTTGAGCTTCGGGTTTGAGCAATATTTGAGGGTTTCTTCACCATTTGAGCTTGAGTAAATTCCAAAACCTTATTATTATTATTTTTCATTGATTATATCATCAAAAACACCTTTAAATCATGATTTCAAAATGAAAATTTGGGGTTGTTTATCAATAAAGTTTAAAAAGGTTTTTTCTTCTATTTGGACCTCATCTTTTACCCGTTTTCAAGTGGGTTTTATCTTGTAGACTTCTATAACCTTGGGAATGTGTTTTTAAAATAAATTCCAGTTTCACTATTTTTATTTTCAAACTTGTATTTTGAACCTGTTTTGGACTCGATCTGAATATGGGTAATATGGATCTCATTACTTTCTTTTAATGCGTATGTGCTATATTTTATTATTGTAGTTGATTGTAAGATCATTCATGAGGGGGAGGATACATGTTGATTCACTTTAGATTGAGATTTTGTCATTTTGAAGTAGATTATGCCTTAATTTCTTTAAGATTGAGTTGGGTAGTTAATAAAAATTTTAAAGCATGCTATAGGTCGGGGTAAATAACTATGAGGTTTATATTTTGAGAGTATTTCTACTGTGGTATGCCTGTGGTGGCTTATATTCTGTTGTGGTTGATTTGTGATATCTGATATTGTATGTTTCCCATGTGGGGGCTTTATTTTACATCATTGTCCCTATCTGTGCATTTGAATGCCTTTATTCTAGATATGATGCCCGTGTTCGAGCTTATTTTTCTAGTATATGCCTTATTTGAGAATTGGTTGCCTTTATCATGATAAAAATACTCGAGTTAGGAGTTGTTATGATATTGAGGATGTCTTAAATGCATATTTATTTTGATGGTGCCTAATTGGAGTTGATGATAATGAATTATGGACATATTAAGTTGATTTCTAGACTCAGTTATGTACATACATGTTGGATGGATTGGATATCATCATATTGAGTTGCTTGTGAGCATTACACCCTTATTCCATTCATACATATTATTGAGATACTGGTACCATTGAGAAATACTCTTTTAGAAACAAAATGAGACACTTTTATGAAAATCCTCTTCGTAAACATGAGTTGGGCGGGTGGTTTGAAATTGAAATATGAGACATACTATAAAAGTTGCAAATCCCCACGGATCCTACGAGGAATATGCGAGATCGATGTGTGTATATATATGTATGTGTGTGTGTGTTTATTTATGTATGTATATATATAAATTTGTGTTATTTCCGTTTCTATCTAATTTATATATAAAACTGTTAGTAGAGGCGGTGTGAGCTACTATTTGGGACTTCTCTCCTTACCGATGACATGCTCATTTTATATTTTACTTATCTTATTTTATTTTTTTCTTAGATGGCCTATGATACTTATTGAGTACAAGTGGACCATAATCACCCCTATTGTTCCCTTTCGGTGCCGATCCTAGTACAAGCATCTTTCGTGGCAGTTGATTTCATGTGGAGATTCCAAACTTTGATGTCCTAATTTGTTTTATAGCTCAGGGTTGATTCGAATCTCATATATCCTTATTAGTATTATTTTGGTTATCAGATACATAAGTGTATTTTTCACGACTCGAACTAGGGACTGGCCGTGATCGGTATCTCAAGTCCCACATGGACCGGAGACTACCCCATCCACCTAACAGAGTGAAAATAACATCCCCACCATCGGATGAGTTCAGAACATATAACAAGATAGCATAAGAATAAGCTTAATGAGATTTAAATCATGTCTATGATCGACAACCAGTAACTAGCCAAACAACCTACCAACATTACCCAAGTCCACAGTAATACAACAAAGCCTTCTAACAAAAGAACCAAAATCCAGTCTTGGTCGGGACATGTCCCCGACTTTGACAATGTCAATGATAATGTTGATGATAATGAAACCTATAAACTCAAATCTAAGAATGGAAATAGATGAAATGCCTAAGACTTTTGGAGAATGGAAACTCACCACTTTACCATAACAAACCGACGAACCGAGCCGATCCACCTAACTCTACACAGGAAAAGTAGAAGTATCTCTGGTGTCTGCATCGCATAGGGATACAACATCCAGAGACGGTTAGTGGGATGAAAACTAGCATGTAAATCATTGGAAGGGGATAAAATAATATCAAGTCCAGTCATTTCAATAACATATGAATCACATCATAATACATCTATAAGTAATATGTCGGGATAGGGAACAAGGCTTAGCATGCACTTTCAAACATAGCATGGATTGTGTAGCTCAACCGTCATAACAAAGAAGACACTCACGGGCTATATGGGCCCAGTTGGTAGGGCCCTACGGCATGTGGTTTCACAAACCAGAGGGTATACATATGCACTATGGTAGACTCAAACCTCCCGGTATATCAAGGTGATGCAAGCACCCAATTATGTAATATAATATGGGGGACTCGAACCTCCTAATAATATGATAACAATAAGGGGGACTTGAAACACCCGGTCATTTACACCCCCATGTCGACAACCGCAGTTTCCAGTATTGGTCTCTTGGGCCCTCCACTTTCACGACTCATCTACACAACCCTCATTAAAGCCCAACTAAAACAATTAACACACCTTGCCATTCATTGAACCATGATACATATTTAGGCATACATTATTGGTATCGTCATACCAACTACACTTGTAAGGTAACATCAACATGCCGAAACAATTTCATTATTTGAGGAATTCATAGCCCCCCTTGGTTTAATTATACATTATCTTGGGCAATTACACAACCCATAAAGTTCAATTCAAAATCATTATGCTTCATTAACCTTTCACATAATGCAATAATTCAAGAGTAATTCAATGTGCATATTTTTCATATTTAAAACCAATTTCACAGTATGGGGTTGAGGTCATTACCATTTCAAAAGTCACAAGTTGGGGAAAATCACAATCCCCCCGTTTATTCATAATACCCTTGCATTCCACAAATTCAAAACCATAATTAAAGCATGAATAGTCATAGGTAAATCATAGATTGTTTAATAACAAACATTCAAAACCCTCAACCCATGTTTAAAATCCATCATCAATACCATATGAACAACACTTTAAGAATATATGATTTTAGCAAATTAGCAATTAGGGAAGAGTAACAAGCCTGAAATACCCAAAATTATGGAAAGAATCCAACCCTTGAGCCCTTGGATGATCTACTTCTTGGAAACCCTAAGTATCTTGCTTGAGAGACTTGAGTGAGTTCTGAGAGTGTTTTATTACGTTATGAATGAGAAACAACCCCCCTTGAGTGCTTTATGAACGTGGGGTTTTAATTGGGTAAGAAATGAATTGTCCAAAGTGCCCTAAAATTAAAAGTTGAAATTTAGTTGTCAGTGAATACGGATCACTATACGACTTGTAGGGACTTATTCAGTCTCGTCACCATGAGTCATAGCAAAGACAGTCTCCAGGTCACTTACACACTGTTGACACTACGACTCAACTAATACAACTCGTAGGGTCTAGTCGTAGTCAACATAGAACCCACTTGGGGTATACACTTGACATCCTACGATTTGCTCCCAACAACTCGTAATGAGTCTTTATGACTCTTAGTAAGCCACTCGTACTCAGAGAAAAACTTAGTCACACACACATTGATTAGGTTATGATTGGGTCCAACGACTCGTCAAGACTCCCTACAACTCATAGGGTAAGTCATAGTCTGGATAGTAAGGATAAAATTTCAGAAATTTTCAAGGACCAAAAACCCGGGGCATTACATATTCCCCCCTTAGGATCATTCTTCCTCGAATGACAGGACAAGGCATTTATTAGCACGATTTGACCCCAAACACAACCACACTTACCTTTAATGAAGACTAAAAACAAAGATACCAAGGAAATTACAATTTCATTCAACGAAGTCAAGAAAAAATATGTTAAGAAATACACATACCTCAAGCATGATTATCTGGAATGGGGAACAAGAATGGACTTCATGACCTCTTCAGCTTCCCAAGTAGCTTCCTCAACCTTTTGGTTCCTCCAAAGAACCTGTACCAAAGCTACATCCTTATTCCGCAACCAACGAACTTGCCTATCCAAAATCGCAATCGGTACTTCCTCATAGAACAAGAAATCCGAAATGCCCACCTTTTCCAAAGGAGCAACCATTGAAAGATCACCCACACACTTTCTCAAAATCAAAAAAAATAATACACTGGATGAATAGAGTTCAAACTAGAAGGCAACTCAAATATATAATCAATATTACCAACCCTATTCAAAACCAAGTACGGACCAACATAACGGGGATTGAGCTTCCTCTCCCATCCAAACCACATCACTCCCTTCATGGGAAACGTCTTCAAAAATGCCCAATCACCGGCATTAAATTCCAATTCCCTTCGCCTCACATTTGCATAGGACATTTGGCGACTTTGGGAGGTCTTAAGCCTATCCTGAATCACCTTCACCTTCTCTATGGCTTGGTGAACCAAATAACTTATTTTCACCAACCTCAAACCACCTAATAAGTGACCTACACCTCCAACCATACAAGGCCTCAAAGGGAGTCATACCAATGCTAGAGTGATAACTATTGTTCTAGGCAAATTCTATGAGAGGTAAGTGGTCAAGCCAACGACCACCATAACCAAATACACAAGCCTGAAGCATATTTTTCCAAAGCCTAAATTATCCTTTCCGCCTACCCATTCGTCTGTGGGTGGAAGGCGATACTAAGGGTTACCTTAGTCCTCAAACCTCGCTGGAACGACCACCAAAAGTGAGATAAGAACTGAGTACCTCATCAGAAATGATAGAAACTAGTGCACTATGAAATTTCACTATCTCTTAGATATACAATTTTGCGTATTCCTCAGCAGAAAAATTTGTCCTTGCTGGCAAGAAATAAGTGGACTTAGTCATCCTATCCACGATGACCCAAATTAAATTAAATTATTGACGAGGCCGCAGATGATCTGTAAGAAAATCCATTTTAATTATTTCCTAATTCCATACCGGCAGCTCAATCTCTTGAGTCAACCCACCAAGCATCAACTGCTCCACCTTCACTTGCTAACACACCATGCACTTAGCCACAAAATTGGCCACATCCTGCTTCATATTATTCCATCAATAAATCTCCTTGAGATCATTTTACATTTTCATTAAACCAGGATGAACTGTATAATGCGACTCATGAGCTTTGGCCAAAAAAATTTCCCTCAACCCATCAACATCGGAAACACATAATCTACTTTGGTACCTCAAGATACCATCACCACCAATATCAAAAACCATCATCTTTTGTCTACCCATATCATTCTTTATTTGCATCAAGATAGGGTATAACACTTATTTATACTTCACTTCAGCACCAAGAGATGACTTCGCCACCTCTTAAACAATTACACCACCGTCTTCAAAATCCAATAGAAGGACTCCTAGATTAGCCAAATGGTGAATATCCTTCACTAAATCCCGCTTCTCCTCATCCACATAAGATCAGCTTCCCACAGACAACCTTCTAAGAGCATCATCAGTCATGTTAGCTTTACCTGGGTGGTAGTGGAGACTCATGTCATAGTCCTTTATCAACTCAAGCCACCTCTTTTGCCTGAGATTTAGCTCTTTCTGTATGAATATGTATTTCATGTTCTTATCATCAAAATAAATGTCCACATGAACCCCATACAAATAATGTCACCAAATCTATAATGCAAATACCACAGCTAACAATTCCAAATCATAACTTTGGATAATTCGTCTCATGAACTTTCAGCTATCTAGAAACATATGCAACCACCTTGCTATGTTGCATCAACACACAACCCAGTCCCACCCGGGAAGCATCACAATAGACCACAAAACCATCATTACCCTCAGGTAGTGTTAAGACTAGAGTCAAAGTTAACTTAGCCTTCAACTTCTCAAAACTGCCTTTATAAGAATCATACCACAAGAACTTTACCTTTTTCTGAGTCAACTTAGTCAATGGGGCAGCAATAGAAGAGAAACTTTCCAAAAAACTTCTATAATAACCAGCTAAACCAAAAAGCTCCGAATTTCGGTTGGAGTCACGAGTGTAGGAAACTTCTTAGCCACCGCAACTTTCTGTAGATCCACCATGATCCCATCATTAGATATAACATGACCCAGATAAGTCATAGCATTTAACTAGAACTCACACTTTGAGAACTTCTCATACAACCGCTGATCTTTCAAGGTTTGCAACACAAGGTTGAGGTGATCGGCATGATTTGCCTTATTCTTCAAATACACCAAAATATCATCAATATGGACAATGACAAACAAGTCTAGAAAATGATGAAAATTATAATGCCCCGATCCTGGTGCTCGGAATACTACATGGTGCTCATGACCTCAAAGGACCACAAGCTAACCCATGACTGATATTTGTACCTGTAAACTACATAATATGACATAATAATGTGGAAACATGCACTAAGAGACCATAAGGTTCAATAATGAACGTGATCTGAATGATATAACATCTGTATGGGGTAATAGAATACCCAAAACAAAACTAAACATACTAAAGTCTGAAACATGATAGTCTAGAAAGCCTCTAACTGACTGAACTATCTGAGTAAGGAGTTGATGGGACATGTCCCCAACTAACTCCAACTAATAAACTGATTAATGAGATAATAGAGAAATAACCATGTCCTCGAAAGATGAGGACTCACTTCTAACTCTGTCTGTGGATATCTGGAATCTACTGTTGCTCTGGAGCTCGTGTCTCTGAACCTATGGTATAAGACACCATAGCGCAAATGCGTCAGTACTTTGAATGTACTAGTATGTATGTGAGGTAGGTTGAATGCATGGGGTTCATATGCGTGAATAGTAATAATAACTGACTAACTATCATTAGCGTAAGAATACATGCATGAGACATAATAACTAACACTAATATTGTGATAACATGAATACTGAATCTGAATATAATTGATAACATGAGTGACTGTATCTGACAGTCCTGAATCTGATGAAACTATCTGAGTTTCGTACTATATCTGAGTTGACTATATCTCACAGTCCTAAAATCTAAAGAACTATCTGAGTTCTATTACTGAGACTGATTGACTATATCTGACAGTTCTAATTCTGGAACATGAAACTGTGGGAAGTAGTTATCTAATCGACATGCCCTTAATATGCCACAGCTAAGTTGGGGTTCAATCTATAACCCCAATTGGAAAGGTGTCAATACCGCACCACTAGTAAGGACAAACTGTGGGTAACCCTCATCTGATAGTTTCCCCTAAGAGAACAGTGGGACCCTCATCTGACAGTGTTTATCCACTTCATCAACCCTCATCAAACAGTGTTGATGTCTCAACCTATGCTGGCTACATAGTTCTGGAATGCAAGGATGACTTCTAAGAATCACACCCTCATCTGATAGTGTGTGTTCCCATCCTTAGGTTCACTCGGTGCTAATTCCTACTCCCATTTGAATAGACTCCGAACATGATTTAATAAATTAAACATGGGCTGAGTTACTGAATTCTATTGACTGATGGAATACTGCTGATATCTGACAACTGACTGAGTTCATGAGATCATGGAGATTTCGTGAGTCATAAGACTTTCTGAAGTCTAAGGATTCATAGCTTGACTGAGAGTAACATGAAAATAAGACATGGCTCTAGGCACACAGCTAATGTTTCGGGTACGAGTACCCCCAGGACTCGATGGAAGGAAACTGACCAAGCATAACTTACTTGAACATATAACTAACATTATAATCCATAATACATTTATATAAGCATTTTGTCAAAACATGTGATAGGCATAACTTGTACATACATGGGGATTTCAAGGTATTATGCTAGTTAGGCATTGTTCCTTTATCTAGGCATTTAATCAAACATATTGTAAGCATGGTACATGTAAACATCATTGTACAATAATTAAACATCATGGTTCAATTCTAATTTCATCATTCAATGGTGTAGTCATAAGTTTGCATGAATCTATATCTATAATAATTTAACCCACATAGAATTTATCACCCAATATGGAGTAGAATTCAATTTCTTACTATCCATATAAACAAGAGCATCCCAATCATGAAATTCATAAGAAAATCCATAAACTTGAATTTAGAAAAAAGGATTCTTGGGTTTCATGGACGAAAGGAGTCCATAAATGAACATTATGCATACCTTAGTTCGTGATTTTGTGAGGATTGATGGTGAAACCTTCTTGAATTTGAATCCCCAATAGAAACCCTAGCTTTTTATTGAGAGAAACTAGTATATTTTGGGTGAAGAATAGCTAAATCACGTGTTATTGGGTTTAAATAGGGTAGGAAATTGATCCTTTTAACCCTTGGATGTGTTTTTTAAGATTGTAAAAATTTCACGAACTAGACCTTTAGCGCAACCCGGTGCTATCACGCCGGTCACTGGATTTTGACAATTAGGAAATTAAGGGATGGTGCGATATGGGGCCATCGCGTTGCCACTTCTTTTGTGACCTGGAACTTTGGCGCAGTGCGGGGGAAATCAAGTTGAGACACTGGAAAATAGACAATTCTGAATTTGGGACCTAACTCGACACTCCATAATCGCGGACCCCTACTGGAATTTGCCAAATGTAATTTCCTCTTGTGGCACGGTGCGCCACTGACTAATATGGAGCTATTTTACGATGGAAACTTGAAATAGTCGTAACTTCTAACTCGATTATCAGATTTGGGAAAATCTTATATCGATAGAAAGCTTATTGAATTCCCCATATGACAAAAAGTGAAAATCTTGAAAATTCCTCATGGAATAACCATCATTCAATTTAGAAGCTAATACTAGACATTCTTGAGATGAAATTTGCTAGGAAAAAGTACGGGGTATTACAAACACTCAATCCATAAATGTCATTGGGGCATTAGTCAAACTTAAGGACATCACCAAAAACTCAAAATGACCATATCAGGTTCGAAGAGCAGTCTTAGGGATATCCATCTCCCTAAATTTCAACTGATGGTACCCAAACTGAATATTAATCTTAGAAAAGTACTTAGCACCCTGAATCTAATTAAAGAGATCATCAATCCTCTAAAGGGATACTTATTCTTCATGGTAACCTTATTTTATTGGTGGTAATTAATACACATCCAAAGGGAACCATCTTTCTTATGCACGAATAGAATCGGAGCACCCTACAGAGACATACTAGAAAGGATAATACCCTTATCCAAAAGATCTTTTGACTGCTCCTTGAGTTCTTTCAACACAGTCGGAGCCAAAAGCAGAAGTAGCACCCTTTGGTGAAGGAGATGATGAAGTAGTAACAGGAATATTATTTGCTCCATAAGAAACCTTAGAAGGACAATCCCTCTACATATGGATAATCTGACCACATTTAAAGAACTTGTTCCTCTGCTCTTCATAAACACCACTATATGCCTGGCCATTATAACAACCCAATTTTCTGGAATCGAAATGTCACATGATACTCATGATCTCGAAGGATCACAAGCCAACCCTCTACTGATATCTGTACCTGAACATTGCATAATATAGATAATAAATCCGAAAACTGGCCATAAGGTTCAAAACATCAAAAAATACTCAAAATTTAAAACTGAATACTGATACACCTATCCAAAAAGCCTCTAAACTGTCTGAACTGTGGAGTTGATGGGACATGTTCCCAACTAACTCCGTCTACTGAAATTAAACCAAATTTGATACGATAATAATAAAAATAAGAATCATCCTCGACTGAAGAGGACTCACTGTTATGTCTACTGCTGCTGACTGGGACTGAGCTGCTAAGGGTACTTTGGATCTCGTGCCTCTAAACCTATGGTGTTAAATAAAACACCATAGCGCAAATGCATCAGTACGAGAATGTACCAAGTATGAAGATGAGGTAAGGCTAAATGCAAGGGCTCATGCATGAATAATTACTTAACTAAATAATCATGAGAGTACTGAATGAGAACACATGCATGAATGCACGAACCATCACTCAAATCATCGTGACTCAAAATACTAAAACTCAGATACTGGTTTACTGTCATCCGAACTCACTACTAATGCCTGAGATACTGAATACTGAATTATCTGATACTAATAACTGAGTATTGGAGTTGAGATAGGTCTTATATAGCAAGTGATCTCAAAAACTGATGATACTAAAACTGATTAACTGAATCTACACATATCAATGACTGAATTATGAGCTTTCTACTCTCAACTGACTGCATCGGAGATCAAACCTCTCTAATGGATGATTTTGGAATCTACTATCAATAATAAGAAAAGATTATATCTGAGATCAAACCTATCTAGCAGAAGATCTCTGAATCTGATAATAAGAATACTCAACTGAATCTGAGACTGAGATCAAGCCTATCTAGCGGATGATCTCTGGATCTGATAATGAGATTACTCAACTGAATCTGAGACTGATATCAAGCCTATCTAGTGGGTGATCTATGGATTTGATAATGAGATTACTCAACTGAATCTGAGATTGAGACCAAGCCTATCTGACGGGTGATCTCTAGATCTGATAATAAGATTACTCAACTGAATCTGATACTGAGATCAGGCCTATATGACGGGTGATCTCTAGATCTGATAATGAGATTACTCAACTGAATCTGAGACTGAGACCAAGCCTATCTAGCGGGTGATCTTTGGATCTGATAATGACATTACTCAACTGAATCTGAGACTGAGATCAAGCCTATCTGATAGGTGATCTCTAGATCTGATACTGAATAACTTTATATGGGACCAAGCCTATTCGACGGGTGGTCTATGAATCAATAGAACTATCTGAGTTCCTCACTAAGATAGATGATTGTATCGGACAGTCCTGATTTCTGAAGATTGATACTAAAATTGCAACTGTGGGAAGTAGTCACTTAACTGACATGCCCTGAATCTCAACTGGTGGGGTCCAACCTATAACCCTAGCTGGAAGGGTGTCAATACCGTGCCATAGGTAAAGACCTCTCTGCTCAAACCTATCTGACAGGTGACCCTCGCAGGAAGTCAAACCTAAGGCAATATAATAGTCAAGCCTATCTGACGGGTGACCAGCCTTTCCTAATGGGTGACTCCTATATCCTGCGCTGGCTACGCAGTTTTGGAGTTCAGGGATTGCTCCTAACGACTCTATCTCTCTGACGGGGAGATTCCATCCCTTTCCTCGTTCGATGCTAGCTCCTACTCCCAACTGAAAGACTCTAAATTAATTCTTAACTGAACACAAACTAAGCTGAATCTAATACTGATCATGTTTCTCGAATAATCTGACTGAGTTAAGCTGAATTCACTTGGTTCCGTATCTGACGGAATACTACTGAATCTCATTATCTGACTAAACGACACTGATCTTGGGATAGATTACTCAAATACTACTTTGGACTAAACTAAACACTTGAATACTACTAGATCTGAGCTGAGTACAGAACTAAGGCTAGATTACTAGCTATACTGAGACTACGGAGATTACTGAGATTACTTAAGTTTTCTATCTTTCTGAGAGTACAGAGTTCTATAACTCACTGAGTTTTGAGAATCGTGGCTTGACTGAGATTATCGTGAAAACTGACACGGACTCTAGACTGTAATTAAATTGTCGGGTATAAATAACCCCAGGACTCGATAACATAAAAGTAAAACATAACCATTCTTGAATTATCAAGACCATGGACATTCATTCACCATCACAATTACTAAAGCATCTCTTCAAGCATTTAGAAATCATAAACATGTGATAGTATAAGGAGACATGTTATTGGCTCATACTCCATTCAACAAGGTCTTGCATCAAACACTTAGCATGTATTAAAGTCTTATCGTGTATCAAAGAGCACATAATTGGGGAATTTCTTGCTATCATGTCATAATTCATTCACTAAGGCTTTTCAACAAACACTTGGCATGCATGGGCTTGCACACAATTAGGGATTTCTAGTCAACATGCTATAATGGCTCTAATTCTTTCACATAAGTATTTTATCAAACATATAAGGAGCATGCTTTGATTATTGAACAATTTCTTCACTTAATTGACATAAACACATCACTTAACAAGCAACTTGGAGAGGGTTTATCATGAACATTACATGAATATCACATACTAGGGTCAAAGCTTGAAAACCTTGCAAACAGAGATGAATCAAAACTCAATAATAGCATGAACATCAATTTCAACTCACATGAATCATGAGAACTCATAAACATAAAAGCTTTGAAATTTAGAAAAGGGTTCTTGAGCTTCTTTGATGAAAGGGACCCAAGAATCAACATCTACATACCTTAGAGAAACTCTTTCTTGAAAGATCTTGGAGAGATTCTTGATTTCTCTCGAAGAAGAAGGAATGGTTTTAATTTTGTAGAAACCCTAGATCTTGTTCTTGAACAACTTGAGAGAAAACTAGTATTTTTAGGTTAAAATGAGGCCAAATCCCGTGTTAAAGAGTATATATAGGGGTAGAAAAATGACCCTTTTTGCCTCTGGAATTAAACTAAAAAATCTTGATTTTACATGTTAGCGCGACGTGGTGGAATCATGCCAGCTTACTGGAAATTGAACAATCGAGAAACTGTTTGATGGCACGACGCGGTGGAAATCGTGTTGCTACTTGGTTGCGAACTGGAAAAGCACTGCAACGCAGTGGAATCGCGTTGGTGCACTGGAAATTGACAACTCTAAAATTAAGCCTTGGCGTGACGCGCCATAATCGCGGAGGCTCACTGGATTTTGACAATTGCCATTTTAGCTAGATCCACGATGCGCTAAAGTGTCAGGTGACACACTATCTCACTAAAATAGCTCTAACTTTTTCCCGAGTGTCGGATTTAGGCAAATTTTGTATCGATGGAAAGCTTATTCAATGCTCTACATGACAAAAAGTCGATATTAGGGAAATTCTACATAGTTCAAAATACTTCTCACTTGGGAAGACACTTCTCAACCTTTTAGGGCCGGATTAACACTTCACTGAACACGCTCTAAGGCTCAGACTGTGAGAGAAATTTTGCGGGGTCGTACAGCCATAAAATCAACAAGAAGGATATAATAGAGCTGACTAAGCCCCACTAGCCTAAGGCTGGGCACCCTGTGCCCTGGGACCAATACTATTCTGAAAATGGCAATCACCCGACGGTTTCAAATAAGGAGTACTAACCATAGATAGGAACTAAAATTACCCCACTTCTTCTTAATCCACTTTCCACTATCTTACCACTTTTTTGTTGACCTCTACCATGATCTGAGTAGCAAAACTTCTTACTCTGCTTTTCACTCATCTCTGCCAGCTTCTTCTTTTCCTCTTTCACTTATTGTATATACACAACAAGTCTAGAGATACTCATATCCTTATTTATCAAGGCAGCCTTGCTCTCCAAGATCAACTCACGGGATAACCCAGAGGCAAACTTCTTCATTCTAACCCTTATGCTAGATACTAATTTTGGAGCATAACGCAATTGCTGATGAAACTTTAGGGCATACTGCTTTACTGTCATCCTGCCTTGCTTTAAATTTATGAATTCCTCAGCCTTCACCTCCCTTAACTCCTGATGAAATAAGCGATCAAGAAAAGCACTAAAGAAGTCATCCCATAAAGCGTACTCAGCGTTGTCACCCCTAAACGTATCAAATTCCTCATACCACTGATATGTCACATCCTTCAATTGATAGATAGCGAACTCTACATCCATAGCATTCATCACAAGAAAAAACTTTTCCATCTCATTAATGAAATTTTAAGAATCTTCCTCAACTTTTGATCTAGTGAAAGTCGAAAGACTCAGCCTCATAAATTGGCCAACTCTAGTGACCTCAGAGGATGGAGTAACAAAAGAAACATGCTCAGTCTAGGAGGCCACCAACTGGGTATGCAAATAAATCGACCGGAGAAACTCAACATTAGACATATCATCCTGAGGTACTCGAGGAGGGATAGGGGGTACCGAAGGGGCTCTATTAGGGAAATTAAAAGCAGTGACCCTAGACCAGGTCTGAACTCCGTGAGCAGGACGAGCTCCATCCACATTGTCCTTAGACGGGACAGAAGATTTTCCATGATCATCAAATCATCTAAGAGGCATGATCTAAAAAAGCGAACATACGGGGATTAGAGGAGATTTCAAGGTCTTAGACTCTATAGCTCGAAATAGAACAACAAGAAAGTTAAAACATTACTAAATGCCCTATAGCCTCTCCATTATAAGTGTGGCACAGTGCATACCCATATAAGAGACTCTACTTGACATAGCTTTGTGGACACCCAATGACACCAAACCTAGGCTCTGATACCAACGTTGTCACGATCCAAACAAGGGCTTGGCTAAGACGGGTATCTCAAGTCCCATATGGACTGGAGACCACCGCCTGCACCTAACCAAGTGAACACAACATCCCCAATATCGGATGAATTCTAAACATATAACAAGATAGCATAAGAATATGATTAACAAAATTTAAATCATGTCTAAAAATGATAATTGATAATTGGCCAAACAACCTACCAACATCACCCAAGTCCACAATAATCCAACAAAGGCTTCTAACAAAAGAACAAAAATCCAATCTTGGTCGGGACATGTCCCCGACTCTGACAATGTCAATTATAATGTTGATGATAATGAAAACTATCAACTCAAATCTAAGAATGGAAATAGATGAAATACTTAAGCCTTTCAGAGAATGGAAGCTCACCACTTTATCACAACGAACCAACGAACCGAGTCGATCCACCTAACTTTGCACAGAAAAGGTAAAAGTATCTCTGGTGCCTACATCACATGAGGACACACCATACGGAGATAGTTAATGGGGTGAACATTTGCATGTAACTCAGGGATTGGGGATAAAATAATGTCATGTCCAGTCATATCAATACAATATGAATCACATCATAATATATATATATAAGTAATATTCCAGGATAAGGAACAAGGCTTAGCATGTACTTTAAAACTTAGTCTGGATTATGTAGATCAACCGTCATAACATAAGAAGGCACCCACGGTCTATATGAGCCCAGCTCTCCCCCAGCTGGTAGGGCACTAGTGTGTGTGACCGCATGAACCAGGGGGTATACATATGCACTATGAGGGACTCAAACCTCCCAGCATATCAAGGTGATGCAAAAACCCAATCATATAATATAATATAGGGGACTCAAAACTCCTAATCATATGATAACAACAAGGGGAACTCAAACCACCCAATTATTAGACCCCCGCGTCGGTAACCGCAGTTTCCAGTGTTGGTTCTTAGGGCCTCCACTTTTATGACTCTACTACACAACCCTCATTAAAGCCCAATTAAAACAATTAACACATCTTCATATTCATTGAACCATGATACACAATTAGGTGTACACTATTTATATCATCACACAAACTAACTTGCAAGGTAATATCAACATGTCAAAATAGTTTCATTATTTGGGGAATTCGCAGCCCCCTTGGTTTAATTATACATTAGCTTAGAGAATTACATAACCCATAAGGTTCAATTCGAAATCATTATGGTTCATTAACCTTTCACATCATGCAACCATTCAAGATTAGTTAAATATGCATACTCTTCTTATTCAAAACCAATTTCACAATATGAGATTGAGGTCATTACCACTTCAAAAGTCACAAGTTAGGGGAAATCAAAATCCCCTCGTTTATTCACCATACCATTCATTCCACAAATTCAAAACCATAATTAAAGTATGAATAGTCATAGGTAAACCATGGAAAACATTGTTCAACAACCAACATTCAAAACCCTCAACCCATGTTTAAAAGCCATCATCAATACCATATGAACAACACTTTAAAATATATGATTTTAGAAAATTAGCAATTAGAGAAGAGTAACATGCCCGAAATACCCAAAATTCTAGAGAGAATCCAACCCTTGAGCCCTTGAATGATCTATTTCTTAGAAACCCTAAGTATCTTACTTGAGGGACTTGAGAGAGTTCTGAGAGTGTTTGATTATGTTATAAATGAAAAATAACCCCCTTGGGTGCTTTATGAACGTGGGGTTTTAATTGGGTAAGAAGAAAATTATCCAGAGTGCCCTTAAATTAAAAGCTAAAATTTAGTCGTTAGTGACTACAGGTCACTGTACAACTCGTAGGGACTCATTATGACTCGTCACCACGAGTCATAGCTAAGACGGCTCCAGGGCACTCACACTCTGTTGACACTATGACTCAACTAATATGACTTATAATGGGACCCTACAACTCGTAGGGTCCAGTCATTGTCAACACAGAACCCACTTGGGGTATACATTGGACATCCTACGATATGCTCCCAATGACTCGTAATGAGTCATTATGACTCTTAGTGAGCCACTCGTACTCAGAGCAGAACTTAGTCACACACACACTGATTAGGTTATGATTGGGTCCAATAACTTGGCAAGACTCCCTACAACTCATAAGGTAAGCCATAGTCTTGATAGTCAGGATAAAATTTTAGAAGCTTTCAAGGAACAAAAACCAGAGGTGTTACGGTATTATTGATTTTGGATATTGAAGTATATTCTCTTATACTATGACACCAGATTTTGAGATTGGATTTATGGATCTTTTTTATGTTCTATTTTAGTTATATTTCATATTTATCTTGGCTTCATTCAAGAAGTCTCACCTTGGTGTATGTTATTGTCAATTTCATGTTTCCTCTTGCAGTTTGTGTGATTGGCTTATTTATCAAGGATGAGTCGTGATGTGCCATTATGATTCCAGATTTTGGGTCATGACAGAATAACCTATCTATCCTCTAGTAAATCACCAAGTCTGATACAAGCTCATAATATAGGTAATCCCTATCAATTATTCAAGAAACTATGTTATCCATTTGTAATCTATTCTAGCGATATCTACAACTAGCAAAACTTACTAAGATAGACATTTATTTAAATACAATCTATCAAAAGACTCTGGTACCCACATAGATGCTCTCCATCTCACCTAATCTGGACCCCCAATCCTTAACGAAATAAACAAGAATACAACAAGTAAACATTTTGAAAAAAGTTAAGGTTTTTCTCAACGTCCTTGTAAGAAGATCCACAAGTCAAAATGCAACTCAATCATCAACTAAAAGCTTAAATCTCTTGAATGAACACCAAACACATTTAATCTAATCGAATATAACATCTACAAGTCAAGAGGAGTCCAACAATACCCATATCAACCATATTTATTCCGAATCTGAAATATGATTTAAAAATCATTTCAAAATACAAGGGTAAAATCAGGATTTTATTTAAGAATTATGTTTTCCATACCAAGAGGAGTCTATAGTTGAAAACCCATGCAAAAATGAGTAGACATCAGACCTCAAATTGAAGCAAAAATCCAATTTACACTTTACCAGGTAAAACCCCCCAAAATCACATTTAAAACCAAGGATTTGAAGTAGTTTTGAAGATGAAACCAATAAGAAAATTGGAATAAATATGTAGAACTTATCCAAGGTAAAAACCTCAAAAATCCCTTTGAAATCCCCCTAATCGGAGCTTTAGGGATCCAAAAATGGAAAAAATGTGATTTGGGGCCAAAAATGGAATTATAATCTGTCCAGTTCTAAAGGTCTTCATAAACACGGGACCTTGGTCACGATCGTGAGGTTTCCCTGACCTGAACCATTACGATCGTGATCCTAAGGCAGCGAATGCAAAGAAGAAACAACACAACCCTTCGCGAACGTGAGCCTCTAGTCACGAATGCAAAGGCAGGAAAAATAAAGTTTCACGCATGTGAGCCTAAGGAAATAAATGCAAAAAGAAAGAGAGCATGCACCAAATAGCAGCTAAAAATCAGCAAAGGCACAAGTCAAAATTCTTCGAATGGACCCTCAAGATTCATTCGGTACCCTACATAAATAAACCAATAATGCTACTAGGTTAATTTTGACATTTCGAACTTAATGACAACATCTAATTTTGGAAAAGGGATCATTTTTAAAAAAGTAACTCTCATAACCTCTTTTAAGCTAATTTTAACTAGTTTTCAAATGGAGGGTCAAATACAAAATAAGAATTTCAAACCTGAATCAATCTTGCTAATAATTCAAAATCGACATTTGAGAGTAAATGGAGCTGTTAGAATCATCATCCAAGACTCGGATCACAAAATATGGACCAAAGTCAAACTAGCCCCTTTAAGGGTGTTCAAAATCACAAATTTACTTAAAACACTTCCGAACGCATAGAGAACCATGTCAATTATCCCCACAACTCATAAATTAGATAAAGCAACCATGGAAAAAATATAATCAAAATACCAAAATTTCTAATTTTCAATATGAGAGTCATTAAACAATTATATAAGCCAAAATATTACTTTGTAATCTGTAGATAAATGCTCATTTAAGGCACAACTTGTGAATTTTTTTCATAGCTGATCATTATTGCTAAAACTAATGAACATCTAAGGGAATACATATGTATAAAATTTGTAGATCAAACATAAAGAAAATTTACATTACAATTTCAATGTTGTAGCACAATTTTTTTGGATGTTAAAACATTATTGAAGCTCCAAATTTCAAAATATAAAAATCGTATTTAATGGGTATGATTGAAAATGATCGGTTATGTATCGAGAAGGCCAAATCTGAAGTATTGGATGATTTAGTGTTTTTGAAGTATTTTTAGATGAATTTGGTGCTTGAATTTATGGAAGAAGACAAAGTCCATTTCTTTTTTTTTTGTATATATTTGTATATTGTTGTATATACAAGTATATTTTTTTAATTTTAATGATTTTCTTTTTTTTTACACACATATACAATGTAGATAGATTGTTTAAACATTATATATATTATATTAAAAGCGTGAAGACTCTTAAAATGGTGATTCAAACTTCTTCCCTTCATTAAAAGACTCCGCAATATACAAAATTATTTTTTAACCTTTTTCTCCAATTTTATTTAATTAACTTTATAATATTAATTATAATCTTTAAAAAATTAAGAAGTCCTAAAATATATGGTATCATAAAAATTATATGAAAACTTAATGTTGATAGATTTTCTTTCCTTGTGTAAGTGAAATAAGAGTCCTAAATGTATGACAAAGTCCTAAAAAAACTATAAATATATGGTGTCGAGACATGGGAAAATCAATATAATTATGCACAGGTAGTCACCATGGGCTGATTAATAATATTGTTCAGTAAAATTTCTTACTTTCCTTTCCTCAATATTATTAATTATTACGTACACTTTTATTGCTTTGATTTCTATTCCGATTTGGAGTCCTTTACTTATTTAGTTTTTGATATGTTGCAATTATGCATACTTGTGTTTTTATTGATTTATAATATATTTATTTTGTAGTACTTATAGTTTGAAAGTTGTGTGGTTGAAAGTTGTTATGTGTTTCGTGAAGGGTTGGTGTTTGGTTATGAAAATCAAATATTTTTCACTCTATTTTGTGATGAAATTGTAAATTCATGGTGAAATATTTACATGTTTCAATTCTTGTGTCGGTCAAATATAACTAATTTTTTTATTTTTATTTTACAGCGTCTGACCCTCTTAGACAAGTATGACTTTTCGGTAAATTTTTATTAGATTATCCTTTAATTTAATTATATTATTATTATTTCTTCAGTCGAAGATTTATCAAAAACACCTCTTAGTAATAGTAGGTTAGGGGTAAGTTATGCGTACATATATGTTGTTGTTATTGTTATATATTAGATGTGCTTGAGGATCTTGATAAATTGGAGGACACAGTGACGAGCTCCAAACATGCTTATATGATATGGAGGATAACTTAGATTACCATGTTGATACAAGAAACTCCCGACATCAAGTATTGATTATTTTGATATGCTTCAGATTGACTTTTACGTTGTCTTTGTTGTGTGTTACATGAATTATTTTCTTTTTATATGAGTTAAGGGTCATAAATACATGAAAAGCATTCTGATTTTCTGAATTCTGTACCTAAACTATTAGGTATGTCATTAATAACTATTAATTGAGTGATCATCTAAGAAATCATTCATATTTTCATATTTGTTATTTTTTGGTAAGGGTATAAAATATAGTTTAATATTTTTATAATGAAGTTTAGTTTTCATATAATTGTTAGTGTTACTTCTCAAAAATTGATATAGCTTGAATTGCTAGTGTTTTCCATGGATTTTGGTTGATTTAAGTTAAATGTGAACATGAAGTTCATGATTAATGACTGTGAAATTTGATAAAGTATCATCCTTCAAGGCTGACAATTTTCCTTTTTGACAACCACTTTCGGTGCTTTGGTATATAATAATAATTCTTGCCTTACTATTGGAGCTAGAGATAATTTTATAATGACCTGAATTTGTGAATTTTTATTTATATGTATTTGACCATTTTATCATTATCTATAGTTGCTACATGTTGACTTTGAGGTTTGGAGATGGTTGGCATGGTCTTTGATACAATCAGGAACGATTTGGGTAAGTTTGTGATTTTTACAGCCTTCAAAAGATATTTAGTTTACTTTGATCAATATTTGATAATACAAGTGTCGGATGGCAATTTAGACTATGTCAGCAGATCCGTAATATTGAATTTAGATTAGTAGCAGGGTTCGATATTGGGACCCTTTATATATGTCATTTTGATCTTTTATTTAGAAAATAGTGAAAAGGGGGTCTTGAAGGTTAATTTATTAAAAATAATCTTTTTTGAAAAACTAACATTGTCATTGAGTCTGAAACGTTAAAATTAGCTTAGTAGCATATATGGTTTATTTCTGTCTTGTCCCAAACAAATTCCAAGGGATCGATTAGAGAATTCAAATGCATGAAAAATCAGCAAATTTGTTGATATTTGATGCATTCCAGGACCTTCTTCGCAAACGTAGGCCTCAGACCGCGAATGAAAAGAATAAATTTTCCCTTCATCATGATCACGAGGTGATGGACATGATCACGAAAGAAAAATGGCTATTTCGCGAACGCGACGAGGCTATCATGAATGTGAAGGCCTAAATCATCAGCCTTCACAAACACGAAGCCTGGGCTATGAAGTAAAGGCCGATTTAGTAGCTTTGTAAGCATTGACCCTCGAAGATGCGAAAGGTTGATCATGTTCGTGAGGCACTATTCACTAAACAGTATAAAAGCCTCATTTTCTCATTTTTTTTCCTTTTTTTTTTGGACCTTTGAGCTTTTAGTTTGGTCAATTCTTAAGGCTTTCTTCACCATTTGAGCTTGGGTAAGCTTCAAAATCTTATACCCATTATTATTCATTGAATATAAATTTTATCAGTGAAGCTTAAATTTAAACCTCGTTTTATCAATTTTTGTATGGGTTTGCACCAGTACATTCCTATAGCATTGGGAAAGATATATCTAAAATAAAATTTTGATTTTAACCTATTCATTTTTGTCACGATCCAATTTCTGAGGTCATGATGATGCCTACTAAAACTCACTAGTAGGTAAGCCACCTCAATCTAGAACAGTTAGTGATAGACTATCAAGAGAATTAAAACAAAATAGCAAAAATGAATCTAAATAAAAGACTAATATAGAATACAACCCCTAAGACTTGGTGAAATTAATACAAGATCTTCTATTGCAATCAAAGTACAAAGTGAAATACAGAATAGATGTACATGTACAAACCATCTTCAAAATATAAAATAGATATAAGTCTAATCAATACGAGGGAGATGATAACGTTCAACTTATACTTCAATTTAGTGCAAGGCAGTCGTCGTCAATACATTTACCCAACTTTGGAGGCGGGGTCAAATCCATAGGGAATAATGTGAGTGGCGATTAAACTAGTTTGAAACTAAAGCTACAAGTTAAATTCAAACAAATGATACGAAAAGATAAAATGGGGGTTTTTGATGATCAACAAATAATTGTTGGTCACTTTAGTTTCAGTGTTTGTAAATCAAGAGTTGATAAAATAACCAGAATTATGTTCACTAGGGCTTCCGGTACATAACAGATGCTAAAAGTGGTTCAAGATTCTCACGGTGGGTAGGATAACAAGCTATCTTTATCGATGTTATGCTTAAATGTCTCTCGACCTACTTAAGAATTTAATTCCCTAATCCTCTCGGACTTAGGGAATTTCTATTTACTGCCCAGATTTTACCTCAGGTTAACCAACCTTGTTACAGCGTTGATTATTAAACGAAGTATTTCCAAGTCCCTGTTGATAATTCACTTCCTACTATATTTGATTTCTTTCTCAAGCAAATCAAAGCAGGTGTGTCTAATGTTTGCAACCAACAGACGTTAATTAAAACTTTAGAATTATCAAGAAATCCTACCACCTTTTGAATCTTAAATACTTAGCACCTTATCAAGACCTAACCCTAGATCCCATAACTTCGGTTAATGGAGTTTAGCCACTCATGATGTACCGAACGAAACACATAATTGAATTCATGATTTGAAAGATAAACTTACAGAGCAATGAAAAGCAATAATTATTTCTTCGATTCAATCACTAAATAACTCCGCAAAAAGCAATAGTAATCTCTCACAAGTTAATGGTGACAGTGTATCCAAAACTAGAGAGAGAAATACTAAAGTTCGTGAAGTTCAAGATGTCTAAGATTTCTGCCTCCCCCAGAATGAAACCCTAAAAGCTACTATTTATAGCTGTAACTTAAAGGAAATTCGGAATTAAAATTTCCTAAATTCGTCCCTTAGATAACTCAAACTCTTAAGGAAAACCTATACTTGTCCTTAAATACTTAGGCTAATTATGGAAACAAAATCACAGGTTACAACTTTTTTCTCGGAATAGACGACGACATACGTGACGCCTTATCAGGGTTCTGACGACTTATCATGAATGTTGTCAGATACTCTTCAATTTTGACATTCTCTGCTTTAGGCTGACGACGAAACCTGACGGCTTATCAAAACTTTGACGACTTATCACCAATGTCATCACGGATTCCAGCTGAAGTCCATTCTCTGTCTAAGGTTGACGACGCTCTTGATAGCTTATCAAATTAGTGACGACATATCAGGGGATGTCGTCACACTTCTGCTTCAACTTCATCACACTGCCTCCAGCTGATGATGGACCTGATAACTTATCACCAAGTTGACGACTTATCACAAAAGTCATCAACTGCTCTTCTGCAATTTCTTGGCTATTTGTTCCAAATTCACCTCTTTTTTTCATTATTGTCTTAGTTTCTCTTGCATCTTGACTTTCACTGCATTATCAAAGAAATATCATAAAAAACAACGATAGTTACTTAAAAACTTACAATTATTCCGAGTTAAAAGTCTTAAAAGTGATAACAAACTGCTAGCACATTAACACCCTCAACTTAAAACAATTCCTTGTCCTCAAGCAACCAAAATATAACTAAGAGAATACAAAGTATATTCGACAGACAATTTTCTATATCATCTCAACACAACTTCACCTTCTCCCAGGTCAATCAATTCAAACTCAACTGTGTATACTATTGAAAAACAACAATACAACATACAGGAATCAAGATATGGCATAAATTCAGCAATAGCAACCATGCATGTACTAAGATCACACTATCCAAACAAGTTAGCAACTAGCAACATAACCTGTGTATACTCACAGCAAAGAAATCCATTTTTCTCTCATATCAAAAATCACATATATACACATAGGGATAATCACGAGACTCACTCTCAGAATGAAGTTCCACTCAATGTACGTCAAATGCCATAGGCTTGCCCTTATAGTTAGTACCAAGGTTTTCAGACAGGTCAGCTAGGATCACTATAGGTGTTTTTCTTGGCTTGTAATGTAGGCTAGGGGCTGGTATGATATTCAAGGGTATTTAAAGTGACTACACCTCCTTGACACTATGTTAACCTCTTGGGGTTTCACTTCTTAACCTTTTTCTCTTTCTCTTTTTTATTGATCACGCCTGCTCAAGGTAGGTGTTATCTTTACAAAAAACAAATTATCTTTTACACAACTTTTTCTTTTCTTATTCTTTTTGCACCACACCCAGCTTTTTATTCTTTTCTCTTATTCACCTCTCTTCATACTCATTTTGTATCACGCACCCCTATGATAGACACCCTCAACTTAGGCTATTTGCCTAAGTCAAGGTGCACAGTGTCCAAGGAGGACCAGGGCCAAAATAGGTTCATTATGATGTAAATGGGAATGTGATAGGTATCATGAAAGAAACAGGCAATTTAGGCTCAAAAACAAGGATCAAAGGATATTATGAACACAGGGAAGGTCATTTAGGCTAAAAGTGGGCTAAAATCAAAATGGCCTATGATCCTCTCCTAACCCCTATCCTTCTACCAAGGCAAAACTAACCGGGCAAGTTCTGGATTCACATACAAAGGGGACTGAGTAAGACCTCACACATACATGGCACACAAATATATCGTACATCACTACTTATCCGGTTCGTGTAATTGTTTAGACTGATTATCACGTTGCCAGAACTAATGCCACCAAAAGATGCACTGTGGTCACAATTAGATGCAAATCACACAGTAAACAATCAGACCATTTGAGAGGTGTTCACAAAATAACAAAACCATGTTAACTGCCTCAGGTACTTGTATTTCTTCTAGTCAACTACAACACATCACAAAATAAAACACAATACACCTAAACATGTCGGCTCTACTGGGAACAAGACTCCGGGGAAAAGAGGAACGGCAACAAAAACCCACGGAGGACATCAACTCCCACAAGTAGTCCCACCCTTAACTTAAAATCATGCAATGTCCCCAATGCATCAAACCAAAACAAGAGATTGAGAAACATATTTGCGGCACCACGGGTGCGAAGATCTGATGTCAATTACATAATATGAATAGAAACAACAAAATACCTTGGGTTGCCGCCCAAGAAGCGCCTAATTTAGTGTCGCGACACGACTAGGTTATCTTGACTAGTCAGAATTCATCAAGATACCTTAAAAGTGTTTCATACTTTATCCCTCCACTTAGATGATTTGAATTTCTCCCCCAACTTAGAGTCCATCTTCTTGCCTCGATCATAGAGAGGTGGTACAAAAATTAAGAAGTCGAGTAATGGATTGAGCGTGGTAAACCACTCGGCCTTAAAGTGAGGTATGTTTTTATGTTGCTTATCAAGTCTAAAATAAAGAATATAGGATTCTTGTTCCTCATCTTCACACTCTTCCACTATTTTAGATGATTCCATAGACAAGATATCATCTAAACATAATATGGAAAAATACTTCGAGTGAGGCCCAACTAATTCTACTTTAAAATTTACACTATCTACTACTCACTCACTTTTATTCACCTTCTCAATGTCAGTCTCAAGATCGAGATGGCAATAGAGTGGATGCAATTCTTGAGTTTCCTCCTCAAATTGTCTAATGTCCTCCTCATATTCTTCTTTGTTTAGCCACTATAAACATGGTGGGAGTGGTAACTCCTTTATCTCTGCCCACAGTTGTTCTTGATTCTGTAAAATTTGTTTCATCAATTTGTTCATTTGAATCGTGACAGCACACATATCTTCAGTATGATAACTTTGACCACAAGACAAACACCAAGTTACAGTAAGTAGGACAGTATCCGCATTATATTGTGAAGGTCCAGTCCATTCTCTTTTAGGTAAATCTGGATAACAAGACTCAAAATATGGTCCCCCATAATAATGCAAGAATCGTCATCACTCAAAAAAACATCTGTCTAGCCTGACATCTCAAGAAAGGTGTGATAAAAATAAAAGAAGATAAAAAATAAAATAAACAAATATTTACAAGTTTGAATTCAAGGAAGTAAACTAAAATTTTAAACTAACTCAATATGCCAAATTGTTCCCCGGCAACGGCGCCATTTTTTATAACGCTCAACTTACACTTCAATTTAGTGCAAGGCGGTCGTCGTTAATATATTTATCCAACTTTGAAGTCGGGGTCAAATCTACAGGGAACAATGTGAGTGGCGATTAAACTAGTTTGAAACTAAAGGTACAAGTTAAATTCAAACAAATGATACAAAAAGATAAAATGGGGGTTTTTGATGATCAACAAATAATTGTTGGTCACTTTAGTTTCAGTGTTTGTAAATCAAGAGTTTATAAAATAACCAAAATTATGTTCACTAGGGCTTCCGGTACATGACAGGTGCTAAAAGTGGTACAAGATTCTCACGGTGGGTAGGATAACAAGCTATCTTTATCGATGTTATGCTTAAATGTCTCTCGATCTACTTAAGAATTTAATTCCCTAATCCTCTCGAACTTAAGGAATTTCTATTTACTGCCCAGATTTTACCTCAGGTTAACCAACCTTGTTATAGCTCTGATTATTAAATAAAGTATTTTTGAGTCCTTGTTGATAATTCACTTCCTACTATATTTGATTTCTTTCTCAAGCAAATCAAAGAAGGTGTGTCTACTGTTTGCAACCAACAGACGTTAATTAAAACTTCAGAATTATCAAGAAATCCTACCACCTTTTGAATCTTAAATACTTAGCACCTCATCAAGACCTAACCCTAGATCCTATAACTCCAGTTAATGGAGTTTAGCCACTCATGATGTAACGAACGAAACATATAATTGAATTCATGATTTGAAAGATAAACTTACAGAGCAATGAAAAGCAATAATTGTTTCTTCGATTCAATCACTAAATAACTCCGCAAAAAGCAATAGTAATCTCTCACAAGTTAATGGTGACAGTGTATCCAAAACTAGAGAGAGAAATACTAAGGTTCGTGAAGTTTAAGATGTCTAAGATTTTTGCCTCCCCCAGAATAAAACCCTAAAAGCTACTATTTATAACTATAACTTAAAGAAAATTCAGAATTAAAATTTCTGGAATTCGTCCCTTAGATAACTCAAACTCTTAAGGAAAACCTAGACTTGTCCTTAAATACTTAGGCTAATTATGGAAACAAAATCACAGGTTACAGCTTTTTTCTCAGAATAGACGACTACATGCGTGACGCCTTATCAGGGTTCTGACGACTTATCAGGAATGTCGTCAGATCCTCTTCAATTTTGACGTTCTCTGTTTTTGGCTGACGATGAAACCTGACGGCTTATCAGAACTTTGACGACTTATCACCATTATCTCCACGGATTCCAGCTGAAGTCTATTCTCTGTCTAAGGCTGACGACGCTCTTGATAGCTTATCAAATTAGTGACGACATATCAGGGGATGTCGTCACACTTCTGCTCCAACTTTATCACATTGCCTCCAGCTGGCTATGGACCTGATAACTTATCACCAAGTTGATGACTTATCACAAAAGTCATCAACTGCTCTTCTGCAATTTCTTGGCTATTTGTTCCAAATTCACCTCTTTTTATCCTTATTGTCTTAGTTTCTCTTCCATCTTGCCTTTCACTGCATTATCAAAGAAATATCATAAAAAACAACGATAGTTACTTAAGAACTTACAATTATTCCGAGTTAAAAGTCTTAAATATGCTAACAAACTGCTAACACATCAGGAGAGCAGGAATACTTTAAACGTTAGGAACTCATCCCAAATCTCTGATCCATACTGCTCTGCACAATGCACACATCAACGGCGAGAAATTATACAATGATCTTCAGGCTGCAGAAGTGTAGTATGAGTACCAAACACGTGGTACTCAATAGGCATCGATCAACTAAGCTCCCAAGATAATGTAAGAATAAATAATATGTAAGACAGAAATATAACTGCAGGAAACTATCCAAGAAGCTAAACATAATAATAATCCTAATGGAGAAATAAGGGGAAATTATCCTATCCTAATAGTGTTCGGGAACTAAAAGACAATACAGTATATCACTAGCTAATATACAAATAAAAAGTTAAAGAAGAATATATAGTAGTAGTACAAGGTCAAAGGACACATATATAATATGAATGGACAAGGAAAAAGAGAGATACACGACTAACTCAAATGTAATAATTTGAGGGAAGACAACCTTACATATCAAGGAATCCTAACCAAGAAGAAAAAATAATACTAGCATAATTAGGGTTTCTAACCAAAGGATAACTAAACATGATATAATCTAACAATAAATATCTTACTATGAGAAAGAAAAGGAATCAAAAATTTACTGACAACCTCAGGTACCAATCCATAACCATCTTTCCACGAACTAACTATAATAATCAATAATAAAATAATCGAGTAGTCCAGACAAACAATAACCTAATTAGGTTCCCGTAAGCCTGGAAGGTGTAAGCAAACACTCAACAAACAACAATCATAGTCATACCTATACAACCCCCCCAAAAAGGCCGATAGATATAAGCACCAAATAATCATATTGGTGATAGGCAATGCGTATGAATGAAAGAAAACACATAAATTAATAGTAAATTTTATCCGATCCGAGAATCATAATGTATCAAGTGTATACACCTCTTTCAGCTCAATAGCACACATAGGCAGGCCTATGGTGATCATCCTTCTACGGCACTGTGGCTCACCGACCAAGGGACCCATAAAGGACTCTGGATATCTGTATACACTTCTTGGTCCCAAAACAAAAAATCCAATAACCATTATAATCAATCTACTACGTCTAGTACCAAAGAGATATGTATATATAATAATTGCACGAACTCAAACCATGACTAAAAGAGTGTAAATATTTAAATTCATTACCCGAGATCAAGTTTGGGACTAAATTAGTGTAATAGCATAGAAAGGATCAAAATATCCTTTGATCGAAGTGAGTGTTTTGTGAAAAAATTTTAACTCTTTTAGAAAAGTCGCCACTTGATTTTGAAAAGGAATTAAGAAACCTTTATAAAACACTTTAAACGATCCAAAACAGATAAATCATTTAAGTTTTGAAGATTCTGAGTAAGCGGTTCCTATTGACGTTTTAGGAAGGTGTTCGGCACCTAAAATATTTGCTAACTTGCGGTTATCCGGACAGTTTGAAAACATCTTTTGATTAACTTCAAAAAAAATTAATTTATTGAAAAGTGATTGATTTTGTAGAAAAGATTTATGTAAAATAGATTTAGGCGACTTACTAGGGATTTTAACTAAGTCTAAACAAAATGGCTAAGCAAATAAACACATAAGAGGGGAAGGATAGGAGAAAGTAAAAGATTTAGGCCATTAGCCCAAATCAACAAGACATGTCCTAGTCTAATTAGGCTTTTGACCCATTTCACCTGTCCTAATCTAGTTTTAGAGTCTTTGGCTCAAGAATCGCTCCACCTGTATTAAATTTACAACTTTGGCTTTGAGGTCCAAAATGAATGAATAAAGGAGTAAATAAATAAACAAAAAATAAAAAACGATAATATATAAATAAATAAACAAATAAAAGAAAAGAAACTTTCTAATCCTTTGGCCGCATCAACGATGGGATTTTAATCCATTATTCCTCTTTCGACTTCTTGCATCCGTTTGCTATGTAATCGGTTTTGGATTCTCTTTCAAGCTTGACTCGAGAAAGTGGGCAATGTTAGCCCATTATGAAATGCAAGGAGAAAAAGTCCATTTGGACTCCAAGGTGGGTTCATGCAAAGAAAAATATGAACGAAATAATATATATTCTAAAGGAGAGTGATAAAATCATTAAAGTAACCTAAGAAAACTTGAAATAAGATCATGCGTAAGAATCAAATAAAAATAGCTTAATGTAGCCATATGATTAAAAGGATAATCAACGAGATCTCCAACAACATTTTCCTATGATTAACTGAGCAATATTTTCTAAAGCGTATAGACAATTTTTAACAAAAATAGTGCAAATGTCAAGATCATTGAAATACTCTCGATACTCCGGTTAATCTTGAAATGAACCACTATTCAGGTAAAGGTGAAAAAGAGACGGAAAGTGCCCAAATTTCATGACGATGACTAGAATGCAAAGAAAATGGGAGAAACTAAAATCAAATTCACTATCAAGACTAATAACACGTGAGGGAGACTAAAGGTGAAACTGATTTTAGGGATGTGAGCCAAGAACACATTTACCATGAGGGAACAAAAATTAAACTTTAAACCCAAATGGCCAAAGATGTCATATGTTATTGCCTAATTTCTATTTCACACTATTCTTATTCTAGGTGTCCAGAAAGTTATAGCCAACATACCAAATCACAAGTTTAAAAGTCTTTAAAGGATACACATGTGAACAGGAGGCGAATAAGATTAAACAATTTCCAACTCAAAACCTAACATTATACCAAGCCAAACCATATTCTACTAATCAATATCATACAAGAAAATAAATCACAGTCACACAAAAGGGCACGATCGGCTTTTAAGAAATTTTAAGGCTAAGTCCACTCTAAACAAAAGATAAACCCTTTTGAAATTTTATCAAATTTGAACCCATAACATTAAAGGAAAGAAAAAACTAGTGATATTCTATTGAGGATTTTCAAGTAAAGTAAAAATGAAGACTTTTTCAATTTATAACACCCAAAACAAACACAAAGGCCCTAAACCTCTAAGATCTTACTGGATTGATCAAGATTACGCAAATATAGTGTCAAGTAACAGAGGTAGCTAGCTTTTGCAACCAAAATACTAACAGCGAGGCCATATAGAAAATAATTGCAACATCAAACTAAGGATGATCAACACTCGCACCCGAAATACAAATTAATATGACAGCGAGGTTAATTCTATTCAAATTTCTCAAGTCTTTGAACAATACTACAAGGCATTTTCACAAAAATTATACTTCCCCTTTCGCTAAATCTTTTCCAATATTTTGAACTGAGAAGATTTTTCGAGAGGTTTCACTGATATCATTAAAGTATAAAACCATGGACAATAATCAGCAATTTCAAAATCCTATAGCCTTTATGGCTTCTACAGCGAACAATCCCAGCAACAATGATTACAACTACGATTACGAATAACACATTTATACGGCTAAAATACCAAAAGAAGAATCAACCAAAAAAAGAGGAAAAATATTTGAAACTGAAAGAGACGAAGTGCTACCTCTTTCGGCGCAGCAAAACGGGACGACAAACTGACGACAGGATCCCGACCACCAAAAAAGAAACCTCACAGTGGCTTCGACAAATTTAGACGCAAAATTCTTTAAGAGACTGTATATTTTGGTGTGAAGAGAGTATTCTTCTTGAGAGTCCCCTCTCTAACCTTTTTTCGAACCAATATTTTTTCCTCTTCCCTTCAACTCTCAGTTTTCCAAAACCTAAAATTTTTCCCCCACCCATTTCAGTACCCAGTTGGGTTCTTATATTGAAGACAGAATTGGGGGTATTTTGGGAATTTTTAAAATAGGATATTTTGGAATTTAAAATTCAAATCTCCCTACAGCTTGGGTTTTCCTCTCTAAATTATACCCATTCTTTTGGATTTATTGAGAGAATTTGAGAATAGGTGGACCAATACCATTTGGTCAAAATGAATTCTCCCCTAAACCAATGAAAATCATCCAAATATGTACGAAATCGTACAAATCAATTCAAAAATCTAGGGATTTAAATGTTGGGGAGACAACTCACCTATTTCTTGAAGCTTCTTAAGATTTTCTCGCACAGGTTTGCATGGGATGCGCGTGATGCACGTGAGCATCAGATTGAGGTTGGGTTGAAGTTGGTCGGGTCTAAGATGGTGATTTCGGGTTATGGCTATTGTTATCATAATGCTGCTGATGTTTTGCGATTTTGGTTATGTTGTTGATCTGATTTGGCTGCTCTTGTTTTTCGAAGTTGATAAAGAGGGGCTATTGAGAGTGTGGGTCGGGTATAGAATGGGCTGGTGAGGGGAAATAAAAGGATGGGCTGCTGGGTGTAGTTAAATGGGGTGGGCCACTGAAATTTTTGTCTTGTTGGGTTAATTTAATTGGGTCATTAACTTAGACTAATTATTAAATTAGCCTAATCATTAGAATTTAGTCAATCGAATTTAAAATTTAGTCGAATTATAAATTAATTGACCAATTACATTGTAATTATGGTCAAATCACTTTCAATTAAGGTTAAATTTAATAAATTGACCAAATCTAATTAAAATTTAAAACAAATTAATTACTACTTTAATCCCGAGGTTCTTGATTTAATAAAATCAAACAAATATTTTTAAAATAAATTACATTTAAATCTAGATTTAATCATTTAAATTTATTTCAAGCTAAGCCTTGATTAAAATCTAATATTTTATGAAAATAAATATTTTAAGTATCAAAATTATATAATTTCACATAATGGAATACGATAATATATAATCGCTACTTAAAATGACAAAATTACGTTCAAAAAATACTTTAAAAAAAATTTATTCGGATGAAATAAATATTTTAATTTTATTAAAAATCAAAAAAAATTAGGATTAATTTTAGTCATGGAGTGAAAAAATTAGGTGTCAACAACTTTCCCCTCTCTTTGGGTAGGGTGCATGCAAGTAACCTTGGGCAAAGGGAGATTGACGTTCCTAATTTTTGTCTGACCACAAATTTGAAGCTGAAAGAGGTTGGTTTTCGCACGAATTTTATAGAATTATGGCCGGACCTAGGCATCAAATTTCCTACATATCTCAGGTTACATGAGAATTCAGGCCAATTGTAGTTCATAAAGCTTGATTTTAAGCACGATCTTTAAGAAAATTCACAAGCTATCTAGATTTTAGAGTTTTTTGATAAAATTGAAAAGCTGGAGAATAAAGGAATTTGGGGAAGGTTGGAATGCAGTCGAGTTTTCAAAAATAGAGCCCATCCTACATATCCCTGAGACTCAGGGATTCAGACTGCTTGTAGTTTGACTCAATCGGTAGAAAAGACGGTCTTTTTTCAGATGGTCTTTGACTCGGGATGAGTGATGAGTTGATCGAGTTATAAAAAAAGGCTTTTAACCTCTTAATCATGAATGTAGGTTCCTTCACATCCATAGGCAAGAATTTACCTGGACATAATTTCTAAAACTCTGAGTGTGTTGCCACCCAAATTTAAAAGAAAGAAAAGGTTACCCTCTGTATGAGTTTAGAAATATCCCGAAGGTGAATCTGAAACTGGAATATCCCAAAATACCCATATGCCTTCTAATAGGGGTGTGGTTAGATGGTGGTGGTGATCATCCTTTATCTCGCATCTGGAGAGTTTGACGTCTCTCTCTAGAATATGTCCCATTTTGCTGCTAAGAAAGATTTCCACATTGTGTTGCATCCTTTTTGGAGTCGTCCACACCTGTGGTTTTGATTTGAGATTTTCATCCTCTCGGATTCTCTCGACAATGTTTCAAACAGAAGGGTTAGTGTTAAACATAAATCATGAAATAGGTATAAAGTTTTTTACCATATTTCCACGTGAGTTGTTTCCTGAAAAGCGAAGTCATTCCTTTTATGTACCTGTTTGGAAGGAAATAACTTGAAATAATAGACACAACAACTCTCTTGGTTGTTTCATAATTATCTCATTTTTAAATTAAATATGTCTTTAAAGTGGGGTGACCTCTTTTGGACACCGACGACACTTTATGTAGAACGGTCTCTGCAACCGCTTAATCTTGCATTGATGTGGCAACCCTTTTGAGTCACCTATAGTGCTTGTGGAATATAACCTCTCCGATTATTGCCAATAATTCTTTGCATATGATCTTAGGTAAGTCTTGCGCATCTTTTTGTATCGATACGACTTATAGATTTCCCTCGAATTATCAATCTTTGAATAATCTCGCACATTATTTGATGTTGGATATGAGGCGACTTACAGATATCCTTTGAATTCTTAGATTTTAGGTGATCCTGCACATTATCCAACCTTGGATAAGAGATGGCTTACAGATTACCTCCAATCATTAGCTCTCCGGTATTCTCGCACATCATCTGACCTTGGATACAATATGACTTACAGATATGTCTCAAATTGCTAGTCTTTGGGTAATCCTGCACATAATCGATCTTGGATATAATTCGGCTTATAGAGAACCCTTGGACATTATAAATTTGATAATTTTTATATTCTCCGGTAAGGATTTAGTTACGACTTATGGATAACCTTCGAACTATCAATTTTTGGGTGATCTTGCACTCTATTTGGTTAGGATATTATTGCGGCTTATGAATGACCTATGGGTTTTCAATTCTTAGATAATCTTGCAAACTATCCTATTTTAAATAATACGACTTATAGATGACCCTCAAATTGTCAATTTCTAGGAAGTCTCGTATATCATCAGTTTTTAGATAGCGACTTAAAGGCGTCCCTTTAAATCGGGTGCTTTGGATGTATTCAAATGTTGATTCATAAAATGATGAGATATTTTTGATGTTAGTGTATGCTATCTCGTGTGTTAATGGATATTAAATACTGATGATATCCTCGACGCTAGCGTATGCTATCTCGCGTGTCAACAGATATTAGATGCTGATGATATCCTCGACGCCAGCATATGATATCTCGCATATTATCAGATATTTAATGCAAATGATACCCTCGACGCCAGTGTATGATATCTCACGCATCATCAGATATTTAATGCAGGTGATACATTCGACGTCAGCGTATGATATCTCGAGCGTCATTAGATATATAATGCTGATGATACCCTCGACGCCAGCGAATGATATCTTTTGTGTCAACAGATATTAGATGATGATGATATCCTCGACGCCAGCGTATGATATCTCGCGTGTCAACAGATATTAGATGATGATATCCTAGATGCCAACGTATGATATCTCGCGTGTCAACGGATATTAGATAATGATATCCTTGAAGCCAGCGTATGATATCTCGCGTGTCAACAGATATTAGATGATGATATCCTTGATGCCAGTATATGATATCTCGCGTGTCATCAGATATTAGATACAATGGCCCTCTCGGAAATGAGATGATATCAAATGGTTCTTACGGTGATTTGAAAATAGTTTCACTTGAGTTCATTTGTCTGCGTCTTTCTTTCTACATGTACCTGTACTCAAGGTAGACAATTAGTAGACACAATGTCGCTCTCACTGGCGACCAAAGTCAAGCTTATGATAGTTTAATGACAAATACTGAGCATCATAATTTGAATGGCTTATTTTGGTCTTAATCTTCTCTTTTTGAAGAAATGATTAAATAGCAAATCCAGCGGATGCAAGTAAATAGGGAAAAACCCTAGTTTGGGGATTACTCAAATACCGTTGCTTCGCTTTAAGGCGAATTTTTTTAGGATGATTTTCTAATCTTCTTCCTATTTGAGTGATCCTTTGATTTTTGTATTTATTATGCCAATTTCCTTGAATGTACCTGCACTCAAGGTAAATATTTAGTAGACACAAAGTCGTTTTTGCTAGAGACTATTTTTAGAAAAATTCTAAATACAATATTCATAAAAAAGATAAGACGCCTTTGTTTGTCCTTCATGATCTCAAGAAATGAGATAGACAATTCAAGAGGTCCTCGGAAAATGGGTATTAAACTCATTTTTAGGGCTACCCAAAAATACCGTTCTTGAGCACTATATGCTCTGGTGTGGCTCCCATCTTGCTCGGGGATTTTTGTAAGAGATCCTCATTTTGTGGATTGATCCCTGCATCCACATAAAAATGATTAGTTTGAGTGAAACTACTCTGTGTTGACCTCCTTCGCTCCTTGGTTTGCTCCCGCCATCTTTCAGGTGCTCCGTCATATTGGTACCTCCACTCCGATTTCTTTCTCCAATAGACATCTAGGCAATCACTAAGCAAAAGATTTGTATAGATTTTCAAAAATAGTCCTAATTTTAGAAAATAGTTTTGAAAGTTTCTAAAAAAACTTTAGAAATTCTCTGCCAGTCATGTCATGTATTAGCTCAACAAACGTCTTCCTCTTGGTTTTGACTATATCCGGTGGAAGATTTTCAAAACTCATCATCATTGTTGGAGGGTTCTTCAAATAGTTCTGTCATAGATGAAAATTGAGTCCACCTAGACTTTGTCGCAGCTGGTGACTTCAAAAGTTTGACTTCGACCTCGGGTGCTGGAGAATTTGAAATATATTCCAGTGTTTGGTGGAAATTTTGAGGCCTTCCTCAAAATTTCTGCCCCAGTTTAAAGTTGTTTAGATGATATCAACTCGACAGAATCTGAAGTCTTTGTTGGACCTCTCCCTCTTTATTGCATGATGGTCTTCATCATCGTGAATTTTTAGATTCCTTCTCAAAAATTCTGCCCCAGTTTTTATTTCCTGGGGTTATATGACCGAGCTGTTAGGGCGCCTACGTATCCTATTGAGGCAGGAGTCAGGTCAAACGCAGTTCAAGACTACGCTAAGGATATATATAAAATTTTAATGGATTGATCTAAGTCGGCATAGGACACCTACGTATCTCAATCTTGAGAATTCAGGTCATTACGTAGTTCATACATAAAAGGAAGAGATTCTAGGCATTTGCAAATCATATAGCAAATACTATCATAAAGGCGATTACAAATAAGCCAAGGAAACTAAAACATCTTTCAGACACATCATTTCTTTACCGCATCAGAATTGATTGGCTTGGTCCACTCTTAATCATCCATCTCAGGTAGTATTAGTGATCCTCCAGGTTGGGCTTCTTTCAATTTTCAAATTCCTCTATTTCTTTCACTAACTGCTCCTCATCATTCTCTTTGCTTTGTTCATCTAACCCATGACATGACATGACATTGGTAGTTTTTTAAAAAAAAATTATTCCGACCCAAAATAAACCATGTTAAATTATATTTCAAAATAACTTATTAAATAAAGGGAGGACTTTTTGAAAAATAAATAAAAACTATGGCTCATGACCCGTGCAAATGCGGGCCCATGCCTTTTTGAAAGCTATAAAATGCGAGACAAAAATTTAAGACATAAAAGGGTAGATCACGGGGCCTCCTCCGGATCATCACCAATTTTTAAAACTACCAGTAATTGGCCTTTCATCTACCACGGCGGGCGACCCATTATGAGCGGGGTGAAAGTGCAATTTTGCAAAGCCTCTACTGGTGCAACCTTTCTCACCCCGTCAGACTTTGGGAAATCTTGTTGTATATCATTGCATCCCTAAAATAGATTTCTTATCCTATCCCCAAGACTATCATCCTTTAACATCTCACGCGCAGGAAAAGACTGGTACTTGAGTGACGATGATTTCGATAGACTCATTTTTTACCTATCTCCAATCTCATCTTATTTTCTTGGCTGGTATCCTAACTCATGTTTAGATGTTTTTTCTTTTATCACAATGGGCTCAATAATTCCTTCGAAATTCTTACCCAAGAAAATTAAGGCAACCATGACTTTCTCTGTCTTCTCCACTCCTTCTATCTTTTTGGGATTTTTTTGAATCTACCTTAGTGATGGTCTTGCTGGACACCCATTCGCTAGCTATTTCAATCAGGTTAACTGTGTCTCCCCCATGATTAAGCAATGGTTTACTGTTCACATTTGGTGCCGGTGACTTGAGGGTGATGACTTTCTGATCGATCAAGTCTTGAATCCTATGCTTCAGGTTAACGCAACCCTCGGTATTGTGCCCCACCGCTCCCGAATGATAGGCACAATTTTGATCAGCATGATAAAATCGAGAATTGGGATTGATAAGTTTTGGTTGGATAGGCTGTAAATGACCGGCGTCCTTCAATCTCCCAAAGAGTTGGATACGACTTTCAGCCAATGGCGTGAAGTTTTGGGGAGGCCTTTTCTCGAGGTTTAGACGTGAGGGGTTATAATGATTTTAATTAGCAGGAGGAGGTACTTGATGATAATTTGGAGGCGCTTGGATGTTTATTTGATTGTTTGGAAGAGTAGCTTGAACATGAGACTGATAATTTGGCTGCGAAACTTGACACTGGGTAAAATATTTGGAAATGGAGCTTGATATTGGGGCTAAATATTTGGAAGTAGAGCTTGGTACTGGTATTGGGCGTAGAATACAGACTGAAAACTTAATGATGGAGGTGAGGAAAAAATATTCCTTGTCTTGAATTTCCTCTTCAATTTATCCACAGAATTAGTAGAGACCGCAGTCACATCCTTTCTTTTCTTCTATGAGAATGCAAAAGATTCAAATGATGTTGGGGTTTTGATAATCTTTCCCATTCGAATGCCTTCTTCTAGCGATTCCCCAATTTTCACCAAATCTGCGAAAGTTGCCCTGACCGCAGATACCATCCTAGTATAATATTCTCCCTCTTGAGCGCAAGAGAATGCAGACACCATCTCTTCCTCAAACATGGGAGGTTTTACTTTGGTAACTTCTTTTCTCCAACGAAAGGCATAGTCTCAGAAACACTCGTTATTTTTTTTCTTTATTCGGTCTAATGAATATCGGTCAGGGACTATTTCACTGTTGAACGCAAACCTATCGAGGAAACTTTTAGCCAATGCCCTCTAACTAGTCCATTTTTCTAATTCTTGAGACGTGCACCAATCTAAGGTCTCGCCGCTTAAGCTTCGGTTGAATAAGCGCATCAATAATGCCTCATTTTTTCCTACCCCCGCCATTTGATCACAATACCTTCTCAGATGGGCCATTAGATTTCCAGTACCATCGAACACTTTAAATTTAGGGATCTTGTATCATTCTAGTAGATCTACTCCAGGGTGAACACATAGATCATCGTAACCTAGGCCATCATTGTCCCCATCCCATGAAATTCCTTGATCCGCATAATCTCTTCATTTAGCACCAATAATTTTATTTCATGCTCGATCCTCTACGTTTTCTCCTTCTCCTCGTAATGGTCTATCTCGGGATTAGAAAGGACATTGTAGATGTCAGGGGATACGATGACATGAGGTGGATTTGGAAGGGTACCTTGCTTTTATGTATGAAAGGAAGTTGGTTGGTAGGTGAGGAGGACGTTTTGGAAATTGGAACAGTTTTGTGGAATTTGAGAGTAGTTTGGTAGGATCTGAGAAGGATTTTGTGGATTTGGAAATGACTTTTGTGGATTCAGAGATGGATTTGGTAGATTTGGGGATGGATTTTGTAGATTTGGTAGCAAATTTTGTGGATTTGGGAGCGAATTTTGCGAATTTGAAAACGGGTTTTGTTGGTTTGAAAATGGGTTCTGGAGATTTGGGAATGAATTTTGTGGATTTGGAGATGAATTTTGTGAGGCAGTGATGGAATTTGTGGATAGTAAGCATCTGGTTTATTTTCTCGATTGGTGTTTTGGATAAGTTGAGGAGCGGAGATGGATGATATATTATTTGGATGGTCCCCGAGAATAGGCGTACTGAGGAAAGGTATTTGGAGTGGAGTCCTGTGTCCTTCTGGAGCGGGAGCATTGATAGTGATGGCCAGGTTAGCCAAATCTTGAGTATGATTCATCTCCTCCTGAAGAATTTCCAACTTTCTCGCGAGTTCAGCAATCATCTCGCTTTGTTCTGCTGTTACATTGTACCTGATAGCCAATGCATTTTCTTCGTTGTTTCCAGTCACATTTGATTGATGGTCACAGGATGGGATTTTATCCGCTTTTGACCGAGTGAAGTAAGGATGTTCTGCCAGCTTATTTCAACACGGGGTAGTTTTCTATTATCTGGAAAGTAAAATAACTCAAAGGTAGATGTGTTAGTTTCCATATGTGATAAGTAATACAAGATACTTGACAATAAATAACCATGTAGAGTTGTTTATGTCATAGCCAAATTGATCCACTTGAGCATAGTGGATAAACTTGTCTTTGATTCAAACAAACACACATAAACACATAAGGCAGTTATATCACATAAACATTATAATAGCGCGTATCCTAACTGGGTGACCCTTTTGAGCCAAGGGTTTGGGTCTAACAAATTTTGAAGAGAATATATGCCTTTTAAAAGTCAATCCATCATCCCTAATTTCATAGATATACATAAATGGCATAAATGCCTACAAAAGTTGCACAAAAGGGGTACAATCTTTAGGGAAAGGGAAATAACATGAGAAAAAATGATGTCCCGCGCAGGGGATAGGAAATATTAACACCTGAATGCTTCTTCTATCGACTTTTTCCCTCTTAGTTTTGTCCACTTCTTGTCATTGATGACATCCATTGATGATCAAGCGATTTCCATATAACTGTGCTTTAGAAGCAACCGTCCAAATCTATCAATTTCTTTCTTGGCTTGCTTCAATTCCTCTCATGAAAGTAAAGCAAGCTTTTTTCCGACTCCCCAAAAGATAATGAATTGGATTAAATAAATATACATTTCTTCAACACATAAATACGATTCATTTGTAATTGACTCGGGATCAATAGACGCAGGGCAAGTTTTCTAATGGGCCCAATACCCCCTCGGGTATTGGGTCATCTTAGGCTCATGCCTAAAAATAGAGTTTTAATTTTTCTCTATCCTAGGTGTCTAGAGTAGGTTTGAACCAGGTTCCCAAGAGGACGACTTGAGTTTGGAAATACGAACAGCCATCAGACGACTCACGTGCTAATAAACCATCATATTTCCAACACGTTATTTAAAATTGAACAACAGGGGTCGGGACATCCACGAAACCCCAAAATAATTTAATAAGTCAATGCAGGATCATGCTATGAGATGTAATAATTAAAAACCACGTAATCAAAACATATAAACATGTAAACAATAAATCAAAAGATGAAATTAAACATTTGGTTAAAACCTAGTTAAATATCCCTAGCAGAGTCGCCATTTCTGTTTTGCGAAGAAATTTTGACTTTTTTAGAAGAGTCACCACTTAATTTTGAAAAGGAATTAAGAAACCTTTATTAAACATTTTAAACGATCCAAAATAGATAAATCGTTTAAGTTTTGAAGATTCTGAGTAAGCGGTTCCTATTAACATTTTAGGAAGGTGTTAGGCACCTAAAACGTCCGCTAACTTGCGGTTATCTGGACTGTTTGAAAACATCTTTTGATTAACTTTAAAAAAAAAAAAAATTATTGAAAAGCGATTGATTTTTTAGAAAAGACTTGTGTAAAATAGATTTAGGCGACTTAGTAGGGATTTTAACTAAGTCTAAACAAAACGACTAAGCAACTAAACACATAAAAGGGGAAGGGTAGGAGAAAGTAAAAGATTTAGGCCATTGGCCCAAATCAACAAGACTTGTCCTAGTCTAATTGGGCTTTCGACCCATTTCACCTGTCCTAAATAAATAAAAGATGACAATATATAAATAAATAAATAAATAAATAAATAAATAAATAAATAAAAGAAAAGAGACTTTCTAATCCCTTGGCCGCTTCAACGATGGGATTTTAACCTATTATTCCTCCTTTGACTTCTTGCATCCGTTTGCTATGTAATCGATTTTGGATTCTATTTCAAGCTTGACTCGAGAAAGTGGGACATGTTATCCCATTATGAAATACAAGGAGCAAAAGTTCATTTGGACTCCAAGCTGGGTTCATGCAAAGAAAAAGATGAAGGAAGTAATATGTATTCTAAAGGAGAGTGATAAAATCATTAAAGTAACCTAAGAAAACTTGAAAGAAGATCATGTGTAAGAATCAAATAAAAATAGTGTAATGTAGCCATATGATTAAAAGAATAATCAATGAGATCTCCAACAACATTTCCCTATGATTGACTGAGCATTATATTCTAAAGCGTGTAGATAATTTTTAACAAAAATAGTGCAAAGGTCAAGATCATTGAAATACTCTCGATACTCCGGTTAATCTTGAAATGAACCACGATTCAGGTAAAGGTGAAAAAGAGACGGAAAGTGCCCAAATTTCATGACGGTGACCAGAATGCAAAGAAAATGGGAGAAACTAAAATCAAATTCATTATCAAGACTAATAACATGTGAGGGAGACTAAAGCTGAAACTGATTTTAGGGATGTGAGCCAAGAACACATTTACCATGAGGGAACAAAAATTAAACTTTAAACCCAAATGGCCAAAGATGTCATATGCTATTGCCTAATTTCTATTTCATACTATTCTTATTCTAGGTGTCCAGAAAGTTACAGCCAACACACCAAATCACAAGTTTAAAAATCTTTAAAGGATACACATGTGAACAGGAGGCGAATAAGATTAAACAATTTCCAACTCAAAACCCAACATTATACCAAGCCAAACCATATTCTACTAATCAATATCATACAAGAAAATAAATCACAGTCACACAAAAGGGCACGATCGGCTTTTAAGAAATTTTAAGGCTAAGTCCACTCTAAACAAAAGATAAACTCTTTTGAAATTTTATCAAATTTGAACCCATAACATTAAAGGAAAGAAAAACTAGTGATATTCTATTGAGGATTTTCAAGTAAAGTAAAAATGAAGACTTTTTCAATTTATAACACCCAAAACAAACACAAAGGCACTAAACCTCTAAGATCTTACTGGATTGATCAAGATTAAGCAAATATAGTGTCAAGTAACAGAGGTAGCTAGATTTTGCAACCAAAATACTAACAACGAGGCCATATAGCAAATAATTGCAACATCAAACTAAGAATGATCAGCACTCGCACCCGAAATACAAATTAATATGACAGCGAGGTCAATTCTATTCAAATTTCTCAAGTCTTTGAATAATACTACAAGGCATTTTCACAAAAATTATACTTCCTCTTTCGCTAAACCTTTTCCAGTATTTTGAACTGAGAAGATTTTTTGGGAGTTTTCACTGATATCATTAAAGCATAACAACATGGACAATAATCAACTATTACAAAATCCTATAGCCTTTATGGCTTCTACAGCGAACAATCCCAGCAACGATGATTACAACTACGATTACGAATAACACATTTATACGGCTAAAATACTAAAAGAAGAATATACCAAAAGAAGAGGAAAAATATTCAAAACTAAAAGAGACGAAGTGTTATCTCTTTCTGGGCAGCAAAACGGGACGACGAGCCGACAGACCACCGAAAATGAAACCTCACAGCGGCTTCAACAAATTCAGATGCAAAATTCTTTAAGAATATGTATATTTTGGTGTGAAGAGAATATTCTTCTTGAGAGTTCCCTCTCTAACCTTTTTCCGAACCAATATTTCAAAACTAATATTTTCTCCTCTCCCCTTCATCTCTCAGTTTTCCGAAACCCAAAATTTTTCCCACACCCATTTCAGTTCCCAGTCCTGTTCTTATATAGAAGACAGAATTGGGGGTATTTTGGGGATTTTCAAAATAGAATATTTTGGAATTTAAAATTCAAATCTCCCTACAGCTTGAGTTTTTCTCTCTAAATTGTACCCATTCTTTTTTATTTGTTGAGAGGAGTTGAGAATAGGTGGACAAATACCATTTGGGCAAAACGAATTCTCTCCTAAACCAATGAAAATCATCCAAATATGTACGAAATCGTACAAATCAATTCGAAATCTAGGGATTTAAACGTTGGGGAGACAACTCACCTATTTCTAGAAGCTTTCTAAGCTTTTCTCGTACAGGTTCGCGTGGGATGCGCGTGATGCACGCGAGCATCGAATTGAGATCGGGTTGAAGCTGGTCGGGTCGGAGATGGTGATTTTGGATTATGGATATTGTTATCATAATTTTGCGATTTTGGTTATGTTGTTGATCGGATTTGGATGCTCTTGTTTTCTGAAGTTGAGGGAGAGGGGCTATTGAGAGTGTGGGTCGGGTATAAAGTGGGCTCGTGAGGGAAAATAAAAGAATGGGTTGCTGGGTGTAGTTAAATGGGGTGGGCCGCTGAAATTTTTGTCTTGTTGGGTTAATTTAATTAGGTCATTAATTTAGGCTAATTATTAAATTAGCCTAATCATTAGAATTTAGTCAATCGAATTTAAATTTTAGCCGAATTAAAAATTAATTGACTAATTACATTGTAATTATGGTCAAATCACTTTCAATTAAGGTTAAATTTAATAAATTGACCAAATCTAATTAAAATTTAAAACAAATTAATCACTACTTTAATCCCGAGCTTCTTGATTTAATAAAATCAAATAAATATTTTTCAAATAAATTACATTTAAATCAAGATTTAATCATTTAAATTTATTTCAAGCTAAGCCTTGATTAAAATTTGATATTTTATGAAAATAAATATTTTAAGTATCAAAATTATATAATTTCGCATAATGAAATATGATAATATATAATCTCTACTTAAAATGACAAAATTACGTTCAAAAAATATTTTGAAAAAATTTTATTCTGATGAAATATATATATACAAACACATATATCACATATATATGTGATATATATATATCACATATATATGTGATATATATATATCACATATATGCATATATATATATACATATATACATATATATATGTATATATCTACATATATATATATATATGTAGATATCACATATATATATATATATGCGTGTGTGTATCTATATATGTATATATCACACATATATATCACATATATATGTGTATATCTACATATATATTTATGTATATATATATATATATATATATATATAGAGAGAGAGAGAGAGAGAGAGAGACATATATATGTATATATATGGAGATAATGCATCAACCCTCCCCCCCCCGAACTTGTCTTCCCAACTTACTTTAGCACTTAAACTAACCTTCCATTTATTTAACCCCCTTAACATCTTTGGAGTGAATTAATTTCACCCCTTAATATATAATACTACTCTCATGAGGGAGAGTGCATCACACTCGCTGACACATCAGCGTCACGTCGGAGCCACGTAAATAAAGTATTTTTTAAATATTTTTTATATATATATAAGTAAAATATATATAAGAATATATATAAATTTTATATATATAAATAAATATTATATATATAAATATTATATATATATATATTTTTAAATATATATATATATAAAATATTTTAAATTTAAAAAATAACCCCACCCCCCATTTTCCATCTTCTTCATAACCCCCCATCCCCTCCTCTCCCCTCCCCCCTCTCTCCCGTCCACCCCAGTCCACCCCCACACTTCCACACCTGCACACACCCTTATCCACCTCCGTCCACACCCCACAGCCACACCTGCACACACACGCCATATTTTTCAATAAATTTTCGCCGAAAAACTCCATTACCACCATAAAAAATTATCATAAAATAGTGATAAAAAAACTCAACCACCTGATAAATTCAATCAAATCAACACTAAATTCTCTAAAATCAACAACCAAACATTCAAATCATGTCTATTTTTTAATTTTCAAATCCAATTTCATTTCTTTTTTTATTGGGGATGAAGGAGGAGAAATTGGAGGTAGGGGTGTGATTTGGTAATTAGAGAAGTAATTGGGGTTAGATTTTGGAGGGGGGCTGGTGGTGGTGGGTGGTGGGTTTGGGAGGAGATTAGGACGGGGTGGGATGGGGTTTGGGGGTAAAAAAATGTCATGTCAGCAGTAGGGTTGGAATTAATTCACTTTAAATATGTTAATGGGAGTAAATAATCATTCGTAAAGTTTAAGTGCTAAACTAAGCTGTCGGAACAAGTTTAGGAGGGTTTTGATGTATTATCTCTATATATATGTGTGTGTATCATATATATACATATATATGTGATATATGTGTGTATATATCACATATATCACATATATGTGATATATATATCACAAATATGCATATATATATGTGTACATATATACATATATATATATATATATATATATATGTATATATCTACATATATATATATATGTGTGTATATACACACACACATATATATGTATATACACAGATATATGTATATATCTACATATATATATACATATATACATATATATGTGTATATATCTATCTATCTATCTATCTATCTCTCTCTATATATATATATATTATAATTATTAGTAGAGATGGTGTGAGTTGTCGTTTGAAACTTTTTTGTTTGCAAGTGACGTGCTCATAGTGCTATTTTACTTATTTTATTTTATGTTTTGCTTAGTCGACCTATGATACCTATTAAGTACAACGGGACCCTACTCACCCTATTGTTCCTTTTCGGTGCAGGTCCTAATTATACAAACACCTCACATAGGCGTTGATTTTGTGCGGGATTTTGGATTTTTGAGGTATTGATTCACTCCAGAGTTCGAGGCTATTTCGAACGTTATCTATCCTTAATTGTCTTTATTTATGATTCAGAGACAGATGAGTATTTCAGTTTCTGGATATTGTTCTAGATGAGTTTACATTATGACACTAGGTTTTTGGTGATTTATGGCATTTCTTTCAGACTACCACTATTACTATACTTGTATGGGTCTGTCTTCATTCTAGAAGTCTCGCCTTAAATTATATTGTCGTTGTTTTCGATTTTACATTATTAGTTTGGGTGATTGACTTACTTAATAAGGTTGAGCCACGATAAGTACCATCATAATTCGTTTTGGGGTCCTGTCGACTTTTTTCCTTCTCTTCAGGTGTGTCGACTTTTCTTTTTTTATTCTTATTTTGGTGTAAGAACATATTTCCTACTAGATAGAAGAAATTAAAATTGGATTTAATTCCAGAAAATACAACTTGCAAGTTAAAATTACTTGGACAAGATATTCTTTATTTGCTATAACTTATGACTCACGGATTATAATGAGTTATCAATTGTTGTAATTTATTTTTTGTTGGGGGATTTTGCGACTATTTTAATTTGTTTAGAAATTTCGTAGTGCTTTGAATCACTTTTCAAAAAATAGTATTGACAGAAATAGTGTTTTAAGTACATTAAATATTTTAGTAGTAAAGCAATTATCATATTTGGAGATCGTATGATTGGAAAAGTACGTTATTGTTGGATAAAAAAAAAAGAGTAGAAGGCTGATATTAAAAAATTAATCTAAAAAGTAGAACATGTTTAGAATCCGACAACTAATATCACGTTAGAATTCAACAATTTAAAAAAAGTAAAGATATGTGATCAACAATTAGCATAGTGGTGTTGTTGATCAAAGTATAAGAAAAAGAAAAGAATAAGTTTAGTATTACTAAAATCACTTGAAGATTCAATAATTTACAATTTCTTTTTTAAATTTAAAAGTTAACATAATTTAGAACAAACATGTGCAACTCTTGCATGGAAACATCAAAAGAAAGTGTATACTTATTGTATGGAAGCTTCAAGGATTTCTGAGTACATTGTTGTTGTGTTATGATCCCATCGATGTAAATAATGAACCATTTGGAAACTATGAAACATTCACAAGTGAATATATTGCTCCAAAGTGTATGTAAATAATTCTTCAATTAATATATGATGATGTCATTTACATTTAATTAGCTGCAAGTATTTCTCTTTGCCATTCATATAAAAGAAATTCTATCATCAATAAAAGTTATAACTGTCATGTCAATACACGTACTATAAATTAGTATATACATATGAATATATTTATATAATTTTGTATATTATTGAATAATTTTATATATATATATAGCAGTATGCAATATAATAAAAGATTGTATTATATATACAACAATATACAATACAATATAGATATGTATACAATATTATTAAAAAGAAAGTTACTTTTCATTCCGTATTCAAATCTTGATTTTGAGATATAAAAATATAATGTATTTTTTTGATGATGAAATTGCAATATATATTTGCTATGTGCATTTGTTTTAATTATCTTAATATAAAATTTATATATAGCAGTATTGGTTCTGTTATGTGTGACACAACACATAAAGACATCACTAAAGTTATCTTAAATTTTTTAAAAAGATACGTTTGCAGGGGTTCTATGACTCCCCTAAATAATTTTGAACTGGCCTAATATACCATTTTCGACCATCTGGCATAGTGAATTTATCTCACTCTCTTAGGGAGAGTGACGAACAAGAAAAACAATGAAAAAGATTATTTTGATAAATTTTTAAATTAAAACTTTTTTTTCCTGCTTTTCTTTTTTAATTTTACTTATCTTTTTTCTCCTTTTCCTATTTTCTTTTTGTTTCTCCCTTTCTTCTTCTTCATTAATGGGCTATTGGAGGTGGGTTTTACCACTGGCGGCGTTTATTTTCTAATAGAAATGATGGAGAGGCAAAGAAGAAAAATTGGAGAGAAAAATGATTTGTCAAGCACCAATTTTTTTGGTGAAAAATATTTTTCAACGACAAATAAATAATAGAGTAATTTTGGTTAGTCATGGTAGCTGGAACCGCTTGTGATATAAAGTTTCTTGATAAATTTTTTAGCATAATTTTGAAGAAAGAAAATAGCATAAAGTGTGATCATTATTTTTTCTTCATCTTCTCCATCCATTACATTACCTGTTCAATTATTTTTTATCACTACAAAATATTTATGTTTTAATTATTGAGATCTTGACTTTCTAAAAATGGAAATTGAAAGTGGTGAAGTTTAGTGATGAGAAAGGGATGATAAATTTGAGAATAAGAAACTCAGATCTAAATTTGAGATTTTACTTCGATGATAATTTTAATTTTTAGAGTTTAATTCTATGGTGATTTTACTTTTTAAATGATAATTATTGGTGATTTGAAAACTATTTTGAAAGGGCTTTGAAAAAATTGGTGTTGATTGCAACTATGGAGGAAAGTTGAGTTGAAGAAGAAGAAAAAAAAAGTAAGAGGGGTGAAAGATAAAGAAAAGGAAACAAATAGGAAAAATAATTAAAAAAATAAGTTTAAATTTGATTTGATACGTGTCAATTAAGAATTAGTGCGTGATTAGCATCAACTCTTTATAAATTGAGGCTGATCCAAAAATAATGTAATAATACTATTTTAGCCCTGTTTAGTGAGGTAATAAGACTCTCGCAAACTTTAAATGTCCTTTTAAAAATTTGGGACACCTTTTATGATGTTTTTATGCCTTTTCACTTTTTTCCTATATCTCATGAATGGATCATATGAATACAATTAATATGTTCCGAATTCATTCAAAATAAACTGTTTCAGATGATTATAACTCCCTTGAAGAGAGAGACAGAGAGAGAATATGATTAACTAAACTAATTATGTGAAAAATATGCATTCAAAGGCGCAAACTAAGTTTCATAATGCAAGTTTATGATGAATCAAAGATAATCTATAGCGATTATCTATATCTATCTACATGTACATCTACAATATATTGAAGAAAAAAGGGCACAGTCCAGCCCATTTAGAAATAATTGATCGATGTTTGGGTCATCGGACATGGAGTGGCCAATCGACCATTTTAATTTAGAAAAATAGCAAACTTATAACTATAATTAGAACTTTTATAGCAATTGTTTCATAATTACGGAAAATAGCAAGTTGTATTTTGTATTTTAGCTAAAGTTTGTTATATAAATACGTATACAAACTGAAAAATATTTTTTATTTTAACTCCAATCAGTTAGAGTTAAATAAGGAATAAATCGTCCTTAATTCATGGCATTTATTTAACTTTATGAATTTCTTTTCCTTATATGACCCTTTTTTAACATCTGGCATTATTTTACAGTTATTTTTTAAAAAATTCAAAAGCGTTTTTCATGATCAGCAACCCAAAATAAATTCAAAAAATTCAGATTGAAGTTGAAGAGCTTCTAGATTTCAAAAAAAAAAGATCAAAAAAAAAAATACTGCAAGTACGGGTATTGAAAAACGCATTTGATTTGTGTATTTGAATTTCATCAAATTTTATGTGTAATGTTTGATTAGCATCTAAATTTCAAAAAAAGAAAAAAACAACACTGCGATTGCATATAGGTTTCATCAAATTTAGCGATCATTGTTTTCTGTGAATCCATATACAAACTAAAATTTGAGTTCGTCTATGAACTCAAATTATTTTCTGCGAATTCATACACTATAATTCAAAATTTGAGTTCGTATATAAATTTCATCAAATTTAGCAGTCATTGTTTTCTGCAAATCCATATACGAACTCAAATTTGAGTTCGTAGATGAACTCAAATTATTTTCTGTGAATCCATATAGTATAATTTAAATTTTGAGTTCGTATATGGATTTCATCAAATTTAGCAGTCATTATTTTCTGCAAAATACTTTTTTTCAACGTATTCGTACAAATTTGAGTGTTGTTCGTATTTGTTAAAAAATTGATTTTAATTGAAATGCGTTTAGCGGTTTCGTTATTTTCCAGATTGTATTTATATATTCATAATTTTTTTATTGTGTTTGACATGAACTTGATGATAACTTATGAGTTTATCTCAATCAGATTATTTAAGTTTAACTATATGTTATTGTTGCATTTGTATAATTAATAAAAATTATTGTATTTTATTTTGGCAGTTGTATATTATTATTCATTTTACAAATTTGACAGAATGAAATAGTATGTATTTGATAATTTCACTGTTATACAAAAAATTACATTTCACTGTTATATGTTTTCAGCTATATGTATATATAATATACATATGCAGTATCTATATGTGTTCAACTATCAGGTCCTTCGTGTATAGAACATATGTGTGTATTGAACTACGATTCATGAAAAAAACATATATAGTACAATATGTATTAGCAATCATGATTTACTCTATAAATGTCTATGATCAACATGTTAACTAAATTTTTATATGTGAAACATATTTAATTATTGTAATGTATCATATACATTTTCTTACTATATTATATGAGAGTGTTTGTCTACTTTTTAGAATATTCATTTATATGTATTTATTTACATATGAAGGACATATATTTTCTTTGGCAACATAAAACGAAAATTGAAAACATTATTTTAAATTTATTCAACGTCATTATATATGTAATCAATAAATGTACCACCAGAACCAATAAAAAAATACAATAACTTGAAATATACATATATAAATCTAAGAATACATATATGTATTTTTAGTTTTATATATGTATAGTTCTATGTAAACTACATATGCAAACATTAAAAATCTGAAAAAATACATATAAAGAACTATAAAATACATATGCACATCTTTAAAAATCTAAGCATAACTGAAAATACATATGCATATCTATAATTACATATTCAGTCATATAAATACATAATATGCAGAAATAGAAAATGCATATGCATCCTTATAAATACATATGCATAACTGGAAAAATACATATGCATAACTGCATATGTCTAACAGAAACATAAAACTAACAACGAAACATTCAATTTAAGTTGATTCAACATCAATAATCAAAATATAACTGTCAAGTTCTACAAAAATTTCAACATGAAAGTAATACACGAAACTTAAGAACTATTAAAATACGTCTTTGTCCATCTAAAGTTAACTGTTGTCAAAAATAAAATATTAAAAAGTAAACATCAAATTTCAAGAACTTCAGTGTCTTCTGTTATCCCAATTTTTCTAGGAAGACCCATTGGTGCTTCATTATCACTTTGTTTCTTATCTTCTTCTTTTCTCTAACCATTATCCCATAAAAGTGAAGCGTATCTTGTGCGAAGAAGGTATGGATCAAAGACAACATAAGGAACACCTTCATCAAAAGTAAGGATCTCAGCATATGTGATCATATACAATCCACAATCTCTGCGTTAAAAATTGAATATATACAGTTATACATGTAACATGTATATTCAGTACTTACAAGTTTCCACTTGGTTGTTGAGGAAAATCATTCGTAAAACAAACATCAAATAGATCTAACTTATCTTTATTTTTGTAATATGGATGGTTGTCAACATCAATACTCTTTTTTTCATAGAAATTACAGGCCACGAGACATAAAGGTATAACATCTGCTAACTTTTCAATTTTGGCAAGCACAATAGCATCATGACCAACAGAGGACAATGAATCATATATGTATTTTCAAATACATTAAAAAATATAATTACATATTTAAAAAGTGTCACATATGTATTTTCTACGTACCAATTAATGAATAACAAATACAACTACATATCAAATACAAATCTTAGCAGTAGCAAATACAAATACATATCAAAATGGTACCAAATACATATCATAATATTCTCAAATACAAATTACATATCTTAACAATAACAAAAATACATAACATAGTAATAATGAATAACAAATACAATTGCATATCAAATACAAATATTAGCAGTAACAAATACAAAAACATATTTAAACGGTATCAAATACATATCATAACATTCCCAAATACAAATTACATATCTTAACAGTAACAAATACATGTCTTCACATTAACAACTACAATTTCATATCTTAACATTAACTGAAAAATAAGTACAAACCTAATCAAATAGATATAAAAAATACATATATGTACATATTCTCCATAATCTATAAGCATACAAATACAAAAATACCTCTTGCACTTTCTCTTCTCCGAATTCATAATCAGATGAAACAGTACTTGCTATTTTACTAGATTCTCCTGTTTCGATTGACTTCCTCTTTTCACAGATTTTTAAATTTTTGTGGATTTTGGAGATGAAGATTTTATTAATGCTTTCCATTTCATGATTTCCACAATCTTCTCTGGATCACTACGTTGTTTCGATCTCACCTCTTCTATGCCAACACCTCTCTTCGACTGAATATGAATAGATTTCAAGTTAATATCGTCTTCTTGTGTTAAACCAAGACTAAATGATGATAGTTCATCGGAAATAAAATTTACCGGTGGAATACCTCTAATTGAACTTCTACGATGTGCGTGTTCTACCATTATAGCAGAAAGCCACAATATTTCAACAAAAGAAAAACAAAACCCCCCAAAAAAATCCAAGCAGAAAGTTGAAGAAAAAATTTGAAAGAAATAAAATATATAAATTATATGAAAAAGATAACATACAATAACTGTAAAAATTAACTTACCTTATTTGATGGAGCACAATGTTTATCACCAAATTGAGAGAAAAATTGGAATTTGAAAAGAATAGGTTAGAAGATACGTTTGATTGGAGGTAAGTGAAATAGCGGAGTGAAAATAAGAAAAGGTAAAATAGTGGAAAAACTCACGCACTTTTCTATAAAATGGGTAAAATATTGCTACTTTTGATATAACTTGTAATTTGGAGAAAGTGTTGTTATTTATTGAAATCAAGGTCTTAAGTATGCTAGTTTCCGTAATTTTTTCTTTTAACTTCACTAAATGATCCCTTCCTAATTGGGTCATTTTGGCTCAGGTAGTTCAGATATGGTTCATATACCATACTGATACAATTCATATACCCTACTGATGCAGTTCGCAAAAAAAATAAAGCAGTGAATTCATGGGTGAAAATTGTATCATTGTTATATAGAATGTGCATGTTTAAATATGAAGTGCATAGAATTTGTATCATTTGTTGTATAAAATATTTGTATATATAAGATGCATATATAATTATATATTTATAGTACAGAATATACATATATATATATATGTGTGTGTGTGTATGTGTGTATGTATGTATGTATGTATGTATGTATCGAAATTGTATCAGTATTGTATAAGTTGTCAGCGAAAATGAAATTAAAATTCAATGGCCAATTTCGAGTCAATAGTTTCAGCAAAAGTGTTATTTGTGTCCTTTCCCCTATATTAGAAGTGTGAAATCCTTAGAAAAATGATTCAAACTTTTACCCTTCATTAAAAAACTACGCTTTAGATAAAATTATTTTTTCACTTTTTTCTATTACTATAATATTAAATATTTATTATATTTAATATTTTTATTTGTGCGTGGATATTTCTTAACTTCTCTAAATATTTTTAATTTTATTTTTCTTTTGAGTTTATTTATGTTAGTTTTATCGATATTCATATCTTGGGGGGTGATTATATGGTAATTGGTTAAATGATTTACTATAGTATTCTTTATTTTTTTCTCTTAGTTTTTGTAATTCTTCTATATTATTTTGTAGGTATTCTAAATATTCTATATTTTTTGCTTCAAAATATCCAAGTAGATTGTATTTCATAAGTTTTTCTAACAATATTATTTCTTCCATTTTTTTCTTCAATATTTTAAATATTCATAGTCTATCATTTTATCCTGTAGTAATTGTAGATTTACAAATTTTTGTATAATAATTAATCCTAATTGTACTGTAATGTATATCTAATTCTAGATTTTTAATGTTATTTATTATCTTGTGTTGTTCTTCTTGTAGCGAGTTTTTTAAATTATATAAACTATCACATGTACTTTTTCCTAAATTTTCTAGGGTTTCATCTATCCATATTAATTTTTTTTTTAGATTCTCCATTATTTTTCTAATTCGGTTTCTATATTTAATTTCTTCATTTAGATTATCTTGATTTTCTCTAGTTTTTCTAATATATTCTAACATTTCTTAATCTGAATAATATCCATCTGGGTAATTATCCAGGTATAACTGTTCTATCCAATTTATAGTTTCAATTTCATAGTCTAATACTTTTTCTAATATTATTCTCTTAATATCTATAATTTCTATATCTCTAAGTATATATAAGATTAATATTTTAAGATTATCTATCATTTAAAATTGGTTAAATACTTTATTATAATATTTTGTAGTTGTTTGTTTTAATCTCATTAATTCTTCTATATTTCACTAAGAAATTGTATATATTTTATATCTATTTTCCAAAATTCTAAATATACATAATTTATCATAGTTAGTGTGTGGGTTTGGTATGTAAGTATTTATAAGAGTAGTTCGGTAGGTGTGGAATATAATTAATTCTAGTCATAAAATATCTATCAAATATTTTTTTCAATATAATTTTTCTTATATCTACTATTTATATATCCTTAAGTACATATAAAACGAGTATTTTAAATTTATCTACCATTTCGTCAGATATATAATTATCCATTTTTCATAAAATTGTTATTTTCAGAATATTCCCTTCAATCATGCACATAACAAAATATGATCACTTTAGATTGCTATATACTAGATTATTCTTAAATAACATATTCTTCGGTCACTATTAGCATGGTAATCTGGATACTTTTTCCTTAAACAACGTCTCTACTCTAGTTACTCCCCTATCACGGCTTTCTTGCCTCACCGGTTTCACCTTTAGGATGGCATAGTTCATAGGGATTTTTCTCCTTTTCCACTTTGCTAATAAACTTCTTAACATGCTATTTTTTGAATAATTCTACTATAAAGCAACTAACATGAACTTATTTTATCATATCATGATTGTTAGGAATTTATGAATTTAGCTATTCATAATAGTAAATGAATATACCTGTTCTGGTAGTTTTGATAATTCTAAGTTTTGTTCCTCCATAAATTTTTCTATTGAAATATACCTATTTTTTAAATAATCAAAATATTTGTTGTAGACAAGAGAGAGTTTTTTGCTTCAACGCATGAAGGTTTATCTTCATCTGAGCAAGTGCTCGTTTATTTATATTCATAGAAATGAAAACGCGTACACTGTTTTTCTTTACATTTGTTAGCTACTTTACAAAAGTAAAAAAAATGTTTCTGCAAAGTCCTAAAGCTAATGTCTAATCTAATAATGGCACTACTTGCCAAAAAAGACTAAGAAAGGTCAAAAAGCCTAAGGCTACTTACATGATAATTTACGTAAAGCTATCTAGCTATTTTAAATCTTCCATATGTCTTTTTCACCTTTAATAACTTGAATTACTTTCTTTGTCTTCTTTTTTTATCCGTAGTTATCTTCTTTTTATTGCTCTGTATCTCCATTATTGCTTCATATCTTGCATCATCCAGCTGTCGTTTTTATCTTCTTCTATTCTAGTTGAACTTCTGGGATAATATTATCTTCTTCATTACATCTTGAACATTGATGATCTGGATATTTGTGTCCAATTATCTTGTAATATCTTATCAATAATCCGTCTGAAATAAATCCTCTCTTAATTGCCCTTGCAGTAGATTACTTTTCTGGATTAAGTAATGTCATTATCCATTGTCTAACATCTTCCATATCTGCTTGTCGTAGTTCTTTTGAATTTGAATAAATCATCTGATGGTCTCTTGAATAATAGCTCCATATTCGGTTTCCATTGGTATAATTGTTTGCTAGTTCTTGAATAATTGTAGCTAGTCCAATAAGTGATTTGTTTGCATAAAAATTAGGTATCTCGATTCTGGGTATCTCTGGCTGCTAAACAATATCTTCTGGTATAATTATATCTCTGGTTAATCCTATTTTTACAACTTGTATAACTGGTTTTATCTCATCGTATAATATCTCTGCTGGTGCAGTATAACACTTTATATAAAATAGATTTTCTTTGGTTACTCTTTTATAGGTGTTGAATACTTTTTGTAATTCTTCCATAGCTGATAGTTCTTCTCCATCTTGGGTATATATGGTATTTAATAATCCATAGTCGAAACAAGTTTTTATTAGGCTTGGGTTAGTTTTGGGTAGTGCAATTAGCTTGTTGTGACCTTGTAATCTTTGGGTTATATAGTTTGTGTTGGATTCTTTGATATCTGTAGCTCTGGGGTTAAGGTTTAGAAAAGTTTGTACTCGGTAGATATTTTCTATGTATTTTTGGGTTGTATAGTTATAAACTGTTTTATCTTGGTTCAGACTGTCTCGATATGTGGTAATTTGTGGGGGTATGTTCAAGAGGTCTTTTTGTATTTTTGGTGTAAATGGTTTTTCAAATGTCTTATTTAAGTTCATATTCTGGTATCTTTGTCCAATAACTCTTTTTCTTGTACCTGCAATTGTAGATTGATAAACGTTATGGGTTTTACGGAGTGTCCCAACGTCTCCTTCTAGCTTTGGAATTTTAATGTCTTTCGATCGACATAGCTCTGCACACTGCTGAGTTAGCTGATTTGTAGCTACAGACTTCAGTTTATCTTCATTAGTCTTTAGTTTTTCTATTTCATTACCCATACTGTCCCCTTTCATTGAAAGCGTAGTTAGGGTTTTGAATATCTTTTCTAAAGAATCATTTTCTATTATATCAGTCTGTGTATGTAATCTACAATAACGTTTTTGTTAGTACTAATTACTTCAATTGTAAATGTAAAATTTAATATATTCAATACTAGTCTCCAAATCTGTTTTGTTGTAACTGAATTTTGTATTTTCTTTGTTAGCCACCAACGTACCTGTGTATTATCTGTTCGTACAATAAACTTGTTATATATAATATATGGCTCAAATGCTAATAAACATTTATATAATGAACATAATTCTTTTCTATTTATTACCCATTTTATTTCTGTTTCATTAAACGTTCCTGAATAATATCTACAATGATGTTCTATTTTTTCATTTTCATACCTATATTTAAGTACTCCTCCATAACTACATTCACTAGCATCTGCTTCTACTATATATATAAATTTTCTATTTTCGTCGGGGAATTGTAATTTTGGTAATTCTTTACAAAGTATTTTTATTTTCTGGACTTATTTTTTATCTTCTTCGTTATAATTATATTCTACATCCTTTTTTAATTTTTTCTCTAAAGGCTTTAGATTTTCTGCTAATTTTGGTATATATTCCCTTACTTGGTTTACTAATCCCAAAAATGATTGCAATTTCTTTTTTATATGTAATTCTTCTTTTGAATTTATTATTTTTTGTACTATATGTTGTTGCATTTTTACTCCACTTTTATTTATTTGTATTCCTAAAAATTCTATCTGGTTTTTCATAATTTCAGCTTTCTTTTCACTTAAACTTATTTCCGATTTTTCTATTATATCCGTAAATTGATTTTAAATGTTCTTCTTTGGTTTTTGTACATAATAGTATATCATCTATATATACTATACAATTAGGCAATTGTTTAAAATAACTATCCATAAAATGTTGATATCTATTTGATGCATTTTTATATCCAAATGGTAGTACATTCCATTCATAAAATCCTTGTGGTACCGTAAATGCGGTTAATTCCTTAGATTCTTTTTCTAACTTTAAATGGTAAAATCCTGATTTACAATCAAATTTACTAAGTAATTATATCCTTGTATTTGTCTTATTTTTAATATGTTATTTGGTATTGGGTAATTATATGTCATAGTTTTTGCATTTAAATTTCTATAATCAATAACCATTCTACTTTTTCCTCTTTTTTGTTCACTATGTTCATTTACTATAAATGTTGGGCTATTATGTTTACTATTACTTTTTTGTATATATTGTTTTTCTAATAATTCTTCTATGTGCATTTTAAATTCTTTTAAATCGTCAAAATTATATGTTAATGGTTTTTGAATTATTATGTTATTTTTATCTATTAATTTAATTTTTATAGTGGTTTTATGTTTTTCCCATCCTTTTAATGGATGTTCACTATACAATTGTTCTAATTTTTTCTTAATTTTTTCTATTTTACTTATTGAAAATATAGTTATTTCCTTTTTATTTATTGAAAATACGACCAGTTCTATTGTATCTTCAGTATTTTTTATATTTTTTAATTTTTTTGTAATTTTTTCACTTCCTTCTATCCAATCAGTTTTCTTTCTTATTTTATTAGTAACTCTTTTTGCTCTTACTTTCTGTTTACATGGTGTTGTAAACCACCAATCCGTTCTAGTTATTATATGTGGGTATAATTTATCTAAAAACGGCATTCCTAAAAGTATATCTTTTGATGTTAGCTCATAATTATAGATTTCTTCTATTGTTAATATTTTATCTCATACTTTTGTTTTTACATTCTTAGCTTTATAAGTAATTAAGCTTCCTTCGTTATTAAATCCTTTAACTATTATTGGTGTTTTTAATTTATCTCATTTACTTTTTGATAAACAATTATATCTACATAAATTAGCTTCTGCTCCTATATCTATCATAGACGTATAATATCTACTGTAATACCCTTCTTCTACTATCTTCATTAATACATATATTTTCATATCATGTAAAAGTTCTTCTTAAGAATAATTTCTCTCTGTTATATGTTATAGATAATTGTGTATGCTCTATATTATATGAAAATATATTTGATTAAAGTTACGAAAGTAGTATATATTTAGATTTATTTGATTAATTTATTATGTGATTAATTTATTAATTATGACTGATTTATTTGATAAAACTAAATTTAGATATTCCCCAAAATATTATTTAGATGAATAAATTACAAAAATTACCAAAATATAAAGAATTAAAGCAAATAATATCTAAAACACGTAAAGAATTAAAAATAAGGATAGAAAGACTACAATATAAAATAATTGCCGGAGTTAGTAAAAACTCAATAAATGCACAAAAAGAAGAAATATCAAATTTAGAATCAACAATAGATAGTCTAGAATATACATACCAACATGATCTATTAACAATTAAATAAAAATGAACAAAGAAGAATTTATAATAGATGAAAAAATATATGAAAACCATGAAGAATTAAAAATAAAAATAGTATCTTCTAATCTAGGAAGAAGGTATAAGAAAATAGGTGAACATTTATATTTAATGTTAGAGAAAGAAGAATTAAAATTAAAAGATAAATTGACAGCTATGGTAAGAATAGAAAAAGAAAATGAAGAAATATATAGAAAAAAGAAAATAGAAAAAATAAAACAACAAACTATAGAAGAAATACAAAAAATAGAAGAAACTAAAAATAGTAGGATTGCTGAATTAAAAAAAGAACTACAAATGCTAAAAGATTTGTATGAAAAAAGACAGAAAGAAAAAGAAGAAAAAGATATAGAAAAAAAATTATTAAACGAGATAAATCAATTTAAAGAAAAATTAGAAATAAATACAATGGATATTGAAGAAACAAATAATTATGATTCAGCAGATAGTGAAACATATACAGAAATCTTAACAAATACAAAAAATTTAGAAATCAATGAAAAACAAGAAGTAATTAATGAAGAAAACTTAGGAAATAGAAACACAGAAATAAATACTCTTGATAAAAAAGAAGATGAAAATATAATATCTAGAACATCAGAAATAAGAAAACCTACATATTATAAGAATAAGTTTAAAAGATATAATTTAAAGGATGAATATGACAAATGGACACCAAAACAAATAGTTAATAAAAATTATAATTTTTTAGACTTAGATTGTGTAATAGATACAGAAAAAACAATACAATTATGGATAGGATATATGACAAAACAATTATTAGATAATAATATAAATGTAACAGATGCATCAGAATATATAGAAAGAACACTAATAGGAACAGTGAAATTATGGTTTTCAAATTTAACTGAAAATAGTAAAAGGGTATTAAGAACTGACAAACCTACAGAAGAAACATCATCAACAACTACAACTAAATTAACACCTATAGAATTATTAAAAAAATATGAAATAGCTATAAAGGACGAATTTAGCAGCATGACAACAACAGAAGAAGAACAAAATGAAGAAAAAGATACAAATAGGAATTTAATGTTAAAATTAGCAATATGTAATATGTGTTACATAGATGAATATACTTGCTCATTTAAAGAATATTATTATAAAGGAACATATAATACAGAAGAAAGTAAAGAAATAAGAAAATTATATTTTAGTAAATTACCTGAACCATTTAGTTCAAAAATAATAAAAAGTTAGGATGAAGCAAAAATAGTAGATACTCTAGGAGCAAGAATAAAATTTTTACAACAATGGTATAGAAACCTATGTGAAAAATATAGAGAAGAAATAAAAATGGAAAAAACATTAATAAGAAATTTAGCATGTTGCAAAGATAAAATAGTACCTCAATTTGGATGCGAAGAAAGATATTATAAGAAAAGAAAAAGACATAAAAAATGTAAGAAAAACTAAAAATTAAAATATAAACATAAGAAACCAAGAAAAAGATATTATGTAAAAAATTATAAACATAAAAGACCATATAGGAAAAAAAAATCTATAAAAGAATGTACTTGTTATAATTGCGGAAAATTAGGACATTTAGCTAGAGATTGTAAATTACCTAAAAACCCAATAAATAAATAAATATCAGAAATAAAAATAGAAAATACAGAATATATGTAGATAGATTATATAGATTACGAATTAGAAAGTGAAGATAGTATATATGAAATTTCAGAAAATGAAACAGATAATGAAATAGATAGTGAATTAGATAAATTAAATGACTGAAGAAGATATAAGAATAAACCAAATAACTGAAGATGATATAAAAATAATAACAAAGGAAGAATATTTAAATGAAGAAGGAACAAATCAAAAAATAATATTTGATAGTCATATATTTGATGAAATAAAAGGAAAAGAATTAGATTTAAGTGTAGAAAAAATATTTAAAATACCAACAATAAAAAACATATTTAGTAGAAGAAAAGAAGAATACTACGTAGTAGGCAAAAAAGAACATGCAATAGACTGTAGATATGCAAAAGGTAAAGCTAGTATACCACTAGAAACAAAAAGGATAATTAATAAAGAAATAAACGATATAAAAAGTAGAGACCCAATAAAATATGTACACCTTGGAGGTACAGAGATATTAATAAAAGCATGTTTCAGAGAAGGAATAGATACACCAATAGAATTATACCTAGCAGATGATAGAATTATAAAACCTATAGAAAAAGTATAATAACTGCCATAAAAGAAAATTTAATATACCAAAAAATTAAATTTATAATAAGTGTGAATTATTCAGTAGCAATAACAGATAAAAATATAGATAAATCATTAGTATTATATTGGAAAATATCAGGAATAGAACTAACCCCAGGAAGTAAAATATTTACAGCAAGATGTAAAAATCTATATGTATTAACAACAAAACATAAAATAATGGGAAAAAATAAAATTAACAAAATACAAATAGAAAGTCCTTTCGAACAATTTGTAAAAACAATTGATAATAATGATTATAGTTATAGAGACATAGATATAGAAGAAAATTTAGAAATAATAAATGATAGAATAAACACAACAAAAAGAATAGCTTATGAAAAACCAGAATCATCAAGTTCATCAAAAAGACCAAGTTATGAAACAAGTTCAACAACTAATTTAAACCAATATTACATAACAGGAACAATAAATGAAAAAGAATATTTAATACTCTTAAATACAGGACAAGAAGAAAATTATATAGCAAGATATCTAATAAAAAATGAGGAAATAAAATCTGACAATAATATATGTCCAGATCTACCAAGAAGCTTAATTACTTATAAAACTAAGAATGTAAAAACACAGGTATGAGATAAAATATTAACAATAGAAGAAATCTATAATTATGAGCTAACATCAAAAGATATACTTTTAGGAATGTCGTTTTTAGATAAATTATACCCACATATAATAACTAGAACGGATTGGTGGTTTACAACACCATGTAAACAGAAAGTAAGAACAAAAAGAGTTACAAATAAAATAAGAAAGAAAACTGATTGGATAGAAGGAAGTGAAAAAATTACAAAAAAATTAAAAAATATAAAAAATACTGAAGATACAATAGAACTGGTCGTATTTTCAATAAATAAAAAGGAAATAACTATATTTTCAATAAGTAAGATAGAAATAATTAAGAAAAAATTAGAACAATTATATAGTGAAGATCCATTAAAAGGATGAGAAAAACATAAAACCACTATAAAAATTGAATTAATAGATAAAAATAGCATAATAATTCAAAAACCATTAACATATAATTTTGACGATTTAAAAGAATTTAAAATGCACATAGAAGAATTATTAGAAAAACAATATATACAAAAAAGTAATAGTAAACATAATAGCCCAACATTTATAGTAAATAAACATAGTGAAACAAAAAAAGGAAAAAGTAGAATGGTTATTGATTATAGAAATTTAAATGCAAAAACTATGACATATAATTACCCAATACCAAATAAGATATTAAAAATAAGACAAATACAAGGATATAATTACTTTAGTAAATTTGATTGTAAATTAGAATTTTACCATTTAAAGTTAGAAAAAGAATCTAAGGAATTAACCGCATTTACGGTACCACAAGGATTTTATGAATTGAATGTACTACCATTTGGATATAAAAATGCACCAGGTAGATATCAATATTTTATGGATAGTTATTTTAAACAATTGCCTAATTGTATAGTATATATAGATGATATACTATTATATACAAAAAACAAAGAAGAACATTTAAAATTATTAGAACAATTTACGGATATTATAGAAAAATCGGGAATAAGTTTAAGTGAAAAGAAAGCTGAAATTATGAAAAATCAGATAGAATTTTTAGGAATACAAATAGATAAAAGTGGAGTAAAAATGCAACAGCATATAGTACAAAAAATAATAAATTCAAAAGAAGAATTAGATACAAAAAAGAAATTGCAATCATTTTTGGGATTAGTAAACCAAGTAAGTGAATATATACCAAAATTAACAGAAAATCTAAAGCCTTTACAGAAAAATTAAAAAAGGATGTAGAATATAATTATAACGAAGAAGATAAAAAACAAGTCCAGAAAATAAAAACACTTTGTAAAGAATTACCAAAATTACAATTCCCCGACGAAAATAGAAAATTTATATATATAGTAGAAGCAGATGCTAGTAAATATAGTTATGGAGGAGTACTTAAATATAGGTATGAAAATAAAAAAAATAGAACATCATTGTAGATATTATTCAGGAACGTTTAATGAAACAGAAATAAAATGGAAAATAAATAGAAAAGAATTATGTTCATTATATAAATGTTTATTAGCATTTGAGCCATATATTGTATATAACAAGTTTATTGTACGAACAGATAATACACAGGTACGTTGGTGGCTAACAAAGAAAATACAAAATTCAGTTACAACAAAAGAGGTTTGGAGACTAGTATTGAATATATTAAATTTTACATTTACAATTGAAGTAATTAGTACAAACAAATCAAGACAAATCAAAAACGTTATTGCAGATTACATATCAAGACAAAGCTACACAGACTGATATAATAGAAGATGATGCTTTAGAAAAGATATTCAAAACCCTAACTACGCTTTCAATGAAAGTGGACAGTATGGGTAATGAAATAGAAAAGCTAAAGACTAATGAAGATAAACTGAAGTCTGTAGCTACAAATCAGCTAACTCAGCAGTGTGCAGAGCTATGTCGATCGGAAGACATTAAAATTCCAGAGCTAGAAGGAGACGTTGGGACACTCCGTAAAACCCATAACGTTTATCAATCTACAGTTGCAGGTACAAGCAAAGGAGTTATTGGACAAAGATACCAGAATATGAACTTAAATAAGACATTTAAAAAACCATTTACACCAAAAATATAAAAAGACCTCTTGAACATACCCCCACAAATTATCACATATCGAGACAGTCTGAACCAAGATAAAAAAGTTTATAACTATACAACCCAAAAATACATAGAAAATATCTACCGAGTACAAACTTTTCTAAACCTTAACCCCAAAGCTACAGATATCAAAGAACTCAACACAAACTATATAACCCAAAGATTACAAGGTCACAACAAGCTAATTGCACTACCCAAAACTAACCCAATCCTAATAAAAATTTGTTTTAACTATGAATTATTAAATACCATATATACCCAAGATGGAGAAGAACTATCAGCTATCGAAGAATTACAAAATGTATTCAACACCTATAAAAGAGTAACCAAAGGAAATCTATTTTATATAAAGTGTTATACTGCACCAACAGAGATATTATACGACTAGATAAAACCAGTTATATAAGTTGTAAAAATAGGATTAACCAGAGATATGATTATACCAAAAGATATTATGCAGCAGCCAGAGATACCCAGAATCGAGATACCTAATTTTTATGCAAACAAACGACTTATTGGACTAGCTACAATTATTCAAGAACTAGTAAACAATTATACCAATGGAAATCGAATATGGAGCTATTATTCAAGAGACCATTAGATGATTTATTCAAATTCAAAAGAACTACGACAAGCAGATATGGAAGATGTTAGACAATGGATAATGACATTACTTAATCCAGAAAAACAATCTACTGCAAGGGCAATTAAGAGAGAATTTATTTCAGACGGATTATTGACAAGATATTGCAAGATAATTGGATACAAATATCCAAATCATCAATGTTTGAGATGTAATAGAGAAGATAATATTATCCCAGACGTTCAACTGGAATAGAAGAAGATAAAAGCGACAGCTGAAAGATGCAAGATATGAAGCAATAATGGAGATACAAAGCAATAAAAAAAAGAGAACTACGGATAAAGAAAGAAGACAAAGAAAGTAATTCAAGTTATTAAAGGTGAAAAAGATATATGGAAGATTTAAAATAGCTAGATAGCTTTACGTAAATTATCATGTAAGTAGCCTTAGGCTTTTTGACTTTTCTTAGTCTTTTTTGGCAAGTAGTGTCATTATTAGATTAGACATTGGCTTTAAGACTTTGCAGAAACATTTTTTTTACTTTTGTAAAGTAGCTGACAAATGTAAAGAAAAACAGTGTACGCGTTTTCATTTCTAAGAATATAAATAAATGAGCACTTGCTCAGATGAAGATAAGCCTTCATGCGTTGAAGCAAAAAACTCTCTCTTATCTACAACAAATATTTTGATTATTTAAAAAACAGGTATATTTCAATGAAAAAATCTATGGAGGAACAAAGCTTAGAATTATCAAAACTACCAGAACAGGTATATTCATTTACTATTATGAATAGCTAAATTCATAAATTTCTAACAATCATGATATGATAAAATAAGTTCATGTTAGTTGCTTTATAGTAGAATTATTCGAAAAATAGCATGTTAAGAAGTTTATTAGCAAAGTGGAAAAGGAGAAAAATTCCTAAGAACTATGCCATCCTAAATGTGAAACCGGTGAGGCAAGAAAGTCGTGATAGGGGAGTAACCAGAGTAGAGGCGTTGTTTAAGGGAAAAGTATCCAGATTACCATGCTAATAGTGATCGAAGAATATGTTATTTAAGAATAATCTAGTATATAGCAATCTAAAGTGATCATATTTTGTTATGTGCATGATTGAAGGGAATATTCTGAAAATAACAATTTTATGAAAAATGGATAATTATATATCTGACGAAATGGTAGATAAATTTAAAATACTTGTTTTATATGTACTTAAGGATATAGAAATAGTAGATATAAGAAAAATCATATTGGAAAAAATATTTGATAGATATTTTATGACTAGAATTAATTATATACCACACCTACCGAACTACTCTTATAAATACTTACATACCAAACCCACACACTAACTATGATAAATTATGTATATTTAGAATTTTGGAAAATAGATATAAAATATATACAATTTCTTAGTGAAAATATAGAAGAATTAATGAGATTAAAACAAACAACTAAAAAATATTATAATAAAGTATTTAACCAATTTTAAATGATAGATAATCTTAAAATATTAATCTTATATATACTTAGAGATATAGAAATTATAGATATTAAGAGAATAATATTAGAAAAAGTATTAGACTATGAAATTGAAACTATAAATTGGATAGAACAGTTATATCTGGATAATTACCCAGATGAATATTATTCAGATTAAGAAATGTTAGAATATATTAGAAAAACTAGAGAAAATCAAGATAATCTAAATGAAGAAATTAAATATAGAAACCAAATTAGAAAAATAATAGAGAATCTAAAAGAAAAATTAATATGGATAGAAGAAACCCTAGAAAATTTAGGAAAAAGTACACGTGATAGTTTATATAATTTAAAAAACTCGCTACGAGAAGAACAACACAAGATAATAAATAGCATTGAAAATCTAGAATTAGATATACATTACAGTACAATTAGGATAAATTATTATACAAAAATTTGTAAATCTACAATTACTACAGGATAAAATGATAGACTATGAATATTTAAAATATTGGAGAAAAAATATGAAAGAAATAATAGTATTAGAAAAACTTATGAAAGACAATCTAATTGGATATTTTGAAGCAAAAAGTATAGAATATTTAGAATACCTTCAAAATAATATAGAAGAATTACAAAAATTAAGAGAAAAAAATAAAGAATACTATAGTAAAGCATTTAACCAATTACCATATAATCACCCCCCAAGATATGAATATCGATAAAACTAACATAAATAAACTCAAAGTAAAAATAAAAATATTTAGAGAAGTTAAGAAATATCCACAAGTTATCCGCACCCCACCCCCCCTACAATTGGTATCAAAGCTTTGTTAAATAGGTTTTTGATAATGTTAATTAATTGGAAGAAAGTAGTATTAAGAAGGGAAATTTTGTCAAATCAGATTTCATTTATATTTAATTTAAATAGGTTTATAGAATGGTTATAAAAAAACGAAAATAAGGAAGGTAGGACTAATATCATAAACCATAAAGGAGGCAAGTATGCTTAAGCGAACCCAAAGGAGGTCTTTCAAATTTTATTGTCCATTTTCAAAGTCTTACTTTTTTCTTTTGATATTTATTTCATGATATCTTTTGTTTTAGATCTAATTTTTGAACATTTTCAGCGTACCTTCATTCGTATTTGTTTGATCGAGTTTTTGGAAGGTCAAAAGTATTTATTTTAAAAGTAAGGTGTTTGACCAAACTTTTGGGAGAAAAATATTTGTGATATTTGTGAAGAGTCGTATAAGTTATTTTTCACATAATAATGTTGAACGAGCAGAATAGCCTTAAAATATTGATTAAGTTTTATACCCTTAATAAGCTCTAATCCTATTTAACATACTCTTAAAACCAAAGTTCTAAGTAGGCGTTGGTCTATGAAAAATAATCACTATTTGAAATTTTCAAAGTTGGAGTTGGAGTTGTGTTGGTCATAGGTTCTGCAATAAATATTTAGAATTTAAATGTAATTATTTTAAAAAATATAAATATTATTTGAACATGAAACATAATTTAAATGGGACTGTTTTTTGAAATAAAAAATTTAGGATTTTTTTGACTAAAAAAATTAAATAGTGAAAAAAAATTAAAATGAAAACAAGATTTTGGGTGGTTTCCAAATTTCAAATAAACCTTCAAGTTGTATTTGAAATTTTAATGGTCAAACAGTATTTTCTCAAGAAAATGAAATAATATTTCGAAAAATTATTCATGGCAATTAGGTAAGAATTGTGGAATTGATTTGATGAGTCGATTTAAATTTGATAATCTAGAACTCATAGTATTGTTAAAAGAAAGAGAATTGTTGTATATTTTTTAAGTCAAAAAATGTGATAAGTAAAAGGAAATATTACGTTTTCTATCGATTAATGTGATATGCATATGCAACACACGTGCCCTAAACTAGTAAAGAGTAAAACAAAGAGCCAGGGGCAGATCTAGGAAGCTGGGTGGGGGTTTTTGCAAAGAAAAAAAATGCATATAAACATCGTTAGATTGTTTAATGCAAGATATAACAAAATTTCTTAGTCTGCAACTTATAGCAAATTTTTGTATAAAAAGGAAAAAAAAAAATTGTTTTAATTAAAAAAATAAAATACAAATTGTATATAAGGAAAAAAAAATTTCATACCCATAAAAGAGGATGATAGTTAATATCAGGATATCAATCGTCCCTCTTTTTCTCTCTGGAACGATTTTCTCTTTCTTCATTAACAACTATACGATTTTTCCTCAATTCTTCATTATCAAACATCAAATTTCCTGATTTGTGCTAATTGTCTTTTTCTTCTTCTAAAAATATATTGGTATAAGTATTTTATTTGAAGCGAAATTCATACTAAACAACGTTAATGCATGAAGCAAGATGGGATGTGACCGGTATTTTTTCGTTTTAGTCAACTAATTGTTCGATTTTATTTGTTCCGTTCGAAATTCAATTTTTCTATAGTAAAATACATACGGAAAAAGATAACAAAAAGTAATTAAAATCGTTTTCATACCTTAACTAATTGCGATAATGTTAGTTTTATTGATTTGAGTATAAATAGTTACCATAGTTTTTTATTTTCTTATTTTTTTTATGTTTATGTCTTGTCAGTATTAAAATATGTTGAAATTATCAAATTTCATTTGTTTAACATTTTTTTATTTTTTGATGTGTATGTTTTGTCAGTTTTAAAATATGTTGTAATTTTTTAATAACATATCTTTATCGATTATTGGGTATTAATTACTCAATAATTTTGTATTAAATTTGCAGGTAGACCTAAAGATTTTTCTATAAATGAGATTATGTATGATGCGAATACAAGTATAAAGGATTACTAAATGCAACAGCAAAATAACTCGAGATTGACATCAACTCAATTCAAATTGAGATTAAGTTCTTGATAATTAATAAATGTCCATCAATGATCATACACAATGATACATGAGTCATAGTATATCTAGATTAAAAAAAAGGACTGTTATTAATGATCATACACAATGATAAAGTCATGTTAAACTTTTGTTATATTTCTGCATGATGTTTTCAGATATTGGAAGATATTTTTTATTGATTTTATGAAAACAATTTTATCTTTAGATTCAATAATGTAAATTTTCTATTTCTGAAATTGTAGACTCAATATATTATGTAAATTTTTATTCATAGTGTGATCACACATATGTAAAATGCAAAACAAAAGTAGATAACCGATAAAAAAAAATTAAAACTGCATAATTATTGATTTCAGACATCTGATATCAATTTTAATATCAAAAAAATACTTGATATAAATAAAATATAGTGGAATAAGATTTATATCACAAATTTCACATATTTCATCAAATTTTTAGGTCGTTACATCATCCACCACTAAAAATCTAGTTCGCCCTCGAACTAAGGCAAAAGAAATACCTGAATCAATAAAGAGCTGGGGATAAGAACTACGCATATCGGACTCAACCTCCTAAGTTGCTTCATCTACAGGTCGATATCGTCACTCGACCTTAACCACATAGATCACTTTAGAGCGCAACCGCTTAACATTCCCAGCCAAAATAGAGATCGGCTCCTCAACAAACGACAACCGCTCATCTAGCTGAACTGACTCCAATAGTATGAGACTCATCCAAAATATAGAAACGAAGCATAGAAACATGAAAAACAGGATGAACAGCAGATAGATCAAGGGGAAAAGCCAACTCATAAGCCATATCACCAATAGTTTGAAGAATCTCAAATGGACCAATATATTTGAGGCTAAGCTTGCCTCTCTTTCCAAACCTCATCACACCCTTCATGGGTGAAACTCAAAGGAAAACACGATCACCAACACCAAATCTTAAGGCACGAAGTCTATGATCAACATAGCACTTCTACCTACTCTAAGCCTCTCTAAGTCTATCCTGAATGACTCAGACTCTATCCAAAGACTCGCGAAGCAAGTTCGTACCTCGAGGTCTCACCTATGAAACATCGAACCAACTCACTGGGAGCGACAACACCTACCATACAACTCCTCAAAATGAGCTATGTCAATACTGGAACGGTAGCTATTATTATATGCAAACAATGTTAAAGCCAAAAGTTGCTCCCACTGGACACCAAAGTCCATCACGCATGCGCGGAGCATCCTCCAAAAGCTTGATAGTCCCCTCTGACTGGCCTTCTGTCTGGGGTGAAATGCTATGCTTAAATCAATCTGAGTACCCAACTCATCCTGAAAAGTCTTCCAAAAGTGAGATGTGAACATAAAACCTCAATCTAAAATAATGGACACAGGCACACCATCCAGACACAATCTCACGAATGTAGATACGGGCCAACCTTTCAGCACTGAATGAGACCTGAATCGGAATAAAATGAGCTGACTTGGTCAATCGATCCATGATGACCCAGACACTGTCAAAACCATGAGATGTACGAGGCAAACCAATCACAAAATCTATAGTGATCCATTCCCACTTCTACTCGGGAATTGGTAACCTCTGAAGCAACCCACCAGGCCTCATATGTTTGGCCTTCACTTGCTGACAACATAGGCAACAAGCCACAAAATCTACCATATCTTGCCTCATACCAACCCACCAGTAATGTTGCCTCAAATCACGATATATCTTAGTCACACTTAGATGGATAGAATATCTGGAAAAATGGGCCTGCTCCAAGATCAACCTAATCCAGTCACCCACTCTTGGCACATAAACTCGGCCTCTAATTCGTAAAACTCCATCTGAATCAAGTGAGTCTTCCTTAGCCTCCCCAATCAATACATTATCTCGAATCGACCCTAATTCAACATCATCAAACTGATGAGCCCAAATCTGCTCCATCAAAGAAGGTCTAGCCTCCATAAATGCCAAAACATGCCCAGGTGTCGAAATATCAAGTTTAACCATCTGGTTAGCCAAAGACTGAACCTCTAAGGCCAACAACCTCTCTTGGTTCACAAGATGTGCCAAGATACCCATGCTAGTCGACTTTCGGCTTAAGGCATCCGCAACCACATTAGCCTTGCCCAGATGGTAGAGAATAGTCAAATCATGATCCTTAAGCAACTCAAGCCAACGGCGTTGCCGCATATTAAGATCTCGCTGGGTGAAGAAGTATTGCAAGCTACAATGATCTAAGAAGATCTTACAAAAGACTACATACAAGTAGTGCCTCCACAACTTCAAGCCAAACACAACTGCGCACAACTCCAAATCATGGGTAGGATAATTCCTCTCACGAGGCTTCAACTAACGAGACACATATGCAATTACCTTGCCCTCCTACATCAACACAATACCTAACCCAATACCTGAAGCATCACAAAAGATGGTAAAACCCACGTCTTCCTTGGGCAAAGACAATATAGGAGCTGAAGTCAACAAATCCTTGAGCTTTTGAAAGCTCGCCTCACAAGCATCGAACCACTGAAAAGAAATCTTCTTCTGGGTCAACTTGGTTAACGGAGCTGTAATGGATGAAAAATCCTCAACAAAACACCGATAATAACTTATTAAGCCAACAAATCTTTGAATTTCGGAAGGTAAAGTAGGTCTAGCCCAATCACGAACTGTTGCAACCTTGGCTGGATCAACCATAATACCTTCCTTAGTCACCACATGACCCAAGAAAGAAATAGACTCTAACTAAATATCGCATTTAGAAAACTTAGCATACAACTTCTCATCCCTCAATCTCTGAAGCACAATACGCAAATACTCTTCATGCTCAATCTCACTCTTGGAATACACCAAGATATCATCTATAAATACGATAATAAAAGAGTCAAGATACGGTTGAAACACCCGATTCATCAACTCCATGAACGCGGCAGGGGCATTGGTCAACCCAAAGGACATGACCAAGAACTCATAATGACCATATCGAGTCTGAAAAGCTATTTTTGGAATATCTGAAGCTCTAATCCTCAACTGGTGATAACCGAATCTTAAATCAATCTTAAAAAACACTACAACACCCTGAAGCTGATCAAATAAATTATCGATGCGAGGAAGAGAATACTTATTCTTAACTGTCACCTTATTCAACTGCTGATAATCAATACACATCCGCATAGATCCATCTTTTTTTCTTCACAAACAAGACAGACGCACCCCAAGGTGAAACACTAGGTTGGATAAATCCCTTATCCAACAACTCCAGCAATTAATCCTTTAGTTTCTTCAACTCTGTTGGGGTCATCCTATAAGGAGGAATAGAAATGGGCTTGGTGCCAGGCTCAACATCAATACTGAAATCAATATCTCGATCCAGGGGTATACCAGGCAAGTCCATAGAGAATACATCCACAAACTAACGGACAACACGGATAAAATCTAAGAAAGGAGACAAAACAATACTGGTGTCACGAGTATGGGCCAAGTAGGATAAACATCCCCTCTCAACCAATTTACGAGCCTAAACATAAGATATAATCCTCTTAGGACTAGAATGAAGTGTACCCTTCCAAGCTATCCTTGGCACACCCGGCGAAGCTAAAGTCACGGTCTTAGCAAAGCAATCTAAGACAACATAATAAGGAGCCAACCAATCCATGCATAAAATAACATCAAAATCGACCATCTCTAATACAAGCAAATCTACCAAAGTCTCACGCCCGATAAAAGTCACAACACAAGATCGATGCGCCCGATCCACCACTAAAGAATCACCTACCTTGGTAGATACACGAATAGGCATGGAAAGAGGCTTACTAACAGAATCAAAACCTGAAGCAAAATATACAGATACATAGGAGAAAGTCAATCCGGGATCAAATAATACAGATGCAGGTCTGAAAAAAATAGGGATGATACCTGAAATCACAACGTCAGAAGCCTCTGCCTCAGGTATGGCTGGTATAACATAACACTAACCATGACTACTAACTGCTTGGGTGGTCCCACAACCACCCACTGCTTGGGTGGCCCCACGACCACCCCCTCGAGCTCCACTACCTTTGCACCTTACACCTCTGGTAGCATCTCTACCCCTCATAGCTGGAATAAGAGTAGCCCGAACCACTCGGCGGGGATAGTCCTTGGCCACATGGCCAATATCATCACACACATAACAACCTCTACGACCAGTCTCAACAAAAAAAGGTACAACTAAGCCTGAACTGCCACCCTAAATTACTAAACTAGAAGATCCACCACCTGAACTCTGTAAAGCCTCCTGCACTGGCCTACCATGGTATCCACGGTAACCGCTAAAATCTTTGCCTCGAGAGATCTGACTCCTGAACTCACCAAAACGGCATGCCTTCTTGGCTCCTTCATAAGATGCACTAAGAACACCCTCTGTCATCTTAGCATGATCCACAATACTCTAAAAAGAAGCTCTAAACACAACCATCTGAGATATAGCCAACTGAAGAAAGACACCCAAACCCTTCATAAACTTTTGAATCTTCTCAGACTCAGTGGAAATACTATTATAGAAATATCTGGATAGGGCATAGAAGCGTGCCTCATACTCAACAACTGTCATGGAGCCCTATGCTAAATGATCAAACTTGTCCCACATATGATCTCTCAAAGTGAAAAAGCATAAATCTCTCCAGAAAGGCATCAGTAAACTGATCCCATGACAACTCAGGAGCACCAACAGGCCTACAATCGACAAACAATCTCCACTAATCTCTCGCAGTATCTCTCAACTGATAGGATATAGTATAAGCCACATTATTCACGCAGAAAGAGTGAAAGACAACTTAGAATACAAGGTATGAAAGAACTTCGCACGACAAGGAATAAAGATAAGAAAAGTTTCCTAAAGACATCCTCTAGCCTCTCAAAGATAGATACGGACGTCTACGTACCGATCTACGAGACTTTATTATACATTCCGTTCTTACACGGTTGATACCAATGAAACCTGGCAGCTCTGATACCAATTTGTCACGACCCAAAAATGAGGTCATGATAGCACTTGTCGCACGTACCTTGACAAGTAAGCCTATCACCCAAACTGATACAAAAAGAGGAAAAGATAGAAATATCCCAAGGTAAGACTTCTAGAATGAAGCCGAACCATAAAGTAATCATAACTATGCAGAAAAGACTATCCAAAATACCGATCATGTCCAAAACCAGGTGTCAATAGTGTAAGAACTACTAATACAATCCAAGAGTCAAATACATTAGAAAAATACCCACAAAGAAATAATATATATCTCTGAATAATAATAAAGACATAACTACTATAGAAAGATAGAGGTGAACTTCAGACGCATGAATGTCCAACCGCTACCTTGAAGCTCCAACAATCACCCGACTCAAGCCAGCTGAGGCATACTCGAGCTAGGACCTGCACCAAAAGGGCGCAGTAGGCATGAGTACGGTCCACTTGTACTCAGTTGGTATTATAGGCCAACCAAGCAAAGTTAATAAATAAAGCATACAAAATATACACTAAGGGTATGTCACCTGTAATCAGAAAATATTCCACAACGGTAGCCCACACCACTTGCACTAATAGTTCTAATATATCACATATATGGCAACATTATAATAATACAAAACACAAGTATACATTATATCACATATAAGTAGAACAAGAGGGAACATGCATATACAAGATCATCAAATACAAGTAAATGAAGATAAGACAATTACATAAATGGCAAGTTAATATGAAACTACAACACAATATAAACACAATAAAGTAAGTGCAATGTATGTGATGATAATGATGATGATGATGCACGAGGTCGTTGCACAACCTACGAGATCATCGCACAATCCTCGTATACACCTACAGAGGCAAGCCTCCTAACGCAGGACCCATGGGGGGTTTGTCAACCCGTATAACATCCATATATATCATATCTTCTTTTCGGCACATTCCTCATAAAGGTGTTATCAGGTGTTGCCAGTGTTTCTCAGATGTTGCCACGGTAGTACCAATGTTTCATGAATGAGTATGATATAAAGATGCAATGCTCACAACCAATCACAATGAGTATTTCCACAATCAAACACATGATAAATTTTCATTACCAACAATAAAGATATATTTTCACAACCACATGAGTCAATATTCACTCATTATTTCATTCATGAATTTTCACATGCCTCATATGCCAATAAAGTATAAATATAATCGCAATACACCAATGTTATCACATTAAGTATTTTTACTACACAATATATTTATTCACATGTATTCAAGTCTATCAATATCACATAAGACCCCACACGGTCACATATATCACATAATATCTCAATTTTAATAATTATATCACATATAGGCCCCCACACATTCACAACACATAGATAGCCATTTTTATGATTAGTTCCCACCCTTAACATGCATCTTGTATCATCATTTACTACCCAGCCCAGTCTGAAAGAGTTAAGTCATAACCTACCTTAAAAGTCAAAATCGGTCTGCTACACTTTGAATCCACGACCTTAGTTTTCACGAACGATCTCAAACTCAACTAAAAATATTAAATATGAAATTTATGCATCAAAATAAAACCAACGACACTCATATTGACTACTTTTGGTTCGGGGTCAAAATGAATCCTCGAAATGAGTTTTTGAAAAAGAAGGGCAAAATCAAAACTTTACTTTAAAAACATGTTTCCCATAATTTTAAGAATCTACAACTGAAAACCCAAGTCAAATTGAGTCAAAAATGAGGTTCAAATCGACAAAAAACTATTTTTGAGCTTTATCGGGTAATTTTTTTGAAATCTGGATTAAAATCAAGAATCAGAGTTATTTTAAGGGTTAAATTGATGAAAACTAGTAATTATAAGATAAAAATATTATTCAAGTAAAAGGAAGTGAAATTGGGATTTAAAATCAAGCCCTAAAATTTTTGAAGTTTTGAGAAATTAATCAAGAAATTACTAAGAAAATGGTGAATTCTTACCTTAAATCCGTAATAAAACCAAGAAATGGGTGTTAATCTAGCTTTCCAAGCTCTCATAAACTTTAATTTTAAGCTCTCACACTATTTTAGGATTTAAATCCCAAGAGGTAAGATGAAAATGAGCGAAATGGGTCAAAAAGATGTAAAAATCTGCTATTTATAGCAGATTTTCTGCAATAGCTATTTTTTTGGTCGATCGGACTTCGATGGGATGTTCGGGATTCGTTTGGAGTCCGATACATGCAAACGAACTATGCAACCATACTAAATTCAACGTTCCAAACGCGATGGATATCAGATTTTTAAAAAAATATCGTTTTCTCAAAGTTGACCCCCAAAACTTAAAATTATAATTTTCCAAATCGAGGATCAAAATGAGATTTAAAAGCTGTAAAATCATATCAAACATGATAACACCCTAAAATTGGCATTCTGAATATACTGGAGAAGTCGTATTTTTCATCCGAGGTCATTTCGACCAAATGTGGGTCCCACACCCAAATTTTCAAATTTTCAACTTTTCGATTAATAGGTCGAAATAAGCTCGGGTGCCCCGGAACCCAAATCAAAGGTGTACCCAACCTAAAATCGATATTCCAGAGCTGCTGGCACTGTCCGTTCATCCATCCATCGCACGGATCAAAAGATATCCACATAAGTCTAAAATAAGGCTCTCGAAGCCATCAAAAACCACAATATCGCATAAGTGATTTCAAAATGCATCAAAAATCATGTCAATCACTCCCACACCCCAGAAATAGCATAATGCAGCTATGGGGAGGGGTAAAATATTCAGATCATGCAAAATCACAAATTTCACATAGTTCATTAAATTTTTAGGTCGTTACACTTCTTCCGACCTATCCTAGCTTTGGTGGACAAAATAACATGGTCAGTGATCGTGGTGTTGATGACAGGTATTCATTAGAGTTATTCAAGGTCGAGAGAAATGTAGACAATATAGAAACTTATTTAAATACATGGAGAAGTAGGAAGAAAACATACACAGAGGCAAATTCAGGGGAGCAATGAGAGAGGGACCAAGAAGCCCAACAATGACATCATAATCCGGGATCCATTTGTCAATAAAATTCATCACTAGAACTTTCCCTTCTAGGTTCACCTCCAAGAACCTAAAACCACAACCCCAGAACAAAATTGTCACTGTTACAGTGAAAAAATGTAACCTTTGAAACAAACAAACAAACCAAAAAAATAAATTTACTTCAAATTTTACCATTTGGACTTGTTACTAACATTGATATAGATCATCTTGTGAGACACTTTCTTTTCCTCTAGTGTCAGAAGTTCCCTTTGGATAAAGGGACCTTAACATGACAAAACCATCACAATTCAGAAAAATTGAAACCAAACCCATGAAAATTTGCAAAAAAGAAACGCACATACACTAAAAAGGGGTAAAAATCTAATAGAACAAGAAATTTACAGTCTTTAGAAGTACACTTTAGCTAAATGTACCTCAGAATCAATAACCATCACTATTGCAAAATTCATTGTCAAAAGAGAAACAACAACAAAAAAAACATTAATTGATTTGGGCATATTATCAAAAACGTTTAGTGCATCAATGTACAAATTGAATATAATCATGTGAAACTAACCAAAAGAATAGAGAACTACCAAATACTCACCAAATTTCATTACTATTGATCGGATGCATTAGAAAAAATGCAAAAATATTTTAGCACATACCAGAAGCAATTGATGGCGGCATCAACTGAGATATGGATGACTTCGATGCTGGGTTTTTTAGATGGAAAATGGAGAAGACAGTGGTTTGATTCCAGATAGAAGATTGCCAAAACTTGGATCAAAGTGGACAACAACGGAAAGAACAATTTCAACTTTGATTTTCTTCTAAAAGGATGGAAAGAAGTGAGATTTTTTTGGATGAGAAAAGTGATGCGACTGGTCTGTTCAAGCAATTGAGAGAGTGTCGAGAGTCTTCTAGAGTTATTATTTGACAAAGATATTATTATGTAAAATTACAAAATTATCTTTGGTAGTTCCTCTACTTACCTTTCTATACCATCACAAATTCAGAAAAATTGAAACCAAACCCATGAAAATTTGCAAATAAGAAACACACATACACTAAAAAAGGGTAAAAATCTTATAGAACAAGAGTTTTACAGTCTTTAGAAGTACACTTTATCTAAATGTACCTCAGAATCAATAAACCATTACTATTGCAGAATTCATTGTCAAAAGAGAAATAAATAACAAAAAAATCATCAATTGATTTGGGCATATTATCAAAAACGTTCAGTGCATCAATATACAAATTGAATATAATTATGTGAAACTAACCAAAAAAATAGAGAACTACCAAATACTCACCAAATTTCATTACTATTGATCGGATGCATTAGAAAAAATACAAAAATATTTTAGCACATACCGGAAGCAATTGATGGCGCCATCAACGGAGATATGGATGACTTGGATGCTGGGTTTTTCAGATGGAAAATAGAGAAGGCGGTGGTTCGATTAAAGATAGCAGATTGCCGAAACTTGGATCGAGGTGGACAACAATGGAAAGAACAATTTCAACTTTGATTTTCTTCTAAAATGATGGAAAGAAGTGAGATTTTTTTGGATGAGAAAAGTGATGCGACTGGTCTGTTCAAGCAATTGAGAGAGTGTCTAGAGACTTCTAGGGTTATTATTTGACAAAGATATTATTACGTGAAATTATAAAATTATCCTCGGTAGTTCCTCCACTCACCTTTCTCTCTCTCTCTCTCTCTCTCCCTCTCTCTCTCTCTCTCTCTCTCTCTATATATATATATATATATATATATATATAATAAAAACTAAAAGAATCAGAAGAAGTCAAGTGACATTATAAGAATAAGCCACTTGACAATTTAAAAACAATGAACAATAATATTGTAATAAAAGTTTTAAATTAAAAGATTAGATATTTGTATTTAAGAATATTATTATTTATTTTAACATTATCATTAGCTTAAAATTAGGATCGTAATATTGAAGAGTTCTGAATGAACTCTTACTATTCATAAGCTTATCCCTTTTAAATATTATTTAAAATATATTCAAATATTAAATAAAAAATAAAATATTAATCTATATAATAATAATAATAATAAAACTACTACTAATAATAATCATAAATTATGATAATAGTAGTAGTAGCAGTAGTAGAACACATTTAACCACAAAAAAGAAGCAGTAGTACACGTAGTAGCACTATTTTTAATTTAAAAAAATGTAGTAGTATAGTATAATAATAATAATAAGAATAACAACAACAACAAAAATAATAATAATAATAATAATAATAATAATAAATAGTAATAGCAGTAGCAACGAGGTGCCGGCGCCGGCAGCAGCAGGCAACAGCGGCGGCGGCGGTAGGGGTAGAAGCAGCAACAGCAAGGGCGGCAGCAGCAGCAACAACAACAACACCACCACCACCACCACCACCACCACCAACAACAACAACTTGACAATTTTAAGACAATGAATAATAGTGTTATAATAAAAATTTTGAATTAAAAGATTAGATATTGATATTTGTATTTAAAAATATTATCATTAGCTTAAAATTAGGAACCTAATACTGAAGAGTTCTAAATAAACTCTTACTATTCATAAACTTATCCCTTTCAAATATTATTTAATATAATTAATTAATTAAAATATAAAATATTAACCTAAATACTAATAATAATAATAATAATATATGATGATAATAGTAGAAGCAGTAGTACACGTTCAGCCGAAAAGAAAAGTAGCAGTACACATAGTAGCAGTGCTTTTAATTTTGAAAAATGTAGTAGTATAGTATTATAATAATAATAATAATAATAATAATAATAATAATAATAATAATAATAATAACAACAACAACAACAACAACAATAATATATATATATATATATATATATATATATATATATATATATATACATACATACTTTTATATATATATATAAGCAAAACTAAAAGCAAGACAAGAAGATCAATTGGCAAGTTATTAAAAAGCTACGTGGCAGTTTTTAGGACAAAGTTAGAAAATATTGTAGTAAAAATTTGACTTGAAAATTAAGTATTTGAATTTGAATTACATTATCCTTTAAAAAATACTAAAAACAGAAACCATAATTAAAGAGTTCTAATAGACATTTACTATTTCAAGCTTATCTCTTTTAAAATTTAAATATTATAAAATATATTTAAATATAATTTATTTACACATTAGGAAAGGATAAACATATAATTAAAATAATAAAATTAATACAAATAATAGTACACAAGTTGTTGTACAATTTAAAAAAGAAAACGTAGGAGTAGTGTTGACAATAATAATAATAATAATAATAATAATAATAACAACAACAACATTGGTATTGGTGGTAGCAACAACAATAATCGTAGTAATAATAATATAATAATTACAATACTGATAGTAATTAAAATAATTCATACAATATTTTTTATGAATATTAAATTATGTGGTGTAATGGATAAAGTAACAATGTAAAATTTTAAATAGCAATTTTAAATATTTTATCCCATTCAAATATGAATTATAAGATAAATATGTATTGTTTTTAAAAAAGTATGAATAAGAAAGAGTAACAACCTAATCTTTTTATAATAACTACGTTTAAATTTGAATTCAAATGAATTTGAGATGGAATGAAGTTCTTATCTTCTGAACCTCTCTTATATATATCCTCCAATAATTAGCTAATGTTAAACTTCTTTCTTCTTTTGTTACTGATCATTAGCTCCATTTACTGCATTTTCATGTTTTTCATTGATTAAGTTTTTTTTTGGGTTTTAACATTTTTATTTTTTACATGTAGATTAGTGATAATTCTATTGCAGGCTATTTTTTCTATTATATCCATCTCTGAATTCAAGTAAGTAAGTATTTATTTTGATATTGAATTTCAATTTTAAAAATAGTTAAATTGGAATAAAGTTTATCTTCTTAACCTCTCTTATATATATACTCCTATGTTGCTATATAATTTTAAGTTTCTTTCTCTCTTTTTTTTTTTTTTTTGTAATTGATCATTATATTCTTCACATTCTTCACTTTTTAGATCTTTTTTTGTTTAGATTTTTACTATTATATTTAACAAGTTATTTTTTATCTACTATGTTCAAGTAAATAATACTTTTTTAATCTAATTTTATTCGTTTGATTTTTGCTTAATATAAATAAATTTGAATACATAAAAAAAGATTAACTTTTATTGAGAATTTTCGTCATGTTGACGTTTATTGAGAAATTAAGCTTATTTTTTCTATAATTTAATGTAAATTTAATATTTTTTAATTAAAATTAATAATTTAAAATTATATATTTTTTTTAAGAAATAGTAAATATATCCACTAGGTAAGAAATATGCCTATTGCCACAAAGAATAAGAATTTTAAAAATAAACAGCCATAAAAGAAGATTCTTTAAAAAAACGTGCAATGTATTAGTTGAATTAATTGGTGGTGGAGTAGAGGTGGAGGGGGGGAGGGGGTCATTTGGGTGAGGGGTGGTGGATTTGGGAGATCTTAGTTGAATTAAGTTAGAAGATATAATAACAAGTATAAATAAAATATTTAAAAGATATTAATAATAAAATCAAACAATGAAAAATTACGAACAGTAGAACAGAATTAAATTTTTTTAAATAAAATAATAAATCATATGTGCTTAATTTTTTAATTGAGAGTGATGAATTTTAAAATTTGAAATTAGAAGTTTTGTAATTGACACAATTAAATACTTTTTTGAATTGGAATTCAAAATTAAACCTTTTAAGAAGAGTGATGTTAGTTGTTGAGGCTGAATTGATTGGGAAAAAAATTAAAATTTGAACTGAAAGGGAAAGATTGTAATTACATGTTTTAATTGATTAATATAAAGGTAAACGTCCAACAACAAAATTAATAATTATTTAATATTTTTAAAAAACAATCAATGGAATATAATTAGAGAAAATACTAATATTATTATTTTCATATCAAAACATCTAAAATAATTGTAAATTAATTAATTTTATTATTTTAAAATGAATAATCTAACATTTGTTAATAAATATTTTTTTAAAAAAAGTTCACGCATCCCGCGGATACTTATACTTGTAATAATAATAATAGTAGTAATAGTAATAGCAACAAATAATAGTAATAGTAGTAATTGATAACTACTAACATTATAAAGATAGTTAGTTATCACACTAAAGAATTTTAATCAAGCTCTTATTGTAGTCTAACCAATTCAATAAAATATTATTTATTTTATTAATCATTTAAATTTGAATGGGAGGTCTAATATTTTCTCAAAGATAAACTTATAATTTTCAAAAAGAAATATCAAATTTTTTAAAAATATATTAGATTTATTAATCAATAATGCATGCTACACGAGTTGTTGCTGCAAAAAAAAATGAATAGAATCATTAATATCAAAAGAGTTATTATTTTAATTAGATACACACACACAAAAAAAAAATATTGAAAGATAAAGAACTAAAATTTGAATCTATATAAATATAAAAGCAAAACTAAAAGCAAGACAAGAAGCCACGTGGCAATATGTTAAAAAGCCACGTGATAATTTTTAGGACATAACTTAATAATGTTGTAATAATAATGTATTAAAAATTTTAAAATATTTGAATTTGAAAATATATTATTCTTTATTTGAAAAAAAGACTTCATTAGCTTAAAAATTGAAATTAATGGTTAAAGAATTTTGAATGAACTTTTACTCTATCATGTTTATCTCTTTAAAAATTTAAATAAATATTATAAAACTATCTAAATATAATTTATGTCAATATTAAATAAAAGTTAAAAATATAATAATAATATTAATAATAAATAATAGCAGTAAAATTAGTAGTAGTAGTGCGTAGTAGTAGTAGTAATAATAATAATAATTAAATAGTAGTAGTGACAATACATATGATAGAAACGGTAATAGAGTAGTAGTATTAGTATTAATAATAATATTAATAAAAAAAAGTAGTCTATATATATATATATATATATATTAAAGCAAAACTAAAAGCAAGACAAGAAGTCACGTGGCAAGATATTAATAAGCCATGTGGCAATTTTTAGGACATAACTTAATAATTTTGTAATAATAATATATTAAAATTTTTAAAATATTTGAATTTGAAAATATATTATTCTTTATTTGAAAAAAAATATTATTAGCTTAAAAATAGAAATTCTTGGTTAAAGAATTTTGAATGAACTTTTACTCTATCATGTTTATTTCTTAAAAAGTTCAAATAAATATTATAAAACTATCTAAATATAATTTATGTAAATATTAATCTCTCTCTCTCTCTCTCTCTTTCTATATATATATATATATATATATATATATATATATATATATATATATATATATATATATATAAAAGCATAACTAAAACAAGAAAAGATGCCAAGTGAAAACATATAAAAATAGCCACTTGACAGTTTTTAGGACATAAATGTAATTGTAATAAAACTTTTGAATTAAAGGATATTAAATATTTGAATTTGAAAATATATTACCCTATTATTTAAAAAAATAAAAATTCATTAGCTTCAATATAGAAATTCATTGTTGAAGAATTCTAAATAAACTTTTACTCTTTCATAAACTTATCTCTTTTAAAATTTATATATAAAGGAGATCAATAGTGAATACTATGTGGCATGCCTTAGAGGACTCCAAAATTATTTATCTTTTTTTTTGATGTTTTTGAACATTAATTAAGTTTTCTTCTACTTTAAATATTTATGTGTATAAAGAAAACTAAACCACTCTATCATTTATTCTATAAATGTTATCATTCATTGCTCTATTAAAAAGAAAAACATTTAAGAGTATTAAAGCTTATTAAGGAACGCCAAAAATTTCTAACAATTCTAAACTGATTTCATGATACAAAATTTATGGAAGAAGTCTAAAAGTTTTCCTCTTTGTTGGTAGTAATAAAAGAAATTTTCTTTCACAACTCATACATTTTATGTATTGTTAGGTTTGTAATTTTTTTTTAGTTTTTCGTGTATTTTTTTTTTCATCATTTATGTTTTCTTCTCATCAAACTAACATGACTTGCTTGCAAAAGAAGATTCATGAGAGCATTAGCAATAATTCGGTATGAAAAGTGTTACAACATCAAGTACAAGATTATTCTGATAGAAATTGAAAAAGGTATAGTTCTTCAGTGTTTCAATTTGTATGATATTTTTAATTTCTCGAGATTTAAGTTATGTACACTTTAGTTAATATTGAGAAGAATTGCAACTTGTAATAGTTTTCATATAATTTTTTGTCTATCTTTCAATTTTATAATATTGAGTTACTTCAATCCGACTTAACTTTGCAAAATTAATTAATCTGACTCTCAATAAGTCAAAACATCACCTAATTTGGGATTAAAGGTGTTCCTTTTAATTCAACATGTTAAATTATAACATGGAAGGAATTTCATATAAGGGATATAAAAGTTTGATTATATATGTAGCTACATTCCTTTTTGCGGCATTGCTTACATATTTTTTGCTTTTACGCATTGTTTTAATATATTTGTAAAATTTTAAAAATAAAAAAGCCATTGGTAAGTTACAAACAAATGTTAGTTGAGAAGTCTAAGAGTAAAAGTCTAATTATCAATAGCGGTAAGTTAGATTTATATATTTAGTTTTTTATTTGAGATTCATCTTCTTCTTTTAAATTCACTCATTCTCTAATATTTTCACTCATTTGTAATATAGGAGTACATATTATTATTTTTGTTGATACTCTTTCACTTGATCAGTCTCTATGATATGTATGTTATATCTTTGACAAACACCAAAATTCAAATTTTTTTATATTAGTTCTATTTCTATTAGACGAGATATATTCTATATGATTCGAAAAAGAATGATGAATAAATTCTACTGCAATCTAAAAAAAGCTCCCAAGTAATTTTTATTTCTACCGATCTATTTTCTTTTTTGGTACCTTAACATGTGAGTTTGCTTTTTGACTTGGAATCATTATCTAAAAAATATTAATATTTTATTACGTACTATATAATAGCTGTAGTTATTGGGGGTATCCAATCTTATAAATATTCCTTATTCACTGAGTTTTTTTTATTTCATTTCTTTTTTGTTTCAGGTTGAAGCGCTTAGAGAAAGATTCCCGACTAACAAGATTCTAATCTATTCACGACTAACAAGATACTAATCTATTTTAATTTTTCTTGTCAAGTCCATGTATTCATATTTCATGAACATCATATTCAATACCAATGTATTAAAAAGATATCATGAGAACTATAAAAAAAAATAAAAAAAAAGGGATGACAAGCTTTAAACTAAATGTGGAGATTATTTATATTTTATTCATTTATTTCAAACTTTTTATTTTTATTTAGTGAAATCTAAATATGGAATACTATTTTTTAATTTATTTTCTGTGTAAAAGAATTTCTTTATTCAGTTGCGCGAAGCACGACCAAGTACATTAGTAATAATAATAAAAGAAAAAATTAGCATTGGCGTAGAAGTAGTAATAGTGTCACCAGTAACAATATCATTATTATTAATCCCTTAATCCCCCCACCCCCACCCCCACCCCACCCCACAATTAAAAATTAGTAATTTAAAATTTGAATTGAAAATGAGTTGTTTTATGCCTACTAGGTTACTTTTTTTTTCAGCATATTCTCCTTCTTATTAGCAACTAAAAGTTTTTGCTCCTTTTTTCCTTTATTTTTGTATTTATATTTATCCAAATTAATATACTGATCTTTTTATGAAATTTGAATTCAAATGAATGTTGAGTTGAAATAGATTTCTAAATTCTTCAGATCCCTATATATACTCCTCCAATGACATGTAATATTAAGCTTCCTTCTTCTTCTTTGTTATTGATCGTTAGTTTTATTCATAAATTTATTTATTGCATTCTCCATATTTTTTATTTTTTAGAAATTTAACATTTTTATTTTTTATATACAGATGACTGATGGAGCTACTACAGATTAATTTATTCTCAATTTATCCATGCTTGAATACAAGTAAGTAGCATTTTTCTATTCGCTTGATTTCTGATAAAAATAAATTCATTTACGTAAATTAAAAATAAAACCACCTTTAATTGAGAAGTTAAGTTGACACTTTTTAAATGCTAACTTTTGTTATTACTTTTATATAATTTATTTTTAAAAAATAAATTCTCATATTAATTTCTGTGTTTTTATTTTTTTGTGATGAATTAACTATTTAATATGATGTTCGAGATCTGATAGTAAATTCGAAACTTAAATATTATGGGTTCAAGTTTGAAATTACACACCAACAATTCAATCTATTAGGTTTGGATTTATTATTTTCAAATATTCAGTAAATTGTTTAACATATGTACACAATTTAAGTCAATGACATATAATTATTCTCTAATTATTTCTAAAAAAAGGTATATTATTGATGAATTTGTTTCATCTAAACATGCAAATTAGATTTAATAAATTTTATAAAGTAGATAAAATTTAAGTTGTGATTGCTTACTTATTTTATTAGAATTTGAGATGAGAATGTTTTGATCGTAAGAAAAAAGGTAATCTTATAGATAACGTTACATATTTATTAAAATATTTAATCGATAAAGTCAAAAAAAAAATCGTGACAACTAAAACACAAGAACCAACTCAAATGTTTATAATGATAGGTTCTCATGTTGGTAATGCTTTGATTGAAAAAATAAAATGTTAAATCACTATAAACTTTTAATATTGTAGCTTATAATATAATTAAATATTATGTGCACAGTTACACATTAAAATTATTTTTCGTATAATAAATTTGTGATTTTACATTTTCAAGTAAAATTAATATTCAAGAATATTACATGCATTGTGGAAATCCTTTTGATTCTTAGGATTGGTTAATAATTTCTTTTAATCTGAGTAAAAATAAAAATAAAATAGAATATGAGATAAAATTATAGTTTGATAGAGGTGAAAGTATTTAACTTGAAGTTTAAATTATAACCATTTCTAATAGATTAGATTATTTTAGAGTCTTCTTTTAATCTATATTTTATTTATTTTGGCATAACAAAGCTTATTTATTTTTTAATTTTTATATAATGAAGTAATTAGATAGTATACATATTACTCTTTATAAATTTTAAATAAAAAAAATGAAGACAATAGAATAAAAATTAATATTATTATTGACACTTTGAAATTCTAAGTTGTAAACAGTATAATAAAGAAAAATATAAAACATAAATCTTTTGCAATTACATAATTATTTTACTCATAAAGATTTGATTAGGGATGGGAGAGTGATGGGTGAGGTGAAAGTGGGGGAGGTTCTTTTTCAGATTTCACTATTTTCTTTTCTGGCTTCGAGGGTATAATTTTTTTTTAAAATATTGAGGGTGGAAGTTATGGTGTGGAGATGGAATTGAAGGTAAAGGGTGGAAGGTGTGGAGATGGAATTGGAGGTAGGGGTGGAAGGTGTAAAGATGAAGGTGGAGGTGGGGGAGGGAAATTGTGGGTGGGTGGGGGTATGTGTGTGTGTGTGTGTATATATATATATATATATATATATATATATATAGAGAGAGAGAGAGAGAGAGAGAGAGAGAGTTGCTTGAAAGAGATAATTTAATGTGAAACTACTACAAATAATATGTTATTATTATTTGTGCATCGCACGGGTACGTATACTAGTTTAATAATAATAGTAGTAGTATATTAGAATATTGAATTTAAACTTAAGATAATCATAATATTTTAAAATCTTATTTTTCTAACAAATTCATATCACATTTAATTTTGAATTTGAATTTTAGTTTACATGCATATCCAACTTCTTTCTTCTTTTGGTAGGTGAATATCCAACTTAATAACCTCTTATATATATATGCACTTTGATTGAGAACCTCTTACACACACACATTCCTTGAGTGAGACACATATCAGTATAAGCTTTCTTTTTCTCTTTTAGTTATTAATCATTTTCCAATTTAAATTTTATTTATCTTGAAAGAATGTTTTATGGTCATTTTATTTACAGAGATATCAATTAATATTTCTTTTTTTACGTGTCTTAATTGCATACATTAGATGTAGTTAACATTTTTTGTTTATAGCATTTTGTGCAAATTACTAATTACTAGCTCCCAATGAATTACAAATTGAAGTTGCTCAATCTCTGTCAAAGCTTTGTATTCAATTTTTTGATCTATATATCGATAAGTGGCTAATATCATACACAAAGTTAATGGTTTGTATGAACCGATTTAGTCTTATGCTTAAGAAATAAAATTAAATTTATAATTATAATTTTTCGTACACTTATATATTAATATATATCTTTTTGATCTTAGAGAATTTCTATCGTAGAAAAAAGGAATATAGATAATGTCCATCATATTTCTTCATATAACTATTAAGCTATGTTGTTCCTGTTTAACTTAACTTTCTAATTATTTTATTGTTATTTATAATAAATATTATATTTATTTTTTCCGCAGTTATACTTATTATGGAAAGAAAAAATATAATCAATGCTCATCGTATTTCTCAAAATAACCATCAAGGTATGTTGTTGTACTTAATATAATTTTTTATATATTTTATTATTATTTATGAATGACTTTATATTTATCTTTTTGTTATAGATATACCTAAGGAAACTGAAATTCCTACAAATCTAATGTACGAAGATATCTCAGGAATCTGAAATGAATATATGAGAAATCAATAAATGTAATGGAGAATGAAAATATATAAAGGAACTTACTAGATCATTTTTTACAAACAATGCGTACAAATATATTTTTACATAGCTACTATATCTTCTAGGTGGTTTATAAAATGAAATTGCATGTATTTAAATATTTTGATTAATTTATTATTTTCATGATTTAACTTGTGAATTATGTTCATCTGTTTAAATTATTTTGCTAATTTTGTGAGTTGTTTGTACCGAATCAGTGGTACTTTTTCACTCCTTCTTAGTAGTTTCATGCACTTATAAATTCTTTTTAATTCTAAGTACAAAGTTTACTAATTCTTTTGAATTTGAATTAAAAATAAAAACTGAAATCGAGTATGAGACAAAATTAAACGTATAGATGTAGAAGAACTTTGATAAAGAAATTTTTTATGATTAATATTTGAGTTTGAATTTAAACTGAATATAAATAATTTAAGTTTGTGTGTATTTAAATATTTTTTTTGCAATTATTTTAAAAATTATATTGATTAGTAAGATATGATACGTAAATATTTATAAAAAATGAGCAAATATATAAATAAACACTGATAATCTATTATATGGGTAAAGGAGCACAAAGATATGTGTGTCAATGAATGAATAATTTTCTAGATCATAAATATAATAGTTGGATTACCAGTCGAGGTTTTTATTTACTTTTTTATTTTGAACTTTTTTGCAGATCAACTGAATGATTTTTCTTGATCGTATGAAGTAATTTACTATGCTAATGTTATGGAGAAACACATTTTCTAAAAGACTATTTTCTGATTTTTTTTTTTCTTGTATTAGGTGCATAAGTAAAAATATTTTTCTAAAGTATTTGTATATTTATGTTATACAAAATAATAAAATGAGTTGGGAACTTGGGATAGAGTGATGAATATTGTGGTTGGGAAGGAGAGGATATGGGATTGTGGTGGGTGGGGTAGGGTGGGGGTAGGAAGACTTTTTTCTAATGAGCAATATAATAAATTGTATGTGCTTAATTAATTTTTAACTGAGAGGTAAATTTTAAACTTTGGGATAAAAAGTTTTGGAATTAGACACAATCGACTAGTACTTTTAGTGTAATTATTGATTTTGAATGAACAAACAAAAAAAGTAAAATTTAAAATAAAAGATAAAAAATGTAATCACATATCTAAACTAAAAAATGTAATCACATATCTTAGTTGGTTATAAAAAATATAAAATAATAATTATTTAATATTTTACATTTATTATTTTTTATAACCATCAACAAAATTTAATAAAAATATGAATTTCATTCATTTCATAGCAAAACATCTAAAATAATTGTAACACCGACTCTATATTAACGATTAATTAGAATTTCATTATTAAATAATTTTTTTAAATATTTCGTAATTAATTTAAAATATGTTAATTTTTTTAAGAATAAAAAAAAAGCAACTCATATATTATTTAAATTGTAACTGGGTACATCATGAATCAAAGATGGGGATGTGCAATCCACTTTATAGCATCGGACCTAGAAGATAATATACTTTTAAAAAAAAAAAAATTAATTTTATTATATCAAATCAATAAGATAATATTATTTTAATGATACTTTTATAGAAAAATATTCCACACATCGCGCGGGTACCTATACTAGTTTATTAAGGTTCAGATGATTCACTTCCGTGGCTGAAAAAAGAATATGAAAAAAATATTAGTACCTAACTTTTTAAAAAAAATTTATATAATAGTAACGTAATAACTGTTTGAAAATTCTTAGACAACCCGCGTGATGCAATTATATAACTCAATATCTTCCCACGAAAGGTATTGGTCTTCATACATGGACTTTAGTGTAGACTTTCGAAATGTGAAAATAAAATTCCCAAAAGATTGATTCTAATACTACGTGAAAGCATATGATCATTCAATCCAAAATCTTAAGATATTTCAACATTCTTGTGCAATAATCCTTTATTTCATAAGCCTGAAGTGTTGTTTTTCTCGAATTTAGTAAAATCTATATTTTTCAATAAAAACTTTAAATACATGTTCAAATAATCATATGAACAAGCAAATGAAGTTTAAACTCTATATTTACAACTTTGAACTTTTAACACTAAGTTCAACCCAACTTATGAACATCAACAAAATGAAGTTCAAACTACTTTCTGAAAATAACAAAACCAAATGTTAAGAACTTCACCACTAGTTCAACCAACTTATGAACTATTAAAATGAAGTTTCAAGAACTTCAAACACAAGTTCAAACAGTTGAAGAACTATCAATATGAAGTTCAAACTATTTTCTAGAACAATAGTAAAACCAACTTTTAAGAAAAAGAGATGAAAAAGGAAGATTCAAGTCCACCGAATTCACAGTGTGTCCTTAAGAAAATTATTCCCCTCACGTATCTGAGGTTATGGAATATATCCTTCTAGGATAAAATGAATCACTTCGAGAGAATAGCGTACCTCAAATTCTGTCGAACTACGAACACACTCAACAACAACAAATCACATTATAGTTTTTTTTCAAGAAAGAAGAGTGTTTTTCTTCAAAATTTCATGTCTATACCTGAGGAAAAATTCAAATATTTATAGCCATCAAGGTGTTGCTTCATGAAGAGAAGCAATGGTTCAGAAAGGTGCACCCCTTCATAAAGGTGCAACTCTTTGAAAAAAGTGCAACTCTTCGAAAAAGTTACAACCCTATGGAAAGGTCTTAACCATCTAATCTGAAAAAGTACCTATTCAAATTGCATCCTTTTTCTTGGTGTCTTTCTAGAAAAAACACGTATTCATTTTTCATTCATACCTCTTAAAAATTTAAAAATCCCCCACATGAACGGAGAATGACTATTTTATAAAAAGATTATGAAAAAGTGTATGATTTACAAGCAAAGACTAGTTGCATTTGGATAAGTGGGTTTTCCTTTGAACTTTTAGTAGTGAACATGCATTGGATGCACTGGTCAATCTATATATTTGATATCTTTGAACCGTCGAACTTTAATGTACACCTAAACAACACAAGTCACCTAATTAGCCTCTTACCATTTATGGTACACATGATTTTGTTCGTTTCAGCCATAAACACGTCTCGATTTCATGAAAGCATAAAGAATCTACCTTTACTAATATTCTCCTTGAAGTGGCTTGCACTTCACCCTCACATATGAAACACCCAAGATCTTGGCCTTGCAAATAAAATTTTGGTTTTGAGCATGATGGCCAAGATACGATTAGACAAGCCAATCGTACCCTATGGATACGGGTCGTATCCAACCCCTCTTCCCCTATCGTACCTTAAATAACCTATGAATGATAGTATACTGTCCCCTATACGAGTGGCCCTCCCCTCAATTATGCCCTAACTATACGAGTCGTACCCAACATGATCGTATGGAGTGAACTCTCAACTTGAGTGGACTGTTTTGTATACAGTTGGTGTTTATGAGTTAGGGGTTGAGTCGTACCCTTTGGATACGACTCAAGGGTGTAAAATCGTACCCTTAACAGTGTGTAACCTAGGATAAGCCTAGGGTATGAGTCAGAGTACCACTCATACCCTAGGGTACGATTCTCTTAATGAGTCGTATGGTGAGTCATACCCCTAGACGAGTTCAATTTTCATCTTTTAACCAAGGGACTTATCATTATGTTCTACACCCTAAACCCTAAGACCTCTCACTATATAAGTGTATATGGCCTCCTTGAGCATATTTTGAGTGGATTTAACATCCTAAACTCTCTCTTAAACACTCTCAAAGTTCTTGGAATAAGATTGAAGGCTAGGGTTTGGAGGGTGCTTATCTAGAAGATAAAGAGCAGTCAAGTTCTTGGTGAATCGTCTTGCTTAAGGCATGCAACTCTTCCCCTTGTTAAATAACTCTAAACCCATGTATGTTACACTTGGATTAGTAAGTGTACATGGTGGTTTAGAAATTAAATGAAAAAGGTTTTGTTGCCTAATGATGAATAATGTTGATTCCTGCTTAGACTTGTGTTTATACATGTTTTAATGATGATTTACCTATGTGGGTACTTGTTGTATACGGTTTAACACGAGGTTCTTAAGTAACCCTAATTTTGATAATTTATACTATGAAAATTGCCTTGTTAAAAGTATGTACATAAGGTGTTTGTGAAAATGTCTAAGTGAATTATTTAGTCACATGAAGGGGAGCCTTGGAGTAACTGGTAAAGTTGCTGCCACGTGACTAGGAGGTCACGGGTTCAAGCCTTGGAAACAGCCTCTGGCAGAAATGCAAGGTAAGGCTGCGTACGATACACCCTTGTGGTGGAGCCCTTCCCCGAACACCGTGCATAGCGGTAGCTTTAGTGCACCGGGCTGCCCTTTTTTTATGTTGGTGATGTTTTGAACTAGGGCAATGGCCCAATAAGCATGAATGATTGATAAATGATATTGTAAAGGTATTGTGAGCCATGTACTATATAATTGAATGACTTTATTGAGTTAATGACTAATAAGGGGGTTGAAGCCTCTAAATATGAAAATGAACTTGATTTGTGTGTTGAGCCTAAATGTGGTGAAAGCTTGGTAATCAAATATGAATAGTTATGTGGGTCTTGACGACCGTAAATTGAATCGATTCAAGGCATTTAGTCTATTGAAATGATTAGTGGTTAAATGGTTTCATGAAGGTCAAATGTGTATCTATGGAATTGGTTTAGTGAACATGAATGAGTCATGATAATAATATAATAATTGTGAATGCTTGGTAAATTAATGATAAGAACCTTGTAAATCATGTAATGGATTAGCCTATGTCTTTAAATGGGGTGATGGCTTATGGGTTAAAATGTTTGAGTCCCTAGTTCGATGGATACGTTTAATGACTAGTTCGATCTATACAATTCATTTTAATGTTTAATGCCTAGTTCACAATAATAATAGTTCGAGTCCCTAGTTCGATGGGATGGCTTATGGTTTGAGTCCCTTGCCTAATGAATTTATTTAATTGGTTAAATTGGTTGACTGGGTTAAATTGGTTGGATTGGTTGAGTTGGTTTGGGGTTCGAATCCTCATTGACTAATGTAACAAAGAAGTTCAATGTTATAAAATTGGTAATGTGGAAGATTAAAAGTTACTCACTCTATGACACATGAATGATTGATTTGAGAATGCTTGTTATAATTTATTCCATGGTTTGGCATATTGTGTAACTATATGTACATATATCTTCATATATGCCCATATTTGTGTAGATATGACTGTGTTTAATGATTTGGTTTGGATTGAACAAATGTGTTATTTATCCTTATCCTTGGGTTACATGCTAGCGCTCCAACTTCTAACCGTCTTCGGACGCTATGTACCCACTCGACATAGGGACCGGAGTATCTTCTTCTTCTTCTATACAGTGATAAGGCGTTCGAACGATTCCGGTATTGACCTTGAAGTGGTGAGCTTCCATACTCTGGAAGACCTACTTTTCATAGTCAAGTTATTCTATGTCTTAGACTTATATATATTTAGTACTTGGCTATTGTCGGGGGAATGTCCCTACATATTATTGACTTTGGTTTGGTAGAGGCTTTTGTGGATGACTGTGGACTTGGGTGTATTGGCTAGATTGTTGACATTAATGAAATGTTAGATATTTTCTAAGTATTGACTATTGACCTTATATTTCTGCTATCTTATTATAAGGTTGGGATTCACCCGACCCTTGTGGTTGTTGTGATGATGGTTAGGTTGGGTTATCAGGGCGACCTTCGATTCATGTGGGCTTGAGGTACCTCTATGACACGGTCCGAGTTTGGGGCGTGTCAAGTTGGTAGGAGATCCTAGATTCATGGTCAGTTGGGAGTCCACAAAACTGTGTCAAGTAGAGTCTCTTTTATGGGTGTGAAGCGCGCCACACTTATAAGAGAGGGGATATGAGATATTTAGAAATATTTCCCTTTCTTGTGTTTCAATCTCAAGCTACATAGAGTCTAAGATCATGGATTCCTATGATTTCTGCTTGATCATCTTTAAGATCATGTATCCAAGAAGACTTGACATTCAATCAAGCTCTTCTGTCCCAACTGGGGGCAATATAGACAAAGTTCATCCAATTTCTGGGATTCTGACCCAGTCAAGGGCCGTGTCATCTGACTGTCTTTATGGGGTTCTACCTGTTCTCACTAACCCCACTATTGGAGTTAGAACTTCCCCTCAGTCATCTCAAAATGCTGGGTTTTATCGCTCCTTTGCTTAGTTGGCTCAGGTTGGTGGAAGGAGGTCTAGGAGGATGTATTGAGCGGGTCCTATTTTGCTCTTCGTGGCTAGTTCTCCCTACACAAACTCGTCGGGAGGTGGGTGTCTTCAGATTGATAATGCTCATAGGGAACAAGGTTCCTAACATCAGGTCAGCGGGGCCCAATCCTCATTCACCTATCCTTCTTGTCGATTTTACGGTCGACCACACCTTGGTTATTGCAAGAAAAGAAGGAACCGGTGTATTAAGTGTGGACAATTGGGTCACATGCAACAGGAATATCCTATAGTGGGTGCCGCTTGAGCAAAGCAAAGGATATCGGTTACCACTTTTCAAGCTCTTTATAACGCCTTAATTTTCTGAACCGAAACGCTACACGGTGCTCATGACCCCGAAGGACCATAAGCTAACCCATGACTGATATCTGTACCTGTAAACTGCATAATATCTCATAAAATGTGCGGAAACATGACCTGCAAGGCCATAAGGTTCAATACTGATACATATCTGAAAAACATGGTATAACAATACCAAAAAGGAACATAAATACTGAAGTCTGAACATCTAATCTGACATCTAGTCCGAAATCCTCTAACTGAACTGAATAAGGAGTTGAAGGAACATGTCTCCAACTAACTCCATGAACTGAAAAACTATCTGAAATACTGTAATAAAGTAATAATAATATTGTCCTTGAATGAAGAGGAGCACTGACTGCTGAAATCTGCAATGCTACTGCTGCTCTGAAACTCATACCTCTGTACCTATGGCGTCAAATAAAATACCATAGCGCAAATGCGTCAGTACGACTGAATGTACTGAGTATACGAGTGAGGTAGGCTAAATGCAAAGGGTTGTATATGCATGATCAATGCTGACTGATATGAACGTGAGAATACATACATACATACGTAACTGCAACTAATCTCGTGGTGATACTGACAACTGAGTCTGAATATTGACAACATGAGCTTATTGATGCTGAGATACTGAATGACTGAGTTTACTGATATTGAGATACTGAATGACTGAGTTTACTGATATTGAGATATAATTCACTAATAAGTGAGGAACTGATACTGTATTACTGAATACTGGGAGACTGATACTATATTACTGATAAAGGAATGATTGTTTCTGATAGTTCTGATTATGAAGAACTGATTTGAATTAACCGTATATAACAGTCCTGAAACTAAGCTCGTGATAACATAACTACTGAGTATGAATACTGATGACATGTATTTACTGATAACATATCATGAATGATAATTGAATTCTGATAACTGATATATCTGATAACATGAGTTCTAATAATTGATAGCATGAATGACTATATCTGATAGTCCTAAATCTGATGTAACTAGCTGAGTTCCGTACTGTATTTGATAGTCCTGATATCCTGAAGAACTATCTGAGTTCTTTTACTGAGACTGATACTAAAACTGTGGGAAGAAGTTATCTAACCGACATGCCCCAAATATGCTATAATAACTAAGCTGGGGTCCAATCTCTGCCTTGATTGGAAGGGTGTCAATACCGCGCCACTGGTAAGGACAAACTGTGAGTAACCCTCATCTGGCAAGTACTCAATGAGAATGGTGGGAACCCTAATCTGACAGGTTAAACCACCTCATAAACCCTAATCTGACAGGTTAAGATATCTCAACCTATGCTGGCTACAAAGTTCTGGAATACAAGGACTGCTTCTAAGAATCACACCCTCTACTGGCAGGTGAGTTCCCATCCTTGGGTTCACTCGGTGCTGAATCCTACTCCCAACTGAATGACACTGAACTGATTATACTGAACTGATTTCCTAGTTCGTACTAGAATTAAATGAACTTTTACTGATTGTTTTGTTTAACTGAACAGAACATGGACTGAGTTTATTGAGTTTCGATGACTAGCGGAACACTACTGAATTCTGTTAACTGACTAAATGCTACTGAGTTCTGTTAGCTGACTGAGTTTACTGATGTTTGAACTGAATACTGAACTAAATTGTACTGATACTGAGATTTACTGAATTCGATAGACTGATGGAATATTACTGAGATTACGTAGATTACTGAGTACTGAGTAAAACTGAACTGATACTGCCTTTACATGAGTTTTCCTGAGTCATGAGACTGACTGAAGTCTACTGAGCATGGCTTGACTGAAAGTATCGTGAAAAAATGACATGGCTCTAGGAACACAACTATATTTTTCGGGTAAGAATACCCCCAGGACTCGATAGGAGGAAACTGACACACATGACATGACTTGATCACAAGATTTGAGTCCACAATTCATAATATCATAAGCAGGGGATAGTGTACTTCATGTATTTATTCAATATTTCAAACATGATAGAGAAAGCATGGATATATTTTTGTGTACATAATTTATATCTCCATTATCATACATGCTTTATACCACAACAATAACAACACATAATTTGCATGGAAATTCATATTGGAGTGTATGACTAACATTAACTTGTTATTTAGATATCATGAAATCATGTAAATATGAAGTTCTAACATACTAGGCATTTTATCGAACACCTTGCATGCAATCTTTAAGGCATAGGTGGATTTCATACTTGCATTCTATCAATCCATCTAAAGATCATGTTTTTCAACTAACAACATAACTTTTATGAGATATACAGTCACGATACTATTATATAGCAAAACAAACAAGCATCAACATGGGTATGATCATATCACCACAACCAACCAAGCTTTTGTATTTTAAAGATTTATTCTTGAACTCCACGGATGAAAGGAATCCATGGATGAACACTACGCATACCTTGGAAGGGAGGTTCTTGATGATTGACGGAGGAATTTCCCTGAAATTTGATCTTCAAGCTTGATTGTGCAACCCTAGTTGTTTTTCTCCTATGGTGCTCTTGGATAATGAACTTTGAGATGTTAATAGGATTGTAATGTATTTATAAGCTATAAATTTTGTGAGGTTAGGTTTAGGGACATGTAAGGAGTGTTAAAAGACTTAACTACCCTCAAAATAACTCAAAAACTAAGTGTTTTCGTGGCTGAAATCATACATAGGCGCCGCATATGATATCACCTATATTTACATAGGCGTCGCATATGATATCGCCTTTGCTTTACATAGGCGCCGCATATGATATTGCCTATTCTTTACATAGTCGCCTCATATGATATCGCCTATGCTTTACATAGGCACCGCATATGATATCGCCTATGATTTCCAGTGGCCATGTGTGATTGGTTAGGCAACGTATTCAACTTTGAAAGGCCATAACTCCTTGCTCGGGTGTCGAATTTTGATAAAATTGATATCGTTGGAAAGATAATTCGATTCTCTACAATTTGGTGGGTCTAAATCTTCCAAAATGTCACATATAAATTATGTTATTCTTGTTCAAAGATGACCCTTGCAAAATCGAACACTAAGTCTTGATGGATTCGAAAACTGTTAGCTTACATCACTCTAAGCGACTCATATGAGGATGCTTAAGACATCGCAATCTATCCTATCGCTAGGATATTCATTGTAAGTCATGCACTAAAATGCTACTCACAGGATAGGAAGTTCCATACGTAGGAAAACTTATTCACTTCCTAGCTTAAAATATGCGGGGTATTACAATATCTCCCCCTTGGGAATATTCATCCTCGAATGGAACTGACTGAGAGGGGAAAATACCAACTGAACATGAACTGAAAATGAATAAATGAAACATGATCTCATGACTGACGTGACTGATGAACTGAATATATCATACTAAACATGCATATCTGATGCATGTATAACTGATTTATGAATGTAGGACTTAGTGTTCTGGTGAGCTGAGTTTCTCAAATAGGAATGAATATCTGATGCTTAACTGATTAGGCAGATCCATGCATATCTGATGCATGATTATATAACTGACATGATACGTGAATGCACGACTGAAAGTACTGATGAGCTGATCACGCATATTTGATGCGTGAATTTATGACTAAACTTACTCATGAACATGCAATGGTAAAGGTACCAAGTTTGAACTAAAAACTGAGCATGGAACTGAATACCAAGTTTGGTACTGAAATATGAACATAAGAACGAGTAAGTTTAAGGAAAACTGTTACCTTGAACTGAGAATACCGATAAGTTTGAGATTAATTACTCCATATGCATGATCGGAAACATGAGAACATAACTGAGTCTGGGACGTGGTAGATATACTGAATATCATGATCTGAACTGAATCTTGAAAACATGGCATACGACTAAAGTTGGAGTTTGAGGGTTAACTTATGAGTACCCCTTCTCCAAACTGGAGTCATCAAAAGAAAAGAGAGCAGCATGTTTATGTCATGAAAGTTTGGGGGTATGATGTTTCTCCTCCTTGGGACACTATGTCCCTCAAAGAATACTGACTTGGATGAGCTACTGAGGGGAATTGAGGTGATGCGCAAGACACCTAGGAACTGATTCATAACTGAATAGCTAAAATCTAAAACTGAGACATGATACATGAACTGAGCTGAACACGAGTGCATAAATATACTAACTTATCTAATTAACTGAATAACTGATAGCTGAATACTGGATCTACAAAGCTAAACTGTACTTAGTCGGAATAGCTGGGCTGAGATTTTTGAGTTTTATGCATAGAAGATAAGGACTAACTGAGTAGAATGAGGTATCTGAGCATAGATTCATGAATTCTGTATTATTTGCGAATACGAGACCAAGCGTACGGCATGGCTCTGAGGTATTCTATAAACTGGGGTACTGAAACACTGATAACTGAGTACTGACAACCTGAATGCTATGGTCAAGTATGTCTGGAACTGAACTGAGTTTCAAATTTGGTTACTGAACTGAAGATGATATTATAACTAAGCCTATAGATAGTACAGAAGTACTGAATTCTGAGGCTACGTAACTGGTAACTGAAGCCATGGTTCTGTAGGACTATCTGAGTCATTTACTGAATATTGATTTCTGAACCATCATTGTAACTGAGTTTTAGACTGATACTGAAGTACTGAATTCAAGGACTGAACACTGATCACTGAGTGCTGGATACTGAAACTATAATTGAGTTGGCAACTGAGTTTTTGATGGCTACATGCTGGGGACTGACATAAGTTAAGGATCTAAATGTACACTTACACTTTGTACTTTTCCAACTTCTAAATAAAACCCCTTGCTAGAAGTTTACTTACACATTTATCATGACATTCAAGCCTATCTTCACAACTACACCCTCGTGCAAAGTAAGCATGCAACAATCTTCTCTTATCTAAACAACTGCTCATCACTACACTGTTCCATAAAGAGAGCTAACTGGAGGAGTAAATTAGGAGGACCTGAAACATGTATAGATACAAACTAAACTTGACACATGACTGAAAATTGAAGAATAAAATATCAATAGTTTGGATTTACCAATAAGGTTTGAACTAAGGATATACATGACGTAGTCTAAATGTATCTGATTTGTAGGGGCATAACATGAGTCATGGAAGCTAAGTATACTGGAAAGCATAATATGCGTACATGAGTCATGATCTGCATGACCTGATTCTAGAGTTTCTGTACTCATGGGACATGATTCGTAATACTGAGGGAGATGGAACTGAATCCCTTATACTGGGAACTGAAGGCGCACATAATCCCATGGAAAGTGTGTGAAAGTAGATTGTGCTCATGGAGCATGATTCGTAATGCGGAGTAAACTGGGACCCCTTATACTGGGAATGAAAATCATACATGATTTATGGGAAAAAGAAATGCATGAGTCTGGTTCGTGACCATAGAGTTGACGTGCAACTCCTGAGTGGATTTTTTTTTGTGTGATAGCTGAAGTGGAAAACTCTGCAATGAGATGAGGATGGGTCAAAAATTGTCTTCCCTTACTACTTTTTATACATACTAGCTCTACTACCGGAGTCTGAAGGACTGACTTGGTCACTTGATCTATTATCACATACCTACATTCTGTTCAACACCTGCTTGTCTTACTAAACACATCATCTGATTCTGTTTCCTCATATACTGCTAATATCATATTCACGCCTTCATGCATAATTTCAAGTCAATAAACTTAAATTCTTGCTCGCCTGCTAGCACTGTTCAAACCTGCTACTTTATGTTGGTACAACTATCCCCATGAATACATAATCTAATCAGACTAGATAATACTATCCCAACTCATCTACTGCTAAACTCTTGGGTCTATGCTTAAAATTCTAGGTCTATACTGTCATAGGATTCTGAGAAGGGATCTAACGGCATATCAAAAATTGGATTTGAGTTTACAAAGAAGTTTTTATGATCATAAATGAAATCTGTACAACTTTGGAACATGACTAAACTGAGGGGATATTGTCTGAGCATGTGGAAAATCCCATAACTGTCTCCAGGGACTGCATGAGAAAGCCCTATCTTTAGGTCTTGAGCTTCACTGTTTCTGTTACCTTAAAAGTAAGGTAAGGTTGACATGAGGGGAGCCTGATGTGAATCTACATGGGTTCCTTAGAGAAACTTGCTATAGCACGATCTTGAGACATGAAAGAAGGGAAACTGTTCCTAAAACATCTCATAGCCTCCTGCACATAAGTGTGGTGCACAACACGCCCATGTACAAGACTCTACTTGATGGAGCTTTCAGACTTCCTAGGACACTGTTGAACCTTAGGCTCTGATACCAAGTTTGTAATGCCTCAATTTTCTGAACTGAAATGCTACACGATTCTCATGACCCCGAAGGACCACAAGCTAACCCATGACTGATATCTGTACCTGTAAACTATATAATATCTCATAAAATATGCGGAAACATGAACTGTAAGGCCATAAGGTTCAATACTGATACATATCTGAAAAACATGGAATAACAATACCAAAAAAGAACATAAATACTGAAGTCTGAACATCTAATCTGACATCTAGTCCGAAAGCCTCTAACTGAACTGAATAAGGAGTTGAAGGAACATGTCTCCAACTAACTCCATGAACTAAAGAACTAATCTGAAATACTATAATAAAGTAATAATAATATTATCCTCGAATGAAGAGAAGCACTGACTGCTGAAATCTGCAATGCTACTGTTGCTCTGAAACTCGTACCTCTGTACCTATGGCGTCAAATAAAATATCATAGCGCGAATGCGTCAGTACGACTGAATGTACTGAGTATACGAGTGAGGTAGGCTAAATGTAAAGGGTTTTATATGCCTGATCAATGTTGACTGATATGAACATGAGAATACATACCTACATACGTAACTGCAACTAAACTCGTGGTGATACTGACTACTGAGTTTGAATACTAACAACATGAGCTTACTGATGCTGAGATACTGAATGACTGAGTTTACTGATATTGAGATACTGAATGACTGAGTTTACTGATAGTGATATGTAATTCACTAATAAGTGAGGAATTGATACTGTATTACTGAATACTGGGATACTGATACTATATTACTGATAAAGGAATAATTTGTTTTGATAGTTCTGATTATGAAGAACTGATTTGAATTGACCGTATATAACAGTCTTGAAAGTGAGCTCATGATAACATGACTACTGAGTATGAATACTGATGACATGTATTTACTGATAACATATCATGAATGATAATTGAATTCTGATAACTGATATATCTGATAACATGAGTTCTGATAACTGATAACATGAATGACTGTATCTAACAGTCCTAAATCTGATGGAACTAGCTGAGTTTCGTACTGAATTTGATAGTCCTGATATCCTAAAGAACTATTTGAGTTATTTTACTGAGACTGATACTGAAACTGTGGGAAGTAGTTATCTAACCGCCATGCCCCAAATACGCTATAATAGCTAAGCTGGGGCCCAATCTCTACCCTGATTGGAAGGGTGTCAATATCACGCCACTGGTAAGGACAAACTGTGAGTGACCCTCATCTGACAGGTACTCAATGAGAACAGTGGGAACCCTAAACTGACAGGTTAAACCATCTCATCAACCCTAATCTGACAGGTTAAGATATCTCAACCTATGCTGGCTACATAGTTCTGGAATGCAAGGACTGCTTCTAAGAATCACACCCTCTACTGGCAGGTGAGTTCCCATCCTTGGGTTCGCTCGGTGCTGAATCCTACTCCCAACTGAATGACACTGAACTGATTATACTGAACTGATTTCCTAGTTTGTACTAGAATTAACTAAACTATTACTGATTGTTTTGTTTAACTGAACTGAACATGGACTGAGTTTATTGAGTTCCGATGACTAGCGGAACACTACTGAATTCTGTTAACTGACTAAATGCTATTGAGTTCTGTTAGCTGACTGAGTTTACTGATGTCTGAACTAAATACCGAACTAAATTGTACTGATACTAAGATTTACTAAATTCCATAGACTGATGGAATATTACTTAGATTACATAGATTACTGAGTACTGAGTAAAACTGAACCGATACTGCCTTTACATGAGTTTTCCTGAGTCATGAGACTGACTGAAGTCTACTGAACATGGCTTGACTAAGAGTATTGTGAAAACATGACATGGCTCTAGGCACACAACTATATTTTTCGGGTAAGAATACCCCTCCGGACTCGATAGGAGGAAACTGACACACATGACATGACTTGATCACAAGATTTGAGTCCACAATTCATAATATCATAAGCACGGGATAGTATACTTCATATATTTATTCAATATTTCAAACATGATAGAAAAAGCATGGATATATTTTTGTGTACATAATTTATATCTCCATTATCATACATGCTTTATACCACAATAATAACAACACATAATTTGCATGGAAATTAATATTGGAGTGTATGACTAACATGAACTTATTATTTAGATATCATGAAATCATGTAAATATGAAGTTCTAACATACTAGGCATTTTATCGAACACCTTGCATGCATTCTTTAAGGCATAAATGGATTTCATACTTGCATTCTATCAATCCATCTAAAGATCATGTTTTTCAACTAACAACATAACTTTCATGAGATATACAGTCACGATACTACTATATAGCAAAACAAACAAGCATCAACATGGGTATGATCATATCACCATAACCAACCAAGCTTTTGTATTTTAAAGATTGATTCTTGAACTCCATGGACGAAAGAAATCCGTGGATGAACACTACGCATACCTTGGAAGGGAGGTTCTTGATGATTGACGGAGGAATTTCCTTGAAATTTTATCTCCAAGCTTGATTGTGCAACCCTTGTTGTTTTTCTCCTATGGTGCTCTTGGATAATGAACTTTGAGATGTTAATAGGGTTGTAATGTGTTTAGAAGATATAAATTTCGTGAAGTTAGGTTTAGGGACATGTAAGGAGTGTTAAAAGACTTAACTACCCTCAAAATAACTCAAAAACTAAGTGTTTTCTTGGCTGAAATCATACATAGGCGCCGCATATGATATCGCCTATATTTACATAGGCGCCGCATATGATATCACCTATGCTTTACATAGGCGCCGCATATGATATCTCCTATGCTTTACATAGGCGCCGCATATGATATCGCTTATGCTTTCCGGTGGCCATGTGCGATTGGTTAGGCGATGCATTCAACTTTGAAAGGCCATAACTCCTTGCTCGGGTGTCGGATTTTGATGAAATTGGTATCGTTGGAAATCTAATTCGATTCTCTACAATTTGGTGGGCTTAAATCTTCCAAAATATCACATATCAATCACGTTATTCTTGTTCAAAGATGACCCTTGCAAAATCAAATACTAAGTCTTGATGGATTCAAAAACTCTTAGCTTGCATCACTCTAAGCGACTCATATGAGCATGCTTAAGACATAGCAAGCTATCCTATCGCTAGGATATTCATTTTAAGTTATGCACTAAAATACTACTCACAGGATAGGAGGTTCCATACGTAGGAAAACTTATTCACTTCCTAGCTTAGAAACATGCGGGGTATTACATTCTTGTACCCAGGAGTTCCACTTCTAGATCTGACATTAGTCGGGACCGTCTCAATGCTCTTACTATACTTTGAGAGCCCGAGGCATCTTCTAATGCTGATGTGGGTATGTTGAAACTTTTATCTCATGATGTGTATGGCTTATTTGTCCCAGGGTCTACTCTTTCTCATATGACACCGCATGTGACTCTGCACCTTAGTTTTGGTCCCGAGAGTCTGTCAATTTTTTTTTTGTTTTTACCCCGGTAGAAGACTCTGTTGTTAATAAGAGGGTCTATAGGGGGCGTTTGGTATTTGTTGGTGGTAGTACGACTCTTGTAGACTTAATAGAGTTGGATGTGATTGATTTTAGTGTCATTCTGGGGGTTGGATTGATTTCACTCTTGTTATGCTTCCTTAGATTGTCGACCCATAGGGTCATATTTAAATTCCCTAATGATCCGGTCATTGTATGGGAATGTGGTTCCTTAGTACCTAAGGAAAGGTTCATTTCTTATCTGAAAGCCCCAAAAGTTGATATCAAATGGGTGCTTGTATCATTTAGTCTAAGTTAACAATTCTACCTCGGAAGAGCCTTCTCTAAAATCCATTTCCATGGTTAATGAGTTTCCCGATGATCTTTCTGGTGTTCTTCCCGATAGGGAGATAAGTTTTTGGGATTGATTTTGTTTTGGACACGCGTTCGATTTTTATCCCCCTTATAGGATGGCTCCGGCGGAGCTAAAAGAGCCTAAGGAGAAATTGAAAGACCTCTAAGATAAAGGTTTCATCTGTCCTAGTATATCTCCATGGGGGGTCTCCCATGTTGTTTATGCGCAAGAGGGATGGTTTCCTTCGTATGTGTATTGATTATTGTCAGTTGAACATAGTGTCTGTTAAGAATAAGTGTCCTCTCTCTATAACCGATGATTTATTTGATCAACTTCAGGGTGCGAAGTGTTTCTCTAAGATTGATTTTATATCAAGATATCATCAGCCTAAGGTTAGGGATGCGGATATCCCTAAGACTCCCGTTAGAACCCGGTATGGTCACTATGATTTTTTTGTCATGTCTTTTGGATTGACCAATGCCTCGGAGGTATTCATAGACATGATGAATAGGGTATTCCATCCATTTTGGGCATATTTTTATTATCATCATTGATTATATCTTAATCTACTCTAAGAGTGAGGTGGACCGTGTAGATCACCTTTGTGCCGTATTGCAAATATTAAAGGATCATCGTTTGTATGCCATATTCTCCAAGTGTGAGTTTTGGTTGAAAGTCATAGCTTTTCTTGGTCCTGTTATCTATCTCTAGTGGAGGGATCATTGTAGATCCCCAAAAGGTATGCGGTGGTGTGCCTTTTAAGGTCCGAACCTAAGGACTCCTCCTTTGGTATATTGTGTTGGGATGGGTCTCATTTATGACCTGGGTGGTTTTTATGGAGAACTTCGTACCTATAATGTCGTGTCTCTGCAGAGGGTCTTTCCTTGAGTGGCGTAAGTGGTTCTTGTACTTTAGTTCCTCCATGACCCATTTTGTGTTGGATAGTGGCTCGGGGAGCATGGTGATGTTTTGAAGTGGGAAATGTAGAAGTCCCTAAGTGGGGGAGATTCTAGGGCATTTTTTCTAAGGCATTGTATGGTAGGAGATGTTGTTCTCCCATTTGATGGTATAAGATCGGTAAGGGTAAGTTGCTTGACCCTAGTCTAGTTTACCAAACCTTAGAAAAAGGTGAAGGTGATTCGTGAGAGGTTGAAAATTGCTCAAAGACGCCAAAAGTCCTATGTGGGTGTGAGGCGTAGGGACTTAGAGTTTAGTGTTATAAATTGGGAATTCTTGAAAGTGTCTCCCATGAAGGGAGTAATGCGATTTGGTATAAAGGGGAAGATTAGTCCCCTATATGTTGGTCCTTACTTGATTATTAGGAGGGTTGTCAACGTTGCCTATGAGTTGGAGTTGCCTTCTAGGTTGAACACCATTTCCCCCAAGCTTTCCATGTTTCTATGTCACATAAATGTGTGGGTGATCCTTCACCGGTTGTTCCCTTGAGAGATGTTGATATTTCGTACTCTTTGCCCTATGAGGGGATCCTGGTGAGGATCTTGGATCGGCAAGTTTGCCGGTTGTAAATGATAGAAGTGGCTTCAACAAAGGTTTTATGGGGAAACCAATAGTCCGAGAAAGCTACTTGGGAGGCGGAGAAGGATATGAAGTCCAAGTACCTGCGTTTGTCTTCCATCCCAAAAACTCATGATTGAAGTATGTGTTGATCTTTTTGATTTGACTTATGTCTTGGGTTGATAATGGGTTCGAGTTCCCAAACTTTGAGGGAGCTAAGTGGCTTTGATAAATGATGTGTTTGAATCCAAGGATCAATAAAATGAAATGGTGGATTGATGATGATCATGATATGTGCGGTAAAGTATCCTTGTTGTATGCCTTGTCCTAATTTGTTTGAGGGTTATTTTGATGTGTGCTAACATATTAACTTGTGTTGATGCTTTCCTTAGCCATCATTCGAGGACGATTGATCCTAAGTGGGTGAGAATGAAATACCCAAGATTTTGGCCTTGTAAATTTTTTTTTGGTTTTGAGCATGATGGACAAGATACAATTGGACAAGACAATCTTACCCTATGAATACGGGTTGTATCCAACCTCCCCCTCCCCTATCGTACCTTAAGTAACCTAGGAAGGATAGAATACTGTCACCTATACGAGTGGCCTTCCCATCAATCGTACCCTAACTATACGAGTCGTACCCAACATGATCGTATGGAGTGAACTCTCAACTTGAGTGAACTGTTCTGTTAGGGTTGGTGGATGCGAGTTAGGGGTTGAGTCGTACCTTTTGGATACGACTTAAAGGTGTACACTCGTACCTTTAACAGTGTGTGACCTAGGAGAAGCCTAGGGTATAATTCAGGGTACCACTCGTACCCTAGGGTACGATTCTCATAATGAGTCATATAGTGAATCATACCCCTGGACAGGTCCAATTTTCAGCTCTTAACCAAGGGCCTTGTGGTCATTTTCGACACCCTAAACCCTAATCCCTCTTACTATATAAGTGTATATGGCCTCCTTGAGCACATTTTGACTGGATTTAACATCCTAAACTCTCTCTCAAACACTCTCAAGTTAAAAGTTCTCAAACACTCTCCATCTTATATGACGAGATTTACCGTTGTACATTATGCTTCCTGCTCTACCTATCACCGCTTGACTATCACAATGTATACACACTGGTGACAAAGGTTTGGGCCAATAAGGAATATCCTTCAAGAAATTCCGGAGCCATTCAGCTTCTTCACTGGCTTTATCTAACGCGATAAATTCAGATTCCATTGTAAAACGCGCAATACATACCTGTTTGGACGATTTCCAAGAGACTCCTTATCCACCTAGAGTAAATGCATATCCACTCATGAATTTTACTTCATTCGATCCGGTGATCCAATTCGCATCACTATATCCTTCAATTACTATCTAAGGGGTTCAGGTTGAGTAGGTCCAAGACAGAGTATTTGGAATGCAAGTTTAGTGACTTGAGGCAAAAGGACGAAGTGGTGGTGAGGTTGGACTCCTAGAATGTTTGTAAGAGGGATAGTTTTAAGTATCTTGGGTCTATGATTCAGAGAAATGGTGAGATTGATGAGGATATCTCTAAACGTATTGGAGCAGGATGGATGAAGTAGAGGCTCACCTCGAGAGTATTGTGTGATAAAAAGGTACCCCTTAAGCTTAAAGGCAAATTCTATAGAGTGGCAGTCCGTCCGGCCATGTTGTATGAAGCGAAGTGATGGCCAGTCAAGCACTCCCATATCTAAAAATTAAAGGTGGCAGAAATAAGAATATTGCATTAGATGTGTGGGCTTATCAGAGGGGATAGACTTGGGAATGAGATTATCCGGAAGAAGGTGGGAGTGGCTTCGGTGGAGGACAATATGCGGAAAGGAAGGCTGAGATGGTTTGGCCATATGATGAGGAGGGGCGCGGATGCCCCAGTTCGTAGGTGTGAGAGGCTATCTTTAGATGGCTTCAGGCGGAGTAGAGGTAGGCCGAAGAAATATTGGAGGGAGGTGATTAGACATGACATAGAGAAACTCCAGCTTACTGAGGACATGACCCTAGATAGGAAGGTGTGGAGTCGCGGATAAGAGTAGAAGGTTAGTGTGAGTATGTGGGTTGTAGCAGGCAGTCAGGAGAGATATTTTATAGCCGGGTTTGTAATCCTAGGACTATGTACATAGGTGTCTTTGGTATGTGAGTGTATGTTGCTATTAAGTGAGTTTCCTATTTCTTATTTTTTAGTTCCTATTTTCTCTTTTCGTGTTGCCCTTATTTCTCGTATTTCGTATTTCTCTGATTTCTATTTTATTATTTTTTATTCCTTATTTCTGTTATGTTATCCAACCCCTTGTTTACTATTCTTTATCTTGAGCCAGGGGTCTATTGTAAACAATCTCTCTACTTCTTCGGAGGTAGCGGTATAGACTGTGTATATCTTACCCTCCCCAGACCCCACTTTGTGGGAATACACTGGGTTATTGTTCTTGTTGTATATCCTTCAATTAACACTGGCTATTTATTATAATGCAAAACATAGTCTTGAGTATGTTTTAGATGTCCCAAAACTCTTTTCATTGCCATCCAATGGGTTTGATTGAGATTACTCGTGTACCGATCCAATTTACTAATAACATATGCTATATCTGGTCGCGTACAATACATGATATACATCAAACTTTCCAATACTCCTGCATAGTCCAACTGTGAGTCACTTTCACCTATATTCTTTTAAAGTGCAAAACTCACGTCTAATGGAGTCTTGGCAATATCGAAATCTAAATACTTGAACTTATCAAGTACCTTTAACATGTAATGAGACTGTGACAACGCCAATCCTTGTGGAGTTTTATGAATTCCTATCTCTAAGATCACATACACAACTCTAAGGTCTTTCATATCAAACTTTCTCTCAAGAATTCATTTTATAGCAGTTATGTTAGAAATGTCTCTACTGATGATCAACATATCAACCACATAAAAACAAACAATGACTTTGTAATTTGGAGTGTCTTTAATGTAAACACATTTATCACATTCATTTATCTTGAAGCCGTTTGCCAACATAGTTTGGTCAAACTTTGAATGCCACTGTTTGGGTGCTTGTTTTAGTCTATAAAGTGACTTAACTAGTGCACACTTTTTTTTCTTCATCAGGAACCACAAAACCCTCAGGTTGTTCCATGTAAATTTCTTCCTCCAGTTCTCTATTTAGAAATGTTGTTTTCACATCCATTTGATGGATTTCAAGACCATATACCGTTGCTAAGGCAACCAACATCCGAATGGACGTTATTCTTTTTACAAGAGAGTATGTATCAAAATAATCAAAACCTTCTTTTTGTCTAAAGCCTTTCACTATAAGTCTTACCTTGTATTTGTCAATAGTACCATTAGCTTTCATTTTCCATTTGATGATCCATTTAGAATATGTGTTTGGTATGAAGGAAAATATTTTCATCCAGTTTTCTTATGTTTGGTTGGCTTATATGTTTTGGAAAATGTTTTCCAAACCAGCTTATTTTCCTTAAATCTAAGGAAAATGACTTCCATTCAAAAAGTAAGGAAAATATTTTCCAAAACTCTCTTTCAACCTCACTTTAAAGTTGAAATGTTCATACAATTCTTAAAATCATTTACCCCGCCCCCCGCCTCTAATACCCTATCACCCTGACACCACCCCTACCCTCACCCCACCCTTACCCCTACCTCACCTTCTACCCCTACCCCCACCCCCAAAATTTAATTGTTTTAAAAAGTATTTCAAATTTTTTTCTTAGTCCATCCCCTACCCCCACCCCACCCCTACTCCTACCAGCCTCCTTCTAAAAATAATATCTACATTTTATTAAAAAATTCAAACTTTTCTCTTACCCCACACCCCTACCTCCCCCCGAACCTTATTTTTAAAAAAAATTCAATTTTTTTCTTCCCCCTTCCCCCTCACTCCCCTACCCTGACCCCCAGCTCCTACTAACCCCCCCTCCCCCGCCAATTTTTAAAATTTTCTTTTTTAACAAAAGAAATTCAAAAAAATTTCTTACCTCACCCCTACTACCTACTTTGACACCCCCACCCACCCGCCTATCAACCCTCTTCCCAAAAAAGGATTTAATTTTTTTAATTTATTTTTTAAAAAAGAATTCTAAAATGTATTTTTAGGCTTTAGCTAAACACTAAAATGTATTTTTTGAAAAATATTTTTTCATTCACCAACCAAATACTAGAAAATATTTTTCATCCACCAACCAAACATAAGAAAATAAGTAAGAAATCAACTTGTTTTCCAAGAAAATATTTTTTAGGAAAATACTTTCCATGAAAAATATTTTCCTTCATACCAAACACATTATTTTCTGGAGAAAAATCAATCAACTTCCAAGTATGGTTTCTCAAGATTGAATCAATCTTACTATTGACTGCCTCTTTCCAAAAAGAAGCGTTTAAAGACGACATCGCTTCTTTAATTGATTGAGCCTCATTTTCAAGAAGAAATATTACAAAATCTGATCCAAGGACGTTGCCATTCTTTAATGTATACTACGCCTTGGACTCTCATCAGTAAGTACATTCTCGTTTGGTTCATCTCGAGGTCGTTTGGATCCTCTACTAGACTGCTCATGTCTAGTTTTATATGAATAAATGTGTTCAAAGAACTCAATGTTCTCTGATTCAATTACCTTATTTTTATTGATATCCGAATGTTTGGATTTACGAATAAAAAATCGACATGTTTTACTGCTTTTATCCAATGAACACGCAGTCGACAGTCTTAGGTCCTATTTTTACCCTTTTAGGCATAGAAACTTAGACTTTCGCAAGACACCCCTACACTTTGAAATATTTTAAGTTGGTTTTCCTTCTTGTTCATTTTTCATATGGAATTAAATGTGTCTTACTATGGGGCACTCTATTGAGTATTCAGTTAGCTGTAAGGATAGCTCCACCCCATCCCAAGTTTAGCAGTAAATCCAAATTTAATGTTTGTTTTTTTTCTTTCCACAATTCCATTTAATTGAGGTGAATATGAGACAATAGTTTGATGGAGAATTTCATTTTCTACACATATCTCCGCAAAAGGAGATTTATATTCTTCACCCCGATCACTTCTTATCGTTTTGATCTTTTTACCAACTGATTTTCAACTTTTATTTTATATTTGCCTAAATGCGTCTATTGTTTCATCGTTACCATTTAGCAAATAAACATAACAACATCTAGTGCACTTGTCAATAAAAGTTATAAAATACTTTTTTCCACCACGAGATGGTGTTGACTTCATATCACAAATATCTATATGGATTAAGTCTAAGGGATTGAAATTCCTTTCAACAGAATTATATGGATGCTTAGCATACTTAGATTCCACACATATTTGACACTTTGATTTATTTCACTCAAAGTTAGACAAAACTTCTAAATTAATCAGTTTTTGCAAAGTTTTGTAATTGACATGTCCTAAATGTTCATGCCATAATTCATTTGACTCAAGCAAGTAAAAAGAAGCCTCAACTTTCTTTGTTTCAACAACCATTACATCAAGTTTGAAAAGACCCCCATTGAGATCGCCCTTTCCTACATATGTTTCATTCTTTCTTATTACAACTTTATCTGAAACAAACACACACTTAAACTCGATTTTAACGAGAAGTGTTGTCGACACTAAGTTCTTCCAAATAGTAGAAATATGGAGAACATTGTTGAGAGTCAACATCTTGTCGAAAATTATTTTTAGGATTATTTTCCTACTTCCTTCAACCTTGGCTGTTGCATTATTTCCCATGAAGATCACTTCTTTGGGACCAGCGGTATCATAAGTAACAAAAACTTTTTTCTCCATACAAACATGTCTAGTGGATCATGAACCAAACCACCATTCATTTGGATATCCAACTAGATTGCTCTCAATGATCATAGCACACAGATTTTTAATCTTTTCCATTGCTTCCAACATGCTTATCTGATCTCTTTTCTTGTTCTTATTTAGAACTTGACTATTTAGAGCTTTGTGACCAACATCACTACAATTGTAGCACCTGCCTTTGAACGTTTTCTTATTCTGCTCTATCTCTTGTCCAAAAGACTTCTTCATCTTCTTATTATTTGGAGCATCATCCTTAACAGAATTTGCAACCATCATTGATGATTTCTCATTCAACTCATTATTCTTTTCTATCTTGGAACGACTCACAAGATCTTTCAAACCAGACAATTGATTTTCAGATTTTTTTTTTAATTCTTTTTTTTTCAAAATATGAGGATCTATACTTGTGACCATTTGCATGACATCATTTCCTGCCATTCTTTGAAGTTCACACCAAAATACTTTTTTGTTTTTTCTTCTGTTTTCATTGCTAGAGCAATATCTGAACGACTTAATGACGCAACATTGGTTGCCGTTGGGACAACATCATTCACAACCTAATCAATTTGTTTATCAGTTTCATTCATCATTTTCCTGTCAATCTTTGACATATATTTTAGTATTTAAGAATACTAACAATAACGACTTTAATCTTTAACCAACTTGTTTCTAGTCAATGATGAAGTTTTTATATCTTCAAATCATCAACCGAATAACTTTGAAACCTGACAAAGTTCTTATGACTTTAAATCAGAATCAAATTCAAACAGAGTGAAAATCCATAGGTTTTAAACTCCAGAAATCAATATAGAGAGTTTACCGAATTGGTGAAGTTTTTATATTCTTCGAATCGAATTCCTACACTGATTTCTCGGTGAAGTTTTTATACTCTTCTAACCGAGGGAGCAGAAATCAAAAGATTTTAGTCTCCACAAAATCAGAGGCAACCAGATTAACCAAGTACTTGATTTATACATGGTGATTCTTTTTCTTTTCACCAAACAGGCACAATTTTTTTTTAATAATTTTCTTAAGATTGTTGTTTTTCTCGGATTTAGTAAAATCTGTATTTTATAACAAAAACTTCAAACACATGTTCATAATCATATGAACAATCAAATGAAGTTTAAACTCTGTATTTACAATTTTGAACTTTTAACAATAAGTTCAACCCAACTTATGAACATCAACAAAGTGAAGTTCAAACTATTTTCTAGAAAATAGCAAAATCAAATGTTAAGAACTTCAATACAAGTTCAACCAACTTATGAACTATCAAAATGAAGTTTCAAGAATTTCAAATACAAGTTCAAACAGTTGAAGAACTATCAATATGAAGTTCAAACTATTTTCTAAAAAAACAGTAAAACCAACTTTTAAGAAAAAGGGATGAAAAAGAAAAATTCAAGTCCACCGAGTTCATGGTATATCCGTAAGGAAACTATTCCCTCAAGTACCCGAAGTTATGAAATATATCCTTGCAGGATAAAATGAATCACTTCGACAGAATAGCTGTACCTCAAATTTTATCGAATTACGAATGCACTCAACAACATCAAATCACATTAGAGGTTTTTTTTTCAAGAAAGAAGAGTATTTTTCTTCAAAATTTCATATCTACACCTGAGGAAACATTCAGGTATTTATAGCTATCAAGGTGTTGCTTAATGAAGAGAAACAATGATTCAGAAAGGTGCAACTCTTCGGAAAAGTCACAATCTTTTGGAAAGGTCACAACCATCCAATCCGAAAAGGTGTCTATTTAAATTGCATCCTTTTTCTTGACGTCTTTCCGGAAAAAACACCTATTTATTTTTCATTCACGCCTCTTAAAAACCCAACATGAAGTTTGGTTTGGCCCCAAATAAAATGATTGTCATGTTAACAAATTTACACTATTAAACAAGAAATCTCGGCGAAAGAGGACTGAGAGTCTGGAAGCGCAGGTGCAGGATCCGCGCAAACAATAAAAATGTAATGTGATTCTTACAGCTATGCAGTAACTCGTACATATAGAAGAACCTTCATAGAATTTGGAACACTCAACTCGAGCTGCTTATACAAATGAAAAAGTGTTAAAATTTGTAAAGACGCTAAAAAAATTTACATCTCCATAGAGTATGTATCTCATTAGAAGGACCTTCTCTTACACTATTCTATATCAGGTTCACAGGAACTGTCAAAATCTTGCTGCTCCTCACTTGATTAACACTTAAAAAGAATTTTACACAAAAAAATTCAAGAACAAAAAGGGGCGTGGAACTGCATAAATCATTGTTGGCGGACTTCGTTTGAGACAGAGGTGCTCAACTCTATGGTACTAGATCTTGGATGAGCAAGAGAAGCCTCAACATCTTTTCCATCCGAAGAATATACATATTTAAGATATTGCTCGATGTCTTTGGTATCTGAGCTACCAAATCCACTAAGATGCCATATTCCAGTTGATTTATGCTTTCTTTCACTAATTGCAATTGAAATGTCATTCGGGAAGAGGTCTCTCAGAACAAAGGCATAGATGATGGTTGTCACAAGTAGTACGGTTACTGTGAGTGTAGAAAGAGAGCAAAGTATGACGACCAGACACTTTGTCACAGTGTTGGTTACTACAGCTGAATACCTGATGGTGGCAATAGCAGCTCCGGCCATGGGGAAAGTATACGCCCACCAAGCCAATGAAAACCTGAAGTTAACAAATGAGATAAGCTTGTGATATTAAGCCAATGATGAAGAGGAAAAAGAGAGATTTACAGGACAAAGGCAAATTACACATACTTGATGCCTCGGAAAAAATTAATACGAACAGCCTGTAAAGGGACAAGAATGAAGGATTAGCCTAACACTTGAACGTCAAACGTTTCGAGAGCTAAAGTAAGCAATATAATTCTCGTTAAGCTCAGAAACTCGATATCACATCTTATATCTTCAATTCTCTATAAATATTGAGACAAACTCCTAGTATGAACTCTACAGTAGCCTAAAACTTATACTAGACTATAAACTACATGCCTATTACAGGCTTCAGCATTAGCTGCATTACGCTAGACAGGGAGGCCATTAAAGTGTTCAGGATACAGCTGAACCATGTTAAGAGTTAGTTAAGCCTCATGTTACCTATCACATCATTGATAGTTTGTAGAACTTAATATTAGAATTGAAAATCTGAAATATATCGAATGACTCTTACTAGATAAGAAGTACCAAAAGACCCTAGAAAGAAAGAAAAACATTGAGCTTTCCTGAAGAACACAATTCATCTTAAGGTGTTCTCATTTCTCTTTATAGGAGTCTTAAGTGCATTCTCACAAAGAGCATAGCTTGTACACATAAGTACCTTGACAAAGAAACTGTCAATAAACCTTTAAGAAATTATAAGAGACGCTGCTTTATTTCTAGCTGACCAGAATGGTTTGATATATTTGATGCTAAATGTGCCTAGATAATGACTTACCAGTGAGAAATAAAGGAACAGGGCAATGAAATAAGAAACCCGAGATCCATAGTCAAAGGACCCTAGGATTGCTGCCCATGCCATAGAAGCAACACTTGGTGCAGCAACAAATAGAAAGAAGACCGGGTGAAGCTCCTTTGGCAGTGTCTCATTTGTTGGAAGTCTTTGGTAAAGAGTCACAAATAGGACCACATAATGAGCCAATCCAACAGCATAGAAGAATATCGGGCCTTCTTTTAGTCCCATGGATGCACCAAGCAAAGCACCAACAAAATTTCCAACAACTGAGAGATGATTTACGGGATTGGCAACCTTTGAGAGCCTTCGCTGTCCTCCAGACATCCATTGTCCGTAGATCTTCAGCTCTAAGCGAAGTACTGGGGTCATAAGAATGTACCAGAAAGCTGTGGGCAGGGTTTTAGAGACTGATTGTGGAACTCCTAGTGCTAAGAATAGAAGTGCTATCCAGGGAGCAAAGAAGAAGTTGACACGTATGGGATGATAGTACTCCCGACGAACTGCTTCGAAGTACAAAATGATTTTCAGAGCATAAATGAAAGCAACAATCGCCATTAGGACCACAGATATGCACCAAAGGATAAGATTTACGTTCAAACTTATGTGGAGGAATTTTGTTGAGGGAGAAGTGGCCAGAGCTTTCCACATAATAGCTTGGCTACTAACACCAAGACAGATACCAAAGGAAGAAATAGGGTATCGAAGAAGGAAAAGCCATTTCTTGTCCTCTGGAAGAATACTTTGCTCAGAAGCCTGTAGAGGAAAAAACACGTGTTACCAACATTACCATATTTGTGTTTTCGCATTAAAAGAGGGAACGAAAAGACATTTTGTCGGATAAGTACAGAAATGTGTATATCAAAAGTATCAGTTCAACAAGTAATATCTTTCAAGACACAAGAATTCAATTTCCAATTTAGGTTTGCAACTTTTGGTTTTAAAGCGAAAAAAGACAGAGATACGTGGATTTGCTCTTGCGAAAAAAGACAGAAACGTGGATTTGCTCTTACTTTAGATGAAGAAACATACCATCACAAAATAATTTACGCAAAATAAATGACAAATTTCATCTTTCAATACCAATTCAGGTTGTATTCAACCAAGTAATTGAATGTCATATCCAAACAAGTGAACAAAATCAATAGGCATGAAATAGACCCTCAAAATGCTAATAAATGTTCACTTTGTTTGCCAATCTGTACTTGAAAGATCCAAACTGCAAATGCATTGCTAATTTCATGATCTCACATGCTAGTAATCCTTAAAAGTTTATCTTCATTTGAAACAAATTTCTGCAGACCACTAAAATGTATTGGTGAAACCAACGAGAAAAGCTTACCCGTAGAGTATCCAATTCTGGTCCCTCCAAGGCATCAAAGTATCGGTGTACAGGAATATTTTCTTTCTCTGCAGTTGATCGAGAGTTTGAACCTTTCTGTCCTTCCAGGTTCTTTCCACGCATTCTTGAAAATTGTCTCTCAATTTACCAGACCATGTTTTGAAAGAGTCAAACCTTGTATCCCTTTGCTTAATGATCTTGGGATTCTTCGATGGAAAGTCTGAATAACTAAGAAGCTTCCCCATAGTAGGTGCCTCAGGAAATGCAGTATGTCTAGGCATTTGCTGAGAATAAAACTAGACGTTTTTATTAAGTCTGGTACTATTATCAGTTGATGCAGTAGCAGAATGAGAAGTGTCAATAGTGCTGAATATAATCTCATTATTATAACTGAAAACAAATCTTTTTTGGATTGGTAAGTGAGCAGACAAAGGAGAGGGTGGCATGCTAATGGAAAGCGAATGCTTCCTTTCATGCTGTTGTTCAGAAGCAGCTTCAGTTACCGACAAAGATCAACAGAGAGCATCAGGCCAGTAAAATGTCACACTATATTACACTGTATTGCTGAGTAATATCAAAGTGGATTTACACTCTAATTGCATTATTGAATTCGAGAACGGTCCATCTTATGGATACCTCCTACCGCTACCTACTAAAGCAATTAGGATAGGAAAGAATACTCAAAGATAATTTAAATGGAGTTCCCCGGAGAGGTAGAGTAGAAATTAGTATGAGAAAATATGCTACAGTAGTAAAAATTAATGAACAGATCCAATTAAACCAAAAAAGAAATCTATTTTTTTGGATCCATTTTTTAGTAGTTTATGATGTACAAAGTCAAGACGTTAATGACGAAGATACTTAGAATTCCAAGATCAGAGATGTAAGATGTTTAAAGATGAGAATACAATAGACAAAATCTTAGCTACATACCCAAAATACGCAAAATTTGCATGTGAGGGCCAGCAGAAAAATTAACTTGCGACTAATGGTGAAATTAATCTGACATTCAATTCCCTACACAAATATTCATTTCTAGTTCTTATTTGACTTATAAGATTTCACAAGGTAGTTAATCCTAACTAAGGAGAAAGAGTCTTGACTGGTAGTTCTGTTACAAAAAAGTTTGAGATATCAACTTTTGATCTTAAGAGCGTCAAAAAATTAGGCCTTCAAGGTAATTTATGTTGTTTTTCGTTTTAGTAAAATCTGTATTTTTTCAACAAAAGCCTTCAAACACATGTTTAAACTAGAGTATGAACAATTAAATGAAATTGTAATACTGTATTCACAACTTTAAACTTTAATGATAAGTTCAACCCAACTTATGAACAACAAATATGAAGTTCAGACTATTTTTTTGGAAAATAGCAAAACCACATGTGTAGAAAGAGATGAAGATTGGAAGATTCAACTCCACCAAATTCACAGTGTGTCCTTAAGGAAATTATTTCCCTCAAGTACCCGAGTTTATGGAATATATCATCCTTGGATAAAATAAATCACTTTGGAAGATGTTTTTCAATTTAAAATTTCGTGCATATACCTGAGGAAAAAATCAGGTATTTATAGCCAAAAGGTGGTGCTTCAGAAAAGAAACAATGGTTTTCGAACCGTCGAGCCACCTACGGCTGCAGGTCATTATTTCATAAAAAACAGAAAGTTTCCAGCGACCTGCATTGGCATCTGCAGAGCCATATGCGTCCGCAGGTCATCATTTCGTCTTCAAACAGTGCCTCGAAGGGCTGCGTCCCTTCGAGGTGTGTGGTGACATGCGTTCGCACATGCTCGCTGCGTCTGCAAATGGAGAATATTTTCGTATTAAATTTTTTGAATTAAACAATCATTAACTCTCAATGTTCAAATGAATTTCGTCCAAAAAGATAATCTCTCGATCAATTATTTTCCAAATCCATCCAAATCTGAGCAAAGCGAGCGACGACAATAGTGCACAACTTGTCTTCTTCTTGCCTCACGATCCACACACCAAGGCATGCTTTTATATTTAAACATGAAGCAGTTCCTTTCTCCCATCAATGTAAAAAACACTTTTTTTCTTAAAGTGAAAACTCAATTCACTTTCCCTCCATTTTCCATTCACCTTAGAACCCAACAATTTCTGATGACTTGTATGACTTTGATAGTTAGCTATATACTTTAAGCACATTTTGGCTCATTCACACCAGCAAACTGAGGCTGCTAAAAAGTAAAACCGTACAACCTTACTCGACTGGTCCTTACATCCACGAGCAGAAACAGCTAGATTATAAATTGTAATTTTAGTAAAAGGCACAGAAAATCACAAGCTATGATGATTCATCAAGTCCGTCGAGATAGATTTTGCTAAAATCAAGTACAAATGAAGAATGCAGCATCTGACCACATCTCAAGAATTAATAAGAAGCAAGACTTACCCCGACAGATGAGTTCCCAAAATTTGATCCTGTTTGCCCAAGCTGACTATTAATATGATCATTATCTACTATGATGTCAAAGTCATCCATTTCATCTGAGATGAATTTGATAAGGGGTGGAAGTACTTCGGTAGAATCTTTCCTAACAGAATTAGTTATTTCACTTGTTTCCATGGCTATACTGCAGGAGCTACAAGAGACAATAATCTTATTAGTAAGTATGTGCTACAAACACAGGAAATATAAACATTATTTTCATATGCTATGAGCATAAATTAAAGAAAGAAAAATCATAGTGTCGATATCCTTTAAATTTTAAAGTTGGATCACCTGAAATAAGAAAATCACTAGATAGTGTATATGTTCAATGGATTCTCATATCAGCAGAAATTCCCAAAAATTGGCTAAACATCGAAGACTTGTTTGACTGAATGTCATTTTATTTCACACAAGAATTCCAGACGAACTTAAATACAAGTACAAGAGTTCCTTTTGAAAAGGTACGACAAAATCCACTGATTCATGTATTTCCTGCACTTGATTTTTTCCAGCAACCCCTCTATAATTATTTCTGTTCTTAACATAGACCACAAGTAAAACAAAAAGAAAAAAGAAAGGTCCCCCATAGTCCATATATAGAACATGTTGATATGATATGTAGCCAAACTGTCCAATCAATCCGTTCTATGAGTAAAATATACATCTGATATACGGTGAAAATTTATTGAATTCAGTAGCTTACCTCCTTTTTTATTCTGCTGTTTTAATGCAGACTATTATGCAATTGAAATATGGACCTTTAATCAGCTATAGTGCTTAGATTGAATGAAGCTCTTTCTTGTAGAACCAAAGGATCTAACTTTTCCTCTGAGGGAGGACAAATAACGAAGAAAGATTGGCTGAGGTCAACTAGTAACAACCAAGATTGAGAGAAAAACACAAGTCCTGCAAGACAGACAGGAAAATTATAAATAGGATGATTCATGCAAAGTTCTTGGAAGCACACATCACATTCGTTATTGTTAAGCAGTTAGAGAAGGGTACAGCAGTACACTAAGTGATGAGCTGTACACAGCTGTTAGTTAGGAGCAGTTAGTTAGTTAAGCTAACTTAATTCATCAACTATTAGGAAGATTCTAGAAGAGCTCTAACCTATATAGAGAGGATTAGGTAGTAGCAGTTATTAAATTTCCTTCTCTGTATTCAATCTACTCTGCAACTTATGATCAGAAAATATTTTCTTCAGTTTGAGCTCATTATTTGCAAGTTAACCTCTTGCATTGCAGAGATTTAACATGGTATCATAGAATTTGGCGTCAATCTAGTGGTTTAGCTCGAGGAATTTCGTCGTTTTTTTAGGAATCTCTGCAAAATTCGTGTAGCAATGGCGATCGGGGATTTATCGCAGGATAACATGAATAACAGAGCACAAGGAGATTCAGCAATTGGAAGCTCAGTGATGATTGATCACAATCATCCATTGTATCTGAGCTCAGCCGATGTACCAGGTGCATTATCTGTTGGAATTCAACTGACAGGTATGGAGAATTACACTCCGTGGAGTAGAGCTATGGAAATCGCATTACTCGGAAGGAACAAACTTGGATTTGTTGATGGCACTGCTCTTCGGAGTGATTATGAGGGAAATTTGAAGAAGATTTGGGATCGTTGTAATGCAATTGTCATCTCATGGCTTACATGTAATGTGAGCAAGGAATTGGTGAGTGGAATTCTGTATTCCTCAAGTGCACATCAGGTATGGCTTGAACTCAAGGAACGTTTTGATAAAGTCAATGACTCACGTCTTTTTTAGTTGCATCGGAGCATTTTCACTTTGACACAAGTAGTATCAACTGTTTCGACTTATTACACAAAACTCAAAAATCTCTGGGATGAGTATGATTCAATTTTACCCTCACCTAGCTGTGATTGTGTAAAAGCTAAAGAATATGTTGAACAAATGCAGTATCAGAGATTATTACAGTTTCTAATGGGTTTAAACGATAGCTATTCTCAGGCTAGGGGACAAATATTGATGATGCATAATTTGCCCAATGTAAATCAAGCATATGCCCTAATAATTCAAGATGAAAGTCAAAAGGGAATTGCTGGTCATATTCATGAAGGAATGGAGTCGATGGCTTCATACACAGCTAAGAACAACAACAAACAACATTAGTCCTTTCAAAAAAGGATTTTTCATAACCTTTATTGTGACTATTGTCACATGAAGGGGCATGTTAGAGACAATTGCAACAAGCTAAAGAAATGTGACTATTGCCATGCTACTAGTCATATAATGGATGATTGTTCCATGTTGATTGGTTGCCCAGAAAATTTCAAAGGTAAGAAGAAGATTAATGTAGCTATGGATGGAGGCCATGTGCATGCTGTCCACCACCACTAACAAGCAACATCAGGTCAACAAATGGTGAAGAAGGCAAATACCATAATTGGAGATCAATTAGCCAACAATGATATGCTCTCACAGGATCAATTGACGCACCTGATGACCAAAGCTACCCCAGATCAATTTCAGCAGATCTTAAAGGTTTTGAATGCCAACAATATTGGTGAGTCACATGGAACTATCACTATGGCAGGTAATTCTAATCTAGACACTCTAAAGTGGATTATTGATTTTGGAGCTACAGATCATATGATCAGCTCTAGTGAACACTTGCATAGTAAGAGGATGATAGGACACATAGGCCAGGTGCAATTACCCACAGGTGATTCGGCTATTGTATCTCATATGGGCCATTTCCAACTGAATGAAGAAGACAACATTAATGATGTATTATATGTGCCAACATTCAAGTTTAATCTCTTATCTGTTAACAAACTGACAAAGGATTTAAACTATTGTGTGTCCTTCTTCCCTACATGTTGTGTTTTTCAGGTCCTCTTTTCTGGGAAGGTCAAGGGGATTGGTGATGTCGAAGGGGGACTGTATGTGCTGAATTGGAAGACTAAAGCGACGGGAAGTAAAACTTTATCTACTATCAGTAGAACTGAAGATCCATCAATCTGGTATAAAAGATTGGGTCATATACCCATGAGTGTGCTTAGAATAATAAAAGAGTTTAACAATTACAGTAGTTTCACTTCAGATCATTGTGTTGTTTGTCCTAAAGCAAGACGGGTTAGGGTCCCTTTTCCTGTTAGCAACACAAGCACAAATGATGTATTTGACTTAGTGCACATAGATGTATGGGGTCCCTATAAAGAGGCTACTCACTCAGGAATGAGATATTTTCTTACTTTGGTTGATGATAAATCTAGATGGACATGGACTTTTCTACTAGTTTTGAAGTCTGATGTAATTGTTGCTCTAAAACAGTTCCTGTTAATGATAAAAAATCAGTTTGGTAAATGTGTCAAGGTGTTCCGATCTGATAATGGAGGAGAATTTTTAATAACAATTGTCATGGATTATTTTTGATGCACGACATAATTCATCAAAGATCCTGTCCTTATACTCCACAACAAAATGGTGTTGTGGAGAGAAAGCATAAAAATTTATTGGAGACTGCCAGGGCCATCAAGTTTCAGGGCAACTTGCCTAATAAGTTTTGGGGAGAATGTATTGAAGCTGCAACATATATTATTAATAGAATAACTCTATCAGTTTTAAAAAATAAATCGCCATATGAGGTGTTTTATGGGAAGCAACCTGTTCTATCGCATCTCAGGGTGATAGGGTGCCTTACTTATGCTACGAACCTGCCAAGAGGTAACAAGTTTGCTTCTAAAGCTAAGGAATGTGTTTTACTTGGTTATGTTGTTGTTCAGAAAGGATACAGGCTGCTTGATATGGATACAAACAAAGTCTTTGTTAGTAGAGATGTGGTCTTCCATGAGACCATTTTTCCCTTTCGGTCTACAGAGATACGTTTAGAAGATGATCAATAATTTCTCCTCTCATTTCCACCTGTTCAAAATTGTGATCATGCTCCTTGTATGCTCTATACCTCAGTTGATGATTCTCATGTGTCTACTAATGATGAATTTTTTGCAGCAGAACCTGTGGATAGTAATACATTGCCAGATGCACTTGTTTTACCAGGTGTTAATGATATCTCACCAACAGCAATACATGATGAAGAAAATTCTTCATAAACAGACCTACCAAGTACTACACTTATTCCGCCAGTTGCAACAAGAAGATCGAATAGACCTGCCAAGCCACCATTATGGCACACAGATTATGTCTTATCTAGAAAGAAGTCAACAGTTGGGAACTGTTTATACTCTATTGTAGAGGTGCTAGACTACAAAAGTATTTCTCCTTCCTACAGGAGTTTTGTTGCCAAGATGTCCCAAGAAAAGGAACGTAGTTCTTATTATGAAGCTATAAAAGACACTAGGTGGATTGCAACCATGCAAATGGAAATACAAGCTTTAGAAGAGAATCACACATTGGAACTGACACATTTGCCTGCAAATAAGGAGGCAATAAGTTGTAAGTGGGTGTTCAAGATCAAATACAAGGCTGATGGTGGAATAGATAGATTCAAGGCTAGGTTGGTTGCTAAAGGTTACAACTAAAAGGAAGGCTTGGACTATCACAAAACATTTTCTCCTGTTGTTAAGATGGTGACTGTTAGAATGGTTATTTCCTTAGCTGCTGCACGTGGTTGGAACATTCACCAAATGGATGTATTCAATGCATTCCTTCAGGGTGATCTGTATGAGGAGGTATATATGGATTTGCCTCCAGGATTTTCTCATCAAAGTGGGAAGGAAACAGTGTGCAAGCTTACCAAATCCCTTTATGGACTTAAACAGGAAAGCAGACAATGGAACATTAAGCTTACTACAGCTTCAGTTGAATCTGGTTTTCAACAAAGTCACTTTGATTACTCATTATTCACAAAGCATCATGGAAGCAACATGGTTGTGGTACTAGTTTATGTGGATGATTTGTTAATAACCGGGAATGATTATGAGTTGATCTTAAATACAAAGAAAGTCCTTCAAGATAAATTCAAGATTAAGGACTTAGGTGACTTAAGATACTTTCTAGGTATTGAATTTGCAAGGAATGAAGATGGAATTCTCATGCACCAAAGGAAGTATTGTCTTGAGTTGATATCAGACATGGGACTGTCCAGTTCAAGGCCCATTGGAGCTCCTATTGAGTTGAATTAGAAGCTAACTATAGTAGAGTTTGATTTGCACTTTCCACCTACTAGCTGCACTGATAGGTTGATAGAAGATCCTACAACATACCCAAAACTTGTGGAAAGGTTACTATATTTGACAATAACCAGGCCGGACATATCATTTGCGGTCCAGCTCTTAAGCCAATTCATGCACAAGCCCAAGATCTCTCATATGGAAACAACAATAAGAGTGGTTAGATATGTGAAACAATCACCAGGGATGGGATTACTTATGACATCCAAGAACAGTAAGCAACTAAAGGCATTTTGTGATGCAGATTGGGCATCATGCCCAAACACCAGGAAATCAATCACCGGCTATCTTGTGACTTATGGAGATTCCTTAATTTTATGGAAATATAAGAAGCAGAACACTATATCAAGGAGTTCAGCAGAAGCTCAATACAGAAGTTTAACATCCACTGTTGCAGAGATTGTGTGGCTAGTTGGATTGTTTAAGGAGCTAAAAATTAACATTGAATTGCCTATATCTATATATAGTGACAGTAAGTCTGCAATTCAGATTGCAGCCAATCCTGTGTTTCACGAGCGCATCAAACGCATTGACATAGATTCTCACTTCATCAGAGAGAAAATACAGCTTGGCTTAGTTCAACCAACGTATTTGAGTACAGCAGAGCAACCTGCAAATTTACTTACGAAGGGACTTACTCAAGTTCAACATGCTTATTTGCTTACCAAGATTGGAATGAAGAATATCTTTTATACACCTAGCTTGAGGGGGGATGTTAAGCAGTTAGAGAAGGGTACAACAGTACACTTAGTGATGAGTTGTACACAGCTGTTAGTTAGGAGCAGTTAGTTGGTTAAGCTAACTTAATTCATCAACTATTAGGAAGATTCTAGAAGTAGGAAGATTCTAGAAGAGCTCTAGCTTATATAGAGAGGATTAGGTAGTAGCAGTAATTAAATTTCCTTCTCTGTATTCAATCTACTCTGCAGCTTATGATCAGAAAATATTTTCTTCAGTTTGAGCTCATTATTTGTCAGTTAACCTCTTGCATTGCAGAGATTTAACAGTTATGGACACAGCTGCCATGTATGAAGATAATATCCTTTTTGGTTAAAAAATAAACAATATGAAACCAAGCAAGGTCAAGAGTTTAGGATTTAAATGTCATATAGTAGGTGAAAAAATAAAAATAGCAGGTACAAGCTTGAATATTTGTCCTCCATTCTATTGACACATTTGACCGCCAGCTAATAAGCAGATCAACATGTCAAGTTGTCGAGCACATTGCTACATTATGATAGTATTTATTTCTCTCTTGACCAAAACTTTTGGGTTCGAGCGGGACGACAACTTTTTAGTTGGCCTATCTAGAGCAAATCAAAATTAGTCAAATCAGAAGCCAGAACAGATGACATCATCAGACTCCAATCGCAACCTACATATGACTTCATATAATCGCAATACAAAAGGTACTACATAATACACACTAATCAATTCTGAGCCAATGAGAGAGACAAACCAACTACAATATTATTGGCAGCTTCTGTCCTTTTGGCAGGTCAAACCAATTAATCCAGATAGTTCTGGGTACCCACTCATATATAGCATCTCATTTTGCTACTATTATTTAACTTAATTGGTTGGGGAAAGACAATAGAAACACAGTGGAGGCTCTGGACAGAATATTTTCCTCTAGAATTCTACTAAAAAAAGTAGCATAACGGAATATAATAATAACCGGCCTATTAATTGTCAAATTGTCAAACGATTGACAATCTCCATACATTATAGAAATCAATGGTATTAACAGATTTCAACAAATTAAGAGCCCACTCTTATTGATATTCCAAAAACAAAAAAAAAAAATAGTTTGATATAAAGACACACAACAACTGATATGATATAAATACTCAGGGGCAACAACTGATATGATATAAATACTCAAGGCTCACACGTCACAATGGGATGCCTATTCTTCTAGCTGCATTAAAAACTATAGGGGAAGAAAGAAAATGATACTCCTTCCGCCAAACATACTGACTTGACACATGTTAAGAAACACAAATAAATAATAGAGATAATTTCAGTATATCAACCTTAATAAATTTAATATTTTAAAAAATATATTGAGTATAAATGACATTTAATAGTAAAAATAAAATAAATTAAAAATATATTAACATGTATTTTTAATACAGAATAAGTACTGTTAGGACGTGAAGCGAGGAATGCAAAAGTCAAAACGAAATGATATAGAAATTGTTGCTCAAACATTGACAGCCGATGAATTAGGGAACGAATCAAAGCATCTTTGAGCCGTCCATTGAATGATTGCGTAGCACTAGTTATGCACAAAACAATTAAAAATACATCATCAAGTCAAGCACGACAATATGTGTGTATTGAAAGAGCTCCTCCATACAGAAAAATATTCAGCATTTTGTAACAATACCATACCTGTGATTAATTTATACTACTTCGTTCAAGTTTATTTGTTTATATTTGATTTGATACGTCTCTTAAAAAATAATAAATATAATAATAATTTTATTATGTCATTCATAATTATTATAAATTATCTAAATATTAAAAATGACTAACCATTTCGAAAAATTTCTGACACAAATATTTAATGAGTTCAAGCTCTGACTCAAAAGAAAGAAGCAAGGAAAAATGAATTATAATGATAATAATAATAGTAAAATAGATATGCATCAGCTTGATGCAGTGGCACTACTGCAATGAGAAAGGAAATATGTGTTTTTTAAAGTGACATCTCTGCTAATGAAGAACCTTTAATTCTTGAGGTCATATAACCCATAGGCCTTTTGAGAAGTAGAATAATCCATGTGAAATGCAACAGTTGCTCTTGGGTTTAGGGTTTTATATTTGGATAACTTACCTAAATTCTTGAATCTTTAAGTGATATTACATAAAATTCCGACTATTTGTTAATTACATTTTATCTCGATTTTTTGAAATGGCGATACATATAAAAAAGTGATACATTTAAAACTAACAAGATATTTATTTAAGGAATAATAGATTTTTTTTTATTCATTGTATTCTTTTATTTAAGGAAAAATATCTAATTTTTCTCCCTTTTTAGATTTAATTTAGGTGTTTTAATTATGTTTCTCTTTTTCGTCTTTAATTATGAAAGATATGTTTTTTTGGTCTTTTTTCTCTTTTTTTCTTCTTTAATTTTGTCTTTAATTTTAGTTTTTTTTTTAGATTTAATTTTAATTATGTTTAATTCTGCTTTTAATCTTTTTTTAAAAATATTATTACTTTTGTTTCCTACACTGACTATACCATTACCTTTCATTAATACCATATGAATCACCCAATAATTGAAATAAATAATTGTATCTACCATATGAATCATCATAATACCATATATATCACTCATTAATATCATATGAATCACCCAATAATTGAAATAAATAATTGTATCTACCATATGAATCACCATAATACCATATATATGAATCACCCAATAATTGAAATAAATAATTGTATCTACCATACGAATCACCATAATACCATATATATCACCCATTAATATTATATGAATCACCCAATAATTGAAATAAATAATTGTATCTACCATATGAATCACCATAATATCATATATATGAATCACCTAATAATTGAAATAAATAATTGTATCTACCATATGAATCACCATAATACCATATATATCACCCATTAATATCATATGAATCACCCAATAATTGTATCTACCATATGAATCACCATAATACAATATGTATCACCCATTAATATCATATGTATCACCCGTTAAAATCATACAAAATGTATCTATCGTATGAATCACCATAATACCCATATAATGATATCATATTTATCATTCATATGAATCACCATTAAAAAAATAAACATGTATGAATAACTAAATAAATTTATATATGTATCAATAGATTTTTAAGAAAAAAATGGGAGAGGTTTTAGGAGAGGAAAAAAAAGTTGCATGCATTAACGAAGGAGAAAAATTCAGTAAGAAGATGATTTAAACATTAATGGAAGAGAAAAAATTAGGAAGAAATATGATTTAATTGTTAATAATTAGGGAGATATTTTAGGGAAGGAAATCTTGAATGAGTTAATGGTGAAGTAAAAATAGGATGTAGGGTTTTCTTGATATGTATCAAGAGTAAAGTTGAAAAATGGGATTTTATGTAAATTTTAAAAAAATAAGGGATATTAGGTAATATATTCTCTTAAGTATGAGATTTGTGTAATTTATCCTTAGTATTTAGGATTTAAGGTTTAGGGCCTCCTCTCCACTACCCTATTTTGTTGTGAGGTATGAGGAAAACTACTTTGATGGACAATCCCATAATGAAGTAAAAAGTTAGTACACTCTTTACTTAAGAATTCAACACCATTATCAGTTCTAATATCTTCACATGTCTATCAACTAAACATGTACCATTTTCACAAAGTACTTGAGCAATATAACAACTTCAAAAATAACAACTTCACTCTTCAATTTTATTAAGAAAATCCAAACCATTTTGGAATGATCATCGACAACAGTGAGAAAATACCTATGACCACCAAATATAGGTACCTTTTAAGGCCCCAAATATCCATGTGTACTAGCTCGAAAAGCTCAGCTGACTTTGTAGTGCTAAGTGAAAAAGGCTTCCTTGTCTGTCTGGGAAGTACATATAGTGAAATTATTAAAATTATAAGCTAAAACTTTACCTTGTAAAAAAAATCCAACTTTGTTAGGACACTTGCTGGGACATGGCCAAGCCTTTTTTGTCAAACCTCAACATCTTCTGATTTATGTGCAAAACAGGTACTTATTCATCTATCATCAACGTTTTCTTCGGAATTGATTCTTCTATCACCAATTTTGTCCTTAGAACCTTTAGGTAGCAGCAGATATAATCCACCTTCTCCTTTACCAATCCCTTCACTCTCCTAGTACAAAGGACTTGGAACACACAAAAATATGGAAAGAAGATCACTAAGCAATGTAACCTTTTTCTCATCTTAAAGATTGATAGCAGGTTGTACTTAAAATCAGGCACATACAACACATTTCTTATAGTAACACCAACTGTAATGTGAGAACTCCCTTGATGACTAACTGGCATAGTCTTACCATTTGGAAGATATATACGACCTTTGATGGAGTCAAGTGAGTGATAATATTAGTCAAAAGATGCAAACTATGAGTCATATAATCTGTTGCTCCAGTTTCTATAATCCAAGCACCTTTACCAGCCTGTACATAATTGGAGTTAGTATTAACATTCCCTGCCATGTTCCCTGGTTTCTCCACTCTAGTGACTTTATTCATCAGCTGTATGATCTGATCATATTGCTCATTTGTGAAGTAATTATGTCCTCTATAAACACCTCTTCCATGAGCATGAGCAACAATATAAAAGGATTGATGCATAAGTTTATATTTTGCAAAAAAAGAAAATCATAATTTCAAATTTTACAAAAAAAAGATTCATTTTCAACATAAAAGGATTGTCTGTATCCTATGAGAAGATTATATTATAGAATAATTAGCTACTATTAATATTAATTTATTAGACTAGTGAATCTTTGTAAAACTATATTGATGTATCATGGTTTTACAACTCTTTTGATGCTTAAAACAAGAAAAATATGTTACTTATAAGGTACATTTATGTGTATATGATGCATTTTGTGTTATTTGCAAGGAAAATAGGTACTACCACTGCTGAGCACCAACAAACTCAACCCTGTCCTGAGAACCACTTAATGTACCGGGAACCACACTAATCATGAAGTGTTCGTGAACGGACTTGGAATCCCTAATATCAAATCCTAAAGAACCGGGGTGGTCATAAACTCCGTTGGAGCTTGGCCTGGGCCTCCTTTGGCTGATGCTGAGGATCCTCAATATCAATATCTAACACCGTAGCCCGACATTGACCTAAAACTCTGGTAATACGCGCAAAAGTCCCATCCACATCTACCGACATCCTCATACTAACCATCTTGGAAAGAGTGGAGTCAAAGAAGTATTTTAGAGTTTCATTGAAGTATGGACACACGACAAAGAATCAAGGAGCGAAATTTCCTAAGAATGCCCTGTAGCCTCCCAAAGATAGGATACAAATATTTCCATACTGATCTGTGGGACTCTACTAGACACTTAGCTCTTGTACCAACAATATCAGTGAGCCTATGCTCTGATTTGTGATGAGTGGTAATTCTACCACTCATTCGTACAAATTATATACACACACTACAATGTTTTGTATTAGAAAATGAGGCATTATATAAATTTAAGTGCACTAACACCCACATTTTGCAGGCATAAAGTGAAGAAGGTGAGCATATGTGGAATGGAGCTAAAAAGGGAGCAAATGGAAGCAAAGGAAGTGCAGCTAGAAACCTGAAGCAGTCAGCCTCGGTTACCGCGACCGCGGTCCTAGACCGCGACCTTAGTCAGTTTAGGTGGTCAGCAAAGAGCGGTCGCAGAACCTAACCATGATTGCAGTCAAACACACGCGATCACGGATCAACTGGAACTGGCCCAAGGGTAGAATTGTAAAATGTCATGGACGAATCCCAAATCATATATAAGCAAAAACCTTTTCTTATTTCGGTATTGCTTATCTCATAATATAGTTTTGAATTCTAAGCTTGAAACCCTAATTGGGCAAGTGTGTAATCCACTTTAGAGGCTCAAATTTCTTAGTTTCTTGTTGAAGAATGAATGCTTTGGTTGACCCACATGGTATATCTCTTTTTACTTTCTTCATGAGTAGTTAAATAATTTAGTCTTGGGATTATGTTGAACTAGAGTGTGATTGTGTGTGGGTATTGTTGTGTTTGCACGGATTTTAGTTGTTGAGTATGGATTTCACCATTGCTTGAGCTTATGCATTGGAATTTGATGGGTGAAAACTCCAAATCTCCAAATGGGTTTGATGGGTGAAAGCTCCAAGCTCTAGAAACCTTTTAGAAAGAGGGATTTAGGTGAATATTAGGTAACCCATAACATCTTTGAAAGAGGATTATCGGGGGACAAAGAAATAGTGAGCAACTAAGCCTATGGTTTACTACCCTTTGCAATCTTAGAAATAAGTGTTTAGGAAGTTTAAATCATGCCAAGAGCATCATCCTAGAAATAAAGATGCTTGGTTGAGGTTTTGGGTGGCTATATAAACTCCACACCTGTTAGGTGCTCGAAAGGGTCAATGGGTGAAATCGTTGGGGTTTTGTCGAAAGATTGACCCCAATGATCTTCAACCTAGCCTATCCATTAATTAATAACTAAATCCCATGATAAACCAACATTGTCCCACATGCTTCACCTCTAAGGAGACATAATCCCAAGATTTCTCCAAGTCTTGAATTCAAACCAAAGATAGCATTCACCACTTACTTGTTGAAGTTTGTGTGAAGAATTTTCATGCAAATACCCCATTTACTTATACATGTTGTTTCCATTAGCATTCCGCTTAACCTTATAGTAACTTGAGTACCCATAGGTTGGAAGTCTATAACATTCACTCCTTGAGATTTGACCCCAATTTACATTGGGTTACTTGACAACGACCGCCTCACCCCTCAATTATGGGAGTGAGTTGAGCCTTATTAAAATAGCGCCATTGCTGGGGAGTGAAATATAGATTTCACTTGTGTGGTGCTATTCTTACTTGGGAATACCCGGAGTGGGGTAATTTACTTTATTTGTTATTTTTGACCATTTTATAGGTGATCAAAGCGTGACCGGAGTAATGAGCGATAATGCAAGTAATTTTGGCCCCTTTGATACCCCACTAAACGATGAGGGCCAATTAAATGAGGCAGGGAAAACAAGTGCTATCCGTATCCCTCCAACCAATGAAAATAGTGTGTTTCATGTGACTAGCGTTATGCTTCACATGTTGCAAATGAAAGGATTATATGGGGGTCAAGCATATGAGGACCCAAATGTTTATTTAAAAAACTTTGTGGAAGTTTTTACGCCATTTAACATAGCGCATATTACACAAGAATTCATCCGGATTGACTCTTCCCATTTTCACTAACGGGCGAGGCAATTTTATGGCTCCACTCACTTCCACCCGGCTCAATCACATCTTGGGAGGAGCTTACCATGATGTTCCTTGATAGATACTTCCCACCATAAAAAATGCTTTAAAAGCGGGATGAGTCTAAACTTTCGGCAATTAAACGGAGAACCATTGTTTGAAGCGTGAGAGAGGTTTAATGAAAAGCTAGCCCAATGCCCAAATCATGAGGTCCCAGATAAGATGCTCCTTAAGAATTTTTATAGAGCTCTTGACCCATTGAACAAAATGGTTGTAGATAATGCGGCTGGTGGCTCTATTATAAAATTGCATCATTTTGTGGCTTTTCGATTGATAGGTGAAGTATCCAAACAAAACCGGGGGTGGCACACCCATGATACCGATGCTCCTAATATCCCTTCTATTACATCTGTGGTGACCAATGAACAAAGAAAATGAGAAGAGGAGAAGGAAGAAAATATGGCTAAGATGATGACCCAACTTGAGCTTCTAACAAAACATGTTATGAGTGTACCCGCGAAAGTGGTAAATATCGTAATATCAAATCCTTATGAAGATGATAATGAGGCAAAAAAGTTGGATGAAGAGATTCGGTACTTGGCAAACTACTCAGGGGGTTCCCGCCCCGCCTATCAAAGGCAAGGTGGGAACCAAGGTTGGATGGATCATGACCGAGATAGAGATTGGAGAGGTAGAAAATGTGACTATGACCGCTACATCCCTCCTCATGATAGGGCTAAGAACAAAGAGTCAAATGTCATTGATCCCACAAAGTTCAAGACCAAAGATGTGTTGGCAAGGATTTTGAGTAGAGTTGAAGGTACAAACAAAATGGCCCATGAATTGAAGGGTGACTTCTCTGTGCTCTCCCAAATGGTGGTGTCTCACTCCGCCTCCATCAAATAATTAGATACCCAAGTCGGGAAAATCTCCACATAACTAAATGCAAGGGTTAGAGGTGGAATTCCGAGTGACATAATTGCTAACCCAAAGAATAAAACACAAGTCCTAGCAATAGTCACTAAAAGTGGAAAAACACTTGACGAGCCCCTCAGAGGGGATATGAGTGAAAATATGCCCAAAGCCAAGGCAAAAAAGGTAATGCCCCAAAGAAGAGAGACAAATGATCAGAAAGAGATGGATGAAAGCAATGAGGAAGTGGTCGAAGTTGAAAAACCATAAGAGAAGCAAGTCCAATCATCCATGTTCCTTCCCCATTTCCTCACCGGTTTCATAAAAAGGAAGAGAGTGATAAGTTGATAAAATTTATGACAAAACTTAGCAACCTCTCAATAAATATCCCACTACTCAAGGCGATACAAGAGATTCCAGGAATGCTAAGTTAATGTCCAAGAAGAAACTCATTGAGGGTGATACCATTGAGGTTACTCACGGGTGTAGAGATATCATGGATAGAAAAGTTGCGGAAAAGAGAGATGACCCAAAGCGTTCACTATCCCTTGCACCATTAGGACTCATGAGTTTGCAAAAGCTCTTTGTGACCTTGGGGAAAGCATCAACCTAATTCCTTTTGTCATTTATAAGAAACTTGGATTGGACACTCCTGCACCAACCTCGATGCAAATTTTGATGGCGGACCGATCCATAAAAAGGCCGGTGGGTATATTATTTGATGTCCTTGTGAAGGTGGACAAATTTATTCTCCCGACAAATTTCATTATGTTGGATTACGAGAGGGACCAAGAGGTGCCTATCATTCTTGGTCATCCTTTCTTGGCCACTGGGAGAGCCATTGTCGATCTAGAGCTGGGGGAGATGAAATTTTGGGTACAAGAAGATGAGGTCTCGTTTAAAATTTATAAGTCAAAAAAACAAACCACAGAGCTCCAAGTAGTATCTGTGGTAGATGTTGAGAATGAGAAAGTGAATGATGAGGGGTTTGAGGAACCACTGTAATATTGAAAGAAGAAAGCCATCGTGCCACGAAGATAACTAAGGCACTAAGTGGGAGTCAACCCACAAATGCCATGAGAGTGGATCGTATTTATTTTTTTATGTTCTCGTAAAGTAGATGTTATCTTTGCATTTGAATAGCCCATGCATTTATGGCACTTTGGATTGCATTGAATGAGATTTAAAAGGGGCAAGTGTGAAAGTCTACTTTGAAAATCCAAACAGGGAAAATTCTGTGAGAATTGAGTAAAATGCTAAACAGGGGAAAACTAGGGAGCAAAAACTGCTCTCAGTTATTGCAATCGCGGCCACCATACACGATCGCAGCTATGCGAGTGTCCATGGTCGTGGTTATTTTAGTCATTTAACCCATAGTCTCCTTCATTTCCCTCACACTCCCTTTTTAATATTGTACTGTCAAATCTAAGCTACATTGCTGGCCAAGTTGTAAGCTCTTAAACATCCTCCGTGCACATCCCACTTGCATCACAAGTTAGGTAGGTGACATGAATCCTTGCTTTTATTTTTGAAAATAAGCCATTGAGTGCATGATTAAGAAAAGGCCTAGAGTTTTAATTGTTATGCTTTAAATATTGTCATACTTATTATTCTTGTGGTATTGGTTGCTTGATTAAGGTGTGCATATAAGTGGGGAAACATTAAGTACCCAATAGTGTGTAAAAAAAAGGTAGACAAATGTGATATGCACACCTTGTGTTTGATAAATTACTCAAATGAAATTTCAATAGTGGTATTTACTTTTGAAGGGCACATTCACACACACCGGTAGCATTATTCAGATGACCTTCATTTACACCCATGTTGTAGAACATGCTAGTAGTCTAGAATTGGAAGGAAGTTGAACATACAGAACTGACATGGAACCAGCCTTAGGTGTCACGATTGCAATCATAGACTGCGACCGTGGTAACACAGATGCGGTTCTGATCCATGATCGCGGTAATTGAGGGCAGGAACCTGCCATGTCAAAAATCCCGTACTTCTAATTTTTATCCAGGCAACCCTAATAACCTAGTCCAATGAACTTTAATGATTAATCTAGCACAGCTTGCATGATTCAAATGACGTTGAAAGATGTAATATATGTTTAGTGCTTTCAGGACAACCTCATGGATAAGTTTGATCACATCAGATTCATGGCGCCGAATGCCACACTACTACAGTGATCTTTCAAAGACAAAGTTTCTTTTGGAAAGAGGAATTTGTTTGGAGAATATACCGGAGAAGCTATCGGCTTTTCATGACAAACTTGAAGCCACAGGGTGGAAGTGCTTTGCCTCGGATCCATGCCTTGCAAATGAATAATGGGTCCGTGAATTTTACGCCACTATTAGTAAATAATCTTTCTCAAACCCACATGTGATTGTAAATATGAGAGGAAAGATGGTGAAAATTAGGGCTAATCAAATCAATGATGTTTATGGGCTCAAACAGGTAGACATGGGCGAATTCAATGTGAAGGGGTGTAAATTGGGGAATCGGTTGTCACAATGGCTATGTCCCGAAAAGGAAGTCTCGTAGACCAAACTAAAAGCAACATCTCTATGAATGACTTTACTTCTGAGGCTCGAATATGGTTGCACATCATTTGTAGACGAGTGTCTCCTTGCACCCCGATGACAATAGTCCCAGAATTGCGTGCTCAGATGGTTTCTTGTATTCTAGACGACATTTCTTTGGATGTTGGTCAAATTGTGGTCAATGAAATAAATTATTTCTAAAACCAAGGTGGTAAAAATATCTTTTATCCCTCTCTGATTACTGATCTTTGCAAGAGAGCAGGGGTGGAAGAGTATACTAATGATATATGGGTGTGTCCTAGTTCCCTCATATACCCATTGAGGATTTGAGGAGAGGGCGTACCGGGTAAAAATAAGAAAAGATCAACTTAGAAGAGCCAACATGTAGCTAATCCGAGCCTCATAGGCGAACCACCATGGGACCTCCTGAATAGACTGGAGTTGATATTGTAACTATTAAAGAGCTTGTGGATAGCTTGCCTCAAGTGCCGGGAGAGACCTCCACCACCCATCACTCATATGTGTCACGTGCTAATTTTGATGAGTACAAGGAAGACCAAAAGAAGTAAAAAGCTACTATTGATCGGTTTGAGAAAGCCTACTCCTCTTTGGCGGTATCACACCGAGACCTCCGGAGCTCATATGAAAAGATGATCACTAGGAAAAAAAAGGGACAAATTCTTTACCAAGATATGGAAAAGGGTGAAGGGTCTATGAAAGGTTCTGAAACCCTAAAGCAGGCTTCCCACTTCTTGGGTGGACAACGATGATAAAGACCTGACAGAGTGGTCAGATCTTGAGAAAGATGGTGATAATACAGGGTCCGAGAGTTGTAGCAGCCGTTGATGTGAATTAAGGGAGCACTCTTATCTCTTTTACCCTTAATTATTTATGCAGTGAGGGACCTGCTACCTTGTCAGTTGGGGGTGTCTCCTTATTTATATGATTTGGGCATGTATTATTGATATTCTGCATACTTTTCTTCTCTTTTGGATAATTCTTACTTTTTATTTGGGTTGTAATATTCGGGCACTCTGATGGTGACTACACCTACATGGAGTAGATTTTGTTCTTGTTTTGTTAATTTGTGATTTTAGTTTCTAACCATAGATTCAAGGGAAGTCTGAGTACCTGTGGCATCGATGATTGGAATTTGCGTTCACACCCATTGGTGAAATCTTAGTAACCACATGGAAGTTTGCCCATAGTATAGTTTGCAATGTAAGACAATAGCTTGGGTTGTTTCCATGACTAGAAAATTATGCATGGTTTGAGTACAAAATCAAACACCCCTCTCCGTCCAAAAAATTTTGCAAAAAAAAAAATTTCGAAGGCACGGACGTGAGCAACTTTATGAAAAAATTCTTTCTCTTTCTTTTACTTCAAAAGTTGATTGAGTAAATAGGGGATACTCCACCCTTGTCTCAATCGAGGAGAACAATTGACCCCCCCTGACAACATTCACATGCCCTGTGTGTGAGCTTAATTGTCTAAATCTCATGTGTACTTGTACCATCTAGAACTTGCCCCATTAGTCTTTCAAAACTAAAATTTGGTTGTACTTGGTGGGTAAAATGATCATAGGCCATCTTGTGATTTTGGAAACCTAGTTTAGCCTAAAATGCCTACCAATACATATGAGCTACCGTTGTCACCCTTTTTGAGCCTTTGGAGTTTTCTTTGCTAACCACATTATAAGTCGTGACCCTTCTATTCATCCTTTTTTAAACCCTATCCTCCTTGAACTTAAGAATAGAAATTGAAGCCAAAATCCTAAGTTGGGGGTGATGGAAAGAGAAAGAAAGTGTAGTTGAGCCATAAATTCATAAAAAGAAAAAAAACCTACGAGCCTAGCAAGTAAGCATTTTACTTTGAAGGAAAAGATATCCGTCAAAAGAATGAGTGCATAAAGCTTGATGCATGCAAAATAATTGAATGAAAGAGGTGAAAAGAATTTGAGTAAAGAAAAATAGACAAAGTAGGTAAAGAAACAAAAGAAAAAGAAGTGTCCCAATAAGAAAAAAAGTGATGATAATTTGATGTAGAAGTTCATGGAGGGTATAGCCTTATTGTATGAAATTGTTATCCTACCCTACCCTAAGCCTATATTACAAGCTCAAAAAGCCCTTTGTGATTTCCAACCAAGCGTGGTCATTATAGTGGCAATTGAAAATAGGGGCAAGCCTATGGCATGGTACTTGTAACATGGAGAATTTCTTGAGAGAACGAGTAATTGCACCTAATTTTCCTTGTTGTGTAAATGGTAACTAGGTGTGTGAACCTTTCTTTCTTGTGAGAGGGCATGTGAGTTAATTAAAGAGGGTGATTTTGTCATCTTTCGCACAATGAGATGAGTGGATGTATGGCATGATTAAAGCTGGCTCGTGAGTCACTTCTAGAGTGTTCGTAATTGTCACATAGTCACTCCCCAAGATCCATTGCATCCTTCGCCACTCTATTTTATGATGAGGGGCATGGTTAATACTTTTCTATCCATGTGTGAAAAACTTTTTGTAGTAGCAGCCAAGTTGGAGTCGTCATGGTCATTGGGAACATAAATAAAGGAACACATGAAAAAGGTCTCATGGTATGAGGTAGTGTTTCTTGAGGATAAGAAAATGTCTAAGTTTGGGGTATTGATAAGTGGTAATTCTACCACTTATTCGTACAAATTATACACACACACCACCATGTTTTATATTAGAAAATGAGGCATTATCCAGATTTAAGTGCACTAACACCCACATTTTGTAGGTATGAAGTGAAGAAGGTGAGCACATGTGGAATAGAGCTAAAAAGGGAGCAAATAGAAGCAAAATGAGTGCAGCTGGAAACCTGAAGCAGTCAACCTCGGTTACCGCAACTGCGGTCCTCAGACAATGGTCGCCATTAGTACAGGTGGTTAGAAAAGTGTGGTCGCAGAACCTAACCTCAATCGCATAGCCGCTGTCACGGTCAAACACAAGCAATCACGGATCAACGCGAACTAGCCCAAGGGTAGAATTGTAAAATATCGTGGATGAATCCCAAATCATATATAAGTAAAATCCCTTTCTTCTTTGGGTATTGCTTATCTCATAATATAGTTTTGAATTCTAAGCTTGAAACCCTAATTTTGCAAGTGTGTAATCAACTTTGGAAGCTCAAATTTCTTAGTTTCTTGTTGAAGAATGAATGCTTTGGTTGACCCAGATTTCTCCAAATCTTGAATTCAAACCAAAGATAACATTCACCACGTACTTGTTGAAGTTTATTTGAAGAATTTTCAAACAAATCCCCCCATTTACTTATACATGTTATTTCCATTAGCATTTCGGGTAACCTAATAGTAACTTGAGTACCCATAGGTTGGAAGTCTATAACATTCACTCCTTGAGATTTGACTCTAATTTACATTGGGTTACTTGAGAACGACTGCCTCACCCCTCAATTATGGGAGTGAGTTGAGCGTTATCAATTTTTCATGACCTAGTGACACCTACCATAACCCGCCAGTAGGTAAGTGTAACACCCCAAATCTGGTACCCGAAATGCTACACGGTGCCTATGACCCCGAAGGACTACAAGCTAACCCATGACTGATATCTGTAACTAAGCACTGAATAATATACTGAAATTATGTGGAATACGTAAAAGATGTAAGTCCATAAGGTTGAAAACTGAATAAACATCTGATAAAACAATGTCTGAAAATGGTATAATAAATACCAAAACAAATCTGAAGTAATTGTCTGGCATGCTATAGTCTGAAAGCCTTTAAACTGTCTGAATAAGGAGTTGATGGGAAATGTCCCCAACTAACTCTGACAACTAAATTAAGCTAAAAGCTGAAATAGTAATGTAATCATCATGTCCTCGAAAAATGAGGACTCACAACTGACTCTGACTGCTAAACTGGGATGCTACTAATGCTCTAGAGCTCGTACTTCTAACCTATGGTATAAGACACCATAGCGCAAATGTATCAGTACTTTGAATATACTGGTATGCAAGTGAGGTAGGATGAATGCAATAGGTTCATATGCATGAACAATACTAACTGACTGACTAACATGAACGTGAGAATACATACATACACACGTAACTATAACTGACATCGTGATAGGACTGAATGCTAAGTTCTGATGACTGAGTTTACTAATAACATGGAATTACTGATATCTGAGGGACTGATACTATGTTACTGATACATGAATAACTATTTTTGACAGTTCTGATTATGAAGAACTGGTCTGGTTGACTGTGTCTAACAGTCCTAAAGCTGAATACTAATAACATGAGTTCTGATAACTAATATAACTAAAAACATGAGTGACTGTATCTGACAGTCCTGAATTTGATGGAACTAGCTGAGTTCCGTACTGTATCTGAGATCATTCCTATCTGGCGGGTGATCTCTAAATCTAATGATACCGTTACTAGTTGACCATAGTTGAGATCAGTCCTATCTAATGGGTGATCCCGTAGTCTATTTATAATGACAAGTATTGACTGTATCTGACAGTCCTAAATATATATCACTGAGCTGAATTGACTGTATCTGATAGTCCTAATTTTTGTAACTGAAACTGTGGGATGTATCATCTAACCGATATACCCCATACTAAGCTAACTGGGGTCCAATCTCTGCCCTGAATAGAAGGGTGTTAATACCGCATCACCAGTAAGGACAACTGCTGTGGAGTCAGTCCTAATCTAGCGGGTGACCCCTGGGACCAGTCCTATATATTTAAATGTGCTACTGGGTGATCCCTGAGTATATCAGTCCTATCTAACGGGTGACATCTCGTACCTACATTATCTACGTAGTTCTGGAACTTAGGGATTACTTCTAGGGATCTCAGTCCTATCTAACGGGTGAGTCCCCATCCCTAGGCTCGCTTGGTGCTGAATCCTACTCCCATATGAAAGACATTGAACTGATTAATTGAGCTGAACTGATTAACTGAACTGAACTGATACTAGTAGTATTGTCTAGCGGAGCTAAATTGAATTTACTGAGTTCCGTTGACTGACGGAATGTACTGAGTTCTGAGAACTGACTGAGAATACTGAAGTTACTGAAATTGACTGGGGAAACTGAGGTTACTGAGATTACTGAGTACTGAGATCACTGAGATTATTGAACTACTGAGATTACTGAGATTTCTGAGATTCCCTAAGTCACATGACTGACTGAGTTCTATGGATCATAGCTTGACTGAGTAAATCGTGAAAACATGCCATGGCTCTAGGCACACAGCTAAATGTTTCGGGTACAAGTACCCCCAGGACTCGATGAGAAGAAACTGACATAACATGGCTTACTTGAACACATGTCCAACAACATAATTCATAATTCATTTATTAAAGCACTTCATCAAACATGTGATATGCATAAGCTTGTACATACATGGGGATTTCATGATATCATACTAGTTAGCATTGTTCCTTCATCTAGGCATTTAATCATACACATAATAGGCATAGAATGTGTAAACAACATTATACAACAATCAAACATCATGAATCATCTCTAATTTCATCATCCAAGGGTTTTAATCCTAGGTTTACATGAATCTACATCATTACTAATCGATTACATATGCAATTTATCACCAAACATGGATTAGAATGCAATTAGTCATTATCAACATGAACAAGAGCAATCCAATCATGAAATTCATAAAGAAAATCCATAACTTGAATTAAGAAAAGAGATTCTTAGACTTCATGGATGAAAGGAGTTCATGAATGAAGACTACGCATACCTTAGCTTGTGATTCTATGAAGATTGACGGAGAGATTCTTGAAGTTTGATGGTGAATTCCCTTGGAATTGAACCTTCTATGAAAATCCTAGGGCTTGTTCTTGAGAGTTTTTGAGAGTAATTGAGTATAAGCTGCTGAATTATGGCCAAATATCCTGTTATAAGGCTTATTTAGGGGTGGGGAATTGACCCTTTTAACCCTTGGACAAGTCTTTAATTTCTGAGAAAATTTCCCAATTTTCATCCTTGGCGCGACGCTCCATTATCGCGCCAAGTCACTGGAAAGTGACAAATGAGAAATTGCACGGTGGCGCGACGCGGAGATATCGCGTTGCCACCTTGTCTGCAACCTGGAAGTTTGGCGCGATGTGCTGAAGGCTCAGGTGATACATTGTCTCACTAAAAAGGCTCTAACTCTTCACCCGGGTGTCGGATTTGGGTGAATTTGGTATCGATGGCAAGCTTATTTGATTCCCCACATGATAAAAAGTGAAAATCTTGAAAATACCACGTGTACAAAAGTAGATTCATCTTTCAAAAAAAGCTTCTAACATTTTTGGGGAACTTTTCAAGCTAGGAAAAGTATGAGGTATCACAGTAAGCCAACCCATAGTTCAAAAAAACTACTAATAAACTAAAAAGGAAAAGTGAAAGAAAAGTTAAATAAAAGAGAAAAAAGACAAGAAGAAGTAAATACATCCCCAAAACCTGGTGAAGTTAGTACAATAACTTTTAACAATAACCGAGTACAAAATACAATTTAGAATAAATAGATACAAACCATCTCTAAATTGCAAAGATAGAGACTAGTCCAATAATATGAGGGAGAGAAGGAACACTTCGAACATCAAGAGCTCACCCCAAATATCCAATTTATGGCTGCACCGCACAATGCACATGTCAGTAACAAGAACTCGTACTACGATCTGCAGGTTGCAAAAATATAGTATGAGTACCAAACATGTGGTACTCTGTAGGCATCAACCGACTAATCTTAAAATATAATGCAAACATAAATAACATGTAAAGAAGAAATATAAACTATAGGAAACTATCCAATAAATGAGACATAATAGTGCTAATGAAGTCATAAGGGTAAACTATCCTATTCTAATAGTAATTAGGAAAGAAAGTGCAATACCATATATCACTAGTCCATACATAATGAAGAGTGAAAGAAGTATGTATAGTAGTAATACAAAGCCAAAAGGATATATATACAATAAGAACAGATAAAAAGGGGAAGGATATATGGCAATACCATATACACACATAGATATAACTGAATTTTCAGATATAAGACTGAGGAAGTCAACCTAACATTTCGAGGATCATAACCAAATAAGAAAAATAACACTAGCTTAATCAAGGTCTCTAGCCAAAGTGTGAATAATCATGAGATAATCTATCTTTCCTTAAGAAAGAAATTGGATTAGAAATATACCAACAACCGTGAGTACTAGACCACAACCATCCTACCATGAACTATATAGTTAATAATCAACAATAATGTAACTGGCTAACCTAGACAACCAATAATATATCCAATCCCCCATAAGACTAGAAAGAAAAAGAAAACACTTAGAAAATTGTAACCATATCATATGCCTATACAACCCTCTATAAGACAAATAGATATAGGCGCCAAAAAATTATACTAGTGATAGGTGATGCATTTGAATAAATGCAAGTAATAAAAACCAGGTGATGCAAGATGATCCAAGTACCATATCTAATAAAGTTCAATAATGTACCAAATGTATACACCTCAATGGCAGGACCTACAACAACCATCCTTTTTTGGTACTGTGGCTTGTCAGACGAAGGGGCCCATAGGGGATTTGGTATTTTTGTATACACTGCCTAGTCCCAAAATACGAATTTCATAATCTATCATCATAAATCTACTTTGTCCAGTACCATCTCTCTCTCTCTCTATATATATATATATAGAGAGAGAGAGAGAGAGAAAGAGAGAGAGAGAGTCTCTTAAGGAATATCGGACTTGAAAGAAGCTGAATAAGTGAATATTTGTAAATCCATTGCTCGAGATAAAATCCGTGATAAAATAGTACAATAATGTAGAAAGGGTCGAAACTCTATCGATCGAAGTAAGTAAGTAGTGGTAAAAAAGAGTGGGTCAAAAGTGGATCTAAAACAACCCCGATCCAAGTTTCTAAAGTAATATGATTAGTTTAAAATACCACGGTCCAATAATAAGGATGGTACGACTTTTATTTTAATCAAACAAGTTTAAAAGGGAAAATTTTAGAATTAATCTCTTTTTAGAAAAATGGTAGTAAAACTAGGTTTTAGTTTGGAATTGCACCACTAAATAGACATAAATGCACCTAGCTGTATGCATACTATCCTCAGTATTTAGACAATACAATTGTAAGAATCTAAGCGTCTATAGCTTACTACCACATCCTTGCAAGGGGTAGAATGATAACCTGATGTCCATTTGGTGTCGTAACCACGGCCTCGGGTCCAACAATAGACAACATACTAGGATAACATCATTGTAGCTCCAAAAAATAAGTTAAATACGCCATCACACCACTAGGTGGATCAAATTAGGGGATATTATCCAATTTACCAAGTAATACGACAATTCTTATATAGGGGGGGGTTTCCAATATGTCAATCTTTGGTTGGTCAAGTCCATAATTAAGTGTAATAAAATCCTACAACCATGCGGGTATTCTTGGCTAAGTCTCGAGTTTTATTTTTATTCTAAGTCCCCTACATAGGTCTAGTCATGATATAACTAGGTATAAACCTATCATATAATTCCTATCTAGCATGTAATCTACACAATACATAATCTCATAGAAAAATATACTAAAGCCTACCTTCTGGCCGAACCACAATCTCGAACTATCCATAATTGCTTGTCTTTGCTCCATGATCCCAAAATGATGTTGCACTATCAAAAATATCATCTAGATGTTAATACAAGTAAAAGGATACCCATATTGCAATATAAAACTTTGAACCTAAAATTGGGTCAAAAATGGGCTCGTGGAACCCACTAATGGAATTCCAAAATTGAATCCATCACGAGGTTCCTAGAAGGACAAAAAACATGTGCTTAAAATTTGAGCACAAACGGAGCATAAATTTGGGCTCAAATCATCGTCGAGAAGTAATGGAAATTAGAGGGAGAACAAGGATAAAATAGAGGATTTAGGCTGAAAACATACTAAGAAATTGATGGGAAATGATCACCTCAACGTTCTCTACTCACACCCAACTCCAATTTGGGATTCCCCTTGATTACTTGAGCTTCTAGGACTAATAATGGTGGAAATAGGAAAGGAAAATGATGAAAAAAAATAAAGGAAAAAGGGTTATATATAGTTAGGGGGTTACCCATCACAAATGTGGACCCTTGGATGCGATTCCCAAAGAAAATGCCTTTCGAGAATGCAAGTCAAGATCCGCAAAAACTTTTCTAGACTAGAAAAAGACTTGGAAAATATGACCAGTCCACCACAAATGTGAAGAACAAGTTCGAGCCGGTCAACTAGCTTTCTTTTTGTGAACGCAAGGGCTAGCTTGCAAATGTGAAGGTCAAGATTCCCTGACTCTCGTGAACATGGCCAAGCATTGCAAATGCAATGGACAAAATTTGGTTGCACCAGATGCGAGGAACCAGAAAAAACTTAAGTTTCGATGGACTCCGACTAGGTGCTCAAGATATATTCAGAACCCCGTGCACACAAATGAACTATGCTACCATACCAAATTTGACATGTCAGACTCAACAGAACCATCAAAATTCCCATATAAGGTTGTTTTGGAAAAAATATGGGCCCCATACCTATATTTTTATTTTCACCAAATCTACCCAATAGCCCAAAATGAGTTCAAAAGCCTTAGGACCCAAACTAAGGGCCTCCATAGACTAAAATCCACATTCTAGAGCTAATAACGCTGTCAGAAATCTCATATGAGGTCATATACTAGGAGTTTTTGTCCACAACTACTTTCTTAACAATGAAAGCTCCAAAATAGGAAAATCTAAAAATCAAACCGATAATTTTGACAAGTCATAAATAACCTTTAGCAGTTATGGGAAGAGAAGAAATACTAAAAACATACGGAAACAGGGAAAATAATCTAAAGGGTCATTATAATATCCACTACTAAAAGAACTTTCATCCTCGAAAGTTGATGGATAGAAAGAGCCCGAAAGCTCATAAGGACGGGGTACTGGGCATGTATGACCCGAGAAAGACTTCCTAGATAACTTCTAAGGCTAAACAATGCTTCTAATGGATTTCTCTAAAGGTATCCCTTTTCCTTCACATCCTTATTTTACTGTTCATATAACCAATAACCCATCCTCAATAACCAACTGGCCTCTAATTAAACAGAGCACAGGAAAAGAACCCAAACCCAAACCATACCATGCTGACATCACATTGATACAAGCACAACCAAGAAAATATTTAAAGATACAACAAATCCAAAGTATGAACTTTCCAACCAACCCTACCTACAAACCTAACATTCTCTTATCTTTCCAAGTGTGACATCTATTCTGAACTGCATAGAAACTCTCCAGCATTACTCGAGTATTGCCCATGTAATTATATCACACTAACCTCCAAAGTATGAAGCTAACCCCTTGCAAAACCATATGGACTAGCATAAAAATAAATCCCTTAAGGTCTACTTGCATGCTCACATAGTGATGACCAGTGCCTGTGACCTCTTGTAATACCCCGTATTTCCCTAACATAATTTAAGTCCTAATACATTAGTATTCATATATAAAATTTTCAAAACACTCATTATTTTCCAGTTCAGGACCGGCCATTATGTAGGAAATTGAATTAGATTTCTAACGATATAAAATTCGCCTAAATCTGATAACCGGGTAGGAAGTTATGGCGATTCAAAGTTTTAGTCGTTAAACACCGTCATTTTAACCCTTAGCGCATTGCGTAGGCAGCACAAATGACAATTGTCAATTTCTAGTGTGACTCCGCGATCATGGCGTGTCGCGGAGCTAGTTAATTTCCCATTTGTCAATTTTCAGTGGGCCTCCGCGATGTTGGTGCATCGCGGAGGTGGCCAAAATGGCATCCAAAGGATTACCGCAATAATAGCGCATCATGCCATCAACCCAGTTCCTAATTGTCAATTTTCAGTGACACGACTCGATAACGCTGCGTTGGCCCAGGTGCCTATTTTGGAAAAATTCGACAAAAATTAAAAGTTTTGCCCAAGGGTAAAACAGTACTTTTCCCTAATTTTAATCCGCCCAAGTGTGCTTTTAAGCCCTAAAAACATTTTTAAACTCATTATTTTAATTATTTCCCCTCAAATCAAGAAGCATTCTCTCCCAATCAAGAACCCTAGCTCTCAAACTCAAGGTCAATCCTCAAGAATTCAACAAGAACTTCAAGAAAATCCATCAATTAAGGTATGTTAGATGTTCATCCATGGATCTCTTTCATCCATGGAGTCCAAGCAATCCTTTTAAATTATAAAATTGTGATCTTTTCAAGTTATTATGTTTTAAGTTGTGATTTTGCCCATGAATCTCCATGAACTATGATTTTATACCATGTTTCTGTGAAATTATTGTTATTATTTAATCCTCCATGTTTTAATGTTGTTATTTATTGAACAAGACCACGATTTAACTCTATCATGTTGGATTCATGCAATTTCTATATGTTTTAGGACATTTCTATGATTGTCTTGAACCATGAACTACAAGTGTTTGATAAAATACCTACATGAGTGATTGATTTAATAAAAACTTTCATGCTTTGTCCCCTAAGCTTTAGTGTCTTTTCAGTATTGTTGTTTTGAGTCCTGGGGTATTGAATATCAAAAATACCATAGCTGTTTATTTAGTCTAGTCTTAGTACATTACATAATATCTTCAGATTATATTATGAGCATTATCAGAATAGTCAGATATCATTCATTAAACTCAGAACAATCTAGTATCTCAGTGTCTTTCAGTTGGGAGTAGGATTTAGCACCAAGAGTGCAGGGATGGCGGCTTTCCCATCAGATAGGCAGAGTCGTTAGTAGCAGTCCCTATACTCCAGAACTATGTAGCCAGTGTAAGATATCAGTAGTAAACCATCAGATTAGGCTTGACTATCTCGCAGGGGTCACCCGTCAGTTCAGGATTGACATCCTTAGTCCTTTGGACATTATATCAGTTTAGTGGATCCACACAACCATTGTTAGTACTCGTGGCATGGTATTAATACCCTTCTAACTAGGGTTATAGGTTAGACCCCGATTATTTCAAATTGGGGAATGTCGGTTAGATTATACCTCCCACAGTCTCAGATATAGTCTCAGTTACAGTCTCAGTTCAGTTATACAGTCTTAGAGTTATTTGGCCAAAGCATACAAATATCAGTATTTTGTCTGTATTTTAGTTTACAGATTTTACTCAGTCCATGTTATATGCTTGGTCATGCAACCTCAGTGTCCATAAATTTTCACGTATCTCTAGTATTTACAGACTATAATGTATACTCAGTATTTACAGATTTCTCCATATTTTCAGTACCTATAAATTTCATGTTCTTTTTTTAGTACTTTATGTTTTACATGTATAATTAATTAATTATTATTATTCCTATTCATTAAACCATGAATATCAGCCTACCTCATTTAGCATACTAGTACAATCAAAGTACTGATTGCATACCTTTCTTTTGTGCTATGATGTATCATATCATAGGTGTTGATGCTCAGTTCCCGGATCACACTTAGTTCTTAGATCATCAATAGTACAGTAGCAGTGGTGATTCCTCATCATCCAAGGTCAAATTATTCTACTTCATGTATTTATCTCAGTAGTTAGTAGAGTTAGTTGGGGGTTTGTCCCATCAACTCACAGAATTTAGTTTAGAGGCTTTTCAGACATTACAGTTAGCTATTCAGATTATTCAGATTTTAGTATTATACTAGATTCATAATTCAGTAGTCATTTTATTATTAAAAACTTTTGGCATTTCAGTTATTATTCTGCATTCATGATTATATTATTCTATTTTCACAGCAGGTACCAGCTCATAGGTTAGTTTGTGGTCCCTCGGGACTGTAAGCACCGTGTAACGACTAGGGGTAGTCTCAAGTTGTTACAAACTTGGTATCAGAGATTGGTTTTAAAGTGTCCTAGGAAGTTTGAAAGCCCCATCGAGTAGAGTCTTATGCATGGGTGTGTAGTGTGCCACACTTATAGACGAGAGGATACAAGGCATTTAGGAAAAAGTTTCCCTTTTTACAGTATTCATGTTGTGTGAGTGAGAATGAGTTCAAGTTAAAATTTTTGTCTAATCTACTTTTTTTTTTTCTGTTTATAGAACATGCCCCCCAAGAAGAATGGAAGAAGAATAGGAACTCATCCAGCCCCTCAGCCCATCTAGGCAGATCCTCTGGATGAGCATGTCTCTCACACAAAATTCAGAGCTGCGTTCACTATTCTAGCCAATTCAGTAACAACATAAAATAAATGGCCAACTGCTGTTCCAACCAATCCAGTGGCCAATACTGCTACAGCCAGAATTTAGGATTTCACCCGGATAAATCCTCCTTTCACGGGATCCAAGTCTGAAGAGGATCCACAGGAATTTTTAGATATGGTTCAGAAGGTAATGAATGCTATGGAGGTGACATCTAGTCAGAGTGCCGAGTTGGATGCATATCAGTTCTAGGATATAGCCCATACTTGGTTTAAGCAGTGAAAGGTTGATAGGGGTGTAGATGTAGGGCCTGTAGAATGGGAAGAGTTTGCCACAACTTTCTTGGACAGATTCTTCCCATTAGAGTTGAGAGAGGCCAGAGTTTTAGAGTTCATTAATTTGAGGTAAGGAAATATGAGTGTGAGGGAGTATTCCCTCAAGTTTACTCAGTTAGCTAGGTATGATCTTTATGTGATAGCTGATAACAGGTCTAAGATGAGTAAGTTTATGTTTGGAGTATCTGATAGTCTGGTCAAATAGTATAGGACCACAATCTTATTATTGAGATAGACTTGTCTAGGAAAATGGTCCATGCTCAACAAATTATAGAGCAGAAGATTAAGGAGAGAAAAAGAGGAAACAAGAGAGCTAAGATGAGTAGTTTTAATTCCAGTTAGCCAAAGCAAGAAGGTGGTAACCGTCCTCAGTTTCATCAGAGGTTTTCAGCCCCAACACCCTTTTCAGCTAGTTCTCCAGTATCCAAATTCAAAAATGATAATAGGGTTAGGGCACTGGGCTCTAAGTCCCAAGTTAGTACTAGCAGTGCTCGTACTAATCCTCTATGTTAGAAATATGGTAGGAACTATCAGGGTGAGTGTAGATCGGGTAATGATATGTGCTTCGGGTATGGCAAGCCAGGCCATCGGATATGAGATTGTTGGGTAGTTTCTCAGAAAGGTAGGGATGTGAACCAACAGGGCCAGTCCCATCAGTCGTTAGTTCTATACAGTCGCTCGACTCAATAGGGTACCACATCCAATGCTACTAGTGGTTAGCGTCTAAACAATTTATATGCTCTTCAATCCTAGCAAGATCAGGAAAATTCTCCTGACGTAGTTACTGGTACGTTGAAGGTCTTTCACTTACATATTTATGCTTTACTAGACCCTGGAGCTTCTCTTTTTTTTGTAACTCCATATATAGCCGTCAACTTTGGAGTCAGTCCCAAAATGCTAGCAGAGCCCTTTTCAATGTCTACCCCAGTAGGTGTTTCCATTGTAGCCAGACAGATATATAGGAACTGTCCGGTCATAATATCTCAGAAAGTTTCCTCAGTTGATCTCATGGAGTTAGAGATGACGGAGTTTAACATCATTCTTGGCAAGGATTGGCTCCACTCATTCTATGCCTCAGTTGACTATAGAAACAAAATAGTTTATTTCTAGTTCCCAAATGAGCCAGTTCTTGAATGAAGGGGTAGTACTATAGCTCTTAGGGTCAGCTGATCTTATACCTTAGAGACAGAAAGATAATATCAAAGGGGTGTACTTACCATCTTGTTCGAGTCAAAGACTCTAACTCAAAAACTTCAACTCTTGAATCAGTTTTAGTAGTAAATAAATTCTCAGATGTATTTCCTGAAGATCTTCCCGAAGTTCCCCCCAAAAGGGAAATCGACTTTGGAATAGACCTTCTCCTAAATACTCAGCCTATATCTATTCTTCCATACAGAATGGCTCCGCTGAACTCAAAGAACTAAAAGAACAATTGAAAGATCTCTTAGATAAGGGATTCATCAGATCCAGCATCTCTCTGTGGGTTGCACCTGTTCTATTCATGCATAAGAAAGAAGGTTCTCTCAGAATATGCATAGACTATCATTAGTTGAACAAAGTCACAATCAAGAATAAATATCCACTTCTTAGAATCGATGACTTATTTGACCAACTTCAGGGTGCTAGCTACTTTTCCAAGATAGACCTCAGATCAGGCTATCATCAGCTTAGGGTCAGGGAATGTAACATTTTGAAAATAGCTTTTCAAACTCGGTATGGTCACTTTGAATTTTTAGTCTTGTCCTATGGTCTTACAAATGCCCCAGTAGCCTTCATGGACTTGATAAACCGAGTGTTCAAGCAGTATTTGGACATGTTTGTCATAGTCTTCATTGATGACATTCTTGTTTACTGCCGTAGCGAAAATGAGCATGCAGACCACCTCAGAGTAGTGCTTCAGACTCTTAGAGCTCACCATTTGTTCGCTAAATTCAGTAAGTGTGAATTCTGGCTAAGATCAGTAGCTTTTCTTGGCCATATCATTTTTGGTGATGGCATTAGAGTCAATCCTCAAAAGATCGAGGCAGTGAGAAACTGGCCTAGAACTATCTCTCCATCAAATATCAGGAGTTTCTTAGGTATAGCTGGATATTAACATTGGTTTGTTGAAGGGCTTTCTTTTATTGCATCCCCCATGTCCAGATTGACTCAGAAGAAAGTTAAGTTTCAGTGGTCAGATTCCTACGAGAAGAGTTTTCAGGAGTTGAAGACTCAACTCACCTCATCCCCAGTCTTGACTCTACTAGACAGTTCAGATGGTTTTGTTGTGTACTGTGATGCATACATAGTATGTTTGGGTTGTGTTCTCATGTAGAGAGATAAGGTCATAGCCTATGCCTCTAGACAACTTAAACCCCATGAGAAGAATTACCCTACTCATGATCTTTGCCTTAAAAATTTGGAGGCATTACTTATATGGGGTGCATGTAGATGTGTTCACAGTTCACAAAAGCCTTCAGTATGTGTTCTCTAAAAAATATTTGAATCTGCGTCAGAGAAGGTGGTTAGAGTTATTGAAGGATTATGACATGAGTGTTCTGTATCATCTGGGAAAGGCCAATGTAGTGGCTGATGCTCTCAGTAGATTGTCTATGGGTAGTGTTGCTCATGTTGAGGATGGTAAGAAGAAGTTAGCTCAGGAAGTTCATCATCTTGCCTGACTAGGTGTCCTCTTAGTCAACTCAGCAGAGGGTAGTGTGTGGGTACAGAGTAGCATCGAATCATCTCTAGTTTTCGAGGTAAAGGAAAAGCAGGATAGAGACCCCAGTCTAGTTAAGTTAAAAAAATTAGTCAGAGACCAGAAAGTGGAGGTTTTCTCCCAAGAGGGAGATGGTGTTTTGCGTTATCAGAGTAGATTGTGTGTGCCTAGTGTAGATGATTTGAGGCAATGAATTCTTTCAGAAGAGCATGGTGTGCATTACTCTATTCATCATGGTGCCACTAAGATGTTTCGCGATTTGTGGGAGATCTATTTGTGAAGTGGGATGAAGAGAGCTATTATAGAGTTTGTAGCTAAGTGCTCTACATGCCATCAAGTTAAGATTGAGATCTAGAAGCCTAGTGGGTCCATGCAGGAGTTCAATAATCCCATATGGAAATAGGAGAAAGTGAACATGGACTTTGTGACAAGTTTGCCTCGTACCCATAATTAGCATGATTTTATTTGGGTTATCATAGATAGGATGACCAAATCAGCTCATTTCTTGCCAGTCTATACCTTTTATTTAGCCGAGGACTATGCCAAACTCTATCTTAGAGAGTTGGTTAGGTTGCACGGTGTATCCTTATCTATCATCTTATAAAGAGGTACCCAGTTTACCTCTTAATTTTGGAAAGCATTCCAAAAGGGTCTTGGTACCCAAGTCCATCTCAATACAACCTTCCACCCTCAGACAGACGGTTAAAAAGAAAGGACTATTCAGACTCTCGAAGATATGCTGAGAGCATGCGCAGTTGATTTTAAAGGTAGTTGGGATGACCACTTGCCTTTGATTGAATTTGCATACAATAACAGCTATCATTCCAGTATCCGTATGGATCCATTTGAAGCTCTCTATGGTAGGAGATGTAGATCTCCTATTGGTTGATTTGAAGTAGGTGAGGCTGCAGTAGTAGGGCTTGACTTGGTGTTTGATGCATTAGAGGAGGTCCAGTTGATCAAAGAAAAGGTTAGGGCTTCCCATAGATGACAAAAACCATATGCTGACGTAAGGATAAAGGATATCAAGTTTAAGGTCGGTGATTTCGTATACTTGAAAATCTCTCCTATGAAAAAGTGAAGATATTCAGTAAGAAAGGGAAACTCAGTCCCCGATATGTAGGTCCCTTCAGAATTCTCAGTCATTTTGGAAAGGTAGCTTATGAGCTTAAGTTGCCTTCAGATTTAGCCTCAGTACACCCATTGTTTCATGTCTCATTGTTGAAAAAGTGTATTGGTGATCCAGCTATAGTTGTTCCCTTAGAAAGTGCAGATATTCAGAACAGTCTTTCCTTTGAGGAAGTTCCAATCAAAGTTCTTGATCATCAAGTTCGTAGACTAAGGAATAAAGAAGTTCCACTAGTCAAAGTTCTTTGGCGGAATTAGTCCATTGAAGGCGCTACTTGGGAAGCAAAGGCAGATATGTGGACCAAGTACCCTCATATTTTCTCCGTGATTCCAAATTCAGTATAAGGTACTAAATCTTTTAAAGATTTTTTCTCCATCATGCTCAGTTTCAGTTACACATTATGATCATGTCAGTCATGCATTCATGAGTCAGTTCAGTCATGCATTCCATGCATCAGATATGCATGTTCAGTGTGTAATCTTAGTCCATCAGTTTTTCCTCAGCTTAACAAGTCTCATTTGAGGATGAATGATCCCAAGGGGGAGATATTGTAATACCCCGTATTTCCCTAACATAATTTAAGTCCCAATACATGAGTATTTGTATATAAAATTTTCAAAACACTCATTATTTTATAGTTTAGAGCCTGCCATTGCGTAGGAAATTAAATTATCTTTCCAATGATAGAAAATTTGCCTAAATCCAATAACCGGGTAAGAAGTTATGGCAATTCAATGTTTCAGTCATTAAACACCATCATTTTAACCCTTAGCGCATTGCATAGGCATCCCAAATGACAATTGTCAATTTACAGTGTGACTCCGCGATCATGGCGCATCGCGGAGCAGGCTAATTTTCCGTTTTTCAATTTCTAGTGGGCCTCCGCGATGTTGGCACGTCACGGAGGTGGCCAAAATGACATCCAAAGGCTTACTGCGATAATGGTGCATTGCACCGTCATCCCAGTACCCAATTTTCAGTTTCTAGTGACACGGCACGATAGCGCCGCGTAGCGCCAGGTGTCCATTTCAGAAAAATTCAACGAAAATTAAAAGTTTCTCCCAAGGGTAAAATAGTACTTTCCCCTAATTTTAATCCGCCCAGGAGTGCTTTTAAGCCCTAAAAATATTTTTAAACTCATTATTTTAATTATTTCCCCCCAAATCAAGAAGCATTCTCTCCCAATCAAGAATCCTAGCTCTTAAATTCAAGGTCAATCCTCAAGAATTCAGCAAGAACTTCAAGAAAATCCATCAATTAAGGTATGTTAGATGTTCATCCATAGATCTCTTTCATCCATGGAGTCCAAGCAACCCTTTTAAATTATAAAATTGTGATCTTTTCAAGTTATTACGTTTTAAATTGTGATTTCACCCATGAATCTCCATGAACTATGATTTTATACTATGTTACCATGAAATTATTGTTATTATTTAATCCTCCATGTTTTAATGTTGTTATTTATTGAACAAGACCACGATTTAACTCTATTATGCCGGATTCATGCTATTTCTATATGTTTTAGGACATTCCTATGATTGTTTTGAACCATGAACTACAAGTGTTTGATAAAATGCCTACAAGAGTGATTGATTTAATAAAAACTTTCTTGCTTTGTCCCCTAAGCTTTAGTGTCTTTTCAGTATTGTTGTTTTGAGTCCTGGGGGTATTGAATACCTGAAAACCCATAACTGTTTATATAGTCTAGTCTCAGTACATTATAGAATAGTCTTCAGATTATATTATGTGCATTATCAGAATTGTCAGATATCAGTCATTAAACTCAGAACAGTCTAGTATCTCAGTGTCTTTCATTTAGAAGTAGGATTTAGCACTGAGCGAGTGCAGGGATGGAGGCTTCCCTATCAGATAGGTAGAGTCATTAGTAGCAGTCCCTATACTCCAAAACTACATAGCTAGCGTAGGATATGAGTAGTCACCCGTCATATTAGAGTTGACTATCTCGCAGGGGTCACCCGTCAGTTCAGGCTTGACACCCTTAGGCCTTTGGACATTATATCAGTTAAGTGGATCCACACAACCATTGTTAGTACCCGTGGCACGGTATTAACACCCTTCCAACTGGGATTACAGGTTAGACCTCGATTTGCTCAAATTGGGGAATGTCGGTTAGATGATACCTCCCACAGTCTCAGATGTAGTCTCAGTTACAGTCTCAGTTCATTTATACAGTCTTAGAGTTGTCTGGCCAAAGCATACAAATATCAGTATTTTGTTAGTATTTCAGTTTACAGATTTTACTTAGTCCATGTTATATGCTTGGTCATGCATCCCCAGTATCTACAGATTTTCATGTATCTTCAGTATTTACAGACTGTTATGTATACTCGGTATTTACAGATTTCTCCATATTTTCAGTACCTACAGATTTTATGTTTTCCATTAAGTACTCTATGTTTTACATGTATAATCAGTTAGTTATTATTATTCCTATTCATGAAACCATGCATATCAACCTACCTCATTTAGCATACCAGTACATTTAAAGTACTGATCGCATACCTTTCTTTTGCGCTATGATGTATCATATCATAGGTGCTGACGCTCAGTTCCCGGATCACACTTAGTTTCTCAGATCATCAGCAGTACAGTAGCAGTGGTGAGTCCTCATCATCCGTGGATAGATTATACTACTTCATGTCTTTATCTCAGTAGTTAGTAGAGTTAGTTAGGGGCCTGTCCCATCAACTCACAGTATTCAGTTTAGAGTCTTTTCAGACACTACAATTAGCTATTCAGATTATTCAGATTTTAGTATTATGCCAGATTCATAATTCAGTAGTCATTTTGTTATTAAAACCTTATGGCATTTCAGTTATTCTTCCGCATCCATGATTATATTATTTAGTGCTCACAACAAGTACCAGCTCATGGGTTACCTTGTGGTCCCTCGGGACCGTAAGCACCGTGTAACAACTAGGGGGTAGTCTCGGGTCGTTACACCTCTGCCAAGTCACTAACTAGTCCAAATAACCCTTGAAATCAATAGTTATGAGTTCGAAGCTCAAGCTATCAAAACTAAATAATCCGCTCCAAGATGCTTCATTAACTGTAGGTGAACCTATGCTAATCGCAACTCCAGTACACTTCTTTCACTGAGTAGATATTCTAAATTTTTTTCAAAAACTAATAATCAAAGCCAAAAGAAATAGAAGCCAATACCATGCACCGACAGACCATCTTTGGAGCATTTAGCCAAGGAACAACCCATTCGAACTGAATAAAATTGACCTGCTAGGTAAAGAGTAGGCCTAGTCAAACTGACGACGAATTATCATAAAGTCAAAACCCTAAAATAAGGCTGCAACCAAGTTATAAAATCCAAAGTTGTAATCTCAATACCACAGTTAAACTACTCAATCTCAACTATCCAAATCGATCCCATTGATGTGGAAGCATCCATACTTCAAGGCCTATCACCACTTTTAAATCATTATCCAAAAGAGTCAAAAATCATAACTAGATCCATAAAGTCTTTTCCAAGATCAAATAATCAAACCAATCATTCTATGAAAAATTAAGCAAAAATCGACCGATTTCGGCAAGGGTTTAAACTAAAACATTACCCAAGAACATGATCACAACTTGTGAAAATCTACAAGCTAAAGGTACGAGTAATCAAATCCACCTCTGCTGAGGGTATAACATATCAAGGCACAAAAAACACCTCACTAAAGGTGAAAGGAGTACTAGTGGTAGTCAAATCTCAAGCAACTTAGAAATATACAATCATAGCTTGAATCTGGTCAAACCAAAATTCAATTTATGGCAATGAATACTTACTCCCAACAGACATCCACTTTGGTTATTGATAAATGATACACAAGCATATCTTACTAAGCAAAAGTATCCCACAAAGTTATATCTAACCAAACCAATACTGAAATGAATTTTTTTTGAAATCACCCATTTAAACCAAACTTAACTCAACTGAACCCTGAACCACATTATAGAAAGAATGAAGTACCCAACTCGACACAGATACATAGAACAAGAATACTACTGGGAGATGAATTAGTTAATCAAAACATCAAACCTCAGACCTGTCAACACTAGGGATAATGTGGGAAGAGGAATTGCCAATCGCTAAAATCACAACAAAACCATGGGAAAACAATCCTACCTTCACCTTCACAACTATTTCAACAACCAATCTAACTTTAGAAAAAGAGAAGGAAAACTAACCAACCAAGGTAATTATCTAAGCCAATAAGCAATAACTGCAAGGAAGGGAACACTAACTAAATAACACTAGTCTTGCCGTCTATCAAGAAAAAATCAATCAATTTCAAACAATAACCTTAACAACAATAGTATAAAGTGCAAGAGGCACCATAAAATAAAGAACACATCCAATTACCACTCAAATATCATACCAAGACTAATATGCCAACGAAAAAGGACGTTAACCAAGATGCTGCACCCCAAAGAAATTACCAAACTAATCCACTCAATTCAATACTAAAAGAAATTAGCTTCGAGGTTAGTCAAGTATACATAAATCTACATGAATGTATAGAAAAATCCATGTAGTAATATCAAGGTATGTAATCACCGATATGAATAGAAACCTCAATAAAATTCAAGTCGAAACTAAAAAATAGAAAATTAAATTACACCTATATCAATGGAATTTGAAGTCACAATTTTGACTTGCCCAAAGGCGTATTAATTATTTTGAATGCATTTGACTTTAGACTAAGCATTTGAATAACAAACTAAAAGACTTAGTGCATTACCCTACTTGAAGGTGCCACATCCCTAAGAAACTGATCCAAATTCACTAATTACCCAATAATCTTACACCAGGGATACTATCTAGACCAATGACTGATGTATCTATAGTCATAATAAAACCTAGAAGCTCTAACCTAGTGAGAGACACAAGCTATTCCCAACTGGCTAACCAATTGAATCCTAAGGCACTCTCTAGACCAATGAACAACCTTACCATTATCAAAACACACCCTTGATACTCTCTGATATACAGAACAAAATGACTAAAAATGATTGCCACAGTCTGAAGACCTATACCAAAAACCTCATAATGTCTGACCCAAACTTTGTCCACTGTAACCACCATGACCTACCTGATAGTCACCCATAACTTGAGGTACTACCTATATAGACCCGGAAGGCAGCAAGTAATGCTGACCTATACTAGGAGGATCCTTACCTTTAGATGAAATACTCCTAACACTATACTACTGATATGTCCTCTTGCCACCACCCTCATACATCTCAATATATTCCCTCTGTATCGTCCTCACATGGTCAATAACCTAGAAGAAACTAGACCCAACTTCTATCAAATGCTCCAACACCAAGCGGAGTGGTAAAGCCAATCCCTAGTAAATCCCCACACCATCACCTACTTTGCAGAGAATAATAAGAGTATGTATATCCTATTCAAGAAACCTAATATCATGCTTAAAAACTAATAAAGATCACTGCAATTACCAATAATCCTAACCCTAGCCTAAGAACCGCTCATGTATTAAGGATCACCGCTGACCATAAATGTAATACCTCATATTTTCCTAGCATAATTTAAGTCCCAATATATGAGTATTCATATATAAACTTTTCAAAACACTCATTATTTTTTAGTTTAGAGCCTTCCATTATGTAGAAAATTGAATTAAATTTTGAACGATATAAAATTTGCCATAATCCGATAACCGGGTAAGAAGTTAAAGTAATTTTAAGTTCTAGTCGTTAAACACCATCATTTTGACCCTTAGCGCATCGCGGAGCCAGTCTAAATAAAAATTGTCAAAAACCAGTGGGCCTATGCGATATTGGTACACTGTGCCATAGGCTCAGTTCAGAATTATCAATTTCCAGTGGTCCCACGCGATACCACCGCATCGCGGTGAGATTCGAGGTCACAAATAAGGTGGCAACGCGATTTCACCACATCGCTCCACTGTGCATTTTCCCAATTGTCCAATTCCAGTTACACGACGCGATAGCGCCACGTCGTGCCAACCCACAAAATTGAGAAATTTTCAGTAATTTTGAGTTTTAAATCTGAGGGCATTAAAGCCTTTTTACCCTCACCCCAGTCTGCCTTTAACACGAAATTCTCCCCTAATTAACCCATTACTTCATTATTCACTCAATTTTCCCCCAAATTCAAAAGCTTTCTCTCTAAAATACAAACCCTAACTCTCAAGAACCAAGGTCAATCCCAAGAACTTCTCCAAGAACTCATCAGATTAAGGTATTTTAGATGTTCATCCTTGGATTCTTTTCATCCATGGAGTCCAAGTATCCATTTTAATTACAAATCTATCATTTTTTCAAGATTTATGATATTAAATTGTGATTTAAAACTATGAATCTCCATGAACTTCCATGAATATTGATTTTATACCATACTTTAATGGAATTATCGTCGTTATCAAATCCCCTATGTTTTATTATTGCCATTCTTTGAATTAGATCTTGATTTAGTGTTATAAATGTTAAAGGCATGCTATTATTTCAAGTTTTATACTACACCCATGAATTGATTAAACTATAAGTACAAGTGTTTGATAAAATACCTACAAGAGTGATTGATTTAATAAAAACCTTCATGCTTAGTCCCCTAAGCTTTAGTGTTATTTTACCATTGTTATTTTTGAGTCCTAGGGGTATTGAATACCCAAAAACCATAGCTATTTATGTAGTCTAGTCTCAGTACATTACATAATAGTCTTCAGAACATACTATGAGCATTATCAGAATAGTCAAATATCAATTAGTTAAACTTAGAATAATCTAGTATTTCGGTATCTTTCAGTTGGGAGTATGATTTAGCACCAAGCGAGTATAGGGATGAAGGCTTCCCTGTTAGATAGGCAGAGTTATTAGTAGCATTACCTATACTCCAGAACTATGTAGCCAGTGTAGGATATGAGAAATCATCAGTCAGATTAGGCTTGAATATCTCGCAGGGGTCACCCATCAGTTCAGGCTTGACAACCTTAGTCCTTTGGACATTATATTAGTTTAGTGGATCCACACAAACAATGTTAGTACCCATGGCATGGTATTAACATACTTCCAACTGGGGTTATAGGTTGGACCTCGATTATCTCAAATTAGAGAATATCGGTTAGATGATACCTTCTACAGTCTTAGATACAGTCTCAGTTACAGTCCTAGTTTAGTTATTCAGTCTTAGTATTTTTAACTAAAGCATACAAATTTTAGTTATTTTAGTATTTCAGTTTACAGATTTTACTCAGTTTATGTTATATGCTTGGTCATGCATCCTCAGTATCTACAGATTTCTACATATCCCTACTATATACAGATTTTATGCTAACTACTCAGTACTCCATGCTTTATATGCATATTCAGTTCATTATTAGTTCTGTTCATAACACTATGCATATCATTCTACCTCATTTAGCATACCAGTACATTCAAAGTACTGATCGCATACCTTTTCTTTTGTGCTATGATGTATTATATCATAGGTTCTGATGCTTAGTTCTTGGCTCGTGATTAGACTTATCAAATCCTTAATAGTAGCAATGGTGAGTCCTCATACTTCGAGGACATGCTTACTTTATTTCATGTCTCAATTTTGTAGTTAGTGTTTGCTTGTCCCATCAACTCAAAGTCATTCAGTTTTAGAGGCTTATCAGATATTAGAGTCAATTATTCAGTATTCAGACATTACAGTTAATTATCTAGTTTATCAGTATTTTATAAGATTCAGTCAGTTGTCTTAATAGACTCATATTTCAATTTTTAATTCAGTTATTAAAACCTTATGGAATGTCAGTATTCTTCCATATTTATGATCATGTTATACATGTTCATAGTAGGTACCAACACGTGGGTTAGCTTGTGGTCCCTCGGGACTGTAAGCACTGTGTGATGCCTAGGGTGTGCTCTCGGGGCATTATAAACTTGGTATCAGTGACTAAGGTTTTAAAGTGTCCTAGGAAGTCTGAATGCCACTTCAAGTAAGGTCTTGTGCATGGGTGTGTAGCGCGCCACACTTATGGGTAGGAGGCTACAAAGACTTTAGGAAAAGTTTCCCTTCTTTCAGTATTTATGTCATATGAGTGAGCATGAGCTCAAATTAAAATACCTGTCTAATCTATTTCTTCCTCTATTTATAGAACATGCCTCCCAAGAAGAATGGAATAAGAACAGGAAACTAGCTAGCCCCTTTGCCCGTCTAGGCAGATTTCTGAGCTGCGTTTACTACTCTATCAAACTCCATAGTGGCACAGATTGAACAACTAGCTACTGTACCAACTAACCCAGTGGCCAACACTGCTGCAACCAAAATTCAAGATTTCACCTAGATGGATCCACTTTTTTTCACAGGATCCAAGTCTGAAGAGGATCTATAGGAATTCTTAGATATGGTTTAGAAGGTCATAGATTATATGGGGGTGACATATAGTCAGAGTGCTGATTTGTCTACATATCATTTGCAAGATGTAGACCATACTTAGTTTAAGCAGTGGAAGGTAGATAGGGGTATTGATGCAGGGACTGTAGAATGGGAAGAGTTTTCTATGGATTTCTTATATAATTTTTTCCTATAGGAGTTGAGAGAGGACAAGGTATTATAGTTGATTAAATTAAGGTAGGGAAGCATGATCATGAGGGAGTATTCCTTCAAGTTTACTCAGTTAGCTAGATATGCTTCTCATCTGGTAGCTGATAACAGGTCCAAGATGAGTAAGTTTGTGTCTGGCATATCTGATAGTGTGGTCAAGGAGTGCAAGAACACAATGTTGATTAGTGAGATAGACTTGTCTAGGCTGATGGTCTATGCTCAACAAATTAAGGAGCAGAAAATTAAGGAAAGAGAGAGAAAATAAAAGGGCTAAGATGGGTAGTTTTAACTTCAGTCAGCCAAAGTCAGAGAGTGGTAACCGTCCTCAGTTTTATCAGAGGTCTTCAATCCCAACACCATCTTTATCCAGTTCTCCCGTACCCAAATTCAAAAATAAAAATAGGGATAGATCACCAGGGTCTAAGTCCTAGGTCAGTGTTAGCAGTGCTCGTACAAATCCTCTATGTTAGAAGTGTGGAAGACATCATCAGGGTGAGTGTGGAACGGGTAGTGATGTGTGCTTTAGGTGTGGCAAAAAAGGCCATCGGATTTGGGAGTGTCGGGTAGTTGCTCAGAAAGATAGGGATGTGCGCTAACAGGGCCAGTCCCATCAGTCGTCATTTCCATCTGGTCGCCCAACTCAATAGGATGCTGCTTCCAGTGCTGCCAGTGGTCAGCGTCTGAACATATTATATGCTTTATAGTACTGCCAAGATTAGGAAAATTCTCCGGACGTAGTTACTGGTATGTTGCAGGTCTTTCACTTAGATGCTTATGCCTTACTAGACCCCAGAGTTTTTTTTTTGTAACTCCATATATAGCCATTAATTTTGGAGTTAGTCCCAAAACTCTAGCAGATCTCTTTTCAGTGTCTACCCTAGTAGGTGTTTCCATCATAGCCAGACAGGTATACAGGAACAATCTGGTCATAATATCTTAAAAAGTTACCTCAGTTGATGTCGTGGAGTTAGAGATGATGGATTTTGACATCATTCTTGGCATGGATTGGATCCACTCATGCTATGCCTTAGTTGATTGTAGAAACAAAATAGTTCATTTACAGTTCCCAAATGAACCAGTCCTTGAATGGAGGGGTAGTGCCACAGCTCTTAGGGGTCAGTTAATTTCGTACCTTAGAGCAAGACAGATGATATCGAAGGGGTGTATTTACCATCTGGTGCCAGTCAAAGACTCTAACTTAGAAACTTTAACTCTTGAATCAGTTCCAGAAGTAAATGAATTATCAGATATATTTCCTGAAGATCTTCCCAGAGTTCCTCCCGAAAGGGAAATTGACTTTGGAATAGACCTTCTTCCAGATACTCAGCCTATATTTATTCTTCCATATAGAATGGATCTAGTTGAACTCAAGGAGTTAGAACAATAGTTAAAGGATCTTCTAGATAAGGGATTCATCAGACCCAATATCTCCCCATGGGGCGCACCTATTTTATTTGTGTGTAAGAAAGACGGTTCTCTCAGAATATGCATAGACTACTGTCAGTTGAACAAAGTCACAGTCAAGAATAGATATCCACTTCCTAGAATCGATGACTTGTTTGATCAACTTCAGGATGCCAGCTATTTTTAAAGATATACCTCAGATCAGGCTATCATCAGCTTAGAGTCAGGGAATGTGACATTCCAAAAATAGCTTTCCAAAATTGGTATAGTCACTTCGAGTTTCTAGTCATGTCCTTTGGTCTTATTAATGCCCCAACATCCTTTATGGACCTGATGAACCGAGTGTTCAAAAAGTTCTTGGACATGTTCGTTAGAGTCTTCATCGATGACATTCTTGTCTATTTTCATAGCAAGAATGATCATGCAAATCATCTCAGAATAGTAATTCAGACTCAGAAAAATCATCAGTTGTTCACCAAAATCAGTATGTGAGAATTTTGGCTAAGGTCAGTAGCATTCCTTGGTCATATTATTTCCAATGATGGCATTAGAGTTGATCCTCAAAGGACCGAAGTGGTGAGAAACTAGACTAGACTCATCTCTCTATTAGATATCAGGAGTTTCTTGGGTTTAGCTGGCTATTACCATCGGTTTGTTGAAGGGTTTTCATCTATTACACCCCCCATATTTAGATTGACTTAGAAGAAAGTTAAGTTTTAGTGGTCAGATTCCTACGAGTAGAGTTTTTAGGAGTTAAAGACTCGACTCACCTCAGCCCCAGTTCATACCTTGCCAGATGGTTCAGATGGGTTTGTTGTGTACTGTGATGCATCCAGAGTAGGTTTGGGTTGTGTCCTCATGTAGAGAGGTAAGGTCATAGCCTATGCCTCCAGACAACTTAAACCCTATGAGAAAAATTATTCAACTCATGATTTTGAGTAAGCAACAGTAGTATTCGCCTTAAATATTTGGAGGCATTATTTGTATGGGGTGCACATTAATGTGTTCACTGACCATAAGAGCATGCAGTATGTATTCTCTCAGAAAGATTTAAATTTGAATCAGAGAAGGTGGTTAGAGTTGTTAAAAGATTATGACATAAGTGTTCTGTATCATCCGAGCAAGACCAATGTAGTGGATGATGCACTCAGTAGAATGTATTTGGGTAGTGTTACACATGTTGAGGATGGTAAGAAGAAGTTAGCTCAGGAAGTTTATCAGCTTTCCCGACTAGGTGTCCGCTTACTCGATTTAGCAGAAGGTAGCGTATAGGTGCAGAGTAGTTCAGAAAGTAGAGGTTTTTTCCCAAGGGGGATATGGTGTGCTGCGTTATCAGGGTCATCTATGTGTGCCTGGTATAGATGAATTGAGGTAAGGAATTCTTGTAGAAGCACATGGTGCGCGTTACTCTATTCATCCAAGGGCCACTAAGATGTATCATGATTTATGGGAGATCTATTGGTGTAGTGGGATGAAGAGAGATATTGTAGAGTTTGTAGATAAATGCTCTACATGCCAACAAATTAAGATTGAGCACCAAAAGACTAGTGGGTTGATGTGTGAGCTGATGCTAACACATTTGAGGCTTTTAACTGAGAATAATTGCAAAGTCTTAAGCAACTTTTGTCGTTTTTGATTGTTTTATCTTTGATTTTACAGTAGAAGCTAAGATTCTAGAGAACCAATAAGGATGGATGCAAAAGAGTTGAACTATAAAGCGAAAAGAAGAGAAGTGTGGCTGAAGACATTCCTGATAAGTCGTCAGCCCTGTGATAAGTTATCAGCATCATCGTCAGCCTTAGACAGAGAATGGACTTGAGTTGAGAGTTGTGAAAACATTTTGTGATAAGCCATCAAGGAGCTGATAGGTCATCAAAATTGGCGTCAGCCTTAGGTAGAACATGAGAGCTGAGGTAGAGACGTGACGACATTCGTGATAAGTCATCAAGGAGCTGATAGGTCATCAAAACCATTGTCAGCCTAAGGTAGCGAATACCAAAAGCAAAGAGGTGTTGACGATATTTTTGATAAGTCGTCAGCCTCTTGATAGGGCATCACGGATGGAATCACCTGTCCGAGGAATTGCTGAACTTTATTATTTTGTTTCCATAATTAGGGTAAACTATTTAAAGCATTGAATAAGGTTTTATTAAGGGTTCCAAACCTGAGTTTTGAGACACATACTTTTGTTATTTTCTCTCTCTAGTTTCTTGGCTTGAAAAAACAATTACTTTGAAGAGATTTTAATCATTACTTTGGGATTCCTATTGTGATCTAATATGAGAATCACTAGTTATTATTCATTTTGTGGTAATTTATCTTTCAAATTATGAATTTATCTAGTTGTTTTGATCATTACATTATGAGTGGCTAAACCTCTTTAACCTGAATTGTGGGATCTAGGGTTAAGTGTTGATAAGGTGATAAGTGTTCAAGATTTGAAAGGTAATAGGACTTATTGATAATTTTGAGGTTTTAATTATCGTCTAGTGGTTCCAAACAATAGATAACACCTACTTTGATTTTCTTGAGAAAGAAATCAAATATAATGGGAAGTGAATTATCAACAGGGACTTGGAAACACTAAACTTCTGTTTAATAATCAACACTGTAACAAGGTTGATTAACCTGAGGTGAAGTCTGGTTAAGAAATATAAATTACCTAAGTCTGAGAGGATTAGGAAATTAAATGCTTAAGTAGGTCGAGAGATATTTAGGCCTAAATTCGATAAAGACAACCTGCTGTCCTACCTACTGCGAGAATTTTGAACCACTATTAGCATCTGTCAAGTACCAAAACCCCTAGTGAACATAATTATTGTTTTTCCATAAACTCTTGATTACAAATATTGAATCTAAAGTGACCAATAATTATTTGTTAAACTCAAAATGCCCCATTTCAGGAAACATCCAACTATCAGTTGATTAACTCGCAAATGACTTAAGTTCACACCATATTCCCTGTGGGATTCGACCCCAACCTAGTTGGGTTATATATTGACAACGATCGCTTACATTCTCATTAGAGAGGTGTAGTTTGAGCGTTATCAAAAATGGCGCCGTTACCGGGGAATACGATTGTAAACTGAAGTTTGTGTGCGCTAATTAACTGTTAGTCAAGTTTCCTAGGTTTACATTTATTTTTTGTTTTTTATATTGCAGGATCTTTCTAGTGTATGCCAAGAACTATAAGTTCCGGAGAATCATTATTACCACTTAATCTGGAACTGCAATGAATTGGCACAATGGCAGACTTGCAAGAGGCTGACAGATTAGCAGCCTTAGCTAGAGCTCAGGTGAATGTGCAGAATGACGGTTAATAAGCACGACATCCAAATATTGAGGATGAAGATTTAGGCGACTAGGAGTTTCTAAATCCTGGTAACCTAAGGCGTGCTGAGTAGGTAGATGCACCAGTATGACGTAATGTTATTAGGAACGATCCGTTCTAAGAAAGACAAGAATAACAGCCGGTCCAGTATGACCTCAATGATGATGATGATGGAATGGACGGAGCAGGTGGAATGGGTGAAATCATTCCTTCACCGTTGGCACCTGGGGAAAAATTAAACATTACGAGTACTATGATTCAACTCCTCAATATGAAGGGTTTGTTTGGTGGCCTTCCTGGGGATGACCCGAACTTGCATCTGGTGAATTTTTTCACCATTTGTAAATCTTTTGATAACCCAGGAGTGGGCCAGAATGCTATCCGATTGAGATTCTTTCCGTTGTCTCTGTCTGGGGAGGCAACATTATGTCTTAATGAGTTGATACCCAATTCTATAACCAACTGGAGGCAGTTGAAAGGAGCTTCCTTAGAAAGGTTCTTTCTGCCTTCTAGGAGGGTACGGTTGAGAGATGAGATCAGTAAATTTAGGCAGCTCCCGACTGAAGCTTTGCATGAAACTTAGGAGAGATTCAAGAAGAAGATGACACAGTGTCCAAACCACAATATGATGGACATACACTTGATGGAGACTTTGTACAGGGATCTTAACTCTGTTACAAAGACAATTATAGATAATTCTTCTGGTGGTTCATTTGTTGATCTTACATTCCCAGAGATTTCAGAAATGCTAGAGAGAATGACCAAATAGAGTTGGGCATGGCATACCAGAGACTCTATGGTAGCTAGCCCCACTGTTTTTGGGGGTATGACTGCAAAACAACGCAGACGAGATGAGAAGCATGACCAAGACATGGCTCACCTAAAAATGCAGATGGATTTTCTAACCAAGCACTTGCTATCAGGCAGGACTGAGAAGGTGAAAGCTGTGGGGACTCAAGATAGAGTGGATGCTGAGGCAGAAGAAGAGGCGAACTATGTTAATAATCAGAGGGGTTTCTGAGGCAATGGCTAAGGGAATCAAGGTTGGAGTTATTATGATAATCCTAGTTATAAAGATAGGGAGCAGGGAAATTGGAGGAACAACATTGATAGGAGCGGGCTCTATGTCCCTCCTGGAAATCGTGAGGCTTCTATAATAAGTTCTGAAAAGATGTCTATGGATGACATGAAGGCTAAGTTGCTAAAGGGAGTAGAGGCTGCCAACTCTGGTGTGACTACCATGAAGACTGATCTATCATGTATTAGTCAGTTTGTAAACTCACACTCTATCGCAATCAAACAGTTAGAGCAGCAGATGAGCCAACTCTCCGCAGCATTTAACCAGAGGAAGAGTGGAATGTTACCAAGCGATAGGGTCTATAATCTACGAAATAATGGATCATGTATGGAGATTACCATGAGAAGTGGTAAGATATTACCTGGCCCTTCTGTGGGAAAAAATATATTAGATGAGGTAGTTGATGATGAACCCAATGAAGAATGTCCAGTGGAGTTGGAGAAGCTGGATAACTCTGATGATGCTCCAGAAAAAGAAAGAAAAGGAGAAGAAGGTAGTTTTGAAAACTCTCCCGAGACCACCACCTCCCTTTCCTCAACGATTAAAGAAAAAAGCTAATGATGCAAAATTCAGCAAGTTCATGGCAATGCTTAAATAATTGACAGTGAGTGTGCCATTAGTTGAGGCACTCGAGCAAATGCCAGGATATGCAAAGTTTATAAAGGACCTTGTCACTAAGAAAAGAGCGGTAAGCCACGATCTGGAGAATAATCTCCCCCATTGTAGCACTATCTCTACGCGGACTTTGGTGCAGAAGAAGCAAGATCCAGGAGCATTCACTATTCCCCGTATGATTAGGTCTATGGAATTCTCTAAGGCATTATGTGATTTGGGAGCTAGCATTAATTTAATTTCACTGACTGTATATAGAACGTTGGGCCTGGGAAATTCCACACCCACCAACATGCGACTCATGATGGCGGACAGGTCGGTAAAATGACCTGTTGGTATTCTGTATGATATGTTGGTGTAGGTAGCTAGCTTTATATTCCCTATAGATTTCGTGATTCTGGATTGCGAGGTGGACTTTGAGGTGACCATAATCTTGGGTTGATCTTTTCTCACAACCGGAAGTGTGTTGATCGATTTGAGAGCAAATGAGCTCTTATTCAGAATGAATGATGAGGTTGTACGATTTGATGTGCGTAAGTCAATAAAGTAGCATAAAGAAATGAGTGTGTTCTCAGTGGTTGATGTGTATTATGAGGATGAACAATAAATGTCAATAGAGGAGAAACTTGTTGTCGAGCCTTTAGCCGTAGTTCTGATGAATTTTGATTGTGAAGGCATTGAGGAATACGAAGAGATTATTTTTTCTTTTTTAGGAATGGTCTCATACCCTTATTATCCTAAGAAGCTAGACCTTGATCTCGCAAATCGACCAACATCGCCGGCTAAGCCATCCATTATAGAGCCACCAGTGTTGGAATTGAAAGAACAACCTGGGCATTTAAGGTACATGTTTTTGGGCCATGGAAACATGCTACCCATGATTGTTGAGGCTGATTTAGGTAAGAAGCAGGTAGAAGCATTTATTTCTGTACTTCATAGGTACAAGAGAGCAATCAGATGGACTATCGCAGATATTATTGGCATTCCCCCTGGCATCTGCACGTATAAAATATAACTTGAGGAAGATTGTATTCCGACCATCGAGCACCAATGTCGTCTTAACCCACCAATGCAAGAGGTGGTTAAGAAGGAAATTATTAAGTGGTTGGATGCATGAGTGGTTTACCCTATTTCAGAAAGCAAATGGGTGAGCCCAGTTCAATGCGTGCCCAAGAAAGGGGGTATGACTGTGGTTGCAATTGACAGGGATGACCTGATTCCACTTAGGCCTGTGACTAGGTGGAGAGTTTGCATGGATTACCGCAAACTAAATTCATGGACTTTGAAAGAGAACTTCTCGATGCACTTTATAGACCAAATGTTGGATCGATTGGTCGGAAGGGGATGGTACTACTTATTAGATGTCTATTCTGGATATAATCAGATTTGTATTGCTCTTGAAGATCAGGAGAAAACGACATTCACGTGCCCATATGAAACCTTTGCATTTAAGAGAATGTCGTTTGGGCCGTGCAACGCACCCGCTACTTTTCAATTGTGCATGATGTCTATCTTCTCAGATATGGTGGACGACACCATAGAAGTATTCATGAATGATTTCTCTGTTGTGGAAGACTCATTTGAGTTGTTTTTGGCAAACCTGAGTATGGCCTTGCAATGATTTGTTGAATTTAATTTGGTGCTTAATTTGGAGAAATTCCACTTTATGGTAAAGGAGGGCATCGTTCTCGGGCACAAAATTTTTTAAAAAAGAGTAGAAGTTGATCGAGCCAAGGTTGAAGTTATTGAGAAACTACCACCTCTCATTTCAGTAAAGGGAGTGCATAGTTTCCTTGGGCATGTTGGTTTTTACTGGAGGTTTATAAGAGATTTCTCAAAAGTTGCAAATCCGCTTTGGAAACTTTTGGAGAAAGAAGTAAAGGTTTTCTTCGATGATAAGTGCTTGAAGGCATTTGAATGCCTTAAAAATAAGATAGTTGAGGCCCCCATCATTGTTGCACCAGACTGGTCAAAACTGTTTGAGATCATGTGTGATGCAAGAGGTGTTGCCCTTGGAGCTGTATTGGGACAAAAGAGAGACAAACTATTTCATCCAATATATTATGCCAGCAAAGCACTGAATGAAGCGTAAAATAAATACACCATCACTGAGCCGAAACTTCTGGCTTTAGTATATGCTTTTGAGAAATTCAAGGCTTATTTTCTTGGGACCATGGTGGTGGTTCACACTGTCCATGCAGCTTTGAGGTATTTGATGGCTCAGAAGGATGCAAAACCAAGGATGGTTAGATGGCGTTGCTGCTACAAGAATTTGACTTTGAAATCAAAGATGGAAAAAGGTGAGAAAATCAGGTTGCGGATCATCTTTCTATAATGGAAGGTGAGCAGGCAATTAGTGATGAAATGGAGATAAATGATGCATTTTTTGATGAGGAGATCTTTGCTGCTGCTGTGGAGAAATACCTTGGTATGCTGATTTTGCAAATTATGTTGTGAGTGAGGTCATTCCAGAAAATCTTTCTTTCCATCAAAGAAAGAAATTCCTGCATGATGTGACTCATTACTTCTGGGATGAGCCGTATCTTTTTCGGTGATGTGCTGACAATATTATAAGGAGATGCATGCCAGAAGTGGATGTATTGTGCATATTGGAAGCATATCATGCTTCCCTAGTTGGAGGTGACCATGCAGGTGACTGAACGACTAGGAAGTTATTGCAGAGCGGTTGTTATTGGCCAACATTGTTCAAGGATGCCCACGAGTTTGTGCTAAAATATGACCAATGTTAGAGGCAGGGGTCAATCTCGAAAAGACATGAGATGCCTTTGACTAAGATGCTTGAAGTGAAATTTTTTAATGTCTGGGGAATCGATTTCATGGGTTCTTTTGTAAGCTCGTATGGGATGAAGTATATTTTAGTTGCTATTGACTATGTCTCAAAATAGGTTGAAGATGTTGCCTTGTCTGATAATGAAGGAAAAAGAGTTGTTGCTTTTCTCAAGAAGAACATCTTCTCTCTCTTTGGAGTACCACACACTATTATAAGCAATAGAGGATCTCATTTTTGCAAAAAAGTGTTTCGAGAGGCTTTAGCAAAATATGGGGTGAAACAGCATAGAGTAGCCACTCCATATCACCCACAGACAAGTAGGAAAGTGGAGGTGTCAAATCGAGAGATTAAAGCCATCCTAGCCAAAACGATGAATGCTAGTCGAAAAGACTGGTCTAGAAAGCTCGATTATGCCTTATGGGCATACCAGACTGCTTTTAAGACACCCATTGGCATGTCACCATTTTAGCTGGTCCATGAAAAAGCTTACCACCTACCAATAGAGCTGGAGCACAAGGCCTTATGGGCACTCAAAAGGTTAAATTTGAGTTGGAAGGAGGCAGCAAAGCTGAGACTGGGACAACTGAATGAGATGGATGAATTCCTTCTTAGGGCATATGCACGAGCTGACCTATATAAAGAAAAGGTAAAAAAGTATCATGATTGGAGGATAGAGAAACGAGACTTTCGAAAGGGTGACTTGGTGCTTTTGTTCAATTCCAGATTCAAACTGTTCCTAGGTAAGCTCAAATCCAAGTGGTTGGGCCCATTTATAGTAGTCAAGTCTACTCATCTGGAGTAGTAGAACTTGAAAATGAATATGGCAGTACCTTCAAGGTGAATGGGCAATGAGTCAAACTTTATATTGGTCCAAAAGAATTAATGAAAAGTAGTTCTGCTCTCTTTCTCGATGAAGTCTGAAGTAGTCGAGATACCTGAGTCGTGCCACGATATTAAATAAGGTGTTACATGGGAGGAAACCCATGATCCTCATGATTGATCTACCCCAGGTATACCCTAATCCTTAGTTCAATTTTCTTTGATTTTAAGTTGAGGGTGTAGGGTAAAATTGTTGTTGTAAAATTTTGTAGTCGACTAGGAGAAATACTAGTACTTGAGGAAGTTAACCTTTTTTTGTGATTTTTGAGCACCTCTCCAATGGAATGAGTATTTAACTATGTGAATTGCATTTGATTGTGACCAATATGCATCTTTGTATGGCATTAGTTTTAGTGATGCAGTATTCATTGCTAAACAGTTGCACGAACTGAATGAGTAGTAGCTTGTGATATACTTGTGTGCCAAGTGCATGAGATCCTTCTCAGTTCCCATTGTATGTTGAAATCCAGAACTTTCCTGGTTAGTCTTACCGTGGTTAATGGATAGGGGTTAGGAAAGGATCATAGGCCGTTTTGATATTAGCTCACTTTTAGCCTAAATAACCTTTCCTGTATGTAGAATATCCCTTGATCCCTGCTTTGAGCCTGATTAGTCTATTTCTTTTTATGAAACCTATCACTTTTCCAGTTTATATCATAATGAACCTGTTCTAGCCCTGGTCCTCCTTGGACACTGTGCACCTTGACTTAGGCAAATGGCCTAAGTTGAGGGTGGCTATCATAGGGGTGCGTGATGTAAAATGAGTAGGAAAAAAGGTAGAGTAAAAGAAAAGAATAAAAGTTGAGTGCGGTAGAAAAGATCAATAAAAAGAAAAGTTGTGAAAAAAAGTGATTGTAGAAACGACCGCACCCATCTTGAATAAGTGTGATCAAGAAAAGAGAAGAAAAGAAAAAGGCTAATGAGTGAAACCCCAAAAATCTAGTGTAGTGTCAATGAGGCTTAGTCATTTAAAATATCATCGAGTATCATACCAGCCCCTAGCCTACATTACAAGCCAAAGAGATGACCTATAGTGATCCTAGCTAACCTGTCTGACGATCTGGGTAATGAGAATAAGGGAAAGCCTATGGTATTCGGCATACATTGATTGGAACTTCATTCTGAGAGTGAGTGTCTTGTGATTGTACCCATGTTTATATATGTGATGTATGATGTGAGAAAAGGGGGATTTTTTTGTAGTGATGGCACACTGGTTACATCGCTAGTTACTAACGTGTTTGGTTAGTGTAAACTTGATGCATGTATGGTTGTGTTGATGAGTTGGTGAAATATCTTGATTCATGTGTGTTGTATTGTTGTTCTTCAATAACATACACAGTTGTTCTTAAATTGACTAACCTTGGAGATGGTGAAGATGTTTGAGATGATATAGATGATTGACTGCCAAATGTACTTTTTATTCTCTTAGTTGTGTTTGAGTTGCTTGAGGACAAGAAATTATTTTAAGTTTAGGGTGTTGATGTGTGAGCTGATGCTAACACATTTGAGGTGTTTAACTGAGAATAATTGCAAAGTCTTAAGCAACTTTTGTCGTTTTTGATTGTTTTATCTTTGATTTTGCAGTAAAAACTAAGATGCTAGAAAACCAACAAGGATGGAAGCAAAAGAGTTGAAATCTGAAGCAAAAACAAGAGAAGTGTGGCTGATGAAATTCCTGATAAGTAATCATCCCTGTGATAAGTTATCAGTTTCATCGTCAGCCTTAGACAGAGAATGGACCTGAGTTGAGAGTTGTGACGATATTTTGTGATAAGCCGTCAAGGAGCTGATAGGTCATCAAAATTGTCGTCAGCCTAAGGAAGAACATGAGAGATGAGGTAGAGACGTGGTGACATTTATGATAAGTCTTCAAGGAGTTGATAGGTCATCAAAACCATTGTCAGCCTAAGGCAACGAATACCAAAAGCAAAGAGGTGCTGACGACATTTGTGATAAGTCATCAGCCTCCTGATAAGGCATCACAGATGGCGTCACCTGTCCGAGGAATTGCTGAACTTTATTATTTTGTCTCCATAATTAGGGTGAAATATTTAAAGCATTGTTTAGGGTTTTCTTAAGTGTTACGAACCTGAGTTTTGAGACACATATTTTTGTTATTTTCACTCTCTAGTTTCTTGGCTTGACAAAGCAATTACTTTAAAGAGATTTTAATCATTACTTTGGTATTCCTATTGTGATCTAATCTGATAACCACTAGTTATTATTCATCTTGTGGTAAGTTTATCTTCCAAATTATGAATTCATCTAGTTGTTTCGATCATTACATCATGAGTGGCTAAACCCCTTTAACCTGAATTGTGGGATCTAGGGTTAAGTGTTGATAAGGTGCTAAGTGTTCAAGATTCGAAAGGTAATAAGACTTATTGATAATTTCGATGTTTTAATTATCGTCTATTGGTTACAAATGATAGATAACACCTGCTTTGATTTGCTTGAGAAAGAAATCAAATATAGTGGGAAGTGAATTATCAACAGGGACTTGGAAACACTAAACTTCCATTTACTAATCAACGCTGTAACAAGGTTGATTAACCTGAGGTGAAGTCTGGTTAATAAATATTAATTCCCTAAGTCCGAGAAGATTAGGAAATTAAATGCTTAAGTAGGTCGAGAGACATTTATGCATAACTTCGATAAAGAGAACCTGTTGTCCTACCTACTGTGAGAATCTTGAACCACTATTAACATCTTTCAAGTCCCAAAATCCCAAGTGAGCATAATTCTTGTTTTTCCATAAATTCTTGATTACAAACACTGAAGCTAAAGTGACCAATAATTATTTGGTAAACTCAAAACCCCCCATTTCAGGAAACATCCAACTATCAGTTGATTAACTCGCAAATGACTTAAGTTCACACCATATTCCCTGTGGGATTCGACCCCAACCTAGTTGGGTTATATATTGACAACGATCGCTTACATTATCATTGGAGAGGTGTAGTTAGAGCATTATCATGGGTCCATATAGGAGTTCAGTATTCCCACTTGGAAATGGGAGGAAGTTAAATAAAGTCATTAAATAAAACAACCGGTGATTCAAAGACATTAATAAAGTCTATAATCATAATCCAACAATCTCAACTAAATATCCAACTGGTGCCAACGTTAATGCCAATACCAATACCAAGGCTGACACCAATACTGACACCGCCTATGCCCATAGTTGTTCGAAAAAGCCTCTAACTAGAATCAAGAAACATCAGGTCGAGACATGCCCCCGACCATAGTCAAAACTAAATCCAATGAAATAACAAAATGAAAAAGTCCATAGTATGAAATGAAGTCTTCTAGAGTATGGAAGCTCACCACTTAAATCTGACTCAAAGCTATCCTTGAATATAAGTCACTGAGAAGGAGGAATGGTAGTGTGGCCGGCTCTATCATTGCATGGGGATACAACACCCAAAGATGGTTAACAGGGTAAATGCTAGCATGTAAATCATAGATAAAGATAAAATAATGCCATCATTCAAAACCAAATCAAATAACCATATGCAATATCATATATACATGTATACTATGCCGTGATAGGGAACAAGGTTTAGGATGCATTTAAAACCTTAACTTGGGTTGTATAGCTCTATCGTCCTAAAACCACCCACGGGCAATATGGGTTCAACTCCACCTGCTGAAAGGGCTCTAGTGTGTGTTAGCCACATGAACGGAGAAAAGAACCTGGGATGACTAGTACATCCCTAAATATAAAAAGTGTGACATTATTCACACGGACACCAAGGCTACCCTCACATTAGCAAATATGAGTTTCCAATATCAGTCCCCTCGGGACCTCCACCTTCCATGACATTGCTACTCAACCCCTTTTAAGCCCAGTTAAACCTTTTAAACATAACCAAACCATTTACCAAGGAGTCTTCTAATTAGGCATTAACCATTGGTATTGTCATACCAAAATTAGAGCTTGCCAGTCAATTACCTTATGCCATATAAACCATTAAACCAATTTGACCCCATCGTTTCTAATTTAAACCAAAATCATGGCCACCAAGGCCTTTCCAAAATCATGTGAAACCAACCAAAACCAATTCATGTTTTGTTAACCATTTATGCAATGCAAGGTTTCAAAGAACAGTCAAACTATGTGATATAATCATTGACAATTTCACAAACAGGTAGAGAGCATGCCATTACCAAAGCCAAAAATCATCATATTTAGGGCTCAACTATGACCCCTCAATTAAATCACCATTCCCATGCACCACATGTAGTAAACCATAATTAAAACAAGGAAAACCATAATCAAACCATGAGAAACAATATTCATCCATGAGCAACCAAAACCCCAAAACTTTATTTTAAAATTATAACAAGACTATGAAACCATACATTAAAATATATGCCTTCTATAAAATAACAATAAGGGAAGAGTCACATACCCTAAACACCAAGGAAGATAGAGAGAAACCAACCTTGAAAGCCTTAATTGATTGTCTTGATGAAACCTTAATTTTTTCTTGAAGAGAGAGTTTGAGAGAGATTTTAAGAGTGTTTGATTGGGAGTAATAGGTTAATGAGGTCCCAAAAGGTGTTTTAAGTTGTGGACTCAAAGAAAGTTAAAAAGAAAAATGTCCAGAATGCCCCTAACTTAATACTGTAAAATGTCGCAGGTGGTTATGAGTTGATCCAGTGAATCGTGACCACAACATATGACTCGTACCCTTGATTCAACACCAAGACAATGAGTTGGAAACCCATACACTATCCACCATACAACCCATGTCCGCACTAGTTACCAGACCATATGACTCATATGGTCTAGTCATATCCTAGACAAAACCCAAAGGAATTGTATACTGGACAACATACGACTCAACCTAACCATCCATAACCTCTCCTCACAGATCTTAGTGAGCCACTCTTACTCATAGCCAAGTCAACTCACTAAGTTATTGATTTAATTAAGGGACTGACCAAATAAATCATCACCACCCTTAATGGCTCGTACCACCCCAATCGTAACCATACCAAAATCTTAGCCACCATCCACTGGGCTCACTACGACTAAGGTCACCTGACCCGTACTCACACCATGTGACTCATATGGTGAGTCATTACTAGGACAGTGAGCTCAAAGCTTAGCAAATTTCCAAGGGTCGAAACCTAGGGTGTTTCACAAAAAAATTACCCAGTAACCGAACTATTAGTCCTAACAAGTCATAAATAACTTAGGGCAGCTATAGAGAAGTCCTAATGGCAAAGATAAGTGAAAATATGAAAAATATCCTCAAGGGTCATTACTAACCCTATAAGAGTATTTATACACAAATTGAATTCTATCCTAAACAAAAAAGGAAAATTATATCTGTTGTCTTAGATGAGAAAAACTTATGAACGCGGTTACAACCCACTATCTTTCTTTGGCTGTTGTGGTTTGAACTTGGACATGATAACTTTCAGGTCTTCCATCAGATAAACTAAGGTACAAACTCATGATTCCCTCCTCCGATCATATTATCCTATCATCTGACCATTGTGCTACTAAAGTTTTTAAACTTGGCAAAACTAGAGTTTCTTCCTACGATCACATGGTACGATCGTGCTATCAAGGTATGATCCTGGAAAGCTTTCATCTGATCCTCTTGAACATAACTCTTGTAGGTGTGGATTTCCCATTATACTCATGATCACAAGAACGATCATGACATCAACTCATGATCTTAGGTCCTTCCATCTAATAGACTTCTTCTTGAGGTATCTTTGAATCAATCCCATGAAAGCCTAGGCATGATCGCGGTCAGATCCCATAATCGTGTAAGGCTCGTCTAATGCCACTTTGTCCAATCTTCTATATTTTTATTCTCTAAGAATAAAAATCCTACAAAGACTAAAAGAAACACATACCATACATAAATGTTCCCTTATACTTGAAAATTTTCCTCATTTCATGCATCTTAAGTGTCGTAAGTTCATGATACATCAGCTAAAAATAAGAATCTATTTAAACAAGTTGATAAGGATGAACCTATGCTCCTCCTAGCACATACATTTCAAACTAAAAATTCTAATCCTTCTATTCCTCATTCTATTTTCTTTATTTTGTAGGATTATGATGATGTCTTCCCAAAGGAGTTCCAAGTAGATTTCCCCTAGTTTAGGGTATTGAAATCCAAATTAACTTTGTGTCAGGCTCTAAATTGCCAAACAAATCATCCTATCTAAGCAATTTAGAGGACATAAGGGAACTCCAAAGAAACGTGAAGGACCTTATCAACAAGAGATACATAAAAGAGAGCATGATTCCATGTGACATCCTAATATGGTTAGTGCTAAAAAAGATATGATATGGCATATGTGTGTTGATTGTCATGAAATCAACAAGGTAACAATAAAGTACCACCACCCTATCCCTAGATTAGATGCTATATTTATAAACTTAATGTTTTTTTTGTGTTATCTAAGATAGATCTCATGAGTGGGTGCAACCAAATTTGGACGAACCTTGGAGATAAGTAAAATACTACCTTCAAGACCAAATTAATATGAACGGATAGTTATGCATTTTGGGTTACCAATGCTCCTAGCACCCTATGAGGTTGATAAATGATGTTATGAAATCATTTATAAGGAAGTATTTTGTGGTGTACTTTGATGATCTCCTAGATTGTAGTAAATCCCTCGATGAATATTTTTTGCATTAGAAAAGTATATTTTATGTTCTTAGGAAAGAACAACATATGCCAATGTTGAAAAAATTTCCTTTGATGTGGATGAAGTTGTATTCTTGGGGATTGTTGTAAGATCAAGAGGAGTCAAGTTGGTTGAATCCAATATAGACTCTATTAAGAGTTGTCCAACTTCAAAATCCATAAGTAAAGTCCAAAGCTTCCATAAGTTGGCTAATTTATATAGATGGGTTTTCAAAGGATTTAACACCATCACCTCTCCCTTGGTTGAGTTAATACAAAATGATAAGACTTTAAAATAAGGTAATGAACGAGCCAAATATTTTGAAGCATTAAAGTTTATGATTAGCTCCATCCCTTTGTTATAGTTACACAATTTTGTAAAAATCTTTTAAGTTGAGTATGATGCTAGTAAAGTAGGCATTACCATCTTAATGCAAGACCAAAAACCCTTTGCTTATTTTAGTAAAAATCTAAAAGGGTCAACTTTTAATCTTGAATTATATATTTTTATTAGAGCATTGGGTAATTTGCAAAATTACTTATGGACCAAGGAGTTTGTGACCGAACCACTCATGAATCCTTAAAACATCTCTGACCCAAGGTAATTTGAAGAAGAGACATGCTAAATGGGTCGACTTTCTTGAAACTTTTTCCTATGTAATTCAATACAAGAAGGTAAAGGAGAATGGGGTGGCTGATGACTTATCTAGGAATCATTTATTGCTTAATACCTTGTCTTCTAAATTGCTTGGATTTGAATACTTAAAGGCATTGTATCTTGAGGACCCTATTTTCTCTATAATATTTAAGGATTAAAAAGCATGGGAAAGGAAAAAATGGCTTAGGGATAGTGTCAAGACTCGAGGCTACCCCCTAGTCACAACAACGGTTCCTACGGCCACAAGTTACCACAAGCTAACCCATGAACTGGTACTTGCTGCGACCACTGAGTAAAATAGTAATATAACACATAAGCGAATGATAAATTAATAAGGTATGGTAAATCTGAATACTGAAACACATGCCAACAACATGTCTGATAAGATATTAAAAACCAAATTGTTTGTCTGAAGCAATTGATAATACTGAAAAAAATAATTGACTATCTAACTGATTGTCTGAAAGCCTCTAAAAATCATAAGGAGTTGATGGGACAAACCCCCAACTAACTCTGACTAACATAATGTAAGGAAATACTAAAATGACTAAGATACATATATCATGTCCCTAATGGATGGGGGCTCACCACTACTGTTGCTGAGTAACGCTGAGCTATCTAAGAACGATTCAGAAATTGAGTGTCCGAACATATTTTATAAGACAACATAGCGTAAAGAAAAAGTATGTAGTCAGTACTTTGAATGAACTGGTATATGAGATGAGGACTGGCTGAAATGCATGAGAGAACTGAGTAAAATGAATGGACATGTAATATCTAAGAATACAGGACCAAGCATAAACATATTTCTGAGATAATCTATAATCTGAAAGACTTAATTCTGTATAGTTGAATAACTAAAAATCTGTATGCTTTGGTCAAGAAAACCTAATCCAAGGCATACTCAATAAACATTAAAATTGTGAGAGGTATCGTATAACTGACATGCCCTAATCTGAGATAATCGAGGTCTAACCTGTAACCCCAGTTGGAAGGGTGTCAGTACCGTTCCATGGGTACTAACACTGGCTGTGTGGATCCACTAAACTGTTGTCCTGAAGGACTAAGGAGTCACCCTCTACTTATAGGTGCTCCCATGAGATATACATCAATCCTCAACTGGCAGTAGATATCTCAAACCTACACTGGCTACATACTTTTGAAACTCAGGGATTGCTACTAAGGGACACACTCTCTATGGGCAGGTGAGCCCCCACCCCTGGGTTTGATCGATGCTAAGTCCTACTCCAAAATGAACTAAAACTGGTACTGAGATGAACTAAATTTAACTGATCATAACAACTGACATTGCTCATCATGATCATAACAACTGAGAAAATGGTACTATTTATGATTTAACGGAAATCATTACTTGAAAGATCTAAAATATAAGAAAACACGTAGGTATCGAGTGTTCATAACCCGCCAACACTGAATGATCATAAAAATACAATATTAAAGCTTAAAACTTTAGTATAGGATAATGGTTTCAAGACCCAAAACATAAACACCCCTTAAATTAAGTGAAAAACATGAAATTGAACATGGGGATGTCTTAAAACATGAGAAAACAACATGGTTTCATTGATAAATTCACAATTCGATATTATGACTTGAAATTCAATTGAATACGACATTGGAAATCAAAACTTGAAATATAAGATAACCTAACTTATCATGAAATCATACTAGGACATGAATATAGTCAAACTACTAAGGAAAACATGAATTAAACTCATCGTGAACATATGCAACTTCATAATAAGGGAAAACATATATTTTAATCAAAGAAGAGGTTTTGGGCTCCATGGGTGAAGGCACCCATGGATGACCACCCCACATACCTTAATAGTTAGTTTCTTGATGATATATCCTTAGGGTTTCATGAACTTAGAAGTTTGAACTCTTGATTTCTTGAGAAAAAAATTGGATTTTTTTTCTTGGGAAGGGAAGAGGGTTTCATGAGATCACTTTTGAGTGAAAGAGGGAAAATAATGCCTTTTTGGAAGTCCCAAATCGTGTTAAAGATGAATTGGGTTGAGGGAAAATGACTCAAATTCCCCTTGGTAACTTAATCAACAAGCTGTACGGGATACCATTGGCGGGCCACGACTCTTGCTTGGGTCTAGTGGCCATCATGCTGCGAACCCCCTCACCTGTGGAGCCACCCTCATGTCGCGGGGGATATCGCAAGCTTTTGCTATTTTAGACATCCAAACACGTTATAAATACCATCAAAAAATCTTGAAACTCTCGCAAGACATACTTTTAACCTCCCTAAACATGAGCAAACTCGAAAACCAACATTTAGGGGTCGGGAAGATAAAAATAAAAATCTGTAAAGTTCAGGGGTCTTGAAAATGACTAACTCCTCAACACTAAGTGAAATTTTCAAGCCTTGGACTCCTTAAGAATGCAACTAAGAGATTAATTAAGCTTAGAATATTATAGGGTATTACAATATCTCCCCCTTAGGAACATTTGTCCTCGAATGAGACTAGTTAAACTGAGTATACTAAGGAAACTAAGGTCATATACTGAACATGCATGACTTGGAACATAATTACATAACTTAGTCAAAAGGATGATACATGAACTAAACTAGTTTCGTGAATGCATGCAATGATATGAGAATAGTTACATAGCTGAAATTGAGAATAGAAAAGAGTCAATCTAAGGAAAATCGTTACCTCAAGCAGAATTTGAGTTTGTGAAGAAAAGATGAGGGTACTTGGTTCGCATATCTGCTTCTGCTTCCCAAGTAGCTCCCTTAACAAACTTATTCCACCATAGAACTTTAACCAACAGAACCTTTTTATTCCTTATCCTACGAATATGGTGATAAAGGATCCCAACTGGGACATCTTCGTAGTAAATATCCCTGCTTTATAAAGGAATAACAACATCTGAATCACCAATGTATCTCTTTAACAAAGAAACATGGAACACCGAATGTACTGATGCCAAATCTGCAGGTAACTGAAGCTTATAAGCTACATTTCCAAAATGGTTCAAGATTCTATATGGGCCAACATAGCGGGGTATAACACCCCAAATTTGCTACCCGGAATATTACACGGTGCTCATGACCCGAAGGACCACAAGATAACCTATGACTGATATCTGTAATTGACCACTGAATAATATACTGTAATTATGCAGAATATAAGCTGTAAGTCCATAAGGTTAAAAACTAAACTAATACTTAATATAAAATAATGTCTGTAATGGGGTATAACAATACCCAAAACTGAAATAAATTATCTAAAACATGCTGTATTTTAAAAGCCTCTAAACTGTCTAAAATCAGTAGAGTTGATGAGGCGTGTCCCCAACTAACTCCAAACTACTGAAATAATAAAGTAATAAAATAACCATGCTATCCTCGAATAATGAGGACTCACTGCTAGTCTAGCTGTTGAATGTCAGATCTACTAAGGATGCTCGGGAGCTCGTGCTTCTAAACCTATGGTATAAAATACCATAGTGCAAATACGTCAGTACGTTGAATGTACTAGTATGCAAGTGAGGTAGGCTGAATGCAAAGGGTTCAAATAAATGAACAATGCTAACTGACTGAATAACATGAACGTGAGAATACATGCATGAATAAGTAACTGTGACTGAATTCGTGATGGTACTGACTACTGAGTCTGATTACTGATAACATGAGTCACTGATAACTGATATAACTGATATTGAGAGACTGTATCTGACAATTTAGGTTCTGATGGAACTAACTGAGTTTCGTACTATTATCTGTATCTGACAGTCCTAAAATTTTAAAGAACTATCTGAGTTCTATTATTGAGACTGAGTGACTATATCTGACAGTTTTGATTTTGTGGGAGAATTCATCTAATTAACATACCCATAATAATCTGTTATAACTGAGTTGGGGTCCAATCTATAACCCTAATTGGAAGGGTGTCAATACAGCGCACTGGTAAGGATAAGCTGTGAGTGACCCTTATCTGATAGTTTCCCTAAAGAAGAATGGTGGGACCCTCATCAAACAGTGTTTATCTACCTCATCAACCCTCATCTGTCAGTGTTGATATCTCAACCTATGCTGGCTACATAGTTCTGGAATGCAAGGATTGCTTCTAAGGATCACACCCTCAACTGTCAGTGTGTGTGTCCTCATCCTTGGGTTCACTCGGTGCTAAATCCTACTCCCATCTGAATAGACACTGAACAAGATTAACTAAACTGAACTGAGTTTATTGAGTTCCATTGATGAATGAAATACTACTGAGATCTGATAACTGACTGAGATTTTTGAGATTTCTGAGTACTGGGATGGATTACTGAGATTACTGAGTACTGGACTGATACTAAATTTATTGAGTTTTCTTGAGTCATATGGCTGACTGAATTCTACTGATCGTGGCTTGACTAAGAGTATCATGAAAACTTATACTGGCTCTAGGTACACAACTAAATTGTCGGGTACAAGTACCCCCAAGACTCAATAGCATGAAACTGACAAAACTTGACACTTCTTGAACACTTAACCAATATCAACAATTCATAATACAATAAGTTGGGGATTTTATGAAGTACATGGTTATCATAATCTTGTACATGGAAGGAATTCATATAATCAATTTCATAATTCCATATTCTAGCATCATGAGCATTTCAATAAACACCTACATTGCACATCAATAACATGAGAGTAATTTGAACATAAGGGTAAAACATGAATCCATCACTTTAGTCACAATTGAGCTATATTACATAATTTCTAGCATAAGGGTAAAACATGAATCCATCACTTTAGTCACAATTGAGCTATAATACATAATTTCTAGTCTCTTAGGCATTTTGTCAAACACTTAGGGTGCATGACTTAGGGCATGGCATAATTTATCAAATTAACATGTCATAACCAACTAGAATTCATGGTTTTCAACCCACATACTAACATATTCTCATAAAAACACATAAAGATTCCAACTTGGGAATCATACAACAACAACCACATGAACATAATAAACACATAGCAAGAATATCATAATTCATAGTTTAAAACTTGATTTTTGAGCTTCATGGACGAAAGGAATCCATGAATGAACACTATGCATACCTGAGTTAATGAATTTGGAAGGATTGATGGAGAGTTCTTGTGATTTAGCCCCTGAATTAGAGAGATAGGGTTATTTTTCTTGAGTAGAGTTAATTTTAATTTGAAAGACTAATGCAAAGGTGAGAAAATAATGCACTCTTAGGGTTAAATCCCGTGATTGGGCAGAATTGAAGTCATGGAAAAAGATCAAAGACCCCTGGGATTTAATATCACAAAAACTAGAAAATTCCTGATTTTTATCCTTGGTGCGACGCGTCACTATCACGTCACTATCACGTCAAGACACTGGAACTAGAAAATTGGGAATATGCATGGTGGCGCGATGCAGAGCTATCACGTTGCCACTTTGTTTGTGACCTGAAAGTTTTGCGTGATGCGGAGACATCGTGGAGATTCACTGGAAAAGACAATTGTGAACTGGTACTTTGGCGAGATGCGCCACTATCGCGGAGAAACACTGGAAATTGACAATTGCCATTTAATCTGGCTCCGTGACGCGCAGATGGTTCAGGTGATACACTGTCTCACTAAAAAGGCTCTAACTCTTTGCCCGAGTGTCGTATTTGGGCGAATTTGGTATCGATGGAAAGCTTATTGAAAATTCCACATATATAAATATGTATTATTATTTAAAGCATGTCTTTGAAATCTTCGGGATGAATTTAAGCTAGGTAGAAGTATGGGGTATTACAAGGGGACTGAATTTTCCTTTCTTTATAAATCTTTTCACTCCTTTCATGGGATAAATTTTCAAATAAACTAAGTCACCAACCTCAAACTTAAGATCTCTTCTCCTCACATCTGTATAAGATTTTTGACAACTTTGGGCTATCTTCAGCCTTTTTAGATTTAACTGAACTTTCTCCATTGCGTCAAGCACTGAATCTGGACCTATCAAAGCAGCTTCACCTGCTTCAAACCAGCCAATGGGAGATCTACATCTCCATTCCCTTATCCTTCTCCTCCTCTATCTACTGAGCATGAACCATAAGTCTAGATAGGTCTATTTCCTTAATTAATATGGAAGTCCTACTATCAGCTACACTAGATACAAACTTACTCATTCTAGACCTATTATCCACCACCATAGTAGGAGCATACCCTACTACTACTACTACTACTACTACTGCTACTACTACTACCACTACTACTACTAGTGAACTTGAGTGAGTACTCCTTCACGCTCATATTACCCTACTTCAAGTTAATGAACTCTTGAACCTTAGCTTCCTTCAACTCTAGGGGAAATAATCTGTCTAAGAAAGTTGTGGCAAACTCCTCTCACTCAATAGGCCCTCCATCAACACTCGATCCTCATTTCATTGCTTAAACTAGGTGTGAGCTATATCCTGCAACTGATATGCAACCAACTCTGCACTCTAACTTGAGGTGACATCCATGATATTTGTCACTTTCTGCACTATTTCCAAAAACTCCTACAGATCCTTTCCAGACTTGGATCTAGTAAACAGAGGGGGATTATTCTGAGTGAAATCCTGAATCCTAAGTGCAGCTGCATTTGCCACTGGATTGACTGGGGAAATAACCTACTGGTTGTTTTAAGTAACTATAGAATGGGAAAAGGTCATAAAAGCATCCCTGAATTTGGCATGAGAGACATGCTCATTCAGGGGATCATCCGAAACTTGTGGTGCAGGCTGATCCTCGTTCCTTCTTTCATTATTTCTTCTAGGAGGCATTATTTGTAAATGGAATGAAGGATGTGTTAGAAAGCGGAATTACAATGAGCCCTGCTTTTTCGCATGCCATAAACACTGAAAGAAGGGAAACTTTACTAAAACGTATCATATCCTTTTTCCCATAAGTGTGCTGCACTACACACCTATGTACAAAACTTTACTCAATGTGATTTTAAGACTACCTAGGACACTTTAAGACATTAGGCTTTGATACCAAGTCTTGTTACGACCCAAGTCTACCCCCTAGTCATGACAACAATGCTTACGGCTACAAGTGACCACAAGCTAAACTATGAGATGGTACCTACTGTGAGCATATAGTAAAATAGTAATATAACATATAAACAAAAGATAAACTGATAAGGTACTGTAAATCCAAATAGTGAAGTATGTGTCAACATGTCTAATAAAATACTAAAGACCAAATTACCTGTTTGAAACAACTGATAATACTGAATGAAATGCTTGCCTGCCTAACTGATTGTCTGAAAGCCTCTAAACATCATGAAGAGTTGATGGGGCAAACCCCTAACTAACTCCAACTGACATAACATAAGAAAATACTAAAATAATTGAGATAAGTATATCATGTCCCTAAAGGATGAGGACTCACCACTACTGCTTCTGAGTAACGCTGAGCTGTCTAAGAACAGTCAGAAAACAGAGCATCCGAACCTATGTTGTTAGACAACATAGTGCAAAGAAAAAGTATGCGGTCAGTACTTTAAATGTACTGGTATATGAGATGAGGACTGACTGAAATGTGTGATATAACTGAGCATGAATGCATGAAGATGTAATATCTGAGTATGCAATACCAAGCATAAATATATTTCTAAGATAATCTGTAATCTGAATGACGGAATTCTATGTAACTAAATAATTGAAAATTTATATGCTTTGGATAAACAAACCTGATCTAAGAAATACTGAATGACACTGTGGGAGCTATCATGTAACCGACATACCCCAATCTAATCTAATCAGGGTCAAACCTGTAACCCCAGTTGGAAGTTTGTCAGTACCATGCTACGGGTACCAACACTGGCTGTGTGATTCCACTAAACTGGTGTCCTGAAGGTCTAAGGAGTCACCCTCTACTGGCAGGTGCTCCTATGAGATATAAGTTAACCCTGAAATGGTAGGTAGACATCTCAAACCTATGCCGGCTATATAATTCTATAACTTAGGGAATGAAACTAAGGGTCACACCCTTTACCGGAAGGTGAGCCCCCACCCCTGGGTTCGCTCGATGCTAAGTACTACTCCTAAATGAACCAACAATGGTATTGAGCTGAACAAAATTCAACTGAACATAACAACTGACATTGCTTATCATGATCATAACAACTGGGTAAATGGTAATATTCATGATTTAACTAAAATCATTACTTAAAAGATCTAAAATGTAAGTAAACACGTAGGTATCGGGTGTTCATAACCCGCCAACATTGAATGATTGTAAAAATACAATATTAAAGATTAAAACTTTAGTATGGGATCATGGTTTCAAGACCCAAAACATAAACACCCCACCAATTAAGTGAAAAACATGGACTTGAACACGGGGATGACTTAAAACATGAGAAAACAACACGGTTTCATGGTAAATTTATAATTCAATATTATGACATGAAATTCAATTGAATACAACATGAGAAATTAAAACTTGAAAGATAAGATAACCTAAATTTTTATGAAATCAAACTAGGACATGAATTGAGTCAAACTACTAAGGAAAAACATGAATTAAACTCATCTTGAACATATGCAACTTCATAATGACGAAAAAATTCATATTTTAATCAATAAAGATGTTTTTGGGCTCCATGGGTGAAAGGGACCCATGGATGAACACCCCACCTTAATAGCTAGTTTCTTGAGGATTTCTTGAACTTAGAATCTTGAACTCTTGATTTCTTGAGAAAGAATTTAGATTTTATTCTTGAGAAGGGACGAGGGTTTCTTGAGAGCACTTTTGAGTGAAAGGGGCAAATAATACCCTTTTGGAAGTCTAAAATTGTGTTAAAGATGAATTGGGTTGAGGGGATATGACTCAAATGCCCCTTGACCACATAATCAAGAAGCTGGGCGGGCTACTCTTGGCGGGCTGCGACCCTTGCTTAGGTCAAGTAGCCATCGTGCTGCGACCCTTTCTTGGGTCAAGCCACTATCGCGCTGTGAACCCCCATCACCTGTGGAGTGACCCTTGCACCACAGGGCTATCATGAGGCTTCGCTATTTTAGCAATCCAAACATGTCCTAAACCCCATCCAAAAATCTTAAAACTCTCTCAAGACATACTTTTAACCTCCCTAAATATGAACCAACTCAAAAACCAACATTGTGGGGTCGGGAAGACAAAAATAAAAATCTATAAAGTTTAGGGGTCTTGAAAATAACTAAGTCCTCAACATTTAGTGAAATTTTCAAGCCTTGGACCCCTTAAGCACGCAACTAAGAGCTGAATCGAGCTTAGAATATTATGAGGTATTACAATATCTTCCCCTTGGGAACATTCATCCTCGAATAAGTCTGGTTAGACTAAGAATACTAAGGCAACTGAGGTCATATACTGAAATGTATGTCTTGGAACATGATTACATAACTGAGTCTAAAGTATGATACATGAACTAAACTGATTTCGTAAATGTATACAATGACATGAGAATGGTTACATAGATGAAATTGAGAATGGAAAAGAGGTAATGTAAGGAAAATCATTACCTCAAGCTGAATTTGAGTTTGCATAGAAAAGATGAGGGTAGTTGGTTCGCATATCTGCTTCTGCTTCCAAAGTAGCTCCCTCAACAAACTGATTCCTCCATAGAACTTTAACTAATGAAACCTCTTTATTCCTTAGCTTGCGAATTTGACGATCAAAGTTCTCAACTGGGACTTCATTGTAGTAAAGGCTATCCTGAACATCATTGCTTTCTAATGGAACAAAAAAAATGAATCACCGATGCATATTTTTAACAAAGAAACATGGAATACCGAATTTACTGATGCCAAATCTGCTGGAAACTCAAGCTCATAAGCTACTTTTCCTAAATGGTTTAAGATTCTATATGAGCCAACCTAGCGGGGATTGAGTTTCCCTTTCTTGCCAAATTTTTTCACTCTTTTCATAGGAGAAATTTTCAAATTGACTAAGTACCAACCTCAAACTCAAGACATCTTCTTCTCACATCTGCATAAGATTTCTGATGGCTCTGAGTTGTCTTCAGCCTTTCCTGAATAAATTGAACTTTCTCTATTGCGTTAAACACTGAAGTTGGCCCTATCAAGGCAGCCTCACTTGATTCAAACTAACCAATGGGAGATCTAAATCTCCTTTCCCTTATGCTTATCCTCCTTAATATGCTGAGCATGAACCATGAGACTAGATATGTCCATCTCCTTAATTAACATGGCGGTCCTATACTCCTTAACCACACTATCAGCTACACCAGTTACAAACTTACTCATTCTTGACCTATTATCCGCCACCATAGTAGGAGCATACCTCGCCAACTGAGTGAACTTGAGAGAGTACTCCTTCATGCTCATATTACCCTGCATTAAGTTAATGAACTCTTGAACCTTATCTTCCCTCAACTCAAGGGGAAAGAATCCATCTAAGAAAGCTATAGAAAACATTTCCCACTCTATAGGCCCTGCATCAACACCTCGGTCCTCCTTCCACTACTTAAACTAGGTGTGAGCTACATCCTACAACTGATATGCAACCAACTCTACACTCTCACTCAAAGTGACACCCATGATATCTGTCACTTTCTGCACCTTATCCAGAAATTTCTGCGGATCCTCCTCAGACTTGGATCCAGAAAACAGAGGGGGATTCATTCGAGTGAACTCCCTAATCCTAACTTCAGCTGTATTTTCCACTGGATTGGCTGGGGCAACAACCTGCTGGTTGTTCTGATTAGCTACAAAATGGTCTAAGGTTGTGAAAATAGGTTTGAATTTGGTGTGAGAGACATGATCATTCAGGGGATTTTCCTAAACAGTAGGTGCGGGCTGATCCCTATTACTTCTTCTGTTGTTTCTTATGGGAGGCATTATTTGTTAACAGAACTAAGGATAAGTTAGAAATTGAAATTACATTGAGCTCATGCTCTTTCGCATGACATAAAAACTAAAAGAAGGGAAACTTTCCTAAAATATCTCATTCCCTCTTGACCATAAGTGTGGCGCGTTTCACACCCATGTATACAAATCTACTCAACGCGGCTTTCAGACTCACTAGGATACTTTAAAACCTTAGGGTCTGATACCAAGTCTTGTCATGATCCGAGGCTACCCCCTAGTCGCAACAATGGTGCTTACGACTACAAGTGACCACAAGATAACCAATGAGCTAGTACTTTTGCGAGAACTGAGTAAAATAGTAATATAACACATGAGCAGAAAATAAACTGATAAGGTACTATAAATCTGAATACTGAAATATGTGTCAATAACATGTCTGATAAACTACTGAAAACCAAATTGTCTATCTTAAGCAACTGATAATACTACAAGAAATGACTGACTATCTAACTGATTGTCTATAAGCCTCTAAACATCATGAGGAGTTGATTGGACAAACCCCTAATTAACTCCAATTGATTTAACATAAAGAAATACTAAAATAATTAAGATAACTATCATGTACCCGATGGATAAGGACTCACCACTACTGCATCAGAGTAATGCTAAGTTGTCTATGAACAGTTGAGAAACTGATCTTTCAAACCTATGTTAAAAGTCAACATAACACAAAGAAAAAGTATGTTGTCAGTACTTTGAATATACTAGTATATGAGATAAGGACTGGTTGAAATACGTGAGGTAACTGAGCATGAATGCATGGATATGTAATATCTAAGAATAAAAGACCAAGTATAAACATATTTTTGAGATAATCTGTAATTTGAAAGACTGAATTCTGTGTAGCTGAATAACTAAAAATCTGTATGCTTTGGACAAATAAACCTAAGCTAAGGCATACTAAATACTGACTTAAACAATAAGAGGTATTATGTAACTGACATGCCCTAATCTGAGCTAATCGGGGTCCAACCTGTAATCCCAGTTGGAAGAGTATAAGTACCGTGCCATGGGTACTAGCTCTAGCTATGTGGATCTACTAAACTGGTATCTCGAAGGACTAAGGATTCACCCTCTACTGGTAGGTGCTACCATGAGATATACGTCAACCCTCAACTGGTAGGTAGACATCTCAACCTATGTTGGCTATATAGTTCTGTAACTCAGGGATTGCTATCTACTAGATGGTGAGCCCCTACCCATGCGTTCCCTTGAAGCTAAGTCCTACTCACAACTGAGCTGACACTGGTACTTAGCTGAACTAAATTCAACTGAACATAACAACTGACATTGCTTATCATGATCATAACAAATGAGTAAATAGTAATATTCTTGATTTTAGTGAAATCATCACTTGAAAGATCTGAAATGTAAGAAAACACACAAGTATCGAGAGTTCATAATATGCCAACACTGAGTGATCATAAAAATACAATATTAAAGCTTAAAACTTTAGTATGGGATCATTGTTTCAAGACACAAAACATAAACACCTCACCAATTAAGTGAAATGAACATGGGGATGTCTTAAAACATAAGAAAACAACATGGTTTCATGGCTAAATTCACAATTCAATATTATGACATGTAATTCAATTGATTATGACATGGGAAATTAAAGCTTGAAACATGAGATAACCTAACTTTCCATGGAATCATACTAGGACATGAATTGAGTCAAACTACTAAGGAAAAACATGAATTAAACTCATCTTAAATGTATGCAACTTCATAATGAAGGAAAAACTCCTATTTTAATCAAAGAAGAGGTTTTTGGGCTCCATGGTGAAAGGGACCCATGGAAGAACACCCCAAACACCTTAATATCTAGTTTATTATGGGTTTCTTGAATTTAGAAGCTTAAACTCTTGATTTATTTAGAAAGAATTTGGATTCTGTTCTTGGGAAGGGATGAGGGTTTCTTAAGAGAACTTTTGAGTGAAAAGGGAAAATAATGCCCTCTGAGAAGTGCAAAATCGTGTTAAAGATGAATTGGGTTGAGAGGAAATGACTCAAATGCCCCTTGGGCACTTAATCATGAAGTTGGGCGGGATACCCTTGGCAGGACGTGACCCTTGCTTGGATCAACCGGCATCACGCCGCGACCCTTGCACCATTGCGCCACGAACCCCCTCACCTATACAGCCTCCCTCATGCCATAGGGATATCACGAGGTTTTTCTATTTCATCCATAAAAAAACATCCTAAACCCCATCCAAAAATCCCAAAATTCTCCCGAGACATACTTTTAACCTACCTAAACATGAACCAACTCAAAAACCAACATTTTTTTAGGGAAGACCAAAATAAAAATCCGTAAAGTTAGGGGTATTGAAAATGACTAAGTCCTCAACACTTAGTGAAATTTTCAAGCCTTTGACCCCTTAAGAATGTAACTAAGACCTGAATCGAGCTTAGAATATTACGGGTATTATAGATAGATCTTCTAATCCTTATTTTTATGTTTGATTATTTCTTATTTAAGGGAAAAAGATTATGTGTTCCTATGATCTGTTTGAGAGAATTATTTGTTAGGGAGAAAAATATTGGTGGATTAATAGGTCACTTTGGAATAGCCACGACCCTAGACATCTTTGTGGAACAATCTATTGGCCAAAGATGCAAAAAGATGTTGCACTAATTTGTGGTCAATCAATTAAATGTAAGAGTGCTAAATCATGATTGGTTCCTCATGGGTTATACACCCCACTTCCCACACCCAACAACCTTGGTTTGATATTTCCATGATTTTCTTTTGGAACTACCACTAGCCAAGTGGGATAGAGATAGCATCTTTGTCATAGCTGATAGGTTTTAAAAAATGGCTTACTTCATTCCATGTCACAAATATGATGATGCTCCCAATAAATTATTTTGTTTATTGAAAGTGTTATCAAGTTTCATGGTATTCCCCAAACCATATCATAATGATAGGGATCCAAAATTCCATAGTCACTTTTGGAAGGAATTGTGGGGGTAGGTTTGGTACCAACTTGTTGTTTTGTACTTCCTTCCATCCACAAACCAATGGCTAAACCAAATTTCTAAATAGGATTTTGGGTTCAATTCTTTGAACCATGGTAAAGAGGAAATTGGTATCTTGGGAAAAGTATTTTATTTTAGTTGAATTTTCTTGTAAACAAGTTATTCATAATTCTGTTGCAAGAATCCATTCGAAATTATTTATGGTTTTAACCCTAACCCCTTTAGATCTTACCCATTTGTCTCATGATATTATTGTAAGTTTCGATGGTGAAAAGTGAGCCAAATCCATGAAGAAGCTACATGAGAAAGTAAAGCTCCAACATAAGAAGAAAAACCAAGAGACTTCTAAGAGAGCAAACAAAGCTAGAAAATGAGTTGTACTTGAACCCAAACATTGGTATGGGTTCATCTTCACAAAGAGAGTTTTCGCATAAAAGGAAAGGTAAATTGATACCAATAGGAGATGGTCCATTTCAAGTTATTAAGAGACTCAATTATAATGCTTACAAAATTGACCTACCTACAGAGTACCAAGTCTACAATACATTCAATGTGTGCGATCAGTCATTCTTTGATGTTAATGGTGATGATGATCCAAATTCTAGGAAAAATTCTCTCAAGAAGGAGAGAATGATGCAAACCAACTCACCTTTACACCATTCACAAAGATACAAGCCCAGATTTGCAAGATCTTTAAGGCTTGTTCGTGAAGAAATATATACTTGAGCATGCTTTGATCATATTCAACGGGTTCCAAATAATAATGATTGGACTGTGAAGTGAAAGAGAGACAAATTACATTCTGCCAATTTGTGACAAAAGGTGTCATGGATGGTCATAGGTGAAAAATGGTCAGATGAGTCATCACAGTAAAACACACCCCAAAGTTGATGGAAAACTTTGACGAAAGGTCTGACAAATGGTCAAGAAGGTGACGACTTGGGTGACAAATGGTCACGAAGAAACAACCCCACCTTTGGAAACTTTCTTGATTTCTTACAAGTTCCACCTTTGTGCCACTTAAGTAATAGAAATCCTTGACTATAAATAGCTAACTCTAAGCTTCAATTCCTTATTTTATGCTTATTGATACAAAAATATCATGACCCAATTTCTCAAGTCATGATGGGAGAAACTATAACCCACTAGTAGGTAAGCCAACCCATTGCCCAGAACTGCTAGTAAAGAACTACCAAGAGAAATGAAGGAAAAATGCAGAATAAATATAGTAAAAGGGTAAAATGCATAAGATAGTCCCAAAACCTGGTGGAATCAGTACATGAACTTCTAATATAATAAGACTACAAAATAAAGTACCAAATGAATATATTGATACAACCCATCTCTGAATACAACATAAAGACTATTCAAGTACATAACAGGGAAAATAGTAATACTCTAAACACTAGGATCTCACCCTACGTCTCTGAACCATAGCTGCTCCACATGACGCACACAACCATGATGAGAACCTGTACTATGATCCACAGGCTGCAAAAGTGTAGTATGAGTACCAAACACATAGTACACAGTAGGCAACTACCAACTGATATCCAAAGATAATGCAAATATAAATAAAATGCAAGCAGAAATGTAAACTATACCTAAATATCTAGGAATTCACGTGGTAAAACTAAGGAGACAATAAGGATAAACTATCCTATTCTATCCATACTTAGGGACCTAAGAACTATACCGTATATCACTCGCCAATATAAAAATGAAGAGAAGAAGAAGGATATATAGTAGTCTACAAGGCCAAGAAATGAATATACAACATGAATAAATGGGGGAAGATAGGGATATACGGTAATACTAGAGATACATACACACACACACACACATATATATACATATACATATACATATACATAAAATAAGCCTAACTCAAGGGTAAAACCTAAGATAGCTATACTAGTATCCTAAGGCCTCCTAATCATAGCACGAATTAGTGCTAACATGATAACGCTCAAACTACATCTCTCTAATGAGAATGTAAGCGATCGTTGTCAATATATAACCCAACTAGGTTAGGGTGGAATCCTACAGGTAATATGGTGTGAACTTAAGTCGTTTGCGAATTAATCAACTGATAGTTGGATGTTTCCTGAAATAGGGGGTTTTGAGTTTAACAAATAATTGTTGGTCACTTTAGCTTCAGTGTTTGTAATCAAGAGTTTATGGAAAATCAAAATTATGTTCACTATGGGTTTTGGTACTTGACAGATGCTAATAGTGATTCAAGATTCTCACAGTAAATAGGACAATAGATTATCTTTATCGAAGTAATGCCTAAATGTCTCTCGACCTACTTAAGCATTTAATTACCTAATCCTCTCGGACTTAGGGAATTTATATTCACTGACCAAACTTTGCCTCAGCTTAATCAACCTTGTTACAGCGTCAATTATTAAATGGAAGTTTTTAGTTCTTCCAAGTCCCTGTCAATAATTCACTTCCCATTGTATTTGATTTCTTATCTCAAAAAAATCAAAGCAGGTGCTATCTATTGTTTACAACCAACAGAAAATGATTAAAATCTTGGAACTATCAAGGAGTCCTATTACCTTTTGAATCTTAAACACTTAGCATCTTACCAAAACTTAACCCATAGATCCCATAATTCGGATTAGAAGGGTTCAACCACTCATGATGTAATGATCAGAATAACTAGATGAATTTATAATTTGAAAGATAAACTTACCACAAGATGAATAATAACTAGTGATTCTTAGATTATATCACAATAGGAATCCCCAAAGTATTGATGGAAATCTCCTAAAAGTTAATTGTTTTTCAAGCCAAGAAACTAGAGAGAAAAGTAACAAAATACGTGTCTCCAAAAGATGTCCAAAACTCTTTAGAAAACCCTAAACAATGCTTTAAATAGTTCACCCTAATTATGGAAACAAAATCATAGAGTGCAGCAATTTCTAGAACAGGTGACGCCATTCGTGACGCCTTGTCAGGAGGCTGACGACTTATCACAAATGTCGTCAGCTCATCTTTGATTTTGACATTCGCTGCCTTAGGCTGATGACAAACTGTGATGGCCTATCAGATCTTTGATGACTTATCATGAATGCGTCACTTAATTACCTCAGCTCCCATGTTTTGCCTTAGACTGACGACAATTTTGACGACCTATCAACTCCTTGACGGCTTATTATGAAATATCATCATAACTTTTGCCTGAGGTCCATTCTCTGTCTAAGGCTGATGATAAAGATGATAACTTATCACAGGGCTGACGACTTATCAGGAATGTCGTCAGCCACACTTCTCTACTTTTTGCTTTAGATTTCAACTCTTTTGCTTCCATCCTTGTTGGTTCTCTAGCATCTTAGCTTCTACTGCAAAATCAAAGATAAAACACTCAAAAATGACAAATATTGCTTAAGACTTTGCAATTATTCTCAGTTAAAAGCCTCAAATATGTTAGCATCAGCTCACACATCAACACCCCCAACTTAAAACAATTGCTTGTCCTCAAGCAACTCAAACACAACTAAGAGAATAAAAAGTACATTTGGCAGTCAATCATCTATATCATCTCAAATATCTTCAACATCTCTAAGGCCAGTAATTCAAGAATAACTGTGTATATTATTGAAGAACACCAATTCAACACACAAGAATCAAGATATGGCACCAACTCATCAACACAACCATGCATGCATCAAGTTTACACTATCCACACAAGTCAGTAACTCACAATGTAACCAGTGTGCCCTCACTACAAAAAATAACCCATTTTCTCATATCAAACATCACATATATAACCATTGGGACAATCACAAGAAACTCACTCTCAGAATGAAGTTCCATTCAATGTATGCTGAATACCATAGGCTTGCCCTTATTTTCATTACCCAGATCATCAAATAGGTCAGCTAGGATAATTTTAGGTCTTCTCTTTGGCTTGTAATGTAGGATAGGGGATGGTATGATACTCGATGATATTTAAAGTGACTAAGCCTCCTTGACACTACACTAGATTTTTGGAGTTTCACTCATTAGCCTTTTTCTATTCTTCTCCTTTCTTGATCACACTTATTTAGGATGGGTGATACGCCCAAATTACAGCTCTCGTTAGAAAGTGTAAGCGGTCGCTGTCAAATATAGAACCCAACTGGGTTGGGTGTCGAATCCCACAGGGAATACTTGGTCACTAAGTGTTGCAATTGTTAGTAGACTGTTGGTCGAAAATTCTACGGAAAAAGGGGGGTTTTGATTTAGGCGTGAATTAATAATATCAAAGTAACGAATGAATGATTTGTGTAGTAAAGGTTAATCACAGAGAATAATAAGTTAGGGTTATGTCCACCTTGTAGTTTCTACTTCTCTATTAACTATGAGTAACGCAGAATTTAGACATGCATGCACTTATAGAGAATCGTATTCTAATTCTAAATCCAAGTGTTTCCCAACCATCAAGGATTTATTTCACTTTAGCTCTCCCGAGCCTAAAGTGTATAACAAATGGTAAAAATTCTCTAAGAAGTTAATCCGGTTAAGGCATTAACGTGTAAATAGAGGTTAGAAGCCCTATTTCCTTGTCACACTCTCTTTTCCAAACATGTAACTTTTCTCCCGAACAAGTTAATGCTATAATGACATGTTCTCTATGTTTGCAACCATGAGAATTTAATTAAAACGAAGAGAGTAATGATATAAGTAGCATACACATCAAGAATTCACAAACTCATAACAACAAATAGTATCTTACAAAGTTTCCATAACCCTAACAGAGAAGTTTAGCTACTCATGGATACGACGGAAATCAAAATAGACATAATCATCATACCACAACCTAGAACAATCTTGGCGATGGAAGTGATCTTAGCGTTACAAAGAGAATAACGTTTTTTCTCTAGCCGTTTCCAAGTGTGAGCCGTGTTTCTCTGTCCAAAACTTACAGAATCTGTAAACTGAATAATGACTAATGATAATTGATCAATAAAATGCTGCTGAAAAATTCAGCAATAGGGTTTTTATAATATCCTTGTCTACTAAGATACTGCTGCATCCCTAAGTATTTAGAAATACTAATTTTGCCTGGGACAAATTCTCCATGCATCACATTCAATCCAACAGCTTCCAAAAGCTGCCTTCCCTCTTATATGAAGTTTTCCTTTGCTACCCAAAGGTCCACAAAGTACTGAAATCTTCATCATTAATACCTGAAAACATGCTAATCACATAGGTTAGCTCACTTAAAGGAAAATGGACTAAAAGTGCAGGAATTATATATTCTATCCTCAAAATTTAGCTAAAATATGGGTAAATTATGGTTCTTAGGGGTATAAATACGCCCAACATCACCACCCCACACTTAAAGTTTTGTTTTTCCTCGAACAAAATATTACGTCCATGCAAACATCTAACTAGAATTTTACAATAGCAACACGAAATGTTCAACAAGACATGCACGACAATCATTAACAAAGAGTAGGTTTCTTGATCACTCCTAGAAACAATTCAACCTCCAACATAGACTCGTGAGGATGGTTAATTCGTATCCACAAGTTAAGCCACAAAGAATCATATAACACTACCCAAATATCATCAACCATGTGTGTCTCACATAAGATATCACCCATAATCACTCAAAAGTTTTGCATTATTCGAAACCTGGGTATAAGACTCTCCTTGCTCTCACTCTCACAAAGAACTTTTATATTGCAACTGATGACCATATGCTTTCCCTTAGTGTAATGCTCTACTAATATCAGAATGCTAAGATTAGGATCAAATAGGTCTTTACAGGTTGTAATGTAGGCTAAGGGACAGGTAGGACTATTTTAGCCAGAAATAGTGACTATGTTCCCTAAGCGCTTTAATACACTACAATATGTCATATACACCAACTCTTAACAACCACTCTACCTTCCTTTCATCTACCAACCCCTTTTCACCCAATTTGTTATTTAATCATAAACACAACTATTTTTTTTTTTTAAACATCCCTATGATAGCCACTCTTTTTCACAATATTTTCAAGCACCAATACACTCTGAGACATTATTGTCACCAATTTCCTCTTATTTTGTCACATGACTCTACAATTTAAAACACTTAGGAATTTGGATCAAATTATAGTGTTGAAAAATAAAATAAAATGGATTAGGTTACATATGAGGCTGTCAAAGAAAATAGCTAAAGGCTCAAAGGGGGTTCACTAGGATAATGTACAAAGGTAGGTAAAAAGAAGGTAAACAATTATAGGCTACCAAAGAAATGCCTAAATCATCACCTAAACTCACACTCTTTATTTCACTTTACATACACACCAGGCAAGTTCTAGCATCAGTCACAACACAGAATATACTATATCCTCACACACACAAGGCACATGGTCAACTTTATTGGGAGCAGTATAGACTCTTGACCCAACAAATGAATGAATTAAACCACATAATTATCACACAGTGAGTCACACGTAGAGCCTAAATGTCTCATTAGTAATGATTTAGCACAAACTCTTGTTATACTACCATGCCGTCTATCAGAACAATTTCATGCAAAATCTAAAAAAAAAATCTAGAATTTAACTAACTAACAAACAAGAACAAGAATAAATTGTAGGCAAAGAAGTACAATACAACATACAAATACCAGCACCCCACACTTAGATGGGACACACTGCCCTCAGTGGAAAATAAATAAGGAAAACCTGAATAGTCGGACTCCTCCTCTAACCCCCTGTGTCGGAATCATCATCAGAGTCATTGTCATCAGAGTTGTCCTCCACGTCTGAGTCTGGTAGTCGACGATCATCGTCAGTCGGCACGTCATCATCGAGAGGTTCCTCAAAATGTACCCCTACTCCACACATAGCCCGTGCATGCTCATTCATCGGGTAGTCATAGTCCAACTGCTGGAGCTCTACATCAGTCGGAATACGACCCCCACTCATCATGGTAAACCTCATCATGCCATATAGATGGTGAAAGAAGCTTTTATCTCGAGCATGCCGCTCTGTAGTGGTAAGGTTGATGCCATGACCAGTTTCAGGCTCTTTAACTTTCGTAAGATCAACCTTCTTCGGGTTGTGTGGAAGTTTATGATCTGCAGGTTCCTCTTCAATGTGCTCCTTCCTTAAGATCGCAGTCAACAAATTGCGAAATCTGAAATGGGACCTTTTGTGCAGCCTAGCCTTACGCATTGACGATCGTATAACCGCACTAATGTTGATGGGAATATTCATCATCAGTGCGTACACCAAGCATACTCTATCACATGTGATCTTTGTGTACTGTGTTCCAGGAATTAGGCAAGAGTTGACTATCCTCAACCATATACGAGCTTCTCTGTTCAAGGAAGCATACGGGAAAGTATTGTGTCGACCGTTATCCTTGTGATGAATCCACCGTGCCATTGACCTTGTTCCGCACAGTATGTGTCTGATTGCCCTGTAGGGAGGTCTGTGATAAAGCTCCTTGAGTGGTGAAGGATCCACAGATGGAAGACCCAGAAAAGAGTTGAAAAACTCCGCATTCAGTTGCAAGACTTGGCCCCGAATCTTCACTTCACTTCCGGTAGTCTTTGGGGACCAATTGGCATAGAACTCTCATGTTAGATCAAGATTGCATTCCCCCATATCTCGTAAAATGAAATCAAGATTTAGTTCCATGATTTTAGCCAAAATGCGGGGCTCTCTCTTTGCTAGACTCTCCTTCTGCATCAAATCCACGTGAACATATTTTTTCACTTTGTTGTTCTTGTACCACTCCTTTCCTTCCTCCTCTAGGACCCACTTTATCCCGAAAGTGCGTCGAGGTATTTGTAGAGAGGAGGACTCAGCTTGATCTTTTCTTCCCCTTTTCTGACCTTTCTGCGAGGTGGACACTTTTTCTTTTCCTTGTCGTTCTTTTGGTGCCATTCTACCTGAGATCATAATAGAGTCATGTTAGCTTCATCTCAGAAGATTCAATCGAAAGACAAATAGTAATGGCACCACCCCACACTTAATTTGTTTGCCAAGACTAATTAAGTGAGTTATGTCGATTACTCAGACTTCATCGACATACATTTAGGCGATATGTTCCAATAACATGTTTAGCACAGTCATATTCTCATGTAATCTTGACTATCCTTTCCAACGTTATTTCATTGGATTAACGCACTTTTTGAACAAGACTACCACATAGAGATTGTATCAAGTTAATGTATAGAAATAATCACCACGTCTCATGCTTGTGGTCAATCATGATCTTTATCTCGACGAACGAGTCATTCAAACATTCAAGCTTTCAACTTACAAGATTATGTATTCACTTCACAATTTTGACTTCATAAAACTATGACAGTGTATAACAATCAAATACAAGTCGGAACAAAGTCAAGAACACCCACACGTATTCTTTCACTCAACTAGATGTATCATAACAAACCAACCACATTCTAATCACCACACCACTTCAAAATCTAATAAATCATTATAAACGTAGCATTTCACAACTACGAAATATAAAAGAATAACTTACATGATGATGGATTCGGAAGATGAACTTGCAAGATTAGATGAGCAAAAAGAAAAATTTTGAGAGAATGGGGAAGCTTGGGCGGCGCCTATATGGAGCAAACAATTGCATTTTGTTCTAAGGGTGAAGATCTATTTATAGCCTAAGCCATGGGTCGGGTTTGATCTATGTAAAATCGGGTTAGGAGATAAAAAGGTATAAGTAGGCGGCGCCTAATGCTTTGCCTATGCTTAGCATAGGCGGCACCTTTGTCAATGCCTAGTTGGGCATAGGCGATGCCTTTGTCAATGCCTAGTTGGGAATAGGCGACGCCTTTGTCAATGCCTAGTTGGGCATAGGCGGCGCCTTTGTCAATGCCTAGTTGAAACAGTGAGCATAGGCAATAGCATAGGCGACGCCTATGGTATTGCCTAGATTTGCATAGGCAGCGCCTATGGTATTGCCTAGATTTGCATAGGCAATGCCTTGTCCGTTGCCTATGTGAGGTAGTGAGCATAGGTAATGGTATAGGCCTTGCCTTGTCCATTGCCTAGTTTGGCATAGGCATTGCCTTGTCCATTGCCTAGATTAGCATAGGCATTGCCTAGATTAGCATAGGCAATGCCTAGCCGATAGCATTTTCTCCATCATTCCTAGCTTACCACCTTTAGCATGGCTCACTTTCAAATCAAAATTTTGGGACTAATCCCCTCCTTTGTACGTCTTGCACCTACACTTAATCAAAAACAACAAAAACGATTAGAAGGATGGGTTGCCTCCCACCAAGCGCCTTAGTTTTGGTCGTGGCTCGACTCTTCTTTTTGAATTTTAATTTAACAAAACAAACTCCTAATAAAATAAAACAATTAAAAATGATGGGTTGCCTCCCATATAGCTCTTGATTTATTGTCGCGACACGACATAGTTATCTCGATTACTTAGACTTCATCGAGATATATGGTGCATTAGTTTCTGAATGGATTCAGACGACGCTGATGCTTAATTGTGGGCATGCAATCTTCTTCGAGATGAATCTTATGCATACCTATCCCAGGAGGGATACCAATTATATCATCAATAGCCCAATCAATGGCTCTCTTGTATCTCTTCAGAATAGAGATGAGAGCCGCTACTTGCTGTTCACCTAAATCAGCCGCAACAATAACCGGAAGTGTATTTCCATTTCCCAAGAATGAATACTTTAGGTGACTGGGTAGCTCTTTCAATTCAAGCACTGGTGGCTCTTCAATGGATGGTTTCGCTGATGGTGACGGTAGATTCTTAAGATCAAGGTCCAGCTTCTTAGGAGCATGAGAATAGGACCCTATTCCTGTTAGAGCACAAATAGTTTCTTCATAATCTTCTATATCCTCACGCTCAGAGTTCAAAAGCACATCAGCCAATGGCTCAACAGTAGGATGCTTCTCTAACGATAGTTCCTTCGCATCCTCATGATAAACATCAGCTATAGAAAACACATTCATATCATTTGTCTGCTTCATTGATTTGCATACATCAAAATGGACCACTTCGTCATTCATCCGAAATAAAAGCTCATTAGCTCTTAAATAAATAAGCACACTTCCTGTTGCAAGGAAAGGACGCCCCAAGATTATGGGAACTTCAGAATCCACCTAACAATCCAAAATAACAAAGTCTGCAGGAAAAATGAAGGTAGAAACCTTCACCAATACATCATAAAAGATACCAACAGGTCGTTTTACCGACCTATCTGCCATCACGAGCCGCATATTGGTTGGTGTAGGATTGCCCAACCCCAACTTTCTGTAAATGGATAGCGGCATCAAATTGATGCTAGCCCCCAAATCGCATAATGCCTTAGGAAAATCCATAGATCCAACCGTGCAAGGAATAGTGAAAGAACCAGGATCTGCCTTTTTCTGTACTAAAGACCTCGTGGCAATTGCACTGGAATGATGAACATTATCTTCCAGCTCGTAACTTGCTGCCCGCTTCTTTGTCAAAAGGTCCTTCATGAATTTGGCGTACCCAGGCATCTGTTCCAGCGCCTCCACCAAAGGCACATTAATAGTCAGCTGCTTCAACATAGTCATGAATTTACTGAACCTGGTGTCATCAGCTTTCTTCTTCAGTCTCTAAGGAAAAGGTGGTGGTGGAAGGGGAAGAGTTTTCTCCACCACTTCCTTTTTATCTTACTTCCGATTATCAATCTTTTCAGGCTGGTGACGTCTAGGTGTAGTGTCATGAACGTTCTTATTCTGATTTCCAGCTTCTACAGAATCATCACAATCTGCTTCAATAACATTCTTTTCTGTATTGTCAACCACTTGCTTGCCTTTGGATGAATTTTCCAACACCTTACCACTCCTGGTAGTAATAGCCATACACGATCCATCATTCCTTGGACTTTGCACAGTGTCACTAGGTAAAGTACCAGCCTTTCTTTGATTGAACGCCGCTGAAAGTTGGCTCAGTTGTTGTTCCAGCTATTTTATTGCAGTAGAATGCGAGCCAACCAATTGATTTATTGAGGACAAATCATTATTTACCTCAGTTACTCCCGTGTTGGTTGCCTCCACTCCTTTCAACAACTTAGCCATCATGTCCTCCATGTACATCTTCCCAGAGCCAGATTCAACATCTTCACGATTTCCGAGAGGAACATACAAACCACTCCTGTCAGTCTTATTCTTCAATCCATATTTTTCATAATAGTTCCGACCTTGGTTTCCTTGGGCATTGCCTCAGAAACCACCCTGATTATTCAAATAATTTACTTCCTCTTCAGAATCAGATTCATCTCTTCCCTGTAATACAACAGCCTTGACCTTTTCTGTCTTCCCTGATAATAAATGCTTGGTAAGAAGGTCCATCTGAGTTTTCATGTGAGCCATATCTTGGTTACGTTCCTCTTTTCTTCGCCTCTGTTCTGCTGTCATGCCAGTAGATACAGTAGAGCTTGCTACCTCAGAATCCCTGGTATGCCAAGCTCTACTTTTCTTTGTCATACGATCCAGCATATCACCAGCCTCAATAAAAGTAAGGTCCATGAATGACCCACACACAGCATTATCAACCACTAGCTTAGTCACTGAGTTCAAAGCCCTGTATAATATTTCCATCAAGTGGATATTATTCATCTGATGGTTTGGGCACCGCATAAGCTTCTTCTTGAACCTCTCCCATATTTCGTGGAGAGCTTCAGTTGGAAGCTGTCGAAAATTACTGATCTCATCTCATAATTGTGCTCTCTTGGATGGCGGAAAGAATCTTTCTAGGAAAGCATCTTTCAGTTGCCTCCAATTAGTGATAGAGTCAGGAGTTAGCCCATTCAACCATAGAGTTTCCTCTCCAGATAGAGACAATGGAAATAAGCGCAGTCGGATCGCATTCTGTCCAACCCCTGGATTGTCAAACGCCTGCCATGTTGAGATAAAGTTGATCAGATGCATATTCGGATCATCGCCTGCAAGTCCACCAAATAACCCTTTGAGTTGCAACAACTGGATCATGGTGCTAGTGATATTAAACATGGCTTCGGGTGCCAAGGGCGGAGGAATAATAGCCCCTGTGGCACCAGCTCCATCCAAATCATCATCATCATCATCAAAAGGATCCTGCACAGCTCGGCGTTCAGGTCTCATTCTAGCTTGACGATCTCTCCTGTTCACAGGTGCTGCCACCTCATCTGCACGCCGTGGATTAAGTAACTCATCATTACCCAGGTCCTCATCATCAAGATTTGTTGCCCGACCTGGGTTATCAATATTCTGTTGATGCACTTGAGCAGCTGCCAACGCAGCTAACCTAGCCTGCTCTTGTTGAGTAGCCCTTCTTTCAATGTCACGTTGTGCATCCATTCTGCCAATAAGTTGTGGTTCGGGATTTATGGGTAATAATGGTTTACTAGATCTTCGTGTATTTGGCATGCACTCTACCAAACCTGAACAAAACAAAAACAACAAACAAAAAGTAAAATTCGAGAATCTTTGACCAAAGGATCTAGTAACTATCACAAACTTAGTTGACAACCGTATTCCCCGGCAACGGCACCAAAATTTGATAAGCCGAAATTACAGCTCTCGTTAGAAAGTGTAAGCGGTCGCTGTCAAATATAGAACCCAACTGGGTTGGGTGTCGAATCCCACAGGGAATACTTGGTCACTAAGTGTTGCAATTGTTAGTAGACTGTTGGTCGAAAATTCCAGGGAAAAAGGGGGGTTTTGATTTAGGCGTGAATTAATAATATCAAAGTAACGAATGAATGATTTGTTTAGTAAAGGTTAATCACAGAGAATAATAAGTTAGAGTTATGTCCACCTTGTAGTTTCTACTTCTCTATTAACTATGAGTAACGCAGAATTTAGACATGCATACACTTATAGAGAATCGTATTCTAATTCTAAATCCAAGTGTTTCCCAACCATCAAGGATTTATTTCACTTTAGCTCTCCTGAGCCTAAAGTGTATAACGAATGGTACAAATTCTCCAAGAAGTTAATCCGGTTAAGGCATTAACGTGTAAATAGAGGTTAGAAGCCCTATTTCCTTGTCACACTCTCTTTTCCAAACATGTAACTTTTCTCCTGAACAAGTTAATGCTATAATGGCATGTTCTCTATGTTTGCAACCATGAGAATTTAATTAAAACGAAGAGAGTAATGATATAAGTAGTATACACATCAAGAATTCACAAACTCATAGCAACAAATAGTATCTTACAAGGTTTCCATAACCCTAACAGAGAAGTTTAGCTACTCATGGATACGACGGAAATCAAAATAGACATAATCATCATACCACAACCTAGAACAATCTTGGCGATGGAAGTGATCTTAGCGTCACAAAGAGAATAACGTTTTTTCTCTAGCCTTTTCCAAGTGTGAGCCGTGTTTCTCTATCCAAAAATTACAGAATCTGTAAACTAAATAATGACTAATGATAATTGATCAATAAAATGCTGCTGAAAAATTCAGCAATAGGGTTTTTATAATATTCTTGTCTACTAAGTTACTGCTGCATCCCTAAGTATTTAGAAATACTAATTTTGCCTGGGACAAATTCTCCATGCATCACATTCAGTCCAACAGCTTCCAAAAGCTGCCTTCCCTCTTATATGAAGTTTTCCTTTGCTTCCCAAAGGTCCACAAAGTGCTGAAATCTTCATCATTAATACCTGAAAACATGCTAATCACATAGGTTAGCTCACTTAAAGGAAAATGGACTAAAAGTGCAGGAATTATATATTCTATCCTCAAAACTTAGCTATAATATGGGTAAATTATAGTTCTTAAGGGTATAAATACGCCCAACATCAATGGGTGCGGTCTTTTCTACAATCATTTTTTTTTTCACAACTTTTCTTTTTCTTGCTTTTTTCTTCCGTACCTAACTTTTTATTCTTTTCTTTTACTCTACCTTTCTTCCTAATCATTTTACATCACACACCCCTATGATAGACACCCTCAACTTAGGCCATTTGCCTAAGTCAAGGTGCACAGTGTCCAAGGAGGACCAGGGCCAAAACAAGCTCATTATGGTATAAACTAGAAGGTGACAGGTGTCATATAAAATAGGCTAATCAGGCTCAAAGTAGGGATCAAGGGATATTCTACATACAGGAAAGGTCATTTAGGCTAACAGTGGGCTAATATTAAAATGGCCTATGATCCTTTCCTACCCTCTATCTTTCAACCTAGGTAAGACTAACCGGGCAAGTTCTGGATTCAACATACAATGGGAACTGAGTAAGATCTCACACATACAAGGCACACAAGTATATCATAAGCTACTACTCGTTTAGTTCATGCAGCTGTTTAGCACTGATTATTTCATCACTAGAACTAATGCCATACAAAGATGCACAGTGGTCACACTTAGATGCAATTCACACAAGTAACTACTCAACCCATTGGAGAGGTGCTCAAAAATTACAAAAACAAGTTAACTGCCTCAAGTACTAGCATTTTTCCTAGTCGACTACAAAATTTTACAACAACAATTTACCCTACACCCTCATCTTAAAATTAAAGAAAATTTGAACTAAGAGTTAGGGTATACCTAGGGTAGATCAAGCTCGGGGGTTATGGGTTCCTGACCTTGCTACCGCATCCTTAGCTTCCTATATCCATCAGGAACCTCGCTCTGTTATGGTGCAGCTGGCCTGACAGTTTCTGAAGGCCTACTAGTAGAGTCACCTGTGGCTCTCCCTAGGATGGCAGCCTTCCTTCTCTCATTCTCAACTATAGACTCGATCCTCGCCTTCTTCATTTTCTTATTTTTAGTCTTCTTTCTTGCCCTTTTCTCTGCTTTTCTTTCTTCATCACTTTCAGGCCTCTCTCTCTTACCCTTGCCTTTCTTCTGACCTTTCTTCTTCTTTTTCTTCATTGGTTCCTCTGTGAGATCAAGCAATGAGATTTCTCCTTCAGATTCCTCAACAGCCAGATCTGTATACACCATAAATTGGTGTTGTTGTATCTTTCCAACCTCTGCTTTTACCTTGTCTAGGTCTGATCTAAATAGTGCAATCTCTAGAACTGTTCTCTCTTTCGACCACGCATTGAAGCAGTTCTCCAATTCATCAATCCTACCTGGCAGAGCCTTGTAGGGATCAAGTGTAGCCTTAACCAACTTGTTTACTGCGATCGCAAATTGTCTGGCAAAGAGTTGCAGCTGCGCTTCACACCACTTAGATTGCTTTTCCACTCTTCTAAAATTTATAGGGTTGAAGGCAAATTCTATTGTAGGAACTGCAGCTAAAGGATTTGTCTCAGTTCCAGGCATTGGATCTGCTCGTACTGAGGATATTGTAGGTGCAGCTGTAGACTCCAGCACCTCTGCATTAGGTGCTGAGCTGGTCCCTGTAATCGGTAGATTTGTTGGCATCTCTGTGCCTCTGTCAAGCATCAGCCTCAACTGATTTTCATCATTTCGGATAGGACTATGGGTCCTCTTGGAAAGTAGTTCTTCTTCTTACCCTACAACCTTAGGCACATTGGCTATCCTACACAACCTTGCAATTTAAAAAGGGAAGGGATATGCTATATCAGAACTTGAAACCCAATTTTTTTATCTCTTCGATGATAATCTCTCCAAAGTTTAATATGATGTTAGCCACAAAACTTGCGACTAGTATTACTCTATCATCCCCGAGGATATTATCTCCATCTGTAGGCATCAACTAGGTATGTACAATACCCCACCAAAATCTTTCCTCTGAATTCAAGGAGGCCTTGAAGATCCTTTCACTTGGGTTGGTCAGCCATTCCAGTTCTCCATCAGCTATGAGTGTGGCTAACCAAGACCGTTGATTTTCCCGATGCTTCAATTGGGCATAGAAAGTAGGTGATATGGCCTGAGGAGTGAAGTTTGGGCCATGAAGGAACCTTTTAATTGTTGCTTTAGAAACATCCACTATTACACCCTGTACCAAAACTTTATCCAACAAAGGTTGGTCTGCTTCTTTCTCCCCTTCTTTACACATGTTTTCCAAGCGAGCTTGGTAGTTCGCAAAGAACTCCCTAACTAGTGTAGGACAAAATGAGTTTCCTCCTCTTGTAGTCCATCCCAAGTCATAGTCATAAAATTTTTGCCTTACCTCAGGATATCTGCTCAACCCTTTAGTGATGATTCTCTTCTTTTCAAAGATTGGCTTCTGAACAACTCTTCTGTTAGTTCTGCGAATCCCATCAAAGAAGATTTTCTGGGCTTTAAGAATTTGCAACCTAGTGCTATCTCGGACTTCAGGGTTCTTGCATTTAACCATAGTTCCCCGAATTAGAGATTCTTCATCACCTTGTGGCTCAGCAGAAGGGGACTCAGTTGATGGTCCGTCGAATTCAGGTTTCCCAGACTCATGTTCCTTGGAATTAGGATGATCTGAATCATGCTCTTCAGTTTTAGCATGTTCAGACTCTTGTTGCTCAGAGGCCGACTGCTCAGAAGTTGTATGCTTAGACGTTGTTAGCTCGGTATCAGTTTCTTCACTCTCCTCTACCCCACACACACAAGGAGGTTTTCTTTTGTTTTACTTGGAAACACTTTAGGAAGGGAAGAAAATTAACTAAAGATAGAAAGAAAATAAAACTTAAAGTAAATAGAGGAAACACGCGGGAGGTGGAAAGACAACGTTGTGGGCCGGGTCAGATCTTTTTACCTAGGCCGAGGATTTTTTGATAGTTAATTTTGGGATATTTATGATGACATTTTTTGATGTCTTATCATAAGTATGATATCCCATAACGAATGTCGTCAGCTTTAATAGAACCTACCTCAGAGTTGATGTCTCTAATGACGAATCTGACGGCTTATCACAATTGTGATAGCCCATCAAATATGTCGTTAGGAAAACTTGGATGGATACATTGATTCCACCTTATTTGAACTTATAACCTAACGACAAAAATAAACAATTTGCTGGAGCATAAAATTTTGGGTTTTCTCCCAATAGCGCCTGATTTAATGTCGCGACACGACTTAATTATCTTGACTACTCAGAATTCTCTAAGACAACTATTGATACCTCTTTACCATATTCATAGAATACATCCATGATTGAGAGAACACTCATCTCCATTTTTTGTATCATGGATGAGTGTATTTTGAATCTTGCTTCTTTGTCGTTGAGTCTGAACTTCAGCTCATTCAGCTCCATGTCCACTATCACTATCCCAGTTGCAAGTAATGGTCTATGCAGAATGATGGGCACTTCGAAATCCACCTCACAGTCTAGGACTACAAAATCAGCAGGAAATATAAAGTCGGCCACCTTTACCAATACATCGTGTAATATGCCCACTGGTCGATTCACAGACATATCTTCCATCACCAATTGCATGTTCGTTGGGGTAGGATCCCCCAAACCCAATTTCTTGTACATAGAGAGTGGCATTAGGTTTATACTGGCTCCTAAATCACATAGTGCTTTTGTAAAGTTCAGGGACCCAACAGTGCACGGGATGGTAAATGCTCCCGAATCTGCCTTTTTATGCACTAAAGACCTTATGGAGATAACACCATAATGATGGAGATTGTCCTCCGACTCATGGATAACCTTCCATTTCTTCGTGAAAAGGTCTTTCATAAACTTTGCGTATCCTGGAATTTTCTCAAGTACCTCAACCAATGACACATTCACTGTCAATTGTTTGAGCATTGGCATGAACTTGCTGAATTTTGCATCATCAATTTTTTTATTCAATCATTGAGGAAAGGGAGGTGGTGGTTTTGGGAGAGCTTTCAACACTACCTCCTTATCCTTCTCTTTCTCTTTTTCTAGAGGACTATCAGAACCATCCAGCTTCTCAGACTCCACTGGACATTCTTCTTTGGGTTCATCCTCTGCCTCAGTCACATCTTTAACGAAACTTTTTCCCACAGAAGGGCCAGGTAATATCTTACCACTCCTATTGGTAATCGCCATACATGAGCCATCATTCCATGGATTCTGGACTATATCGCTTGGTAACGTTCCACTTTTTCTCTGGTTAAATGCTGTGGAGAGTAGGCTCATCCACTGCTCTAACTGTTTGATTGCGGAGGAGTGTGAGTTTACCAACTGACTAATAGATGACAGATCGGTCTTCATGGTAGGCACATAAGAGTTGGTAGACTCTACTCTCTTCAGAAACTTAGCCATTATGTCCTCCATGGACATCTTTTCAGAACTTGTTGTAGCTGCCTCACGATTTCCAGGAGGGACATAGAGCCCACTTCTATCATTATTGTTCCTCCAATTTCCCTGTTCCCTATCTTTATAACCAGGATTATCATAATAATTCCGACCTTGATTCCCCTAGCCATTGCCTCGAAAACCCCCTGATTATTAATATAGTTTGCCTCTTCTTCTGCATCCGCATCAACTCTATCTTGAGATCCCACAGCTTTCACCTTCTCAGTCTTGCCTGATAGCAAGTGCTTGGTTAGCAGATCCATCTTAATTTTTAGGTGAGCCAAGTCTTGGTCACGCTCCTTACTTTTTTTGCTTTGTTCCGCAGTCATGCCCACAGAAACAGTAGGGCTGGCTACCACAAAGTCTCTGGTATGCCATGCCCGACTCTGTTTGGTCATTCTGTCTAGCATCTCTAAATTCTCTGGGAATATAAATCAACAAACGAACCAACAACAACATTATCTACAATTGGTTTTGTAACAGAGTTAAGAGCCCTGTACAAAGTTTCCATTAAGTGTATGTCCATCATATTGTGGTTTGGACACTGTGTTAGCTTCTTCTTGAATCTCTCCCAGATTTCATGCAAGGCTTCAGTCGGGAGCTGCCTAAAGTTTTTGATCTCATCCCTCAAATGTACCCTCCTAGAAGGCAGAAAGAACCTTTCTAGGAAAGCTCCTTTTAACTGCCTCCAGTTGGTTATAGAATCGGGTATCAGCTCATTAAGCGAAAATGTTGCCTCCCCAGGCAGAGACAACGAAAACAACCTTAATCGAATAGCATTCTGACCCACTCCTGGGTTATCAAAAGATTTACAGATGGTGACAAAGTTCACCAGATGCAAGTGCGGGTGATTCCCAGGAAGGCCACCAAACAACCCCTTCAGATTGAAGAGTTGAATCATAGTACTCGTAATGTTGAATTTTACCCCAGGTGCCAATGTTGCTGGAATAATTACACCCATTGAACATTCTCTATCCATTCCATCATCATCATCATTAAGGTCATACTGGACCGGATGGTAATCTTGCCTTCCTCGAAATGGACAGTTCCTGTTAGCATTATGTTGTACTGGTGTAGCTACTTGCTTTGCACGCCTTGGGTTACCAGGATTTAGAAACTCCTCATCTCCCAAATCTTCATCCTTTGGATTTGGATGTCGTGCTTGTTTCTCGACATTCTGCACATTCACCTGAGCTCTAGCTAAGGCTGCTAGTCTGTCAGCCTCTTGCTGGTCTGCCATTCTTCCAATTCGTTGCGGTTCCGGATTAAGTTGTATTAATGGTTCTTCAGAACTTTTGATTCTTGGCATACACTACAAAGATCCTGCAATAAACAAAAACAACAAATAAACGTAAAACTCGAAAACTTGACTAACAGTCAATTAGCACACACAAACTTCAATTTACAACCGTATTCCCCGGCAATGACGCCATTTTTGATAACGCTCAAACTACACCTCTCTAATGAGAATGTAAGCGATCGTTGTCAATATATAGCCCAACTAGGTTGAGGTCAAATCCCACAGGGAATATGGTGTGAACTTAAGTTGTTTGCTAATTAATCAAATGATAGTTGGATTTTTCCTGAAATGAAGGGTTTTGAGTTTAATAAATAATTGTTGGTCACTTTAACTTCAGTGTTTGTAATCAAGGGTTTATGGAAAACCAGAATTATGTTCACTATGGGTTTTGGTACTTGACAAATTCTAATAGTGATTCAATATTCTCACAGTAAATAGGACAACAGATTATCTTTATCGAAGTTATGCCTAAATGTCTCTCGACCTACTTAAGTATTTAATTACCTAATCCTCTCGGACTTAGGAAATTTATATTCACCGACCAGACTTTGCCTCAGGTTAAACAACCTTGTTACAACATCAATTATTAAATGGAAGTTTTTAGTGCTTCCAAGTCCCTGTCAATAATTCACTTCCCACTGTATTTGAATTCTTATCTCAAGCAAATCAAAGCAGGTGCTATCTATTGTTTGCAACCAATAGACAATGATTAAAATCTTGGAACTATCAAGGAGTCCTATTACCTTTTGAATCTTAAACACTTGGCGTCTTACCAAAACTTAACCCATAGATCCCATAATTCGGGTTAGAGGGGTTTAGCCACTCATGATGTAATGATCGGAACAACTAGATGAATTCATGATTTGTAAGATAAACTTACCACAAGATGATTAATAACTAGTGATTCTCAGATTAGATCACAATAGGAATCCCCAAAGTATTGATGGAAATCTCTTCAACGTTAATTGTTTTTCAAGCCAAGAAACTAGAGAGAAAAGTAACAAAATACGTGTCTCGAAAAGATGTTTGGAACTCTTTAGAAAACCCTAAATAATGCTTTAAATAGTTCACCCTAATTATGGAAACAAAATCACAGAGTGCAATAATTTCTAGGATAGGTGACACCATTCGTGATGCCTTATCAAGAGGTTGTCTACTTATCACAAATGTCGTCAGCTCCTCTTTGATTTTGACATTTGCTGCCTTAGGCTGACGACGAACTGTGACGGCCTATCAGATCTTTGATGACTTATCATGAATGTCGTCACTTATCTACCTTAGCTCCCATGTTCTGCCTTAACTGACGACAATTTGGATGACCTATCAACTCCTTGACGGCTTATCACAAAATGTCGTCACAACTTTCAGCTGAGGTCCATTCTCCGTCTAAGGCTGATGATGAAGCTGTTAACTTATTACAGGGCTGACGACTTATCAGGAATATCGTTAGCCACACTTCTTTTTTTTTTGCTTCAGATTTCAACTCTTTTGCTTCCATCCTTGTTGGTTCTCTAGAATCTTAGCTTCTACTGCAAAATCAAAGATAAAACACTCAAAAATGACAAAAGTTGCTTAAGACTTTGCAATTATTCTCAGTTAAAAGCCTCAAATGTGTTAGCATCAGCTCACACATCATAACATAACTAGGATCTCTAATCCATGTGTCTAAAAATAAGATAATTATGCATAATAAAATAACCATTAGAGAAAGTAATCAGAATCATACCTGGAATCTCAGTATCAGTCCAATAATCAACCAGTCATGAACTAACTATAATAATCACACAACACAATAACTGGCTAGCCCAGAAATCAATACCTAAAATGAACCTCAAAACGTAGAAGGTCCAATCAGCACACAACACACCACAAGTAATACATCACCACCTATACCTATCAATCCCTTATAAGGCTGATAGATATAAGTGCATTCCGGTGATAGAAAATACACATGCAAGGATGAATGCAAAGTATAATCCATACTACTATAACTAATTCTAGTTCAATAATGTAACTAGTGTATACACCTCCTCCAGTTCGACAGCTCAGAAAGGGAGGACCTACGGTGACCTTTCTTCTTTAGCACAATTGTTCACGAGCGAAGGGTCCCAAGGGGGTACGGGAGTACCTGTATACACTAACCTGGTCCCGATCCAAGATTTCCAATAGCCATCATAATCCTCCATCAAATTTTCCTAGTACTGGATATATATGTATGTATGTATGTGTATATATATATATACAATGCACAAACTATAACTGTGGTTAAAAGAGTGTAGGTCTATAAATCCATTACCTGAGATAAACTCTGGGACTAAATCATCATAAAAGTATAGAAAGAGGTCAGAATCTCTCTCGACCGAGGTAAGTAGTAGTAGTGAAACCGTGGACCGGAATCTATATCGATCAAATTTCTAAAGCATTATTTTTAGCCTCAAAAGCTCATAAATCATTAATTAAAGTGGTACGATTCCCATTATGAAAGAACTTATATTAAAGTGAAAAGTGGGAATAAATCCCTTGGTAGAAAAATAGTAGAAAAATCATATTTTAGTTGGAATAGTACCATTTATTATTTAGTGGGCATGAATGTATCAAATTTATGTATGCCATCACCAGTATCCAAACAATACAATTATAAGCATCTAAATGTCAATAAGGTCACATACTTTACAAGGATAAATCACCATCCGGAATCCAATTAATATCATAATCGCGACCTTGGGCCAATAATACATATTGACATGACCATATCATAATTTGGAAAACCGTCACAAACCACCGAGTAACATAGTAAACCTTCTACTAAAAGGGTTATTAGACTCAACTATGCCTATATTCTAGCAACCTAGGTTAATAAGATCCTAGAAGTATAATACTTATTTCATCTTAAGGGTCGATTTACCCTTCCATCCCCGAACTCATAAATTAGGCTACATCACGATGGTCTACCCATAATCACATTATAACATCCCTACTTAACATGCAACATAAATAATACACCATCTTATGAAGAAGAGTAGACAAAAGCCTATTTTGATGTTGAACGTTAAATCCTTGAATAGCCCACAAATAGTTCGCCTTTACTCTACAATCCTGAAATGCCACCACACAATCAAAATCATAATCTGCACATCGTTAGAAGTAATATGAGATCTATATTTCTAATTTAAGGGTACGATCAAAATTCAGGTGAAGAACGGGCTTGCAGGGCCCCTAATAGAAATTAAAATTGAATCTGTCACGAGGTTCCTTGAAAGATAAGGATGTATGATCAAAAGTTGAGTACAAATGGAGTGTAAATTGGGTCTCAAATAAACCCTTAAATTTTAGAAGTTTAAGGCCTAATTTTTAAGAATTTACCATGAATTAGGATGGAAATTGAAGGGAAAATCAATGAAAAATGACCAAGGAGTGTTAGGCTAGCTTACCTCAGCTTCGATGGATGATTATCCAATTTTTTCTCTTTTGAGCTCTCAATTTAATGTGAAAATAGTGGAAAATCAGGTGCAAGAAATAGGACTAAAAAGGCATCAAGTACCGCTAAAGCAAACACCTGGGTGCTAAAGAGGAAACACGACTGCTTTAGCGGTCGGGCCATAGTAGTAGGTGCAGCTAAAACGACCCTAATGGCGCTAAAGTGGGCACCGCTTTTGCGACCATTGAATGCTTAAGTAGACTTTGACCATTGGGCAAGGGCCACTAAAGCAACCCATGGGCGCTAAAGCACTAAGTGCTAAAACGGTCATATCAGGTGCCATGCACTAGATTTTGACCTAGTCCAAAATGACCTTTGATCGGGTACTCGGGATTCGTTCAGAACCTCGTGCGCACAAATGAACTATGCTATTATTCCAATTTCAACATTCCAGACTCAATGAAACCGTTAAAACTTTCATCCAAGATCATTTTTACTAAATATAGGGACTACACCTATAGTTCCATTTTTCATATAATCTGCTTAATAGTCCAAAATGAGTTTGAAAGCCTTGGGACCTAAACCAAGGGTCCCCCTAGCCAAAAATCAACATTTCAGAGCTAATGGAGCTGTCAAAATTCTCATATAGGGTTATCTACTAGGAGTTTTGGTTCAAGACTAAATCCTAAATAGTGAAAGATCAAACATAAAGAAATGAGCCTAAAATCCAAACGAACTATTTGATAACCAAACCGACAAGTTTGATATGTCATAAATGACCTGTAGCCGCAGTGAGAAGGATCAAAATACTAGAAATGCACACAAATTAAGGAAATAACTGGGAGGGTCATTATAATATGAACTATTAAAAGACCTTTCATCTGCAAAAGTCAGATAGATAGAAGTAACATGAAAATTCAAAGGGATGAGGTACTAGACCCACATTCCTCTAGAACAACTTGTTAAATAACTGTCAATAAGAGACAACAATTCCAAGAGATTTTTCTACATGTATCCCATTTTCAACCAATTTCCTTTCTTCCCTTCTAAACAATCAAAACTCAACCTCAACCATCAATTGGCCTCCAACTGAATCGAGGAAAGAAGATGCATGCAAATCCAAACAATAAGACACTAATACCACACCAATACCAGCACAACTAAGTGAAAACTCATCCAAACCAAAGGTAAACCAAGGCATGACTCATGAAACCAACTACAAAATCCAAATATAACCTTTTTTTGCCTCTTGAAACCTGCTATCCACTCCCAAACCAAGAAGAAAGTCACTTGAGTGTTGTTCGCATATTCCCATCACACTAACCTCAAAGAACAGAAACCAATTTACTAAATATCAATAATGGAAAGCATAAAAATAAGCCCATAAGGTGATACCTTGGCACACAAATAGAGATAACAACTGGTCTGGATGATCCTCAAAACTGACAGTTGAGAGGATGAAGCACAACACTCACCACCGAACAATCTACCCCCGGAGGTCCCATCAACCTTGGATGAAGTTAGGCTGAATCCAACTCACTCATACTACTCCTACTGAGTAAATCATTTAAAAATCCCAATGATAATTGAAACCTAAGGTCAAAGTTGAAGGAACCAATACTGTGCCCAAGTATCATTATTTGACACCTATCAACCATAATCCATCTGAACTGAAGAAGACTGAGTAGGTGGGAAAAGAGTAGGATTAGCCAGCCTATAAATGAAGTCCCAACTGAGACAAGTCTAGTAATGAAGGCTACACCCAAGCTCTATTATTTACTGCTAAAATTTCAATATTAAGGCTAAACCGCTCGATCTCCACTACCCAAACCAAACCTGATGATGGGAAAACATCCACACTCTAAATCAGTCATAACCTCCAAATTGCTATTCCAAGGCATCAAATCCAAAATTGAGCTAATAATTCTAAACTAAGACCAAGTACTCAAATCAACCATACTATCCAAACCAGACATATCCTTACTAGATTATGTCAGAACCAAAACCAAAATATAGTTGAAGCACAAAGCACCACGAAAGATAAAACATCGGCTGAAAACATAAGCAATCAATTCCATATATACCAGAGATCATGAATCCTCAAATCATACTTAAGAACTCACCAAGGTAGTAAATAGTACTATAGATAATGAAACCTCTAGCAACTTAATGAAATGCAACCAGAGACAAAAATTGGTCAATCCAATACTCTATCTCAGATATGAATATTCAATTACCATCTTAGAAAGAAGTCACAAGAAAGATCACCTATCTTCAACCCTCTAACTCAACTTAGAACAAGAACCATATCACAGCAAGTATGGAGTACCCAAACTCCATACTGCTACTAAGAGCAAAGCTATCACCAGAAGATAAACCCAACAAACTTAAAAGGAGAACCCAAGACCTGTCAGCATCAATATCAAAACCACTTCTAGGAGATGAACTAGTCAAATTGGAAGAACTAAACCCAAACTGGTTAACCACAAAAATTCAATCGCCAACTCTAGATCCGTAGCAGGACCATGGAAGGTCAACTTACCTTTACCACCATAATCCACTCCACACCTGATTTAGCATACCCAATAGAAGAGAAAAATGACTAACCTCACCATGCTATAAGAGAGAAATCATCCATCCAAGCTAGTCACCCAAGCCAACAAACAATAATCACGAGGATGGGACTTCTAACTAGATAATGCTAGTCTATCCATCTAACAAGTGACAATAATAACAATAATAGTATAAACATAAATATAAGAAATGTGTTATACAAAAAATAAAAATCAATAACAAGTGCCGTTAAAGGTACATAAGAAGGTCGATATGCAAAGATAAATAAGACTCCAACCCAAATGCTACACCCCCAGGGAAATATCAACATTGGTCCACTCTATCTACTACTAATAGAAATTATCTAAGGGGATAGTCATATAATCATTAACTCTATGTCAAGGAACACAACAATAATTGTAAATCTACCATGGCACACAATCATCAATGAGTATGAGAACCCTAATACAACCAATGAAAAAGATAAAGGCAGGAAATAAAAGTGCACCTATTATGGTAGAATCCAAAATCACATACTTGATGTGCCTAATAGTGTATGAATCTTAGTGGGTCCAAACTCAGATTGAGTATATGAATAATTAACAGACGAGCTAAGAACACTACCTCTAACTGAAGGTGCCATAACCCTATGAGAATGATTTAAATGAGCTGAGTGACTAATAATCACATGATGGTGACACTCTAAGAATTAGTGACCGATATCTCTACACTCGTAGCAATCCCCTGAATCCCTAACTTGGAGAGAATTACAAGTTGACCCCAACTGGAAAACCAACTGATGCTAAGGTCACTCCTTGCTAAAATAATCATCATCCCCATAATTATAACATACCTCAAGAGCTCTAGGATGGTGAGAAACAGATGCTACCTCTATTTGAGAAACCAAATCACATCTAAGGAACTCTCTAGATTAATGACCAATCTTACCACAACCTTGACAAGCTCCTGAAATACTCCAAGATGCTATCCTTCTGATCTAGAACAACCGTTATTGCTTGAAGATCCATATCGAATACTTTGTAAGGTACGATGAGAACTCTGCCCGCTATGACCACCACAACTAACTTGAGAGCCACCCATAGTCCAAAATGTTACCTGCATAGAAAATAATAGACTGCAAGAGAACTTGACCTCTCTCGAGAGGATCCTTACTTCAAGATATAATACCAATAGCACTGTACTAATGAGAAATCCTTTTACCACCACCTTCATAAGTCTCAATACATGCTTTCTCTATATTTCTCATGTGATCAACAACCTAAGAGAAGGAATACCTAGCTACTATCAAGTGCTCTAATGTTAAATAGAGTGGCAATGCTAATCCTCTTATAAGTCCACATACTATATTATGCTCTAAAGGATATAACATAGGAATGTGCCTGGCCTAATCAAGAAACCTAAGATCATACTCTAAAACCAACAAGGAACCCTATTGTATATCAATGAATTCAACTCTAGCCTAAAAATTATTTGATGAATTGGTGTCATCCCTAGCTGTGAGGTATCCATAAAAAGTCTTAGGATCCCCAATGTTGAATCTTGAAAGGCTGAAGTAGTACAAACTTTATTAGAGCTTGGGATGGCCCCAAATCCTCTAGATGACACTGAAGATCCTCGATATCCATCCCTAACTCCCTAGTCTGATATTGTACTAAAGTTCTAGAAATGCTTGTCAAAGTCCTGAACCCATCTATCGACAACCTCGCATCATCCATTTAGGATAGAATAGAGTCAAAGAATGTAGTTGAGGCTCCTAGAAATATGGACACATGATAAGGAGTCAAGAATAGAATTTTCTAAGAATGCCCTGTAGCCTCCCGAGAATAGGATACGAATGTCTCTGACCCGATCCATAGGACTTTACTAGATACTTAGATATTTTACCAACACACCGATTAAGCTAAGCTCTGATACCAATTTCCCATGACTTAATTTCTCAGGTTATGATGTGACCTACTACAACCCACCAGTAGGTATGCCAACTCAGATTCTGGAACTGCTAGTAATAGACTACCAAGAGAAATGCAGAATGCAGAATAAATATAGTAAAAGGATTAAATGCATAAGATAATCCCAAAACCTGGTGGAACCAGTACATGAACTTCTGATATAATAAGACTAAAAAATAAAGTACCAAATGAATATACTAATAAAACCTATCTCCAAATACAACATAGAGACTAGTTTAGTACATAAGAAAGAGAATAGTAATACTCCAAATGATAGAATCTCATCCTATATCTGCAAACCATAGCTATTTTGCATGACACACACGACAATGATGAGAAGCCATACTATGATCAACAGGCTGCTGAAGTGTAGTATGAGTACTATACATATAGTACTTAGTAGTAAACTATCGACTTATCTCTAAAGATAGTGAAAATATAAATAACATACAAGCAAAAATGTAAACTATACCCAAATATCAAGGAAATAACATGGTAAAGATAAGGTGAGAATAATGTTAAACTATCTTATTCTTGCCATACTTAGGGACCTAAGTACTATATCACTTATCATAGGCAATTATACAAATAAAGAGCATGGGAAGGATATATAGTAGTATACAAGGCTAAAGAATAGATATACAACATGAATATATGAGGGGAGAGAGGGATGTAGATATACTGTAGTATCATAGATACATATATATATATATATACATATACATAAAATAAGGCTAATTCTAGGGTACAACATAAGATAGTCATACTAGCATCTTAAGGACTCTTAATCATATTAGGAACTAGAGCTAACATAACCAAGATCTCTAATCCATATAACTAAGCATTAAATAATCATGCATAATAAAATAACCATAAGAGAATGGAATCAAAATCATACCTCAAATCTTAGTACCAGTCCAATAATCAACCTATCACGAACTAACGATAATAATAACATAATATAGTAACCAGCTAGCCTAGACAAATAATACCTAAAATAGAACCCATAACTTGAAAGGTCCAATCAACACACAACACACCGTAAGTAATAAATCATCACTTATACCTATGCAAACCCTCATAAGGTTGATAGATATAGGCACATACTGGTGATAAGCACTGCGCATGCAAGGATGAATGCAAAGTATAATCCATACTACCATAATTGAACCAAGTACCATAATAACCCTTTTGAGCCTTTAGCCTATTTCTTTGACAACCTTGTATATAAGCCTAATCCATTTCTTTCAAGACCGTAATTTGATCCAAACTCCTAAGTGCTTTAAAGTGAAAAAGTCATGTGACAACATAAGAGGAAATTGGGTGAGTATGATGCTATAAATTGTAATGGTGCTTGAATGTGTTATGAAAAAGAAAGTGCTATCATAAGAGGTATGTTGTGAAAAGAAAAAGGAAAAGAAAGATGAAAAGTGAGTTGTGCTTAAAATTGAAAAAAGAGGAGAACAAGGGTGGTAGAAAAAAGAAAGAAGAAAGGTTGAAAGAAAAAAGTGTCAATGATACAAAGTGATGTATTAAAGCGCTTAGGAACCTAGTCACTATTCTTGGCCAAAATATTCCTACCCGTCCCTTAGCCTACATTACAACCATCAAAAGACCTACTTGATCCTAATCTTAACATTCCAACATTTAGTAGAGTATTATATTAAGGGCAAGCCTATGGTCATCAGTCGCTACATATGAATTCTTTGTGAGAGTGAGAGCAAGGATATTTTGATACCCATGTTTGAAAAATATGTTATATTTGCGAGTAATTATGGGTACTATATGGTGAGACACACATGGTTGATGAGTTTTGGATAGTTGTATATGATTCTATGCACTTTAACGTTTGCATGCGAGTTGATCACCATCACGAGTCTATACTTGAGGTTAAATTGTTTCTACTTATAATCGGAAAGCTACTCTTGGTTGATAATCGTTGTGCTTGTCTTAATAAATGTTTTGTACTGTTGCTGTAAAAACCTTAAGTTGATGCTTAGAAGGACATGATATGTTGTTCGAGGATGAACAAAGCTCTAAGTGTGGGGTGTTGATGATAGGCGGATTTACGCGCCTATATCAATATATTTTGCCCATATTTTAGCCTAGTTTTGAGAACAAATTATATATTTCATGCACTTTTAGTCCTTTTTCCTGTAAGAGAGCTAACGAACATGATTAGTAAAGTTTCAGGTATAAATGATGCAAAAATCAGCATTTTATGGCTTACTTGACGCAAAAGAAAGCTCACAAAGGAAGGGAAGAAAGTTTACATGCCTAAGGACCAAAACTGCTGCATGAAAAATCTGTCCCGGGCTAAAACAACAATTCTGAAGACTTTGGGGACTTACAGACACAAAGCTGGATTTTGACAATGATACATTAACCTAGTACAATTAGGTTATGTATTTCATTATTTTATGTGGATTATGATAATGTTACCTTAACCTAGTACATTTGGGTTAAGGATTTCATTAGTCTAGTAGGATTTGGTTATTTATTTCATTAGCTTAGTAGGAGTAGGATATGGGTATTATAAATACCCTATCATGCTAGAGATTTAGAATAAGGAGGGAGGAAGGAGGGAGAACACAATACTTCCTTCCATCCCTCTCATCCTCTATCATCTTTTTACATCTTCTAACATCTTCTTAACTTCTCGTCTTACAATTCAATTCTATTTTTCTTCTTCTACTCTTCTATTCTTAAATTCCACAACAAGAGAATCGTTACTTGCCTAGGAAATCACGCCTCACGCCTACCACCTAAGCTACATGAAATTACTCAATCTTGTGGTATAACAACAATGTCAATCGTGATCTCCTTAGCATTCATGGGTAACTAAACTTCTCTGTTGGGGTTATGGAAGCCGAATGAGTTACTATCTATTGCTGTGAGTTTGTGAGTTCGAGGCACGTATATTGCTTATATCATTATTCTCTTCATCTTAATCTACATTCTTTGAGGTTGCAAACGCAAGAATACGCCAGTCTAACATCTAACTTGTTCGAGAGAAAAGTTATTTGTCTGGAAAAGAGATAATGTCAAGGTAGTAGGACACCCTTTCCTATTAAAAAGCTAGTGCCGTAACTGGACTAACCTCTTGGATAATTCATACCGTTAGATACGCTTTAAGCTCGAGAGAGTTAAAGTGAAATAGTCCTTGTTTAGGTCGAGAGACGCTTGGATTTACCATCGACTACAATCCTCTATAAGCAATTGCATGTCAGAATTCTACACACTCATAGCCAATAGAGACGTATACCTCAGAAGGTGGACATAACCCCAACGCTTCAATTCTCATTGTTTACAACCAACGTAACAATCTCTCTCTTTTTACTTTATTATTTTCAGCTTTTGTTTACATTACTTGCAACACAAGAATCCCCCCTTCTTACGAGACTTGCACCAAAAGTTTAGTAATTTTACTTACTTGTTGGCCAAGCTATTCCCTGTGGGATCGACACCCAACCCAGGTTGGGTTCTATATTTGCTAACGACCTCTTTACACTCAAACGAGAGCTGTAGATTGAGCATTATAAAAAATTGGCGCCGTTGCCGGGGAATACAAGTGTCAATTAAATTCGTAATAATTACTAGACTCTTTGGTCGAAGACTCTCGTACTTTTACTTTTAGTTGTTGTTTTTGTTTACTGCAGGTTTTTGTTCAGTGTATCAATGGATGCACAACGTGAAATACTGTTCGACGATGATGATGATGATCTTGATGGTGCCGGAGCCACTGGAGCTATAATTCCACCACCATTAGCTCCTGGAGCCAAGTTCAACATCACAAGTACCATGATTCAGTTATTGCAACTCAAGGGATTGTTTGGTGGACTAGCAGGCGATGATTCGAATATGCATCTCATCAACTTTATTTCTACATGCAAGTCTTTTGACAATCCTGGTGTTGGTCAGAATGCAATTCGATTACGTCTATTTCCATTGTCTCTGTCTGGGGAGGCAACACTATGGTTGAATGGGCTGACTCCTGATTCAATTACAAATTAGAGGCAATTGAGAGACGCTTTCCTAAAAAGATTCTTTCCGCCTTCCAAAAGGGCACAATTGAGAGATGAAATCAGCAACTTTCATCAGCTTCCAACTAAAGCTCTTTATGAAACATGGGAGAGGTTCAAGACAAAGCTAGCGAGATACCCAAACCATCACATGACTAATGTTCACCTCATGGAGATATTGTATAGAGCCTTGAATTCAATAACTAAGCCAGTGGTGGATAACGCAGCTGGAGGATCTTTTATGGACCTCACCTTTGGTCAAGCAAGAAATATGTTAGATCGTATGACGAAACAAAGTAGAGCTTGGCATACCAGGGATTCTGAGGTAGCAAGCCCCACTTTATCTATTGGCATGACTGCAGACCAAAGGAGAAGAGAAGAAGAACGTGATCAAGATATGGCGCACATGAAAACACAAATGGATATTCTTACAAAGCATTTATTATCAGGGAAGACCGAAAAAGTGAAAGCTGTGGCGCTAAAAGGAAGAGACGAATCTGATTCGGAAGAGGAGGCCAACTACTTGAACAATCAGGGGGGTTTCCGAGGCAATACCCAAGGAAACCAAAGTCGGAACTATTATGGTAAATCTGGAAACATGGACCAAGGTAGTTGGAAGAACAAGAATGAAAATAGTGGTGTGTATGTTCCCCCTGGTAGACGTGATACCACCACATCTAATTCTGGAAGTATGGAAGACATGATGGCTAAATTATTGAAAGGAGTGAAAGCAACGAGCGCGGGAGTTACTGAGGTAATTAATGATTTGTCCTCCATGAAACAACTAGTTGATTCTCATTCCACTTCAATCAAGCAAATAGAGCAGCAATTGAGCCAACTTTCAGCAGCACTCAATCAAAGAAAGGCTGGCACTTTACCTAGCGATACTGTGCAAAACCCAAGAAATGATGGGTCATGCATGGCCATCACTACCCGAAGTGGTAAGGTGATGGAAACCTCATCTAAGGGCAAGCAAGTGGTTGACGAAGTAGTGGACATTGATGATACGGCAAAAGGGGAAGATGCCGCAGCAGCTGATCCTGACGTCCATAACGTCACCCCTCATGATTTGCAATCTGAAAAAGCTGAAAAACGGAAGCAAGAGGAAAAGAAAGCCGTGGAAAGAACAATTCCATACCCACCACCACCTTTTCCTCAAAGATTTAAGAAGGTGGCGGATGATACAAAGTTCAACAAATTCATGACCATGTTGAAGCAGCTGACCATTAATGTTCCGTTGGTAGAGGCGCTAGAAAAAATGCCTGGGTACGCTAAATTCATGAAGGACCTGTTGACAAAGAAGAGGGCAGTAAGCTATGAGCCGGCAGATAATATTCATCATTGCAGTGCAATTGCCACAAGGTCCTTAGTACAGAAAAAGGCAGACCCTGGTGCTTTCACTATTCCTTGCACGGTTGGATCTATGAATTTTGCTAAGGCATTATGCGATCTGGGTGCTAGCATCAATTTGATGCCACTATCCGTCTACAAGAAGTTGGGGCTAGGAGATCCAACACCAACCAATATGAGGCTCGTGATGGCTGATAGGACGGTAAAACGACCTGTGGGTATCTTGAATGATGTGTTGGTAAAGGTATCTTCATTTATCTTTCCTGCAGACTTCGTTATTCTGGATTGTGAGGTAGATTCTGACGTTCCCATAATCTTGGGATTCCCCTTCCTCGCAACTGGAAGTGTGCTTATTGACATGAAAGATAATGAGCTTTTGTTTCGAATTAATGACGAAGTGGTCCGCTTTGATATATGCAAAGCCATGAAGCAGCCCAACGATATGTATGAGTTATCTGTAGCCGATGTTCATCATGAGGATATAAAAGCATTATCTATAGAGAAACAGCCTACTGTTGAGCCATTGTCTGCTGCGCCACTGAAAGTTGAGCATGAGGATAATGAAGATTATGAAGAACTTATGGGTGCTCTAACAGAAATAGAGTCTTATACTCCTAAGCAACCGGATTGTGATCTCAAGAATCAACCAACAGCGAAGACTCCCATTGACGAGACACCAACACTAGAATCGCAAGAGCTCCCCAATTTTCTAAGGTATGTGTTCTTGGAAAGTAGAAATATACTTCCGGAGAGTGCAGATGATTTAAGTGAACAGCACGTAGAAGCTCTCATCTCTGCTCTGAAGAGATACAAGAGAGCTATGGGTTGGACTATTGATGATATAATTGGTGACTCTCCGGGGAAATGTATGAGCCATCTCGAAGAAGATCGCATGCCCACAGGTAAGCCTCATTGTCGTCTAAATCCTTTTAGAAAACGATCCTCCATTTACCTCGACGAAGTCTGAGTACTCGAGGTAACCATATTGTGCTACGACAATAAATAAGGCGCTAGATGGGAGGCAACCCATCGTTTATCATTTTTCATTTATCGTTTATCATTTTTCATTTTTCATTTCGTTCTAGTATGTGTTTTGCTTTTGATAAATAAAAATCCAAAAATAAGAGTCGTGCCACGACCAAAACTAAGGCGCTTGATGGGAGGCAACCCATCGTTCTAATCGTTTTTATTGTTTTTGAGCAAATGTAGGTGCAATAGGTATTCAACGAGGAGATTGATTTCAATTGACGATTTGGACGCATTGTATGGTAAAGTTGGTAAGTTAGGAATAGTGATGCATAAGGCTATGGATTGAGCATTGCTCATGCCAAACTAGGCATCGAGGAAGGCTAGGCCTAGGTAAAACTAGGCCACGAACGATGCACAACCTATCCTATAGCCTAAGGTCTCGGAATCTAGTGTGCTATACACTATGCGCCGCCTATTCCTAGGTATGCTTTTGACTATGCGCCGCCTATTCTATGGCATTTGGTCTCAGTATCTCATATGCCATAGACTATGCGGCGCATATGTCTACAAATGCCATAGACTATGCGGCGCATATGTACCATTATGCTATAGACAATGCGCCGCATAGTGTATGGCATTCTTAAATAAATGCATGGCATATGCTATGGCATTCTGCTCAACTAGGCAAAGCATTAGGCACCACCTATGGTCACTTTTGGTCTCCAAATCCAATTTTAATGGGCCAAAACTCGAACCAACCTTTTCTTATAAATATGAGACTTAGTCTTGAACCAAAAACACATTGGAAACCTAGATTATGCACCACCTATAGTCTCCAAAACCTATCAAAAAGTTTCCTTTTGCTCTTTTTCATCACAAGAACATCATCCAAAGGCTTTAACCAAGTAAGTACTACTTTGTTCTTCATTTATATTTTGTAAGTACTACTTTACTACACCTATTATGAATTGCTAAATCTTGAAAAAGTATTGGTGATGTGAACGTGTTTGAATTGTTGATACAAAACCAAGTGAGTGAACATGTACGTTAGGATGCTCTTAACTTATGTCCGACTTGAATTTGATTTTGATGCATTGTTATACTACTTGCAGAATTGCTATAGTAATGAACATTGCATAATCTTGTCACTTGAATACTTACATGTTAGAATATCCCGTTCATCGGAATAAGACTTATAACTGCCTACCGACATAGGAGGTTGAGTTTATTGATAGAAACGATACCATGATGTAATCCCTATGTAGTAGTCTTGTTATACCTAACATGAAAGTATTGCAAAGGTTGCAAGAAGTGATATATCTCTGATTTTCTCATTGGAATATAGCTCCTAAAACGCATGTCGATGAAGTCTAAGTAATCGACCACTTTCACTTCACTGATTTGTGTCAACAAAACTAAGTGTGGGGTGGTACCCCTACTGCTTGTGCATAGATTGTATCCATTGATATTGTGCTACCACTAAAACTATTTCTAGTCTCAGGTACAATGGCACCTAAAGCGAGACAAGGCAAGGAGAAGGCTACCACCTCCCAAAAGGGCAAAAAGAGAAGTCGCAAGGACCAAGGAGAACCCTCCTCGCTGCAAATACCTCGACTCACGCTTGGAATTAAGTGGGATACTTATGAGTAACTTCTGAGGATGACGACTCTGATGATGATTCCAATGCAAGGGGTATGACCCCAGACATAGAGGATAAGTCCGACCAACCAGGTTCCTCGTATTTATTTTCCACTAAGGACAGTGTCCCAACTAAGTGTGGGGTGGTGGTATTGCATGTTATACTTCTCTATTCGCATCTATGTTTGTTTGCTTTTGTTTAATTTTTGTTTCGTTTTGTTTTTTTTTAGTAGTTAAAATTTTTTTTTAGCTTCGCATGAAATTATTTTGATAGGCAGCATGAAATTATAACAAGAGTATGTGCTATAATTGTGACTATTGAGACGTTTAGGCTCTAGTTGTGACTCAATATGTGATATTGTGTGATTCAATTCCTTCACTTGTTCGGTCGAGAGTCTATATTACTTCCAATCAAGTCGACCATGTGCCTTGTGTGTGTGAGATAATAGTATATTTTATGTATGTGGCTGATGCTAGAACTTGCCTGGTATGTATGCAAAGCGAAAATAAGGAGTGTAAGTTTAGGATATGATTTAGGCATTTCTTTGGCAACCTATACATGTTTACCTTCAGTTTTACCTACCCATGGACATCATCCTAGTTAACCCTTTTGAGCCTTTAGCCTATTTCTTTGACAACCTTGTGTATAAGCCTAATCCATTTCTTTCAAGACCGTAATTTGATCCAAACTCCTAAGTGCTTTAAAGTGAAAAAGTCATGTGACAACATAAGAGGAAATTGGGTGAGTATGATGCTATAAATTGTAATGGTGCTTGAATGTGTTATGAAAAAGAAAGTGCTATCATAAGAGGTATGTTGTGAAAAGAAAAAGGAAAAGAAAGCTGAAAAGTGAGTTGTGCTTAAAATTGAAAAAAGAGGAGAACAAGGGTGGTAGAAAAAAGAAAGAAGAAAGGTTGAAAGAAAAAAGTGTCAATGATACAAAGTGATGTATTAAAGCGCTTAGGAACCTAGTCACTATTCTTGGCCAAAATATTCCTACCCGTCCCTTAGCCTACATTACAACCATCAAAAGACCTACTTGATCCTAATCTTAACATTCCAACATTTAGTAGAGTATTACATTAAGGGCAAGCCTATGGTCATCAGTCGCTACATATGAATTCTTTGTGAGAGTGAGATCAAGGACATTTTGATACCCATGTTTGAAAAATATGTTATATTTATGAGTAATTATGGGTACTATATGGTGAGACACACATGGTTGATGAGTTTTGGATAGTTGTATATGATTCTATGCACTTTAACGTTTGCATGCGAGTTGATCACCATCACGAGTCTATACTTGAGGTTAAATTGTTTCTACTTATAATCGGAAAGCTACTCTTGGTTGATAATCGTTGTGCTTGTCTTAATAAATGTTTTGTGCTGTTGCTGTAAAAACATTAAGTTGATGCTTAGAAGGACATGATATGTTGTTCGAGGACGAACAAAGCTCTAAGTGTGGGGTGTTGATAATAGGCGGATTTACACGCCTATATCAATATATTTTGCCCATATTTTAGCCTAGTTTTGAGAACAAATTATATATTTCATGCACTTTTAGTCCTTTTTCCTGTAAGAGAGCTAACGAACATGATTAGTAAAGTTTCAGGTATAAATGATGCAAAAATCAGCATTTTATGGCTTACTTGACGCAAAAGAAAGCTCACAAAGGAAGGGAAGAAAGTTTACATGCCTAAGGACCAAAACTGCTGCATGGAAAATCTGTCCCGGGCTAAAACAACAATTCTAAAGACTTTGGGGACTTACAGACACAAAGCTGGATTTTGACAATGATACATTAACCTAGTACAATTAGGTTATGTATTTCATTATTTTATGTGGATTATGATAATGTTACCTTAACCTAGTACATTTGGGTTAAGGATTTCATTAGTCTAGTAGGATTTGGTTATTTCTTTCATTAGCTTAGTAGGAGTAGGATATGGGTATTATAAATACCCTATCATGCTAGAGATTTAGAATAAGGAGGGAGGAAGGAGGGAGAACATAATACTTCCTTCCATCCCTCTCATCCTCTATCATCTTTTTACATCTTCTAACATCTTCTTAACTTCTCGTCTTATAATTCAATTCTATTTTTCTTCTTCTACTCTTCTATTCTTAAATTCCACAACAAGAGAATCGTTACTTTCCTAGGAAATCACGCCTCACGCCTACCACCTAAGCTACACGAAATTACTCAATCTTGTGGTATAACAACAATGTCAATCGTGATCTCCTTAGCATTCATGGGTAACTAAACTTCTCTGTTGGGGTTATGGAAGCCGAATGAGTTACTATCTATTGCTGTGAGTTTGTGAGTTCGAGGCACGTATATTGCTTATATCATTATTCTCTTCATCTTAATCTACATTCTTTGAGGTTGCAAATGCAAGAATACGCCAGTCTAACATCTAACTTGTTCGAGAGAAAAGTTATTTGTCTGGAAAAGAGATAATGTCAAGGTAGTAGGACACCCTTTCCTATTAAAAAGCTAGTGCCGTAACTGGACTAACCTCTTGGAGAATTCGTAACGTTAGATACGCTTTAAGCTCGAGAGAGTTAATGTGAAATAGTCCTTGTTTAGGTCGAGAGACGCTTGGATTTACCATCGACTACAATCCTCTATAAGCAATTGCATGTCAGAATTCTACACACTCATAGCCAATAGAGACGTATACCTCAGAAGATGGACATAACCCCAACGCTTCAATTCTCATTGTTTACAACCAACGTAACAATCTCTCTCTTTTTACTTTATTATTTTCAGCTTTTGTTTACATTACTTGCAAAACAAGAATCCCCCCTTCTTACGAGACTTGCACCAAAAGTTTAGTAATTTTACTTACTTGTTGGCCAAGCTATTCCCTGTGGGATCGACACCCAACCCAGGTTGGGTTCTATATTTGCTAACTACCGCTTTACACTCAAACGAGAGCTGTAGATTGAGCGTTATCACTAATAAATATCATCATCCTCAATCTACTCCATCCAATACTATATATATATATAGAGTACACAGAATAAAATTATAGATAAAAGAGTGTAAGGTCGTAAATTTATTACCTAGGGTAAACTCAGGGAATAAAATATCTTAAATTTGTAGAAAGGGATTAGAAATTTTTTTGACTGAGGTAAGTAGTTGTAGTAAAACTGTGGACTGAAATCTATCTCGGTCAAATCTCTGAAACATCATTTTAGCCTCAAAATCTCATAAATCATTCACTAAAGTGGTATGATTCCCATTATGAAAGAATCCATTTTAAAGTTAAAAGTGGGAATAAATACTTTTTTTAAAAAATAGTAGTAAAATTATATTTTAGTTGGAATCCTACCATTTACTATTTAGTGGGCATGAATGTGCTAAATCTATGTGTGCCATCATTAGTATCCAAACAATACCATTATAAGAATTTAAATGTCTATAAGGTCACATCCTTTACAAGGATAAATCACAACTCAGAATCTAATAAATATCATAATCATGGCCTTGGGCCCAATAGTACATATCCAACATAACCATATCATAATTTGAAAAACTATCATAATCCATCAAGTAACATAGTAAACCTAATACTAAAGGGGATATTAGCCTCAACTATGCCTAACATTCTAGCAACTTAGAATAATAGGATCCTAGAAGCATAATACATATTTCATCTTAAGGGTTGATTCACCCTTCCATACCCAAACTCATAAATTAGGTTAAGTCATGGTGGTCTTCCCATATTCATATCCTAATATACCTATTTAACATGCATCATGTATAATGCACCATCTTATAAAGAAGAATAGATAGAATCCTTCCTCGATGCTGAATTGCAAATCCTTGAATTGCCCATAAATCATCCTTCTTTTCTTCATAATCCCAAAATATTGCCACGCTATAAAAATCAAAATCAATATGTCGTTAGAAGTAAAATAGGACTCATATTGCTATATTAAAAGTCGAGTTAAAATTTAGGTTAAGAATGGGCCCCAGAAGCTCGCAAATGAAAATCAAAATGGAATCCATCACGAAGTCCCTTAAAGAAAAAGGAATGTGTGCTCAAAAGTTAAGCATAAACATAGCGTAAATTGGGTCTCAATTCAATGTTGAAGTTAAGGAATTTAAGACCTAATTTTTAAGAATTTACCATAAATTAGGATGGAAATTAGAGGGAAAATTAGTGGAAAATTACCAAGGAGTGTTAGGCTAGCTTACATTAGCTTTGATGGATGATTTTCCACTTTTGCCTATCTTTGAGCTCTCAATTTGGTATAAAAATGGTGGAAGAAATGATAGAAAATTTGATGGAGGAAATAAGAATAAAAGGGCATTAGGTACCACTAAAGAGAACACCTGAGTTCTAAAGCACCTATTTCTAAAGTGGAAACACGACCGCTTTAGCAGTTAGGCCACACTAACAGGTGTTGCTAAAATAACCCTAATAACACTAAAGTGGGATCCGCTTTATAGGGCATTAATTACTTAAATGGAACACAACCATGGTCCAGGGCCACTAAATAGACCCATGGGCGCTAAAGCACTGAGCGATAAAGTAGCCCACTAGGCGCTAAAACGGTCATATCAGGTGCCATGCACCAGGTTCTGACCAAGTTCAAAACGGACTTCAACTGGGTACTCATGATTTATTCAGCACCCTGTGCGTGCAAAAAAGCTATGCTACCATACCAAATTTGATGTTTTAGACTCAATGAAACCATCAAAACTTTCATCGGAGATTGTTTTAACTAAATATTGGGCCCACACCTTTAGTTATATTTTTCTTATCATCTGCCCAATATTCCAAAATTAGTCCAAAATCCTTGAAATTTGAAACAAGGACCCCCAACCTAAAATCAATGTTCTGAAGCTGATGGAACTGTCAGAATTCTTTTCTGAGGTCATCTACTAGAAGTTTTGGTATGAGACCAAATCCCGAATAGTAAAAGCTCCAAAATAAGAATATGGGCCTAAAATCCAAATGAACTACTTGATAACCAACCTGATAGTTTTGACAAGTAGTACATTACTTAGAGTTATTGTAGGAAGGATTAAAATACTAAAATTGCATGCAAAATTGAGAAAATGATCGAGAGGGTCATTACAAAAACACTTCAAAAAAGTTGAGTGGTGAGCGTTTATTTAGTTCGACTTAGAAATAATTAGTTTCTATGGCATTATGATTCCCTCAAGGTTAAAATAAGATCTTAGGTGCATATTGGTAATTTGAATAGAGGTCATTGAATTTGATAAATCCGTTAATTGGTTTTTTATTTTCTTCTTGTGTCTATCTTATCATCTCAACCAATTTCTTTTAGTTATATAGTTTATTTTTATTCCATTATTTGGGTCGTATCAATAATTCTACCTACCTAGTATGAGACAGTGTGGTGCTTTGTTAGAGAATTGAGACTTGTCACTCCAACTAGCTATCAAGTGTTTGGAATCCTCAGGTAGATCATTCATAGAAATTGTTAATTATACTACACTATAGAGAAGATGCATCATGATTTATGGTGATTTTACCACTCATTCTCACTAAACATTTGGGCACATTACTTTGTTTTGAAAGAATGAATGAGACATATTGGTGATAAAATGCACTAATATCCACTCCTTGTAGGCATAGAGTTGAGGAGATCAAAAGATATGGATTGGAGCTGAAAATGATCAAAAAAGAGTAAGAAAAATTAAGATGAAGACTTGGAGTAGCAAGGCATCAGGTATCGCACTCGTGGTTTGTTGACCACAATCGCGGCAGTTAAGCAAAAGTCATCTAACTGCGATCGCAAAAGTTACCTGCGGTCGCGTAATCGTGGTCGCGGCCATACTGGCGCGATCACAGCTTAGTGGAAGAATTCAACCCAAGGAAAGATTTGGAAATGTACATGGATGATCCCAATTTTGGCCAAAAATACCCTAACCCTTAATTCATGATAATATCCCATCTTCCCCAATTTTTAGGTTTTAGTTCTTGGAACTCATAGCCTCCATTTTTGGAGAAGAAAATATTGTATAATTTTTTGGTGAAGAGTACATTGGAGACTTTTTAAGTGGAAGTTTAGACACTTCAATTGTTGATTTATGGGAGTAAGAGTTTGAAGTAACATTCACTTAAGCTTCAATAAATCATTTCAATGGAGATTATGGGTATATCTTTACTTATTTATCTTTTGTATAGCTAGATCTCCCTCTTGAGGTTATGTGTGAATAGGGTTAAAAGTGTGTGTGGGTTGTTATTGATTAGCTTCTATTTAGTAGTTCATGTTTATGGGTTTTATCATTGTTATGCTAACTTGGTTTGGATTTGATGGGTGAAATCCCCAAATACCCACATGGGTATGATGAGTGAAAGCTCCATGATCTAGAAAACCTGAAGCCATCTTTGAAAGAAGGGTTTTGGGTGAAGTTTAGGAATCCATATAATCCTTAAAAGAGGGATGTAGAGACCAAATCAATGAAAGACAATTGTGTGTGTAGTTTGCTAAATTCTCACTATTTTAGACATAAGGGTGAATGTGAGGTTTACTACACCATGGGTATCATCCTATAAATACGGATACCTAGATTGAGGTTGTGGTTACCAATTGTTGAACACACCGATTAGGTATTTGAAAGAATCAATGTGTGAAAGTTTGGTGTTTTATTGAAAGGCTAGCATCAAAATCTATAACCAAACCTACCCATATTTGACTTACTAAATTGATGTTGATCACTCACACGCATATATCACTCTCTTAGTAGTGTATAATCCCAAGATTCGTGCATACTTGTCAAAACTCTAATTATTCATAGCCCTAAATTTAAACTAGAAAAACCTAAAAAGAAACGTTAGTGTAGATACCAATTTCCCCCATTTTTATCTTCTTGTAACATTGGTTTGGATTTAACTTGTATCTATTATTTCGAAGTAACTTGATTTCCACTCATATTATTCCTCGTGGATTCTACCCCGACTCCAAAGTTGGGTAAATATATTGACGATGACCACCTTACACTTAAATTAACATGTAAGTTGAGCGTTATAAAAAATGGTGCCTTTGCCGGGGAATAATTTGGCGTATTAAGTTAATTTGGAATATTAGTTACTTATTTGAATTCAAGCTTGTATATATTTGATTGCGATTTTTTTTGTAGGTAGATTTTAATTTATTTTTATTTTTCTATATGGCAACTTCCAAAAAATGTGATTTTGATATTGGGAAGTCCTATCTAGATGAACCATGCTCATATTGTGACAGACCACACTTCAGGAGAGACTTTAACTATTCTCCTTGGAGAAAGATGGAATAACCATCTAGATCTTATAGGGAGTATGGTCAGTCTTTGTGTGGGTATCAACAAGAACATCAGGATAATTGTCCAAATGCCCCTTCCCCCATTATAATAACTGACATGCTAACTCTTCTTATGAGATCGATATGTCTTATGATAAGAAGAAAGAGGAGCAACATACCGAATCCAATAGCTTTGAATAGAAACTACTAGCTATTTTGGAGTGGGTAGATGCAATGAGGGAGAACATAAAAGTCATGCACAGATCTCACATGGCGTTAGGATGGGCAAGTGTCAAGACAAAAGAAATGAACAAAGAAAAAAAATCTTAAAATTACTATTACCTTGACTATTTCCCAAGAGGAGGTTAATCATGAAGAGAAACTAAGCTATGATGACGAGTTTGGTAGAAAAGACTCCTCGGTGACTTCCTAATCATCTAAGTCATATGAGGAAGAAGAGGCTCGAATAAAAGAAATGAGACTAGAGTAAAGAGTAGAATCAGAGCCAAACTCCTATAACAACTCTAGCTCATTTTGGGGTGAAGATGCTTTGGAAAAATCTAACCCAAAATTAGGGGTTAGACCCCATTCAAACCACTTTTCAACATTATATTTAGAGAATGTGATGAGGATCCATCTCTCCAAAAAATGGTGGATAGTGGGGAGATGGAGTCTGATTCTTGTATTTTAGATTTTGAACTTCCAAAAGAGCATGTGGAGCCCCAACATTAAATGTTCAAGGAACTCAATTTCTAACGTACAAGGAATGGCCTGTTGATGTTCACACTTTTTCCCAAAGGACCAATTTGAAAATTTGATATCAAATTGGGCAAAAGGTTCAAATCTTCAAAATAGAGACATAAAAAGAAGCAATGAAGGCATTGTGCTCTGATATTAAACTAAGCGCTTGAATGGAGTCAAACCATAATGCCACTAAACATGGCACGTATCCTTTAGATTTATGCATGTTAGAGTAGATTTCATTTTTATTTTGTTTTGTTGCGTGCATAATCCGTGAAATATGGTACTAAGAGAAATTTTGATTGACTTTGAAAAAGGAATGTATGATATTAGCATGTTAGAATAAATAAGAAGTGCAGGCAACCAGGTTGTTTAATCTCAGTTACTACGACCGCGGTCCATGCCACCGCGATTGCAGAGTCCGCATGATCATGATCATGGTACTAGGACCACGATCGCGGTCAAATCAATTTAAGTGACCATCTGACTGCCGTTTTCCCTCATGCCCCTATTCCAATTTCTATTAAAATTCTCTTTAATTTTTGGCATTACATTGCATACCCAGGCATCAATTCATCCTATGTATCATCTAATTTGATAAGTTATCTCAACTCCATTAGTTTTAATAATTATATTCTTAGAACCTGTAGTTTAGGAGAGGCCTAAAATGATGTTTTCATCACTAAATGCATGCTTAGTTTTGACTATTGCTGTGGTTAGCTATTGTAATTGGTGTACACACTAATGGAGAAGTTTTGAATACCTAAATGTAGGGGTTAAACGGTTGAAATGATTGTTTACATCCTGTGTTTGATTTAATACCCCTATGAATTACTTGTTAAATTCTTTGAGTTTAGGGGTACAATCCTGATAACTAGGCCCGAGTCACTAGGTTTTAATACTTACGTGCTTAGTAGAAAATAAATGCAGGGATAAAATTGTATGTTCTAACTAAAGTGCAGAATTGCAGATTACAGTCTTAGGTACCGCGATCGCGGTCTCGATGACCTTGATCGCGTCACCACAGTCGTAGGCACTGCTCCACGATCACCATACCTAAGGGCAGCGTCTTTAGGAACTGAAAAATTCTGCACATCCATTTCTACCCCCCAAAATATGCTATAACACTACCGCATACATTTATTTGTTTGATCTAGCATGATTTTGGTGTACTAGTGCTAATGATGGCCTAAGTGCATTGTTTACAGGACCTAAGTCCTAGAGATGGAGGGATTTGACAACACCAGATTCATAACCCCAAAAAGTCAGAACCTCTACAGTGTAGATTTGCACAAGACTAAATTACTCCCTAAAAGGGGTATCAGCTTGGATAAAGTGAAGGAAAAGTTCCCAAGCTTTCATGCAAGACTCTCTCAAACTGAATGGATATGCTTTTCTCCAGAACCCTGTGTTATTAATGAGAATTAGGTGCGTGAATTCTATGCTAACTTAAGCATAGTTTCTTTCACAAACCTAGTGATGATGATTCGGGGAAAGCAGGTGAACTTTGGGATAGAGCATATCAACAAGGTGTATGGACTCCCAAATGCTGACATTGATCAGTTCCATAAAAAATCATGCGAGCTAGGGACTTGGATGGAAAATACTCTATGTGCTGGCAAATAAATTCCCTGGGCCACTACCAAGAGCGACATTCTGATGAATGACTTCATAGCTAAGGCTAGACTTTGGCTGAAATTATCTATAGCCGAGTATCACCATGCATTCACATAACCATTGTTATAGACTTGCGAGCTTGGATGGTGACCTTTCTTCTCTCTAGCATCTCCCTGAACATGGGTGAGATTATGCATTTAGAATAGAGGTACATATTTTCTCCTTCCTTCCCTTATCACAATGCTATGTAGGAGGGCATAAATGGAGGAGTATGCTACAGATACCTGGGTACTCCCAGGCCCCTTCATCTTCCCACTCAAATTTATAAGTGAGGGCGCCCCAGGCTAGAACAAGAAGAGAAAGAAAAACTCCAACAAATCGACTCAGGAGGACATTGACTCTTGTAGGTCTTTATCTGTCAACCCTCTTGATGACATATCAGGTCAGATATAGGTTGCTAGAGAGATACTTTCCAAACTGCCTTAGGGACTAGGGGATTCTTCCACCACTTATCACTCATACGTAGATAAGTCAGACTATGAGAGATACATGTAGGAGCAGGAGAAGTAGGGAGCCACTATTGCCCATTTGGAGAGAGCTTATTCAGGTTTAGCTATATCACATAGGGACCTCAGGGAATCATAAGAGAAAATGGTGGAGAGAGAGAGAAAAATCAAGATAAATTCTTCATGAATATGTAGAAGAGGGTGAAGGGCATATTCAAGGTGATCAAGCCTAACCATAAACTACCTTCACCTAGGATGGACAGTGAGGACGAGTTCCCTGCTGATGAGGCTGGAGGTGATGGTGCAGAGTCAGCGGGAGAGGACAACTATTGATACATATTCAAGGAGATCCCTACTACTCTTGCTTGCTTGCACATGCAGTGGGGACACTTCATTCTTTTAGTTAGGGGTGTCCCCATTTTTTTATTATCTTGATGATATGTAATGATGAATGGATGGATATTTCCTTTTATGATTGTTGATTGTTTTGGGATGATGCCTTGGATATTGTTTTAATTTTGTTTTTGAAATTCTACATTTTGGGCACCCGGTTGGTGCCTACATTTTATGGATTATCATGTTTTTCTTCTAGTTCTAGTTTTTCTATTTTTAATTTAGCTTTGTTATTGATTTTGGTGACGCACGACAAGCTTTTCCCTATGATAGATTGAGTGACAACATTCTTATGAGTAAAACATCATGTTTTGATGAAGTATAGATGCAGGGGAATTTTGAATATCCATAGCATAAATGTAAAGAATGCAAGGGAAGTCTGAGTACCTATGGCAATATAAAGTGCAGACTTGGGATCACATTTTACACCATTGGCGAAGTCGGAGTAGCCATATGGTTGGTTTTCCTATTTTTACGCCAAAATATGAGACTAAGGCTTTGGTTGTTGCCATGATTAGCAAATTGTGCATAGTGAGAATGCAAAACAAACAAACCCCTTTGTCCAAAATTTTTCAAAAATATAGGGCATGGATGTTAGCAACTTTGTAACAAATCTTTTTCTATTTTTATGGCTCCATAAGTGTTTGACTCTGAAGTAATGATAGATACTTCAATTTTGTTTCACAGGAGAGACAATTGAGCCTCCTTGGTGACTTTTTGCATGCCATGTGTGGTGAGTTTTTGCTAGTTTTGTGTATGGAATTTTCTTTCTTGTGAGGTCGGCTTGTGAAACAAGTTGAGGTGGGTAATTTTATCACCTTATGATAATGAGGCAAATGGAGTATAGCTTAGTTATGATCAAAAGGGAGTCACTTCTAAAGTATTGGTTTTTTGTTGCTTGGTCTCTCTTTGAAGTCCTATGTGTCCTTGGATATAGCATTTTATAATACGGGGTGTTGTGAAATTAGCTTAGCCCATGTCGAATGAGCAACTTATGGTAGTGACTATGGTTAAAGTCATTGTGAGATTTAAGGTATAAAGTTTGTACATAGAGAATTGTTGTCTCATGGTTAGAGGTAGTGATGCTTGAGGATAAGGAAATTCTTTAAGTTAGGGGTGTTGATGAGTAGTGATTTTACCACTCATTCTCACTAAATATTTGGGTACATTACCTTGTTTTGAATGAATGAATGAGACCTGCTAGTGATAAAATGCACTAATATCCACTCCTTCTAAGAATAGAGTAGAGGAGATCAAAAGATATGGATTAGAGATGAAAATGATCAAAACAGAGCAAGAAAAGTGCACCTGAAGACTTGGAGTAGCAAGGCCTCAGGTATCACGGTCATGGTTTGCTAGCCGTGACCGCGAAAATTAAGCAAAAGTCATCCAACCATGATCGCAAAATTTACCTGCGGTCGTGTAACCGCAATCGCGACCATGCTGGCGCAATCGCGGCTTAGCGAAAGGATTCATCCGAAGGGAAAATCTAGAAATATACATGGATGATCCCAATTTTGGCTAAAAAAACCAAAACCCTTGATTCATGATAATATCCCATCTTCCCCAATTTTTAGGTTTTAGTTTTTGGAACTTATATCCTCCATTTTTGGAGAAGAAAATATTGTATAATTTTTGGGTGAAGAATACATTGGAGACTTTCTAAGTGGAAGTTTAGCTCACTTCAATTATTGATTTTTTGGAGTACAAAGTTTGAAGTAACATTCACTTAAGCTTCAATAAATAATTTCAATGGAGATTATGGGTATATCTTTACTTATTTATCTTATATGTAGCTAGATGTCTCTCTTGGAGTTAAGTATGAATAGGGGTTAAAGTGTGTGTGGGTTGTTATTGATTAGCTTCTATTTAGTAGTTCATATTTATGGGTTTCATCACTGTTATGCCAACTTGGTTGGGAATTGATGGATGAAAGCCCCCAATACCCACATGGGTATGATGAGTAAAAAGTCCATGCTCTAGAAAACTTGAATCCATCTTTAAAAGAAGGGTTTTGGGTGAAGTTTAGGAATCCATATCATCCTCAAAAGAGAGATGTGGAAACCAAAGCAATGATAGACAATTGTGTGTGTAGTTTGCTAAATTCTCACTATCTTAGACATAAGGATGAATATGAGGTTTACTACACTCTGTGTATCATCCTAGAAATAGGGATGCCTAGATTGAGGTTGTGGTTACCAATTGTTGAATACACCTATTAGGTATTTGAAAGAATTAATAGGTGAAAGTTTGGTGTTTTGTTGTAAGACTAGCATCAAATTCTATAACCAAACCTACCCATATTTGACTTACTAAATTAATGTTGATCGCTCACACCCACATATCACTACCTTAGAAGTGTAAAATCCTAAGATCTGTGCATACCTATCAAAACTCTAATTATTCACATCCCCAAATTTATTCTAAAAAAATACAAGAAGAAACATTAGTGTAGATACCTATCTCCCTAATTTTTATCTTCTTGTAACATTAGTTTGGATTTAACTTGTATCTATTATTTCGAAGCAACTTGATTGCGACTCACATTGTTCCTCGTGGATTCGACCCTGACTTCAAACTTGGGTAAATATATTGACGACGTCCGCCTTACACTTAAATTGATGTGTAAGTTAAGCGTTATCACATCACGAGGCCCGTAGGAGAAACAATAATATACCTTATTATTAGGGTAGTTATAGTGGGAGCCGTAGTGGTTCACCGTTCTCAAGTAGAGGTTTTTCGAGTAGGTATCCATAACAAGAGCTATATCAGCATCATGGTTAGTATAGTAGGTCTGTTCATGTAGCTCTATAGATTTAAGATAGGGGTCAGCCTAGTTATAGTGATTTCAGTGGTCAAGTTAGTGGTTAGCCATCGAAAGGTATTCAGTCAGGGACTTCAGGTTGAAGTTGCCATTTTGAGTCAATAAGGCCTTTCATTAGGTTAGGGTATTAGTCATGCTTTCTTTTTGAGATTATAGGTTATTTTGCCTGAGAGTTTCCACATGATTGAGCCTTCTATAGAGGGTGTTCAATCTATCCGATCAGTGGTGTCCCAATTTAGGGATGGTTAATAGGCTCGTAGAGATGGTCCCTATAGTTCTCGTAGAGGTACTCAAGATGGAAGATCAGGTGGTTGTATATGAACCCAATCCAAAGGTTTACGGGGTCATTTATTTCCTTTCATGGTAGAGCAAAGGCTAAGGCTTTGAATGTTATTATAACATATATGATTTTTGTGTGTTCAACTGACTTCTACATTATTTGATCTAGCCTCCACTTATTCTTATACTTCTTCTTCTTATACATTTTGATTGGGGTTTCATAGGTGATTCTTTAGTAGTAAATCATGTTTATAGATCCTGTATGATGACTATAGGGAGTACGACACTTGGTCCGATCTTATTATACTTGATATGGTAGACTTTGACATTATTCTTGGCATGGACTGGTTATCTCCCTCTCATACGGTTTTGTATTGCTTCACCAAGACTGTTACCTTAGCCATACTTAGTATACCCCTGATTGTATGGCATGAGTTATGCACCAATGGGGATTATTTCTTATATTTGGGCTAGGATATTGGTATTGAAGGCGTGTTTGGCATATCCTGCATATGTTTGGGATCTTAGTATTGATAATCCTTCACTTGATTCTGTCCCTATAGTTTATAAGTTTGTGGATATTTTTCCTACTGACCTACTTAGCCTTCCTCTCAACCGTGATATAGACTTTTCTATTGGTCTTGAGTTGACCACCCAACTCATTTCTATTACACCTTATAATATAGCTCTCGCTGAGTTAAAAGAGTTGAAAATCTATTTTTAGGATCTTCTAGGTAAGCGTTTTACTAGATTATCTCTTTGTGGGGTACCCCAATAGTATTTATGAAGAAGAAGACTATTCTGTGTGTATGTGTATTAATTGCAGGCAGCTAAATAAGGCGCCAGAAAAGAATAAGTACCCTGTGCCTCAAATTTTTAATCTTTTTGACCAACTTCAAGGTGCAACCATATTTTCTAAGATTGACTTGAGATCTGGCTATCATACAGTAAATGATTCGGGTGGTGGCCATCCTTAAGAAAGCCTATAAGGCTCACAGCGGCCATTATGAGTTCCTACTAATGTCTTTTAGGTTAAACAATGCCCCAATAACATTCATGGACTTGATGAACTAAATGTTCATGCCTGACTCCTTTGTGATTGTATTTATTGATGACTTACTTATTTACTCGAGAATTAAGGAGGAGCACCAACAACATTTAAGGATTATTCTCCACACTTTGGGAGCATAGTTTCTTTATAATTTTTTTTTAAAGTGCGAGTTTTGTCTTGAGCATGTAGAATTTTTGGGAATGTGGTGTCTAAGGATGTGATTATGGTAGACCCAATAAATATTGTGGCATTTCATGATTGGGACAAGAGCATATCTCTATCTAAGATTCACAACTTTATTAGGTTGGCAAGCAATTATAGATGGTTCGTTAAGGGATTCACCTCTATTACAACACCTATGACAAGATTGACTTGATATAAGGATTATATTAGTGGTCCGCTGAGTGTGAGGTGATCTTTCTAAAGCTTTAACCCTTACTCACTTCCTCACCTATTTTGAATTTTCCTGAAGAGGGTAAGGGGTTTCAGTATATTATGATGCTTTAAGTGTTGGTTTGGATTATGTTCTGATACATCAGGCTGAGTTATAGCTTATGCTTTCAGACAGATGAAGGTGCACAAGTGAAATTACCCTACTCATGAATTGGAGGTAGGGGTGGTAATTTTCATGATTAAGATTTAAAGGAATAACCTTTATGTTGTTCACTATCATCGTAGTCATTAGTATATGCTGATTTGAATAGGCTTTAATTTCAGATAGTACAAGTGGCTTGAGTTGCTGAAGGACTATGACCTCTCTATTTTGTATTATCTAAGAAAGAAAAACATTGTAGCTGACACCCTGATCCAGAAGGCAGTAAGTATGGAGAGTTAGCATTCCTTTTAATTTCATAGTGACGATTACAATTAGGCATTCAACCCTTAGCTAAAATGTAGGTCTGACTTGACTTTTCATACCCAAGAGGATTCTTGAAAGTATTAAGTCCAAGTTTACTTTGTTGGAGAGAATTCGAGATTGATATTTCAAGGATATCCAGTTGTGTGGTACTTGAGATTAGTTACAGAGGAGAGGCCAAGTGGGTTTTTCTAGATACGGAGGGTATACTGAGGAATGATAGTTGTATTTGTGTTTTGAGGGTAGGAGGTTTGATCTAGTTGATACTCTAGGAGATTAATTGCTCTAAATATTTTTTTTTACTCTAGGGCCTCTAATATGATTCGAGACTTGAGGCAACATTAATGATGCAGTGGTACGAGAAGAGATATAGGACTTTATGGCGTATTATTTGTATTGCTAGTAGCTAAAGTATGAGCATTTAGGACATGGTGTTCTACTTCAAAGACTACTTATTCTTGAGTAGAAGTCAGAGCAGATCACTATAGACTTTATGAGTAATTTTCCTCGCACTTCTCATTGTTCTGATAGTATTTGGGTCATCATTGATTGGTTGACCAAGTCTACTTATTTTATAGCTATTCAGTGTTCCTACAGTGATGAGAAGTTGGCTTGGATCTATGTTTGAGATATGGTTCATTTTCATGGGGTGCATTTGTCTATTATTTATGATGAGGTTCCTAGTTCACCCCCAGTTTTTGAAGACTTTTTCAAGCGGAGTTGTGTACCCAGGTCGCTCTTAGCACAACTTTTCATCCCATACTGATTGGAGAAAACTATTTAGGTTTTAGAGGTCATGCTTTGAGCTTGTGTTACGGACTTAGGAGGTTAGTGGGAGCAATTTTTAGCCTTATCGAAGTTTGCTTACAATAATAGCTACCACTCAAGTATTCAGATAAAACCATTTGTCACATTATAGGGTTGGCGGTGTCGATCTCGTGATGGTTTTTTTGAGACTTTAGAGGTTAGGCCAGTGATTTACTTTGAGAGCCATTAGACAGAGCTTGAGTTATTTAAGATAGACAGTGAGTAACTCAAAGAAGGCGGAAGAGTTATGTTGATTGTAGGCTTCATGCTTTATGATTTTAGGTTAGTGATTGGGATTTCCTTTGAGTGTCTCCCATGAAAGAAATGATGAAGTTTGAAAAGAGGGGCAAGCTTATACCCAAGTATGTTGAGCTATTTGAGATTCATTAAAGAGTTAGGGAGGTAACTTACGAGTTAGACTTCCCACCAGCCTTTTCAGCTATTTATCTCATTTTCATTTTTAGCGCTAAATTCTAGATAAGTCTCACATGGTATGATGGGATTTGATTCTGTTGTATGATAGGTTGACCTTTATGGAGAAGTCCATTTGTCTTTTATACTAGTTTTACTTTTTTGGAGCTTCTAAAGTTGAGAAAGTGGCCTCGAGCTAAAACTTTAGATAAACAACCTTGGATACAATACTGACAGTTTGTTTGGCTCCAGAACATCGAATTTAGGCTAGGGGGATCCTTGGTTTTGGTTCTGAGGCTTCAGGGCTCATTTTTGGCTTTTGGTTGGATTTGGGTAAAAATAGAACAATTTGTATGGGACCCACGTTTTGTCAAAACAACATCTATTGAAAATTTTTATGGTTTCATTGACTTAGGAATATTGAATTTGGTAGGTTATCGTAGTTTGTTTGCATGCACGGGGTTCTAAATAAATCTCGAGCCTTCGATCGAAGTCCATTTGGACTTAAAAAATTATTGGTGCAACAACAACTGGTGAAAACCATAAAAATGCATCACATTTATGAGGCCTTGGTTGCATTTACAAAGGTGACAGGTTCTTGACCTTCACCTTTGTGAGCTATCCATATTCTCTAAAAGGAAGTTAAGTGGTCGGTTCAGGATTTTTCTTTACGTTCGTGGTGGATCTACCATGTTTGTAAAGGCCTGGCCCAATTTTTCATCGTCATCGCAATAGGGGTCTCGCGTTCATGAAGAAATGACCCCTGGTAGTATAAATAGTTCCCCTTGGAGATCTTGTTATTATGTGTGGATATTAAAATTGATCTGGGACTAAGTAGGGATGTTGAGGTGGTCATTTCCCCTTAAGCTCTTTGTAAGTTCCCAACCTATTTTCTTGTTTAATTCTTTAATTGGTTGTGATTGTTTGGTTATTGTTGCGGGATATTTTGGGACATGATTAAGGATTTGATGGTGCTCAATTTGTGAACACAAACTCACTGTTCCCCGAGCGACAAAGTTGAAATTTTAATTTTTGAATTTTATAAGTGGGCCCCACAGATGACTTTTAGCCTAATTTTTGACGTGGAGCGTAAATTCATAATATGGGTTTTATTGTTCTCATCTTTACACCTATATTATTATTCTGGTAGCATGGCAGCAATCGAAGGCTTCTCTAAAGGGAAAACTTTGATATAAAGGATTTTGAGTGCATTCGATGACATCTAAGTAGGCTAGGATTACCTTTCTCTAGACTTTGCTCTCTTATGGTAATAGTATAGGTTTGTGATAATTGTTGGTGGATTATTATGGTTCAAACAGTCATTTAGTCACCTTTTGATTATTTTAGTTGATTACGGGGCTCTAGTACAGATTTGGCCTTAAATTCCCTTAGGCTGGTAGTTACTTCTCCTTTAGGACTTGACTTTACTTACTTAGTGCCCTTGGGAGTAATGGTATATGCCTTAGCCTAGGTTTGGGTAGTGTAATACCCCAAGTTCTGGACTCTAAATTTTTCATTGCAATTTAACCTCACTGCTCAGGGTATATCTCAGGTGACGAGTCGTGAAGACTCCTCACGAGTTGTATTATGCCTGTTGTAGTCCAACCAGTACAGATTACCCATGTTTCCATCTTGATCATGACTAGGACACCATGAGTAGTGAGGTCTATTCACGGTTCATAGTGTGGGACTCATGACCAAACCAGTGAGGTGGCCTTGAGTCACTACCCAGACTACGAGTCGTGGTGATGACTCATGACCAGTGACCACGAGTTGTGACTTGACTTGTAATGACTGGCATTAGTTTTCTGCACATTTTAAGTGGGGTTATTTTGGCCTTTTCCTTCCATCTCATTTTTTTCATGACTCAAAAACTTTCCATCTCATTTTTTTCATGACTTAAAAAACTTTCTTTGGCCCTATTTTTATAAGTTAACAAACATAAACATTACTCTTTTCTATCTTAATTCCAAAATCAAGAACAAGCTAGGGTTTCAAGGGATTAAGCACCTAGGGTTCAAATTTGTGGTTTTCTCTCCAAATTTCTTTGGTATTCAGAGATGTATCTCTTTCCTGAACTTGTATTTTATCATGTCATTCAATGGTTTGATATTCATGTGGTTTTAATGTTTGATTTTGGAATTTGGGTTGAGGGTTTTGGATGGTTATTGTTTAAATGGTATTTCCATAGTTGGCATGCATTTGTTTATGCTTTATTGATGGATTTTGGAACTCATTGGGTGCATAGGCATGATAAATGGAATGGTGGTCGTGGATTCCCCTAAACTTATAGATTTTTTGTATTGGAAATGGTAATAACCTCAACCGACCTTATGAGATTGGATTTGAAACATGGCTATATGTATAATGAACCACTTGCGAAACTATTGCATTACATAAAAAGGGTAATGGAACATAAATGATTTTAAAGGACCTCGGTGCCCATGGATTGATTTTAAACAGGAACTTTGGAGTCTCATGGATAATTGATTTATCTTGGACTATGGGAATCAACTTTCAAGCATAATTAATTGGTATGATGATACCTTTCGGTAAATGCCTAAAATGATGACTCCTTGGCTAATTGGATGAGTTATTTGTAAATGTTGTAATTAGGTTTAAAGGGGGTTGTGTAGCTCGTCATGGAAGGTGGAGGTCTGATAGCGCCCAAAGCAACACCTTGACTATGAAGATCATATGGTCTCTATCAAATATTGTAACACAACAAAGGTTGGGGTCAAATCCAAGGGAATACGTGGAATTGCAGCTTTCAGCTCCTATAATCAACGAGCAAAACTAGAAAAGTAAATGGGGAGATTGTAGTGTCAAGATTGAACAAGTAGCTAGTATTTACTTTGGTTGTAATTAGTCGTCGGTGAACACTAGGATTATGTCCCCCCTAGATTCTAAGCTTCGTAGGCTTATTGTGCTTTATTGAACCAACCTGATACCCTGCATGCATAATCTGATAAGTTATGTACCACCAACTATCTTTTTGATAAGATGACAGATTCCAACCATTACCTTTTGAGCCTTAGGATGTCACCTTACTAACCCTTATCCTAGATCCCAGTTAACTATTACCTTTTGAGTCTCCAGTTTTTAGATGAAAACTAACTATCTTACTTAGATAATACCTAGTAGCGCGGATCGACAGTTAAACTTCAAATTACTATTGTAATTATCTTTTCCTAGTCACTATTACACTTTTGGAGTAAGTAGAGATAATCTAGATGGGTTCCTAACATTTGCAACTGCTAAGATAGCTATTAAAGTGAATATATTACAATACATGCATGGGTATCAGTTCATGACAATGTAGCACTTCCCCTACTTCATCAATTTGCTAGGGTTTCCGTAACCCTAGCTAAGGGTTTTTAGCTGCTCATGCTTGTGAAATAATCAACAACGTTCATTATTGAAAGCATACGATGTAATAACAGTATTCACAACTGAAAACCCAAAACTTTAGCTGAATTAATCAACAAAAATCAATACAAGAGAACTCCAAGACCAAAATTGGATCTTAGAGTCAAAATATGTTTTTAAGTATCAAGAGTGAATTACTTTTACTAAAAAACACATATGGGTATTTATAGTACACGAGGAAACCCTAAAAATCAAAGCCTAGATGAAAAAGGAGAAAAAGGGTCAGTGGCCACTTACCTATGTCTACACGCAACCTGCTAGTAGGCGCATGTACCACATGCGACCTTCAAGTGGGCGTATGTACCATATGCGGCTTGCCAGTGGGTGAATGTAGACATGGGTAAGTGTTAGAAAAATTTCCTACACTATCTTCTCTCTGGACTTTGGACTTCTGGCACTTACCTTACCATATGTGGTCCGCATGTTCTACATGCGGTCCACATGTAGACATATGTAAGTGCCGGAAGTTCTTCTTTAGGTGTTTCATTCTATGTATCTTCAATTTTGGTTCTTACCTTAGTCACACAAGGACCACATATGCTATATGTGGCCAACATGTAGACATGGGTAAGTGCCAGGCCTTCCAATTCTTGTAACCAAGCTTTCGAACTTCCAGTTTCAACACATGCTTTGGTCACATACATTCGGAAAGTGTCACAAATACCCAAAAATGATTAAGTATCCAAAAACTTCATTTTCACCTTTTCTCTATCTTAGCATAAAAAATAGTCTTATGCAAAACATACCGAAAACACATCATATCTAACAAAACAACCTAAGAAACTTGCATATTTTCATAGTTTTAAGAGACAAAAGTGCTATATTTCTATAGAACATCAACATCCTCAGCTGAGAATGTTTGCATGTCCTCAGGAAACATAACACAATAAAACAAAGCACGATGCTTAACTAGGAGAATCTAAGCTATTCAAGGAAGTCAATCAACACTTTATGCTCATACCACAATACCCTTTCCTATTTCAACCATTCAATATCAACTGTGTATAAACATGAAGGACAAAAATGTGACACAATGGGATCAATGTATGCCATTATATTAGCAACAGACAACCATGAATATATAGACAAGCTACACTACCTAAAAAAAGTAAGCAACTAGCAATATGGCTCATGTGCCCTCACAACAAGGACATCCCACTCACTCATATCAAAAAATGCATGTCAATGCAGGGACAATCAAGAGACACTCACATTAATAAGAGAAGTTCCAATCAATGTGGATCAAGTACCATAGTCTTTCCCTTAGTTTTCAGACAGTCAAATTAGGATCACTATAGGAATTTATTCGGCGTGTAATGTAGGCTTGGGAGGATGGTATGGTACATATGGATATATCAAGTGACTAAGCCTACTTGGCACTACCACTACTTTTGGGGTCCCCTTATTTACCATTAATATTTTTATTCCACCCTTATTTTCCCCCCTTATGTTCTTTATTGCACATTCAAGTTGGGTGTAGTATTTTATTCTTTCTTTTTTCACTTTTTCACAAATTTTCTTTTTCTACCACACCCATCCCACTAACTTTTTCTCTTATTTATCCTTCTACATACCCACTTTACATCACATACCCCTATAATAGCTACCCTCAACTTAGGCGATTTGACTAAGTTGAGGTGAACAATGTCTAAGGAGGAATGGGCCAAAACAGGTTATTGCAACACAAATGTGAAGGTGAAAGGTCAAATAATAAAATTAAGCTATATGGCTCAAAATAGGGATCAAGGGATACTATTTCAAATCGGGAAGGTCATTTAGGCCTAAAGTAAAAAACGGCCTATGGTACTTTCCTAAATGACTATCCTACAACCTAGGAAAGACTAACCAGGAAAGTTCTGAATTCAACACACAAAGATAACTAAGTAGTATCTCTCACACACATGGCATAGAGTCAATATTACAAGCTACTACTTATCTGGTTCATGAAATTGTTAACAAGTAATTATCATGTCCCTAATCCTAATTCCATAAGAAAATCCACAATGTTTACACAATATATACATTCACATAGTTCTAAAATTTTGGAGGGTTATCATTTTTCTCAAAAATCAATCAAAAACTTGACAACTACCCTAACTACTTAAAATTCTCCTAATTACATTGAAACACAACACAATACAAAATAAAACATAATATGACAAAAAATTTACCCTAGATATGTTGATTCTACAACCATCCCATAGCCGATAGGAAAATAAGCATGAAGACAAAAACTTACGGCCGCTATGGTATACCCCACCCCAACTAAAAACTACGTACTATCCCCAATGCACTAAATAATATAAAACAAAGGGAATAAGGACATATCTGGGATGCACTAAGCATCCATGTCATGAGCATCCCTAAATGGGGGTATATCCACTGGTAGAGGCAGTGGTGGTGGCGGTGCACTAATAAAAGATACACCCGATGCTATGTCAACATGCCTCTGCCTCTCAACAACTACAAAGTCTATCGAATCATGTCTAAATTTTTTCAAGGCTTGGTCATATGGAAGATTAGGATCCTACAGATCCCACATTTGTCCTCTTTTGGTCCCACCTACTAGGACCTCTTCCTCATCCTCCATAAATAAATCAAAGTGTCTGGGTCTATGCGTAGGTGATATCCAAACTACTGGGGATATAACTGGAGGAATGGACATCATATGGGTCATGAGAGAGCATACTTCTACTCACAAGGTGTCTACTTTCTCCCTAATATAACCTAGTTCTAGTATCTCAATCTCTATGAATCAGGATGCAACACGTCTCTCAAATAAATCAATATGTGACTACAAATTAGCACGTAACTCTAACATAGAAAATCTATGTGCAGAATCCAATATGGCCTCTACCATCTCTAGTCTAGTCTGGACCCATGACTGGATCTTCACATATAGAGTAGCCACCTCGGTCTCAACAATAAGTAACCAATCATCAGTGGCTCTCTGAATTTCTACTAAGCTCTGCAAGAACTCATGAAATACCAAAGTCATAGCTGTAGCAACAGCTGTAATGTATGGTCGAGGGTGAAATAAAGAAGCACCCACCAGCTCTAAACAAGAAGTTGGGGCTGATGAAGAAATGGCTAGTATACCCTCACCCTGAATACTCAAATTGGAGGCCTCACTCTACTCCCCCATCTCAAGATCAATACTAACTCCCATATCACCTCCATGAACATCACTAGGCTCTATGGAAATTGAAGGGCCCTCAGTCTATACTCGAGGTACTTTGGTAGGCCTACTAGGTCTCCTAGGAAGGGTTGGGCATGCCAAATCCTTCATAGTCTTTGTCTATGTAGTGGATGTCATAATTACTCTCTCATTGTCTCCCGGTATCTCTGATACACCTGCCTCATCACACAATCTTTGAATAAGGAATGGGAATGGAAAATTTATTGCCTCCCCAAATAATCTATCATGAATCTCATGCTGAAGGATGACTGCAAAGTCTATATCATACCCGACCATCATACTAGCAATCAGGGAGGCTTCATCCCAGGTCAATACATTATCTGAGGCAGTCAAGAACAATCTTTATCTTATGAGTAACCACCAAAACTTAGCAGTAAACGTTAATGAGGCTTTCTTTATCATACCATGTCCCTCGATCCATAGGGTTTCTTCACCCAAAGGTGAAATATAACTGGCTATCCACCTAGATATCTCAACTCTCTCATATTGATGCTCTTCCTCCTTCATAATATGTCTATCACATGCAACTCTCAATCTGTAGTCACTTTACTGTGGATGCTGGAGTGATACATTCTTGATAAAAAATAACTCGACTGATAGTCGTTGCTGACATGTCAACCCCGACCCCTCTCATAAAGGGTCTGCTCAAGCTATGGATGCACTATATAACTCATCATACCTATAAATTTGTGCTTTAAAAGAACTACTGTGGCACGATATGATACGTTAAACTCTCATAACAAAGTTATGCTATATGAATCGAGTGGTCTAGTCATCCACTTTAAATAATAATAAACAAAGGAGTCCTGCAACTATGGTGCTCTGCTCAACCCAGATAAATCAATCCTGCACTCCTAAAAATAAGACTATTAGGCCATCTGATCTATGAGATACGACTGTCTATACCAAAAATCATCCAAATTCCTCCACACTCCACCTCAGGTCATCTTCCTTAAGAAGTGCCTCCGAGGCATGTGTAGGGGTGGAGCTTTGTCCCTGCTCTACTAGTGGCTCCTTATCTGGAATGGGAACCTCATAGAAAGCCTTTTCTATACCCTTCTCAGATTGGGGTACACCTGATAGGTTTGCATGAGTTGCGGTAACCTCCTCAGACTAGGGTACTGTTGATGAATCCTCCTGGTTTGTAGCATCAAATTAATCCTAGGAACCCTCCTTAGACTAGGGGTCCTGAGATACACCCTATGAAACTGGCTCAGAATCTGCCTCATCCTCATCATCATCATCACACAATTGAGGAGAGTGTAGAAGTGATCCCTGAGCTGAATTCATCCTCGGTCAAGCTAGAGCTTCCTAGGAAGCCTGAATAACCTCAGTTCGATACCTAGGTTGGGTAAAGTCTAGCCTTTTGACCCACCTTGAGTGCTCGGGTAGCAGCTGGCCTATAGTACTCAAAATAATAGTCTTAGCTTCTTGGCGCACCTGGTCTCTAGTCTCTCTGTGTGCCACCTTGGTTGTAGCTGCTCTAAGTTATGAAATAGGTTACTTCTCTACTGAGCCACTAGGCTCGAGGGAATCATCCTGTCTCCTCGATGTATCAACCTTCTTCTTAGTAGCTTTTGCTTCTATGTGTACCTAAAAAACTAGGTGTTAGTTTCCAATAGAAATAAGGCATTGCAAAAGTTGAAGAAAAACATCAAAGTTTGAAAAGTTTTACTTTTTCCTAAATTTTTCCACCCTTATAACTTATTTGAAGTCCCAACAATTCCAATGTGCACACATTTATCAAGAATCATGATTTTCAATGTAAACTAACATGCCCAACTTTTGGTATTCCTCTACTTGTTCAACTTCCGTTTAGGGCCTAACCTTAGAATTTAAATTCAAAACAAAGTCCCACATCAAGACTTAGGCTACTTCAAGGCCCCTACACACAAGCATGGCTTATTTTATATATTTTTCATAAAAATACACATATTAAATTTCATGTTCAATATTTTAATCACGATATTACTATTAGAAGCCGAGAAGGTTACCTTTTCTTTGAGAATCCAGAAGTGAACTATGAAGAAATAAAGTAGAACCAAAGATTGAACTTGTATTTAGTGTTGTAGGACAAGTTGGTACACCACATAAGTATTAATTTAGCCTTTTTTCTAGTATGGGATTAGTTTATATTCTGAGAGGGATGTTTGGATATAGAGAGAAAAATAAGATTTTAAAGATATGAATGGGTTAGAATGAGTCGAATTATGTTTAAATTGTAGGGGGAGAATTAGGTATTGTTTAAGCATTGGTGGGACAAATTTTTTAATTAAATTTGAGCCTATAACTAGGCCACTTGCGGCCTGCCTGTAAACCTGATGGGTTGGTCACAAAGTCCCCCTACCTGGAAAGTTATGAATGTAGCAATCCTATTGAATTCTGGGTAAGTCCATAAGCTATAAACCTATAAAAGAAAAATAAACAAAAGTGAACACTAAAATAATGGGTTGCCTCCTACCCAACGCTTGATTTAACGTCCGGCATGATGTGACTGTGTTGGTTACTCAGACTTCACCAACAAGCCCATGAATTGCCTGTCTTATTTCCTGCTCAATGATCTGACCCTTACCTTTGTCTTTACCATCTGTACTATTACTACCCATTGCCTTTTTGACTCTCCAGTAGGTGTCTCATCAAAAATATCTTTATCATGCCTTAGTACTTCAATAGTAGGTAATGGGGGATCCATAGTAGTCATACCACTCCTTGTGACCATGCAAGAACATGACCTTCGGTTTTTGGATTTTGCAAAGTATTGTTTGAAAGGGTACCTGACTGCCTTTAGTTCAGTGTTGCAAACTTCTGTACGAATTATTTCTCCAACTTCTTGATAATAGTGGCATAAGATTCAACCTTCTGGGTCAACCCTGAAATGTCAGCCTTGATATCTTTAAGGTTGTTCTCTAGATTTTCTTGTCCTTTATCGTCTTTGCCCACATCTCTTCCATTCTTGATTTTGTATCTTGTCTTCCAGGTGGAATGTACCTGTCTTCCTTCTCTCTATAGTTATCCTTTTTTTATAGTCATCATCTCACTCCCCATTATGATCTCTCTATCTGACATAATAGTTTTGACCTGTGTTTCCTTGAGCTTTGGCTCGGAAACCCTTCAGCCGACAATTCAGATAGTTTGGTTCCTCCTCTAATTCTGACTCATAAGCTTTGAAAGATGAATCCTATGATCCTACTATGTTCACTTTCTTAAAACTTGCTGCTGCAAACTACTTTGCTAGTAACCCAAGATTAGTTCTTAGTAGCATAACTTATTGCACTATTGAATTATCAACTACTTTCTTGTCGCAGAGGCACTAATAGCATACGTGCCAAATACCTTCTCAGTATTCTGACGTTTCCACCCTAGGTTAGTGAGAATGATTTGATCTATCATATCCAAAGACACCTCCCAGTGTAGTCTCATAAACTATCCTCCAGAGATAGTGTCTTCTATAGGCTGAAACTGATGGTCAAGGCTCTGTAGAATATCTCCAATAAGATCGTCCTGAAATGCAATGGTTGGGAACAATACAAGTTCTTCTTGAACCTGAACCAAGACTCATATATAGATTTTGATAGTAACTACCTGAAATTATAAATCTCGTCCTTTAGCAACAATATCCTGGAGAGAGGAAACAAACAGTTCAAAAATTGCCTGTGCAACTTATTCCATGTAGTGATAGATCCTCTTTGTAGTTCTCCTAGACTTAAATATGCTTCTCCTATAAGTGAGAAGGGGAACAACCTCAACCTAAGTGCCTCTTGATTTACCCCTGGGTTTGAGTAAAAACTATAGATCCTAATGAAATTTGCAAGGTGCATGTTTGCATCATTTTTAGGAAGACCCGAAATACACCTTTCAGATTTAAGATTTGAATCATTGCACTCGTTATGTCAATGATAATTCCTAGGGGTTAAACGGGAGGAATAATAAATCCAGTATCTACCGGCTTAATGTACCCCAGATCGTCTTCTTCATACTCATGTGTCTTTAAATATTGGTACACTGGGAGAACTTGAGCACGGCCACTTCTAGCTCAGTTCTAATTTCCATCGAGTGCTGCTCGGTGGTCTGCTTCCTAACCCTGCACAGCTAACTCTGCCACTCGAGCTATCCATTGAGCATCTTCTTCCCTTCTCTGATTTGAATCTTGTGCTAACAACACTGATAGAGTCCAAGCACACACACTAGTATACATGGTCTACCAAGTAATGTAGTGGCCTTTATGAAAGACGAATATCGATCCCAAAGGGATTTGGTTTTGCCAATTATCCAATTCTAGTTTAATGATTGAGAAAAAGTAATCAATAAAGTTTTGGAACTTTAAACTAAAAAGTAAACTAAACTAATGCGGAAAAGCAATGACTTAGTATAATCAATGGAGTAAAGCCAAGGGTAAAAGCACTTCAAACAATCATACTATGTTATTGAACTTTATTTTTTAACTTGCTTATCTTGGTTATTGATTCGTAGGGTTAATTACATGATCATGGTCTTCCAGCCTCTAACCGTTTACCTAATTTGGACATTACAACTACATCGTTGAGCAGGGATGTAATAATCCAATGAAGTTCTTTAATCTATCATTCTACGTTTGAATCAAGTACGCCATCTAAGTACATCCCTATCCTAGATGCTAAGTTCAATTCTTTATTTCATTAAAGAATACATACCCTACTTTGTCTATCCCCACATTCTATCTCCCAATTCCCTCTCCCGAGATCAAAAGGTCGACAATTGATATATTCTAAGGGTGATTAATCCTCAAAATAATTAAAAAACAACCGACAATGATAAGTAATTTAAACGAAATTAATCCAAAATAATAGTACTCATGTTCTTGGCTTTAACCCTGGAAAGAGGGATTTTAGCCGATAATAGTCATAATCACGATCCAAATAATTGAAAACATGTTATGATAATTCAAAAGATAAATAAAAAATTAAAAACCTAATAAGAAGTAGTAGAAGTCTCCTCACAATTTTTCCACTACGTCCAAACGAATACCACAGTTTTTTCCAGGTGTCCAAGTCGTGTGTGTATCTATGATACACTAACCCTAACTTTTGTAGGATTAAGAGAAAATTTCATAATAATTTAAGGATTCCAAGATCCCAAGACACCTAACCACGGGCAGTATATTGCATTTATAGTATATGCCAAACCCTTATCCATGTATAAGTGGGATTTGTCCAACTGGAGAAGTGAATGGACACAGTGACGCATCGCGTCGACCAGTGCATTGATTCACTAGAATTTGCATCCTCAATTTTGGTTAAGTGTTGAACGTTCCTTCTCCTATCCATGTCGTGTAGTGTTGTTTCCACTTGTATTTTTAGCCTTTGTGTCATTAATATATCATCATATCATCTCACAAAGCTTCGTACATAATCAAACACCATATATTAGAGATCATAAGACACAATATCCATAACGATGAATCAAAACACACGCTAAGATAAGGCTAATTCGCAATGATCTTCAACTTATCTCTCCGAATCTTAACTTAATCAAATTGAACTTTATACATTACAAACAAGTTATTACACTAATAATTACACATTTAAACCATTTGGAACTCCTTACACACATTAGAATCCATCGAAACCAACTAGACACACAACTAGCTCAAGCTAGTAAAACTAGTTTTCTCGATTGAACTCTAAATGACTCAATTAAGTACAAACTTGATTGAAAAACACTTTGAACATTATAATCACACACTTGTACACTTATACAATTATTTCTATCATATTAACAGATAAAGAACATGAATTAATCCTCAAAACTAGGCTAAATAAGCTAGAATAGTAACACTAGAATGCATAAATACACCCAACATCACCACCCCACACTTAAATCCTTGTTCATCCTCAAACAAATATTTACTCTAAGAATCAATAGTTGACAAGACTCTACACTTCCACTAAATGCAAGACGCTTAATCTAGTACTATAATGATTACATAGAATGCAAGTTTCTACACTAAGCATGTTATTTACACAATTGAAAGCTCATGAACACTACTCCAAAACATCCTAGCCTCAAGAATTGACTAACCTAATTGGTAGACTCATTCTTATCATTCAATAAAATAAATCATACAAATCACCCATATTCATTAATCATGTGCCCCTCACAACAAGAGATTTACCCATATACACTCACATAAAAACATTTCATAATGTAATGGGTACAAGAATCAAATTACGCTCACTCTCGCAAGGAATTCATAAGTTACACATAATTAACCATAGGCTTACCCTTAGTGTAGTACTCCACTAATATCATAATGATGAACTTAGGATCAATTAGGTCTTTTTCGGGTTGTAATGTAGACTAAGGGACGGGTAGGAACTATTTGGGAATAGTGACTAACATCTCTAAGCACTTTAATAAACTACATTATACATTTAGAACCAATCTGAAACAACCATTTACACAATTTTTATGTATCCATATCTTTTGTTTATCCCCATCCCTTTTAAACATTTTCACAAACACATGGTGGAAGTATTGTTTATTACCATATGAATCAATTTTTTTTCTTATTCTTTTTCACAACCATGGTAATATTTCTAGCTCAATGTCTATCACACCCAACCACCACACATCAATTATAAACACCAATAACTATTACCATGGGGCATCAATTTTACATTTTTTTTCTTATTTCTCAAACTCCTTACTCAATTAATTTTTCATTAAAGCGCCTAGGAGCTTTTAGATCAAATTAAGGTTTACCAAAGAAGGGATTAGGCTACAAATGAGGCTACCAATGAAAAGAATCTAAATGCTCAATAGGACTCACTAGGATTATACATAAAGGGTAGGTCAAATAGAAGGTAAAAATAAGGGTATCAAAGAAATGCCTATATCATCTCCTAAACCCACACTCTTTATTTCACTTTTTACACACACTGAGAAAGTTCTAGACATCATATGCAACAAGGAATATAAAAATAACTCACACACACATGGAATATGCTCAACTAACATAGGCTTATTATAGACCCCCAACCACACAATACCATGAATTCAAATTTTAAGCCAAAAAGTACTGGAGTCACAAACTTAAGACTAAGAGTCTCAAACATAGTAATTCACATAATTCAATGTGCTTATACAACTAAAACACTTGCACCATGTAATAAAAAATAACACCAACAAGAATATCTTACAATTTTTTTTAAATAGAGCCAAAAATTAGGAATTTCCCTGCCCCACACTTAAAAATATACTTTATCCCCAAAGTGAACTTAAAAGTAAGGGATAGAAATACTCCCTGAGGCCTCTAGGCCTAGCTAGTTGCATATTTTGCATTTATGGAATTCGGGGGACCCCACACTCAATCTTTGCCATACTCCTTAGCTTAGGTTTATGGTACTCAAACTTTTCATCAACATGTGACTCATAAAAAAAAATACATGAAATAAAAACTAAAAACTAAAAAGAAACATACCTACTTAACTTGGGTTTCCTCCCAAGAAGTTCCTTATTTAGTGTCGTGGCACAACCCAACTAACGACACAGTCGTTCTCTTTCCTCCTTTTTCTCATATTTGGTATCCATCTTCTTATTCTTTTCACCCCTCTTGGGTGTGAACTCTCAAGGATACTTGATTTTTTAAATTTTGCCTTTTCAGGATAATCAATTTGCATCATGTCAAGTTGCGGTATTGGAGGCATTGGCTACTCAATGAGGGTGTCAAAAGAGGCCTTTGGTATACTAGCTACTCCACACTTATGCCATTCAATAGCATTGATCATATAAATTTCTTTATATTGGGACATTATGTTGAGCGCTTTGTAAACTTTAAATACCACCTCTTCATCTTCCAACCTCATTATGAGCGTGCCTTCTCTATCATCAATCAATGCTCCTCCAATTGCTAAGAATGGATGCCCCAAGATAATTGGTTTCTATTCGTCTTCCTAAAAGTCTAGAATAATAAAGTCAGTAGGAATAACAAATTTACCAACCTTTATAAGGACATCCTCAATGATTTCTTCCAAATAGGCAGTGGACCTATCTGCCAGTTGTAGACGCATAGTACATGGTCTGGGCTTACCCAAACCTAATATCTTGAACAGAGATAGGGGCATCAAGTTGATACTCATCCTTAAATCACTAAGCGCCTGAACCATCTCGTTGTTGCCAATATGTATGGGGAGATTAAACTTCCCCGGGTCCTTAAGCTTTTTTGGCATCTTTTGTGTTATCATAGCGCTACACTCTTCTGTGAGTGCTACCGTTTCCATATCCTGCAACTTTACCTTATTAGCAACCATATTCCTCAAGTACTTAGCGTACTTGGGCATACCCTGTAAAACATATAACAAAGGTAAGTTAATGTGAATCTCTCTGAATGTTTCAAAGAACTTCTTAAACATTGTATCCTCCTTCACTTTTATTTGCCTTTAAGGGAAAGAAAGTGGCAAAATGTTATTCTTCTCTGATTCAGCAACTTTAGTTTTCAAGTACCCAGACTTTTTTGAATTATCAGCAACTTCTTTGGATAACTTTGGGTCACCACCTCACTATCTACCTCCTTAGTTACCTTTGGAGGTTTTCCATAAAGATTTTTACCACTCCTCAAAGTGATTGCCATGACTTGCTTTGGATTTTTTGTTTCACCGAGAAAACCACCTTGAGGGCTAGTATTCAGTGCTCATTGTAACTTCCCCAATTTCAACTCTAAGTTTCTCTGGGCCACTTGCTGATATTTTACATCTGCATCCAACTATGTTTGATTTGATAAAACCTGCTTCATTATCACTTCCAAGTTGCTAGTTGAATGAATTGATTGTGCCTATGGTTTCTGATTTTGTTGTTGTTGAGTGTTCCAAGGCTGAGTCTTCCACTTCATGTTATAGGCATTACCATAATTTGTCCTTTGAGCATTGTCCACATACATGATTGATTCTGGGTTTGATGCACACATAGTAGCTGCATGGCCACTATTCTCGCACACCTCACACCAATCACTAGTTTGCTAAACTACTTTATTTACTATGGTAGGCGGTGTAGCTCCAACTTTCAGGCTGCTGAACTGAGTGTTTATCAAAAATTTTAATGCAGAAACCTAAGCCATTAACGCTGTGAATTGGTCCACCTCCAATACACATGCAATTCTTTTTGTGGCATTCCTTGAGTCCAAATGCCATTCTAGGTTCCCTTGAGCTATGTGGTTCAATAAAGTGTACATCTTATCATAAGTCATCTCAAGAGCTTGACCACCTGCAGCTGAATCTAGCAAAATTTTTGTATTGTGATCAAGAGCCTCTACAAAAGTATGAGCAAGTACCTTATTGGACTATTGATGGTATGAACAGTCCCAAAGAAGAACCTTGAACCAATCCCAAGCATGATAAAGATTCTCATCTGGCTTCTATTCAAAGCATACTATCTCACTGCAAAGTCTCGCAGTCTTGCCAGATGGGAAAAACTGAATAAGAAATTTTCTAGCTATGTCATCCCATGATGTGATTGAATTTTCTGATTCTGCATTCAACCACTTTTTTGATTCCCCAATTAGTGAAAAGGGGAACAAAGTGATCCTCACATAATCTGCATTCACACCCATGGGAATAAATGTATCACTAATTTCCAAAAAATTCCACAAGTGGACCTGTGGATCTTCGTGTAAAAGTCCTGTGAACTGTCCACTGCAAATCAGAAGATGTACTATATTCTATTTAAGCTCGAAATTGCCTCCTGTTGTTGGCTTCTAAAAAGGGGAGGTCAAATTGGTTGGAAGTGGTATTGCCACTTCTCTGGTTGTCCTACGGGCTGGTTGTTCATCGGCCATGATGGTAGGATTCTCTTGGTTTTCTTGGATTTATAGAATTTTAGGGAGAAAGATTACTTCTCTCTTGTATTGATGGAAATGTTGCTCAGGTTCGGCACTTGGTTCAACCAAGTCCTGATCCCTGCTAGCTTTTGTATATCTGTTTCCTGCAAAAACACAACTAAGACCAAGCGTAAAAACACCAAAGAAATCTAAAACGCAAAACTAAAAATAAAATAGTTGCCAAATAAAAAGTCCCTGACAACGGCGCCAAAAACTTGACAGCGCCCAAGCACACACGCAAGTGTACATGGTCTACCAAGTAATATAGTGGCCTTTAAGAAAGCCGAATATCAATCCCACAAGGACTTGGTTTCGCCAACTATCCAATTCTAGTTTAACGATTGAGAAAAAGTAAACAATAAAGTTTTGAAATTGTAAACTAAAAATTAAACTAAAATAATGCGGTAAAGTAATGACTTAGGACAATCAATGGAGTAAATCCCAAGGTTAAAGCACTTTGAACAATCATACTATGTTATTGAAATTTATTCGTTAACTTGCTTATCTTGGTTATTGATTTGTAGGGTTAATTACATGATCATGGTCTTCCGACCTCTAACCGTTTACCTAATTTGGACATTACAACTACATTGTTGAGCGGGGATGTAATAATACAATTAAGTTCTTTCAGATATCCTCCTACATTTGAATCAAGTACAACATCTAAGTATATCTCTATCCTAGATGTTAAATTTAATTCTTTATTTCATAAAAGAATACAAACCCTACTTTGTCTATCCCCATATTCTATCTCCCTATTCCCTCTCCCGAGATCAAAAGGTTGACAATTGATAGATTCTAAGGATGATCAATCCTCAAAATAATTAAAACAAAGATAAAAAAACAACCAACAATGGCAAGAAATTTAAACGAAATTAATCCAAAATAATAGTACTCATGTTCTTGGCTTTAACCCCAGAAAGAGGGTTTTTAGCCGATTATATTCATAATCATAATTCAATTAATTGAATACATGCTATGATAATTAAAAACCTAAATAAAAAATTGAAAACCTAATATGAAGTAGTAGTAGCCTCCTCATAATTTGTCCACTACGTCCAAACCGACACCACATCTTTTTCCAGGTGTCCAAGTCGTGTGTGTATCTATAATACACTAATCCTAACTTTTGTAGGATGAAGATAAAATGTCATAATAATTTAAGGATTCCAAGATCCCAAGACACGTAAACAAGTGCATTATAATATATTTATAGTATATGTCATACCCTTATCCATGTATAAGTGGGATTTGTCCAACTGGAGTAGTCAATGAACACAGTGATGCGGAGCATCGACCAGTGAGTTGATTCACTAGAATTTGCATCCTCAATTTTGGTTAAGTGTTGAATGTTTCTCCTTTTATCCATGCCGTGTAGTGTTGTTTCCACTTGTATTTCTAGCCTTTATATCATCATATTCACTCACAAATCTTCCTACATAATCAAACACTACATATTAGAGATCATAACACACAATATCTATAACGATGAATAAAACCACACGCTAAGATAAGGCTAATTCACAATGATCTTTAACTTATCACTCCGACTCTTAACTTAATCAAATTAAACTTTACCCATTACAAAAAAGTTATTCCACTCATAATTATATATTTAAACAATTTGTAACTCCTTAAACACATTAGAATCCATCGAAACCAACTAGACACACAACTAGCTCAAGCTAGTAAAACTAGTTTTCTTGATAGAAGTCTAAATAACTCAATTAAGAACAAACTTATTTGAAAAATACTTTGAACATTGTAATCACACACTTGGACACATATATGCTTATTTATATCATATTAACACATAAAACACACGAATTATCCTTAAAACTAGGCTAAATAAGCTAGAATAGTAACACAAGAATGCATAAATACACCCAACATCAAAATCCCTTGTCTCCTAGTCAACAGCTTCCTATACTCCTTCAGAAGGAGGGGGAGGCAACTAATGTGCATCATCACAAACCCCTTCGGGGATGTTATCTCTTTTTGGCTTCGTCATCCTACTAGGTGTTTATAGGATTTTCTCTTAATTCAGATTCACTCGGAGTAAGGGATTGCCTCTACTCTATTTTCTAGGAATACACTGGCATATACCCAACTAAGAATAAAAATAAAAATACCCAAAAATTGTAACAACCTCGATTCAAAACTCAACACTGTATTCCCCGATAACGGTGCCAAAATTTGATAACTCCCAAGCTACCCCTTCAATCTTAACATTATGTGATCACTGTAAAATATAACCCAACAAAGGTTGGGGTCGAATCCTAAGGGAATATATGGAATTGCGTCTTTTAACTATTGTAATCAATGGGCAAAACTAGAAAAGTAAACAGGAAGATTTAGTGTCAAGATCAAACAAGTAGCTAGCATTAACTTTGGTTGTGATCAGTCGTCAATGAACAATTGTGTTCCCCATGTCTTCTTATCTTCGTAGTTTTATCATGATTTATTGAAACAACTCGATACTTTGCATGTAGAACCTGATAAGTTATGAACCACCAACTATCTTTTGGACTAGCTGACAGATTTCACCCTTTATCTTTTGAGTCTCAAGATGTCTCCTTACTAACCCTTATTCTAGATCCCAGTTAACTATTACCTTTTGAGTCTCTAGTTATTAGATGACATCTAACCATCTTACTTAGATAATACCTAGCAGCTTAGATCGATAGTTAAACTTCAAATTGCTGTTGTAATTATCTTTTCTTTGTCACTACTCCTCTTTTGGAGTAATTTGCAATAATCTAGGTGGGATCCTAATATTTTCAACTACTACGATAGCTTTTAAAGTAAAGATAATATAATACATGTATGGGTATCGGTTCAGAACAACATAGCACTTCCCCTACTTCATTAATTTATCAAGGTTTCCACAACCCTACCTAAGGGTTTTTAGCCGCTCATGCTTGTGAAGTAATCAACAACGTTCATTGTTGAAAGCATAAGATTTAATAATAATAATCATAACTGAAAACCCAAATCATTAACAAAATTAATCAACCAAAATTGGATGTCAGAATCAAAATATGTTTGTAAGTATCAAGATTGTGTTACTTTTACTAAAAAACACATACGGAGTATTTATAATACATGAGAAAACCCTAAAAATCAAAACCCGAACGAAAAAAGAGAAAAAGGGTTGGTGGCCACTTACCTATGTCTATATGCGGTCTACGACTTGGACCATATACCATATGCGACCTTCCAGTGGGCGCATGTAGACATGGGTAAGTGCAAGAAAAATTTCCTACACTATCTGCTCTTTGGACTTTGGACTTATGGTACTTACCTTACCCATATACGGTCCCCATGTAGGTATAGATAAGTGCCAGATGTTCTTCTTCATCTCTTTCACTCTCTGGATCTTTAATTTTTGTACTTACCTTAGTCTCATACGGACCATATATGCTATATGCGATCTACATTTAGATGTGGGTAGGTGCCGGGTCTTCCAATTCTTGCAACCAATCTTTTGAACTTTAAGTTTCAGATTATGCTTTGGTCACGTACATCTAAAAAGTGTCACAAATACCCAAAAACAATTAAGTAAGTAGCCAAAAACTCCATTTTTACCCTTTTCTAAAACTTAGAATCCAAAAACTAGTTTTTTGCAAAACATACCCAAAACATATCATACCTATCAAAACAACCTAAGAAACTTGCATATTTTCATAGTTTTAAGTGTCGAAAATTCTATATTTCTATAGCACATCAAGGTCTTGGAGGGACTGATACTGGAAACCATATTTTCTAGTGTGGAGGCCTTAGTGTTCATGTCATAATTCACACTTTAATATATATATATTTTCTAATGGCTGGGGTTGTGGATTTCTTGAGCCTTTCTTGAATTTCTCCTATTCGTGCGACTAACATGCACTTGGGCCCTTTTTGTAGGAGAGCCAAACCCATATATCTCATTGGTGTGTTTAGGACGGTTAGAGCCACACAGTCCAGGCTAATGGTTTTAATATCATAGTAAACCTTGTTCCTTATCCTAACATATTATGTATTTATGTAGGTATGTATGTATCTGAATATGTACATTAAGTTAGTACTTGAGTTTTAAATTACATTATTTTATCCCTATCCTGAGGTACATCCTAGCGTTCACCTTGTTAACCATCCTAGGAAGCTACATTGTTTAAAAATGTAGGGTCTAAATACATTTCTTTTACTCCTATGTAACATTAGGTGATCTGGTTCATCAATTGGTTAATGGTAAAGTGGAGATCTTCTATATCTTGGAAAGTTTGGTCATTCCATCAGTTTCTTTCTATATTTTAGAATTAAAAAGTTAACATAAACATTATCATTGTCATTGTCATTGTCATGGTCGGGGGAATGTCCCAACCTAGTTTGATATTTGGATTTGTTTAAAGGATTTTGTAGATATGTGTGGGTTGGATGGTGTTGTTGACTCATAGAGCTTATTCTAGAGTTACTACATTAACTATTTTATCTTATTCTTAGATTGTCTTTTTCTTGTTTATTATTTGGATTTTTCTCCGTTAAATAGGCTATGGGGGTGGTCTCCAATCCTTGGTGAGCTTGAGATTCCTATCACAACTAGTCCTGGGTTGGGTCATGACAAGCTTGGTATCATAAATAGGTTCAGGGTCTGAAACACCTTTGGTTTAGGAACTTTAGAAAATTTCTTGGGTTTTGGACTCACTGATACCATATGACTTGGGGTAATTATCGTATAATGGGGTATGATTAGTATACTCTGGTCGTATGCTAACTAGTGTTGGTTGGTGAATTAGATTGGTTTCTGGAATGGGTACGACTAGGGTAGGTACGAGTCGTATGGTGAATGATGGGTCGTATGGTTCGGTTTTATTTCACTTAATTTGAAACTTATTAAAATAACTTAGATTTGAGTATGAGTGGTTCACCTTGGGTCATGATATAGGGTACAAGTCATAAATTGGATAGGGTCAACCCCTCTTAGTTCTATTATGGGTATGGGTTAAGGGTATTAATCATATTCTTGGATGCAGTTTAGTTTGCATGGTTATTTGATAACCAGTATGGGGTCTAAGGTGAGTCCTAGGATATGAGTCAAGGTAGAAATCGTACCCTAGGGTACGAATGGTATGGTGGAGTCTTACCCACCTACTGGGATTTTATATAATTTAAGTTGGGGGTAATCTGGACATTTCCCCCTATAACTCCTTGGGACCCCATGAATTATATCACACTTGGGACATCATTTACCCTATCATTCTAATCTAAAACACTTAGAAATACTCTCTAATTCTCCTTAAGGCTTTTAGGTAAAGAAAGGCTAGGGTTTTATCTAGAGGAGCAATTTGGTGCTTGTTTAGGTGATTTATCTCCATCATCTTTGTAATCTAAGGCATGTACTCCTCCCTAATTGTTAGTTACAACTAAAGGCATGTTTTGTATAATGTTTTCATGGCATAATTATTGTATGGTTTTGGGGTTTTCAAATTTATATTGGGGTTTTGGTATTAAATTCTTGGTTATGGTTTTCCCATATTTTAATTATGTAATTACATACTTTAATGGTGGTTTGGATAATTCGTTGCATGGGAATGGTTAATTGGTAATTGGAGTTGGTTTTGGAAACACTATGCCCCTAATATGTTTGATAAAATGCATATGATAATGTTTTTACTATATTATTGAACTTTTAATGGAACTATTGCATAGTATGGTTTGGTAATGGAACCCTATATGGTATAAATTGTTTAAATGGTATGGGATGGTTAAAATGGTAAGGTTTAGTGGTCATGGTGATTATTAATCAAACATCCTTGTGGGGTACAAGAGAACCCCCCAAGTAAACATGTTAATGAAAAAGTTGTGGGGTACATTGGATTCCCCCAAGCAAACTTAATAATGGAACACTTGTGTGGTACAAAGGATTCTCCCAAGTTAACCTGATAATGCAATCTATGGGTACATGGGAATCCATTTACATAAAAAGGTTAGCTAAGGACATTGCTTGCAAGCTATAGTCGGTATGTTGATACCACTACTTATAGACTTGGTTAATAATAATGAAATAAAAGTTTGGTTGGATGGTAATGGTCTTAATTGGGCAATCATGGCAGGGTGTGATAGCCAATCGTGAAGGTGCGAGTCCAATGGACGGACACTGGAAACTCATATTTGCTGACATGAGGGTTGGTCATAGAGACCATAAATGATACTATAAGGTACATGGGAATCCTCTAAGTACACTGTATATGTGTATCATAGAGAGCGAAAGGTACTCAAGAATCTCCTACTCTTATGGTATCTCTGGTTCGTGCGGCTATACGCATCAAGGCATATTCAGGGGGTTAAACTAGACCCATATAGTCTGTGGGTGCTTTTAGGATGGTTAAGCTACACATACCCATGTTAATGGTTTCAAAGGCATGCTAAACCCAATTCCTTTTCTTGGAATAGTTATATAAATGTATGGTTTTATGCATATGGTTGATTTACTTGGTTTTACTGGATGACATTATTTAACCCTTATCCTGATTTCATGCTAGCATTCACTCGTTAACCCATCTTCAGGTAGTTGTATCCCCACGCAATGTAGGAACCGACTATTCTACTCCTCCTCTTAGTGATCAGATATAGGATCATCTATTGGATTGAAGTAGTGAGCTTCCATATTTTAGAAGGCTCCATTTCATATCCTGGATGTCTTCACATACTTGGTTTATTTTATAGATATTGGTTTAGGCTCTTGTTAGGGGCATGTCCCAATCAGATATTATTTTTCTTTTGGTTAGAGGCCTGTGTGACTACTATGTGTTGGAATGGGTGGAATTGGTATTGGTGTCAACCTTAGTATTGGCATTGGTATTGGTATTGGGGTTGATACCATTGAACTGGATTTGTGATTGTTCCATACTTTTATGTTATGTTATGGAAAGGAACTTCATTTTTAAATTGGTTTTGTTATGATTATTGGTTGGGTTTTGGATGGTTGGACTCGTTTGGGCCCATCGCACTTATAGACCTATCCTAGAGTCTAGGATAGTGAAAATACACTTTCTTATTATATCTTCAGAGTTCATCCAACTTAGAGTATGCATTTGGTTGGTTAGGTTGGGTATCGAGGGTGGTCCCCGATCCTACTTGTACTTGGTATGCCTATTATGAAAAGTCCCCGAGATGGGTTGTGTTAAGTTGGTATCAGAGCGTTAGTTCATGGTCAATTGAGAGTCCACAAGCCATGTCAAGTAGAGTATCTTCTAAGAGTGTGTAGCACGCTACACTCATAAGAGAGAGGCTACAAGGCATTTAGGAATATTTCACTTTCCTGGTATTCTATTTTCAATCTTGGAGTCTTAGTCCTGGAATCTTCTCTAATCCTAGTTTTTTCACCTTTCAGATCATGCCTTGACGATTTGAGACACATGGTAACTCTTCTATCCCAACTAGGGACAATGTTGAAGGGACACATACTACTTAAGGGATCCATACTCGGTCTAGGGTCTAGTCCCTAATATTTCTAGAGTTTTATTATTTGCTATAAGTCCTCCACAGGGTGAGGTGACTAATGTAGAATTTTGCCAATTGATTTATGTTATTGCTCAGTTTGTTGCTACTCAAGCTGAGCGGGATGTATCTGGTGTTTCATCTGCTAAGGCAACAAGGGTTGGCCAGTTTATGAAGATGAATCCTCTTACTTTTATTGGTGTAAAGGTAGAGGAGGATCCTTAGGGTTTCTTGGATGAAAATGAGAAATTTTTTAGGGTAATACAGGCCATGAATATGGAAAGGGTGAATTTTGCTTCTTACCAGCTTAAGGATATGGAGTACCAATGATACGAGGAATAGGATAGGGTGAGAGGTAATGTTAAAGAGTAGACTTTATGGAATACTTTCTCTAATACTTTTCTGGACTGCTTCTTTTCTCAGGAGTTGAGAGAAGCAAAGGTAGAGGAATTTTTCTATCTAAGATAAGGGAAAATATCTGTCAAGGAATATGCCTTGAAATTTCACCAGCTATCAAGGTATGCTCCAAAATTGGTGTTTGATATAAGGGAAATGATGAGAAAGTTCACTTCTGGATTCTCTCGGGATTTGATCCTTGAAAGTAAAATGACATTGTTGATTAAGGATATGGACATATCTAGGTTGGTAGTTCATATGCAACAGATGGGGGAGGAAAAAATGAAATAGGATGAGTTTGGGGGAAAGACAAGGTAAGAAGTTTAGGTAATCTAAACAGGGTGGTGCTTAATATCAAGATAGTCAAGATAGTGGTAAGTGGCCAAAGAAGAAGTGGGGGGACTTTGGTTCTTTCTCTACAGTTAGTGCTCCTTACCAAAACAGTCGGGTGATAGGCTTCAGCAATGTGATCATTTTTGGGCACAGGGTGCCCAATCTCAGGCAAGTAAGGATCAATCGACCTCATCATGCCCTCCTTATCAGTTCAATGGTTGGTTGCATAGAGGTATCTATGTTAAAGAAAGGGATAGGTGTTTCAAATATGGTCAGACAGGACATATACTTAAAAACTGCCTGGTTGGTAAGGGTGCTTCGGGGTAGAGCAAGGCTCCAGGTGGTTTATCTTCTTCTCCTACACCAAAGGGTGCTGCCTCTGCATTCGTTTCTACTCATGGTACCAACGTAGGTCGGAATAGGTTATATGCTCTGGCTACTTGGCAAGAATTTGAGGCATCACCTGATGTCATTAATGGTACATTACATCTCTTTTCTCATGATATGTAAAATTTTCTTGATCCTGGGTCCACTCTCTTTTATGTGACCCCATTTGTGGTTGCGTATTTTAGTTTTTCTCTCGAGGTTATTTCAGATCTTTTTTCTATTTCTACCCTAGTAGGAGACTCTTTGGTTCCTAAGAGAGTCTATAGGGGGTGTGTAGTATCTATTGGTAGTAGGCAGACTTTGGTGGATTTGTTTGAAATTTATATGGTGGATTTCAATGTTATTCTGGGGATGGATTAGTTACACTCTTGTTACGTTTCCTTAGATTCTTGAACCCAAAAGTTTTCTTTAGGTTCCCTGGTGAACCGGTTATTGAGTGGGAGAGTGGTTCCCTAGCTCCTAGGGGGAGTTTTATTTTTTATCTTAGAGCTCAGAGATTAATCTCTAAAAGGTGTCTCTATGATCTAGTCTAGGTTAAAGCTTCTGACTCGGAAGGTCCTTCTTTATATTTAGTTCCGATGGTAAATAAGTTTCTTGAGGTCTTTCCATATGATCTACCTAGTGTTTCTCCGAATAGGGAGATTGAGTTTGGTATTGATTTGGTTTTGGACACTCATCCAATATCTATTCATCCATATAGAATGGCTCCAGATGAGTTGAGAGAACTCAAGGAGCAACTTAAAGATCTTTTGGATAAGGGTTTCATACGTCCTAGTGTATCCCCGTGTGGTGCACCAGTGTTGTTTGTGTAAAAGAATGATGATTCCCTTTGGATGTGCATTGACTATTGGCAATTGAATATGGTAATGGTTAAGAACACTTATCTTCTTCCAAGGATAGATGACTTGTTTGATCAGTTGCAAGGTGCCAAATTCTTTTCTAAGATAGATCTTTGATCTGGGTATCATCAGCTTAAGATTAGGGAGGAGGATATGCCTAAGAAAAGCTTTTCATACTTGGTATGGGAACTTTGAGTTCCTAGTTATCTCGTTTGATTTGACTAATGCCCTGGCGGTATTTATGGATTTGATGAATAGGGGTTTTAGGTAGTTTCTTGATCTTTTTGTCCTTGTATTCATTGATGAAATCTTGGTGTATTCTAAGAGTGATGTGGATCATGCTAATCATTTCCATGTGGTGTTGTAGACTTTAATGGAGCAATAATTGTATGCCAAATTCTCCAAGTGTGAGTTTTGGTTAAACACTGTAACTTTTCTTGGTCATAATTTTTCTAGTAAGAGGATCATGGTGGATCCACAAAAGGTGGTTGTAGTTAAGAAGTGACCTAGACCCACGACTCAAAATGACATTCAAAGCTTCTTGGGTTTGGCTGGGTAAATAAGTGGTTCGTGGAAGGTTTCTCGGCGATCCCATTGATTAAGTTGACTTAGAACAAGGTAAAGTTTTCTTAGTCAGATGCTTGTGAGGGGAGTTCTAAGAAACTAAAGGATAAGATAACTTCGGCTTCAGTTTTGACATTTCCTGATGGTAATAAGGGGTTTATGGTTTATTGTGATGCGTCCCGGGTGGGACTTGGTTTGTATTTTGAGGTAGCATGGTAAGGTGATTGCCTATGCTTCCAGGCAGTTGAAGGTGCATGTGAAGAATTATCCAACTCATGATTTGGAGCTTTTAGTGGTAGTTTTTACTTGGAAAATTTGGCGGCATTATTTATATGGAGTGCACGTGGACATCTTTTTTGATTATATAAGTCTACAATATGTGTTCACTTAAAAAGTTCTAAATCTCAGGCAGAGAAGATATTTGGAGCTTCTCAGTAACTATGATATAAGTCTTCACTACCACCTAGGTAGAGCTAACATGGTTGATGATTCTCTTAGTAGGTTGTCCATGGAGAGTTTAGATCATGTGGATAAGGATAAGTAGGAATTAGTGAAGGATATTCACTAGTTGTCTAATCTTGGAGTTCATCTTTTGGACTCCAATGATGGTGGTGTGATGGTACAAGAAGTTGTTTGGTCGTCTCTTGGTGCAGAAATAAAGGAGAAACAAATGCTAAATCCTATATTGATGAAAATCAAGGATTATGTAGGTGGGCAAAAAGTGTCGGTATTTGATATCAGCGGTGATGGTACCTTGTGGTCCAAGAGAGGTTATATTTTCTTGATGTTAATGGTTTACGACAAAGGATTTTGGCTAAGACACATTAATCGAGCTACATTGTTTATCTCGGTTTGACAAAAATGTATTATGATCTCAAGGAGATGTATTGGTGGAGTGGTATGAAGAGGTATATGACTGATTTTATGGGTAAACGCATGGTGTGCCAACAAGTCAAAGTTGAGCACAAGCCTGGTGGATTGCATAAAAAAATTGAGTTTTCTGAATGGAATGGGAAGTAATCAATATGGATTTCATTATCAGTGTTCCTTGGTCTCAAAATCAAATTGATTTAATTTGGGTCATTGTGTATAGGATGACAAAGTCCGCTCACTTCTTATCGGTGCGAACTAACTTTTTGGCTAAAGATTATGCACAGTTGTATCTTTATGAGATTATGAAACTGCACGAGGTATCTATTGCGATTATCTATGATTATGGTATGCAGTTTTTGTCTCACTTATGGTGGTTTTTTCATAAGGGGTTGGGTACTAAGGTTAGTCTGAGTACTACTTTTCATCCTTAGACGGATGAGCAAGCACAAAAGACTATTCAGACATTAGATGACATGCCTCGTGCATGTGTAATTTATTATGGTAGAAATTGGGTTGATCATGTACCTTTGGTAGAGTTTCTTACAACAATAACTATCATTATAGCATTGGGATAACCCCCTTTAATAAATTGTATGGTAGGAAGTATAGATCTCTTATTGGGTGGTTTAAGCTTGGTAAGGTGGATATGTTCGATCTAAATTTGGTTTATCAGGATATGGAAAAGGTGAAGGTGATTCGAGATAGGATTAAGGATGCCTAAAGTCGCCAAAATTCCTATACGGATATAAGGCGTAGAGACTTGGAATTTGAGGTTTGGGATAAGGTGTTCCTAAAGGTATCTCCCCTGAAGTGAGTGATGCAGTTTGGTAAAAAGGGGAAGCTCAGTCCCTAGTATGTTGGTCTTTATATGGTTTTGTGTAGGATTGGTAATGTGGTGTATGAATTGGAGTTGCCTTCTAGTTTGAGCTCCATTCATCTGATATTTCATTTCTCTATGTTGAGAAAGTGTCTTGGTGATCCTTCTTCGGTGGTTCCTTTGGAAGGATTGGGTATCTCGGGATCTGTCTTATGAAGAGGTCTCGATTGAGATATTTGATTGGCAGGTTCATTGGTTACGGACCAAGGATGTGGTCTCGGTTAAGGTTCTAAGGAGGAACCACAAGGTAGAAGAGGCTACATGGGAAGCGAAAGTGGACATGAAATCCAAATATCTGCATTTATTTTCTACTCTAGATATTCGTGTGAAAGGTATGTGTTCTTGATCACATCTTTGTTTTCTAACTTGGTTAAAGGTTGGAATGATATTTGATAATGCAAATGAATCATGCTTGTTTTTGACATACTATTTTTGTCATTCGGGGATAAATGATCCTAGTGGGGAGGCTAAAACACCTTGAGTTTTGAAACCTTAGAAAATTTCCTAGGTTTTAGACTCACTGCATACTATATGACTTGGGATTCCAGTCATATAATGAGGTACAATTGGTATGCTCTAGTCATATGCTAACCAGTGTTGGTTGGTGGGTTGGATTAGTTTCAGGAATAGGTATGACTTGGGTAGGTACGATTAGTATGGTGGCTAATGGGTCGTATGGTTAGGTTTTCTTTCACTTAATCTATAACTTAGTAAAATAACTTGGACCTAAGTACAAGTGGATCACCATGGGTTGTGAGATAAGGTATAAGTTATTTTGTCCAACTCGTATGTTGGGTTGTGTTAGCCCCTCTTGGTTCTGTTATGGGTAGGGGTTAAGGGTACTAGTCATATCCTTGGATACAGTTTGGCTTGCATGGTCGTATGTTGACCAGTATGGGAGTCTAAGGTGAGACCTAGGATACGAGTCAGGGTATCACTCGTACCCTAGGGTACGGATGATATGGTGGTGTTGTACCCACCTGTGGGGATTTTATGCAGTTTAATTTGGGGATAATTTGGACATTTTCCCTTATAACTCCTTGGGACCCTAAGACTTATATCACACTTGGGATATTATTTACCCTATTTTTCTAATCTAAAATACTTAAAAACACTCTCTAATTCTCTCTAAGGCTCTTGGGTGAAGAAAGGCTAGGGTTTTATCTAGAAGAGCAATTTAGGGCTTGTTTGGGTGATTTCTCTCCACCATCTTCGTAATCTACGGTATGTAATCCTCCCTCATTATTAGTTCTAGCTAAAGTCATGTTTTATACAATGTTTTCATGGTATGATTATTGTATGGTTTTAGGGTTCTCAAATATATGTTGGGGTTTTGGAATTAAATTCTTGGTTATGTTTTTCCCATGTTTTAATTATGTAATTATAGGATATAATGTGGTTTAGACAATTGGTTACATGGCAAAGGTTAATTGGTAATTTGAATTGGTTTTGGAAACACTATGCCTCCAACATGTTTGATAAAATACCTATGATAATGTTTTGACTATATTATTGAACTTTTAATGGAACTATTGCATGATATGGTTTAGTAATGGAACCCTAAATAGTATAAATGGTTTAAATGGTATGGAATGGTTAAAATGGTAAGGTTTTGTGGTCATGGTTATGGTTAATCAAACATCCTTGTAGGGTACAAGGGAATCCCCCAAGTAAACATGTTAATGAACAACTTGTGAGGCATATGGGATTCCCTCAAGAAAACATAATAATGGAACACTTGTGGGGTATACGGGATTCCCCCAAGTTAACTTGATAATGCAATCTATGGGTACATAGGAATCCCTTTACATAAAATGGTCGGCTAAGGACATTGCTTGCAAGCTATAGTCGGTATGATAACACCACTACTTATAGACTTGGTTAATAATAATGGGATAAAGGTTTGGTTGGATGGTAATGGTCTTAATTAGGCAGTCATGGCAGGGTGTGATAGGCAACCGTGAAGGCGTAAGTCCAATGGAAGGACATTGGAAACTCATGTTTGCTGACATAAGGGTTGTTCATAATGACCATTTATAATACTATGAGGTACATAGGAATCCTCTAAGTACACTGTGCATATGTATCATGGAGAGAAAAGGGTATTCAGGAATCTGCTACTCTTATGGTATGTCCGATTCATGCATCTACACACTTTGAGGCTTATTCAGGGGGTTACGCTAGACCTATATAGTCCATGGGTGGTTTTAGGATGGTTAAGCTACACATACCCACGTTAATGGTTTTAAAGGCATGGTAAACCCGATTCCCTTTCCCAGTATGGTTATATATATGTATGGTTTTTATCCATAAGGTTGATTTACTTAGTTTTACTAGGTGACATTATCTTATCCTTATCTTGAGTTCATGCTAGCATTCATCCACTAACCCATCTTCGGGTGGTTGTATACCCACGCAATGTAGGAATCGACTATTCTACTCCTCCTACTTAGTGATTGAATTCAAGATTAGCTATTGGATTAAAGTGGTGAGCTTTCATATTCCAAAAGGCTCCATTTTATATCATGGATGTCTTCACATACTTGGTTTATATTATGGATATTGGTTTTGGCTATTGTTGGGGGCATGTCCCAACTGAATATTATTTTTTCTTTTGGTTAGAGTTTTGTGTGATTACTATGGATTGGAATGGGCAGGATTAGTATTGGTGCCAACCTTAGTATTGGCATTGGTATTGAGGATGATACCATTGCACTAGAATTATGATTGTTGCATTCTTTTATGTTATGTTATGGAAAGGAACTTGGTTTTTATATTTGTTTGGTTATGGTTATTGGTTAGGTTCCAAATGGTTGGACTCGTTTGGGTTGGTCGCGGTCTTAGACCTATCCCAGAGTATGGGTTTGTACAAATACACTATCTTGTTATATGTCTAAAATTTATCCAACTTAGGGTATGTATTTGGATGGTTGGGTTGGGTATAGAGGGTGGTCCCCGGTCCTGGTTAGACTTGGGATTCCCTTTATGACAAGTCCCCAGGTCGGGTCGGGTCAAGGTCATTAGGTGTCCACAAAGCTATGTCATGTAGAGACTCTTTTATGGGTGTGTAGCATGCCACACTTATAAGGGATAGGCTACAAGACATTTGTAATGTTTCTCTTTCTTATGTTTTATTTTTGGGCTATAGAATCTAATATCTTGAATTTCCCTATCTCTGGTTTACTCATATTTCAGATCATGCCTCCTCGAAGATTTGATGTTTGTAGAAACTCTATCGAAACCATTGCCCTACCCGAGAGGAATATGTAGGGTACTCTCCTTGTTTATAGAGTACAAACCCGGTCTAGGGTCCCTGCTCTTGATTGTGCTTCTCCACCTGGGGTTCCACCAGTCCCCACTAGTCCCTCTTCAGTTTGTGACACTCATGCACAGTCATGTCAAGAAGACATCTCTAATGCAGAGTTTCGTTGCTCTATTCATCTACTTACCCAATTGGTGATATCTTAGTCTCGTCAGTCTAGTCTTGTTAGTGCTGCTTTGAGTTCTTCCGAGGTTACTTGAGTTTGGCAGTTTATGAGGTTGAATCCCCCACCCTTCTCTGGATTTAAGGTTGAGGAGGATGCTTAAGGGTTTATTGATGAGATAGAGAAGATATTTAGGATGATACCAGATACTAATGTAAAGGGTATGTAGTTTTCTACATATCAGCTGAAGGACGTGGCATATTAGTGGTATGAGGAGTGGGAGCAGTCAAGCGGAGATGATGCTGAGCAAGCAATGTGGAAGGAGTTCTCTAGTACTTTTCTTGATTGTTTCTTTTCTCAGGAGTAGAGGGAAGCTAAGGCCGAAGAGTTTGTGAACTTGAGGCAAGGTTGGATGAGTGTGAAGAAGTATGCCCTGAAGTTCCATCAGTTGTGTTGTTACACTCCAGAGTTGGTGTCTGTGTGATGATAGAATGTGGAAGTTTTCTTTGGGTTTGTCTCGTGACTTGGTATTAGAGTGTAAGGCTGCGATGTTGAACAAAGATATGGATATCTCTAAGCTTGTCGTTTATATGCAACAAGTTGAGGATGAGAAAAAGAAGCAAGCAGAGATGGGAGAGAGGTAGAACAAAAAGTTTAGGCATTCAGAGTAAGGTGAAGGTCAGCAAACTAGTAGGAGAGATGGTAGGCAGTGGAGCAAGAGGATGACTTGGGGAAATTCAGGTTCATATTCTTTGGCTATTGCTCTTTATTAGAAGCCATCTGATGATCGTCGATTTTAGACTAGTAGTGTTCCTAAGGCATAGGGTGCCTAGTCTCAGGCTAGTGGAGCTCAGCCAGCCCCGCCATATCCTCCTTGTAGATTTTGCATTTAGCTTCATCGGGGTTATTGTGATGAGGGGAGGAATTAGTTCTTTAACTGTGGTCATCTTGGTCACATACAGTGATATTTCCCTACGGCTAAGGCATCCACTGGGTCTAATAAAGTTTTGATCGCCACTTCTTTGGCTTCTGCACTAATGTGTGTTACTTCTGGTACTAGCATTGGTCAAAATCATCTTTATGCTCTTGCCTCCCATCAGGAATCTGAGGCCTCTCTTGATGTGGTCACTGGTACACTAAAATATTCTCTCGTGATGTGTATTATTTTCTTGATTTGGGATGTACCATTTCTTATATGACCGCTTATGTGACTGTGTATTTTGGTTTTGGACATGAACCCATTTCTAAACCTTTCTTCATTTCTACCCTAGTGGGTGATTCTATTGTGGCTAGAAAGATTTATAGGGGATGTATGGTTCATAAGGGACCTTTGGTGTATTTAGTAAAGATTGATATGGTAGACTTCAATGTAATCTTAGGGATAGATTGGCTTCATTCTTTCTACGCTACTTTAGATTGTTGGACTCAAAATGTCAATTTATAATTTCTTGATGAACTGGTAATCAAATGGGAGGGAAGTTCCTTAGTGCCTAAAGGGAGGTTTATTTCTTATCCTAGATCCCGGAGGTTGATTACCACGGGGTGTCTATATCATTTAGTTTAGGTTAATGATTCTAGTTCTGAGGTTCCCTCCGTGTAGTCTATCCTTGTTGTTAATAAGTTTCTTGATGTGTTTCCCGAGGATCTTCATGGTATTCCTCTCAATAGGGAAATAGATTTTGGGATTGATCTCCTACCGGATACCTATCCTATCTCTATTCCTCCATATAAAATGGCTCTGGTTGAGTTGAAGAAACCAAAAGAGTAGTTAAAAGATCTTTTTGATAAGGGTTTCATCCGTCCTAGTGTTTTCTCATGGGTGACCCTTTTCTTTTCGTGCAAAAGAAAGATGGCTCTCTTCGGATGTGTATACATTATCGGTAGCTAAATAATGTTATAGTGAAGAATAAACATCCTCTTCCTAGGATTGATGATCTTTTTGACCAACTTCAGGGTGCTAGATGTTTTTCTAAGATTAACCTCTGTTTAGGCTCTCATCAATTGAAAATTAGGGAGGATGATATGCCTAAGACTATTTTTTGAACCTGGTATGATCACTACGAGTTCTTGGTTATGTTATGTAGATTGACAAATGCTCTAACTACTTTTATAGATATTATGAATTGGGTGTTTAGACAGTTTTTGGACCTGTTTGTTATAGTCTTCATTGATGATATCATGGTGTATTCTAAGAGTAGGGAGAGGAGGATCATGCCAATCACCTTAGAATTATGTTGCAGGCTCTTAAGGATCAAAAGTTGTATGCTAAATTTTCCAAGTGTGAAGTTTCGTTGAACGTTGTGACTATTATTGGTAATGTTGTTTCTAGTTAGGGGATCATGATGGATCGATAAAAAGTTGAGGTGGTGAAGAGGTAGCCTAGACCCATGACTCTAACCAACATTCGGAGCTTCTTGGGCTTGGTTGGGTATTACTTGAGGTTTATAGAGAGTTTTTAATCTATTGTCGTACCATTGATGAAGTTGACTCAGAAAAAGGTAAAGTTCTTGTGGTACGATACTTGTGTGGGTAGCTTAGAGAAGTTGAAGGATAACTTGACTTCTACGCCAGTATTGACCTTGCCCGAGGGTACTGATGGGTTTGTTGTTTATTGTGATGCATCCTATATGGGACTGTATTGTGTTTGTATGCAACATGATATGGTTGTGGCCTATGTTCCTAGGCAGCTTAAGGTCCATGAAAGGAATTATCCGACCCATGATTTGGAGTTGGCGGTCGTGGTTTGTTCTTTGAAGATTTGGCACCATTATTTGTATGGGGTGCATGTTGACATCTATTCAGATCATAAAAGCTTCCAGTATGTGTTTACTCATAAGGAGTTGAATCTTCGACAGAGGCAATGGCTTGAGTTGCTCAAGGATTATGACATTAGTCTTTACTACTATCCAGGTAAAGCTAATGTAGTTGATGGTGCTCTTAGCAGGTTATCTATGGGGATTTTATCTCGTATGGATGAGGAAAAGCGAGGATTGGTGAAGGATATTCACCAGTTGGGTAATTTATGAGTTTATTTTTTCGACTCTCAGGATAAAGGAATAATTGTTCATGAAGTGGTTAAATCATCTCTTGGTGATGAGGTAAAGGAGAAGCAAGCCCTAGATCCCATTCTTATGCAAATTAAGGATAATGTGGGGTAGCAGAAGGTTATGTCCTTTCAGATTGGTAATAATGGTATCCTGAGGTATCAAGGAAGGTTGTGTGTTCTTAATGTTGATAGGCTGTGAGAGAAGATTTTGACTAAGGCTTATGAGTTGAGGTATATAATTCATCCAGGTTCGATAAAGATGTATTATGATTTCTAGGAAATCTATTGGTAGAACAATATAAAGAGGGATGTGGCTAACTTCGTGGTTGAGTGTATAGCTTTTCAGCAAGTGAAGGTTAAACTCTTGAGGCCGGGTGACATGTCTCAAAAGATTAAATTGCACTTGTGAAAGATGGATAAGATCAATATGGATTTTGGTGTGTGTCTCACGTGGTCTCATAACCAGTATGATTCAATTTGGGTCATTGTGGATAGGATGACTAAGTCGGCTCACTTCTTGTCCATAAGGACTACTTACTTTGGAGAGGATTATGCCAAGTTGTTTATTGAGGAGATAGTTAAATTGTGTGGTGCCCCTGTTTCCATTATTTCAGATTGAGGTATGCAATTTTCTTCTCATTTTTTGTGGTAATTTCAGAAAGGTTTGGGGACTATGGTGAGCCTTAGCACCGCTTTCCACCCTTAAATGGATGGGCAAGTGGTACAGACTATTCATACTTTGGAAGATATGCTAAGGGCTTGCTTGAGTAACTTTAAAAGAAGTTGGGTGGATCACTTACCTCTTATTTCTTTCATGTATAATAATAGTTATCACTCGAGTATTCAGATGAGGCTCTTTATGGTAGGAGGTATAAGTCTTCCATTAGGTGGTTTTAGTTTAGTGAGACTAGGTTTTTTGGTCCTGACTTGTTTCACCACGCCATGGAGAAGGTAAAGGTAATTATAAAAAGATTTAAGACTTCCTAAAGTGGCCAAAAGTCTTATGCGGATATGAAGATAAGGGAGTTGGAGTTTCCTGTTAATGATTGAGTGTTCTTAAAAGTATCTCATATTAAGGAAGTGATGAGGTTTGGGAAGAAGGGGAATCTTCATCGCTGTTATGTTGGTTCGTATCAGATTTTGACAAGAGTTAGGAATGTTGCCTTTGAGTTGGAGTTGCCTGTGAGCTTGGGTTCTATTTATCCGGCTTTCCATGTGTCGATGTTGAAGAAATGTGTGGGTAACCCTTCTTTGGTTGTTCCTGTGAAGGATGTTGGTATTTCAGATTCCTTGTCTTATGAGGAAGTCCCGGTTGAGATTTTGGATAGGCAAGTTCACATATTGAGGACTAAGGATGTGGTTTTGGTAAAAGTCCTTTAGAGGAATCAAAAGGTGGAGGAAGCAACTTGGGAAGTCGAAGAAGAGATGAAGTCCAAATATCCATTCTTGTTCCCTACATTGGTAGAAGTATTTGAGGTATGGCCTCCCTTTTATTTTTGTCGCTTCTAGCATTTATGCATGGTTTTGTGGTTGAATTATAGATTGTATTCGTGCTAATGGTGTCTTAACTTCTCATTTAGGGATGGATGATCCTGGTGGGAGGAGGGAGGGCTAATGTAATACCCCAGGTTTTGGACTTCAAAATCTTCCTTGCAATTTGAGCTCTCTGCTCAGGGTACAACTCAGGTGATGAGTCGTGAAGACTCCTCACAAGTCATATTATGCATGTCGTAGTCCAACCAATGAGGATTACCCATATTTACATCTTGATCACGACTAGGAAACCATGAGTTGTGAGCCTTGGTCACGAGTCGTTGAGTAAGACTCGTGACCAAACTGGTGAGGTGGCCTTAAGTTACTGCCCATACTATGAGTCGTGGTGATGACTCCTGACCAGTTACCACGAGTCGTTAACTAACTTGTAGTGATTGGCGACCATTTTTTGCATATTTTAAGTGGGGTTATTTTAGTCTTTTCCTTCCATCCTATTATTTTCCATGACTTAAAATCCTTTCTTTGGCCCTATTTTCATCAATTAACAAACATAAGCATTACTCTCTTCTATCTAAATTCTAAAATAAAAAACAAGTTAGGGTTTCAAAGGATTAAGCACTTAGGGTTCAAATTTGTGGTTTTCTCTCAAAATTTCTTTAGTATTAGGCATATATCTCTTCCCTAAACTTCTATTTTGTCATAACATACAATGGTTTTATATTCATGTGGTTTTAATGTTTAATTTGGAATTTGGGTTGAGGGTTTTGGATGGTTATTGTTTAAATGGTATTTCCATGGTTTACATGCATTTGTTTATGATTTATTGATGGATTTGGAACTCATTGGGTGCATGGGTATGGTAAATGAAATAGGGGTAGTGGATTCCCCCAAACTTATGAATTTTTGGTATCTGAATTGGTAATAACCTCAACCCACTTTATGAGATTGCCTTTGACACATGGCTATATGTATAATTTAACCACTTTCAAAACTATTGCATTGCATATAAAGGGTAATGGAACATAAATGTTTTTAAAGGGCCTTGGTTTCCATAGATTGATTTTTAATTAGAACTTTGGAGTCTCATAGCTATTTGATTTGGTTTTGGCCTAATGGAATTGGCTTGCAAGCATAATTAATTGGTATGACGATACCTTTCGGTAAATGCCTAAACGGATGACTCCTTGGTTAAATAGATGGGTTATGTGTAAATGTTTTAATTGGGCTTAAAGAGGGTTGTATAGCTCTCCATAGAAGGTAGAGGTCCTAGGGGGACTGATACTGAAAACCATGTTTGCCATTGTGGGGGCCTTGGTGGTCGTGTGCATATTTAACACACACACTATATATATATTTATATATAGAATGGCTGGAGTCGGGATTCCTTGGTCCTTCCTTGGATTTCTCCGATTCGTGCAACTAACATACACTGGGATCCTTCTGGTAGAGGGAGTCCAGCCCATATAGCTCATGGGTGTTTTTAGGATAGTTAGAGCTACATAGTCCAGGCTAATCATTTTATTATCATGCTAAACCTTGTTCCCTATCCCAACATCTTGTATATATATATATATAGGCATGTGTGTGAACATGTACATTGAGTTTGGACTTGATTTTGAAATATTATTATATTATCCCTACCTTGAGTTAAATGCTCGCACTAACTGCGATAAATGTCCTAGGACGCTACATTGTTTTGTAATGTAGGGTCCGAATATATTTCTTTTACTCCCGTGCAGCGTTAGGTGATCCACTTTGTTGGTTGGTTTGCGGTGAAGTAGTGAGCTTCCTTCTTTTAGAAAGTTTGGTCATTCCATTGGTTTTTTTCCATATTTTAGAATTGAAGAGATCACAGTAACATTATCATTGGCATTGTCCTTGTCATGGTCAGAGGCATGTCCTGACCTAGTTTGATATTTGGAATTGTTTAGAGAATTTTGTGGACATGTGTGGGTTGGATGGTGTCATTGACTCTTAGATCTTATTCTAGAGTTACATTAACTGTTTTGTCTTTATTATCCAATTGTCCTCCACTTAGTTATTAACTGGATTTTTCTCGATTGAATAGGCTATGGGGGTGGTATCTATTCCTCATTGCGCTTCAGATACCCATCATGAATGATAACGCTTAACTCACTCCCATGATTAAGGGGTGAGGCGGTCGTTGTCAAACAACCCAACTAGAGTTGGGATCAAATCCACAAGGACTGAATTATAGGCTTAAAATATTATCGGTGTTCTAGTTACTACAAGTTTACCCGGAATGACAATAAACAAGACATGTAAAATAAAATGGGGGGATTTGATTTGGGGATAGTTTGTCAACTAATAATGCACGGATATAACACTTTTGATTTAAAATTAAGAATAGAGAGGGTCTTGGGATCATGTCTACCTAAAGGTAAAGTGTATGGGTTAATGATGGCTTAGCATGAGTTTTAGTTGTTGATTAAAGGATAGGCTAGGTCAAAAGTCATTGTAGTCAATCTTTCAATAAAACTACAACGATTTCACCCATTGTCTCTTTCGAGCACCTAACAAGTGTGCAATTCGTAATCACCCAAAACCTCAATCTAGCATCCCTATTTCTAGGATGATGCTCTTGACATGGCTTACACTCCAATCACACTTATTTCTAAGATTGCAAAAGGCAGTAAACCATAGACTTAATTGTCCACCATTACTTTGTCCCCCTATAACCCTCTTTCAAGGATTTATGGGTTATCTTAAGTTCACCTTCGTCCCTCTTTCAAAAGATGACAAAGGGTTTTTAGAGTTTGGGGTTTTCACCCATCAAACCCATTTGGAGATTTGGAGTTTTCACCCATCAAATTCCAACTAATAAGCTCAAGTAATGGTGGAATCCATACTCAAAAACTAAAAATCATGCAAACACAACAACACCCACACACAATTACACTTTAGTTCAACATAATCCCTAGACTAAATTACTTAGCTACTCATGAACAAAGTAAAAAGAGATATACCATGGGGATTATCCAAAACATCCATTCTTCATCAAATTACTAAGAAATTAAGCCTCCAAGAGTAGTTACACACTTGCCAAATTAGGGTTTCTTGCTTTCAAATCAAAATTAGCTATGAGGTAAGCAATACCAAAAGAAGAAAGGGTTTTTGCCTATATATGATTTGGGATTCGTCCATGTGGTTTTACAAAACTTCCCTGGGGCATAATCCCGCTGAACCGCGATAGCACAAGACTGCCCGCGATAGCAGTTGTATTTTGTGACCGTGTTATGCTGATGATCTTGACTAACTGATACCGCGGATTGAGGAAAGTAGTCACGGTCATTGAGGTTGATATGGCCAGGTCTTCAACTGCACTCTTCCTTGCTCCCTTTTTTTATCATTTTAAGCTCCATTCCATATCTTTTGATCCCTTCAACTCTATGCTTGCAATGAGTGGATATTAGTGCATTTAATCACAAATAAGTCTCATTTATTCATTCCAAATAAGGTAGTATGCATGAATGTTAGTGAGAATAGGTGGTAAAATCACCACTCATCAACACCCCCAACTTAAGACCTTTCTTGTCCTCAAGCAACACCACTTCTTATTATGAGACAATTTCATATGTATGCCCTCATTCTATCACCCAATGATCATGATGACTTAAACTTGATTGCTACCACCAAAAGTTTTTTACACATGGGAAAATTGGCTTTTAATGAATCCACACATCATAAAATGGAAGAGTGAAGTATGCACTAGACTTTGAGGAGCAACCATGTAACAACTACTAACACTCTAGAAATGACTCCCGTGTTGACTACAATCATGCTATACTTCCATTTATCTCATTGCGCGGAATATGATAAAATCACCCACCTCAACTAGTTCACATGCCTCCTCATAAGAAAGGAAAAATTCACATACCTAGTTACCAATCATGCAACAAGGAAATTAAGTGCAACCACTAACTCTCTCAAGAAATTCTCCAAGTTAACAAATACCATGTCATAGGCTTGCCCCTATTTTCAATCACCACTACAATGACCACATTTGGTTGAGAATCACAAAAGGACTTTTTGAGCTTGTAATGTAGGTTTAGGGTAGGGTAGGGTAGGGTAGTATATTAACTTGGGACAATAAAGGCTAAAACCTCCTTGAACTTATGCATCATAATCCTTTTATGCATTACTATTTGGGTCACTTCTTTTTTCTTTACTAATTTGTATACTTTGCCCCTTATGATGAACTCACATGCTCTTTGCCTTTTTTTCTTCACTCTGTTTGCATGCAATTAAAATTTATTCATTTTATTCTGTTAATGGATTTTCTCTTTCTTCAAAGCAAAATGCTTACTTGTTTAAGCTCGTAGGCACTTTCTTTCGACTTCGTGGCTCAACTGCACTTCTTTGTCTTTCCACCACCCCCTACTTAGGATTTTAGCCTCAATTTGTATTATTAAGTTCAAGGAGAATAGGGTTCAAGAGAGAATTAATAGAAGGGTCATTGCTTGTAATGTGTTTGCCAATGTAAAGTCCAAAGGCTCAAAGAGGGTGAAAAGGGGTAACTCCTATGTAGTGGGAGTCTTTTTAGGCTAAAGTGGTCATCCAAAATCATAAGATGGCCTATGATCATTTTACCAACCAATTACAATCAAAATTTAGCTTTGAAAGACTAATGGGGCAAGTTCTAGATGGTACAAGTACACGTGAGATGAAGACAATTAACCTCACACACATGGCATACGAATGTTGTCAAAGGGGTTCAATTGTTCTACCCGCTCGAGACAAAGGTGGAGAATTCATTATTTTTCCCAAGTCAACTTTAGGAGTCATAAAAAGAGGGAAATTTTTGTCACAAAGTTGCTCACGTCCATGCCTTCGAATTTTGCAAAATTTTTCGACGGAGGCTGTTGTTTGCTTTTGTATCTGCACCACACATAATTTTCTAATCATGGCAACCATCCAAGCTATTATCTCACATTTTAAATTATAGTACGAGCGACCAACCATATGGTTACTCAGACTTCACCAATGGATATGAATATAATCCTAGATCATCAACGCTATAGGTACTCAGACTCTCCTTGCATTTTATGGCCTCGATGCCATGGGTACTCAAAATTTCCGTACACCTATAGTTGGAAACCCAATCATGATGGAAAGGCTCGTTTATTAAAACTTAAACTAAAATAGCAAGCTAAGAACAAATTAACTAATACATGCAAATGTAGACACCATCAGAGTGCTCGAATATTACAACCCAAATAAAACTAAGAATCATCCAAAAGAGAAGAAAAGTATGCAGAAATATCAGTAATGTAGACCCACATTAAATGAATAAGGATACACCCCAACTGAATGGATAGCAGTTTCCCCACTTCATAAATAATCAAGGATAAAAGAGATAAGTGTGCTCCCTGTAACTGCATCAAGGGTTGCTTTCACTCTCCAATTTTGTATCATCACCATTTTCCTCAAGATTAGTCCACTCGACTGGGGTCTCATCATCACTCTCCAGATAAGAGGAAGGAAGTCTATCTCGGGGTTTTAGGACCTTCCATAGACCCTTCACCCCCTTCCATATCTTGATAAAGAACACATCTCTCTTCTTCTCTCTTGTAACTATTTTTTCATGTTCAATCCAAAGGTCTCGGTGTGACTCCGTCAAAGAGGAGTAGGCTTTCTTAAGCTTAGAAATGGTAACCTCTTGATTATTTTAGTCCTCCCTTTACTTCTCATAATCGGCATATGACATATATGAAATATGGATAGTGGAAGGATCTCTCGGTCCTTGGGGCAAATAAGACACAAGTTCTTTGATGGTTGCAATATTTACTCCAATCTCCTTAAAAGGTGCCAAGGTGGTTGGCCTATGAGACTCAAGCTCACTGTATGCCAGCTCTTCCTAGTCGATATTTTTTTTCTTTCTTTTATCGGGTGCGCCTTCTCCTCGAATCCTCAAATGGTAGATGGGGGCCCTAGGTCGCACCCATGTATCACTAGAATATTCTTCCACCCCTTATTTCCTGCAAAGATCAGTAATCAAAGAGGGGAAAAAGATATATGTACCACCTTGTTCTTGAAGTGATCTATTTCATTGACCACGAGTTGACCAATATCCAATAGGATTTCATCTAGAATACAGGAAACCGTCTGAGAACGTAATTCTGGGATTGTTGTCATATGGGTGCAAGGATAAAATTGGCTACAAACGATGTGCACCCATATCCAAGCCTCGGAAGTTAGGTCGTTCATGTGGATGTTGCTTTTTGTCTTGGTCCAAGTAAAATCCTTTTTAGGGCATAGCCGTTGTGCCAATCAACTCCCCGATTTACACCCCTTTGCTTGGAATTCACCCATGTCTTCATGTTTGAGCTCATAAATATCATTAATTTTCTTACCCCTAACTTTAATCGTTTTGCCTAGAATCTTGACAGACACATTGATTGGGTCCAAAAAATACACTTCACTGATGTTGGCATAAAATTTGTAGACCCATTGTTCATTTGCAATGCATGGGTATTGGGGAAATCATTGCCACTCTATGGCTTCAATTTTGTCATGAAATGTGGGTAGTTTCTCCGACACATTCTCCAAGCAAATTCCTCTTTCCGGGAGAAGCTTTGTTCTCGATAGATCAGTGTAGTAGTGAGTGTGACACTCGGGTACCATGAATCAAATGTGATCATAGTGAGTGTGACACTCGGGTACCATGAATCAAATGTGATCATACTTGTCCATGAGGTTGTCCTGGAAGCACTAGGAACACATTATATTAATCAATGCCATTTTAACATGCAAATTACACCACATTGTTCATTAACGCTCATTAGAACAGGAGCTTGATGGTGCTGAGTTAAAAATTAGAAGCGTAGGATTTTTGGCATGGCAGGAAACTAGAGTCGAATACTGTGATCGTGAACCATGATTGTGTTTGTGATGCCGCGATCGCGGTCATCCAACCACAGTCGCAATACCTGAGGCTGCTTTTATGCCATCTTCTTACGTTTAGATTTCTTCTAATTTTTAGGTTACTAGAAGGCTCTAAAATATGGATGTTTAGGGAAAACAATCGAGCAATGCTAATAAGTGTTTGAATGCCCTTTAGAATGTAGGTACCCCTATTGAAAGTTTATTTGGGCAAAGTGTCAAACACATAGTGTGCATATTTTATTTGTCCATATTGTACATACATTATTGGGTTTCAATATGTCGTAATTATGTGCACACCTTATCTAAGCAGCTAACATCACACCACTCCAAGTATGACAACATAGAAGTAATAACAATCAAAGCTTTAGGCCCTTTCTTAAACATGCATTAGAGGGCGGATTTTCAAAAATTAAAATACAGATTCATGACACTTACCTCAGTTGTGATGAAAAAGGGTGCAAGGATACTGTTTGAAAGTTTACAAACTTGGCCAGAAATTTACCCAAATTAGAGAGTACAATTTGTAAAGGGAGTGTGGGGGAAATAAGGCAAAATGAGGGGTTAAATGACTAAAGTGACCATGATCGCGGTCAGGTGTCCGAGATCGCGGACACCCACATCACTACAATCGCGATTGGGGACCGCAATCATGGTAACTGAGAGCAGTTCTGCTCCCCTATTTTACCCTATTCAGTTGTTTACCCAATTTTCACAATTTTTCCCTTATTCAGTTTTCAATTCAGAATTACACATTTTTCCTTTTTCAAGATCATCCAATGCACTCCATTGTTCCACAAATTCAAGGGTTATTCATATCCAAAATATAACATCTATTCTATAAAAACATAACAAAAAAGGATATGAGCCACACTCATGGAATTTGTGGGTTGCCTCACACCTTGCGCCTTAGTTATCGTCATGGAACGACGTTTTCCTAACTTTACTCTCAAGGTGAGTCTTTAAAACCCTCCTCATTCTCCTTCTTATTTTCAACATCCACCACGAATACTACTTTAAACCCCGCGGTTTGTTTTTTTGACTTGCAAATTTTGAAAGTGAATTCATCCTCCTGCACCCTAAATTTCATCTCCCTTTTCTCTAGATCGACAATAGCTCCCTCGATGATCAATAAAGGATGGTCAAAGATGATAGGTACCTCTTTGTCCATTTCATAATCCAATATCACAAAGTCCGCTGGGAGTATAAACTTATCTACTTTGACAAGGACATCAAACAAAATACCCACGGCTTTTTGATGACCAGTCCGCCATGAGAAGTCGCATAGAGGTCGGTGTAGGGGTATCCAATCCGAGCTTTTTGTAGATAATGAAAGACATTAAGTCGATTCTCTCACCAAGGTCATATAGAGCTCTTGCAAATTCATGTGTCCCTGCTCAACGGTTATTAAATGCTCTTGGGTAATCTTTCTTTTCCATAACCTTGTTATCCATGATAGCACTACACCCATGAGTTACCTCAATAGTTTCACCTTTAATAACATTCTTTTTAGACATCAACTTTTTCATTAACTTAGCGTATCTCAGAATCTCTTAGATTACCTTAAGCAACGGGATATTTATTGAGAAGTTGCTAATTTTTGCCATAAACTTCCTCAATTTGTCACCTTTCTTTTTTTATGCAATATTTAAGGGAATGGGGGAGGAACTTGGATGGTTGGCCCTACGTCACCTTGTGGCTTTCTAACTTCTAACACTTCTTCATCACTTTCCTCGATCTCTTTCTCATCATTTTCTTCTTTTCTTTGGGGAATTACCTCCTTTGCTTTATCCTTTAGTAAATTCTCACTCAAGTTTTCTATAAAAGGCTCATCAATTACCTTCCCACTCTTTGTGACAATTTTTAGAACTTGGGAATCATTCTTTGGATTAGCAATCATGTCACTAGGGAGTTCACTATAGGCCTAGAATTTAGTTGCATGGAGATTTGCCTGACTTGGGTATCCAGTTGCTTAATAGAGGTAAATGAGACATCAAGGTTTGAGAAAGTTGAGAAAAATCACCTTTTAACTCATGGACTATTTTGTCTGTTCCTTCCACTCTATTCAAGATCCTTGGCAATACATCCTCGGTCTTGAATTTTTCGGGGTCAATGATATTTGACTCTTTGGATTTGGCCCAATCATGAGGAGGAACATAACTTTCATAGTCTCATTCCCGATCTTTCCAATCTCTATCCCTCTCGTGGTCCATCCAACCTTGATTCCTACCTTGCCTTTGATAGATGGGGCGGGAACCCTCTGAGTAGTTAACCAAATATTAAATTTTCTCATCCAACTTCTTTTTGTCTTCATCATCTTCATAAGATTTTGATGCTATGGCATTGACTGCTTTCGCGGGTGCACCCATAATATACTTTGTCAAGATTTCAAGTTGGGTCATAATTTTTCCATGTTCTCCTCCTATTATGCATTCCGCTTTCTTTGTTCATTATCGACCATGGAAGTAGTAGAAAAAATCTTTGTATCTTCGGTTTCTCAGGTATGCCAACCCCAATTTTTCTTTGAAACTTCTCCAATCAATAGAAAGGCCGCGTGGTGGTGCAACTACACTAGGGAACCACCTGCCGTATTATCTATCATTATTTTGTTTAATGGATCAAGGGCACGGTAGACGATCTTGAGAACCATTTTCTTCGAGACTTCATGATTTGGGCATTGAGAAAGCTTACCGTTAAACATCTCCCAAGCTTCAAACAATAGCTCTCCATTCATTTGTTGAAAATTCACAATCTCATCCCACTTTTGAAGCATTTTTTATGGCGGGAAATATCTATTAGGAAACACTTTAGTAAGATCATCCCAATATGTAATTGAGCTGAGTGGAAGTGAGCGAAGACATGAAACTGCCTCTCCCATTGATGAGAATGGGAAAAGGCAAAGATGAATGGATTCTTGAGTAATGTATCCTATATTGAACGGTGCACACACTTCCACAAATATATTTGGGTCCTTAAAGGTTTTACCTCCATACAATCCTTTTATTTGAAATATGTGAAGCATGACGTTAGTCATATGGAAGACTCTGTTCCCATTAGTTGGTGGGATACGGATTGCACTTGTTTTCCCTACTTCATTTAGTGATCCATCATCATCTAGAGGGGCATCAAATAAGAAATAGCTATGAGGTAAGCAATACCCAAAGAATAAAGGTTTTTTTCCTATATATAATTTTGGATTCGTCCAAATGGTTTTACACAATTTCCCTAGGGCATAATCCCGCTGAACCGCGATTATGAAATACTATTTATGACCATGGTTGTGTTCTATGACTGTGTTATGCTGACCATCTTGACTGACCGAGACCACAAATTGAGGACCGCGGTCGCGGTAACTGAGGCTTATGTGGCCAGGTCTTCAGCTGCACTCTTCCTTACTTTCTTTTTATCATTTTAAGTTGTATTCCACATATTTTGATCTCTTCAACTCTATGCCTACAATGAGTGGATATCAGTGCATTTACTTACAAATATGTCTCATATATTCATTAAAAACAAGGAAGTGTGCACAAATATTAGTGAGAATAGGTGGTAAAATCACCACTTATCAATAACTAGGCCTAGAGTCGGGTCATGACAGGTAGATGTTTGCCTTAGGTTGGGTTCTCAAGACTTGTAGTTATATTTATCACTCCTTTTATGATAGGAGTACTATAGAATAATGCTCCCTTTAGAGATAAATGATAAGCAGACTACTTTGAGAGATTCGTTATTAGGATCGGGTTGGCTTGATCTCTATATTATATTTGATATCTTTGGTATCCTTGGTAATTCGATATTTTGGCCTTAATTGTAGTTTTCAGCATAATAAAAGGAACCTTGACCTTTTTTAATGAATTCGAACTTCTAAAGTGGGGAAAAAGGACTAGATAGACATGCATTAAATAAAAAATCTAGATTGTTACCTTGTATGGCATAATTAGTTTCGATTTGAGTCTAACACCTAGTGTTACTGATTATTATCTATTAGTACTAGTTTGAGTTCAGTACTTGATATTACTAATTTTTCTTTGTTAGTTCTAGTTCTACTCCAGCATTCATTATTATTAATCTCTGGTTAGAAAGTTGGTTTGGTACTGGTATGATTTATTATTTTGACTGTGGAGAAATATACGGTGTTCTTATCATATATCTTGCCTTATTTTCACACTTCTATTGTTCTAGGTTATATATGGATATTATTTTTTGTTTGCAACCACCATGCTTATATGGGTTCAGTTGATTTTTTTATTATTGTATGTACCTGTTGGGCTTATGTTGGTCCAATTAGCTTATAGATGGACATATATTTTTTCTCTTGAGTTATTTACATTTGATTCTCGCATCTTCTTATCATAGCCTTATTATTTCCACTCTAACTCCTCATTTATTGCCTTTTAGTATAGATTTACACTTTATTCTGCTTTTACTTTACTTGAGCTCAGTCAGCCTATGATGCCTACTGAATATCTTATGTTTTGGTACTCCTACTACACTTTACATTCTTTTCACTAATACAGATCCTAGTATGAGTCATTTCCATTGATGTTGACTTGAATCGAAGATGCTAATCAGAAATTAGGCTGAGCTTTCAATATCTGAAGCTGATCAATCTCCTTTTGTCCTAGTGCTAGTCTCACATTATATCTTACAAGACTATTTTGTTATAATGACCCTTTAGGTTATTTTCTCCATTTCCATATATTTCTATATTTTGTGCTTTTCTATAATAGAAATAGGTCATTTATGAGTTTCTAAGGCCATCAGTTTAGTTCCCAGGCAGTTCGTTTTCATTTTAGACCATTTTCTTATTTTGGACCTTTTGTAGTTAACAAATTAGTCTTCGGCCAAAACTTCTAGTAAATAACCTTAGATAAGAATTTTGACATTTTTGTTAGCCTTGGAAAATGGAATTTAGGATAGAGTGCCTTTGGTTTGGGTCTCGTGGCTTCTGGGCTCGATTTGGGCTACTAAATGGATTTTGATAAAAAGGAATATTTGGTACAGGTCCTACTTTTTATCAAAATAACCTCTATTTGATATTTTTATGGTCTTGTTGAGTTCATAATATCAAATTTGGTGGGCCAACAGAGTTTATTTTGATTCACAGATTCCTAACGAATCTCAAGGACCCATAAGGAGAAATTCCTAACTTGGCATTTTGTGGATGTATCAACACATGGTGTAGGACTTGGTTGCTCTTCGCATTTATGGGGAGTTGGACGTGCTAAAAAAGGTTCAAGTTTTTTTACTATCACATTTGCGATCCTCCTCTTGCATTCGCAAAGAAGGGATAATCTGACCCGGTACAATTCTCTTCTTCGCGAGTGGTGGGATCTTGCATTTGTAGCGGGGGTCCTACATTTAAGATGAAGGACCCCTGTCCTATTTGTTGTTGTCTTCCCAAACATCCTACTTTTTTAGTCTTCAATACACCATTGTTTGACCATAAAGCTTGGGAATTATTAGTATTTCATCCCATTGAACTTAGGTACGCTATTTTATCTTTCCTTAGTCATTTCCCCTTTTATACCCCTATTTTTTCCACCCCAAAACCCAATAATTCTTGATTATGGAGTTTATTTTTCATTAACCTTGTGAGCTAATTTTGACTCTGATTTGGACCCCCAAGTGTGTTCATATTTTGGGCTTTGTTATCCTTCGAGGAACCTAATGATGGATTCAATTTCTAAATTCCAATAATGAGTCCTATGGGCCTATATTGACCCAATTCTCATCCCAGATTATTATATTACAAAATGGGCCTTATTTTACATATAGTGATTAGTAGATTATATTTATGATTGCGTAATGGTTTTTAGAGATTAAGGAGTGGGTACGAGAAATTCGTGGATGGTTCAAGGTGATGATTCAACCACGAGCTAGGCTAAGGTCTACTATTTTATTTGAGATTGTGTATTGTATAGACTGTATATGGGTGGGGATTTATAGGATATCTTGTCATTTTTGATGTCTCGGCCTTCCTTGGGTGATTTTAGTATAGAATAATAGTTTGAACCTTAGTTTAGAATGCCTGCTATAGCAATAGGGTTGTGTTAGGATCACTTATATACTTGTTATCATTTTAGGTTGATATAAGTAATCCTATTCGTATCTTGTTGTCGATATTTGACATATTTAGGGGAAACTTTAGGATAAAATGGTAGTTTGAGCCTTAGCCTAGCATACCCTTTATATTTATATGATTGTGTTAATATTGATGGTATACTTACTTTGAACTTAGGTTGACACTTGTAATCTTAAGTGTAGGGTTTTGGGTAGTACCTTTCTATAAAGATGATATTCATTGGCTAGATTATCCTTGTAGCATGATACCAACTTTATGAGTTATGATCTTAATATCCTTTTACTTTAGATATATTATTGGGCCTAAGGCTTTGGTTGCAAGACCAGTTTGACATCAGGTTTGTTTTTGTGCTCTGAGAGAGTTATGATTTTAATTTATACACACTTGAGTTCTTACATTTCTATAGTTTGGATACCGGTGATGGCATGTATATATTTATATGTTCTTATGCTTATTTTGTCGCATGATTCCAACTAAAACCTTGGTTTTACTACTATTTTCCTAAAAGGGATTTATTTCTACCTTTCACTTTTAAAATTGATTTTTAAATAGAGGTCGTACCACCCTTATCAATGGTTCATGATCTTTTAAACTTAACATACTATTTTGTAAACTCAAACCAAGGTAGATTCTGGTCCATTTTCAATCTACCCATTTATCACTATTTACTATTCTGGTCAAGAAAGATTTTTACTATTTCTGCCCCATCCTATCATTTTGGTTTCAATTTGTTCTGGGGAAATGGATTTTATAAATTGCTACTTGTTTAGTATAAAGTAGATACATATTGGTTGATTATTGAAAGTCTTAGTTTGGAACTATGTAGTATGTATGGATATCCCTAGTGTAATACCCCAAACTTTTTTTGAAGTCTAATTTAGTCTCCAGAAGATTTAGGGATAACTTCCTAAGTGAATGATGTTTAAATCAGATAGAATTTCCCTAATTTTGACTTTTTATCATATAAGAAATTGAATTAGCTTTCCAACAATACCAAGTTCTTCCAAATCTGGTATCAGAGCAAAAAGTTATGGATGTTTTACAGAGAACTGTCGAAACCGCCCAGAAGCGACGATCAGGCTGACAGACCATCGAGCTAGTGATGAACTGTCGCCTAAGCCATCATGACTAAGGTAGTGAACCCATCTTATGGCCAAGTGCGATGGTCAAGACCGATGGACCATTGAGCTAGTGACGGACCGTCGCCCAAACCATTGCAAACGAGGTGAGAAGTTCAAGTTCTGGCCAAGTACAATGGGATGGACCGACGAACCGTTGAGCTAGCGACGGACCATCACCCAAACCTTCGTCACTTTCGATCAGCGATTTTAATTTATTTTTAAAAAGGTATTTGGGTCTTTTTCCACCCGTTTTAACCCCTAATTATACCAGACCACAGCTCATAACTTCTTTATTTATACACAACACCAAATTAGGGTTTCTCTCAAAGATCAATCTCCAAGAGCAAGAAACCCTAGGTATTTCATTCCAAGTCAAGAATTCAAGCTTTTCTCCACCAATTTTCAAGAAATCATCCACCCAGGTATGTTTAGTGTTGATTCATGGGTTCCTTTTACCCCTCAAGCTCAAGAATCATATTTTAAAATCATGAATTATGAAACCCATATTGTGGATTAATTATAATCATGTTTATGTTGTTGTGTGACTTTCAAGATGGAAGCTTTAATATGTTTTCATGAAATTTGTTAATGTATGGATTGAAATTGAAAAAAATTGAGTTGAATAAAGGAACTTGATATATTAAGTTGATGTTCATTCTTAAGCCCTAAGTTATGCATACTAGATGTTTGATAAAATACCTAAGAGAGTAAGATTTATGCTTATTGACTTAATAGGGCCTAAATGATGAATCCATGCTTTATCCTTATTTTTAAAATGACTCTCATGCTATTGTGATACATTGAAATTATTGGATGGAATGCCCATGAGACTAGAATTATGTAACTATGATATATTTGAATGCATTCCTATTCATGTACAAGAGTATGAGAACCAAGTACTTCATGAAACTCCCAAGTGATTGTATTATAAAGTATTGATTATGGTCATGCGTTCAATAAGTGTCATGTCTTGTTAGTTTCATGCTATTGAGTCCTGGGGGTACTTGTACCCAATGATTTAGCTGTGTTCCTAGAGACAGTGTCAGTTTCATGATAATCTTAGTCAAGCCATGATCAGTAGAATTCAGTTAGTTGCTTCCTTTCTCCCCCCATTCTCTCTCTCCTAAGTTCTCTCTCTATCCCCTTCTCTCTTCCTTCCCCGATTCCCCTTCTCAGCACTTCTATCGCCGATGGCACTAGGGTTTCTGCTTTCTCGACTTCGGCGATGGTGTAAGTGGGAAGCACTGGACATTGCTCAGAAGATGCTTCAGTGACTCTACCCGATGACATTCAGGTGACAGGAACACTATTCTGGAGATACTACTTTGGCGACCAATTTCTATCGCAAATTTCCATAATCCAGCGACTCAACCAAGTATACGGACACAACCCAGCTTCGATCAGGTGTACGTGATCCATATTTTCTAGTAGTGTATAGCTTTCTTGATTTTTAAGGTCTGCTACTTGTAGTGTTCTTCACTATTCTTATTGGGATTCCTGTTTCGTAGCATCTTGGCTGATTATGTGGTTGTGTATGTCGAATTTTTTGTTGATTGGTTACTTTGTAGTAGTGTTTTTCGTGTGAATCTTTTTATTGTTCTTAGTAGTTTTAGAGTGTGTTACCTTATCTGAATACTGTTACTTGAGGTACTAGCATATACATTAATTGTGGTAGTATTAGTTTCCGCTATTGACTATTGTTTATCAAAATTTGCGTTATATTATTGGTTTTGTTGCTCTCTATCTATTATAAATTGTTGTCTGTACCCCTAGATCCTTTATTGGCTTCATTTTAACTAGTGTGCCCTTCCTTATCTTGATCCCCCTTTGTTACATAGTAGCTGTAATTGATGATGGTAGACTAGGGTTATGTCATAGGTCGGGGTCGAGGTCAGGGTTAGGAGGTGTTGGGTCTGGGTTGAGGTTTGTAAGGTTGGGTCTGGGTTGGGTCTAGGATTAAGTTTAAGGTTAGGGACTAGGAGTAGTAAGGTTAGGCGGGTAAGAGAGCTTCTAGGTTGCGAGTTGGGTCTTGGAACATCGGTAATTTATAGGGTAAGTCTATAGAGCTGGTGAAGATTGTTAGAAAGAGAAGGGTTAGTATAGCGTGTGTTCAAGAAACTAAATTGGTAGGCACTAAAGCAAGAGATATGGATGGATATAAGTTGTGGTACTCGGGTAGCGTGAGATATAGAAATAGGGTAGGTATCTTAGTAGATTAAGATCTTAGGGAGTAGGTGGTAGAGGTAAAGAGAGTTAGTGATAGATTGATGTCTATTAAGTTTATCATGGGAGGGTCTACGGTGAACGTTATTAGTGACTACGCCCCGCAAGTAGGTTTGGAAGAAGAGGAGAAAAAGGAATTCTAAGAGGTTTTAGATGAGGTGGTGAGGATCATCTCGAGCACTGAGAAGGTTATCGTGGAAGGGGATTTCAATGGGCATATTGGGTCTTTGTTGAGAGGGTATGATGATGTGCATGGCGATCTCAGTTTGGGTGAGCGGAATGAAGGAGGAGCTTCTATGTTGGATTTTTCTAGGGCTTTTGGGTTGTGGATAGGAAATTCGAGCTTTTCGAAGAAGGAGGATCACCTTATTACATTTCGTAGTTCAGTGACCAAGACTTAGATAGACTTTTTGCTTCTTATAAAAGGGGATAGAGCGCTATGTAAAGTCTGTAAAGTCATACCTATCGAGAATATTTTGACTCAAAATAGGTTGTTGGTGATGGACTTGGTTATCAATAAGGGCAAAAAGAAGAGAAGTGGGGAGGCATGACCCAGGATTAAGTGAGTTAGCTTAACTTTGGCTAGTTCTTTGGAGATGGAAGAGAAGTTGAATAGTAGGGGGGCTTGGTAGAGTAGAGGGGGTGTGGATAATATATGTGAGATGACTGCCAGTTATATTAGGGAGACCGTTAGAGAGGTGTTGGCTGTCTCAAGAGGTTGATCTAGCAAACATCAAGGAGACTGGTGGTGGAACGAAGAGGCCAAGAAAAATGTGGATTCTAAGAAGGTAGATTATGCTAAGTTAGTTGGGAGCAAGGATGATGAGGAAAGTTAGAAGAATAAGGAGGAGTATAAGGTAGCTAGAAGAGAGGATAAGTTAGCGGTTACGACGTCTAAGACAATAGCTTTTAAGAGTTTGTATGCGGCTTTAGAGGAGAAAGATAGAGATAAAGAGTTGTATAGGATGGCCAAGTCTAGGGAACGGAGGGCTCGTAACCTTGACCAAGTGAAGTGCATCAAAGGAGAGGATGGTATAGTGTTGGTTGAGGATGCCCTCATTAGGGAGAGGTGACAGTTCTATTTTCATAAACTTTTGAACGGCGAGGGTGACAAAGGTTCTGTGTTGGGAGACTTGGAGATATCTGAGGAGGGTCACGATTATAGTTCTTTTAGGCATATCAAGGTTGAGGAGGTCAAAGGAGCTATTCGCAGGATGCGGCGGGGTAGGGTGACGGGGACAAATAAGATTCCAGTAGATTTTTGGAAGATCACTAGCGGGGCAAGTCTGGAGTGGTTGAAAAGGTTGTTTAACATTATTTTTAGCGCTTCTAAGATGACTGAAGCATGTAGGTAGAGCATAATGATTCCAGTGTATAAGAATAAGGGAGACATTCAGAGTTGTAACAACTATAGAGGTATTAAGTTGTTGAGTCATACTCTGAAGGTTTGGGAAAGGGTGGTAGAGTTGAGGATGAGGAGGATCATGAAGATCTCTGAGAATCAGTTCAGTTTCATGCATGGTCGCTCGACCACTGAGGCCATTCACCTTGTGAGGAGATTAGTGGAGTAGTTTCGAGAGAGGAAGAAGGACTTGCACATGGTGTTTATTGATCTACAGAAGGCATATAACAGAGTTCCCAGGGAGATTCTATGGAGGTGCTTGGAGGCTAGAGGGGTTCCCGTGGCGTACACTAGTTCGATTCACAATATGTATGATGATGTGAAGACTCATGTGAGGATGGTAGGTAGACATTCAGAGTACTTCACATTTTTGATAGGGTTGCACCAGGGATCGACTCTTAGCCCATTTCTATTTTCCTTAGTGATGGATATTTTCATGCGACATATTCATGAGGAGGTGCCTTGGAGTATGTTATTTGCAGATGATGTGATTTAAATCAACAAGACTCGGGGTGGAGTTAATGATAAGTTGGAGATTTGGAGACAGACGCTTGAATCTAAAGGTTTTTGTTAAGTAGAACCAAGACAGAGTACTTGGAGTGTAAGTTCAGTGATATGTCGCAAGAAGATGGAGTGGTTGTGAAGCTAGACTCTTAGGCCATCCAGAAGAGGGAGAGTTTCAAGTATCTGGGGTCCATAATTCAGGGTAATGGTGAGATTGATGAGGATGTCATGCATAGTATTGGGGTAGGGTGGTATAAGTGGAGGCTCACTTCGGGAGTCATTTATGATAAGAAAGTGTCCCCGAAGCTTAAAGGTAAGTTCTACAGAGAGGTAGTCCGAATTGCTATGTTGTATGGAGCGGAGTGTTGGCCAGTTAAGAACTCCCACATCCAAAAGGTGAAGGTGGCAGAGATATGAATGTTGCAATGGATGTGTGGACATACCAGGAAAGATAAGGCGACGAATGAGATTGTTCGGGAGAAGGTGGGAGTTGCCTCAGTGGATGATAAGTTGCAAGAACTGAGGGTACGTTGGTTCGGGCATATGATGAGGAGGGGACTTGATGCTCCAGTGCAGAGGTGTGAGACTCTGGATATGGATGATTTTAAGCGGGCTAGAAGTAGATCAAAGAAATATTAGAGGGAGGTAATTAGGCATGATATAGAGCAATTACAGCTTACAGAGGACATGACCCTTTATAGGAAGGTGTGGAGGACGCGGATTAGGGTAGAGGGTTGGGGGTGGGAGCGCGGCGGGAGTAATAGGGGAGTGCTCTTTTGGGTCTGGAGTTTCTGGTTCATAGTGTTGTGGCTGTAGTTTTTGGGGCTAGTGTTGTTGGCTTTTTTGCATCCCGTACTAGTTTATTATACACTTATCTTTTGTGGTTTTTATACTGTTAGTTTGTTTTGTGTACCATACTAGTTTATATGCGCTTACTTTATGTATTGGTTATACTGTTATTTGTCCTAAGTCGGGGGTCTATTGGAAATAGCCTCTCTACTTCTCTTAAGGTAGTGGTATGGTCTACGTATACTCTACCCTCCCCAGACCCCACTAGGTGGGAATACACTGGGTATGTTGTTGTTGCTGTTGTACATGACTCAGGAAAACTCAGCAAATTCAGTATCAGTCCAGAAATTTCAGTAATCTCAGTAATCCAGTCAGTTATCAGATCTCAGTTATATTCCGTTAGTCAACGGAATTAAGTAAACTCAGTACAGTTCAGTCCAATATATTCAATTTAGTGTCTATTCAGATAGGAGTAGGATTTAACACCGAGTGAGCCCAAGGATGGGAACTTACCTTCGAGTAGAGGGTGTGATTCTTAGAAGAAATCCTTGCGCTCAAGAACTACGTAGCCATCGTAGGTTAAGACATCAAACCTTCTAGATGAGGGTAGATGAGGTGTCTTAACCTATTATATAAGGTTCCCACCGTTCTCCTTAGAGTACCTATTAGATGAGGGATTACTCACAGCTTGTCCTTACCAGTGGTGCGATATTGACACCCTTCCAATTGGGGAAAGTTGAATTTTGGATTTTGCGACTGAAAATCCACATTTGATTTTTCAATAGATTTCAATAGAAAGGTAAGAGAAAGTTTTGAAAATTATGAGTTTTGAGATAGACTCAATCGAAATTGAAAGGATGAATCAAACCCAATCAAAAGGGAAGAAGAATTAGGATTTCTTTGACTTTTAGGAAAAATTAAGGAAAACAGAACTCAAGGTGCAAGTACGATAAAAAGAAGTTCAGTAATTCGGGAAAGTTTCATCTATTTTGTATTTGTAGCATTTTGGCGATATGGCCGAGTGGTAAGGTAGAGGACTGCAAATCCTTTTTTCCCCAGTTCAAATCCGGGTGTCTCCTGATCAACAAAAAACTAGAAATCTCTTCTTTTTTCTGTTGATATAACCCGTCAAATGATTCCCCAGCAGAAGCAGAGAAGGCAGACTGTTGATACTTGTTTGATTCTAAATATCTGGCCTGGGGTTTTTTTCTAAAAAATTGAAAATATCCTTGCATTGCATATTTAGGCTTAGTCTAGGCTTCAAGGAAATATTCTCATTCTCAGTAATAGAACTCAAATAGTTCCATCAGAATCTAGACTTTCAGATAAAGTCACTCAGTATCAGTTACATCAGTTATCAGTAACTCATAATATCAGTATTCAAACTCAGTAATTAGTATTACCATGAATTCAGTTACAGTTACTTATTCATGCATGTATTCGCACGTTCATGTTATACAGTCAGTTAGTATTGTTCATGCATATGAACCCTTTGCATTCATCCTACCTCACTAGCATACCAGTACATTCAATTGCACTGACGCATTTGCTCTATGGTGTTTTATTCTATAGGTTTAGAAGTATGAACTCCAGATAATCAGTAGCATTCCAGTTTCAGCAGTCGGAGTCAGCAGTGAGTCCTCATCTTTCGAGGATGTTATGATTTGATTACTTCACTTCTATAGTACTTAGTTTATTTTAGTAGTTGGAGTTAGTTGGGGACATGTCCTATCAACTCCTTATTAAGACAATACAGTGTTAGAGGCTTTCAGACTATAGTGTGTTCAAACATTTATTTAAGTTGTTTTGGTATTGATATACCGTGTTTTCAAATGTTGTGTTTTATCAGATATTTGAACCTTATGGCCTTTTAGCCTTTTATTTTGCATTCATATAGTATATTATGCAATGTTCAGGTATAGATATTATTCATGGGTTATCTTGTGGTCCTTCGGGGTCACGAGCACCATGTAGCATTCTGAGTACCAGATTCGAGGTGTTACACCTAGTCCCCAATAACCCTTGAGAACGTTCCAAATACTAAAACATTCCATATTTACCAATGAGGTAGGTCAAAATCTTACAACAACATAAAAATCCTTTGCATTGACCAAACCAAACAACATACACTAACAAGCCATACTACAAAGTAGTTACATGAACATATAGCACAAATTGGATTAAATTATGATACCATCACATACCTCAAACCAAGTTTGCACAACACCTCCAAGACCTTGCCTTTCCGTGCAATTTCTTCTTGCCCTTGGTCTAGAACATTCATATAAATACATAATTAATGAAATGGCCTACAATTTTGGAAACTATAACTCACACCAGCCCCTAAGGTCATGTTTATAATCATTACCTTCCCATTCTTGGAATTTTTTACGTAATTAACATAAAACTATTAATTTCATAGGTTAATTAGTGAATTAACAAAATACAAGGTCAAATTAACCATTAATGATTAAAACCCAGTAACTTAATAATGATCAAAATCCATTAACTTAATACATAATTTCATTACTTTCACAAGAAAATAACTAAAATTATCCCTAAAACCTCCTCAAACTGTATAACATTACAATTCTAAGGCCTAATTACCTGATTCAAGTTAACAGAGATGAATTTCTTACCTTTATGAAGCCAACAAAGAAAATCTAGAGAGAATCATTCACAATTTCCCTTTCTTTTCTTCAAAATGAGTTTTAAAAAAAAATATTTTGGAGAAAAAACTTTAATTAACTATGACTTTCGCTGCTATAGAAACACCTGCCACTATAATAGGTACGGACCAAGTCTGAACATCACTATAGTAGGAATTTTTATGCTACTGTAGAAGTCACTATAGCTGCTGCCAGCTACTATACCAAAATCAATGAGACAGAATGTTTATTTGCACCCAAAAATATCACATTTTGCAACACACCTTAATCCAAGGACATTTCAAACAATGCCCTTTATGCTAAAATCAATTTTGAGAGTTTTACTTACCCAAATTTGATTTCATAAATTTCTATAGATTCCTTATCATCTTAGATAACTAGAAGTCAAATCAAACACCACCCAACTTGCCCAAATCATATGCATATTTCTCTAGATCACACCTCATTTCAATTTTGCTCAAAGCTAACCTAGCTTGGAATTTGTAACTTCAAAAATTATGAATTTTAATGTAGGGTTTTCAAATGGAGGCTTATACATTAACAACATAACAGGTCGTTATATCTCCATTCTCATTCTACTAGCAGATAGTCTTCCCCCATGCTTTATAATATTTCTCCTCTTCCAAATCTACCACAATACAAACATTGACACAACTATAGATCAAATTAAGTTTCAGAATACTTACAATGTTCCAACACTTACAAAGACTATGCTTAATCTATAAAAAAGGCCCATCCACCCTTACTACAACTGCAAAGTAATTCCATAAGGATTTAGTAGTATAAAAAGTCATAAATGAATACGCAATACTCTCCTGTACTCCATCCTAATAGTAAAAACACACTACATCATCATGGATTCTATTTCTTCTAAGAATTTCCCTAAAGGCAACCTCCTCTTTCAAAGCCTCCTTATAATGAAATACACTTTAAATGGAACACCTTTCAACTAAATCTACTAAAATATTAATTTTACCTCTTCTCTTTATCTTAAACATTCCCAGGACGACCCCACTATAAATTTTCTAGAAGTATTCAACATCAACCAAGGTTTATCCCATTCTTTGAATTCTTCTCAAAGTTAAGATTTCTTGTTACCTGATTTTACACCTCTTCATTGAAAGCTTGTTGGAACAATTCTTCATTATATCTCCTATTTGAATACAATTGACTTGCATCCTCCAATTGGTGCTTATTAGTACTACTAATTGGCAGATAATAATGAAGTGCACCTAATTGAGTCCAATTGTCATACTATACACTAGAGTGACCACATTTAGGATCTCACCATATCTCCTGATCAATTTTTTCCCTAACCTCCAACATATACATCCACATTAAAGTTCCTTATTTCTATTTCACCATTTGAGTTCTTACTTTTTTTACAGTGTTTGTTCCACATAAAGTTGGTTCGTAAAGACTTTTGAGTCCAAAAAATCCACAAAAACTTAGAAAAAAGAGCTTTAGACACATCAAACAATGACTTAAAACCCAATCCTCCTTCCTTTTTAGGGATACAAATATCAGTCCAAGCTACCCGGTGTTTATTTATACCAACCTCATTAAATTAAAGTTCCAAAAAAATCTAATAAATATTCTATGGAAATAATATATTACACACTTTGGAGGATTAATACTAGATAAATAAATAAATTGGGATGCTATTCAAAACATTGTTAATTTACATAACCTTACCACCAAATAAAAACATTTTCCTTTTTTCAGTAATACCCCATCTCAAAGAGTTTTTTGTCTATCATATGACTCATCCCTTGAGTCGTACGCATAAAATATGAGTCATATGTTGATCTCATATCCAAGGCAGGTCATGATGGGTGACAATTTATTAAGGGTACGACTCAACTTATAGAAGTTGTCAAGAAGCACACAGGTTTTATGAAGCCAAGTCATAAGTTTAACAATGCAGACTCCTTAAGGTTCTACCAAGATATGAGTGGAAAGCTAAGGATCGTATGGTGAAGATACGAGTCATATATGGAGATCGTAAGTTGACCATTCTGCACCCTCTTTTGATTTTTTCCATCTTACAATTTATGATTCCTAGTCGTATCATTGCATATGAGTCGTATGATCAACTCGTAAGAACTGGCGAGAAAATTTAGAGAAGTTAAGTTAAGGGGCTTTTTATTCTTTTACCCTTTATAACTCCCCACCTACGACAATTAAACCCAAGGGATATTACTTTTATTCTCTTTTCCATTAATTAAACAACACAAAATCCCTATTTTTATTCTCTATAACAAGATTAGAGTTTCATCTCAATATCCTCTCCCAAGTCTCAAAAGTCAAGCTTACTTCACCAAGCCAAGAACTTTAAGGAATGTGTGGTTTATGAACAAGGATATTCTTTCATCCTTGTGCCCATAACTTGTTTAAAAGTTAAAGTGATGATTTTCAATTAGGATTCATACCTAAATTATCTTGTCTTGAGTTTAGGGAATTTTCATATGATTGAAGTACTAAAGTGCATACATGTTCTCATCTATTTATGTTTCAACTTGAAGATTCTTTATTATGATTTGTATATCATAAGTTTTACTTTAAACATTAATTAAATATTTTCAATTGAGTTTTAAGTATGATAATATTTTACAAGTTATAAGAAAGAAAGTATGAGATTTAAGGCATATGTATAAGCACTAAGTTTACAAGAAAGTTTGATCTTGTGATTTAATGACAAGACTTGAAATCCACAATTGTTCATTTTGATTCTAATTTAAGGTAAAGAGAAACATAATTAGTTTCAAGTATACAAACCTTTATGCTATTTTAAAGGGGATTTCTTAAGTATGAGCATATATAAATATATACTTTAGAGTAGTATTTAGCATGTAGAAGGGAATGCGGATGATCCTATCCTAAATTCCCAAAAACTATGATCCAATTTAGGTTAAAAAATTTCCAATATGGATGATATAAAGTATAATGATCACTAAGACTAAGGTTCTATTCTGATGTCAAGGGTAGGATAGCTCTCCCCAACATGGGTAAGATGTTGGACTCCTAAGTAGATCACATGGTTTAGGTTGGTTAGAAAAATCTCCCATAAGCAAGACTAAAAGCAAAGAATTTAAGAGACTAAGCGTTATCGCTCACTAAGTTTATTTATATGCTTCATTATCCATATTTGATGATCTTCCAGTCTTTGGTTTTACTTAAGTCCTAGGTGAGTCATTTATGTTTAGCATGCATAGTTTGAAAACATATATAGACATATTTAGTATTGTTTTATTTATGAATTCACCCAAACATGCTCAGTACATTCTAGAAGTACTAATCCACATATACATTTGTGTACCACATTGTCTTATAATGTAAGCTCTGGTGCTTGTTTCCAATAGCATGAGTGACTTCAGCACATTACCTACATCCCAATGTATGGTGAGTCCTCATAGTCTGAGGATGCAGTTTTTTAGATTTATGTTTCCTTTGATGGAAGTATTTTAGACATTGATTTCAGTTTATGTACGAGTCAGCCGGGGTCTGTCCCAGTGACTCTCTAGTTCATAGTAGAGGCTTATCAGACTATGTCTAAGCTCAAGTTTAAAAAGTTTATGTAAAGATTTCTATGTTAAAGATTTACGTAAAGTTATGAGATTGTGTATCTTTTGTTTTCTTCTTATGATTCCTACTCTTACCGTGTGAGTTCTGATCTATAAAGATATCATGGGTTAGCTTGGGGATATTCATAGTCCTGAGTGACATGTGACATCCAGGGGTACTTTTGGGATATTACAAACTTGGTATCAGAGCCTAAGGTTTTAAGAGTTCTAGGGAGTCAGACAAGCCGTGTTATGTAGAGTCTTTATCATGAGTGTGAAGCACGCCACATTTATGAGCAAGAGGCTACGAAATGAATTAGGAAACATTAGTTCTTTTATGATCTATTTTTCTTATAGTTGTCTCTATCTACATTAACTCATGGTTTCACATGACAAAATATGCCTCTTTTCCACACAGATGCATGTAGAAACAACAACCAACAACCCATGCACGCCAAACCTCTGAATAAGAATGTGTCTCGTGCTGAGTTTCAAGTTGCTTTTGAAGTGTTGTCCCAAGATATAATCGCTAGTGTTCAAAGGAACCAGCAGGAAACAGTACTACTTCAAAAGAATGGCAATTTAGTTGTAGCCCTAATTTAGGACTTTATCAGGATGAATCTACTAGAGTTCCATGGGTCAAAGGTGGATGAGGACCCACAGTGCTTTAATGATGAGGTAGGAAATATAACTCAGATTATGCATATAACTGAAAAGGAGAGTGTAGAGTTTGCATCTTATAGGTTGATGTATATTGCTTATGATTGGGTTACGATGTGGAAGGAAGGTAGGAGTGAGAATACAACTCCTGTGAGTTGGCAGGTGTTCCATAATACTTTTTTGGATAGGTTCTTTTTGCGTGAGATGAGGTAGGGAAAAGTGGAGGAGTTTATGAACCTGAGGCAGGACTCTATGACGGTGAATGAGTACTGCCTTAGGTTCACTCAGTTGTCTAAGTATGCTCTTGAGTTGTTAGCTGATTCTAGATCTTGTATGAGCACGTTTATTATTGTGGTGCCTGATTTGGTGGTCAAGGAGTGAAGGACATCCATTCTGATTGTAGATATAGATATTTTTATATTTATGACTCATGCACAACAAATTGAGGTATAGAAGTTGAAGGAAAGAGAAAAGAGAAATAAGAGAACTAAGATTGGACAGTTTGAGTTTAGTCAGCCAAGGTCAGGAAGGGGAAACCATTAACAGTTTCAAGGTCATTCATCAGTTCTTGTTCCATCTTCAATGCCCCTACACTCAGAACCAGACAGGAGCGCATGACTTCAAATCCTAGATCTCAGAACAGTGTTGTTGGGAAGCCCAATTTCCCAACATGTGAAAAGTGTGGGAAAAAACCATATTTGTGAGTGTTTGATTGGCAAAAGAGGTTGTTATGGTTGTGGTAAGATGGACCACAAAATTAAGGAATGCCCATATGATAAAAAAGAACCAGAGATACTCATCCCCAAATACAGGCTACTAATTTAGCACCTTATCCAGGACACCTAGCTTCTCCCCAGGTCGCGTCTTCTAGCATAGGTGGCGGTTAGTACTAGAATTAGTTTTATACAATACCATTCCTTCAAAAGTAGGAGAGTTCACTAGATGTAGTCACTGGAATGCTTCGTTCCTTTTACCTTGATGTTTAGGTATTGTTAGACTCGAGATTGAATTTCTCTTATATAACTCCCTTGGTTGCTGTAAATTTTGGGGTAGGTCCTAAAAATCTTTCTAAGACTTTCTCTATTTCTACCCTAGTAGATGAGTCAATTCTTTCCAAACGAGTCTATAGGGAGTTTTCTATTACCGTCCTCCATAAGATTACACTAGCGGACGTAATAGAGTTAGATATGGTAGATTTCGATGTTATCTTGGGCATAAATTGGCTCCATTCATAATATGCATCAATAGATTGTCGCACCCGTGTGGTGTAGTTTTAGTTTCCTAATAAAGCTATTTTAAAGTGAGAGAGTAGTTTTTTAGCTCCCAAAGTATGTTGCATATCTTACCTTAAGGTACGAAAGTTAATATCAAAAGTATGTATTTACTATTTAGTTTGAGTCAAAGATACTAAGTCTGAATTTTCAATAGTTCAGTTAGTTTGGGTAGTAAATAAGTTTTCGGAGGTTTTTCCTAAAGATCTTCTAAGGTTACCTCCAAATAGATAAATATAATTTGATATTGATCTTCTTTCCGATACTTAGCCCATCTCCATTCCTCTATATCATATGGCTCTAGCTGAGCTCAATGAGTTAAGGGAACAACTTAAGGACCTCTTAGATAAAGGTTTCATTAGATGTAGTGTATCTCCGTGGGGTTCTCCAGTCCGTTTCATGCGCAAAAAATATTGTTATCCCAGAATATGTATAGATTATAGATAGTTAAACAAGGTTACCATAAAAAATAAGTATCCTATTCCTAGAATCAATGACCTATTCGATCAGCTTTAGGGTGCCAGGTGGTTCTCCATGATTGACCTTAGATCAAGATATAATCAGTTGAAAATTAGGGAGTAAGATATTTTAAAAACAAGTTTCCAAACAAGGTACTATTATTTTAAGTTTGTGGTTATGTTATTTTGACTAACAAATGCTCCTGCAGCCTTTATGGATTTAATGAACGGGATCTTAAAGCATTATTTGGATAAGTTTTTCATTGTATTTATAGATGACATACTAGTGTATTCCATGAGTGAGGAAGAGCATGCAGATCATTTGAGAATAGTGTTGCAGACCCTTAAGGAACGTTAGTTGTATGCGAAGTTTGGTAAATATGAATTTTGGGTGGAATCTATTTCCTTTTTGGGTATGTTATTTCATGGTTTGGTATTCATGTTAATACTCAAAAGGCTAATGCAGTAAAGCACTAGCCTATACCCATCACTCCTTCTGATATCAGGAGCTTTTTGGGTTTGGCTGGGCACTATGAAAGATTTGTTAAAGGGTTCTCCTCTATAGCTGAAACATTGACTAAGCTAACCCAAAAGGGGGTGAATTTTATATGGTTCGATAAGTGTGAGAAGCATTTTCAAAAGTTGAACAGTAGGTTGACTTCGGCTCAGTGTATGCTTGGCCAGAAGAATTAGATGGATTTAGGCTGTCTTGTGATACTTACAGTGTTGGGTTAGGTTGTGTGTTGATGTAGAATGGGAGAGTGATAGCCTATTCTTCTAGAAAGCTCAAGGATCACGAAAAGAATTATCCAACTCATAATTTGGAATTAGTTGTTGTAGTATTTGCCTTGAAGATTTGGAGGCACTACCTATATGGTGTGAATGTTGATGTTTTCACTGACCATAAGAGCCTTCAGTACATATTTACTCAGTGAGAGTTGAATTTTCTTCAGAGAAGGTGGTTGGAGTTATTGAAAGATTATGACATGGGTGTTCTCTATTATTCGGGTAAGTCTAATGTGGTGGCTCACGTCCTGAGCAGGTTGCTCATGGGTAGTGTCACCCATGTGAATAAGGAAGGACGAGAATTGGCCAAAGTGGTGCATAGATTATCCAATTTGGGAGTTTGTTTCCTCGACACTAATGATGGGGAGTAGTAGTTAGAATGGTTCAGAATCATTATTAGTAATAGAAGTGAAAGAGAAGTAGAAGAATGATCCCATCTTGAACCAAATTTTGGAAGCAGTCCAACAGCAGAAGGTTGAGCTTTTCTCCTTAGGGGGAGATTGTGTACTTTGATACCAGGGTATACTTTATGTTTCAAATGTAGATGAGTTATGGGAAAGAATATAAGCCGAGCCTCGTGGTTTAAGATATTCCATTCATCTAGGTGCTACTTATGTGTACCGATACCTGCAAGAAATTTATTAATGGAATGGTATTAAGAGGGATATAGTTGAGTTTGTGGCAAAATATCCAAATTGTCAGCAAGTATAAGTTGAACACCATAGATTAGAAGGTATGATGCAAGAAATTAGTATCCTTTCTTGGAAGTGGGAAATGGTAAATATGGATTTCATCAGTGTTGCCTTATACAAGACGTCAATATGATTCAATTTGGGTTATAATAGATCGAATGACTAAGTCAGCTCAATTTCCTACTTGTCAAGATATCACACACAATGAAGGATTATGCCTGAATGTATATCTACGATTTAGCAAGGCCTAATAGGATACCATTATCCATAATTTCAAATAGAGCCACGTAGTTCACCTTGCAGTTTTGGTAATCTTTTCAAAAAGGACTTGGTACAAAGGTTAAGCTTAGCACTTCTTTTCATCCGCAGACTGATGGTCAGGCCAAATGCACAATTCAGACATTAGAAGATATGCTGAGAGCGTGTGCTTTAGAGTTCAAAGGATGTTGGAATGACCACTTACCGTTGATTGAGTTATATTATGTTAATAGTTATTATGTTAATATTCAGATGGCTCTATTTGAAGCATTGTATGGGTGTAGATGTAGATCACCCATAAGATGGTTTGAGGTTTGAGAGGCGGGTTGATTGAGCTGGATTTTGTTTTTGAGGCTATGACTAAAGTTCAGTTGATTCGTGAAAGGTTAAAGACTGCATAGAGTCATTAGAAGTTATATTTTGATTTTTGAAGAAGGGAACTTGAATTTGAAGTAGGCGATTGGGTATTCCTAAAGGTGTCGCCTATGAAAGGGATGAGGAGATTTAGAAATAAAGGGAAGTTGAGTCCACTATTTGTTGTCCTTATGAGATAGTAAAGAGTATAGAACAGGTAGCCTATGAATTAAATCTTCCATCAGAATTAGCTACGGTTCATTCGGTGTTTTATGTTTCAATGCTCAAGAAGTGCATTGGAAACTCGTCCTTAGTAGTTTCCCTGGAGAGTATTGGGTTCAAAGGATAACTTGTCGTATGAGAAGATTCATGTTGAGATACTTGATAGGAAGGTCCGAAGGCTAAGGAATAAGGAAATAGCATCTGCAAAAATTATCTGGAGAAACCTGTCAGTTAAGGGGGCACTTGGGAAGTGGAGGCAGACAAGATGGCCAAGTATCCTTATATCTTTTCTTCCAACCCTGTTACTACTAAAGGTAAATAGTTATTTTTAGCCAGGACTCTCTCTCTCTTTAGGTCTGTTTAAGTATTTTAAGTTGTATCATATGTGGTATGGTTAGATCCTTATGATAGACATAATCTTGTTTGTAAATTGGTTGTGGGTGTGATTGATCTTTTCCTAGTCCTAAGTAATTCTACATTCGAGGAAGAATGTTTCCAGTGGGGTATATTGTAATATCCCGTCTCTAAGAGTTTTCTGTCGATCATATGACTCATTCCTTGAGTCTTATGCATAGCATACGAGTCGTACATTGATCTCATACCCAAGGCAGTGCATGATGGGTGACAATTTGTTAAGGGTATGACTCAACTCCTAGAAGCAGTCAAGAAGCATACGGATCGTATGAAGCCAAGTTTTAAGTTTAACAGTATAGATTCCATGAGGTTCTGTCTAGGATACAAGTGGGGTGTTAAGGATCGTACGATGAAGAATGAGCCATATGTGGAGCTCATAAGTTGATTAGTGTGTACCCTCTTTTGATTCTATCCATCTTACAACTTATGATTCCTATTTGTACTATTGCGTACGAGTTGTATGATCAACTTGTAAAAACTGGCGAGTAAATTCTAAGAAGTTAAGTTAAGGGGATTTTTAGTCTTTTACCCCTAATAACTCCCAACCCATAACATTTAACCCCCAAAGGGCGTTACTTTTCCTCTCTTTTCCATCAATTAAACAACACAAAATCCCTATTTCCATTCTCAAGAACAAGATTAGGGTTTTTTCTCAAGATCATCTCCCAAGTCTTAAAAGTCAAGTTTACTTCACCAAGCTAAGAACTTTAAGGTATGTGGGGTTTATGAACAAGGATATTCTTTCATCCTTATGACCAAAACTTGTTTTAAAGTTAAAGTTATATGATTTCCAATTAGGATTCATACCCAAATTATCTTTTCTTAAGTTTATGAAATTTTCATGTGATTGAACTATTAAAGTGCATACATGTTCTCATCTATTTATGTTTCGACTTGGAGATTTCCTATTATGATTTGTATACATGAGTTTGATTTTAAACATTGATTAAAGATTTTCAATTGAGTTTAAAGTATGATATTTTGTTACAAGTTATATGAAAGAAACTATCAGATTTAAGGCTTAAGTATAAGCACTAAGTTTACAATAAAGTTTGATGATGTGATTCAATGACAAGACTTAAAATCCACAATTATTTGTTTTGATTCTGATTTAAGGTAAAAAGAAGCATAATTAGTTTTAAGTATACAAACCCTTATGATATTTTAAAGTGGATTTCTTTAGTATGAGCATATATATATGTGTGTTTATATATATATACTTTGGGAGTAGTATTTAGCACCAAGAAGGGAATGTGGATGAGCGTATCCTAAATTTTCAAAAACTACGAGCCAACGTAGGTTAAACTTTTTCACAATATGGATGAAGTAACGTATAGTGATCACTAAGACTAAGGTTCTATTCTGATGGCAAGGGTAGGAAGATCTCCCCAACGTATATAAGTTGTTCGACTCTATGTTAGCTCACGTGGTTTATGTCAGTTCGAAGAATCTCCCATAAGCACGAGTAAAAGCAAAGATTTTATGAAACTAAGCGTTGTGGCTCACTAAGTTAATTTATATTCTTCATTATCCATGTTTGATGATCTTGCAGTCTTTACTTTTACTCAAGTCCAAGGTGAGTCATTTACATTTAGCGTGCATAGTTTGAAAGCTTATATATACATATTTAGTGTTGTTTTACTTATGCATTCACCCTCACATGCTTAGTACTTTCCTAAAGTACTGATCCACATTCACGTCTATGTGCTACATTGTCTTATAATGTAGGTTTTGGTGCCCGTTTCCAGTAGCATTAGTGACTTCGGCATCATTACCTGCATCCCATTGTATGGTGAGTCCTCATAGTTCAAGGACCCAGTCTTTTAGATTTGTGTTTTCTTTGATGAAATTATTTAAGACATTTATTTCAGTTTATGTACGGGTTAGATAAGGTCTGTCCCAATGGCTATATAGTCCATAGTAGAGGCTTGTCAGACTATGTCTAAGCTCAAGTTCAAGAAGTTTATATAAAGATTTCTAAGTTAAAGATTCACTTAAAGTTATTAGATTGTGTAGCTTTTGTTTTCTTCTGATGATTCCCACCCTTACTGTGTGAGTTTTGAGTTGTAAAGATATCATGGGTTAGCTTAGGTCTATTCGTAGTCCTGAGTGTCATGTGACGTCTACGGGTTACTTCTGGGGCATTACATTTTCAAGATTGTAACTTGTTCTGCACTTTAATCATTAATTCTAAGAAATGAATCTTTTTCTTCTTTGGATATTTAATGGAGCAACCCAAATAAATTATGGGTAACTATCCTCTTTTAAAACTAGAGCATTTTTTCTTCCCTCTGATGTGAGCATGATAAGTGATGTTGGGCGTATTTATACGTCTAAGAACCATAACTTACCCATGTTTTAGCTAAGTTTTGAGGATAAAATACATAATTCTTGCACTTTTAGTCTATTTTTAGTTAAGTGAGTTGACCTATGTGATTAGCATGCTTTTTAAGTACTAATGAGGAAGATTACGACACTTTGGGGACCTGTGGATAACAGAGGAAACTTCACCTAAAAGGAAAACAGCTTTTGGACTGAATGTGATATATGGGAACTTTTTCCTAGGCAAACTCAATATTTTTAAATAGTTAAGGATGCAGTAGCAATTTATTAGAGAAGGATGTTATTAAAAGCCTTATGGCTGAACTTTTAGGGATTATTCATTATTCTGTATTATTTTCGGAAAAGGAAGAGAAGCGGCTTAGCTGAGGGTGAGAGAAGAGAAAAAACGTTTTCTCCTCTTGATTTCTCTATTGTGTGGACACGAAGATCATCCTCTAGTTTTGGGTGTGATGAACATTCCTATGGTTATTTCCTTTTGGTTCATGAGTAGTTAAGCTTATTTGTTAGGGTTATGGAAACCTTGTAGTATACTCTCTATTGCTATGGGTTTTTGAATTTATGATGTGTTGATCCACTTATATCATTGATCTCTTCGTTACTATTGAATTCTCGTGGTTGCAAACATAGGTAATGTGCCATTATAGCAATAACTTGTTTGATAGAAAAGTTAATGTTTGGAAAAGAGAGTAGTGACAAGAAAATAGGGTTTCCAACCTCTATTTTACACGTTAATACCTTAATAGGATTGATGACTTGGAGAGTTCGTATGATTGGTTGTACACTTTGAATTCGAGAGAACTAAAGTGAAGTAATCCTTGATGGTTGAGAAACACTTGGATTTAGAAATCGAATACATCTCTCTATAAGTGCATGCATGTATAAATCCTTAATACTCATAATTAATAGAGAAGTAAAAGCTACAAGGTGGACATAACCCTAACTTGTCTTTCTCTGCAATAAAATACTATTACACATATCATCTCATTGTTACACTGATAATATTATTGTGCACTTAAACTGAAACCCCCCTTTACTTTGGAACCTTCGATCAACAGTCTAATAATAATCGCAATACTTAGTGATCATAGTATTCCCTGTGGGATTCGACACCCAACCCAGTTGGGTTCTATATTTGACAGCGACCGCTTGCACTTTCTAACGAGAGTTGTAATTTGGGCGTATCAAGAAGTCTTATGATAAATGAGAAAAGTACTTTTTTCCGTGTTGATCAACTGACTAGACTATGCCTCATAATTCTTCAGTATATCTATCATTAATTATAGACATTCCTCGTCAGCAGAGACCAACATAATGGTATCATAAACATATACTAAATGATTAATGTTCTCACTTGACTTAGGCATACTATACTTTTTAAATTTTACCTTCTAAAATAATGAGTTTAGAGCTTTAGATAAAACCTCTGCTAATAATGTAAACAAAGATGAAGGTAGAGGATCCTCTTTCTTTACTCCCCTTATAAGAGTGAAAAAATCCATGGACTTGAACATTAATAAGAGTAGGATACCAATTGATTGCAATTGGTCTCCATATTTTAACCACTACATCATTATCAAAACCCATTATTCTAGTATTTTAATCAGAAAAATCCCACTTCACCCTGCCATAAGACTTTTCCCGATCCAATTTAATCAACACATTAGCAGGTTTTCCTCTCATTCGAATGTCAAATATAATCATTAGCAGGTTTCCCCTCTTTTTAATGTCAAAAATAATCATTAGAAGATTTTCTTCTTATTCTAATGTCAAAAATAATCTCTTGCACCAAAAGCACATTTTCAGTTATGTTCTTTCCTTTCATAAACCCTGAATGATTCCTTGAGATTAGAGTAGGGACCATATTCTAGTCTATAATGAACAACTCTTAAAATTACTTTATTTGAGAAATTACTTAGACTAATTGGCCTCGTATTAGAAAAAGATTAGAAAATATCTTTTTTAGGCAAGAGGACCAAGTTAGTATTAGTGATAGATTTGGAAGAGTACTACCGTCAAGGAATTTATTTACCACTTTGACAATATCCTCACCTACTATGTTCTAACAACTTTGGAAAAAAATTCCAATAAACCCATCAGGGCCGCTAGAACTCTCCCTATTAAATTCAAAAATCACCGTCTTTACCTTTTTCCAGAGTTAGAATAGCATTAATGGCATTATTAAAATTATTAGTGACAACAGATGGAATGTGTTTCAATAGTTAAATCTCTACTGCTCCAGTAGTTACTGAAAATTGACTTTGAAAAAAAGGATAATGCCTCCTCTACCACCTATTCAGAATCCTTAGCCCAAGAACCATCTTTCTTGAGAACTTTAGAGACAAACAACCTCTTTGTCCTTCCATTGACTAAACTATTGAAAAATTTGGTGTTCTGCTTCCTTTTAGAAAACTACTTTATGCTTGTTTCCTGCTTCCTAAAACCTTTCTCATAATGAATAAATTTTTTATTTATCTTTAGCCCTTTGCGACACTATTCTATTCACATCTGTAGTATTTTCTTCAAAAATGTCTTCTTTGAGTCTAACAATTTCCTCTCTTACAAAGGTTGCTTGAAGTTATCTCCAAATCTTTCTCTACTCCATCTAGACAATGTATTCATAATTTTCTTTATTTTTTCCTTTAAATTAATAAAAATATCTGGTTTATTCGGCACCCAACTAGACCTCACCACTTGTTGAAAATCTGCCTTTTTCGACCTTAATTTGAGAAATCTAACATATTTCCTCACATAATCAGATTGACTACCACATGTGACTAAAAATTGAGCATGATCTAAACCAGTCATGGCTAAATGTCCTACTTCTACTTTCCTAAACATACCCAAAAGTATTTGATTAAACAAAAGTCTCTAGTCTTTTAAAAATGCATTCATCATCTGCTCTGCCATTCCACCAAGTAAATGGGATGCCTTTGAAATTGAGATCTAGCAAATCACAAGAATTAGTAGAGAATGCAAAATCTTCAAATTCCGGAGGATACACTAGGAGGCTCCCTATTTTTTTCATCACTCAAGATTACATTAAACTCACGTTCAACTACCAAGATAGTCTGTTACCCATATTGATGGAATAAATGTTATCCCACAAACTTAATTTCTCCTGGGCATCACACTTAGCATAAACCATTATGATAAGTAAACATTGACTAGATTCTTGAAATTTCAACTGTAAAAAAATTTATTGATTTTAATTTGAGATAACCTCCACCTTTGTGTGGTTTTGAATAAAGATCCATAGCTTCCATTCAAGATATAGTTTGAATAATTTATCCCCGACCTCCTTCTGTATCTCCTATATCTTTGAACATGGCTAACATTTTAAAAATTCTTCATTAATGAAATATTGGAAAATTTATTGTATTTGTGTATCATTTTAATTATGTGGAATGAATTTTGGGTCCTTACAAACCTCACATTCCAAAATATTTCTTTCATATTCATTTAAAACTTGATTTCACACTCTTTTAGGATTAACCTTTATAGGCATCTCCTATTTTTCTTCCCTTTGAATATTTTTGACCTTGTTCCTTGTTAGATTTCAACATTCTTCAACACATGTAATTCTTTTTGTGACTATTTTCCTCCTCCTTATCTCTCATTGTTCTCCCTATTGTGAAACATTTGATTGAACACTTTTATCCTCTATTTGATGTGTTACTAGATTATGTAGTGCTATGATTGGTACTGATTTTGTGTAGAATGGTACTATCTCATAAGGAATCCTTATTCCTTATTTGAAGTGTGGTCCAACATAAGTTACTACACCAAGAATCTAGATATAATCTTATCAACCCCTCCTCCGAATCAAATGCATTTGACTGAACCACCTACAATGTCTTATGGTAAGTGGCATGTGCTAACTCCCCCCCTTATGTCTCTGTCTACTTGACTAATTTTCATGCGTATTTTGTTTCTAATTATAGATGAAATTTTTACCTCTAAACTTTTATTCTCCACTAGTTATTCAACCTTTCAACTATACAATTTTGCTCTTGATTCCTTGGTGGTCTGATTATTGAATGTTAATACCATCTCTTTGGAGGACTATAATAATTTACTTTCATTTTTACTCTTTGTGACATTTGTTGTTGTATGTTTGTCTCTTTGTGTGTGATCATTGCTGTTGCTGGTACTGGTTTTATGTATAGCCTATAATTGTGCATCATCTTTGATAGTATCATGCTTTTCACATTGCTTCTTCTGTGATCCTACTTCAGACTTGCTTAGCTCCTCCTAATTGACTACATTCCTCACCCTGCATCTACTTTATATTTTATTTTCCACCTTATAATCCCGTAGTGCATCAAAAGAATTTTCTATGATAACCACTTTGTTATTCGTCATAGCCTTCATATGTTCTCAGTAATCAATTTAGTGGTGCCTTTGTCTAGTTTAAATCTTTAACTGATGGGTTTTCATTTAGATATAACCATTCTACCATTTATTTCCCTTTTTTGTATGGGTACTATTTATAATCTTATCTTTGCCTTGGTCGTCTTAATTCTATTTTTTCTTAAATACCTTCTTTTCACGACCCAATTTCTTAGGTCATGACGACGCCTACTATAACCCACTAGTAGGCAAGCCAAAATTCATAGTCTGGAATGGCTAGTAATGAACTATCCAAATATATATAGTAAAGAAAGCAGGATAGATGAAATAAGAGAATCAAATACATAATAAAGTTCCAAAACATAGTGGTATCAGTACAAGAACTTCAAATATAATAAGAGTACAAAAGTAAAATTTCAAAGAAATTACATTGATTCAACTTATCTCCGAATACAACATAGAGACTGGTCTAATACATACGAGGTAGATAAGTAATACTCTAAACATCAGGAACTCACTCTAAGTTTGTGAACCATAGCTGCTCCGCACGATGCACACATCAATAGCGATAATCCGTACTATGATCTGTAGGCTGCAAAAGTGTAGTATGAGTACAAAACAAACGGTACTCAGTAGGCAACTGTCAACTGAGCTCCAAAGAGAAAACAAATATACATAACATATAAACAAAATGAAAACTACACCCAATGTTCAACAACCACATAAAATAGCCAATGAAATAATAAGGATAACCCATCTTATTCATGTCCATGAGACTAACATAATAACCTATATATATAATAGGTGCACGGACTTAGGTCGTGGATAAAAGAGCATAAATCCATAAGTCCATAGCACGAAGCGAACTTCGGAACTAAATTGTTATAAAAGTGTAGAAGGGTCGGAATCTATCATGACCAGAGTAGATAATAGTGTGAAATCATGGATTGGAATTTGTCTCGGTCAACTCTTTTAAACATCATTATTAGCCTCTTTTATTTATAAATTATCCACTAAGTTAGGCAGTTATTATTGCAAGAAAATCTATTTTTAAGATTAAAGTGGGTTTTAACTCTATTTAGGATGAATAGTCATAAGATCATATTTTAATAACAATCACATCATTTACAGATATAATGATCATGAGTATACCGAATCTATGCATGCCATCATCAGTATCCAAATCAATGAAACCACATCTTCCTTCATCCCATACCGAAGAGATGTGTATATAAAAACATATATATATATATATATACATATATATTCATAACTACAATTGTATCCTTTACAAGGATAAATGCTTCCTACATATCCAACACATATCATAACACGGCCTTTGGCCCAATAATGTGTCCAGAATAATTAAAACATCATAATCATGCCCTTAGGCCCACATATATATCCAGAACTCATAACAATAATCATGTTTATAAATCATCTCATATCTATAATCCACATTGTATTGACGAGGCATAACATCTCTATGAGCTATAAAGCATATCTATAAGCATCTCACATATAGGAGGAATCTCACTTCTAGGAGGCATAATTCATCAATGAAGCATAACTCATAACTATGAGGCATATCATATCTAAAATACATCTCATATCTATATCATGACTATGCAAAATATCATCTCTATAGGCCAATTATCATATCTAAGAGAAATAACATCTCTAAAGACTAATTATCATGTCTAAGAGGAATTAGCTTCTCTAAAAGGCCCAATATCATATCTAAGAGGAAATAACATCTCAAAGGCCCAATATCACTTCCATAAGGAATATCATGGCCATAAGCCATTAATCATAATTCGGGGAAAGTCATCACAAGTTACCAATCCACAAAGAAAACTTTTTCTAAAGGCTCAATAGTCTCAATTATACCTAGAATCTGCAACGAAGTCCACAAGGGCTAACAAAAGTCTTGGCCTAAGTGGATCGGGAGAATCCCACTTCTAATCCTTAATTACTATATCAGCCAATCTATGCCCCAAACTAGTCTAATGTGTCTAGCTCAACTTCTAGATGTCAAGTAAGATATAACAAACCCTAAGATAGAAACTTCATCTAGAAACATGGGCATTTATGTCAACTCCACCTAAATAACGGTTTCAAGATCACTAGACTAGCCCAACTAAGGTTAAGGATACTCATATAAACTATTATTTCAAAACATAAACCACGTCCCAAACCTTGCATCATATCATATCCATTCTACAAATTGGTTCAATCTAGAGAGAAGGAAATAGGATTCTAAACGTAATAAGCATTTCACCTTATGAGTCCCAAAGCCTCATCTAATCCTCAAACTTTAATAATCAAGACTAGGTCATTCTACTCATAATCAAACTTAACATTCACATTCACATGCGATATATATAACACACATCATCTTAGAGAAGAGTAGGTACAAGCCTAACTCAAAGCCAAGCAAAAAATCCTTACATCATTCACCACATGCTCGTCTTCACTTCATAATATCCAAAATGCCATCACACTATCAAAATCATAATCTACTCATCAATACAAGAATAATGATACCCATATTGCACCATTATACTCCGGGTCCAAAAATGACACCAAAAACCACAAGTGGGTCCCATTTATGGAAACTGCATTTTTTAGGTCAACCCAACATTCATACATCAAGGAATCATAACCCATAAGAATAGGTGAAAACCAAGCTTATTTGGGGTTAAAATCAAGCCTTCAAGCTATTTCGGGTTTTGGGTCAAAAGCTAAGAAAATTCACTAAGAAATTGATGAAATCTTACCTTAAATTGGATGGTAATCAAGATAATAGATTTTTAGCAAGCTTCCAAGTCACCCCAAAGCTCAAATTTGAGTTACCACACTCATTTAGGATCTTTGTCTCTCAAGAATAAGGGAAAATGGCCAAAATCGCAACATTGGGATCCATTTATAGCCCTTTAAGGTATAAAGGTACAGCTATCACAGTCCTAGGGACCACAATCTCACTATTGCGATCACAATAGGTCCTTATGTGATTGTACCAGCACCAGCACCAATAAAGTAAAACTTTTTTTGACCCTCAGAACTCATTCGGACTCTAATTTTTTCAAATGAATTATGTAACCCCACGAAATTTGACATTCTAGACACATTGGTGAAGTTGAATTTTCCAGCTGAGCTTGTTTAGACCAAATGTGGGCCCCACACTCATATTTTCTGACTTTTCCAACTTTTTAACCAATAGGTTGAAATGAGTGCGGGTGCATTGGGACTCAAACCATAGGTCTAGCCTAAAATCAATATTCTGGAGCTGCCAGCGCAGTCAAAATTTGCATCCGAGATCGTTTTATGAAAGTTTTCACCCAATGGCCATTTGAATCCAGTAAAGACTTCCTAACTAGGAACTGGCTCTAAAAACTAAACAAACTACTCGGTAATCAAACGGTCAGTCCCAACAAGTTATAAATGACTTGGGGTAGCTATGGAGAAGCTCAAACAATGAAAATAAATGGAATTATAAAAAATGATTGGAAGTGTTATTGCAACATCCACTACTAAAAGGACTTTTGTCCCTGAAGGTTTAATGGATAGAAAGAATCTCAATAGATCAAAAAGATAAGGTAGTGGGCTCACATGTTCCTAGTATGACTTCCTAGATAACCTCCACGAAGAGGGAACACTTGCAAGGCATTTTGCCACAGACATCCCTTTTTCAATCAACACTCGCAATTTCATTCCAACAGCCAAAACTCAACTTCAACCACTAACAGGCCTCCAACTAAATCAAATAGGCTAATGCCCATAATTCTGAACCACATCACACTGATGCCATCTTGATATTCTTATAAATCCACGAAGGCCCATCCAAGCCAAAACCATCCTAATACATGAGTCATACCATCGACTCCAAATCCAAATATAACCTTTCTTTATTATTTCGCACTTGTTATCCACACAAAACCAAGAGGAAATCACCCGAGTCTCATCCCCACAATCTCACCACAAAGAACTTGAAGAACCAAAGATGATACATCGAAAAGTCCATATGGGAACCATGAGGATAAGCTCATTAGGCATTGTCTAGGCACACAAATAGAAATACTCTAGGAATGCAATCTATGCCAATGCTACAACTAGTCTGAATGGTAAGCAAGCTAAAATTCAAAAAAACAAGATGTAACCACTCATCACTGAATTATTCGCTCCAGGATGTCCCATCAACCGATAATGAAGCTAGGTTGAATCCAACTCAAGTATATTAATTCCACAGAGTATATCATCCAAAATTCCCAAAGAAAACTAGAAACTTGTGGGCAAAGCAAAAATAACCAATACCGGGTCCATGGGCTATCATCTAAACACTTATAAAATATAATCAATCTGAAGTCGAGAAGATCAAATAAGCAACCACGGAGTAGGCTCAACCAGCCTATAAATGAAATTCTAACTGAGGTAAATCTAAAAACAAAGGTTGCAATCGGTTCCACAACTCAAATCTAAAATCTCAACTGTCACGACCAGAACCGGGGCCCTAGCCGTGACGAGCATTTCGAACCATAAAGGCCCGAAACACCCCTATCTATCTGGTAATCATGCACATAATTCATATAATAAAAGAAATGTGGAAGATTCACAATACTACAGAAACATGGTCATGAGTCCAATGAAATAAATAATGGGAAATAATGTCCCACAACATCTATCGGCATCTAAAAACCGTTTGCGAAATCTCTACTACATGACTAAAACAAACAAACTGTCTGAAAACTGGGACAAGGCCCCCAGTAGACCCAAAACTATTAAATGATAAATAAACTGCTAGACATCAGACCTTCCGGAATATAAAAGGCTCACCACTTGTCTCTGCAAAACTATCTGAAGATTTTACTGATTTTCTAGACCCCTTGGCTGTGCCTCCGAACCTGGAAGGGAAGGGGGTCAATACAATGTACTGGTACGCAGAATAATCCAAAACAAAGTAGAGATTTTATATAAAATAAATGAGAGCTGAAATAAAGAACATTATTGAAAAATGATTTTGAAAATACATAGGCTTAGTATAATGATTTTTCAACAAAATTGCAACACATTTGAGCTAGGCGGTACACCCTACAATTTCACATTTTCACCAACTATCAAATCTCGATTGCCACCGAGATTAGAGTATAAGTGAGGGAAAGACACACAAGATCACACTGCAGGGTGTATCGACCCAATCAAGTATGGCAGTGCACAAGATCACAAAGAAGGGCTCCTAACTATAGTCCCCAATTTGGGATGACATAATTCTAGGTACACAAGATCACACAGCAGGGTACAAAGTTCTTGAGTCGGCAAACACAATTTCCAGCATAGAGTCATTTGACTCATGGTTTCTTCGGGTAACCACCTATCTCACAAAATCAATGCATTAAACTCATTTTAATCAATCACATGTCATACTCTGCTGGGTATCGTCGTACCCGACTTACAAGTCATCAATATCACATCAACTTTCCAACTTCTCATACCATTTACCACATGCACATATGTATGACTTTCACACCATTAAAACACATACACCATGGTTCTCAACATGCAATTATTCAAGAAGTTCAATCATTTATGAGTAATGTCATATCAATTGCAAAACTCATGCTCTCAATGGTTTTAACACTAGTATAATATGGGGTATAAATATTATCATGGGGAATTTAGAAAATTCACAACTCATGTACATCGCACCCTTTTGAAATTTCAGGTCACATGTTCACAATGCAACCATTTAAATACATTCAAACAAACAACCCCACGATATCTCAATAGTTCTTTCAAAATCATATATCAAAACATGTTATTTGTATCAATTGAAAACCCCCATTTGTAAAATCATATATGTACTTGTATAAATTTAAAGTCTTGCGTAAGTTCCTTTTTGAAAACATGCACATGAACTTTAGGATAACCCCACGTACCTCTATTTATGAAATTAGCAGGTGCTTCTTGAAGTATATGATCTGGGGATTTCAAATCTTCAATCGATTTTGAAAACCCATGGTTGAATCTTGGGTTTCTTAAAGTTCTTGTTTGAAACCCTAGAGAGGATTCTTGATGATTTTAATAAAAATAGGGTTAAGTTGCTCAACCATACCCTAAATCCTTTGTTTGAACGGTTTTAAAGGCTAGAGAAAGGTCAAATTTACCCTTAATGACTCCTGAACGGAACTGGAAATTTGAACTTAAAAACTTGATTTTGGGTACCACCATGATGTGCCACAATCGTGATGGTACACTGGAATTTGATGAGTGGGAATTGGGTGCCTCCGCAATGCGCCACCCTATTTATAAGATCCATGAAGGCTGCAGGGGCGTTAGTCAACCTGAAGGACATGACTAAGAACTCATAGTGACCATATCGGGTTTGGAAGGCTATTTTGGGAATTTCTGACTCCCTAACCTTCAACTGATGATAGCCCAAACGAAGGTCTATTTTTAAAAAATACTTAGCACCCTGAAGATGGTAAAAAAGATCATCAATCCTAGGAAGAGGATATTGGTTTTTAATAGTGACCTGATTCAACTAGCGGTAGTCTATTCACATACGAAGGGACCCATCCTTCTTTCGTATGAAAAGTACTGGTGCACCCCATGGGGAAACACTAGGATGAATAAAGCCTGTGTCTAGGAGGTCTATGAGCTGTTCTTTTAACTCTTTTAGTTCTGCGGGATCCATTCTATATGGAAAAATGGAAATAGAACGAGTGTCTGGCAATACATCAATTCCAAAATCTATCTCCCTATCAGGTGGTATCCCTAGGAGATCTTCAGGAAAGACTTCTGGAAACTCATTCACTACAGGGACTGACTGAAGAGGAAGACTTTCAACCCTGGAATCTTTTACTCGGATTAGATGGTACATACAACCTATGAAGATGAGCTTTTGGGCTCTAAGAGAAGAGATAAAGTGACCTCTAGGGGCCACAGAATTTCCTGCCCACTCAATAGGTGACTCATTAGGGAAAGAAAAGGTAACCTTCGGGTTTTGCAATCAAGTGTGGCATAACACGAATGGAGCCAATCCATCCCAAGGATAGCATCAAAGTCTACCATATCAAGTTATATAAGTTCTTCCACAGTATCCTGGCTAAGAATAGACACAACACAATTTTTATACACCCTTCTAACAATAATAGAATCACCTACAGGAGTGGAAAAAATGAAAGGTTCTACAATAACTTCAGGCTCAAACCCAAAACCAACATCCACATAAGGGGTCACATAAGATAAGGTAGACCCACGATCAAACAATACATAAACCTTATGGGAAAAGAGTCATAACGTATCGGTGACAACATCTGGTGAAGCTTCCGCCTCCTAGCGGTTAGTCAAAGCGTATAACCAGTTACGACCGCTCCCGGCAGCTGAAGGGGCACCCTTAGGAGGAGGAGCCGTGAAGGCGTCTTGGGACTTAGCCCCCCTCTCCCCCCGTATTTCCTCCAGCAGAAGGGCAATCTCTCTGAAGGTGACCCACCTTTCCACAAGAATAATAATTTCTCCCCTCGAAATAACACTTCCCTGGGCGATTCTTTGCGTAAGTCTCACACCGTGGATAAGTACGATGCTGCTGGGCCACACTGTCCTGCACGGAGTAACTAGGGCTCTGGATCTATAGTGAGTCTGAAAACTCTGAGGTTGTCGGTCTGCCGGTGGTCTGGGCGCTGGGGCGCTGGCAACAGACTGTGCATTACCCTAATTCTTCTTCTTCGGCCATTTATTTCCCCACTTACCGCTTTGAGGCTGACTGTGACCCTAGTCGGCCGATCTGGCTCTTTTTGCCTGTCTTTCCTTCTCCCTAGATTCAGAAATCTTTTTTTTCTTCTCCTCTACCTATTGCTTGTGAACTGTCAGCCTAGAAAAGTCCAAATCCTTGTTCAGCATAGCTCCCTAACACTCAAAGACCATATCATCTGAAAGGCCAGAAGCAAACTTCCTAATTCGGGCCCTCATACTACTCGTCATCTCAGGTGCATAATGGGCCAACTGATTAAACTTTAGAGTATACTCCTGAACACTCATCTTACCCTACTTAAGGTTCATGAATTCCTCAGCTTTAGCTTTCCTTATCTCCAAAGGAAATAATCGATCAAGAAAAGCTTCCACAAATTCGTACCACACTGTGGGCTCAGCACTGTCACTCTTCGCCTCTTCCCACTCATTATACCATTGGTTTACTACATCCTTTAGATGATAAGCCGCTAGCTCAATGCCTTTCACCTAACCACATGCATCACTCTGAAAATCATCTCCATTTCATCTATGAACTTTTACGGATTCTCTTCTACTTTAGTGCCAGTAAACTTAGGCGGGTTCATTCTCATGAACTGACACCCTAGTAGCTTCAGATGTAACAGGAGCAGACCCAATATCTTCTGATTGTTGGGCCTAATTAGCCACCAACTATGTCAGAATATGAATAGATTGTCTGAATTCTGCATTCAAAATATCCTTCTGAGTAGTCGGGGGATGGTAAACATTGGTCTGTGGAGCCCTAGGTGGACTGGTTGGGACTAGAGGGTCTCCCGGAGTAGGTACAAGGTCTGGAGTGGGAGATCTATTATGTATCCTCATCCCATGAGTGGGACGGACTTCATCATTCTGAGCACTCTGATTAGTATTGCGACGAGGAGGCATGACTGTTATTTCTTTAAGAAAAAAAATCACTGATTAGGAACAGACTTCACTCTGAAGCACGAGCTAAATCACAAAGTAGGGAAACATTTCCTAAACGCCTAGTAGCCTCCTTCTTATAAGTGTGGCGCTCTACATACCCATATACAAGACTCTACCCGACGTAATTTCGCAGACACTCTGGGACCATGAACCTTGCTTTGATACAAAGTTTGTCACGACCCGAACTAGGGCCCTGTCCATAACGATCATTTCGAACCATGAAGGCCTAAAACATCCCTATCTATCTGGTAATCATGCACATAATTCATATGATAAAAGAAATGCGGAAGATTCACAATACTACAAAAACATGGTCATGAGTACAATGAAATAAATAATAGGAAATAATGTCCCACAATATCTATAGGCATCTGAAAACCGTTTGCGAAATCTCTACTACATGACTAAAACAAACAAATTGTCTGAAAACTAGGACAAGGCCCCCAGTAAAGCCAAAACTATTAAATGATAAATAAACTGCCAGACATTAGACCTTCCGGAATATAGAAGGCTCACCACTTGTCTCTGCAAAACTATCTGAAGATTCTACTGATTTTCTGGACCCCTAGACTGTGCCTCCGAACTTGGGAGGGAAGGGGGTCAATACAAAGTACTAGTACGCAGAATAATCCAAAACAAAGTAGAGATTTTTATATTAAATAAATGAGAGATGATATAAAGTACATTATTGCAAAATGCTTTTGAAAATACATGGGCTTAGTATAATGATTTGTTAACAAAAATGCAACATATTTGAGCTAGGTGGTACACCCTACAATTTCACATTTTCACCAACTATCAAATCTCGGTTGCCGCTGAGATTACAGTATAAGTGAGGGAAAGACACACAAGATGACACGGCAAAGTGTCTCGACCCAATCAAGTATGGTAGTTCACAAGATCACAAAGCAGGGATCCTAACCATAGTCCCAATTTGGGATGACATAATGTCAGGTACACAAGAACACACAGCAGGGTAACAAGTTCTCGAGTCGGCAAACACAGTTTCCAGCGTAGCGTCATTTGACTCGTAGTTTCTTCGGGTAACCACCTATCTTACAAAATTAATGTATTAAATTAATTTTAATCAATCATATGTCATACTCTGTAGGGTATCGTCATACCCTACTTGAAAGTCATCAATATCACATCAACTTTCCAACTTCTCATACCATTTATCACATGCACATATGTATGACTTTAACACCATTAAAACACATACACCATGGTTCTCAACATGCAATTATTCAAGAAGTTTAATCATTTATGAGTAATGTCATATCTATTGCAAAACTCATGCTCTCAATGGTTTTAACACTAGTATAATATGGGGTATAAACATTATCATAGGGAATTTAGAAAATTCACAACTCATGTATATCGCACCCTTTTGAAATTTTAGGTCACATGTTCACAATTCAACCATTTAATTACATTCAAACAAACAACCCCATGATATCTCAATAGTTCTTTCAAAATCATATATCAAAACGTGTTATTTGTATCAATTGAAAACCCCTATTTGTAAAAACATAGATGTACTTGTATAAATTTATAGTCTTGCGTAAGTTCCTTTTTGAAAACATGCCCATGAACTTTAGGATAACCCCATGTACCTCTATTTACGAAATTAGCGGCTACTTCTTGAAGCCTATGATCTGGGGATTTCGAATCTTCAATCGATTTTGAAAACTCAAGGTTGAATTTTGGTTTTCTTGAAGTTCTTGTTTGAAACCCTAGAGAGGATTCTTGATGATTTTAATGGAAACAAGGTTAAGTTGATCAAACAAACCCTAAATCCTTTATTTTGATGGTTTTAAAGGCTAGGGAAAACTCAAATTTACCCTTAATAACTCCTGAACGGAACTGGAAATTTGAACTTAAAAACCCGATTTCAGGTACCACCGCGATGCACAACAATCGCGGTGGTCCACTAGAATTCGACGAGTGGGAAATTGGATGCCTCTGCGATGTGCCACCATCGCGAAGCCCCACTGGAATATGATGATTGTAAATTTGACTCTCTCCGCGACGCGCTAGTCCTCAAAATGACGATTTTTACGACTGGAACTTTAAGTTATTCATAACTTCTTCACCAAGGTTCCTTTTTGGATGAATCTTATATCGTTGGAAAGCTAATTCAGTCATCTACGTAATGAAAGGTTGGAATCTAGGAGATTCCACATGAAAAATAATTTAGATCATTCTAGAATCTAATGCTTAGACTTTCCATGGATAAAACTTAGCTAAGAAAACGTCGGGGTGTTACATCAACACTAAGGTTAAGCTGCTCGATCTCAACTACCCAAACTATACTTGAAGAAGGTTAGACATCCATACTCTAAATATATCATAAATTCCAAATCGTCATTCCAAGGTGTTAAGTCAAATCTGAGCCAATAAGTCTATATCGATGCCAACCACTCAAATCGACTTTACTATCCAAATTTAACATATTCAAGATAAATTATACTAAGCTAAAATTGAAACTTAGCTGAAGAACAAAATCACTACATGAATAAACCATCGGCTGAAAGCACAACAACTAACTCCATATTAGCTTGAGGGCACGAAATATAGCCACAAAACAGAAATCATGCCAAAAGATGAATCACTAGATGAAAATGCAAATAACCCACTTCATAACCACTGGAGGGCATGAACTATCAAAAAAACTCAAAAACTCTCCAAAGCTGCAAACTATACTAGGAAAGGCAAAAGCTCTAGCAACTCAGAGAAATGCAACTTAAGCCAAAACTAACCAATCAAACACTCTATCTTGACAAAGAATAGACTTAGGCACATATCATCGAGGAGAAATACTCCACCAAGCTTTATCAGGACGAACAAACTCTGAAATAGGAATTTCCTGAATCCACCCAAGAAGGACAATCATCACTCGATCCAGCCAAGAATTACATCATCAAAGAAAAAATACGCCAATCTAGAAACTAAGGTCAAGTCAAGAAAACCGCCAGTATATCAAAAACTCAATAAAGAGAATTTCCAATTCGCTAACTCAAGAAGCGACAACAGGAAAGTCTACTTGCCTCTAACTCTCAAACTTCACTAGACAAAACCATATCATATCACAAATGAGCTTCCAATCTCCATACTAATAACAAGGGCAACCATCACAAGGGAATGAACCCAATAAATCTAAAATATAAACTTAGGGTATCTCAATATCAAAGTCAAACCCATAATTGAGCGATGAAATAGACACAAATGAAGAACAAACCCAAGAGTAAAAATAATCAACCTCATCTCGCTATGGGAAAATCATTAAATTGGGCTATATCTACTTAAGAAATTGAATAAGATCACAAAAAATACAATCCTAACTAGATAACACTAGTTTATACAGCTACCCAGCGAAGATCAATTATATCAAGTAATAATATCAACAATAAAAATAATCTCACATAGTGATAGTGGTGGTAACAATATCAATATTAATATAATAAGTAGGTGGTACCAGAATGAACATCAATATAATATACCACTCAAGGTCCACAATAAGACCAATATGCCAAGATAAATGGGACTCAAACCCAAAAGTTACACCCTAGAGAGAAAATATCAATATAGATCTACTCCATCTACTACTAAATAAATTAAACTACAAAGTAGTAATATAATCATGAATTGAATGATAAGAAACAAAATAACTAATATGAACTCATCAAGGCATATAATCATCACCGGGTATGAAAACCCCAATACACATAATAAAAGATAAATGCAAGAAATAAAAGTACACCTATCACGGTGAAACCCACAATCACATACCTAGTGGAACAGAAAGAATAAATCTGAATGAGTATAAACTCAAACCAACTGACTAAATCATCGATATAGGTGCCAAGCATACTAGATCTAACTGAAGATACCACAACTTTGTAAGGATGATCTGAATTAGATAGAATGACTTAAAATCCTATGTCGGGGACACTTTCTAGGCCAATAATCGATATTTCTGCAGTAGTAACAAATTCCTGAAGCTCTAGTCCAAGAGAGTAACACAAACTAAGTCCAAATGGCTAGGCAACTGACATTGAGAGTAAACTCTAGCAGAATATACATCATTCCGATAATCATAGCCTATCTAAGAAACTCTAGGCTAGTAGGGAATATATGATAACTCTGTCTAATCACTAACTCACATTTGGGTGCTCTTTGAACCTAGGTCTCATCTCGCCATAACCAAAACAAGCTCTCAAACAAAATACTAATAGCACTATAATAATGGCATAGACTCTTGCCACCACCTCTATAATTCCTAATGTATGCTCTTTCTATGGCCCTCACATAGTCAACAACTTGAGAGAAGAAAAACCCAGCTGCTATCAAGTGCTTTGATGCCAAATGGAGTGGAAATAATAAACCTTTAATAATTCTATACACTATGTCCTTCTCTAAAATATATAGCATAAGAAAATTCATGGCCCAATCTAGAAACCCAATCTCATACTCCAAAATAGTCAAGAAGCATGACGAACACCAATAGTCCCAACTCTGGTCTAAGAACGACTCGATGAATCAAATGTCATCCATGACTATGAGGGATCTACAATCATGACTCAGATCCCCAATATTGGACCTTAAATGGTTGAAGTGGTCACGAGCTTAACTAGATCCTAAGCTGGACCCAAATACTTTTTGGTTGACACTAAAGTTCTTTGACATCCATCTCTAACTCCCTAGTCTAATATTGTGCTAAAACTCTAAAAATTCAAGCTAAAGTCTCATCTGCATCTGTCGACAATGTCGCATTGTCCTTCGAAAATATGTTTGAGGTTCATAGCAATGTGAACACATGATAAGAAGTCAAGAAGTAAATTTCCTAAAATGTCCATATAGTCTCCCGAAGATAGGTTATGAACGTCTCCTATAATACCCCATGTTTAGAAGCTACTGTGCTTCATACGACTCACTTTTTTGAGATGTACGCACTTCATATGAGTCATGTCTGGTAAATCAAATCTAGAGTAGTATGGACTAGATAAAGTCAATTATAGATACGAGTTGACCCTATAAGTCATATGATCATGGTATGAGTTGTATGAAGTAAAGTCATAAGTTTACAAGAATAGGTTCCCTAAGTTTTAGTCCAAGATATGATTGGTTGGTTCCAAGTCGTATAGACAAGTAATGAGTCGTATATTACCCCTCGTATGTTGACCAGCCTATACCATCCTTGATTTTGCCAAGCTTATGAGTTGATGGGTCTATTTGTACTCTCACCATATGAGTCATATAGTTGAGTCGCGAAGACTGACGATTAATTTTTGTAATGTTCAGTTAAAGGGCTTTTTGTTCTTTTCCCTTCTTATAACTCCAACCCATGACCTATAACCCTTAAAGAGGCATTATTTTCCTATTTTTTCCAATTAATTAACAAAACTTACCTCCTCACATCTTTAAGAACATCAATATTAGGGTTTCTTTCCCCAAATTCATCTTTCAAGTCCCTAGGTTCAAGATCTCATCATAAGTTAAGAAAATTCAAGTATGTGGGGTTTGTGAACAAGGTTATTCTTTCATCCTTGTTCCCAAAGTTCATGGTTTTGATATTAAATTTACTTATTTTGAATTAGGATTCATACCCAAAGAGCCATAATCTTGAAGTATGATACTACCATGTGACTGAAATCTTTAAGTGCATCAAGGTTTACATATATTCATGTTTTGACTTGCATGATTTGTATGATGATTTGTATTTCATTATCTTCACTAGATATTGTTGAAACATTTCTAGGTGATTATTGAGCATGATGTTTTATTATGAAATCCTATGAATTAAAGCATGAATTCCAAGTCCCAACTACAACCATTAAGTTTACAAGAAAGTTTAAGCCTTTGAAACTTTATTCACATACATTATAGCATGATTCAAGAAAGATTGATCTTTTGATCTAAAGATAAGAAATGAAATCCAAAACTATTCATCTTGATTATGATTTAAAGAAAGAGAAAGAATATATGGTTTTCATTCTATAGACCCTTATGCTATTTTAAAGTGGATTTCTTAAAGTATGAGCATATAAGTATTCTGGGGGTAGTATTTAGCACTGAGATGGGAATGCGAATGAGTTTATCATAAATTCCTAGAAACTACAAGCCACCATAGGTTAAGTTTTTTTCCAATATAGATGAAGTTCAGTGATCACTAAGATAAGGTTCTATTCTGATGACATAGATAGAATATCTTTCCCTAGCGTGGATAAGAAGTTGGACTCTATGGTAGCTCACATGATTTATGTTAGTTTGAAGAATCCCCGATATGAAAGAATGTAAAGTAAAGCTTTTAGAAACTATGTGTCATGGCTCACAAAGTTTATCCTTATACTTCATCGGTCGTTTTTATAATTTTGCAGTCTTCATCTTATTCTGATACAAGGTGAGTCATTTATGCTTAGCATGAATTATTTGAAAATTTACTTAGATATATTCAGTTATTGTTTTACTTATGTATGCACCCCCACATACTCATAACTATGAGGTATATCACATCTAAAAGACATCTCTATCTATAAGTCATATATCATGACTATGAGGAATATCATCTCTATAGAAATATTATCAAATCTTAGGAAAATAACATCTCTAAAGGCCCATTATCATGTCTAAGAGGAATTCATCTCTAAAGGCCCAATATCATATCTAAGAGGAAATAGCATCTCTAAGGCATAATATAACTTCCATAAGCAATATCATAGCTATAAGCCATTAATCATAATCTGGGAAAAGTCATCAAAATTTACTAAGCCATGAAGTAAACTTTTTATAATGGTGCAATAGTCTCAACTATGCCTAGCATCCCAAATTAAGTCCATAAGGGCTAACACAAGTATTAGCCTAAGTGGGTCAGATGATCATACTTCTAATCCTCAATTTCCATATCTATGCAATCTGCTCCCCGAACTAGGCTATGGTATCTAGTTCAAATTCTAGATGTCAAGTAAGCCATAACAAATCCTAAGATAGGAACTTCTTCTAGAAACATGGGCATTTATGTCAACTCCATCTAAACTACAGTTTCAAGATCACCAGACTAGCCCAAATAAGGTTAATCATACTAACCATTATTTCAACACTTACACCATGTCCCAATCTTGCATTATATTATATCCATTTTAAAAATTAGTTTAATCTAGGGAAAAGGAAATATGATTCTAAAGGTAATAAGCATTTCACCTTACGGGCTCGTCTAATCCCCAAACTTTGATAATCAAGACTAAATCATTCTACTAATAATCAAAATTAATATTTACATTCACATGCCATATATATAACACACATCATCTTCAAAGAAGAGTAGGTAGAAGCCTACCTCAAAGCCAAACCGTAAATCCTTACATCATTCACAATATGATCGTCTTCACTTCATAATCTCCAAAATTCCATCACACTATCAAAATTATAATCTACTTATCAATACAAGAATAACAAAACCCATATTGCACCATTATGCTTCGAGTCCAAAAAACACACCAAAAACCCCCAAGTTGATCTCATATATGGAAAATGCTTTTTCGAGGTCACCCCAACGTTCATATATTATCAAGGAATCATAACCCTCAATAATTTATAAAAAAAAATAAGCTCATTTGGGTTTAAAATCAAGACCTCAAGCTATTTGGGATTTTGGGTCAAAAACTAAGAAAATTCACCAAGAAATTGATGAAATCTTACCCTGAATTGGATGATAATCATTATATAGATATTTAGAAATCTCTCAAGTCACCCGCCAAAGCTCAATTTTGAGTTACCACACTTATTTAGGGTTTTTGACTCTCAAGAATGAGTAAGAAATGGACAAAATAATGACATTCGGTCCATTTGTAGCCCCTTCGGGCACATAGGTATCACTATTGTAGTTCAGGGATCGCGATCGCACTATTGCAATCACAATAGATCCTTGTGTGATTGCATATGCACCAACACTAGCAAAGTCAAAAACCTATTTTTGACCCTCAGAACTCATTCAAACTTTGATTTTTGTAAATGACTATGTAAACCCACTAAACTCGATGTTCCAAATATGTTGGTGAAGTTAAATTTTCCATCCGAGGTTGTTTGGACCAAATGTGAGACCCACACTCATATCTTTCAATTTTTCATCTTTCTAACTAATAAGTCAAAATGAACTTGGGTGCATTAGGACCCAAACCAAAGGTCTACCTAGCCTAAAATCATTATTTTGGAGTTGTTGGTGAAGTCAAATTTTGCATCTGAGATCGTTTTACTAAAGTTTTTGCCCTATGACCATTTGGAATTAGTGAAAACTTATAAACAGAAAATTGACTCTAAAAACAAAAGAAACTGCTCGGTAATCGAATAGTCAGTCTCAGTAAGTCATAAATAAATTAGAGCAAATATGGAGTAGCTTAAGTAAAAAAAATAATGAAATTATGAAAACTGACTGAAAGAGTCATTACACTTCTTTCATTTATGATGTAAGCTTTTGCATTTAGATTTCTCATGACCTTCTAATTTACAAGTATTTTCACTGTTCCTATTACTGTTCTTTCTATATATTCTGGTGCATCTATTACACTTATATTACACTTATATTTTGGAATCTAGATTCATTGCTATTCATCCCCTTAATCTCTACATATTTTGGCAATTTCGCAGCCAAGTCCACTTAGACTTTAATCCTTGCACAACTGCGATGAGTCTTGTTAATAGTAGTCAAGTCTAGGTGGATAGGTTTTTCCATAGTAGCAGCTAATGAAAATAATAATTCCTTACAAAAATAGGTGGTCAAAAGATTAAGAAAGAAATCTAAGCCATTACTGTGTTGTCTCTTCACTTAGTTTAAACTTGGCATTATAAATGAGAGATCTCATTTGATATGCCACTCCGTCCTTAACAGTAATATAGAAAGCATTTTTAGATATCATGTTTACAAAGTCCTCTAATAGATTAAATCTCATTAGAATGTGTTTATGCCTAAGCAATCCAATTTTAGAATCTCCCTTCACCTTACATAGATTTGGTATTTAAATTTTGAGTTCTTCAAATTACGTTCATCCATATCAAAATTTACCAATCATTACAAGCTAAAAATCCTTGATAACTTTCATATTTGAACCTCTTCTTCCATTCATATGACTCGTGGTACCCCATTCTTGTATTCCACCGGCTTCATCTGAAGTGAGTCATGTAAAACTTTGCTTCCAAATTGTGCATTGACATTAAGCTCCATTAGGTCAACATACTTCACTTTGGCTTTATTCACATCATCATTAATACTTTTTCCCTCAATATTAGTGATGCTAGAAAATCTGGTAGGATCATATGAAAACTTAATTTTTTTAGGCGAAGTAGCATGATATAGTTATTGAAAGATGGTGGGAGAAGTGAGAGAAAACATTTGCCCATCCAGAGAATGTTGACCAGTGTTAGTGGCAGACATAATAGTGGTAGTGAAATGGCTAGCGTTCTGAATTTTGGAGAGAGGAAATCCCCTAAGTTAGAGATTAGCAGCTTATGGCTCAACCTCAAAAGTCTGAAATAATAAGTGTATTCTATAATTTTAATTATTTCGACATAATACATTTTAAGATAATTACATTTTTTTATATTTTTGGTTATATTTTACACATTGATATTTACATACTCTATACATTTGTTAGCACAGTCCGCAAATACAAAAGTTGAAGCAATTTATTTAAACACAAGCAACAATCAATCAAGTCAAAATCTCTTCAACTTTTAAAAGTTGATATTGAGGTTATAGGTTGGGTTTTTGATACTTAAGTAAAAGAGTGTTTATATTTTGAATAAAAGAATGAAAAATCTCTTTATTAATAACCTAGAAACTATAATGTGCAATCATAATACAAGAGGGAAGCTAATATTTGCTGGGTAACAAGAGGGACTAAATTTTACTATAAATGAAGAGAAAGGGATAATTATTTTAACATATAAAAAGACACACCCACTATTTATTTACATTATTTTTAGATTTTTTATCTTCTTCAACTCTCCCCCTCCCTTCTTCTCCGGCAATGCACCACCGCCACTTTACATTGGAGCCTTGACCTTAGGTAAACAACAAAAAAATTCCCTCTCTTTCCATTTCTTCTCTCCCTTTTGCTATTGTCCTACTGGAAATGTCCACATCTAGCCAAATTTATATCCTCTTTCTAAAGTAATGCCACTTTTATTATTGCCTTGTCTTGTTTGAATGAAGATATTGATTTTTTTATATGGCTATGTTACTCGTGTAGATCTAGCTGGAGTTGTGAATTTTTTGGCTAACATTATAGATTCTGCAAACCCCATGAATATCAAACAACTTGTTATATTTTGGTTCTTATTTTAATACCCTTTTGTTTTCTAAAAGATGTATGTGTCTTCGCCAGTTTTGCCAATTGTTGGTTGATCTAGCACTATTTTGATTTATCTTTTTGGCAAGCTTGTTACTGTCCCGGTACTATAATGCATGAGTTTTCTTGTTCCCTTTCCTTATTTTGATATTGTAACTGATAAGGTACAAATACTACGTAATATGGCCAATAAAAAAAATTTACCACTTTTGGAGCCTCCACAAATAAAAAGACAGACAAATGGGTATAAATGCATAGCAATAAATAAATAAATTTGGCGATGATAAAATTTTTATATTATCAAGACGAGACAAAATTATTATGATTCGTATTTTGACAATGTGATTTAGGACAATGGATAATTCAAGCTACCACTTTATAGCCATAGTGTATCTAAAACTTAATCTGATCCCACTCTATAACAAAATTCTATCTTTTATATATAAATTTCTCTCTCTATATATATATATATGTATATATATGCATATACATATTTTTAATTTATTTTAATCATTATTATTCATTATTAAGATTTTTTTAACTATTAATACACGTTCTTGAAGACACTCCCGGAAATGGTATTCCAAAAGAGGAGTTTTTCAATTTTTATTCATACAATTGTACACAAAGATAAAAATATAGTGAAAACTTTACTTTTTGGGCGTCAGAGGAGAATGTGTTTCACTTACATATTTATTATTACGTGCTTAGGCAAAACTTTGATCGTTATTACTTATATAAATGAATTAAACTTATTTAGATATTTAATCAGTTAATTCACATTTTTACATTAAAAATTATTGTGCAGTCTCTTTTTCTTTAAAATAAATCTTTATTTTATTTAGTAATTTCTTTCACTAATTTTTATCAAATAAAAAGTTTTATTTGAAAATACTTTTTGTTTATTTAGTACAAAAAAATATTTCTCATTTCATATATTACATAAAGTGCTTTATTTTCTATAAAAATACTTTTTATTTTCATACATATTCTTACCCATTTTTTATAATGCTTATATATCTTTATATATTTCTATACGCACATTTATGATAACTTATTTTATTTATATAATTGATATACGCTATTTACATACACACTTTTTATATTATTTTAGTACATATCTTATATATTCATAATTTCAAAAAGATTAATTTTCACCTCCCCCTTTAGATAATTTTAATCTAGTTGGGTACCACATTTGTAGATTCTAAAGGATACATAATCCCTTCTCTTCGGAATAATTTAAACCCTTACATAGAATCTAAATTGATTTTCGTAGATTAAAAGATAAGTTATACATGTCAATAATCGAATAGATTTTCTTATTTTTTCTTAGAAATTAAGTGGTGATTCTGTACAAAATCAATTCTTGTAGAGTCTATAAGTCATGTGTTGTTTAACCTCAGTGAAAATAGTGCATGACAGGATGGTTTTTAGCATGTACTGGGTTTTAGGTATGTTTTGTGGTCCCTTTCTCTTTTAGCATTACTAGTCATTTTATTTATGTTATCTTGATACTCTCACTTACTTTATGAAGGATATTTGGAGTGTACCACTATTAGTCTATTAGCTTAGTACAATTCTTGTAGTGATTAGATTGTTAGGCTAGCCCCCTTTGGTTAGTACCTTCATGTTTGCCTACCTACTTAGTACACTTATATATCATTTTCTTTTTCTGCTATTCTTATTGTATATTACCTTCTTTCTTTATTACTACTATTTTATATTACCTTCATCCCTAACTATTTATGTTGTATAGCACTTCCGTCCTTAGTTACCTATAGCATATGGTGGTTTTTCTTTACATCTCTATTATCCTTGTTGTGTTTCTTCTCTTAGTTAGTTGTCCGTGATGTATATTTTTGCATTATGTGTTATTTATATTTGCATTAACTTTATAGCTCGGTTAGGGATGCCTATTGAGTACTCGTGTTTGGTACTCATACTACACTTTTGTATTCTGCATATCATAATATAAATTCTCGCCACTGTTGTGCATCTTGCACAACTATTATGGATCCGAGATTTGAGGTCAGCTTCTAACATCTAAAGTTATTCCTTCTCATGTTATATTTCTATATTAATATTTATTTTGTATTTCAAATATGGTCCTATATATGTGTGTGTGTGTGTGTGTGTTTGTGTATATGTATATTGTCTTTACCTTGTACTCTTGTTGTATGACCCTTAAAATTTCTTGCATATTATTTTTGACCTTCCCATATTTGAAATATCATTTTTTCAGTTAAATTATGTCTAGGAATGTTAAAAGGGTATTCAGGGAAGGTTTCAGAGTTCTCCAAAAGGGTTCGGGGAAATTTTGGAACATCAAGACAAAGAGCCTTTGCATTTTTGTTGTATCACAGAGGTTACCCTCCATGATATTGGCGTGGCATAGAGGATGACTTCTATCATATTGGTGTGCCATGCGAAGGCATAATTTTTTAGCAGTTTTATTTTTATTCACTTGGGGTGAGGGGATTTGGGGTCCTTTAACCCTTGTACGACCCTTAAACATAAAATTAAGTTATTTCCTTTAGTTTTCAAAGATTAAGTTACTCCTTTTTGCTCACAAACTCAAAAACCAAGAAAACTCAAGTATTTCATAGAGAATTCATCATCCAGGCTCCAACTTCAAATTGATTACAAATTCTTCTGTGTTTTAGGCATATTTATCTTCCCTAAATAAATTTTATACAAAAATATGTGTTTAATTAATGTCCATGTGGTTTAATTGTTGGATTTTGAATATGGGTTGAGGAATTTGGAATGGTTATTACATGAATTAAATTCCCATGGTTTTGAATTGATTATTTATGCAATACTTTCATAATTTGAACTAATTAAATGCATGGGTATGGGAATTGGAATGGGGAACATGGATTTACCCAAATTTGACAGTTTAATGGTTTGGAATTGTCTATAACCTCAACAAACTTATGAAATTTGTTTGAAATATGGATATATACATAAATTTCTGCACTTTTGAAACCTTGCATTGTATAAAAGGTTAATGGAACATAAATGATTTTGAAAGGCCCCAGAGGCTATGGATTTATTTTAAATTGGACCTTGGGGAGTCAAATGGGGGTCGTGGATTCCCTTGTAATGACCCTTCGGGTCATTTCTCATATTTTCATTTATCTTCACCATTAGGACTTATTCATAGCTATCCCAAGTCATTTATGACTTGTTGGGACTAACGATTCGATTATCAAATAGTTCATTTGGTTTTAGAACCAATTCTCTGTTTAGAAGTATTCGCTGGTTCCAAATGGCCACCAAGAAAATAATTTAGTAAAATAATCACGTATTGAGTTTTGACTATGCTAATAGCTCTAGAATATTTATTTTGGGCTAGGTAGACCTTTGATTCAGGTCCTAACTCACCCAAGCTCATTTTGACCTATTGGATGAAAAGTTGAAAATTTGGAAATATGGATGTGGGGCCCACACTTGATTAGAATGACCTCTTATTGAAAATCTAACTTCGTCAACTGATCCAAAATATTGAATTTAGTGTGTTTACATAGTTCATTTGTAAAAATTGGATTCTGAGTAAATCTTAAGGCCCCATTGCATACTTGGAAAAAATTCCAAGTTGCTGGTACTGGTGCCATGTCGATCACGCAAGGATTACCATGATCGAGCTATGGCGATCTTATTAAGTCCTATGGTGATTGTTTCATGGTGATCACAGTTTCTATAATGGAGATCGCGGTATCTCTTTACCTGAGGGATTTATGAATAGACCCCAATGTCGCAGTTTTAGTCTTTTTCTCCTCACCCTTGAGAGCCAAAAACTCTAAATGGGTATGATAAATCCAAATTGATCATTTTGGGTAACTTGAGAGTTTGATTATCATCTATTATCGCGAATATCTTTGAAACTAAGGTAAGATTTCATCACTTTTTAGGTAAAATTCTTAGTTCTTGACCCAAAACCCTAATTTAGCTTAGGGCTTGATTTTAGACCCTAATTAGCCTTGTTTCTACCTATTTATAGATGGTTATGGTTTCTTGTTCATGTATGAACATTGTGTTGACCACAAAAATGTGATTTCCATAAGTGGGACCCACTTGAGGGTTTTGGCATCATTTTTGGACCAAAAGCACAATGATAGAATATGTCTATCATTATTTTTGTATTGATTAGTATATTACGATTTTGATAGTGTGGTTGAATTTTTGGAATTGTCAAGTGAAGATGGATGATTGGTGATCGATGTAAGGTTTTGCAATTCGACTTTGATGTAGGGTTCTGTCTACTCTTCTACATAGATGATGTGTGATATATATTTTTTGTGAATGTGAATATTAACATTGATTATGATTAGAATGACCTGGTTTTGAATATTAAAGTTTGGGGCTTAGATGAGGGTTTTTGACCCATAAGTTGAAATGCTTAATATCCTTTTTGGATCTTATTGCATTCGCCTTAGCTTGGAATAAATTGTAGCATAGATATGATATAATTCTAGGCTTGGGATGTGATTTATGTGTTGGAATCATAGTTAGTATGATTAACCTTAGTTGGGCTAGCTTAGTAATCTTGAAGCCATAATTTGGGTAGAATTGACATAAATACCCATATTTCTAGATGAAGTTTGCATCTTAGGATTAGTTGTATCTTACTTGACATCTAGAAGTTGAACTAGATACCTTAGCCTAGTTTGGGTTATAAGTTTTCTAAATAAGGAAATTAAGTATTAGAAGTGGGATTGTCTGACCCACCTTAGGCCAAGACTTGTGATAGCTTTTGAGGACTTATTTATGGATGTTAGGCATAGTTGGGACTAGTAAATCTTAGTGTAAGGTTACTTGGTGGTGTGTCGAATAGTGATGGTATTTTCCCCCGGATAATGACTAATGGCTTATGGCCATGATATTCCTTATAGAAATGATATTGGGTCATTAGAGATGCCATTTCCTCTTAAATATGATATTGTGCCTTTAAAGATGTTATTCCTCTTAGATATGATAATTGTCCTATAGAGATGATATTGCTCGTAGTCATGATGCATGACCTATAGATACGAGAAGTCTCATAGATGCGATATGCCTCATCGTTATGAGGTATGCTTATTGATGCATTATGTCCCCTAGAAGTGACATGCCTCCCATGAATGAGATGATTATAGATATGCATCATAGCTTATAGAGATGTTATGTCTCGTGATTACACTATGGCCTATAGTTATGAGATGATTTTTAAATACATGATTATTAATATAAGATTTGGATACGTATATGGGCCTAAGGCTATGATTATAATGTTGTATTTATTTTGGACACATTATTGGGACAAGGGTCGTGTTATGATACTAATTGACCATCTGAGAAGTGTTTATCCTTGTAAAGGGTGTGATTGTAGTCCTATAAATATATATATATATATGTGTTGATACACACATCTTTCCAGAATTGGGTGAAGGAAGATGAGATATGATGTTTATGACTCCAATGTTTGAATACTGGTGATGGCATACATAGATTTGGTATATTCATGATCGTTGCATTGCCGGTTGACACGATTCCATTAGATTATAATATTATTATGGTTGTCACTAACAAAGGGCTAAAGCCCACTTTCTACCTTATTAATTGATTTCTTCATAATAATAAATGTCAATCTTTAATGAATAACATACAGGTAAAGATGTTAATAGTGATATTTTAAAAATTTGACCGAGATAGATTTTGATCCATGAATGGACACTATTATTTACTACGGCTGTGAGATAATCCAATCTTTTCTATACTTTATAATGATTTAGTCTCAAAGATTAGTCTAGGCAATGGATTTATGAACTTACACTCTTTTAGCCTCGATTTGAGTCTATGAACCTCTTATATATATATAGAGAGAGAGAATTATGGATAATGTGATATTGATGATGAGCGATGAATTATGGAAATATAATCCACCTTGCTTCTCTGTTCATGATTCTTTACTTTAGCCCTTGTGAGACTTGCACTTTACTTTAGCCCTCGTGGGGCTCGTTCTCTATTATTGACATTGATTAGGATATTATGATGATGTGATGATACCCGACAGCTAGAGGACATTATAATATTATGATGATACCCAACAAGGACAGAGGATGTTATGATGATGATATTAATACCCGACAAGGTTGAAGGATGTTATAATGATAATATTGATACCCGACAAGGATGGAGGATGATTATGATGAGGATAATGATGATGATAATGGTTATGATGATTATGGTTATGGTATTCTGAATTCTATAACATTCATACCTACATGTTCATCTTTTATCACCAATATATTCCTATGTCTATTAGCTGGTATGGGACGACTGCATAGGTATATATAATAACTATGCCTTGTGTTGTTGTATGCTTATTAAACCTTCTGATCCTGAGGCGGTGGGGGTACGCATAAGCTCGACTAGGTATTTGGTTGTCCAAAATAGCTAGTTACTCACGTTGATGTTGTCATTGTTATTATCCTGCTATGATCATCATTATGTATAGATTATGATGGAGGGGTCATTAATTCAATATCAAGATTTGAGGTATGATTCTAGCCTCTTTTATCCTATAATTTTATTACTATACCTGATAAATTCTTGATGAGATAAATGGATTAGAAACCTTGAGCTTGTTAGTACTACATCCTAATAGAATTGTAACAAAGCCTTAAAATAAATATATGATGATCTAGGTTGTTTCACAAGATGACCTTACATACATACATATATATATATATGCATATCTATCTATATGTAGCTATGGTATTACCGTATACCCCTTCCTTTATTTGTTTATATTGTATAGTCTTTCCTTGGCATTTTATATTGATATATATATGATCTTTCTTTGTCCTTTATTTGAATATTAGCCAAGTATATATGGTATAATGTAGATATTTCTAAGTATGGATAGAATAGGGTAGTTTATCCATAATACTTTCTTAGCCTTATTATGTTAGTCTATTGGAAATGAATAATATAGGTTATCCTTAGTATCTCATTTACTATTTTGTGGTTGCTGAATGTTGGGTGTAGTTTTCATTCTATTTATATGTTATATATATCTTCTTTAACTTTGGAGCTTAGTTGGCAGTTACCTACTGAGTACCATCATTTGGTACTCATACTCTGCAGCCTACAGATTATAGTATGGGTTATTGTCATTGATGTGTTCATCGTATGGGGCAGACATGGTTTAAAAACTTAGAGTGAGTTCCTGACATTTGTTATATACATCTCTCTTATGTATTAGACTAGTCTCTTTATTGTATTCGGAGATAATTTATATCAGTGTATTCATTTGTACTTCGATTTGTACTTTTGTGTTATTAGCAACTCTTGTACTGTACGACTAGGTTTTGGGATTTAATTATGTATTTGATCTTTTGCTATATTTATTTTGCATTCTTTCCTTATTTTATTTAGTAGTCCGTTACTAGCCATTCTGGACTATAGGTTTGGCTTGCCTACTGGTGGTTACAGTAGGCCCCATCAAAATCTAAGAAATTGGGTCGTGATAGCCTCTAACTTAGATGGGAAGATAGGGGTCATGGATTCCCCCATCTTACATGAATTAGCTTGTAATGTTAATTGGTATGATGATACCAAACTTTTAATGCATGGATAAATAACTACTTGGTTAAATGGATGGGTTTATGTGTAAGTATTTTAATTGGGCTTAAAAAGGGTTGTGTATCTTGTCGTGGAAGGTCAAGATATCGGGGGAACTGATACTAGAAACCATATTTACCGGTGTGGGGTTCTTTATGACCACGTGCATAGTTCATACTTGATATATATGTACCTTGGATTTGCATGGGGTCGTGGATTCCCTAGCCCTTCCTTAGACCTCTCTAGTTCGTGCAGCTAATATGCACTGGGGCCTTTCGGTAAGAGGAGCCAGACACATATAGACCTTCAGTATTTTTAGGATGGTTAGATCTACACAGTCCAGGTTAATGATTGTAAAATCTCATGCTTAAAACTTGTTCCCTATCCCAACATGTTATATATACATATATGAATTTGTGTATATGGTTTTGGAATGATTTTTGACATGACATTATTTTCTCCCTTCCCTGAGTTACATGCTAGCGCTTACCTCTCTAACCATCCTTAGATGCTACATCCTTTAATAATGTAGGGTCCAAAGAAACTTATTTTATCCATGTGAAACATTAGATCGATTAGCACATTCATCTAGTAGTGGTGAAGTAGTGAGCCTCCATCATTCGGTTGACCACATAACTTTCATATTCTTTTATTTTGACTTAGTACTTTGGATTCTTTTGGTCATGGTCAGGGGCATGTCCCAACATATTTGGTATTTAGGTTTAGAGGCTATTGTTGCCAGTTGTGGTTGGTTGGTAATTGTTTTGGCACTTAGTTTCCTTGAGTTATTTATCCATCTTACATTACGATATATTGACTTTCACATTTTTATTATGGTTATCATTATTATTGTGCTCTTGAGTATGGATTAAGGGGGTGGTCTCCGGTCCAAGGTGGACTTAAGATACCCATTACAGCAAGTCCCTAGTTCGGTTCATGACAAGCTTGGTATCAAAGCATGGTTTAGAGTCATTGGGTGTCCACAAAGACATGTCGAGTAGAGTACTTTTTATGGGTGTGTAGCATGCCCAACTTATAAGGAGAAGGATACAAGGCATTTAGGAATGTTTTCCTTTCTTGTGTTCTATTTTTGGGCTATAGAGTCTAGTGTTATGAAACTTTACTAACTCCTAGTTTCCCCGCATTTCAGATCATGCCTCCCTAAAGATCTAATGTTTAAAGAAATTCTATTGGGAACTTTGTCCTACCTAAGGATAATATGGAGAGGAATCGCCCTTTGTATGGAGTGCATACCTGATATAGGGCCCCTACTCTAGATTGTACTTCCCCTTATAGAGTTCCACCAGTTCCTACTAGTCCTCTTCGAGTTTCCTGGGCTAATGAAACTCATGCCTTGCCACCTTAGGATGACATCTCTAATATGGAGGTTTATTGGTCTATCCATTTACTTACTTAGTTGGTGACCTCTCAATCTTGTTAGTCAAATCATGTTGGTTCTATTTCTCCTTCTTCTAAGGTCACTAGAGTTAGTTAGTTCATGAGATTGAACCCCCAACCTTTACTGGCTCTAAGGTTGAGGAGGACCCTTAAGGGTTTTTTGATGAGATAGAGAAGATATTCAGGGTAATACAGCTACTAATTTTGAGGGTATGGAGTTTGTTGCATACAAGTTGAAGAATATAGGGTATGAGGAGTGGGAGCAATTGAAAGATGATGATGTGGAGTCAGCTTCTTGTGATGAGTTTTTGTGTGTCTTTCTTGATCATTTCTTTTCTTATGAACTGAGGAAAGCTAAGGCAGAGGAGTTTCTGAATCTGAAGAAGGGCAAGATAAGTGTAAAGGTGTATCACTTGAAATTTTAGTAGTTATCTCGTTATGCTCTAGAGTTGGTGTATTCTATGAGGGAGAAGATAAGGAAATTTTCTTTTGAGTTATCTCGTAACTTAGTATTGGAGTGTAAGGTTACAATGTTGAACAATGACATGGATATCTCTAGACTTGTGGTCTATATACAATAAGTAGAGGATGTGAAAAAGATACAAGTAGAGATTAGGAAAAGGAAGAGTAAGAAGTTTAGGTATTCAGAGTAGGGTGCAAATCAACATAATAGTGAAAGAGATGGTAGGTAGTGGAGTAAGAAGAAGACTTGGGGAAATTGTTTTTTATATTCTTTAGGTAGTGCCCCTTATCCTAAGCCATCTGGTGATGGTCACTTTCAGGCTAACAATGGTTTTAAGGCACAGGGTGCTCAATCTTAAGCTAGTGGAGCTCAGTCAACCCCATCATATCCTCCTTGTTGATTTTATGGACAGCTTCACTATGGTCAATGTGATGAGAAAAGGAATTGATTCTATAATTATTGTCATCCTGGTCATATGCAGCGATATTTTTTGATAGATAAAGTTTCCAAGGGAGCTAATAAGGTCCCTGTTGCTACTTCTTCAGCTCCTGCACCAAATGAAGCTACTTCTGGTATCTGAACTGGCCAAAATCATCTTTATGCACTTATTACCCATCAGGAGTCTGAGGCATCTATTGATATTATCACTGGTATGTTACAACTCTTTTCTCATAATGTGTATTGCTTGCTTGATCAATTCTCTACCCTTTCTTATGTGACCCCTTATGCAACTGTTCATTTTGGTTTTGGTCCCGAGAGTATTTTTGACCCCTTTTCTGTGTCTACCCCAATGGGTGATTCTATTGTGGCTAAAAAAATCTATAGGGGTTGTGTGGTGTCTATCTTCCATAGGGAGACTTTGGTGGATCTAATAGAGTAGGATATGGTAGATTTTGATGTGATCTTAAGGATGGATTGTCTTTATTTATGATATGCATCTCTGGATTATAGGAACTAAAAGGTTGGTTTTCACTCTCCTAGTGAGCTAGTATTAGAGTGGAAGGAGAGTTCTATAGTGCCTAAAAGGAGGTTTATTTTCTATCTTAGAGCTCAGACATTGTTTCAAAAGGGTGTTTGTATCATCTAGTTTGGGTTAAAGATTATGACTCTAAAAGTCCTTCATTCCAATCTATCCCTGTGGTTAGTGAGTTTCCTGAAGTGTTTTCGATGATCTTCTTAGAATTTCACCCAATAAGGAAATAGATTTTGGGATTGGTCTTTTATCGGATACTCATCTTATTTCCATTCCTCCTTATAAAATAGCTCTGGATTAATTGAAGGAGCTAAAGGAGAAGTTAAAAGATCAACTGATGGTAATCTATACACATACGAAGAGACCTATTTTTTTGGTCCGATGCTTGTGAGATAGCTTTGAGAAGTTGAAGGATAAGCTAACTTCTGCACTAGTTTTGACCTAGCCCAAAGGTACTGATGGCTTTGTTATATTTTGTGAGATGTCCTGTGTGGGAATGGGTTGTGTGTTGATGCATCATGGTAAGGTGGTGGCCTACGCTTCTAGATAGCTTAAGGTTCATGAAAGGAACTATCTAAATCATGATTTAGAGTTGGCGGCTATGGTTTTTTTCCTTGAAGATTTGGAGCCATTATCTATATGGGGTGCATGTGGATATCTATTCAGATCATAAGAGTATGAAATATGTATTTATGCAGAAATAATTAAACCTCAGAAAGATTTAAAGTTTATGATATGAGTCTTCACTACTATCCAGGTAAGGCTAATATTGTTGTTGATGCTCTTATCAGGTTATATATGGGAAACTTATCTCGTGTTGATGAGGAGAAAAGAGGAGTAGTGAAGGACATTCATAATTTGGATAACTTGGGAGTTCGTCTTTTGGAATCTGAGGATAGAGGAGTCATTATTCAGGAAGTGGTCAAATCATATCTTGGTGTTGAGGTGAAGGTAAAGCAAGCTTTGGATCCCATTCTTATGTAGATTAAGGATGATATGTATCAACAAAAGGTTATGGCTTTTGAGATTTGGGGAGATGGTATTTTGAGGTACAAAGGTAGGTTGTGTGTTCTTGATGTTGATGGGCTACGAGAAAGGATTTTGATTGAGGATCATGAGTCCCGATATACACTTCATCCAAGTTTGACTAAAATGTACTATTTACTTGAAGAAGATCTATTAGTGGAATAATATGAAGAGATGTAGAAAATTTTGTTGCTAAGTGTATGGTTTGTCAGCAAGTTAAGGTTGAACACTTGAGGCAGGGTGGCATATCCCAAGAGATAGAGTTTCCTATGTGGAAATTGGAGATGATCAATATGGATTTCATTATGGTTCTTTCGCGGTCTCGCAATCAGTATGATTTAATTTGGGTCATTTTGGGTAGGATGACTAAGTCTGCTTGCTTCTTGCCTATAAGGACTAACTAATCATGAGAGGATTATACGAAGTTGTTAATTTAGGAGATCGTAAAGCTGCATGGTGTGCCAATTTTCATTATTCCAGACAGAGGTATGCAGTTTTCATTTCACTGTTGGCATTCATTTTAGTAAGGTTTGGGTACATATGTGAACCTTAGCACTGCCTTCCACCCTCAAATAGATAGACAAGCAAAGCATACTATTCATACCTTAAAGGATATACTATGGGCCTATGTGATTGATTTTAAGGGTAATTGGGTTAATCATTTTTCTCTTATTGAGTTTGCATATAACAATAATTATCATTAGTGCATTTAGATGGCTCCTTTTAAGGATCTTTATGAAAAGTGGCGTTGGTCTCCCATTAGATGGTTTGAAGTTGGTGAGACTGGGTTGTTTGGTCCTGACATGGTTCACCAATCCATGCAGAAGGTAAAGGTGATTATATAAAGACTTAAGACTGCTCAAAGTTTCCAAAAGTCTTATGCAGATATGAGGCAGAAAGAGTTGGGTTCGAAGTGAATGATTGGATTTTTTTAAGGTGTCTCCTATGAAGGGAGTCATGAGATATGGGAAAAAGGGGAAACTCGGTCCTTGTTACATTGGTCCATATCAGATTTTGAGAGAATAGGGAATGTTACTTATGAGTTGGACTTTCCTACAAGTTTGGGTTCTATTCATCTCGTGTTCCATATGTCTATACTGAAAAAGTATGTAAGTGATCCTTCCTTGATAGTTCCTGTTTAGAATGTTGGTGTTACGGATTCCTTGTCCTATGAGGAAGTGCCGACAAAGATATTGGATAGGAGGGTTCATAGATTAAGGACAAAGGATGTAGCTTCGGTGAAGGTCCTTTGGAGAAACCAAAAGGTAGAAAAGGCTACATGGGAAGCTGAGGAAGATATGAAGGCTAAATATCTATGCTTGTTCCTCCAGTTGGATAAATGCACTTAAGGTATAAGTTTCATTTTTCTCTGGTCATTTTTTGAGTTTTCATTTGATTCCAATGTATTCTTGCTATTCTCGTGCTTAAAGTGTCCTAACTCATCATTCAGGGATGAATGATCCTAAGGGGGGATAATTTAAGACCATTAAATTTCCCTTATTTTATTTTTGACCTTCTCATATTTGAAATATCAATTTTTCACTTGAATTGTGTTTAAGGATTTTAAAAAGGTGTTCGGCGAAGGTTTCAAAAGTTTTTAAAAGGGTTCGAGGCAATTTTGGAACATCGAGGCAGTGAGTATCTGCGTTTTCACTGTGTCACAGAGGTTATCCTTCGTGATATTGGTGTGGCACAGAGGAAAACCTCTATGATATTGGAGTGCCAAGCCAAGGCATAATTTTTGTGCATATTTGTTTTTATTCACTTGGGTGAAGGGATTTTGGATCTTTTCACCCTTGTACCATGCATAAAAATATAATAAGCTTATTTTCTTTAGTTTTCAAAGATCAAATTACTCCTTTTCACTCTCAAACTCAAAACCCAAGAAAACTCAAGAGTTCTATAGAGAATTCATCATCTGGGTTCCAAGCTTCAAATTTATTTCAAAATATTGTGTGTTTCAGGCATGTATCTCTTCCCTAAGTTAATTTTATACAAAAGCATGTGTTTAATTATTGTCCATGTGTTTTAATTGTTGGATTTTGAATATGGATTGAGAGGTTTGGAATAGTTAATACATGAATTGAATTCCTATGGTTTTGAATTGATTATTTATGTGATATTTTCATGATTTTAAACTAATTAAATGCATGGGTGTGGGAATTGGAATGGGGAACATGGGTTTTCCCAAAGTTTATGGTTTAATGGTTTGGAATTCGCTTTAACCTCAAACCCAACTTGTGAAATTAGTTTGAAACAAGGATATATACATAAATTTCTTCTCTTTTGAAACCTTGCATTCTATAAAAGGTTAATGGAACATAAATGATTTTGAATGGCCTGAGAGGCCATGGATTGATTTTAAATTGGAGCTTTGAAATCAAATGGGGGTCGCTGATTCCCCCAACTTAGATAGGCGAATGGGGGTCATGTACTCCCTCATCTTACATGGATTATCTTGAAGCCTAATTGGTATGGTGATACCACATTGTTAATGCCTTGATAAATGACTCCTTAGTTAAATGGATGGATTTATGTGAAAGTATTTTAATTAGAATTAAAGGGGGTTGTGTCTTTCACTGTGGAAGGTGGAGGTCCCAGAGAGATAAATAGTGGAAACCACATTTGTCGACATTGGGGTCTTCATAACTATGTACATAGTTCACACTTGATATATATATACCTTGGATTGGCATGGGTTCGTGGATTCTTTGGCCTTTCCTTGGACTTCTATGGTCCGTGTGGCTAACACACACTAGGGACCTTTCAGTGGGGCGAACCAGACCCATATATCCCGTGGGTATTTTTAGGATGGTTAGAGCTATACAGTCCAGGTTAATGATTTTAAAATCTCATTCTTAAACTTTGATCCCTGTCTCAACATCTTATATATATGTATATATGAATGTGTGCATATGATTTTGGAATTATTTTGCAGATGGCATTATTTTCTCCCTTCCCTGAGTTATATGCTAGCATTCACCCCAACTAACCATCCTACAAAGTTACATTGTTTCATAATGTAGGGTCTGCAAATACTTCTTTTACCCATGTGCAACATTATGTGTATTAGCACATTCATCGAGTAGCTGTAAAGTGGTGAGACTCCATCCTTCAGAAGGCCTTATCATTTCCATAATCTTTAACTTTTGACTCAGTAATTTTGGATTCTTTTGGTCATTGTTGGGGGCATGTCCCGACCTGTTTGGTACGCTGGTTTTAGAGGCTATTGGGGACAGTTGTGGCTTGGTTGGTCATTCTATTGACACTTAGTTTCCTTGAGTTATTTATCCATCTTTTTATTTCAATTTATTGTCTTTTAAACTTTTATTATGGTCATCATTATTATTTTGCTCTCGAGTATGAGTTAAGGGGGTGGTCACTAGTCCATGGTGGACTTGAGATACCCGTCACGGTCAGGCCCTGGTTTGGGTTGTGACACTTGTTTAACTAATGGATCTTGTATTGACCTTACTAGGTCTTAGGGGATATTTTTTCTTCTAGTTCTCTTTCTCCTATTAATCATTTTTTGCTATTGTTTTCTCTTATTAGCCTGTTATGCATTGTTCCAATAGGTTGGCTTACTTACTAGTGAGTTATAGTAGGTGCCGTCATGATCTGATAAATTGAGTTTGATGGTTTGGTATCAAAGCTTAGGTTCACTAATGTTGTTGGTATAAGAGAAAAATTTCTAACAAAGTCCTGTGGATAGGTATGATGATGTCTGTATCTTATGTTCGGGAGGTGATAACGCCCAAACTACAGCTCTCGTTAGAAAGTGTAAGCGGTCGCTGTCAAATATAGAACCCAACTGGGTTGGGTGTCGAATCCCACAGGGAATACTTGGTCACTAAGTGTTGCAATTGTTAGTAGACTGTTGGTCGAAAATTCCACAGAAAAGGGGGGTTTTGCTTTAGGCGTGAATTAATAATATCAAAGTAACGAATGAATGATTTGTTTAGTAAAGGTTAATCACAGAGAATAATAAGTTAGGGTTATGTCCACCTTGTAGTTTCTACTTCTCTATTAACTATGAGTAACGCGGAATTTAGACATGCATGCACTTATAGAGAATCGTATTCTAATTCTAAATCCAAGTGTTTCCCAACCATCAAGGATTTATTTCACTTTAGCTCTCCCGAGCCTAAAGTGTATAATGAATGGTACAAATTCTCCAAGAAGTTAATCCGGTTAAGGCATTAACGTGTAAATAGAGGTTAGAAGCCCTATTTCCTTGTCACACTCTTTTTTCCAAACATGTAACTTTTCTTCCGAACAAGCTAATGCTATAATGGCATATTCTCTATGTTTGCAACCATGAGAATTTAATTAAAACGAAGAGAGTAATGATATAAGTAGCATACACATCAAGAATTCACAAACTAATAGCAATAGATAGTATCTTACAAGGTTTCCATAACCCTAACAGAGAATTTTAGCTACTCATGAGTACAACTGAAATCAAAGAAGACATCATCATCATACCAAAGTTAGAATAATCTCACGATGGGGATGATTTTGGCGTCAAACAAGAGGTTGACGTTTTTCTTCCCTTTAGCCGTTCGTGTAGCCTTAGCGTTTTTCTCTGTCTAAACTTACTGAATCTGTAAACTAAATAATGAAAAGTGATCGAATGAATCAAAGAATGAATCCAAGAATGAATGCTGAAAAATTCAGCAAATAGGGTTTTTATAACATCCTTATCCTACTAAGTTACTGTTGCATCCCTAAGTATTTAGAAATACTGATTTTGCCCGGGACAAGTTCTCCATGCATCACATTCAGTCCACAAGCTTCCAAAAGCTGCCTTCCCTCTTATATGATGTTTTCCTTTGCTGCCCAAAGGTCCACAAAGTGCTGAAATCTTCATCATTAATACCTAAAAACATGCTAATCACATAGGTTAGCTCACTTAAAGGAAAATGGACTAAAAGTTCAGGAATTATATATTTTGTCCTCAAAACTTAGCTAAAATATGGGTAAATTATGGTTCTTAAGGGTATAAATACGCCCAACATCACCACCCCACACTTAAAGCTTTGTTCTTCCTCGAACAAAATATTACGTCCATGCAAACATCTAACTAGAATTTCACAGTAGCAACACAAAATGTTCAACAAGACATGCACGACAATCATTAACAAAGAGTAGGTTTCTTGATCACTCCTAGAAATAATTCAACCTCCAACATAGACTCGTGAGGATGGTTAATTCGTATCCACAAGTTAAGCCACAAAGAATCATATAACACTACCCAAAAATCATCAACCATATGTGTCTCACACAAGATATTACCCACGATCACTCACAGTTTTACAATTTTCAAAACATGGGTATAAGACTCTCCTTTCTCTCACTTCTCACAAAGAATTCTTATGTTGCAACTGATGACCATAGGCTTGCCCTTAGTGTAATGCTCTACTAATATCGGAATGCTAAGCTTAGGATCAAATAGGTCTTTACAGGTTGTAATGTAGGCTAAGGGACAGGTAGGACTATTTTGGCCAGAAATAGTGACAATGTTCCCTAAGCGCTTTAATACACTACGTTATGTCATTAACACTCTCTTTTAAACAACCCCTCTACTTTTCTTTCATCTACCACCCCTTCTCACCTATTTTGTTATTCAATTATAAACACAACTATCTTTTTATTTTTCTATTTCTTTTTCTTTCTTTTTTTTCTTTTTTTTTCTTCTTTTTTTTTATTTTATAAAACACCTCTATGATAGCCACTCCTTTTCACAACAATTTCAAGTACCAATACACTCTGAGGCATCACTCTCACCCAATTTCCTCTTATTTTGTCACATGACTCTACAATTTAAAGCTCTTAGGAATTTGGATCAAATAATGGTCTTGAAAAAATGGATTAGGCTACATATGAGGCTGTCAAAGAAAATAGCTAAAGGCTCAAAGAGGGTTAACTAGGATAATGTACAAAGGTAGGTGAAAAGAAGGTAAACAATTACAGGCTGCCAAAGAAATGCCTAAATCATCTCCTAAACTCACACTCTTTATTTCTCTTTACACACACACCAGGCAAGTTCTAGCATCAGTCACAACACAGAATATACTATAACCTCACACACACAAAGCACATGGTCAACTTTATTGGGAGCAGTATAGACTCTTGACCCAACAGATGAATGAATTGAACCACACAATTATCACACAGTGAGTCACACTTAGAGACTAAATGTCTCAATAGTAATGATTTAGCACAAACTCTTGTTATAATACCATGCCGTCTATCAGAACAATTTCATGCAAAATCTAAAAAAAAATTGAAAATTTAACTAACTAATTACGACTAATTAGCAAAAACAAGAATAAATGTAGGCAAAGAAGTACCATACATTATACAAATACCAGCACCCCATACTTAGACTGGACACACTGCCCTCAGTGGAAAATAAATAAGGAGAACCTGATTAGTCGGACTCTTCCTCTATGTCTGGGGTCATACCCCCTGTGTCTGAATCATCATCAGAGTCGTCATCATCAGAGTTGTCCTCCACATCTGATTCTGGCAGTCGGCGATTGTCGTCAGTGAGCACGTCATCATCGAGAGGTTCCTCAAAATGTACCCCTACTCCACACATAGCCCGCGCATGCTCATTCATCGGGTAGTCATAATCCAACTGCTGAAGCTCTGCATCAGTCGGAACCCGACCCCCACTCATCATGGTAAACCGAGTCATTCCATATAGATAGCGAAAGAAACTTTCATCCCGAGCATGTCTTTCTGCAGTGGTAAGGTTAATGCCATGACCAGTTTCAGGCTCTTTAACTTTCATAAGATCAATCTTCTTTGGGTTGTGTGAAAGCTTATGATCTGCAGGTTCCTCTTCAATGTGCTCCTTCCTTAAGATCGCAGTGAACAAATTGCCAAAGCTGAAATGGGACCTTTTGTGCAGCCTAGCCTTACGCATTGACGATCGTATAACCGCACCAATGTTGATGGGAATATTAGTCATCAGAGCGTACACCAAGCATACTCTATCACGTGTGATCTTTGTGTACTGTGTCCCAGGAATCAGTCAAGAGTTGACTATCCTCAACCATATACGAGCTTCTCTGTTCAAGGAAGCATACGGGAAGGTATTGTGCCGACCGTTATCCTTGTGACGAATCCACCAGGCCATGGACCTTGTTCCGCACAGTGTGTGTCTGATTGCCCAGTAGGGAGGTCTGTGATAAAGCTCCTTGAGCGGTGATGGATCCACAGATGGAGGACCCAGAAAAGAGTTGAAAAACTCCGCATTCAATTGCAAGACTTGGCCCCGAATCTTCACTTCACTTCCGGTAGTCTTTGGGGACCAATTGGCATAGAATTCTCGCGTTAGATCAAGATTGCATTCCCCCATATCTCGGAAAATGAAATCAAGATTTAGTGCCATGATTTTCGCCAAAATGCGGGGCTCTCTCGTTGCTAGATTCTCCTTCTGCATCAAATCCACGTGAACATATTTTTTTACTTTGTTGTTCTTGTACCACTCCTTTCTTTCCTCCTCTAGGACCCACTTTATCTCGAAAGTGCGTCGAGGTATTTGTAGAGAGGAGGACTCAGCTTGATCTTTTCTTCCCCTTTTCTGACCTTTCTGTGAGGTGGACACTTTTTCTTTTCCTTGTCGTCCTTTTGGGGCCATTCTACCTGAGATTAAAATAGAGTCATGTTAGCTTCATCTCGGAAGATTCAATCGAAAACAAATAGTAATGGCACCCCCCCACACTTAATTTGTTAGCACAGACTAATTACGTGTGTGATGTCGATTACTCAGACTTCATCGACATACATTTAGGCGATATGTTCCAACAACATGTTTAGCACAGTCATACTTTCATGTAATCTTTGAATATCCTTTCCAACTTTGTTTCATGTAATCTTAACTATACTTTCATGTTTGGATTAATGCACTTCTTGAATAAGACTACCACATAGAGATCGTATCAAGTTATTGCAGAGAAATAATCACAACATCTTATGCTCGTGGTCAATCATGATCGTTATCTTGATGAACGAGTCATTCAAACATTCAAGCTTTCAACTTTCTCGATTACGCATTAACTTCACAATTTCGACTCCATAAAAATATGATAGTGTATAACAATCAAGTACAAGTCGGAACAAAGTCAAGAACACCCACACGTATTCTTTTACTCAATCTAGATATATCATAACAAACTAATCATATTCTTATCATCAAACACCACTTCAAAATATAAAATACCATTATAAACGTAGTATTGCAACAACTACGGAATATAAAAGAATAACTTACTTGGTGATGGTTCGGGAAGATGATCTTGCAAGATTAGATGAGCAAAAAGAAAAATTGTGAGAGATTTGGGAAGCTTAGGCGGCGCCTAGGTTGAGCAAACAAGTGCATTTTGTTCTAAGGTTGAAGATCTATATATAGACTAAGCCATGGGTCGGGTTTGATCCATGTAAAATCGGGTTAGGAGACAAATATGCATAAGTAGGCGGCGCCTAATGCTTTACCTATGCTTAGCATAGGTGGCGCCTTTGTCAATGCCTAGTTGGGCATAGGCGGCGCCTTTACCAATGCCTTGTTGAAACAGTGAGCATAGGCATTGGCATAGGCGGAGCCTATGGTATTGCCTAGATTTACATAGGCGGCGCCTATGGTATTGCCTAGATTTGCATAGGCAATGCCTTGTCCGTTGCCTATGTGAGGCAGTGAGCATAGGCAATGGTATAGGCCTTGCCTTGTCCATTTCCTAGATTAGCATAGGCCTTGCCTTGTCCATTGCCTAGATTAGCATAGGCCTTGCCTTGTCCATTGCCTAGATTAGCATAAGCAATGCCTAACCAATAGAATTTGCTCCATCATTCCTAGCTTACCACCCTTAGCATGGTTCACTTTCAAATCAAAATTTTAGGACTAAGCTCCTCCTTTATATATCTTTCACCTACACTTAATCAAAAACAACAAGAAAATGATTAGACAGATGGGTTGCCTCCCACCAAGCGCCTTAGTTTTGGTCGTGGCTCGACTCTTCTTTTTGGATTTTTATTTAACAAAAAAAAACTCCTAGTAAAACAAAACTATTAAAAACGATGGGTTGCCTCCCATGTAGCGCTTGATTTATTATCGCGACATGACATAGTTATCTCGATTACTTTAGACTTCATCGAGATAGATGGTGGCTATACATTTTATCGAGTCAAGTGGACCGATATATGGCTTCACTCGTTGGCCATTCACCTTAAAGACACCATCATCATTGTTTTCTAACTCTACTACTCCAGACGAGTAGACTTGGCTAATTTTAAATAGACCAGACCATCTAGACTTCAACTTACCTGGAAATAGCTTCAGTCTGGAGTTGAAAAGAAGTACCAAATCACCCTTCTGTAAGTTTCGTTGGATAATCCTCAGTTCATGGTACTTTTTCATCCGTTCCTTGTAGAGGTCTGCTCTTTCATACGCGTGTAGACAGAATTCATCCATCTCATTCAGCTGTTCCAATCTCAGATTAATAGCATTATCCCAATTCAGGTTAAGCCGCTTCAACGCCCACAGCGCTTTATGTTCGAGCTCGATTGGCAAGTAAAAAGCCTTCCCATAAACTAGTTGGTAAGGTGACATACCAATTGGTGTCTTAAATGTAGTCCTATAAGCCCATAAGGCATCATCCAGCTTTCGGGACCAATCCTTCCTACTAGCATTTACAGTCTTAGCAAGGATCAGCTTGATCTCCCGATTAGAAACCTCTACCTGCCCACTAGTTTGTGGGTGGTAAGGTGTAGCTACCTTATGTTGCTTGACCCCATATTTCACCAACATGGCTCTGAACAGCTTGTTGCAAAAGTGTGATCCTCCATCTCTTATGATGGTATGTGGTACCCCAAAATGAGAGAAGATATTTCTCTTTAAGAATGCTACAATACGCTTACCTTCATTATCAGCCAGCGCTACCGCTTTGAACCATTTGGATACATTATCCACAGCAACTAGGATATATTTCATCACAAACGAATTCACAAATGGGCCCATAAAATCAATACCCCATACATCAAATAGCTCCACTTCCAGAATTTTAGACATGGGCATCTCATGGTGCTTTGAAATCGCGACTTGCCTCTGACACTGATCACATCTTCTCACAAAATCATAGGCATCCTTGAATAATGAAGGCCAATAATAGTCACTTTGCAATACCTTCCCGGCAGTCCGATCACCTGCATGGTGACCCCCAACTTGGGAAGTATGACTTGCTTCCAAGGTGCTAGGCACCTCCACATCAGAGATGCATCGCCTAATAACATCATCAGCACATCGTCGAAAAAGATATGGTTCATCCCAGAAGTAGTGTTTCACATCATGCATGAACTTTCTCTTTTGATGAAAGGAGAGATTCTCAGGCATCACTTTACATACCACGTAGTTCGCAAAGTCTGCATACCACGGCAAGTCTTCCACCATAGTGGCTAGGATCTCTTCATCGGTAAATGCATCATCAATCTCAAGGTCGGGTTGCGCTATGTTCTCACTCTCAAGCCTAGATAGATGATCAGCTACTTGGTTTTTGCAACCTTTTCTATCCTTTACCTCGAAATCAAATTCTTGAAGAAATAACACCCACCGAATTAGCCTTGGCTTAGCATCCTTCTTTTCCATTAAATATCTCAGAGCCGCATGATATGTATGAACCACCACTTTGGTTCCCAACAAGTAAGCACGGAACTTCTCAAAAGCATAAACAACTGCTAGAAGCTCTTGTTCTGTGACGGTATAGTTCTTCTGGGCTCCATTGAAGGCCTTGCTCGCATAGTATATTGGATGAAATAGCCTTTCTCTTTTTTGACCAAGTACAACACCCAAAGCTACCCCACTTGCATCACACATCACTTCGAACGGTAGAGACCAATCGGGTGCTACAATAATAGGATCTTCAACTAGCTTCCCTTTGAGGCATTCAAATGCCTTCAAGCAATCTTCACCAAAGTCAAACTTTGCATCCTTCTCCAAAAGTTTTCATAATGAACTAGCAATCTTGGAGAAGTCTTTAATAAACCTCCGATAAAAACCTGCATGACCGAGGAAACTACGAACTCCCTTTACAGAAATTGGAGGTGGTAGTTTCTCGATAACTTCAATCTTGGCTCGATCCACCTCAATTACTTTTTCAGAGACTTTATGCCCAAGAACAATGCCTTCCTTCACCATAAAATGGCACTTCTCCCAGTTTAGCACCAAGTTGAATTCAACACATCTCTGCAATGCCATACTCAGATTTGCCAAGCATGATTCAAACGACTCACCTACTACTGAAAAATCGTCCATGAACACCTCCAAGGTGTCTTCAACCATATAAAAAAATGGACATCATACAACGCTGAAAAGTGACAGGTGCGTTACATAACACAAATGGCATACGTTTGAAAGCAAACGTACCATACATGCATGTAAAAGTTGTCTTCTCTTGATCTTCAGGAGCAATGCAGATCTGATTATAGACGGAATAACCATCTAAGAAGCAAAACCATCCCTTCCCTGCCAATCGATCAAGCATTTGGTCCATGAATGGCATTGGGAAGTGATCCTTTAGCGTCCACGAATTCAGCTTCCGATAGTCCATGCACACTCTCCACCCTGTGACAGGTCTGAGTGGAATTCACTCATTCTTTTCGTTTGCGACTACCGTCATGCCCTCTTTCTTGGGCACACATTGTACCGGACTCACCCATTTACTGTCGAAGATTGGATACACCACCCCAGCATCTAACCACTTAATAATTTCTTTCTTCACCACCTCTTGCATAGGTGGATTCAAACGACGTCGATGCTCAATTGTGGGCACGCAATCTTCTTCGAGCTGAATCTTGTGCATACATATCCCAGGAGGGATACCAATGATATCAGCAATAGTCCAACCAATGGCTCTCTTGTATTTTTTTAGAATAGAGATGAGAGCCTCTACTTGCTTTTCACCTAAATCAGCCGCAACAATAACCGGAAGTGTATCACCACTTCCCAAAAATACATACTTCAGGTGGCTGGGCAGCTCTTTCAATTCTAGCACTGGTGGTTCTTCAATGGTTGGCTTTGCTGGTGGTGAAGGTCGATTCTTAAGATCAAGGTCCAGCTTCTTAGGAGCATGAGAATAGGACCCTATTCCTATTAGAGCACAAATAATTTCTTCATATTCTTCAACATCCTCACGCTCAAAATTTATAAGCACAGCAGCCAATGGATCAACAATAAGTTGCTTCTCTACAGATAATTCTTTCTCATCTTCATAATAAACATCATCTACAGAGAACACATTCATATCTTTGGGCTGCTTCATTGATTTGCATACATCAAAATGGACCACTTCGCCATTCATCCGAAATAAAAGCTCATTAGCTCTTAAATCAATAAGCACACTTCCTATTGCAAGGAAAGGACGCCCCAAGATTATGGGAACTTCAGAATCCACCTCACAATCCAAAATAACAAAGTCTACAGGAAAAATAAAGGTGGAAACCTTCACCAATACATCATATAAGATACGAACAGGTCATTTTACCAACCTATCTGCCATCACGAACCGCATATTGGTTGGTGTAGGATCACCCAACCCCAACTTTCTGTAAATCGATAGCGGCATCAAATTGATGCTAGCTCCAAAATCACACAATGCCTTAGAAAAATCCAAAGATCCAACCATGCAAGGAATAGTGAAAGCACCAGGATCTGCATTCTTCTGAACTAACGATCTTGTAGTGATTGCACTGCAATGATGAACATTATCTGCCAGCTCATAGCTTGCTGCCCGCTTCTTTGTCAAAAGGTCCTTCATGAATTTAGCGTACCCAGGCATCTGTTCCAGTGCCTCCACCAAAGGAATATTAATAGTCAACTACTTTAACATAGTCATGAATTTACTGAACCTGGTGTCATTAGCTTTCTTCTTCAGTCTCTGAGGAAAAGGTGGTGGTGGAAGAGAAAGAGTTTTCTCCACCACTTCTTTTTTATCTTGCTTCCGATTATCAATATTTTCAGGCTGGTGACATCTAGGTGTAGTTTCATGAACTTTCTCATTCTGATTTTCAACTTCTACAGAATCATCACAATTTGCTTCAATCACATTCTTTTCTATATTATCAACCACCTACTTGCCTTTGGATGGATTTTCCAACACCTTAACACTCCTGGTAGTAATAGCCATACATGATCCATCATTCCTTAGATTTTGCACGGTATCGCTAGATAGGGTGCCAGCTTTTCTTTGATTGAATGTCGCTAATAGTTGACTCAATTGTTGTTCCAACTGTTTTATTGAAGTGGAATGTGAATCAACCAATTGATTTATTGAGGACAAATCATTTTTTACCTCCGTTACTCCCGTGTTGGTTGCCTCCACTCCTTTCAAAAGCTTAGCCATCATAGCTTCCATGGACATCTTCCCAGAGCCAGATGTCGCGGCCTCACGATTTCCAGGAGGAACATACAAACCACTCCTGTCAGTCTTATTTTTGTATCCATATTTATCATAATAGTTCCGACCTTGGTTTCCTTGGGCATTGCCTCGGAAACCCCCCTGATTATTCAAATAATTTGCTTCCTTCTCAGAATCGGATTCATCTTTTCCCTGTGATACAACGGCCTTAACCTTTTCGGTCTTCCCTGATAATAAATGCTTGGTAAGAAGATCCATCTGCGTTTCCATGTGAGCCATATCCTGGTCACGTTCCTCTTCTCTTCGCCTTTGTTCTGTCGTCAAGCCAATAGATACAGTAGAGCTTGCTACCTCAGAATCCCTGGTATTCCAAGCTCTACTCTGCTTTGTCATACGATCTAGCATATCACTTGCCTCAATAAAAGTAAGGTCCATGAATGACCCACCTGCAGCATTATCAACCACTGGCTTAGTCACCGAATTCAAAGACCTGTATAATATCTCCATCAAGTGGATATTGGTCATCTGATGGTTTGGGCACCGCATAAGATTCTTCTTGAACCTCTCCCATATTTCGTGGAGAGCTTCAGTTGGAAGCTATTGAAAATTGCTGATCTCATCTCTTAATTGTGCTCTTTTGGATGGCGGAAAGAATCTTTCTAGGAAAGCATCTTTCAGTTGCCTCCAATTAGTAATAGAATAAGGAGTTATCCCGTTCAACCATAGGGTTGCCTCTCCAGATAGATACAATGGAAATAAGCACAGTCGAATTGCATTTTGTCCAACTCCTGGATTGTCAAACGACTTGCATGTTGAGATAAAGTTGATCAGATGCATATTCGGATCATCGCCTGCAAGTCCACCAAATAACCCCTTAAGTTGCAATAGCTGAATTATGGTGCTAGTGATATTGAACTTGGCTCCGGGTGCCAAGGGCGGAGGAATAATAGCCCCTATGGCACCATCCCCATCCAGATCGTCATCAATATCATCAAAAGGAGCCTGTACATCTTGGTGTTCAGGTCTCATTCTAGCTTGACGATCTCTCCTGTTCACAGGTGCTGCCACCTCATCTGCACGCCGTGGATTAAGTAACTCATCATCACCCAGGTCCTCATCATCAGGATTTGTTGCCCGACCTGGGTTATAAATATTTTGTTGATGCACTTGAGCAGCTGCCAACTCAGCTAACCTAGCCTGCTCCTGTTGAGCAGCCCTTCTTTCAAAGTCACGTTGTGCATCCATTCTGCCAATAAGCTGTGGTTCAGGATTTATGGGTAATAATGGATGACCATATCTTCGTGTATTTGGCATGCACTCTACCAAACCTGAACAAAACAAAAACAACAAACAAAAAGTAAAATTCGAGAATCTTTGACCAAAGGGTCTAGTAACTATCACAAACTTAGTTGACAACCGCATTCCCCGGCAGCGGCGCCAAAATTTGATAACGCCCAAACTACAGCTCTCGTTAGAAAGTGTAAGCGGTCGCTGTCAAATATAGAACCCAACTGGGTTGGGTGTCGAATCCCACAGGGAATACTTGGTCACTAAGTGTTGCAATTGTTAGTAGACTGTTGGTCGAAAATTCCACAGAAAAGGGGGGTTTTGCTTTAGGCGTGAATTAATAATATCAAAGTAACGAATGAATGATTTGTTTAGTAAAGGTTAATCACAGAGAATAATAAGTTAGGGTTATGTCCACCTTGTAGTTTCTACTTCTCTATTAACTATGAGTAACGCGGAATTTAGACATGCATGCACTTATAGAGAATCGTATTCTAATTCTAAATCCAAGTGTTTCCCAACCATCAAGGATTTATTTCACTTTAGCTCTCCCGAGCCTAAAGTGTATAATGAATGGTACAAATTCTCCAAGAAGTTAATCCGGTTAAGGCATTAACGTGTAAATAGAGGTTAGAAGCCCTATTTCCTTGTCACACTCTTTTTTCCAAACATGTAACTTTTCTTCCGAACAAGCTAATGCTATAATGGCATGTTCTCTATGTTTGAAACCATGAGAATTTAATTAAAACGAAGAGAGTAATGATATAAGTAGCATACACATCAAGAATTCACAAACACATAGCAATAGATAGTATCTTACATGGTTTCCATAACCCTAACAGAGAAGTTTAGCTACTCATGAGTACAACTGAAATCAAAGAAGACATCATCATCATACCAAAGTTAGAATAATCTCACGATGGGGATGAGTTTGTTGTCAAACAAGAGGTTGACGTTTTTCTTCCCTTTAGCCGTTCGTGTAGCCTTAGCGTTTTTCTCTGTCTAAACTTACTGAATCTGTAAACTAAATAATGAAAAGTGATCGAATGAATCAAAGAATGAATCCAAGAATGAATGCTGAAAAATTCAGCAAATAGGGTTTTTATAACATCCTTGTCCTACTAAGTTACTGCTGCATCCCTAAGTATTTAGAAATACTGATTTTGCCCGGGACAAGTTCTCCATGCATCACATTCAGTCCACAAGCTTCCAAAAGCTGCCTTCCCTCTTATATGAAGTTTTCCTTTGCTGCGCAAAGGTCCACAAAGTGCTGAAATCTTCATCATTAATACCTGAAAACATGCTAATCACATAGGTTAGCTCACTTAAAGGAAAATGGACTAAAAGTGCAGGAATTATATATTTTATCCTCAAAAGTTAGCTAAAATATGGGTAAATTATGGTTATTAGGGGTATAAATATGCCCAACATCAGGAGGCTATAAGGCATTCTTAGAAAAATTCATTTCTTGATTCATGGTCATGCGCCCTGACTTATATCAACTTTTAAGTACTTTTGATGCCACTCCTTCTTAGATGGATAGCACGAGATTGCCAATAAACACAGATGAGACTTCTCCACATGATAAATAAGTCCTAGATTAAGGTTAGGATAAGGATTTAGAGCTTAATATCGAGAATCTATAAAATTAGCCATAGAGTTTTGGGCCAACCCAGACTCTAACTGGGTTTGTGACCACCTTGATTCTTTAGGATTCTATGTTAGGGGTTTTGTGCATTTAAGAATATGCCAAATAAATGCATAGTGTTTGATACATCGAGTGGTTCTCAGGCCAGGATTGTGTTTCTAGTCATTCAGTAAGGTTGTTTATCAACTTTTGATTTTGAGATAGGGTTTCTCAAGTGAGACAAGCATACCCCCATCATATTTCCTACAGAGCATAAGATAGTGTTGAGGTTTATCTGAGGAATATCTCAACCAGTCTATTATGTAGCAAAGAATTTTATGGTTGTTTGATCTACCATTCTTTATGTCGTTAATCACAAAAGGACTATAGAGTGAGCATGTGTTGAAATATATGCAAGTAGTAGTAAGGGGCCCTAACATTAGTATAGTTTAAGTGGTATTCCACCTAGAGAAAGAGAACCTCCTAGTAGGGGTCATCGTCACTCTCATCCTATCAGTTCTATTTAGGTACAACCTTAGAATATATTTGAGTTTCAGATAGTTTATAGTGATCATATTAGATAGATTTCTAGTTATCACTATGGGGTTCTCGGTCTAGGTTTTCATAGGGAGTGACCTAGGCTTGAGTTGGTTATCCAGTCAGGGTCAATTGTGTTCCTTGCTAGACCGAGGTTTCTAAGTTTTGTTATGATTGTAGGGAGAGTGATCATTTAAATAGAGAGTGTTCCTGGTGTGGGTTCATTGAGTAGTTAGTGTGATTGGATCAGTCTCTTAGGGTTGTGGCACCTTTGGACAGAGATGGTTCCCTAGATATTAAGGGTGGTCCCTAGATTATAAGATGTTATTCCTAGCCTGGTATTACAGGCGATAGAATGGATGCTCAATTTTGGGATGGACACATACTGGTTCGTGCTTCTTCAGGAAGTCCAGGGACATAGCTTCAGATTCCCTAGTTATAGGAACAATTTAATTTGCTATCTTTTAGTTTTAATGTAATTTGATATGGGTTTTCATACCCACTTGTTTCCATATGCCTCGCTATTATTGTATTGATTGTTGTAACCCTTTGTGAAAGTATATGTATATATGACTACCTCCATTTATTATTTATATTTAGTACTCGATTTAGTAGATCAATTTTATGATTGCCTTGGGGTGTAGCTATCATGACCCGAGGCTACCCCTAGTCGCGAAAATGGTGCATACGATCACAAATGACCAGAAGCTAATCCACGAACTGGTACCTTCTATAAGCACTGAGTAAAATAGTAATATAATACATGAGAGGAAGATACACTGATAAGGAACTATAAAACTGATTACTGGAATTCATATCAAAGCATGTCTGAAATATCTGATTAAATACTAGAAATCATACTGTCTATCTGAAACAACTGTTAATACTGAAATAACTGACTGACTATCTAACTGATTGTCTGAAAGCCTCTAAACATCATAAGGAGTTGACGGGACAAACCCCCAACTAACTCTGACTGACTAAACATAAGGAAGTACTGAAATAATTGAAATAAACAAATCATATCCTCGATGGATGATGACTCACCACTGTTTCTGCTAAGTAAAGTTGAGTTATCTATGAACGGTTGGGAATCTGAGCGTCCGAACCTATATTATGAGACAACATAACATAAAGAAAAGTGTGTGGTCAGTACTTTGAATGTAATGGTATATGAGATGAGGACTAGCTGAAATGCATGAGATAACTGAGCATGAATACATGAACATATAATATATGAGAATACAAGACCAATTGTAAACATATACTGAAATAATTTGTATAACTAAATGACTAATATCTGAATAACCGTATACTTGGTCATGCAAACCTGAATTGACATACTTTGAATAATGAACTGAGACTGTGGGAGGTATCATCAAAACGACATGCCCCATCTAAGATGATAGGGGTTTGACCCGTAACCCTAGATGAAAGGGTGTCAGTACCATGCCATGGGTATGAACACTAGCTTTATGGATTCACTAAACTGGTGTCCCGAAGGACTAGGGTGTCAAGCCTTAAATGACGGGTGACCCCTGAGAGAAATTCAAGCCTAAACTAACAGGTGACCCCTTATATCCTATGTTGGCTACATAGTTTTGGAATACATGTACTGCTACCAACGACTCTGCCTAAACTGACAGGGAATCCGCCATCCTTGCATTCACTCGGTGCAAAATCCTACTCCCAACTGAACTGACATTGGTACTGAACTGAACTGAATTCACTGAACATAACAACTGATATTGAGCATCATGGTCATAACAACAGAATTAATGGTAATATTCATGGATTAACTAAAATCATTACTTGAAAGATCTGAAATCATGAAAATTGGTAGGTACGGGTGTACATAACCCGCTAGCACTAAATGATCATAAGATACAATGATAAGGCTTAAAACTATAGTATGAAATCATGGTTCAAAGATCCCCAAACATAGAAATTTTATCAAACATGGTTCAAAGATCCCCAAACATAGACATTTCATCAAACATGTGAGAATCGTGAACTTGAACATAAGATTGTCTTAAAAATGGGAAAACAGCATAGCTATGTGACTAAGATCCTAACATGATAATATAACATGAAATTCACTTGAATATAACATGGGAGATTGAAACTTAAAGCATGGGTTAACCTAACTTTTCATAGAATCATTCTTGAACAAGAATTGAGTCAAACTTCTAAGAAAACATATGAATTGAATCTATCTTGAACATACAAAACTCCATAATAAGAGAAAAATACATTTTTTAGTTGAAAAAGGGTTTTGGGGCTCCATGGGTGAAAAGGACCTATGGATGAACATCACACATACCTTAATAGGTATAATCCTGAATATTTTCTTGAACCCCTAATTTTTTGAGAAGGAAGCTTGAGTTTGTTCTTGGGAAAAGAAGAGGGTTTCTTGAGAGAAATTAGGGGTGAAAGGGGAAAATAATGCCTTTTTGGAAGTTCCAATTCGTATTAAGGATAAAATAAGTGCAACACCCCAAGATCCCATCCCAAGACGTCACACAGTGCTTAAGGCCACACGCGGCCTCAAGCTAACCCTCTGAGTCTGTCATCACTTCTATAACTCACTATGACAATAATCAAGCTGTAATAAGGAAGAATAATCATGTCATGAACATACTAGAATACGAAGAAATACTATCCTGTATAATAAAAATACCGAAGTTCTGTACATACTGGTACTTTAGTCTGACAAAGCCTCTACTACATATGACTGAGGAGCCATTGGGATAGATCCCCAACTGACTCATACTAAACTGGAAATAAACCACCATCTACTATCAATACAAAAATCAGGAACATAGGTCCTCGAACCTTTAGGACTCACCAACTGTATGAATGTAGATGGAGGTACTCGAAGATCACTGTCGCTTCTAAGACTGAGCATCTGAACCTACATCACGAGAAAATATAGAACACAGAAAAATATGGGAATCAGTACTTGGGAATGTACTGAGTATATGGGGGTGCAGGCAATATTTAAATAATATCATAAATGTATAAGAAAATCATGTATGTTGATAATAATGACTCTCATCGCTTAAGTTACCCGAAACATATTTTCCATAAATCATCAATAATAATACATGCTTCATAAATCTCATAAACCATTGGACTCAACTCAAACTCTTTGACTCATGACTTAGAGTGACTTAGTAACTCATGGCACTTGGACTATTATGGACTTGGGAGTTTCTTATAACGGACATAAAACATGTGAGCTTACATGGAGTCCAACATCTTACCCACGTTGGGGAGAGCTGTTCTATCCTTGCCATCGGAGTAGAACCTTAACTTTAGTGATCACTGTCTTAGCCTTTGGCCCTTAATCTTAATCCTACGATGGCACGTAGTTCTGGGGAAGTAGGATGCGCTGAACCCACACTTCCCGCTCGGTGCTAAACACTACTCCCAGACTTAAGCTCAGAACGTTTTAGGACATCCACCTTAATCAACCCAAGGTTCTATCATGAAGACCAAAATATAAATATATATCTCATTTGTAAATCATAATCAACTTGTGGATTCCTAACTCGACTCAATCTCAAAATAATCTTTCTCATCATCAAGTACACTTGGTTATCAAATCATATCAACTATCAAAATCTTCAAGAAAACATCATAGAACTCGTTCTTGACTCTCAAGCTCAATATCAATATATATTCAATAGACAAACTTCTCATGGAAAAAAATATAAATCATGACACTTATCATAAATCACTTAGAAATCATCATTTCATGATAACAATATACAACTCATGGTATAAATTCTTAATTTAAGAAATAAGACAATAAAGTATTCATATATGTCAATCTTGTACAGTTCAAATCTCATAAATCCTTGATAAATTATTTTGGGTGTAAACTCACTTTGCAAAAAAATCATGAAATTCAATAGAAATTAAATATTTGGACAGAAAAATGAAAGAAGTGTTCTTGTTCAAAGCCCCACATACCTTAATCTTTGAAATTGGATGAACTTTAGTGCTTGAGACTTTATCCACACTTGAAATAAATAATTCTTGATGCCCACACTATGAGGAACTTGGTTCTTGAAGAAATTTTGAAGATTTATGGATGATTCTTGGAAGATTTATGTTCTTGATAAAACCCTAGATATATTATCTCAAGAGAATTGGAAGAGAAAAGGATGGAATTAGGGTTTGGATGAGGATTCTCATATATATAGAGGCCTCCAAAAATGGGAAATGACCAAAATACCCTTGTAAAAATCGTCCATCAATTGCTGAAAAAAATAGCTGTCGACATCCGTGACAAGCCGTCAGGCCCGTGATAGGCCATCACGAATTGTCTTCACAAAAAGGGTGGATTTTGTGACTTTCTGCCTTAAGGTGACGAAATTTTGTGACGGGCCGTCAGGCTTGTGACGAGCCGTCACAAAAGGTCGTCACGGATTTTTCAGGCTGACACGCTGGAGTAAAATAAGCATAACTCTTTGCTCCGATATCGGATTTTGATTAAATGGGTATCGTTGAAAAGATAATTCAATTATCTATATTTTGGTAGGTCATGAGCTCAATAATTCGTATTAAAACAGGATATATGCTCATTTGAAATTGACTATGCCAAAATCCTACTCAAGAATTGAATCGGTAAAAAATATTTTGATTCGCCTAATCGTTAGGACATCTTTAAAGCCTTAATACACATCACCCTTGACCAGAAAAAAAAAACAAAACACTATAATTTATTTCTCATGAGCTTGATTCATGGTTGCACTATTGGTTAGAGTCTCGGGGTATTACAATATCTCCCCCTTGAAAACATTCATCCTCGAATGTTGCTAGATAGGCCGAGAACAAGAGAAAATGAGGAGATATAGCTGGAACGACTCACAAAAAGGGGCTTATTTCACTCTAAAATTTTGAGTACTTCACAAAATGCATGAATCATAGAGAGAATAACTGTATAGCTGAATACACTGGATTAGAAGGAAACTGAATTAGGGAAGAATAGTACCTTTGGCTTGATTTGAACTCACGGAGAAGAGATGAGGGTATCTGGCTTGCATATCTGCTTCTTCTTGCCAAGTAGCACCCTCGACTGATTGATTTCACCACAGAACTTTAACCAAGGGAACTTCCTTATTTCTTAGTCTACGAACTTGATAATCTAGGATTTCAATCGGAACTTCATCATACGAAAGGCTATCTTGAACATCAAAATTTTCTAACGAATCAACAAAAATAGAATCACCAATGTGCTTTTTGAGCATAGAAACGTGAAAGACAGGATGGACGGCTGACAACTCGGCAGGCAACTCAATCTCGTAAGCTACTTTCCCAACATGATTCAAAACTCTATAAGGGCCAACGTATCGGGGACTAAACTTTCCTTTCTTACCAAATCTTTTCACCCCTTCATGGGTGAAATCTTCAAGTACACCAAATCATTAACTCAAACTCAAGACCTCTTCTTTTCACATCTGCATATGACTTCTGACGACTCTGGTTTGTCTTCAACCTTTCCCGAATCAACTTAACTTTCTCCATAGCCTCAAACATAGCATCAGGTCCACTTACAGCAACTTCACCCACTTGAAACCAACCTTTGGGTGATCTACATCACCTTCCGTATAGAGCCTCAAATGGATCCATTCCAATGCTAGCATGAAAACTGTTGTTGTAAGCAAATTCAATCAATGGCAAATGTTCATCCCAACTTTCTTTGAAATCAAGAACACATGCCCTCAACATATCCTTCAAGGTCTGGATGGTCCTCTCAGCCTGACCATCGGTCTGCGGATGAAAAGCAGAGCTAAGATGAACTTGGGTGCCGAGACCCTTCTGAAAAGCCCTCCAAAAATTAGAAGTAAATTGAGTACCCATGTCGGCGATAATAGACAAAGGAACTCCATGTAACCTGACTAATTCTCGAATGTACAACTTAGCATAGTCCTCAGCAGTGAAAAATGTATGCACTGGAAAGTAATGCGCGGACATAGTCAACCTGTCTACAGTGACCCAAATCGAATCATGATGACGTCGAGAAGGAGGTAAACCAGTTAAAAATCCATATTCACTTTCTCCCACTTCCAAGTAGGAATACTGAATTCTTGCATCATTCCACTGAGTCTTTGGTGTTCTATCTTAACCTGTTGGCAAGTTGTACACTTCTCTAAGAATTTCACTATATCCTTTTACATACCATTTCACCTATAGATTTCTCGCAAATTATTGTACATCCTGGTAGCACCGGGATGAATAGAATATCACGTGTCATGCGCTTCAGCCATAATTTTCTGCCTCAAATCTTCAACATCATGCACAAATAATCTATTCTGAAATCACAATACGCCATCTCCCCCTTGGGAGAAAACCTCCACCTTTCAGTCTTTAACTGACTCTTTCAGTCTGACCAAACTAGGATCCATATCTTTCTTCTCATTTACTTCCGAGACTAGAGAAGACTCAGAGCTACTCTGGACCCAAACATTACCCTTAGCTGAATCAAGCAATCTAACTCCCAACCTAGACAGACGATGTACCTCACAAGCTAACTCCTTTCTATCTTCCTTGACCAGTGCTACACTACCCATGGACGACCTGCTAATGGCATCTACCACTATACTATCCCTCCCCGGATGATACAGCATATTCATATCATAGTCCTTTAACAATTCTAACCATCGCCTCAAACGAAGATTCAACTCTATCTGATTAAACACATACTGCAAACTCTTGTGGTCCGTAAAGACATCAACATGAACACCGTACAAATAGTGTCTCTAGATTTTCAAGGCAAAGACCACTGCAGCTAACTCGAGGTCATAGGTCGAGTAGTTTTTCTCATGAGGTTTCAACTGTCTGGAGGCATAGGCTATAACCTTACCTTTTTGCATCAACACACAACCCAACCCAACTCTAGAAGCATCACAGTATTCCATAAAATCATATACACCATTTGGAAGGGTCAACATAAGGGACAAAGTGAGTCGAGTATTTAACTCCTGAAAACTCTTCTCGAAAGAATCAAACCATAGGAATTTAACTTTCTTTTGGGTCAACCAAGTCAAAGGAGATGCAATGGAAGAGAAACCCTCAACAAAACGACGGTAGTAGCTAGCTTGACCCAAGAAACTCCTAATATCATACGGGGAAATAGGTTTAGGCTAATTTTTCACAGCTTCTATCTTTTGAGGATCAACTTGAATACCTTCAGAAGAAATAATATGACCCAGAAAAGAAGCTGACCTTAGTCAAAATTCACACTTGCTAAATTTGGCAAATAGTTGATGATATCTAAGGGTTTGCAAGACTATTCGGAGATGATCTACATGGTCGTTCTCACTTTGGGAGTATACAAGAATATCATCTATGAACATAATAACAAACATATCCAGGTACTGTCTGAACACCAAATTCATGAGATCCATAAAAGCTGTTGGGGCATTTGTTAGCCTGAAGAACATGACCAGGAACTCAAAATGACCATATCGGGTGCAAAACGTTGTCTTTGGAATATCACACTCCCTAACTTTAAGCTGGTGATAACCGGATCTCAAATCTATTTTTTAGAAATAGTTGGCACCTTGCAGCTGATCAAATAGCTCATCAATTCTAGGAAGAGGGTACTTGTTCTTGACTGTGACCTTGTTAAGTTGATTCACATCCGTAATGAATCATCTTTATTTCGTACGAACAGAATAAGTACACCCCAAGGAGATACACTAGGCCTTATGAAACCCTTTTCTAGAAGATCTTTGAGTTGCTCTTTCAACTCCTTAAGTTCTGTGGGGGCCATACGATATGGAGGAATAGAAATAGGCTGCGTATCGGGAAGAAGATCAATCTCAAACTCTATATCTCTATCGGGAGGTACCCCTGGATATCTTCCGAATAGACATCACGAAACTCATTAACAATGTTGATCGACTGAATGGTCGGAGTCTCAAACTTAGTATCTTTAACTCAAACCAAATGATAGATACAACCCTTGGATATCAATTTCCTAGCTTCAAGATAGGATATGAAATGACTCTTGGGAGATACAGAATTTCCAGACTACTAAAAGCCTGGCTCATTGGGAAACTGAAACTTGACTACACGGCTACAATAGTCTATAGATGCATAACAAAAGTGAAGCCAATCCATACCCAAAATAATGTCGAAATCAACTATCTAGCTCAATCAAATCTGCAAACATGACTCTGTGAAAGGACAGTGATAGTATACTTCTTATATACTTGCTTAGCAACAACAGATTCACCTACTGGACTAGAAGCTAGAAAAGGCTCAAGAATCTTTTCAGCCTTGATCTTAAAATTCATAGGCACTAACGGAGTCACATAAGAAAGACTTGACCCAGGGTCCATCAACACATACACATCAAAATGAAATACACAGAGCGTACCAGTAACAATATCTGGTGAATCCTCCTTCTCCTGGCGGGGTGGTATAGCATAAAAGTGATTTTGGCGCTGACCTCCGGAAGTACTAGACGAGGCACCCTGAGGAGGAGTAGGACAAACTAAAGGGTCTAGAGCACTAATATCCTGACTCTGGGAATGAACATCATGGCTCCCTTGTCTAGCATATGGATAATTTTTAAGTCTGTGGCCCAACTTTCCACAACCAAAACAACCTCTCTGCTCAGCCATATACTCTCTGGGATGCATCCTACAACACTTAGCACATGGGGGATAGTTAGGTCTATTACTCACACTGTCCTGTGACCTGGACACAGTAGGTATATTACCCTGCTCCTGCCTAATTCTGGATGCGGGAACAGTAGCTGATGATGATGCTGGCACAAAAAAATGGCTCTAAAACTGAGGGCGGATCTCTCTAGAAAATCTACTCTGACTATACCTTTGCTTCTCTGATCTAACTCTCTTATTCCCTCTCACTCTCTTTCTCTCTCTCTTTCACCTTTTCTGCTTCAATCTGCTGAGCATGTATCATTAATCTAGAAAGATCTATATCCCTATTGAGCATAGCGGACCTACACTCTTTCACAACGTAACTCGATATGCCAGTTAAAAACTTACTCATACTGGTCCTGGAATCAGCCATCATACCAGGAGCATACTTAGACAACTGGTTGAATTTAAGACAATACTCTTTAACTGTCATGGAGCCTTGTCTCAAGTTCTTAAATTCTTCTAGTTTCTGTTGCCTCAGCTCTGGGGGAAAGAACGATCTAAGAACACATCCTGGAACAACTGCCAAGTCATGGGAGCGGGATCCTCCCCTCTACTCTTCCTCCACATCTCCACCCAATCATAAGCAACATCTTTAAAGCGATAGAAAGCTAGCTCCACACTTTCTTCCTCTGTTACATGCATAATTTGGGTAATGTTTTTCACCTCATCAAGATATATCTATGGGTTCTCACCTGCCATTGACCCATAAAACTCCTGTGGATTCATTCATATAAAATCACGAATCCAAGGTTCTACTGAATTACCTTCTTGCGGAGGTGGGACTGTGGCCTGGACATTAGCCTGAGCATTGGCAGTAACTACCTGGGCTAGCATTTGAAAAGCTACCTGGAATTCGGCATGAGTCACCATTTTATTTTAAGGATCAACGGGTTGAGGTCATTCGTTATTTCTGCAAGCTCTATGAGGAGGCATTTTCTGTCATAAGAGAGTACAAATTAATAACAGAGAGAAATTGTCGTAGGCACGATAGACTTTTGAATGAAATAAATGACTTTTCCTAAAATGTCCCATAGCCTCCTACTCATAGATGTGGCACGCTACACACCAAAGATCAAGACTCTACGTAACGCGGCTTGTCAGACACCCTAGGACTCTTTAAACCTTAGACTTTGATACCAATCTTGTAACTCCCCAAGATCCCATCCCAAGACGTCACACGGTGCTTAAGGTTACACGCGGCCTCAAGCTAACCCTCTGAGCCTGTCATCACTTCTATAACTCACTATGACAATAATCAAGTTGTAATAAGGAAGAATAATCATGTCATGAACATACTGGAATACGAAGAAATACTATTCTGTTCAATCATACTGGTACTCTAGTCTGACAAAGCCTCTACTACATAAGACTGAGGAGCCATTGGGACAGATTCCCAACTGACTCAAACTGAACTGGAAATAAACCACCATCTACTATCAAGACAAAAATTAGGAACATAGGTCCTCGAACCATGAGGACTCACCAATTATACGAATGTAGATGGAGGTACTCAAAGATCACTATCACTGCTGAGATTGAGAACCTTAACCTACATCACGAGATAATGTAGAACACAGAAGATTATGGGAATCAGTACTTGGGAATGTACTGAGTATGTGGGGGTGCAGGCAACATTTAAATAATATTATAAATTTAAAAGAAAATCATGTATGCTGATAATAATGACTCTCATCTCTTGAGTTACCCGAAATATATTTTCCATAAATCATCAATAATAATACATGTTTCATAAATCTCATAAACCATTGGACTCAACTCAAACTCTTTGACTCATGACTTAGAGTGACTTAGTAACTCATGGAACTTGGAATATTATGGACTTGGGAGTTTCTTATAACGGACATAAACCATGTGAGCTTACATGGAGTCCAATATCTTGCCAACGTTGGGGAGAGCTGTTCTATCCTTACCATCAGAGTAGAACCTTAACTTTAGTGATCACTGTCTTGGAATTTGGCCCTTAATCTTAATCCTATGGTGTCAAGTAGTTCTGGGGAAGTAGGATGCGCTGAACCCACACTTCCCGCTCGATGCTAAATACTACTCCCAGATTTAAGCTCAGAACGCGTTAGGAAATCCACCTTAATCAACCCAAGGGTCTATCATGAAAACCAAAATATAAATATCTATATCATTTGTAAATCATAATCAACTTGTGGATTCCTAACTCGACTCAATCTCATAATAATCTTTATCATAATCAAGTACACTTGCTTATCAAATCATATTAAGTATCAAAATCTTCAAGAAAACATCATAGAACTCGTTCTTGACTCTCAAGATCAATATCAATATATATTCAATAGACAAACTTCTCATGGAAAAAAACATAAATCATGACACTTATCATAAATCACTTAGAAATCATCATTTCATGATAATAATATACAACTCATGGAATAAATTCTTAATTTAAGAAATAAGATAATAAAGTAGTCATATATGTCAATCTTGTATAGCTCAAATCTCATAAATCCTTGATAAATTAATTTGGGTGTAAACCCACTTTGCAAAAAAATCATGAAATTCAATAGAAATTAAATCCTAGGACATAAGAACGAAAGAAGTATTCTTGTTCAAACTCCCACATACCTTAATATTTGAAATTGGATGAAATTTAGTGCTTGATACTTTATCCACACTTGAAATAAATAATTCTTGAAGCCCACACTATGAGGAACTTGGTTCTTGAAGAAATTTTAAAGATTTATGGTTGATTCTTGGAAGATTTAGGTTGATAAAATCCTAGATATATTATCTCAAGAGAATTGGAAGAGAAAAGGATGGAATTAGGGTTTGGATGAGTATTCTCATATATATAGATTCCTCCAAAAATGGGAAATGACCAAAATACCCTTGTAAAAATCATCCATCAATTACTGAAAAAAATAGTTGACGACATCCGTGACAAGCCGTCAGGCCCGTGATAGGCCGTCACGAATTGTCATCACAAAAAGTGTGGATTTTGTGACTTTCTGCCTTAAGGTGACGACATTTTGTGATGGGCCGTCAGGCTTGTGACAAGCCATCACAAAAGGTCATCACGGATTTTTCAAGCTGACACGCTGGAGTAAAATAAGCATAACTCTTTGCTCCGATATCGGATTTTGATTAAATGGGTATTGTTAGAAATATAATTCAATTATCTATCTTTTGGTAGGTCATGAGATCAATAATTCGTAGTAAAATAGGAGATATGCTTATTTGAAATTGACTATGCCAAAATCCTACTCAAGAATTCAATCGGTAAAAAATATTTTGATTCCCCCAATCGTTAGGACATCTTTAAAGCCTTAATACACATCACCCTTTTCCAAAAAACAACCAAAACACTATAATTTATTTCTCATGAGCTTGATTCATGGTTGCACTATTGGTTAGAGTCTCGGGGTATTACAATATCTCCCCCTTGAAAACATTCATCCTCGAATGTTGCTAGATAGGCCGAGAACAACAGAAAATGAGGACGTATAGCTGGAATGACTCACAAAAAGGGGCTTATTTCACTCTAAACTTTTGAGAACTTCACAAAATGCATGAATCATAGAGAGAATAACCATATAGCTGAATACACTAGATTAGAAGGAAACTGAATTAGGGAAGAATAGTACCTTCAGCTTGATTTGAACTCGCGGAGAAGAGATGAGGGTATCTGGCTTGCATATTTTCTTCTTCTTGCCAAGTAGCACCCTCGACTGATTGATTTCGCTATAGAACTTTAACCAAGGGAACTTCCTTATTTCTTAGTCTACGAACTTGATAATCTAGGATTTCAACCGGAACTTCATCATACGAAAGGCTATCCTGAACATCAAAATTTTCTAACGGATCAACAACAACAGAATCACCAATGTGCTTTTTGAGCATAGAAACGTGAAAGACAGCATGGACAGCTGACAACTCGGCAGGCAACTCAATCTCGTAAGCTACTTTACCAACACGATTCAAAAATCTATAAGGGCCAACGTATCGGGGACTAAACTTTCCTTTCTTACCAAATCTTTTCACCCCCTTTATGGGTGAAATCTTCAAGTACACCAAATCATTAACCCAAACTCAAGACCTCTTCTTCTCACATCTGCATATGACTTCTGACGAATCTGGGCTTTCTTCAACCTTTCTCGAGTCAACTTAACTTTCTCCATAGCCTCAAACACAGCATCAGGTCCACTCACAGTGGATTCACCCACTTCAAACCAACCTATGTGTGATCTACATTGTTTTCCGTATAAAGCCTCAAATGGAGTCATTCCAATACAATATGGGTTATCGTTGTTCTTATGTTGACGAGTAAATTATCATTTTGATAGTGTAGCATCGTACAGAAGCTTCTCAAAATTGGAATTAGTAGATTTAGCAGATCTTTCAAGTCTTTCTTTGGCATCTAGGTATGTTTGGATTACCTTTTCCTTAGATTGAACAAAATTATAGTATGAATGTGATATTATGTTGGTTTGGGATGGAATTTAGATCTTAGAGGTATATTTAGCATTAATTGGATCTTTTAGCTAATTAGGGAATCAAAATTAGGCATAACAGACTTAATTACTCATTCTTTAGGTAGATTTACTATCTTAGGACTAAATTGTTGCTTATTTAATATCTATTAGTTAATTTAGATACCATATCCTATTTTGATGTCGAATGTGTCTTAGAACTGATTTTAAAGGATAAAAGTGGGCCCCTCCAGTCCACCTTAGGTCAAGATTGCTATAAAATACTTATAGGACCAATTGGCCTTGTTCATTATTTTAATCACATTCTTGAGCCCAGGAAGGGTTGCATACATGATGTTTTATTCAAGATTGGTACTTGGGAGATGATATTAGATCCAATTTGAGTCTGGTAATTTATGATATTAAGATAGTTTTGATTCCGACATTATTGATGATATGAGTTTTGGTTCAAGTCTGGCATTGAGAGGTTATTTATGACGGTTCGAGACCAGTGTTTATGGTATGGAAATATCCATGGTTATGTTTTCAGGATACGGTTAATTAGTATGATTGTGATTATTACTTCTCCTTGATTGCACCCTCTAGTCTTATGAGGGGTCCGCAATGGATTATTTACTTTATTGCACCTTCTGGATTATGGGGGCTAGTTATATAATGATTGCTATGTTTCCTTTAATGTTATTATTCTGATTATTTAATTACAGAGTAAATTCCTTAAATTGCCACTGAAATTTTACAAACATCCCACTAATGTCAATTATGATTTTTTTGGACAATAATATCATTGAACTCTACAATTATTCCAAAAAGCAAAAAAAAATAACTGAAGTATTAAAAACATAAAAACATGACCCATTTGACTATATTTTGACCCAACACTTAATTATTCATAACCCAAAACCCATGACCTATTTGACCACCTTTAGCAGATTCATTATTTCATCATTTTTTTTTATTTTTTTAATGCAAGAAAAGGCAAGGAGTCTCAAACGTAATCTCAAATTTAGGAAACATAAAGAGCAAAAGTCCTGAGCCATTGAAAACCAAGGAACCTCAATAGAAGTAAATGAAAACAGATTCAAATCATGCTTGCCACCGCCTATCAAGTACCCAATTCTGAGAATTTTTAACTGACATACAAGGTAGAGAACTAGAACCTAGAAAGCAAATCAAAGACCAAAATATAGCAAAACTAAACAAAATAGAGTCTACATAACACACTTTATGACAATAGAAAACATTGAAAACACCAACATTAGACTACACTGTTCACTTTCCCTTCTTCTGGGCAGCCTTAGTGACCTTGGCACCAGTTGGATCCTTCTTGTCAGCATTCATAAAAACACGGACAGCAACAGTTTGCCTTATGTCTCTCACAGCAAAATGAACCTATGATGGGTATTCAATAATTTTTCAACCACCATAGGCTTGGTGGGAATAATCTTAACCATACCAGCATCATCATTCTTCAAGAACTTAGGCTCATTCTCGAGTTCTTTACACGGACGACTGTCAATCTTGGTCAAAATCTCAGCAAAATTGATAGCAATGTGGGATGTGTGGAAGTTGAGACTCTTGATTTCATCATTAGAAGAGACTCTTAATCAATTCTTCTCATTTACATTTTCTTTTATATGTACAATATTTGAAATATTAACAATAACTTTTATTCTACCCAACATAAATCTAGATTAGTCGGACTCCAAATCGGACACCAAATGAAAAATAAGAAAAACTTCTTCTATTGCATATACCAAACCTGTGGATATCTTAACATTCAAGAAAAATGCAGCAACTAAAAAAGTAAGAGACTTGTAAGTTTATATAGATGAAGCAAAACATGAACAGAGTAGTCTAATCAATAAAAAGTACTTGAAGCCTGCAAACACCATTACATAGACGATGACTTATCTAACTCATTACCCAACATTACAACGAAACATAAAGAGAGAAACAAATAAGAATAGATAGCAAAAGATCATATTGATATTCTATTTCAATAATAGCTAAAATGATGTTCCTAATATTCAACATTGTAGATAAATATTTCTTAATAGAGGCAACAGTAGCAGACTATATAATTTGATAAACATGTACATATGAATACTAATTTTAGCAAAAGTAAGTCACAAAAATTATGTCTATAAAAGTGTTTCCCAAGATCAAATAAAGACACTAACATAAATACTATATTTTACTCTTTTTCTGAGCAGTACTCTTCTTCTATGCAGTACTACATAATTTGGTATGGCTTTTATTTTAAGATGTTCATCATTTTTTGAAATAGAATGTCTAACAGGTAATTTGGTAACATGCACAGAGGTCTCACAATCAGCACCACGTCCACCTAGTCCATTCAATATATCTAAAAATTCATCAGCAGCATGTAGTATTTCATCGAGTACTTCAGCAGTAAGTGATTTCATAATTTGTGCACCTTTTTGAAACAAAAAGAAAAAATAGATAAAGAACTTATTACCTGAGTTAAGTTCAAATCCATATGAGAGTTAATCCACAACTGAGAGTTATCCCAAAAGTCATCATTTTCATTCTGTTTTGTTGAATTTGTACCCTCTTCAGGTTGACTTGAAGATGCTTGTAGTTCCCCGAGATCCCATTCAGAGATGTCACACGGTGCTTATGACCCCGAAGGACCACAAGGTAACCCTTTTCTGATATTTGTACCTGTACACTGCTTAATATCTTAAATAAATGTGGAAAATGGCCATAAGGTTCAACACATCTATACATACTCAAAATTGAAAACTGAATACTAATACATCTGTCTGAAAAGCATCTAAACTCTTTAAACTGTGGAGTTGATGAGACAGGTCCCCAACTAACTTCATCTACTGATAATATAAACAAAGTATGATGCCATAATAGTAAACTAAGATTCATCCTCGAAAGAAGAGGACTCACTACTACGACTACAGCTGTTGACTGGGACTGAACTACTGAGGAAACTCTGGGTCCTGTGCCTCTGAACCTTTGGTGCCAAATAAAACACCATAGCGCAAATGCGTCAGTACAGGAATGTACTAAGTATGTAGACGGGATAAGGCTAAATGCAAGGGCTCATGCATGCACAATATATAAACTGAATGGTCATGAAAATGTCGCACGAGAACATATACATGAATTCACAGACCATAGTCACAATTATCATAACTCTAGATACTGAAACTTGGGTACTGCCTTACTGCAAACTTAACTCACTACTGACACTGAGATACTGACTCTTCTGATACTGATGACTGAGAAATAAGATGTACTTACATAGATGATTGAATTTTGAGATTACTTCTCTCGACTGACAAGATTAAAGATGAACCTCTCTAACGGATGATTAAGGAAACTATTATCAATGGTAAGGAAATGATCATATCTGAATTTGACAACAAGAATACTTAATAGAATCTGAGACTGTAATCAAGCCTGTCTAGTGTCATATCTCTGAATATGATATCAAATAACTATATATGAGACCAAGATTATTTGACGGGATGGTCCATGAATAATGGAACTATCTGAGTTCCTCATAATGATAGATGACTGTATATGACGGTCCTGATTTCTGAAGATTGATACTGAAACTGAAACTATAACTGAAACTATGGGAAGTAGTTACTTAACCGATATGCCCTAACCTACCACAGGTGGGGTCCAACCTGTAACCCCAGATGGAAGGGTGTCAATACCATGCCACGGGTAAAGACCTCTATCTGGTCAATCCTCTCTAATGGATGACCCTAACTAGGCAGTAGACCTAAGGCAATATAATAGTCAAACACTCTCTCTCTGGAGGTGACAGCCTTTTTCCTAATGGTGACTCCTATATCCTGTGCTGGCCACACAGTTTTGGAGGTCAGGGATTGCTACTAACAACTCCGGCCTCTCTCTCTCTCTAGCGGGAGGATCCGTCATTCCTTCCCTTGCTCGGTTCTAGTTTCTACTTCCAAATGAAAGACTCTGACTTAATTCTTAACTAAACACAACTGAACTGAATCTGATACTGATCATGTTTATCAAAAGATCTAGATGAGCTACGTTGAGATCACTTAGTTCTGTTTCTGATGGAAATGGTATTAAATCATGATATCTGACTGACGATACAGAGCTTGAATAGATTATTCGGTCACTTCCGAGATTAAAATTGAACACTTGCATACTATTAGATTTGAGTTGATTACAGGACTGGGCTAGATCACTAGCGATACGAAGATTACAAAAATAACTGAGATTACTGAGCTTTCTTAAGTTTTGCAATTGTCTGAGGATACAGAGTTCTATAGTTCACTGAGTTCTGAGAATCATGGATCGACTAGAATTATCGTAAAACTGACACAGCTCTAGACAACAGCTAAGTTATCGAGTATAAATACCCCCAAGACTCGATAACATAAAATAAAGCATAATAATTCCTCCACCATCACAACCATTCATTCATCTTCATCGTCACAATCATTCATTCATCATCACAGTCATTCATTCATCATTAAAGCATCTCTTCAAGTATTTAGGAAACATAACATACCTTTACCTTTACAATCATCAAGGCATCGCGTCAAGCATTTTTGAAACATCAACATATACTAACGTTGGGAAACATGCTACTAGATTATACTTCCTTCAACAAGATATTACCTCAAGTAGTTCACACCTAAATTAGTCTGGACATGTATTTGGACATCACATGATTTGGGGAAAACTTCTTACTATCATGCCACAACTTACTTCCTAACCACTTGGCATGTATTAAAACCTTAGCATCTATTAAAGAACACATAATTGGGGAATTTACTACCATCACATCTCCACTTGTTCTCTAAGGTCCTTCAACAAACACTAGATATGCACGGGTTCATACTTATTTGGGGATTTCCCACTATCATGAAATAATTCATCCACTTGGGCATTTTATCAAACACTAGGCATGCATAAATTAACTCACAATTTGGGGTTTCATCTTCAACATACTACAATGGACATTGTATGCTTCACCTATTCTTTTTATCAAACCTATGGGGAACATGCTCTACTTATTCAACCATTTCTACACCCAAATGTCATAAACACATCACATAGAAAACAACATAAGGAAGATTCCTCACAAATATCACATGGATTACACATACAAGGGTCAAAGCTCATGAATCTTGTAAACAAACATGAATCAAAACTCAACAACACATGGAACATCAATTTCAACTCACATGAATCACTAACAACTCATAAACATAAAATCTTTGAGTTTTAGAAAAGGGTACTTGAGCATCTTTGATGAAAGAGACCCAAGACTCAACATCTACATACCTTGGAAAAACTCTTTTCTTGAAAGACTTCGGAAGATTTCTTGATTTCTCTAGATCTTTCTTGATCTTTGTTGAAGAAGAAGAAGAGAGGATTTTGTTTTTTGGAAACCCTAGTTCTTGGTGGAAGAAGAGAAAATAAGGTTAAAATCCCTTAGCCGGGTATTTATAGAGGTTGGGGATAAGGAGAAAAGATCAAAAATCCCTTGGAATTAAACTAAAAATTCACCAATTTTAAATGTTGGCACGATGCGCCATAATCGCGCCAGTTCACTGGAATTTGGACAATTGGGAAACTGCATGACGGCGCGACGCGGTGGAAATCGCATTGCCATCTTTGGTTTCGAACTGAAACTATACCGCGACACCGTGGAATAATGGAGTTTCACTGGATTTTGACAATTGCCATTTTGGCTGGATCCGCGACGCGCTAAGGTGCCAGGTGGCACACTGTCTCACTAAAATGGCTCTAACTCTTCACCCGAGTGTTCAATTTGGATGAATTTGGTATCGATGGAAATCTTATTCAATGCTCTACATGAAAAAAAGTAGAAATTAGGGAAATTCCACATGATTAAAAGTATTTCATACTTGGGAAGACACTTCTAAAACTTTTAGACTCGGATTTCCGCTTTACTGAATACACTCTAAGGCTCAAACTGGAAGAGGACTTTGTGGGGTATTACAATGCCTCACCAGATTTTTTGTCCCATTTATAATGACCTATAACAATATGACTGTCATTTTTGCAAGTGAACATTTTCCTTTTACAAAGACCTTCCTAGATAACTTTTAAGTTCCTGTATTTTTAGTAGCTGCTGTTGTTATTTGCTTTTCTGATTCTTCAACTTCTTTCTTCCTATTCTTGGGCTTCCTCCCTTTGTTTTTCTTCACAACTTTAGGAGGAAGAATTTCTACACAGTCCATAACTTTTGGCCAATGATCTTTATGATTTGTTGGATTGTTGTAATATGAATACACACTATTGAAAGTATCAACATAATAGAATACATTCCCATACTTTTCTACTTTTTCATTGTTTTCAATAATAGAAATATAGACATAAGTATATTGCAATTTAGTTAAATCAAACCTCCTACAAGTACAACTCTTAGCCATAAAATCCACTACATATGGTCCACCAGGACTGATAACTCTAACCTTTGGCCCTCCTGAATATTCAAGTCTAAACATAGCAGAAGCATCGTTGATTTTGTTCAATTTCTTTACACTCTTTGGACAAATCATGCTTTGATACTTGTAAATACAAATTTTCTTTTGTACAACCTATTCATTAACTTATTTTTTTTTATCATTTCTAGCATCATAATGATTGGTTTATCCCTGAAATTAAGAATGTACCTAAAAAATATTAAAAATACATTAGTTAGACACATTGATAATAGTTGATGTCTTTTGTTAGTTTTCTATGGTGGTGAGTCGAATAGAAAATTAACAAATTTCTTATGTTTCACAAAAGTTCTACGTTTTGACAAAGAGTTTTTCTTTCTCCTTTCGTCTACTACAATTTGTAGAGGTAAAAAATTTCAAGAGTAAATCTAGATAAATTTATTAGATGCAATTCAACTTTCAATAGTGATATAAAAGTTTGAATATTATTTGAATATAGATGTAAATAATTAAATTATAAACCATCAGGGAAAATTAAGAAAAACGCCCACTAGGTTGCGTTAATAAGTATAGAAGATACTTTTTTTATTTACCTGTTGAAGCTTTCACATAAGTTGTTGATCAGCATATCACATCTAGTGTTTGTGCTAAAAAGTGCCCTAGTTCAACTTTCAAATGGACTCTCTGAATGATTGAACCATTCTCTTGCTTTTTTATCTTCTTGCTTAATTTTTTCCATACATCTCTTGAATATTTTGTATTACTGGTCGTTTCTGCTTTCCATACCAAATCATTCAAAGTTTTACATCTGTGTTTTCCTCTAAAATTCTGATTGTCTAACATAACTTCTATGTTCAGCAGATGGAAATAATTCCTTGACTTCTCCTATTAAGCCCTACAATAATGATTAGACACAACATTAAAACTTTAAAGCAAATAAAATAAAATAGTATGTTAGATAAGCATGTACGTGATTTACCTTTTGTCGGTCAGACATGAATGCAATATGATGGTTATTCCTTATTTCTAAGTCATGTCCAAGATTTTCCAGGAACCAACTCCAAGTTTCTTTACTTTTATTTTGAGTTATTACAGCGTATGCAATAGGAAAAATGTAGTCATTGGGATCTATTGCAATTGCAGACAACAAATTTGCTCCAAAAGTTCCTTTTAGCCAACTCCATCAAGGCTAATATAAGTCTACATCCTGACTCAAATTATTTTTTAGTGCTCTAAGCATACATAAAAACCTTGAAATCTTCCATCATCTCTCCAAATCACAATTTTTGATCTAGGATTAGAATTCAACAACTCATCTCTATGTGATAAAAGTTGACCATATTGAAGGCCTTCTTCTCCATGTACCCATTCCAAAGCTATTTTTTTAGCGCTCAATGACTTTTTATATGATATTGTATAGCTACAATCTTTTAGGATAGCAATAATTAGTCCTTTTACACTCCAATAAGATCAACTCTAAAATTGTCAAGATATCTTTTAGCAATATATTGCGATGACATGAGAAAATTATCAAACATGTTGCCACCTATATGAGTAAAATTAATGGACTTAATCTGAATAGTAGGATCATCTTGACTCAACTTGATAGCATGAATACTAAATAGACAACCATTTTCCTTGCAAGAGAATATCACTCTTATTGTATCACTAGTAGCAAACTAAAATTGTCTCCTATATTTAATGCCCTATCTCTACAAAGTTGTTTAAATTCCTCAAAACCTCAAAACTTCATCCTTAATGCCAACGTTGGCCTATATCTATGTTTAGTTTCATTCTACTCTTCATATGAAACCTCATCATTTTCTTTTTCAGAATCAACCTCCTCAAGCAATTCATCTGAATCTGCATAATCAGAATCAACATCAATAGTCTGTTGTTATACTATAATCAAAGTCCTAGATGATGGGCCTAATGTTGAAGCCATATTTCTCCACCTTTCTTTCCCTTTTCTAGTGTTTTATTTTGCTATAACCTCCTAAAAGTCATCATTCTCATCAGATATGTTATAACCCAAATCACAAAAATCTTTCTCAACATCACTATCCTATCTTCCCATAGTAACTTGTCCTGTGATAAGATTATCATCCTCAACATTAATACAATTCAAAAAAGACTCAAATTATCACAATTGTGCGGTCGAATACTCCTATAGTAAGAAAGTGAAATTGACCATAAAAAGCATAAGCATCAGATTAAAGAGACCAAAAAAGACAGAAGTTGACACTAAAATATCTCGACTTTTATAGGTAGATAAATAAAATGACGATTATTCAACGAAGTATTACTTTACATGTATTTTACAGAGTATATTTTAAAAGAAAAAATATACAAAACACACATCCTAAAACATGAATTTATAGTGTAAAAATTCCAACCCTAAGCCTGTAGTCAATAAAAAAATAAAAAAGCTAAAACCCATGTCGATTTCAAGACAAATGAAAATAACTTTAAGAAATTACTCCAATAACATGTTGAAGAGTTGAAAATACTTTATTCTCGTAACAAAGACCCACAAAAATACAAAAATAAAGAAAGAAAACTTACCTCGTTGTCTCTCGTTCGATCAACATTATCAGCGGCTTGAGGGAGATAAGAAACCTTCCCATTCTCTATTAAATTAGTTGAATTTTTTTATAATTGTTTGAATTGCAGAAGCTTCAAGAAATGTCGTTCTTCTTTCTAAGATAAACCAATGGTATCTTTTAATGATAGATTGAGGAAGAAAAATAGTTTCTTTTAATCTAAAGGTGGGGTCAAATGGGTCATGGGTTATGGGTTATGGATAATTAAGTGTTGGGTCAAATATAGTCAAGTGGGTCATACTATTAAGTTTTTAACATTTCTGTTAATTTATTTATTTTTTTGGAATAATTATAGAGTTCAATGATATGATTACCCAAAATAAATCATAAGTGACATTAGTGGGATATTTGTAAAACTTCAGTGACAATTTAAGGAATTTACTCTTTAATCACAGTATTTGGAGCATTATGCTAGGTTTTCCCTCTTACCATAACCTAGCTTATTTATCATGCATTTTTTAATTTATATTATGATTTAGCTCAGTCTGCTAATGATGCCTACTGAGTACCTGTGGCTTTGGTACTCATAATACACTTTTGTACCTTTTTGGTGCAGATCCGAATACTAGTTGCTACTGCTAATGCCGAAAATTATGCTAGTCAGAGTTCAAAGATAAGGTGAGCTCTCAGAGCCGGAGTTGACCTTTCTTCCTTCTGGTTGTGCTAGTCTTTCCATTTTCAAGACTATTGTATATTGGATTTATTTGTATTCTCTTGGATTAGAGGTTTTTGTACCGACATTACTAGCTCGTGGGATGTTGATATTACTTTTTATTTCTCTTTAATTATATTATTATACTATGATTTATGGCTTATAATTCCTTACGTGCACTTTTTCGGCATTTATGCCTTTTTCCAATAATTAACCTATTACTTATGGTTGTAAGCTATGATTTGGCTTACCTAAGTGCGGGGTAAAAGTAGGTGTCATCATGACTCTTTAATTGGTTCGTGACTAATTGGTATCAGAGTGCTAGGTTCACCAGTATTATTGGTACAAGATCAAGCATTTAGTAGAGTCCCACGGATTGGAACGATGACGTCTGTTTCTTATCTTTGGGGGGATATAGGACATTCTTAGGAGATCATCACTTCCATCATTCATTTTGTGCTAAGAGTATGTGTTGGTTTTTATGATTTCTTTGGTTTTACTCTTTTAGAGATGGCTAGTACGTGCACTATTACTACAAGAGATCAGGACCATCCGTCTGCGACTAGGGATTTTATCTGTCATGACCTGACCTCGACCCTAGTCATGACGGGTATCTCAAGTCCACCGAGGACCAGAAACCACCCCCATATCCTGTTCAACCGAGCAAAATCCAAATAACAAAAAAATAGAAGACAACCAGAAAATAAAGATAAAATAGTTAATGCAACTTAAGGAAAAGCTCTAACAGTCACAACACTATCCAACCCACACTTGTCCACGAAAGCCTCTAAACCAATTCGAATATCCAAATAGGTCGAGACATACCCCCAACCATGATAGTGACAATGACAATGATAATGTCAATGTGAACTCGTTAATTCTAAAATATGGAAGAAAACTAATGGAATGACGAAGCTTTCCAAAAGATGAAAGCTTCCCACTTTACCTCAAACCCGACGGGTGATAGCACCTCCTAAAACTACCAAACCAACAAAAAAACCCTAGGACCCTACATCATAAAAGGATGTAGAATCTGGGGACGGTTACCAAGGTGAGCACTGGCATGTAACTCGGGGGAGGGATAAAATAATGCCATTTTAAAATCAAATCCAAACTCAATGTACATGTTCACATCATTTAAAATAATGCATTCATCATCATTTCAAAACCATATTCAAAACCATTATTTTGAATATGGAGATATTCCCAAACCAATTTATAGAGTGGAGTGAGATTAATGCAAATTCCAAACCAATTTCAATAATATTAGGGGAAAACTACAACTCCATTCCCATTCACCATACCAATGCACAAATTTAGTTCCGATACCATGAGATAAAGCATGAATAATAGTTCCAAAATCATGGAAAAACGAAACAAGTAATAAACATTCTAAACCGTCAACCCATCATTCAAAACCCAATAATTAAATTCACATAAACCATGATTAAACATATTATTTTATTTAAATCCAAGTTAGGAAAAAAATCTATGCCAGAAAACACCAAGAATTTTGAGAAGAAACCATACTTTGAGCCCTAGATAAAAAAACCCTAAGAAACCCTAACTTTGTTCTTAACTTGGGAACTTGACAGAGAAGAGAGTGTTTATGTTATGTTAAATGGGTGGAAATAGGGCTAAGGGAATGTTTTAAGTTGTGGAATAGTAGTGGGTTAAGAGGAAAAGACCATCATTACCTTAATGAACTCATGCAAGAATATTAAATTCCAGCCATTATGGGTCTCATAATGACTCATGGTCACTAGCCATGAGTCATCACCATGACTCATTGTCTGGGCAGGGAATTAGGTCCACCTCACTAGTTTTATCATGAGTCCCACCCTATGACTCATGACCAAACCTTATGACTCAAGGGGTCCTATTCGTACTCAAGACAGAAATATAGGTAATCCTCACTGGTTTGACTATGATAGGCACTGCATTATTCATATAGAGTGGCTACGACTTGTAGGGTCTTAATTGTTGCCTGGACAGTGAGCTTAACACATATGGAAATTTTCAGAGTCCAAAACCTAGGGTATTACATTAAACCCCCGCCCCCTCCCCGGATCATTCATCCCTAAATGAGGAGTTAAGGCACCCATTAGCACGAGTACAAGCTATAATGAAACCAAAAAACCAAGCACAAATGCTAAGAGCAACAAAATGAAAGGGAACCCACACCTCAAACACTTCTATCCAATATGGTGAACAAGAATAGATATTTGAACTTCATTTCCTCTTCGGCTTCCCAAGTAGATTTCTCTACCTTTTGATTCCTCCAAAGGTATTTTATCGAAACCACATCCTTGGTCCTCAATCTATGGATTTTCCTATCCAAAATCTTGATCGGGCCTTCCTCATAAGACAAGGAATCCGAAATACCAACATCCTCCACAGGAACAAACAAACAGGGATCACCCACACACTTCTTCAACATCGATACCTAGAAAATCTGATGAATAGAATCCAAGATCACATGCAACTCCAACTCATAGGCAATATTTCCAACTTTTCTCAAAATCTGATATGGACCAACTTAATGGGGACTGAGTTTTCCCTTCTTCCCAAACTACATCACTTTCTTCAAATGAGAGGCTTTCAAAAACACTCAATAACCTATATCAAATTCCAACTCTCTTTGTCTTACATCCACATAAGACTTTTGGTGACTCTGAGTAGTCCTAAATTTTTATCTAATCACATTCACCTTCTCCATGGCTTAGTGAACCAAGTCAGGACCAAATAATCGAGTCTTACCAACCACAAAACACCGAATAGGAAAGCAACACCTCCAACAATAAAGAGCTTTAAAAGGAGCCATTTGAATACTTGAATGATAAATAATGTTATAGGAGAACTCAATTAAAGTCAAATGATCCACCCAACTACCTTAAAAATTAATCACACAAGACCTTATCATATTCTCTAAGGTCTGAATAGTCCACTCCTCTTGTCCATCCATTTTGAGGTTGGAAAGCAGTGCTAAGGTTCATCTTTGTCCCTAAACCTTTTTTAAATGAACACTAAAAGTGAGAAAAGAATTGTGTACCTCAATCTTAAATAAAAGAAATAGAAACACCATGTAATCTAATTATCTCCTCAATAAACAATTTGGCATAGTCCTCTTTAGAGAATGTATTCCTCACATGTAAGAAGTGAGCAGACTTAGTCATCCTATCTATAATAATCCAAATCAAATCATACTGATTACGATACCACGAAAGACCCATAATGAAATCCATATTGATCATCTCCCATTTTTATATGAGCAACTAGATCTCTTGAGACATGATACCATGCCTCAAGTACTAAACCTTTACTTGCTGACAAATCATACACTTAGTCACGAAGTTAGACACATCTCTCTTTATATTACTCTACTAATAAATTTCCTTCAAATCAAGATATATCTTTGTCAAACCTAGATGAACTATATACCTCAACTTATGTATCTCTGTTAAAATCCTTTCTGAAACCCATCAATATCAAGAACACATAACCTACCTTGATACCTAAGAATACCATCACTACCAAGCTCAAAGGACATAACCTTTTGTTAACCTACCTCATCCCTAATTTGTATAAGGAGGGCATCCAAAGCCTGTTTCTCCTTTACTTCAGCACCAAGAGTTTTGCAACCTCTTAAACAATCACCCCTCCATTCTCAGAGTCTAAAAAATAAACTCCCAAATTAGCCAACCGGTGAATGTCCTTCACTAATCCCTTTTTCTCCTCATCCACATGAGATAAGATCCCCATGGACAACCTTCTAAGAGCATCAACAGCTATATTAGCTTTACCTGGATGGTTGTGAAGACTCATATTATAGTTCTTTAGAAATTCAAGCCACCGCCTTTTCTTGAGATTTAACTCCTTCTGAGTAAACACATACTGCAAGCTCTTATGATCGAAACAAATGTCCACATGCACCCTATACAAATAATGGTGCCAAATCTTCAAATCAAAAACCACAGCTGCCAACTCCAAATCATGATTTAGATAATCCTTCTCATAGACCTTAAGCTGCCTAGAAGCACGGGAAACAACCTTACCATGATGCATCAAGACACAACCCAGTCCCACGCGGGATGTATCACAATAAAAAACAAACCCATTAGTTCTCTCGGGTAGGGTCAACACCAGAGTAGAAGTCAATTTAACCTTCAACTTCTCAAAACTACCCTCACAAGCATCTGACCACAAGAACATTACCATTTTCTGAGTTAACGTAGTCAACAAAGCAGTAATAGAAGAGAAACTCTCCACAAACCTCCTGTAATACCCAACCAAGTCCAAAAAGATCCTAATGTTGGTAGGAGCCGTGGGTCTGGGCCATTTCTTTAACTGCCTTAACCTTCTGTGGATCCATCCTAATCCACTAACAAGAAACAACAAGCCCCAAAAAAGTCACAGCATTCAACTAAAACTCACACTTAGAAAATTTTGCATACAACCTATGATCCTTAAGGGTCTACAACATAATTCGGAGTTGACTGGCATAATCTTTCTCACTCTTAAAATACACTAAAATATCATCAATCAAGATAATAATAAAAAAGTCCAAAATCTTCCTAAAAACTCAATTCATAAGATCTATGAAAGCAGTCAGAGCATTAGTCAACCCAAATGACATAACCAGAAACTCATAGTGACCATATTGGGTTCGGAAAGCAGTCTTAGGGACATCAGTCTCCCTAATCTTCAACTAATGATAACCGGAATAAAGATCAATCTTAGAGAAGCATCTAGCACCTTGAAGCTGGTCAAAGAGATCATCAATCCTAGGAAGAGGGTACTTATTCTTCATTGTAACCTTATTCAATTGAAAGTTGTCTAATACATCCATAGAGACCCCATCTTTCTTACACATAAAAATAATAGGAGAAACCCTTATAGAAATACTAGAATAAATAAAGCCCTTATCAAGAAGATCCTGCAACAACTTTATCTCTTTTAAATCACCTGGAGTCATTCTATAAGGAGGAATAGAGATAGGACAAGTATCTGATAGAAGAACAATCCCAAAGTCTATTTCCCTATCGGGAAAAATGTCAGAAATATTCTTGGAAAACACTTTAGGAAACTCATTAATAATAGGGACAGATTGCAAAGAGGAACCCTCAGAGCTAGAATTTTTAACTCAAACTAGATGATAAATACACCCATTGGAAATCAACTTCTAGGATCTAACATAAGAAATAAACCTCCTTTTAGGCACTAAGGAACTACCCTCCCATTTGATTATCGGTTCATTAGGAAATTAGAAACTGATCATTTAGGTCCTATAATCCCAAGAAGCATAGCACAAATGAAGCCAATCTATTCCCAAGATCACATCAAAATACAACATATCAAGTTCTATCAATCCACTAATGTCTCCCTATGAAAGATAGATACCACACAACTCCTATAGATCTTTCTAGCTACAATAGAACTATCCTCTAGAGTAGACACAAAAAGGGGACCAAAAATAAATTTAAGACCAAAACCAAAGTACACAACCATATAAGTGGTCATATAAGAGAGGGTAGACCCTAGATCAAGAAAGTAATACACATCATCGGAGAAGAGTTCTAACATACTAGTAACAACATTGGAGATGCCTCAAATTCCTAATGTGTGGTAGGAGCATAAAGACGATTCTAACCAGTGAAGATACCAAATGTAGCACCCTTTGGTGCTTGAGTCGAAGATATGGCAACCAAAATCTTATTAGCTCTAGTATCCACCTTAGCTGAAGAAAAGTTCCTCTGAATATGACCAGGCTATCCATAGTTATAACATAAGTTCCTTCACTCATCATAATAACCATTTTGAATCTGACTATAGAATCAACAAGCTAAGGAGGATAGGGTAGGGTTGATTAAGCTCTACTAGCCTAAGATTGGTCACCCTGTGTCATAGAACCACTGCTTGTCTAAAATCAATGAGCACCAGATGGCTTAGGATAAGGAGTACAAGCCAAAGAATATGAACCATAATTTTCCTAAGTCTTCTTCTTGCTCATTGTCTACCATCTCTCTCACTAGCTAGCTGGGGGATTCAATCTTATAAACAACCTAAATCGAGTAACCTTAGAAGAACTCACAGTAGCACTAATAGGACGAGGCTGATGAGACTGAAATATCACCAACTGAGTAAGTAGATGAATTGACCAATAGAACTCTGCATTAGAGATATCTACTTGAGGTGACTGGGCATGAGTGACACTAATTAGAGAAGGATAATTAGGGAATGGAGGAACCCCAGGTGGAGCAGCACAATCAGGAGCAGGAACCATGGACCAGGTCTGCACTTCATCGGCAAGGCGATTCCCCTTTACATTACCCTTAGGTGGGGTAGATATTTCGACAGAGTTTCCACAAGCATCAGATCTTCAAAGAGGCATAATCTGAAATGCAAACAAATTAAGAGTTGAGAAAATTCATGATAGTAGACTCTATATCCTAAAACTGAACACAAGAAAGGGAAATATTCCAAAATAACTTGTAGCCTCCCCCTTATAAGTGTGACGCTCTACACATCCACAAAAATACTTTAATCGACACAGCATTATGGACACCCATAAACGATAAACCTAGATCTGATACCAAGCTTTTCACCTCGAACCTAGGCCTAGTGGTGATGGGTATCTTAAGTTCATTGAGGGCCAGAGTCTATCTCCAAAGCCTGTTCAACCAAGAAAAGTCCAAAAAATAACAAAGTGGAAGACAACAAGAAAATAAAGATAAAATAATTAATGAAACTCAAGGACAAGGTCTAAGATTCAACAACACTATCTAACCCACACATGTCCACAAAAGCCTCTAAACTAATTCAAATATTCAACTAGGTCAGGACATGCCCCCAATCATGACAATGATAATGAAAATGCTAATGTTAAGTGAACTTTTCAATTTTAAAATATGGAAGGAAACCAATGAAATGACAAAGCTTTTCAAAAGATGAAAGCTCACCACTTTATTGCAAAATTAATAGATGACTGCACCTTCTAACACTGCACAAATCAATAAAAGAAACCACTAGGACCCTACATCATGAAAGAATGTAGCATTTAGGGATGGTTAGCAGGGTGAGTGCTAGCATGTAACTTAAGAAAGGGACACAATGTAAATTTTCACATACATGCATATATACACATATATTTAATCCTGGGATAGGGAATAAAGTTTATCAAGAGATTTAAAACCATTAACCTAGACAATGTAGCATAAAACCATCTTAAGGGCACCCATGGGCTATATTGGACTAGATACCCCCACAAGAAGGGCTCTAGTGCATGTTAGCCGTACGAATTAGAGATATCCAAGGAAGGTCCAGGGAATGCCTTGACCCCAGCCAATCCAAAGTATGTATAACGTGTAAACTATGTGCATGGTCATAAAGACCCCCACGTCAGAAAACATGGTTTCTAGTATCAGTCCCCCCAGGACCTCCACCTTCCATGATGAGCTATATAACCCCCTTTAACCCCAATTAAAAAATTTGCATATAACCTCTTTCATAAAACCAAGAAACCTTTCATTAAGGCATCACAAAATGGTATCTTCATACTAATATGATCCAAGCTTATAGAATTATGATATTCCAATTATCCATCAACTTGGGGAAATCTAAGATCACCTCCCCCCCCCATTCCAATTTAAAAATCATACCACGGTCACCATGGTCTTATAAAACTATTTAAAATCAATCCATGGACACCAAGGCCTTTTCAATACCATTTATGTTACATTAGCTTTTTAAGAAATGAAATCGATCAAAAGTGGGTTAAATCGTGCATATTTCCATGTTCCAAAACCAATTTATAAAGTAGGTTGAGGTTAATGCTAATTCTAAACCAATTTCAATAGTTTTGCGGGAATGCCACATCCCCCTTCCCATTCACCATACCCATACACAAATTTAGTTGTAAGACTATGTGATAAAGTATGAATAATAGTTCCAAAACCACGGGGAACCCAAACAAGTAATAAACATTCAAAACGCTCAACCCATTATTCAAAACCCAATAATTAAATTCACATAAACCATAATTAACACATGTTTTTATATAAACCAAGTTCGGGACGAGATACATGCCTAAAAACACCAAGAATTTTGGAGAAGAAACCACACTTTGAACACTAGATAACTAACCCTTAAAAACTCTAGCTTTGTTCTTGACTTGGGAATTTAAGACAGAAGAGAGTGTTTATGTTATGTTAAATGGGTGGAAATAGAGAAAAAAGTAATATTTTATGTGGTGGACTAGTAGTGGCATAATAGGAAAAGACCACCATTCCCTTAATGAAATCTTGCAGGAATTTTAATTCCTAGTCGCTATGGGTCTCGTAACGACTCATAGTCACTAGCCACGAGTCATCACCATGACTCATAGTCTGGGTAGTCACTCAGGGCTACCTCACTAATTTGGTCATAAGTCCCACCCAATATTGTGACTAAACTTTATGACTCGTGGGGTCTTAGTCATAGTCAAGATAGAAACATAGGTAATCCTCACTGGTTTAAATACGAAAGGAACTGCATGACTCATATAGAGTGTCTATGACTCATAGTGTCTTAGTTATTTCCTAGATAGTTAGCTCAACACACATGGAAATTTTTAGAGTTCCAAACCTAGGGTGTTACACTATTGGAGTTTGTTGACAACCTAGAGGTTGAGGATGGCCAAGAGAAGTAGTCCCAGCCAGAGAGCAGAATAGGGATCCTTCCCTAAACCTTATTCCTTCCCATGTGCCAAAGATTCCAAAATACTAACTAGTGGTGTGATAGAGGCCATCCCAAGATCCATCGGGGTTTATTTCTTTCCCACTACTTAGGGATGCTTAATCTGAAGACCAGAGTGTTACTGAGGTAAAATCATAGTGTGTATCTATGGTTTCTATAGTTGAGGTTTTTTCAGCACTATTAGTTGTTCAATTAGTAGTTGCCCATCCTACTATGTCTGCTGAGAACCAAAAACTGTTGGGTAGATTCATGAGATTGATCTTGCTTAGGTTTTATAGGGCACCGAACGAGGATGCTTAGGAGTCCTTGGTTTCTTATAAGGATAGGCTCCATAATATGGCCTAGTTGAGACTGGTGGTATATACTATACTACCTTTTAGTTGGATTTGGTTGCTCGACATTGGTGGAGAGGCTATCTCGATTACATGCCAGTTGGATCTCCCTCTTTGACATGGACTTAATTTTCTAAGGTTTTCCTGAAAAGTATATAAATTATAGGATTACAGATCATTTTAGAGACCAGTTATCAAGATTTGAGCAAGTCTACATGATTGATGTAGAGTATGAAGCTCAATTTCATAAGTTGTCTAAGCATGCAATATCTATCTTATTGGCTAAGCGTGAGCGAGTTTGATGTTGTGTTTGGGGATTGAGACTTTCTCTCTACATAGCTATGTAAATTTTGGTTAGTGTTGGTAAATTTTTTGCTGATATTTCTAATCATGCTTATATTATAAAGAAGATGCATCTCAAGGCCTAAGGGGGTAATGATAAGAGGCAGTGATATTAGAAAAGTTTTATTGGTATCTAGAGCAGCTAACACTTAAGAGGCATTGGATCTTAAGAGGGTACCCTCAACATCGGTCTTATAGTCGCAAGGTCAGTATAGTATGCTCGTTCATGTTGCACTTTAGATTTGAAGTCCAATCTAGCTACAATGATCTTTCTAGATAGAGTAGTAATCAAACTCCTAGATTTTTATTTTATGAGTATCCTAGCTAAGGTGGTTATTCTAGGTTAACCAGATCTTTTAGGCTCAGTACAATGCTTGGGGCATGTTATGATTATAGGGGTTTTGGCTATTTCTTGTCCCTAGTGTGGCGGATTTGTACCTGCAGCTCAATATGTTCCACTGATTAGGGTAGTGCCTCCTTCAACTAGAGGTTGTATATAGGGTCATCGAGGTGGTCCCTAGGGTGCTCATAAAGGTCCTTAGGCAGGTAGGATAAGAGATTAGTTAGGCGCCCAACTAGGTGGTGGGCATGATTAGTTGTATATTATACCTATTATACCCAAGTCAAAGTCTTTGAATGTTGTTATTATAAGTAAAATTTCAGTATACCATCAGCCAACTTTTTTTATTTGATCGAGGATCTATTTACTATTATGTATCTTCTTATTATGCCTCGTAGTTAGACTTATCTTGGGATTGTTTATCTATGTTGTTATATGTATCTACTCATGTGGGTGATTCTTCAGTAGTAGATCAATTTAATAGATCATTTCTTATAACTATTCAAGAGTTTGATACTCAAGTTGATCTTATTGTGTTAGACATAATGGAATTTGATGTAATTTAGGGCATAGATTGGTTATCCCCCTATCATGCGGTCTTGGGATATTTTTCAAAGACTGTTACCTTATCCATGCCTAGCATACCCGTAGTTATGTGGTATGGATCTATTAGCTATGAGCTGATGGGGATTATTTCTTATATTTAAGGCTAGGAGACTTATATCGAGGGGTTGCGAGTCTTATCTCGCTTATATTTGTGATGTTAGTGTGGAGAGTTTCTCACTTGACTCTATTTCTATAATCCATAAGTTTCCTAATGTATTTTTATACCGAACTACCTAGACTTCCTACTAAGTGTGATATTGAGTTTATTATTGATCTTGAGTTGGGCCCCTAACCTATTACTATGGTACCTTATCATATGATCCTACAGAGCTTAAGGAGCTAAGTTTTCAGCTTTAAGATTTTTTGAGTAAGGGTTTCATCAGACTGAGTGTGTCACCTTGGGGTGGTCATCTTTTATTCGTAAAGAAGAGTGATGGCTCCTTACGTATGTATATTGATTACATGCAGCTTAATAAGCTGATGGTGAAGAATAGCTATCATATGCCTCACATTGATGATTTATTTGACCAGCTTCAGGGAGCAGTGGTGTTCTCTAAGAATTACTTGAGGTTTGGTTCCCATAAGTTGAGAATTTAGCCTAAGGACATCCCAAAGTCAACCTCCAAGACTTGTTATGGTCATTATGAGTTCATGGTGATGTCTTTCAGGTTGACCAATACCCTAACTATATTTATGGATTTGATGAACAATGTGTTCAGGGATTATTTGTATTTCTTCATAACGGTGTTCATTGACTACATCCTTGAATTGGAGGATAAGGGAGGAGCATATGTAAAATTTGAGGATTATGCTCCAAATTTTGAGAGATCATAGGATTTTTGCCAAATTCTCAATGTGTGAGTTCTGGCTTGAGTCAGTGATATTCTTAGGACATGTGGTATCTAAGGATGGGATTATGGAGGAATTGGTGAAGATAGAGGTTATTCATTAATAGACTAGGCCTACATTTCTGTCTGAGGTGTGAAGCTTTATTGGTTTGGCCAGTTACTACAAGCAGTTCATTGAGGGTTTTTCTACTATTTTAGCATCGATGGCCAAATTGACTAAGAAAGAGGTTCCTTTTTAGTAGTACGAGGAGTATGAGTTGAGGTTTCAAAATCTTAAGGGTTTTTTTTATTTTATCTCCTATATTGGCTCTTCTTATAGAGGGTGAGGAATTAACCGTATATTGTGATGCTTTTAGTATTGGTTTAGGTTGTGTGTTGATGCAATAGTGTTGAGTTATTGCTTATGTGTCTAGGCAGCTAAACGTACACAAGCAAAACTACCCCACTCATGACTTGGAGTTAGTGGTGGTACTTTTCGTGCTTAAGATTGGGACGCATTATTTATATGGCGTGCATTGTGTGATCTACATCAATCATCATAGTATTTAACATCTTATAACCAAGAGAGAGCTTAATTCTAGGAATCATAGATGAATCGAGTTTCTTAAGGATTATGACATTTCAATTTTATACCATCCGGGCAAGAAAAATGTGGTAATAGATGCCTTCAGGCAAAAAGTAGTGAGTATGGGTAGTTTGGCTTCTATTTAGTTTCTGAGAGGCTGTTAGCATGAGACATCCAGTCCTTAGCCAACTTGATTGTGCAACTTGATATTTCTGACCCCAAGAGGATTCTTGCTAGAGTTCAGGCGAGGTTTACCTTACTTGAGCAGATTCGGATTCGCTGATTTGAGCATATAAGGCTTTGTATCATCCATGACCTGGTGTAGAGTGGTGATTCTAGAGGGGATACTATATATTTTGAGTGTATTCTGGGGTATGATGGCTATATTTATGTTTCGAGGTGTGATGACTTGATTCAGTCGATATTGTGTGAGGCTCACAACTCTAGATATTCTATTCACCCTGGTACAGCTAAGATGTATAAAGATTTAAGGCAGCACTATTTATGGAGTAGCATGAAAAGAGGTGTGGCTGATATTATAGCTTGTTGCCTATGTTGCCAGCAGGTGAAACCCAAGCATTAAAGGCATGGTGGCCTAATTAAGTGACTACCCATTCTCGATTGGAAAGAGGAGCGGATCACCATGGATTTCGTAAGTAGTTTTCCTCGCACCTCACATTGTTTCGATGGTATTTGGTTCATTGTACATCAATTGACCAAATTGAAACATTTTCTTCCTATTCAGATGTCCTTCAGAGGTGAGAGACTAGTCTGTATCTATGTTCATAAGATAGTTTTCCTTCATGGAGTAACTATATCTAGAATTTCATATTGGGGATCGATATTCACTTCTAGCTTCTGGAGAACTTTTTAGGAAGAGTTGGGTACCCAGGTGGATCTTAGAATAGATTTTTACTCTTAGACAAATGGACAAATGGAGCAGACTATTTAGGTTCTCGAGAATATGCTCTGAGCCTGTGTTATAGATTTTAGAGGTCAGTGGGAGGAGCACTGAGCTTTGGCAGAATTTACATACAATAATAGCTACCATTTTAGTATCGAGATCTCACTATTTGAGGCACTAAATGGTTGGCATGTCTATCTCTGATAGGTTGGTTTAAGAACTCTGAGATTAGACCCCGTAGTACTAATTTTCTTTAGGAGTCGTTGGATGTCAGGGTGATTTAGGATAGACTAAGGGCCTCCCAGAGTAGGCATAACGCTTATGCAGATCGTAGAATTCATGCCTTGCGATTTAGAGTTGAGAATCGAGGATTCCTTTGAGTATCAATTATAAAGGGTGTGATGATGTTCAGGGGGAAGGGAAAGCTTATCCTCAGATATATTGGACCTTTTGATATCCTTCATAAAGTTGGAGAGACGGCATATGAGTTAACCTTACCCCCAAATTTTGTTGTTATTCATTCAATTTTCCTTGTTTTTATGTTGTGGTGGTATGTTCCCGATGAGTCTCATGTACTCCAATGGGACTTAGTTTAGCTGGATGAGAATTGACCTTAGTGGAGGAGCCGGTGTTTATACTAGCCAAGGATGTCAGGATATTGCACTCTAGAGATATCCAAATGATTAAGGTTCAGGGGAGACACCGTCAAGTAGAGGGGGCTATTTAGGAGATCGGGAACGAGATATGGGCCTAGTATCCTTACTTGTTCGAGCCTTCAAGTACATCCTAACCCTTTACTTTCGCGTATGGAAGTTCTTTATTAGTGGATATTATAATGAACCACCAGGTCCTTTTCTATATTTCCATGAATTTTCACTATTTACATCTTTCCTATAGCTTTCCTAAGTCATTTATGACTTGGTAGAGCTGATAGTTTAGTTATCGGCCAATTTTCCTATTTTGAAGTCTTCGCTAGTAAGAATTGGCTATAGGGAAAAAATATCAATTTAACTACCTTATATTCCAATTTTGACAGTTCCATCAACTCTGGAACGTTGATTTTAGGCTAGGGCGACCTTTGTTTCAGGTCCCGAGACTTTTAGACTCGTTTTGAGCTATTGGCCGAAAGTTGTTAACAATGGTCCATGGGTATGGGGTCCACATTTTATTGAAACAACCTTGGATGGAAATTTTAACTGCACTATTGAATCTAAAATGTCAAATTTGATAGGGTAGCATAGTTTGTTTGTGTTCATGAGACTCCGAATGAATTCCAAAGGGGTCCGTGGAGACATGGAATTTTCCAAGTCCTAGTTAGTGCATCTGTTAACAGAACTTGGGTTGCTTAAGTAGAAGTGGCCAGCTGGTAGCTTAAGCGACTAGGCTTGCCAGATGGGGCTGCTAAAGTATAGTCCATGCCGCTTAAGAATCTCTTTGACAACTTTAGCGGAAAGGGCAAGCTCTGTGGGTACCACTTAAGCGATACTTTGCCTCTTTAGCAGTGACGGTCAAGTGGTCATTTAAACGGTCAAGTAGTCGCTTAAGCGGTCAAGTGGCCGCTTAAGAGGCACCAAGGAGGCCATTAAATTCCCCAGCTACCCAATTTTCTCCCCATTTTCCCCAGGTTCAAGAGCTAAAAAGCTCTAGATAGTGTGGAAAACTGGGAGATTGATTATTGAAAGATTTTAGGTTATTTGTAAGCTTGGATTACTCGTTTCTTCATCAAAATCTTAGTAAGTTTCCAATAAATTCTAGTTTTATTCTTCAAATTATTCCCAAAATCCCTAGATTCTTGTTGAATAGATTAAAGTATCATTTGAGCTCAGAATTTACCCATTCTTGAAGGTAAATATTCCTTGAGCATAGAGAGGCGCATTGGCAGTTTCAAAAGTAGGATTCTATAAGTGGGCCCCACCTGGTATTTTTACCTGATTTTGGACCTAGAATATGAAAATTCAATATGGGTACCGTTGTTCCTTTATTGATGAGTAGCTTATCATTTTGATAGCATGGCATCAAGCGAAAGCTTCTCAAAAGAAGAAATCATTCATTTATCTGATCTCATCGGGTTTTCGTCGGCGTTCTGGTAAGCTAGGTTTACCTCTATCTTAGATTGAGCTTAATTATAGTATGAATGTGATATTATGCTAGTTTTGGGGTGGGATTTAGTATTTAGAGGTATATTTAGCATGAATTGGATCTTTTAGCCAATTTGGGAATCGAAATTAGGCATAATTGACCTAATTACTCGTTCTTTAGGTAGATTTACTATCTTAGGCTTATATTATGGCTTTTTTAATATCTATTAGTGAATTTAGATATCTTATCATAGTTTGGGGTAAAATGTGCCTTAGAATAGATTTTCACGGATAGAAGTGGGGCCCTTCGATCCACCATAATCCAAGCTTGCTATAAAATACTTGTATGACCTATAGGCCTTGCGCATTATCTTAATCACATTCTTGATCCCCTGGAGGATTGGATACATGATTTTATATTCTAGATCGGTACTTGGGAGATGATATTAGCTCAGATTCAAGTTTGACGATTTATGATACTAAGATCGATTCGATTCCGGCATTATTGATGACATATGTTCTGGTTCAAGTACGACATTGAGAGGTTATTTATAATGGTTAGGGAAACGGTTTGAGTCTATTTTTTACGATATTGAAGGATCCATGGTTATTATTTTGGGATATGGTTAATTAGTATGATTTCGATTATTACTTCTCCTTGATTGCACCCTTTGAACTTATGGGGGCCCGAATTAGGTTATTTACTTTATTACACCTTCTGGCTTATGGGGGTCAGTTATGTAGTGATAGATATATTTCCTTTAATATTATTATTTTTGTTATTTCATTATAGTATTTGGAGCGTTATTCTTGGTTTGACCTCTTACCTTGACTTAGGTTATTTATCTCGCTTTTATTTTACTTATACTATGATTTAGCTTAGTCAGCCAATGATGCCTACTGAGCACCCATGGTTTTGGTACTCATAGTACACTTTTGTACCTTTTTGGTGCAGATTCGAGTACTAGTTGCCATCGTCGACACCAAGATTTGAGCTGGTCAAAGTTCAAAGATATGATGAGCTCTTGAAGCTGAAGTTGAACTTTTCTCATTCTTCTATTTTTGTTAGTTTTTCCATTTTCGATACTATTTTATATTGACTTTACAGTACGTGTATTCTTTTTGATTAAAGACTCTTGTGCTGACCTTACTAGGTCGTGGGATGTTGATATTTCTCTTTGTTTCTTTTTCGTTATATTATTATCTTATTATTTGTGGCTTATAATTCCTTACTTTTACTTTTTTGGCATTTATTCATTTTCCACCAATTAGCCCATTACTTATGGCTCCGAGCCACGGTTTGTCTTACCTATTTATAGGTTAAAAGTAGGTGTCATCATGACTCAGAAATTGGGTCGTGAAAAATATTATAGAGGAAGTCAACAGGAAGAGGGTCCAAGGCAAGCATATATTTATAAAAGGAAATAGATAGTTGATTATCATGATAATCTACCAGTTAATCACATGAAAATATATTAATATAACAATTGTAGAGATCTACCAATGATTAGAAAATGCATTATAAACATAAAAAAAGCAAAAACTCAAACAATTAGGACGAGAATTGAACAGAGAAAGCCACATAAACATTGTTCTAAAATTACCAGATAGTCATAAAGGGAAGATAATAAACATACATATTTATTTACACAAAAGTATGACCATTAAAGGTCATTATAGTTGTCTTGTTAAAGTGTTTGCTAATCTACGTCAGCACACTGAAACTTTCACCAAATCTCATGGGTATGGAGTCATTATGAACATTCAGTCACGGAGGTAAGCATGAATTCCAATCAAAAATAGACTAGAACAGGCCAAATAATAGCTAAAAATGAAGAAAAAAAGGTTCAGATCTAGAAAAAGAGGTAGAATTAAAAGAAAAATAGTAGTACACACCTTTGGTCAAGCTAGAAACTCCAGAAGGAAACCTATATCGAAGCCACACAATGGTGACTACCCATTACCTCCTAGGGAAGATGAATTCAGATCAAAAGGTACCAATTGAAAAGAAAAGAAAAGAAAAGAAATTTAAGAATATTACCTCTAAACATGGAATGCTCTTGTGTGGGTTTGAGAAGCAAGAGACAAGAATAAAAAAGGTGGAAACGTGCCCATAAAAGATGATGAAAGCTTAATGTTTTAGTACCTATTATTACCATTCTTGCTTTCGGTCCAATTGGCAAGATTGATTTTACTTCTGTAAATAAGCTTCTTAATGGATAAAAAAGGCCTAAAAATCCACCAAAAATTTTCTTAAAAAATATACCTTGATCTCTATACACAGCCTTTAAATCTTCTTGTAACAATTCTCCTAGTAATTTTTTAAATTTTACTGGTCTTTCCCACTTTAGCTTTCCCCGTAGTTTTTAAATGTAATTTATGACTTGTGGGGAAGGGCATTACAAATTCTTGAGGTGTTTGAAAGTTATTTAAGTAATTGGTTATATTTTTGAGTTTTAAGAAAGTTAAATTTGAATGACTATTTTCGGTCAAGACGACCTCAAATTAGTATTTTAATATTTTTAATAGTTTTGAAATATGTGTTTTAGTCAATTTACTAATTTTATTTACTTCCATGAAGTTCCACACAAATCTTTAGAATTTATTTGAAGTTCTAGGTATTTTAGATAATTATATTAATTGGTGGTTTAATGGGTCAAAACCACAATTTATTTATTAATGTGAATCATATTCTAGAGTAAACTTAAGTGGGAGGGTTTGATAATAATAATAATAATGATGATGATGATAAAAATAATAATAATAATAATAATAATAATAATAATAATAATAATAATAATAATAACAGCAGCAGCAGCATCAGAAAGTATGGGGAAAGCGGGGCATGATAGTTAGCAGTCGTTTTTCTTTCTTTTTCCAATCCACGGCTTCTTGGACGAGATATCTCAGACTAATAATTAGGGTGAGTTTGGTCAGAATTAATTAGACTAGTTCACTATTAGTAGCATGAGGTATAAGTTATTAGCCTCCAAATTTTCGTTTACTACAAATGGACTACTGGCATTAAGGTTGTAAAGAATGTCAAATTTCTACCCTATTGTTTTCTCAAATTATTGGACATAAATAATGTCAAGTAATGATAAGGTAATGAAGACTAAATCATTGGGAATTAATGATTGGAGGTAGATAATTTCTAGGTAGTGACTGCCTTCATGATCTTTTGTTAGCCTCAGCTTTCAAATATTTTCATGTGATTTTTGATCAATCATAATCTTTACGAATCAGGTTTTAGGCCTATGACTTTTAGAGTAAGAATTTATAAATGAGTGTCATTACATTCATATTCTTATGGGAAATATGTATTTGACCAGATTTTGACCATTTAGAGACTTTACAGAAGGGCAAGGTCCTTGCAAATTAGTTTACATTTAGATTCCTTGATTGAGGTAGGTTATGATTTAATTGGATTTTGGAATATATTTAGTTATGTGTATTCTCCTAAATTAGATACTTGTTGATTGATCTTCGAATATACTTGAATTTAGTGATATTTGGATTGTTGACACGAATGAATAATTATTGAAAATCAATCTTAACTGAATTTTCTCGTGATTATAAGTGTACTTGTAAATTTAGTATGACATGGCGTATCCTAACAGATTGTGTGAATTTGATAAAATGTTCATAATATGGCTATGGAGAATTGAGTAAAATATTGGTACGGATATAGAATACTGATATTACTTATTTAAGGAGGATCGGGTACCACGCCGATATGGTACATGGACTTAGATTATTCTCTACAGGTCCTGATTAGTTGGGAAGAAATAATTCCCTTACCATGTGTGTACAGAGTAGTGTTGATTTTGAGAGGTTGTGTAGTTTAATAAGTTGATAACGAGATAATGATGTTCTAATTGTAAGGTTGAGAAGGACATAGATTTTACTTATTGTATTATTGTTGATTTCATGGCTATTTAAGATATGGTAGATACTCTTGATGGTTACGTGGCTTGTTGGCGAGCATTGTTTGGCCCATTATTGATGTATTTTCTAATTTATCGAATCATTTCTTATATGTTGATGCATGTCTACTTGTTATTAGATTTATGTTATATACATGTTATTAAATTGAGTTGGCCTATGATGCTTACCAGCACAATATGGGCTTTTACTGATACTACCCTGTACTTTTCTTTTGTTAAGTGCAAAAAGTGTTCTAGAGGCTCAGACGACACCTTATCTCCAGCGTTTGATAGTTGATATGATCCAAGGGTAAGCAGTTTGTTTATAGGCTACCATAGATCATCACATTAGTTCTTGTCCTTCCTTATACCAATGAGACACTCTTTATCTCCAACCATCGGCACATAACCAAGTTATGACCTTTCACCAACCATGAACTTTTATAGAAATTCAGCAAGCATGTTTCACATGTCATAATCATTCAAGTAATGTAAAAGAATAAGTATAAATGTTAAGTTTTATCACTAAACAAACCCTTTTCATTAGCATTTACCCAAATACATACCAAATAATCGGACCACAAGGATCCCAAAATTTAACAAAGTATCCAGACCACACAAGTATCCCAAATATACACCACGTAACTAGACCACACAAGGATCCCAAATATATATCAAGTAATCAGAGCACACAATGAGCCCAAATATATCAATCAAAAAAATGTCACTCAACATTAAATCATATCGTTGTTCCTTTATTCGCTTCATGGAACCATTAGCCGATTGTCCATGTACTTACATAGCCTCTATGGCCAAATTCCACCTGGAACCTTTCCAGTTCCAATTTTTGTTGCGTGTATCCTTCCAAGTGGAATCGATTGCCATCCATTTGCCTAGTTGAGATATTAATTTGAATCAAGAGATACCAATTAGACTCAACTTATTCAAAAACCAACAATCGTACAAGAGGAAATAAAGAAGTGAAATAATTTTCATAAAATGCATCATCGCTCCCCGAAGATTAGATGTGGACATCAACACACCAATCTATAGGACTCTACACAATATTTATTCTTGTACTAGGAGACCGGTAACCTAGTCTCAGATATCAAATTGTCACTACTACAATTACTAGATCATGAGTCCACCTACTCTAATCCACCTAGCTAGGAGAATTACTTCCCATCCCTTTTAAAATATATGCAGAAGTAATCAAAACATATAATAAGTCTTTTTTTATCACAACAGGTTAAAAACTTTTAAAAAATGAAAAACCTTTCCAAGGACCTAGTTAAAAAGGTACAAGACTGTTCTAAACAAATTGAATATAAAATAGGACACAACATTTACCAAGGAATGAGAGGAACGGAAGCTAATGGAGATTACTATCCGCATTATCTTAGAAACATTAACTGATCCAACAACCAGACTATACCCTAAAAAGGGTATAGCAAGAGTAGTATCAGTACAAATAAAATGTAATAATAGGTATCATCAATCTGCCAGGGTTAGATCACATAAACATAATTAGATATCACAGAAAGAAAGAATGGCCACTTATATAACAATTTAATCCACATTATTTCAGTTATATTCACCATTTAGTCTTTCTAAAACAACACCAAATAGTTTAGTCAAGTGTAGTCAATAAAGAAATTAAAACAAGTCAAGACCCTGAGTATCAATCATTAACACAATCCACAACCACAACTCAATAACAATGTCCAAGTCAAAAATCCATGACTCTAACAATACACATACCTCAATTCAAACATGAGAATAACAACAACAAATATGCTAAGCATTTGTTAATTTAACTCAGATCAACTCAAGGATCCATAAATAAACAATAATGGAAAATAAAATGCATCTCAGTTCACTTAAAGAACCAAATACAATATCGAAAAACACATAACAGATGAAGATGTCCAAATACCGATACATTCCATAATAATTAGTACAAATCTCATAAAAGATATCCAATTACTGGTACATCCTACAATTATATTTATAAATCAAGTAAAGACGTCTAAATACTGGTACATCCCAAAATAATAAGTATAAATCTAGTGAAGATGTCCAAATATTGATACATTCTATAATTATAACTATAAATCCAGTAAAGATGTCCAAATATTGGTATATCCCATAATAATAAGCAACAGATATCACACCATCACAGCCACAGCGACAATAAACAACCACACTTGTATAATCAACAAGCCTTTAATATAACCTAATTATATATGATTAACACTTGGCATATCATTTAATATTTCATTTTCTTGAGAATGCATTTCAAAAAGAAGACAAATACTCCAAAACACTTGGTCAAATTCAAGGTAATCATCTCATGTAAACAACAATTATTCTTTAACACATGAAATCATAAGTATGCCCAAAGCCTATCCAAAAACTTAGAATTCAGGCCTTATCACTTCCTATTCACCAAGTACAAAATGCTAAGGGGCCAACCCATGGATTATTCAAGCAAGCATTATGAAGACAAATAGTTTAGTCAAGTTTAGTCAATAAAGACATTAAACTAAGTCAAGACCCTGTCTATCAATCAAAAATGCAGTCCTCAACCATGACTCAATAGAACATTCAAGTCAATAATCCATGACTAACAATACCCAGACCTCAATTCATACATGATACTAACAACAATAAATAGGCTAAGAATTTATCAATTAAACCCGAATCAACTCAAGGATCCATAAGTAAATAATAATGGAAACTAACATGCATCTCAGACCACTTAAAGAACCAAATATAATATCAAAAATGATATAAACTTATGAAGATATCCAAATACTGGTACATTCCACCATAATAAGTATAAATCCCATGAAGAAGTCCAAATATCGATACTCCAAAACAAATGGTCAAATTCAAGTAATCTCATGTAAACAATAATTATTCTTTAACATATGAAATCATAATTATGCCTGACGGCTAGCCAACAACATAGAATTTAGGCCTTATCAAATTATATTCATCAATTACAGTGTGCCTAGGGATCAACATATGTCTTATTCAAGTAAGCATTTCCAATCCATATTCATTAAATTCAATTATTCATTTTAGGAGTACACATTCAACCTAAAAGAGTCTACTCTAGTTCAGCATCCATAAATCCATTCACTAATCTAATTCTCTTTATTGATACCGAGACTTGGGATTTTGCTATTATCTAGAAACCCTTCAAGTCATTAATAGGTTCAAGGCCCTACTCTATTATCCAATTATAGAATCATATTAAACTTACAATATAGTTTTAGTCATATATTTTTACACCTTTTACTTCCTAATCCTTAACTTAACTTGACTTTAGGCTCTTAAGTTATGTTACCGCCTTCTCATACCATAATCAATTATTGTCCCTATCTTTAGGCAAGATTATTATATATTTCAGACATAAATTATCTAAAGTTATCCTTTTTGTGGTATTTAGGTCAAATCCCTAGGTTATAAGCTTATATAATCACCGTATCATCATTTATATTCATATAATTCACATTGTAATCTACTATAGAGTCATACAAGCACACAAAACCAATCAAGGATTCATGTTCAACATAATAATACATAATTAACCCTTTATTACATTAACACCATTTTTATCCCTCCAAACTCCATGCCCGTAGGCCTGAGCATGATTTTTCTCGTCAAATCTATATTATGGATATGATTACTAACCTTATTTTACTACTCATATATCATAACCTACCAGGGCACCAAGTTGTTGCAACAAATAAGTTAGACCATGGACTATCTTCCTTATTCTTCACATTTTCTAAGGCTAAATCAACTAATAAACAACAATTGTAAGAGGAGATAATAAACTACTCTTCAAACAAATACTTTGGAAATTAAAACCCATAAATTTTACCCTTATTTACAGTCCATAAAATTATCCAAGGTCTAATTAATCATTAAATTAGTTCTATCAAGCTCAACCCAACTCCATTAGTAGAGTTTCAAAGCTAAAGGCCCCACCTTTATTGAATTCAAGGTCCCCAACTTTCAACTTTCACGTTTAGACAATAATTTAATACTATAAAGAGCTAATTGATAAACTAAAATTAATTCTAGGTTAAAATACATATATCCAAGGGTTTTCCTTATAATTTTATGAACCTGGGGTTCTAACCCATAAGAATTTCACAATAGATTCTCAATTCTAATGATTCTAGAAGATGTACGAATTAATCAATGTCAAAAGGGGAGTAAAAACATACAACAATGAAGGATTTCCACCCAAATCAAGAGAAAATTGCCCCTCTAGGGATTACAAATGATATATTGGAGTTTGGGGGCTGAAACTCATCAAAATAAGGTTATAAATTGTTGTTGTCCTGTTATAGAAAGATAATTCACACTATAGAAATGTTGCTATAGTGACTTAGTCCCACTAAAGCGGCATCAACTTTTCAGCATGGATAATCTTCAGTAAAATGGTCACAACCTTTTACTCATAAACAGATTAATGAATGGTCGTTTGTTTTGGAAAGAAGACTTAAAGATCTTTAATTTGGTGGGTCCCCCTAACTCCTTATATTTTAGGAGAAATTCTCATTTGAAGTTGCATTAGTCTAAACTTAGACTAAATTAAAGCTAAATTGGTAAGGACACTTTCAACTTAACTTTGCGCTAGGGGTATTGTATGACCTTAGTACATGTCAAATGCATTCCATACTAACGAATTAAAGATAACACCTATGATGAATATGACTCTCATACCTTTATAGAAGATATCTTCAAGAACGATGAAACCGGTCATTAAAATAAAAAAGGCAAATATTAATAGTTTTTTCCTTATGAAATTGTGAAATAATAGATGTGCACCATTTAAATATAATTTTTTTCCTTTAAATTAGATACTTATAATTGAAAATTACAGTGTGCATGACATTTATTATGATTACCATAAATATTTTGGATATTTTATTTTGTACATAATTTGTTTCTTACAAAATTTTATTACATAATATTAGAATGTGTTGTTATAGAAAGGTAATCTTACAAAGAGTGCACCACTATAATAAACATCATTATTGTTATAGGTAGAATATCGTATTGAAATGTCCCTCTATGTCATTTTCTCCATTCCACTTGTTTTCAATGTTTTGAGCTTACCCACTATGGATACATATCATTTATGACTTGTCGAGACCGTCAGTTTGATTTTTGAATAGCTTCTATAAGTTTTATGCCCATTTTCCTATTTTTGTACTTTTGAAGTTGAGAAATTGGTATTGGACCACTTCATCTAGTAAACAATCTCAGATGAGAATTCTGAAAGCATCGTTAACTTTGGAACATAGATTATAGGATAAAGGGATCCTTGGTCCAAGTCCTGAGGCTTTTAGACCCATTTTAGGTTATTAGTTGGAAAAGGGTAAAATAAAATAGTGGTGTGGGGCTCACATTTAGTCAAAATAACCTCGGATGGAAATTTGATAGTTCCATTGAGTTCAAAATATCGAATTTGGTATGGTAGCATAGTTCATTTTTGTGTATTGGATTTTGAATGAATTCTGAGCCCCCGTTCAGAGTCCATTGGGACTTTGGAATTTTGTTGGTTTCCAACATTTAGTGCAAGCCTATTTTACTCTTTAAATTGGACAGGAGATGGATACATTCATGGAAAGGTAAAGTCCTTGACCTTCACGTTCGTGATAAAGGGTCGGGCCGACCCAATCCAGTCTCTTCTTCTTCGTGTTTTTGAAGGCTACATCACATTTATGATAACCTTCCCCAGTTGTTCATTGTACTGGAATCTTTTTACTCATGTTCAAGATGAATTATTTTTTGGTAAGTCACAATCACGGTGAAGGTCGCTCTCATCACAATGGGTAAACACCTGGCAGTATAAAACCTTGTCTTTCCTAATTTTTATTAAAATTCTTAACCCTTTTTCACCATTGTTGGAGATCAGAGCATGGTAAATTATGGGAAATCATCCATTGAGGCTACGAAAAGCTAATTCATCCGCTCTTTTCCTTGAAAATCCCTAGAAATTGGTTTTTAAATTCCTTAACTTTGTAAGATGATTTAGACTCTAATTCTAGCTCCATTTGTGCTCAACTTTTAAGCATGAATTGCTTGTCCTTTGGGGGACCTTATGATGAGTTCAATTTTTTAATTTTATTTGTAGGCCCCACAGCCCTATTCTTGATCTTATTTTTGGTCCAAACTTTTACATTACAATATGGGTCTTATTTTACTCGCATTATAATGATTGTGATAAAGAGACATCATTCATAGATCATGGAGTTGGGATAAGAAGTTTGTGGATTGTTTGTGGAAACACTTCAGCTATGAGGTAGGCTATGATGTACTCTTCTCTATAAGACTTTGTAGTGTATAGGAAGCATGATAGGTAGGGATTGTAGGATAGGTCTATAACTTGTTTTCTCATGATTTGGCCTATTTAGGGGATTTAGAGTAGAATTGTATATTGAGCCTTATACTAAAATACCCACTCTAACTATAGATTACTGCTATACTTTATCATCTACTTACATGACTTTAGGTTGACATCACGGATCTGTTAGTATAAGAATTACCATATTACTTAGGGAATTGGACGATATCCCTTTATTAGACCCTCCTAGTAGCTTTAGTTTCACGACTCGATTTGTTAGGTCATGATGACAATCTACATAACCTACCAGAAGGCAATTTAACCGGTAGTCCAAAACAGTTAGTGACGAACTAATAAGAAAAGAAAAACCAATATTAAATAAAAATGAGAAAAAATATAAGAAGAAAGTAATATAACCCCAAATCCTGGTGAAGTTAGTACAAGAGATTCTAATACAACAGGAGTACAAGTAAATACAAAATAAATATATACAAGTCAACTTTGAAATGAAAAGAGATCAGTTTAATAATAAAAGGGTGAATAGGAACAACTTTGAATGTCAGGAGCTCATTCAAAATCTCTGATCCATGGTTTCTTTGCAAGAAGCACACATTAATGGAAAGAACTCATAATATGATCGACAGGCTATAAAAATGTAGTATAAGTAGAAAACACGTGGTACTCAGTAAGCATCGGCCGACTGAGCTCCAAAAATAATGCAAGTGAAATAATATGTAAAGCATGAACATAAACTACTAGCAACAACTCAAGCAATGATACATAATAGTGTTAATCAAAAAGAAAAGGTAAAATATCATGTACTACTAATAAAAAAGGGTAAAGTACGATCCCATAAGTAGTCAATCAATATAAGATAATAAATGAAGGAAGGAATATACAATGTACAAATGAAGTACAAAGCAAGAGATATACGAGAGAGATATATTAATGATACGAAGAAAGAATATTTATAATTATAACAATATGAAGGGAACCAATTATATATCATAAGTTTTAGCTAAACTTAAAAGCCGCTAACCAGGGGGAGTTGGCCTAACATCCTATCATAAGGATTACAGTGTTAGTAAGGAAACTAACTATTGAATAATCAAGAACTCTTACCATATATGAAATAATAAGGAGATAATATAACTATACTAAATCTCACCATAACAAGGATCAAATAAATCAGACATGTATCAACAACCTCTAGCATCAATCCATAACCAGCTTGCCATGAACTATACAATAATAACCAAAAAAGAATGTAATCGTATACCAAACAAAAAATAACATAACCAAGACCTCATAAACTCAAAAGGTACAATCAATTACCTAGAAAACAGAAAAGGTAACCCATACCTATACAACCCCCAATAAGACCAATAGATATAGGCACAAAATAGTAATATTGGTGGTAAGCACTGCGTAATGATGAAAGAATGCAAGGAAAATCTAGTACCATCAACAAATCTTGAGTCATAATGTACCAAGTATATATACCTCCTCCAACTCAGTAGCTCACAAAGGAAGGACTTATAGAGACTATTCTTCTCCAGCATTGAGGATAATCAAATGAATGGGCCCATAGGGGATTTTGTATATCCGTATACACAGGCTTATCCCAAACTAAGACTTTCATTATCCATCATCATAAATCTACTCTGTCTAGTATTAGATATATATATATATATACTATCATAAGGAATGCCAGACTTGAACCAAAATTAAATAAGTGAATACCTATACATCCATATCCATAACCATAACACTAAGGAAAATTGGGTTCAAACTGGAACCAATGGATAATAACCAGAGGACATATGATCTATAACGGTAACCATAAATATATGTAAAAATCAAACCAGAACTCATGAGCATTCCATAAGAATTTCTCAGAATCAAACCAAAACTAAATAAGTATGAATTATAAATCCATTCCCCGCAATCTAATTTGGGACTAAAATGGTATACTAATGTAGAAAGGGTAAGAATATCCCTCGATCAAAGTGAATAAGTATTAGTAAAAGAGTGTGGATCAACAATGGACCCGAATCAACCTTAATTTAATTTCCAAAGTAATACATTTAGTTTAAAATATCATAATTCCATAATAAGGGTGGTACGACATTCATTTTCAAAAAAATCAATTTTAAGGTTAAGAAAAGTGGGAATGAATCCCTTTTTAGAAAATTATAGTAAAATCAAAGATCAGAATCGTACCATGAAGTAGGTATAAATTCACCTAATTGTATACATGCCATCACAAATATTTAATAAAATACAATTGTAAGCATCTATGCACCTAAGAACTAAACCACATCCTATCATAGGACATAGAAATAACTTGGTATCCCACAGGTATCATAACCATGCTTTCCGGCCCAATAATATGTAACTCAACAAGATATTAGTACCATAAATTGAGAAACAATGGTTAACAAAGCATAAAACTACTAGAAGGATCTAATTAGGAAATAACATCCGATTCACTAAGTACTATGGTAAGTCGTATACTAAAGGATACCTAACGTGAATCTATGGTTGATAACGCTCAAATTACACTCTTGAATGGGTGTAAGCGATCGTTGTTATTATAAAACCCAACTAGGTTGGGGTTGAATTCCACAGGGAATAAGGTGTGAACTCAAGTTGTTTACGATTTAATTCACTAGTAGTTTATTGTTTCCTGAAATGGGGTTAAAGTTTTGCAGATAATTGATTGTCACTTTGAATTTGATGTTTGTAACCAAGATTTTATGAAATAATCAGGATTATGTTCACTAGGGCTTACGGTGCATGACAGATGCTAAAATTTACTCAAGACTCCTACGGTGGTTAGGATCACAAGCTATCTTTATCGATGATATGATCAAATGTCTCTCGACCTATTCAAGTATCTAATTTCCTAATCCTCTCGGACTTAAGGAATCGCTATGCACTGTCTAGATTTTACCTCAGGTTAATCAACCTTGTTACAGCACTGATTATTAAACGAAGCCTTTCCGAGTCCCTGTTGGTAATTCACTTCCTACTGTTTATGATTTCTTTATCAAGCAAACCAAAGTAGGTACGCCTACTATTTGCAACCAACAGACGTAAATTATAATCTCAAAATTACCAAGAAATCCTAACACATATTAAATCTTGAGTATTTAACACCTTATCATGACCTAACCCTAGATCCCATGATCCAGGTTACAGGTGTTTAGCCACTCATGATGCAAGAAAAAAGTATGCAAATTGAATTCATAACTGAAAGGATTAACTTACAATGATGAAGAAAATTAAAAGTCTACTTTAAATAGAATCACAAGGCAAAGTTCCAAAATATAGGTCTTAGAGAGAGAGAGAGAGAGAAATTGTATATGCTATCTTGTGGGATATGTCAATTGATCCTTAGAAAATCCTAAAACAAGGCTTTAAATAGTTAACCCTAAATAAGGAAATAAAACTAAAGTTACATACTTTCCTCGGAATAGATGACGGCGACTGTGATGGCCTATCAGGAGTTTTATGGCCTATCACAGATATCATCAAATTCTCTTTAAGTTTGGTTTTTTCTGTCTCAGGATGACGGTGACAATGACGTCCTATCAGGAGTCTGATGGCGAATCATGGATGTCGTCATCTCCTCTTCCATTTTGAGAATTTTTGCCTAAGGTTGACGGTGATCCTGACGCCTTATCACAACTCTGACGCCTTATCACGACATGCCGTCACAATATTATAGAAAATCTCATTATCTGGTTAAGGCTGACGGCATCCTTGACAGTCTATCACCAGGCTGACGGCGTGTCATGGATGTTGTCAGCCACCCTTTATTCTTTATTTTCTTCCGATTTCATGTTTTTTTCTTCCTTTATTTGTGGTTCCCCTTCTTCTCTACTTTTACTGCAAAATCAAAGTAAACTAATCAAAAAAAACTAAAGTTACTCAAGACCTTACAATTATTTAGAGTTAAAAGCTTCAAATGTATTAGCATAGGCTCACACATCAACACCCTCAACTTAAACAATTTCTTGTCCTCAAGTAACCATAACATAACTAAGAGTATACAGAGTAAAATTTGGTAGCTAACTACTTATATAAGTTCAGAGTACATTTACCATCTCAAAAGTCAGTCAAATTAAGAGAAACTGTGTCTATCATTGAAAACAGCCATGAAACTCACAAAGATCAAGATATGGAAAAATTTCAGCAATAACAACCAACACATACCCAAATCACACTATCCGAGCAAGTCAGTGATTAGCAACATACCTAGTGTGCCCTTACAACAAAGAAATACCTTTTTCACTCATATCATAATTCTCATACATAAACATAGGGATAAACACAAAACTCACTCTCAGAATGAAGTTCCAAACATTGTGTGTCAAATGCCATAGGCTTTCCCTTATAGTCAGTACCCCAGTCTTCAGACAGGTCGGTTAGGATCACTATAGGGATTTTCTTAAGCTTGTAACGTAGGCCAGGGAAGGGTAAGATATTCATGGATATTTTAGAGTGACTATGCCTTCTTGAAACTACTCTAAACTCTCGGGGTTTCAACTCTTAACCTTAGTTTTTTCCCTCTTTTATTGATCACACATGCTCAAGGTGGGTACGGCCTTTTCAATTATCAGATTATCTTATTATCATCTTTTACACAACTTTCTCTTTTCTTATTTCTTTTTCACCGCACCCAACTTTTTATTCATTTCTCTTATTTTCCCTCTCTTCATACTCATTTTGCATCACGTACCCCTATGATAGCCACCTTCAACTTAGGTTGGTTGCCTGAGTCAAGGTGCACAGTGTCCAAGGAGGACCAGGGCCAAAATAGGTTCATTGTGATATGAATGGGAAGGTGAGAGGTATTGAAGAAAGAAACAGGCTAATTAGGCTCAAAAGGGGATCAAGGGATATTATGCACATACGGGAAGTCATTTTGGCTAAAGTGAGTAAAAAATCAAAAACGGCCTATGATCCTTTCCTAACGCCTATCCTATGACCATGGCAAGACTAATAGGGCAAGTCCTAGATTCAACACACAATGGAAACTGAGTAAGACCTTACACACACATGGCACACAAGTATCTTGCATATCACTACTTATCCGGTTCACGCATTTGTTTAACAAGGGTTAGTCAGTTGCCAGACTAATGCCACAAAAAGATACATCGTGGTCACAATGGATGCAATTTACACAGTACACACTCTATCAGACCAATGGAAAGGTATTCAAAAATCATAAAACACGCTAACTGCCTCAAGTACTTGCACTACTCCTAGTTATCTACAGAATATGTTACAACAATAACCTACCCTACACCCTCAACTTAAAATCAAAAATAAACTGCACTAAGGGTTAAGGTATACCTGAAGACAATCAAGCACATGGATCCTGGGTCTCCAACCCTGCTACTGCATCATCTATTATCTTCTCCCCATCAGGAGCATCTACCCTAGCAGTGGTGGGACCTTGGCTAGATGAAGCACCTGAAGCCCTAGATCGGATAGCTACCTCTCATTTCTCTGTATCATCCGGGGACTCCAATCTTGCCTTCTTCAACTCCTTTTTTTTGGCCTTCTTCTTGGCCTTTTTTTTCACTCTTCTTTCTTCCTGACTGTCTGGATCTTCTCTTTTATATTTTCCCTTCTTTTCCCTTTTTTTCTTCTTTTTCTTTGGGGAATCTGCGGTGAGGTCAAGTATGGGAATTTCTTCTGCAAATTCAGGCAAGGTCGTACCTGTTGGCATCATAATTTGGTGCTATTGTATTACCCCCAATATCTGCTTTTACTTTTTCCAATGCCGCCCTAAATTTATCAAGATCAACTCCCAATATTTCTCTTGCCCGTGCATCAAATCGATTCTCCAAATCTGCAACCTACTCAGGAAAAGTTACAAAAGGCTAGAGGGCAGCCTTGATTCTCTTATCCATAACAGCAGCAAACTGTTTGGCAAAAGCATGTAGTTGTGCCTCACACCACTTGGCTTGTTTAGCTATTTTTCTGATATCAATCAGCTGAAATACAAATCCTGCTGATGATGTAGGAACGGAGGGGCTGGCTTTAGTCTTAGGCACTGAACCTGCCTGTGCTGAAGAAGTTGGTTGCCCAGTCTTCGAATCTTGCACTTCCACATGAGGTGCTGCTCCTACATCTGTAACTGAGAGGTCCGCTGCTACCTCTACACCTCTATCAAGTCTCAATCCTGGCTGATTCTCATCAAACCATATGGGGTTGTGAGCCTTTCGGGTAGGAACCTCATCATCAACTCCTGCAATCTTTGGCACATTAGCAGCTCGACACAACTCCATAATAAGATAAGGAAAAGAATAAGCAGTGTCGATTCTCGACATCCTAATCTTTATATCATCAGCAATGATTTCCTTGAAGTTCAAGGGAAGTTGTTGCACCATGCTTGCTACTAAAATACCTCGGTCATCACCCAGAATGTTGTCTCCATCAGTGCGCATCAACCAGACACGCATTATACCCCACCAAAAATTTGCCTCCTGAGTCAAATAGGACTTACAGATTCTTTCATTTGGGTTTGTCACCCATGTTGGTTCTCTGTCAGCTATGATGTTGGCCAACCACGAACGTTATTTCTCCCAGTTCTTAATCCTGGCATAAACTGATGATGCAGTGGCCTGAGGAGTGGAGTTGGGGCCATGCAAGAATCTTTTGATGGCTCTGATAGAAATATCAACCCTTACGCCCCTCACCTGTACTTTATCCAACAGGGGTAGGTCTGCTACTCTTTCACCTAGCCTGCACATATTTTCTAACTGAGCCTGGTAGTTCACGTAGAATACCTGAACCAATGCAGAACAAAATGATCCTTCTCCTTTTGTGGTCCGCCCCAATCCATACTCTTGGAACCTCTATTCTACTTTTGGGTACCTGCTCAACCCTTTTGTGATAATCAGCTTTTCTTCTTGAAGTGGCCTTTTAGCTCTTTTTCTGTCAGTTCTGCGAAGTCCAGCAGTGTAGATGCTTTCTACTCTAGGAATTTGCCACCTAGAATTGTCTCAAACTTCGGGGTTCTTACATTTGATAAGTGTTCCCCGAGGTGGAGACTCTTTCTCTTCTTGTTGTTAAGTGGACGGGGACCCCGATGTTGTTTTCTCAGACTCAAACTCCTCAGACTCTTCTTGCTCCTCTTTTTCAGATTTAGCATGTTCAGACTCAAGTTATTCAGAACCCTCTTGCTCAGAAGCTATTGTTGTTTCAGTGTTATCACTATCCTCCACTTCAATGGGTAGAGGTGTTTAAGGTTTCTTCGAACTTGGCTTTTTCTTTTGCTTCCTGAGCAAGGGTTCCTCCTCCTCATAATCAGATTCCTCATTGATGAGCTTACGACGTACACTTTCTTTGCCCACTTTCTTTGGTGTTGTGGGGCTCTTTCTTTCTGGTGTCATTGTAAAGTTCCTGGAGACAATAGAAGAACATTATTCAACTCTCAAGAACACAAATGCATTAATCAATTAAGCTCATTCATGCCTCAGGTTCCAGGTGTGACGATATTTCTTGATAAGTCGTTACTACCATGATAGCTTATCACGAATGTCCTCAACCTCAGACAGAACCTTCAAATTTGAACAACTTTTGACGACATTCTTGATAAACCATCACAATTATGATAGCCTATCATGAATGTCGTCAACCCTAAACAGAATCCAATTTCTTTACAGCAGCTTCTGACGACATTACTGATAAGCCATCCAATTGTGATAGCCTATCATGAATGTCGTCAGCTCTTATCAGAACCCACTTTCAATTTTAACTCAATTTTCGGTCCCTATTATTTCTCAATATTCACTTGAATTTCAATTTGTGAGCTGAATTTTAAACCCTGGGATCTGCTCAGCAAACCCTAGGTGCGATTTTTAGCTTTTTTTTTAAGTTGAACTTGGTGTAATCCTCTTGGGGACTTGGGTTGAAATTCTTCTATCACTTACCACAAGAAATGAAGATTTAAAGTAGAGTATACCTGATGTATCCCTTAAACTGGTTTCAAGCACAAAAAGAGGAAGAAATAGGAAAAACTCCTTGATTGTGAAGTGCAAACCCACACAAGAGAATTTTTTTTCTTAAGAGTATTTGAAAAGAGTAGGAGATCAACTAAATAAGGAAATAAATAAAGAAGGAAAAATAAATAAAACTAGAAGAAATTTGAAAAGGTTTCACAATTGGGCCGGGTCGGATCTGCTTTAATATGGGCCCAAAATTCTGCTTTTAAGGTTATGGGCTAACGATGATTTGTGATGGCTTATAACGAGTATGATAGCCTATCACGAACGTTGTCACCCTTAATAGAGAATGCCTCAAGCTTGGCCTAGCTGACGATAATCGTGATAGCTTGTCACGGATGTTGTCATGACCTTTTAGCTGACCTTCTCATTTTTCCACCTGCTCCGTACAAAATACTAATTGTAAAAAAATCAAAACACTTGCTTAAACATAAAAAATTTGGGTTGCCTCCCAATAGCGCCTGATTTATTGTCGCGGCACGATTGGGTTATCTTGATTACTCAGACTTCGCCAAGACAACCTGTTGATACCTCTTTTCCATCATCATAGAAGACGTCAATGATTGAGAAGACACTCATATAATTTGGTTGGGTCATGGGTTGATGCATTTTGAATTTTTCCTCTTTTTTACCAAGCCTAAACTTAAGCTCATTGAACTCCATGTCAACTATTACTCTTCCTGGTTCTAAGAGTGGCCTCCCCAAAATAATGGGTACCTCAAAGTCTACATCATAATCCAGTACCACAAAATCCGCAGGAAGAATAAAGTTTGCTACTTTCACAAACACATCATGCAAAATTCCAACAGGCCATTTATCGACCTATCTACCATTACCAATCGCATGTTAGTGGGTGTCGGAGCTTCTAAACCGAGCTTCTTATATACAGCCAGTGGCATTAGATTCACGCTGGCACCCAAATCACATAATGCCTTTGTAACATCCAGAGACCCCACTTTGCATGGAATAGTGAATGGTCCTGGGTCGTCCTTCTTTTGAACTAAGAATCGTGTGGAAACCACACTGCAATGGTAGAGATTGTCCACCTGCTCATTGTTGACCTTTATTTTCTTTGTGATGAGGTCTTTAATGAACTTTGCATAGCCTAGCATTTGCTCAAGTGCCTCAATCAAAGGCACATTAATTGTCAATTGCTTGAGCATTGCCATGAACTTGCCGAATTTTGCATCATCGACCTTTTTCTTCAACCATTGAGGAAAGGGAGGTGGTGGTCTAGGGATAGTATTTAACACCACTTCCTCTTCCTTCTCATTTTCCTTCTCCAAATCATCATAACAACTATCCATCTTCTCACACTCCACTGGATTACTTTCTTCGGGTTCATCAACAATTACCTCATCTTATACAAATTTTCCCACAGAATGGTCAAGTAACATCTTACCACTCCGAGTGGTGATCGTCATACATGAGCCATCATTTCGCGAATTCTAAACTTTATCACTAGGTAAAGTACCACTTTTTCTCTGATTCAGTGTAGCGGAAAGTTGACTCATCTGCTGCTCAAAGTGCTTAATAGAAGCAGAGTGTGAGCTAACCAACTAGCTGAGGGTAGAGAATCCCATAGGGAATAAGGTGTGAAGTAAAGTTATTTATGATTTAATTCACTGGTAGTTTACTGTTTCCTGAAATGGGGTTTAAGTATTGCAGATAATTGATTGTCACTTTGAATTTGATGTTTGTAACCAAGATTTTATGAAATAACCAGGATTATGTTCACTAGGGCTTACGGTGCATGAAAGATGCTAAAATTTACTCAAGACTTTCATGGTGGTTAGGAACACAAGCTATCTTTATCGATGATATGCTCAAATATCTCTCGACCTATTCAAGCATCTAATTTCTTAATCCTCTCAGACTTAGGGAATCGCTATGCACTATCTAGATTTTACCTCGGGTTAATCAACCTTGTTACAGCCTGATTATTAAACGAAGCCTTTTTGAGTCCCTATTGATAATTCACTTCCTGCTGTTTATGATTTCTTTCTCAAGCAAACCAAAGTAGGTACACCTACTGTTTTCAACCAACAGACGTAAATTATAATCTCAGAATTACCAAGTAATTCTAACACCTATTAAATCTTGAGTATTTAACACCTTATCATGACCTATCCCTAGATCCCATGATCCAGGTTACAGGTGTTTAGCCACTCATGGTGTAAGAAATAAGTATGCAAATTGAATTCATGACTGAAAGGATTAACTTACAATGATGAAGAAAATCAAAAGTATACTTTGAATTGAATCACAAGGCAAAGCTCCAAAATATTAGTCATAGAGAGAGAGAGAGAGAGAAATCTTATATGCTATATTGTGGGTTATGTCAATCGATCCTTAGAAAACCCTAAAATAAGGCTTTAAATAGTTAACCCTAAATAAGGAAATAAAACTAAAGTTACAGATTTTCCTCGGAAAAGATGACGGTGACCGTGACGGCCTATCAGGAGTTTGATGGCCTATCATGGACGTCGTCAGATTCTCTTTAAGTTTGGCTTTTGCTGTCTCAGGCTGATGGCGACAACGATGTCCTATCAGGAGTCTGAAGGCACATTATGGATGTCGTCAGCTCCTCTTCCATTTTGAGAATTTTTGCCTAAGGTTGACGGTGATCTTGACGCCTTATCACAACTCTGACGCCTTATCACGACATGTCGTCACAATGTTATAGCAAATCTCATTCTCTGGTTAAGGCTAATGGCATCCTTGATAGCCTATCACCAGGCTAACGGTGTGTCATGGATGTCGTCATCCACCCTTTGTTCTTTATTTGCTTCCGATTTCATGCTTTTTGCTTCCTTTATTTGTGGTTCCCCTTCTTTTATACTTTTACTGCAAAATCAAAGTAAACTAATCAAAAACAACTAAAGTTGCTCAAGACCTTACAATTATTTAGATTTAAAAGCTTCAAATGTATTAGCATAGTCTTACACATCAATGGTTAATCAAGTCTGCAATGAAGTGTAATCAAAACCAACAACCATAACAAGAATTCTAGGCTAAGGTTCATGTCACATTCCTACTCTATATCCCTAATTAGGTCAAGTCATGATATAACTAGGTATGAGCCTATGCTATAATCCCTACCTAACATGAAAGTTATAAAATGCACGATCTCATATAGAAAGTATACCTAAGCCTACCTCATTGTCGATCCACAACCTGAAACCATCCATGAACTTCTCTCCTTTGCTCTACAATCTCAAAATGCCGCCACGCTATCAAAATCAACATCTAGACATTAATATAAGTGAAAAGATACCCATAGTACAATATAAATCTTTGGACCTAAAATCTAGTCAAAAATAGGCCCATGAGGCCCACAAATGGAATTCCAAAATTGAATCAATCACGAGGATCCTCAAAGAGAAAGGAATATGTGCTTAAAAGTTGACCACAAATGAGCATAAATTGGGGCTCGAGTCAACCCCAAGAGATAATGAAAAATAAGAGGGAATATAATAATTAATGGAAGATTTAGGCCAAAAATTTACCAAGAAATTAATGGAAAATGATCACCTCAACATCCTCTACTAACCCCTAACTCCAATAGATTGAATCACACTTTTTTGAACACTTAGGTATTAAATGGAGAATAATGATAGAGAAAATGGATGAAAAGTTTATCGAGAAGAGGGTTTAAAGACCCAACAGTGACCGATTAAGTAACCACTTAGCGCTAAAACAGCTTTTGAATGCTAAATGAGCGGGTAAGGGGAGGAGAAGGACTACTTAAGAGACAGCATAGTCATTAAAGCAGCGCCTGCTAAAGTGGAAATATATCATTAAAGTATCCCTCAGTCAGGTAGCTAAAGCCACTAAAGTGGTGCAAGGTTTCTTAAGCTACCAATGCTAAAGAGACTAAAGACCTCTTAAGTAGTTGCACTAGATACCAGATAAAAATTATCACCAAGTCCAACTAGACTCCAACCAGGTGTTTGGGATTCATTTGAAACCCCGTGCATGCAATCAAACTATGCTACCATACCAAATTTGATATTTTGGACTCACTAGAACCATCAAAATTACCATTGGAGGTCGTTTAGGAAAAATGTGGTCCTCAAATGCAATGTATTATTTTAATAAACTTCCACCCAATGGCCTAAAAAGAGTCCAAAAGCTTTGGGACCCGAACGAAGGGTCATCCTAGCCTAAAATCTATATTCCAGAGCTAACGATGCTGTCAAAATTCTCATCCGAGGTTATTTACTATAAGTTTTGGTTTGAGACCAATTTCTTAACTTTAAAAGCTCCAAAATAGGGAAATAGGAATAAAATCAAAATAAACTGCCCAAAAAACAAATTGATAGTTTCGACCAGTCATAAATAACCTAAAGCCACTACAAATAGGCATGAAATATCAAAAATGTATGAAAATTGAGAAAATAACTTGAAGGGTCATTACAATATCCACTACTAAAAGGACTTTCATCCTCAAAAGTCAATGGATAGGAAAACCCTGAAAACTCAAAGGGACAAGGTACTAGACCTTCATGTACCGAGCAAGACTTCCTAGATAACCTCCAAGGCTAAACAATGCTTACAAGGGATTTTGCTAAAGGTATCCCTTTTTTAATTTACTCCCCAAATAACCACCAACTCAAACTCGAAAACTAACTGGCCTCTACTAAATCGAGCACAATTGAAGCACATAAATCTAAACCACCACACATTGATATCACACTTATACAAACACAACTAAGTAAAAACTCAGCCAAGCTAAAATCAACTTAAGGCATGAACCATACAGCCTACCCTAACCTCCAAATCTAATATTATCTTTCCCTTCCAAACCCGTTATCTACTTTAAACCATATAAAACCTCTTCAACATCATCTAATCTCTATGCATGCAACCACATCACAATAATCTCATAGGACTGAAGTTGACCCATCAAAATCCATATGGATAGCATATCAATAAAGCCCATCAGGTCTACCTGAATGCTCAAATAGTAATGACCAAAGTCTATGATCGCCAAAGACACTAATTAGTTTGGATGACCCTCGAATCCAAAACTCATGAGTTTGAAGTACAAACTCTCAAAATTGAACAATCCCCTCAAGAATACCCCACCAAATATGGGTGAAACCACGCTAAACCTAACTCAAGTACACCTCTTCCACTGAGTAGACAATTAAAATTTTGATGAAAATTAAGGATCGAGGTCAAAAGTTGCAACAACCAACACTATAAGCAAACAAACTATCCTTCAAGCATCTATCAAATACAATACATTTGAACTGAAAAAAACTAAACTAGTAGGTAAGGAGTAGGACTATCTAGCCTGGAAATGAATGCTCAACTGGAACAAATCTTGAAATTCTGGTTGCAACCAAGTTATGCAATCCATAGCTATAATCTCAACACTAAAGCTGGACTACTCGATCTCAGCTATCTACTCTGATCTGGTTGATGAGTAAGCATTGGCATAACAAAATCTATTACAACCCCAAACCATCATTTAAAAGAGTCAAAACTACAACTAAAGCCAACAAGTCTTCACTAAAGTCAAATACCCAAGAAAATCTCACTACCAAAAATCAAGCATATACCTTAAACCAATCCACCTTTAATGACTAAGTATACACCCAGCGGCTCTCGTAACCTTGGTTGAAGAAGGATATTAGGGGTTTGATACGGGGTATACAAATGATATTTGATAGTTTTAAGCAGAGAATTAAAAAAGGTTTGAAGGGGTGCAGTCTTCAGGTTTGGTAGGGATCCATAAGGAGTTGGTTGCTTTATGGGCTGCCATAGAGGATATGGCTGCAAGGCCATTCCCAGCTTTTTTGACTCCCATGATGCCTATTATTCTGGAGCTCTCTGTTAAGGATATGCATTATATTTGAGGCACAAAAGGCAAAGGCAAGAACTTAGAAGAGGTTGATGAGAGAGCAAGTAAAAAGGGAAAGAGAAGAAGTGAGAGAGAAGAGCTGAGAGCAGCCCGAGCAGTTAGCCAGTAGACATTGTAAGACCCTTTAATTAAGGTCTAGAAGATAGCAGCGGGAGATGATAGCTCCCAAATGGATGAAATGATGACTATAGATGTGGTTGATATGAGTGAGGGTGTAGTTTTGATCTACAATATTCCTTAATCATTGAGTGCACTGGACACCACTAGTGGCCATATTGATTAGAGGGACAAAACCACCGCTGGAGCCACCATTGTTGAGAGTGAGACACAGTCTGAGGCCCCTACTAAAGAGACATCATAATCTAATGCCTAGGACGCCTAGGTGTGTCCTCACTCCAATGTTCTGACATTTTTATAGATATACACTAGGGACAATGCATCATTTTTAGTATGGGTGGGCGTTTACCACTATCACAACTTGAGGCTACCTTCTAGTCGTGACAATGGTGCTTACGACCATAGGGCTACAAGTTAACCCATGAAATATTACCTGTGGTGAGCACTGAATAAATAGTAACGAAATACATAAGCAAAAAGTAAATCGACATAGTACTGAAATCTGAATACTGTAAAAGGCATCAAAGTACGTCTTAACAATCGATAAAATACTAGGAACCAACTATTTAACCAAAACATCTAAAAATACTAAAGCAACTGACTGACTTTCTAACTAATTATCTTATTGTCTAAAAGCCTCTAAACTAACTGAGGGGTTAATGGGACAGACCCCCAACTAACTCTGACTGATTGAATAAAATGAAATACTAAAATAATTGAATAATTGTAACATGTCCTCGAGGGATGAGGGCTCACCACTAAGGCTGCTGAATTATGTTGAGCTATCTAACTGCGGTCAGGAAATTGTTCATCCGAACCTATGATATAAGACATCATAGCATAAAGAAGAATATAGAGTCAGTACTTTGAATATACTGGTATATAAGATGAGGACCGACTGATATGCATGGGGTACTATGCATAAAAAATAAGGACTAACTTGATAGTATGAGATAACTGAACATGAATGCATGAAAAACTGTAACATTTGAGAATGCAAGACCAAGCATAAACATATATCTAAAATAATTTATAAAAGAAATATGATAACTGAATAACTATGAATCTGTATGCTTTGGTCAAGCAAACCTGAACTGAAACTATATTGAATATTGTACTGAGACTGTGGGAGGTATCATCTAACTGACATGCCCCAATTTGAGCTAATCGGGGTCCAACCTGCAACCCCAGTTGGAAAGGTATCAGTACCATGCCACATGTACTAACACTGGTTATATGGATCTACTAAATTGGTATCCTGAAGGACTAAGGAGTCACTCTTAACTGGAAGGTGCTCTAATAAGATATGTGTCACCCTCAACTAGTAGGTGAACACCGTGTGAACCCTCATCTGGTAGGTAGACATCTCTAACCTATGCTGGCTACATAGTTCTATAACTCAGGGATTGCTACTAATGATCACACCTACTGTCAGGTGAGCCCTTATCCCTGAGTTCGCTCGGTGCTAAAGCCTACTCCCAACAAAACTGACACTGATACTGGAATGGAATGAACTTAACCGAACATTATTACATAACTAATAGTACTCGTCGTGATCATAAACATGTAAGTATGCTGATAAGAGTAATTGATTAACTGTATAAGTATTTAAAAGATAAATTCATGTAAAACACATAAGTATCATGTGTTCATAACCCACAAGCACTGAGTGAATATAATTATGCGATATCAAACTTTAAATACAATAATACATGATTATGGTTCAAAGACCCAAATATGGAATTTCATCAAAATATGTGAAAACCATAAACTTAATCATGAGAATATCTTAAACATGAAGAAACAATAGGAATTCATGGCTAAACTTGTATATTGAGGATTCATCCTGAAACCACTTGAACATGGCAAGGAAGTTTCACTACTCAAATATGTTATGATTCATACTACTTGAAAATACTTATAACCATAACTTGTAATTGCGTTAACAAAAGATTCATGGAGTTAGTTCAACTTGAACTTTTAAAACTCATAATTTAAAACACCAAAAAGGGTTCTTGGAATCCATGGGTGAAAGGGACCCATGGATGAACATAAAACATACCTCACTGGATGAATTTATGAAGATTCTTGGGGATTTTTTAAAGTTTGAAGCTTGAATTCCTTGATTGCTTATGAAAGAGTTAGGGTTTGTTCTTGAGGAAAGGGATGCTTCTTTTGAGAGAATTTGTGATAAAAATAGCAAATAATGCTCTTTGGGAACCTAAATTTCGTGTTATGGACAAGTTGTGTGAAGGATAAATAACCAAAATGCCCTTAAATGACGAGAAAAAAAGCTAGATAAAAAGGGGAGGGGGCGACGTGGGCTCTGGAGAGCGGCGCAAGCTAATCTCAGTGGTGCTACTGCCTTGGTCCTCCAAACATGCCTTAGCCTCATCCAAAAATTTTGAAACTCACCCGAGATGTACTTTTAACTATCCCGATCATGAATCAACTTAAAAATTGATGTCCCATGGTCGGGAAGGTCAAAAATAAAATCATCGATGTTTATGGGTCTTTTAAATGACTAAGTCCCAACATTAAGTGAAATTTTCAAGTCTTGGACCCCTTAAACATACAACTGAGAGCTGAAATAAGCTAAGACTTTTACGTGGTATTATAATATCTTCCCCTTAGGAAAAGTCGTACTCAAATAAGACTGGTTTAGCTGAGAGTACTAAAGTAACAGAGATCATATACTGAATATGCATGACTGGAAACATGATTACATAACTGAGTCTGAAACATGATACATGAAAACATGATTACATAACTGAGTCTGAAACATGATACATGAATGGAACTAAATGTATGCAATGACATGACATGGATTACATTGCTGAAACTGATAACGGAAAAGAGTGAATCTGAGGAAAATCTTTACCTTAAGCTTAATCTGAGTTTGCAGAGAAAAGATGAGCATACTTGGTTCGCATATCTACTTCTTCTTCCCAAGTAGCTTCATCAACGGATTGATTCTGCCAAAGAACCTTGACCAAGGGAACTTCCTTGGTCCTTAGTCTATGAATCTAACGGTCAAGGATCTCAACTGGGATTTCTTTATAGTTAAGGCTATCCTGGACATCCATACTTCCTAACAGAACAACTACAGAAGAATCACCAATATAGTTCTTAAATAGGGAAACATGAAACACTGGATGCACTGATGTTAAATCTTCAGGCAACTCAAGATCATAAGCCACCTTTCCAAAATGACACAAGATTCTAAATGAGCCAACATATCGAGGACTGAGTATCCCCTTCCTGCTAAATCTCTTCACTCCCTTCATGGGTGAGATTTTCAAATAGACTAAGTCACCAACTTCAAACTCAAGATCTCTTCTCGTCACATTTGTGTAGGATTTCTAATAGCATTGGGCTATCTTCAACCTCCCCCAAATCAACTGAACTTTCTCCATCGCATCAAACACTGCATTTGAACCTATCAAAGCAGCTTTACTTGCTTTAAACTAACAAATAGAAGATCTACATCTTCTCTCATAAAGAGTCTCAAATGGATCCATCTGAATACTGGAGTGATAGTTGTTATTATAGGCAAACTCAATCAAAGGTAAGTGGTCATCCCCTCTACCTTTAAATTCAATATCACATCCTCTCAACATGTCCTCTAAGGTCTGAATAGTCCTCTTTGCCTGACCATTTGTCTGAGGATGAAAAGTAGTACTGAGATAAACTTGAGTACCCAGACCCTTCTAAAAAGACTTCTAAAAGTGAGAGGCAACCTGAGTACCTCTATCTGATATAATAGACAATGGAATCCCATGCAACTTAACCAACTCCCTAAGATAAAGCCTTGCATAATACTCAGCTGAGTACAAAGTATGAACTAGCTGATTTGGTCATTCTGTCTACAATAACCCATATCAAATCATGCTAACGATACGTACGAGGCAACCCCAAGATAAAATCCATGTTCACCACTTCTCACTTCCAAGTACAGATACTAATCTTCTACAATATGCCACTAGGCCTTTGGTGTTCAACCTTAACCTACTAATAATTCAAACACTTAGTTGTAAAATCCGCAATATTTCTATTCATACCACTCCACCAATAGACTTCCCGTAAGTCACAGTATGTCTTAGTGGCTTCTAGATGGATAGGGTATCGTGCACCTGTGCTTCTACAAGTTTTTGCAGTCTCAAATCATCAACACACGGGACAAATAATCTACCCTAAAAATGAAGTACACCATCATCCCTTTGGTAGAAAACCTCCACCTTTTAATCTCTAACCGTCTCTTTCAACTTAAATGCACTAAGATCCCTATCTTTCTTTTCTTTTACATCAGCAATCAAGGAAGATTTCAAACCATTCTGAACCCATACACTACCTTCTGCCGAATCAACCAATCAGACACCTAATCTAGGAAGCTGATGAACCTCACTGACTATCTTCTCTTTATCCTCCTCAACATGAGAAACACTACCCATAGACAACCTGCTAAGGGCATCTACCACTATATTGGCCTTGCCTGGATGATACAACACACTCATGTCGAAATTTTTTAACAATTCAAACCATCTTCTCAGACGAAGATCCAAATCTTTCTACAAGAACACATACTGCAAGCTTTTGTGATCCATGAACATATCAACATGAACTCTATAAAGGTAATGCCTCTAAATTTTCAAAGCAAACACCATAGATTCCAACTCAAGATCATGTGTAGAATAATTCTTTTTATGTCGCTTAAGCTATCTAGAGGCATAGGCTATGACCTTACCTCTCTGCATCGACACATAACCAAGAACAACTCTAGAAGAATCACATTAAACTACAAATCCATATGAACCATCTAGAAAAGTCAAAACTGGAGCTGAAGTAAGATGAGTCTTTAACTCCTGAAAACTCTTCTCGCAAGAATCTAACCACTAGAATTTGACTTTTTTCTGAGTCAATCAAGTCATGGGGATGCAATAGAAGAAAAACCTTCAAAAAACCATCTGTAATAGCCAACCAAACCTGAGAAACTCCTGATATCTAATAGAGATATGGGTATGGTCCAGTTCCTCACTTCTTCGGTCTTTTAAGGGTCAATTTTAATGCTATCATCGAAAATAATATGTCCAAGAAAAGCATTTGATCTTATCCATAATTCGTACTTAATGAATTTGGCGAACAACTGATAAGCTCTAAGTGTCCGCAACATAATTCTCAGATGGTCTGCATGATCATTCTCACTATGGGAATAGACAAGAATATCATCAATAAAGATTATGATTAACATGTCCAAGTACTGCTTGAACACTCTGTTCATCAAGTCCATGAAATATACAGGGGCATTCATTAGTTTAAAAGACATAACTAAGAATTTGAAGCGACCATACCAAGTTCTAAAGGTTGTCTTTGGAATGTGACATTCTCTGACTCTGAGCTAGTGATAGCAAGATCTGAGGTCTATCTTAGAGAAATAAATGGCACCCTTTAGTTGGTCAAACAAGTCATCAATTCTGGGTAGTGGATACTTAGTCTTCATTGTGACTTTTTTCAACTAACGGTAATCGATGCACATTTCGAGAGAACCATCTTTCTTACGGATGAACAAGACTTAAGCGCCCCATGGAGAAAGACTAGGCCTGATGAATCCCTTGTCCAAGAGATCTTTTAATTGTTCTTTCAACTCCTTAAGTTTAGATGAAGCTATTCTATAAGGTGGAATAGATATAGGCTGGGTATCTGGAAGAAGATCTATTCCAAAGTCAATTTCCCTTTCGAGAGGGACTCCGGGAAGATCTTCAGGGAACACATCTAGAAATTCCCTTACTACTGAAACTGACTCAAGACTTGGAGTCTTAAAACTAGAGTCCTTGACTCTAACAAGATAGTAAAAATATACCTTAGATATCATATTTCTCACTCTAAGATATCAAACAAACTGACCCATAAACACTGAGGTACTACCCCTCCATTCAATAACTGGTTCATTGGGAAACTAAAACTGAATAACTCTATTTTTGCAATTAACTGAGGCATAACATGAGTGGAGCCAATCCATGCCGAGAATGACATCAAAATCAGTCATCTCTAACTCCACAAGATCAAATAAGATAACTCTCTAGGACACTATGACTAGACAGTTCCTGTATACCCATTTGGCTATAATAGAGCTACCTACTGGGGTAGACACTAGAAAGTTTCTGCTAAAGATTCGAGACTGACACCAAAATTAATGGCTATATAAGGAGTCACAGAAGAAAGTGAAGATCCGGGGTCTAATAAAGTATAAACATAAAGATGAAAGACCTATAATGTACCCGTAACCACATCAGGATAACTCTCCAAATCCTATTAAGTTTGGAGGGCATACGACTTCTTCTGACACTGCCCACTGGTAGCATTGGAGGTGGCACCCTATTGAGTCGAGCGATCGGCTAGAACTAGAGAACGATTAGACTAACCCTGTTGGTCAGCCTTTGGGCAATATCTGACTTTATGGCCTGTCTTGTCATATCCAAAATACATATCACTGCCATCTCTACACATACCCTGATGATGCCTGCCACATTTCTCACAAAGAAGATTAGTATGAATACTTCTCGCACTACCTTAGGACTTGGACCTTGACGCTCTATCCTGACTATTTTGCCTAAACTTGGGCACTATCTCATTAGTTGAAGATGGGGCTGGGGATGAAGACTTCTAATGGAACTGAGAATGGTTACCACTTTCTAACCTGGGCTGAGAAAATTCAAAACTACCTGTTCTGGCCCTCTTATTCTCTATCTTTTTCCTTAAGCTTCTCTTCTTCAATCTGCTTAGCATGAACCATAAGTCTAGATAAGTCCATCTCCTTAATCAACATAGCAGTCCTACACTTCTTAACCATACTATCAACTACACCAGACACAAACTTACTTATCCTAGACCTGTTGTCAGCCACCACATTAGGAGCATACCTCATCAACAGAGTAAATTTAAGCTAGTACTCTTTCACACTCATACTACCCTGCTTTAAGTTAATGAAATCCTGAATCTTATCCTCTCTTAACTCTAATAGGAAGAACCTTTCTGTAAAAGTCGTGGCAAACTCCTCCCACTCTATAGGCCCTGCCTCAACACCCCTATCCTCTTTTTAGTGCTTATACCATGTGTGAGCTACATCCTGCAACTGTTATGCAGCCAACTATTCACTCTCACTCGAGGTGGCGCCCATGATATCAGTCACCTTTTGAACCATATCAAGAAACTCTTGTAGATCCTCGTCAAACTTGAATCCCAAAAACAGAGGGGGATTTATTTGGGTAAAGTCATGAATATTAGCTGCAGCTGTATTTGCCACTAGATTAGCTGGAGTAATAGCATTATTCTGAGCAGCTAGTGAAAGAAGCTCTGAGATAGACATGTTCATTTCAGGGGATCTTTTTTAACAAGAGGTGGTACAGGCTGGTTCCCATTCCTTCTTTCATTTTTTTTCTTGGAAGGCATTGTCTGAAAATAGAATGAAGGATGAGTTAGAAAAAGAGTTTAAGTAGAGCTCATGCTCTTTTCCACAACTGGAATACTGAAAAAAGGGAAACTTTTCCTAAAACATCTCATAGCCTCTTGTCCATTAGTGTAGCACGCTTCAAACCCATGCACAAGACTCTCCTCAACGCGGATTTTAGACTCCCTAGGACACTTTAAAACTTTGGGCTCTAATACCAAGTTTTGTCATGACCCAAGGTTACCCCTAGTCACAATAACGGCACTTACAACCATGAGGGCCATAATCTAACCCATGAACTGGTACCTTCTGTGAGCACTAAATAAATAGTAATGAAATACTTAAGCAGAAAGAAAAATGATATAGTACTGAAATTTGAATACTGTAAAATGCATCAAAGTATGTCTGAACAACCGATAAAATACTAGGAACCAACAATTTAACCAAAATGTCTAGAAATACTAAAGCAACCGACTGGTTGTATAAATGATTATCTTATTGTCTAAAAGCCACTAAAATGGTTGAGGAGTTGATGGGATAGACCACCAACTTACTCTGACTGACTGAATAAAATAAAATACTAAGATAACTGAATAATCATAACATGTCCTTGATGGATGAGGACTCACCACTACGGTTGTTGGATTACGCGGTGCTATCTAACTGCGGTTGGGAAATTATGGGTTTGAACCTATGATATAAGACATTATAGCGCAAATAAGAGTATGTGGTCTGTACTTTGAATGTACTAGAATATGAGATGGGGACTGGCTGATATTCATGGGGTACTATGCATATGAAATAAAGACTAATCGGATAGTATCATATAATTAAACATGGATGTATGAAAAAACATAACATCTGAGAATGCAAAACCAAGCATATATATATATATCTAAAATAATCTATAAACTAAAATACTAAAATCTAATAACTGAATAACATAGAATCTGTATTCTTTGGTCAAGCAAACCTGAACTGAAACTATACTAAATATTATACTGAGATTGTGGGAGGTATCATCTAACTGACATGCCCCAATTTGAGCTAATCAGGGTCCAACCTGTAATCCCAGTTTGAAGGGTGTCAGTACCGTGTTATGGGTACTAACAGTGGCTGGATGGATCCACTAAATAGGTATCCCAAAAGACTAAGGAGTAACCCTCAACTGGTAGGTGATCTAATGAGACATGTGTTACCCTCAAATAGCAGGTGAACACCTTATCAACCCTCATATGTCAGGTAGACATCTCTAACCTACGTTGGCTATGTAGTTCTATAACTAGGGGATTCCTACTAAGTGTCACACTCTCTACTGTCAGATGAGCCCTCATCCTTGAGTTCGTCAGTGCTAAATCCTACTCCCAACTAAACTGACACTGGTACTATAATGGACTAAACTCGACTGAATATTATTATATAACTGATAGTGCTCATCATGATCATAAACATGCAAGTATACTGATAAGAGATGTGTATTAATTGTATGAGTATTTGAAAATCTCAATTTATGTAAAACACATAGGTATCGAGTGTTCATAACCCACTAGCACTGAGTAAATATAATCATGCAATATAAAACTTGAAATACAGTAATATGTGATTATGTTTCAAATATTCAAAAATGGCATTTCATCAAAACATGTGAAAATCATAAACCTAATCATGAGAATATATTAACATGAGGAAACAATAGAATTTCATGGCTAAACTCGTAACTTGACGATTCATTCGTAAACCATTTGAACATGACTTGGAAGTTTCAATACTTACACATGCTACGATTCATTCTACTTGAAAATGCTTGTAACCATAACTTGTAATTATGTTAACAAGATATTGATGGAGTTAGTTAAACTGCAATATTTAAAACACCAAAAAGGGTTCTTGGAATCCATGGGTGAAAGGGACCCATGGATGAACATCACACATACCTCGCTGGATGATTTTATGAAGATTCTTGGGGATTTCTTAAAGTTTAAATCTTGAATTCGTTGATTACTTGTGAAAGAGTTAGAGTTTGTTCTTGAGGAAAAGGATGCTTCTTTTGAGAGAATTTGTGATAAAAAGAGCAAATAATTCTCTTTGGGAACCTAAATTTCATGTTATGGACTAGTTGGGTGAAGGGAAAAATGACCCAAATTCCCTTAAATGATGAGGAACAAAATCTGGACAAAAAAGGGAGGGGGCGACACGAGCTCTGGAGCACCGGACTGGAGCGGGTGGCGTGAGCTCTGGAGCAGTTCACTGGGAGGCACGGCGCAGGCTAATCCCAGTGGTGCTACTTCCTTTGTCCTTTAAACATGCCCTTACACTCGTCCAAAAATTCCAAAACATTCCCAAGACGTACTTTTAACTACCTTGATCATGAATCAACTCAAAAATTAATGTCCCAATGTCGGAAGGTCAAAAACAAAATCATCAAAGTTTTGGGGTCTAATGACTAAGCCCCAAAACTTAGTGAAATTTTCAAGTCTTGGACCCCTTAAACATGGAACTAAGAGTTGAAATAAGCTAAGACTTTTACAGGCTATTACTACCACAATCAAAGGTTTTTTGATGTCGTGTTTCTTTTTTCGCTGGCTACACTATCTTAGTTAGAACAGATATGTGTAGGTATTTTTAATGATTTTTTGTGTTGTGTTATGTGTGTAACTTAGACTAAAATAAAAGAACTTGGTGCAGTGAGGTTTTTATAACCATACTTACCTATTTTGGTTTGTGATTTTAAAATGATAACCCTCTAATTTTTATGCTATGATGGAATGTGTGCAATTACTAAGCTGTAACAAATGTAGGATCTAGAAATCGCATTGTAAATTTTTCTAGGATAACCTAGGTGATCTAACATTAACCAAAGAGGAAGTAATGTAGATGAAAGCCCTGAACCATGAGTGAGAAGGTACCTTACCTAGTCGGTGTATGTCGTGAAATCTAGAACTTGCTCAATTAGTCTCGTGACAAGCTATGGGATAGTAGGTTAGGGAAAGATCATAGGTCATGTTTGAATTAGTCCACTTTAACCTAAAAAGCCAACCAAATGAAATAAGTATCCCTTGATCCCAAAATTTTAGCCTTAAATTGACTATTTTTTTCTCTTTATCCCATTCACCTTCCCGTTTCAAATACAATGAAGATGTTTTAGCCGTGGTCTCTCCTTGTACACTGTGTAATTTAACTTATAAAGATTGAATAAGTTGTGGGTAGATATCATAGGGGTGCATAGTTAAATACAGGTATGACAAAGAATGTTAAGAAAAGAAGAGAAAAAGGTTCAGGTGCAATATGAGCAATTTGGAAAAAAAACATGTACATATAATAATGAAGAATCTGATTTGAAAAAGAACACCGCACCCGAATCCCAAAAATGAAAAGAAAATAAAAAAGGGGATAAAACATAAGAATCTTAGCTAGTTGAACCAAGAGTAGTGTAGTGCCTAGGAGGAATAAGTCACTGAACCTAAAAAGTATCTTACATATCCCCAAGCTAACATTACAAGCCTAGAAAAGACCTATAGTGATCCTAATTTGACTATCCAAAAGTTGAAACATATAAAATAATGGAAAGCCTATGGTATCAAATGCACACAGTCTGACTTCTTTGTGAGAGTGAGAAATTTAACGAATCCCAGTAATGATATTATTGCTTATACTGAGTGAGCAGGTACTTTTTCAACATGAGGGTAAGGGGGTTTTAGTCTGATTATTGCTTATTTAGGTATTGGAATGATTTTTAAGATGGGGTGTCTATTCATAATGTAATGCCATGTCCTGATCCCATTGCGTTGGAATACTTATATTGCATCTGCACTACACTGAGTTTCTTTGTGAAAAACAAATTAAGTGTGTTGAATACTTTGATTGTTTGCATGTGGGGTTGTGAATGATTTTTAAGGGAAGAAGGGCTACCTAAGTGATGGTATTTTTAATCTTAAGTTAACTGTCTTAGTTAACTTAGGATTTTGTTTCCTGAGAACACCCAAACATTCTACGTTGAGAGTGTTTATGTGTCATAAAATTACTATTCTTATGATGCTTAAAATAAGGAACTCTTGCAAATTCGAAGGTATTTTTATCTAGATATGATATGTTTTTTGAGTTCTGCAGAAAAATAGGTTTGGAAGTGAATGGAATGGAAAAAGGAAAAAATAGCAAAAGACTGCCTAGACAACGTGTCATTGGGTCATGCTACGACTCGTCGTCCAAGTCGTAGCCAGACTAGTGCAAAAAATAATTAAAGAATAGAAGGGAAAGTTGGCTATGACTCATTAGTCGAGACTACAAGTCCTAGGGTGAGTTACTCTAAGCCAAATGAGTGAAGTCCTGAAAAGTGCAAACTTTATATCAATGGTGATAAAGGTTGACGATGAGTCATAGAGTCATACTACGACTCCTCTTAACACTCATTCTGAGAAGATGAAGATAACTTGAAACTTGAAAGATTGAGCATGGGACCAATGAGTCAGCCTACAAATCACATCGTGACATGATGAGTCATAACCATCCACAGGAAATTCAGGCAACAACTGAGATAAAACACTGACAACAAGTCATCGTCAATCAAGATAACTCGTTGCTAGAGGCATCGTCATTGCTGACTCATGTATTCCTATTGTGTTTAGGAAATTTTGAAGTAACTATAAATACTCCTTTCATATTTTACTATTAGGTTATGCACTCTATATACTTTTTACATTTTTTTTTAATTATATGATACATTATTGATCTTGGGATTATTGTTATTGGTTTTTAAGGCTTATAATAAATTTGAGACTTTGAGTTTTCAAAATATTCTTTTTAAGTTCAATATCATGCTTTCGTATTTGGAGTCTTCATTTATTCTTGTGACAATGAATAGACAAACCCCATAACTAGGGTTGTGGGAACCATGATGAATTAATGAAGCAAGTTAAGTGCGAAGTCATTCTAGATCGGTGTTCTTACATGTATTGGTATCTCATTTGTTTTGATTGCCTTCTTGATGGGTGAACTTGTTACTCTTATTGTTACAAACCCTCCTCCCACCCCTCTTTATTTATGCAATTGCCAATTACATCAGAAATCTCCTTATAGATTTTTGGCATATTCCTCATGTGTTCGACCCAAACCTGGTTGGGTTTATATTTGATTCAGCAACTGCTTTGTACTTTCCCAGAGGTATAATTTGGGTGAAATCAAAAAACACCTGTTTGGTTACCGACAACTGATACATAAGCAAATGTCACCAGTTAGAAGTATCCCACAAAGTCATATTGGACCGAACCAATACCGAAATGAGAAATATTTGAATTCACCCATTTAAACCAACCTTAACTAAGCCATGAACCACTTCACAGAAAGAATGGAGTACCCAACTCAACATTGATACCAAGACAAAAAGTAAAACCAGGACACGAATTAGACAATTGAAACATCATTCAAACATGTCAATATTAGGAACAACATGAGAAAAGGAATTGACTATCGCTAAAATCCCAACAAAACCATGGAAGATCAAACCTATCTTCACCTTCACAACTTTTTCAACAACTGTTCTAACCATACCAATAGAGAAGGGAAACTAACCAACCATGGTAGTCATCTAAGCCAATGAGAAAGAACTGTAAGGAAGGGAACACTAACTAGAAAATTCTAGTCTAGTCATCTATCAAGTAATAATCGATAACAATCGAAGTGATAACAGTAACCATGGTAACACCAATATAAAAAATAGGTGGCACAAAATGAAAAAGAATTGGTACAATTCTAAGATCAAACAAGGCCAATATGCCAAAGGAAAGGGATTCAAACCGAAGAACAACACCCCAAAGAAATCACAATATCAATCCACTCAGTCCACTACTAAAAGAAAATTTCAACAGGGGTATTCATAAAAGGATAAGAATCTACATAGAGGATACAATAACTAATGTAGTAATCTCAAGGTATAAAACCACTGATGGGTATGAAAACCCCAAATCAACTCAAACAATAACTAAAACATAGTAAGCAGAAATCATACCTACAATAGGGAATTTAAAGTTGTGGTCTCTGACTGCCTGAAGAAGTACAAAACCGAATGCTTCCAAACCTGGATGAGCATTTGAATGATCAAATGAAACACTAAGTGAACTGGCTCTATTTGAAGGTGATACAACTCTAAGAGACTAATTTAGCAGTACTAACTGATAAATAATTTTGTATCAAGGACACTTTCTAGACCAATGTCGGTCTCTCTATAGTCAGAACATACCCCTAAAGCTCTAACATTGTAATAAAAATGAGGTGTCCTTAGATAGCTGACCAACTTACTCCTGGGACGCTCTCTAAACTAGTGACCAATTAATCCACACACAAAACATGCCCCTATAACCCTTTGATGCAATGTACCTAGTGACTTAGGGCTGGTGTCATCGCCTAAAGTCCTAGATCGAGTACCTTATAATGCATGACCAGAACGTTGTCTATCAAGATCACCATGAATAATATGAGAGCTATCTATACTCTTAGGATCTACCTGTATAGACCTGATAGGCTGTAAATAATGTTGACCTCTGCCAAGAGGATCCTAACCTCTAGACAAAATTCCATTAATATTGTAATATTGACATGGCCTCTTACCGCCACATTAATATGTCTTAATAAATGCAATCTATGTATCCCTCTCATGATCAACAACCTACAGAAAAGTAGACTCAGCTACTATCAAATGATTTGATGCCAAATGAAGTGGCATTGCTAATCTTTTAATAAATTTATGCACCATCTCAAGCTAGGAAATAACAAAGAAGTACAACTAGCCTACACGAGAAACCCAATCTTATACTATGAAACTGATAAAGAACCCAACTGAATACTAATAAAACCAACTCTAGACTGAGAACCACTTGACGTACCAGGCACCAACACTGGCTATGATATATGCACAAACAGACTCAAAACCCCTAACACTGAATCCTAAAAAGTTGAAGTGGTCACCAACTCTGTTGGAACCTAAGCTAGACCCAAACCCTCTAGCTAATACAGAAGATCCTCGATATCCACCTTTAAATCCCTAGAATAAATCTAAGTTGCAACTCTGGTAACACGCGTAGAAGTCCTATCCGCATCTATCAAAAACCTTGTGCTATCCATCTGAGAACGAGTGGAGTCAAAAAATTCCTTAGTGGTTCATAAAAGTATGGACACACGACAAGGAGTTAAGAATAGAATTTCCTAAGAATGTCCTATATCCTCTTAAAGATAGGATACAAACGTCTCTGCAAATATCCACAGGACTCTACTAGTCACTTAGCTCTTGTATAAACAACATCGGTGAACCTAGTTTCTGATACTAATTTATCACGAACTAATTTCTCAGGTAATGATAGCATCTACCATAAGCTACTAGTAAGTAAGCCAAGTCGTAATCTGAAATAGCTAGTAATAGACTAATAAGAAAAGCAAAGCAATATTAATTGAAAATGAGAAAGAATATAAGAAGAAAGTAAATATAACACAAAAACCTAGTAAAGTTGGTACAAGAGCTTCTAATACAACAAGATTACAAGTAAATACGGAATAAATATATATAAGCCATCTCTAAAATGCAAGAATTGAGATCAATCTAATACTATGAGGGAGAGCAGGAATAACTTCAAACATCGGGAGCTAACCCTAAATCTTAAATCCAAGGCTTCTCTACATGAAGCACACATCAATGACTGAGAACTCATACTATGATTTACAGGATACGAAAATGTAATATGAGTACCAAACACATGGTACTCAGTAGGCATTAGCCAACTGAGCTCCAAAAATAATGCAAGTTTAAATAACATGTAAAATAGAAATATAAACTACAGGTAACTACTCAGGCAATAAGACCTAATAATGCTAATGGAAAAACAAAGGTAAACTATTAGGTACTACTAATAACCAAGGGCGAAAAATAGTTTTGTAAGTAGTTAATCAATATACATTAGTATAGTAAAGGAAGGATTATACGATGTATAATAAAAGTATGAAGAAAGAGATATATATTAATGATACAAAGAAAAAATAATAATAATATAAAGGGAACCGATCATATATCATAAGTTTTACCAAAACTTAAAAGTGCTAACCAGGGGGGAGGCTGGCCAAACAACCTAAATTTTATAAGGATTGCGGTGTCAAGAAGGGAACTAACTCTAGCATAATTAAGGCCTCTAATGAGGTATGACATAATTAGGAGATAATCTAACCATATTAAATCTCACTATAATAAGTAGAAAAAAAATCAGAAATTTACTGACAACCCCTAGTACCAGTCCATAACAAGTATGCCACAAATATACAGTAATAACTAAATAATAATGTAATCATCTAGTCCAAAAAAACAATAACCTAATTGAGCCCCTATAAGCCTCAAAGATACAGTTAATTACTTAGCAAACAGCAAAAATAACTTATACTTACACGGACCCCTATAAGACTGATAGATAAAGGCACCAAATAGTCATACTAGTGGTTGGCAATGCATAATGATGAATGAATGCAAGGAAAATGCAATACCATCAACCAATCCAGTGCCATAATGTACCAACTGGATACATCTTGTCCAGCTCAGTAACTCACAAAGGAAGGACCAATGATGACCATCCCTCTCTAGTACTGAGACTCATGACACAATCCAAACCAAGGCCTAATCATGTCGGGTATCTCAAGTCCAACCAAGATCGGAGACCACCCCCCAATACCCCACCTTTAACCACCATATACCCAATGTTGGATGAATTCAGAACATATAACAAGATAAATCAATAGTAATCTAAGGACAATAAAGTAAGTCTATAACCATAACCAAACGGGTACAAACAAATATCTAGCCAATACCAATTCCAATGCCAATACTAATACCAATGTTAACACTAATACCAACATTGCCCATACCCATAGTATTCCGACAAAGCCTCTAAGTAGAATAAAAAAATATCCGATCGAGACATGTCCCAACAATAGCCTAAACTAAAACAAAAGAAATAACAATAATGAAAAGAAGTCCATAACATGAAATAGGGTTTTTCGGAGTATGGAAGCTCACCACTTCAATCTGACTCAAAGTTGTCCCCAAATCCAAGTGATTGAGCAAGAGGAATGGTAGTATGGCTTATTCCTACATTGCGTGAGGATACATCACCCAAAGATGGTTACCGAAGTGAACGCTAGCATGTATCTCAGGGATAAATATAAAATAATACCACTATTCAAAACCAAAGTGAATAACCATATGCAATCACATATATAAATATATATATATCATGTTAAGATAAGGAACAAGGCTTAGCATCCATTTAAAATCATAACTTGGATTGTGTAGCTTAACCATCATAAAATCCACCCATGGGCTATATAGGTTCAACTCTCCTTGCTAAAAGGGCCCTGGTGCGTGTCAGCCGCATGAACCAGAGGTATCAAGAAATACCAAGGAATGCCTTGATACCATATCAAACCAAGATACAATCATATCAATAGTGTGAACAATGCACACAGGTCATCAAGACCAAACCTTATGACGGCAATCACGAGTTTCTAGTGTCGTCCATCGACTCACACCTTCACAGCTAGCTATCATAACATCCATTATTGCCAAATTAAAACCATTAGAACATAACCAAACCACTAATTCCAGGTGTCAATTATTAAGTCAATATGAAATGGTATCATCATACAGACTATAGCTTGCAAGCAATGTCACCAGCCAATACATAGAGGATTCCCATGTACCTTACAGACTTCATTATTTAAAATTACTAGGGGCATTCCTTCATACCCCACAAGGTTTTCAAAATCATCCTTAACCATGTAACCATTTTACTCTGTGCATTAGATTCAAGAAATAGTCAAACCAAACACTTTGGGGATTCCATTGTGCCCCTAGTTTAAATTCACATCTGTCTCATAACTACTAACGAGTTTTACAAAATAAGGTTGGGGTTATAACCAATTAAATAGTCACAAGTTTAAAGAAATTTACCATTATAAAGTCCAACCACCATACACATGCAGCCATATGTTCAAAACCATAATAAAAACAAGAAAAAACACAATTAAACCATGAGAAACAATATTCATCCATAAACAACAAAAACACTAACCTTATGTAATGCCCCAATTCTGGTACCCAGAATGCTACACGATGCTCATGACCCCGAAGGACCACAAGCTATCCTATGACTAATATTTGTACCTGTATATTGCATAATATACTATAAAATGCAAAAATATGAACTGAAAGGCCATAAGGTTCAAAACTGTAACATAGGATCTAATAAATCATAACATATGGATGGGGTATGAAATACCCAAAACAACTTAAATAACTAACTCAACATGATAGTTTTGAAAGCCTCTAACTGACTAAATGGTCTGAATAAGGAGTTGATGGGACATGTCCCCAACTAACTCCAACTATTAAATAAATTAATTAGATAATAAAGTAATGATCATGTCCTCAAAAGATGAGGACTCACTTCTATCTCTGACTGCTGAGACTGGAATATACTGATGCTCTGGAGCTTGTGTCTCTAAACCTATGGTACAAGACACCATAGCACAAATGCGTCAGTACTTTAAATGTACTGGTATGCATGTGAGGTAGGCTGAATGCATTGGGTTCATATGCATGAACAATATTGGCTAACTGACTAACATAAATGTGAGAATATATGCATGCATACATAGTAACTATATCTGAAATCATGATAACATGAGTTTACTAGTAACTAACATAACTAATGACTGAGATCTGATAACTGATAACATGAGTGACTGTATCTAATAGAACTAGCTGATTTCCAAACTGTATCTGAGTTGATTGTATCTGATAGTCTTAAATTTTGTAACATGAAACTATGGAAAGTAGTCATCAAACTGACATGCCCCAAATGATGCATTATAGCTGAATTAGGGTCCAATCTGTGCCCTGGTTGGAAGGGTGGAAATATCATGCCACTGGTAAGGAAAACATGTGAGTGACCCTCGACTAGAAGGTTACTCTAATGATAATGGTGGGAACCCTTAAATAGTAGGTTAAGCCACCTCATCTACCCTCAATTTGTAGGTATGATGTCTCAATCTATGCTGGCTACGTAGTTCTAGAATGCAAGGATTACTTCTAAGAATCACAGCTTCTACTGGCAGGTGAGTTTCCATCCTTGGGTTCACTCGGTGCTAATTTCTACTCTCATCAGAATAGACACTGAACATGATTAACTAATCTGAACATGGACTGAGTTTATTGAATTTCGTTAACTGATGGAATACTACTGATATCTGACAACTGACTGAGTTTGTGAGATTACTGAGGTTACTTAAATTATTGAGCTTTTCTGAGTCACATGAATGACTGAGTTCTATGATTCATGGCTTGACTGAGGATATTGTGAAAACATGACTGGCTCTAGGCATACAGCTAAATTATCGGGTACAAGTACCCCCAGAACTCGATGGAAAAAACTGACAAAGCATGACTTTCATGAATACATGACCAACATCACAATCCATAATTCATTTATTGAGGCAATTCATCAAACATGTGATATGCATAAGCTTGTACATAAATGGGGATTTCATAAGATCATACTAGTTGGGAATTTTTTTCCTTCACATAGGCATTTAATCAAACACATGGTAGGTATAGTATATGTAGACAACATTATATAACAAATAAACATCATGATTCAACTCTAATTTCATCATCCAATGGTTTAATCATAGGTCCACATGAATCTACCTTTATACTAATCAATTCCACATAAAATTTATCACCCAACATGGATTAGAATTCAATTGGTCATTATCAACATGAACAAAAGCAACCCAACATGAAATTCATAAAGAAATCCATACAATTGAACTTTGAAAAGAGATTCTTGGGATTCATGGATGAAAAGATTCCATGAATGAACACTATGCATACCAGGGTTGATTTTCTTGAAGAATTTGAATCTCTTAGTTCTTGAAGAAGATTTGGATTTTGTTCTTGAGGATTAATCTTAGAGAGAAAACCCTAATTTTGTTATTGTAGATGGATAATGAATTTCTGAGATTTGGTCAGATATAAATAGGTATATAAACGGGTGGTAAAATACCAAAAAGCCCGTTTAAAAATGGCTTTAAAATAACTGAACGGAACATGCAACGGTGGGTGCGATGGTCCATCGGACTGACCGTCATACTAGGATCAGAACTGGAACTTACTGCCTTGGTGCGACGGCGGGATGCGATGGTCCATCACTGGGTCGATGGTCCATCGGTCCTGAATGTTGCTTTTAGATAGAATACGGCCTCAATGTTTCCCTTACGACGGCCTGAGCGATGGTCCATTGCTAGTACGATGGTCTATCGGCCTGGGCCGTCGATCCAAGGTAAATGGTAGTCATACTGCCTCGCTGCGATGGTCATGGGTGATGGTTCATCGCAAATGCGACGGTCCATCGGCCTCACCATCACACCTCGGTGGTTTTACTGCCTTCTATATTTCGGCCATAACTTTCTCTTCCGATGTCGGATTTTGATGAAATTGGTATCAATAGAAATCTTACTCAATTTCCTATGTGAAAAAAAGTGAAAATATTAAAAATACCACGTGTAAAAAAGTGGGTTCATCTTTCAAACAAATCTTCTAACATTCTTGGGACAATTTCAAGCTAGGAAAAAGTATGGGGTATTACAATATCTCCCCCTTGAGAACATTTTTCCTTGAATCAGATTGAGTGAGAGGGAAAGAATATAAACTGACGTACATACTGAACATGAATGGCTTGAACATAATTTCATGACTGACATGATTGATAACTGAATATATCATACTGAACATGCATATCTGATGCATATGTAACTGATTCATGAATGCATGACTAGGTGTTCTGATGAACTAAGTTTCTCACAATGAGAATGCATGTCTGATGCATAATTATATAACTGAGTTGATACATGAATGTATGACTGAATATGTAATGGTACTTGGTACCAAGTTTGTGATAAACATTGAACATGAAACTGAGTAAGCTTAAGGAGAACGGTTACCTTGAGCTTAATCTCAGTTGGCAGAGAAGAGGTGAGGATACTTGGTATGCATGTATGCTTCTACTTCCCAATTAGCTTCCTCGACGGACTGATTTTGCCAAAGAACCTTAACTAGAGGGACTTCTTTGTTCCTCAATCTACGAGTCTGATAGTCTTAGATTTTGAACGGAATCTTTTCATAAGATAGGCTATTCTGATTATCTATGCTCTGAATAGGGACTACAACTACTGGGTTACCTATGCACTTCTTGAGCAAGAAGACATAGAAAACTGGATGAACTGAAGCTAGATCTGATGGCAATTCGAGCTCATAAGCTACCTTGCCAAAGTGACTAAGAATCTTGAAGGGACCGACATATTGGGGACTGAGATTTTCCTTCTTTCCAAACCTCTTCACTCCCTTCATGGGAAAGATATTTAGATAGACACGATCACCAATCTCGAACTTGAGATCCTTTCTACAAACATCTACATACGACTTCTGTTGGCTCTGAGTAGCCTGGAGTCTTTCTCTAATCAACTGGACTTTCTCTAACGCGTCAAATACCAAGTCAGGCCCTATAACTGAGTCCTAACTAACTTCGAACCAACCAATGGAAGATCTACATATCCTACCATAGAGAGCTTCGAATGAAGCTATATGAATACTGGAATGATAGTTATTGTTGTATGCAAATTCAATCAAAAGCATGTGGTTATCCCAAATACCCTTGAAATCAATTGCACACGAATGCAGCATATCTTCTTAAGTATGAATGGTCCTTTATGCTTGACCATTTGTCTAAGGATGAAAGGTTGTACTAAGATGAACTTGGGTACCAAGACCCTTTTGAAATGCTTTCCAGAAATGAGAGGTGAACTGGGTACCTCTGTCTGAGATAATAGATAACGAAACACCGTGCAATCTGACCAGCTCTCTGATATAGAGTTTGGCATAATCCTCGGCTGAATAAGGGGTATGAACTGGAAGGAAATGAGCTGATTTGGTCATCCTATCAATAATGACCCAAACCGAATTATGTTGACGATGAGTTCGAGGCAAACCCATCACGAAGTCCATGTTCACTTCTTCCCACTTCCAATTAGGAATACTAAACTCTTAGATGGACCCACTAGGCTTTTGATGCTCTATCTTAACCTGCTAACATGTAGAGCACTTAGACACAAACTCTGCAATGTCTCTCTTCATCTCACTCCACCAATAGATTTCCCACAAATCGAGGTACATCTTTGTGTCCCCTGGATGAATAGAGTAGCACGCACCATGCACTTCTATAAGAATTCGCTTCCTTAAGCCATCTACAGCTGGAATACACAGATGACCCTGACAACGCGGAACACCATCTCCCCTATGGGAGAAAACCTCTACTTTTTTATCCTTGACTGACTCTTTTAACTTGATAATGTTACGATCCCTATATTTCTTTTCTTTCACCTCGGAAACTAGAGATGATTCTAAACTACTTTGAACCTATATAGCACCCTACTCTATAACGACTAAGTGAATACCTAGTCTTACAAGATGATGGACTTCCTGGGCTAGCTTCTTCTAACTGTCCTCGACATGAGCAACACTACCCATAGACAGTCTACTGAGAGCATTGACCACTACGTTGGACTTTCCCGAATGATAAAGGAAACTCATGTCATAATCTTTCAAGAACTCTAACCACCTTCTCTGATGAAAATTGAGACCTTTTTGAGAAAATACATACTGAAGGATCTTATGATCCGTGAACACATCTACATAAACACCGTATAGATAATGCCTCTAAATCTTCAAGTCAAATACAAAGGCAGCTAACTCAAGATCATGAATAGGATAATTCTTCTCATGGGGTTTAAGATGTCTGGAGGCGTAGGATATGACCTTACCATGTTGCATAAGTACACAACCCAAACCTACTCTGGATGTATCACAATACACTATGAACCCATCGAAACCATCAGAAAGAGCTAGAACTGGAGCTGAGGTGAGTCGAGTCTTCAACTCCTAAAAACTCTTCTCGCAAGGATCTGAGCACTGAAACTTGACTTTCTTCTGAGTCAATCTAGACATAGGGGATGCAATAGAATAAAATCCCTTAACAAACCATCTATAATATCCAGCTAAACCCAAGAAACTCCTGATATCTAAAGGAGAGATAGGGTGAGGTCAATTTCTTACTACTTTGGTCTTTTGAGGATCTACTCTAATGCCATCACCAAAAACGATATGGCTAAGGAATGCTACTGACCTTAGCCAAAATTTGCACTTACTAAATTTGGCGAATAGCTGATAATCTCTGAGAGCCTGAAGTATTATTATGATATTGTCTTCATGATCATGCTCACCGAGAGAATAGACCAGGATATCATCTATGAAGACTATGACGAACATGTCTAAGTACTGCTTGAACACATGGTTCATCAAGTCCATGAAATTTGTTGGGGCATTGGTGAGACAAAAGGACATGACTAGGAATTCAAAGTGACCATACCGAGTATGGAAAGCTATTTTTGGAATGTCATATGCTCTGACTCTATGCTGATGATAGCTGGATCTGAGGTCTATCTTTGATAAATAGCTAGAACCCTGAAGTTGGTCAAATAAGTCATCAATTATGGGAAGATGATACTTATTTTTTATCGTGACCTTATTAAGTTGATGGTAGTCTATACACATTCTGAGAGAACTATCTTTCTTACGCATGAATAATACTGGAGTGCCCCACAAGGACACACTGGGTTTGAAGAATCCTTTATCTAAGAGATCTTTCAACTGCTCTTTCAATTCTCTGAGTTCTGCTGGTGCCATTCTATATGGAAGAATAGATATAGGTTGAGTAGATGGAAGAAGATCAATGCTGAAGTTTATTTCCCTTTTGGGAGGAATTACTGAAAGATCTTTGGGAAAGACATCTGAATATTCGTTTATGATTGGGACTGATTCAATACTGGAGTTTCAAAACTAGTGTCCTTAACATGAACAAGATGATAGACACATCCCTTAGATATCATTTTTCATACCCAAAGGTAGGAAATAACCTGACCCCTAAAAGCGGATACACTACCCTTCCACTCTAGGACGGGTTTATTCGGAAACTAGAACTGGACTATTCTATTTTTGCAGTCGACTGTGGCGTAGCAGGAATAAAGCCAATCAATGTTGAGAATGACATCAAACTTTGTCATCTCTAATTTGACTAAGTCTGCTGAAGTGACTTTTTGAGATATCATAACTGGGCAGTTCCTGTATACTCGCTGAGCTATTATGGTTTTACCCACAGAGGTAGAAACTGAAAAGGGCTCTACTAGAATTTTGGGACTAACTCCAAAATCAACTGCTATATAGGGAGTAACAAAATACAAAGAAACACCTGGATCTAGCAAAGCGTAAACATGCACATGAAAGATATATAATGTACCAGTAACCACCTCAGGAGAATTTTCCTAATCTTGCCGGGACTGGAGAGCATAGAGTCTGTTTGGGCGTTGCTTACTAGTAGCACTGGAGGTGGCACCCAACTGATTCGAGCGACCGTAATGAGCTGAGGAATGGTTCTGTTGACCCTGTGGACCTGACTGTGGACAATCTCTAACTCTATGGCCTGGCTTGCCACACCCAAAATAGGTATCATTGCCAGCTCAGCAATTACCCTAATGGCTCTTGCCACAAGTCTGATAAAGGGGATAGGTGCGGGCACTACTAACACTGCCTTGAGACTTGAAGCCTGGCGCTCTATCTCTGAACTTAGGCACAGGAGCACTAGCTGAAGAAGGAGCTAGAACTGAGGACTTAGAAAGAAACTAAGAACGGTTTCTTCCTTCTAATTTAGGTTGAGCAAAGTTAAAACTACCTGTCCTTGCTCTCTTATTCTGCTTCTCCCTCATCTTAATCTTCTACTCCTCTATCTGCAGAGCATGAGTCATAAGCTTGGCTAAAGTTATGTCACTATTCAGCATAGCGGATCTGCACTCATTAACCACACTATTATTTACCTCTAAAACAAACTTACTCATCTTGTCCCTACTATCTGCAACCACATGAGGGGCATAACTAGCAAATTGAGTAAACTTAAGAAAATACTCTTTCACCATCATGTTGCCCTGCCTGAGGTTGATGAATTCTAACACCTTAGCTTCTCTAAGCTCTAGGGGAAAGAATCTATCAAGGAAAGCAGAAGCAAACTCCTCCCACTTAACTGACCCTGCATTAACTACACTCTCTGACTTTCACTACTTGAACTAAGTATGAGAAACATCCTACAACTGATGTGCAGCTAGCTCAGCACTCTCACTATAAGTAACCCCCATGATGTCTGTAACCTTCTGCACCTGATATAGGAATTCCTAAGGGTCCTCATCTGGCTTCGACCTGAGAAAGGATGGAGGATTCATTCGGGTGAAGTCTCGAATCCTAGATGCAGCTGAATTGGCTACTGGGTTGGCTGGAACAATAGTTGGTCGTTCATTTTGAGCAGCAACTGACTGAGACAGAGTAGTGAATGCAGCTCTAAACTCTGCATGATAAACATGTTCGTCCAAGGGATCTTCTTGGGAGGCATGTTCTGAAATAAAGAAAAAAATGGATTAGACTGAGAGATTGACATGATATTATTCTCACTAGCACGACAGGAATACTGAAAGAAGGGAAACTATTCCTAAAACATCTTATAGACTCTTGCACATAAATTTGGCGCGCAACACACCCATGCACAAGACTCTACTAGATGCGGATTTCAAACTTTCTAGGACTCTATTGAACCTTAGGCTCTGATACCAATTTTATAACACCCCGAATCTGGTAACCATAACGTTACATGGTGCTCATGGCCCCGAATGACCACAAGCTAATCCATGACTGATATTTGTACCTGTATACTGCATAATATATTGTATAATATGGAAACATGAACTAAAAGGACATAAGGTTCAAAACTGTAACATAGGATCTAATAAATCATAACATATGGATGGGGTATGAAATACCCAAAACAACTTAAATAACTAACTGAACATGATAGTCCGGAAAGCCTCTAGCTGACTGAACGGTCTGAATAAGGAGTTTTTGGGACATGTCCCCAACTAACTCCAACTAATAAATTAATTAATGAGATAATAAAGTAATGATCATGTCCTCAAAAGATGAGGACTCACTTCTAGCTCTGACTATTGAGACTGGAATCTAATGATGTTCTGGAGCTCGTGTCTCTGAACCTATGGTATAAGAAACCATAGCGCAAATGTGTCAGTACTATGAATGTGCTGGTATACATGTGAGGTAGGCTGAATGCATGGGGTTCATATGCATGAACAATACCGGCTAACTGACTAATATGAACGTGAGAATACATGCATGCATACATAGTAACTATATCTGAAATCATGATAACATGAGTTTACTGATAACTAACATGACTAATGACTGAGTTCTGATAACTGATAACATGAGTGACTGTATCTGACAATCCTAAATCTGATGGAACTAACTGAGTTTCATACTGTATATGAGTTGACTGTATTTGACAGTCCTGAATTCTATAACATAAAACTGTGGGAACTAGTCATCTAACCAACATGCCCCAAAAGAAGCATTATAGCTTAATGGGGGTCCAATTTGTGCCCTGATTGGAAGGATGTCAATACCGCGCCATTGGTAAGGACAATATGTGAGTGACCCTCGACTAGCAGGTTACTCTAATGAGAATAGTGGGAACCATCAACCAGAAGGTTAAGCCACCTCATCTACCCTCAACTAGCAGGTATGATGTCTCAACCTACATTGGTTACGTAGTTCTGGAATGCAAGGATTGCTTCTAAGAATCACACCCTCTACTAGCAGGTGAGTTCCCGTCCTTGGGTTCACTCGGTGCTAATTCTACTCCCATCGGAATAGACACTGAACATGATTAACTAATCTGAACATGGACTGAGTTTACTGAATTCCATTAACTGATGGAATACTACTGATATCTGACAACTGACTGAGTTTGTGAGATTACTGAGGTTACTAAATTACTGAGCTTTTCTGAGTCACATGACTGACTGAGTTCTATGATTCATGGATTGACTTAGGATATCGTGAAAACATGACACTGGCTCTAGGCATACAGCTAAATTGTCGGGTACAAGTACCCCCAGAACTCGATGGAAAAAAACTGACAAAGCATGACTTTCTTGAATACATGACCAACATCGCAATCCATAATTCATTTATTGAGGAAATTCATCAAACATGTGATATGCATAAGCTTGTACATAAATGGGGATTTCATAAGATCATACTAGTTGGGAATTTTTTTCCTTCACATAGGCATTTAATCAAACACATGGTAGGCATAGTATATGTAGACAACATTATATAACAAATAAACATGATGATTCAACTCTAATTTCATCATCCAAGGGTTTAATTATGGGTCCACATGAATCTACCATTATACTAATCAATTCCACATAAAATTTATCACCCAACATGGATTAGAATTCAATTGTTCATTATCAACATGAATAAAAGCAACCCAATATGAAATTCATAAAGAAATCCATACAGTTGAACTTTGAAAAGAGATTCTTAGGATTCATAGACGAAAGGAGTCCATGAATGAACACTATGCATACCTGGGTTGAGTTTCTTGAAGTTCTTGAACTTGAAGAATTTGAATCTCTTAGTTCTTGAAGAAGATTTGGATTTTGTTCTTGGGGATTAATCTTAGAGAGAAAACCCTAATTTTGTTGTTATAGATGGATAATGAATTTTTGAGCTTTGGTCGGATATAACTACGTATATAAACGGGTGGTAAAAGACCAAAAATACCCTTTAAAAATGCCTTTAAAATAATTGAACCGAACATGCGACGGTCTGTCACTGGGTCGATGGTCTGTCGGATTGACCGTCGCACTGGGACCAGAACTGGAACTTACTTCCTTGGTGCGATGGTGAGGTGCGACAGTCCTTCGCTGGGTCGACGGTCCGTTGTTCCTTACCGTCGCTTCTAGGCAGAATAGGCCCTCACTATTTCCCTTACGACGGCCTGAGCGATGATCCATCGCTGGTTCGACGGTCCATTGGTCCTTACCGTCGCTTCTAGGCAGAATAGGGCCTCACTGTTTCCCTTGCGATGGCCTGAGCGATGGTCCATCGCTAGTCCGATGGTCCGTCAACCTGGGCCATCGATCCTGGGTAGAATTTAATCACACTGCATCACTACGACAGTCATGGGAGACGGTCTGTAGCTAGTCCGATGGTCCGTCGATGTCACCGTCGCACCAGGGCAGCTTTACTGCCTTCTGTATTTCGTCCTTAACTTTCTCTCCGATGACGGATTTTGATGTAATTGGTACCGATGGAAAGCTTATTCAATTTCCCACATAACAAATAGTGAAAATGTTAAAAATAACACGTGTATAAAAGTGGGTTCATCTTTCAAAGAAAGCTTCTAACATTCTTGGGACAATTTTAAGCTAGGAAAAAGTATGAGGTATTACACCTTTATTTCAAAACCATAATAATACTATGAAAACCATACATTAAAACAAATGACTTGAGTAAAATAACAATGAGGGAGGAGTAACATGTCTTAGACACCAAGAAGTACGAAGAGAAACCACCCTTGAATGCCCTAATTGATAAGTTTCATAAAACCCTAGCTTTTCTTGAAAAGAGCATTTGAGAGAGAATTTGAGAGTGTTTTTAATAGGAATAATATGTTAATAAAGTCCCATAGGATTGTTTTAAGTCATTGTATCAAAGGGACTTAAAGTGGTAAATCTACAGAATGCCCCCAACTTAAAAACTATAAAAAAAATAGCATGTGATTACGAGTCGACCCCTTGACTCGTGACCACAACCTATGACTCATACACTTGCCTCATCACCAAGACAGTGAGTTGGACACCCATACACTTTTCACCATACGACTCCATAATCCCACTCATGACCTGACCATACAACTCGTATGGTCTAGTCGTATCCAAGACAGAACCCAAGGGATTAGACACAGGACAACATACGTCTTAACCCTTCCACTCGTAACCTATCTTCACGGATCTTAGTGAGACACTCGTATTCGGAGCCAAGTCAAGCCACTAAGTTACTGATATGATTAAGGATCATCCTAATGACTCATCACCACCCCTAACGACTTGTTCCACCAAGTCATTACCAAGACCAAAAATCAAAGAACTACCCACTGGACACCTAATGACTAGAGTCACCTGACCCGTACCCATACTATACAACTCGTATGATTTGTCATTACAAGGACAGTGATCTAAAACCTCAAGAATTTTCCAAGAGTTAAAATCCAAGGTGTTTTAATTCTCCCCCACTTGGATCATTCATCCTCAGATGATGGGACAAGGCAGTGAGTAGCACGATTAAACCCCCCAAACATCTCTACTCTACCTTTAAGACAGAAAACACATTACCTAGGAATTCACAATATACTTTTAGCAAAGAAAGAAAACAAAGACGTTAATAACAACACATACCTCAAGCATGCTTTTTTGGAATGGGAAATAGGAATAGATACTTGGACTTCATGTCCTCTTCAACTTCCCATGTAGCCTCTTCTATCTTGTGGTTCCTCCATAGAACCTTTACCGAAGCTACGTAGTTGGTCCATACCGACGAACCTATTGATCAAAGATTTCAACAGGGGCCTCTTCATAAGACAGGGAATCTGAAAAAACAAATAGGCACAATTTGCGATGAATCACCCACACACTTCCTCAACATAGAAACATAAAACATCGGGTGAATGGATCTAAAACTAGAAGGCAACTCTAACTCATACGCAACATTGCCAACCCTTCTCAAAATAAAGTACTAACTGACATACCAGGGACTAAGCTTTCCCTTCTTCCCAAATAGTATCACTCCTTTCATGGGAGATGCCTTCAAGAACACGTTATCCCAAACCTCAAATTCTAACTCCCTCCACCTTATATCTGTATTGGACTTTTGGCAACTTTGGGTAGCTTTAAACCTATTCTAAATCACCTTTTCCATGGCTTGGTGAATTGAATTCAGACCAAACATCTATGTCTCACCAACCTCGAACCACCTAATAGTATACCTACACCTCCTACCATAGAATACCTCAAATGGAGACATCCCAATACTTGAGTGGTAGCTATTATTATATGCAAACTCTATAACAGGAAAATTATCAATCCAACTACCATTATAGTCAATCACCCATGCTTGAAGCATATCTTTCAATGTCTGATTAGTCCTTTCTGCTGACCATCCGACTGCAGGTGGAAAGTAATACTAAGATTCACCTTGATCCCCAAACCTTTCTGAAATGACCACCAAAAGTACGATAAAAACTGCGTACCACGATCTGAGATAATAGAAATAGATTCCCCATGGAACTTCACAATCTCATAGAGGTACAACCTTGCATAATTCTCTACCAAAAAATTAGTCCTCACTGGCAAAAAATGAGCAGAATTAATCAACCTATCCACGATGACCCAAATCGAATTGAACTGATTCTTAGATCGAGGAAGACTGGTAATGAATTCTTTGTTGATCACTTCCCACTTCCACACAGCCAACTCAATTTCTTTATACAACCCTCCAATCCTCATGTGCTCAACTTTTACTAGTTGGCACACTATGCACATAGCCATAAAACTAGCCATGTCCCACTTTATATTGTTCCACCAATACATCTCCTTAAGGTCGAGATACTTTTTTTGTGGAGCCAAGATAAAAAGCATAGCGTGACTCATGTGCCTCAACCAAGACCACTCTCACAATCCATCCACATCAGGAATGCATAATCTTTCTTGGAATCGCAAGGTACCATCAACACTAACCTCAAAAGCCATTACTTTCTGCCTACTAATATCATCCTTGATCCTCATCATGATAGGATCTAACACTAGCATCTCTTTCACCTCAGCACCCAAGGACGACTTCGCCATCTTCTAAACAAACACACCACTATCCTCAAAGTCCAATAGGCAAACTCCAAGGTTAGCCAAATGATGAACAGCTTTCACCACTTCTCGCTTTCCCTCATCCACATGAGCTAGACTTCCCATGGATAACCTGCTAAGAGCATCAATAACCACGTTAGCTTTACCTAGATGGTAGTGAAGACTCATGTCATAATCCTTGAGAAGCTCAAGCCACCTCTTTTTCCTGAGGTTAAGCTCTTTCTAGGTAAAGACATTTTATAGGATCTTATGATATGAAAAGGTATCCACATGCACTCCATACAAATAGTTACACTAAATTTTCAATGTGAACACCACAACCAATACCTCCATGTCATGAGTCGGATAATTTTTCTCATGCCCCTTCAACTATCTAGAGGCATATGCTATCACCTTGCCATGTTGCATCAAAATGCAACCAAGCCCCTCACGGGACGCGTTACAATAAACTACAAAACCATCTATTCCTTCAAGAAAATTCAAGACCATAGTCAAAATCAGCTTATCCTTCATTTTCTCAAAACTACCCTCACAAGCATCGGACCATAAGAATTTTACCTTCTTCTGAGTTAACTTAGTCGATGGGGAAGCTATAGTTAAAAAACATTCAACAAACCCCCTTTAGTAATCAATTAAACTAAAGAAGCTCCAAAAATTGGTTGGAGTTGTGGGTCTAGGCCATTTCTTAACCACTGTAACTTTCTTTAGATCCACCATGAACCCTTAAATAGAAATGACATAGCCCAAAAAAGTGACAGCGTTCAACCAGAATTCACATTTTGAAAAATTGGCACACAGTTGTTGATCCTTCAAGTTTTGTAATACAATGCGGAGGTTACCAGCATGATCCCCCTCACTTTTCGATACACCAAAATATCATCTATTAATACAATAATGAACAAATCTAGAAACTAACTAAAAACTTTATTCATTAAGTCCATTAATGTCTTTGGGGCATTAGTCAGTCCAAATGACATAACCAGAAACTCTAAATGCCTATACCGGGTACCGAAGGTAGTCTTACGTATATCCACCTTCCTAATTTTTCGCTGATAATACCCAGAATAAAGATCAATCTTAGAGAAAAACTTAGCACCCTAAAGTTGATCAAATAAATCATCTATCCTTGGAAGAGGGTACTTACTCTTTACTATTACATTATTCAGTTGTCAATAATCAATATACATTTGAAGGGAACCATCCTTCTTTCGCACGAACAACACTGACGCATCCTACGGAGATGCACTAAGATAAATGAAACCCTTGTCTAAATGATCCTTTAGTTGCTTCTAAAGCTGCTTTAACTCAGTCGGAGCTATTCTATATAGGGGAATAGAAATAGGACGAGTGTACAGAATAAGATCAATCCTAAATTCAATCTCTCAATCGGGAGGGAAACCAGGAAGGTCGTTAGGGAAAACCTTAGGGAATTTATTCACCACCGAAATGGAATACAAAGAAGTACCCTCTGAGTTAGAATCTTTAACCCAGACCAGACGATAGAGACACCCCTTGAAAATTAATCTCTGGGTTCTAAGATAATATATGAACCTCCCCTTAGGAGCTAGGAAACCACCTTCCCACTCAATAACTGGCTCATTAGAGAATTTAAAGATGACCTTATGGGTCCGACAGTCTAGAGAAGCATAGCACTAGTGCAACCAATCTATCAAAAATATAACATCGAAATCAAACATGTCTAACTCAAACAGATCCACCAAAGTCTCCTGACCACCCACAGATACCACACAACCCCTATAAACTGTCCTGGCAAACATAGAATCACCTACCGGGGTAGAAACAGGAAAGGGTTCAAAATACACTCGGGACTAAAATCAAAATGCACAGTCACAAATTGGGTCACATATGGAAGTGTGGACCCCAGATCAAGTAAATCGTACACATCGTGGGAAAATATATTCAACATACTAGCAACGACATCAGGCGATGCCACATACTTCTGTCAGGTAGTGAGAACATAGAGTCGGTTCTGACTAGTATCGGAGCCAGATGGTGTACCCTTTGGTGCCAGAGATGATAAGAGGCAACCAAAACCTTGTTTTCCCCCAAAAGCAACCTTAGACAATGGATAGTTTCTAAGCATGTGCCCTAGATGACCATATTCAAAGCACATGTCCTTTCCTACATCATAGTAACCCCGTTGCAATCGACCATAAAATCTGTAAAAAGGATAGGATGGAGATAATTGGGCCCCACTAGCTTGAGATTAGGCACCCTGTGCCCTATAATTATTGCCACCATCAAAACGCGTGTCACCAGATAGATTTGGGTAAGGTGCACTAGCTATCGAGTAAGACCCAGAATTGTCTCACTTTTTTTGGACCACATCCCAACATCCCGACCAGCTATTGGCCACCACCCTGCTCCAAAAAATCTAAACTTCTTGCTCTATCTCTCTCTTATTTTTGTCTGCTTCTTCTTCACTTTCTCAACCTACTATATTTAAACCATCAACCTGGAGATGCCTATGTCCTTGTTTAATAAGGTAGCCTTACTCTCATAAATCAAGTCTAGAGACAATCCAAAAGTGAACTTCCTCATTATAGACCTCAAGCTTAAAACCAACTCCGAGGCGTATCGAGACAACTGGTGAAACTTCAAGACATACTCCTTGACTGGCATATTACCTTGCTTTAGGTTAACAAACTTTTCCGCCTAAGCCTCCCTCAAATCTTAAGGAAATAAGCGACTCAAGAAAGTATTAGAAAAATTATACCACAGGGCTTATTCAGCATCGTCACCCTTTCATTGATCCTATTCCTCGTACCACTGATAGGCCACATTTTTTAGCTGGTAGGAAGCAAACTCCATGTCCTTCACATTAGTGGAATTCATAACACAGAAGATCTTTTTCATTTCATCAATAAAAATATAAGGATCCTCCTCGACCTTAACACCAGTAAAGGTTGGAGGGTTCAACCTTATAAATTATCCAACCCTTATGGCCTTAGAAGATGGAGTAACAGAAGCACCACACTCAGCCTGAGAAGCTACCAACTGTGCCAATATATGAATAGACTGACAAAACTCAGCATTCATCACATCAGCCTGAGGAGATTGAGAAGGACTAGAGGGGATCGATGGAACTCTAAAAGAACAATCAGGAACTAGACCCCTAGACAGAGTTTGGACCCCATAAGTAGGAGATGTCCCATCAATATTGTCCTTGGGTTGGACAGAGAAGTTTTTGTGAGCTTCAGATTGTCTGGAAGGCATGATCTAAAAAGTGAATAAATGGGTATTTGAGGAGAATTCAGGACATTAGACTCTACATCCCAAAAATAGAATAAATGAAAAATAAACATTCATGCATGCCTCGTAGCCTCTCTTTTAAGAGTGTGGCGTGATACACACCTTTAAAAGAGACTCTACTCAACATGGCTTTGTGGACTCCCAATTGACCATGAACCTAGGCTCTGATACCAATCTTACATGACCCAAACTAGGTCCTAGTCGTGTCTAGTATCTCAAGTACAACTAGGACCAAAGACCACCCCCAATACCCCATCATTAACTACCTTACACCCCATGTCGAATGAATTTTGAACATATAACAAGATAAAATAATAGTAATCTAAAGACAATAAAATAAGTCTATAACCATAGCCAAATAGACACAACTAGATATCCAGCTAATACCAATCCCAATGCCAATACCAATACATATGTTAATACTAATCCCTACACCACCCATCCTTATAGTAGTCCGAAAAACCCTTTACCATGATCAAAGAATATCCTATCGAGACATGCCCCTAACCATAGCCAAAACCAAAACCAAAGAAATAACAATAATGAAAAAAAGCCAATAACATAAAATGGGGTCTTTCAGAGTATAGAAGCTCACCACTTCAATCTGACTCAAAGTTGTCCCCGAATCTAAATCACTAAGCAGGAGGAATGGTAGTATGGATGGTTTCTGCATTGCATGTGGATACAGTGCCCGAATATGGTTAGCAGAGTAAACACTAGCATGTAACTCAAGGATAAAGATAAAATAATGCCATCATTCAAAATTAAATTGAATAACCATATGCAATCACATATATACATATATATATCGTGTCAAGATAGGGAACAAGTTTTAGTATAAATTTAAAATCTTAACCTAGATTGTGTAACTTAACCATCTTAAAGTCCACCCACTGGCTAAATGGGTTCAGCTTCCTCTGCTGAAAGGGCCCCGATGCGTGTTAGCCGCCCGAACTAGAGATAAAGGAGGACCAGGGAATGCCCCAACCCCATATCAAACCAAGATAAAATCATATCAATAGTGTTAACCATACACATAGGTCATCAATACCAAACCTCATGACGGCAATCACGAGTTTTCAGTGTTCGTCCATCGGACCCATACTTTTACGGCTAGCTATCACAGCCCCTATTATTGCCTAATTAAAAAATTTAGCACATAACCAAACCACCAATTCCAGGATTCAATCATTTAGGCATTATAAAGGTGTATCGTCATATCAACTATAGATTGAAAGCAATGTCACCAGCCAACACCTAGGGGATTCCCATGTACCCTGTAGACTCCATTATTTAAAATCATTTGGGGGATTCCTTCTACCCTACAAGGTTTTCAAAATCAACCTTAACTATTTAACCATTTTATTCCATGCATTAGTTTCAAGGAATAGTCTAACCAAACACTTTGGGGATTACATTGTACCCCTAGTTCAAATTCCCACCTTTTTTTCATAACTACTCACCAGTTTTACAAAACAAGGTTGGGGTTATAACCACTTAAAGAGTCACAAGTTTAAAGAAATTTATCATTATCAAGTTCAACCACCATACCCACACAACCATATGTTCAAAATAATAATTAAAACAATGAAAATAATAATTAAACCATGAGAAACAATATTCATCCATGAACAACCAAAATCCAACCATTATTTCAAAACCATAAAAATACTATGAAAACCATCCATTAAAACATATGCCTTGAGTAAAATAACAATGAGGGAGGAGTAATATGCCTTAAACACTAAGAAGTGCGAAGATAAACCACCCTTGAAAGCCTTAATTGATAAGTTTGATAAAACCCTAGCTTTTGCTTGAAAAAAAAGTTTGAGAGAGAATTTGAGAGTGTTTTTAATTGGAATAATGTGTTAATGAAGTCCCAAAGAATGTTTATGTCTTGGTATCAAAGGGACTTAAAGTGGGAAATCTCCAGAATTCCCCCAACTTAAACTGTAAGAAAATGCATGTGGTTATGAGTAGACCCCTTGACTCATGACTACAACCTATGACTCGTACCCTTGAGTCATCACTAAGACAGTGGGTTGGACACCCATACATTATCCACCATATGACTCCATGATCCCACTTGTGACCTGACTATATAACTCGTATGGTCTAGTCATATCCAAGACAGAACCCAAGGTATTAGACACTAAAAACATACGTCTCAACCCAGCCTCTCATAACCTATCCTCACAGCTCTTAGTGATCCACTCATACTCAAAGATAAGTCAAGCCACTAAGCTACTGATTTGATTAAGGATTGTCCTAATGACTCATCACCATCCCTAACAACTCGTACCACTAAGTCATTACCAATACCAAAAACCCAACCACCACCCACTAGACATGTAATGACTAGGGTCACCAGACCTGTATCCATGCCATATGACTCGTATAATAAGTCGTTTCTATGACATTAAGCTTAAAGCTCAAGAATTTTCCAAGGGTTAAAATCTAGGATGTTTTGATTTTCCCCCCACTTAGATCATTCATCCTCAAATGATAGGACAAGGAAGTGACTAGCATAATTAAACCACCCAAACATCTCTACTCTTACCTTTAAGATAGAAAATAGATTACCAAGGAATTCACAATATACCTTTAACAAAAATAGAAAACAAAGACATTAAGAACAACACATATCTCAAGCACGATTTTCCAGAGTAAGAAATTGAAATGGATACTTGGACTACATATCCTCTTCAGCTTCCTATGTAGCCTCTTCCAGCTTATGGTTCCTACTTAGAACCTTTACCAAAACTCCGTCCTTGGTCCACAACCGATAAACCTGTCACTCTAAGATTTCAACAGGGACCTTATCATAAGACAGAGGATATAAAATATCACTTCCTTGATAGGCATAATTTGTAACAAATCACCTACACACTCTCTCAACATAGAAACATGACACACGAGTGAATGGATCTTAACTAGAAGGCAACTCTAAATCATATGCAACATTGCCAACCCTTCTCAAAATCAAGTATGAAATGGCATATAGGGGATTAAGATTCTCTTTCTTACCAAACCGCATCACTCTCTTCATGAGAAACACCTTCAAGAATACCCTATCCCTAACCTAAAACTCTAACTCCCTATACCTCACATCTGTATAAATCTTTTAGTGACTTTGGGCAGGCTTAATACTATCTCAAATCACCTTCACCTTCTCCATGGCTTGGTGAACCAAATTTGGAAAAAATAACTCTACCTCACAAACCTCAAACTACCTAATAGGATACCTATACCTCCTACCTTATATGAAACACACTGGGTTTTGGCCCTTAGAAAATTTCCTAGAATTTTGGTCTTTGGAACCAATACGACTCGTGGGTGCGAGTCGTATATTGGGGTATGGATGGTATGGTCCTATCATATATTGACTAGTATAGGTTGGTGGGATTGATTTTTGTTACTGTAATGGGTACAACTTAGAGGTATGAGTCATATTGGTGGATACAGATTATTTGGTTCCTTAACTTAATCTTAGACCTGGTTACTTAGGTTGTGTCTGAGTATGAGTGGCTCACCATGAGCCATAATCCAGGGTATGATATGTACCATGAACTCATATAGTGGGCAGTGTCTAAATCTTCCTTAGGTTTAATCTGCCAAGGGTATGGATCGTATGCTTTGGATACAACTTGGTTGGATGAGTTGTATGATGGACAGTGTTGGATCCAAAGGTTGGGGATAGGATACAAGTGAAGGATACCAATCGTATTATAGGGTACGACTCGTGAGGGTCAGTTGTATCCCTGGGATGGGATTTTTATGTAACTTAAGTGGGGGTATTCTGGATATTTTCTCATTTATCCTAATAAGGTCCCATGACTTCTAACCTACTTGGGAGGTTATTTACCCTAACATTCCATTAATTAACACTTAGAAACTCTTCTTAAAACACTTTATAATTCTCTCAATAGCTTTTGGGCAATGGAAGCTAGGGTTTCAACTAGAGGATCAATTTGGGGCTTGTCTTGCTGATTTCTTTCCATCATCATCTTGGTTTAAGGCATGTTCTCCTCCCTCATTGTTATTTCTAACTAAATGCATGTTTTGATGACTGTTTTCATGATTTCATTGGTTGTATGATTTTGGTTTTCAAATATGATTTGGGGGTTTGATATTAAATGGTTGGTTATGGTTTTCCATGGTTTTAATTTTGCTCTTATATTCATTAATGGTGGTTTTGGATATTTGGATAGCATGGTAATGGTTTAATAGTAATTGGAATTGGTTTTGGTTATATTATTCCCCCAATGTGTTTGACAAAATGTCTATAATAATGTTTTTATTGCATTAGTACTTTTAATGGAACTCTTGCTTGTTTGAAACTTGGTAAAGAAATTATACATGGTTTAAATATCTTGGAAAGGTAAATGGATAAATGGTTATGCTTGTGGGGTACATGTAATCCCCCAAGTAGTTTAATATGGTGAAAGTAAGGGCAATTGAAAGTCCCCTTAAACCTATACATGGGTTGGCTATGGATAGTACTTGCAAGTATGGTCGGTATGATGATACCACCACTATATGGCATTGGTTAATAAATGATACATGGATTGGTTGGTTGCTTGGTGATGGTTTAATTGGGGATTAATGGTGGGATGTGTAGCGACTCCATGAAAGGTGGAGGTCCCAAAGGGACCAAAACTGGAAACTCATATTTGTTGATGTGAGGTTGGTCTTGGTGATAGTGTGCATGATGTCACACTTTATTTTGGGGGTGTACTAGTCATCCCAGGTTTTATTCCCTACTCGTGCAGCTACATGCATTGGGGTCCTTTTATCAAGGGGAACTGAACTCATATAGCCCGTGGGTAGTTTAGGACGACAAAGCTACACAGCCCAAGTAAAAGTTTTAGTAGAATGCTAACCCCGGTCCCTTTTCCTAACATGGTTATATATATATGTATGGTTGTGTTCATATGGATAGATTTTACTTTTCTTTATAAAAGGCGTTATTTTATCCTTATCCTGAGATCATGCTAGCGTTCACCCGCTAACCCTATCTATTGATTTATGGCCCTTGTTTCATTACTAGTTTGGTATGGTTGGATTATTGGTATGGTATGGTTGGACTCGATTGGGCTGGTCACAGTTATGATCCTATCCTAGATTTTTCATGTGAGATATTACACTATTTTCTTATATGCTCGGAATTCATCCAACTCAGGGAAGGTAGATGGATGTTGGGTAGGTTAACGGGGGTGGTCTATGGTCCTGGTAGGACTAGAGACACCCATTACGACAAGGACCCTAGACAGGTCGCATCAATATAAGGCCTCAAACGGAGCCATACCAATGCTATAGTGGTAGTTATTATTATATACAAACTCAATATGAGGCAAATTCTCAATCAAACTACCACCAAAGTCAATCACACAAGCTCAAAGCATATCTTCCCATATCTGAATAGTCCTTTCTGCTTGCCTATCCAACGACAAGTGGAAAGCAGTACTAAGACTCACCATGGTCCCTAAACCTTTCTGAAATGACCACCAATGAATATCAGGGTCTAAGATAATAGAAACAGGTACCCCATGCAACTTCACAATCTCATAGAGGTATAACATCCCATAATCCTCTAAGAAAAAATTAGTCCTCACTGGCGAAAAATGAGCAGACTTAGTCATCCTATCCACGATGACCTAAATCTAATAGAACTGATCTCAAGACTTAGGAAGACAAATAACAAAATTTATGTTGATCACTTCCCACTTCTACACAGGAAACTCAATTTCTTAATACAACCCTCCGAGCCTCAAGTGCTTAACCTTTACTTGTTGTCATACCATGTACTTAGCCAAAAAACTAGCCATGTCCCGCTTCATATAGTTCCACCAATACATTTCCTTAAGGTTATGATACATTTTCATTAATCTAGAATAAATAGCATAGCACGACTCAAGCACCTCAGCCAAGATCCTCTCTCGTAATCCATCCACATCTAGAACTCACAATCTCCCTTGGTATCACAAGGTACCATCAAAACTAACCTCATTCCCACCTACATCACCCTTGATCCTCATCAATATAGGATTTAACACTTTCTTCTCTTTCACCTAAGTACCCAGGGACAACTTTACCACCTTCTGAATAAACATACCACTATCCTCAGAGTCCAAGTGGCAAACTCCAAGGTTATCCAAATAGTGAACATCTTTCACCAATTCTTGCTTTCCCTCTCCATATGAGCTAGACTCCCTACTGATAACGTTCTAAGAGCATCAGCAGCCACGTTAGCTTTACCTAGATGATAGTGAAGACTCATGTCATAATCCTTAAGCAGCTCACGCCACCTCTTTTGCATGAGGTTAAGATCTTTCTAAGTGAACACATATTGCAAGCTCTTATGATCTGAAAAGATATCCACATACACTTCATACAAATAATGATGCAATATTTCAACGTGAACACCACAGCCAATTGCTCTAACTCATGAGTCATATGATTTTTCTCATGCACCTTCAACTGTGTAGAGGCATAAGCTATCACCTTGCTATGCTGCACCAAAATGCAACCAAGCCCCACACGGTATGCACCATAATAGACTACAAAACCATCTATGCCTTCTGAAAAAGTCAAGACTAGTGTCGAAGTCATCTTATCCTTCATCTACTCAAAACTACCCTCACAAGCATCGGACTAGAAAAACTTTACCTTTTTCTAAGTTAACTTAGTCAATGGGGTAGCTATAGTTGAAAAATTTTCCACAAACCTCCTGTAGTAACCACCTAAACCCAAGAAGCTCTGGATATAAGTTGGAGTCATGGGTCTAGGACACTTCTTGACCACTGCAACTTTTTACAGATCCACCATGATCCCTTCACTAGAAATAACATGGCCCAAAAAAGTTACAGTGTTCAACCAGAATTCACATTTCAAAAATTTGGCATACAACTGTTGATTCTTCAAGGTCTGTAATACAATGCGGAGGTGACCGGGATGATCCCCCTCACTCTTTGAGTAGACCAAAATATCATCTATGAACATCATGATGAACAAATCCAAAAACTAATGAAAGACACTATTCATCAAGTCCATAAATATCGCGAGGCATTAGTCAATCCAAAAGACATAACCAAAATCTCAAAATTCAAATACCGATAATGGAAGGCAGTCTTAGGGATATCTATCTCCCTAATCTTTAGCTGATGATACCCAAACCAAAGATCAATCTTAGAGAAAAACTTAGCACCCTAAAGCTGATCAAACAAATCATCTATCCTTGAAAGAGGGTACTTATTATTTACCATCACCTTATTCAGTTACTAGTAATCAATACACATATGAAGGGAATCATCCTTTTTACGCAAGAGCAACACCGAAGCACCCCACGAACACATACTAGGACAAATGAAATCCTTGTCCAAAAGACCCTTTAGTTGTACTTAAGCTCCCTTAACTCAGCCAGAGCCATTCTATACAGGAATATCAAAATAAGACAAGTGTCCATAACAAAATCAATCCCAAAGTCAATCTCCCTATTGGGAGGGACACTAGGAAGGTCGTCAGGGGAGACCTCAGGGAATTTGTTCACCACCGGGATGGAATGTAAGGAAGGAACCTCTGAGTTAGAATCTTTAACCCGGACCAGATGATAGACACAACCCTTAAAATTAATCTCTGAGCTCTAAGATAATATATGAACCACCCCTTAGGATCTAGGGAACCACCTTCCTACTTAATAACTGGCTCATTAGGAGATTTAAAGATAACTTTACGGGTCTGATAGTCTAGAGAAGCATAGCATGAGTTCAACCAATCTATCCCTAATATAACATCAAAATCAACCATTTCTAACTCAAATACATCCACCAAAGTCTCCCGACCACCTACAGATACCATACAACCCCTATAGACTATCCTAGAAACCAGAGAGTCACCCACCAAGGTAGAAATAGAAAAATGGTTTGAAATGCACTTGGGACTAAAACTAAAATACACAGCCATAAATGGGGTCACATATAAAAGAATGGACCATGGATCAAGTAAACAGTACACATAATGGGATAAGAGTTTCAACAGACCAGTAATGGCATCAGGCGATGCCTCAGACTTCTGATGGGTAGTGAGAGTATAGAGTTAGTTCCGACCAGTGCCGAAGCCATATGGTAAACCCTTTGATGTCGAAGATGATGAAGAGGCAATCGAAACCTTGTTTAGCCTAGAATCAATCTTAGCCGTAGGATAATTTCTAAGCATGTGCCCTAGTTGACCATAGTTGAAGCACTTGTCCTTCCCTTCATCATAGTAACCCCAATGCAATCGACTATAAAGTTGATTGGGCCTCACTAGCCTAAGATTAGCCATCTATGCCCTATAATTATTACCACCATAAGAACAACTATCACCAGAAAGCTTTGGGTAGGAGTACTAGCCGTCGAGTAAGACCCAGAATTGCCCCACTTCTGTTTGGACCACTTCCCACCATCTCGGACACTACTATTAGCCACTACTAGGATTGGATACCACCCTCAATACCCTACCATTAACCTTGATATCTCCCAAAACTAACCTCCTTAGAAGTATGTTGCGGTCAATGACAAATGTAGTAACCCAACTAGGTTGGGGTCGATCCCACAGGGAAGATGCTGAACAGTTACTTGGATTGATGTAACTCACGAGCAGTGCATAAAAGTAAAGGGTGATTTTGGAAGTAATCAATATATAGTAACCATATTTAAGTGCTTTGACTTCTAAACAATAGAAGACGAACACTACGACTGTGTTCTCTTTGGCTTCTTAACTCTGTAGGTTTCTCATGTACAACCCACCTATTCTGTTGTCTGTATATAAAGTCGACAAGTTATGTATTATCAATAGTCTTGTGAACATGTTGATAAATCTCACTATTTACCTTATGAGTTTTAGGGTGTCACCTTATCGTTCCTTGTCTATGACTTTAGTTTAACTCTCACCTTTTAAGTCTCGAGTTGATTAGATGAGATGGAAAAATAGTAATGATGGAAGTAAATCTTAAATTACTGTCTTAATATTTATATCTCAATCATAAACTCCCTTGTGAGGATGTTGACAAATACAGGCTATCCCCAAGCTTCTGCAGTAGCTCTGAGGCCAATTTATATGAAGAATATTAATGTACATGTAGTTTACTTTAGAATATATAGATCTCCCACTTCCCTTATGTAGTTAATCCACCAAGGTTCCCACAACCATAGTTAGGGAAGTTATCTGCTAATGTTCATCCAATAATCCATGATAATCAATAAAGATAGCATGTACTTAATTACACAATAATAAGAAGAATAATATCTGGAATCTACTATTGAATGATAATGCAAAATCTCAAGAACAAAGGAAAAATATGTAATAAAGGATGTAAAGTATGTAAAAAATGTCAAAGAATGTAACCCAATAAAATATAAACCCTAGGGTATTTATAGTATCTCAAAATACTCAGAAATACTAATAAAAATGGGAAAGGCAAAGTTATGTTGGCACATGGTACGACTCGTTCATCCACTCGTATGCTCATCATACAAGTCGTATCATACCTCTCGTATCCATTCAAATGTTTGATCTCCCAAGGCTTCAACTTTTTATTCTTCTAAATACTTCTGATCATGAGTCACACCTTGACCATAAGACTCGTGTCCTTTACTCGTATCCACCTGGGACTTCTATCTTTCTAATTTTTGAATACTGGTCTGCTTAGGGTTTCCCTATACGAGTCGTACTCACACTTTCGACTCATATACTTCTGAGAGTTCAACTTTGGATGGTAGATTTAGATTTTGCCATGCTTATGATTTCTCCATATGACTCGCATCATTGTTCATGACTCAGATGCTTGGGTCGTATCTTCTCAACACTTAAATTCTCAGTTTGGCTTTGGGTTTTGTTGTGCTTATGAGTCATTCAATGAGTCGTATGGTGTGATAACGACTTGTGAGGAAACTCGTTCCTTGCTGCAACTTGGTCTTTTCAGGTCTTTTTCTTCTATTTCCATCCCAACACTTTTGTAGACCTATTTTACCTGTAATAAACACAAAAGTGCATTATATCCACTAAAACAACCTAATTACATGCATAAATTCATGGTTTTAAGCATCAAAAGTGATGTGTTTCCATGACACTTCAACACCTTCAACTTAGACTTTTGCGCGTTCTCAAGCAAACAAGACCAAAAATTATCTCAGAATACAGAAATGATGCTTCAACAGGAAGATCTTAAGCTACCCATGGCAGTGATTTTGAATTTAGTTTTCTCATACATGATTCCCCTCTCCTAATCTCACTTTTCAAAAATCAAACTGTGTATAACGACTTAGCACACGGAGAAACACAATGGAATCCGATGATGGATTACATTAGTTATAGACAATCGGGCATCAACACAAGCCACATTAACCAAATAGACTAGAAACCTAACAACACAACCCATGTGCGCTCACAGTTAAAAAATATCATTCACTCAGCTAAGATTAATCAATTAATTCAGGGATATCACAATAACACTCTCACTCACAAAGAAGTATCACCAATGTATACAGAATACCATAGGCTTGCCCATATGCTCTATTCCTAAGTTTATGAATAGTCAAAGTAGGATCACTAAAGAACTTTATTCGACTTGTAACGTAGGTTAGGGGTGGGTATGATATCCTTTTGAGATTTTTTTAGTGACTACACTTCCTTGACAGTATGCTTTCTTTAGGGTCCACTTATTCTCTCATTTATTCTATAATTTTATTTCCTCCCTTATATCTCCTTTTTTGTTTTGACACATTCAGATTGGGCCAGGTATGGTTTTCTCACTTTATTTTTCTCCTCTTTTTCTTTTTCTTTTCATTGCAATTTTTCTTCTTCTTTTATTTTGTTTTGTATTTACCACACCTGTCCTTTTTTCAACTTTTCTTCTACATGACTTTCTTTAAACCTATTTTCACATATGCATCCCTATAATAGCCACCCTCAACTTAGGATATTTTCCTGAGTTGAGGTGCACAGTGTCCAAGGAAGACCAAGGCCAAAATAGGTTCATTGTAGAAATGGGAAGGTGAAATTGGTGTAAATAACAAAATTCGATTAGTTTAGGCTCAAATATTTGGATCAAAAGGATTCATACTTATTTGGTTGGATATTTAGGCTCAGGTTGACTTACAACAAAAAGAGCCTATGATCATTTCCTGCTTGACTATCCTCAACCTAGGTAAAAGCAACCAGGCAAGTTCTAGATTTGTTTACACTGAAAACTTAGTAATACCTCACGCACACTCGCACAGGGTTACATTGCTAAGTACTACTTATCTACTTATGCAACTCTTTTCTCTAATTGTTTTGTCCCTAATCCTAATGCCATTATCAGATTCACAATAGTCACACACCCATACACATCATATAGTTAACAAAAATTTAGGATGGGTGTCAAATTTTCAACACAACTCAATTTAACACAAATACTTTCAGTTTAATCATTTCAAATCCATAATTCATGTTTCATGAATCACAAATCAATTCAAAAATCACAATTCATTATAAATCATTTTAAAAATAACTTATAAATTGGTAAAAATAGTGTTCTGCCATAGGTGCTGATTTTCTCCCTATTTCAGCCCTCTGTTAGCACCAAACCTGTAAGTCATAACAGACTTTCAACTACTTATGATTTTCAGTTATTCCTAGATATTCAGAATCATATATACCCTCATCCCCAACTAAAAGTTCTTGCACTGTCCCTAGTGATAAAAAAATAATGTAAAGTAAGGATGAAAGGTCATACCTAGGCGCTCAAGGTTCTGGCTCAACAACATCAGCACGTGGGCCCTCAGACCGGGTCCCACTCTCTTTAGCAATCATCCCATCAATTGGGATTAAATCAGAAACAATAGTCAAGGGAACAACATTATCCCCCTCAGCATTAATAATTAGAGGTCTCGAACTACCGACCTCAGCAGCTATCTCACGAATTTGTGTCTATCGGTCCAGCTCATCCTGAAGACTAGGAGACTTAGCCTTCTTCTCTACCTCTTTTTCCTTATGACTTCACCTTTTTCTCTGACTCTTTTCTTATTAGGTCTCATCAGCCGATACCTCTACCGAGTTTGAAATAGACCAAATGTTAGGAACATGAATTGCAGGCACCACTATCTCAATTACAGGCTTTGGGATTGCTAATCTATCATACAGCTCTGATTCTATCTTTTTAATTTCAGCAATTCGGCTTTGATCTTAGAAATATTAGGCATCTTCCCACTACCCTACTGTCGATTAATCCTCGACTCAAAAGCATCAAGTCACCCTTGGACTTATATATCCTAGCTTGCCATCTATGCATCAACCCAGGGCTTCACGCCCCCTTCCATGTTGTGGACCTTGACCTCTAATATACTAAGTCTGGACATGGCCTCACTCCACATGGCCTGCAAAATCATAATCAAACCAGAAGGCATACCTCGTGGACTGGGTGGTACGGACTGTATCAGAGGAACACCAGAAGTACTTGCTGCATTTATCTGTGTAGTCTCCACCTATCTCCACAGCCTCAATAGTCTCAGCCTGCCCACTCTTCCAAAACATATTAGATAGCATATCTACCAATCTCTTAGCCTGTCTGGACATCAGGTTTGTTGTATCTGGGATCAGCCTAAGGTTGGTATTGTTGGTAGCCTCAATTATCTCATCCAACCCTGGGATCTTCTGTACCCCTATAGCCAAACAAAGTTGTACAATAATACACGAGTATGACATTAATGACCTTTCACCCCTACAGCTCGGTCTCTCAACTCACGAGCTAGAAATTCTCTGACATCAAACTCATATCTAGATATGAATACGGCTATCAAATCAGCCTGAATTAGGCTTAACACATTATCTCTTGTGGTGGGAAAAAGCCTGTGTCGGGCCAATATCTACCATGCCTTGGCCTCGAATATAAGGTTATTTGATTTTATCTTCTGGGAGTTCACTTTGGGGCCTGTGACTACCCATACTGCATTATCACTATTCGATGTTATTCTCTTATCAATCCACCTAAAGAAACCCATCTTCTCCTATGAACCCAACTCTTTTTGAGTAATTTTTCTCATCTTCTCTAGATGATAGTCTATCTTTCCTGTGTTGACTGGAGACTAATACTTTGATCCATATAAAAATCTACCAATAGTGCATGGGGAAATGTCTACCCACACACCCTGAATAGTTAGTACCAAAACAGGATCAATACTTTTCCATAATTAACCCTGTGGATATTGTCTCTTTAATTCACCCTTATATGCAGCATAAAATTCTCTTACTAGTATATCACTGTACTTTTTTAGCGCTCTAGTCATCCACTCAAAACCATATTTTTTGAAGCACTTATTGAACCTGTGGAACTCCATCATCCCATTTATTGTCAACCTCCTCTCTCAATATAAGACCCATTTGATCTTTTTATTTTGGAGTCTGCTCAGGCTATCATTCTATGTCTCCTGCATACTGGGGTACCCTATTATTTAATGATGGGCATTAGAGCAGTGGTGTGGCTAGTGGGGGGTCCTGGATGGCAATTGGAGGCATGTCAACTACTTTCTCAACAACTTGCTTCAAGCTTTCTTTCTCAAAACTTGATTCAATATCATCTTCAGCATTTGAAGGTGGAGGTGTATAAAGTGGGAAATAGTTGGGTTATTTCTACTTGAACCCCGTGGAGGTTTGTCCTTTAGAGATGCTATATTCTTTCCCTTAGCACCATTTTGTGCCTTTGGTTCAACCTTTCCCTTTTGTGTGTAGTCGTATAATTCACCGCTACTGATGGAGGACTCAGTGGCTTCAAAATTGGACGATTGTGCTTTCTTATTTCCGTTTTTGGTCACTTGTTTGGATGAAGATGCGTGTTTCATAGGAATTTTACCTGCAAGTACACTATCATTAAAAATTAAATAAAGAAAAGAAAGCAAAGAAAGAAATGAAAGTTCAGTGTGCTTCTACTGTTTAGGGTACGAGTAGAGAGGTACCAATCGTATGGACTGTGTACGACTTGTATAACCAAGTCGTATGATACTCAGTGTACATATAGGTGTTCATTGTCTTGCTTATGAGTCCTCGTAATGAGTCGTATGCTAAGGTATGACTCGTTATCAATACTCATGAGCAAGTCAGAAACAAAAGTCTAAAATATGGTATCTACCCAAGTTAGTACGACTTAAGTGTATAAGTTGTATGGTTTGGGTACGACTCATTTAGGCCAGTCGTACCCATACCAGAACTTCAACTTAGTTAAACTTCTATGTTGTTAGTGGGTACAAGTCATGTTACGACTCGTTACTTATGGGTACGAGTCTTAAAATGTTTCGTATCCACTGCAACATAGAGGTTCAATCTTAGAGTTGATTCCAAATCAAATTTCCTAAACTACCCTGGACTTTATGCAGCAATATCACACAAATTTGGCCAAAATAACACAAAATATCACCACCCAAACCCTATTTCACTCCCAATTTTCATTTTTAACTTAAGCCTAAGAACGAGAGTTCCACAATTAAATAATCAAATGATTTCAACTTAAAGAGAGTTATAAATAAGTCACACTTATGATTTCAACTTGAAATACAATGAGGTTGAGTTTAAAAACTTACTTTCTTTGATGAATTTGAAGTTACCCCAATTTCAACTCCTTTTACCCCAAATTCGTGCTTAGATCGGGACAAGTAAAGAATTTGGACAAGTTAGTAAGTGATTCAAGTTGTATGTGGGTGATTTTGTGTGTTTGAAGCTCAAAAATTAGCCAAAAATAGTTGAGGGTACATTTTTGGATATTGGGTACCTTATGATCGGGTACCCTTTTTGATTTTTAACTCAAGTGTTGGGCCGGGTTGACCCGCGATCTTAACCTGGTAAGCTTGGGTACGAGTCATGTGTACGACTCATACCTAGGCTTATGGGTCGTTTCTTTAACTCGTATAGACCTAAAACCTTACCTGGTTTTTGGAGTGGATATGACTCAATGTGATGAGTTGTACCTTAAGGTTACAACTTGTTTTGATAATCATATCCAATCTAGAAATGTTTAACTTCTTCTAAATTTTCTCCCAGGTCCTTACGACTCCTACTCACAAGTCGTACCATCTAGATATGACTCGTGAAGATCCTGCATAACCTATGTACTTGAACTTCTCTGGATATTTTCTGCAATCTTTAGTCCTGTAAACTAAACAAACTTATTAACCTATAAAAAAATAAGTACAAAAACATGGGTTGCCTCTCATACAACGCTTGATTTAACATCACGGAATGACGCACCTACCTTGGTTACTTAGCCTTCACCATGGTTTATCTCGAAAATCACATTTATTTCCTTAGTGTTACCCATATAGTTCTTGACTCTTTGCCCATTCACCTTGAATGGGGCTTCACCATCCCACTTCGATTCCAAAGCACTATATAGAAACACTCTTAGCACAGTAAAGGGACCATACCATCTATACTTTAACTTACCTGGAAACAAGCGAAGTCTTGAATTGTAGAGCAATACCTAGTCACCTTTTTCAAAGATTCTTTTCTCAATTTTGCGGTCATAATGCGGCTTCATCTTTTCCTTGTAAATTGCTGAAATTTCATATAACCAGAGTCAGAATTTCTCCAACTCATTCATACTATTCATCCTTGACTTGGTTGCATCTTGCCACTCAAAATTCATCTTTTTCAAGGCCCACAGTGCTTTATGTTCAAGCTCAATAGGCAAGTGACAAGCCTTTCCATACACTAGTTGATAGGGTGAAGAACCAATTGGGGTCTTGAATGATGTCCGGTAAGACCATAATGCATTATCTAATTTCCATGACCAAGCAGTCCTATTGGTATTTACTGTCTTCACCAAGATGGACACAATTTCTCTATTGGATACCTCAACTTGTCCACTAGTCTGTGGATGATAAGGTGTCGCCACCTTGGATTTCACTCCATACTTCTCAAGAATACTTATGAATATACATTTACAAAAATGTGATCCATCATCACGAATGATCGCACGTGGGGTGCCAAATCGAGAAAAGATGTGATTTTTCAGGAATGCAGTGACACTACGTTCTTCATTGTTGTGGATTGCAATTGCTTCCACCCATTTGGGTACATAAATTCTATACCCCATACATCAAATAAATCCAATTCTAAGATAGGAGTCATAGTAAGTTTATGGCGTCTAGAGATATTACTTTGTCGTTGACATTGATCACAAGCAGAAGTAAAATCATGTGCATCTTTGTAGATTGTTGGCCAATAATATCCACATTGCAAGATTTTATGGGCAGTGTGTGTTCCTATATAATGACCCCTAACCGGTGAGGAATGACAAGCCTCAATATACTCATCATCTCCACCTCATGTATGCATCTACGAATAATCCCATTTGCATAAATTCTGAATAAATAAGGTTCATCCCAAAAATAATTTCTTACCTTATCCATAAACTTCTTTCTCTACTTAAAGGAAAGATCTTCTGGGGTTAGATCACTTGCTAGATAATTTGCATAATCTTCAAACCATGGAATTATATCTTAGGAAGTTGCTAATATCTGCTCATCTAGAAAACTGTCATCAATCTTATCCCATCTTCAATATTCTACATAGCTTCCTCCTCAAGTCTAGACAAATGATCCGCAACTTGATTCTCACTGTCTTTTCTATCCTTGACCATGAAATCAAATTCTTTCAGTAATAGCACCCACCTAATCAATCTAGGTTTAGCATTCTTTTTCACCATTAAGTACCGCAATGCTACATGATCAGTGTGCATAATCATCTTTGTCCCAATCAAATAAGATATAAACTTCTCAAAGGCAAAAACCACGGCCAACAACTCTTGTTCCATCACGGTGTAGTTCTTTTGAGCAGGATTTAGTGCCTTTATAGCATAGTACATCGAATAAAGGATCTTTTCTTTCCGTTGACCTAGTACAACCCCTAAGGCTAAACCACTCACGTCACACATAATCTCAAAAGGCAAGAACCAGTCTGGAGACACGATAATAGGAGCAGTCATAAACTTCTTTTCTGACATTCAAAAGCCTTTAAGCATGCTTCATTAACTCAAATTTCACCTCTTACTCAAGAAGCCTATAAGAGGGTTGGCAATCTTGGAGAAATCCTTGATGAATCACCTATAAAACTCAGAATGAACTAAAAAATTACGAATGCCCTTTACAGAAATTGGTGGAGGTAATTTCTCAATCACTTTAATATTTGATATATCTACCTCAATGCCTCTTTTTGAAATTTTGTGTCCAAGCACAATACCTTCTTTGACCATAAAATTGCACTTTTCCCAACTAAGTACCAAGTTGCATTATTCACACCTTTTAAAGAGAATTCTCCAAGTGAACTAAGTAGTCATCAAAAGAATCACCAATAACTAAAAAATCATCCAGAAATACTTCGATGGTGTCTTCTACCATGTCAGAGAAGATTGACATCATACACCTCTAAAATATGGTTGGAGCGTTGCATATCCCGAATGGTATACGTCTGAATATAAAGGTCCCATAAGGACAAGTGAAGGTGGTTTTCTCTTGATCTACAGGTTCAATAGTGATTTGGTTATATCCTGAATACCCATCAAGAAAATAGTACCATCCTCTACCCGCTAACCTGTCTAATATTTGGTCCATGAAGGGCATGGGAAAATTGTTCTTCTGAGTCCATGTATTCAATTTTTGATAATCCATACACACTCTTCATCCTCTGACTGGACTCATTGGCACTAGCTCATTCTTCTTATTTGGCACAACAGTAATACGCCTTTCTTCGAAACACATTATACCAAACTAACCCACTTACTATCAGCAATGGAATATACTATAGCATCATCCAATCACTTGATTATCTCTTTCTTTACCACCTCCTACATAGGACGATTGAGTCAGCACTGATGATCTATGCTTGGAATACAATTCTGCTCAAGTTGAATATTATAAGTACAAATACCAGGCGGTATACCCACAATATCTGTAATGGACCAACCTATGGCCCTCTTAAATTGTTATATCACTGATAACAAATCTTCTACTTCTTTATCACCCAAGTCAGCTACAATGATAATCGGCAAAGTGTTGTTGGCACCCAAAAATGCATATCCCAGATAAGAAGAGAGATTTTTCACCTTTAAGATCGGTAGTTTTTCAATGGATTATCGAGTAGGTGGAGTAGTTCTATTCTTCAAATCCAAAGCAAGCTTTTTTGGTGTATAAGTGTAAGAACCACTCCCATAGAGAGAACATACCATATCATTATAGTCATCAATACCATCATTATCAAAGTTCATGACCACGGCTGCTAGAGCTTCAACATCCATCCTCTCTTCAATAGGAATAGTATCAGAAGTAACCTCCCAAGTTTCTACTATATTAATATCATGAAATGAGTCTATATCTTTATCAAACACATTAATCACTATTATCACTCTTAACTCATCAGGATGCTTAGCCAAAATAAAGTGATTCTCTCATCTCTAAAAGCAAGCTAGGGTTTCTTCATCTCTAGTTCAATTCCCATGATTTTCTCCTAGGCTTCCACTCTAGGTATGTGGGATTTCATCAATGGGTCCCTTCCATAAATTGAGTCCCAAAATCTTCTATAAGCCTCAAATTTACTTTTCTCTCAAATTTGGGTTCCAGGTTAAATATGAAATTTTCTTTATTTTTCTCAATTTACATTGTAATTAAACCATGAGTACATGTTTTCCCACAGGATTTGCATATTCTCATACTCACTATCATGAATTTCCTCATTTTTTATAAATTATTGAGTTTGGGATACGCTTTTTAAAAGTCTCTATTATGATCAACTTTAAACTATTATCATGTTCAGTTGCATTAGACAAGCTGGTGGGTTTTATACACTTGATACCTAGGATTTCATACATGAACCAGTTGGCATGCTTGAATACTTCAGATTATACATATGTTGTTATTTTTTAGACTTTACTATATTTAGAAAAAAATACATGTCATTTTTCAGTGTCATTCAGTTGGGAGTAGTACATAGCATCGAGTGAATGCATGGATAAAGGCTCACCCTCCAGTTGAGGACTTAGACCTTTAGTAGAATTCCCTAAGTTTCAGAACTACGGTACCACCGTAGGTTATAAGGGATCACCCTCTAGTTAAGGACTGACACCCTAGTCCTTATGGATATCAGTTTAGTGGATCCACGCTAGACAGTATCTGTACCCTTTGCAAGGTACGAGTACCCTTCCAACTGGGTTACAGGCTGGACCCTGATTTTTCTCAAATTGGGTTATGTCAGTTATTTTTATCTCCCAAATTCCTCAATTCATTTTAAGATTATGTTCAGTTCAGGTTTGCTTGACCAAGTATTATGATATTTAGTTATTCAGTATTTAGTTTTATCCAGCATATGTTTATACTTGGTTTTGTATTTAATTTACATGTTCATGTTCAGTTTAGTTAGCTAGCTTCCCATCTCACATACTCATTACATTCAAAGTAGTGAACGCATACTTTCTTTTGCTATATTGTCTCATAATATAGGTTTGAATGCTCAGTACCCAGACTGCACTTAGCATGTTTATGTCATATTCAGCAGCAGCTTTTGGTGAATCTTCATCATTTGAGGACTAGTTATTAGTTCTTTATTTTTTGTCAATTTATTTTAGTTTTAGTCAGTAGGAGTTAGTTGGGGGCTTGTCCCAATAACTCATTATGAGTAGAGGCTTTTAGACAGATGTTTATATTTTTAGCATGATTAGTCGCCAGACAGTTCTTAGTTCTATTACAAGTTTTGATCGATATTCAGTTTTATACGTTAACTTATGTCACTTAGTTTCGCCCAGTGTTTTGTTAGTTTATTCATTGTTCGAATACATGTTAGTTCATGGGTTAGCTTGGGTCAATTGTGACCTTAGGCACCGTGTTACTACTAGGAGTTAGTATTAAGTCATGATAATATACCACATGAATATGAAACACTCTGATCGTATCGCACAGCTGCTAAATCAGACACAAAAAAGAGGGTAGTGGTCTCACTGAATTCTCTAATGTGGATCTCCAATTGGATCAATCTCACCAAATTTAGGTCATAACCAGCAATCAGGCTTGAAATCAAGGTTGCTCTATCCTATGTAAGTATGTTGATAGAAGAAGTCAGACTCACTCTATAACATACCATGGTCCACCAAAACTTTATAGTAAAATGCAGTGACGCCTTCTTTATCTCTCATTTTCCCTCAACCCATGGGGCATCAGTGCCCAATTCAGCAATATGGGTGGCTATCCATCTAGACAAATCAAGTATTTGTCATTTGTGCTTGACGTCCCTTATGGTGTACCTATCTAATGCTAGTCTCATCCAGTAATCAAACTCAGTTGTTGACGTTGGTCCCTCATACTCTGTCCCAAATAACACTCAGTGGACGGCCTTCTTAGAAATATCCACTCGCACCTTCTAACCAAAGTGTGGGTCGGCTGGGGTTGCTCAACTCTTCTACCATCAAGCGATGTAATTAAATAGATCATCGAGGCATATGATTCATAGGATTCCTAAACTAGAGTTGAGTTGTATGAACCTTAGGGCCGAGTCATCCACCCCTACTGATATTTATTAAATGAGGCCCGCATGTCTAGTGCTCCTGCTAGCTCCATCAAATCAATCCTATCCTTTGATACAATACTCCACTTCAAACAACCTTGATCCATGATGAAGCTATCTCTTTCAAAGATATGTTGCATCCCCTCCACACACTATCTTGGTAAAATCTCAGTAATGGGCATAGCCGAGACATGTGTGGACTCAGATGTTAGGGAAGCATGTGGTGGAATAGAAGGCTAAGTGTCCTGTGTGGACAATCCAGTATCATGTACCGATGATGATGAAATCTATTAAGAAACTTAGGTTACACCCTCCTTAGACTAGATACAGAAGAATCAAATGCCGACTCACTAGTTGAATTAGACGCATCCTCTTAACCCTCCTCAGACAGGGAGCTGGGTGCATCTTCCTCATCTCAAAAGCCAAAAATTGATCCAGACTCAACTTTCTCTCTGGACCCTGATCCTGATTCTACCTCATTATATGCATCATCCTCTGAATCACCCTCTCCCTCCTAAGACTAGGAAGAGTGTGGTCATGATGTTTGGGCTGAATTCATCCTCGACCTCTAAACAGGTCTAAGTGGTAAAGTTTAGGCCCCTGTTTGTGCTGGTGCGGAATGCATGCCCAGCTGAACAATAGTTGGTAGGGGATAGGAGTCCATTTTAATAGGAGATAGGGTAGGCTGAGTGCCCAATGTGGCAACAACTACTGCAGCTGCAACCTGTCTTTGTGATCGGCCCCGAGTATGTCGTGGGGACAATGAGGTGTTGTCCTGAATCACGGGGTACTCCCCCATCAAACCACTCCACTCAAGAGAATCATCTCTAATCCTAGAATAAACTCTCTTTTCCTATGCAGCTTTAGAGCCATCATACTTGAAAAGGTGATTGTTAGTGCTTGAAACACAAGAAAGGAACAAATATTTTGAAAAAAATTAGCGACCCTGAGCTGGGCCACCTACGAACATACCTACGAGTCATAGTAACCCTTACAAGGGTCATAGGTACCCTTAGTAAGTACCAGATAAAGGCCTAAAGTCTCAGGGCTTCAGGTCCGACACTTACGACACCACTTATGTCCTCGTAGGTGCTACTTATGAGGCCCATAAGTGTTGTGTAAGTACCCTCCCGAGGGTAAGTAAATTTTTTTCTCAAAACTTTCATCCCATACAGTGTATATTATAATTTTTATCCCAATTTCATACACTACAACATGTATCAATTAAAGTTCAACAAGTAATTCACAAGTATTGTAGGCTTTCTTCTCATTATTCAGCTTTTACTCTCGTGTATGATATGATCATAGGTATCTTAGTCAAGAATCATGCAACAATTTCAAATTTTAACCATTATAGGCTTCCTAAATATCAAGACTCATGAGATTTGATCTACTTTCAGGATTACTTTAAGTACTATCTCAAGTGCTTTTTAATAACACAATGTATAACCAGTAGGAGTCAAGAATTTAACCTTTAATTACAGTTGTTTGGAAGTAGAAGTTGATTTATCTTGATAAAAGCCCTAGTTTTGTTATCTGTGTGGGCAAGTGAGGGGGGAGCAGTTCGGTTTATTTGCCTTTTATAGTTTTTAAGAAGGAATTTGAGGATTTTCAGTATAAATAGGATTTTAAATTTGAAGTAGGGCAAATAACCAAGTTTAAGGGTTTTAAGGAAGGGGGTCGAGTCGGATTGGGTTGGTCACTTGGACAAGACCCAGATTTTAAAAAATTTGACCCTCTGAATTTGGTCCACTTACGGCCCATAAGTGGTACTTACGACAGTCGTAAGTGCCTCCATAAGTGACCTTTTAGTCACTTCTTCCTCTAATTTCTACGAGGTTGTACTAATGACCCCCATAGGTGGTTCGTAAGTACAACTTTAGAGACCCCAAACTCCTTAGAAATTTTATCTGACACCTATAACATAACTTACCTACCGTAGATGGGACTTACGGTCCCCGTAAGTGTGTCGGTAAGTCCACTTACCAAGACTTGTCTGAATTTTTCAATTCTTACCAGCTTCCAGGTGTTTTCCCATGCTTTAAACCTACAAAAATGAAAATCAAGTAAACACTAAAACATTGGGTTGCCTCCCAATTAGTGCTTGATTTAACACCGCGGCATGACGTGGCTATGTTGGATACTCAGAATTCACCAACAAGCCCGTGGTTGCCTCCCATAAAATTCCTGATTTAATGTTGTAGCGTGACTCGGTTGCCTTGGATACTCAGGCTTCACCAAGGCTTAAATCAACACAAACCTTCACTTTCTCAATATCTCCCATATAGTTCTTAACAAGTTTCCCATTTACCTTGAAAGGGGTTTCTCCATCTTGCTTTAACTCAATTGCAGCATGCGAGAATACTCTAACCAAGGTGAATGGTCCATACCAACTAGACTTTAACTTGCCTGGAAACAAGCAAAGTCTCAAATTATAAAGCAGGACCATGTCACTAGGCTGGAATACTCTTTTCTCAATCTTTTTGTCATGATACAACTTCATATTCTCCTTGTATAAAGCTGAAATCTCATAAGAACGGAGCCAAAATTCATCCAACTCATTCACCTTACTCATCTTCAAATTTGCAGCATCATTCCACTAAATATTTGGTTGTTTCAATGTACATAGTGTCTTGTGCTTAAGTTCAACCGGCAAGTGGCATACCTTGCTTTACACAGGCTAATATGGAGAGGCACCTATAGGGCTTTTAAAAGTTGTCCAGTAGGACCAAAGTGCATCATCTAACTTCTTCGACAAATTAGTCCGATTGGCATTCACAGTCTTTACCAATATGGACTTAATCTCATGATTGAAGACCTCAACCTACCCACTCATCTATGGATAGTAAGTTATTTCCACCTTATGTTTCACACCATATTTTTAAAGCAGGGCCTTAAATAGATGATTACAGAAGTAGGATCCACGATCATTAATAATAGCAGGTAGAGTACCAAAATTCAAGAACATGTTCTTCTTCAAGAATACAGTGACACTTCGACCCTTATTATTGGAAAGCTTAACTGCCTTCACCCACTTTGAGATGTAGTTGGCTGCCACCAATATATACTTCATCCCATTAAAACTCACAAATAGACCCCATGAAATCAACTCTCCTTACATCAAATAACTCTAACTGCAAAATAGGTGTCATGGGGCTTTCGTGAAATAATTCCTTGCCACTGACACTAATCATAGGCCCGAGCATACTAATGAACATCTTTGTAAATAGTCAGCCAATAGTACCCATACTACCAAATTTGGTAAGCTATATGGGCACCACTCTGATGATCCCCAACTAGTGATGAATGGCAGGCCTCAAGAATGCTCATCATCTCCACCTCAGGAGTACACCTCTGAATTAATTCTTTCATACATACCCAAAATATATAAGGCTCATCCCAGGAAAAAGTGCCTCATGCATGAATTGCTTGTGTTGCTGAAACGACAAGTCTTCTAGACAAGATCGCTTGCCAAATAATTGTCAAAAATAGCAAACCAGTAGATCAAGTCTTGTGATATTGCCAAGACCCTGTCATCTTGAAAAGTATCATCACTTTCAATTTCATCTCCTAATTTTAGCACAACCTCCTCTTCGAGGTGGGATAGGTGGTCTACAACTTGGTTTTCTGTACCAGTCTAGTTTTTCACCTCAAAGTCAAATTCCTGTAGAAATAGTACCCAATGAATCAACCATGACTTAGCATCTTTATTTGACATAAGATACCTCAAAACTGCATGATCAGTATGAACTACGACTTTGGTCCCAATAAAATAGGACTAGAATTTATCAAAAGAAAAAGACACCGCGAGTAACTCCTACTCCGTAACTGAATAATTTTTCTTCGTGGGGTTTAGTGCTTTGCTAGCATAGTAGATTGGGTAAAGGACCTTCCACATTGTTGACCTAGAATAGCTCCCAAATCTACACCATTAGCATCGCACATCAGCTGAAATAGAAGAGACCATTCTGGAGCCACAATGATCGGAACAGAAATCAATTTCTCTTTTAGGCACTCAAAGGCCTTGAGACATGCATCATCAAATACAAACTTCACCTCTTTATCCAATAACTTGTACAGTAGGTTTGCAATTATGGATAAGTCCTTGATTAACCACCTAAAAAACCCTATATAAACCAAGAAACTTCATATACCTTAGACTAAAATAGGTGGAGGCAATTTTTCAATCACCTCAATTTTGGCTTTGTCAACCTCTATTCCCTTCTTTGAAATCTTGTGCCCCAAGGTGATGCCCTTTTTCACCATATTTAAAACTAGGTTGCACTCCATACATCTCTGGAGATAATTAGCCAAATGGGCCAGACAATCATCAAAAAAACCTCCCATAATCAAAAAATTCTCTATGAAGACCTCTATAGCATCCTCAACTATATCAAAAAATATCAACATCATAAAATACTGAAAGGTGGAAGGAGCAATGCAAATTCCAAATGGCATCCTCTTGAATGTGAAAGTACCATATAGGATTGTAAGAGAAGACTTATCTTGGTCTTCGAGGGCAATGAAAATATCATTTTACCCCAAATAACCATCAGGAAAACAATACCAACCTCTGCCTGCAAGTTGGTCTAGCATCTGATTCATGAAAGGCAAAGGAAAATGGTCTTTTTGCATCCAAGTGTTCAACTTTCAGTAATCCATAGACTTTCTCCATCCAGTAACTGGTCTCATTGGCACTAATTCAGTCTTCTCATTTGGGAACACAGTGATCCCACCCTTTTTAGGTACACATTGAACTTGGCTTAAGAACTTGCTGTCAGTAATAGGATAAACCACGCCTACATCTAACCACCTTATAATCTCTTTCTTTACCACCTCTTACATAGGTGGGTTCAAATGATGTTGGTGTTCAATACTGGGCACATAATCTGATTCAAGCTTAATTTTATAAGTACAAATCTTGGGTGGAATCCCACTGATACCTGTAATAGTCCACTCGATGACTCTTTCAAATATCAGTAATATCAAGATCAATACCTCGATAAGTGTAAGCTTATTTGAGGGTTGAGCAGGTAGAGTCACTCTATTCTTCAAGTCCAATTACAACTTCTTTGGCGCATACGTGTAAGCTTCTCTACCAATAAAAGAACTCATCATCTCATCATAATCATTAATTATGTCATTATTGAAGTTCATGATCACCGCCGATGGTGCCTCAACACCAAGTCTCTCCTTAATGGGTGCACAGTCACTGCATTATCCTCAATGATTGAAATCAATATGATATGAATACTACGATTGTGTTCCCCTTAATTTCCTAACTCCGTAGACTCATCATGCTCTGTGAAACTAGCTCAATGTCTTACATACAAAATCTATTAAGATATGTATCGCCAACCATCTTGTGAATGCCTTTGGTAAATTTCACTCCTCACCTTTTGAGTCTTAGAGTGTCGCCTTACTAACCCCTATCATGGATCCCAAATTAACTATCTCCTTTTGGGTGTCAAGTTAATTAGATAAGGGTTGGTAGCCTCAATTACTATTGTGATCATCTTTTTTCTAATCTCAACCTCTCTTCTGGAGATGTTGTCAAATAAGTGGAGATAGTATCAATTATAGGTAGGTTCTTAACTTCTGCAGTCAGTAAAAAAGCAATCTAACCGAAGAAAATCACAATACATGCAAGAACATCAATCAAGAATGACTTTGCACTTTCTTTACTTCGTTATTCCATCAAGGTTTCCACAACCCTAGTTAGGTCGTTTAACCTCTCATGTTCTTAAGAACATCCATTGAATTAATGAAAGAAACCATATGAATAATATTATAATAATTAAAGAACAAAATCAAAATCTCAAATTAATATTCAACCGTAAAAATCAAAAATAATGGATTCCAAGATCAAAAGTAAAATCTCAGAATTAATATAATATTATGAGTAAATAGAGTGCATAAACTAATACAAAAACATCAACGGAGTATTTATATTATACATCAGAACCCTAAAAATTTAACCAAAATGAAAAAGAAAAATTGAGTCGGCAACCACTTATGGACCCACTTACAAGTTGTAAGTACTACTTACGGACCCTAGGTGGATCCATAAGTCTCATAGAAATTAGTAGCCTTCAGGTCTTCTACCTACGATGGCACTTACAAGTGGCTTAAGTACCACTTACGGCCCATAAATGGGTGTCGTCATTCTCAAAACATATTTTCAGCTTTCAGAATTTTCACTCTAACACCTACAGAGGGACCTACCACCATCGTAGGTACCACTTACTAGTCGTAAGTGGTCCTTTTATTACTTTATCATCTTTTTTCTTCTCTTCAACTCCAAGACCTATTTTCCTGCAACATAAAATAGAAACTCACATCATATCTCACAAAAAGGTCCTTATACTTGCATATTTTTTAGTTTTAAGCATTGAAAGTGCCACAAGATCATGGCACATCAGGACCTAAACCAATGGTCCCCCTAGCCTAAAATTCATGTTCCAAAGCTAATGGTGTTGTCGGAATTCTCGTCCGAGGTTATTTACTAGAAGTTTTAGTCTGAAACTTATTTCTCAGCTTTAAAAGCTCCAAAATAGAAAAATTGGCATAAAATAAAAATAAACTATATAAAAATTAAATAGACAATTTTGAAAAGTCCTAAATAACCTGTAGCCACTACGAAAAGGCGCAAAATATCAAAAATACATAAAAATCTAGAAAATAACCAAGAGGGTCATAATATTTATGCCCTTGTTTACCCTAGTTTTCCAAATAATGATGTTGATACCTTGTTAATTTATACATTATTGGGACTGAAGCCTTGGTTATCAGATTAGTTGGATACCAAGTTAGTACCTTATTCTTTTAAAGGTTCATTGTTTAGTTCTTATATGCTTAGACGATTTCTTATATATACTGGTGATGGTATGTATACAGTTAGACATATGTACTCTTATTTAGTGGAAAAATTCCAACTAAAATCTTGATTTACTACTGTTTTCCAAATGGGGAGTTATTCTATCTTTTCAATTTTAAAACTAATACTTTAAGTAAAAGTCATACCAACTTTGTTAAGGATTTATAAACACCTTTAACTAAACTTACTACTCTAGAAACTTTAACCAAGGAAAATTTCAAACCTCTCTTGATACATTATTTTATATCACTGATTACTTACTTTGATCGAGGAAGATTCTGACCCTTTCTATATCATTTTACCATTTTAGTCCCATATTCAATTTCGGAAATGGACTTATGGATATTTACTTATTTTAGTCTTGATTTGATTTTGAGCACTTATCTGTACTGGACAGAGTGGATTGGTTATGGATTATGAAAGTCCTAGTTTGATACCAGGTAGTGTGTATAGATATCCTGAGTCCCCTATGGTATAACGATCCATAATATTGTTATGCTAAACTAGGAGATAAAAGTTGCACCTAGACTCCCCTTAGCTAAAATTTAGGAATTCAGGGCTAGTCTAATTTTGCCTCAAAATTATGTTTGCGGTAGTTGAATGAAATTTGATATTGATAAATAATGGTAACATAGCCAACGAGTATAGGATGCCATAGAAACTTTTGGCACCACGGAGCTATAGAACTTCGATTATAATGTTTATCATGGAAGGGTTAGTTTGCATATTCCAGATTCATAATATGTGTTGAAAAATAAGAAACTCAAAAAAGGTCTCTGAGTTTCTTCCTTGGACCGCTGCAATTGAAAAAGTAATTTTTGTAGTAGTACCACAGCACTGGCCAGGAAAATCGTAGTGGCGACCTCCAATAAATTGGGTGCAAATTATGGCAGCAGAAATTTAATCGCTGAAACGGTGTTGCTACAGTGGTAATTATCCACTGCAGCAGTAACACACTGTATAATATTAGTTTTTAAAAATCAAAAGATGTTTTCATTCTCCACTTTTCAAAAAATGTGGTAGCACGTTAGTGATTTTTCAGAGAAAATTCGAGGCCGTTCATCTTTGGAGGTATGTAATTACATTCTAGACTTGAATTTACTATGTTTAACCTTAGAAAATTACTAAAAATAGATTAATGATGGATTTGGGATTTAAACCCTAGTTTATGGAGTGATGTGAATGAAAAAATTGCTTATGAATTCGTATATAGCGATCCTAGGGTGTTAGAAAATACTAATGGGACTAGAATTATGACTAAATATGTTAAATTAAGTGGTTTTCAAGAAGTTTAAATGATAAGAAAGGGTAAATTATGATTAAAATCAATAATTTTTAATCCTTAATTATTAAAAAGGGATGAATTATTGAGATGTGTGTATATTTGGTGGTTGTATAGATCAAGAATAAGTTGAACGAGAATGAAAAGAAAAAAGTGTGGCTTAAAAAGGTGACTTTGAGCAAAGGGGTTGAGGTAGGCTTGATTTTGTGTAGCACTTAGACTTTTTTATCTTTGTGTTTGCTTATGAATTAAAGATCTATGACTGACTTATGATGAGGTTTGTATTTTAATGAATGCATTATATTTTCATGCATTGTGAGGAGGTGTTGAGGTGATGGTTTGATCAACGCTCAAGTTACACCTTCAGTTGAGGATAAAGCAGTCGTTGTCAAGGATAATGATTGATCTGAGGTGGTTTTATACACTTTTGTATTATTATTCCAGCTTATTTCGCCTTATTTTGAGAGCAATTCGTGTGCTTAACGTGTTCATATTGATATAAATAACCATTTAAGTGTCCAAGTGTGTGATTAGAATTTCCAAAGAATTTTTTCAAACAAGTTGTGCTTAATTGAGTCATTTAAAGTTCAACCCGGAAAACTAGTTTTACTAGCTTGAGCTAGGTATGTGTCTAGTTGGTCTCGGTAGATTTTAATGTGTTTAAATTGTTTCAAATATTTTAAATGTGTAATTATGAGTGGAATAACTTATTTGTAATGTGCAAAGCTCAATTTGATTAAGTTAAGAGTCAGAATAATAAGTGGAAGATCATTGCAAATTAGCCATATCTTTGCTCTTGTTTTGATTTGTCGTTTAGAATATTATGTTGTTTAGATCTTTAATATGTGGTGTATGATATTGTAGGATCCTTTGTGAATTAAATACAGTGATATGTTGATGATTTAAAGACCGAAAATTCATTGAAAATACACTACAAAAGGCATGGGCAAAAAATAGGACGTTCAACACTTAACCAAAATTCTGAAAACAAATTCCAATAAGTTGATGCGAAGTTGACACGTCACATCGACATTCCCAGTGCTGCCAGTTCATCAACGCGTTAATTGACGCATCGCGTCGCTAATTATGCATGGCAAATTTAAAGTTACCGACACAGTGAAAGGACTTTGTCCTATTTTCAATTTAATTGACACTTCATGCATTTTAAGGAATAGAAAGAGGGAATCCTAGTTGGAAATTTTCTTGGAGCACGTGCCAAATTCCAAATCACATAATAAGTGGAAATATAATTATGGACAGCTGGTCACAACTGAGGATACTTGGACATTATTAATTATAAAAGGAGGGACACGTTATTGGACAAAGGGGAATTCGGTGGACACTGTTTTGGAGAAAAGAATACGGAGGCTGCTAATTAATTATTTTATTTAGTCCTTAATTTTTTATATCATGTATTCAATTAATTTGATTCTGAATATAAATATTATCGGCTAAACCCCCTCTTTTCAGGGTTAAAGCCAAGAACATGATTACTATTATTTTAGATTAATTTCAATTAATTTTGCTTATCATATTTGGTTACCTGTTTATTTTCGTTTTAGTTATTTTAAGGATTAGCTACCCTTAGAATATATTTATTATCGACCTTTTGATCTCGGGAGAGGGAATAGGGAGATAGAACATGAGAATAAACAAAGTATTGATTTTTATTCTTTTATAAAATAAAGAATTAAACTTAGCATCTAGGACAGGGATGTACTTAGATGTCTTACTTGATTCAAACGAGGATGATAACTTTAATTCAGTTAATTAGATTATTACATCCCCACTCAATGATGTAGTTGTAATGTTCATATTAGGTAAAAGATTAGAGGTTGGGAAACCATGATCATGCAATTAACCCTACGAATCAACGACCAAGATATACAAATTAACGAATGAAATTCAATAACATAGTATGATTGTTCGAAGTGCTTTAACCCTGGGTTTTAATCCATTTATTGTCCCAAGACTTTTGTTTTTACACATTATTTATTTTATTTTTTAATTTACAATTCTAAAACTTTATTTGCTACTCTCTTCAATTGGTTAAACTAGAATTAGATAGTCGGTGAATGCAAGTTCCTGAGAGATCGATACTTGGGATTCCTTGAAGCCACTTAACTGCTTGATAAGACCACGTGCACTTGTGAATGTGCTTGGGCGCTGTCAAGTTTTTAGCGTTGTTGCCGCGGACTTGTAATTAGGCCACTATCTTATTTTTAATTTTTTTATATTGAGTTGTAAATAGTTTTTATTTTTTTATTCTCTTTTTATTTTTATTTATTTCTCTTTTTATCACACTTTTTGATATGTCAGCCTGGGATAGATAGTTTTCAAGTGATGACAATTCTTGTTGTTTTTGTGGGCGACCACATCAAACAGCTTATTGTCCAGATTTTGATGAAAGTGCGTGGATGGGACCTTAACAATGTGATGCAGATGCTATTCTATCTGTGGAGCAGACTGCAGCTTCGTGTTTGGTTTGTGGTCAAAGTGGTCATACTCCAACTATGTGTATTATCAATCCCGATTCAGAATTGTTTGTGGGCTATGCTAAAAGGCAAAATTATATAAACTACTACAATCGAACGGGGATGAATCAGTCATAAATTCTATCATGGACCAACCAGTAGCAGTTTCAGCAACAACAACTAAACATGCAACAACTCAAATGAGTAAAATGGAAGAGATGCTGAAACAAATTTTAGCGTCTCAAGTACAATTCCTGGCAGACATGAAGCACTATTGGGAGACTGTAGAGCAATTGGATATGCAGAGTTGACTCCCCAACTAGTTGCAGACAAAGTTGCTGATAATTCGAGGAAGTCTGAGTACTCAAAAACTAAAGTTGTTGAACAGGTTGAGGAGTTACCACTGCCACCATGTCTACAGTGGATAAGAAAAGAAAAGTATGAGAAGGGCATTAGCCAATTTGTGGAGCAAACACAAGAATCGCAGCCACTCGATTATCATCTTTGTCTTGAGACTGAAATTGAGAAGGTGAATAAAAGTGAGTATGTAGTAGATAGTGTAAATTTTGAAGTAGGATTGGTTGGGCCTCATTCAAAGCACTTTTCTATATTATATTTCGATGATAACTTGTCTGTGGAATCATTTAAAATAGTATAAGAGCGTGAAGATGAGAAACAAAAATTCTATATTCTTGATTTTACCCCGGATAAGCAATATAAAAACACACCTCACTTTAAGGTCAAGTGGTTTACCATGCACATTCTATTATTCGATTCCGTAATTTCTGTACCACCTCCTAATGAGCAAGGCAAAAATATGGATGTGAAGTTGGGGGTGAAATTCATATCCTCAAGGTGGAGGAAAAGTTTAATTGGGTCGAGCTGCGATACTAAATTAGGCGCTTCTTGGGAGGCAACCCAAGCTAAGGTATGTTTTTTTTAAAGTTTTTTTTTAGTTTTTGTTTTTGGTTGAGTCACAGGTTAATGGAAAGTCTGAGTACCATAAACTTGAGCTTGAAGCATGGCAAAGAACGAGTGTGGGGTTTCCGCGGATCTCCTTTATGTGTTAAGATGCTACTAGCTAGGCCTAGAGGCCTCAGGGAGTATTTCTATCTCTTACTTTTAAATTCACTTTGGGGACAAAGTAGATTTTTAAGTGTGGGGTGGGAAAATTCCCAAATTTTGTCTCAATTTAAAAAATTTTAGGTTAGGAATAAGTAAGATATTCTGGTTGGTGCCATTTTTTATTGCATGGTGCAAGTGGTTTGTTTGAAAAAAAAAAAGCATGTTGAATAAGTGAAGTGTTATTTTTAAAACTCTTAGGCTCAAGTTTGTGACTCTTGTTTGTTGGCTTAATTTTGAATTTATGTTATTGTTTGGTTGGGAGTCTATGATGATCTTATTGAGTTGAGCATGTGCCATGTGTGTGTGGGGTATTTGTATATTCCTTGTTGTATGTAATGTCTAGGACTTGTCCGGCGTGTGTGTAAAGAGAAATAAAGAGTGTGAGTTTAGGAGATGATATAGGCATTTCTTTGATAGCCTTGTTTTATACCTTCTATTTATCCTACCATTGTGCATTATCCTAGTTAACCCTCATTGAGCCTTTAGCTTTTTCTTTGGCAACATCATAAGTAGCCTAATTCCTTCTTTGATAGACTATAATTTGATCCAAAAACCTCCTAAGTGCTTTAATGAAAAAATAATTTAGTAAGGAGTTTGAGAAATAAGAAGAAAAAAGTGAATTTGATACCCCAAGGTAAAAGTTATTGGCGATGATAATTGATATGTGGTGGATAATTGTGATATAATTTATGCTATAAATATTGCCATGATTGTGAAAAAGAAAAAAACTATGCGTCCACTATGTGTTTGAGAAAATACTTAAAAGAGATGGGGCAGAAATAAAAGGTATGGGTGAATGAAAAAATGTAATTTAGTTGTTGAAGATTGGTTTTAAATATATAATGTAGTGTATTAAAGTGCTTAGAGAGGTTAGTCACTATTCCAAAATATTTCCTACCCGTCTCTTAGCTTATATTACAACCCAAAAAAGTCCTAATTGATCCTAAGTTCATCATTCCGCTATTAGTGGAGCATTACACTAAGGGAAAGCCTATGGTTCATTGTGCGTAACTTGTGAATTCTTTGTGAGAGTGAGTGTAATTTGATTCTTGTACCCATCATGTTATAAATTGTTTAATTATGAGTGATTATGGGTAACTCTCTTATTGTGAGGGGCACATGTTTGACGAATGTGGGTGATTTGTATGATGTCCTTGATTGAGCAATATGCATGAGTTTGTCATTTAGGTGAGTCAATTCTTGAGGCTAGGATGTTTTGGAGTAATGTTCATGAGCTTTCAATTGTGTTTGTAACGTGTTTTGTGAAACTTGCATTCCGTGTAGTCATTGTAGTACTAGCTTGAGTGTCTTGCATTTAGTAGAAGTGTAGCATCACCTCAGATTTTTATGCTTAGAGTAAAGAGTTATTTGAGGACGAACAAGGATTTAAGTGTGGGGTGATGATCTGAGGTGGTTTTATACACTTTTGTATCATTATTCTAGCTTATTTCACCTTGTTTTTAGAGAAATTCGTGTGCTAAACATGTTCATATTGATATAAATAAGCATTTAAGTGTCCAAGAGTGTGATTAGAATGTCCCAAAGTATTTTTCAAACAAGTTGTGCTTAATTGAGTCATTTAAAGTTCAACCCGGAAAATTAGTTTTACTAGCTTAAGCTAGGTGTATGTCTAGTTGATCTCGGTGGATTCTGATGTGTTTAATTTGTTCCAAATATTTTAAATGTATAATTATGAGTGGAATAACTTGTTTGTAATGTGCAAAGCTCAATTTGATTAAGCTAAGAGTCGGAATAATAAGTGGAAGATCATTGCGAATTAGTCTTATCTTAGCTCTTATTTTGATTTGTCGTTAAGAATATTATGTTGTTTTGATCTTTAATATGTGGTGTATGATATTGTAGGAGGTTTTGTGAACTAAATATGGTGATATGTTGATGATTTAAAAGACGAAAATTCATTAAAAGTACACTACAAAAGGCATAAGCAAGAAATAGAACGATCAGCACTTAACCAAAATTTTAAAAGCAAACTCCAATGAATCCACGTAAAGTCGACACGTCGCATCGACATTCCCAGTGCTGCCAGTTCATTGATGCGTCACGTCGCTAATTATGCATGGCAAATTTAAAGTTGCCGACACAGTGAAAGGACTTTGTCCTATTTTCAATTTAATTGACACTTCATGCATTTTAAGGAAAAGAAAGAGGGAATCTTAGTTGGAAATTTTCTTGGAGCACGTGCCAAATTCCAAATCACATAATAAGTGGGAATATGATTATGGACAGCTGATCACAACTGAGGATACTTGGACATTATTAATTATAAGAGGGACACGTTATTGGACAAAGGGGAATTCGGTGGACACTGTTTTGGAGAAAAAAATACGAGGCTGCTACACGATCTATTAGGTTTTAATTATTTTATTTAATCTTTCATTTTTTATATTATGTATTCAATTAATTGAATTGTGATTATGAATATTATCGGCTAAATCCCCTCTCTCTGAGGTTAAAGTCAAGAACATGATTGCTATTATTTTAGATTAAATTCGATTAATTTTACTTATCATATTTGATTGCCTGTTTATTCTTGTTCTAATTATTTTAAGGATTAGCTACCCGTAGAATATATTTATTGTCGACCTTTTAATCTCGGAAGAGGGAATAGAGAGATAGAACATGGTAATAAATAAAGTATTGATTTTTATTCTTTTATAAAATAAAGAATTAAACTTAGCGTCTAGGACAAGAATGTACTTAGGTGCCTTACTTGATTCAAACATAGGATGATAGCTTTAATTCACTTACTTGGATTATTACATTCCCGCTCAACGATGTAGTTGTAATGTCCATATTAGGTAAAAGATTAGAGGTAGGGAAACCATGATCATGTAATTAACCCTACGAATCAATGACCAAGATATGCAAATTAACAAATGAAATTCAATAACATAGTATGATTGTTCAAAGTGCTTTAACCCTGGGTTTTAATCCATTGATTGTCCCAAGACTTTTGTTTTTACGCATTATTTTTTTATTTTTTTATTTACAATTCTAAAACTCTATTTGCTACTCTTCTCAATTGGTTAAACTAGAATTAAATAGTCGGGGAACGCAAGTCCCTGAGATATCAATACATGGGCTTCCTTGAAGCATTTTACTACTTAATAAGACCACATACACTTGCGTGTGTGCTTGGGCACTGCCAATAATCTAACTAGGTTAGGGTCGAACCCATAGGGAAGACTTGGATATATATCACTAGTTTGTTGAACTCAACGGGCTGAACAGAAAGTAAATGGGGGTTTGTAGTAACAGTTTCAAATAAGTAACAACATGTAACTTTGGTTGTAAAAAGTTGGAGACGAACACTAGAGTTGTGTTCCCCCAGGCTTCTCAAATCCGTAGATTTATCGTTCTTTGCTGAACCAACCTAGTACCTTGCATACAGAATTTGATAAGTTATGTACCCTTAACAATCTTATGGAATCACTGACGGATTTCATCCTTTACCTTTTGAGTCTCGAGATGTCGCATTACTAACCCACATCCTAGATCCCAGTTAACTATTACCTTTTGAGTCTCAAGTAGTAGATGATAGTTAACCATCTTACATAGATAATACTGATTAGCTTGGATAGATAGTTAATCTTCAAATTACTGTTGTAATTATCTTTTACTAGTCACTACTTTTCTTTTAGAGTAAGTAGCAATAATCTAGGAGGGATCCTCACATTTGCAACCGTTAGAACATCTGTCAAACCGAAGATAATACAATACATGCACGGATGCTAGTTTAGAACAACTTAGCACTTCTCCTACTTTATCAATATGCTAGGATTTCCACAACCCTAGCTAAGGGTTTTAGCCGCTCATGATTGTGAAACGATCAACAGAATTTGTGATTGAAGCCATTCATATAATATCACAAGTATAATTAAATAAAACTTAAAGTTTGAAATGAATTATCAACCAAAATCATACAAAATCAATCCCATGATCAACGTTGAGTCTTGGAATCAAAATATATGTTTGTAAATGTTAAGAGTCTATAACCTAACTACAAAACGTCAAAAGGGTATATATAGGATACAAAGAAACCCTAAAAATCAAATCCCAAATAAAAAAGAAAAATATAGGTCGGTGGCCACTTACTTAGGCCACATACGGACCGTATGTACCACATATGGACTGTATATAGACCTAGGTAAGTGCCATAACTTTTGTGTAGATCTTACAACTTTTTGGACTTTGGACTTTTGTAATATACCATGGTCACATACGGACCGTATGTGCTACTTACGGATTGTATGTGCCCTCAGTAAGTTACAAATTCTTCTTTTCCTGTTTCTAAGCCTCTAGACTTCAAACTGACACATATTTTGATAACTTACGCCCGGTAAGTGGCACATACCCCCAGAATTTCCTCAGTAAGTAGCCAAAAACTTCAATTTTTATCTTTTTTGTCAGTTTAGCATCCAAAACCCAATTTCCTGGAAAACAAACCTAAAACACATCATATTTCACAAAACAACCTAAGAAACTTACATATTTTCATAGTTTTAAGCGTCTAAAGTGCTATAAATCCATAGCACATCAACACCCTCAATTTAGAATATTTGCATGTCCTCACATAACACAACAAATCAAAAAAAAAATTACGACGCTTAATTAGGAGAATCTAAGATATCTAAGGCAGTCAATCATCGCTGTAAGCTCAAACACATTACCCCCTCCTATATAAATATGTCAAAACTAACTGTGTATAAAAATGAAGCACAACAATGTGACATAATGGGATCAATATATGGCAATTACACTAGTAACAGACAAATAAGCATATATGCAAGTTACACTACCTAGACAAGTAAATAGCTAGCAATACAACCTATGTGCCCTCATAATAATGAAGTCCCACTCACTCATATGAAATAAGTATGTTAATAAGGGACAGTCAAGAGACACTCACACTCAAAAGAGAAGTTCTATCAATGCGCGCCAAAACCATAGGCTTGCCCTTATTTTCTTTAACTTAGTTTTCAGACAGTCAAGTTAGAATCACTATAGGTCTTTATTTGGCTTGTAATGTAGGCTTGGGGTTGGTATGGTACATATGGATATATCAAGTAACTAAGCCTCCTTGGCACTACACTAACTTTAGGGTCCACACTTAAACTAATTTCCTTTTATTCCACCTTTATTTCTCCCTTTTATTCTTTTATGCACGTTCAGGTTAGGTGTGGTTTCTTTTATTCATTCTCTCTTTTTCATATTTTTTTCTTTTCTTTTTCTTTTTCTTTTGCTACCACACCCAGCCTTATTAGTTTTTCTCTTAATTTACCTTTATTTATACCCACTCTATATTATCCACCCTTAAGATAGCCACTCTTAACTTAGGTGATTTTCCTGATTTGAGGTGCATAATATCCAAGGAGGACCAGGGTCAAAACAGGTTTATTGCAACACAAATAGGAATGAGGGTCCATATGTGCCCACAGTATGTTGGTCTAAAATTTTGGCCAAGTTCCCTGCTTTCTAGACTTTGTATTCTGACACTTACTTTGTTACTTATGAGGTCGTAAGTGGTATTTATGACCCTGCAAGTAAGTTTGTTGGTTAAAGTCCAGAAATTCCCCAAAAAATCCTCAAAATTCCATTTTTTCAATTAATGCACAACTTACGTATCCCACGTGGGACTTATGACCTTGCTGAATTGGTCACCAAGCCCCCTTACCTGGAAAATTATGAATCAAGCCATTTTTACCGCATTCTAGGCCTGTCCTTATTCTATTTTACCTACAAAAAAGAAAAATAGATGTGAAAACTAAAATAGTGGGTTACCTCCCACCCAGAGCTTGATTTAACGTCGTGGCATGACGTGGCAATATTGGTTACTCATACTTCACCATCAAGCCCATGGGTTGCCTCCCATACAGTGGTTTATTTAACGTTGCAGCACAACATGGGTACCTTGACTACTCAGCGTCAAAGTACCCAAAGGAATACGCTTCGGGGTCAGCAATACAATGGATCACCAACATAACCCTTATATCGGCAGACTGCTTCACATTCATCAGACTTTAAAAGTGACCTCTTCATTATTGACTCTAAACCTGAGCACTTCCTTTTTTATGTCAACCATATTTGTACCTATGGCCATGAAAGGTCTACCCAATATGATGGGCATCTCAAAGTCAACCTCATAATCCAAAATGAAAAAATCAGTTGGAAAGATGAAGTTATCAACTTTTACCAATACATCAAACGAAATTCCTATGAGTTTCTTTATAGTGCGGTATACCATTAACAACTGCATAGTAGTCGGCTCTAGAGGAATTAAGCCTAATTTTTTTAATATGGTCGATGGAATCTAATTAATGTTATCTCCTAGGTCACATAAGGCTCTGTGAATCTGGATATGACAATAGTACATGGGATCATGAACACACAGGGAGCACTCCTTTTCTAGGCTAGAACTTAGAGGTGGCTGCACTGCAATGGTGCAATCCACCAATGTCCTCAAAACTAGTAGTCCGTTTCTTTGTCACTAATTCTTGTATGAACTTGGCATATCCAGGCATATGCTCCAATGCCTCAAGGAAATAGATGTCCAAGATCAGATCTTTCAGCATCTCAATAATCTTTTTAAACTTCTCTTCCTCTTTTTTTCTGCTTCATTTGTTAAGGAAAAGGTAGGGGCAGTCGTGGAATTTAATTTACTATGGGCTCATCGACCCTGCCCTTACCTTTATCCTTACTAACACTAGTATTAACACATGTCGTCTTGTCAGATCCCATGAAAAGTGTTTCGTCTACCCCAATACTAGCATTCTTTGGCACCTCACCAGTAGGTAACAGGGTATCCACAGTAGATAAACTACTCTGAGTAGTGATAGCAAGATAGTGACCATCATTTTTAGGGTTCTAGACCGTGTTACTCGAAAGGGTACCTAACTGTCTCTGATTCAACGTAGTTGACATCTACCCGAACTGGTTCTCTAACTACTTAATAGCAGTCACATGAGACTCAACCTTTTGGATCAAACCAGAAATATCAATCTTGATCTCCTTAACACTAGCCTCCTGACTTTCTTACCTGTTTACCAGTTTGGTCAACGTCACCTTCATCCTTGATTCTATATCACGACTGCCCGACCTAATATACTTGTCTCCCTTCTCCTTGTGGTCATATTTTTCTCTCCAGTCACTATCACACTCCCTACTGCAATCTCTTATCTATCGCCATAGTAGTTCTGACCTTGGTTTTCTTTCCCTCTGGCTCAAAAACCTGCCAAATCACGATCAAGATACTTAGTCTCCTCCTCTAAGATAGACTAATAAGCTTTGGAAGTTGAAGCCTATAAACCTACTACATTTACCTTTTCGATACTCATAGCTGCAAACTGCTTAGTTAGCAACCCAATATTATTCCTCAGTTATGCTACAAACTCATCAACTAATCTCTGGTCGCTGAAAGCTCTAATGGAATAAGTGCCAGCACTCCTCTCAGCCCCTTGAGTATGCCACCCTTGGTTAGTGAGAGATATTTGATCTAGAACCTCAGAAGCTTTCCCAGCGTAATCTCATAAATGTTTCTCCGCTGATTATATCTGCCATGGCTTGGGAACTGATGTTTAGGGCTCTATAGAATAACTCCAGTAAGCTTGTCCTTGAATTATGATGGTTGGGTACCATACTCAGTTTATTCTTAAACCAAAACCAAGCCTCGTATATCGACTCTAAATAAAGCTGTCTAAAATTGTATATCTCATCTTTAAGCTGCAGCATCCTGGTTGAAGGAAAGAAGCAGTGTAAGAATTGCATGCTCAACTCATTCCCTGTGGTAATAGATCCTCTCGAAAGTTCTCCAGCCATAAAGAAGCTTCTTCAGTCAATAAGAAGAGAAAAAACCTCAATCTAAGTGCCTCCTGGTCTACCACCAGAATAGTATAAGAAGTGCAAATCCCGATAAAGTTTGCAAGGTGCATATTTGCATCACTGTAGCCGAGCCTAAAAATACACCTTTTAAATTAAAAGCTGGATCATGGCAATTGTTGTGTCAAATTTCACATTAGAGGTAGTGTAAGAGGAATAATAGCTCGTGTTTTTGCTAGTTTAACATATCTTATATCCTCTTCACCATATGTCATGACCCAAACCAGGGTCTAGCTGTGAGGGTATCTCAAGTTTACCTAGGACCGGAGACCACCCCTATTACCTCAACCACTAAGCACCTTACATCCCATATCGAATGAATTCTAAATATATAACAAGATAAAAGAATGTCAATTTAAAGACGTTATAATAAGTCTATAACCAAAACCAACCACCAATAACCAAACAACCAACCAATACTACCCATGTCCACAGTAGTCCGACAAAGCCTCTAATCAAAACCAAAGAATATCCAATCGGGACATGCCCCCGATCATAGCCAAAACCAAGACCAAAAGGACTAGTAAAGAAATAAGGAAATCCATAGCATGAAATAGGGTATTATGAAGTATGGAAACTCACCACCTCAGTTTGACTCAAAAGATGTCGACGAATCATATAGTCACTGAGCAGAAAGAGTGGAAGTATGGTCGGTTCCTGCATCGCATAGGTATACAACATCCAAAGACGGTTAGTGGGGTGAATGCTAGCATGTAACTCAAGGATAAAGATAAATTAATGCCATCAATCCAAAAACCAAGTCAGACCAATACGCATAACTATATGCAAATACATACATACATATATATATATATATACACACACACCATGTCGGGATGGGGAACAAGGTTTAGCATGTACTTTAAAAAACTTAACCTGGGTTGTGTATATTTACCATCATAAATCAACCCATGGGCTATATGGATCCAATGTTACCCCCTGAACGAGCCTCAGTGCATGTTAGCCACATGAACCAAAGATACCATAAGTGGTTGGGGATTCCCTTATACCCTTCACCCTCTATGATACATATGTTTATATGTGCACTTGGGGGATTCCCTTGTACCCCACAAGTACTTGGTCATCAAGATCAATCGTCATGTTAGAAAACACGAGTTTTCAGTGTTCGTCCTTCAGACTCACACCTTCATGGTTAGCTATCACAACCCTTTTTATTGCGCAATTAAAACATATAACACATAATCCAACCACCAATTTCAGGAGTCAAACATTAAGGCATTATTAAATGGTATTGTCATACCAACCATAGCTTTCAAGCAATTTTATTAGCCAACACTTAGGGGATTCCTATGTACCCGCGCAGACTCCATTGTTAAAAAATCACTTGGGGGATTCCCGTGTACCCCACAAGATTTTTAAAACTATCCTTAACCAATTGACCATTTATGTTATTCATTAGTTTCAAGAAACAAACCAAACCAAGTAATAATTAATAAACCAAAATCAAGTATGCAAGTGGGTTGAGGTTGTACCAGTTTCCATACAAAACCAATTAATTTGGGGATTCCTTTGTACCCCTATTTCCATCCACCATTCCCCTGCACTCCAATGTATTTACCAACTATCAATTTAAGCGCAATAGTTTCATAGATATCATGGGAAAGCATTTAAACAATTTATATTAAAAACCCTCAACCTATAGTTCAAAACCTAACCTCAATATCTTATAAATAATTCTTTAAATCACATATTTTTACAAAATTGACGATGAGGGAAGAGTAACATGCCTGAAATAACAAGATGTATGGAGAGAAATCACCCTTGAAGGCCCTAATTGCTTAACCTCTTGAAAACCCTAAATGTTTTGGACCTTGAGGATTTGAGAGTGTTTTGAGAAGTTATTTGATTTGTTTCTGAGGGCTAATGATGCCCTAAAGTGGTTATAAGATGTAGGTTTCAAGTTGGGAAAAAGGGGAAATATCCAGAATGCCCTTTACTTAAAAACTGAAAAAGGGTCGCCTTTGATTACGAGTCAACCATCGACCTGTAACCACACTTTATGAATCATCACCAGGAGCCGTAACCAAGATAATGATTAGGACCCTCATACACTATCAACCTTACGACTCAACCAACCCATTCATAATGAGACCCATGACTCATAGGGTCCAGTCGTAGTCAACACAAAACACAAAAGGGTTAAACACTATACATCCTACGATTTCATCCCACGACTCATAACAAGTCCTTACGACTCGTAGTGAGCCACTCGTACTCAAAGCAGGATCATGCCACAAACTTACATGATTTGGTTATGAGTCCTCCTAATGACTCATCACAAGTCTTTACAACTCGTGTCCCCAAGTCGTACTCAGGATAGAAACTCAAACACCATTCACTAGACACCTTACGACTAGGGTCACCTGATCTGTTAAGACATCGTACGACTCATGGGGTCAAGTCATAACCAAGGCAGTAAACTCAAAGCTTAAGAAATTTTTAAGGGCCAAAATCTAGGGTATTTCATCATCATACATCTGAAAGTATTGGAATATTGGGATCACTTAAGCCTGAACACCTCAAACTCTATCTCTATTACCATCGAGTACTTCTCAACGATCAACTACCAGGACTAGCTAACTCTATCTGCTAAGCTAACCTGGACTCCTTAGTCTTCCTTCTCTGGTTAGCTGCTTCTGCTAATATCTACTCTATCTGTCTATCAATAATAATCTATGGGTCACCTGGAGCAGGGGGGACAGCTTGAGCATAATCCTGAACCCCTTCTAAATTTCCTACTCATACTGGTTCTGTCATTGTACGATTAGGTTATAGCATATAGATGCTTAGGGGTTTGTATATACTTTTTCTAACTTTTAAGCTTGAAAGACTTATACTAGTAAGCAGTCTTTCTAGGTTAGGATTTAATGGGAGTAAGGGATTGCCTTGACTTCTGATGTTAGGCTTACATCGGCGTCTACCCATATAAGTACAAAAAAGTAAAGACCTGAAAACTCCAACAAACTTCAATTAATAGTTCACCGTATTTATTGACAACGACACAAAAATTTTGATCAACATCCAAACTAAACCTCCAATTGAGGATAAAGTGGTCGCTGTTAAGTATAATAACCCAACTAGGTTCGGGTCGAACCTAAAGGAAAGACTTGGATGTATATTTCTAGTTTAATGAACTCAACGGGATGAACAGAAAGTAAATGAATGGTTTGTTGTAACAGTGGCGAACAAGTAACACTATGTAACTTTAGTTTTAAATAATTGGAGATGAACATTAGAGTTGTGTTCCCCCTGGATTCTTAAATTCATAGGTTTATCGTGTTTTGTTGAACCAATCTAGTACCTTATGAGCAGAATTTACTAAGTTATGTACCCTCAACTGTCTTTTAGACTCATTGATGGATTTTATCTTTTACCTTTTAAGTCATAGGATGTCGTATTACTAACCCTTGTCCTAGATCCCAGTTAGTTATTACTTTCTGAGTCCCAAGTTATTAGATGATAGTTAACTATCTTACTTAGATAATACTGCTTATCTTGGATCGATAATTAATCTTCAAATTACTATTGTAATTATCTTTTCCTAGTCAATACTCCATTTTTGGAATAAGTAGCAATAATCTAGGTGGGATCCTAACATTTACAACCGCTAAAACATCTATCAAACTGAAGATAACACAATACATGCACCAATACTGGTTTGGAATAACTTACCACTTCCCCTGCTTCATCAATATGATAGGGTTCTCATAACCCTAGCTAATAATTTTAGCTACTCGTGCTTGCGAAACAATCAACGAAATTCATGATTGAAGCCATTCACATAATATCACAAGTATAATTGAATAAAACTCAAAGTCTAAAACTAAATTATCAACGAAAATCAATACAAAAACAATCCCAAGATCAAAGTTGAGTCTTGGAATCAAAATATATGTTTGTGAATGTTAAGAGTGTGTAACCTACCTACAAAACGTCAAAAGGGTATATATAGGATACAAAGAAATCCTAAAAATTAAATCCCAAATGAAAAAGGAAAATATAGGTCGGTGGCAACTTACTTAGGCCACATACAAACTGTGTGTACCACATACGAACCGTATGTAGACCTAGGTAAGTTCTAGAATTTCTGTGTAAATCCTGCAACTCTCTAGACTTGGACTTCTGTAATATACCTTGGTTACATATAGAATGTATGTGCTACATATGGAATGTATATGCTACATACGGACTGTATGTGCCCTCAGTAAGTTACAAAGTACTCTTTTTCCTACTTTTGAGCCTCTGGCTTCAAGTTCTGACACATACTTTGATCACCTACGCCTGGTAAGTGGCACATACGCCCAGAATTGCCTCGATAAGAAGCCAAAAAGTTTAGTTTTTATCTTTTTCTTTAGTTTATCATCCAAAACCTCATTTCCTACAAAACATACCCAAAACACATCATATCTCACAAATCAACCTAAGAAACTTGCATCTTTTATTAGGTTTAAGCATCGAAAGTGCTATAAATACATAGGACATCATGGTTCAAGTGCCATAATGGTATAATATGATATATTATAATAATAGATCGGGTACCATATCGATATAATATAATATAATATGATATGATAATGGGACAAGTACCATACTGGTATGTTATAATGTGATGAGGATAAAGAGTATGGTAAAAGATGATGAGCATATCTTGCATACCTGTATTTATTCATATGTATTGAGTGTCATTTGATGAATATATATGATAATGAATTATTAATGAAAATAATTAAGTATGAAAGCCCATAAATAAATTTGTGACTGTTATTATATGATGATATATGATGTGTTGTTTGATTAATATCATTGATTATAAATCTTGTTATGATCACTTTTATACTTGTTCTATTTTCTTACTTATATTGTTAAGTTAGTCGACCTATGATGCTTACCAGTACTTGTTGATGTAACGATGCTACTTGTACTTTTCTTTTTTATTGAGTGTGAAACATATCTAGTGATTGACATGTGACCTCGACTCTAAGTAGTGATCCAGTCCAAATTTTGATAATAAGCACCATATCCGGGAAACCTTTAGATCTTTTATGATGTTATGTCCTTTGATCCAGGACTAAGATAATTTCCTCTTTAATTGTATTTTTGGATATTCGTATTAGTTTTAGACTTAATTGTTCTTTTTAGATATTCTTGTATGGTGACTTTAGGTCCTGAGGAGTTGTAATAAATAGATGTTTTCACACTCTATTACATTTTATGAATGATGATGTTTTGAATAATTAATAGTGATTGAATGATTCATTTTTAGAATTTGTTGAAAAATGCATAACTTAGTACCATAATAAAAAAAAAATGACACTTAAGTAAGTAAAAGTGAGAATATTATGGTTCTCCTGCCATAGATTAGGGCAGGTACCAATCATGACTGATTGGATCGGGATATATGGGCTCCTTGATTTGATGAATCATAGTATCGAAGAAGGATGGTCACTATAAGTCCTATCTTTGTGAGATACTGAGTTGTAAAATGTGTATACACTTGTGTTGGATATGATACTTGGTTTATCTTTCTTCATTTGGTTCTTTTCATGACTTTCATTCATATGCATCACCTGTCACAGTGTGATTGTTTGGCACTTATATTTGTCAGTCTTATAAGAGTTGAACAGGTATAAATTATAGTTGTTGTTGATGAGTGATTATTTGTACCTTACGAACTTATGGGGGTCCAGTTAGGTTATTGATTATTTTAACTAGATGAATGCATTATTGTTGGTTTTTATTCTGTGGTTTATGAAAGTTGGTTATGGATTAGTACCCTAGGTTATAGGTGCATTTTCGAGTTCTTTTGCTCCATATTATGCTAAGATTTAATATTATTAGAGTACTTTATGATTGTTCACATTTCTGTTAGAAACCATAGTTATGCTAGAGTTAACTTTTTTCTTAATTATAACGCCCCGAATCTGGTACCTGGAACGCTACACGGTGCTCATGACCTCGAAGAACCACAAACAAACCCATGACTGATATTTGTACCTATATACTGCATAATATACTAAATAATGCAGAAATATGAACTGAAAGTCCATAAGGTTCAACACTAAGATATAATATCTAATAAAAATATAACATCTGGGTGGGGTATGAAATACCCAAAACAACGAAAATAAATTGTCTGAAACATATTGTAGTCTGAAAAGCCTCTAAATTATGACTGAATTGCCTGAATAAGAAGTTGATAGGACATGTCCCTAACTAACTCCAACTAATAAATAAATTAATGAGGTAATAAAGTAATGATCATGTCTTCAAAAGATGAGGACTCACTGCTAACTCTGACTGCAGAGACTAGAATCTACTGATGCTCTGGAGCTCGTGTCTCTGAACCTATGGTATAAGACACCATAGCGCAAATGTGTCAGTACTTTGAATGTACTGGTATGCATGTGAGGTAGGCTGAATGCATGGGGTTTATATGCATAAAAAATACTGACTAACTAACTAATATAAACGTGAGAATGCATGTATGAATACATAGTAAGTATAACTGAGATCCTGATAACATGAATTTACTGAAACTAACATGACTGGTAACTGAGTTTTGATGACTGATATAACTGATAACATGAGTGACTATATCTAATAGTCCTGAATTTGATGGAACTAGTTGGGTTTTGTATTATTCTAAGTTGACTATATCTGACAGTCCTGAATTCTGTAGAACTATCTGAGTTCTATTACTGAGACTGAATGACTGTATCTGACAGTCCTAATTTATGTAGCTGAAACTGTAGGAAGTAGTTATCTAACCTACATGCCCCAAATAACGCATTATAGTTGAGTTGGGGTCCAATCTGTAACCCCAATTGGAAAGGTATCAATATCGCACCACCGGTAAGGACAAGCTGTGAGTGACCCTCATCTAACAATGTCCCCAAAAGAGAATGGTGGGGCCCTCATTTGACAGTACTTATCCACCTCATCAACCCTTATCTGACAGTGTTGATGCCTCAACCTCTGTTGGCTACATATTTTTGGAACGCAAGGATGGCTTCTGAGAATCACGCCCTCATCTGACAATGTGTGTACCCATCATTGGGTTCACTCGGTGCTAATTTCTACTCCTATCTGAATATACATTGTACATGAATTACTGAATTGAATTGGACTGATTTAACTGAGTTCTGTTGACTAACAGAATATTACTAAGATTTCTGTATTACTGAGCTTTCTGAGATTACTGGATTTCTGAGTTTTCCTGAGTCACATGACTAACTGAATTCTACTGAACATGGCTTGACTGAGGATATTGTGAAAACATGACACTGGCTTTAGGTACACAGTTAAATTGTCGGGTACAAGTACCCCCAGGACTCGATGGAAAAAAACTGACAAAGCATGACTTTCTTGAATACATGACCAACATCACAATCCATAATTCATTTATTGAGGCATTTCATCAAATATGTGATATGCATAAACTTGTACATACATGAGGATTGCATAATATCATACTAGTTGGTATCTTTTTCTTCACATAGGCATTTAATGAAACACATGGTAAGCATAGTATGTGTAGACAACATTATACAACAAATAAACATCATGATTCAACTCTAATTTCATCATCCAAGGGTTTAAATATAGGTTCACATGAATCTACACCTATACTAATCAATTCCACATAAAATTTAACACCCAACATGGATTAGAATTCAATTGGTCATTATCAACATGAACAAAATCAAATCCAACATGAAATTCATAAAGAAATCCATACACTTGAACTTTGAAAAGAGATTCTTGGGCTTCTTGGATGAAAGGAGTCCATGAATAAAAACTATGCATACCTGGTAGTGAGTTTCTTAAAGTTCTTAAACTTGAAGAATTTGAATCTCTTGGTTCTTGAAGAAGATTTGGATTTTGTTACCTAAGGATTGCTCTTAGGGAGAAAACCCTAATTTTTTATGTTGTGGAAGAATAATGAATTTTTTGGAGCCTTGGTCGGATATTACTAGGTATATAAATGGGTGGTAAAAGACCAAAAAGCCTCTTTAAAAATGACTTAAAAATAACTTAACGGGATGTGCGACGGTGGTGCGATGGTCCATCGCTAGTTTGACGGTCAGTTATTTCAACCGTCGCACGTGGACCAAGAAAAGGACTCACTGTTTAAGTAGTAATGGCTTAGGTGACGGTCCATCGTAAGTTCGATGGTCCATCAACCATTCCATTGCAACTTATCCAGAAGGTTGCCTCACTACTTTGGCTGAGACGGTCTAGTCGACGGTCCATTACTAGATCGACGGTCCGTCAACCTGGCCGTCGCACCTGGGCGATTCTGACAGCTCTCGGTAAAACGTCCATAACTTTTCACTCCGATACCGAATTTAGATAAAATTGGTATCGTTGGAAAGCTAATTCAATTTCTCACATGATAAAAAGTGAAAACTTTAAAAATTCCACGTGTACAAAAGTGGATTCGTCTTTCAAAGAAAGCTTCTAACATTCTTGGGACAATTTCAAGCTAGGAAAAAGTACGGGGTATTACAATATCTCCCACTTGAGAACATTCATCCTCGAATGAGACAAAGTGAGAGGGGAGAATATAAACTGATGTACATACTGAACATGAACAATTAGAACATGATCTCATGACTGATAACTAAATATATCATACTGACCATGCATATCTGATGCATGTATAACTGATTCATGACTGCATGTTAAGTGTTCTGATGAACCAGGGTTCTCACAATAAGAATGCATGTCTGATGCATGATTATATAACTAAACTGGTACATGAATGCATGACTGAATGTGCAATGGTATTTAATACCAAGTTTGAGATGAAATTCTGAACATGAACTGTATACCAAGCTTGTAACTGAAGTCTAAACATGAAACTGAAAAACTTAAGGAGAACTATTACCATGAGATTGATTTGAGTTGGCGAAGAAGAGGTGAGGATACTTGGTTCGCATATCTGCTTTTTCTTCCCAAGTAGCTCCCTCAACGGACTAATTTCACCTAAGAACTTTGACTATAGAGACTTCTTTGTTCCTCAGTCTATGAGTCTGATAGTCTAGGATTTCGACTGGAATCTCTTCATAAGAGAGGCTGTTCTGAACATCTATGCTATGAATAGGGACTACAATTGCTGGATCACCTATGCACTTCTTTAGCAAAGAGATATGGAATACCGGATGAACAGAGGCTAAATCTGAAGGAAATTCGAGCTCATAAGCTACCTTGCCAAAGCGACTGAGAATTTTGAAGGGACTGACATATCGGGGACTGAGCTTTCCCTTCTTGTCGAACCTCTTTACTCCCTTAATGGGAGAGATCTTTAGATAGATATAATCACCAATATCGAACTCAAGATCCTTTCTACGAACATCTGCATAAGACTTCTGTCAGCTCTAGGTAGCCCACAGTTTTTCTCTGATCAACTGGACTTTTTCTAAGGCATCAAATACTAAGTCAAGCCCTATAACTGAGGCGTCACTAACTTCGAACCAACCAACTGGAGATCATAATTTCCTACCATAGAGAGCTTCGAATGGAGCCATCCAAATACTGGAATGATAGTTATTATTGTATGCAAACTCAATCAAAGGCAAGTGGTCATCCCAACTACCCTTGAAATCAATTGCACACGCCCTTAGCATATCTTCTAGGGTCTGAATGGTTTTTTTTCTTGACCATCTGTCATAGGATGAAAGGATGTACTAAGATGAACTTGGGTACCAAGACCCATTTGGAACTCTTTCCAGAAATAAGAGGTAAAATGGGTACCTCTGTCTAAGATAATGGATAATGAAACACCATGCAATCTGACCAACTCTCTGATGTAGAGTTTAGCGTAATCCTCATCTGAATAAGAGGTATGGACTAAAAGAAAATAAGACGATTTGGTCATCCTGTCTATAATGACCCAAACTGAATCATGCTGGCGATGAATACTAGGCAAACCCATCACGAAGTCCGTATTCACTTCTTCCCACTTTAAAGTAGGAATACTGAACTCCTGTATGGATCCACTAGGCTTCTGATGCTCAATCTTAACCTGTTTACATGTAGAGCACTTAGCCACAAACTTGATACGCCCAAATTACAACTCTCATCAGAAAGTGCAAGCGGTCGTTGTCAAATATAGAACCCAACTGGGTTGGGTGTCGAATCCCACAGGGAATACTATGATCACTAAGTATTGCGATTATTATTAGACTGTTGATCGAAGGTTCCAAAGTAAAAGGGGGTTTCAGTTTAAGTGCACAATAATATTATCAGTGTAACAATGAGATGATATATGTAATAGTATTTTATTGCAGAGAAAGACAAGTTAGGGTTATGTCCACCTTGTAGCTTTTACTTCTCTATTAACTATAAGTATTAAGGATTTATACATGCATGCACTTATAGAGAGATGTATTTGATTTCTAAATCCAAGTGTTTCTCAACCATCAAGGATTACTTCACTTTAGTTCTCTTGATTTCAAAGTGTACAACCAATCATACGAACTCTCCAAGTCATCAATCCTATTAAGGCATTAACGTGTAAAATAGAGGTTGGAAACCCTATTTTCTTTTCACTACTCTCTTTTCCAAACATTAACTTTTCTATCGAACAAGTTATTGCTATAATGGCACATTCCCTATGTTTGCAACCATGAGAATTCAATAATAACGAAGAGAGCAATGATATAAGTGGATCAACACATCATAAATTCAAAAAACCATAGCAATAGAGAGTATACTACAAGGTTTCCATAACCCTAACAAATAAGCTTAGATACTCATAAACCAAAAGGAAATAACCATAGGAATGTTCATCATACCCAAAACTAGAGGATGATCTTCGTGTCCACACAATAGAGAAATCAAGAGGAGAAAACGTTTTTTCTCTTCTCTCACCCTCAGCTAAACTGTTTCTCTTCCTTTTCCGAAAATAATACAAAATAATGAATGAATCCTAAAAATTCAGCCATCAGCCTTTTAATAACATCCTTCTCTAATAAATTGCTACTGAGTCCTGAACTATTTAAAAATATTGAGTTTGCCCGGGAAAAAGTTCCCATATATCACATTCAGTCCAAAAGCTGCTTTCCTTTTATGTGAAGTTTCCTCTGCTATCCACAGGTCCCCAAAGTGTCGTAATCTTCCTCATTAGTACCTGAAAAGCATGCTAATCACATAGGTCAGCTCACTTAACTAAAAATAGACTAAAAGTACAAGAATTATGTATTTTATCCTCAAAATTTAGCTAAAACATGGGTAAGTTATGGTGCTTAGACGTATAAATACGCCCAACATCAAAACTCTGCAACATTTTTCTTAATTCCACTCCACCAATAGATTTTTCGCAAGTCGCGGTATATCTTTGTGGCCCCTGGATGAATAGATTAATGCGCACCATGCGCTTCTGCAAGAATTCACTGCCTTAAATCATCTACACATGGAACACACAGACGACCCTAACAATACAGAACACCATCTCCTCCTTGGGAGAAAACCTCTACTTTCTAATCCTTGACTGACTCTTTCAACTTGACCAATCTGGGATCTCTATCTTGATTTTCTTTCACCTCAGAAACTAGAGATGATTCTGAACTACTCTGAACCCATACATACCCTCTTCTGAATCAACTAAGCGAACGCCTAGTCTGGAAAGCTGATGGACTTCCTGAGCTAACTTTTTTTTACTGTCATCATCATGAGCAACACTACCCATAGACAGTCTACTGAGAGTGTCGGCCACTACATTGGCCTTGCCTAGATGATAAAGGACACTCATGTCATAATCTTTCAAGAGCTCTAACTACCTTCTCTGACGAAGATTGAGATCTTTCTGAGAAAATACATATTGAAGGCTCTTATTATCTGTGAACACATCTACATAAACACCGTATAGATAATGCCTCTAAATCTTTAAGGAAAAAACTATGGTTGCTAACTCAAGATCAAGAGTAGGATAATCCTTCTCATGGGGTTTAAGCTGTCTGGAGGCGTAGGCTATGACCTTACCATGCTACATAAGGACACAACCCAAACCTACTCTGGATGCATCACAATACACTACGAAACCATCTGAACCATCTGGAAGAGCTAAGACTGGAGTTAAGGTGAGTCGCGTCTTCAACTCCTGAAAACTCTTCTCGCAAGGATCTGACCACTGAGACTTGACTTTCTTATGAGTTAATCTAGAAATAGGGGATGCAATAGAAGAAAATCCCTCAACAAACCATCTGTAATAGCCAGACAAACCCAAGAAACTCTTGATGTCTGATGGGAGACAGGTCTAGGCCAGTTTCTAACCGCTTCAGTCTTTTGAGGATCTATTCTAATGCCATCACCGGAAATAATATGACCAAGGAATGCTACTGACCTTAGCTAAAATTTGCACTTACTGGATTTACCGAACAACTGAAGATCTTTGAAAGTCTGAAGTACGATGCTAAGATAGTTTGCATGATCACGCTCACTGCGGGAATAGACCAGAATATCATCTATGAAGACTATGACAAACATGTCCAAGTGCTGCTTGAACACACGGTTCATCAGGTCCATGAAAGTTGTTGGATAATTAGTAAGACCAAAGGACATAACCAAAAACTCAAAGTGACCATACCGAGTATGAAAAGCTATTTTTGAAATGTCACATTCTCTAACTCTGATCTGATGATAGCCGGATCTGACGTCTATCTTAGAGAAATAACTGGAACCCTGAAGTTGGTCAAACAAGTCATCAATTCTGGGTAGAGGATACTTGTTCTTGACCCTGACTTTATTGAGCTGATGGTAATTAATACACATTCTGAGAGAACCATCTTTCTTGCACACGAATAAAACTGGTGTACCCTACGGGGATATGCTGGGCCTGATAAATCCCTTATCTAAGAGATCCTTCAACTTCTCTTTCAATTCTATGAGTTCTGTTGGTGCCATTTTGTATGGAGGAAAAGATATAGGTTGAGTATTTGGAAGAACATCAATGCCGAAGTCTATTTTCCTTTCGGGAGAAATTCCTGGAAGATCTTTGGGAAAGACATCTAAATATTCATTCACTACTGGGACTGATTCAAGACTGGGAGTTTCATAAGTAGTGTCCTTAACTTGAACAAGATGATACACACATCCTTTAGATATCATTTTCTGTGCCCGAAGGTGGTAAACAAGCTAACCTCTGAAAGTAGATACACTACCCTTCCACTCTAGGACAGGTTCATTCGAAAACTGAAACTAAACTATTTTGTTTCTGCAGTCGACTGTGGCATAGCTGGAATGAAGTCAATCCAAGCCGAGAATGACATCAAAATTAGTCATCTCTAATTTGACTAAGTCTACTGAAGTGACTTTCTGAAATATCATAAACGGGCAGTTCCTGGATACCCACTGAGCTATGATGGTTTTACCCACTGGGGTAGAAACTAAAAGGGGCTCTGCTAGAATTTCAGGACTGACTTCAAAATCAACTGCTATATAGGGATTAACAAAAGACAAAGAAGCTCCTGGATCTAGCAAAGCGTAAATATGAACATGAAAGATCTGTAACGTACCAGTAACCACATCAGGAGAATTTTCCTAATCTTGACGGGACTGGAAAGCATAAAGTCTATTTCGGAGTTGCCCATTGTAGCGCTGGAGGTGACACCCTACTAGTTTAGGCAACCGAACTGAGCTGAGGAACGGTTCTGCTAAACCTGATAACCTGACTGGGGACAATCTCTGACTTTGTGGCCTGGCTTTCCACATCCAAAATAGACATCGCTACCAGCTCTGCAATTACCCTTTTGGTTCTTACCACAAGTCTGACAAAGGGGATTAGTTCGGGCATTGTTGATACTACCCTGAAACTTTGAGCCTGGCACCCTATCTCTATTACCATCCCTAAACTTCAAAGATGGAGTACTAGCTGAAGAAGGAGCTGGAACTGCTGACTTAGGAAGAAATTGAGAACGGTTTCCTCCTTCTGATTTGGGTTGAGCAAAGTTGAAAATACTTGTCCTTGCTCTCTTATTCTACTTTTCCCTCATCTTAATCTTTTGCTCCTCTATCTGCTAAGCATAAATCATAAGCCTGGCTATGTTCATGTGACTATTCAACATTGCGGACCTGCACTCATTGACCACACTATAATTTACCCCAGAAATGAACTTACTCATCTTAGCCCTGCTATCTGCAACAACATGAGGAGCATATCTAGCTAATTAAGTAAACTTAAAAGAATATTCTTTCACCGTCATGTTGCCTTGCCTAAGGTTGATAAATTCAAATAGTTTAGCTTCTCTCATCTCTAGGGGGAAAAACCTCTCTAAAAATACGGTGATAAACTCCTCCCACTCAATAGGCCTTGCATCATCTGGCCTTTCTGACTTTCACTGCTTGTACCATGTGTGAGCAACATCCTGAAACTGATATGTAGCTAGCTCAGCACTCTCAACAGCTGACACCCCCATAATGTCAGTAACCTTCTTAACCTAATCAATGAATTCCTGAGGGTCCTCATCTGACATAGACCCGAGAAAGGATGGAGGATTCATTCGGGTAAAGTCCCAAATCCTGGCTGTAATTGAATTGGCCACTAGGTTGTCCAGAACTACAGCTGGTCGTTCATTCTGAGCAGAAACTGATTGGGCAAGAATAGTGAATGCAGCTCTGAACTCTGTATGAGAAACATGTTTGCCCAAAGGTACTTCGGGCTGAGGGGCTGACTGATTCCCATTTTTTCTTTTTAGAGGCATGTTTTGTAGAAGAAAGGGAGAAACAGATTAGGCTTAGAGATTGACTTAAGACTATGATCACTGGCATGACATGAATACTGAAAGAAGGAAAACTATTCCTAAAATATCTTATAGCCTCCTTCACATGAATGTGGCGCGCAACACACCCATACACAAGACTCTACTAGATGCAGATTTAAGATATCCTAGGATACTATTGAACCTTAGGCTCTGATACCAAGTTTGTAATGCCCTGAATCTTGTACCCGGAACTCTACACGGTACTCATGACCCCAAAGAACCAAAAGCTAACCCATGACTGATATTTGTACCTATATACTACATAATATGTTGTATAATACGGAAATATGAACTGAAAGGCCATAAGGTTCAACACTGAGATATAATATCTGATAAAAATATAACATCTAGGTGGGGTATAAAATACCCAAAACAACTGAAATAAACTGTCTGAAACATACTGTAGTCTGAAAAACCTCTAAATCATGACTGAACTGTCTAAATAGGGAGTTGATGGGACATGTCCCCAACTAACTCCAACTAATAAATAAATTAATGAGGTAATAAAGTAATGATCATGTCCTCGAAAGATGAGGACTTACTGCTAACTCTGACTTCTGAGACTAAAATTTACTGATGCTCTGGAGCTCGTGCCTCTGAACCTATGGTATAAGACACCATAGCGCAAATGCGTCAGTACTTTTAATGTATTAGTATGCATGTGAGGTAGGCTGAATGTATGGGGTTTATATGCATGAACAATACTGACTAACTGACTAATATAAACGTGAGAATGCATGAATGAATACATAGTAACTATAATTGAGATCGTGATAACATGAATTTACTGATAACTAACATGACTGGTAACTGAGTTCTGATGACTGATATAACTGATAACATGAGTGACTATATCTGACAGTCCTGAATCTGATGGAACTAACTAAGTTTTGTACTGTTTTGAGTTAATTGTATCTGACAGTCCTGAATTTTGTAGAACTATCTGAGTTCTATTACTGAGACTGAATAACTGTATCTGACAGTCCTGATTTTTGTAGCTGAAACTGTGGGAAGTAGTTAACTAACCGACATGCCCCAAATAACGTATTATAGCTGAGTTGGGGTCCAATCTGTAACCCCAAATGGAAGGGTGTCAATACCGCGCCACCGGTAAGGACAAGTTGTGAGTGACCCTCATCTGATAGTGTCCCTAAAAGAGAATGGTGGGGACCTCATCTGACAGTGCTTATCCACCTCATCAAACCTCATCTGTCAGTGTTGATGCCTCAAACTCTGCTGTCTACATAATTTTAGAATGCAAGGATGACTTCTAAGAATCACACCCTCATCTGACAGTGTGTGTTCCCATCCTTGGGTTCACTCGGTGCTAATTTCTACTCCCATCTGAATAGACACTATACATTAATTACTGAACTAAAATAGACTGAGTTAACTGAGTTCCATTGACTGACGGAATATTACTGAGATTTCTGTATTACTGAGTTTTCTGAGATTACTGGGATTTCTGAGTTTTACTGAGTTTTCCTGAGTCACATGATTAACTGAATTCTACTGAATATGGCTTGACTGGGGATATCGTGAAAACATGACATTGGCTCTAGGCACACAGCTAAATTATCGGGTATAAGTACCCCCAGGACTCGATGGAAAGAAACTGACAAAGCATGACTTTCTTGAATACATAACCAACATCACAATCCATAATTCATTTATTAAGGCATTTCATCAAACATGTGATATGCATAAACTTGTACATACATGAGGATTGCATAATATCATACTAGTTGGTATCTTTTTCTTCACATAGGCATTTAATGAAACACATGGTAAGCATAGTATGTGTAGACAACATTATACAATAAATAAACATCATGATTCAACTCTAATTTCATTATCCAAGGGTTTAATCACAGGTTCACATGAATCTACTCCTATACTAATCAATTCCACATAAAATTGATCACCCAACATGAATTAGAATTTAATTGGTCATTATCAACATGAACAAAACCAAACCCAACATGAAATTCATAAAGAAATCCATACACTTGAACTTTGAAAAGAGATTCTTGGGCTTCATGGACGAAAGGAGTCTATGAATGAACACTATGCATACCTGGTAGTGAGTTTCTTAAAGTTCTTGAACTTGAAGAATTTGAATCTCTTAGTTCTTGAAGAAGATTTGGATTTTGTTGCTTAAGGATTGCTCTTAGAGAGAAAACCCTAATTTTGTATGTTGTGGAACAATAATGAATTTTTTGGAGCCTTGGTCGGATATTACTAGGTATATAAACGGGTGGTAAAAGACCAAAAAGCTCCTTTAAAAATAACTTAAAAATAACTGAATGGGATGTGCGACGGTGGGTGCGACGGTCCATCTTTTGTTCGACGATCAGTCATTTCGATCGTCGCATGTGGACCAGGAAAAGGACTCACTGCCTAAGTAGCGATGGCTTGGGCGACAGTCTGCCGCAAGTTTAACGGTTCGTCAACCTGTTCATCGCACCTTATCCAGAAGGTTGCCTCACTGCCTTGGCTGGGACAGTCCGTCACTAGATCGACGGTCCGTCAACCTGGCCATCGCACCTGGGCGATTCTGACAGCTCTCGGTAAAACGTCCATAACCTTTCACTCCGATACCGGATTTAGACGAAATTGGTATCATTGGAAAGCTAATTCAATTTTTCACATGATAAAGAGTGAAAATCTTAAAAATTTCACGTGTACAAAAGTGGATTCATCTTTCAAAGAAAGCTTCTAACATTCTTAGGACAATTTCAAACTAGATAAAAGTACGGGGTATTACATTGATATTGTAACTCTTGTGATATTTAGGCTGTTAGACTAGCTCCCTCGGGTTAGAACTTTCAAATTTAGTTATTCCTATGTTATATGATAGGTTTCCTTTATACAATTATTATAAATATGTCCTTTTCTTCGTATTACTACTATATATCTCTTGTATACCCTTTTCTTTGTACTACTATTGTATATTTCTCAACTGCCTAATGTATAGAACTTTCATCCATAGTTACTAGTAGAGCGTGGTAGTTTACTTTTACCTCTTTGTTAACCTTAGTGCATTTCGTTTCTTAGTTAGTTACATGTAGTTTATATTCTTGTCTGACATGTTATTTATACTTGCATTATCTTTAGATCTCAGTCGATCGATGCCTACTAAGTATCTCGTGTTTGGTACTCATACTATACTTATGCATCCTGCAATTATTGTATGAGTTATCGATGCTAACATTTACATATTGTGGAGTTGCCATAGATCAGAGATTTGAGGTGAGCTCCTAATGTCCGGGATTGTTCCTGTTATCCCTCTTTTGTTGGACTAATCTTTATTTTGCATTCAGAGACAGTTTTTTTTTTGTGTGTGTATGTGTATATATATATAATGTTTATCTTGTACTCTTGTTTTATTAAAAGCTCTTGTACTAATTTCATCAGATTTTGAGGTTGCTTCTCTATATTAGTCTCTTTATTGGATTCACTTTCCACTTCTTTCTATTTTTATCTTAATAGTGTGTTACTCATTGTTCCAGATTATGGGTTAGCTTACTACAGGTGGGTTATGACAAGTGCAATCATAACCTGAGAAATTAGATCGTGATAGTTATAGAGAAATAAAATATAATATAAAAAATTGATTCTGGCAAAAATCAGGCTGATATAGTGAAATGTTGTTATAGTGAAGTGTCGTTATAAATAGGTTTGACTGTATATGAAAATATAGAGCTAAGCTAATTTAATAATAAAAAATAAAAAATAAATTTATTACTAAAGTGAGCTGGTAAATGGATTAATTATTCTTTCATACATATATGGAAGTTGAGCAAACGCATTTCTTCTGATCGAATATTACAGGGACAAGATTTTAAATAATTCCTCAAATTTATTTTATGTGACATATTTTGGCATGGAATTTAAGAAAAAAAAGGAATACTTTTGATATTTTTTATCTAAAATAATCTTTAAATATTTGTGTGGTTTTTAACTCATTACATTAAGGGTAAACAGAGAATTTAAAGTTAAATTGTTTCTAATTATAGAAAGGTGACATTCTTTTTGGGACGGACTAAAAGAAAAGATATCTTATAAAATGAGATGGATGGAGTAACACGTTTACAATTCTAACTTTCAACTTATTAAGAATAATTTGGTAGCTGGTTAGAATTTTACGGTATTAATATGCAGATATTAATTATATGAGTATTAACTATTTCATCTTTTTCTACTCCATATACTATTATAAGATATCACCATAACTTATACATATACTTCCTCTGCTTTATTTTACTTGACTCTTATACTAAAAAAAAAAAGATATTTCAATTTACTTGTCCATATTATCAAATCAGAAGAGTTATTACCTTTTTTTTCATAATACCCTTAGCATCAAACAAATATATAAAGTAATAGTTGGCAAATTTAGAGTTCTAAATTAAAGCATCATTAATAAGGTTAGTTTATTAAAAATGTACCTCTAGTTAATATATTCTTAAGGGGTGTGTCAAGTCAACATGAGTCACGTCATATGAAACAGAGGGAGTGTTAATTAGATAAAATTACGTGGAGTACATAACAAGAAGTTATAATTACCAAGTGTAGCTAATTTTTAAAATAATTATCATTTGCAGCTAAGGTTTAGATTAAACAACGAAATATACATTTCTTTTCTTTTGTATTTTTGGGGATCATATACAAATCGCTAATTTCGAGAGCTCTCTAATTTCAGGACCTATATGTTTGTATTTGAATACAAAGAGAATTTCGTAGCTCATATACAAATCTCTAAAGGAAATTTGTATTCATATATACAATCTCTAATTTATATATGTAGCTACCAAATTGTAGCTACATCATATAATTAGACAAACTACAACTATGACGCCTCATTTAATGCCTAAATGTTAGCTATTTCTGAAGCGATTTTCTAGACTGCAAACCAAATGTGTATTAATTTTATACCTTAGTTCCTACTCCCAGTGTTCCATATTCGTTGTTCACCTTATACAAGTAGTTGTCCCATATTACTTGTCCATTTAGAAATTTAAGATATAATCAATTACATTTTCCTTATTCACCCTTACAAATTATTCTTTTTGCAAGTGTAAGCAAATTATTTATAAAGTTTCATCAAAGTATATAAAAGGAACAACAACAACAACAATAACATACCCAAGGAGGATAAAGTGTAAGCAAACCTTACCATTACCTCAAGGAAGAAGAAAGGTTATTTCCAAAAGACTATCAACTCAAGTGTAGCACATTCAGATACATCGAAGAAAAAAATAGTGAAGAAAATATGACAACTAATCTGCCACATAAAGATAATAACCAATCACAAAATAGTGTGATAGTTGAAACACAATAGACAATACAATGATAGATATCTATAGATAAACCCTAAGCTATCATACTACAGTGCACGATAACACTCCTACCCGACTAACCTTCTACTCTCCTCCACATTCCCCTATCTAAGGTCATGTCGTCGGTAACCTAAATATGTGTCATGTCCTGTCTAATTACCTCACTCGATATTTCTTTGGTCTATTTCCACCCCTCTTCGTACCTACGATATTCAACTTCTCGCACCTTCTCACAGGGGCGTCTGAACCTCACCTCATCACATGTCCACATCATCTCAATCTCGCTTCCCTCATCTTGTCGGCCACGAAGGCCATACCCGTTGTATCTTGAATAAGCTCATCTTTGATACCCCTAGTATGTCCGCACATCCATCTCCGCAACATGCATCTTCAGAATATGAGAGTTTTTAACTGGACAACACTCCATCCTATATAGCAACATTAGTTTAATAACAACTCTACAAAATTTACCTTTAAGTTTTTGCGGTATCTTTTTGTCACATGAGACTCCTGTGGCAAGCTCCACTTTATCCACGCTACACAAACACGATGGGTGATATCATCGTCTATGAGCCCATAGAGCCAAGATATTTAAAATGATAGGTCTTAGGGGGAGCCTGTGTGTCCAGGCGTACATCCACAGCTTCCTCATGCAACTTCGATCCTCACTGAATTTGCACTCCAAATATTCTGATGTGATCCTACTCAACCTAAACCCTTTAGTTTTAAGAGTTTGTCTCCGTACCTCCAACCAATCATTCACGCTACTACGCATCTCAACGATCAATACTAAGTCATCTGCAAATTTGCAAATAACAAACACTAAGGCACCTTATCTTGGATGCCACACATTAATATATCCATCACCAGAACAAAGAGAAAGGACTAAGTAAGCATTTGGCCATGAATATTATTCACAATATTTTGGAATACGTTTTTTCTTTATTTCAGAATAGTTGTTTGGCCATAAATATTTCGGAATATGTTTTCACAATATTTGAATTTTTGAAAAACTATTTTTGAATTCACTTTTTGCACTTTTTAATTTATTTAAAAAAATTCGAAACTTTTTTATTTTCATAAAATAACTCAATTTTCGTAAACTCAAAACTTTTGTAAGATTCATTTTCACTTTTTATAAATTTTAACTTTAAAAATACCGCATTTCTAAAATACTATGACCAAACACAACTTTAACTCTATTTTCAACTTCAAAAATATCAAATAAAGTGAATATGTTTTTTATTTTCATGAACAAACGAGTCCTAAGAGTTGATCCCTATTGCAACCCCATTTCCACCGGAAAATGCCACGAGTCTCCTCCTACTGTCCTAACTCGTTTCTTAGCTCCACCATACATGTTCTTTATCAAAGAGGAAATTTAGTAAATTTACACTTCTTATTTATGATTTCTCAAGAAAAATATAAAATAGAAAGTGGACAACTAAATATGGGACCTAGGGAGTAACCATCAACTATGGGTGTTCATGGGGCAATTTATGTCGATTATTGGCCCAAACAAAATCAATATAATCACTTTTAAAAATTATTGAAACCAAACCAAATACAGAATATATATCAATTTGCTTGTCATCAGTTTATGTTCGGTTTGATTTGCTTTTTCGGTTATCAATCGACACAAAAAAATTTAAAAAATGGTTCATAGAAAAGACAACTACTCCTACAAGTAAAGGAATTTAAAAGAGATTAGTTGTGCTCTAGCCAAGAATATCAACAAAAATAAAAAAGACATGTTTATTTGTCTTGATTTTATTCTAAAGAACAATTTCAAAAAGAATAAATAAATCTTGAGATTACCATGTAAAATAGTAAGATGAAGTATATTACAAGATATTTAATTATAAGCAAATTTCAGTAAAACATATATAAGATAGTTAAATCATTTTTAAAAACAATTTATTATGTATATATAATTATATATGTATATTTTGTCGATCTTATTCAGTTATTTCTTCGATCTTTTTGAATAAAATCAAATATTATCGACTTTTTAAAATATAAAATCAAACTAAACCAAATCAAATAAAAATAAATTTATTTAATGGACTTGATTCAGTTCTTCAGTTAGCAACCATATGTTACACTTACAACTAATTATACCTCAGGATTTGAAATTAAAAGTGAGAAATAAATTTTTCAATTAAGAAAAAGTCTTCAAGTTTTAAAAATTAGGCAAAAGTTATTAAAAAAAAAAATAGCCTTTTATTTTTATCCCTACAACAATAAAAATTATTTCAATAATTATAAGATTTAACCCAATAACTATATAAAATTATTGAACAACTGAATTATTATCAAGTCAGCTTATACAATTGTGAATAATTATCCGCACTTATTTGAAGGATTTGACTAGGGATGTGCATCGGTCGGTTCGGTTCGATTTTACGTGTTATTGATTTGATTTATAGGTTTTCGGTTTTTAAATATGTAAAACCAATAATCAACCAATAAGATATTTTCTTATCGGTTTCAGTTTATCGATTTTAGGTTCTTAACGATTCGGTTTTCGGTTTAACTAATAAGAAAATACTTATAAAATAGAAATAGTAACAACTAACATAAAAAAATGAAATCTTCATTACCGCCAAAACCTACGCAATGCATTTTAGTTTATAAGAATTTCAAACTTGAACTGAATGTTAGTTAGGAAAAAAATTGAATCCTAATTGTTGGAAGCTATAAATGCATCAAACTTTTTATTATGATAATAGCTTAACTTTATATTGTGTCTTTGTTGCCCTGAATAGGTTAATACTTTATGAATCACTGAATTATGAATTAGTAGTGCATATAATCTATATATATACACATATCTCTCTGTATATATAGATAGAGAGAGATATTTAAATATATAATATAAATAGAGATAAAACAATAACTTAGTGTATTCTTATTGGGTTATCGGTACCGAACCGTTTACCTAATAATTTTTTTTATAAAATTAATAAAAAATCATTAATCCGATTATCCAATATCAATAATTCAATAACATTTTTATCGATTCGATTTATTGATAGATTCCATTTTTATACTTCACTCGGTCACTTTAATCGGAGACTTGGGGACATTCTTTAACCTAAATTGACTCCCTCTTTAATGGTACCAAACTACAGTTGAATCATTTTCCTTCGCCATCCTTGTGAGCTTGGAGCAGTTCATCTGTCCGAATCGAACAGGAACTAAGTAACAGAGAGAGGGGAGGACAGAGAAGAAAAATGTTCCTACGGAGGATAGCAAGGCCATTAATGATGATGGCGAAAGTGAAAGAAACAACAGGTATAGTAGGTTTAGAGGTAGTACCAAATGCAAGGGAAGTTCTAATAAATCTGTACAGGAAAACCCTAGAAGAGATCAAGGCGGTACCTGAGGACGAAGGATACCGCAAGGCAGTGGAGAGCTTCACCCGCCACCGACTCCATGTCTGCGTTGAGGAACAGGAATTGGAAATGATCGAGAAACGGATTGGTTGTGGTCAGGTTGAAGAGCTCATTGAGGAAGCTCAAGATGAACTTAAGCTCATTGGTCATATGAACGGTATGTATAGTACAGTCCTAAGTTCTGCCTTCTGACTTTTGATAACCGGGCCAATGGTCATGCACCTCGACTAAATCCAAATAATGTCGCCCGAGCTTTGTCCAAATTAATTAGCATTTCAATCACACTCATCTTATTAGGTTTTAGAGGCCCGCATTCACTCTCATATAATATCACTAATATCACAACCATTATATGAAACCAATTTTTTTCCTTCCGGCAAATTTGAAACTTCAACTTTCATTGCATCCGATCACTATTTCACAAAGCAGATACTCCCTATGTCCCAATTTATGTCCACAGTTCGAATTTGAAAGTCAAACAGTTAAATTTTGACCATGAATTCGAGCATGGAAACTTTAAGCTTTTGAAATGAAATTTACATATTTGGAAACTAGTAAAAAGTATGTGAGTAACAATAAGTGACAATTCAAGATGTTTAAAAAATATAAGAAAAAATTACGGGAAAAGAAATACTCATTTGAATCTCAAAATTTAGAAGGTGACTCTTCCCATCCGTCGTAGACTTAGTGAACAGAGTTAACTCGCCTTCAACTAGTAGAAGTAGTGAGTAAATCGCCGCGCTAAATAGAGCATTGTGCCTCTTGATTAAAAAATTACATTACTGAGAAGGTTGATCCTTTCTTTTTAAGCAAAAGTTCATGAAGTTGAATTCCCAAATTTACAATTTTGATTTGTTTTTGAACTCTGGTCAAGAATACATTTTCTTGAAAAGGTTCACTTGGCTCAAGAAACTTAACTTGGACGTTCTAGAACTCATTAGGCTCAGATAGTGGGAGAGAACAAAGAGTCAATCCCTTCTCCAATAAAAAAACTTTCTCCTTACATTTGTTCTCTGTGTATTTGGAATGTTAAGGGTTTGTCTCACCTTTTATTAGCAATCCCGTGGAATTAGTTTTGTACAAAAAGATCAGTGTTAGAATATTTTGTGATCTATTAGGTTTAATATGCACTAGGGAAATTCAAAAAATTGGACAATTACCGTGAATAAGACAAATTCCTTAAGAATCGTGTTCTGAAATAAGCAAGATTTTGTTATGGTAAGGTTCACTGTAAGGCAACATTATAACTAAAATATGCAAGTGCTAAGAGATTATACTATGATGCTATCATCGATGCACACTGGCTTATATCCAATATCATCAACTTCTTCCTTCTTTTGGAAAGTCCGAAGTACATAAACATCTACTTTATCACGCTTCCTGGCAGACCTTTATTGGGTCAATGTTTTCTCTTTCCCCTTCCTTGTTTGTCATATTTTCCCTTTAGAAATTTATTGAAACAAAAACCAGTATGCTTACACTCTACAAACTGGAAATCAACCTGATTGATTAGCAGTTTCTTCTGAAAAAAAAATATTGTTGGAATTTAAGTGAGTCTCACAGTGTAACTGGATCTGGAAGACCAGAAATATAGCCACTTCGTCTTCTACAGTTTTAGAGATTTTTTGAAGCAAGAAATCCTTTGTTCTTCCCTGCAGAGATAGAGCTACTTGTGTTCTAAACAGATTATTGCTTTATCTTTCTTCAACTTCTGTCTAAATTTTGTGTATTTCTTTGTGACATGTTGAAAAGAATAACAGGAATAGAGAGTGAGGATGTGATGGTCCACTATTGATGAGACTTGAGAGTCTTACTTTTTTATTTAAATACATACTTTTTGTTAATAATAATAGTACAATGTAGGTGCCCAAAAGTTTGCAGAATACGTTGGATACATTCTCTTTTAAATATGCTGAGAGTCTAGCAAATCCAACATAGAATCAGTATCATATACATTTCTCATGTACTCCAAAATTTCGAAAACTGTAAGCTTCTGTATCTAAAACAGAAAGCTGTTGTTGCTCTTCCTTCAAGCGTCTTCACTTTTCTCCTGCCATACTGCCAAACAGTTGCACATAGTAACTGTTTTATACGAGGTTTTTATTTTCTATGGTGATCCTTTGTACCTCTCAATTGTGTAGGAACTTCCTCAGGGTGTCTCACATTCACTCGTCGTGTTCCAAAAATTTTAAGTTGCACCGTACCAGTCAAATTTGAGTTCAATGCAAAAGCAAATGTTTTTTTAAATAACCATGGTGTCCGGGCAAGCTTGCCCGCAGCTCGACCATTTCCACATGATACCTCCCACCAACAGCAGGTACCAGGTAACTATTGGATATCAGGCACACGCAGCGGAAGCAAATAGATAGGAGCTCTTGCATGTAATATAGACAACCAACATAAACACATAGTTTATGCAAAGGATGCTTAAAAATAATCAGGAATACCATTTGAAGTGTGAGCAGATATCTTGAAGCGAATCCGTCTTTGAATCTGCGGTCTTCTACAGTGTTTCTAAGTTCACAACCGAACTTTCTCAATACTTGGGTGGGCGAGTACTTAATAGAATACTCTATTCTTTCTATTGTTCCTCTTGCTATATTATTAATTTCTAGGCTGGGGAAATTCCTGTTTATAGAGATAATTCCCCAGTCCAAGGAGGAAAGAAAAACACGCCTATTTCTACTTGAACAAGGATAGGTGGTGACTTCTCCTTTTCTCATAGAAAATAGGATTGCGAGTTCTAAGTATAATATGGGCACCGTAGGGACCACGGAATTAATTACTGCGGCTCTCTATTATGAAAATAATTCAAAATACCAATTTGAATTACAGATACTAATCAATAAATTAAATTACTGCTGAATTTAATATAATGATTAATTTCCTATAGAGCAATGCTTAACTTATTTCATATGTTGGATTCATAAATCCACCTGCCGGGTTTACACATGAAAATTTATAAGCTTCTCACAAAAGGCGTATCATCAATCTCTATACCGAGACATGGATTTCATTAACTAACTTATTATTTCGCCAATATATATTATTATCATCCAATCTACGAGGAATATTGACCCATCTCAAAATCTCACCTTTTAATAAATCAAAACGATAAATAATATATACAGATCATAATAGTTATATCAGGATTGAGAATATAAGTGCATTTAACATTTTAGAAAATATGTTTCTTATCGGTCAGTCCAAAACAACTATCTCCACTCGGTCCCGTTCAATACATACAAAATACACTAGCGCGAGAAGGTAGAACTAGACCGTTCTCGTAATCAAGATAAATTACATTTAATCTTGTGCTACAATCATTCTGATGGTTTGTCCAAATTCCCATCTACGATTGTGAACTATAACTTAACTTATAAGAACCGATGATTTAATCTTCTGTGTATAAGCTAAAACTCTATACACCAAATCATCTACTATATAAGTTGGGGACACATATATGACAATGATCTATTTAATGTAACGATTTATTGAATTGAATAATAAACAAATAAATAAATAATGATTCAATAAATAATACTATATCAAAACAACATGGTTTATAGTATATCCTAACAGTAACTCTGTCCTCCAAGTCTTGAAAAGATGAGAAGAAATCACATAATGTTTGTCTCTGTCGGGAATTGAACTTGTAACCTCATGGTGCTCAACCCACTTCATTGATCACTGGGCACACCCTTGGGTGCATGCAAAAGCAAATGTTTTGGGTTCTCTTTGGACATTTTCAAACGTATAACATCTATTGCCAGTTCGAAAATGCATCTACAGCACAGGGTGAATCCTCTCTTCTGCGGACTGTCTGGTGTTTAAGCAAGTATGTTCATGGTTATCCAACCGAAGCAAGCCACCTTAGGGGGTACATTTGTGTTCCAGATTCTTTCTTTACAATCCATTATTTAGTCACTTTTAGCAGGAACTCAATGTGAATCTTCCCTCTTGCCTTGCCCCCTATCCCCACCCCCCACCTCACCCCACCCAAATATATGTTATCTGAGTCTGAAGTCAATTATCTTAGCCACCTGTTTACTCAAATTTTGTATTACCCATCCACCTCTTTGTCTTGTAAGTTTCTTCTGAGTTTATGCTCTATAGTCTATCCATTCCATTTCTGCATTCTGCAATTGTGGCCACATTATTTAAAACAAGACTACGTATTAGGGAATAGCTCTGTCCATGTTGACTATTCCAACCATGTCTTGCCATAATCCTGTCTTTTTGCTATTTCCTACTTTCGGTTTTACCAAGTTATGGTTCACCCAGATAATTACTGGTTTCTTTTCACGGTGCCACTCCATCAGACGTTATTGGTTAGGTGCTGGGGGTGGGTGTCAGTTGGTTTGGTTCGTTTTAATAACAACCTTCTTTTAAAAAACAAAATTGAGTCTCAGAAATTTTTTTTTAAAAAAAGGGAAAATGAAGCTGTGACTGGGAGTAGCGGCAACTGGAAAGGTGGCATCTTTGGGCAGCAGTAGCAGAGACACAAAACACTGAGTAGGTTTTTTTTGAATACCCAAATTCCTACACCTTGCCTCTTTTTCACTTCCTCATAAGTTTTAAGGACAAAAATAAAAATTCAAAAGAATCTAAGTCATGTTAAAGAAGAAAATGAGTACTTCCTTACTCTAAGGGTAAATAATGAAAGAATCTGAAATTCTCACAAAATGGAAGATGGTGAACTCTTCTCCTTTGAAATCCTTCTTTCACTCCTCCGCCTTCTTCAATGCCCCATCTCTGATTTTGGTCATGATTTGCACTATAGAATGAACCCTAGTCCCTAGGAACATTATGGATTTGGGTGTCAGTGTGGGCATTTGGTTTTGGTGATAGGGATTATGTTGTCTCAATCGTCTCTGTAAAGGGAAGAAGCATTTTGGGGATCCATTTATGGGGTTGGAAGTTCAATGGTAGATATATCCCATTTGTTACATAATATTTATTAGGAATACTGATTTTCATGGTCATAAGCTTTGTACAAGTCCAAATTGCACACAACTCCAGCCTCCTCTTTTCTCATTTTTGAATCTAAACCCTCATTTGCGACAAGTAAAGCATACATTATTCGTCTCGCTTGGCTGGGTACATTTTGAGTACCTATGATTATTTTCTCAATCACCATTTTCCCTTTCATTAAAGATCGTTGCCATGACCCATCATGTTATAAGATCTGCCAAATGGACTTATTGGTCTGAACTCTCCTTGTTCCATTGCTCCTTAAAAGTTACTTTTTGGAATGTACCCTCCAGATAGAAATGCTTAGATGTCCATATGTTCTTTTACCAAGATTGGCCGACAAGGCAATAGTGTAGCCGTTAGGCCCCGGCGCTTTGTCTCTTATGTTATCTTTGTTAGCCAATTCCACTCACACCTCAATGAAATGCCTTTGTATTCATTCTCTCCACTCTAAAATTGTATTCAAATTCGTATGTTATCTTGTCATTCCACGTGGCCTCCAGCTTTCTGTCTCTTTTTGATAAGGTTTTATAGAACCTCAAGATATATGCAATCTGTCATGCTATTGTATCGTCTATTAACATTTCCCAATTTGTGGAAGAACGTTATGCTTTTTGGCTTCCTCCTTTTGCAGAGGTTTCTTCTGCTTTAAACCTTTTTTCTAGTTCTGTGTGGAGTATTTTTTTTGCCGTGTCCCTTCTTTGCAACTTTCTGTGTTTTTTCTGGGTCTGCTGCCTGAGAACTGTTCTGGATTGGGGGAAATTGCTGTTGTATTTTTTAATTTCTGTTGACAAAACAGGAAGTTTCAATGGAGGGACAAAGGCAGAAACAATACTTCCACCAAGATAACTTTAAAAAAAATCTCACTTTGATTTAATGTTGGAAATGCAATTCATGTTCAACTTTGTCCTATGCTAGGTGTTTCAGTGACTTCAAGTATTAGGAGGGGTTTGATATTAAGATTCTAACTGGGTAATTGGGAGTGACTTAATTTAAAATTCTGACAGTGAAATTTGGCTGATTTATCAACCCCTTGAGTTGGGAGTTATTTGTCAATTCGTGCTCCTAAAGATGATGTGTTATCGTACTTTCTTTCAAGACTTTGAATCACTAACTTTGTTATGCAGAGTGGTATTTAAAGTTAAATTTAATAATTACGTTGTTATGCAGAGTGGAAACCTTGGGGTATTCCTAATGACTATGAATGTGAAGTCATTGAAAATGATGCTCCAGTACCAAAACACATTCCCCTGCACCGTCCTGGTCCTCTCCCTGAGGAATTCTATAAGACAATGGAGGTTATTTCTGGAAAATTGGATGCTGGTTCAAAAAAGGATGAACCTGCAATTTCTTCGGGTGAATCAAAGTAGGGTCTTCCAGAAGCTCCTTTTGGTAATTGATTAGGATATGCCAAATTTTATAACTGAACATGTGTCTACCATCCTTGTTTTCTTTGTGGATCTTCTATACCGGTTTACTGGATTGACCTGGTGAACACAAATGCTTGAATCAAATAAAACCTTTTTTTTTTTTTTTGGGGCGGGAGGGGGGCGGAGGGGAGCAGAAGACAGTTGCTACTTTTTTTTTTTGGTTGTTTAAAACGCATCAACGTGGTGTATTTGTTATGAGGGGAGTCATTTCCATTTCTGGTGTTCGGTTGCTCAGAGAATGCTGTATAAGAAAAATGTAGCATTATAGATAATAATGATGTCAACACATTCTTTTTGATGAATTTATTTTGGAGCAAGTGACATTAAATTTGTAAGTTATGACAGCGAAAAGGGAAATGAAATCCATCCAATATCCATAAGTTGGAAAATGCCGTCTTAAAGAATCTTTTTCTAGTCCAGGTCATTGTAATAAATTCAGAAGCTGGTTCTTGGTTGATGAGTTGATCACTTTATCCTAGTGGTCAAAATTCAAGATAACAATTATATATTTCTAGAACTCCTAGGAGGATAAATGAATGACCAAATCATTTTACAATAGTTAAGGCATTGTATAAACCTACCAGTCCTATTAATTCCAATAGTCTGCCCTCCAAATTTCTCGGTAGATGTAGTGACTTCATTAAAATTACCACCTAGTAACCAAGGACCAGAGTGACTATCCGACACCATCTTCAAGTTGTTCCAAAGGTTCACCCTACTAGTTGTATTATTGCAAGCATAAATAGCAGAAAACAACCATTGAAAAGGAGAGGGTATTACCTGAACCATGCAGTGAATCTCTTGATGCGTTACAAAAACATTTGAGATATTAAGTCATCATGCCAGAGAATGTTATTTCCACAATATATTCGGGTATGCAGAATCTGCATAACTAAACAACAACTTCAACTCGAGTTCAAGTATGAACATGAACACAATGAAGTATTAAATACCCTCAACACAAGATCAAAAAGACCTTTCCAAGAGGTGTATTTATTTTTCAGAAAATAAAGATGAAACAAAAATTGAATAAGGTCAAGTCGTCCGAATTCACGGAGTTTCCTTAAGGAAATAATTTTTTTCACTGTACCCGAGGTTGTGGAATTTTTCCTCCCAGGATAAAATGGCCTTGAATCCGACTATAGTGGTACCTCAAATAGGCGGATTCTTCAAACACATTCACGGTTTGAATGATCACACTTAGAGTATTTTTAAGACAAGAAGAAGAAGTTTGTAATCTGAAAATTTCTGTATTGTCTATCTCATAAACCTGTGGATGAAACCAGGTTTATATAGACACTAGATGGCCCTTTGAAAATGTGGCATTGGTTCATATTAGAGGTGTGTGACTCTTTCTGAAAATGCATGTCTATTCACTTAAAACAATGCAGTAATTTTCTGAAACAGTACACTATTTCGTGAACAATGCATTGGTTCGAAACAGTGCATCACTTCGTTGAAGAGTTGCATCTGTTCGAACCAATGTATCAGTTCAGGAAACATTGTTTCGAAAATCTGCACCAGTTCATAAACAGAAACACAGAAGCAGTGCACCAGTTCGCAAAATAGTGCAACGATTCGTTGAAACAGTGGCACCATTTCAGGTCGAACATTGCATCTGTTACTGTTATTGCATGCATGTATTTATTAATGGAGTATTACTAATTCAGTATGAATTATTTTCGTCAAATAAAATTTGTCTAAAAAGAAAAATCTCATCGATCGATCATTTTCTAAATCCACATCCAAATTCGAAGTCGAGCCGAGCGAGCGACGACGACGACGACGCGAGGCATCTCTATTTCCTTGCCTCACTTACCATGTGGAGTAAGTGTTTCACAATATAAACACCAAAAAGTTCTCTTCTTCCACAATGTGGGAGAAAGAGTAAGCTTTCCAAATTAGGAGTACACTTTCCAATTTGGGTGTCTCTTTTTCCTCCACCATTTCTTCTCTATTTCTCATTCACACTTCTATGAACCCAACAATCCCCCACATGAATGGGGAATGACTATTTTTTCGTAAAAAATTTATGGACAAGTATGTGATCATCAAGCAAAGACTGATTGCATCGGATAAGTGGGTTTTCCTTTGAACTTTCCGTAGTGAACATGCATCGGATGCACTCGGTCAATCGATAGATTTGATATCTTTGAACCGTCGAGCTTTTGATGTATACCTAGACAACACATGTCACACAATCAGTCTTTTATCGTTTATGGTTCTTACGGTTTTGTTCTTTTCAACCATGATCACGTCCTGTTTTTTATGAGAGCTTAGAGAATAGGCCTTTACTAATATTCTCTTTGAAGCGACTTCCACTTCGCCCACACATAGGTGATTTCTAAACGTTCAATCCTATAGATTAAACTATTTGGTCAAATCTGCCAAATTTAGATAATCATTAAAAGACTTTTCACCTTAAGTCTTATCCTTGTTTACTATACATTGTCTACATAATGAGAATGAGTTGGGTATTTGACAATGTTGAACCTGTTAGACTCAACTTTGTTTGATCTCCTTGAACCTAGCTCTTGGGATCCCCAGTCTGCTAGGTAGAGTTACCGCCATGCTGACTTGTCCTAGGCCTTAAACCCATTCCCTTGGATGTCCTTTCTACTCCTTCTCTAGATAGGCCTTTTGTAAGTGGATCCGACACATTATCCTTTGACTTTACATAGTCTACAGTGATAATTCCACTAGAGAGAAGTTTTCTAACGATATTATGTCTTCGTCTTATATGGCGAGATTTACCGTTATACATCATGCTCCCTGCCCTACCTATTGCCGCTTGACTATCACAATGTATACATACTGGTGCCACTGGCTTGGGCCAATACGAAATATCTTCCAAGAAATTTTGGAGTCATTCTGCTTCTTCACCGGCTTTATCTAATGCGATAAATTCAAATTCCATTGTAGAGCGAGCGATACAAGTCTATTTGGATGATTTCCACGAAATTGCTCCTCCACCGATAGTAAATACATATCCACTTGTGGATTTTACTTCGTTCGATCTGGTGATTCAATTTGTATCACTATATCCTTCAAGTACCGCAGGATATTTATTATAATGCAAAGTATAATTTTGAGTGTATTTAAGATACCCCAAAATTCTTTTCATTGCCATCCAGTGAGTTTTGTTGGGATTACTCGTGTACCAACTCAATTTACTGATAGCACATGCTATATCTGATCATGTACAGTTTATTATATACATTAAACATCCCAATACTCTTGCGTACTCCAATTGCGAGTCACTTTCACCTTCATTCTTTCGAAGTGCAAAGCTCGGATCCAATGGAGTCTTGGCAATACCGAATTCTATATACTTGAACTTGTCAAGTACCTTTTCGATATAATGAGACTGTGACAATGCCAACTCTTGTGGAGTTCGATGGATTCTTATACCTAAGATCACATCTGCAACTCCAAGGTCTTTCATATCAAACTTGCTCTCGAGTATTCGTTTGGTTGCATTTATGTCACAAATATCTCTACTGATGATCAACATATCATCCACATATAAACATACAATGACTTAGTGATTTGGAGTGTCTTTAATATAAACACATTTATCACATTCATTTATTTTGAATCCGTTTGCCAACATGGTTTGGTCAAACTTTGCAAGCCATTGTTTAGGTGCTTGCTTTAGTCCATACAACGACTTAATAAGTCTACACACCTTATTTTCCTTTCTTGGAACCACAAAACCCTCAGGTTGTTCCATATAAATTTCTTCCTCCAAATCTCCATTTAGGAATGCGGTTTTCACATCCATTTGATGGATTTGAAGATCATATACCGCCGCCAAGGCAATTAACATTCGAATCGAGGTTTTCCTTGTTACTGGCGAGTATGTATCAAAGTAATCAAGGCCTTCCTTCTGTTTGAAGCCTTTTACTATAAGTCTTGCCTTGTATTTGTCAATAGTACCATCCGCCTTCATTTTTCTTTTGAAGATCCATTTAGAACCTAAAGGTTTATTTTTGGGAGGAAGGTCAACCAATTCCCATGTATGGTTGTTTAAGATCGCATCTATCTCACTATTGACTGCCTCTTTCCAAAATGATGAGTCTGACAACGACATCACTTCTTTAAATGTTTGAGGCTCATTTTCTAAGAGAAATGTTATAAAATCCGACCCAAATGAAGTTGACGTTCTTTGATGTGTACTACGTCTTGGATTATCTTCATTATGTACATTCTCACTTGGTTCATCTCGAGGTCGCTTAGATCCCCCACTAGACTGTTCATGTCTAATTTTATACAGGTAAATGTTTTCAAAGAATTCAGCATTGTCTGATTCAATTACCGTATTTTCACTAATATCCGGATGTTCGGATTTATAAATAAAAAATTGACATGCTTTACTACTTTTAGCATATCCTATGAACACGCAGTCCACCGTTTTAGGTCCTATCTTAACCCTTTTAGGTATAGAAACTTGAACTTTCGCTAGACAACCCCACACTTTGAAATATTTCAAGTTAGGTTTCCTTTCTTTCTATTTTTCATAAGGAATTGATTGTGTCTTACTATAGGGAACTCTGTTGAGTATACGGTTGGCCGTAAGGATAGCCTCTCCCCACAAATTTGGCGATAAACCAGAACTTATAAGTAAGACATTCATCATTTCCTTCAAAGTTTGATTTTTTCTTTCTGCAATTCCATTAGATTGAGGTGAATATGGGGCCGTAGTTTTATGGATTATTCCATTCTCTACACATATTTGCGCAAAGGGAGATTCATTTTCTCCGCCCCTATCGCTTCTTATCATTTTGATCTTTTTGTCTAACTGATTTTCAACTTCATTTTTATATTGCTTAAACGCATCTATTGCTCCATCCTTACTATTTAGCAAGTAGACATAACAGTATCTAGTGCAATCGTCAATAAAAGTTATGAAATACTTTTTCCCACCACGAGATGGTATTGACTTCATATCACAAATGTCAGTGTGTATTAAGTCTAAGGGATTGAAATTCCTTTCAACAGATTTATAAGGTTGCTTCGCATACTTCGATTCCACATACGTTTGACACTTAGATTTATTGCACTCAAAGTTTGGCAAAACTTCTAAGTTAATCAGTTTTTGTAACGTTTTATAATTAACATGGCCTAAACGTTCATGCCATAAATCATAAGACTCAAGCAAATAAAACAAATTCGAACTTTTATTCATTTCAACAGTTATTACATTCATCTTATAAAGGCCCTCCGTGAGATAGACTTTTTCTACATACATTTCTCCTTTGCTAACTATAATTTTTTCAGAAACGGTTACACATTTAAATACGTTCTTATCTCGGAGTGAAATAGAAATTAAATTCCTATGTAACTCCGGAACATATAACACATTGTTCAGTGTCAAGACCTTGCCGGAAGTCATCTTTAAGCAAATTTTTCCTGTTCCCTCCACCTTAGCAGTAGAGAAGTTGGCCATGTAGAGCATTTCTTCTACTTGAGCCTGAGCAAATGACGAGAACAACTCTTTATTTGCGCAAACATGGCGTGTGACACCAGAATCCATCCATCATTCGCGTGGATTCCCCACCAAGTTGCATTCCGTGAACATAGCACACAAATCATCATATTCTTTGTTGGACTCAATCATATTCGCTTGGTCCTTTTTCTTGCCTTTCTTCAGGGCTCGACAATCTGTGGACTTGTGGCCAATTTTGCCACAATTGAAGCATTTTTCCTTGAACTTTTTCTTGGGTTGATTGCTTTCATGTTCAACTTTCTTTCTTTTCTTCGAGTTGTTTTGGCCATCTTCTACAATATGTGCTCCATTCATTGTAGAATTTCCCTTTGACTTTCTTTCGGCAGCTTTATTGTCCTCTTCAATACGAAGTCGGACAATAAGATCTTCAACGGTCATCTCCTTGCGTTTATGCTTTAAGTAGTTTTTGAAGTCTTTCCACAAAGGTGGTAGCTTCTCAACTATCGCTGCTACTTGGAAAGCATCATTCACAATTAAACCTACAAAACAGTTTATGTGAGTGTTAAGAACATTTTTAATTTGTTCAACTACGGTATTTTTTAAAATTATACCTTCTTCTAGGAGATCATGTATGATGACTTGCAACTCGTGTACTTGAGAGACAACAGATTTGCTATCAATCATTTTGAAGTTCAGGAACCGTGCAACAAGGAATTTCTTAATTCCCGCATCCTCCGTTTTATATTTCTGTTCAAGTGTCTCCCACAGTTCCTTTGATGTCTTGGTTCCACTATAGAAATTATAGAGGTCGTCTTGGAGACCACTCAGAATATAGTTCCTGCAAAGGAAATTCGAATGTTTCCAAGTTTCTACAATAACGAAGCGGTCTTTGTCCGAGGTTCCCTCGGGCATCTCAGGAGCGTCTTCGCTAGTGAACCGTTGTAGACATAAAGTGGTGAGGTAAAAGAACATCTTTTGTTGCCACCGCTTGAAGTCAATGCCAGAAAATTTTTTGGGCTTCTCCGCCGGTGCCATCGTTGGCAAAGCATTTGTGCGACTTGATGTGGCAATATTGTTTACCCCCATAGACATTGTCGCATCCATTATTTGACTTTCAGTTGTCATTTTTCCTGTCACCACAAGACAGAAAACTTAGTATTTTTCATAATACTATTCATAAAGTTAAATAACTTTAAACACTTCTTCTTGTTTCTAGTTAACGATGAAGTTTTTATTACTTCGAATCGTCAACCGAGTGAACCTTAACTCCTGATGAAGATTTTATGTCTTCTAATCACTAGTTAAATTCAAGCGGAGTAGAAAGCGTAAGCTTTAATCTCCAAAAAAAAACTATACAGATTCTGTAAGATTTATTTCCTTAAGATTGTTATTTCCACAATATATTCAGGTATGCAGAATCTGTATAACAGAACAACAACTTCAACTCGAGTTCAAGTATGAACAAGAACACAATGAAGTATTAAATACCCTCAACACAAGATCAAAAAGACTTTTCCAAGAGGTGTATTTATTTTTCAGAAAATAAAGATGAAACAGAAATTGAATAAGGCCAAGTCGTCCAAATTCACAAAGTTTCCTTAAGGAAATAATTCCCCTCACTGTACCCGAGGTTGTGGAATTTTTTCTCCCAGGATAAAATGGCCTTCAATCCGACTATAGCGGTACCTCAAATAGGCGGATTCTTCGAACACACTCACGGTTTGAATGATCACACTTAGAGTATTTTTAAGACAAGAAGAAGAAGTTTGTAATCTGAAAATTTCTGTATTGTCTATCTCATAAACCTGTGGATGAAACCAAGTTTATATAGCCACTAGATGCCCCTTTGAAAAGGTGACATTGGTTCATATTAGAGGTGTGTGACTCTTCCTGAAAATGCATGTCTATTCACTTAAAACAATGCAGTAATTTTCTGAAATAGTACACTATTTCGTGAACAGTGCACTGGTTCAAAACAGTGCATCACTTCATTGAAGAGTTGCATCTATTCGAACCAATGTATCATTTCAGGAAACATCGTTTCGAAAATCTGCACCAGTTCATAAACAGAAACACAGAAGCAGTGCACCAGTTCGCAAAATAGTGCAACGATTCGTTGAAACAGTGGCACCATTTCAGGTCGAACATTGCATCTGTTACTGTTACTGCATGCATGTATTTATTAATGGAGTATTACTAATTCAGTCTGAATTATTTTCATCAAATAAAATTTGTCCAAAAAGAAAGATCTCATCGATCGATCAAATCCAAATCCGAAGCCAAGCGAGCGACGACGACGACGGCGCGAGGCATCTCTATTTCCTTGCCTCACTTACCATGTGAAGTAAGTGTTTCACAATATGAACACCAAAAAGTTCTCTTCTTCCATCAATGTGGGAGAAAGAGTAAGCTTTCCAAATTAAGAGTACACTTTCCAATTTGGGTGTCTCCTTTTCCTCCACCATTTCTTCTCCATTTCTCATTCACACTTCTATGAACCCAACAGAGAAGTGTCATGCCACCAACTCGTCCCTCAGCCGGGACAGCTAGGATATTCGAAAAGCTAAACTCGTGTGGCAGAGACTGATGGCTTTTCTTATGTGTCTCAAGCAGCACTACTAGAGCAGGTTTATGATTTACTATGAGCTCCTTAGAAGCTAGCCTAAAATCCCTAGATATAGAGCCTCTACAGTTCTAAATTATTAAATTCATAGGCTTATAAAAATGGTGATGAGCATTAGCACGACATGCAAGTTCAGAGTCCCTCTCTCTCATTATCACAACATATTTCTCCACGCTCGAATTCAACGTGGGCCTCAGGTGAACCGACCATTTGAACATATTTTGGGGACAATTTACGTTTATTTTTATTGCATGGTGCTCTTTGAGCAGGAATAATCGTACCTGCCCCAGATGAGTAGACGTCATAGTTCCTGCCTCTTGCATGTCGTCGACTAAATCGATTGGCACAAAGATGGGTTCCAACGGGTTTTGCGTTAGTGTCTGCTGCTCCACTGTCGGCGTTGATGGCTCTACCACCACTGTCGTAACATGTTTCTGTATCCATGGTAGTAATTCATCCTCCAGAGATGGCTGGGGATAGAAAGAAAGGCCCGACGTCATCAAGTTGTTGAGAGTCAGAGGGTCGACGTTCGAAGTTGAAGCTTCGAACGGATTTGGATTTGGTTGCGGGTGAGCAAACCAGTAGAACTGTCCATAAGCCTACAACCGAGGGTCATCCCCTCCGTCACTATTAAGGTAAGGTCTTTAGGATTTTGTATCTGTATTATGCTCTCCTGCCCATTGATTATCATTGTAAACGTCAGTGCATGACCCGACAGCCCACTTCCAACCATGACTGGGGTGGTCGGAGTGGGATAGGGTTCATCGAGGAAAATATTGGACGTAGGTTTTCTGTATTCTCCATTGTTGTTTGAATTAACGATGGAAGAGGAGATGTTGGTTTGAGGTGTAAGTGTACTCCTAGGTAAGGACAATTTGGGTGGATCATTTAATTTATACTGATCTGGCAGGGGTGTCGATGTTGGGGGTATAGGAGTATCAGGGGTTATGTTGGTAGGAGAAATATCAGATAAATTTTTACTTGGTGGATAAGAATTAGAAGGGTAATGATTTGGGAGATTTATATGAAAATCATTGGCTGGCAAAGAGGTGGACAATAACTGCATGTTGTTTTCTATTTTGTCCACGCGGGAAGGGAGGTCACGGCTAACAGCAGGGCTGACGTGGCCATCCACAAGAGATGGCTTTGTTTTGGCGGCTACTTTTAGCTGGGTAGGATTGTAATTAGGAGAAAAATCACTATCATTAATTGAGTCTAAGTTGGCATCGTTACTAGCGTCATTGGCGGTGTTGAGGAACAAAGACAATAAAGTCCTTTGGTTAAAAAACTTAGGCGTAGAGGTCTCGGGCTGCGTAATGGAATTAGGGCAATGAATAGACGTACCTAGATTGAACGTTGAATTTGAAATCCTACCTTTTTCACGACTGTTACCTTCACCTGGAGGTGGGTGTTGCTGACTTCTTACTGGGGATATTCCATTTTGCCGTTTAGGGAAGTGCACCAAATTCCATCTGTCCTTTTCCTCCGTAGAATGGTTAGTTTTTAGGCTAGACGATGGTCCGGTAGGCTCATCCTGCTTTCCGACTAAGTTAGGTATAGCAAATTGGTAGTTCCTCACTACGTGTCCCAACCTTCCACATTTTGTACCTAGCAAGTTCGCTCCTTCGTAGTGGATAATTTATTTATGAGTTCTGATGTATATGTGGTGCAACAACGGTTGTTCGAGTGGAACTTGTAAACACAACCTAGCATACCGTCATCTAGTTGTAGAAGAGGTACATGTATCTATCTTGAGTAGGGTTCCAATTTTATTTCCTACTTTAACCAAGATTTCCAAGTCGTAGAATTCGGTTTTATGGAAGCACGTTACTCTCTCCCCAGGGGGAATTCAACTCTCTCATCTCCTTTTCGTTGACGACATTATTTTGTGTGGAGAGTTAGATAATGAGACTATGAGCACAATCCCTACCATAATGACTCACTTTGGAGCAGTTTCGAGACAAAAAATCAACTACTTAAAATCAAAAATCTTTTTCTCGAATAATTCGCCGGCTACCAAAAGGAAACTCGTTGTTGACTCCCTAAATATATTGGAAGGCTCATCTTTTGGGAAACACTTGGGTTTCCCAATCTCAAATACCAAATTAGTTAGAGCTGATTATCAATTTTTCATTGACAACTTTAGGTGTCGGCTGACTAACTGGAAAACTACATTCCTATCTCTTACGGGTAGATCTACCTTAATCAAATCTACCCTTAACAACATTCCGAATCACCTCATGCAACTTCTTCAGATCCCGAGATACATTACCAAATGCTTAGAGCATTGTGAGCGTAACTTCTTTTAGGGATCCACCACAGCCAGGAAAAAGATACATCTCTTCAAATGGTCGACTCTTACAAAACCTAAGGACATCGGGGGATTGGGTATTCAAGATCTTCGGATAAAAAATAAAGCACTTCTGGCGGGCACGGCTTGGCAAGTTTTCCACTCGAATACTCTTTGGGCTAGCCTCTTAAAAGGTAAGTATTCGCACCATACTCGTCGTGCCCCCTCCTCTGTAACGTCTTCAACTATTTGGAAAACACTAAAGATTGGTTGGAACCACTGCCAGGTCGACCTCCGATGGCAACCTTCCAGTGGCCAGTTCATCAATTTCTTCAATGACGCTTGGGTTAAGCCAAACTTCCTTATTCGTAACCAAATTCATGGGCCTCTTCAAAGGCAGGAGATGTCCTACCACATCTCGGATGTTAGAAGGGAAGACACATGGGATTTCTCTAAATTGTCGGTCCAACTACCGGAATCAACGACGTCCCAAATTCAACAAGTATACCTCCCCAGGTTCTTGAGCTCCTATGATCGTATCTTTTGGGGCCTAACTACCATGAGCTTCTTTTTTATTAAATCATGCACGACAGCATTAGAAAGTGCTTACGGTACAAATCCTCCAACCACACTTCCATCTGAGAACCTTACCTCTTTTACTTGGATTTGGAAGCTTCTGTTCCCTCCTAAAGTAAAGTATTTTCTATGGCTCCTGAATCATGGACGAACGGCTAACTCTATCTTGATTTTCCACATCAAAGTTGTAGAGTCTCCTATGTGTAATCTTTTCAATTCAATGACTGAAGAAAAAAATGCGCACCTATTCGTGCTCTGTCCAAAGGTCGCACGGATATGGATCAGCTTAGGAGTCACGAATTAGGTGACTACTCTAGTTTCTGCTGATACTCACCCGTCCCGTTAGCTACTTAATCTCATTCACCTCCATTTAAACCCCTCCCAAGGGTTGTTGTTATGCATGCCATCCAAGATCTACATTAGTTTTTGTATCTGGCATATCTGACTTGCTCGAAATAATTTCATATTTAAAGGCATTCCATTCTCACCCTCTCTAAAGGATGTCTCTCAATTGACTGAAGAATTTTGGTTTTTAGCGGGCCCTACAGGCCCCAATAAAACCTACATTACTATGTACACCAAATGGAAACCTCCTGCGCAAGTAAACTACATGCTCAATACTGACTGTGCCGCCGAAGGTTCATCTATAAATCAATACCAATTCGGTCTAGGTGGCGTCTTCAGAAATTATAGGGGAGAATGGGTATTAGGCTTTCATGGTAATTGCACTGCTACGGATGCTCTGGAAGGAGGAACCCATGCCTTATTACTAGGACTCCAACTAGCCCGCCAGAACAACCTCCTTCCTCTGGAATTTGGGATAGATTCTCAACAACTAATTCGGTTACTTGATCCTAATGCAGATTCTAACTCTACTTTGTTATCTGATTGCAGGTACCTCCTGGGCGTACTGGATAGTCTCCTGCTACACCACTTCTTCAGAGAGCAGAATCAGTTAGCTGATGAATTAGCTAGATTATCTAGTACAACCTCTACTACTACGTTGTTTTGGACTCCACCACAGTTACTTCGTGATATTTTGTATGCAAATATGAATGGAGTATTATCAATTAGGCGGGTGAAAACTTTGTTTGTTCACCCGAGTGTGTATTATATTAGTTCTATGCAGGATGTAAATAGGTCTTCTACTACTACAGTTGTGACTGGATCACAACAAGGCTTGTAAATATTTTTTGTGTTATAAATAAAACCTCGCCTGTTTACCAAAAAAAAAAAAGAAATCTCTGTCCTCATTTTAGGAAGTTCCTGAAAGCCACTTTTCATTTTTTGAACAAACTTCCCACTTCCTTTTACACCTTTGTGGCTCCTTTTTTCGCACTGCTTTTGGTTACTCTTAAACAAATGACACTTTCCCTGATTGTGATTCTATTTATCACAAAGAGATACCTATAATATTTTTCATCGTCTATAGAAGGAAAAATAATATTGATTAAAAAAAAAGTTTTTCCCGAAGTCCAAAAGAGCAAAACCTGGAATGAAATGAATTTGAAATTGATTCCTTTTGGTAACTTTTAATTCTATATAGAGAAAATACCCTATTTCACCATTGTACTATATCCAAAATGGCTGAGACACACCTCAATTTAATGGAGGTTTTATTACCCCTGAACTAATTAAAAGTGTAATTTTGACACCATTAGTGCCTACGTGGCACACACGTGTGCCTACGTGGACCTTTCTGTGTGTTGTGCCACGTATGTGCCACGCAGGCACTAAGGGTATCAAAATTATACTTTTAATTAGTTGAGGGGTAATAGGACCCTAGTTAAATTGAAGTGTGTCTCAGCCATTTTGGGTATAGTTCAAGAATGAAATAGAACATTTTCTCTTTTATATATATTAGAAAAAGGTACTTTCAATGTTTCCAGTCAATGATTTCAAAAATAAGGGTAGTTTAGTCATTTAAGTTCATTAAACTTATAAGTAGTACTAGAGGAGCATGGCCCGTGTCAGCACGGGCCAAACATTAAGATATTTATTTATCTTTCTAATTTTGATATATTTAAATAAAATTTTTAATAAAAGGATGCCTATGTTTTCTAGGATTCATCCGGAATCTAGCATGAGTTTAACATATGTTATTTTAATATGTATTTAGATAATTTAAGTTGTTAACTATTGTAATTTATAATATTTTTATGTAATTTTCAAATTAATATACGTTACTTTTCTTGTCCAAATTTTTGTGGCATTGATAGTCAATTATATTTTAAAAATAATTTAATTTTTTAATTATTGTGATTTATAATACTTTTCTTCTATTCCAATTTTAGTGACACTAATATAATTTAAAGAGTCGACCAAATATTTTATATCGTTTAAATTTTTTAAGTTGTTAATTATTGTGATTTCTAGTATTTTTCATGTAATTTTTTTGAAATATATAACATATTAAATTATTTTTAGATATTTTAAGTTGTTAACTATTGTAATTTATAATACTTTTTATGTAATTTTTGAATAATATATGCTACTCTCCTTATCCAGAGTTTTGTGTCGACGATAACCAATTATATTTATTTAAATAATTTAAATTTTTTATCATTGTGATTTATAATATTTTTTCTATTTCAACTTATGTGGCACAATGCTTAAATGACCATAATAATTAATTAGGGGTGGTATAGTAAAATGTAATTATTATTATTTATTATTTTTATTATGTGTATGTGTTGATTCAAGAAGAATTTGGAAACATTTAGAAATGTGTTGAATGTTACAAATGTTAATAATCCATTTGGTGCTTCTTGATTTCTCTACATTTATCTCGTGTGTTTTTACTCTTTTGTCCTTTGAGTATATGTAGTAATTATTTTTTTTAAAATATCATGAAAATTTTTATTCATAGTATTATATATATATAGTATTATATATATATATAGTAAAATCGTGGATTCAATATCATTAATTTTTCAATACATAAGTGACTTATAATAATTAATTGCGGGTGATACATTAAAATCATAATTGAAGCAACAGAAATCGATCAATTTTTAAATTTTATTTTATTAATTATTGTTATTTACAGTACTTTTTATTTCATTTTCAAATAATATATGTTGTTTTATTTCTTCTTCTGTCCCGTCCCAATTTATGTAGCACTAATATAATTTTGATAGTCAATCAAATATTTTATGTTGACATATCATTTTGTTATTCTTATTTTTCTAATACATAAATGACTTATAATAAGGAGTGATATAGTAAAATCATCATTCGAAAGACAAAAATTTAATTTAAAACATTAAGAGTTAATTTCACATTTTATGTCTATTTGATTTTTCATTAAATATTATTTATTTTCTTAATACCTAGATGACTCATAATAATTAATTAAGAGCGATTGATTATGTTATTATTATAAAAATTAATATAATTTTATCATATCCAATAATAATCATCGATAATTCACCGAAATAGTATATTAATTAAATACAGGATGCTATATTTGCATATACAAAATATGATATTACTAAATATTATTGGATAGTGCATTATATTTATCTTTCACAATGATAAAATTTTACTATATCTTTTTCTTTATTTTTTTTAACTTGATACATATTGACCCAACACAAATTCTAAGAAAATATTCATTAGAAATTTATTTTATTAAATTAAATTTATTAATTTTGTACTTTAAAAATTTAAAGTTAAGTTTAAATATTAGTATTTTTATATAAGAAAAAAATAATTTTAAAATTTAAATTTACTAAAATAAATAAAAAGATTAATTTTCTATATAAAAGTCAATTAAAATAATAAAATTGATTTACTTTAAATATTTAGTTGCAATTAATTAAGATAATTTTTTATTTTGTCATGATTTATGGTGCACCGATAAAAGTTTGAGAGTTGAATAGAACTTTTATCTATTTTTTAAAAAGTATTTTAACTTGTTAATTATTGTGATTTATAATAATTTTTACGTAATTATCAAATAATATTTTTACTCCTTGTGTCCCAATTTATGTGGCTTCGATATAATTTTGAGAATCAACTAAATTTTTTATATATATTTTAAATATTTTAAGTTGTTAATTATTATGATTTGCAGTACTTTTTGTTTTATCTCAATTTATGTGGTATTGCTAAAATAATGAGAGTCAATAAAATTTCTATATGTCTTTTAAATATTTTAAGTTATTAATTATTGTGATTCGTGAATACAAATTAGTTTTGAACATGATAGCCAATTAAATAAATATTTTTTTTTAACTTCCAATATGTAGTTATAGTTAATTAATATAAATTAATAAAATATATTAAATATTTAAACCATTATGATGAAACAATTAAATTATTATATATTGGAGCATGGTATATAAAGTGGAGGTTTTTTTTTTATAATTGCATGAGAGGTGGTCGAAACCACCTCTTCTATATAATAGAAATTTTATTTTAAATATTTATCTACTTCAAATGTGATTTTATTATATCACCGTTAATTAATTATTATAAGTTATTTATGTAATAGAAAAAAAAGTAAAATTAACATTTCTGATATGTCTGCTTTAGTGCTTCAACCGTGATTTTATCATATCACTCCTAATTAATTATTATGAATCATCTATGTATTAAAAAGTAACAATATTAATAAAAAATGTAAAATAGACATAAAATGATAAATTAACTATTGATGTTTTAAATTAACTGAACGTCTTATATGAGGCCTACTTAAATTTTCTCTACAAGTCTTTTTATAATAATTTTGCTTTATCACTTCTAATTAGTTATTATAAGTTATTTAAGACATATCTGATTCGCTGTCTCAATTGTGATTTTACTATATTACTCCTAATTAATATTGTGGTCATATAAGAATTAAAAAATTAATAATATTTCATAAAAAAAGATAAAATAGACACAAAATGATGTCAACATAAAAAATTTCGTTGACTATCCAAAATTGTATTAGTGCCATATAAATTGAAACAGAACAGAGGAAGGCATAACATATATTATTTGAAAATAAAATAAAAAGTCTTGTGAATCATAATAATTAAGAACTTAAAGTGTGTGTATATATATATAAAAATCGCGATTGACTATCAAAATTTTATCTGCGCCAAATAAATTGGGATGGAGAGTGTATTAATATCTTATTGACAAATTAAGTAGAAAACATTATAAATCACATAATTAACAACTTAAAAATTTTAAAGATATAAAATATTTGGATCACTTTCAAAATTATATCAGTATCATTTTTTTATTTTTTTTTAAGATTAGAATGAGTTGTGGCCCTTTATTATTTTAAATAAAAAAGAGTTTACAATCGGACCACAAATGACCCGTTCCAGAAACATATAAAATCGGACGAAACTACACCGACCAAACATTCTAGAAACATTAATAAAAAAAAAAAAAGGAAAGTGAAGCATGAAGCAAAATCCAATTGTCTTCCTCAGTTTCGATCTTGATTCTTGTAGATGTATCTACATAACCTTGAGCTGGGACTGGTGCTACCATCTTCAGGGCTGAGTAAATGATGTTGATCTAAATTTCTTTCTCTTTGCCATTTCAGTAACAAGCTCATCTAAGAAATTTAAGTACCGATCTATTCTTTTTTTTTTCAATCAATATTCTTTCTGTGTTTGAGCTGAATGTCACTGTGTTATTGCTGTTATTTGTACTATTCTTCTTCTTAATCCTTTCCACCACTAAATTTGCAGGTGAATCTGTCAATACTCAATAGGTTGATCCTTTACAATTTTCCTTCTTGTTCTTTTGATTGGTGGGTTGATTTTTCCCAAAGTTAATATCACCACCTAATCTTCGAAACTAGTAGGATAAATAGTAAATTGGTCTAGCCCTAATTCTTTGTTATGTAACAGGTAACTCGTGAAGAGACAACTGAGTACATACCCATTTCATTCACTCAGAGCATAAAGATCTTGATTTGGTATCTGATTACATCTCAAAGCTCTCACCAGGTGTTAATACTCAAACCAAACTAGAAATACTTCTAATCCCATGTTTTAAGTGAATGTAAGTAGTGCTATAGCTGCCTAGCAAGATATCTGCAACATATTAACTTTCTAAATATCTAATTATCTGCTTGTTGTCTGCGAATTTGTGGCAGTCCTGTTTTATCTAGATATAGTATCTGTCTTCCTTCAATTGAAATGTTTTGAACCTGTTTTATTAGGAAGTTTCTTGCAAAAGAAAAAACTAAGTTAGTGATAATCTGCACGAGCATTTCCTTCTTGAAGGGAATGTTGTATTTTTGCTGTCAGGGTACTCTTAATTCTATTTATGTGTTGCACTTTCATTGCCATACTCCAAGGAGGTTTCCATATGCTTTCGAGTATTTGAACCATTTATAGGGAATCAGATTCTACTATAATAGGTTCAATCTTAAATTTCTAACGAAACTTCAAACATTTCCTTATAGCTCTTGCCTCAGCCACCAAATTAGTAGAATCTAAAATTTTGATACCCTTAGTAATCACAAAAGATCCTGAATGATCCCTTATGTAGAAATCTGCTGAACTAGGTCCAGGATTGACTTTGGAGGCACCATATGTGTTACCCTTAAACTAGTGAATTGGAGGGGGGGTTCCACTTGACAATTTTGAACCTATACGTAGGAATATATCCTTCCATAGCCATCACCATATTAGCCCAATTGTTATATTCTTCATTATCCTTAAATCTGCATATAATCAACATCCTCAGAGTGTTATTGATGTCCCTAAGCATCTTACTAGTTGCATACTTTCCTCCATGAAAAATAGTATTTTTTTCTTCCAAATAAACCAAAGTCGTCTCACAGGTACTAATTTAGTAATTGTTCTCCATCTATGATTATCTTGAGTGTTCCACCACCTTCTTATATTGGATTTCAGAAAATCACTTTGTCTAATCCCAGCAGCTCTGGAATAGTGCTCTCAAACTGATCTTGCAACCTCTTATTAAAAAATAAGTGCTCAATGATCTCTCTTTCCTAATTAGTACAATCCATACAGTCTGGAGATTCATTGGCATTTCAGGAATTAATCAAGTGAGAGACTGCTATCTTCCCTAGCCACACTCTTCAAGCGAGGAAAGAAATTTTAAAAGGCAGACATATACACCACACTTTACTCAAGTCCTCATGAATATCTTTCTTTGATCTACACAGCTCCCATGCACTTTTCACAGAGAATACATCAGTACTATTTAATATCCTTTGTGGATAATCTCCTTCATTCAACAACTTTATTGTACTCATATTATTTCTGATATGGCCCACTACATGCCCAAAAACTCTTGCCTGCATTTCAGAATACTTCTAGCCATTGAGAGTTAAAAAATTTCCAATTTCTTTAATATCATCACAAGTCTGAGTATCAGTGTGATGTTTGAAAAGTGGGCCAAGATTGGTCCAGTTATCAAACCAAATGCTTGAGGTTCCCCTTTTATGTTCCAGCCACAGAAATTGACCCACTTCTTTTTTAGCTTCCAACATATACTTCCAAACTTGGGAACCTCATTCCACTCAACCAAGGCAGGAATTTGTTTTTTTGTAGTATTTATTCCATAAGAAATTAGACCACAAACTGCTCTATGTCTTAAGCTTCCACCACAATTCGACATGCATGGCTTTCGAGATATCAAACATGAATCTGAAATCAAGATTCCTTTTTTTCTTAGGAAAACACACTTTACTCGAAGTTGACTAGTGCTTAGACCTTTCAGTATCTTTATTACTCTAAAAAAACTTAGTAAAAATTCGGTGAAGTTTTTTTAACACATACTTTGGGGGGGGACAATTACAGAAAGAATATATATATATGGGAACACTTTGCAAAACACTAGTAATTAGTACTTGCTTTCCTCCATATGACAACATTTTTACAAGCTTGAAGTTTTCCTTTTACCTTTTCTAGAAGCTCTACATAATCTTCTTTCCTCTTTTTCTTGTGAGTGATTGGGCATCCCAAATATTTAATCGAAAAATTACCCCTACTCATTCCTATAACTTGTCCCACTAATGTGTCTGTTACTGCAGCAGTATTCTGATGAATATAATAAAAGCTCTTTTCTTGGTTTATTTTCTGCCTTGATTGCACCTTATAATCCTGCAAAATGGTCATAATTTTTTCTAAAGAATAAACATTAGTGGAAGAAAATATTACTGTATCATCTGTATATGCTAAGTGATTTAATTTTTTACTACACTTTGGAACCCCAAATTTTACAAATTGACTATCTTCAAAAAGAGAGTTTAAGGCTCTTATGATATCCTCAGCAGAAAGTATGAATAACGCTGGAGATAGGGGATCTCCTTGCTTCACTCTCTAATTGAGTGAAAGAAGCCATGAGATTGTCCATTAATAAGAACATAGTAATAGTTATTGGACACTATTCTCCGTATCAGATCAGCAAAATAATTTGAAAATCTCATTTTTCTTCAACATCTTCATTAGAAATATCCATGAAATTCTATCATAGGTTTTTGTCATATCCAACTTGATCACAACATTAGGAGGCTTCCCTCTTTTATTACTATATGTTATCTCCTGAGCCAGTAACCCATTCTCTATTATGCTTCTACCTTTGACAAAGTCTAACTGGTTAGGGGAGATGATCTTAGGCAAATTGCCTTCTATCATGTCCTGAATGATTCTGAAAAAAAAATTGTTGACAAAGTTACTCAAACTAACTGGTCTCAAATCTGAAAATGTTTGAACATTAGATTTTTTTAGGAATTAGGACCAAATTAGAGTGAGTAATGAATTTGGGAAGAGAGTTACCAAAGAAAAAGTCATGAACCATTCTAATATTATCATCTCCCACAATCTCCCAACAAGATTGATGAAATCTACTTGAAAGACCATCTGGACCCAAAGCACTATTACCATTCAGATTAAAAACTGCCCTCTTCACTTCATCAGAATCTGGTAACCTGCTTAAGAGCATTTTCATATTCAGACACCATCTCTGGGATATAATCAAGCAACGAAAAATTAAAAGGATCTCTTTCTTATTTGAATTGATCTTGATAAAACTGCACAGCTTCTTCTGCTACATCTCTTTCATTTTCTAACCAATTACCATTTGTATCTTCTATCCTCATGTTTTCAGTCTCTGTCTTCTTTCTTGTACTAGACTCTAAAAATATTTAGTATTTCTATCCCCTTCAACAAATCAATCATATCCTGCTTTACGTTGTCAGTAGCTCTCCTCTAAATGCAAGTATCTGATATACTCAGCTAGACTGTGAAAATATCTAGTATTTTCGTCTCCTTCAATAAATCAATCATATCCTGCATGATGTTGTCAGTAGCTCTCCTCTAAATGCAAGTATCTGATATACTCAGCTTTGGCCCTCTACATGATAGTCCTATTCTCAGCTGTGGGTGATTGTTCAAACAACTGTTTCTTTATTCTGGCAATTTCTTTGCTGATAATCTATTGCTGAAAGATATCACCATAGATTTTTCTGCTCTGCACTGTCTGGGCTTTTTTTACCTTTTGATCTTTCTCTTGAAGTCTAAAAGAGGATTAAAGAAAGAATCTTCATCCCAATTCAATTTGACCACTTCTTTAAACTCCTCATGCTGGGTCCAAAAGTTAAGAAATCTGAATGGTTTCTTAACAGATGTGATATTATTTTAACAGACCAGTAACATTGGTGCATGATCTGACCCATCTCTAGGTAAATGCTCAACCTCTATATGATTATACTGCATCTGAAAATCTGCTTTGGATAAAACTCTATCAATTCTTTCAAAAATGCAGTTCTCACTGACTTTTCAATTCCTCCAAGTGAAAGGACTACCCTTGTAAGGTACTTGATTTGGATCTGTGGATTCCATATAAGTCATGAAATTTTCAGCATCAATATCAACAAAAGGCAAACCTCCAATTTTATTATCTTTATTCAAAATCACATTGAAGTCACTACCTATTAGCCGTGGACTATTCATTTCGGTTGTAACAGAATATAGATCATTTCAAAGCTCCAATCTTGGTTGTTTCTCACATTTTGTATTTGTTAGAATATGAATAGGAATAGCATAATGAATTCTACTTAGAAAGGGAGTGTAATGTAGTGTCTATTAATAGGGTCTCAATGTAATAATTTAGATACAACAATTCAGTAATATTTTCTCTCATATTTTTCACATGGTATCAAAGCAGGAAATTCTCACAAAAGTCAATAAGACAGCCCGGTACTTCAATTTCCGGCGACTGTTAAGTCCAATTTGAGCCCTCGTCTATTTTTTAAGTGTTGTGTGCGAAAACCAACACCACCACGAGGTGAGAAACACCCAGGCGAGCAAACCCTAGTGCTCGAATCTTATCTCCAGTGATCCACGCGCCGCCGGAACTTTCAGATCTGCGCCTCACGCGCCGGCGCGTGTGGTTTATTCCGGCCAAGTTTTTTTCAGCTAGGTCGCCACTTCATTACAAGGTTGTACCAATAGTTTTTTCTTGATTCCGACAAGTCTTTCAAGATTTCAATCACCGGAACTTAAATTCCGGCGACTTTTCCTGTAGTTTCTTTTTTTAGTAGCCTCGCTTATTCATTCCGAGGCTGCTCATATGATTATTTTCTGATTCCGAGCAACTTTCGAACATCAGATCTTATATCCGGGGACTTTCCTTTTTTTGGGGCCAAATTCCAACAGTATTTCTTTTTCATGATTAAATCTGAATCTTAATGAGGAGATTAGAAACTCAGATGTCAGAGCTTATGAAGAATCAATGAAGGGAAGGTCGATTTGGAAGATCTCGACCTAGGTGTAGTTATTGTAAAAGGTTTGGACATACTCGTGGCGTATGCTATTCTCGACCTAAGTGTAGTTATTGTAAAAGGCTTGAACATACTCGTGGAATATGCTATTTTTTGCATGGTTGACCATCCATAAATGCTCATATTGCTCAGTCTAACACCATAGGTGATCAACGTGTATATTTATCTAACAAGGAATATAATGAGTATCTTCAGTATCAAGCAAGTAAGCATATATTTCTACCAATAGCCTCAACTGCAAAATCTCCTACCTTTGGATCATGGGTTGTGGACTCAGGTGCTTCTGACCATATTTCTAGTGACAAATCACTTCTGTCTGATATTGTTTATTCACAATCTCTTCCTGCTATTACTTTAGTTAATGGAATTCGAACAGAGCCAAAAGGAGTTGGACAAGCCAAACCCTTATCTTCTGTCACTCTATACTCTGTTCTTTATGTCCCTGGTTGTCCTTTTAATCTTGCATCTATTAGTCGTTTGATACGTGCCCTTAATTGTAGTATAAATTTTTTTGATGATTCTTTTCTAATGCAGGACCGCAAAACGGGACAGACAATTGGCATAAGACATGAATCACAGGGCCTTTACCATCTTACCTCTTCAAATTCCTTCTACAGATCTTCCAGACCTTATTCACAAACGTTTGGGACATCCTAGTCTATCCAAGCTACAAAAGATGGTGCCTAGTTTGTCTAGTCTATCCACATTAGATTGTGAGTCGTGTCAACTTGGGAAACACACCCGTGCTACTTTTTCACGCAGTATTGAGAGTCGATCAGAGTCTATTTTCTCATTAGTTCATTCCGATATTTGGGGTCCTAGCAGAGTCAGTTCACCCTTAGGATTTCGTTACTTTCATCGATGATTTTTCAAAATGTACTTGGGTTTACGTAATGAAAGATCGTTCCGAGTTATTCTCTATATTCAAAAGTCTTTGTGCTGAAATACAAAATCAATTTGGTATTTCTATTCGTGTTTTTCGTAGTGATAATGCCTTAGAATACTTATCCTCCCAGTTTTAGGAGTTCATGACTCATCAAGGAATCATTCACCAAACATCATGCCCATACACCCCTCAACAGAACGGTATAGCAAAAAGGAAAAATAGGCATCTCATTGAGACTGCTCGCACTCGTCTCATTGTATCCCATGTTCCACTGCGTTTTTCGGGTGATGCGGTCCTCGCATCTTGCTATCTCATTAACAAAATGTCATCATCTTCGATCCAGAATAAGGTTCCCCATTCCATACTATTTCCTCAGTCAGATCTCTACTCTATCCTCCTTCGTATTTTCGGGAGAACATGTTTTGTTCATAACTTAGCCTCAGGAAAAGATAAATTAACCCCTCAAGCTCTCAAATGTGTCTTCCTTGGTTACTCTCGAGTTCAAAAAGGGTATCGATGCTATTCACCTGATCTGGGTCGCTACCTTATGTCCGCTGATGTCACATTCTTTGAATCTCAACCTTTCTATACATCTTCTGATCATCTTAATATCTCTGAGGTTTTACCCATACCTCCAGTCTTACCCACACCAATCTTTGAAGAATCTATGGTTACTTCTCCATCTCCAGCTACAATGCCACCACTTTTGACTTATAACCGCCACCCACGTCCAGTATCAGTCCCAGATGATTCATGTCCTGCGCCTGACGCTTCCCCTACTGTGAACCTGCCTCTTCCTAGTCAATCAGTTGCACTTCAAAAAGGTATAGGATCAACTCGTAATGCTAATCCACGTTATACTTTCTTGAGTTATCATCGTTTGCCATCACCCCATTATGTTTTTGTATCTTCTTTGTCCTCTATTTTCATTCCTAAGACTACAAGTGAAGTACTTTCCCATTCAGGATGAAAACAGGCTATGATTGATGAGATGTCTGCTTTACATACGAGTGGTACTTGGGAGCTTGTTTCCCTTCCTGCTGGTAAATCTACTGTTGGTTGTCGTTGGGTTCATACAGTCAAAGTTGGTCTAGATGGTCAGGTTGATCGGTTGAAGGCTCGCCTTGTTGCCAAAGGATATACACAGATATTTGGGCTTGATTATAGTGACACTTTCTCTCCCGTGGCTAAAATAGCATCTGTCCGTCTTTTTCTCTCTATGGCTGCCGTTCGTCATTGGCCTCTTTATCAGTTGGACATTAAGAATGCTTTTCTGCATGGTGATCTTGAGAAAGAAGTTTATATGAAGCAACCACCTGGTTTGGTTTTGTTGGTCAGGGGGAGTCTAGTAGCCTTGTATGTCGATTGCGCAAGTCACTCTATGGTTTGAAACAATCTCCTCGAGCGTGGTTCGAAAAGTTTAGCACAGTTATTCAAGAGTTTGGCATGATTCGTAGTAGAGCTGATCATTCAGTGTTTTATCGCCATTCTGAATCAAATCTGTGTATTTATTTGGTGGTTTATATTGATGATATTGTTATCACCGGCAATGATCAAGATGGTATCACTAACTTGAAGCAACATCTCTTTTAGCATATCCATACTAAAGACTTTGACAGATTGAAATACTTTCTAGGTATTGAGGTTGCTCAGTCCAGCTCAGGTATTGTTATTTCTCAACGCAAGTATGCTTTAGACATTCTTGAGGAAACAGGAATGATGGGATGTCGACCCATTGACACTCTATGGATCCAAATGCTAAACTTTTGCCAGGACAGAGGGAGCCACTCAGTGATCCTGAAAGGTATAGGTGGTTGGTTGGAAAGTTGAATTATCTCACAGTGACTAGACCTGACATCTCTTTTCCTGTGAGTGTTGTAAGTCAGTTTATGACTCCCCCTGTGATAGTCATTGGGATGCAGTTCGAATTTTGCGATATATAAAGTCATCTCCAGGTCAAGGACTACTCTTCGAGGATCGAGGCCATGAACATATCATTGGATATACAGATGCTGATTGGGCAGGATCACCCTCTGATAGACGTTCTACATCTGGATATTGTGTTTTAGTAGGAGGTAATTTGGTGTCCTGGAAGAGTAAGAAACAGAGTGTGGTTGCTCGATCTAGTGCCGAAGCAGAATATCGAGCCATGGCTGCAGCAACTTGCGAGCTGGTTTGGATCAAGCAATTGCTGAGAGAATTAAAATTTGGAGAAACTGGTAAGATGGAACTTGTATGTGATAATCAGACAGCTCTTCATATTGCATCTAATCTAGTGTTCTATGAGAGGACCAAGCACTTAAAGATTGATTGTCACTTTGTCAGAGAAAAGATACTCTCGGGAGATATTGTTACAAAATTTGTGAAGTCGAGTGATCAACTTGCAGATATCTTCACCAAGTCCCTCACCAGTCGTCGTATTAATTACATTTGTAATAAGTTTGGTACATATGACTTGTATGCACCAGCTTGAGGGGGAGTGTTAGAATATGAATAGGAATAACATATTGAATTCTACTTAGAAAGGGATTGTAATGTAGTGTCCTATTAGGAATAGGATTGGAATGTAGTGTCCTATTAGGAATAGGATTGGAATGTAGTGTCTATAAATATGGTCTCAATCTAATAATTTAGATACAACAATTCAATAATATTTTCTCTCATATTTTTCACAGCATAGACAATGAACACAAAAAATAGAGCCAAAGTATACCTCCTAAAACTAAATAGTAATCTGCTGATATGAGTTTCTCACCAGTCATATCATAACCGTGATTGCTAAATACCCATATCTTTCCATTACAGTTGTGGACTGCCTGAGACATCTTCAATCTTGTTATATTTATTGATTATTCTACAATGTTGAAAAGGTTCTACTACAGTTACAAAAGCAGATTTATGAAAATTATGCAATATTTGTACCTCTTTGAAAAGTTTTTTGTGACTTTATCGATCTTATATTTCATATGAAGGCTTTCAACATTTAGACCCTTGCTTAGTAACCACCTTCCTTTTAGGTTGGACCCTGACAGAAAGAAGTGAATCACTATTCCCTTGTTTTTTACTTTTTCTTGCTGATTTGGTTGCCTGTACAACTCTTGGAGAAAGGTCACCATCTCTGAATATTTGATCTTCATTATCCTTTACTTATTCTTCCTCACTCTCTGATGTTTTTTATCTATTTCAGGAGCATGGGTTATTATGCTATGCAAAATCTTATTAGGAGATTCAATTTGTTGCAGCCTTATTTGCGTGTCATCAACTTGCACTGCTGCGGACATCTCCATAATAGCTAAGTTCTCTGACCTTTGAATTTGCTTATATGAATCTTTAGTAAAAAAACCTACCTACTGCTATACTCTGTTACTTGATCTAGCTTCTGTTGTACATGTAAGAAATTTCTCCTGATTGCTAATCTGTAACTGGTATTCTGCAGATATTTTCTGATCTGCTTTTGGCTGATTTCCAGCCATTTATGGGCTCCATTCATCTTCCATTGTTATCAAATTATTATGGGAATCTCCATGAGCATCATATTTAAAATGGTTCTTCAACCTGCACTTCTGTGATCATCTCCACGGTGCTCATTATTTGATCAGCTTCAGCTATTTATTTAGGCTTCCTATCACCTCTTCCTTTTATTGTGTGGTTGTAAATGGTAAAATGGCTGATTAAATCATTCTTTGGTGGACTGTTGTTGTACTTCGGAATTGTTTATATGTTTTTCTTTTATTGGTTGTTGCTATTGGTTGCCCCCTCCTTCCGCCCCCTTTTTTTTGCAGCTGAAATTACTCTGTGGGGTTGTTTGTCAGAGGCATTTGCCTCACGTGAGGTAAATTCATCATCTGCCTTAGCATCCTCCTCATTTAGGGCATCAAATTTATTAGTGGTGTTGATAGCCTTGCCAGGCATTACAGCTCGCCTTAGAGACACGTCTTATCTCAAAAAAATTTATAGAACTTCGTAACAATAATTTATGCTCTTAAATTTTCTTTGATGGTAAAAAAAGAAGATACTTTGCGGATTATTTAATTTTTTATTTATTAGCAAAATATAATACAGTTGAGAAAAAAGAAAAAAACGATCAAACAAAATAGAGAAATAAAAAAAATTGCGATAAAAGGAAAGGAAAAAAATAAAGATAAAAAAAAAAGCGAAGAATTAAAATAATTGATAAAAATAAAAATGAGAGAAAATAAAAATAAAGTTTGAAAAAAATGAGGAAAAAAAGAGAACTGAAAAAAGAAAAAAATGATCAAACAAAATAGAGAAATTAAAAAAAGAGAGAAAAAAAAGGCAAGAAAAAAATAAAGATTAAGAAAAGCGAAGAATTTAAAAAATTGAGAATAAAAAATGAGAGAAAAAAAATAAAAATAAAGTTTGAGAAAAATAAGAAAAAAAAAGAACTGACAAAAAATAAAAATAAAAGAAAAATAAAGGTTAAAGCCAAATGAATTAAAAAGGAAAAAAAGATATAGATAATGGTTGAGAAAAGAGGAAAAAAAAGAAAAAAATAAAGGTTGAGACAAATGAATTAAAACATGAAAATAAAATTAAAGGAAAAATAAAAAGTGAAAATAATAAAAAATAGAATAATAAAATTTAAGAAAAAAATAAAAAAGTGAAATCAATAAAAAATAGAATAATAAAATTAAGGTAAAAAATAAAAAGTGAAAATAATAAAAAATAAAATTTGAGAGACAAATAAGTATGAAAAGTTTAAAAACTATATTTGAGGTGTAGAGGGGAAAAAAGTGGTACTTGTACTATATTTAAAAAGTAAAGAAGGTTATTCTTTAATGACATTTCTTATTGGGGTCAAATATCTAAAGTCACCCATATTTGGATCTATGATATGCAATTTCCTGTATTTTGGTAGGGTTGGGGTGGCTGAAATTGTTGCTGTTGGGTAAAAGAATTGTTAGAATTTTGGAGGTTATGTAAAACATAACCCCCAATGAAGCTTTAGGATTTAGCCGAATTTAATTAATATTTTGATCAGATTAAAAATTAAATTAGTTTATTGCATTGTAATTGTGGTCAATTTGATTTCAATTACAGTCAAATTTAATAGATTGACTAAATTAAATCGAAATCCAATACGAATTAATATCCTGTTAAATCTCGAGCTTCTTGATTTAATAAAATCAAATAAATATTTCTCCAGATAAATTAATTTTGAGAACAAATCATATTTTAATCAAGATTTTAACCATTTTGAATTTATTTTCAAGATAAGCATCGATTAAAATCTAATATTTTCTTGAAATAAATATTTAAGTGATAAAATTAAATAATTTCGTATAATTGAATAAAATAATATATAATTGCTACTTAAAATGAAGAATTTGCCCAGATAAATACTTTGAAAAGCCTTTTATTCATATTATAATAAATGTTGTAATTTTATTCAAAAATCAAAGAAATTCGGAATCAAACTTAGTTATGGAGGGTAAAAATTAAGTTTCAACAACTACCCCCTCCCTTTGGGCAGAGTGGATGCAAGTAACCCTGGGCAAAGGGAGTTTGACATTCCTAATTTTCGTTCAACCTTAAATTCATTTCTGAAAGGGATTAGTTTTCGCACGAGTTTTATGGAGTTATAGTCGGGCCCCGGTATCGGGTTTCCTACATATCTCGGGTTATATAAGAACTCAAGGCACTTATAGTTCATATAACTTGATTTAAGCATGATTTTCAAAAATTTCACAAGATATCTCGATTTTGGAATTTTGGTGAAATCAAAAAGCTGGGGAATAGGGAAATCGAGAGAGGTTGGAATGCAGTCGAATTTTCTATATAGAGCTCAGCCTACATATCCCTGGAACTTAGAGAATCAAACTGCCTGTAATTCGACTCGGTCGATGGAAAAGATAGTCTTTCATGCTAAGATGACCTTTGGATCTTGATGAGTGACGGGAAATTGAGTTATGAAAAAAAGGCTCGTAACCTTTTAACCATTAAAAGTGGAGCTCTTCACATCCACCGATAAGAATTTACCCAAACATAATTTGCAAAGCTCGAGATGTACTGTCACTCAGATATGAAGGAGAAGGAAAGTTACTTTTGGCATGAGTTTAGAAATACTCCGAAAGTGAAATGAAACCGAAATTGTAAGCACCCATATGCCTTCTGATAGGGATGTGGTTTGATAGTGATGGAAGTCATCTTTTAGATCGCGTCTAAAGAGTCTGATATTCCTCTTCGGACTATGTCCCAGTTTACTGCTAAGAAAAAGTTCCACGTTGTGCTACGTCCTTTTTGGAGTCGTTCGCACCTGTGATTTGGGTTTGAGATTTTCATTCTTTCGGATACTCTCGACAACATCTCAAATAAAACTGTTAGTGATAAGAAATATTCACTAAGGGGTCTATAGTTTTTTACCATACCTCCGTGTGAGTTGATATTGGAAAAAGATGCCTTCCTCTCATGTACCTGTGTGGAGGGCGATAATTTTCACGATAACCGACATAATAACCTTCTTGGTTGTTGGACAAAATACTCGTTTTGACGGTTAAATTTTTTTTCAAAGTAGGGTGTCCCTCTTGGACATCGACGACACTTTGTACAGAATGGTTCCTGCAACCGCATAATCCTATGAAGACGTAGCGGCCCTTTTGGTCACCTATAATGCTTTTCGCATTTGACCTCGTGGAGTCTTGCGCATCTTTAATATCGATACAACTTATAGATATCCCTTTAATTGTCAGTCTTTGGGTAATCTTGCACATCATTTAATGTTGGATATGAGGCAACTTATAGATATCATTTGAGTTGATAGCTTTTGGGTAATTTTGCATATTCTCCGACCTTGGATAAGAGATGACTTACATATATCCCTTGAATCACTATCTCTCAGGTAATACTACACAATATCCAACCTTGGATACAATATGACTTATAGATATCTCTCAAATTGGTAGTCTTTGGGTAATCCTGTGCATAATCGATCTTGGATATGACTGATGTTGGGTGTATTTATGCATTCTAGTGATATTATTCTAGATTATTTAGCCTTTTTTTGATAGCAATTTGTGTGCTTAATGTGTTTATAATGATATAAACGTGCATCTAAGTGTCTATGTATGTGTTTACAATGTTTAATAGTGTTTCCACACAAGTTTTGATTCAAATTGATCATTTAGAAGTCAACCGAGAAAACTAGTGTGACTAGCTTGAGCTAGGTATTTGTCTAGTCTATCGTGTTGAGTTCTAACGTGTTTAATGAGTTCCTAAGGTTGGTATTGTATATTTAGATGTGAAACAACTTGTTGGTAATGTTCAAGGGTCAATTGGATCAAGACAAGAGTCAAAATAATAAGTTAGAAAATAAAGTGAATGAAGCCTATGCTTAGCTCGTGTTTCTAGTTCTCCGTCTTGGATGTTGTGTTATTTTGAGCTCTAACATATTTTATTTAATGCTATAGGATGATTGGTGAATGATTATGATGATTTATAAAGGATATACAAGCTTCAAATCAAGTGGAAACAACTCAAAAAGGCTTGGAATGGATCACAGAAGCACAATACGCAACTTGATGCAAATCTGGACACCTGAAATGTCTTGGGCGAGTGAGGAAACGTGGGAAGATATCTTGGCACGTGCTACACACCAAAATATTAAGAAGGCACCCAAAACAGTGTGTACCCGTGATAAACGTTCGTCGCATGCTCTATTTTGGCGGAATGATGTGTGCGGCGCATGCTCTCTCCACCCCTGCACTTTTTCATTGATTCCTTATCCTACACGACTTGGGCTTACCTTATTTTTATAAATACAACTTTGTAAATATTTTTAACCACTTTGGGACATCTTGGAGCATTGGAGGCTACCACAACTTCTTTTTAGGTTTTATCATTCTTTAATTTAGTTTCTTTATGGTTTGTATTATCAATCCAAGGGATTGGATGGTAAATATTTCCATTAAAGGATAAACTCCCTCTCTGAGGTTAAGGCCAAGATCATGACTACTTTCATTTTGAATTGGTTTCGTTTACGTTGTTTATCATTATTGGTTGTTTGTTTATTCTTGTTTTAACCATTTTAAGGATTAGCTACCCTTAGAATACATCAATTGTCAACCTTGTGATCTCGGGAGAGGTAATAGGGTATAGAATAGGGGAATAAGCAAGGTAAGGTTCGTAGTCTTTTATGAAATAAGGATTTCGAATTAGCATCTAGGACAGGGATATACCTAGAAGCCTTACTTGAATCACACGTAGGATGATAGCTTAAAGAACTTAATTGGACTATTACATCCCCGCTCAACGATGTAGTTGTAATATCCAAGTTAGGTAAACGGTTAGAGGTCGGGAGACCATGATCATGCGATTAACCCTACGAATCAATAACCAGGATAAGCGATTTAACGAAAGAAGTTCAATAACGTAGTATGATTGTTTGTAAGCCTTAACCCTGGGCTTCTATCCTTTTATTGTCCAAATTCATTACTTTTACGCATTAGTTTAGTTTCTTTTTTAGTTTACAATTCTAAAACTATATTGTTTACTTTTTCTCAATTGTTGAACTAGAATTGGATAGTTGGCGAACTCAAGTCCCTGAGAGATCGATACTTGGGCTTTATTGAAACCACTTTACTACTTGATAAGACCACGTACACTTGGGCACTGTCAAGTTTTTGGCGTCGTTGTCGAGGACTTGTAATTAGGCAATTATCTTATTTTTAATTTAGCTATATTGAGTTGTATATATTTTATTAATTTTTTTTCTTTTTATTTACTTTTACTTTCTGTTATTACACTTCTTGACATGGCAGCCCGGTATAGATGGTTTTCGAGTGTTGATGATTCTTGTTGGTGTATGGTTTGTGGCAATAGTGGTTATTCTGAAGATACGTGTGTGGTCAACCCTGATTCAGTAATGTTTGTGGGCTATGATCAAAGGCAATACTATATAAACGCCTACAATCAACAACAGCAGTTTCAGCAGCCGCAGGTTCAGAGTTACCAGGCCCCGATTCAAACAAGCAATTTAGAAGAGATGATAAAACAACTTCTAGTTGATCAAGCACAATTATTAGTAGATTTAGCAAATATAAAGAGTAATGAGGCCATTTTAGAGAGTCAGCAGATTGCCATAAAGAACATGGAGATACAGATAGGGCAAGTGCAGTAGGTACATAATACCATACCTCAAGATGATTTGCCAAGTGACAATGAATAAATAATTGCAATCACTTTGAGAGATGGTACAAAGCTCAATGAAGAACCTCCAAAGACAAGTAAGGAGGTAGATGTGGAGTTGACTCCCTAACCGATTGCAGACAAAGTTGCTGATAATTCGAGGAAGTCTAAGTACTCAAAAACTAAAGTTATTAAACTGGTTGAGGAGAAACAACCACCACCACAAGAATCATAGACACTCGACTGTCATCTTTCTCTTGAGACTGAAATTGAGAAAGTGAATAAGAGTGAAGGTGTTGAGGATAGTGTAAATTTTGAAGTAGGATTTGTTGGGCCACAATCAAAGCACTTTTCTACATTATGTTTAGATGATGTCTCATTTGTGAAATCATTTAAAATAATGGAAGAGTTTGAAGATGAGGAACACGAATCCTATGTTCTTAGTTTTACACCGGATAAGCAACATAAAAACACACCTCACCTCAAGGCCGGATGGTTTACCATGCATCATCCATTACTCGGTTCTTTAATCTTTATACCACCACCCTATGAGAGAGGCAAAAAGATGGATGCTAAGTTGGGGTGAAATTCATATCCTCAAGGTGGAGGAAAAATTTGACTGGATCATGCCGCGACACTAAATCAGGCGCTTCTTGGGAGGCAACCCAAGCAAGGTATGTTTTTATTTTAATTTTTGTTTTTATTTCACGTAGTTTTTGTTTTTGGTTGAGCCACAGGTTGATGGGAAGTCTAAGTACTGGAAACTTGATCTAAGAAGCATGGCGAAGACTTAGTGTGGGGTATCCAAACCTTCTTGATATTTAAAGTTTCAACTAGCTAGGCCTAGAGGCCTCAGAGAGTATTTCTATCTCTTACTTTTAAATTCACTTTGGGGACAAAGTAGATTTTTAAGTGTGGGGTGGGGAAATTCCTAATTTTTGGCTCAATTTAAAAATTTTAGGTCAGGAGTAAGTGAGATATTCTTGTTGGTATTATTTTTTATTACATGGTGCAAGTGTTTTGTTTGTAAAAACATGTTGATTGAGTGAATTACTACTTTTGAGACTCTTAGGCTCACGTGTTTTACTCTTACACTTGTTGGCTTGTTTTTGAATTTATGCTATTGTTTGGTTGAGAGTCTATGATGATCTTATTGAGTTTAGAATGTACCATGTGCGTGTGAGATTTTTGTATATTCCTTGTTGCATGTTATGTCTAGAACTTGCTCGGTGTGTGTGTAAAGCGAAATAAAGAATGTGAGTTTAGGAGAAGATATAGGCATTTCTTTGATAGCCTTATTTTATACCTTCTTTTTTACCTACCCTTGTACATTATCCTAGTTAACCCCCATTGTGCCTTTAACTTTTTCTTTGTTAGCCTCATAAGTAGCCTAATCCCTTCTTTGATTGACCTTAATTTGATCCAAAAGCTCCTAGGCGCTTTAATGAAAAATTAATTGAGTAAGAAGTTTGAGAAATAAGAGGAAAAAAGTGAAATTGATGCCCTAAGGTAATAGTTATTGGTGTTTATATTTGATGTGTGGTTGTTTGAAGTGATGTAAATGGTGTTATAAATATTTCCATGGTTGTGAAAAAGAAAAAAAAATGAATCTTGAAGGAATAGACAATACGCCCACTATGTGTTTGTAAAAATACTTAAAAGAGATGGGGCAAAACAAAAAAATATGGGTAGATGGAAAAAGTTTGAATAGGTTGTTGAAGGTGGTTTTATGTGAAAACTTGTGATGTATTAAAACGCTTAGGAAATATAGTCACTATTCTTGGCCATAATAGTTCCTACTCGTCCCTTAACCTACATTACAACCCGGAAAAGACCTATTTGATCCTAAATTTTACATTATAATATTAGTGAAGTATGACACTAAGGGTAAGCCTATGGTTCATTATGTTTAATTTGTGAATTCTTTGTGAGAGTGGGCGTAACTTGATTTGTATACCCATTATGATAATTGCATTATTGTGAGTATTTATGGGTAACTCTCTTGTTGTGAGGGCACATATTTGATAAATATGGGTGATTTGTAAGATGTTTTATATTGAACAATATGCATGAGTTTGTCATGTATTGAGTAAATTTTTTAGGCTAGGATAGTTTGGAGTAGGATTCTTGAGCTTTCAATTGTGTATAACATGCTTAGTGTTGTAAACTTACATTCCTCGTAGTCATTGTAGTACTAGCTTGAGTTTCTTGCATGTCGTATAAGTGTAGAGTCTCCTCAACGTATGATGCTTAGAGTTAAGAGTTGTTCAAGGACGAACAAGGCTTTAAGTGTGGGGTGGTGATGTTGGGTGTATTTATGCATTCTAGTGATATTATTCTAGCTTATTTAGCCTTGTTTTGAGAGAAATTTGTGTGCTTAATGTGTTATAATGATATAAATATGCATGATCAGGTCTACCAAATAATATAGTGGCCTTCAAGAAAGTCTAATATCGATCCCACAGAGACTTGATTTAACAATCAATGGAGAAAAGCCCAGGGTTAAAGCACTTCGAACAATCATACTATGTTATTGAATCTCATCCGCTAATTTGCTTATCTTGGTTGTTGATTCGTAGGGTTATTTGAAAGATCAGGGTTTCCCAACCTCTAATCTTTTACCTAATTTGGACATTACAACTATATCATTGAACGAGAATGTAATAATCCAATTAAGTTAATTAAAGTTATCATCCTACGTATGAATCAAGTGAGGCATCTATGTATATCTCCGTCCTAGATGCTAAGTTTAATTTTTTATTTTATAAAAAATAAAACCCAAACTTTGTTTATTCCCATATTCTATCTCCCTATTTCCTCTCCCGAGATCAAAAGGTCGACAATAGATGTATTTTATGGATGATCAATCCATAAAATAATTAAAATAAGAATAAACAAACAACTAAATATGATAAGCAAAATTAACAAATTTAATCCAAAATAATAGTACTCATGTTCTTGGCTTTAACCAGAAAAGAGAGTTTTTAGCCATTAATGTTCATAATCATGATCCAAATAATTGAATACATGATATAAAAAATTAAAGACTAAAAATAAAATTAAAACTTAATAAACCGTGTAGCCTCCTCCGTAAAAAAACTCAAAACTGTCTCCTTTTCGTGTCCACTGTACGTGTCCCCCAAAAATAAATATTGTCCAAGTATTTATCTTGGGTCACATGTCGAGCTATAATGATTGCATCGTCCACCAAAATTATTATCCCTTTTTTAAATTTGTGTCCTACTGTCCCATTTTCCTTAATACTTGTGTAAGTTCAATTTAATTAGAAATAGGACAACTGTGTCGGTAGAATTTCCTTTTTGAACACACCAACGCGATGCGTCATCTTCGCATTGGTGTACTGGAATTAACGTTGAAATTTTTTTCTAAGTGTAAATTATGTGCCCATCGATGCGATGTGTTGACTCACTGTGTGCCCATCGACGCAATGCGTTGACTCACTGGAATTTGCTTTCGAAATTTTGATTAAGTATGGAATGTCCTATCCTTTGCCCATGCCTTTTGTAATGCATTTCCAATGAACTTTTTGCCTTTAAATCATCAATATATCACCGTATTTAATTCACCAAGCCTCCTACAATATCATACACAACATATTAAAGTTCAAAACAACACAATTTTCTCAAAATCAAATCAAAACAAGAGCTAAAATAAGGCAAATTCGCAATGATCTTCCACTCATTATTTCGACTCTTGACTTAATCCAATTAAATTTTGCACATTACAAATAAGTTATTCCACTCATAATTACACTATTAAAATATTTGGAACAAACTAAATACATTAGAATCCACCGAGATCAACTAGACACACACCTAGCTCAAGCTAGTAAAACTAGTTTTTCGGGTTGAACTCTAAATGACTCAATTAAGTGCAAACTTGTTTGAAAAATACTTTGGACATTGTAATCACATACTTGGACACTTAAATTCTTATTTATATCAATATGAACAGATTAAGCACACGAATTGCTCTCAAAACAAGGCAAAATAAGCTAGAATAATGATACCAAAGTGTATAAAATCACCTCAGATCATCACCCCACACTTAAACTCTTATTCGTCCTCGAATAACTATTTACTCTAAGCATAAAAAGTTGAGGTGATGCTACACTTATACTAAATGCGAGACACTCAAGCTAGTACTACAAAGACTACACGGAATGCAAGTTTCTACATAAAGCACGTTATTTACACAATTGATAGCTCATGAACACTACTCCAAAACATCCTATCCTCAAGAATTGACTCACTTAGTTGGAAAACTCATGTTTATCATTTAATCAAGGACATCATACAAATCACCCATATTCATCAAATATGTGCCCTCACAACAAGAGAGATACCTATAATCACTCACATAATGCAAATTATAACGTAATGGGTACAAGAATCAAATTATTCTCACTCTCACAAAGAATTCACAAGTTACACATAATGAACCATAGGCTTCCCCTTAGTGTAATGCTCCACTAATAGTCGAATGTAAAGCTTAGGATCAAGTAGGACTTTTTCGGGTTGTAATGTAGGCTAAGGGACGGGTAGAAACTATTTGGGAATAGTGACTAACCTCTCTAAGTTCTTTAATACACTATATCATACATTTAAAACAAATCTCTAACAACCAAATTACTCTTTTTCATCCACCCATATCTTTTGTTTTTACCCCATCTCTTTTAAGCATTTTCACAAACACTTGGTGGGTACATAGTTTACTACCACAAGAATCAATTTTTTTTTCTTTTTTTTTCACAATCATGGCAATATTTTTAGCATAAATTATATCACAATCATCCACCAAGAATCAATTATACACCAATAACTCTTACCTTGGGGCATCAATTTCACCTTTTCTTCTTCAATTTCTCACACTCCTTACTAATTCAATTTTTCATTAAAGTACTTAGGAGCTTTTTAGATCAAATTATGGTTTATCAAAGAAGGGGATTAGGCTACATAAGAGGCTACCAAAGAAAAAGCTAACGGCTCAATAGGGTTAACTAGGATAATGCATAAAGGGTAGGACAAATAGAAGGTATAAAACAAGGCTATCAAAGAAATGCCTATATCATCTCCTAAACCCACATTATTTATTTTACTTCACACACACATCGGGAAAGTTCTAGACATCACATGCAACAAGGAATATCAAAAATCTCACACTCACATGGCACATGCTCAACTCAATAAGATCATCATAGACTCCCAACCAATAATAGCATGAATTCAAATTTAAGCCAACAAGAAAAAGAGTCATAAACTTGAGCCTCGGAGTCTCAAAAATAGCAATTCACACAATTCAACATGCTTGTACAAACAAACCCACAAGCATCATGTAATAAAAAATAGTACCAATCAAGAATATCTCACTTATTCCTAACCTATTGTTTTTTTTAAAATTGAGTCAAAATTTGAAAATTTTCCCATCCCACACTAAAAAATCTACTTTGTCCCCATAGTGAATTTAAAAGTAAGACATAGAAATACTTCCTGAGGCCTCTAGGCCTAGCTAGTTGCACCTTTACACAAGGAGAGGATCCATAAGAACCCCATACTCAATCTTTGCCATGCTTCAAGCTCAATATTATGGTATTCAAACTTTCCATAAACCTGTGACTCAACCAAAAATAAAAACTACATGAAATAAAACTAAAAACTAAAAATAAAACCTACTTACCTTGGGTTGCTACCCAAGAAACACTGATTTAGTGTCGCAGCAAGACCCATATCAACCCAACCATATTCTTTCAACCCTTTACCCCCTTTTGGGAGCCATTTTTTCATTCGTTTCAGACCTCTTTAACCTTTTAACATGTTGGGAATTGGTGGTTTCATATTAGTCCTCTCAATCAGGTAGTCGGAAGAGGTCTTTAGTAGCTTAGGCACCCCATACTCATCCCTTTCCAACACATTAATTATGCATAAATCTTTATATAAGGGATTTTCAATATGGGCCTTGTAAACATCAAATACCACCTCTTCATCATCTACCCTCATCTTGAGCGTTCCTTCTCTAACATCAATTAAAGCACCCCCGATCGCTAAGAATGGGCGCCCCAAGATAATTGGTACCTGTTCGTCTTCCACAAAATCAAGAACAAAAAAGTCAGCAGAAATAACAAATTTATCAACCTTTATGAGGACATCCTCAATTATTCCTTTCAGATATGCCATGGAACCATCTGCTAGCTGCAAAACCACGGTGGTAGATCTAGGCTTTTCCAAGTCCAATTTTTCAAATAGAGATAGGTCCATCAAATTTATACTTGCCCCTAAATCACTCAATGCATGAACCTCTTTACTCCTAGTTTGAATAGGGATAGCAAATTTCCTTTGATCTTTCAATTTCTTAGGGATTTTCAGTTTCATCACAGCGCTACACTCTTCAGTGCGTGCTACTGCTCCCATATCTTGCAATTTTACCTTTTTCACCAACATATCCCTCAAGTACTGTGCATACTTAGGCATACTCTGCAAAATATCTAGCAAAGGTAAATTAATATGCAACTCTTTGAATGTGTCAATGAATTTTTTGAACAAGGCACCCTCCTTCGCTTTTATGTACTTTTGAGGGAAGGGTAGTGGTAGCGTCTTCTTCTTCTTTGGTTCAACAACTTTTTTATTCAAGTACTCAGTCTTCTGTGAATTTTAAACAACTTCTTCATCCACCTTTTGGGTCACCACATCAGCGTCTACCTCCTTTGTTGTCATGGGAGGTTCTCCTTAAAGCTCTTTATCACTCTGAAAAGTGATTTCCATGACTTGCTTGGGGTTTTCTGTATCATCTGGCAAACCACCTTATGGTCTGGTAGTTAACGCTTGTTGTATCTGCCCAACCTGCAACTCTAAATTTCTCTGCGCCACTTTTTGATTTTGTAATTCTGTCCTTTGACTGTTCAGATTCGTAATCAATTGTGTTTGACCAGCTATGAGTTACTTTATCATCTTTTCCATGTTTCTCGTTGACTGATTCAATTGGGTCTGTGGATGTGGGGCGTTCCATGACTGATTTAGTGGCTGAGTTTGCCACTTCATGTTGTAGACATTATCGTAATTTGGCCTTTGAGCATTGCCTACATACATCACAGATTCCAGATTTAAAGCACACATGGTAGCTGCATGACTACTATTTTTGCATACTTCACACCAACCTGTAGCTTGTTGGATGGCATTGACTATGGCTGCAGGTTGTGTTTCTCCCTACTTCATGGTGCTGAATGTTATGTTAATCAAATTCTGCAATACAGAAACCTGTGCTGATAGGGCTGTGAATTGGTCCACCTCCAACACTCTCGCAATTCTTTTTGTGGCACTTCTAGAATCTAAATTTCACTTTGGATTTCCTTGTGCTATGCGGTTCAACAATGTGTACAACTCATCATATGTTAGCTCCAATGCTTGACAACCTATGGCTGAATCTAGCTGGCTTGTGATTGAACAAACCAGCTCCGCATTCAACCATATTTTTGCTTCACCAATAGAGAATAGGAAAACAGTGTCAGCCTCACATAATCTATACTCATCCCAGCTGGAATGGATGTGTCAGTAAGCTCAATAAAATTATACAAGTGGACTTGTGGATCCTCGTGTGAAAGCCCTTCAAACTGTCCACTTCTAATAAGAAGCTGCATCATATTGTGCTTCAACTCAAAATTTCCACCAGCTGCCGGTCTTTGAATTGGGGAAGTCAAGTTTGTTGGAAGTGGGACTGCCACTTCCCTAACCTTCCTACCAGTTGTTTGTTGTTCAGCCATAAGAACAATATGCTCTTGGTCTTCTTGAATTTGCAGAATTCTTGGGAGAAGAATTGGTTCTCTCCTGCGTTGATGGTAAAGCTGCTCGAGTTCTGAGTTTGGTTTAACTAACTACCGATCCCTTGACAGCTTATTATCCTTGTAACTTGTTTCCTGAATATCACAAAAATAAGACCAAGCGTAAAAACACCAAATAAATCTAAAAGTAAAACTAAAATAAATAATTGCTAAAATACAAGTATCCGGCAACGGCGCCAAAAACTTGACAGCGCCCAAGCGCACACGCAAGTGTACGTGGTCTACCAAGTAATATAGTGGCCTTCAAGAAAGCTGAATATCGATCCCACAGATACTTGATTTAACAACGATTTAATTTTAGTTCACCATCTAGATTAATTTAGTGCAAAAGTAACCAAAAAAAAGAATTTTGAATTATTTTGTAAATTAAAAATAAAATAAATAATGCGGAAAAATAAATTTTTGAAACAATCAATGGAGAAAAGCCCAGGGTTAAAGCACTTCAAACAATCATACTATGTTATTGAATCTCATCTGCTAATTTGCTTATCTTGGTTGTTGATTCGTAGGGTTATTTGAAAAATCAGGGTTTTCCAACCTCTAATCTTTTACCTAATTTGGACATTACAACTATATCGTTGAACGGGAATGTAATAATCCAATTAAGTTAATTAAAGCTATCATCCTACGTATGAATCAAGTGAGGCATCTAAGTATATCTCTGTCCTAGACGCTAAGTTTGATTTTTTATTTTATAAAAAATAAAAATCCAAACTTTGTTTATTCCCATATTCTATCTCCCTATTTCCTCTCCCGAGATCAAAAGGTCGACAATAGATGTATTTTATGGATGATCAATCCATAAAATAATTAAAATAACAATAAACAAACAACCAAATATGATAAGCAAAATTAACAAATTTAATCCAAAATAATAGTACTCATGTTCTTGGATTTAACCCCTAAAAGGGAGTTTTTAGCCACTAATATTCATAATAAAGATCTAAATAATTGAATACATGATATAAAAATTAAAAACTAAAACTAAAATTAAAACCTAATAAACCGTGTAGCCGCCTCCGTAAAAAAACTCAAAATTATCTCCTTTTCGTGTCCACTGTATGTGTCCCCCAAAAATAAATATTGTCCAAGTCTTTATCTTAGGTCACGTGTCCAGCTATAATGATTGAATTGTCCACCAAAATTCTTTTCCCTTGTTTTTTAATTTGTGTCCAGCTGTTCCATTTTCCTTAATACTTGTGCAAGTTCAATTTAATTAGAAATAGGACAACTGTGTCAGCGAAATTTCCTTTTTGAATACACCGACACGATGCGTCATCTTTGCGTCGGTGTACTGAAATTAATGTTGAAATTTTTTTCTGAGTGTAAACTATGTGCCCATCGACGCGACGCGTTGACTCACTGAAATTTGCTTTCGAAATTTTGATTAAGTATGAAACGTCCTATCCTTTACCCATGCCTTTTGTAGTGCATTTTCAATAAATTTTTGACCTTTAAATCATCAATATATTACCGTATTTAATTCACCAAGCCTCCTACAATATCATACACAACATATTAAAAATCAAAACAACACAATTTTCTCAATATCAAATCAAAACAAGAGCTAAGATAAGGCAAATTTACAATGATCTCTCACTCATTATTTCGACTCTTGACTTAATCAAATTAAATTTTGCACATTATAAATATGTTATTCCACTCATAATTACACTATTAAAATATTTAGAATAAATTAAACACATTAGAATCCATCGAGATCAACTAGACACACACCTAGCTCAAGCTAGTAAAACTAGTTTTTCGGGTTGAATTCTAAATTACTCAATTAAGTGAAAACTTATTTGAAAAATACTTTGGACATTGTAATCACATACTTGGACACTTAAATGCTTATTTATATCAATATGAACACATTAAGCACACAAATTGCTCTCAAAACAAGGAGAAATAAGCTAGAACAATGATACCAAAGTGTATAAAATCACCTCAGATCATGTTTACAATGTTTAATAGTGTTTCCACATTAGTTTTGATTCAAATTGATCATTTAGAAGTCAACCGAGAAAACTAGTGTGACTAGCTTGAGCTAGGTGTTTGTCTAGTCTATCGTGTTGGGTTCTAACATGTTAATTGAGTTCCTAAGGTTGTTATTGTGTATTTATATGTGAAACAACTTGTTGGTAATGTTCATGGGTCAATTGGATCAAGACAAGAGTCAAAACAATAAGTTAGAAATCAAAGTGAATGAAGCCTATGCTTAGCTCGTATTTCTAGTTCTCCGTCTTAGATATTGTGTTATTTTGAGCTCTAAATTGTTGTATTTAATGCTATAGGATGCTTGGTGAATGGATTATGATGATATATAAAAGATATACAAGCTTTAAATCAAGTGGAAACAACTTAAGACACCTAAAATAGTGTGTACCCGCGATAAGCATGCGTCACATGCTCCATTTTAGCGGAATGATGTGTGCGTCGCATTCTCCATTGCTATGGAATGAAGGGTGCAGTCCATGCTATCTCCACCCCTGCACTTTTTCATTAATTCCTTCTCCTACACGACTTGGGCTTACTATAAATACAACTTTATAAATATTTTTAATTACTTTGGGACATCTTGGAGCATTGGAGGCTACCACAACTTCTTTTTTAGGTTTTATCATTCTTTAATTTAGTTTCTTTATGGTTTGTATCATAAATCCAAGGGATTTGATGATGAATATTTCCATTAAAGGCTAAACTCCCTCTTCAGGGTTAAGGCTAAAATCATGACTACTTTTGTTTTGAATTGATTTCGTTTAAGTTGCTTATCATTATTGGTTATTTTTTTATTCATATTTTAACTATTTTAAGGATTATCTACTCTTATAATACATCAATTGTCAACCTTTTGATCTTGGGAGAGTGAATAGGGTGATAGAACGTGGGAATTAGTAAGGTAAGGTTCGTAGTCTTTTATGAAATAAGGATTTTGAATTAGCATCTAGGACAAGGATGTACCTAGAAGCCTTACTTGAATCACACGAAGGATGATAGCTTAAAGAACTTAATTGGACTATTACATTCCCTCTTAATGATGTAGTTGTAATATCCAAGTTAGGTAAATGGTTAGAGGTCGGGAGACCATGATCATGCGATTAATCCTACGAATCAAAAACCAAGATAAGCTATTTAACGAAAGAAGTTCAATAATGTAGTATGATTGTTCGTAAACCTTAACCCTAGGCTTCTATCCTTTGATTGTCTAAAGTCATTACTTTTCCGCATTAGTTTAGTTTCTTTTTAGTTTACAATTCTAAAACTATATTGTTTACTTTTTCTCAATTGTTGAACTAGAATTGGATAGTCGACGAACGCAAGTCCCTGAGAGATTGATACTTGGTCTTTATTTAAGACACTTTACTACTTGATAAGACCACGTACACTTGCAGTGTGATGTCAATGATGCAGCTTATAAAGAATCCTTGGATATATCAATTTAATAATCTTGCATATTTTTCGATAAGGATTTAGTTGTGTCTTATGGATAGCCTTCAAACTGATGATCTTCGGGTAACCTTGCACACTATCCGGTTAGGATGTTATTGCGGCTTACAAATAACCCACAGACTATCAACTCTCGAATGCTCTTGCTCACTATTCTATCTCAAATAATGTGACCTATAGATGAACCTCGAATTGTCAATTCTAAAAAAATCTAGCACATCGTCCGTTTTTAGATAACGACTTATAGACATCCTTCAAACCATATATTTCTTGAGATTTTATAGTGAATTCCATTAAATATTTGGTGATTGATGCAATCAAAGCTGATGAATATCTCTTAATTCCAAACTGATCTGCCTATGTGCGTTTCATCCTATATGAATGCTTCAAAATATCCTTCAACACTAGACTTCTTCGCCTTTATGTGATTAACGGATATATATATGAAAATGCTTCAAAATATCCTTCAATACTAGAATCTTTCCCCTTTGTGTGATTATCATATATAGAAGAATTTAAATCAATGGTGGGTATCAAATGCGATTTAGAGATGCCCTTGGATTGTGGTCTCTTCGAAACTAGTCGGAGAGGGTAATATGGTTTTTTTGACATAGACCTTATGACATAGACTTTATGGCATGGACCTCTTGGCATGGCCCTCATGGCATGACCCTCTTGGCGTGACCCTCTTGGCATGGCCCTTTCGGCATAGTCCTCTCGGCTTGTCCCTCTCGGCATGGACCTCTTGGCATGATATGATGCAATGGGAAATTGAGGATGAATGCAAATAGCTATGTAGAGATTATGGAAAACATCACCTAGACAATTCGTTAGCATTTTGGACCCACTATATGTCCCATTTTTAATGTCGTACGTTGTTCACAATCCCAGATTTGTTGGGGATTTGAGTCAGCCATCATCTTTGTTTCCACGTCAGGTGGTACCTGTAACCATAGAAAACTTTTTAGTTTTGGGAAACTCAACTATTTTCAGCTTTCTGACCATCCTGGCCCTTCCTTATTGGCCTTTAGATATTTGACTTTGTTGTATTCTTTTAAACTAAAGGAATATGTTGAATAACTAGTGCTTTTGTTGGTTTTTGTTGGGTTTAATATAAACTGCATCCACAAAAAATTTGTTAGTTTTTGGCAAAACTGATCTGTGTTGACTGTCTTGGTCTTCAGCTCCTGTCATTGTCATCGCCGGGTTCTCCTCTTCTTCAGGTGCTTATCGTCTTTTGACTTTTTCTTTGACTCCATGAGTTGGTGGGTGTAAGGAAAAATCAAAGCATAAATGAATTTAAAGTAAGTAGTTTAGCAAATAATTAAATTTCAAAAATCTTTTTATAAGATTGGGAGGGGTCTCTGTCAATTATGTCATGTCATGTACTAGCTTAAATGGACACTTTTAGCTTGAAGCATTGACACATGTGTCATTCTATGAGTGAGCTCTAGAAATCCTTAGTATTATGGTTGGGAAGTCTTGGAAAAGACCCTTCTAGGCGAACGTTCGGGAATTTAATATGCTCTTTCGGCGCTGATGAATCTTTGGTGTCCTGTCTATCAACTCTTTAGCATAGTATGGTGGAAATTTTGAGGTCTTCCTTAAAATTTCATTTGGATCATGAGAGGATGATATTCTTCTTTTGAATTTTTGAGATTTCTTCTAAAAAAGTTTGCCCCAGTTTTCATTTCCTGGGGTGATATGACCGAGCCGTGGTGGCACTTACGTATCCCGTTGAATAGGAATCAGGTCAAATATAGTTCCCACAATATAAAAATATGATTAAAAGGGTTACCAATGTCAACAAAGGCCACCTACGTATCCCATCTTTAGGAATTTAGGACATTACGTAGTTCAAGAGAATATAAATAAAGTTTTCTAAGGGGTTGACCGAAGCCGACATAGGCTACCTACGTATCTCATTCTTGAGAATTCAGGTCAAACGTAGTTCATACATAGAAGGAAAGGAAATTTTATTCTAAGAGATTGACTGAAGCCGACATAGGCCGCCTTAGTATCTCATTCTTGAGAATTCAGGTCAAACATAGTTCATACAAAAGGATGGGGAATTCTAAGGCTATTCAAAATGTAAAAATGATTACAATTAGGAAAAACAAATACACCAAAACAAACACAAAGAAATACCACATCAGGCATAATATCTCTTTACTGCATCAGAATTGATTGGCCGGGTCCACCTTTGTCCATCCATCTCAGACAAAATCAAGGCTCATCCAGATAATACTTTGTAGACCACATATACCCCCTGCTAATTTGGAGCAAACTTTCCATTATATTTCTCTTGGTGAGGGAATATGCGTTTGAGCACCAATTTTCCAACTTCGAACGTACGAGCTCTTACTCTTTTGTTGAAAGATCGATTATTCATTGTTGATATAATTGGCCTTGGCAGACAACACTCATCCTCTTTTCATCAATCATCAACATACCCATCATTCATTACTCAACCCTGTTTCTTGGATGATTCTTATAGATGGTATTTCAACTTACACAGGTATTACGACTTTAGTCCTATACATTATAACATAAGGAGTTTCCCCAGCCAAAGTTCTGACTGTCGTGCAATATCCCATCAAGGTATAAGGTAGCATGTCGTGCCACAATCGGTGACTATCGACCATCTTTCTTAAGATCTTCTTGATGTTCTTGTTGGCAGCTTCTACTGCTCCATTCATTTAAGGGCGATATGCGATTGAATTTCGATGAGTGATCTTGAACTGTTCACATATATCTTTCATCAAATGACTATTTAAGTTGGCTCCATTGTCTGTGATTATTGACCTGGGTATCCCAAATCGACAAATTATGTTGTTTTTGACAAAAATTGCAATTACTTTCTTAGTTACAATTTTTTTTGAGGCAGCTTCTACCCACTTGGTAAAATAATCAATAGTAACCAAGATAAATTTGTGTCCATTAGAAGTTGGTGGCTCAATCGGGCCGATGACATCCATGAGCCAAGCTAAAAATGGCCAAGGCGAGCTTATAGTGTTTAGTTCATGTGGGGGCACCTGGATCAAATCCCTGTGTATCTGACACTTATGATATTTTTGCACAAACTTGCTACAGTCACTTTTTATGGTCATCCAAAAATATTCGACTCTTAGGATCTTCTTAGCTAGAGTAAACCCATTCATATGTGGTCCACACATTCTGGCATGTATTTCTTCAAGTAGTTTTGTAGCTTCAACGGAATCTATACGTCGCAGAAATCCTAAATCAGGGGTCCTCCTAGAAAGGACTTTCCCATTCAAAAAGAAATTATTGGCCATCCAATGGATCATTTTCTTGTGATTGACAGTTGCATCTTCAGGGTATGCCCCAGCTTCTAGATACCTCTTGCTATCGAAGTACCATGTCTTTCCATCTGGTTCTACCTTAACTTGTGCGCAATATGCATGTTGCTCCTTTAAATTTATTTCCAACGGATTGATGTAACTCTGATCCGGATGTTGAATCATTGAGGATATAGTGGCCAAAGCATCGGTGAACTCATTTTATATCCTTGGAATGTTCTTGAACTCTATTTCCTTGAATGTCTTGCATAACTCTTATACCAATTCTACGTATGGGGTTATATTAAAGTTCTTTACAGCCCATTCACCTCGAACTTGGTAAACCAATAGATCAGAATCTGCAATGAATAGTAACTCTCGAACATTCATATCAATAGCCAATCTGAGATCGAGAATGCAAGCTTCATATTCAACCATGTTATTGGTGCATGGAAAATATAGTTTGGCAGTAACCGGGTAATGTTGACCAGTTTCTGATATCAAGACCGCTCCAATTACTGAACCCTTGAAATTAACTGCCCCATCGAAGAACAATCTCCAACCCAGGTATACTTCAGCAATATCTTCTCATACGAGCAATAGCTCTTCATCTGGGAAATAAGTTTGAAATAGCTCATACTCTTCATCAACTAGAATCTCTTCTAGGTGATCTACTAGGGCTTGCCCCTTGACTGTTTTTTAAGTTACGTATACAATGTCGAACTCTCTCAACAATATTTGTCATTTGGTCAATTTTCCCATAGGCATGGCCTTTTGGAATATGTACTTCAAAGGATCCATTCTGGAAATAAGATACGTTGTATATGACATCAGGTAATTCCTCAACTTTTGGGTGACCCAGGTTAGTGCACAACACGTCCTTTCCAATAGAGTGTAGTGATCCTCATATGGAGTGAGCTTCTTACTTAGGTAATAAATTGATCTTTCTTTCTTTTTGGTTTCATCACGATGCCCTAAGACACATCTATATTCATTGTCTGAGACTGATAAATATAACAACAGAGGACTTCTTTCTCTTAGTGGAACTAGTACCGGTGGACTTGGAAAATAGTCCTTGATCTTGTCGAAAACTTTCTAGCATTCTTTGGTCCATTCATTTGGCACATCTTTCTTTAACATCTTGAGGATAGGTTTGCAAATAAATGTTGACTGGGCTATGAACCTACTGATATAATTCAATCTTCCTAAGAAACTCATGATTTCTTTCTTTGTCTTCGGAGGAGGTAGCTCTTAGATCGCCTTAATTTTTTAGGAGTCAAGATTAATTCCTTTTCTGCTAATGACGAAACCCAATAATTTCCTAGATGGTACCCTAAAAGCACACTTGGTAGGATTTATCTTCAAATTGTACTTTCATAATCGATCAAAGAACCTTCTCAAGGGGGCTAAGTGGTCTGAACTCTTGTGGGACTTCATAATCACATCATCCACATATACTTCATTTTCCTTATAGATCATATCATGAAAAATGGTTGTCATGGCTCTCATATACGTAGCACCGGCATTTTTGAGACAAAAGGGTATCACCCTATAGTGATAAACACCCCAAGGTGTGATGAAAACTATTTTCTCTGCATTTTCTTCATCCATCATTATTTGATGATACCCAACAAAGCAATCCATAAATAGCTGCATTTTCATGTCTCGCACAGTTGTCGGTGAGAATGTGAATATTGGGTAATGGAAAGTTATCTTTAGGACTGGCTTTGTTCAAATCTCTATAATCGACACAAATCCTGATCTTTCCATCCTTCTTTGGTACCGGAACAATATTGGTTAGCCATGTTGGATACTTTGTGACTTCTACTACATTGGCCTGTATTTGCTTAGTGACTTCTTCCTTGATTCTCAGACTCAGATCTGGCTTGAATTTTTGAGACTACTGTTTCACAGGATTGAACCCTGGATCAATTGGAAACTTGTGCGATACGATATATGTGCTTAATGTTGGCATGTCATCATAGGACTAAGTGAACACATCAAAGTATTCTTTAAGCAACCTGATAAGTTTTTTTCTGATGATCCGTTAGATGTACATTGATTCTGGTTTCTTTGACTTTACCCTCATCACCTAGATTAATTACCTCAGTCTCCTCTAGGTTGGGCCTTTCCCAATCCTCCAAATCCTTTAGTTCCTCTTTTAACTGGTTTGGGCCATTGTTTCTTCATCATACTCTTTCTATTCGTCATCATCTGCTTTGATTTGTTCATTTAGCTCTTTACATGACATGACATTGGCAGGTTTTAAATTATTATTTCTAAAATCATAAACAACATAAGTTAGATTAGAGTGATCAGATAATGAAACAAAAATAGAAGGCAAATATTTTCACAATAAGAAAGGCTTTTATTGAATTTTAGAAAATTACAAACGTTGGCTATGATCCACACTAGTGCAAGTCTAAGCCTTTTGGAAAGCATAAAACATGAAAATGAGTTAAATAAACTTAAAGGGTGGGTCTCGGGACTTACTCGGGCTACCACCGATTTTGTAAAAGTAAAGTTTCATCCTTTCATCTACCACATCGACCGATGAGTCATGATTGGAATAGAAGTTCAGTTCGACAGCTTCTCCTCTGGTTCACCTGTCTTGTTCTCGGTCTTATCAAAAAAATCTTCTACAACAACATCACACTCTTAGAACAAGTTTCCTATTTCATCCGCGAGACTATCGCTTGTAGGAGTTATAGATATAGGAAATGACTGATAGAGCATAGGTAACCTCTTCGCCAATTCTGGACCTTTCTTTTTCGTCTTCCTTTCATATGCTTCATTTGGCACATAACCTAACCCACATTTGGACAACTTTTCTGGAATCACAATAGGCTTAATGATTCCATCCAAATTCTTTCCTAAGCCGCACCCGGGCTCAAAACTGCTTCTCAGCATAACAGTGGGCAACATCTTATAAATCGAAGGCATTGGCTTGTAGGGAGTTGGGTCTTTCTCAGTTGCATTCATGATACCCACCGTATAAAAGTCATTCCCCCTTGGGACTTCTTCAATCACAGGAACATAACCATTAGGGTAACTCAAATGGCTCCCTTTGCCATGGATGACAACTTCATTATTTTCCCATACAAATTTCACTGATTGGTATAATTTTAAAGAAGCATCCCCTTCTACATGAATCTAAGGCCTTCCTGAAAGAAGATTGTAACTTATGGTAATGTCCATCACTTGAAACTCAGTTAGGAATTCTGCAGGCCCCATTTGAAGACGCAACTTGACTTTCTCGATGCTGTTTATCTAACCCCCATCGAAAGCTCTTACACTCACTATGTTTTGATAATTTTTCCTTATATCATAGTTCAACTGAGTCAAAACAGATAATGGGCAGATATTCAGACCTGATCTATCATTAATTAGTACCCTATTAACGAGCTTATCTTCATATTTGACGGTGATATGTAATACCTTGTTATGCATTACTCCGTCAAAGATAACTCATCTCCACTAAAGCTAATGTGATAGTCTCCCACCTCCCTACTTATCATGGACACCAAATTCTCGGTACTTGTTCCTACGGGTATGTATGTTTTTCAAGAACTGGCCTTTCTACGCTATTGAGAACTCATAAGAAATGCCCAAATGGAAATTTGAGCAGGGGTCTTCTCCAAATGTTTCACAATAGAGTATTCTTTCGGTTACATTCTTCTCCAAAATTCTTTAGTTTTTCCTTTAGTGATTATCCTTTTTTGAACACTCTTCTTGTATGCATCATTAGCAACCTCTTCTGGAGTATAACATCTCTCTGATCTAGTCATCCCTTGTGCTGCGGCAGTTTTCACTACAAACTTTTCTCTAGAGGGAACCAAAGCAAAAGCTTGATGAAGTGTGGTGAATGCAACAAATTCGGGCTTCTCAGTAACACATAAGGCAACCACTGTTTTTTCTATTTCTTTCACTTTGTCCACTTCTTCAGGGCTGGCCTGCACTATAGACTTGTTCACCATCCACTCATCATCCATTTCTATCTTACTGATGGTTTCCCCTTCATGATTTTTGAGCTGGTTGGTAGTAACATTTGGCAGAGCTGTTTGAAGTGAAATCACCTTGTGATCAATGAAATCTTGAATCTTTTTCTTTAAATTAATACAGTCCTCAATTTTATGTCCAACACCCCCTGAATGATATGAACAATTAGGGGTGGGCGTTCGGTCGGTTCGGTCTGACTGTTTAATATCGGTTTGGTTTATCAGTTTTCGGATTGAAAAATTGACATCCATAACCAAACCATTCGGTTTGGTTCAGTTTTTACAAATTCGGTTCGGTTATTTCGGATTTTTATTTTGATTTGAAATATTAAAGCAGTTAGCCTCTCTTTTTCATAACTGAGCATTTAAAATTGTTGGATTTTTTTAGAAAAAATATTTTTTTCAAACCTGTTTTTCATTCCCAAATATAAATAATTATAAATAACTCAACATGGATGAAACGAAATGAAATAATCATAAGCTTAACATAACACATAATGTCATTAATCATTACATATAATATAACCTTGCATAAATAGTCTACAAAACAACACAAAACTCATAAAAATAGTCCATGAAATAACGTACTTTCTGCATAAATAGTCCATAAAACAGTCCAAAGTCACCAAAATAGTCCATAAAATATTTGAGTCACTAAAACAATCTATAAATAGTCTGCAGCGTATGCGAATTTGTTGTTAAATGTTAATTGCGAATGTGAATTACTAAATATTATATATATAACATAATATTATAGTATATATATAACATAATATTATATATATATTATATATATAACATAATATTATATATATTATATATATAATATATATATATATATATAATAAAATATATATATTATTTATTTATTTATAAAATTTTAGTTTTTCGGTTTAAACCAATTTTTTTTAAATCGAAAACCGAACTGAAAAACCAAAATTCTAAAATTACAAATCGAATCCGATCCGAAAAAATGAAAAACCGAAATCAAAATTAAATTTAGGTTAGGTTTTTCAATTTTTTCGATTTAAACCAAAATATGCCCATCCCTATGCACAATGTTGATCAGCATGGAAGGATCGGGAATTGATATTAGCAGGTTTAGGTAGGATAGATTGGATGAGACTTGCTGCCTTTAACCTCTCGAACAATTGAGTCCTAGTTTCAGCCAAAGTAGTGAAACTCCTGATAACTTTTTTTTCTTGATGCAGATGGGGAAGATTATGGTCATTTAGGTTGGGAGAGGAGGGACTTGATGGTAATTTTAGTTAATAGGGGCTTTTTGGTAGGCTTTAAAATTTGGGAGTGGAGCTTGGTAAGTGGGCTGATAGTTTGACAATGGAGTTGGGTAATTTTGTTGATTGGTAGAGAAATTTGGTTGTGGAACTCGGGGACTAGGCTGGGTATAAAACACGGGTTGAGGATTTTGTAGAGTTGGGGGTATATAGATGGTGATGATGTTTTTTCAGAATTGAACCCGAAAAATTTCTTCAACTTTTGGTTTGGACTAGAGGATATGATGGACACATCCAAGTTGGGCAGAAACTTAACTGATCTATCCTCAACTGTTTCACCGATCATAACTAAATCAATGAAGTAGCACGAACCGCTGATATCATTTTATCATAAAATTTCCCCTCTTAAGCTCGGGTAATACAATAACTATTTTTTCTTCTATCATAGGAGGTTGTACCTTTGTTGTCTCTTTCCTCCAGTGATAGGCATATTCACGAAAGAATTCATTAGACTTTTGATTGATGTAGTTCAAAGAATATAAGTTAAGAACCATATCGACATTGTAGGCAAATCTATTGGCAAAATCCCTAGCCAAAGTACTCTATTCAGACCATTTCCTTAATTTTTTTCAAAGCAAACCATTCTAACGCCTCTCCACTTAGGCTTCGACTGAAGAGCCTCATCATCAATGCTTTATTTCTACCAGTACCTACCATTTGGTCATAATATCCTCTCAGGTGGGCAGTAGGATTTCCAGTACCATTGAATGTTTCAAACTTAGGAATCTTAAATCCTTCGAGCAAATTCAAACAAGGGTGGATGCAAAGGTCATCATAACCAAACCTCGTTGCATTGGGCAAACTATGTATTTTCTTCATCTTGGCTATCTTTTCCTTTATCAACAGTAGATCCCTAGCATGTTTGTCTTTAGGCGTCTTACACTAATTTTCCATCTCCTCATAATGGTCAATTTCTTGGTTTGGGGGAACGTATGGTAAGATACAGGTAGTACGGTGGCATGAAGGGCAGCAAGAGGGATATTTTGGGTTAGCAAAGGGTTTTGGGCAGTGTGAGCGGGGTTTTGATAGGTGGGAACTATTGGGTTTTGAGGAACATTGATACTGGAGTTAAACGTGGGAAGGGTGTTTTGGAAAACGAAGCCATTTGAGAAGGTATTTTGGTAATTTGGAGTGTAGTTTTGAAGATGGTAGGCATTTGGATTATTGTTGCGACTGGTATTACATGTTTGGTATAGTGGATTGATGAGATTAGCAGGAGGTCTGGGCATAGAATCGTAGGGTACTTCATTTGGTTGGTTCTCATTATTGGGAAAGCTAAAAGGAGGGAATCAGAGTGGAAACGCGCGATTATCCAAGGCTGGTGTATTAGTGAAAATGGCCAGATTAGCCATATTTTTTGCTCATTGTACTTCCTCATGAAGTTCCTCCATTCTCCTAGTTAATTCGACGATCATCTCACCTTGTGTCGTTATCATACCATCCCTAACAGTAATTTCAGTGAGAGCATTTTCCTCGCTAGTACCAGTCATTCTTTTCTTTTCAGTAACGAAGCAACGGTCAAATAAGGAATCTTTATTTGCCTTAGATCTAGTGAAGTATTGATATTCCGTCAGTTTTCAACACAAATCAATCTCTACTTATTACTTGATAAAGAAAAGCAACTCAAAGGGTAAGTATGTTAGCTTCTGTTCATAACAAGAAATACAAGATATTTGACGAAAGATTAACACTTAAGAGTTTCTCTTATCAAAGGTAAATTGATTCACGGATTAAGTGTTGATTTGGATGGAACTTTGTGTGTTTATTTTATGTAAATAATTATGACAGGAAGGTTGACTTTGTTGAACATAGATTCTTCTGTTCTTTGGCTTGTTGAATTCTGAAATCTTAACCATAAATGGGGAAATAAAATACTTAAAAGATAAGGGCCGAGCCTTATGTAGGCTGCCTACGTATCCCACCAGGGAATTCATGCCCAACGTAGTTCAAATTGCATAAAGATAATCCCAAAGTAGTTTGAATTACATCATAGTTCAAATTACATAAAGATAAAGTCCAACGTAGTTCAAATTACATAAAGGCAATCTAACCATACTTTCTTCAAAGTAGATAAAGAGACTAGGCTCGAAAAGAGCTTCCTACGTACCCCCATGGGCTCAAGTCTTGCGTATTTCTTGATTACAAGGGAATGAAAGCAAAGATGACATCATAAAGTGAAACATAAACCTAAGTTCTACCCGGGTTTCTCTTTTGTTTTCTTTCAGTAACCGAGTGATGATCTTATGCTCTCGTCACCTGGAACTTCATCTGGTTTGCTCTTTCCTTTTATGAAGAAATTGTTCTTTAGGGTTGGGTTTGAAGCATTACTGACAAACCTTCTTGTGTGATGCTCAAATTCTGAGGCCCTTGTAGACGCCCTAGAGACATCCAGGATTTTCCGATCGACATCAGCGATACACTTTTTCACCCAAGCTATTTCTACCTCAACCTTGATGACCTTTCCACATAATATATTTTCTTTCTCTTCCAATTCTGTAAATTTTTTCTTTGCTGCAGCTATTTTTTCTTTGGTATCAACAATTTTCTTCAACAATAATTCTTTGGTCTCCTCATCGCTCACCAAGTCGATAATTGTGATCAGTGAATTGATGTTTCTTTCTGACATCTTAGAAAGTCAACCTTCATGCTTAATAGAAGTAAAGTTTAGAGGTTTTTTGAAAAGTTTTAGGATTTCTGACAAGTCTAAAAGACTTGGATTTTTCGTCGGACTTTCAGATAGTGAGTTTATATTTCTGCCTAAAGGTTCTAGAAAAGATAGGAGTGGATCCATTTACCTTTAATTAGAGAAAAACATAGAATATAAAACAATTATAACACATAATAGAGAAATAATAGCACGTAAATATTTGCGTCCTAAATTGGGTGATCCTTTTACTCCAAGGGTAAGCCTAAACGTCAGATATTCGTGATTATAATAGATTGACCCGATCCATTGACAAGGATTCTTCTAACATATCACGTCACACAAAATATGCTTGTTGATCGTTGGGTCGCAAAACCCATCGATGTATAGGTGGATTTCCTAAAAGTGGAGTCAATACTAAGAATCGACTCGACTAAGGTATATGTATGCATGACTTAAATTGAAAGGGCGGTATGGCTCTATCTTAAGTTTCTCTAAGATTTAGGTAGACACGGACTTGGATTTTCGTTATGAGAAGGCACGTGGTCCTATGATAGTAAAACTCCCGCTCACCCCACGTATGTGCCGGCTCTCTGAAGTAAGGTGATTTGAAAGAATTTTTGGAAAAGTACAATGTACAATCCGCGTGTACAATATGTGTGAGTGTCAATTTTCCAGAGTGGAGGAAGTATGAATGGAATGACAGTTTATATGAAATTTAAACAAATAAACGCATAATAATTAGCCATAACAAGTTAGAAAGTTTCTTTTGGTTAGAACCTAAACAAATTCCCAGCAGAGTCGTCATTTCTGTTTTATCCCTTTTCGAATTTATCGAAGGGAAGATAAATTATTTAAAAAGAAAAATAATTTTTGACTTCTTAAATCATTTCAAAAAAAAATTTAGAAAAATGTCGAAACAACTTAAGGAAAATGTCCCAAGAAAGGTTTTAAGGCATTTAGGAACGTCCGTTTTAAAACGGTTGACCAAATTATTTTAACTAACTTAAAATGGCTAACTTTGCGAAAATTCAATTTCTAAAAATTCATGACTTGATCGAGCGATTTTTTGAAAATAGCTATATTTCGCTGATGTCCAAATAGTCCGTTTTTAGGTGAGAAATAAATGACTTGAAAGTAAAAATTGAGTCAAAACTCTATTTTATTTCATTATTATTATTATTATTATTTTAAATAAAAAATAAGTAGAAAGAACAAACCAATTATGTATAAATTAAATTTTCATTTTTTAGAAGAAACCAAATTGAGAAAATCTATTTCTTTTTATGTTTAAGAAAAATTCTATTTCGCCTAAATGATATTAATTGATACATGAACTAATTAAAGTCATCTTAATGTGGAAGACTTGTTTTCAAAAAGATTAACATAAAATCCTATTTTAATTATTTTATTTAAACAAGATAATAATTTTATTTTTTTATTTTTTATTTTTAAAAACTTCGAATAAGTAAAGAAAGGAAAAAAAAAGATAAAATAAAAATGGCAACACCTTGCGGAATTTATCTAGATTGATTAATTAAAGTGTTCAAGCATATACAAATAAATAAATTAGAAGGATACATGTATAATTTACATATATCCCGACATGTTTATCATTATTTACCTAAAATCTCATTTTTTAATTAAATTTCATAAAATTCCACTTTTTAGCTGTTGAGGATACATTTAAGTAATGTTAGATACATCCTACAAATACATGTAGTTCGTAAACTATGCTTAAGTTAAGGAATGTAACGGCTAAATTTCCATTAATGTAGAAAGTAACCTAACTAATAATGGTAAAAGCTCAATAAAATTCCACAAAAAAGGTAATTTATTTCTTATTCCATATTTTAAAATAAAATCTCTTCCATTATCAATTTTCATATAGAACGACTCCTACAATTTTTATTTTTTTTATTTTATTTGACGTACTTGCAGATTTATTCTTTCTTCTCATTTTATTTTTTTCTTCGTATTAATTATTCTTTTTCAACTATTTGCAATGAATATTTTCGTGTTATTACATCATTTCGGTGTTTGAGTTAGTGATGTCAAGTACAAGAGCTATAAGAGTTGACTTCAGCCTTTGTTGTAGAACTTGAAATCAACGAAACAAGGAAAAGATTTGAAGTTCGATACGTTGTTGATCGAAACTCATCTCCCTTACTTATCCGTAATGATATGGGTGTAAAGCTATTCATTTCTCATAAAATATTGTAAAGTTATTTTAAATTCTTATATCTCTTTTAGTTAATATGTATCTCACAGAATATTTCGATAGGAGTATTAGTATGCATATTTCGTTGTTTTTATTAGTTGTATCTCTTTGTGATAATATGTATCTCATAGAATATTTGATTGTATTAATTTGTATCTTTTAAAAATTATAAAATTTTACATTTCTCACCAGATACATGTTGTATGATTACATGTTGTGCAGAAACATATGTCTTTGACATTAGCATTTTGAGATACATAATATATATATGTATCTTTTGATGTTTTAGTTTTAGTGATATAAGATTACCAAAGATACATATTAGTAGTGTTAAAGATACATATTGTGCACGAGAGTCCATATATGTATCTCTCGTTAATTTTTTTTGTACGATAAAATACATCTTAATTTGTTGACATACTTCCGTTGAAGATACATATAACTAACGTGAGATACATCCTAGAAATACATTTAATAATTAAACTAATTTTCATAATTTAAGGGCTATAACGGCTAAAGTTCCTTTAATTTAGAAATTAACTAACTAATAATGGTAAAAACTAAATAAAATTCCACGAAAATCGGTAATTTATTTGTTATTCCACATTTTAAAACAAAATTTCTTCCATATTTTGTTTCTAGTTATAAATGATTTCTACAACCTTTTTATTATTTTTTCTTGATTTTGTTTGAAGTAATTGCAATGAATATTTCAGTGTTATGTCATTTCGATGTTTGAATTAACGATATAACGTACGAGGGCTAAGTAATTGAATTCAGAAAAAAATAATTGAATTCAAAAAAAAAATGCAAGATACATATAATATACCCATCATACACTATATGTATCTTTAAGCTTACTAACATGTATCTTTGGTATGCTGATTTCACTAAAATTTAAAAATAAAAAATACATATAATACTTAAACAGATAACAATAGATACAAGATATTGAAAAAAGTATCATGTATGTGTAAATATGTATCTAAACCTGAAAGTACCCATATCTGAAATAACAAGAGATACATAAATTCACAATAACACAAAATCAGCTATACAAAAAGCCTAAAATGTATGTGTTGTTTTACAGAAGATGTATCCTTGGTATAAATATTTGAATCAAAACAAAAAATAGTGTGAGATACATACAAAACAACCACGTACACAATATATATCTTTAAGCTTACTAACATATATTTTTGATATGCGTATTTCACTAAAACCTAAAAAACAAGAGATACCTATAACAACAAAAACCGAGAACAAGAGATACAAGAAATTGCTCTAAAGGTCTTCATAGATCTTAAATTTTTGTTTTGAGATAATGATGCACAATTTTTTCCCCAATAACTTATGATTAGAGAGTATTTCCAAGGTGAGTGTAGTTGAATTTTTTCTTAACAATAATTGAAGAAACTTTTGTCAAATAGACAGTAACAAAATCATCATGTTCGGTCAACCAAATTAAAATATGTCGAGAATCCAATGAAACAATATTGCACGCTGCCCCTTTAATCTTCGGTTGCTGTGGAAAAAACTTTTTAAACTCAGCCATTGTTGACCTCCCATAGGAAAACTTTGCAGCAAGAGCATATTGTAAATTTTCCTCTTTAATATAACCTTGAATATCAAATGGTTCAAATATAATAGTAGGTTCACCATTGATTATCTCAACAAGTTTCAATTGAAATTCCTTCCCATATATGTGAGGAGTTAATTTGAGTAGTGTCGCATAAGTTTGTGTATCTGGATTGTTTACCCCAACAGGAGGCTGGGGTAAAGCAGTCGCAGTCATAGGGGTCTAAATCTCCATTGAGATCGCCTGGGAGAAGAGAGCTAGGGTTTTTTTACCTCCTTTTTGTTAAGAAGACAATGAATATGAAATTTTACCTTAATTCAAAAGTTTGAATTAGAGGGAAAGAATGGATTGAAACTGCCACTGAAATTATGGCATACGATGAGGAAGGAAACGAGTGTTGTTTTGGTAAAGTAAAGCGTACGAATAGGAGGTCTTAAACTTGTATCTCAACTTTTAGTAAAAGTAATAAATGTTGGGATATATGTAATATTTTAAAAATGGAGGAATTTTTAGTAGTTTTGAAACATAAGTTGTTCTTTTAGGTAATTTTTCCATAATTAAAGAGAGAAGAGTGAGAATTGGGCCCATTTTGGCCCATTAAAAATCTGTCCAATTTTGGACCAATTCCGTGGACTTTAGCCCATTATTTTGCCCCAGTATATATGTTGTATATCAGCAACTAATTTGCTGCATTTTTCTGTATACCACCGCATATACGGTGTATATCAGTGTGGATACATACGTATTTTGCTCCATTTTTCCATCATAGACCGTGGAATAGCGTGCAGATGCTGCTACCTATGTATATTCACTGTATGCAATTGTATATCAGTGTTGTTTCTTGCACATTAGTCCCTTTTGGACTTGACATGGGTCTTGACTCTATGGAAGTTGGGGTTTAGCCCAACCAAATGCGAGAAATGGGAGTCCGGAGGACTCATGAGGGAGATTTCATGCAAATAAAAAGGATACGGATTAATATGCGATCGAGTAAAGAGAATGATGATTAAATAGATGGCAACACGTTCATAGAGATAAAACGAGGATTTCAATGGTTCAAAACACTTGACAAGGCATATTAAGATTTACATTTTTTTTGGCCAAAAACAAAGAGTAACGTAGTTGCATAGAGGTTATTAATTTTAACTTATAAATTCAAACTCATGCTCGAAGAAAAATACCACATCTTCATTTGTTTAAGTAAAAAAAATATCACAAACAATGCATGCTCCCGCATCTTCCGGAACCAAAACCAAAAAGGAAAAAAAATGTTCAACAACAAACATAAGAGTTGTATGTGGATGTCGATATGCAAATTTTAGTTATTTAGATGGACTGAAGTCTCCAAACATACATAAATTGATTAGGAGAGATTACAAACATCATAAAGCAAGGGAAAACAGCGCAACAAAGTCAAAACTAAATGCACTGAGAACTTCAAATATTCAATTATTCATCCCGCGCCTTATTTTGTCTACACCAGTAAATGGAACTAACTTATATATTTTAATTATGAGAAAACAAAGCAACATGTGGTAATGCATAATAGACCGAAACCAAAGTGAATTTCTAGCAAATCTTATCGTTCTCGCACCGCTCTTCATCCAAACACACAAAGATAAAAAGATTATTTTTTTAATATAAACATGGTACAATATTAGTTATCAAGAACATGGCCGGAGGAGACACAAAGCAATCAGGCTAACTATATGATCACGGATTTGCCAACTTCCTACGAACGACCTCATTCTCTTTTACCTTTCACATGCCAAAAGGGCGAAACAATAAAAAAGATAAGCTATGGAATTATTCATATGTTCAGCTATATAAATTCACATATTCAACTACACAATTCAACTAGAAGTTAAGCCAAAAAAAGGAGCAGTAACCTGCGGCATTCTATTCTAAAGGTAGCACAGAAGGCAAAAAATAAAAGAAATAATTACTAACCTTCTCCGGAGCAGCGAACTGAGATGATGAGTCGAATAACAATTCTGCCGATATCTTTGACTACAAACTCGGCCGATGAAAGAATACAATGACAACGGTGAGAGAAAATCGGGACAACGGTAAGTATAACAAAGAAAAGAGAGAAAGTAGTGAATAAGAGAGTTTGATGAGACTCAATAATTCCCTAATTTCTCTACCACTTAATGTAACGCTACGAGATCCCATCCCGAGACGTCACATGGTGCTTATAATCCCAAAGGACCATAAGCTAACCCTTTACTGATATCTGTACCTGTACACTGCATAATATCTGAAATAAATGCGGAAACTAGCCATAAGGTTCAACACATCTATGAATACTCATAATACAGAAAAACTGAATACTAATACATCCGTCTGAAAAGCCTCTAAACTGTTTGAACTGGAGAGTTGATGGGACAGGTCCCCAACTAACTCCGTCAACTGGAAATAAACAAAGTCTGAAGCAATAATAGTAAACTGAGATTCGTTCTCGAAAGAAGAAGACTCATTGCTACTGCTGCTGACTGGGACTAAACTGCTGAGGATACTCTGTATCCTGTGCCTCTGAACCTATGGTGTCAAATAAAACACCATAGAGCAAATGCGTCAGTACAGGAATGTACCGAGTATGTAGACGTGGTAGGCTAATGCAAGGGCTCATGCATGCACAATATCTAAACTGAATAATCATGAAGATGTCGCATGAGAACACATACATAAATTCACAGAACAAGAACACAATCATCGCAACTCTAGATACTAAAACTCAGATACCACCTTACTGCAGACTGAACTCACTACTAAAACTAAGATACGGAATCACTGACTCATCTGATACTGATAACTGAGGATCTGGATGTACTTACATCAAGGACTGAAATCTGAGCTTACTGTTTTCGACTGACAGAATTAGAGATCAACTTTTCTAACAGATTATTCTGGAGCGATTCTTAATGATAAGAAGTATGATCATGTACGAATCTGATAACATGAATACTTAATAGAATCTGAGATGGAGATCACGCCTCTCTGATGGGAGATCTCTAGCTATGATAATAAGAATACTCAACATGGTCTGAGACTGAGATCAACTTTTCTAACCGATTACTTTGGAAGCTTTATCAATGATAAGAAATATGATTATATCTGAATCTAACGATAAGAATATTCAATAGAAATCTGATACTGTGATCAAGCCTGTCTGGCGGCATATCTCTGATTATGATATCAAACAACTGTATATGAGACCAAGCCTATCTAACGGGATGGTCCATAAATCAATAGAACTAGCTGAGTTCCTCATAAAGATAGATGATTGTATCTTACAGTCCTGAATTCTGAAGATTGATTCTAAAACTGAGACTGAATCTGAAACTGAAAATGTGGGAAGTAGTCATCTAACCGACATACCCCAACTTACCACAGGTGGGGTCCAACCTCTACCCCCGGTTGGGAGGGTGCCAATACCGTGCCATGGGTAAAGACATTATCTTTTCTCTAAGGTCAGGCTCTCTAGCGGTGACCATCAACAGGACGTCAAGCTTGCTTGACAGGTGACTCATTTTCCTATACTGGCTACACAGTTCTGGAACGCAAGGATTGCTTCTAAGAATCACACCCTCTACTAGGTGGTGAGTTCCCATCCTTGGGTTCGCTCGGTGATGAATCTTACTCCCAACTGAAAGACTCTAGGTTGATTCTTAGACTGTACTAGACAAAGCTGAATCTGATACTAATCATGTTTCTCAAAAAATCTGACTGAGTTACGCTGAGATTACTTAGTTCCATATCTGACGGAAAAGCTATCGAATCATGGTATCTGACTGACGATATAGATCTTGAATAGATTACTCGAATCGCTTCTAAGATTAGAATTGAATCACTTGAATACTATTAGAACTGATTACAGGACTGAGGCTAGATCACTACTAATACAGAGATTACAGAGATAACTGAGATTACTGAGTTTTCTTAAGTTCTGCACTTGTCTAAGGATACAGATTTTTATAATTCACTGAGTTCTGAGAATCATGGCTCGACTAGAATTATCGAGAAACTGACACGGGCTCTAGACAACAGCTCTATTGCCGGGTATAAATACCCCCAGGACTCGATAGCATAAAAGTAAAGCATAATCATTCATTCATCATCACAAGCATTCGTTCATCATCACAATCATTCATGTCTCATCACAATAATTAAAACATCTCATAATCATTGAAGCATTTTCACAGTCGCCGAGGGGTCACTTTAGGCATATCGGAATCATAATCATATAATAACGTAGGGGAAATATGCTACTAAATTGTACTCCATTCAACAAGGTTTTTACCTCAGCTATTTCATACCTATACCAATCTTGACACGTGTTTGGATATCACATGGCTTGGGGAAACTTCATACTATCACGTCATAACTTACTTGCTAACCACTTGGCATATATTAAAAGCTTAACATATATCAAGAGCACATAATTGGGGAATTTACTACTATCACCTCTCCACTTGTTCACTAAGGTCCTTCAACAAAACACTAGACATGCACGGGTTCACACTTATTTGGGAATTTCCTACTACCATGGAATAATTCATTCACTTGGGCGTTTTATCAAACACTAAGCACAAACTAACTCACAATTTAGGGTTTCCTATTCAACATACTATAATGGACCTTATGCTTCTCCTAAGCTCTTTATCAAACCTATGGGGGACATGCTTTGCTTATTCAACCATTTCTACACCCAAAAGTCATGAACACATCGCATGGAAAAACAACTTCAAGAGGTTCTATCACATGAGTTCCACATACTAGGGTCAAAGCTCATAAATTTTATAGACAAACATAAATCAAAACTCAACAACACATTGAACATCCATTTCAACTTATAGAAATCATTAACAACTCATAAACATAAAAATCTTTGAGTTTTAAAAAGGGTGTTTGAGCTTCTTGGATGAAAGGGACCCAAGAATCAACATCTACATACCTTAATCTTTGAAATTGGATGAATTCTAATGCTTGAGACTCTATCCACACTTGTAATAAATAATTCTCGAAGCCCACACTATAAGGAACTTGATTCTTGAAGAAATCTTGAAGAATTTATGGATGATTTTTGGAAGATTAGGGTTCTTGAGGAGGCCCTAGATAGATATTCTTGAGAGAATTGGAAGAGAAAATGATGAAATTAGGGTTTTGGAAGAGGTTTCCCATATTTATAGAGGATTCCAAAAGGTGGGAAAAGACCAAAATACCCTTGCAAAAACATTCTAAAATTGCTGGAAAAATATTGCTGACGACATCCGTAACAAGCTGTCAGGCCCGTGACGGTCCGTCACGAATTGTCGTCACAAAAAGGGTGGATTTTGTGACTTTCTACCTTAAGGTGACGACATTTTGTGACGGGCCGTCAGGCTTGTGACAAGTCGTCACAAAAGGTCGTCACGGATTTTCCAGGCTGACACGCTGGAGTAAAATAAGCATAACTCTTTGCTCCGATATCGATTTTGGACAAAATTGGTATCGTTGGAAAGATAATTCAAAGAGATTTTGTTTGATATATGTTAGGTACTCTAATTCGATATATACAAGGAGTTATGGTCAATTGAAGTTGACCCAAATTTTGACGGTCACTAAAACTTGAACGATAGGAAAGCTTTTAACTCATCCATGAGTTAGGGGACCTCTATGATCTTAATTCATGCTCAAATAGATTCCCACACGATTCAAAGTATTTCATACTTGTGAGGATATTTTTGAAACATTTTGACTCGGATTTTCGCTTTACCAAATACACTCTAAGGCTCAGACTGGAAGAGGATTTTGCGGGGCATTACACTTAACCTCTTCTTAAAGGGGTGAGAAAACCCCCTTTTATAGGCCAAATTAGGGATCACAAAATAGCTTCTTTAAGAAGATTTAAAAAAATTCAAAAAATCTAGTGAAAAATGTGACTGTTTACAGTATTCAAGGGAAAGAAATTACCTTTTCAGAAGGGATTTTAAAGATTGAGATTTTGGAGATTTGATTTTGATAATTTTGGTTCTTCAAGATGAACGACAAAATTTCCACTAATTCAAAGAGACAATGTTTCAAGAGCCATTGAACCTTTATGTTCTCTCCTTTTCAGAAAGAGATTGAGGTGATGTTTGATGGAAACGGATTAAAAATCGTGGGTGAAGGGAGAAGACCGACGAGGGGAGAGGTAAATCCACTGGATTTCCTAATATCCGGTGGTCCGAACGTCGTGGTGGATATTGTTGCCAAAGTTGTCGAGAAAATTAAGTGGGAGGTGACAAAAGAATATTTAAATAGAAAATGGTGACAACTTTGACCAGCTAAGGTCAAAGATTTATTTAAATTGTGATCAAGTTAATTGGGTATAAAGTGTAATTTTTAAAAACTTCTTAATTTTTTATAAAGTCCTTCAACTCCAAATTTTAAATTTTAATATTTCTCTCCCTTTTTTTATCTTTGAATCTTTCATATCTTATTCTTTCTCCCCATCTTCTTTTTCTTATTTTTTTTCTCTCTATAGATTTTCCTCTTCTTTCATCTTCTCTTCTTTTTCTTTCTCTTTTCATTTCGTTCTTCTTTTTGTATTTTTCATGGACTATTTTTTAAAAAATAAATTGAAAAGTTTGAAAAGAATTTTTTTAATTTCTTTTAAAAATGAATGAAGAAATAATTTAACAAATTCAGCAACTACGAGAGTTGTTTTAGCAACCACAAAAGTTGCTTCACAACTACAGTAATTGTTGCAGCAACTACTATTAGTTGTTATGTTACAACAATTATCGAAGTTGTTGCAGCAACTTTGATACTTACTTAATTTCTGAAAACAGATCTGATTGGAGAAGGAGCCCATACGAAAAAGTGATATTTATGATAAAAATGGAGGTGATGGATCTGGTGGTAACGCCGAATGAGAAGATGACATTTATTGTGGTGTTGATAGCGACGGTGGTAGAGACGAAAGAAGAAAAATAGGCGATAGTTATATAGATGGAGGAAATAATGGTGAATCTGGAAGAGGTGGCCGACAATGGTAGTGATAGTGATAGTGGAGGAAGAGGAGATGGCGGCGACAGACGGCAACAAAAAAGATGTGAAGGAGGAGTGGGGGTGATGATGTAGGGATCTTTGTGTAAATATGGGATATGGATCTTTGTGTAAATAATAAAACTTGAGGGTTTTAAAATTAGTTTCATTAACACTAATCTTAAAATTATCACCTCTACTCAATATTTAAGACTTGTGTCACTCTTTTTTAGTTTTGAAACTTTTTTGTCACCCTTAGTTAATTTGCCCAAAGTTGTCATTGTTCGCTGTTAGGGTTGGGTTTTGCGCTTTGGTTGTCGGTTTGTTATTGTTGTATGGATATACGTTATTGGTTTTTGTTTGAGGAAAGATGAAGTGGGTCGGGTTAGCTTAATTGAAGTGGGCTGGGGCGGTATTATTGATGTTGGCCTTGGGTGGTTCGCTGTTGATTAATTGGTTGCTAAAATAGGTAAAAAGGAATGATTAGGAGGGGTGGGCCAGGTATTGGGTGTTTTGGTTGGACTGGGGCGGCTGAAATTATTGTTGTGGGGCCTGATGTTGGGTAATAGGATTGTTAGAATTTTGGGGGTTATTTAAAACATAACCCACAATTAAGATTTAGGATTTAACCGAATTTAATTAATATTTTTATCAAATTGAAAATTAAATTGGTCAATCGCATTGCAATTGTGGCCAATTGAATTTCAATTATGGTCAAATTTAATAGATTGACTAAATTAAATCAAAATCTGATACGAATTAATACCATGTTTAATCCCGAGCTTCTTAATTTAATAAAATCAAATAAATATTTCTCCAGATAAATTAATGTTGAGAACAAATCATATTTTAATCAAGATTTTAACCATTTTGAATTTATTTTCAAGATAAGCCTCGATTAAAATCTGATATTTTCGTGAAATAAATATTTAAGTGATAAAATTATATAATTTCGTATAATTGAATACGATAATATATAATCGTTACTTAAAAAGATGAATTTACCTCGATAAATACTTTGAAAATCTTTTTATTCAGATAATAATAACTGTTGTAATTTTATTTAAAAATCGAAGAAACTCGAAATCAAACTTAGTCATGGAGGAAAAAAAATAGTAGTCAACATCAACCATTAATAACCAAAAGCCCCCACACATAGTTCAAAACCCAAAACGATATCACAATTATGCCATGAAAACCATTAATTAAAGAATGCCTTTAGTTGAACTAACAATGAGGGAGGAGTAACATGCCTTAGGCTGCATTTATTTTTTTAGGATTCAGACGTTTGAATCTGAATGCACATCTGAATGATTAAGATGTTGTCTTTAAATCTGAAAATTGAATGGTTAAGACTGTTTGTTTTTTCAACATCTGAATGTGTAAAAAAATTTATTTGTATATATAATAAAATAAAAAATACAATTCAAATAAAAAACTAATTATATATCAGAAAAGTATATAATTTAATATAACAAAATTATTATTTGATTGAAAAAAATAATAATGTTTGTTAGTGATAGTGGAGATGGTTTATAATAGTGGTTGCGGTGATACTGATTGATGTTAGGGATTAGTAATGTTGGTGGTGATAGTTGTGATGGTTGGTATTGTAGTAACTATTATGATGGTGACAGTTGATAACGGAGGTGGTGGTTGTGATGTGACGTTGCTTGACGTTAGTAGTTGAAGGTGTTGATTGTGATGTCTGGAAAATGAATGCATGATGGTTGATGATATATTGGTGCTAGTTGGAGATGTTGTTAGTTGTGATGGTGGAGATGGTTGTTAGTAGAGATAAATTGTAGTAATGGTAGTCGTTGAAGTGATGGTAGAGGTGGCGTTACTAGTGACCATGATGGTGGCGGCCCCAAAGAATGTATGGAGGTTGTGATGTATTAGTGGTAGTTAACGGTGGTGCTAGTTGTGATAGATGAGTTGGTCGATAGTAGGGATTGACCGATAGTGGTTGTAGATTTTGGTGCTTTTGACGGTGGCGGTGGTGGTGAATATAATTAGAATGATAGAGGTAATAGATGTGGTAGCAATTGACAATAGTGGTTGGTAGCGATATTTATTGTCGATGGTGGTTATGATGGTGGAGGTGATTGGTGGTGGTTGATAATGGTGGTGGTGGCATCGGTGGTTAGTGGTGGTGATTGGTGATTATGAACAAAATGGCGGCGAATATTATCTAACACCAGAATACCTCTTCAGACTTATTAAGACTTGATTCTAGATCTGAATGATTAAGACCTATTCAGACCTATTAAGAGCTAAAATCTTGATAAAAAACAAATTCACTTAATGGTCTGAAGTCTGAACCATTCATATTCAGACCTCCATTAAGTGAAAACAAATGATCCCTTAGATACCAAAGAAGACAGAGAGATCTACTCTTGAAGGCCCTTAATTGAATCACCTTGAGGAAACCCTAGCCCTCTCTTGAACCAAAAGCTTGAGCGAGATTTGAGAGTGTTTAAAGTGTCTTTGATTGAGAATAATAGGTTAAATGAACTCCTAATAGTGTTTTAAGTCGTGGGTTAAAGAGGGGTTAAGAGGGAAAATGTCCAGAATACCACCAACTTAAACTGTAAAAATCACCACAGAAAGGTATGACTCTCCCCCCCAACTCGTACACACATCATACGAGTGGTACCCACAACTCGTACCCTAGATAGAATGTTGGACATCACACCCTGTCCACCATACGACTCCCCTTGCCTAAGTTGTACCCATACCATACGACTAGTACCCTTAAACCGTATCCAAAATAGAATTAAAGGGGTTGGACACTGGACAATATACGAATTGGACCCTACTTCTCGTACCCTAACATACGACTAGTATAATGTCCATTCGTACCTTGGTCAAAAACCAACCAAACCACACTGATTATCATATAAGTTGAGGACCCTAAATCGTACCCACATCATACGACAAGTACCCTCAAGTCGTATGATGTCCAGAAGCTCAAACTCAAGTAATTTTCTAAAGGTCAAAAGACAAGCTGTTTCAATTCTCCCCCACTTGGATCATTCATCATCGAATGACGGGTAAAGGTAAGCACAAGCACAATTTAACACAATAATTCCCATCAAACTTCCCTTTAACAAATGATAGAAAACCAAGACATAAAACAAAGATACTAATATCAATACATACCTCAAGCACAGATTTACGGAATGGGGAACAAATGCGGATACTTGGACTTCATGTCCTCTTCCACTTCCCAAGTAGCTTCTTCAACACTATGGTTCTTCCAAAGAACCTTTACCGAAGCTACATCCTTGGTCTACAACCGATGAACCTACCGATCCAAGATTTCAATTGGGACCTCCTCATAAGATGAAGAATAAAAAATACCAATATACTTGATAGGCACGATTTATGACGGATCACCAATACACTTCCTCAACATAGAGACATGGAATATCGGGTGAATGAAGCTCAAACTAGAAGGAAATTCCAACTCATAGGAAATATTGCCAACCCTCCTCAAAATCACATAAGGACCTACATATCGGGGACTAGGCTTCCCTTTCTTCCCAAACTGTATCACTCTCTTTATGGGAGATACCTTCAGGAACACCCTATCTCAAACCTCAAACTCGAAGTCCTTTTGCCTTACGTCTACATAGGACTTTTGTATATTTTGGGCAGCCTTAAGCCTATCCCAAATCACATTCACCTTCTCCTTAGCTTGGTGAACCAAATCTGGGCCAAACATATCCACCTCAGCAAGCTCGAAACACCCAATAGTAGATCTACACCTCCTACCATACAATGCTTTAAATGGGTCCATCCCAATGCTAGAGTGGTAGCTATTATTATAGGCAAACTCCACAAGAGGTAAATGCTCAACCCAACTACCACCATAATCCATCACGCAAGCAAGAAGCATGTCCTCCAATGTCTGAATAGTCCTTTCCGCTTGCTCACCGACTATGGGTGAAAAACAGTACTCAGACTCACCTTAGTCCCCAACCATTTCTAAAAGGACCGCCAAAAGTGAGATAAAAACTATGTCCTACAATCGAAGATGATAGAAATAGGTACCCCAGCAACTTCACAATCTCATGGAAATACAACCTCGATAATCCTCATCCGAGAAGTTAGTCCTCACTAGCAAAAAGTGAGCCAACTTTGTCATCCAATCCACGATGCCCAAATTAAATTGAATTGATTTCGAGATTGAGAAAGACTGGTAATGAAATCCATATTAATTACTTCTCACTTCTATTCAGGCAGCTCAATTTCTTGAAATAATCCCCCGAGCCTTATGTGCTCAACTTTTACTTACTGACACACCATGCACTTGGCCACAAAATTAGCCACATCTCTCTTCATGTTGTTCCACCAATACATCTCATTAAGGTCATGATATATTTTCATCGAATTAGGATGAACAACATAGCGCGACTCATGTGCCTCCGTCGAGATTCTCTCATGCAAGCCATCTACATTAGGAACACATAACCTCTCTTGGTACCGCAAAGCATCATCTATACTAATCTTAAAAGCCATCACTTTCTTCCCACCTACATCACCCTTAATCCCCATCAAGATAGGATCTAACATCTGTTTCTTCTTGATCTCAGCTTCAAGAGACGATCCCGCCACTTACTGCACCAACACACTAACATCTTTGGAGTCCAAGAGACGAACTCTAAGGTTAGATAAACGGTGAATGTCCTTCACTAAATCCCACTTCTCCTTATCCACATGAGCTAGAATCCCCATGGATAACTTGCTAAGAGCATCAGCAACCACATTAGCTTTACCTGGATGGTAGTGAAGACTCATGTCATAATCCTTGAGAAGCTCAAGCCATCTCATTTTCCTGAGTTTAAGCTCTTTTTGAGTAAACACACACTGCAGGATATTATGATTAGAAAAGATATCCACGTGCACTCTATACAAATAGTAATGCTAAATTAACACCACAAATAATAATTCCAAGTCATGAGTTGGATAATTCCTCCCATGCACCTTTAACTATCTAGAGGCATAATCTATTACCTTTTCATGCTGCATCAGAATGCAACCAAGCCCCACACGGGATACGTCACAGTAGACCACAACCCCATCAGCGCCTTTAGCCAGAGTCAAGATCAGAGCCAAAGTTATCTTATTCTTTAGCTTCTTGAAAATCCCCTCACAAGCATCCGACCACAAGAACTTTACCTTTTTCTGAGTCAATTTAGTCAATAGGGAAACTATAGCCGAAAAACTCTCCACAAACCTCCTATAGTAACCAGCTAAACCTAACAAGCTCCAAATATCGATTTGAGTAGTGGGTCTAGGCCACTTCTTCACCACTGCAACTTTCTATGGATCCACCATGATCCTTTCACTAGAAATGATATGACCCAGAAAAGTGACAGTGTTCTCCTAGAATTCACATTTTGAAAACTTGGCATACAATTATTTCTTCTCCAAAGTCTGCAATACAATGCAGAGATAATTCGCATGATCCACCTTGCTCTTAGAATACACCAGAATAACGTATATGAAAACAATGACAAACAGATATAGAAACTAATGGAAGGCCCTATTCACCAAATCCATGAATGTCGCAGGGGCATTGGTCAACCCAAAAGACATAACCAAAAACTCAAAATGCCAGTACAGGGTACGAAAGGCAGTCTTAGGGATATCTACTTCCCTAATGTTAAACTGATGGTACCCGAATCAAAGATCAATTTTGGAGAAAAACTTAGCACCCTGTAACTGATCAAACAAATTATCTATCCTTATAAGAGGATACTTATTCTTTACGGTCACCTTATTCTATTGTCGATAATTAATATATATTCGAAGGGAACTATCCTTATTATACACGAATAACATCGATGCACCCCACGAGGACACACTAGGATAGATGAAACCCTTATCCAAAAATCCTTGAGTTGCTCCTTAAGCTCCTTCAACTAAGCTGGAGCGATTCAATACGAGGGAATAGAAATTGGATGAATGTTCAAAACAAGATCAATCCCAAACTCAATCTACCTATCAGAAGGAACACCAGGAAGGTCATTAGGGAAAACCTCAGGACATTTATTCACCATCGGAACAGAATGCAAAGAAGGACCATCCGAGTTAGAATCCTTAACCCAGACGAGATAATAGAGACAACCCTTGGATATTAATATCTGAGCTTTAAGATATGATATGAACTTTCCTTTAAGGGATAAGGAACCACTCTCCCACTCAATAACCAGCTTATTAGAGAATTCAAAGACAACTTTACGGGTCTGACAGTCTAGAGAAACATAGCACGAGTGCAACTAATCCATCCCCAATATGACATCAAAATCCACTATATCTAATTCAATCATATCCACCAAAGTTTTATTACTACCGACAAATATCACACACACCCTATAGACTCTTCTAGCAATCACAGAGTCACCTACTAGGGTACAAACAGAAAAAGGGTCTGAAATAACCTTGGGACAAAAACCAAAATTCACAGCCACAAATAGGGTCACCGTAAGAGAGAGAGGACCCTGAATTAAGTAAACAATACACATCTTGGGAAAAGAGTTTCAACGTACCAGTTATGACATCGGGCGATGCCTTGGACTTATCAGGTAGTGAGAGTATAAAGATTGTTTCGACCAGTGGCGAAACTAAATGGCGCACCCTTTGGTGTCAGAGTTGATGATGAAGTAACTGGAGCCTTGTTCGCCCCCGAAGCAGCCTTACCAACAAGATAGTTTCTAAGCATATGCCCTGGCTGACCACAGTTAAAGCATATGTCCCTCCATCACAGAAACCTCAATATAATCTACCATAAAACCTATAGGGAGGATATGATGGAGCTGACTAGGCCCCACTAGCCTGAGATTGGGCACCCTATGCCCTAAAGTTATTGCCATCATGGAAACACCAATCACCCGATGACTTTGGGTAGGGAGCACTAGTCGTCAAGTAAGACCCAGAATTACCCCACTTTTTCTTGGGCTATTTCCCACCATCCCTACCACTCTGCTATTGGCCACCACTCTGCTCAGAGAACCTGAACTTCTTGCCCTACCTCTTCTCTATTTCAGTCTGCTTCTTCTTCTCTTTCTCTACCTATTGCATGTACACAACCAACCTGGAGATATCCATGTCCTTGATCAACAAGGTAGCCTTACTCTCCAATATCAACTCTCTGGATAACCCAGAAACAAACTTCCTCATTCTATCCTTCATGCTAGAAACCATCTCCGGAGCATACCGAGATAACTGGTGAAACTTCAAGGCGTACTCTTTGACAGACATCTTACCTTGCTTGCTTTAGATTAACAAACTCTTTCACCTTAGATTCCCTCAAATCCTGAAGAAAGAAGCAATCTAGAAAAGCATTAGAAAAATCTTCCCATAGAGATGACTCAACATCGTCTCCCTTTGCCTGATTTCATTCCTCAGACCATTGGTACGCCACATCCTTCAGTTGATAGGAGGAAAACTCCGCACCCTCCATATTCGTGACATGCATAACATGAAAGATCTTTTCCATATCATCCAAAAATCCTTGAGGACCTCCTCAACCCTAGCACCCATAAAGGTCAGAGGGTTCAACCTCATGAACTGGCTAACCTTTGTGGCCTCAAAAAATGGAGTAATAGGAACACCACACTCAGACCAAGTAGCTACCAACTGTGCCAACATATGAATAGATTGACAAAACTCAACGTTCATCGATTCATCTTGAGGATTTTGAGATGGACTAAAAGGAACCGATTGAACTCCAGAACAATTTAGAACTGGACCCCTAGACTGGTATGGATCCCATGAATAGAGTGTGTCCCATCAACATTATCCCCAGTTAGGACAGAGGAGTTTTCATAAGCTTCAGATCGTCGAGGATGTATGATCTGAAAAGCAAACACGCAGGAATTAGAGGAGAATTCAGGACCTTAGACTCTAATGCTTGAAAATACAACACAAGAAAGAGAAATATTCCTAAATTCCTTGCAGCCTCTCCCTTATGTGTGTAGTGCGCTACACACCCTTAAAAGAGACTCTACTCAACATGGATTTATGGACTTCCAAGTGACCATGAACCTAGGGCTCTGATACCAATCTGACACGACTCAACTAGGCCTAGTCATGTCGGGTGCCTCAAGCCCAATCGGGACCAAAGACCACCCCTAATACCCAACCATAAACACCCTACACCCTATGTTTGATGAGTTTTAATCATATAACATAACAAGATGGAATAGTCATAAATCAAATATGGTTAAATAGTGTTAGCCCCAATACCTATACCAATGCCAATGCTGACACCAATACCGACACCGCCCATGCCAACCCAAAGTAGTCTCACAAAGCCTCTATCCAAAATTAAAATAATATCCAGTCGGGATATGTCCCCAATTATAGCCAAGAACCAAAGTCTAAGAAACAATAAAAGTATGTAGAGATGACCATAACATGAAATGGATCCTTCTATAGTATAAAATCTTACCACTTCAATCTGACACAAAATTGTCCCTAAATCTAAGTCACTGAGCAGGGGAAGTAGTATGATCGTTTCCCTCATCGCGTAGGGTTACAGTGCCTGAAGACGAATTAGAGGGTGAACGCTAGCATGTACTCAGAAATAAGTATAAAATAATGCTATCATTCAAAACCAAAGTAAATAACCATATGCAATCACATACATATGTACACATATACCATACCGGGAAATGAAATTAGGTTTAGCATGCATTTAAAACCTTAATCTAGGTTGTGTAGCTTGACCATCCTAAAACCACCCATGGGCTATATGGGTCCAGTGTTACCCCCTTAACGGGCCCTAGTATGTGTAACCGCACAAACCGAAGATATCATAGGGAAAGGGGATTCTCGTGTACCCTTCACCCTCCATGATACATATATACAAGTATAAACTTAGGGTATTTCCATGTACCCCACAAGTGTATGGAAACCATGACCAACCCACATGTCGGCAAACATAGGTTTCCAGTGTCCATCCATCGGACTCACATCTTCATGGCTAGCTATCACAACCCGTCATTATTTCCCAATCAAAAAACTTTAGTACATAATCAAACCACCAATTCTAGATTTAATTACCAAGGCATTATAAAGTGGTATCGTCATACCGACTATAGCTTGCAAGCAGTGTCATTTACCAACACTTAAGGATTCCCATGTAACCTATAGTTTCCATTATTATAACACCCCAAATCTGGTACCCGGAATGCTACACGTTGCTCATAACCCCGAAGGACTACAAGCTAACCCATGACTAATATTTATACTTGTATACTGCATAAAATACTTTATAATACAGAAACATGAACCGAAAGGCCATAAGGTTTAATACCAACTATGATTTGAATGATATAACATCTGTGTGGGGTAATAAAATACCCAAAACAAAACTAAAAATACTGAAGTCTGAAACATGATAGTCTAGAAAGCCTCTAACTGACTGAAATGTCTGAGTAAGGAGTTGATGGTATATGTCCCCAACTAACTCCAACTAATAAACTAATTAATGAGATAATAGGAAAATAATTATGGCCTCGAAAGATGAGGACGCACTTCTAACTCTGTATGCGGATATATGAAATCTACTGTTGCTTTAGAGCTCGTGTCTCTGAACCTATGGTATAAGACACCATTGCGCAAATGCGTCAGTACTTTGAATGTACTGGTATGCATATGAGGTAGGTTGAATACATGGGGTTCATATGTATGAATAATAATAATAACTGACTAACTATTATGAGCGTGAGAATACATGCATAAGATATAACAACCAACACTAATACTGTGATAACATGATTACTGAATCTGAATATAACTGATAACATGAGTGACTGTATATGACAGTCCTAGATCTGATGGAACCATCTGTGTTCCGTACTGTATCTGAGTTGACTGTATCTGACAGTCTTGAAATCTGAAGAACTATCTGAGTTTTATTACTGAGACTGATTGGTTGTATCTGAAAGTCCTGATTCTATAACATAAAAATGTGGGAAGTAGTTATCTAACCGACATACCCCTAATATTCCATTATGGCTGAGTCAGGGTCCAATCTGTAACCCCAATTAGAAAGGTATCAATACCGCGCCGCTGGTAAGGATAAAATGTGGGTGAACCTCATATGAATAGTGTCCCCAAAAGAGAATGGTGGGGCCGACAGTGCTTATCCACCTCATAAACCCTCATCGGACAGTGTTGATTTCTCAACCTATGATGGCTACATAGTTCTAGAATGCAAGGATGACTTCTAAGAATCACACCCTTATTTGATAGTATGTGTTTCTATCCTTGGGTTCACTCAGTGCTAATTCGTACTCCCATCTGAATAGACTCTGAACATGATTTACTGAACTGAACATGGGCTGAGTTACTGAATTTCGTTGACTGACGGAATGCTACTGATATCTGACAACTGACTGAGTTCATGAGATCTTGGAGATTTCCTGAGTCATAAGACTGTCTGAAGTCTAAAGATTAATAGCTTGACTGAGAGTATGTGAAAACATGACATGGTTTTAGGCACACAACTAATGTTTCGGGTACGAGTACCCCCAGGACTCGATGGAAGGAAACTAACCAAGCATAACTTATTTGAACATATAACTAACATCATAATCCATAATACATTTATAAAAGCATTTTATCAAAACATGTGATAGGCATAACTTGTACATACATGGGGATTTCATGGTATCATGCTAGTTAGGCATTTTTCCTTCATCTAGGCATTTAATCAAACACATGATAGGCATAATATATGTAGACACCATTATTCAACAATTACACATCATGATTCAACATCTAATTTCATCTATTTCATGATTTTATGAAGATTAACGGAGAAACTTTCTTTGAAATGGATCTTCTATGAAAATCCAAGCTTGTTCTTGAGTTTGTTTTAAGAGAAAAGAGTGTATTTTAGGTGAAAATTGGTTGAATCACGTGTTAAAGGGCTTAAATAGGGGTGAGAAGTTGACCCTTTTAACCCTGGACGCGTCTTGTAATTTTAGTAAAAATTTTCTGAATTGAACCCCTGGCGCAACGAGGCACTATCGCTTCGTGTCACTGGAATTTGACAATTGGAAAACTAAGGGGTGGAGTAATGCGAAGCCATTGCGTTGCCCCATATTTTGTGACTAGAAACTTTGGCGCGACACAGAGGAAATCGTGCTAAGACACTGGAAAAGGATAATTCTGAATTTGGGCCCTGGCGCGAGGCACCATTATTGTGGACCCCTACTGGAATTTGCCAAATGCCATTTACTCTTGTGCAGCGGCGTGCCACTGACTAATATGGCACTGTTTTACGATGGAAACTTAAAATAGTCATAACTTTTGACCCGGTTATTGGATTTTGGAGAATCTTATAGCGATGGAAAGCTTATTGAATTTCCCACACGACAAAAGTGAAAATATTGAAAATTCCTCATGGAATAACCATCATTCAATTTAGAAGCTAATACTAGACATTCTTGAGATGAAATTTGCTAGGAAAAGTACGGGGTATTATAATATATCCCCCTTGAGAATATTCATCCTCGAATGAGACTGACTGAGAGAGGAGAAAATACAACTGACGTACATACTAAACATGAATAACTGGAACATAATCTCATGACTGATATGACTGACAAACTGTACATATAATACTGAACATGCATATCTGATGCATGTGTAACTGATTCATGAATACATGACTGAGTGTTCTGAAGAACCAAGTTTCTCACAATGAGAATGCATGTTTGATGCATAATTACATAACTGAACTGATACATGAGTGCATGACTGAATATACAATGGTACTTGATACCAAGTTTATAATAGGAACATGAGTATAAAACTGCGTACCAAGGTTGTGATAAACACTGAACATGAAACCGAGTAAGCTTAACGAGAACTGTTACCTTGAGCTTGATCCGAGTTGGCGAAGAAGAGGTGAGGATACTTGGTACTCAAGTCTACCTCTTATTCCCAAGTATCTCCCTCGACGGACTGATTTTTCCAAAGAACTTTAACTAGAGGGACTTCTTTGTTCCTCAATCTACGAGTTTGATAGTCTAAGATTTTGATTAGAATCTCTTCATAAGAGAGAGTGTTCTGAATATCAATGCTCTGAATAGGGACTACAACTAATGGGTTACCTATGCACTTCTTGAGCAAAGAGACATAAAAGACTGGATGAACTGAGGCTAGATCTAAAGGCAATTCGAGCTCATAAGCTACCTTGCCGAATCGACTGAGAATATTGAAGGGAACGATATATCGGGGATTAAGTTTACCTTTCTTGCCGAAACACTGCACTCCCTTCATGGGAGAGATCTTTAGATAGACATAGTCACCACTCTCGAACTTGAGATCTTTTCTACGAACATCTGCATAAGACTTCTGTCGGCTCTGAGCAGCCCGGAGTCTTTCTCTAATCAACTGGACTTTTTTAAGGCATCGAATACTAAGTCAGGCCCTATAACTGAGGCCTCACTAAATTCAAACCAACCAATTAGAGATCGAAATCTCCTACAGTAGAGAGCTTCGAATGGAGCCATCTGAATACTAGAATGATAGTTGTTGTTGTATGCAAACTCAATCAAAGGTAAGTGGTCATCCCAACTTCCCTTGAAATCGATTGCACACGACCTTAGCATATATTCTAATGTATGAATGGTCCTTTTCTGTTTGACCATCCGTCTGAGGATGAAAGGTTGTACTAAGATGAACTTGGGTACCAAACCCTTTTGGAATGCTTTCTAGAAATGAGAGGTGAACTGGGTACCTCTATCTGAGATAATGGACAATGGAACACCGTGCAATTTGACCAACTCCTTGATGTAGAGTTTGGCGTAATCCTCGACTGAATAAGAGGTATGGACTGGAAAAAAATGAGTTGATTTGGTCATTCTATCTACAATGACCCATACTGAATCATGTTGATGACGAGTTCGAGGCAAACCCATCATGAAGTCCATGTTCATAACTTTCCACTTCCAAGTAGGAATACTGAACTCCTGCTGGACCCACTAGGCTTCTGATGCTCTATCTTAACCCGCTGACATGTAGAGCACTTAGCCACAAACTCTGCAATGTCTTTATTTATCCCACTCCATCAATAGATTTCCCGCAAGTCACGGTATATCTTTGTGGCCCCTGGATGAATAGAGTAGCGTGCATCATGCGCTTCTGTAAGAATTCACTACCTTAATTCATCTACACCTGGAACACAGATACAATCCTGACAACGTAAAACACTATCTCCCCTGGGGAGAAAACCTCTACTTTATGATCCTGAACTGACTCTTTCAACTTGACAAGGCTGGGATGTCTATCTTGTTTTTCTTTCACCTCGGAAACTAGAGATGATTCTGAACTACTCTGAACCCATATATCACGCTTATCTGTATCGACTAAGCGAACGCCTAGTCAGGAAAACTGATGGACTTCCTGAGCTAACTTTTTCTTACTGTCCTCAACATAAGAAACACTACCCAAGGATAGTCTACTGAGAGCATCGGCCACTACGTTGGCCTTGCCCGGATGATAAAGGACACTCATATCATAATTTTTCAAGAGCTCTAACTACCTTCTCTGACAAAGATTGAGATCTTTCTGAGAAAAGACATACTGAAGACTTTTATGATCTGTGAAGACATCTACATGAACTCCGTAGAGATAATGCCTCCAAATCTTCAAGGCAAAGACTATAGCTGCTAACTCAAGATCATTAGTAGGATAATTTCTCTCATAGGGCTTAAGATATCTAGAGACGTAGGCTATGACCTTACCATGCTACATGAGGACACAATAGAGACCCACTCTAAATGCATCACAATACACTACGAACCCATCTGAACTATCTAGGAGAGCTAATACTGGAGCTGAAGTGAGTCGAGTCTTCAACTCCTAAAAACTCTTCTCGCAAGGATCTAACCACTGAAACTTGAATTTCTTCTGAGTTAGTCTGGACATAGGGGATGCAATAGAATAAAATCCCTCAAAAAACCATCGATAATAGCCAACCAAACCCAAGAAACTCTTGATATCTGGTGGAGAGACAGGTCTGGACCAGTTTTTTACTGCTTCAGTCTTTTGAGGATCAACTCTAATGCCATCACCAAAAATGCTATAACCAAGGAATGCTACTGAACTTAGCCAAAATTTGGACTTACTGAATTTGGCGAATAGCTGATGATCTCTGAGAGTCTGAAGTATTGTTCTGAGATGGTCTGCATGATCACGCTCACTGCGGGAATAGACCAGAATGTCATCTATGAAGACTATGACCAATATGTCCAAGTACTGCTTGAACACATAATTCATCAAATCCATAAAAGATGTTGGGACATTGGTAAGACTAAAGGACATAACTAAGAATTTGAAATGACCATACCGGGTACGAAAAGTTGTTTTCAGAATGTCACATTCTCTAACTCCGAGCTAATGATAGCTGGATATGAGGTCTATCTTAGAGAAATAACTGGCACCCTGAAGTTGGTCAAATAATTCATCGATTCTGGGAAGAGGATACTTGTTCTTAACCGTAACCTTATTGAGTTGACGGTAGTCTACACATATACTAAGAGAACCATCTTTCTTGCACACGAATAATACTGAAGCGCCCCACGGGGAAATGCTGGGCCTGATGAATCCCTTATCTAAGAGATCTTTCAATTGTTCTTTCAGTTCTCTAAGTTCTGTTGGTGTCATTCTGTATGGCGGAATAGACATAGGCTGAGTATCTAGAAGAAGATCAATGTTAAAGTCTATTTCCCTTTCGGGAGAAATTCCTGAAAGATCTTTGAGAAAGATATCTAAATAATCACCTACAACCAGAACTTATTCAAGATTGGGAGTTTTAGAATTGGAATCCTTAACATGAACAAGATGATAGACACATCCCTTAGATATTATTTTCCTTGCCCGAAGGTAGGAAACAAGCTGACCTATAAACACTGAAGTACTACCCTTCATCTCAAGGATGGGTTCATTTGGGAACTGAAACTAGACTATTCTATTTCTGCAGTCAACTGTGGCATAGAAGGAATAAAGTCAATCCATGCCGAGAATGACATCAAAATCAGTCATCTCTAATTCGACTAAGTCTGCTGAAGTGATTTTTTTAAATATCATAACCGAGTAGTTCCTGTATACCCACCGGGCTATGATGGTTTTACCTACTAGATTAGAGACTGAAAAGGGTTCTACTAGGATTTCAGGATTGATTTTGAAATCAACTGCTATATAAGGAGTGACAAAAGAAAAAGAAGCTCCTGGATCTAGCAAAGCGTAAATATGCACATGAAAGATCTGTAATGTACCAGTAACTACATTAGGAGAATTTTCCTGATTCTATCAGGACTGAAGAGCATAGAGATGATTTGGGTGTTGCCCACTAGTAGCACTAGTGGTGGTACCCTGCTGATTTGGGAGATCGGACTGAGCTAAAGAGTGGAGATGACTCTGTGTCCTGGATTGCCACAATTGAAACAGACATCGCTACCAGTTCTGCAAGCACCCTTGTGGTTCTTACCACATGTCTGACAAAGGGAATTAGTTCGGGCATTGCTAACACTGCCCTCAGACCTAGATCCTAGCGCTCTATCTCTATTACCCTCCCTGAACTTAGGAACTGGAGCACTGGCTGAAGAAGGAGATGGAACTGATGACTTAGGATGAAACTGGGAACGGTTTCCTCCTTTTGATTTAGGCTGAGCAAAGTTGAAACTACTTGTCTTTGCTCTCTTATTCTACTTCTCCCTCAGCTTAATTTTCTGCTCATTTATCTGCTGATCACGAGTCATAAGCTTGGCTAATGTCATGTCACTATTTAGCATGGTAGATCTGCACTCATTTACCACGCAATCATTTACCCTTGAAGTGAACTTACTCATCTTGGCTCTGCTGTCTACAACCACATGAGGGGCATATCTGGATAATTGAGTAAACTTAAGAGAATAATCTTTCACCGTCATATTGCCCTGCCTGAGGTTGATGAATTCTAGCACCTTAGCCTCTCTAAGCTCTGGGGTAAAGAATTTGTCTAAGAATGCAGTGACAAACTCCTCCCACTCTAAAGGACCTATATCATCTGACCTCTCTGACTTCCACTGTTTGAACTAGGTATGAGCCATATCTTGCAACTGATATGCAGCTAGCTCAGCACTCTCAATAATAGTCAACTCTGTGATGTATGTCACCTTCTGAACCTGATCAATGAATTCTTGAGGGTCCTCATCTACCTTAGACTCGAGGAAAGATGGAGAATTCATTCGATTAAAGTCCTAAATCCTAGCTGTGGCTAAATTGGCCACTGGGTTGGCCGAAATGACTGTTGGTCGCTCATTCTGAGCAGCAATTGAGTTAGCAAGAGTATTAAATGCGGCCCTAAACTCCGAATAAGAAACATGATCGCCCAAAGAATCTTTGGGCTGAGGGGATGACTAATTTTTGTTTCTTCTTTTAGGAGGCATGTTTTGTAGAAGAAAAGGAGAGATGGATTAGACTGAGAGATTAACTTAAGATTATGCTCACTGGCATGGCATGAATACTGAGAGAGGGGAAACTGTTCCTAAAACATCTTATAACCTCCTTTACATAAATATGGCGTGCAACACACCGATGTACAAGACTCTACTAGATATGACTTTCAGACTTCCTAGGACTCTATTGAACCTTAGTCTCTGATACCAAGTTTGTAATTCCCCAAATATGGTATCTGGAATGCTACACGGTGCTCATGACCTCGAAGGACCACAAGCTAACCCATGACTAATATATGTACCTGTATACTGCATAAAATACTTTATAATGCGGAAACATGAACTGAAAGTCCATAAGGTTCAATACTGAACATGATCTGAATGATATAACATCCGTGTAGGGTAATAGAATACCCAAAAAAACTGAAAATACTGAAGTCTGAAACATGATAGTCTAGAAAGCCTCTAACTGACTGAACTGTCTGAGTAAGGAGTTGATGGGACATGTCCCCAACTAACTCCAACTAATAAACTGATAAATGAGATAATAGGGAAATAATTATGTCCTCGAAAGATGAGGACGCACTTCTAACTTTGTCTGTGGATATCTGGAATCTACTGTTCCTTTGGAGCTCGTGTCTCTGAACCTATGGTATAAGACACCATAGCGAAAACGTGTCAGTACTTTGAATGTACTCGTATGCATGTGAGGTAGGCTGAATGCATGGGGTTCATATGCATGAACAATAATAATAACTGACAAACTATCATGAGTGTGAGAATACATGCATGAGACATAACAACTGACACTAATACTGTGATAACATGATTACTAAATCTGAATATAACTAATAACATGAGTGACTGTATATGGTAGTCCTAGATCTGATGAAACCATCTGAGTTTCATATTGTATCTGAGTTGACTGTTTATGACAGTCCTGAAATCTGAAGAACTATCTGAGTTTTATTACTGAGACAGATTGACTGTATCTGATAGTCCTAATTCTGTAACATAAAACTATGGGAAGTAGTTATATAACCGGCATGCCCCTAATATGCCATTATGGCTGAGTTGGGGTCCAATCTGTAACCCCAATTGAAAGGGTATCAATATCGAGACACTAGTAAGGACAAGATGTGGGCGACCCTCATTTGAATAATGTCCCCAAAAGAGAACGGTGGGTCCCTTATCTGGCCGTGCTTATCCACCTCTTCAACCCTCATCGGACAGTGTTTATGTCTCAACCTATGTTGGCTTCATAGTTCTGAAATGCAAGGATGACTTCTAAAAATCACACCCTCATCTGATAGTGTGTGTTTCTATCCTTGGGTTCACTCGGTGCTAATTCCTACTCCCATCTGAATAGACTCTGAACATGATTTACTGAACTGAACATGGGCTGAGTTACTGAATTTCATTGACTGACGGAATGCTACTGATAGCTGACAACTGATTGAGTTTATGAGATCCTGGAGATTTCCTGAGTCATAAGACTGTCTGAAGTCTAAGGATTCATAGCTTGACAGAGAGTATCGTGAAAATATGACATGGCTCTAGGTACACAGCTAATGTTTCAGGTACGAGTACCCCCAGGACTCGATGGAAGGAAACTAACCAAGCATAACTTACTTGAACATATAACTAACATCATAATCTATAATACATTTATAAAAGAATTTCATCAAAACATGTGATAGGCATAACTTGTACATACATGGGGATTTCATGGTATCATGCTAGTTAGGCATTTTTCCTTCATCTAGGCATTTAATCAAACACATGATAGGCATAATATATGTAGACACCATTATTCAACAATTACACATCATGATTCAACAATTACACATCATGATTCAACATCTAATTTCATCTAGTTCATCTGAGGCTAGATCTGAAGGCAATTCGAGCTCATAAGCTACCTTGCCGAATCGACTGAGAATCTTGAAGGGACCGACATATCGGGGATTGAGTTTACCTTTCTTTCCGAAAAACTTTACTCTCTTCATAGGAGAGATCTTTAGATAGACATAGTCACCAATCTCGAACTCGAGATCTTTTCTACTAACATCTGCATAAGACTTCTGTCGGCTCTGAGCATCCCGGAGTCTTTCTCTAATCAACTGGACTTTTTCTAAGGCGTCGAATACTAAGTCAGGACCTATAACTGAGGCCTTACTAACTTCGAACCAACTAATTAGAGATCGACATCTCCTACCGTAGAGAGCTTCGAATGGAGCCATCTGAATAATAGAATGATAGTTGTTATTGTATGCAAACTCAATCAAAGGTAAGTGGTCATCCCAACTTCCCTTGAAATTGATTGCACACGACCTTAGCATATCTTCTCCCTTATACCGCACCCTGGAGTTATCGCTTCGTGTCACTAGAATTTGACAATTGGAAAACTGAGGGATGGCGCAACGCGGAGCCATCGTGTTGCCCCTTCTTTTGCTACCTTGAACTTTGGCGCGACACGGAGGAAATCATGCTAAGACACTGGAAAAGGACAATTCTTAATTTGGGCCCTTGCGCAATGCACCATAATCGCGGACCCCTACTAGAATTTGCCAAATGTCATTTCCTCTTGTTGCGCGGCGTGCCACTGACTAATATGGCTGTTTTACGACGGGAACTTTAAATAGTCGTAACTTCTGACCCGTTTATTAGATTTGGGCGAATCTTATATCGATGGAAAGCTTATTGAATTTTCCATATGGTAAAAGTGAAAATCTTAAAAATTCCTCATGGAATAACCATCATTCAATTTAGAAGCTAATACTAGACATTCTTGGGATGAAATTAGCTAGGAAAAGTACGGGGTATTACAATTATTAAAATCACTTGGGGGATTCCTATGTACCCCACAAGGTTTTTAACTTAAACCAAAGCCACGACAACCAGGGCCTTATTATTTAACCATTTAAACCATCCAAACCAACTTTAGGTTGCATTACTATATTATGCAATGCAAAGTTTTCAATGAAAGTACAACTATGTAACAAAACCATTCTTATAGGCATTTTATCAAACATGTTAAGAGCATATAGTTTTCAAAACCAAGTACCAATTGACCATTACCATATGAACACAAGTCCAAACCATAAATATAACTTGAAAAATCATAAGTAAACCATGGGAAAACATTAATCAACCATTAATAACCAAAAGCCTCCACACATAGTTCAAAACCCAAAACAATAACACAATTATGCCATTAAAACTATTAATTAAAGCATGTCTTTAGTTGAAATAACAATGAGGGGGGAGTAACATGCCTTAGATACCAAAGAAGATGGAGAGATCTACTCTTAAAGGCCCCTAATTGAATCACCTTGAGGAAACCCTAGCTCTTTCTTGAACTAAAAGCTTGAGATAGATTTGAAAGTGTTTAAAGTGTTTTTGATTGAGAATAATAAGGTAAAGGAACTCCTAATAGTGTTTAAGTCGTGGTGTCAAGATGGGTTAAGAGGAAAAATGTCCAGAATACCCCCAAATTAAACTGTAAAAATCACTACAGGAGGGTACGACTCCCCCTCTAACTCGTACACACATCATACAAGTGGTACCCACCACTCGTACCCTAGATAGAATATTGGACATCACATACTGTCCACCACACGACTCCTCTTTCCTAAGTCGTACCCATACCATATGACTAGTACTATTAAACCGTATCCAAGATGGAATCAAAAGAGGTTGGACACTGGACTAAATATGAATTATACCCTACTTTTCGTACCCTAACATACGACTAGTATGATGTTTATTTGTACCTTGGACAAAAACTAACCAAACCACACTAATTATCATACGAGTTGAGGACCTTAAACTGTACCCACATCATACGACAAGTACCCTCAAGTCGTATGATGTCCAGAAGCTCAAACTCAAGTAATTTTCTAAGGGTCAAAAGCCAAGGTGTTTCACCAACCCTCCTCAAAACTAAATGCGGACCAATATAATGGGGTCTGAGCATCTTCTTTTCCCAAACCGCATCACTCCCTTCATTGGATACACCTTGAAGAACACCATTAAACTCCAACTCCCTTCATCTCACATCTGTATAGAACTTTTGACGACTTTAGGTGGTCTTAAGCCTATCTCAAATCACCTTCACCTTCTCCGTGACTTGGTGAACCAAATCAAGACCAAATAACTCAGCCTCACCAATTTCAAACCACCCAATAAGAGAACGACACCTCCTACTATACAACACCTCAAACGGATCCTTACCAATGCTAAAGTGATGGTTGTTGTTGTAGGCAAATTCTATGAGAGAAAAGTCGTCAACCCAATTACCATCAAAGTCAATTACACAAGATCTGAGCATATCCTTCAATATCTGGATAGTTCTCTCCGCTTGCCCATATGCCTGCGGGTAGAAAACAGTACTAAGGCTCACTTTAGTCCCTAAACCTCTCTAAAATGAGCGCCAAAAATATGATGAGAACTGAGTACCTCAATCATTAATAATAGAAACAGGCGCACCATGCAACTTCGCAATATCTTGAATAAACAACTTTGAATAGTCCTCGATAGAGTCAAAATTGAGGCAAAAGTCAACTTATTTTTAAACTTCTTGAAACTACCCTCGCAAGCATCCGACCACAAGAACTTCACCTTCTTCTAAGCCAATCTAGTCAATAGAGCAGCAATAGAAGAAACACTTTTTATAAACCTCCTTTAATACCCGAATAAACCCAAGAAGCTCCAAATATTGGTTGGAGTCATAGGTCAAGGCCATTTCTTAACCACCGCCACCTTCTGTGGATCCACCATGATCCTTTCACTAGATACAACATGATCCAGTAAAGTAACAACGTTCAATCAAAATTCACATTTCAAAAACTTAGCATACAAACGTTGATCCTTTAGGGTTTGCAACATAATATGGAGGTGATCAACATGATCCACCTCACTCTTCAAATAAACCATAATATTATTAAGAAACACAATGACAAATAAATATAGAAACTGATGGAATACCAGATTCATGAGATCCATAAATGTCATCGGGGCATTAGTCAACCCAAAAGACATGTCCAAGAACTCGAAATGGCCATAACGGATACGGAAGGCGGTCTTAGGGATATCCTCCTCCCTAATATTTAGTTGATGATAGCCCGAACGGAGATCGATCTTAGAGAAATACTTAGCACCCTGAAGCTGGTCAAACAAATTATCTATCCTAGGAAGAAGGTACTTATTCTTCATCATCACCTTCTTCAACTAGTAGTAATTAATGCACATCCATAGAGAACCATCCTTGTTACGCACAAAAAGAACAGGAGCACCCCATAGAGACATACTAGGGTGAATGAAACCCTTATCAAAGAGATCTCTCAACTGCTCCTTAATCTCCTTCAATTTAGCTGAAGTTATCTTATAGAGAGGAATAGAGATCGAATGAGTGTCTGGAAGAAAATCAATCCCAAAATCAATTTCCCTATCGAGAGGGACACCAGGAAGATCATTAGGGAAAACCTTAAGAAATTCACTAATTAGGGGAACGGATTGTAACGAAGGACCCTACAAGTTAGAATCTTTAACTCGGACCAAATGATAAAGACACCCCTTGGAAATTAATTTCTGGGATCTAAGATATGATATGAACCTCCCCTTATGGACTAGGAAACTCCCTTCCCACTTAATAACCAGTTCATTTGGAAATTTAAAAATGACCTTACGGGTCTGACAGTCTAAAGAGGCATAACACGAGTACAACCAATCTATTCCCAAGATGACATCAAAATTAACCATGTCTAATTCAATCAAATCCACCAAAGTTTTCCTACCACAAGAAGATACCACACAACCCCTATATACTTTTTTAGAAACCACAGAGTCACGCACCGAGGTAGAAACAGAAAAAGGGTCCAAAATATACTCTAAATCAAAACCAAAATACATAGACACAAATGGGGTCACAAAAAAAAAAGTGGACCCCGGATCAAGAAAGCAATACACATCATGAGAGAAGAGTTTCAACATACCATTGATGACATTGGGAGATGCCTTAGACTCCTGACAGGTAGTAAGAGCATAGAGACGGTTTTGACCAGTGTCGGAGCTAGAAGTGGCACCCTTTGGTGTAGGAGCTGATGGAGTAGCAATAGGAACATTGTTGACCCCAGAAGCAACCTTTAAAGGGAAATCCCACTGTATATGACCAATATGACCACAACTAAAGCATTGGATACTTCCCTTTTCCTACTGACCTTGGTGCAACTGACCACAGAATCTGCAAGAATGATATGATGGTGCTAATTGGGCCCTACTGGACTGAGATTGGGCACCTTGTATCCTTGAAACATCACCACTCTAAAAACTTTGATCATCGGATGGCTTTGGCTAAGGAGCACTAGCTGTCGAATAGGAGTTATGTCTCCCCCAATTCTTCCTCTAAAATTATTTCCCACCATCTCTACCATTCTACTACTGGCCTCCACCATGATCTGAATGTCTACATCTCTTACTCTATAGTTCCCCTATCTCAGTTTGTTTTTTTTCTCTGACTTATTGCATAAACACCATAAGTATAGAGATGTTCATATCCATATTCAACAAGGCAACCTTTTTTTTCAGAATCAAATTATGGGAAAACCCAGAAGTAAATTTCCTTATTCTAGTCCTCATGCTAGACACTAACTCAGGAGCATATCATGACAACTGATGGAATTTTAAGGCATACTCCTTTACCATCATCCTATCTTGCTTCAGATTTATGAACTCCTCAACTTTTTCCTCTCTCAACTACTGAGGAAAGAAGCGATCAAGAAAGGTACCCAAAAAATAATTCCATAAAGCTGACTTGACATCATCACCCTAGACTGATCCCACTTCTCATACCACTGATACGTCATATCCTTCAACTGATAAGCAGCGAACTACAAACCTTCTACATCAATAGTATGCATCACTCAAAATACCTTTTACATTTCATTTATAAACCCTTAAGAATCCTTCTCAACCTTAGTACTAGTGAAAATCAGAGGGTGCAACCTCATAAACTGTCCAACTCTAGTGGCCTCAGAAGAACTCACAACAATACCAACAGGCCCCGATTATTGTGACTAAGATATCACCAATTGGGTCAATAGATAAATAGAACGACGAAACTCAGCATTGGTAATATCTCTTTGAGGTGACTGAGCATGAGTGTCTCCCTCTGGAGTAGGATCAGTGAAGATCGGTGGGACTCTATGGAGGAAATCAGAAACAACAATCCTATACTGAGTTTGTACCCCAGAAGTAGAATGAGCTTCGTCCATGTTGTCCTCAGACGGGACAAAAGAGTTTCCAAGAATATCATATCTTCTTGGAGGCATGATTTGAAAGGCGAGCAAACGAAAATTAGAGAGATTCAAGACCTTAGACTCTATAGCCCAAAATACGACAATAAGAAAGGGAAATATTTCTAAATGCCTTGTAGCCTTTCCCTTATAAGTGTGACACGCTACATACCCATAAAAGAGACTCTACTTGACACGGATTAGTGGACACCTAATTGATCATGAACCTAGGCTTTGATACCAACGTTTTTATGACCTGAACCAGGTATGGTCATGATGGACATCTTAAGTCCATCGAGGACTGGAGACTACCCCCATTGCCTTGTCAAATCAAACACAATGCCCAACAAAGGCTGAATTCCAAACATATAACAAAATAGAGTAACATAAGTTTAAGGTTTATAAGTTATATCAATAACTATCAATCGATACCGATAACCAAGACTAACTACCAACACAACACCTGCAGTACCCATAAAGTCTCTAACAAAACCGAATACGAATAAAGTATCGGGACATGCCCACAACCATAGCCAAAAATAAGTCTGAAACAAAGTCCAAGACATAATAAACCAAAACATGAAATAATTCTTTCGAAGGATGAAAACTCACCACTTCAAGTCAACTCATGAACTATCCACGAACACTTGATCACTGCACAGAAAAGGTAGAAGAATGTTCGACGCTTGCATCACATAGGGATACAATATTTGAATATGGTTAGCGGTTGGAGCGCTAGCATGTAAGTTAGGGATAAAAGATTAAAATAATTCCATGAGTAATTCAAAATCAGTCAAATTCAATTCACATCATCAAATGCCAGTACACATATATAAATATCACATGTCGAGTAGGGGAAAAGTCTTAGCATGAACTTTTAAAATCTTAACCTGGATTGTGTAGCATAACCATCATAATCAAGACACCCACAGGATATATGGGCCCAGCTCTCCCCAGCTGGAAGGGACCCGAGGATAATCATATGCCATATGCTTGATGGGAGACTCGAACCTCCCCATATAAATCAAAGTTAACTTAAGCACCAATTTATATAACATGGGGGTCTCTAACCTCCCAATCATATAATAATAATAACAAGAAGAAGAAATACTAGAACCTCCCGATCATTTAGACCCTCGCGTCGGCTAGCGTAATTTTTTATGTTGGTTCCTCGGGTTCTCCACTTTCATAGTCCGGCTACATAACTTGATTTTAAGCCCAATTAAAATATTTAACACACATTCTTAATTTATTGAACCGATTATGCATTTATGTATCCCGGTGGTATCTTCATATCAACCCCACTTGCAAGTTCATTATCATGCCACAATCATTAACCATCACACGGGGGAAATTATGACTGATACGGGACAAATGGTCATCTTATCTTTTGATGACATCTTTAGAGGCCAAAACATAGAAGCTCAAGACTTGATCACCTCGAGGATACGAGAACATACATGGAGGAACCATTTTGAGCATGCCATTAAACAAAGCCGTGTGTGGAAGATTGAGTGGGGGCTTAGATTTGATGCCAATTCGAGACTACAAGTTTTGAAGTGTGACCTCATGGTTGTGGATCATTAAATAAGCACCCTTCATTAAGAGTATTTTGGGGTTTGCACATGTTAAAGAAACAACCCATGATATCCTCCTTAAGGGTATTTTGGTCCATTATACTATGTAATAAGTTAGGCTATATATAGTTTCTTACTAGGTCTTTTGTCTTTAGTTTATGAAAGATGAAAAATTGAAACACTTGAAATCCTCTCTCTTGAGAATAGACCACCTTAGTATAGTCTTAGTTAGGACTTGGAAAAGTCATCCTTAGTATAGGGCTTGGAAAAGCCAATATTGTTCTTTGCTTGGAAATGGTGGATCTTGAGGTGAGTCAATTACCTTGGCGGTCACCGTAAGAGTGTGGTTTTGATTATTACATTCATTAGGGGTTAATGTTGAAATATACTTGGTTCTTAATCTTGTAATAATCTTGGTCTCACTATCTATCCTTTTATTATTTTACAAATTCATGTGTTTTTGTGTTTGTCATCTTATATCCCATTGTGTTGCTTGTTCTTCTCACGTTTTGTGGACTTTTTTGGCATCTTGGTGGACTGATTTGTATCATTTGGTATCAGATCTATCATTGATTTTGTTTCCACGAGATCAATCTTGGGCTTGTTATCTTGAAAATTACAAAAATAGTGTTGGAAAAACTGACAAACACAAAAAAAAAAGTAATTTGTCCTATTTTATGTTTGGGCCGAGATTTGAGGCTTGGTTTTCTTGTATTTTTTTTGTGTGTTTTATTGTTTCTAGTGTTAGTCCATTCTTCACTAACACTAATAGAGTCTACATCTAAATTTTGAGCTAAATCCAAGTGGTTCTTGAATGTTGGAAGGTTGTTGATATTGTTATTGAAGATTGGTGGTTAGAAAAATATTTTGTTGATGTTGTTGTTGAAGATTGGTGGCTGGAAAAATGTTTTGTTGATGTTGTTGTTGAAGATTGGAGCTTGAATATATGTTTTTGATGTTTGGTAGGTCCAACATTAACCTTAGAACTCCAAGATTCAAAGTTGTGTTCTTGGTGTTCTTCAACATCTTCATATCTTATTGTAGAGAAAGTGGTTTATTTGATCTAAAATCAAAGAAGAAAGAAAGTGTGGTACTGTTAGTCTTGAAACACATTCCAAGACTATTATAAAATAAGAAAGGGGGCCAAAAGACTTTCAAAAGGTCTTATTACCAAAAGAGAGAAAGGGGTCTTCCCAAGACCTACAAAAGTGGAAAGGGGGACAAAGGCTTCCAAAAGGTGTTTTTCCAAAAGGGTGAAAGAGAAGTCAAACCTTTTTTTTAACATTGAAAGCCTCTAAGTCTTGTTGTTTCCCTCCCAAAACCAAAAATACACTATTCCAATTGAACATTGATCAATACAAATTGAAAACAAGAAAAAAATTCTCAAAACTTTCGATAATTTTCAACAACCAATGAGAGGCTACCACGTCATCACCGAAAGTGCTTAAGCTCAAAAATTTTAGATTCTTAGTTTTCATTTTATTGTTTCATTAGTTTCATGTCTTGATTCTAGAATTAATTAACAACTAGTAATCACCTACTTAGTTGTAGATTAATTGTTGAATCCATTTCTTTCGTGTCTTCGTTATTTGTGTGTTTTTCTTGTTTTTAACTCGTAGTAACTTCTTTGTGTCAAGTTCGTAAGTAAATTTTGTTTTTGTGTCTTGAGTCGATCAAACAAGAATCCATTCCGACCGCCAAATAGAATTGACATCCTATTGACTACCGGAGTATAACCAACTTTCAATATTCGCCGCTCCAATTGTGAGAATCACAAAGGTGGGTGTATACGAGTGTTGGTGAGGATCCTTTACTACTAATCTTGTTTATTCATTGTGTAGGTACAAAGGTGATATAAGGAAAACATGTCTTCGATAGAAGGGGATTATTGTGACTACAATATGGGAGACTATGATTGTAGTGAGGGGTTTTATGGCTATGAAGTTGAGCGAAATTGCGGAGGCTATGAAAATATCCATGATCAAAACTTGGGCAGACTTGAGAGTTACGGTTTTAAGGGAGAAAATGAGGTGAATGAAGTGCCTAGTGCTTATGGTGAACTTGGAGATGATGTAGGACCTCGTGATGGATCTTATGATAACATTGAGGTGTGTGAGGAATCTTACACTTCTCACCCCAAACCTAGATTTGGTATTAGGTATAACCCTTTCATTCACAAAGCTTATGAGAGTTATGATGAGAGTACACATGAGGAGTGTGAAGATTCATATCCTCCACCTTGTAGTACTTCTTATCAAGGTAAATATAGTGTGAATGGTTATACAAGCTCTAGTGGAGGTTGTCCAACGAGAAGAAAAGGGTATGCATCTCCAAAACCAAGACGTACTCATGTGCCATACAATGTTGATCTGAGAAGGAGTGTACACTCCAAAAAGGTGACCATTTGTGGGATACCGGGATGCCTCGTTGTGTTAAATGATAGGTACTATAGAAACTACATCCTTCCATCCATGGTTGACTACTTGGGGTTGTTTTGTGAACCTTTACTTGTTCCATATTTCTTGGACGGGTTTAAGGTTACCGAAAGGATCAAAGTTGTCTTTTCCCAATTTGAATACCATGAGAAGGTGTGGTGCGATATTCTTCCATTGACATACGGTCATGTATGCTTAGGTGCCGATTGGTTTACACAACATAGAGTTCTAAATGTGCAAAATTAGCCTAATATTGTAAGAGACCGGTGGGGAAATCACCTTGTGACATACATGCTGCCCGAGCCACAAAGAGAAGTGAATACTTACTCCAATCCAAATGCTTATGAGATACAAAAGACTGAAAGGACTAAGGGTGTACAAGGTGGTAATCCGAGAGTGAAAAAAGAAGAGGTTGTGTGGAGAGAAGTGAGGGGATTGACACCAAACCGAGCTAACATTGTTTGTCCTTTTATTTCTAAGAAAATTTGGGTAGGTACCGACATGGCAAGTGAAGGAGAGCAATGTCGAAGTGAAGTTGCTTCCTAAGCTTGTGGAGGACCTTCACAACATAGAAAAGGAGAGTTAACTCAAGAACTTCAAGGTAAAATAGCTAATTCTTTCAAGGTAAAATAGCTAATTCTTACACTTTTATGCATGTGAATGATAATTGTGTAGCTAGTAGCCCATTGAGTGTGAGTAGTAGCTTACTTACTTGTGAGTCTAATGATTCTTTTCCTTTTGTTGATGATGTACATGTTGTGAGTGTGGATACACTAGTTGATCCTATTGATGACCAAATTGACTCTTCTTGTAAGATCAATTTATGTCCACCTAGTGTTGAAGCCTATATGTTGAATGAAAGTACATCGTCTTGTGTAATTGGTGTTGATCAACCTATTTGTGAAAATTGTCCACCACTTGAGTATGTGTGTGATGTTATTAATCAAACTCAAGTGAGTGAAGTATTTGAAAAAAGTTGGTCAACAAAAGGGGAGTGAACCCGAGAGCTATTCTTGGGACAATTTTGTGCTTGAAACCCTATGAAACTTGATATTGATCTCTTAGAGAGTGAGGAACTTGCTTGTTACAAATCTGCCCGTGGGTTGGATCATGCACTCTTTAGGTATAATGTCTTGTTTGAAAATGATATAGACACTCCTAATGAGCCTAGTAGTGAAAAAAATGGTATAGCTTACCTTGGAGGCTATAACCTATATGTTAACCCACTATGGTGTGACAACATTCCTCCTAAAGATGAAAATCTCTTCTTGAAAGATGAGAGTACTCTTAAGGGTAAGGAATGTGTAGTCTTGGAAGTTACTCCTTCTACTTTGTGTGACTTTATTATTGAGACTACTCATGGTGATGATTGGGAAACTAGTAGTGAGTACACACATGAGGGCACCTTAGTAGAAGTTGACTTGAGTGATACTTTTCTCTACTCTCTATTTTCTTTCGATGATATGTATACTATTGTAGAGAGTATGTCATTTAGTTTGGGTGGAGACCACGAGAAAGGGGAGTGTTGTCTAGACCCGTGTCTACGGCCACTCTTCCCGTTTGACCCTGGTGCCAAATATGGAAATGGTGATGTTGGTGCACCCAACTTGTTGCTTGGTCTACATGACAAGCAAAGTGTCACTCTTGGTGAATCCCATAACCAAATCCTTCATACATCTTTTATTGAGTTTTTAATATTTTATTCAAAGGATCCTTGGTTATATTGAAAATATGTGTAACCTTGGCATGTTGAGATAATTTGTTGTGCTAACCCTAACCCTCATGCCATGAGGAGTTTGTATTTGTTTTTTTTCTCTTTGGTTTTGCAAGGTTTGGATTCGAGGTCGAATCCTTTACAAGAAGGGGAGGATGATACGGGACAAATGGTCATCTTATCTTTTGATGACATCTTTAGAGGCCAACACATAGAGGCTCAAGACTTGATCACCTCGAGGATACGAGAACATGCATGGAAGACCCGTTTTAAGCATGCCATTAAACAAACCCGTGTGTGAAAGATTGTGTGGGGGCTTACATTTGATGCCAATTCGAGACTACAAGTTTTGAAGTGTGACCCCATGGTTGTGGAGCATTAAAGAAGCACCCTTTATTAAGGGTATTTTGGGGTTTGCACATGTTAAAGAAACAACCCATGACATCCTCCTTAAGGGTATTTTGGTTCATTATACTATGTAATAAGTTAGGTTATATATAGTCTCTTACTAGGTCTTTTCTCTTTAGTTTATAAAGATGAAAAATTGAAACACTTAAAATCCTCTCTCTTGAGAGTAGACCACCTTAGTATAGTCTTAGTTAGGACTTGAAAAAGTCATCCTTAGTATAGGGCTTGGAAAAGCCAATATTGTTCTTTGCTTGGAAACGGTGGATCTTGAGGTGAGTCAATTACCTTAGCGGTCACCGTAAGAGTGTGATTTTGATTATTACATTCATTAGGAGTTAATGTTGAAATATACTTGGTTCTTAATCTTGTAATAATCTTGGTCTCACTATCTATCCTTTTATTATTTTACAAATTCGTGTATTTTTGTGTTTGTCATCTTGTATCCCATTGTGTTGCTTGTTTTTCTCACGTTTTGTGGACTG